>OY728130.1:1425130446-1430130446 GCA_963277665.1 Viscum album
ATCAATAAATTTATATTGAGTTTGTAATTTTTGTATATAGGTATATATATTATAATTTAATTAATAAATTTTATACCATTTAATTTAACAGATATTTAGTAACTTCCATATTTAAAATAATATCATTTTGCGGATCATTCTTGTAAATATTCCATATCTCGTATGCTCTCAAGCATAACATATTTTTTAAAATTGTGAGGTGTTTTTGAAATGGATTGATGCGTGGGTGGAATATTTTTTATGGTTAATAAAGTATTCATGTCAAGTTCACTATTTTTGACTCTTCACATTTCCCGATTTGTTTCTAATGGGGATTACTAATGGAACAAGAAACCCCAAATGGTTCCTTCATCCATTAGACGTACCAACATTCCAATGACAGGTGATCATTGGTATCTTTTCCAATGATTCTTAAGGGCACACATTGGTCAGGATGATGGGAACATGGGATACCCACATGATTTTTCAAGGAATTATTACCTACATTGAGACTCTTTTATATATTTATGTGGTATTTGTGAATCCTTTATAAAACATAATATATGTTTGGTCACCCTTCACGTATTTAATCAGTCAAGTATACATAAAATAGTAACCGTCTATATGTATCAGAGCCTCTCTGCCAATGGAACCATCTTTATATACACAAATTTATCCATTGAGATATCCATATGTATATATTAGATGTTCTCTATCTCAACTTGTTATTTACTTGTTAATAATATATTTAAAGAAAATATGATCTAAATCCTCGTAAGGGGGAACTCTACAATTTTTTTGTCAAGGAAGGCAGTGAATGTTTTGATGTCAGGATTGGAACTATTATAAAGAATTCATAAGTATTAATTTTAATAGAATTTCAACCCATATAGTTTGTTTCCACTTAACTGGACACATAAAACATTTTATGTTCATGTAAATGGAACCAATACATGAATTTTACCATCATGAGGAATGGTTATTTAGGAACAAGGTTCATAGAAAAAAAATGTGTTGGACATACACATGAGAATCCATTTTCTCTTAACACTATAAGGAACATAGCCCAGTAAAAATGGGTTTTTATAACAAGGAATATATCCTTGTGATAATAAGAGTCACCAGAAACATAGATTTGTGAGGATGAGATGATATGTTCTAAAAGGAATATAGACCTCTAGTTGGGGATTGGGATAAATTAGAGATATGGACCAATGATAATGATGGTGTATTTAAGTTTTTGGGTTTAAAATTTATGGAGTATTCCTACAAATTATATGGTTATAGAGATAAAATCCCAGATAGTTTTGAAAATACATGGGATTCATTAGTAATAGGTCCCCCCTATAGGTTTGTCTCATGGGGAATATGCCCCCTATTAAGAGATATAAACGTGATTTTGGGATTAATACAACTAGGATTACCTCTTTAGATGTTTATTTATGATAATGACATAGTCACCACTGCTCTCTAATCTAATGTAAGTCATGCTCATTGTTAGAAACTAGATATGGAAGGAGGTTATCATGTTGCACGATTATACCTATAAAGGGAATTACACGTAGACTGATATACGATTTTATATTTCCCTCTTGTCTACTAGTGGATTTAGGAATAAAAAATAATAGAAGGTGAATTATGAATTCTATCATGAAAGTCTAGAAAATTAATCAAGGAGGGATTCCAATAGAAGATACTGTAAAATCTTTTGCTGGTTGATTAGGGTGAGGATATGGTGGGGTAGTCAGAGAGAATGACAGGGTTTTCCATTACCATCATAAATACTATTTCTAATAGCTAGTTCATGGCCTCAATATCCATATGAGTATAACACATTTTTCTTCACATTTCAAGAATCATGCAGGGAATAAATGTCATCACTTGCACCACTTTAACTATTCCTAAGGATGGGAGCCTCGTTACAATGAAAATGAGTGATTGTGAGAATTATGAGTGATTGTACATATTTTTCAATGAAAATGAGTGATTGTACATATTTTTCAATGGGAATGCATGATCATGAGAGGGAAATGGGGATTTTTCTTATCCCAAGGATGGATGGATCTGGTGGTCGCAGGTGAGGTATCAATGATAGACTTATTGGGTTTTGTTATTGGTCAAAGGGAGTCATTTTTGATAGTTCATTGAGGGAACAAGATGAATTCAAATGTTATGTGGAATATAAGTATTTGATTTATGAAGGGTAAAATAACATAAGGATACCCCATTCCATATATTATTCTCTCTATGTATGATGGAGTATCATGAAGGGTTTATTTTTCAAAAGGGGCTTCTTCAAAAAAAACATTCCATCACAGATGAAAGAGGTCCATTTTTTAGTTGACCATATGGGATCTTTTCAAATGAAGGGTGTATCTTTTTGGGTTGGCGATATTATATAAGGGTCTCATCCTAAGGTCTAAATTTCCATTTTAGTATGTGGTATGTGACTTATCTTCTTAACATGAAGTCTCTCACTTGGTATTCTTTTGTCTTCTCCTCTTCTATTTGTCATTTTTCCACTATCCTCCATCTCATTGTAATTTCTTTTGGTCAGAACATATGTAATTTCTCGGGAATAGGAATAACCATTTTTTTGAAACAGTTTTCCAACATCATAACATACCTAGTGTTCTACAACATGAAATAAAACAATCACCTCATACACAAAGTATGTCCATTGGAAAAGTCAGTCAAATAATTCCCTCTATCACAAATGATTTTTTTTCTGAGGGGTTGGTAGGGAGACCCCCTTTTATCACAATCATTTTTTGGTGGTGGGGGATCATATTACTGACCTTTTCTGTAAAAAATCATTTGTCCATGTTTGATATTATCGCCTCTACTCACAAACAATATTCATTTACAGGGACACCATGCAAAGGAGTTGTCCCAAATACTGTGTACACTATGTAGGATGAAGTTGCATACATTTGAGTTACACATAATTTCCCAATTTTACCATCATGCTTCATTCATCAGGCCAAATTATTGACTTCAAAAGTAATAATAACTTTTTGGGACTCATTTTGAAGGTTTCAATCCCAAAAAAATTATTGTTGGATGGTAGAGTAAAATATTTAAAAATAATTTGTTTTATAAATAATAAATATAGAAATTAATTAAAATTAATAAAGTCATTAAATTGAAATAAAATCATAATGCACTAATATAATTCAATATATATGACCCCTTAATAAAATTCTACACTAAAATTTGAATATATTAAAAATTTACCAAAATAACTTGAATAACTAATTTTATCATCATGATTTAAAATATAATATTCATTTAAACTAAAAAATATAAAACTATATATAAATCAATTATCAAATTAACACTCATAAATTTAATTTTGGCATAACAGACATCATTCTTAATAGTTATATTATCATTGAAATGGCCTAATTACTTTTATAATGACTATTATATCAATTTATAATGGATATAAAACAAATAGGTATCACTATTTTTAATGTTTTTTGTGGGGAATATTTATTCCGAATAGAGTTTGAAAATAAATTCAAAATACCCCTACATAATATATAATGGGATAGTAATCAATAAAATAATATGAAAAAATATCAAACCAAGCATTACTCAATTCCCATCCTGAATCCAAAAAGTTATTTTTTTATTAAGACCCCATAAAAGTAACCAATTGGTTATTTCTTCATAGAGTATCCACTATGCATTGGAATCATTGAAAACATCAGTATGACTCCTTATACTTCCTTGGGGTTATAACTCCCACACCTTGAAATTAAATGAAGATAAGTATCTGTGATAAATTTAAATTAGCGATTAATTTATAATTTTTTGAGTAATGCCAATAAATGTGTCCGTGGACATAATTTTAAAAATAATTATATTAAATAAAAAAATATTTTTAGAATTCAGTCAAATCATATGTTAAGAAATGAATAACACTTTTCCCCCTTTTTTGTAAAATTTTAGAATAGATTATCATTTATTTATGTTATTGTTAAAGTTCATTATCAATTAACAATATATAAATAAATCAACATATGATATATCATATGATGAATTAAATAGATAATCATTATTGGAGATCTATCTAAATGAAATCCAATATAATTCATCATATACTCTTTGAAATAGGTTCATGGACCCTGATATAATTCCAACCATGGTAGTTTCAATCTCACAATGTCATCATATATTCTTCAACATTTTATTGTTTTGAAAATCAACAAACATAAAAAATACTATAATAATTTATTTGAAAGATAAAAAATACTAAAAAAATCCAACGAAATGCCTTTAAATATGATTATTGTAGGAACACAATCATGTTCTTAATAAAAAATTTCTTTGAAAAATAATTCCTCATTCCATGGACTTTGTTGTGTCCCCAGGATCCTTTTTTATCTTAAAATAATTCTGAATTCCCCTATATGTAATTTTAATCTAATAGTGTATTCTATTAAACAAATTCACTACACATACTATAAAGTGGTATTTAATGATCTCAATAAAATCTATTCATATCTCTATATGAATATATAATTTAAAATAATTACCATTATACATTAAACATATGATTTAATAAACCATTTTTTATAATAAATTTATTGACAAAAATTAATGGAACTTGTTAACCTAGAATATTCTACCTCATACATTCATGTTTAATGATAAATATTATTTACTATTATGTTAGATAATTCAAGCATGAAAATAGTTGAGAAGAATTTTTTCAACCATAACTATATAAAATATAAATTAGAGCTATCTTTTTTTACTTGTATGGTGAAATCCACATACAAATCCAGGAATACTACAACATTTATCACTAGCCCGCATTGATATATAATAATCATCTAAATTATTGAAAAAATCGAACACTTTGATTAAATTAGAAAACTGGATATCCAAATTATAATATTATTTATTCAATCCATAAATAGAATATTTTATATTTCATACCACAACACCATCATTTTATACTTTAAAATCATTACACCATATCACATACATGAATATAATTTCTCATTATAACACCAAAATATTTGTTAAATATTTCTCCATAAATAAATATGATTTCTTGAAAATCTTACTTTCCAGGAAGTAACAAGTTTAAAGGAACAATAGTTTTAATAATATTATTTAAATGTTAATGTTATAATCTAGAATTCAAAATTGGTAATATGAATATTATTAATAAGATTATGAAATATATATAAAATGGTCATGCTGAGTACACTTATTTATATTAATTATTAGGAAACAAGTACTCAATTTTTTTTGTAAATTCATTTTATGCTTAAAAATACATTTTCTTGAAAATGGGTTTCATTAATTTTTATGGATGAATATTATAATTAATTTCATTTAATTTTATTAATTTTATTTTATAAAAAGAATATATTGTTGGAAATCATTGTATAAAAATTATCGTAGGATGAAATTTTGATATGTTCTTAATAGATTAATTTTCTAGTATATATTTGAAAATAAATATATTTATTGAAAATTGCATATTCATTTACCACTTTTGAAAATTTACTTTTTAAAATGGATTAAAAGTAAATTAGTCCATTTATTTTATGAATAATACAAATAAGATTATTATAGTCGATTTTATTTCATATTTTGGTAGAAACCCATTTTCTACCTTAGAAGACAATTTTTATGGAAAACATATTTTCATCACATTTTGAAGGATGAATTTTAACTAAATTTCATCCACTTTTAAGAATTGAATTTGATATAATTTATTTCTTATTTTTTATCATAAAAATAAACATCATTTAACAGGTTCAACTTATTTTCTTTCATTATTAATAGTAACCATGCTAAAAATATTTGTCACCTCTGAAAAAAGAGGTAAAAGTATGTTAAAACTATGGGGAAAAGCTTAAAATATCACTTACACTTGATTTTATCCTATTTCATGCGTTTTTATCAACAAAAGAAATTTTTATCAAGTTAAATAACTTTTTAAAAACATTTATCTTCATATTTGGAACCCAAAATTGACTTTTTTAAATCTATGAAAAATTTTATTGTAGTTGAAAACTATATTTTAATATTTTCATTTAATGGATTAGTTAGAATATTAAAATAGGTTTTGAATTTTATTTCAATGTCTAAAATAATTCTTTTGTTTAATATTTGACAAAAAATCTTAAAAACAAACATATTAGTTGTTTTCAAGGTGAAATTATTTTTACACTTAAATCCAGTATTTTTCTTATAAACTATTTTTCATGTGTTTTTTATTCTTATATTAAATTAATTTCTACCAACTATAGAAATTGAATCTAATAAAATGGAATAAAAATTCAGAATCATAACTTCCAAATTTGGTTATAATTCCCCATCTATTATTGATCATATAAATTTGTTATTAGGGAAAAATGTGAAGTTATCATGGTTCAGGTTAAAATGGGTTTAAAGTGGTTCAACTAGGAGATAAGGGTTGAAATATATAAAAACCTTGTGTAAAAGATATTGGTTGAGCTTTTTTAAATCCTAACATGTATTATCATTTAATTTTGTGTTCCTTGGTTCCAATTAACAATATTATAATAAATATTAAATAATAATTTAATAAATTCAATGTTTTTCCTTCCCCTCACATATAAAAGAGAACCCTTGCTCCCCCTTACATATAATGTTTGATCTTATATTTAAGAAAATACCTACCATAATAACATTATATCTTCCTTATTCGTATCATAGATTTTCTTTTGTTTCCAAAATATCATTATCTAAAGGATTAAGGCATAAGGCAAAAAAAATTCTCAAAGATTTGGTATAACAATTAACTGAGTAATTTGAATTTTATTTATCATTATAAATACCATAAATATATGGAATTTGATATAAAATAATAAATTCATTTTTTATATGTATTTATTTTTTCCATGATAATGGAATGACCATTATCCATCATTTTTTCATCCATTAGAAAATAAAACACCACTTGTGTGTATGTGTTGATTACCACAACCATGAAGCGATATGTTTCATTTTTCATAATTGATTCACATTGATAGTTATAATGATGGATTCACTAACTATATATTATTTTTTGTATTTTATTATAGTTCTATAAAGGTGAATTATTTTTTACTTTTCTTTGGTTCCATCCTTCAAAAAATAGAAGCATCACTCGTGATACCCATTACATGATTAAAATTCTTGATAAGATAAAATTGTGATCAATGTACAAGTAAACTAATTGTTGAATTGAAACATTCATAAAAAACAAAGCAGTTAACCCTTGGATACTTATTTTTAATAAATAATTTGTAATAAATTGATTATAATATGTACAAAGTAAATATTTTATGGTTTTTTATATTTTATTATTTTTATGGAATTTATTTATAATAAACCAAAAATTATTATACATGATGTTTAAATATATATGAAATAAGACGATATTGAGGTAAGGGATTTATGATTCATTCCATCGTTAATTGGGATCGTTTATGCTTGAATTTATATTAAGAAAATTATACTATTCATATTTTATAAACCCCTTCCAATTTTCTCCTACTCCTATTATTTCCCAAAAAAATATGTTTTAGTACAATTTTCCTCTCTTTGGTACTCAAAATGGGTCAATTTGTTTTTAAAAAAATATATTCATATTTATCATCTTTCTATTAAAAAAATTATTTTTAAATATAAATTTTTTTTAATAAAATTAAACTATTTTTTAATAGTATTAAATTATTTTATAATATAAATGTTACCCATGTTCAAATTTTTACAAAATGGTTCGAAAATAATCATCACATCGATTTTTGAACAAGGTAAATTTTATTGAATGTGTGAACAAAATATTTATCCTTAACAGCTCTATCATGAAAATAATTTCCCCCAATAATGAATACTAAATATATTATATCTTCTATTATATGTTTTCACTGATCCTTTAAAAGAAAATTTTTTCCTAAATATTTTGGAATTATTTTTGTTTTAAATAAGTGCTATCGAATTGAAATGTGTATTTCCCTCAAGAAATATTCTAATGATATTTCAGGGGAATTACTAATATATGTAACATGCTTTGATGTTAGTTATTATTAAATAGGTTTTTGATCCATTTATTTCATCCTTATTATATATATATATATATTTATGATTATGATGATGAGTTGTTTAGAAAATAATTTTATTTTCCACATTTCATGTTATGATGATTTGATAGATGATTTATTCTATTATGGAATTCATATAAATTGATTATTATTATGTCATGGTAGGGTACATTATATACCTCTAATGAATTGTGTAATGTTATATTAATATCTTATAATAATATTATAATAATGGTAAACATGACTGATAGTATTTCTTAAAATTTCTGATACATGTGTATGATTTTTTCTAACTATTCTCACATGAATTTTCATGGAGATAATTGTGAATATATTTTTTCATAATTTAATATATAATTATAGTAATTTTATTACTACCATTAAAGTATAATTCATTCACTTTACTTTAAATTACCTTTTTAAAAAGATTGAGATTTATTATATTTATGACAGAACATGCTTAAGATATGAATACTGGATAAGGATTACTACTTTAACACCCTTATAGATCATTTTTTAGATGTGACTTTATTAGAACTTTTACAATCTATTATTCTCTATATATGAATATTTTAATTTGAGAACATGCACTTAATTATATTATCATACACTTATGATTGTATTATTCTCTTATAATTGATATATCCCATATTTATTATTACTAAGAATATGATTTCACTCATTCTTATGTTTTCCTTTCCTAGATTTTGATTGAATATTTTTTATAGAAAATATCCAAAATAGAATATATATGATGATCTTTATTGGAGATATTTAAAATCTTTCATGAAATAAGATTATTAAATAACATTGTCCGAAGACACAATACCATTATTTTCATCATGAATGTATTATTATGAAATATATTGAGTATTAATATAAAATGATATAATATTTATTTATGGTATACCTGGGTCATTATAATAATCACTAGCAAATAAAAATGTTTATTTGTGGAAAATTTGAATAATTTGATTACATTAATTTTTTACAAAAGTAATTTTATAAATAGACACTCTAATTAATATATATATATATATATATTAAAATAAAATATAATTTTATGATTTCTATCTCACCTCTTCAGGTTAATTCACCATGTTCTAAACATTCTTACTGTACATATACCCCTTATTAGTTCTCATAGAATCTAACACGTTCTTGGACCCAAAACATTCGATGGACTATTAGAAGATAGTATATTAATCATAAATAATTATTATTTCAACATTATATTCCATAAGATATTCATATATCTATAGATCCTAATGAATTTTAATAGGAAATTATGGTTTTCTTGTACAAATACCACTTTTGTGTCTTTTATAATGTAATGTCCTTATAAGTCACATATAAGGATGCCTCCATAACCATATCACATAAGGATTCTTTATGAGTACCTTTTTCTGAATGTAATTAATGACAAATATAGCGGTTTCATGTGTATATCTCTAATATTATATAAGAAGGTCACACAAAAACATTGGTTATCAAACAATATCAAAAATCATATGATTAATTATATTATAAATACTATTTCAATATATTGTTAAACAATGAGTGAGTTATGCAATAATTTATAATGTCTTATATAATTAGTAAATTTCTAGCTCACGTATTCACCACTCTGATATGATAAGAGAAGAATAATAGTTTTAACAAGTTGATGTTTCACTTTAACTTCTAAGAACTTAAATTTTTTAATTGTTATAAAATTGTATCTCATTAAAAACACATAACTATGATGACCAAACCCATTAATTTGGATTTCGAAGTTTATATACCCCCACTTTCTTGGGTACACTTTGGTTATCATTCATCCCTATATATTTTACAAAATAGTTCAATTCCCTCTCAAAAGTTTCACTGAAATAGTGATTTGGTCATTTTATAATTAAAAAATATTTTCATTTAACCAATTATTCATAGTAAAATGTGTTAAAAATCTATCTATATAATGTATTTAAGTGTTTTTTCTTATATGTACAAGGGGGTAATGACAAAGATAAGTGGTGTTATAATCATCTATATTTACAATACTGATTTTAATGTTATAGAAAATATTTTCCATGACCAATGGGTATAAACTATCCACTATATTCCATATTCTATAAAAATTCTATTCATATATAACAAATAACACTTTTTCCTAATCATGACTACAAATACCTTATTTTCAAAACATGATATATAAAAATAATTTTTTTAGATGTCCAATAGTAACCATTTTCTAATTCTATAACTAATAGAAAAGGTATATTTTGGTCATAATTGTTAAATTCTTATGGGATAACTATTTACTTCTTGGTTAAAGGAATGTCTAATTCTCTTTATATCTGTATCACATACTTTTATGTTTGTGTTTATTAGCATAATTGTATTATTTCGGATATTTATGCAATATAAGTGAGTTATAAGTAATCAAATTGATCATTATAACAACCTTGTGCTCAGAATAACTCTCCTGGATAACAAATCCCAACCATAATTTACAATAAAATAATTTTTAGATCCAACCTACCATAAATATAATAATGAAACTCATAATTCATTTTATTGTCAACAACAATGTATACCTTTTGGAATGAATTTAATGTTCTCATGCGTGTTATCAAGATGAATTCCACGGATAAGTTAAATATTTATGTTGTATTTTTTTAAGTATTTCTTTTACATTCATGTAAGATAGATTTGGAATACATTTTTGGGATTGATATTCTCAGAGGAAAATGATTTCATGTTGGATTTGTTGTCAAATATCATGCATATTCAAGTATGATGGATTTTATAATCATATGGTAGATAGATTAATATGATTCTTACCTGAAGTGGTGGACATAGAAACATGTTCTTAATAACATTAGTGGTATCCAGGCCGAGACCTCCACTACCCCAGGAGCATTACCCTATCATTAGAAGGTTAAGACCATCATCATGGGTCTAAATTTAATCTTCCCAAATGATTACACTATTTTATATAACTGAATAATATTTTTTTTGATTTCCCTTACAATACAAGCATCGATGATCCACAAGTTAGATAATATAAAGGTAAGTGACAACCCAAGTTGGAAAACAACAACAAAAGAATAATAATGTCACCTCTATGTAAATGAAAACAACCAATAGAATATGTAGAATAAATATGTAAAATAGCATGTGAATATAGTCAATGAGTAAAATAGAATAAGTAGTACAAAATTGAAAATAAATGAGGTGATATACTAACTAGGACCTCTAAAAAACAACACACCTACTCCAACACAATGAAGTGGGCCAGACCTGTATCCACAACCAACACCTCAAATCGGCCATGAATATCAACTCACTTCCTATGTACCTAAAATAAATAAAGTGAAGTATAGAGACCAAATATATTTCAATGTAGGTTTTGAGCATAAATACTCATTATTGAACTAACAATGGTGTCTTAACTCAATTATGAACAAACAAGTGTATGCATGAATGGGTCTTCTAATTTACATACATATAAAATAAAATAGTATAGTTAGATGTTCTAATATATAGTATTTTTATAAAACAAAATATCCCAAATAGTCAAATTGATATATATATATATATATATATATATATATATATATCTGTGTGTGTGTGTGTCTGTGAGTGTGGATTATAAGAATAAACCCCTATATTGCGAGGTTTTATACCTTACAAAACTTCTCAAATATTTCCCTTGGATTTTAAGATCAACTAGTCCGAGAAACCATGAATTCCATTACATTATATAAAAAGGGTAGTTTGTGTATAATAAGAAACCTAAGGGAAAGGGAAAGGTAAATTCTATAGTCAAATTCCCAGGAATCATATCCCTTAAGGGCTAAGGAAGAGGGAATATTATAGGTAGGGCTTTGTAAATACATTCCGTTTTTCAATTTACAAAAAATATGAAGCTGATTATAACTTATATAATAGAAATATTCCCCTTTTATATTTATCATAATCTATCAGATAAATATCCATGATCATGAAAAGATCACTAAGCATAGAAATGAACATTATTGTTATAACATAGTAACAATATGTCATATAGATTAAAGATTTAGTTGTAATAATATAATAATTTAATCTTGTAAACCATTAGTCTTAATAAAAAAATATATAAATATGATCATGTATACTATATGATCAATAATATTGAAAAAAATTATAGTTTTTAATTACACATGAACATAGATAAAATCATGATTCCATAATGAATATTACATTATGGAATAGAAATATATATACAAGAACCCATCCTAACATGGAACATACTATGGAATTACATTTTCATTCAGAATTTTTTTGAAAGTTATACCAAGGCTTATATAAGATATAATTAAAAATAAATGGTTCAATAAAAACCAGAAAAATAGGGTTCATATTATTATTGAGTTATAACTAGTTTTCACAATTAATGAACATGATTATGGATTAAGAATAGTACTAGTAATGAAAAACACTTTCCTGCAATGACGAAAATGATCAATATGATGAAGTAGAAATTTTGAGTTGAAATACTAATTTAAAATTGGAGTTATTTTATTAAAAAATATCATATTTATAACTTACCTTAAGAGAATAATACAATCTGAGGAACAAGATTAATATTAAAAGAATTATTATAGTGAAATCGATAATTTATTAAAATATAGTGATTATTTGTTTTAAAAATGAAGTAGATTCTAAGGTATAAATTAAAATGTATAAATCCTCTACAATTAAAAAATCATTTAAATTATTGAAAAAACAATTACGAATCTATAAGCATCATGTCTCTCTTGGGTAATAACCTATTGAATAAAAAAAATGTTTTTTATGAATCTAAATACTCCTTGCACATAGATAAACTGAACAAATAATGTCCCACTAAAGAAAACTATTTAAAATATTTAGTATGGATTGTGGAATTTTAACTCATACAGGTTAATCTGGAAATAAATAAGATCTTTTTAAGATCATGTCCAATTTAACAAAATAATTATCTAATAATCAATTGTAATAGTAATCATGTTTTTAACTAAAATGTACATCAATATATCCAAAAAAAATCGGAGTATGATAAGAAAAAAATCAAATTAGATAAAGTAAATTAATGAATAAAAATTGAATAAATTTTCATCATAAAACATTAAAACTAAAGAAAATAAAAAACTTATCTACAATATATATATATAAGAAACCAATTATAACATCAAATTCTGATTATTTAAGATAAAATAATAAAATGTTTACCAAAAAATTATCTTTACAAAATTGAAATTTAATGTCCTGAATAACGAATGTATAAATTAGTCCACTACATATATTTTTATAAAAAAAACTCTTCGAATTTTTTTTACAGATGATTTTAAAATACCATTATGAACCATTAATTTGTATTTATAAAAATATTTAAATATAATTTGTTAATAAATTTGATGGAATGTTCTAGAAATATCCTAGAATTTCATCTGAAGGATTAAAAGAACCTACCAATACCATGCACATATTTTTTAAAAACCATTTGGCATTTTATTATTCCCTCCCCTACATTGAGTCATAGAAACCATACAAAAGACAATCACCATGATCATATATATTATTTATATATGAGAATAATAAAAATCAACTATTTAGAATAATTCCACCATAATTCGAAGGAATTCAATGTATAAACACATAATTTTGGTAAAATGAATACCAATTGAATACCCTTTAATGACATGATAAAATTGGAAGAAGAAGAATATATGTATCTCTAGGAGGATCCTAGGATAAGATAAAAGTGGAATACATCACGGGGTTGGAATAAATCAGAAAACATAATTAAGGATAAAATATAGAATGTTCCAATTCTTAAAAGAAATTAAACTAGGAGCTCCTAAGTACTTGGTATAATCCATCTAAAATTTCTAGCTTCACCAGGCTGAAAGGGATTTTGGCTCACTCACTAGGAACCCTATACCTCTAACCGAGTAATCATTGAAACCAAAAATTCAAAACATACAACTTACACAACCCTAAATCCACAAATGAAACCTATAACTTCTAGTAATGATCAATCCAAAAGAAAAAACACTAATTTTATCACCTTAAACTTGTTCAATCTATGATCATGCTGGAAGAAAAACTTATTCCCTATATTGCAAGTTAAAAATTCAAATATGCTTTAATTTTGACCATTAAAATATATAATTTACATCTATAACACCACTCTAATCCTTCAATATGGGACATGGTTCACTATATTAGATCAATTATGAATAATTGATGTAATGAAGATCATCCTGAAGACGATATAATGTGATTTACTATAGCAATTAGATCATTAGAGATTCTAGAATCATATGTTATATGCCTACCAAATTAGATTCCATATTATTTATAAAAATCATAAGGACCTTATAATATATCTTTTATTTGATTTGATCATAAATTATATTCATAAATTTATTTATATTATTGTTTTCGAATCAAGTAATTAAAAGACTATATACATTAAATAGATATTTGATAAATATTTGGTGATATATTACTACATGGGGAATTATTAACAATTATTATCAATTAAATCTATGTAGTTATAAAAACAATCCATTATATATTTAATTTTAGTTTCATTAAGGGATATGTATGTCTTAAAAACATTATCAAATATGATATTGTGGTGTAAAAATCTTTAATATATATTTCTCTATCATTTTGATCAATGTGGAAGAGTTTATGAAACATTTATACATTTCATACATTTATATAATAGTATTTTATTATATATACTCTTCGAGAAATATCCTTGTGATTTATATGGATAGTGGTATATGAAATTCATATAAATTTAATCATAAGGATATAAGAAAAATCATGAAAATCGTTGTGAATAAAAGATCTTGAGGTAATCTTATAAAATGTTGACCGATATTGGATGATATTATATATGTTTAGATAAGAAAAAATACCTAAATAATCACACATAAATATAAAATTATTGAATAATTTATGATTCTTTACCAACTGTTCTGCGATGCAAGTCATTACACCATGTTTAGTTAAATCATGGAATTACTTTATTCAATTACATGCAACATGCCTAAAACATTCTAGTTTCTTACTAATGTTATAATTAATATTTATAGATTCTATACTATTCTTGGATAAAGGGTGATGATTATTGTTTCCATTAAATTTTTTATTCAGAATAGTTCCTCCCAACAAACTTAAGTGTTATGTCATAATAGATTCGGTGTTTCTATAAGCTTATTATATTTGAATTACTTGTTCATGGTTAGGGTTATGGTGATATATAGGTTTTGTTTCGTTGATTATATTTATTCTAATGATAAGTTTAATTTTCATATGACCATTATATTTCACTTGAGGAATTCAATGAAAAAATTATATCAATGTTTAATGGGGATTACATCATATTTAATCAAAATATTATATGATTTTATTTCTTGAACCATTATAATGAGTATAAAAATATTATTTGATAGCTCTATAATAATGTGATATTAAATTTTCTATATAAAAAATCAATAATTCAAAAATAAAACTATGTTTGATAGTATATATGAAAAGAAACACCAAACCTAGAAGAACTATAAAAAATTATTCTTTAACATTATAAATATAAAAAAGTCATTAAATTTTTAGGTATGAATATGATTTACCACATTGTGAAATATATATAAATTAACTATTCAATAATTTTTTTATAAATAATATGTAAATAATAACTCAATTTTTAGTAAAGACGTTTTGTGCTTCAAAATAGGTTTTCATTAAAAAAAATTTATTCCTTTTTCAAAAAAAAGAAAAAATTCTAAAAATTTTAGAAATATAATTTTATATAGTGTATAACAGTTTTTGAAAATTTCATTTCAAAATTTTCTTCAAATGAACTTTTTTAATTTTTGAAAAATGATTTATTAATTAGTTAATAGTAAAAATAAAAAATTTGTAAAAAAAAATTTGTTTTCATTAAATAAAGTAAATAAATGTATCATTATGATTTAAATTTAATTTTAATGTAACATAATTATTATTTATTTATATAAAATATATTTAATTTATTTTTAATTATATTCTTATCTGAATTTTTATAAGTATATTTTTTTAAATACATTTTTCTGAAAACACATTTTTATCACATTTTGTAGGTATACATTTAATTTAAATTATTCCACCTATGAAAACATATTTGATAAAAATGGATTAATAATTATGAATTATAACAATTAAAAATATTTTATAAATTCAAATTAATTTTTTTCCAACCCAATAGTAAAAACAGTTAAAAATTTATTATCTCAGTTAAAGATAAAAAAGGTATACTGTGGGTTAGACTTAAATGATAAGGGTTAAACGGACCTAATTTTTTTATAATTTCTATTTGAAGGAAATATTTAGACCCTATATCTTCTAATATTTTATTACAGTCCATTTTTAATCCATTTAGTTTGAACAACATATATATATATATTTCTTTTCATAAATTCAAAGTGGATCTTCTCCACTATTTTTAAAAGGAAACACCCTCTAATATCCTCTCTAAACATAAAGGGATTTTTTTTTCCAATAACTAACCAAATAAATTTTTAAATCTCCGTTTATGACTTAAACCTTCAGTTTGGATCATAAAAACATCCTTGGAAGCCTTTACATATAAACCTAAAGATGTTTTTGGACGAAGAAGTATAATTCTTAACCTTGTGTTTTCACTTTATTTCTACCACTACCTCCATAAAATATTATTCAAACATAATTATACAAAAACATAATTAAATAACATATACATATATTTAATTATGTTTTTTTCATGACCTATATCGACCTCCACATCCATCAAATGGGAATTGAAACCATAGTTCTTGTGTATGGTGGACTACCACCTCACAAACTGGTGAAATTTTTTCCATCATCTCCTCTCATGGATATTTATGTTGATATATTTAATGTATATATATTATATTCATGACATATTTATTAAAATTCCAAATTAATAAATCATATTAATTTTTACCATTCCAATAATAGAAAAATGATATTTCATTGATGCATACATGCAGATTACAACATCCATGAAGCGATGCGTTTCATTTTTCAATAAAAAATAACATTGATGGTATATATTTTTTTATTAGAAGAAATAATATGATATTTATGGTATAATTATAATTTTATACTTATAAAATTATAATAACCTTATTTCTATAATTATTTTGGAAAAATTGATTTGTTACTCACGTGTATTTATGATGTATTTTCTCCATGATCATTACATAGATCATTTTTCATAACCAGAATTAATTATTATATATAATAGATGAATAAAAATTATAATTATTTCATTATTATTATTATATAGATTCTGGAATAATGACCTCTTTGACCGTAGTCAAACTATCTAAGACATTTTGCACATATAGGCTGAATGTCATGAAAATGTCAAATGTGGAATTAATTGACAAGGTGTTTGAAATTAATGTGGAAATAAATAAAATAAAATAAATTTTAAATTTTAAATGCTTTATAAGGAAGTAAATAATTTTTTTTTATTATTCATAATGATAGGTAACTCACATTACGAGGTGTGCTCAAGGTTGGGGATATCTCTAAATTCTCCATTTTTTGGGTTCTGACCATTCTATCTCTAACTGACTTTCACTCTATTTTTAAGGATATATAATTCTTTTAAATTCTATATATATTTCTCTTACATATATACATCGTTATTATACCCTCTTCTCATGGGGGTAATACATGCCTTATTATCATTTACCTAATGCCTTCATTAAGAAATCTATTTTGATTATGATTTGAAGAAAGATTATGTAACCTATTTTATTTCGATGGGTAAATATTATGTTTATGACCTATGAATTATTTACTTTTGGTGGTACAAATAATCATGAACATGTTATAATGGGTGTTTCGAGATAGATCTTAAATGCCTTATTTGAAGCTTTTGTCTCATGAGATGTTATGTATGGATTTAGGAATAAAAATGAATCTCTTATGGGACTCTATCTACCATGTGATGTTTTATTTGTAGTTATCCATGACATATGTTTATTTAATTTTTTTTACCACATTTCTTGTGTTTCTATGATCTTGTGATACCATGTTCCTTATCTAATATTATCATGTGATTACTTATAATATTTATCTTTTATTATGTAAGGTCATACCTTTATATCAAATGTTCTATTTCTTTATCATTTTTATTCCTTTACTGGACTCTTAAGCTCACCAATTTTCTGTGTATTCCCAAGGTTACACCTTTCAGTTTTAGAATCTCAATGGAATTTATCATTGCATTATGGAGATCAAAATAAATAATATATACTCTCTTCTCTATGTTTTATGTAATTATTTTTCAAAATACACCAATCCTTTTTATCTTTGTTTTTTATTAATAGATATTTTTGTTAAAAATCATTTAATAATATGTCTAAAAATCATTTGGTATCTATGGTTGGAATTTGTAGTTGTTTTATTTATTTTGGGGAATAATATTAGAATAGTTTTTTGAGAAACCTAGTGATAGGTATGTATATAGGAAAAAATCATGGAATATCGGTAATATATACCGTTAGTGGTTTCCAAGAAATTACATCCCTATTAGATACTAAATATAGTAGTGGCTCAACAATAGTTTTACCCAATGTAATAACCTAAAAAATGTTTCATTATAAATTTAATTTATAATCACCTAGTTCATCCTAAAATGACCTTGTTGTATATTTATTTTGACACTATCGTGGGATACTCTTTTGATTTTTACAAACACTTTATGAACCATTTTCTATAATTTGAAAAGAAAATTAGTATAGAAAATCATAAGAGGGAAATTAAAATAGATAACCTAGATAGAAACCTAGAGAGTCATAATTTATGTTATACTTATAAATAATAATATTTTAATACTTTGTTTATAAGTTTTAAAGTTGAATGTTTTTTATTTAATGTATTCTCACATTGTTTTTTTGTTAATTCTAGGAAATTGGAGAAACCCTAACAACAACCAATGTTGTAGGAAATGTGATGATTTACCCAATGATATTCCTAGAACTATGGTAGTGGTAGGTAACAACATAATTGAATTATTGGATCAACAAGATAAAGTTATTAATAATATCTTGATTAATGGTAAATGAAATCCTTCTCTAAAGAAATTGAAAGTCATATTCAAGTATTTTATGTGGAAAATTCCTCCAAACATTAGTGGATATTATAATTTACTTATCAGGGATCAATGCATTAACTCCTTTGAAATGGTATTCTCATTCCTTAATTCTTTGAAGAAGAAAAATTTGTTCTTTCCATTTATCACATAGAGGGGGAATGCGATCAATGTTGGACAGAAATCAAGAAAAAAATTCCAAAGACGATATTTATCCCATGAAATGGGAAGAATTCAATAAAATATTTTTTTAATACATATTTTACTTCAAGTATACATCATAAAATGAAGAGGGAGTTCCTCATACTAAATCAAAAGGATGAGGATTCTATTAGGGTGTATGTGTAAAACTCTACAGGGCTTGAACGATACACCACCAGCATTTTTATCAAAACAGAATTTATGCGTACCATTTCTTAAGTTGGTTAAAAATAATTCCATGAAAATCATTAGTGGTTAATAATTTTTATTACAATGATGATATTATCAATTGTTTCCTAAAAGTCAATATATATATATATTGGTGAATCACATTAAAATCATTATACTTGAGATAAAATGAAAAAAATGATGTTTTCTTCAAGAGGATTAATGGATTAATCTCATGGGTGAAAGAAAATCCAATATCACTCAATTCAAAACATTGAGAAGAAGAATACTCAAAACTATATATATGGAATCAGGATATGCTTCAAGTGTGTAAAGAAGTGGGATCGGGATAATCATTTTTCATGAGAGATAATGAAACCTACAAATTTTATTGATGGAAAGAAGGTTTATATCAATATTCATCCAATGGTACAGTGTTTTAAAAAAATTAAACATGAAAATTTTTCAATCCAAAGAACTAATCCAAGGGGTTTAGCCAAAATAATTGAGAAACAACCTATAAGGCCAAGAGTGAATACAAGATCATTTTTTTCACTATTACTAACATGTCTCCTAAAAATGATGTTGTGATAAGTATGTTAGTTATTCATTAAAAAATGTAAATATTTATTTTAAAATTGGGTACTAAGAATTCATTAAAATCATAAATGTTTAGTATAAATATTCAAAAACTACCTAAAAACATTGGTTTTGAGCTATCTATAGTAACATAAAATATAGGGATTGTTTCAACCGAATTATATATCTCGTCCCTGATTATTATTTATCTATTCAATATTTAGTAAAATTTCTCCTTACTTCTTTTAGTGGATTTTGATTCTATATTGAAAATGGATTGTCTATCCTAATATAAATCCAAAATCAACTTTATAGAAGAGGATATCACCCTCCACATCCCAATTCAACCATTGATTATATACAAGTGTAATCAGGGGGATGAATCTCCTTTATAATTTTATTCTCGAGAATGGATATTATTGCATTATGACCCAACATATCTTGCTCATATGATTCAGAAAAAGGAGAAAATCATGCTTGAATACATGACCATTGTGATAGATTATACTTTTGTATTCCAAAAAAATTAGTCGACTAGTCTTCCTAATGACTATGAGATTGAGTTCTCAATAAACATTATACTTGGATCTTTACTTATATCCAAGACTCCTTCAATAATAGACACTATTCATCTAGAATAAATGAAAAATAAATTACAATAAAATATATAAAATGGTTTTGTACACCTGGGTGCTTCACTGTGGCTTGAAATAGTCCACTTAATCATGAAGAAGGATTGTTAATACTTATTTGTATCGATTATCATGAACTCAACGAAATAATTGTAAACAAAAAGCATCACATACCATTGATAGATGAATTTTTTAGTCAACTTCATGGGCCACAAATATTCTCTAAGATATAATTGGAGTTGGGATAACAAACATTAATGGCTAAGAAGTCTTATATTCCTAAAAAATACCATTAGAACAATGTATATAAAATATGAGTTCATAGTAATTCTTTTTAGGCTCATTAATTATATAGTAATACATGTTTACTTACACTCCCATTATAATTATGGAAATAAATAATAGATTCTAATATTACCTTGAGAAATTTTTGGTTTTCTCTATTGATAATTTTTTAATATACTCCAAAACAAATTGGGAGCATGATGATAATTTTAATACTATGATAAAGACATCATGAAAGGAGTATATATAAGAAAATAATAGTAAATATGTGTTCTTGATTAAAGAAGTATCATTCTTGGGGAATATTATCATAAAAACTGGATATCTGTAGACTATTATAAGAAAATGTGAAGGAGTAGCCCAAACCAGAATTTGTAATAGAGATCCATAGTTTTCTTGGATTAGCTTACTATTAGAAAATATTTTTAAAAAACTTCTCAGTAATTTCAAATACTTTTACCAATATAACTCATAATGGATTAATGTTTTTATAGACCCTTGAATGTGAATTTACCATTAAAGTGTTGAAGGAGAGTCTTATCATTAAACCATTTAATAAGGAAAAATGAAAAATTGATAGCCTACACCTGAAGGCAATTGACTGTTTGTGAGAAGATCTGTCCAATAAATGTAATAGGGTTCATTGTAGTGATATCTTCAATAAGAATATAGAGATAATATCTATATGGGGAGAAGTGTGAAATATATATGGATCATTATATCCTAAAATTAAAATTCACACCAACATATATAAATATATACCATATAATATGGTTCGATCTAATCAATGACTTTGAGTGCTCAATACATTACCACCCTAAAAAAGAAAACAAATTTGATTTTACATTAAGAAGAAAAGATTTGAAAAAATTATCAAGGATGAGAATTTAGAAGAATCCAATTTTCATAGAATTTAAGAGGATGTCCATGAGAACCGTAACGTAAGGAACATTGTCATTCCATTCTCAAATAACCGCTCAACCATCACTTCTTGTAAAAATAATGGATTCTCAAAGAGATACTGAGGAAATTTATAAGAAGTTTAAAGATATAATAAATGGGTAACCCTCAAGGTTACATATTTATGATTAAGGTGTTGTAATATTTTTATCATGACTATGGGTACTAATAAATCCTGAGATAAAGAAGGATTTGTTGAAGGATTCACACGGATCGACCTTTTCTATTCACTCAGGGAGATAAAATAAGTATCAAGACTGTGATAGCACTATTAGTTGGATAAAATAAATAATAATATGGATAAATATACATAAAATTTTTTAGTATGTTTTTACATGAATTTTAAACGAAAAAAATATAAGGGGACGATGTAACCATTACCCATACCTACCTGAAAATGTGAAAAAAAGTCACCATGTAATTTCTCACTGGTCTTCCAAATACATCATGATGATATATATCCATATGATTTATGGAGGATCATTATAAAAAGATATCTCATGTCATCTTAAGAAAAGTGTACTTCTCAATCTATTAAATTGTCAAGATATACATCAGATAGGTAGTGAGGATGCATGGAACACCACAATCAGTTATCATTGACTATGATTCAAGATTTTTGCTTCATTTTCATGAAGAGTATACACCATTCACTAAATAGTGTGTTAGAATTAAGTATTAATTATCACCCCTAAACTGATATCCAATATGAGTATAATATTCCTACACTGTAAGGCAGGTAGAGAGTAAGCTTGATGGAATTTAAATGAGGGTGGGATTAACATCTTACTTTGATTGAGTTCTCATATAATAATAGTTTTAAATAAATAATCCAAATAGTTTATTATGAATCCACTTATGGGAATATATATAGAGAAATTTTATGTTTCAATGATGTTGTTGATTTTGAACTGTTGGGACCTGAACTAGTTGATGAAGTGGTAGAAAATGTCAAGACTATTCAGCAACATATATGGGATTCTCATAGCCGACCAAATAGTTCTTCTAACAATATTAGTGGAGACCTAGAGTTAGCGGTTGGGGATAAAGCGTTTCTTCACACATCTCAATTGAAGAGAGTCAATATATTTTGGATGAAAAGAAAGATATGCCCCAATTGAATTTACAACTTTGGGATTATTTAGTATACTAGAGGTGTATATTATCCACTAGCACTCCCACCAACCCTTTCTCAAGAACATGTCATATTCCATGTATCTCTCTTGAGTAATTACATACCAGATCCCTCATATGTAAAATTTTAGAATGATATTTTGTATGTGGTGAGTTAGGTGAAGATATTGGACCATAGAGTTGATTTTTGAAGCAAAATAATTCCCACCTAGGAAAAGTACATTCGAAGAACCACGAATCTAAAGAAGTACCCTTGGAACTAGTAGAATCAATGAATCCTAAGTACCCAAAATTATTTTCACCTACATATTTCATAATAAAATTAAAAGCTAAAATTTTTTATGGGATTAATAATTTAACACCCTGTGATTTTAGAAAAAATCTATGTTAGATGGTGTATATGACACACAACACTGAGAATAAACAAACCATAAAATATCATTAATTAAATATTATAAATTTAACTTATCTGTTAAATTTTAGGGTATAATTTGTATTAAATAAGTTTTAAATTATATATAAATTTCTTGTGAAATATAAAAGTGTTGAACAATTCAAAGTAAATAATCACCCAATTTTCAATAGACATTTCAAGCTACAAAAATATGTTTTTGAACATTATTTTTTTTATTTTTGAGAGAAAATAATATAATTAATTTCTAAGACTTTTATATATTTATTTTTATAAAAATTTTATAATTTTTAAAATAATAATGTGAAAAATTTCAAAGGGTGAAATTATGTTTTTTTTGAAAAGATTAATTTTTCAGTGAACAGTAGAAAAATCAAATTTTGTAAAACTATCCTTTATTATCATTAAATAATGAAATTTAAAAGTACTATCTGGTTTTTATTTTTATTTTCAATAAATTTGAATATTATATAGTAACATATCATCAAATTAACTACCTTTTAATAATATTTATATCTAATTCTATTATAAGTAAATTATTGGGATTAAAACACATTTTTTTAAAAACTTTTTTTGTTGTGCTTAGTATGTTAAATTTTAAATTAAATTATGACACTTATATAAATGTAATTTGAAAAAATAAATTATATATCTAGAATAAAAATAATTAATATTTGTTAATGTGGTCAATATAATTTATGTTCATAATTAACTATAATATGAGTAAAACAATTTACATCGATTAAGGATAAAAAAGGTTTATTAGGCTGCTAAAATAAATAGATACGGGGAAAATAACCTAAAAAATTTATAATTTCTATTTTATAGCCATATTTTAAACCCAAATCATCTAATATTATATAATGGTCCATTAGTTATCCATTTGAAGTCAATAGGACATATATATGTGTTATTCATTTAAAAAATTACAATTGTGTTCTCTCCCCCAACTTATAAATGGACACACTCTTCGTTTCCTATCCATGCTTATATATCAATATGGTTTAGACAATACTTACACACATCCATTCCTTACATTCCTACCCATGATGTAGGGTCTATATTTTGATCATAAACCCATCATAGAAAGGATTTTGATATAAATATAAAGAGGTTCTCCGAATAAGAAGTATAAATCTTAGCCATGCATTTTCATTTCATTTCATATTCCACATAATCAAAATTTTAATCAACCATTATGATATAAAAGAATAAGTAAATTAAATATAATTATATTTTTTAAAATATAATAACCTAGGTCTATCTCATTTTCCAATAAATGGGAAACAAAACTATTATTCATGTGTACGATGAATTACTGCCTCGCGAACCGATATAATTCATTTTTCATTGTTTCCTCTCAAATTTATTTATGATGATAGATTTAAAATCAATATTAGATATTCAAGAAATATTTATCATTCTATAAAATTAACTTATCATATATTTTTATCCATTTACATTCCTAGAAATAGGATAACATCATTCAAGTGTATGTGTGGATTGCCACTTCCATGAATAAATGTGATTTGTTTTTCCTTAACACATCACATGGATGGTATATATAAATGAATTTAAATGAATAATATGATATATTTTATATAAGGACAGTTCTGGAAATTTATAATAATACTTACCTTCTTTCAAACAAGATCATTGAAAAATGGTAACATTACTCATTCGTAGATACGGCCTAACATCTCTATGATAATAATGTCAATTATTTTTCACAAAAATATTTTATTATTATCTTTAATGGTATAATTTATGTGGAAAAATATTATTTATTTCAAGTTAATTATTCTATAGATGATATAATAATGAAATTTTTGACAAAATTCAACACACTGATGTCATTTTGAACATATGATCTGAATATCTTCAAAACATCTAACGTGAAATCAATTGATTAAGTTATTGAATATGAAATGGGAATAAATATAATAAAATTAATAATAAACATTAAAAATTATATTAAAATTTAATTAATTAACATAATTTTATTATTTTGGAAGATACGAAACATGTGTGATGACACATGCTCAATGTAAAGGATCACTCTAAACCACCCTTTTCATCAGGCTATGACCATTATCTCTCCAAATAATTTTATGTCTCTATTTAATGTTATGTAATGCCTCTGAATTATTTATATATATCTCTCACATAAATACAATGCTTATTATCCCCTCCTTTCATGGGGCAATACATGACTTATTATGATTTCTCAAATTCAATATTTATGAAATATCTTTTGTTTTTTATATGAGGCAAGATTTGTAATCCATTTTAATTCCATGGTGAATTATTATGTTTATTCCATTTGATTTATTTGCCTTTTCTAAACAAATTAACATGAATAATTTATTATGGTTTTACCAATATAGCACTCTAATAAATTTTTAAATATTTTTTCTTATGATAAATTATTTATGGTTTTTTGGAGTAAATCTATTCCAATATGGGACTATGTCCACCATGTGGTGTTATCTTAGATATTATCCTTAACATATTATTATGTCATGTTTTGTGTTTATACTTCATTTACCATGTTTCAGTGATCTTTTGGTACCATTTCCATTATGTTATGCTCCTATGTGATTACTTATGTGACTTCTTTTTGATGATGTCATGTTATGACTTTGGCCCACACATTATGTTTCTTTATCATGTTTATTACCTTACTAGGATTTTCAGTTCACACCTTCTATTTTTATATTACCTAGGTAATATCTTGTGGTTTTAGGGGCTCAAAGGTAATTTTAATCTCATTATAGTGATTAATATAAATATTCTTTATTCTCATAATGATGTTTTAAGCAACTCATCTTCAAATAATGCTTGGAATTGTTTATCCTAGTTTTGTATTAATGGTTATTTATGTTAAAAATCATGTAATAATTTGTTTTAAAAGAAATCAATCACTATAAATTAAAACTTAGTGGTGAAATAAAGACCTATGTTGAGACATCATAACATTATTATTAATGAATTTTACTTCTGATTTCATGGATATAACACATAGAGGAAGATAAGGAAATCTTAGACAAGTTGATTGACTGTGATCATCTATGGAACTATAGAGATATGATAATCCTAGAAAAATAGATCATCTAGGATATTTGGGAACAATGTGAAGATATATAAAAAAATTAATCAAGTAAATTCTGGAGATAGAAAAAAAGAGTTATGGTTGAGTAAAGATTAATAAAATTAGTACACATTGGTACAAAGGCTCTTAAGTAAGATGCAATAAGATCACACATGTTGGAATTTTATATTTATTTTTTTATTTCCCATGTATTCTAGTTTCAAACATGTTGTATTTCAATACTATCTTCATATTATTTCTATTATTCCATTCAACACTGATAATATGATGTTGAAGTCCAAAGTGGGATCACTATAATTGAACACCATGGAAGTTTCCACTATATAAAAGACTATACGACTATTGTAATCCATTAAGTCATGAAATTTACATTATTAAACTCTATATCTCTAAAATATATCATTATATTTTTAGTATTCATCAAAATATACATTTGTTAACCAGAACCATTGGAAAAGTGTTTTGAAAAGAATAAAAATTTCATATTAGACATTGAACACTGATTCAACTTTCTCTATATTGTAAGGAATCACTTTACCAATCTGATCATGTTGTAATAAGGTAAATTTAATGGTTAAGGTTTTAAGGATATGCATGTGGATCCTATGTTTTCAAGAAGATATGATAACATATTTTGGGTAAAGAAAAATCATTCGTACAATCCATTTTCAAAATTGTTAAGTGCCTTCACTAAATACTAAGGGATTGAACCATTAAATGGGTATTCTATTCCCTAGATAAAAAATAACAATCTGATTTAACGCATATGACATAAAAAATAGTCAAAAAATAAACATTGTGAAAATAGTAAAAAGGTATCATATGTGGTATGAAAATAAAATATAATAACCTATATCAGAAGGCAATGGTGTTACCCAAATTCATTAGATTAATATATATACAGATCAAAATAAGAAAATAAATACTGAAGGAGGAAAAATAGTAAAATTTCATGGTGAAAGCCATGAATTCACCTCAATCCCATCCACCTCCATCTACAGAGCAGCCCTTCATATGACACTTTCCCTATACAGGATCTCGGACTATAATGTTGACATATGTATTGAGATTCAAATGATGGGTGTCAGTATAAACACATTAAGACACAACCAAATGGCCCATAAAAATTTGTAATTTTCATAAAAATGTGAATGTGTTGATAGAAAATAAAAACACATAAAACATATTATCTCCCTAGGGTGTCATGGGAAAACCATACAACCACAAATTCACATCTATACCTTCTCAGACTCAATATTAGAAATAAATGTTAATTCGAATCATTAGAGAAATCCCAAACATGGCTAGTGCATTATATATCAATACACAACCCCATAACATGTACTCTATAAAAATCCATCGCATATGTCTTAGTGGAACTAGGGTGTTAAATAGAAGCAGATGGTATGGGGAATTATAATATTTCTATCACTGATTTACATAGCTACATTGTCTTTAGTGACGTGCACCCTAGTATGAGAAGTCATGGATCTTCCATTAGGAATTTAAGCAAGAAAAGTAAATCTAAAATTACCTTGACTGATTTCAAGGAACGTAAATGACCTACTCATCACCAGTGACTGTTTCTCACAGGAATCGAGGTTGGGACCCCCTATATTCTCTTTAAGCACTTTGAAAGTTTGTAATAATTTTGATCATATATATCTACATTATAGAATGGAGATATTACAATGCCTTAAATGTATGAAAAATAATTGCTACATTAATCCTTCGATTCATGATGGATAAATCGTCTCAGTTTCACAGATCAGAAGATTCTCTCTATAGGATGTAAGAGAGATGAGATTGAGACTCTCAAATTCATGTGATAAATAGTTATATGAATCAAGTCCTACTATTCCTTATATAGTGTTGTATATAATACCATGAATTAGATCCATAACCCCTAAATATTAATTACTCACTAGATATGTCCTAAATGAAATCTTATGATTGGTTTAATGAGATATAAAAATTATTAATATGTTAATCACATTCTTGTCATATAAATAATATATTACATGACAAAAGAGATTTATTTTACTTTAAATTTTTTTCAAAAAAAATATTAAATGAACAATTAATATTAAAATAATATTTTTTCATTAAATATTTCCCATGTATTCACTTAACTATTAGTTAACACATTAAATAAATAAATTCATCTCCAATTACCAAATATTTGAATAATAATTTCCTTCTTTCTTTCCTTCTTAAAGATATTATATTCTTAGACATATCCCAAACTCTTTCATTGTTCCCACCATTACCTACACACTTATACATTAGAATAGGCCAAAATTTTGAATATTCTTAGTGTGTAACCCTCTAGGCCCATATCTTGATTGTAGTGAATACTATTCATAGAACGTGAGTAGAGTCTAGAAACACATCATAGCCCCAAAGGAGATAAAGAAGAGTTATAAAAATGAAATAATTTCCTACAATCATACATCTAGTAATATAATCTAGTTTTAAATAAATATATCCTAAAGTAGGATGCACAATTTCTCTCATTATCCTTGCTATGTTTTTTCATCATCAAACTCAGTGGATAAAATTACATTCTTCTACCATGGACATGGATTTAATTATGGTACCACCATACTGATAAACTAGGCCTATGATATCACTTCTTATCAAAAGTTATAAATTATATATGATTATTTAATAAATTACATACCACCACTACTGGAATTCTTAATAATTACAATGACCTATTTGCGACGGGATACCATCACAAATAGGACTTAGAGATGGGGCCCTATCGTAAATAGCCCGTTGTAGAAAACCCTGTCTCAAATACAAGTATTTGTGATGGGCCCATCGCAAAAAGTATTATTTACGACGGGAAAAATCATCGTTGAAAATAAGCTTCCAATTATATGTATTATATATACATAAACATTTTCGCGACGGGCCTGTCACAAAATCTATTTGTGACGGGCTCTCGTCCCGTCGCAAAAATATATATATATATATATATAACACTTTCTACGACGGGCCTATCGCAACAAATTATTTGTGACGGTCAAGTAGTACCATTGAAAATATCTTTTTAAAAATATTTAGTTAGACTTTTTGCAACGGGACCCTGTCGCAAATGGTCACATCGCAAATAATAAATTAATTTAAAAAAATAAAATTTAATAAAATTACTATTAATGAAAAAATCATATTACTATTATTTAAATAGTAAAAAAAATAAAAATTATTAAAATTCTCAATATTCACACAAAAAATATAGAAAATTAAAAAAAATTAAAAATTAAATTATTTAATATTTTCACCAATATAAAAGACAGAAAATGTAAATAATTCATATTACAATGTTAAATTCAAATGTTTGTAACATACAAAATCACTGGGGGGTTGTCTTCTGGAGGAGGTGGAGGAGCTAAAGGAGCTCGTGGAAGAAACTCCATCCCTAAACTACGAGTCATATGGTGCATGTACTCCATCTACTCGGGTTGCTGATGCTGCCATCGATGAATCAGCTCCTCGTAATGCTGTTCCTACTGCTTCTGTCACCGACACATCTCTTTTTGAGGCTTCTGCAAAGTCTCTATATTCTCAGCCTGAGCTCACAACTACTCCTAATGTGAGCCAGAAGATGAGGCCTCTCCACGAGATCCTCTCGAGCTGGACGCTGACATCGCAGTAGTATCATAATAAGTACTAGTAGTCAAATTAGAGTTGATGCCAACTACTATGCCCTTCTCAAATCCATACTGAGCCGCCTGCATCCATGTCGCCTCATCCAAATGGTGAGCACTGGTCTTCTCAGCTGTCTCATCCTGACCCTCAGCCTGTGTTTGAGAGGTCGCAGCCTCATATGACACCTTCAATTATAATTTAAAATTAAAATTGTGAAAATATTATATGTAGTTAATTGTTAAATAGAAAAAATAATATTAACCACAATATGACATTGGTGATCACCTCTAATCTCTCTAGTGGTTGGATCATTGTACATCCTCCGATAAACGTCAATCTCCGTAATATCGGGATGCTCGAATGCCTACATAAATATAAAATAAATTGTTTATATTTAAAGTTATATAAAATATTTAAAAAATATACTTACCAGATGCTCTCTATAAAAACTGAATGTATGACTACCAGCTCGATGTGTCACCTCCTGTCTCCCCCAGTGTTGTCGTCCCCCCGAAGATCTACTCTGAAATCCACCACCCAACCAGTGTAAACATAATCCATCCCAAACGTGATATGAAATGTACTCTGGTTGGTGGGCTCTACATGACTCATGAAATTCTATCACCCCTGATTTCTTAATGGTTATCCTTCTCAAATTGTGTAAAAACTAGCAGAAACGGTCATGCATAGAAACTTTCCATGCCGCATGGATAGTGTCGTGCATTCTATCATCGATAGGATGCCTTAAAACCTACACATAATTTATAATATCAAGTTGTTAATAAAATAAATTTCAAAATAAATATTATTCATTTACGTACCAGCCAATGCTGGAACATGACGCATCTCACATCAACGGGAATCTGTTCCCATGTGATCCATGGATGAGAAAAATAATTACGCAATATAGTGCCCCCCTGTCCAATAGCTACATGCTGAAAACTTTGAAAAAGAAATAAATAAACAAAACAATTAGTATATTTATAAATAAATTAATGAAATCTAACTAAAATATACTGGTTACCATACCTCAGTGTGCATGGATCGAAACCAAGATGTGGATGTCGCTAGGGGATAAGGTCAGGAATCATCAGTCATGCAAGACCGCGCCCCCTCTGCATACCTCCTAAACCTCTAGTAGGCTGAGGGTCAGCTAATCCCACATCCTCATCTTCCAAAGGTAGCTCAACCTCCTCTAACTCACGCAATAGATCAGAGTCTATCTGAAACACAAAATAATTGTTGTTAACATATAGTTGAAAATAACTATTATATATAGATATATATTAGTTATGATTATAACCAGCATTTAACTATGTAAATTTTCACCTTCATCCTCTTCTCTATAGCTTTCAATGTCAATGTCTTCATCTTGCTCCTCAGCATCATCAATATCCATATGAGTTTCAGTTTTAGAAACTCTTATCATTTCAAATTCATTTGTAAAATCATTAACATCTTTATCACCATCGATCCTTAATTGTGGGGTGACATCATCAATATTCACGTCTCTTTGTAAATCAAATGGATTTTGAGTCGTCTCTTGAAAAATTTCAATTCCTTCCACTTCAGCGGAACCACATTCAGTTTGAGTAAACTTATTTTCTTGAGATTTTATTTTTATTATGCTCCACCAATCTCTCAAGTCTATTGAAGTAGCATAGTATTTTGCATAATAAATTTTATGTGCCTGTTGAGCTAGTAAAAATGGTTCATTTAATGCAAGAAGACATTTATATTTAATATCGACTATTCCATGATTCAGATGAACACACAAACCTCTCTAAGTATCTAACCACCAACATTTAAACATTGTTATGTAATTCTGTCCTAGATAACACAGATCAATAATTTCATCCAAAATTCCGTAAACGTCAACTTTAGTTTCATTGTGATGTGATTCTCTCAAGAATACTCCATTGTTCATTTTTTTGATTCCCCGTATGCATGTGAATGAAATCGAAAACCATTCACCACATATTAATTATAAGATTTAACCATTTTGGATGGTGGGTTACTCAATATACACTGTATCTTATCAATTTTATCAGAATATTGAGACATCTGAAAATTTCTAAAACAATTATCAATATAATAAATAATAAACGAAATTGATATTAAACCATCAACAATTTATGTTACCAGTTTTTGAAACCATTGAGAATTTTTTTTGTCTGCGTTCTTCAAGAGCAGCTGCTTTAATTTGCGGAAGTTGTTTCTTGATATGATTACCATATAACCTACAAATAAAATACATTTAAATATTTTAACATAAATTATAGAATAAGTTATAGAATTACTCATTGAAAAAATGATGTCATTTCTTCACAGTTGAGCAGAACGTATATATGAGCTCTGTGATGTTCATCATCTGAAAGCCATCATTTATGAACTCCCCCAAAACCAGTCATTGGATGATTAAAAACTGTTAATTTATTGTCCATTTCTTCATTATCATTCCCCTCATTTAGTCCCACGCTATTCCATTTTGAGGGAAATTGAGATTCAAACTAATTAGAGCATAAAAAAACGGTTTCCTCTTGGAAATAAGCTTCAGTATTTGAGCCTTCATCTGATGCTTTGTTGAGTATTTTTTTTCATCAATTTATGTATGAAACTATCGAATGGGTACATCCATCGAAACTGTACTAGAACTCCACATTTATCTTTATGTGGAAAATGTAATATCAGATGTTCCATTGAGTCAAAGAAAGCCGGTAGAAATATTTTTTCCTGTTTACATATAATTACAGAAACATCTTCTACTAGTTTTCTTAGTGCATCGTAGTATGTTGCCTCTGCACAAATGTGTCGAAAAAAATATGACATTTCTGTTATCAAATCCAAAATCCTAGAATTCAACAAACCTCTTAATCCAATCGGCAAAAGTCTTTCCATTATAACTTTAAAATCATGAATTTTTAATCCAGTAATATAATCATTCTTAACACATCTGCCCAAATTGGAAACATACCCATATGGAAGTCTCAAATCAACAATCCATTGTCAAAATAATAAGCGACTCTCTTTGGATAGTGTATAAGCTGCTTTTGGCTTCATTAACCTCTGTGATCTGACATTTTCAAATAATTCATGTTCCGGTCGCCTACATATTTGGGCAAGATCTAATCATGCCTTTACAGTATATTTGGTTTTACCTAGTGTATCCAAAACTGTATGAAATAGATTATCAAAATAGTTCTTCTTAATATTCATATCATCCAACATGTGGCGGACCAACAAATCAGACCAATACAGAAGATCCCAAAAATGCTCCGTTTTATCCAATTATGTTCTTTCCAAGAGCAATTCATTTTTTATTGGATTACGATTGTCCCAAATGTGATGGGGGGTAATGAAAATACAACTGATTTTAACTCTGTACCTGAGATCATCTTCGGAGGTTCATACCTTTCAATTGTACCTTTTCTGAAATGAGATTTGTTCCTCTTAAAAGGGTGATCAGTTGGAAGAAATATACGGTGACAATAAAAGTTGAAAGGTTTTTTCCATTGACCATCATAAAGGCTTTGTTTTCTTTCATACAGTAAGGACATGATTTCAAACCATGTGTACTCCAACCAGATAACATACCATATGCCAGAAATTCACTAATAGTCCACATCAATGTATCTTTTAATATAAAATTTTGTTTCAGAGCAACATCATATGCATTAACACCATCACTTCATAATGAATTTATCTCATCAATCAATTGATTCAAATAAACTTCAATATTCTTTTTCGGATGTCCTGGGATTAATAGAGTCAAAAAATATATGGCTCCTTCATCAAAATCCATGGAGGCAATTATAGCTAATTAATCACAATTATACCTTATTATTCCTATGTATTCCTAATTATTCCTAATTATTCCTAATTAATAATTATTATTCCTAATTATACCTATTTATTCCTAATTATTACTAATTATTCCTAATTATTCTTATTATTACTAATTATTACTAATTATTACTAATTATTACTAATTATTTCTAATTATTACTAATTATTACTAATTATTAATAATTATTACTAATTATTCCTACTTATTCCTAATTATTCCTAATTATTCCTAATTATTAATAATTATTCCTAATTATTATAATTATTACTAATTATACCTAATTATTACTAATTATTACTAATTATTACTAATTATTCTTAATTGTTACTAATTATTACTAATTATTAGTAATTATAACTAATTATTACTAATTATTAATAATTATTACTAATTAGTCCTACTTATTCCTAATTATTACTAATTATTACTAATTATTACTAATTATTCCTAATTATTACTAATTATTACTAATTATAGCTAATTATAGCTAATTATAGCTAATTATATCTAATTATTACTAATTATAGCTAATTATAGCTAATTACTTCTAATTATAGCTAATTATAGCTAATTATTAATAATTATAGCTAATTATAGCTTATTATTTCTAATTATACATAATTATTACTAATTATACATAATTATTACTAATTATTCCTCATTATTACGAATTATTCCAAATTATATCTATTTATTCCTAATTATATCTATTTATTCCTAATTATATCTATGTATTCCTAATTGTATCTATTTATTCATAATTATATCTAATTAATATTAATTATAACTAATTATTTATAGTTATAACTAATTATTTATAATTATAACTAACAATATCAATTTCTTAGTAAAACTAAATATAAATAAAAATCAATTGAAATCTAATTAAATTATAACCAATAAAAAACAATTAAAATTAACATAAAAAATAAAATAAATATAAAATAAAATATAAATATAAATACCTTAAACTTTGATATTATGAAGATATTGACGCCATCTGATTGCTCTCGTATAAAAAACCTCAACAAAAAAAAATTCTCTTTGAAATTGAAGAATGAAGAGAGAGAGAGAGAGAGAGAGAGATTTGAATGATTTGAGAAAAAATGGATGGGGGTATATATAGGTTAGATTAGTTGAAATGGAATTATTAGCGACAGGCTTCCTATCGCAAATGTTACTATTTACAACGGGGCCCGTCACAATTACCCTCGCCCGCATTAATTAAAGTCGGTGGTTAAAATGTTATTTGTGATGGGTCTCATCACAAATAGTACCTGCCGATGGTCTTTTTGTGACGGGACGACATCCCATCGCAAAAAGGTATATACCACTGCCGGGTATTTGCGATGGGCCTCGTTATAAATTCCCCTTCGCGGTTTGGCGTGCAATTCGCGCGGTTTGGCGTGCAAGTCACGCCGCACTATTTGCCACATGAGACGAAATCCCGTCGCAAATAATTGGTTATTTGCGACTGGCTACTTTCCCCATCGCAAATAGCTTCTTGAACGGTTTATTTGTGACGGGAATAAATCTCGTCACAAATAGTGATTTTTACCGTAGTGCACCATTGGAACACCAAAAACAAACTACCAAGTGATGACATAAATACCATTGTTTTTTCTTGCATCAAACTGTATAATAAAATTGTATGAACTGATAATGACCTCAATTTAGGATACCATTACACATGTTCATTGATTGGAACAAATAATTACACTAGAAATATGTGGTGTTCCAATTAGTGTAAAATTCCTCATGATCTCACTTACTTAAGAACACAAACTACAAACTTCTTGATAATAATTCTCAATGATTATGATCCCATGACACTTGATAGTTACACATCATTTGTGTCCAGTTAAAATGATTTTTATACATCATAATTTAAATGTTTAATATTACTTTAATTGTATCTTTATGTTCTCATTTTATCATTGTAAATTTTGTAACCATTCGATATGATAGGAAATATATAGAAATAAGCATGTAATGAGTGGATGGGAAAATATCAAAACTACTATGGTAACAGTAAATAATCAATAACTCCCTATATACATGATATATTAATCAAAATATAATATTTATGATTGGTTTTGGGTACAGACTATTACCACATGTCAGAAGATCCCTTCATAGTTTGGGTAGTTCATATAATCACTCTTTTATTCTCACCCTAGGCCTTATTATGACCAATATCATCATCCCATCAGTCTTAGACTCTTACTCATGGAAGGTCACAAAACCTAGCCTAAAACATTCCATCTCAAAAAGGTAATCGGACTTTAATCTCATTCCTTAAACCCCATCATCATCCTCACCCTCCCACATTTGGACCATTAGTATACATAGACAACCCTTCCCATAACAACAATATGAGACTGGGTTTTATAGTTTTAATGTAATTCCACTCACACTCACCCTCTTGGATGTTAACCACTTCTATACAGACCTATCCAATCACTTTGATACAAAAATAAGAGTTCCAATAGGGATACACAATTTCCAACATAAAATAAAATATGTAATCTATTATATGAAATATGTATCCTGGTAATAACTTCCTACCAAAAGTATAATGAACTGCACTCCTCATGTTACACTTCCCGATTCATTCTCAGAACAACATATAACAAAAAAATCATTAATTCATTACATATAGGTTTTAATATTGAGAAACCATGAAATTGATGAATATTAAAGAACATAGTTCTTAATTTAATATTATCTTTACAAAGAAATAATCTTCACAATGGTCAAAACATTAATTGACTAAATATTTCGGACAAAGGAGAAAAAACCGCAAAAATGATGTCCTCATTTCACCTGAGCCTAATGGGGGTCAACGATGAAGGTGGGGAGGGAAATAAAAGGAATATTTAAATTAAACAATATTTAAATTTTAAAGAAACATATAGAGTTGGTTATTAGGAAACCATAGAGACATCATTGTAAAACTTCCCCACATGATAGTGGTATGATGTGGTCCTTGAGACAAGTATGTAGATACACAAAAATTAGGTGGTTAGCACCATGCAAATTTACTTTACTATTAGTCTAAAACAATCACATCACAGGGCATCCACCTTAAAGAGATCCTTGGGGTACCCATCATGGTTGTACTACAGGTCATCCCCTAATCCATAGTATATAAAGAATCTGGTAATTCTATGTCATTTGTTTCACCAAAACATAATTTAATTGATTGACCAACTCTCTTCAAAAACCACTCATGTGCCACCTCTAAAATCTGATAGAACTGGATAGCATTTAAATTAATTATAATAAATATTAATTAAAAATACAATTGTCTTTATGAATATAAGGATATTAAAAACTTCTTATCTAAGTACTTATCATCCCTGATGTACAACTCATATAAATCACCCTTCAAATGCTGCATTTTCCTCCCAATCGTTGTCATCATTATGGATCATATGTGCAGGATCAATCATTTACTTCAAGAGATATAACACATGAAACACATCATGTATACCCATCTATCATGGATTATATTCCAATAAATAATTCATTGTCTCAACTCTTTCCATAATATTAAATTGACCAACATACCATGGCACATGATTACCATAATTCCTCAATCATTTGTACCCCAACTGAGGTGATATTGATAAAAATACATGATCACCAATGATAAACCCTAAGGTTCAAAACCATACGTTAGAAAATGAACACTAATTTCCCTGAGAGTTAAATAATCAATTATTGATTAACTAAACTTACCCAATAATTTACCATAGCATTCCTGGTCCAATCCACCAACTCACCCAACCCTAACCAACATAATATTGAGCAGCATGAACTTTCATAAAGAGCATAAATGGGATCCATTTTGATATTTTCCCTAAGAAAATTGTCATATTAATACTATACAAAGGATATATTTTGATCCCATGCTTTACCATAATCTATCATGAATGCTACAACAAAATCCATTAGTATAAGTATTTTCCACATTAACCACGTGTCTATGTTTCACTGATATTTCATATTAATTTTCAAATTAAAACCCATTTTTTTCTAGTTTCCCTAAAAGAATGTTCATGTGAATTTCACATCTTGATTGGATAATATGATCATAGGAACACTATGAAACTATATTATCTCCAAAACCTATTACTTTCCCAAATCATTCATAGACTATGTCTCTCAAAATGGAATAAAATGTAGAACTTTTATCAATGGTTCAACTACCACCCAAAAAACATAATAATCTCTTCGAGTCTATGGTAGTCCCCTAAAAAATTCCATGGCCACCTCATTCCACATATATAGTAGAAATAGAATTTTCAAAAGCAAAATATCTAGTAACTGGTGCTCCATCTTTATCAATTGATAGGTAAGGCGGTGAGGGACACACCATGAAATGACTTTCCTCATTCCAAAAAATCATAAATGTTTCCTAATATCCGAATATATATTTTCCAGTTGTAGATTCATTAGAAACTATGATGCAAAAAATTAACTCATCGTCTATTCCCTCATTAAAGAAGTAACCACCACTATTTAATGGGTTTAGAACATGTGTTCCCTATCCAGAGTCCACAATGAGATAAGATCACCCTCCATAAACTATTTTGACATAAAAAAATAAATGTTATATATATATTTATACTTTACACATTATACTACATGAGATATAATAATAAAGGGAGCACATAACACATCCTCTTGACCATATCATACTACCATAATCTCCCTCATAAAATTTTCTCATTAGCTTCCACTCCTCACCAAATGTTCAAATTTATTACTCATGGGTCCTTTTAATCATCGTTTATGTAACGAAAGTTCACTTTATTAGGGTATGAATAATCTAATGGTTGGATTTATGAAGGTATTAGAGCCAATATATTCATTAAAAATTCAGGTATTATTGGAATAATATATAACGTAATCACTTGTGCATGATGTAGATGAAACATCTCTCGTTAGACAGATAATTGGGAAAACACTTTTGGCCATCAACCACAACTTCTAGATCAAAATAATAAATAGGGTTGTTGTACTCATGGGTTCAGATTTCATGAGGTACATAATAGACTACCTAATCCCTATATATCAAATCAACCCCAAATATAACTCATCAGGAATCATAATAGACCGTATAATGAATCCATGTGTCCAAAACAGTAAATATAATAGAGCATGTCAAAATCTTAATTATCTTATAAAGGATTTATCTCACATACTAGTCTACAATAATAAGTTTTCAAGCTTGGTTAGTCCATTCAATGGAAATTCAATGTAAGAGGTGTCCTGAATGAACCACACATAATAACTATCCAATCCCTAGATTCTCTAGATGATTAACACATTATGTGGTGGTTCCCAAGATAAAACCTATTCAAAATTCCATGGCTAAAATAAATCCCCTTCCTCTAATAATATATATATGAATGAGAACATACTAATTCCCAAATTGGATCTTTTTGTACTTGGAATAAATAAGATGTGCTTAAATAATTCTCAATCCAATATCAGGGTTATTTGTATTTTATTCTAGGGTCCATTAATATTAAATGATGTCATAAAGAAATACTATGAAAAAAGAGTCCACATTGGGATCAAAACATCAGTTTATAAGATCTATGAAAAAAAACATGTAAATTATATTGAATAAATCAATATGTACTCAAATATTCTATTCTAACTCCTAAATTCCACTTTTTGCATCCTTTTCCCTCACATGTAACTTGTGGTAACCTGATCTTAGGTCGATCATAGAGATTTAATGGGATCTCCACAAATAGTGAAATTGGACATTAGTCATTACCAATGGATGCCTATTTTTCATTTTAAATTGATTGATCATTCCATAATCCATAAAAAAATGAGATCAATATCCACATTATTGGTAATCTAAGCCACTGTAACCCATAGAGAGATAATTTTCTAAATAAAACCATTCACCTCTAGAAAATCAAGATACACTTTTGGCTACCTCATCTTTGATAGTGTAATATGATAACGTGTAACTGGCATCGGATTCACACTTAACACAAGATCAATCTAACACATGATCTCTTTATCAAAAATAATTCCCAATAAATCATCCTAATAACATTCTGCAACCACTCAAACCTTAGAGAAAGCTATCTAGAATTAATACCTTGTTTGTCACATGAACTATACCCTCTACATATACTAAAATAACTCATACCTACACAAAATATTATCTAGATATAAATTCTTTACCATCTAATTAAACATATAGACCATACTATTCTTCTACAAGTTAGGTAAAAGAAACCCTCCTTTAGTAGCATTTGATGTGGGCCTCAAAGCGCGAAAAATCATTCACCACAAAGGAAACTTTAAAACACATAATATCTTGGACCTAAAAATCTCAATTATTAATATATCCTCCAACCACTATTTTGTAGACAAATAACTTTTGAAAAAAATGACCTCTTCTCAAGAGTTGTATCAACCACTGTTAACATTGATAAAAAACTCACAATCAACCCCATCTCAGATACAATGAGTGTAGATATAATGGAATGAGAAGCCTAAATATATATTTAAGTAATTAGAAGAATTGAGGTTAGGATAATCATACCTATAATTAATTAAGGACCTTCACCACTATAGGTTGCATCCTTTTCTGAAGAATTAAATTGGCCTAATTTAGATGTACGACCTTCCCCTATAATCGATAAATTCATTTAGAGAACTCATTTATGTGGTGTTTACTATTCTAACTACTCTAGATACCCACATAAAGATCAACATCCAAAAATCATGGATGTAACAATGATACTTATTTATATTCCACTGACCATATACATTAGATCCTATGTCTACAAAAATACCCTACCTGATCACACACTGACACACCATCATAAAATATGTTAAATTTTCCCATCCATACCAAAGTTAGGTCCCTCCTTTGGTGGACTCGGGTGTTCTGTATAGAGATACCCATATTAAAGTGATAGTAATAATGAAAGGAGACTTGTCCCATAGTAGGAAAAAAACCATTAACTCCCATAACTACTTATCACTTCCATAGTGTATCTCCCCTTCCAACATCAGAAAGAAGCTCCAAATTTCCCAATAGGAAGCCAACAACCTTTCCAACCATATTTGGTAGGTTACCAACTAAATCATGATTTATCAATTATAGAAACCCAGGATTAACATACATGGTTATTATATCATTTTATATTAATATTCATCATGTTACAAAAATAAATTCCCTAGGATGGTAATGGTTAAGTGTTTTTGAAAACATGTAACATATTCTTCTAATTTGGTGAAAAAATTTCAAAATATCTGTAAGAGAATACCCTTTAGTACTCCAAATTAAAAACCTTTATTCATAATCTAGGGAGAGAAACATAATAAAGGGACGATATTAAATTATCGGAACTAGTTAATAAAGAGTTATGTAAGCATAATAATGACAATAATGTTATGATAACATTATCATATCAATGGAAGATAATACCCTACATATCAAAGATCATAATCAAGATTCATGGGAAAAATATTAACAGTTCATAATAAATTAATGATGACGTAATAAAGAGAATAATACATAAACGGAAAATATTGGAATAAGGAATGAAATTATGTCCTACATAACAACATATAAGATTGTGAACATGTATAAGTAAAAACAAGTTCACTCATTATGTTAAGGACATGAAATTAGTCCCTATAATAAAACCATGGACATGAAACCATGTACACTCATAATGTTGTAAACAAGTAATCTTGTGCATGTATAACATTGTAAACCTGTAATCTAGTTCACACATAACTTATTAAAAAGAAACCATGCCCATACATAACATTGTAAACATGTAATCTGGTTCACACATAACATTTTTAACATGTGATTAGTTTCATGAATAATTTATGGACATGATACGAAGTCCATATAAAACATTGAGAACATATACTTAGGTTAACTTGTAATATTATGATCATTTAATAATGTTCAGACATAAACTTATGGACGTGCAACAAGGTCCATGTATAATATTTTGAACAAGTAATCAGGTTCATGCATAACATTATGAACATGTAATAAGGTTCACTCATAACATTTCCAATATGTAATTGGGTTCTCATATTAACTTATGGATGTGAAACGGGACCATGAATTACACTGTGAACATGTAATCAAGTTCTTACATAAAATTATAGATTTGAACCCAGGACCATAAATTACATTATGAACATATAATCAGGTTCGCGCATAACATTATGAACATGTATTCAGGTTCACTCATAACATTGTGAAAGTCTAAATAAGTTCACACGTAACATATATACTCATTATTCATCCATCAATACCCAATGCATTTGAGTTAAATATATGTCCTGCCAATTTCATAATGAAATAAAACATACATGTTACATAAAATAATAACACATGCATCATATCATGGCTAATTAAAATAATGGATTTCATAAACATTATAACATAACCCTTGAAATGGAAGGGGTATCATAAACAAATAATCATATCATTTCTTATTAAATCGATAAAGGTCTCACAGTCATTTAATTAAAGCATAACATATTAAAATAATTGGGTTTCAATGGCATATAACTTATGGAATTTAAAAGGGTGTCATTAATATCATTCCATCAAAACAAAAACCACTCAAGAAAAAATATCAATGGTATTCTTGGATCATGTCCCCAATAAAGATTAAATTATATCAAAGGATTCCACCTTATGGGGATATTGATTTTGGAATATCGCATGGATCTTTTCTTAATGAAAATAACATTTCATTGAAATTAACTTTTAAAACCTAGAACATATTCAAAACCCTTCTCTATAATAACATTCTGAAAACATATAATGTAAGATTCAAAATTATTTAAAACGAGTCATAAGGAAAATATCCATTATTATTTGAAAATTTTATTTTTTAAAACATTAATCCTTTGCTAAAAACATTTTATTATAAAATAATCTTGAATACATTTTAAATACATTTTTCCTTTTAAATCTAATATAGAAAACGTGAAAGTATTTCAAAAAACTATTTAATTGAAATTACATTGAAAATTTATAAAAAAGGATTGATTTTTCTTTAAAACCATTTACAACAAATATAATTTTTTAAATTCTTTTTCATTTAAAAAAATGTGTTCTAAATAAAACAAACTTCCAACAGAAGAGTGAAATATTGTAACATTCTATCGAAAACACATTATTAATTATCTTAATTATTGAAGGGTGGGTAAATGTTAACAATACATGGAGAAATCATGGAAAACTAGAGGAAAATAATATTTTTTGGAGTTCTTGATAGATGGATTATAATACTTCATCAATGGTAGAATATTCATAACCAATCTAGATAAATGATGTGATTTTTAACAATAAATTGTTGCCACTTTGGTAACATTAAATCACAGCACCCATTATAGAATAACATTACATGAATATTAAAATATCATGAAAAGAATAAAATTCATTATATAACATGTCAATGGTACTATATTCACCTCATAGAAAAATATTGGTACATAACATGGAATGTATCTCAATAAAGGAAAATTGAGACCATATTACTTTATCGATTTGGTAACTTTTGAACCATAAACCGCGTAAGAGAAATAAAATAAAATGGAAAAGTAAAAATCCGTAATTTTTTTATATTAATCATAGCATAAATTAATTTTTAGTATTTACAGCACACACAAAAAATTAGTGGTGAATAATTCAGAATTCTTACATAAATATAAGTTAGATGAGAAAACCCTTACTACGTAAATACCTTTAGAATCGTGACCTCCATGATGTAATAACAAAAATTAAAGAATTTTATATCATTAAATAAATAAAATTAATGATATAAAATTTCATAGTAAAGTATATAACCCACAAAGCTACTGGTGGATTTGGAATGTATCTCCTAGAAATAAAAACTGAGATGAAATTATCTTACCTTAAGTCTTGAATTTATTCACATGTAAAAAACTCTTTTATGATAAGTATAATTTTATGATAAATATCAAATAGAACCATATTATTATATATAATAATACATAATAATTTTTTATGACTTTATATTACCCATTTATTAACAATTTCATGTTAATGATACGTTTCATGTAACATCTTCTTTTTTAATATATGTTTTGACTTTTTATTCTGGATCCTCTTACATATATCACTATTTAAAAATTTATATAATGGAAAAAGGATATAAATATAAAATATATTTGTAATATATGTTTTCATACTAATATATAAAATATATAAGTATGAAATGGAATACACTATTCATGGAGATGGTAAGTCGTACATATGCATGAACATTGTTTCCATTTTATTACCGTATTGAAAGAAAGAAAATAAATGAAATGTATGTATATATATATAATATCATTAATATAGCATTATTATGTCGTATATATAATATAATTCATCTAAAACCACCCTTGATACATTTAATGTAATGCATGAAAGAATCACATCACTTTGAGGAGGCGGTAGTGCACATATCCACAAATGTAGTTATCATATTTACAAAAACTGGAACGAATTATGGTATGGTTTATTTAATTATTAAAAAATCATGAATAAATAATATATATCATATATATCATATTAAAACAAAATTTTTATAATAATTTTCTACCATAAGAGGGAGTAATGTAAAAAAATGAACATTAACAGTTCATGTGGCAGTAGTCCATCGTACACAAGAACAGTATGATCGTCATCCACTTGAAGGAATTATGTGTGAGTGTTGATAAAACCCTAATAATAAAATATTATAAGTATATTTATGATACTTATGTTATTAAATAATCTTGTGATAAGAATAATTAAGGTTGAGGAGAATGAAAATAAAACAATGGAGCTTGAGGAAGGATGTTACCTCTTCTTTGGGTAATTCCTTTTGTTTTCGTCAAATGGGTTCCTAGGTTAGATTTCATCCAAAATAGAATTTTATGGGATTAATTTATGGTTTTATTATTATATTAGGTTGGGTTTTTGTGGAGCCAATGTGAATTGAGATGTGTGAGGAAGTGAGGGGGCTGAGTTCCCTTTTATTGTAACGCCCCGACCCCAGTTACCCAGAGTCGGTGCATTAGTTACATAACATTGGCATGATCACAAGAAAGATCAAATCTCGAAAGACCGATTGGTTTAGTAGCCTTGGAAACACTAGATATATTCATAAGTTTTACATTAAATCATAAAATGAAAAACTAATACAACAACATAATGTTTCCACAATCCACCAAATTAACCCCTCATAAAATCTCTGCAGGTCATTCATAACTTACTTCTTCACATCCTGGGAAAAATAAAACATAGAAAAGGGGTGAGCTCAAATGCCCAGTAAGGATAACAATATAGCGGAAAATTTCATAAATAATAATAAACATTTAAGGCAATGAATTACTAAAACAAAAGCCTTTTAAACATGAACTTCAACATAGTATGGAAAAAGTAAAATGAAATAATGCTATTTACTTATTCACATGGATATTCTACTAATCGAATAATCACATGCAAAAATCAATAACCACTTTCATAATGTTGGAATGCATAATGTCAGACTATCATAACCACATAGTCAAGGCCTCGTGCCAAGACTACAAATAAGATTTTGTCAAGGCCTTGTGCCAAGACACTAGTTTGTCTCATGAGACCTACCGATGCATCGAGGAGCTATAGCGGGCTCCACCCTTCACTTACTAAGTCCAATTCATTCCCATATGAAAAGGTTTAAACATAACATAAACATTCGTATTAAAACTAGCATACTAAATGTCAATAATTTCACCATAAACTATGAATGGTATAAAAATAGCACATCCACAGTCAAACATATCACAAAACCTTCAATACAATATAGAAGCTTTGTATTACAATAAATCAACTTCAAATAAGTGTAAAATCCATCAAAGGATGTTGACATAGATGAAATCAAAATTCTTTTTAAAGAAATATCTCTTTTTATTTTGAAATCATTTAAGATCCATATAAAATAAAACATTTTCTTTGAAAATATTCTTATAAGCTTGTAAGGGAAGTTTTGAAGATTTTATAACGGCGGAAATTAGCCGCACCCGCCGTATAAGTTAAAAAAAACATTCTTACCTTAATTCTGTCGAAAAGGTTAAAAAGGGACCTTGTTTTGAAAACGACGGAAAGATTCCTTTATAAACCACTTATAAAAGTTAAAAAGGGTATAAATGAATTTAACTCATATTCTAGTAAATAGTAAAAATGTTTTGAAGTACATTTTTAAGAAACATGGATGTGGATGATAAAGAGATCCCAGTAGATTATTACATATAAACAACCTCGGATAATGAAGAGATTGTGAAATAACCCTTACCTTGTACTTTTCCTTGGTTGGGGTAGGTTAACCTCCTGTATAATGGTGAAATAATTGTTATTAAATTATACAAGAATCATATACATTAATATGATATCAGATATGATCTTTTAATATTGATTTGATAATAATATCTTAGTATTATCATTATATCGGGTGTTAACTTACTTGTTTTCTTTTATATGTTTTGTTACGTAAGACATGTTTGTAAAGGATAGGTTGTATATTATTCATATCCAGAATGATATCAAGTCCTTAAACATCATTTTTAAATCATCAAATGATAATTATACTTGAATGGATACGATGGAGAATGAATCTCATCGCGTTCGTGGAGACGGTAGTCCGTACGTACGCACGAGCGACAATATCATTCTTTTGATATTAAAATAATATATAAAGGGATGGTATATCGTATATACAGAATCATTAACATGTTATATTTATTATTTACATGAGTTACACATCATTATTATACCCATCCAAATAATAATATATTGAATAACAATTACACCACGACGTGGAGACGGTAAGCCGTACGTACGCACATATGGTGACATGTTATTCAAAGGGTGGATAGAATACTGAATATGGTTGTACCATATTTATAATAACATAACAGTATATGTAAGATACTGGAGTTATTATTTTAGAATGGTAAGAACAAAGAAAGAGGAAGTGGAAGAAGAAAGGAACTTAGAAAAGGGTGGTGAAATCATTACCTCTTCTTCGGGTTCTTCCTTTTGATTTGATCAAAAGGGCTCATTAGGTTGGCTTTCTGATAAAAATAAGGCCTCTAGGTTGTAGTGAGGGATGTTGGGAGAGTATTTGGGCAGAGTTTCGCTGAACCAAAAGGCTTTGAAGGTGTGAAGAAATGAGAAGGAGGAGTGCCCTTTTATAAGAGGGGTGAGGGACACCTTTGGAAAAGCTAGAAATATTAATTTATAATAAATTCATATTCGGTTTCAAATGGCTCCAAAGATGACTATTCAAAGGATAAGGTGGGGATAGGACGAGAAACACTCAACCAATAGAATTTAGACAGGTTTGGGTACTTATATTAACCTTATCTTTAAGTATTAACTCTAAGTTAATTAGTTTCACTTTTACAATGTCTCTTTGTATTTTTATATAATATGGTTAATAAACTTACTATATACATCCAAGAGACCCCCAAGTGGTCCATTAATGATGAACCTATCATTATATAAGTCTTTTTGCCGAACCTTAGATTTTTAGGAATTTAATATCAATTAATAATATAAGATTTGTTTTAAGAACTCTTTTATGTCAATTTTGACACTATTCAATAGTTGATTTTTGTGAAACTCATAACAGATTGATTACTTCGAAAAAAGTCAATTAAATCAATTCTAATATATCTTATTATCCTAGAAAATTAGTTTAATTCATTAAAAGTTTCATATTATATTTTTTTGGGTATTTATGATATCAATTATTTTAATTTTTCACTATTATAGTAATTACTGCATTATCATTGTGTCATAAATAAAATAAATTATTTAATGTCTAAAAATTATAAATAAAATATCATTATGTAGGAAATCCTTTTATCTTTCTAATGAATATTTATAATCTAAAATCCAACTTATATAACCCTATGTAACAATTGTTTTTCTAAAAGATATATGCTTGTGTCATTTTTGTATTCATTTTGACTTAATTAAAATAAAGTGTCATTATCACTTACAAGTGGATCCATGGGGTCCCAAAATCGGCCCAAAGATTCCCATGGTCGACCATGTATCAACCAATAGGGTTAAGACACGTTTTAGGGTAATTTAGTATTATTATAATATTATTTTTTAACCCTTATTTACCGGATTTACCCTTAACCATGGTAAATAAAATATTTACCGCAGTAATTATTCAAAATGTCTAAAAATAAAAGTTACCTATTTACACAATTTGAACATCCTGATTCCAAATATGGAATCCATTTTCCTAAATTCAAAACACATAAGTGGCAGAAATTAATTTAAAATTAATTCCCGCTGTCAAAACAAAAAGCGTGTTTTTAAGAGATAATAACTATCAAAAGATTGACACTTGTTTATGTTTGGTTTAATTGTAAAATTATGTACAATGACCAACATTATATTAAATGGTAAAAATATATTCTAAATATACTTTAAAACCACTCAAATTCATAATTTATCACTATTAATTATTTTGATTAAAAAAGTTGTTTTTAATTAAAATTTAGTAATTTTCACTATTCATCAAAATATGAAAGTTATCCGAAAAGTACCAAAATTTCACCTTAGGCTAAATTCGATATTCCGAATCCAGAAATGAAGTCCATTTTAAAATATAAAATATATATAATTTCGAAAAGTAGTTATTACTATTCATAACGGCTAGTTTGATTGGTTGTGGTGTGTGTTAAAACTCAAGGTTGCGTACAACACACGCTACTGTATTATTCAAAGAAAGCGTACCGTGGAAGCTTGGGATGTTTCATTTTAAATTTTTGATGTCCCCATTTAGTCAAAAAGTTTAATATATTATATTTAAAAAGGGCTCACTATTAAAATTTGATAAAAGTGCAATACTGAAAATGAATTTGTTCTTGCATTATATCTAAGAAACTCATAATATGGATTCTAAAATTATAAGGATTATATAAAGTTTAAAATTTAGTTAAAACTATTCATAACCTCTTTTGAACAGCTTTTTTGGTAAGTCATGGTGCGATTGAACTTGGTGTTGCGTGTAGTGAAGGTTATTGAATTATTTTGAAGAAATAACACACTATAAAATCTTGGGGTGTTACATTCTCCCCTCCTTCAATAAATTGCGTCCTCGCAATTTGAAATTGTTCTTTGAAAATAAAAGGTTGAAAATAGAAAATATATTTGTGGGAAAACCCACATCGGAAATTGGGTTACTAAAATTTAGTCTTAATATGAGGAAAAGAGAAATCAAAGTGTCACCACCAAATTATGATCTCGATTAGGAGAACATTGGTGGCAATTAGAGACATAAAATCGGAGGAAAACGTAAATATTTATAGGTAGTGATTGAGGTAATCAATCACAAACAAGTGTATAATTGAGGTCCTTAAATTCATCAATCTATGGTGATTTGAAATACCATCGGTTCAACAAAACAAAGGGTATTAGGATAACACATTTTTGACGTTTCAAAATATCTTAGTTGAAATCCCACATTGAAAAATGAATTAATGAGGCCTCTATTTAAAATAAAGAGTGGAAAGTATGAAGATTACCGAAAATTACACATACTAGGGTTCCATGTAGGAAAATATGGATATGGAAGAAAAATATAACCATCAATTATCTGATGGAGAGTGGTAGAGAACATGGCTATGAAAAGGCCAACAATCCCAAAGCCATAAATTTGTGATGATTTAAGGTACCATCTAGGACAACATTTTTGTTCTAAGTTCCTTTTATTAATGTTGAGGAATTTATTTATGAGATTGGATAAGATCATAAGGAGATATACTTACTTTATAATTAGAGTTTTATCCACTAATAAATTTCTACCACAAACTCATATTTCACTCTAAAAGATAATAGAATGTAATTTTTTTTTCTATTTATACTATTTGTACAGGGTTCCAAAATAAATGAATTTATAATTCATCTACCAGATCTTTTAAAAAAAACTATATTATTTAATCCAGGACATCTCGTGGGCCAGTGGTAGGTGATACACCCTTGTCGCCCTTCGGTTGTGGGTTCAATTCTCGCAGCCTTGCCGGACGCGACGGGTTGCCGCCCGACCTCCGGGTTGTCCTTTTATGGCAATCCAAAATAATACAAACTAGAACTATCAAAAATACTTCTGTCCAAACTCACAGTCCAACATTTATAAGGACGGTAAACATAATGCAGATCCTTTTTACCCCGTAATAGCATATGAATACCTTCATCATGTATTCTTTTAATACACTGAAACATCCTGAATTACCATATTCCTTATTGATTACATTCATTCTCCCTTATTCCATATAGAATGCTGGATATACTTCATCAATCCAAAAATGTTTTAAACCCCAACAATGATGGAATATACAAATCATTAATCAGTTCCAAGGTAGTCAAGAATATCCAATATAATTTTTCCAAAATAATCATGTATTATTCGAAAATCACTACCTCGGTATCAGAACTATATTATGGTTTATCATTCTCTCAACCATATATTTTCCAAAAAATTATCCTGTTATTGAGTCACTTTTCTTTGTTCCACACCATCTCAAATCCTTAATGAAATAGTACTGCAGTACAATCCTTATATACTCCATAATTATTATAACAAGTGCATTGTTGATACAACACTCAATTGACATAATCAACATAAGAACTCTAATCATTCCTCTTCAACTGTGGTAGTATCATAACTTGATTATTATCCAATAGCATCATTTGCGTCATAGTCTGATGACTGGGACATAGGTTCGCGTAGTGTCCAAACTCCTTGCAAATGAAGCATTGTACATTTGAAACCATTTTCTTACCCTTGCAGTCACGTACTTTGTGCCCTTTTCCTCCACACTTATAACAAACTCCCATTCCTTTCAGGAAAGTTCCAGGGTGTTTCTTTCCACAGTTACCACATATGGGAAAATTCTTCTTTTCCCTCTTCCCTTTATCCATCTTTCTCTCTTCCATCCTTTTCTTCTCTTGCTTCCCTTCAAAGCCATAGGACTCAGTAAACTCTTTACTTATCTTATCAACACATGATATTATTTCTTCATATGATGATAATACATGGGAGACTATTTCTCTTATAAATTCTAGCTTAAGACCATGAAAGATATGATCCTTCCTTCTCTTTGGATCATGTGCATTTCTGGAGTTCTCATTCCTTCTACTGGGCGCCATTTCTAAACAATGGCATACACTAGATCAGTTTATGAATGAAAATACATAATCCCATACTTATAAAACACTTAACATAAATTGAACTATTTATGGATATAATCCATAATAATAAGAATGTTTTCTTTGAGGAAGTATATACTCATAATCCCTTCAAAATGATTTGTAAAGAAAATGAGAGTTATCCTAAGCATATCCCCAGGGAGTGTTGTAACTAAGAGTGCAGCAAGGCCCGTTTTCATGCACCAGTTCCCGTTCGAGTCTAGCTCAAAGCGGTGTTTTCGGGTTTTACCCCTAGGTACATCTGTGCCAGAGCCGCCTCTACCTGCTCGTATCCAGACAGGGATGTATTGCTCGGAAAACTCACAAAATATCTACAATACCAAAATTCTAGGAAGTTCTTCTATACTAATCCTCAAAGTTCATCTTAGGTCTACGTGCTCTAATCAGAGTTTATCTAAATCTAGATTCCAAGGTTTGTACTAAACTTCCTCTGATACCAACTGTAACGCCCCGACCCCAGTTACCCAGAGTCGGTGCATTAATTACATAACATTGGCATGATCACAATAAAGATCAAATCTCGAAAGACCGATTGGTTTAGTAGCCTTGGAAACACTAGATATATTCATAAGTTTTACATTACATCATAAAATGAAAAACTAATACAACAACATAATGTTTCCACAATCCACACTATTAACCCCTCATAAAATCCCTGCAGGTCATTCATAACTTACTTCTTCACATCCTGGGAAAAATAAAACATAGAAAAGGGGTGAGCTCAAATGCCCAGTAAGGATAACAATATAGTGGAAACTTTCATAAATAAGAATAAACATTTAAGGCAATGCATTACTAAAACAAAAGCCTTTTAAACATGAACTTCAACATAGTATGGAAAAAGTAAAATGAAATAATGCTATTTACTTATTCACATGGATATTCTACTAATCGAATAATCACATGCAAAAATCAATAACCACTTTCATAATGTTGGAATGCATAATTCCAGACTATCATAACCACATAGTCAAGGCCTCGTGCCAAGACTACAAATAAGATTTTGTCAAGGCCTTGTTCCAAGACACTAGTTTGTCTCATGAGACCTACCGATGCATCGAGGAGCTATAGCGGGCTCCACCCTTTACTTACTAAGTCCAATGCATTCCCATATGAAAAGGTTTAAACATAACATAAACATTCGTATTAAAACTAGCATACGAAATGTCAATAATTTCACCATAAACTATGAATGGTATAAAAATAGCACATCCACAGTCAAACATATCACAAAACCTTCAATACAATATAGAAGCTTTGTATTACAATAAATCAACTTCAAATAAGCGTAAAATCCATCAAAGGATGTTGACATAGATGAAATCAAAATTATTTTTAAAGAAATATCCCTTTTTATTTTGAAATCATTTAAGATCCATATAAAATAAAACATTTTCTTTGAAAATATTCTTATAAGCTTGTAAGGGAAGTTTTGAAGATTTTATAACGGCGGAAATTAGCCGCACCCGCCGTATAAGTTAAAAAAACATTCTTACCTTAATTCTGTCGAAAAGGTTAAAAAGGGACCTTGTTTTGAAAACGACGGAAAGATTCCTTTATAAACCACTTATAAAAGTTAAAAAGGGTATAAATGACTTTAACTCATATTCTAGTAAATAGTAAAAATGTTTTGAAATACATTTTTAAGAAACATGGATGTGGATGATAAAGAGATCCCAGTAGATTATTACATATAAACAACCTCGGATAATGAAGAGATTGTGAAATAACCCTTACCTTGTACTTTTCCTTGGTTGGGGTAGGTTAACCTCCTGTATAATGGTGAAATAATTGTTATTAAATTATACAAGAATCATATACATTAATATGATATCATATATGATCTTTTAATATTGATTTGATAATAATATCTTAGTATTATCATTATATCGGGAGTTAACTTACTTGTTTTCTTTTATATGTTTTGTTACGTAAGACATGTTTGTAAAGGATAGGTTGTATATTATTCATATCCAGAATGATATCAAGTCCTTAAACATCATTTTTAAATCATCAAATGATAATTATACTTGAATGGATACGATGGAGAATGAATCTCATCGCGTTCGTGGAGACGGTAGTCCGTACGTACGCACGAGCGACAATATCATTCTTTTGATATTAAAATAATATATAAATGGATGGTATATCATATATACAGAATCATTAACATGTTATATTTATTATTTACATGAGTTACACATCATTATTATACCCATCCAAATAATAATATATTGAATAACAATTACACCACGACGTGGAGACGGTAAGCCGTACGTACGCACGTATGGTGACATGTTATTCAAAGGGTTGATAAAATACTGAATATGGTTGTACCATATTTATAATAACATCACAGTATATGTAAGATACTGGAGTTATTATTTTAGAATGGTTAGAACAAAGAAAGAGGAAGTGGAAGAAGAAAGGAACTTAGAAAACGGTGGTGAAATCATTACCTCTTCTTCGGGTTCTTCCTTTTGATTTGATCAAAAGGGCTCCTTAGGTTGGCTTTCTGATCAAACTAAGGCCTCTAGGTTGTAGTGATGGATGTTGGGAGAGTATTTGGGCAGAGTTTTGCTGAACCAAAAGGCTTTGAAGGTGTGAAGAAATGAGAAGGAGGAGTGCCCTTTTATAAGAGGGGCGAGGGGCACCTTTGGAAAAGCTAGAAATATTAATTTATAATAAATTCATATTCGGTTTCAACTGGCTCCAAAGTTTACTATTCAAAGGATAAGGTGGGGATAGGTCGAAAAACACTCAACCAATATAATTTAGACAGGTTTGGGTACTTATATTAACCTTATCTTTAAGTATTAACTCTAAGTTAATTAGTTTCACTTTTACAATGTCTCTTTGTATTTTTATATAATATGGTTAATAAACATACTATATACATCCAAGTGACCCCCAAGTGGTCCATTAATGATGAACCTATCATGATATAAGTCTTTTGGCCGATCCTTAGATTTTTAGGAATTTAATATCAATTAATAATATAAGATTTGTTTTAAGAACTCTTTTATGTCAATTTTGAAACTATTCAATAGTTGATTTTTTTGGAACTCATAACAGATTGATTACTTCGAAAAAAGTCAATTAAATCAATCCTAATATATCTTATTATTCTATAAAATTAGTTTAATTCATTAAAAGTTTCATATTATATTTTTTTGGGTATTAATGATATCAATTATTTTAATTTTTCACTATTATAGTAATTACTGCATCATCATTGTGTCATAAATAAAATAAATTATTTAATGTCTAAAATTTATAAATAAAATATCATTATGTATGAAATCCTTTTATCTTTCTAATGAATATTTATAATCTAAAATCCAACTTATATAACCCTATGTAACAATTGTTTTTCTAAAAGATATATGCTTGTGTCATTTTTGTATTCATTTTGACTTAATTAAAATAAAGTGTCATTATCACTTACAAGTGGATCTATGGGGTCCCAAAATCGACCCAAAGATGCCCATGGTCGACCATGTATCAACCAATAGGGTTAAGACACGTTTTAGGGTAATTTAGTATTATTATAATATTACTTTTTAACCCTTATTTACCGGATTTACCCTTAACCATGGTAAATAAAATATTTACCGCAGTAATTATTCAAAATGTCTAAAAATAAAAGTTACCTATTTACAAAATTTGAACATCCTGATTCCAAATATGGAATCCATTTTCCTAAATTCAAAACACAGAAGTGGCAGAAATTAATTTAAAATTAATTCCCGCTGTCAAAACAAAAAGCGTGTTTTTAAGAGATAATAACTATCAAAAGATTGACACTTGTTTATGTTCGGTTTAATTGTAAAATTATTTCCAATGACCAACATTATATTAAATGGTAAAAATATATTCTAAATATACTTTAAAACCACTCAAATGCATAATTTATCACTATTAATTATTTTGATTAAAAAAGTTGTTTTTAATTAAAATTTAGTAATTTTCACTATTCATCAAAATATGAAAGTTATCCGAAAAGTACCAAAATTTCACCTTAGGCTAAATTCGATATTCCGAATCTAGAAATGAAGTCCATTTTAAAATATAAAATATATATAATTTCGAAAAGTAGTTATTACTATTCATAACGGCTAGTTGGATTGGTTGTGGTGTGTGTTAAAACTCAAGGTTGCGTACAACACACGCTACTGTATTATTCAAAGAAAGCGTACCGTGGAAGCTTGGGATGTTTCATTTTAAATTTTTGATGTCCCCATTTAGTCAAAAAGTTTAATATATTGTATTTAAAAAGGGTTCACTATTAAAATTTGATAAAAGTGCAATACTGAAAATGAATTTGTTCTTGCATTATATCTAAGAAACTCATAATATGGATTCTAAAATTATAAGGATTATATAAAGTTTAAAATTTAGTTAAAACTATTCATAACCTCTTTTGAACAGCTTGTTTGGTAAGTCATGGTGCGATTGAACTTGGTGTTGCGTGTAGTGAAGGTTATTGAATTATTTTGAAGAAATAACACACTATAAAATCTTGGGGTGTTACATTTATCAAGGAGGAGTCACATTCTTATAAACATAAAAAGGTAATACTTTTGAGATGTATCCCTTAGATAATGTGCCACAAATACATGTAAAAATTATATAAAATATGAAACTTCATCATAATATTTACATATAATTGATTTTTTACATGTTTCTAGGTCATTTGTTATCTTAATATTATTGTTTAAATGTTAAGTAATCTGGTTTTTACGTTAATCGTTTTAATTAATATTAATTACTTTCAATAATTTTTTTAGAAATAACAATTTTACCTTATTATAATTTATAAATTAATCATATTAAAAATATATAATCCCATTTTCAAAATTATAGTCAAATAAGTGTCATAAATCAATGTAATGACCCGCAGATGGGGAAACAAAGCAGATTTTTAAAGTAAAAATGTTCAAATGTTTGATATGTTTTTATATCTAAATTTATTGTGAAATAGTTAAAATGACCTAAATTGGATTAAATTATATAAATTTGATCTAATTATTCATAAAAATCAATTAAACAAATTATTTAATTATATAAATACATTGGAAGAAAATGCTATTTTGAACTAAAAATATTTATTACTCACTATTCATCAAAATATGAATTTTTATATGATAATATCCAAAAAAAGAAAGGTAAATGTTGATATTTATATTGAAAAATTGAAGTTTATTTTTCAAATTAAATTATACAAGATTAAAAACTTAAATTTAATACGGGTTCTCTATTAAATGTTGGTAAAATTTATCTTTAGAAAGTACATCTTTTTATTCATGAAAATAAATTTTTTCTTATCTTATACCTATAAAATATATTCTATGAGTATCAAAAATATTTATTGAATATATAAAATATATATATTATTGAAAACATTAAGAAGAATTTTTTTTAATTTATTGAGGTAAAATTATGTTTGTATAGGGAAAAAACATTTTCTCAGAAAAGTAATTTCTTTATTTTCAAATAGTTTATTTATTCACTTATACTAATTGATAACTAGAGGATTAATTTTATATACAAGAGTAAATAATATTTTTAAAATTTATTTAATCATATTCATAACTTCCATTCCATAAGATAGGTTGTATCTATAATAATATTTTAATAATCATTTTAATAGTGTATTGTAGTTTGGTAAAAACTCAGTCATGCATATAAAAATGATATCAATGGGACTTGGTATTGTGTGTAAGAAAATCCAAGTATAGTGTTGAATTTAGTGCTATATAATCTAATTATTTCATGTATTGTAAGATTAACTTGGTGTTTTATGTAACATAATCCCAACATAGTTTTTTTATACATAAACTACATTTAGTTTTGGGTGAAATGGAAAATATCAAACATATTAAATTAATTAGAAAAAAATTGTCACGATATCTCTGGGCGTTGCATTCTACACCCATTAAAATGAATTTCTCCCTCAAAATTTATTAGCGTTATTAAATTTCTAATACCAAAATGTTCTGTTCATTCAAACCCACATCGTAAAAATGAATACTAAAGCTTCTTTTAAAGAGAGAAACATTGCACCATAATAGTTACCCAAAGAAACCCATAACTAGGTTTCCACATTAGAAAACATATGTTGGGAGTGAATATTGGAAATTGAAGTTGATTTTTGGGTGCAAATTATGTTTATGTGTTACCATCCTCAGTTCTCACTTAGAAAAAAGTGATTAATGATAATTTAAAAATATTTCGAGAGTTGAATAATATTTCACAATAATATATAATTACATGATTTTATTCCATTCCATATATACAATATCACTGTTTGGTAGTTCCTTGATGAATTCCCACTTCATCTCTTACTCTACAGAATAATGGTTAATTTTTCATTCCTGATGAACTAACAGATCATGAGATCCAAAATGATAATTTGTTCCATATTTCTTCAGTAAAAATTATAAATTATGGTTAGAAGAGGTTATTTAACATGAATCAATCCCCATACGGTGATACAATACATAAATAAAACAAAATTAAACTAACTTTTTTCTAAAAACATCCATAAATAGTTAGCCTTATTACCCTTATGAAAGATAAAAATGCAAAACCATTGAAATGAAGTAAAGAAATTTCTCAAAATCAGCTTAACACTACTCCCGAAAATTTGAAAAATATTCTCTTATGTTTTAAATACTAAACATTTTAATACATCTATCATGTATTATTTTGAAACACGGTAATAACATGAATTGTTTTAAAACCTTTTAGAAAACATGGATGATTCCTTATTTAAAAAATTACTAGATAAATCCCTTAAGTCTAGGATGTTTTAAACATTATCCATGATGACATATACCATTTTTCAACAAATCAGTAATCTATTCCATCATAGTCAATACTACCCAACTTTCTTTATCCATATCAATAATCTCTTTATCCATGATAAACTCAATTTTATTAATAATGGGAAACCATTATGGGTTACCATCCCTTAATAAAAATATAATTATTCCATTAATTTAATTTTCTATGTCTTCATCACCATTTAGAAAATCCAATTCAATACTTGATGAAAAAACTATGCAAAAAATACTTATATATCTCATGATTCATATAACATAATATTTAAATTCCAATACATATACACTTCAATGATCCACCTTTATTGTTAAACAATTACTCAAGCTTAAGCATCTTATTCAATGATACCCCATTTTCCTAGAATATGAAATATGAATCACGTCTAAAGGATCTTCATCCTCAATCTAATCATAGTTTTTACATTTAATGTATGAAACACTCCTACAACATCCTATATCTTTCACTTGTCATTTACAGTCCCTTTATTTATAGTAATTTAACTGATAACCACAACACTATCCAAATTCTCTTTATGATACTTCCACTTAATAAATTGATTTGTATAATTACTATAATTCTCACATCTTAAATATTCATTGTTAACCATGTTTCTTCTTGTTCCTTCCATTGACTAAAACTAGAAACCATATGGTTAGAAACACTCATCATAAAATAAAAACACATAATAATGAAAAATTACATATAAGAAGCTGAATTCATGACACCAACTTTTAAATCTATGAAAACATAGGCTTATCTGTATAGACATACCTAGACATATCCTTCGAAATATCCCAAGGGATATCACTAATGTTTTCATATCCTAGTTTCCAAAGGGTGACTAAACCTTTCCTTTTATACCAACTATAGTAACCTAGACATAACATACATGGATATTACAAAATTTTATATGTATATTTAGAAAATTTAACAAAATTATCAAGGAACATAATATTTTAGTTTTTTTGGAAACTTGGATCACATTCTTCCAATTTACTGAAAGATCTTCAACATATCCATAAAGATCTTCCCATTTAGTACTCCTACATAAAACATTTTCTTTATAATATAGGGAGAAGAAACAAAAGAAATGGTTGATATAATATGTTTTGTAAAGGTAAATAAGAAGGTATATAAACATGATCGTGAGAATAATGGTTTGAAAACATGATTATATCATTCAAAACTATACCAAGCATATCCAAGATCAAAATTGAGAGACATGGTAAGAAAAATATTGACAGTTCATAAGACCTGAATAATAAGGTAATCAAGATAAAAATCCATGATGTATTAACAGAGGATTAAGACATGGAATTATGGAATACATATCATATTATAACATTTTGAACATGTATTAGTAGAAACATGTTCACCCATTATGTTAAGGATTTGAAATTAGGCCCTCACATAAACTCATTGACATGAAACCAAGTCCATGCATAATGTTGTGAACATGTAATTAGGTTCATGAACAACATTTTGAGCATGTTATCAAGTTCACATATAACATATGGACATGCAACTAGGTCCATGCATAACATTCTAAACAAGTAATCAGGTTCACAGAAAAATAATTGAACATGTAATCAGGTTCATGCATCATTTATGGACATACAACTAGGTCCATGAATGACATTGATAACATGTAATCAGGTTCATTCATAACATTGTGAACACATAAAAAGGTTCACTCATAATATTGGGAACATGTAACGAGGTTCACACTTAAACATATGGACATGAAACTAGGTCCATGCATAACATAGTGAACATATAATTAGGTTCACACATAACATTGTCAACATGGAAAATGGTTCATTAAAAACATTTTAAACATGTAGTCAAGTTCATGTATAATCTTAGTGACATGCATCCAAGTCAATAAAATACATTTTAAACATGTAATCAAGTGCACAGAAGACATTGTAAACCTATAATCAATTTGAAGAAAATATTTTTGGACATAAAATCAGTTTCACATGTAACATATAATATCTTGAGTCATCTATCATTACCCAATGCATTGGTGGGGTATGCAGTTCTCACCCATATCATAATGAAATCATACATACATGTTCCACAATAAAATAAAACTATCATCATTTCATGACCCATAAAAATAGATGGGTTTAAAAAAATCATGACCAATGAAAAGAAATGGGTTTCATAAAAACATCATAATATCTTTACCAATTGAAACTATATAGGTATCACAATATTTTCATCAAATAATAACCTAATAAAAGAATTAAGTTTCAAAGTTATATAACCCGTGGAAGAGAAACATGGGTCACAAACATCATGCCATCAAAAAATAAACCAATCAAGAAATAATATGAATGGTATTATCAGATCTTGTATATAATAAACCTTAAACTATATCAAAGGATTAAATCTTCTTTGGATTTGGATTTTCAATGATAACTTGAATCATTTCATATTGAAAATAACATTTTTTTAAAATTCACTTTTTAAAACATAGAACATATTAAAAATAATTTTATTAATTTTTTTTGAATCATATAATATAATATTTAAATTATTTTCAAATATTTCATGAGGGTAATATCATTTCTTATATGAAAAAAATCTTTTTTGAAACATTAAACATATTGAAAAAACAATTTCCATTTAAAATAACCTTGAATACATTTTCAAAACATATTTTCTTTAAAAACCTATAATGAAAACTAGAAAAAATATTATAAACCATTTTTCGTTTAAATAAAATTAAAATCATATAAATAATTCAAAAAAATATCATAAAAACATTTTAAAAAACATTTTATAACCAAAAACATTTTTTAAAACATTTTCACTTAAAACTTATTTTGTAAATTAAATAAATTTCTGAGCGAATAGGGAAATAAAGTTGGATTTTATTAAAACACTTTTTTAATTATATTAGGAAACAATTGTTGGAAAATGGTACCAATGCATGGATACATCATGGATAAGAATAGGATAAAAAATACTTGATATTTATTAGTAGTTGGATTATAATATTTCATCGATGGTAGCCTATTCATAAACATTCCAGATAAACAATGATATTGTACTATTAAACTACTACAACTTTGGTAACATTAAATCATGAACCCCATAATATAATAACATTAATAAATGATTATAATATCAAAAAAATAATAATATTCAGGGTATAACATATCAAAGTTAGTATATACTTCTCATATAAAAGTATAGGTTTATAACATGGCATGTATCTCAAATAAGGAAAACTGAGACAAATTACTTTACTGTTTTGGTAACATTTGAACCATAAACATCATGACAAAAAATATCATCAGGTGGATATTTAAATACCCATAAATTTAATTATAATAATAATTAAATACATTCATGGGTTTTATATACACCACACAAACTAAATGAATGGTGAATAAATCATAGGCCTCACAAAAATAAAAGTGAGACGAGAAACCTCTTACTACTTGAGTAACATTAGAATCCTGATTCCCCTGAAATAACATTATTAAATAAATAATTTAATATAATTCAACAATTAAAATTAATAATATAACATTTCATATTGTATAATATACACCCTAAAATTGAAGTGAGTGATGAATATGGAATGTATATCATTGAAATTAAAAGTGATTTGAAATCCCCTTACCTTAGTTCTTGAGTATCTTTATATGGATTAAAAACTAATCTAAAATATGTATAATTTTATTATAAATATACCATATAACCATATTATTATATATAATATCATATATTATTTTATTGTGATTTTATATTACCTGTTTATTAACAGTTTCATTTTAATGTTACATTTTGGGTAACATCTACTTGTTTTGTATATACGTTTTTACTTGTTATTCTTGATCATGTTTCTTAGATAATGATTTAGTTATTTCAATATATTAAAAAATTATATAAATATAATATATATTCATTATATATGTATTTATAATAATCAATAATATATTGAAATATGAGATTAGATACACTGTTCTTGGAGACGATTGGTCGTAAGTACACAAGAATATTGTTTCCATTTTATTGCTGCATTCAAAGGAAAAACGTAAATGAAACATATTCATATATATAATATGATTAAATTGGAATTATAATTTAATATATATCATATAATTTCACTAAAACGTCCATTAATATATTCCATGTAATGTGTGAACGAATCACATCACTTTCAGGAGGTGGAAGTCCACATGTCCACAAATGATGTTATCATATTTACAAAAAATGGGAAATGTGAAGGTATATTTTATATAACAATTAAAGAAGCATAAATAAATAATATATATCATATAAAATTATATTTTACATAATAATTCCCAATATTTAGAGGTGATAAAGGAAAAAAAAGAACCACATCGTTTCGTTAGGATGTAGTTCGTCAAACACAAGAACAATAAGTTCAATACCCATTAGATGGAAGTGTGTGTAAGTATAGGTCGAACTCTTAGAATAAAAACCCCTGAGTATATTTTGGATACTAAGGTTATTATATAATCATGGAATTTAAATATATAAGGGGTTTTTAATGAAAATAAAAAAAAGGATCTTTAGAAATGATGTTACCTCTTCTTTGAATAACATCTCATGGTTTTCACAAAAGGGCTTCCTCAGTTGGATTTATTTCAAAAGAAATGCATCTAGGATAAATTGAGGGATGTAAGGAGGATATTTGGGATGGATTTGGATATAAAAAAGTGTTTGATATGTGTGAGTAAATAAGTGGTGGGTGACCATTTATAGAGGAGGAGGAGTGGTGCTCCTGTAAATTTAAAAAGGAATACACTATTGAGAGGTCTCTATTACATAAGATGTAATGACATGACCCAATCCCAAGATCGATAAAAAAACTAACCCAATACCTCCTATATAGTATAGGGGTGGATACTATCACTGAAAGGTATAAAAAAAACTTGGAGTTCTTTTCCAAAGTACCTATACAGACACACGCTACCATCTCAATGCAGAAGTGCATAGGTGAAGAGTAAAATAAGAAACACTAAAATAAAGTAAACCAAGCCCGCATAACCTCTACAGTGTAAAAGAGTATGATAGTGAAAAATGAAAAATAAAGGGGTAAAATAAATTCTCAAAAAAAAATTTGTCCTAACCTGACAAAAATGAATAAGTAAACTGCTGAGAGAGCCTGGATCTTGAATCAGATGTTGCGACCACCATACATGATCTAAAGTACCAATTCTTCTAAAACTCTTCTTAATTCACCGAACATGTATCCATCATCTACATAAGACACGAAAAATGTGGGAGAATACCATTAAGGGGTGAGTATTTAAATAACCTATTGTAAAACCTGAATGTTTAAGGGGGGAGTAGTAATTTATAAAACATGAATAGAAATATTGTAGATGCAAGATATAGTTAAAGGGAAAAACTAAAACAAATCCAAGAGAAATTATCCTCTTACAAGCATACGGGGATCAACCTGGTGAGAATATGAACAAAAAATCGAGTCTTCCCCACCTAAATTAGTAGAGCAGACTCATCCAACAATGAGAAGTTGAACATGGAAAGAATGTGTCATACCAAATACATCTTCAACTCTCCTAAAATGAGAGTAAGAAAATCCAAGGGTATTGATATAAACTAATCTATATGTATATGTATATATATTCTTAGACAAATAATATAAAAATATATTGTTACAGGATCTCTATCTCATAGATCATCCCAAGAATAAGAGTATCCAGTAGTTCCCAAAGTCCATGAATGATACCTAACATCTCACGTGTCTTTCCCGAAGTAACCATCCATGTAAAACCATGCCTTGTCACTATGATACACAATTGATGGCCAAAACCTCAAATAGAGGACTCGTTCCCTGATACAATAGGAGGGATCCAGCCTGTTATCCATTGAGGACTCCACTACCCAGCTCTAATTGAGTATCAAATTGGTAATCGTCAAAGAATCCACATCCCATCTATACTGGAGGGTCAACTCGCTAGTTTTCAAGGAACCCACAATCGAAATTAACTAGAGGGTCAACTTGATAGTTATAATGTACATAATTTACCATATCTACATGATGGACCACTTGATAGTCATAGAGGAATCCGCTTACTAGATCTACTGGAATGTCAACTTGGTAGTTGTCAAAGAATCTACTACAGAGATCTACTCGAGGGTCAAATCAGTGGTCTTTGAGGACCCTACTACTGAGATTTACTAGTGGGCCCACTAGGTATTCATTGAGGACTCAACTTCTGATATCTACTAGAGGTTTAACATGATTGTCATCAGGGACTCCACTTCTCTACTATGTGGTAGGGTTAACTCGGTAAGCCTCTAGTGATCCTACGTGATCACTACCATCATCAAGCACTGCCTAACCAATCATCGTGCCCCTAAAATTCCACATCATTTCTCAAAATCCATAAAAAAGTGAACCATTGTGTTCTATATGGATGAACACTCATGATAGGATACTCATGGGCAAAATATTAGTTCAGGGGAATGAGATACGGAACCGTGGTGTTTCCTAAAAATTAACCAAGGGGTACACAATGTGTGAGGGGACCCTCATGTCATGTTGTCCCACTCAACTACTTTTTTATATGCCTAAGGGTACCTGAATCCCATTACATGTAACATTACACCCTGTCGAGGTGAACATACAAGAGGATTTCAAAGCCAACTGGGGTCGGGTTGTGTCCATGTACTCAACTATGTCTGCGAGATTGATATATGGTGTGTGGCTTCGCACGTTGTTCTTCACAAGTGATTGATAGAGATAATATTTTCATAATTTTAAATATTTTTTTCAATTATTTAACCCCTTCCAATTAATCAATTTGATCTGATTTGCATCATTTTAGTATTTTGGTGAATTATGGGCTTAATTGTGGAAATTGGTTAATTCTGGAAATTTAGCAGTTTTGTGGAGCTTCTGTATTTCGGGCATATATTTTATATTTTTGATCCAAATTGTATGATTATTTTTTTTAGGATTTCTATGCTCTAGGGATTCATTCTATCCTTCTGGACCAAAATATCAATCCATCATTTTGAAGCTCAAATTTAGCTCACAAACCAGGCCTCGAAAACTGTGTACAGATTTGGAAGGTTTTAATGCTGAGCTTTTATCTAGAAGCTGACCTATCCAATGTAGCTGATATTAGACAAGGAGATGGAAGATGAATTAATGAACATCTTCCATTAAGGAAGCCACGTCTGAATCAGATGTTTTCAAGGACTTAAATGCATGGGAAGTTGGAGTTGTGGAAGACGAAGAGTCACCTGGAAAGAATTAAATATCCGGAGTAATGTGGCCATATCTCCTTCATACGTGGACCAATTAGGCTCAAAATTTGTGGGACGACAGAAGCGATGGAAGTGAACAACTTTCAAGAAGGAACAGGTCTCAAAATCGGTCATTTACTATGACAACCGGACTCAAACTTTAGGGGGAGTAATTTTGGAGGGAAATTTTATACTCCCCAAGCCTATAAATAAGAGTATTCACTTCCATTCAAAGAGAGTGGAAGAAGGTGCAAGAAGGGATGTGATGGAGGATTCATTTATTTATGTTCTTTGTATTTTCTATTTTTTTTTACTTTGTTTGATTATTCTCTCTTCTTCCCCTTTCAACTCTAATACCCTTCACATGGAGGGTATAAAACCTTTGAGTGATTGGGGAAGGGGGAGTTTATCTTTTGTAATGTCTGAGTTTTGTGCTTAAATTTAAAACCATATCTTTATTTTGAATGAAATCTATTCTCAATGTTTCCCTATTCTCTTAATGCGATCGTGTTTTGAGTTTGGTGTATTCATTTTTAATAGCTTTGGTTAAATACTTTTTATCTCCCTCTGCCTAGTGCGATTTGTCTCGATCGAGCAGATTGTGTTAGGTGGTGAGTGTCTAACGATCGTTGGAACGTGTGTGGAACTAGTAAACATTATCTAGAGTCCTAGGGAGCAACAATTCCCGATCGGGACTTGCCTTAGTTGTTTAGGAATTGTTTATGAACTTCCATGCACATAGGAGTGAGTTTTATTTTCTTCTTTAATCAAGGGTGATAGATGACTCGATCGAGGTGTCTTTCATTTGTCATTCAAAAGGAAGAGAGGTGAGATGATCTTTGTGACTATGATGACGTTACAAAAGGTGATCCTACCCTGACCCCATCACTCTCTTCATCCATTAGTGTTCAACCTTTCTTTTCAATTGCTTTCTTTATTTTTGAACTCAAACAAACTTTTAAAAAGAACCTCTTCTTCTTTCTTTAATTTAAGTGACAAACATAATTTTTGTGAACTCCTCTCTGGAGACAACTTAGGTTACCCACTTTGCAACATTTTAACTTATGTTTTATTTGTTTTTGTCACACCCCGCGACAGGCACGTGTCAAAACTTGGCGCCGTTGCCGGGGAGGTTGTGCCAACAATCTAATTCTAACATTTTGTAAATATTTTCATTTATTTTACTTTAAAAAAATCTAAAAAAATCCATGATGTATTCCAATTTCCATTATTCTTCTTGTATTGATTACTTACAGTTTCAGGGACAAATGGTTCATAATTACGGGGAATCCCTCTTTCAAAAGCTTGATGAACTCACTATTTTGGCCAAGAAAATGATGAATGGCCATGTCACAGGTATCTCACTTAAAGAACTGATGGACATGGTAAATCAAGTCAACATTGATTATCAAAGATTGAAGACCTCAAAGAAGGTTACATTGGATCAAGAACCTCAACCGGAACCTAAACCTGATCCATTGGTGGAAGTGTATTCCCCACTCATCCTTGATGTTGAAGAACCAATAATTACAGGAGATCAACAAGATCTGGATATGTTCTGGAAGGAGTGTGAGGAACTACTTGATCCCCCAGTTCCTCATAATGTAGAAGATCCATCATCATTGAAGGAATACACCACCAACGTGGTTTAATTTGAAGAGAATGTTGAGGAGCCTGACTACCCTCCTCCATCTACTACCACTCTACTTCAAGAAGAACTTCCCACTGAAGAAGCAAATGAATCCGAGAAAACTCAAGGAGATAATCTTTTATTGAACTCATTGTATTATAATTTTGTTGAATCTGAATTGAGTATCACCTCCCCTTGCTTGAAATTTTTAGATTCGGACAACTCATGTATTTTGTTGGCAGACAAGGAAGAAAAGGAAGATGCACTTAAAGAGGATAAGTTGGAGCTCCCCAAACATGTTGATAATTTATTGGAGGGAGTTAAATAGGGAATCCAAGTGGATTTGTAAAAGAAAAAGTGATGCAAGATGATTACTTTGAAAGGGAAGAATTTGATATTGATTCTTCATGCTTTAACATTTTTCCAATAGAATTATACTTTGACTATTATTTTAATTTTTCCCATGATGCAGCATACCTTCAGAAAGCACCGAAGAATAAAGAGGTGGATGTGAAATTGGAAACAAAGAAATATGGGGACTCATTCTTTGTCCTACCCCCACCAAGAAAATTGTATCTTATTGTAACAGGGGTGGATTTGGTGTACTATACCCATGGTGTCCTCAACAAAAAGGATCAAGAACATGATGTGAAGAAGAAGTTTTGTTGGTTCATCATAAAGAAACTCAACCCACCTTCAGATTGGGGATAACCAACTGAAACTGCCCATCTGGAGGCAGTCAAAACCCAGGGCCCACATGGGGGATTAAACCAAGATCTATCCTTATTTTTTATACTATTTCTATTTTCATTTTTTTTAATAAATTTCTTATATTTTCTTTTGTTCTTTTTCTTGTAGGTTTTTAGTGTGCAACACATAGGAGCTTAACTCAATGTTGCATTACCAATAAGTCAGGTTGTACCTATCCTTTACACTTGTTTGCTACTGTGGTTAATTCTAAAATCTTATTAAATGTTAAATCTAGTTAAATTCATTAAGGACATTGTATCATTTAAGTGTGGGGGAGGGAACCTTTGTAGTTTTGGATTTTCATTTGTTGTTTGTTTTTAAAAAAAATGTGTGTTTCAATTTTTTGTGTGTTTATTTTTCAGTTTTTTTGATGTGTTATTGAAACTTTTGAGCTGCAATGATTATCATTTCTATTTTTGAAACCCATGTCATTGAGTGAACCAATTTATTCCATGAACTGAGCTTAAATGAATGTTGAAAATGATTTTGTTTCATGTTCAATTCTTTGGGAATTTCATGAAAAGTACTCAGATTTTTGAATCCCATGCCACATCTCATTGTCATTATCATTGAAATCATTTTCATGTGAGGCTTCTGAACCATTATTGTTATATTATTTTCATTCACCTCACTTATTGAGAGAACCAGACCATGCTTGTTTTAACCAGAATTTGATTCATTCCTTTCTAAACATGAGGGTTTGGGGTACATGTGTTTTAAATGATTTAGGAATTTCTTTGGTTTGAAAGCCCTCTTTTCAATATAATCCCTTTCATTATGGCCTACCTTGTAAATTAATCCTTGTATCCCATAGAAGCCATGAACAGCCTATTAGGTTAGCCACATTACAAGCCATTTTTCCCTTTCCAACCTGCTCTTGAAGTGAAATTGCATGATCTAGTTGAACTTAAGTGTTGGGGAAGCTGTCTTGTGTTGTGCTACCTCATTTGGTGAATCTTTGGGTGGAAATTCAAATTCTGAAGAGATGTGTGTGCTGATGAAAAATCATTATGTTGAAATCTATGCCTTTTTTGGAGCTTTCATGATAAAAGAAGTTGTACCTTCCTGGAGCTTCTAATGGAGGAAGAAAGCTGTGCCTTTTCTGGAGCTTTCAAGAAAATCATGCTTAAGAAGATTGAAATTTTTGCTATGGAAATTCTGAGCTGTTTGAACATTTTTTGATATTTCATGATGATGGAGATGAATTTCTACTAAGTGGAGTGAGGAGGATACCATACTTGAGTGAAAATTAGAATTGTGCAATTTTTCTTCAAAAAGAGCCAAGACATCCTCATTCAGCCTCAGAATTTTTCACATAAATATCCTACCAACCAAAAGCCACAGAACAACCTTGAAAAGTCCTCATGATAAAAAAATTCCCTTGACTCACATCGGGTGGAGAAGTAGGAGTTTTTTCAAACCTATGGTTACCCTTGCATTGGTCTGGATGAGAAAAACTTTGTTGAAAAGTGATATTTGTGAGATGAGAGAAAATTAATGCGAGGTAGGTGTCTTGTGTGCATGGGATGAGAAATAAAGAGGAAAAATATTGAATAACCTGATTTGAGATCTTGTAATAATTTTTATGGATGAGGCATAATAACTTTTATTTCCTAGTGTGGAATTGGTGGATCTAAATGGCATGTGTTTCGAATTTGGTTTGATTTGATTTTGATTTTGACTTGTCCGGGAGTCCAAGTGCTAAGTGTGGGGGAATTGATAGAGATAATATTTTCATAATTTTTAATATGTGTTTCAATGATTTAACCCCTTCCAATTAATCAATTTGATCTGATTTGCATCATTTTAGTATTTTGGTGAATTATGGGCTTAATTGTGGAAATTGGTTAATTCTGGAAATTTAGCAGTTTTGTGGAGATTCTGTATTTCGGGCATATATTTTATATTTTTGATCAAAATTGTATGATTCATTTTTTTTAGGATTTATATGCTCTAGGGATTCATTTTATCCTTCTGTACCCAAAGCTCAATCCATCATTTGGAAGCTCAAATTTAGCTCACAAACCAGGCCTCAAAAACTGTGTACAGATTTGGAAGGTTTTAATGCTGAGCTTTTATCTAGAATCCGACCAATCAAATGGAGCTGATATTCTACAAGGATCTGGAAGAGTCATTAATGAACATCTTTAATTCAGGATTCAACGTCTGAATCGGCTGTTTTCAAGGACCTAAATGCATGGGAAGTTGGAGTTGTGGAAGACGAAGAGTCACCTGGACAGAATTAAATATCTGGAGTAATGTGGCCATATCTCCTACCTACATGGACCAATTAGGCTCCAATTTTGTGGGTCGACAGAAGAGATGGAGGGGAACAACTTTCAAGAAGGAACAATTCTTAAAATCGGTAATTTACTATTCCAACCGGACTCAAACTTTAGGGGGAGTAATTTTGGGTGTAAATTTTCTACTCCCCAAGCCTATAAATAAGAGTATTCACTTCCATTCAAAGAGAGTGGAAGAAGGTGCAAGAAGGGATGTTCTTGAGGATTCAGTTCTTTGAGTTATTTTTATTTTCTATTTTCTTTTTACTTTGTTTGATTATGCTATCTTCTTCCCCTTTCAACTCTAATACCCTTCACATGGAGGGGTAAAACCTTTGAGTGATCGGCGAAGGGGGAGTTTATCTTTTGTAATGTTGGAGTTTTGTGCTTAAATGTAAAACCATATCTTTATTTTGAATGACATCTATTCTCAGTGTTTCCCAATTCTCTTAATGTGATCATGTTTTGATTTTGGTTTATTCATTTTTAATAGCTTTGGTTAATGACTTTTTATCTCCCTCTACCTAGTGCGATTTGTCTCGATCAAGCAGATTTTGTTAGGTGGTGAGTGTATAACGATCGTTGGAACGTGTGTGGAACTAGTAAACTTTATCTAGAGTTCTAGGGAGCAACAATTCCTGATCGGGACTTGCCTTAATTGTTTAGGAATTGTTTATGAACTTCCATGCACATAGGAGTGAGTTCTATTTTTTTCTTTAATCAAGGGTGATAGATGACTCGATCGAGGAGTCTTTCATTTTTCATTCAAAAGGAAGAGAGGTGAGATGATCTTTGTGACAATGATGACATTACAAAAGGTGATCCTACCCTGACCCCATAACTCTCTTCATCCATTAGTGTTCAACCATTCTTTTCAATTTCTTTCTTTATTTTTGAACTCAAACAAACTTTCAAAAAGAACCTCTTCTACTTTCTTTAATTTAAGTGACAAACATAATTATTGTGCACTCCTCTCTGGAGACAACTTAGGTTACCCACTTTGCTAAATTTTATCTTAGGTTTTATTTGTTTTTGTCACACCCCACGACAGGAACGTGTCAGTGATCTAGCCATGTCTATGTATTTCGATACAGGGTCGTGTCCCAGGTCAGGTACTCCTAAATGAATTCATTCCCATGTGACCCATCACATGATTCATCCACTTGGGGATAAGGTACATGATTTTTAGGATGGATACACAATGTGTCATACTTAAAAATCCCTAAATACCTAGCCGTCAAACTCAAGGGGCTACACATCATGTTTTTATCCTTATGCACGTCATATAGTCAGGTTTTTCACAGTTTTTGAAATTTTATCATTACACAGTGAATCTGATCTCGCATCTTCAGGTTTTCCTCACCTCTAGATGAAAATAGTGGATATAGTCTAGATCTATTTTTTTAGATATTGTATGTTGGAAATCATATTCTAATTGAACATATAGGTTTTTTTATTCAAACTGTATGCCACATTTTTCTTCAAATTTTATTATATGATCTCCAATCATTGAAATGATCATCTATACCTTGAAATGATCTCCAATCAAATCTCATTTCATTGATATTCCCATTTGACATAAAACTATCATTATTTCGGGGGTCATATCAGACTTGGAATCGCCCCACAATGTCGAGTTGGGGTTGCGGGGATGTAACGACCCAAAATTTCTATTAATATTTGTTTCCTAAATTTTGTGTGTTATTTTCTTTTATACTAAACAAAACTATATTATATAATTAATGAAGTGATTATAATTAAATTAGACTATTGAGTTTTGACTATTATATGACCGTTGGTCAATATGACTGTTGGATGTTAAACTCTTAATGTTACAATTTTTTGTTTATTAATACAAGTGATCTTGGTTAATTAATACAAAAAGAAGTTTTGATGGCCTCCTACAGTAGGCTCGGGTCATTCGAAGCCCATCTGACAGAAATTGGGAAGGGGGTAGCACCACTGGGCTTTGCTCTAGACCAAACCCATGCAGAACTTCATCGTGTGAAGCTAGAACAGAATATCCTTCAGGAGGAGTTCAAGCTAATATAAATAACCACTCAGTGAATGCTAGTCGAGCCGCCCCAAGGTTCTATCACCGTTTCACACCTTACACTTAGGTCCTATGCTGGTGTTATAAGGTGCTATGTAACGATACCTTAGCTGCCTTATGTAATCCTTTGATATAAATAAAAATTGTGATTTCTTCTTATGGAAAAGTTTTTAAATTTTGAAATATCCGAATAAATATAGGATATATATTATTAATGATTTTAGAAAAAAGGATATTTTCGAATATTTATGTAAACCTAAAATAATTAATAATGTGTAATGATTTTCAAAAAATGGTCTTCTGCAGTGGTGTTCACAATGAAATTTAGAGTCTAATAATATCAACTTAATTTTTGGTGAATAGTAAATTATGAATTGTGAATTTATGCTTATGAATAGTAATGTGACCAAATGGATTAAGTAACCTCACTTAATAAAGTGTTAATATAATTTAGGCACCTTTATTATGTTATGTTATTCAATACAATAGGTAAATAACTATTTCAGAAATTATTAGTTATGTGTTAGATTTTTCAAGTGAATAGTGTTTTTTATTTAAAAATTAAATTTAAAATATTTAGAAAATTAATTTTATAAAATGGAGTTCATTTATGAATTCAGAGCATCGATATTAGTTTAAGGTTATGTTTTGGAATTTTTCTGGAAAAGTTGAATTTTTGGTGAATAGTGAAAATACAGTTTTGAGTTTCGGGTGTTTAATGACATGCTGAATGATGTAATAATTATGTAATCATTCTAGTAGACTTATGAATAGTCAGATATGCTATGATTTTTTACAAGTGGCCAATACCATAGGAAAATACCATGGGAAAGCCCATGGTTTTTCCCATACCACTGATGAGGAGTCCATTGGCAATTAGTGATTTGTTCCCTCACTTACCCTATAAATACCAAGCCATTCCCTCATACTTTTAATTCAAAAATTCTCCTCAACAAATTTATGGTTTCATTATCTCCCTAAGAGTCCTCCAAAGTTTCCCTCAAGCCTCCTAAGGTCTTGACCTTCAAGCTTTCGAAGTTACTCTTCAAGGTAAGGGATCCTTTCACCCTCCTCTTTAAAGTCATAACTTCCTTTATGTTGTGTCTTCTAATTTACATCTCCTTATGTTGAGGGTATGTTCTTATATATTCTTAATTCATTCCATTTCATGTATAATTTTTGAGATACCCTTTCCTCTCTCATCAATTAGTTTTCTGAATTTTTAAGTGACGCAATTATGCTGCCAAATTTCTCCTAAAAGAAATTACATCTTCTTTTTCTTTCATGTTTCATTTTCATGTGGTATGTCATTAAAATATCCATACCATGATCTTATTTAGTAACTGTACTGTATTATGAAATATTTATTATTGGGTAACCCTTGAAATATCTCTTTTAAATTTTTTCTAAAACCATGTTATATAGCAATTATGCTGGAGAAATTTCGTCTCAAATTTTCTATCTCTTTCTCCCAAGAAATTTTCTTATCTTATTTATGTGAATACCAAGACCAATTTCGTTTCTATGGGTGTTAATAAATATATAAATATGATATATTTTATTCTTTAATTGACGTAAATATAACCCTCACCCCCCTTCCATGTGTTTTAAATGACATAATGATCTTATTTTTAATCTCTTCTTAAACGTCACAATTTGGACATGAAACCCATTTCATTGATTCTATATGTGTTATTTATGAAATGTTTGATTATTTTCTATGTGGATCACATGAATGTAAATACATATTTAGGGTGTGTCTGGATAGCACTCCAATGCATTGGCTAAAGAGATAATCTCTAGAGATGACAAGTTTTACAATACCTTGGTGAATAAACTTGGTAATTTTTATGACACCTTGGGGATGGAAGTTGGTGATATGTTCATGAATGTATAAATGAAATGTTTTAGAAACATATTCAAGTTATGATTCAAGTTTGTTTCATTATTATATTCTTATTCATTCATTGATCTTGTCTTTATTTTTTATTCAAGTTCGTATTGACATCACAAGTAAATTGATTCCCTGACTTACTCTTACTGGGCCTTCTGCTCACCCTTTCCATTGAATGTATGTATCAAGGTTATGAGATGCAGTAATTGTACATAGGATGAACTTCATATGAATCCTTACAAGTAGATTAGAATGATATTTTATGTTTTTTTCATGTCTTACTTGTTCTTGATTTCCAAGCCACTAGATTTTAAAGATCATCTGTATGTAAAATGTAATGAAAAGTTATGTATTAAAAAGGTGGGATTCCATAGGGGACCAACCAATGATGAATGAAATGAAAATTATTGGTAAAATCATAGGAACAAGAGTTTAATGATAGTTTCAAATAATTCATACCAAAAATCAATAATAGACATCCAGGATTAGAAAACATTGATTAAATAAATTAACATTTAAATACATGTGTTCATTCTTAATGCTTAATTGGTGAAAATCGATATAATAGATTAATATGATAAATCTGTTTAATGAAAAGGGTGTAAACATAAAATTAAAGAACCCTAATTGTATATATTATCATTAATCGTTGTAGAATTCAATCTCCAATGATTGAAGGAATTCGTTGCATTTGTTTCATCCCAATCTGCTCTGATCCTGATTTTTTTCAACGTTTGAGGTGATTTGTCAATGGATGAAGAAGATTCACTGGAATTATCCTAGGTTTTATGTGACTAACCTAGGATAATTATCCATTTAATTGTAATTATGAGATAGATTTATGTTAAAAATTTATTAATTAATTAATTAATTAATTACTTATTTTAATGAACATACTACCAATGAGCGAGGAGTCTGAACACCCTGTATTGACTGATTTTATGTCACGACAAGGGTAAATACTTAGTTTTGGACTCAAGTTTGGTCTCAGATTTCTAATTATACTTCCATTTAAGAATTATATATTTTTATTTAAGAACCTTGGAACAAAAAATAAAAAAATTTATTAGAAGTTTTCTAAAATTAATTCTAGTCACACTGGGCCCTATAATAAAACACATATTCAGTGACAATTTCATTAAAAATATATATTAATATATCAATGTATTACAAGGAAAAAACTAATTCTATAAAAATTCATTAATTTAATATTTTCATCTTCTAAATGAAAAACTAAGAAACCAACTCGAGATACTAAGCCAACACTTGTCCCTCACACTCCAAGTAATTCAACTGCATGTTCCTATGCAACCACAAAAAATAAATCAAGGGGATAGTCCATCCATACAAGGTCCTCTCATGTCGATCCTCAATCACCACCAGGTGATCCACAAATGTGGCTCTATCCTATATGTCTATCTCTCTTCATTTGATAATGTGCATAGTGTCATGCACCTATCTCATCGATTGAAATATGTGGAAGATTTCATGAAATCTCTTAAGCTGTGGGGGTAGGGTGAGGTGGTATGAATCCTCGCCAACCCTCTACATGATCTTAATTGTCCTGATGAACCATGGGGATAAATTACCTCCCCATCCAAACATATGAAATCCTTATCAAGGGGATACTCTTAGGAATACATGGTCTCCATGCACAAACTCTAAGGGCCTACAACGATGATCTACATAATATATTTGATTAATATAGGCCTTCCTCATGCAATCATAGGTGACCTAGAATTTCCCTTTCATCTCCTACACCACTATGGGAAAATAAGAGATATCTCACTAATCTCTTTCCATTATAAGGGTGACCTACACGGTCTCATGTATAGGGCCTTAAAAGGTTTCTTGCTAATGGTAGAGTAGTATCTATGGTTGTATGAAAACTCAACCAAGGTAAAGCGACACTCCCAACTCTGACTGATGTCTAACATATATGAACTGATCATATCCTCCAACACCTAGATAGTGCGCTAATTCTACCATAGTTATGGGGGAGAAATAATGTACTTATCTTCATTTTGATCCCAAATGCCTCTTATAGTAATCTCCACAATCATGACATAAATTCCATGTCACAATTAGATACAACTATCAAGGGAACCCCATGAAGGGGAATGCAATCTCATGCGTAAAACTGCCACAAAATCTCCACCAAACTCTATTCCCTAATATCAAGAAAGTGTGTTAACTTCAAGAGTCAGTAAACAATCACCTAGATCGAACCAGAACCCTTTGTTTTGTATGGAATCCCTATTAATAAGTCTGTGGATTTTTCTTCCCATTTCCACTCTCGGATCACAAGGGTCAATAAAAAAATCCAAAATGTGGTTATCAACCTTAACCTACTCACAGGTGAGGAACCAAGGGATAAAATCAGATAAAAATTATCTTATTTTGGACCATAAAAAATTCCATCGAAGTTTTGTGGACATTTCCTGCACAACGGGATATACATCTAGGGGATATGTTTCAAACTCCTTCATCACCTACTCCGATATAATGACTATAAAAAATATATTTCCTTATAAAATGGTTTCTTGATTCCATCCTTAATGATATCTATTTGGTAAGTCTCCCATTGATACCTAGTTACGTAAGACCTTATAGTGGATGTCCACCAGCTATGACTCTCTCACATGCTCGATAAGTGGAGAAGTAAACACCATTGACAATAGAGATGTTGTACACTTCTTCTACACCAGGGTCAGTTAGAGGGAGTCTAACTACTCAGAGGTACCTACACTAAGACAGATTGAAACTTCCTACTAATGTCATATTCTACTATGTATCCCTTCTTTAAAGTATTGACTATCTCGAAGTCATTTCCCTACATGAACTCCAACAATCTCTATTGTCTCAAGTTACAGTCCCTCATCGTGAAATCTATTACATTACCCCTTAATGATAATAAACCTCTTAAAATATTACATGTACTTAGGTGAAACGCAAGAAATCATTGCATCGATCTTCACTGGGTCAATGGATAAACCATGCTCAGAAATGACATGCCCCATAAAGTGAACCTAATGAATCTGGAACTAGAACTTCTAGAGCTTTCTGTAATCCTGATGCTCTCGATGGAAATCAAAAACCTCTAAAAGTGTTATATCTGTTATCCCTATAATGTTGAGTAGATGATTAATTCATTGATGAAGATAACTAAAAACTGGAGCAAGTACGGTTGGAAGACACAGTTCATGGAATCCACAAATACAGTGGTGGAATTCATCAGAACAAAGGGAATCACTATGAACTCATAGTTCCCGTAGAACCATAGGAATGTCCACAAAGGAATATAAGCCTCTTGAATGCTCCACTAATTGTATCTGGACCTGAAATCAGTATTTAAGAACCATCATTTTCCTTGAAACTTGTAAAATATATCATCAAACCCAAGAAATGGGTACTTATTCTTTATAGTGGCCCAATTTAGGAGATGATAATCCTTGCAAAGCCACAAACTACCATCCACCTTTTTCACGAACAAAAATGGATCTACCCAAGGGGACAAAATAGGCCTCATGAAACCCATATCTTGAAGGTCCTCTAACTACAACCATTTCTCCCAGATCTCAGTTCGGTCTATTTGATATGCTGCACAAAATATCAGAGTGGTCATTGAATTAAAGTCGGTGAAAACATCCATCTCCCACCTCGATGGTAGTACATAAACACACTCGACAAATACATACATATAATACTCCACAATTAAAGGAACCAAAATTACTTAATATGATACTACACATATTAATATAATGACTAACTAATGGGTGATGGGTTGTAGCCTCATACTGGCCGAACAAACTTTCTCTACCTTGAGGTCTCTCTCAAAAGAAAATAAAATTTATGTCTCATCAGTACGTAGGCATCGAACTTGTCTACAGTGACTGTTGATTTAGGCTAGGACCATCCCAAACCAAGCCATACTCAAGATGGCTTTATAGTGTTCTATCATGAAGACCAAAATTTCTCACATTAACCAATCTCCACCAAAATATTGATCATACTTTTGGAAGATAAATGATAGAGAAAAAGTGTTCCTTGTAGGAATGTCAATAAAATGTGGATATGAGTAAACTAATGATTCCCTAGGGAATATTTATGAGATAACTCATCACAAACACTAACATCAAGAAATATAAATAATTAAAAAATTCATCCTACCTGGTGTTCGTCTGCAATCATGGCTTAATGAGAGGAGACACTACCACATATTGGTACAAGGGCAGCACATGCTTTTATAAGAGTAAATTCACGCTGATAAAATGGGGTCTTAATCAATACTAGATAAATGAAATGATATCCTTTATCAATACATTTTTAATGCCAATAATGTTTGATTTAGCAGCGATATTATTAGCACTGATAAAAAAATTAATATAAAATATTATTAATTTTTTTTAAATTAGTTTATTTTTATTTAAAAATAATTTTTTATATACATTAAATAAAACATCCATGTTTATTATTAATATTTTTTTTTAATAATTTGAATATATATATAATGTTTGAAAAATAGTATTTATTAGATTATAATTAAATATATAAATATTTAAATATGTAGAATTTTATAATAAATTTTACTAAATAATAAATAAATTTATTATATTTATACCTATATAGTTATATTTATATTTTTATATTTTTATATTTCAAATTATATATTTATAATTATATTTTAGGAATTATATATTTATAATTATATATTTATAATTCAATATTTATAATTCCATATTTATAATTATAAATTTATAATTATATATAAATGCTTTTAAAAAATTTATATAATTATAATTATGAATAAATGAACATATATATATAAATAAATATACGTTTCTAATGAATTTGGTCAATAAATATATTGATGTGTGAGTATAATTGATGTGTATATGTTATGTATTCATGCTGAATTTTTATTTATACATTAAACACTTATTATTACTTATGATGTCCATATATGTGGTGACCTGTTTTTTTATTATCTATACTTTACTAGGTATATTATTATTTCATGTAATACCTATTAAATCCCGTGAGACATGGTGGAGTGGTTATGGCTATGGCGCCCTTGCCCTAGGGTTCCGAGTTCAAGTCCTCGCAAGGAAACACCTGGTATTCATTTAATAATTAATCTTATACCCTCTACCATGTTGGGAACTGGCCCAAGACCAAGGTTGGCCACATTGGGCCTCATTGCGGATGTATTGCATACAGGTGGTGCAAGGAAGCACCAATACCTCATTACCGGAATACACGTTTACCCTACAGGGGCATGGTGGAGGGGTTATGATTGTGGTGCCATGTCCCTGAGGTTTTGGGTTCAAGTCCTCACAAGGAAACACCTAAGATGCCTTTAATAATTACTCCTGGACCCTCTAACCCATTGGGAACTGGACCAATCCCATGGTCTGCCACTTTGGCCTCGTTAGGGACATGTGGTGCGCAGGTGGTGTAAGGCCTCACCTATAAATCATTACACAAATACACATTAATCTTGTGGGAGCATGGTGGAGTGGTTACGGTTGTGGCACCCTGAGCCCGAGGATCTGATTTTGGGTCATTACAAGGAAACGTCTAAGATGCCATTAATAATTACTCCTGGACCTTCTACCCTGTTAGGAACTGGACCAACCCTAATGTTGGCCACTTGGGCCTCACTGGGGATGTGTGGCGCATAGGCGGTCCAAGGCCACACCTATTACTCATTACCTGAATACACGTTTATCCATTGGGGGCATGGTGGATTGGTTATGTCTGTGGTACCCTGACCCCAAGGATCTAGGATCGAGTCCTTGTAATGAAACACCTGATATGCCTTTAATAATTACTCCTGGACCCTCTATCATGTTGGGAACTAGGTCAATCCCATGGTTTTAAACCTTGGGCCACACTGGGGTGTTGTGGAACATTGGTGGTGTAAGGCTGCACATATACCTCATATCGAATGCACAATTTCAGCCTGCGGGGTGGGGGGCATTGGGGAGTGGTTATGGCTATGGAGCCCTGCCCCTCGGTTCTAAGTATGAGTCCACACAAGGCAACACCTGAGATGACTTTAATAATTACTCTTGGATCCTCTACCACATTTGGAACTAGCCCAAGCCCGTGCTTGTCCACCTTGGGCCACGCTAGGGACTTCTTGAGCATAGGTGGTGCAACACCACACATATACCTCATTAGCTGAATACAAGTTGGTAGTTGGGGGCCTTATTGAAGTGGTAAAATCTCCTCATAATCCTACATCATACCCGGGTTCAAATCTTGGTGGGACAAATTTCTGCATGAAGGCGGTGATGTAGGCATTACCCATGACGCAGGGAATCGGGGATGCATATGGTGACGTATGCATGAAATGTGCTTGGTGACGCATGCATGATACAACATTATGCCTATGGGCCAGTTTATCAGCCTTTGGGATATGTTATAGGATTCATTCCCATTGGTCCTTTAGGCCATGTAATGAATATTTAAGGCTTGATGGGTGGGTTATCCCTTGGGGGGGCTCTAACCTACCTTTCCAGCCTCTCTGTGTGGTGTGTATGTATGTTTAATGAAATTGTTTCCCTAAACACCTAATATATATACCTTTGAATATATTTTATTCTCATAAATACATATAATATTACGATAAATATATTTCAATAATAAATATATTTATTATATTTATAATTTCAAATTTTTTATTATAAATAAATAATTATTAAAATATTTATTTATAAATATAAATATTACAATATATATATAATTCGGAAATTAAAATAGAAACATATATTATAATTATTTATATTTATATATTTATAATTATAATTATATACAAATATTTATAAATATATTTATTTTTACATATATTTATAAATAATTATATATATGTAAATAATTATAAAATTATAATAAATATATATATATATTATACATATAAAGTTAAATATATATATAATTAAAAAAATTATTTATTAATATATAGAAATATTTATAAATAAATTAAAATATTTATAATTATTACTAAAAAATACATATAGATATATTTAAATAATTTTAAAATTATAAGAAATTTATTAATTAAATATATTTATAAAATGTACTTGAGATTTGGCTTAGTGGTAAAGCATCCTGTAATGCTACATCGAGGATGGGGGTTCAAAGTATAGGTTACTATATCAACAGAAAAACTGTAGCACTGGTGGGACTGTAGTAGTGGTGGGCACTGTAGCATGAACTATAGCGGCAACATCACTCTTACAAGTATTATAGTTGCTCTAGTACTATAGCTTCACTATTCACCATAGGTCCTTTAGGTCCGAAAATTTGGTCTTTGGGGTCCATGTAATGGGATTTCATGACCACTGGGCCTATGGGCCATGTAATGGAATTTATTCCTACTGGGCGTACCGGCCATTTACTGAACAAATAAGGCATGATGGGTGGGTTATTTAGGGGGCTATGACCTGCCTTTCCGACATATTTTTGAGTTGTGTGTGTGTGTGAGTTAAAATGTAATTGTATCCCCACGAACCTATATATATTTATAAAATTATAAATATAATAAATATGTTTCTTATAATTTTATAATTATTTAAATAAATAAATATATTTATAATTATAACAATAAATAAATATAGTTTTCATATAGTTTTTAAATTATAAATAAATATATATTTTTACATAGTAATAATTATAAATAAATATTTATTTAATTAAATAATTATAGAATTATGAAAAATCAATTTATTATATGAATGATATTATAAGTATATATATTTAAATAAATATATTTATAAATATATAAAATATTTTTAAATAAATTATAATTTTTATAATTAAAATTATAAATAAATTTGGATACAATTAAATGATTATAAAATTGTAATAAATATATTAATTATATATATTTATAAAATTAGAAATATAATAAAAATATTCTTCATACTTTTATAATTATTTAAATAAATATATATATTTATAATTATAACTCTAAATAAAGGTAGATTTATAGTTCTTGGGGTCTGACTTAGTGGTAGACACTCTAAAACTACAATGAGGTTGGAGGTTCAAAACCTATTAGGCATAGGTACTATAGAGATACTGTAGTGGCGGAGGAAATATAGCATCGATGACATTATAGTGATGATGGGTGATTTAGTAGGGATTGTATCATGGATATCACTATAGAAAGTATTGTATTAGCCCATATACTATAACAACATTATTCACCAGTGGGCCATCAGGTCAAAAAATTGGGCTGACGCACCATGTCATGGGTTTTCATGCCCACTCTGCCTATGGGGCATGTAATGTTCTTTCATCCCCACTTAGCCTATGGGAAATGTATTGAATAAAGGCTTGATGTGTGTGTTATCCCCTTGGGAGCACTATGGATCGGTTTTTCAGCTTACGTGTGTGTGTGTTTGTGTGTGTGTGTCTGTATTTAAATGTAATTGTACCTCTAAATACCTAATATATAATGTATATTTATTAAAAATTTTAAATTATACATATAAATATATATATTTGTTTAAGTATTTATAAAATTATAAAAAAATATTTTTTATACTTATTATGTTATAAATATAAATAATTGGATAAACATATTATAAATGTTACCAAATATTTATAAATAAATACAGAAATTAATAATTATAATTATTAATGATTTTAGATATATTTAAAAAAATATATAATTATAATAAATATTCTAATTATTTATATTATTAAAATTATAAATATAATGAATATATTTCTTATAATTTCATAATTATGTAAATATATTTTTATTTATTTATTAATTTGTAATTAAAAATATAAATAAATATGTAATTTTTATTATTTTTTAATTATAAATAAATAATTTTTATACTTATAATTATATATCTATATATATATTACAATAAATATTAAATTATAATAAATATATTTATTATACATATAATGTTATTAATATTTATAATTAAATAGTTATATTTATAAATATATATAGATATTTAAAATTATAATTTAAAATAAATGTTGATATATTTAAATAATTATAATATTATAATAAATATATTAATTATATATATTTATAAAATTATAAGTATAATAATCATAGTTATTATAATTTCATAATTATGTAACTATATATATATTTATATATTTATATATTTATAATTATTACTATAAATAAATTTATATTCGTTTATAGTTATAATTATATATATATATAGTTCTAATTATAAATAAATATATATTTATAATTATTTATAATAAATATATTTATTATATATAATTATAAATACAATAAAAATATTTATTAAAATTTAATAATTATAAATTAATTCACATTTCTATATAATATTTATAATTTTAAAAATATAAATAATTATAATAATATATTTATTATATATACATTTATATAAATATTTATTTATTTATTTGTATTTATAATTATAAATAAATATTTATTTATTTATTATGTATATAATATTATTAATATATATATAATAATATAAATAAATTATTAACATTATAGCTTCATCGGTGATTTTTTAGCACTCATAAAAACATCATTTAGTAGCACTTCATTTGCACTGATAAAACACACTTTTATTGGTTCTTATTTAAAACAACTGATAAAAGTCTTCCTCTGATGTTATGAAAATAACTCAAAGAGTCTTCTTTCTCCGAACCGTTAAATCTTTCACTGAACTATTTCCCTACCTTGTTTCAGCCTCTCCCTACCCCGCTGTCATCTCTCACTGACATCTCCTTCGCCTTCTCTATCACTTTCGGCATTGCTCCCTTCCCAATTATCATATCCCCCTCTTTCATCACTCCATGTATTGTTGTCGTCCCTCCATGTCAGTGAAACTCCTTACCGACATCGCTCCCTACCATTGTTTCTCCTAGATGTCACCACACCTAAAAGGTAATCCCCTTTGAGATCTCATCACTCACTATCACCATTAGGGAAAATATCTCAACTCAATGACCACCCCAGATTATGGATAACTATGGATTTTCTTCTAGGGATTGGTTGTATTGGGTATAAAGCTCCAATAATTTTCATTACCCATATAGATATGCTACCCAAGGCATGGTTCTTGAATGGTAGAGTCCCTCAAATTTTTGAGTCCATTTATGGAAATAATCTTTGACAATAAAAAATCATGATATATTAATACCATTAGTCCAAAAATATAATAGTGTTTATGTGGAATGATTTTAATTATTCTAATATTCACACTGTCAAAAATATAACATTTTCTTATGTGAGTAGCCAAAGTGATTTATTCAGTTGTCATGTATCTAAGAAGGAAAAAATTTACTTAAGTATTGGAAGATGGGAACTCAAAAAAATATGAAATTATTTTTTTTTCACAGAGCACATAACTAGATCACATAGGAGTTATGCAATCCATATCTCACTAGAAAAATGGGCTATAAAAATGTAAACCCCAGTCGTATATGTTTGTTATGATGGTCTGTAAAAATATAGACCATTAAGAAATGATCCTTTAATAAAAAAAAGAGAGAATCTACAAGAACTAAATTTAGCCGACTTCTGTTGTAAATGATGGCTCCATTTCGACCATTATATAGGAGTACCTTCTCTTCATAGACTGTATAGGGATCTGTGGGCCATCATTCCTCCCTGAAATAAAATTCTATTAAATAGAATTAAACCAAATTCTAAGGTGGGTTATATATTGATGCCCATAAACCCACAAATACTTGAAATTATTGAATGTAATAAATGGATAGAAAATAAAATGGTGAAGGGTGAGGTTAGAATTTTATTGGATATGGATACAAAAATAAATTTTCATAACATAAAATTAGTCCTTTATTAACCATCACTAATTTTGAAAAGTAGCATCTCACTCCTAAAGTGACTTCATGTCCATGAAGTGGAACCCCATTCCTATATCATTTGATCGTCAATGCTTTTAACCCTCTGCATAAAACTTTTGTGATATGAGTATCCAATGTTGACAGATTATGCACATGCAATATCCCAATGATGATGTCATACTCTTTCATGGTCAAGAATTTACTACATGACCGCCTGTTTCCACATGGTCATTTATTTTTGGAATTAGTTATCTAAGGATTTCTTTTAAATACCCCATACACACATCAAAATAAAAAAAATAGATAATGAAGGGGTTATATTTCTTTTGGTTATAAAAACCATATGACCCCCACTGGGATATACTCCCTCTGAAACTTAATATCTTATATTCATTGGGTCTTACCCCTATCAACCCCAACATTAAAACTCATAACCATACTTGGTTACACTCCCCATGAGTTGTACCATCACCTAACTATTCCCCCAATGAAACTAAACTGAACTAAAAGATCCATATTTATTTTATCATATTTCTATGAATGAGTACCTCAAGTTTGTCAAGAATTTACATAGCTTAACTTGGTCGGAACCAATATTTAGAGAAGTATATTTGTAATGGAATCCCTTGAAAGTAGTTCTTTTATAGTGAATCTTTATACTTATTCAATATTCTCATGACTTTATTTATTATTCCTTCTGGATTTCACATAGATCAAGTACATCATATCTTTCTCATCAACCATTTTTATTTTTATTTTTCAATATTCTTTGTTAGTGGTGATGAACAGATGAAAATATTCATACTCCTACATGGATCATGAAGTTTTAGTGGAATGTTTCATTGAACAATAAATAATAAATCCTCTCTTATTAAAATCACTCCTATATCTTGTAATTTTTTTATTACAAATGAGTTTCTTAAAGATCATGGAGCCTGATGACATTTGTGATATTTCAATAGAGAATGGGATATTGATATAATATTTCTTGAACATTTCCATTAACTTTTTATTTTACTCTTAATCCATTCCATGTATCATCCTCTTTATAAAGGGATTATGTGTCATTTACGGATATACTTTGGTAAGATTTGATGTGTCCTTCTCAGTCCTTTCCACATAATCTTATTTTTAATATCTTTCTTATATAACATTTTCTCTATATTTTTCATTCTACTTCATATTTAATTCATCTTTAAATGTTTTATATTTTGAATGTTTTTCCTTATTATAATTATACATATAATAGTGCATTTGATGGATAAGTCATTTCTTCCAAGTAGTTTAATCCCCAATTATAGAATGATATTCGATGAAGTGTTTGTAAAAATATATAAATTAATTCTTAAAAATGATGGTTTTGGATTTAAAATCATTTGTAATCACCAAATTGATGTTTTAAAAATTATTCTTGTGTTAATTGGATTTTAAACCATGATTTTGGGTGATTTGAAAGTGTTAAAAATGTAAGGACCCAACCCCTGTTGCTCGGAGCAGGTACCTTATTTTATTACATTAGCATATAAATAAGTAATAAGAATCCCGAAGGACTGGGTAGTTTAGTATTATTGGAAACAAGATATATACATAAGTTCAACATTACAACATGAAATCAAAAACAACATAGAAACTCCTTACACAACTTCCATAACTCCTAGGTTATTTTAGCATGTCATTCATAAAAAACATAATCATTTCATGAGAAAATGAAACATAATAAATTGATGAACTCAAACTCTCAGTAAGAGTAAGAAATATAGTGGAAGATAACATAAATATTATACATGGTAAATAATGTAGGATCGAAATATTGATGTAGATGCTCAATATACAAGAGGGGGGGGGTGAATTGTATACTTTAAAAATTCCGTTGGAACCTTTAAAGTTGGTTATGAATAACTATAGTTTCCTTAAGAAAAGGAAAGAGCTAAGTTTAACAAAGATTAAACTAATAAAATTCACAACACCTCTAACACCAAACAAAAACTTGGAAATAGATTTCGAATGTAGATTCCGAAAATATGGTTCCGAAAATTTAATCTTAACAAAAGATTACAATATGAGATTCCACCTTAAAGCGTATAGAATATAAATGAACAAGAGTACAAGTAAGGAAGTATAAGAAAGTTATACTTTCCTTATAATACAAAATGCATCGGAATAAAAACAAGTAGTAGAACTACTAGTAACAAGATATAAGTCTTTTAACCCAAAGAGAAGGGTATCCAACAACCTTGGATAAAGGTACCTTGATTTATAATTTCAAGAAAGTCTGTCTTACCCACACTTGGGTAAGCCCTCGATATGAAGATAGGAGTCTCTATCTTGCTTTCCCCACAAGCCCTCAACTTCAAGGTAGTTGGCAACCTCTGTCTTCCTCAGCAAGGAAGCCCTCGATATTCAAGGTAGTCGGCACCTCTGTCTTCCTATCCCCAGAAGCCCTTGAATGTAATCACCAACATTCAGAGTCGCATTAAGCTTTCAGAGTTAATAAGATCCTCTCTCTCTAGAAATCACTTCAACAGCATGTATGCACAAAATCAAGTTGTTCATCCATCCATTATGAGCTCTTTCAAATGAGCTCCATTTTATAGGTAAGGTCGGCTCCTTCTCCAACGGTCATATTTTCCTTAAAGATCAGAGGGACCTGTACACGTGTCACTTAGGCAACGGTTAGTTTATAACAAAATAGATGACATCATTTTATAACAAAACAAGTGTAACAGAAAGTACGACATCGTTTTAAATCTAAATCAAAAGTTCTGAATGAAAACTTCGGAGTAGAGGTTCGGAGTGTAAGGAACAATAATAAGGAGTAGTCAAAATATAAAGGCATAAGAAGAATGAAAGTTCGGAGTCTAATCAAAAATAATTTTCGTTGTCTTAGATAAATTCGGAGTGTATAAAACAAAGATAATCAGATACTGTTTAATAGGTGAATTTCGAATGAGAATTCGGAATGGGAATTTGTCATCAGAATTCGTTATGAGAATTCATCAACAAGATTCATAATGAGAATTTCTCATCAGAATTCGTAATGAGAATTCATTGTCGAACTTCATAAGGATTCGTATCCTGATTCTGGAATCGAACTTTTAGTCAGAATTTGTATCCGGAGATCGGATTAGAATTTTATCAGAGTTCGTCATCCAGAATTCAGATCCTAAAACAGAATACTTCATATCGAGGTTTTAAGCAATTCTGAGAAAACATAAATGAATCCGAAACTTATACTTAAGAAAAATATGAATGAAAAATATGATAAGGATAATTTTTCTTACAAAAACGATTTTCCTTATTAAAGCAATTTTCCATAAGAAAGCAATTTTCCATAAGAAATTAATTTTCCTTAAGAAAGTAATTTTCCTTAAGATAAGGTGTTTGTGATTTTCAAAACAAGAAGGAATGGAAAATTCATAATGAAAACCTTATTGAATCAATAATATCCCTCTTTTTGGATAGCACAAACATCCTTACGAAAAAGAAATTCTAAGAAGAATGAAAAAACATTAAGGCTTATCTCCCTTTTCTTTAAGGATATTGATGAATACGACTACCTCCCCCTTAGGCTTTGAAACTCTAAGGATCGTATTCAGATTTCTAGAGTGATATTTCATTACGAATAAGAAGGTCTTCTTTAATTAAAAACTACCCCTTAAACAAACTCTTATTAGAGTTTTTTTCTTAAGGAACATTTCCTTCTCCCCCTTTGATAAAATCTTATTAGAGTTCTTCTTTTTTTAAGGATCTTTTCCTTCTCCCCCTTTGTGATTTTCAAAAAGAATTTGAGGAAATGGAAAAAATAAAAAAGTACCTGAAAAATTAGTAAAGACAACAATAGAAACGACAAGCACGAATTTCATTAAGTTTGAAATCTTGGAAACAACAAAAAAATACAACAAAAAGATTGGATTTGGTTATTTCGGATCATTTTCCTTCGACATGAGACCCTTTAGAATAGTATTGATCTTCTTTAGGTATTTATGATCTTCTTCAGCTTGCTTCTCTAAGACAACTATTCTTGCGGATTGAGCTTCAATTTTTTCTACCTGGGCTTTCAGCTTTTCTTCCTGAGCTTTGATCTTTTCGTCCCGAGCCTTCATCCTTTCTTCAAATTCAATCTGATGATCCCATTAAAACTTCCAGTTTTGAGAAACGGAATTCAGCTTCCCATTCAGATCTCTCACTTCTTGAATCCGGAAGTTCTTTTCTTCTGTCAGCTTCTCTTCGAAGGATAAAGTTAACTCATTTATCTTCCTGTCCTCAGTTTCAAAGGCATCTTTAACATTGTCTTGAAACTCATCAAACAACCTCATCTCTTCCACGGTTTTCCTTGACCAGCTCATCATCCTTTTACAAGATCTTTTGTGGGCCTCATAGACGACAAGAAAATATTTGAACTCAGCTTCAAATTCGACACACTTATCCATAACCAGGGATACGGAATCTGATTTCTGATACAGAGCATGTTGGAGCATTTGGCATCTTGAGTCAATAGTCGAGATAGTCAGAATGGAGCCAACTAACTTCCTCAAAGATTGAACAACAAAATCATGTCCCAACGAGGATGACTCCGAATCGGAAACTTTACTAGGAGAATTTTCTTCCTCAATAGGCTCTAACTTCCTTTTAGATGAATCACCAAATTTTCTTTTCTTGCTAGCCACTGATTTCGGAGTCTCAATAAGGATTTTCTTACCCTTGTCCTTTTTCGGAATCGATTCTTGATCAAGAGTTTTCTGCTCATCAGTAGACACTTGAATAATATCATCAACAATTTTTTGAACAACATCTTCCTCATTGTTATCCTTATCTGGAGTTACTAACTTAGAGGATTCAGCCTATGAAGTTCAGAGTGATAGATGTTCCGAAGGTGATCCTTTATAATCATCTACCTGTTTCAAAAGATCTCCTGTTTCACCACATCCTTCAGCAACTACTTCTTCCTCTCATACTTTCTGAATCTTCTTGAGTTGCTCAACATGCTCAGCTGTAGTCTCTTCCGGAAAATCAAGGATTCTTCCTGGAGTCTCAGGTGGAGATTCCAAGTAGAAAGATCTTGGAACTGGAATGCTTCTGGATACCATCTCATTAAATTTCAATAATTCTTGGACAGCCTCGGCTTCTGACATCTTCTTCTTGAGCTTCTTTTCCTTTACTTGTTTTTCAAGCTCATTAGCAGTTTTCTCCTTCAGGGCCTTAGCTTCTGCAGGGTCCAATCCGAATTGCGGATCCCCTTCTTTCCTTTTCTCTTTATCTGATCTCCATTTCGCAACAACCTCATCAGGATAGGCCTTCTTCTTCTTTGGTTTGGGAGGTGCGGTTTGAACTTCCTTAGACTTAGGATCCTGTACTTCAGCTGAAACTTCTTTCAATTTTCTTTTCTTAACTGGCTTAGATGATTCCGGTTCAGCAGCCTTCAGAGACGCTTCTTCTTGATTAGGAAAATCAACGAACTCACCAATCTCCTTATTGAAAGCCACATCCATCCTCTTAAGGGTATCATCACTGAACAAAATTTTTTTGCATACCCTTGTATTAGATCTGCAAGATTCCTTGAAAGATTCAAGGCACCGAACTATTAATCTTGATAAAATCGCTGGATACATTACGATCTGTGCTCTGAGATTTCCTTTCTTAAGATTCTCAATAGTTATAAGAATATGCCTCATGAAGTTAAACATTCTTATATTTATCAGGAAATCTAAGATGTAGATCTCACTCTTCTTTAAACTGTCTTTATCACTTTTCCTCGGTACGATAAGCCCTTGTACCCACAATTCTAGAATCTGAAAATTTGTAGGCAAGCTAGCAATCTTCGGAGCTTTTTCATCTGAGAGTCCGAGAGTTTTCAAGGCTTTTTCTTTGTCGAAGCTACCCTTAGAATCTTGCAAAACGTGAGATATAAACTTGGCTTCTCCTTCATAGGACAGCCCTACCAAGCTTGCTGCCTTGGTATAAGAAAGATTGTAAGTATTACCATAAGACTTGACAGAAAACTTCTCCCTATTATCTTCCTGAAAGAAGGAAACTGTTTCATAGAACTCAATAAGTAACTCTGTAAAAACTTCTTCTTGATTCCCCGGTTTGGATACAGTAATATCTTCCCAGCCATTCAACTTAATGTTCTTCGAAATAAGAGAATCATAGTTATTAAAGAAATCCGGATGGACTAGCCTTTCTCTGTAAACTAACCATTGTGAAATAGGTTTGGTGGATGACATCTCTTGAGACGGTAACTCCGCAGAAATTCGGATCTGAAGTCCTCTGAGAAGTTCGGAACGGAGAAATCTGAAGTTCGGAATGGCTTTAAAACTGAGAGGAAGAGATTCAGGACGCGAGAGATTGAAATCGATGTGGGACGAGTATTTGGGTCCCCTTTATATAGGCATTGTATCAACGATTTAACTTCCTTGGTTGATCTAATGGTTGAGATAAGCTGAGATTAGATCTGACGATTGAGAACTTGAATCCTATCTTTTTGAGGTTTTTATTAAAACATAGAATTAAGAAAACTATAATCTGGAAAATTTATACAAGAAACTGCCAGCAAGTAAAATATGACTACTAAAACTTGAGTAAGGAAGTCATACCTTTCGGATTGGCTGAGGAGGATTATTCGTAATGGATAATATAAAAATGACTACTAATAAAATCTTTATTATTAAAAGACAAAGTTTTCAAAAACATTACTACAGAAAACAAACTCAGTACAAAAACACATTAAAAAATGCAGTACGAAAAGCTCAGTATAGAAAACAAACTCAGTACGGAAAACAAACTCAGTACAGAAAATTCTGTTATTAAAATACCGGTACGAAATTTTCCATTTCGGAAGTTTTAATATGACCACTTCCATTATAGTAGTATTCTGTACGAAAATGTCCATTCTGGAAAATTGTGGTTCCGGAAATTCCATTCCGGAAATCTTCGTTCCGAAAAGTTAAATTTTTTTTTTTTGAAAAACCCTTTTTTTTAATCTTACAATAAAATGTACTCCCCCTATAAAAAGGAGTTTATTACTGTAAGGACACTTTTTTAACAGAAAGTTAATTAAGGAGGATTACCTTACGGTTATCATTCCTAACTTCTGTTTAATATATTCAAATCTATCAGAAGGCAGGGATTTTGTGAAAATATCAGCAAGTTGATCTTGCGTTCCAATAAACTGAAGAATCATATCTCCTTTGAGTGTGTTATCCCTAAGAAAGTGATGCCTAATATCTATGTGTTTTGCACGGGAGTGATGTGCAGGGTTCTTAATTAGTGCAATGGTACTTGTGTTATCACACAAAATTTAAGTTTTGGTGAAACTCAAGCCATAGTCTATGAGTGTGTGTTTCATCCACAACACTTGAGCACAACAACTTCCAGCTGCTACATATTCAGCTTCAGCAGTGGAGAGTGCTACAAATGTTGCTTCTTGTAGGACCAAGAAACTAATGAATCTCCTAAGAAATGAAAAGTTCCAGATGTACTCTTTCTATCCATTCTACATCCACCAAAGTCATCATCAGAAAAACTTTTTAGAACAAAATCATTTCCAGAAGTATAAAATAATCCTACATCCATGGTTCCCTTAAGGTAGTGAAAAATTATTTTTACTGCCTTTAAGTGAGATTCCTTAGGATTGGATTGGTATCTTACACATAAGCATACTGAAAACATTAAGTCTGGTCGACTAGCTGTTAAGTAAAGTAGACTTCCTATCATACCTCTAAAAGATGTTTGATCTACTGGTTTCCTAGCTTCATCAAGATCTAAAGAGTTTGAGGTACTAATGGGAGTACTTATACTCTTAGTGTTGTCATAACCATACTTTTAAAGAAGATCTTTAATATACTTATGTTGAGATATGTAGGTTCCTTCTGGTTTTTGAGAAATTTGAAATCCAAGGAAAAAAGTTAACTCACCCATCATACTCATTTCAATCTTAGATTTCATTAGACTTGCAAAAGAGTCGGTCAAAGATTGCTGAGTTGAACCAAATATAATGTCATCAACATAAATTTGAACAATCAAAACATTTTTCTTATCTTTCTTTAAAAAAAGGGTTGGATCTGCATTTCCCTTAACATAGTTATTTTGAAGCAAAAATCCAGTAAGTCTCTCATACCATGCTCGTGGGGCTTGTTTAAGGCCATACAAAGCTTTGGTAAGTCTAAAAACATGATCTGGATGGTTTGTATCTTCAAAGCCAGGAGGTTGTTCAACAAAAACTTCCTCTTGAACATAACCGTTAAGAAAAGCACATTTCACATCCATTTGAAAAAGATTGAAATTAAAGAATGCTGCAAAAGCAAGTAGAATATGGATAGATTCAAGTCTAGCTACTGGAGCATAGGTTTCGTCATAGTTTATTACCTCTTGCTGATTATAGCCTTTAGCAACAAGTCTAGCTTTATTTCTTACTATGACTCCATTTTCATCATATTTATTTCTTAAGACCCATTTTATGCCAATAACAGATGTTTCCTTAGGTCTTTCAACCAAGGTCCAGACATTATTCCTTTCGAATTCATTTAGTTCATCTTGTATGGCTTTGATCCAATCATTGTCACCTAAAGCTTCATCAGTGCTTTTAGGTTCTAATTGGTAAAGAAATGCTAGATGTTCTACTTCATTTCTTAAGTAACTTCTAGTCCTTACAGGTTGATTTACATCACCAATGATACTATCACTGGGATGATTCTTAAGAAACACCTGATTTGGGTTTTGTAAACCTGTTCATCTACATAGGGTAGAAAATCTTCTGGGGTAAATGTTTCAGAAGTGTCTTCTTGAACAATTTCCTTGTCAGAAGGTTCTTCTATCAAAGGTTGACAATCAGTTTTTGAAAACACATCTGAGGATGTAGGTAGGGATGGTTTAAAAACAAAAGGATCTGACTCATCAAATTTAACATGTACTGTTTCTTCAACAGTGCAAGTATTTTTATTAAAAACTCTATAAGCCTTAGAGGTTGTGGAATATCCTAAGAAGATCCCTTCATCAGATTTTGGTGCGAATTCATGTAAGTTATATTTAGTATTCAAAATGAATACTTTGCAACCAAAAACCTTGAAGTAGGAAATTCTTGGTTTTCTACCATTCCATAACTCATAAGGAGTTTTATTAAGAAAAGGTCTAATCAAAACTCGATTTATAGTATAGCAAGAAGTACTTACAGCTTCAGCCCAGAAATGTCTAGCAATATAATATTCACTCAACATGGTTCTAGTTATCTCTTGATGAATTCTATTTCTTCTTTCAACTACACCATTCTGTTGAGGAGTTCTAGGTGCTGAAAAATTGTGAGTAATACCTTTCTTACTACAAAATGTTTCAAAATCAGAATTTTGAAATTCTCCTCCAAGATCACTATGAATAGTTTTCAATTAAAGGTTTTTCTCATTTTTAACTTGAGCTCTAAAACTTTTGAAATAGGTAAATGCTTTAGATTTCTTTGCTAGAAAATAGACCCAAGTAAATCTAGTGTAATCTTCAACTAGAACAAACACATAATATTTGCCTCCAATACTTCCAGTTTGTGTTGGACCAAAAATATCCATGTGTACTAACTGTAATGCATCGGTTGTTGAGACTTCACCAATTGATTTAAAACTAGATTTATGTTTCTTTCCATATTGACAAGGATCACAAACTTTAGAAGAATCAAATCTAAGCTCTGGTAGATCCTTAACTAGTTTCTTCTTAGAGAGTTTACATAGGTTTCTAAGATTACAGTGTCCTAGTCTCCAATGCCATAACTAGGAATGATCTTCCATTGCACTTAAACAAGTTAAATCATGACTCCTGAGGTCTTCTAGGTGGAAAGTGTAGACATTCTCATTCCTATTGGCTGAGAGAATTAATTCTTCCTTGGAATTTTGAACTAAACACTAATCATTCCTAAAATTCACAAGGTAACCTTCATCACAGAACTAACTTATGCTAATGAGGTTGTGCTTAAGACCTTTAACAAAAAGAACATTTGAAATCAAGGTTTTACCGAGAAGAAAAATATTACCAATACCAAGAATCTCTCCCTTAGCATTATCTCTGAAAGTTACCTTTCCTCCTTTCGTTTTGATAATCTTTTCAAAATATCTTTTGTTACCAGCCATGTGCCGGGAACATCCACTATCCATGTACCAAGTATTGTTGCTGGTACTCACTTTATTTTCCTAAAATCAAGAAGAAAATTAGACTTTCGGAATCCAAACTTGTTTGGATCCGAGATTTCCTGACAATAAAATTTTAGGTATCCACATTTTCATAGAAAAATAAGCTTTATGAAATCCTAAAGATTGGGTTTTGTTTAAGGAACAATTCTTTGCCTAGTGACCACCACATTGAAATTTAGTACAAAATGGGGCACTTTGAGGATCAAAATAATTGTTACTAAAAATTGGTTTTTCATGGGTATAACCAAATCCGGATTTATTTCTTAAAGGTCGTATTTGAGAATACATTTTATCAAAATTTTCCTTACCATGGGTAAGGTTTGATAAACACTTCTTTAAGGAAAAAATTTCGTACTTGAGTTTTAAAACCATGTTTTTATCCTCAAGACCATTAGTTTTTGAACTAGAGTTAGGCTCGAAAACATTTTTCTTAGAAATTACTTTTTCTAATTCTTTAGAAAGTTTGTTCTTCTTAGAACTTACTTTCACAAGATTTTTCGAAATACTTTCAAAATCAGCATTTTTCCTATCAAGATCTTTAGAAAGATCTGATATCTCTTTTGTAAGAATAGAATTCCTAGAGTTTGCTTTATCAAGTTTCTTATTGAGTTTGGAATTCTCAATCTAAATAAGTTTAGCAAACCTAGAGACTTCTTCATAAGTAGGTAAAGTATTTTCTTCATCAGAAGAAGATTCTTCATCAGAAGAGTTATAATACTTACTATCATTAGAATTTAAATAAACATTGGTCCATGATTCAGCATTTCGTACCTTAGCCATAAGACAATGATTATCGATAGGTAATCTGGCTATAAGACCAATATCCTTATGTCCTGAAGATTCATAATGAGAAGATTCATCTGAAGAGTCACCACCACTGGCACTCCAGGTGTCACTATCTTTCAGAACTTTCTTAGCTTTGACTTTATAATACTTCTTTCTGTTCCTTTTTGAATGCCTTTCTTTCCTTTCTTTCTTTTTGAGCAAAGGGCAATCTGGTCTAATATGTCCAGCTCTCTTACATTCATAACAAGTAACTTCTCCATCTTTCTTATCTTTCCTTTCCTTTTTCTTATACTTAGATTGAAAAATTTTCTGACCAGCTATCTTGTTCAACCTTCGAGAAAGATTAGCTAATTCATTTTCAGAGACTTCACTCTCACTAGATTCGGATTGGAAAATAACTTTCATAGACTTGGATCTGGTTACTCTCTCATGAGTCATAGCTTTCATCTGATTTGAAGTTGTTGTAAAAGCAACAGTACCATTTCCATTCTTCTTCTTGATGTTGTCTGCATCTCTCTTCATTCTTGTTTCATGTTGTATAAGAGTTCCAAAAAGATCATCAAAAGTAATTTGAGTAACCTTCCTGTTTTCATCTATATCTATTCTCTTGGACTCCCACTCATTGAGCATAATATCAATTATCTTATCCACAAGATCTTCATCATCTAGACCATTCTCTCCCATAGATTTTAGACTATTGACTATATTCATAAATCTCTGTTGAACTTTACAGATAGGTTCTCCATAAGGAAAATTGAAGCCATGATATTCTGCTCTGAGCATAGCTCTTCTAGTCTCAATCACCTTAGAAGTTCCAAAGTGTGTAACTTCTAACTTCTTCCAGATACAATTAGCTGCTTCACAAGAAGAAATTTGGCTATATATATTTCTAGTCATTGAACAAAGTAAAGTATTGCGTACCTTATAGTTGAGTTGATATTCCTGCTTTTCCTGATTAGTAAAAGTTCTGACTTCCTTGTCGTGAATTTTATAATCACCAGTAAGCATAACAAAGTTGTCTACTCCAGTATCGATAACAAAAGTCTTCATACGATCTCTCCAGTATTCATAATCATTACCATCAAAGATTGGTGGTCTTGTAGGATTCAGATTATCAATTGAACCAACATTGACTCCTTCCATACTTAATATAACTTTGTACACACAAACTTTTTAGTAGCACAGATTCGTAATAACAAAGTTTGGAATGGAAAAGTTCGGAATGAGAAAATTCAGAATGATAAAATGAGCAATAAAAGCTTATTTGTGAGTATAAGAATTTCAGAGACCTGCTCTGATACCAAATGTAATATTGGTATAGAGTGTGAGGTTTCCAACCTTTGATACCATTTGTATGATCGAAATAGTGATGTAGATGCTCAATATACAAGAGGGGGGTGAATTTTATAATTTAAAAATTCCTTTGGAACCATTAAAGTTGGTTATGAATAACTATAGTTTCCTTAAGAAAAGTAAAGAGATAAGTTTAACAAAGATTAAACTAAGCAAATTCACAACACCTCTAACACCAAACAAAAACTTGGAAATAGATTCTGAATATAGATTCCGAAAATATGGTTCCGGATATTTAATCTTAACAAAAGATTGCAATATGAGATTCTACCTTAAAGCGTATAGAATCTAAATGAACAAGAGTACAAGTAAGGAAGTATAAGAAAGTTATACTTTCCTTATAATACAAAATGTAGCAGAATAAAAACAAGTAGTAGAACTACTAATAACAAGATATAAGTCTTTTAAACCAAAGAGAAGGGTATCCAACAACCTTGGATAAAGGTCCCTTGATTTATACTTTCAAGAAAGTATGTCTTACCCACACTAGGGTAAGCCCTCAATACGAAGATCGGAGTCTCTGTCTTGCTTTCCCCGCAAGCCCTCAACTTCAAGGTAGTTGGCAACCTCTGTCTTCCTCAGCAAGGAAGCCCTCTATCTTCAAGGTAGTCGGCACCTCTGTCTTCCTATCCCCGGAAGCCCTCGAATGTAATCACCAACATTCGGAGTCGCACGAAGCTTTGAGAGTTAATAAGAGCCTCTCTCTCTAGAAATCACTTCAACAGCATGTATGCACAAAATCAATTTGTTCATCCATCTGTTATGAGCTCTTTCAAATGAGATCTTATTTATAGGTAAGGTCGGCTCGTTCTCCAATGGTCATATTTTCCTTAATGATCGGAGGGACCTGTACACGTGTCACTTATAAAACAGTTAGTTTATAACAAAATAGACGACATCGTTTTATAACAAAACAAGTGTAACAGAAAGTACGACATCGTTTTAAATCTAAATCAAAAGTTCGGAATGAAAACTTCGAAGTAGAGGTTAGGAGTGTAAGGAAAAATAATAAGGATTAGTCAAAATATAAAGGCATAAGCAGAATGAAAGTTCGAAGTCTAATCAAAAATAATTTTCAGAGTCTTAGATAAATTCGGAGTGTATAAAACAAAGATAATCAGATACTGTTTAATAGGTGAATTTGGAATGAGAATTCGGAATGGGAATTCGTCATCAGAATTCGTTATGAGAATTCATCAACAAGATTCATAATGAAAATTTCTCATCAAAATTCGTAATGAGAATTCATTGTCGAACTTCATAAGGATTCGTATCCTGATTCTGGAATCGAAATTTTAGTCAGAATTTGTATCTGGAGTTCGGATTAGAATTTTATCAGAGTTCGTTATCCAGAATTCGGATCCTAAAACAGAATACTTTATATTGAGGTTTTAAGCAATTCCGAGAAAACAGAAATGAATCCGAAACTTATACTTAAGAAAAATATGAATGAAAAATATGATAAGGATAATTTTTCTTACAAAAAATATTTTTCTTATAAAAGCAATTTTCCTTAAGGAAGCAATTTTCCTTAAGAAAGTAATTTTCCTTAAGAAAGTAATTTTCCTTAAGATAAGGTGTTTGTGATTTTCAAAACAAGAAGGAATGGAAAAGTCATAAGGAAAACCTTATTGACTCAACAAATAATTGCAAACACATGCCTTTAAAAAAACATGAACATAATATAGAAGAAATATGAGATGAGTAAATATTACCATAATATAACATAATCACAGGTATTCTACTAGTTGAATTACCACAAGAACCAGAAATACTATTTTCATAATGATGGAATTTATAATACGGGACATAATAATCATACCGTTAAGGCCTTGTGCCAAGACCATAAATAATCAATTTGTCAAGGCCTTGTGTCAAGACTGTAGTTTGTCTTATGAGACCTACCGAGGCACTAAGGGGATATAGAGGGCCCCACCCATCACTTACTATGTCCAATGCATTACTAATATGAATTGGGATAAACATAAACAACATATACATTCTTTTTGAAGTTAATATATGAAATGTAAATAACTTTCTCTAAACATTAATCATAAACACTAACCATTCAGAGTAAATTGGTGAATGGTTTTTAGATAGTAAATCCAGGGAAAAAATAATCATAGACCATTAAATTAAATATTTTAGATTATAACATGTAATACTAATCCCAATAATACATAATAATCAACAAGAGTGTTGAAATAGATGAAGATACTCTTATAAAGTCTTTGAGTAAATCTTCAGATAAATACACTTTTACATTGAAATGAAGTGGTCTTTTTGAAAAAAAAATTTATAGAAAATAAGTGATGTAAGATATTATTTTTACAATAAAATGAGATATTTTATAAAGATAATGGTTTCCAAAAATAGATTAATGTGTTCCCTTGAAAATTGGTAAGAATTAGAGAAATTCCCCTGGATCGGGCTTGTATTCAAGAAACAATTTCAAAAGTTACTTTTAAAACATTTAAATATACATAAAATAATGAATGATTCTGGTTATTAAACATATATATAACAAAAAAAACATAATTTTTTAATAGTACATAATAATACAGAAGAGTTTCTTTTTGGCAATTATACATTAAAAGAAACCAGAATGAAAATGGATGTTCGGGTGGAAAAACTCTTACGTTAAGTCCGAACATGTTCAGCTCTTGAACATAAGCAATTGGAATATGAAATTAGACATATTAATGACTTATTTCCAAACCTATTATAAATTTATCTAGTTTATCATAATTCTGTATAGTTCATTTATGCCCTCAGTGATATGTTATTATATTGAATTTCATCATTCTGGAGTGTTCGTTTTCTTTATTTTCATAATTGGTTCACTTGTTCTTAAGTAATGGAGTGGAGTGAATTTAAATATCCAGAATTGATATTAAATATTATTTATGAACATCCAGAAGTGTTAATGGTCATTTATATCATTTTGTTACATGGAAAGAGGATGAATCATTAGAGGAAATAATTATGACATTTACATAGATTATTTAACGGTATTTTGATTTTTAGGAATTACTTTGGCCATAATATTTAATAATATGTTTGTATACTGGTTATAGAATCTTAATTAGGTTATAATTAATGTCTGGATCAACCATAAAAGCATTTTCATGACCAGTAATGAAGGATAATTTGAAGAATGAAACTTCTTCATCCACTAAGGTTATAAATTGGAACCTCATGGATGTTGATTTTGTTTATAAAATAAAAGAGAGAGAAATAGAGGATATTGATGATGGTTCTTCCATAAACATGATATAATTAAATTATATATATGATACTAGATCTACCATGGACAATTTTACAGAGGAACTAAGGATAGGATTACAAAATAAAGGAACTTGAAATGGAACTAAACGAAAAAGAAAGGTGCTTTACCTCTTGATAAAACCTCCTTGGAAACCTTTTTAAGGGAAGGATTTTTTGTCTCTTTGAAAGACCAAGATCTTTCTAGATTTGTAGAGTGACTATGGAAGGATATTTGGGTAGCAAATTGAGGAGATTCAAGTCTTATAGGAGTGAAGAGAAGACGGAGTGGGGGGGGGGTTATAGTGGAAAAGAGGAGTAAATTTTGAATATTTAATTCATTATTTTTTTTATTTCACTCAAGACAACCAATAGTGTTGTTTCATGTGACCCCTAATAGAAATAAATGCAAGATAGTTTGAACCAAGTGGCCTTAAATCAATTATGAGGTCATAAATAGTTTATTTAACTGATAATTTCTATATACGATATTTTACCGTATTTCACTATTCATTCAAAATTCAAGAATATCAAAAAAAATCCCAAAAATTTACCCTTACCATTTTTCAATATGTAAAATTAAAAAATGAAGTCCATTTTTGAAAAATAATTTTCGAAATATTATTAGTTTAATTTTTAAATAAATACATAATAAATTCGAAAAATAACAATTCTAAAGGTATAATTAGTTTTATATCACATTGAAAATTTAATTAAGATATCATTATCTTATTACCTTAAGAAAATAATATATTATCATTATTTACTATTCATAAGGTTCGTATTAATATTCATTTTAATATTCATAAGGGTATGTTACTATTCACCAAAAATCATGTTTGTTCTATCATACTCCAAATGAATTACTGATCACTACTCTAGATGGCCGTTTTTTAAAATTCAAAAAATCGAAGAGGAAAAGTTTTGTTTGATGTCTAGATTATAAAATGAATTTATTTTCCAAACCTTGGGGTGTTACATTCTCCCCTCCTTACAAAATGTTTACCCTCAAAATTCAAAAAAATGTTAACTAAGAAGATTCAGGCATGTCTTCAACAAAAGCTCCTCGGGAACCCATGTAGCTTCCTCTATCTTATGGTTCCTCCAAAGAACCTTTAGGAGATGAGTCATCTGATTTCTCCATATTTGTTCTCTGGTATCAAGAATATTGATAGGCTCTTCAAAATAAGAAATATTGTTCTTAAGTTCAATTTCTTCATAGGTGACTACATTTGTTGGGTATGGCGTGTATTTATTTAACATTGATATGTGGAACACATTTTTAACTTTGGGGAGACTTGGCAGCATTTCCAAATGGTATGCTACGACTCCAATTCAGTCTAGAATTTCATAAGGTCTGATGTACCTGGGAATTATTTTTTCCTTCTTACCGAATCATATAATACACTTCCACGTACATACCTTTAAGAAAACATGATCTTCTTCTTGAAATTCCAAATTCATCCTATGGTTGTCGTCATAGCTCTTTTTCAAACTTTGAGATTTTTTTATATGGTCTTGGACAATCTTCTCATTTTTCATTTTTTCCTAAACAAGTTTTAGGCCTATGAGCATTATTTCACCAACATCATCCCAGCAAGTTCTTGTAAAACATCTCTTTCCATATAACGCATCATATGGTTCCATTTGAATACTTGAATTGAAGATATTGATATCGGAAAATTCTACAATAGGTAAATACTGATCCCACATGCCTTGAATGTGTTTTGAACAAGACCTCAATATGTCTTCCAAAGTTTGAATATTCCATTTTGGTTGTCCATCAGTTTGTGTGTGGTAGGCAATGCCCAAACAAAGATTAGTATCTAGGGCCTTCTTAAGAATCCTCTAGAATTGCGATATAAAATGGGAATCGTGATCATTAACAATTGATAAGTGTACACCATGGAGTCTTACAAATTCATTAATACATATTATTTTTAAACGTTCAATTGGTAAATCTTCTCTTATAGTAAGAAAATGTGATGATTTTTCAGGACGGTCAACAATGACTCATATTGCATCATTATTTCTTGGAGTCTTTGGTAGTCCCATGAAAATGTCCATTTTAATATCATCCCATTTCCAGATAGGAAGAAAAAGGTGTTGCAAGACTCCTCATGGATGTTTTCTTCCAGCCTACACATGTTGACAAACCAAACATCTCAACACGTAATCCACAATCTCCCTCTTCCTGATGTCCCACCAAAAATGTTCCTTTATATCTATATACATCTTTATTCCACCATGTTGTATAGAGAAATTAGAGCTATGAGAATCATCCAATAGTTCTCTCTTTAGATCAGGAATAGTGGGAACATAAATCATCTTTACGAATTTCAAAATTCCATCTTCATATAAGAAGTCAATCAATCTCACATAATTCACAGCTTTCATTTTATTTTGAATCTCCTCATCATCAATCTAAGAACTTTATATCCTTTCTAGTAAAGATGGTTTGGTAACCATTTGAAAAAGTACAGATGTTTCACCTTCCATGATTATTACCATATCCATCATTACTAGATCCATTAACATAGAATCCCTATCAACTCTCATATTGTTTAGAACTCACTGATTCTTTCATCTCAAAGCATCATCCACCATATTTCCCTTCCCAGTGGTATTGTATAGTTCCATCATAATCCTTGAGTAGTTTAAGGCATCTTTTTTTCCTCATGTTGAGTTCTTTTTGTGAGAAAATATATTTCAAACTATTTTGATCGGAATATATCTCACATTTTTCATCACTGAGATAGTGTTTCCATATAATCAAAGTAAGTATTTTAGCTGCCAACTCAAGATCATGAGTTGGATAGTTTTTTTCATGAATTTTGTCTACCTAGATGCATCGTAAATCACTCGATCATTCTGCATTAGGACACAACCACGTCTTTTCTTTGATGCATCGCTAGAGATAACAAACCCATCATTCCTCGATGGTAGGGTTAGGATCAGAGAATTCACTAACCTCTTCTTCAATTATTTAAAACATTATTCATATTTCTTTGTACATAGTAATTTAACCCCTTTTCTTATGAGCTCGGTCAATGGGTTGGATAAATGAGCGATGTTATGAATGAAAAGACGATAATAACTCGCTAAACCAATAAAACTGTATACCTCAGTTATGTTCATTGGAATAGGCCATTCTTGCATAGCCTTTGTCTTCACAGGATCTATAGATATTCCATCCTTAGAGATAATGTGGCCCAAAAAGGAAACTGATTGGAGCCAAAAATCACACTTTCAAAACTTTCCATATAATTTATTTCTTCAAAGAGTCTTTAGAACAGTGCGTAAGTAATTTTCATGATCTTCAAAGATGTTAGAGTATAGCAAGATATCATAAAAAAACATCACAACAAAGTCATCAAGATATTCATTGAAAACTCTATTCATCATATTCATAATAATAGATGGAGCAATAGTTAGTCTAAAAGGCATTACTTTAAACTCGTAATTCCCATGCCTGGTTTGAAATGTTGTTTATGGAATGTTTTCCTTCCTCACAAGCAACTGATGATTTATAGATCAAAGACCAATCATTGAAAAATATTTTGCTCCATGAAGTGGATCAAATAAGTCATCAATTCGTGGAAGATGATACTTATTCATTACTGTAATAACATTGATTTCCCTGTAATCAATGCAAAACCTCATAGACCATTCTTTTTCTTAACAAAAAGAACAAGGGCTCCCCATGGAGAAGCACTAGGGAAAATAAATATTTTATCACCCAATTCCTCTAGTGGTTTATTTAGATTCACTAACTAAATAGTTTCCAATCTATAAGGTGTATTTGATATGTGCCTTGAACTAGGAATTTAGTAAATAGGAAACTTATTTTCCCACTCTGTAGGATGTCCTGGTAAATCCTCTGGAAAGACATCAACATATTCTTGTAGTTAATGGAAATCATTAATTTCAAGATTTCTTTCCTCTTTTAGAGATATTGGGTTATCTTCCTCCCCAATAATTGAATTTATTAAAGTTTATGGGGGTGAAACTAGAAGTGAAACAGTTGGTGATGTTTTTTCCCAAAAGATATGGGATTCCCCACCATTCTAAAAAAAATTAACTTCCTTTTTCTTGCAATATATTGTCATCTCATAATTTGAAAACAAATTCATACTTAGAATTATATCAAATTCTTTCAATGTTAGAATGATTATGTTAGCAACTAATTCCCTTTTATGTGTCATGAGGGGGACTAATTGACAGGACTTTGTTGTAATGATACATCAAATATGGGTTTTGAGTGATAAATCCTTTATTAAATCCAATTGTATATATATAATATTCTTGGAAAACTAGGAAGATATAAATGAATGTGATGATGCAGAATCAAATAACGCCTTTCCTATATTTTATGAAATGATCATTGTACCTACCACCATTTTGATAGGAACATCAACCTCCATTATTGTCACTGCATAAGATTGGCCTTTCTCCCTTGGCCTTATTTGGGGAATGTTTCCCTAACGCTTAGGACATTCATATGCATAATGTCCCATATCCTTGAAATTGTAGCATATAATATTGGTAGCTACTTTTTCCCCTTACAATCATGACCTTTGTGGACTTTTTCTAAACAGTTGTAATAGACTCCCATTCCCTTCAGGAAAGTGTCAAGGGTTTTCTTCCCATAATTACTATAGGATGGAAATTCAACTCTTCCCTTCTTCCCCATTTCCTTATTTCCATTTCCACAGTTTTCAGCATCCCTCTTCTTTTCTTGTTTTCCTTTAAATTCATAAGGCTTAGAAAATTCCTTTTCTATCTTGATAGCACATGAGACTATAACATCATATGATGAGAAACTTTGGAAGACTTGAGCCCTTCATAGGAATGGTTTTAAACTATTATAAAATTGGTCAATCTTTCTCCTTAGATTATGTTTGTAGTCTGCAACATGTCTCTCCAGCCTTGTAAAGTTGGATTCATACATGGAAAAAATTTCATCCTCCTTCTTCCTCAAATTCAAGAATTGCCTCTCCATATCCGCTCACTGTTCACGATGGAAATATTTTCCAAAGAATATTTACTTAAAATTACTTTATTCCATCACTTCTATTTCTTCCACCACCTTTGTGTTTTGGATTAACGACCCCCACTAATCCGCATCTCCAAATAGATGATAAAATTCTATGATAACCTTATCTCTTTTGTTACATCCCAAAGTGAGAAATATCTTCTCCAGGGAACATATTTACTGCTATACTACAAACAGGTTTGTAGTCCTATTGAATGATGTAGGATGTTGTTGAATAATGCAATCTAATATAGCTCCTCCACATGGTGGATCTAGATGATCCATACGGTTAAAGAAATTATTTATAACCTGAGTACATTTTCCAAGTATAGTTATAAGTTTCTCACCACCAGTCACAGCATGAGATCCAACATAATTATCTTGATTTGATGGGAAGTCCCTATAAGGGATACGCTTGTTCATGCGGTTTCCATTACTTCCACTAGGCTTCATTTCTAGATTATGAAAAACACTAGATTAGGTTATGAATCATAATGTATAATCTTAACTTAACAATATACTTTTTATAAATTGATATCCTACGGATGATGAATCCTGTAATCACAAAAATGGTTTCTTTGAGAGAATATTTTCATTTAAATACTTCATAAGGGATTGTAAAGAAAATGATAATTATCCTAAGCATATACCATGGGATTTTTGTAACCAAGAGTTTCATAAGGTCCGTTGTCGTGTTCCAATATACCTCGTGTCAAGCCCAAAACTCCTTGTCGGAGGTTTCACTCCTTGGTATATTTTTGCCATAACCGCCTCTATCTGCTCATATCCAGACTGAGATGTATTTCTTGAAATGTCCACATAATCTATTCCTTTCCAAAAAACATGAATTTTCTTGTATGTTTATCCTCAAAGACTATATTAGGGACTCTTCCCTAATATACATTTTCTAAATATAGTTTCTATGTTTTCTGCTAAACTTATTTTGATACCAACTGCAAGGAACAGACCCCAGTTGCCTGAAGCCAATTCCTTATTTGATTCATTGCCATATAAACAAGGAATTAGAATCCTATAGGACTGAGTAGTTTAGTATTATTGGAAACCAGATACATATATAAGTTCAACATTATAACATGAAATAAAAAACAACATAGAAACTCCTTAGACAACTTCCATAACTCCTAGGCTATTCCAACATGTCATTCATAATAAAGTTAGCCACGTCCTTAGTAAATGAAACATAAGAATGGTGTGAGCTCAAACACTCAGTAAGAGTAAGCAATACATTGGAAGATAACATAAACATTCGACGTGGTGAATAATTGAAAACACATGCCTTTAAAAAAACATGAACATAATATGGATGAAATATGAGCTGAGTGAATATTTCCATAATATAACATAATCATGGGTATTATACTAGTAGAAAAACCACATGAACCATCAATAATATTTTTAAAATGAGGGAATTAATAATGCGGGACAACATAACCATATTGTTAAGGCCTCATGCCACGACCATAAATAATCATTTTGTCATGGCCTTATGCCAAGACTATAGTTTTTCTCAAGTGACCTACCAATGCACCGAGGGGCTATAACAGGCCCACCCAACACTTACTATGTCCAATAAATTATTAATTTGAATAGGGATAGATATGAACAACATATAAATTCATATTGAAATTAATATATTAAATTCAAATAACTTTCCCTGAACATTAAACATAAACACTGGCCATTCGAAGTAAATTGGTGAATAGTTTTATGATACACAACCACATCTAAAATAATCATAAAGCATTAAATTAAATATGGTAGATGATAACATGTAATAATAATCCCAATAATACATAATAATCAATAATATTGTTGAAATATATGATGATTCTCTTATAAAACCTTCGAGTAAATCTTGAGATAAATACTCTTTTACTTTGAAAAGAAGAGTTCTTTTGGATAAGTATTTGTATAAAAATAGAAGTTAAGTAAGATATTATTTTCATAGTAGAATTAGAGATTTTATAAAGATAATGGTTTCCAAAAACATATTTTAGAGTGCCCTTGAAAATAGGTAAGAATTATAGAAACTTCCTGGGATTGGTCTTGTATTTCGAAAACAATTTCGTAAGTTCCTTTTAAAATGTGTAACCATTCATAAAATAAGGAATAATTATTATTGTTAAACATTTATACATAACCCACACACATAAATATTTATGATTACATAATAATACACAAGAGTTATATTGGGGTAATTAGACAATAAACGAAACCCGAATGAAAATGGAAGTTTGGGTGGAAACCCCCTTATCTTAAGTTAGAATGTGTTCGACTCTTGAACTAAAGATCCTAGAATATGAAATTAGAGTTATTGATAACTTATTTTTGAACCAATTAGATATTTATTTAGTTTATAATAATCGTTTTTAGTTCATTTATTCCCTTAGAGATCTGTTATTATATTAAATTTCATCGCTCTGGACTCTTCGTTTTCTTTATTTTCATAATCGGTTCACTTGTTCTTAAGTAATAGAGTGGAAATGATGTAAATCTACAGAATATTAATTACATATTATTTATGAACACCCAGATGTGTTAATGGTCATTTATATCATTTGGTTACATGGAAAGAGGTTGAATCATCAGATGAAAAATTTATTACATTCACTTAGATTATTTAGTAGTATTTTTATTATTAGGAACTACATTGGTCCTATGATTTAATAATATGTACATATATTGGTTACTGAATATTAATTAGGTTACAATTAAATTCTACTTAAACCAAAAAAAAATTCATGTCCATAAATGAACAAGAATTTGAAGAAGAAAACTACATCAATTCACGAAGGTTATAAATTGGAACCTAATGGACGTCGATTTCATTTATAAAATAATGGGGAGATTAAGAGAGGATATTGATGATGGTTCTTAAATTAACATGATATAATTATAGTATATAGATTAAAATTGATCTATCATGGTCATTTGGATAGAGGAGATAAGGAGGGGATTACAAAAGAAAGGAACTTGAAATGAAACTAAATGAAAAAGAAAGGTGCTTCACCTCTTGATATGACCTCCTTGGGAACCTCTTTAAGGGAAGGGGTTTTGGTCTTTCGGAAAGACCAAGAGCTTCCTGGACGTGCGGAGTGAATAGGGAAGGTTTTTTTGGTAGAACTATGAGGATATTCATGTTTTATGGGATTGAAGAGAAGAGGGAGCGGTGGGGGTTATTATAGTGGAGGAGAGAAGTGAATTTTGTATATTTAATTCATTATTTTATTATTTCCCTCAAGAAACCAATAGTGTTGGTTCATGTGAAACCTAATAGTAATAATTGCATAATATTTCGAACCAAGTGTCCTTACATCACTTATGATGTCATAGATAGTGTATTTAACTGATAATCTATATATACGGTATTTTACCATGTTTCACTATTTATAAAAAATTCAAGAATTTCGGAAAAATCCAAAAAAATCACCCCTACAATTTTTTGGCATGAAGAATTCAAAATTGAAATCCATTTTTTGTAAAAAATTCTAAATAGTATTTTTTTAATTTTTAAATAAATACATAGTTAATTCAAAAAATAACAATTTTAAATGTATAATTAGTTTTATATCACATTGAAATATTAATTAAGATCTCATTATCTTATTACTATAAAAAAATAAAATATTATCATTATTTATTATTCATAAGGGTCATATTACAATTCATATTACTATTCATAAGGGTTTGTTACTATTCACCAAAAATCATGTTTGTTCTATCAGAATATGAATGACTTACTGATCATAACTATCGATAACCGTTTTTCAAAATTAAAATAATTGAATAGGAAAAATTGGGTTTAATATCTATATAATAAAATTCATTTATTTTAAAAACATTGGGGTGTTACAAAAAATGTCAGAAATGTTGTTTTATTTTTAAATTGGTGAGTTTATACTTGCGATATATATTTAAAACCAATTCTTTTAGTATTAGTTATTTTTTGTACCATTTTTTGGGGGGTTTAAATGATTTTATTACTTCCAAATGAGATGGATTATTTATAAAGTGTGTGTTTTCCAATGTGAATTGGATTCTTAAACTTATTCGTCCTTTGAAGGTTTTTCAATGGCTATTTGAAGGGTAGTTTAAATTCCCATTTGATTTTCAAAGGTGTTTTAATATAATTAATCTAAATGGTAGATTAGAATGGTTTTTATAAATGATAAAATATCTTGTAATTCAAATATTTTTTTTAAAATAGAAGTCCCATTTGAAATTTTATAAAAAATGATATTTCATAAAAGGTGTGATACCCGATCAAGCCCCTTTGATTCTTATATAACAATTTTAGCTTGTAATACCATATGGGGATGTTAATTATTAATGTCCTAGTTTTATGGGGATTATATGGGTGTGGATAGGTTTACTAGTGAAAACCTAGTTTCCTTATCTCTAGTTCATGTCGTTTTATTAATACATCATAGTGTCAATGTCCATGAAACTAGAACCCTTTTTTAGGATCAATTTGGGGTTTTATGTCTCTACTTATATTGTATCCCATTATATTTATATTATCTTTTGGGATATAATTTCTTATTATTTATTCAATTTTTTTGAGACTTTACATAGTGGATATTGACGGTGTGATTTATTTCTTATTTTTATGGTTTTATTTTTAAATTTTTTGAAAAGGGATTGTGAATGGTTTTTAAATAAGGGAAAAGTGGAAAATTTGATTTTGAAGTGTTTTAAAACTATTTCACTACAAGAATTCTACTTTATACCAATGACCATATCCTAAAGTTTTTCTAAAAACCATTAGGACATGGTATACATTTCTATGTTTTCCCTATGGATTTACAAAACTGTTGGGAAAGGGATATATATGCCAATAATTTAGAATAACTATTGGAATTGGGTTATAAAAAACCAGTATATGCCAATGGTTTTTATTAATCATTGGTATATATGCTATATCCCAATGGTTTTTAAAAACCATTTGAAAAATTTCCCCCAAATACAGCACTGACCCCCCCATTCTAGATCTAATTGTTTTCCTTAACAGTAGTGTTGTTCTATCCTAGCTAGAGACCAATTGTTCAACATGATATCCCTCGTAGTTTTACATCTATTTTTTATACTTACAATTGGTTTCTTACACTTCAAATTGGTTTCTTCCTACATTTATCTTCAAATAGGACTGTTTGGGTTCTTCTATTTATTTTTGGTTTCCCCATCAGTATCCAATATCTCATCATTTATATGTGGGGATTATGTTTTATATATTATTTCTTTATACACATTTATTCACTAATTCTATCTTATATATGACTTTTGTATACTCATATATACACTAATTTTGTATAAATCTATTATATTGCATATTTATAGATACAATCCATCTTTATACACATAGATGATGATTCTATTACATTAATCACATCTGTATATATCCATTCCATCTATATTATATAGATATATTTTCTCTATATAAATCCATTTTAATTTTTTATGTATATGTCATATGTTTTTCTATTACATTGAGAAATAGAAATCTATTATAATATGAACCAAGCATTTTGCAATATGTAATTTTTTTTCTATTATATTGTACATATGTAATATGTTTTAATATGAATCATAAATTGTAGTATTTAATCAACGCATACACTAAAAAATAATTAATATGGTTTTCTATTATACAATCCATGGTTAATTTGTTTCAATATGCATCATAACCTAGGAAATAAGTAATTTGTGCACACTTTGTACTATGTATTATGTTTTTCTATTGTACATGCATTATGAAATATATGTAACACATAGTGAAATATGTAATCTAGTATGATTTTAAACTATGTAATAGTAATATACTTCAACAATTAATCTATTATGCTATTACACTATGTATGAAAAATATAATTTATTTTTTTCCATTACACTATCCAATAGTAAGATGTTGCAATATGAATTATACATTTTTCAATAGTAATCAGGGTAGAAATAATCATTCATCATTTGATAGTAATTTATTATAATATTCATCTCTATACAATTTTTTCTATATTATAACATACAATATATATTGTAAAATGGAATTTTGTTTTCAGTACACAATGTAATAGTACTATCAAATGAGTTTCTGCAATACACTTTTATCATATAAACTACTATATGAAAGAGTAATTCAGTATGTTAACTTTTTCTATTGTATATGGAATTGATATTGCATATAATAATGTATGTATTTGATTTTTGATATATGAAGTAAAATATGTATAACATATTATTGTATAAACTATATGAAATACACAAATATTACATTAAATAGAAAAATGAAATATTAGTTCAATATGTTACCTATGTGAGGCGTGTTGGTGAAGTGACCTGTGGGATTCACTTGGGAGAAGTGACCTATGTGAGGCACTTGGTAATAATTCATGAATTTTACAAATTCATATCCAAGGCTACACAAACCACCTGAGATGGAATTAACACAACTTTGACCAATGATATCCTTTACTCAATGTTACATTAAAATAATTACATTGGCACTAAAAAAATAATTATTCCTACTTCTATACATATAATGGAGTATAAAAATATTTATATTTTTTATAAAGATGTTGATGAATGCATCTATGAGATATTTTATATTTTTTTACCATTATATTTCCTATAATATGACCCACCAATTCTGAACCCTATTAACCATTTAAAGAAGTACCATTTTGTATCCTAAGGGAGAACAATTACTATTATATGACCACATAGTTAGAATGATGTTCTCATCCTAATGTGGGGTGTCCCATGAGAATTTTGGATTGTATTAGAGTAAGGTAAATATAACACATTCTCATATACCATGAAGTACTTCAACCCTTTAGTAACTCATCTTGCCAGATTTACATCATTTTCATTGAGCACCTATATGTTTCTAGTTCATGACACCAAGATGGCCACCTTTTAAATTACACACCCTATAAAAAATTTCATTAATCACTAATACAATAATTACACCATTGATTTTAAATATATCATTAATTACACAATACAATGATCTCTAAAAAAATTTGACTTAATTCCAAATGTTTTCTCATAATTATACTAGATATATCATTCTTTATAGAATGATTTTCAATCACATCCACCATGTTTCAATTAAATATCATGTGTTTACATTTATAGTATTTTATTATGTATATATTATTTTGTTTTCATTCATATTATGATTCTCATATACAGTAGTGTGTCAGTAATGGTTTCATCTTAAATGAACAATTCTCATTTACTAATATATATTTTTAATTGAACGTAAATGTTATTAAATTGTTTTCATGAAATGGATTATTAAATTTTTTAAATATAATGGATAGAAGTTGGATGTATGGAACTGATCGTATCTAAATTCATCTTCAAAGAAAATTGGGGAGATTTTTATATTTCTCATTGGACATTGCATTATATAGTGGTCACACACACAACCCATGTTATAATTTTGTTAGAAGACCTCGGTTGATCCATGAAGAAGTTATCTACCATATTAAGAAATATGGTTTTCAAATAAACTTCTATGTGTGGTATCACAATGGATAAAAATTTGAATCACAAAATGGTGAGTGTCCAAATGAGAGTAATGGATTAGAAAATTTGATATATTATCAGTTCCCATTTATTCATCATCATGAAAAAGAAATGATGTTGACCAAAGAAGACTTAAATATGATCACACATGATGCATAAAATTAAAATAATGACATTGATAGGGTGAAAAAATTGAATGATGTTATGACGACTCTAGAATATCAGTAATGTGGTAAAATGAAGAAGATGGAATTTTTAATCCGATTGTTTCATATAAAAACAATGTATAGGATATATAGTACTTCCATTAATTACATTATTAACTTCGTGAAGGTCTTACTTACAGATGATGTAGATATTCCATCAAACCACTAATTCTTATGGAAGCTAGTTGATGAACATGGATTTTCAATAAACTAAATCCATTCTTTCCTAATATATTGCACCATATTCTTGGAGGAAACCACTGAATGAAATGATTTTATAAAATGTAGAACATCCCTATGGAAAACAAAAGCTAATGGAACACCATCCCATGTTCCACAAAATGTAATGTTAAACCTTCCATTGATCCCCAGACTCCATAATCTTTTTAAGCCAGATAAAATATCAATAAAAATGTGACATCATGATACCGGGAGAAATAAGAATAATGAAGTGTCGGTTCACCCTACAGATGAATTTTCATCATTAGAGATTTAATGCTCAAAATCCTTATTTTGCAGCTGACATGCGTAATGTGAGGCTAGGTCATTCATCTGTCAGTTTTAATCAATTTTTTAATATGCTTAATTTTCACTAGACATGTCCAGTTTGCACATACATTTATAACCTTCCCCCATGGGTGTGTATAAAAAACCTTACACTTTCATGAGTATACTCATATCTGGACCTTTTTATAATAACAATGACATAGACGTATACATAAAACCATTAATAAAAGAGTTTAAACATATTTGGGTTGTGGGTATGCGTATATACAATTCCTGTTGGAAAGACAAATTTCATATGTTTTTAGTGATTTTGTGGACTATCAATGATTTTCCTACTTATGCAATGATGGATGGATGGAGCACAAAGTGAAAACTATCATTTCTTGGTTGTATAAATAATACTCGATCCATAAGACTAAAATATCATTATATTTAGTCTTATGGGTGTTTCCCTCGGAATTAGCGGATGACCTCCTTAATGGGAGGTTCAAACATTCTGATCAATTTCTAACGGGTTTGTTCGTGGAACCAGAAACATCCAATGATTCCACATCCATTTGGACCTACTTTCCAAAGGTAGGCACTCATTAGTTTGTGAACTGATGAGGCTTAGGAATTTGCATTGGTCAAGAGGATGGGAGGTCGGACTCATCACACCTTTTTGAGGGGAATTATTGTCTACTCCGGGACTCTCTTTATAGATTTAAGTTATGTTCATGAATCCCTATTACATTACCAAGTATAAAATGATCTTTCCTTCAGATTTGAAAATCAATGATTAAATATGTAATAAATTTAGAGAATCTTTTATATGTTTTTGAGGTTCTTCATCAATATAGAATCTTCTGTATTTACTAGAAATTATTGGTCAATGGTATCCTTTGATACATTTATATAGAAGTATCTTGGTCATTATGATGACCATACATGATTTGAAGCCACTCAGTGGGGCACTTAAAGTTTATTGTCATTCAGATGAACATGGATTATTTCAGAGTTGGGATCGAACTCGCAGATAGGCTACCTACGTATCCTTTGTTTAGAAAAGGAATCAGATCCCACGTAGTTCGATTAAGGGATTATGATGTTTATGATTGATGGCTCAAAGGAGGATTTGATAATTACTTTTACACTCTAAGCTCATGTGAGTCATGCTCGGGGTGAGAAACAAGAGGTATTGGTAAAAATTAGACAATTGTGTCATGAAAGATGCAATCATAAGAAATAATGTGGGACTTATGTGGGTATGACTGCCCATATAAATGAAGATTATGATTAACTGCATGGAAGAAATCTAGGAACAGGATCCATAAAGTTATATGTGCTTCATGGAGATTCAATACTCTAACTGGGGGATTAATCTTGAAAAGGAGGCCCAAATTTGGAGAGGACTTATGATTGGGTTTTACTCCTGAGAAGGAACCCCAGATCAAAGGTAAATTAGGACTGGTTAAGAGAAATTAAAACTGGGGCTTGCTCTTCAAAAGGGAGGCCAAAGTTAAGGGACTTGAAAAATTAAGGGACTTGGGCCTTACTCCTGAAGAAGATGCCCATATTTATGACTGGGGCTTACTCGTGAAAAGGAAGCCTAGGTTAAGAGAATTACGGTTGGGGCTTACTCCAGAGGAGGATGCCCATATTTAGGACTGGGGCTTACTCCTGAGAAGGAGGCCCAGGTTAAGAGAATTATGGTTGGGGCTTACTCTTGAGGAGGTTGCTCATATTTGGGACTAGGGCATAATCCTGAAAAGGAGGCCCATGTTAAGAGAATTATGGTTGGGGATTACTCCTGAAGAGGATGCCCATATTTGAGACTAGGGCTTACTCATGAAAAGGAGGCCTAGGTTAAGAGAATTATAGTTGGGGCTTACTCCTGAGGAGGATTCTCATATTTGAGACTGGGGCTTACACTACTACAAAAACGGGCAAGCAAAGCACTACCTTTATCAGCGCTAATCAAAAAGCGCTGATAAAGGATAATCTTTATCAGTGCTTTTCTAGCGCTGATAAAGGACAGGTTTTAACAGCGCTAGAAAAGCGCTGATAAATCCCCCCTTTATCAGCGCTTAAATTTTAGTGCTGATAAAGGGTGGCTTTATCAGCGCTTTTATAGCGCTGTTAATGGTGACCATTAACAGCGCTTTTCTAGCGCTGTTAAAACCTGTCTCCCATTTTATTAAAAGGAGTCCGACAGTCTCCCCTTTTTTATCATGCCCTAAGCTCTCGCGGGACTGTACCCTTGCGACTGCTTCCTCCCCCCGATCTTCCCTTTGCCGGAACTCCGCCGTACTCCTTCTCCTTCTTCTCGACCCTCTTCCGCGGATCTTCCTCCCTTCCGAACCCTACTCCTCCTCTTCAACGGTTGGCGGCTCCTCCCGTGCACCCCTACTCCGGCGGACGCGTCTTCCAGGCAGCACAGAAGGCTCCCTCACCTCTTTGGACTTCCGATTTCTTCACCCAAGGTATGTGGATGCCCTAAATATTGTTTTGCAGTGTAGGTTTTTATGTGGTTGTCATTTATTTGTCTCCTCTGCTTCCCCTCCTCCCTCTTTTCAGACTGAATCAATGTTATTCACTCTACTCTTGGTGATGATTTTTTTTGCATATGTTTTCGCTTATTCGTTCTTCAAATCTGCTACTACTGTGTGTTTTTTTTTATTTGATTTTCCTTATGTTAGTAATGTTTATTTCTACTGCATCATGAATTTACTCCACTTTAACTTCAATTGCTTCTGTTACTAGTGTTGATAGTGAGTCACATTAGGGGGGGCTGGTTTGCAGGGGGTGTGAGGGGGGGCTGGTGTGTGCAGGGGTACGGGATGGGTAGGTTTGGTGTGTGCAGGAGGGGGAGGGGAGGGGGTAAGGAGTGCAGGGGGAGGGGGGCAGAGAGTGCAGGGGGAGAGGGTTGTTTTGTTGTACGGGGTACAGGAGGGGGGAGGTTGGTGTGCCTGGGGGAGGGGGACAGAGGGTGCAGGGGGCTGAAATATTTTGTGCAGGGGGGCTGAAATTTTTGTGCGGGGGGGGGGGGGGGGGGGTCTGGGTTTTTTGTGCAGGGGTGTAGGAGGGGGAGACTGTGCAGGGGGGAGGGGGCAGGGGGAGAGGGTTTTTGTGTTGTACAGGGTACATGAGGGGGGGGGGGCTAGTGTGCCTGGGGGAGGGGGAAGAGGGTGCAGGGGGAGGGGGCTGAAATATTTGTGCAGGGGGGCTGGTTTTTTTGTGCAGCAGGCTGGTACAGTGCAGGGGGTCCATCGGGTTGGGTCTAGGGGGGTTGGGTTTGAGTGGATGGTTCGGGTCCGTTGGGTTGGGATGGGTTGGATTGGATTGGGTCGGGTTGGGTCGGGTTTATACATATAACCCAACCCAAATTGACCCGACCCTCGATGGGTTGGGTTGGGTTGGGTCCTTCGGGCATGCGACGGGTAACCCGACCCCACTGGGTCGGGTTGGGTCAGGTTGGTTGCTCCAAAAGCTTGTGACCCGACCCGACCCAACCCGAACTTTTTTGTTCGGGTCGGGCCTTGAAACACCTCCAACCCGACCCGACCCGACCCATGAACACCCCTAGTTTATATGATGCGCTATTGTGCCTTGTGGTGAACCTTCTGCATGTTGACTATAAAATGTATAATTAATTTAGTAGATTATCATGTCTTAAATTGGTTAGTCATTGTGCACCAAACTTATTCTTTGGAGGTTGTATACCTTACTCGAATCACCCCCTTAGGGTGTGTTTCTTATAGGCCCATGACCCCTATTGATCTTTGGCTTGAAATTGAACCACCTTTGACATGTGTTGATATATCCCATGCCCATGGGTTTATTAAAGGGAATTAATGATATTTATGTGTAATGGACATACCCATGGACTACTTGATCACTTATAAATGAATTAAATAAAAGTTGAATGGTAAGGCCATATTCCTTAACCATTTTTAAACAATGTAGTGCTATTGATTATATACCTTGGACCCCATCTTACTAATTATCAGTTATAAGACTTAAATTTATCAAATTAATTGATAAAATGCAAGGGTGATATTCCTTAGACTTGATCATAATATGATATGGATGTGATTACATCATTATTACCTTCTTTAATGAATATGATGTTTCATTTATTATTTGGAATTAATAGACATGAACTTCTATATTTCTTATTCGAAATTAATGGAATTAACATTCTATATTGTTTGTTTGGAATTAATGGACATGGCGTTCTGTATTGCTTATTCAGAATTAATGGACATGAAATTACTTATTATTTATTTGGAATTAATGGACATGATGTTCCATATTTTTTATTCAAAATTAATGAACAATATGCTCCTTATGGTTTACATGGAATTAATGGACACGACATTCGTTATTGTTAATTTGTAATTAATGGACATGATGTTCCATGTTGTTTATTCAGAATTAATGGAAATGAATAAAGATTGGACGGATGCTAATCGTTTGACAATAGAGTATGAGAACAGAGTGAAAGAGTTCATCAAGTTTGCACAGTATCATGCAAAGGATCCTTCTCAACTCCTTTGTCTGTGTTTACGTTGTTGTTATTCTAGACTAATTACTCTAGAGGAGTTGGAAGAACATTTGATATGTCATGGAATAGATAGGAGTTATAAATGTTGGAATAAACACGGGGAAAAAGCGAATGTAGCTATTGGCTGGAATAAAACTACATTTTATGGATCATCAGATATGATTACAAATATGGATAATGAAGAAGACCGTATAGAGGATGTGATTACAGATATCAATGATGATGAAGATTGTATTGAGGAAATGACGAGGACAGTTGAACATGAACTCCGTGATTGCCCAAAATTGTTTGAGAAGTTAAAGAGTTGTGAAAAGACGCCATTGTATGCTGGTTGCACTAAATATACTGCATTGTCAGCTGTACTGAAGTTGTATAAATTGAAAGCAGGAAACGGATGGAGTGATGTCAGTTTCACGGAACTACTTGCTCTTTTGAATGACATGCTTCCAGAAGATAATGAGCTCCCAAGACGGACATATGAAGCTAAACAAATGCTACACTCGATGGGTATGATTTCTGAAAGAATACATGCCTGCCCGAAAGACTGTATATTGTTTCGCAAGGAGAACAAATCACTTACAGAATTCCCAAAGTGTGGTGCTTCTCGATACAAGAAAGATGAACGCAGTCCTACGAAAGTTGTATGGTACTTTCCAATCATTCCAAGCTTTAGGCGTCTATATGGAAGTGAAGAAACTGCAAGACAATTGTTGTGGCATGCAAATAAAAGAAATAAAGATGGAAAATTACGTCACCCGGCCGACTCTCCTCAATGGAAGAGAATTGATCATGAGTATCCTGAATTTGGAAATGAGTCGAGAAACCTGCGTCTTGCGTTATCTATCGATGGAGTCAATCCTTTTGGTTTTCAAACCAGCACTCATTGTACTTGGCCTGTTATGTTGGTAAATTATAACTTGCCACCCTGGTTATGCATGAAACAGAAATTCATTATGTTATCTTTGCTTATATCAGGACCAAAACAACCAGGTAACGATATTGATGTATATTTGGCCCCCTTGATCGATGATTTGAAGTTTCTGTGGGATTCAGGTGTTATGTTGTATGATGCTTATGAAAAAGAATACTTCACGTTGAGAGCGTTGTTGTATGGGACGATAAATGATTTCCCTGCTTATGGAAATTTGTCAGGCTATAGAATTAAAGGAAGTCAAGGGTGTCCTGTGTGCGAAGAAGATACAGAATCAATTAGGTTGAAACATTCATCCAAATTTGTGTTTCTAGGACATCGTTGATTTCTACCCCGTCGACATAAGTACCGATCTTGGACGACATCATTAAATGGAAGTTCAGAACAATGCAAAACACCGTCTCCACTAACAGGTGATCAGCTGTTTGAGAAAGTAAAAGACGTGAACACTGTTTTTGGTAAACCATTTTCGAAAAACCTTACGAAAATCGGTTGGAAAAAGAGATCAATTTTTTTTGAATTACCATACTGGAAATGTCTGTACGTCAGACATTTTCTTGATGTGATGCATGTGGAAAAAAATGTATGTGACAGTGTTATAGGAACGTTGCTAAATGCTCCTGGCAAAACAAAGGATGGAATTAAGGCAAGGTTGGACATGGTTGACATGGGAATAAGAGAAGAGTTGGATCCCGTGAAGGGTGAAAATCGAACGTTTCTTCCTCCAGCTGCGTACACTCTTTCTAGGGATGAGATATATCAGTTTTGCAACTTCTTCAATGATTTAAAGGTTCCAGAGGGATATTCATCAAATATCAAAAACATTGTGTCAATGAATGATTTGAAGTTAAAAGGTTTGAAATCACATGACTGCCATGTTTTGATGCAAGGTTTAATTCCTATAGCTTTACGTTGCATTTTTTCCAAGAATGTTCGTCATACGTTAAGCAAACTTTGTTTCTTCTTCAAAGCTATATGCAGCAAAGTTTTAGACCCAGCGAAATTTCCAGCTATGGAAAAAGAAATTGTCATCATATTATGTGAATTAGAAATGTTCTTCCCGCCAACATTCTTTGATATGATGGTTCATTTGATGGTTCATTTGGTGAGAGAGGTTCGACATTGTGGTTCTGTGCACTATAGATGGATGTACCCCATTGAACGGTATATGAAGATTTTGAAAGGGTATGTCAAAAATCGAAGTCGGCCAGAGGGTTGTATTGTGGAGCGTTATATTGTTGAGGAAGCCATTGAATTCTGTACCGAATACCAATCTGATGTGGAAATCATTGGTCTGCCGAAATCTCGTCACACTGGACGCATTGAGGGTGAGGGAATTTCTGGAAGAGATGTTGTGACAATCAATATTACTGATCGGGAGCAGGCCCACCTTTATGTTTTGCATAACAGTTGGGAGGTTGCTGCATATATTGAAACCCACAAAGAAATTTTGAGGCAGTTGAATCCATAAAGGGCTGAAAAATGGATAGCAAATACACATAATCACCAGTTTATAGGATGGTTTCGAGACCATATTTTTAATGAGTTAGATGAAAATCCGAATTCAATTTTAGAACAACTTTGAGGGCTAGCTGTCGGACCAAGCGTGTATGTATTATCTTACAATGGTTATGTAATTAATGGTTATACATTCTATACAGATAAACAAGATGAAGATAGGACCATGAAAAATAGTGGAGTAACACTTGTGGCTGAAGCGATGCATGTTTCTGGTAGTAAGGATAGAAATCCAATTTTCGCGAATATGTCATACATTGGCATTATCAAAAGAATATGGGAGTTGGATTATACGACATTCCGATTGCCGATTTTTCAATGCAACTGGGTTGATAACAACAGTGGTGTTAAAATAGATGAATTGGGATTTGTGAAAGTTGATTTCAGTAAAGAAGGGTACAAAGACGAACAATTTATAATGGAATCACAAGCGGTACAAGTATTTTATGTTCCAGATCCCGCAAACCGAAAGTGGTCGATTGTTCTGTTATCGTCCAAAACTACTGAAGGGTCTGATGAAAATTCAATTGAGGATGATCCTTTTAGTGGGACGTCGCAATCATTTCGCAGCGGTCCCAAAGAAGACGACGTTTTGTAGGGTGATAATGATTGTGATTTATATCTTTCAACACCCACCTATCACCTTGTAGCGAGGGCTATAGTATTCAACATCTCAGAGGACACGCTGCACAATAGACCACTTCCAAAAGATCATCTGAAAGTGACAATTACGGTAGCTCATGAGCCAACAACACAACTACCTGTTCCACTTGATGATGATGATATTTGTACAGTAGAACAGGCTATTGGGACATTCATTGCATGGCCATCACAACTTGTGAGACTACATGCCGAAAAAGAGGTATTTATTTACAGTTTTTTAAGCCAAACCTTTATAAAAAAAAGGTATGAACCAATGAATTTTATTGTAGACGAAGAAAGGGGATGCAGTGAAAGGAGCATCGAAAAGATCGACCAACCGATCCAAAAGATCTAATGAATGTGGAATTACACCGCCTATTCTCTATCCACATTTAATTGAATTGAAGACTCATGTGGATACGAAGTTGACAAATGGTAGTAGCCATGTAGTTATTTTTGAAGAGAATATGTATGGAGAGGAAATACAAGATTTTGTTGCTGCTGAAAATGTAAATGAGATCCTTGAGTATCAGTGGCTCGGCGTCACAAGTGTAAATGTGTATATGAGGTATGTTTTCAACCCCGTCGCTTTTCCAAATGATTATATATTGTGCTAATTATGATTAAATACATTTTATATTATTGGCAGACATATATATGGAAAGAAGTTGAAGGGTTTTCCTCATGAGCCAAAGTTTGGACTCGCCAGTCCTCATATCACATCAACACAAGAAATAGAATTATCAGAATCAAAAATTAAGGAAAGAGCGACTGCTTTGCAGAAATCATTTGACAGCAAGATAACGGATGACCGACTCTTCCTCATACCAACCATGTAGGGGTAAAACTCTACGATTAAAGCATATCAATTATATTTTCATTTCTTTCATTACTTATTCCTTTTTGTGTATTTAGGCAACATTGGCTGCTAATTGCGGTGCATTTGGATACTCCCAAGATTTATTTTCTGGACTCAAAGCACGGATATCCAACAAACTGACCGCATGTGATGCAGTTTTTGAATCTATAAGACACTACATCCTACGTTTTAGGTCTAAACATCAATTTATATAATATATATTATCTTTTACTGAGGATTCTGTTATGATAGGGCGGTGTACCAATATCGTCTAAATCATGGTATGAGGACAGGGGCTAAGCATAAGGAGCCGAGTAAGTACTATGTCTGGACAAATATCAGGGTATATATAATAAAATTGAACTATCCAAGCATATATGAAACACAAGTTACTTACTCGCCTCATGATCAATGTTTCTGCAGTGTCCAAAACAAACAAACGAAAAATATTGCAGTTATTGTGTTATTAGATTCATGAAAGAGATCGTTTTCAATGGACAAATTAGCATCCCTAAAGAGGTATTTTCAAAAACAAGTACTATTTAATTTAAATTATTTATTAATTCTTTATTTATATATTTTTCAGTACTATTATGAATGCCGAAAAGCGTCATATTCACAAGACGATGTAGATATGTTCAGAAACGAGTGGGCCGCATACCTGATGCAAGATTGTCCAGATATAGCATGAAGATCTGAATTTTATTGCAAGAGTTGCAGACGCATATAATTGGAGGAAATTTGTGAGAGGGGTTCATGGGGATAGAAAGATGAAACATTCTTGTATTTAAATGTTTGTAGAAAAATTGTAATTATTATTAAATAAAACATTCTTTCTCCAATGGGTCATTTGTCCATTTTAACAGATGAAATGCACCAGTAACATGCAAGAATGATGGACCACATTTCTTTGGCCTTTGGACAAAAAAACCAGTAAAATCTCCAAAATACCTTCATATCACGCAGTTATGAAAAGAGTCACTATTTAAAAAAAAGTCACAAGTTTAGATACATCTCGAGATTGTCAGTGAATTAATCTATGTATCATAAGCGTTCTAATGCATATCTTGGTTGTCCTTAAGTTTCAGCAGAATCCAAATGCGTTTGGTCGGTTTGTCGTATGTCAGTTCTTGATTTCACTTAAAATTAAGTCCATTTTTAACAAAACATAGACACTGTGAGTGGTGTCTGCCACATCAGGCCTCGGATTGATGTGTGCATATCTGAGCATGTCTTTAGTAGTGTCCCTCAAAATGTCTTTAAACTGACCATCTTGAGATGTATCTAAACTTATGACTTTCTTTTAAATAGTGACTCTTTTCAGAACTGCGGGAGTTAACATTTCTCCAACATATTCACACACAAAATCACCCTTCGACATATCCTCCAATGTCTGCAGACCCCACCCTTTCCCCTCAGCTGTCAAAAAAACCTAAAAGACAATGGCTAGCAATGATCATTCCAAAATGCATTTAAACTGAAACCTTCAAGAAAAAAATAGATTACAATACATGCAAGTTGTAACTTAGGTCGCTTTGCACAAGCCGATTTCCACATTGTTTGTAGCAACCACATTTTCTCCAACACTCTAATGATCTTCATTGCTTCATGTCTTTTATACTCTTCGAGAAACTCTTCTCTAAGAAGGTCAACTATCATGTATGCATACTCACCTTCAAATGTGATGTGTACGAGTCAACCCCGCCTCAATCTGAGGCCTGTTGTGGCTGACACAACTCCAAGTGCCTCTGTTTTGTTCAAAATGGACTTATTTTTAAGTGAGAAATCAACAACTGACATACGGAAAACCGACCAAACGCATTGGGATTCTATTGAAACTTAAGGACAACGATCCATGGGTTAAATGTGACGTGTAAGAGTCAACCCCGCCTAAATCAGAGGCGCGGTGTGACTGGTATCACTCCAAGTGTATGTATTTAGTTTAAAATGGACAATATTTTACGTCCATACGCCAAACCGATCTAACGGCTTCTGATTGCGTTGATACTTTTTCACAACGATCAATGACTCATGTGTGACGTGTACGATTCAACACCGCATCAATCCGAGGCACGGTGTGGCCGACACCACTCACAGTGTCACTATTTTGTTAAAAATGGACTTAATTTTAAGTGAAATCAACAACTGACATACGGCAAACTGACCAAACGCATTGGGATTCTATTGAAACTTAAGGACAACGATCCATGGGTCAAATGTGACGTGTACGAGTCAACCCCGCCTCAATCAGAGGCGTGGTGTGACCGGTATCACTCCAAGTGTATGTATTTAGTTTAAAATGGACAATATTATATGTACACATGCCAAACTGATCTAACGGCTTCTGATTGCATTGATACTTTTTCACAACGATCAATGACTCATGTGTGATGTGTAAGATTCAACACCGCATAAATCTGAGGCCCGGTGTGGCCGACACCACTCACAATGTCACTGTTTTGTTAAAAAAAGGACTTAATTTTAAGTGAAATCAACAACTGACATACGACAAACCGACCAAACGCATTGGGATTCTATTGAAACTTAAGGACAACGATCTATGGGTCAAATGTGCCGTGTACGGGTCAACCCCTCCTCAATCAGAGGTGCGGTGTGACCGGTATCACTCCAAGTGTATGTATTTAGTTTAAAATGGACAATATTTTACGTACATACGCCAAACAGATCTAACGGCTTCTGATTGCGTTGATACTTTTTCACAACGATCAATGACTCATGTGTGACGTGTAATATTCAACACCGCATCAATCCGAGGCCCAGTGTGGCCGACACCACTCCCAATGCCTCTCTTTTGTTCAAAATGGACTTATTTTTAAGTGAAATCAACAACTGACATGCGGCAAACCGACCAAACGCATTTGGATTCTGTTGAAACTTAAGGACAATGATCCATGGGTCAAATTTGACGTGTAAGAGTCAACCCCGACTCAATCTGAGGCCCGGTGTGGCCGACCCCACTCAAAGTGCCTCTATTTTGTTCAAAATGGATTTATTTTTAAGTGAAATCAACAACTGACATACGGGAAACCGACCAAACGCCTTAGGATTGTGTTAAGACTTTAGTACAATGATACATGGGTCATATGTGATGTATATGAGTCAACCCTTCTTCAATCCAAGATGCGGTGTGGCCGGTATCACTCCAAGTGTATGTATTTTGTTTAAAATGGACAATATTTTACATACATACACCAAACCGACCAAACACATTCGGTTTCTATTGAAACTTAAGGAAAACGATCCATGAGTCAAATGTGACGTGTACAAGTCAACCCCACCTCAATCCGAGGCCCGGTGTGGCCGAAACCACTCAAAGTGCCTCTGTTTTTGTTAAAAATGGACTGAATTTTAAGTGAAATCAACAACTAACATACGACAAACCAACCAAACGCATTCGGATTCTGTTGAAACTTTATAACAACGATACATGGGACAAATGTGACATGTACAAGTCAACCCCGCCTCAATCCGAGGCCCGGTGTGGCCGAAACCACTGAAAGTGCCTCTGTTTTTGTTAAAAATGGACTTAATTTTAAGTGAGAAATCAACAACTGACATACGGGAAACTGACCAAATGCATTCGGATTCTATTGAAACTTAAGGACAATGATACATGGGTCAAATTTGATGTGTATGAGTCAACCCCGACTCAATATGAGGCCCGGTGTGGTCGACACCACTCAAAGTGCCTCTGTTTTGTTCAAGATGGACTTATTTTTAAGTGAAATCAACAACTGAGATATCCACCTCACATGTACTGTAGAACCTCCCCCAAGACATCGCATGAATTTTTGAGATACACAAACATGGGGTGGATTACATGGCTTTCCTACATGGAATATATCCCACTACACGTCTTTAATGAGCCAGCTACGCAGTTTATCCCTTGTACAGATACACAGGAAGAATCACACGGGATCGACGTCATGTACTAACATAGGGCAAGGGTGCATAAGAGGACACAAGATCAAAGGGTAACAAGTATATGTTTTTTAACATGCCATGTAATTTCCTATTGATATGACATGTATATTCACACAGGCAGCTGAACATTGGAGTTACCCAGGGTAAAGGGGCAAGGCATGTGACCCTTTAAATGACACATAATTTTATGTACCATGATTGATCTCTTTGAACACTATATCAAGGACATATTTCATTAGGGTTGGCTCCCATGATCCTTCCTAGGATGGTTTTGGTATCATTTCCTACTTACGGTAGTAAGATCGCTTCAGCAGGACGTCCTAGACATAGTTGGAGTCTCTCTGAAAGTCCTGGAGTGAGATCATATATCTATTTTTTAGGTCCAGGTAGAGTCATGTATCAACGCAACCAATCCTACCAGACATCGATCTTATATATAGAATGTTAATCTTGATGTCTCATTACAGTCCCCCAGTTTATGATATGTTACCTTTTTTGTATTAATATTCATAATTACTAAGGGTGATGGTTGGGAGAGTTGGGATATCCTTTTTATGTATTGCAGAATGATTCAAGGAGCACGGTCTCTGCACGATTTGTCAAAACCAAGTGTCAATCCAAGGAGAAACAATTCATAGTGGAATGTTCTAGTATTTATCTTCTGAGTTGTGTAGGAATATTTTGTGATACTATGTAATGAGGTAGTTTTTGTTTCTGGGTAGACGGTATCTAACTCTTGGTAAGAACACTGTTTGGTTGGTTTGTGATCGGTTGATGACATGCTTGTGGTTGATATACTGGTTTTTGTGCAGGTCTGTGGTTGATATACTGGTTTTTGTGCAGGTCTGCTCGGCTGGCTGTACTTGTGCAGGTTTTTTTTAGCAGCAGGCAGGGATTTAACAGCGCTTTTTTAGCGCTGTTAAAGGCAACATTTAACAGCGCTTTTTTAGAGCCGTTAAAGGAGACATATAACAGCGCTTTTTTAGCGCAGTTAAAGGCGAAATTTAACAGTGCTTTTTTATCACTTTTAAAGGTGACATTTAACAGCGCTTAAAACGCGTTGTGAAAGTACCCCCCCCCCTTTATCAGCGCTGAGCTTTACAGCACTTTTCTAGCGCTGTTAAAGCCCGATTTTAGCGCTGTTATTGCCTGTTTTTGTTGTAGTGTTACTCTTGAAAAAGAGGCCTAGGTTAGGGGACGGGGGATTACTCCTCAAAAGGAGGACCATATTTGAGACCGGGGCTTACTTATGAAAAGGATGCCCAGGTTAGGGGACTAGGGCTTACTCCTGAAAAGGAGGCCCAGGTTAAGAGAGTTATGGTTGGGGCTTACTCCTAAGGAGGATGCCCATATTTGAGACTGGGGCTTACTCCCTAAAAGTAGGCCTAGGTTAGGGGACTGGGGCTTTCTCCTGAAAAGTAGGCCCATATTAATGAGTTATATCATCTTAAAGGATGAGGTTGAATGAATGGAATCTCAATATTTAGTGACATAATGATGTGTAAATCACTAGGTTTTGAGAGATATTCCACAGATTTCCTTTCAGATAAAGAAGTGAAATCAAGAAATCATTACATAAATAGCTTTGTAGAGTGTATTGAAGACGGAATCTTGAATAGGAGCGGTGTAATGGCTTAAGATGGGTGAAATGGGTAAGAAGGGAACCCAAAAAGGCAGGGGCGCGCAAGTCCTGGCAGGCGTGTAGGTACTGCGTGGGTGCGCAAGTACTGGTCGCGTAGGTATACCTGCGTGACACATGGGTACTAGTGTGACGGTTAACCAACATGGTAATACTTTATAGAATATTTGTTAAAGCGTTTAGAATCATCTTGTGGTTCTTCTAGAAGAGTGGCGTGCAAGTTCTATTGAAGTAGTAAGGCGGAGTGCAAGTGTGGAGAATTCCCTTTTAAGGTATGGCCACTGAGGCACGCAAGTGTTGATGAGTTTCAACACTTAGGCCTTCCTCCCCCTCTTTAGATCTTCTTTTCTAGGTATGAAATTACCTTATAAGTGTTTCGGAGGCTTTGAGAAGAGACTAGGGCGTCGGGAGCTTAAAGTTGAGTTTTTGGAAAAATTTATCCTCGAATGGGGGGCCCACATGGTCTATTTATAGACTGAAGAAGAACCGGGCGGTTATCCTTTAGGGCGCGCAAGTCACTTGCGTGACCTTTGTCCAACATTATTCTTATTCCTTCCTTTGTCAATTTTTGATATTTTGTCCAAAGGTTGAATCACTTTGAGCTCAGATATTCCCTTTTTCCAATCTTTAGACTCTGTGATGAAAGGAGTGTCAACGAAAGTCCCCCCTCAGAGTTGGATCCGGAGAGAAAAGAGGATTGACTCTAAGGAAATCGAGAATCAAAAAGAAATTGGGGCGTGAAGGTTAGGGTGCACAAATGAGCTTTGTGCGCATAGGGTCTGGCGCGTAGGGATACAGCCTTTGATCGAGAAGGGTACGACGTGCAGGGTTTGGGACACGTCTATAAATAGAGGGCCTCACTTCCGTACAAGGCATATGCATTTCCAGATTTCAAACCTTCGAGCTCTTGCCGCGCAGGTCACCTTCGCAGCACAGGTTGCTCTGTTTTCTGCTGTTTCATTGTCGTCACGCTTCTATGTAGGTATCTGGACCTGCGCAGTGATACTTGCGCGCCAAATACTTACGCGGCACTTCCATACATGCACGCCACGTTTAGACTTGCGCGCCTTAATGACTTTGCCATTTTTTTCAAATTCTTTCACAAATTTTATGAAAAATCAACTTACTTAAGAGTTAATTGTTCATTCTTTATGCAGATTCAATGGCTCCCAACAGAATTAGAACAGCTGTTGAACTGGCTAGTAATCGGATTGATGACATGATGAACATTGTTGGACATGATTACTATGATATCTGCGACAACACTCTCCCAGATTTGGCTAAGTACATGAAGAAATATCATCTTAATTTCCCACAGAGCATCTACCTGCCTCTATATAGTCATGGTCATCTTCAAGGATTCAATGTTCCAGGTGAAAAGAACTATATGCCTGAGATGTAGCTGCACTGCTACTCCTCCATTTTGGTTATGCTTTGTATTAAGATCAACAACAATGGTTTGAACTTACAAATTCTTCCTCCATGTCATTTCCTTGCTGATATGAAAATGGAAAACTCATGGGATGAAATGTTTTCTGCTGCCGGTTGGTGAGGAGAAGACAAACATGGCATTAGAGCAATATCTGAAAAGAGTAATCTCTCCAAATGTCTCTTTACTTCCAATGCTTCATTCTCAAATCCATGTATCCATCTTTTAAGTCTCTTGGACAGAAACAGAGTCACTGTTTGATCAGGAGAAAATTTTCTCAAACTGCACTCAAGAACATTCTTTTACAATTGTTCAAAGAAGAGCTGGTATCACTGCATCTCTTATGGTATCCAGTTGAATGAATTAATTCCAGGTGGCTGCTGATGAAGCTTAGGATTCTGTAAATCAAATGAAGATTTATGTTGAAAGTCTTTTATAATTCATGAAAAAGAGAAAAGACTCCAGTCTGTGGATGTCCTTCTAACTCTTGTGCATCAATGAAAAACACTTTCACCTTCAATCATTTGTACCTACATTCTCTTTCTATATGTTTTAAATTTTACCAAAGCCAATGGGCCTAGTAAGCATAGTTTTATTTTTACTTGGATTAATGTAAATAAACCTACAAACTTTGAACCTTTTAATTGCTCAATATTACCTAAATCATACAAAATGTATGTTTAGTGAGCTGGAACTTGACTTTTATTTAGATTTCCCTTGACTTTTGTGGGAAGTTTTAAGTCATTCACGTCGGACATAAATAGGAAAATGTTTAAGGTCGAAATAGCTTTGACCAAAAATGAATTAGAATTGACTAAATTCCTTGAAAATTCATCTGAAAATAGATTACCATACTCAAGTATGGGGGAAAATATGTAAACTATGACTTAAGAATATTTGAATATGGGGAATGACATGAAAAAAAGATAAAAGTAATTAGAAGAAGTAGTTAGAAAGAATGAAGTTACCATTATTTAACAAACCTCTTAGGGGGTTGAATTATGCAGGGCCACCTTAGGGAATTGGCTGCATAGTAAAATAAATAGTATCTTTTGGCTAACAAGTCTGTAATGTAGACTGTTTATGCAAGGCCGCATAAGGGCACGTGCTGCATTGTCAGGAAAAAGAACTCTCAGAAATTTAACTTTCTACTGCTAAAAGCTAGTGAAAGTTTATGGAGATTCAAATTTTCCATAGTATAGAGTTTGTTGTTTGGAAAGAGTTACTCGAATATGGAGAAGTTATTTCCAAACAATATTATTGAAGAACTTGATGGATATTACTCTTACGAAGGTCTGACCCAAACGCAGGGAAGGAGAATATAAACCATAGACTTGAATACTATCATATCATGAAAAAGGATATGGGACAAATATGTTAAGGATGGATACTTTTGTGGATCCCTACATACTGTCATTTAAGACCAACAAGGAAAAAAGAGGCTTTCTTATCAAGAATGAAGTTACCAGTATCCGAAAAATCTGTTAGGGGGGTTGAATTATGCAGGGCCACCTAAGGTCATTGGATGGATAGTCAAATAATAGTATCTTTTGGATGAAAAATCTGTTATGGAGACTGTTTATGAAAGGCCGCCTAAGGGCACGTACTTCATAGTTAGGAAAAACAACTCTCTGAAGTTTGACATTTTTGTGACTAGTAGTCAAGAAAAGGTTTATGAAGATATGAAAATACTTAAGGTTAGGATTATGACACATAAAGATGGGTATTGTCCAATATATACAGAGATACACAGATCAATTCTAACAATAATCATGTTGTGGCTGGGTCCTGAATTGAAATGTTGGACTTCACTACATATCCCATAAGGATGAGAATCAAGCCATATGTAGTTCATAAACTACAGTTTAACACTGTGTGGGACAAAAAGGATTGGAGATCTTAGTTTAGGGTCGTAGGGCTTGGACCATTGTAAGAAATACATAGTGTGTGTTTTCATGTGGACTTTCCATCCAAGGGACTGGAAGTGGAATTTGGGGTTAGGCCCAAAAGACTTGGGGATGGATTCTAGGGACACTCGAACGTTCCTACGTATCCCATAAAGATGGGAATCAATCCCACGTAGTTCTATATATACCCTTTGTACAAATTTGATTCATACATGTGAAGGTTGAAAGGGTACTTTAGTATAATGATGGTTTAACCCAAGATAAAAGGTTTGGGAATTGCCATGTATGCACGTAGTCTTTGAAATGAAACATGACTGAAAAATCAATGTAAATAATGGTTCCCTCTCAGGTGAGGGTGTCAAAGAATATTGTAGTTTATTGTCATACTGGACAAAAGTGTTGTATAGTTTAAAATCGTATAACAAGGACTAAAGCGAATCAATGTAAAGATATTGATTCTAGGGGCTGTTTCATGAATCAACATCATATGAGATGGAGGTGAACCGATGTGAAGAGATTGATTTTGGGCTTGATCCTTGGGAGGTTGCCTACGTACCCAGCCTGGAAGGCAAGGATCAAAGTCTGCGTAGTTCAATTAAAGAATGAATTAATGATCAAGTTGTTCTTGGGGACAAAGACCTAAAATAAAAAAAATTGTTGGGACATACACATGGTTAGTATCCCAAAGAGAGTGTTATGGTTGAGGTTTTCTCTAAGCTCATGTGAGTCATACTTGGTGTGAGAAACAAGAGGTAACAACAACCTTAACGATGCATAGTTTAATGTCATGTAGAACATATAAATGGACTATGCAGTTTAAAGTCTTGAAGTTAGGACTATTTGTGTTGCACAGTTTAGTGTCATGTAGCAGGGACAAAGTATAGTTTAATGTCATATAGGATGTATCAAGGACTTTATGTACAGTTTAGCATCATGTAGTTAGGACGATGGGGACAATATAGTTTAACATCATGTTGGATGAAAGGGGGACTGTGCAGTTTAATGTCATGCAGTGAGAAAAAAGAGTACACCATTTAACATCATGTTAGACGTATTGGGGACATTTTTCACAATTTAACGTCATGTTGGATGAATTAGGGATGATATAGTTTAGCGTCATGTTGGGCGAAGGTGTGAATAGTTTAAGGTCATATGCATGGACCGTGGATGGTGTAGTTTTATGTCATGCAGGTTGGTGGTGTAGTTTAAGGTCATACATGACCTTTGATGATTATGTAGTTTAACGTCTTTCCGGACGTAAGGGACTTTTATACAGTGTAGCGTCATGTAGTTAGGACACCACAGTTTAACGTCTTGCCGGACGTAAGGGACTTACAAATAGTTTAAGGTCATATGTATGGACCATTGTTGTACAATTTAATTTCATATAGCAAGGACAATGAAGGGGACACAGTTTAATGTCTTGTGGGATGAAAGTACAAATAGTTTATGGTTATATGTATGGACCTTGGTGTAGTTTAAGTTCATACCGGACCATGGTGAAGTTTAAGGTCATACCATACTATGGTGCAGTTTAAGTTCATACCAGACCATGGTGCAGTTTAAGGTCCTACCGGACCATTTAGGGAACTTTTTCCAAGTTTAACGTCGTGTGGGACGAAAGTAAAAATAGTTTAAGGTCATATGGATGGACCATTGGTGATGCAGTTTAATGTCATACTGGACCTTGGTGTAGTTTAAGGTCATATCAGACCATTTATGATGTATTTTGTGTTTATACAAGATACTTCTTCAAAAATCTGGCATTGGTTGGAGTAGTGATGAGTTCTCCATCCATCAAGATTAATGAATAAGCACCATCGGAGTAGACCCTATGTATTGAGTAAGGTCCTTCCTATTTTGGATCAATCTTGGGAGGTTTCTTTACTTGTATCATTAGAGTTCTGAGAACTAATACCAATTCTCCCTGAGTGAATGAACGAAGATGAACTTTTTTTATAAAATCTCATGCTATTCGATTCTGATAGACTTCCAAGTGGTGAAAAGTGCACAATCTTTTCCCATCTATCCATTCCAATTCATTCAATCGCTTTTGAGATTGTTCATCTGTAGATGACTGGTCAAAAACGGATACTCTGAGAGAAGGCAATTGAACATCAATGGGTAAGACAACTTCTGTTCCATATACCAGTGAATATGGAGTTGACAAAGTTGCATTGCGGGTGGTAGTCCGATATGCCCATAAAGCATGAAAGAGTTTATCAGGCCATAACTTCTTATCTTTATCCACCATCTTTTGTAGTATATTTGAAATAGTCTTGTTGAAGTATTCTATCTGGCCATTGGTCGCTGCATGATACCGAGATGAATGGTTGGATTTGATGTTGTATTCTTGATACAAGTTCTTCACCTCGGATGAACAGAAGTTGGTGCCATTGTTCGTCAATATGTTATGAGGGACACAAAATCTGGTAATGATGTTAGACTTGATGAAGCTAACAACACATTTAGAACTGACTTCCTTGAGAGGTATTGCCTCTGCCCATTTGGAAAATAAGTCAGTAGCAGTAAGAATGTACTTAAACTGTTTGGCCGTAGTCGAAGGGTAAGGACCCACCACATCTATTCCCCATGTGGAAAATGGCCATTAGTATTTAGCTGTATGAAGTAACTCTGGATGTTGATGAATGAAGTTTCCATGTACTTGGCATGAATGAAACTTCATTGTGAAATCGACATAATCTTGTATCATTGAAGTCCAAAAGTATCCAAGCCTTCTAATATGATTCGATAGTATATGTCCAGAGTGGTGGACACCACAGACTCCTGCATGCACTTCTTTCATGACAGTCATTGTCTCTTCCCCATCAATGCATCTGAAGATAATTCCATCAAAACCACATTTGTATAGAATTTTCTCTAGGTGATCTGGGCTATCATAAAGAGTAAAATTGACTACACGTCATCAGATTTGTTCTTTCTCAGCTCTATCAGGTGGAAGTGATCCATTTTGAAGGTATTCTCTAATAGGTGACATCTATCCTATAGTATGACCATACGGTTTAGGAATGGGACTAATTTCATTAATTTACTCTGTTCTGATTCGAACATAAGGTGAAATTGCATGACGGTGGGCAATACTGATGGTTGTCTCGTCCTTATTTGGATCTGCCAGAGCTGTGGCTATATTAGCCGGTGCATCAACTTGAGCATTTTGTGATCTTGGGACATAAGAAAATGTCAGTTCTGAAGGGAATTCCTCTATTAAATCTCTGAAGTAATCATATAAAGGGATTAGTTCTTCTTTTCTAATGGAATAATTGCCATTGAATTGTTTGATTACCAGGTCTGAATCACCTTTCACCTTTAAGTGATTCACTTGTGCTTGAAGTGCTAATTCCAAGCCTACAATGAGAGCTTAGTATTATACTTCATTATTGGTACCACCTTACCACAATAAGAAGTAATAAGGTAACACTGCCTTTTCTGGAGAAATGAGCACAATTCCTAAGCCAACTTTGTTGAATTTAGGATTTTCCATTTTCCTCCCTGTTGGACTTCTGGAAGCACAATCAAAATACATTTCCCAAGCATGAGGAATTTCTTGAATAGAGACTAATTCCTTGTCAGGGAGTTCAATATCTGAAGATATGTCTTCCACTGAAGGGTGTTCATCCTGGAAATTAGCTAGAGCTTGGCCCTTTATCACCTTTTGAGACACATATTGAAATTTTAATAGCTGCAAAATAACTGCCCACCTTGCTAGACATCCTGTATGCATTGGACATCTATGGATGAATTTGAGCGAGTTATTGCGAGATACCAATTGGACCTCGTGATGTTTCAGGTAGTGTCTCAACTTCTGAACTGCAAAGATTAATGCCATGTAGCACTTCTTAATACTTTAATTCTGGGTTTCTGCTTCAAGCATAGTTCGACTGAGATAGTAGATGTTGTTTTCATTCCCAACATCATTATTTTGAGCAAGAAAGGCACCCAATGATAACTTTAAAGCTGTCACGTAGAGGATAAGTGGTCTTCCTTCAACAGGTGGCATGAGTACCGATGGATTTAAGAGGTATTTCTTGAGAATATCGAATGCTTCTTGACATTCTTCTGTCCACTGGTAAGTGAATCCCTTTTTCATCAATTTGGTGAAGGGTAAACTTTTTCCTGCCAAATTGGCGATGAAACGCCGAATATAGGATAAGTGTCCTTGAAGTCCTCTTAATTATTTCAAATTTTGAGGAGGTGACATACCAAGGATTGACTTGGTCTTCTCAGGATCAAATTCAATACCATGATGGCGTACAAAAAAGCTGTGAAATTTTCCTGAGGTCACCCCAAAAGCACATTTTAAGGGTTTCATCTTTAAATTATGTTGTCGAAGCTTACAGAATATGACTTCTAAATCAGCCAAGTGATTAGAAAGTTGTTTGGATTCAACTACCAAATCATCTACATAGAATTCAAGAACTTCCCTAAGAAGGGTTTGAAGATACGATGTCTGGCACGCTGATATGTTGCACCTGCATTCTTTAAGCCAAAGGGAATTACCCGGTAGCAAAACACACCCTGAGGGGCTCTGAAGGCTATGGATTCCTCATCTTCTGAGGCCATTTGGATATGATTATATCGGGAATATCCATCCATGAAGGAAAGTTCTTCATATCCAACTGTTGCATCAATTAAAAGTTCTATAATTGGAACTGGGAAATCATCCTTAGGACAATGCCGATTAAGATCTATGAAATCGATGCAAACTCTAATTTGTTTGTTCTCCTTCTTTACAGGCACAATATTATCCAACCACATAGGATACTGAACTTATCTAATGAATTTATCTTTGATAATCTTATCCACTTCGACTTCAATTTTAGAAGCATATTTTGGGTGTGTTCTTCTCGCGGCTTGCTTAAATCATCGATGTTTTTCTGGTAAACCCAAATGATGAGTAGAAACATCCAGATCAAGCCCAGGAATTTCTGTATAGTTCTAAGAAAATATATCTCTGTTTTACCTTAGAAAAGAAATATACATCTCTTGCTCTTCAAGAGTCATGGCCACACTGTTTAAAGTGGGGCTTGAATCTTCTTTTGTTCCCAAATTTATTTCTCTGAGTTCATCCACAGTGGTAGAGATACCCTCTTCAAATGTTGGAGGAGCATCTTTGAGATATTCCTCTTCTTCTTCTTCATGTATTATTTCTTCTGTTTCTACATGCATAGTAGATGATAAAGCCGAATTTTCATGATCAAAAGAGATGTCAAAATTTTCACATCTTGAAGAAGAATCTTCCACTTCCAACCTGATTGATGATGAAGGGTCTTCTTTGGGTAATAAAGAGGAGATTATGGATTGAGAATTGATATCATTGTTCACCTATGATGTTTCTAAAACTTCTTCTGGCCTGGTTGGTGATGTATAGACTTGTTGGATTTCAACAGATGAAATAAAGACGTCACCATTTTTTCTTTCATTACTACTTAGTGGGTTTCCAATTTCTACCATGTTGTCTGGCTCGATTGCCGTAACTGAAATTATGGATCTTTCCATAAGAGTATTTTGATTTGGGTCTATCTTGTCAATTTGACTGATAGGCAACACATAATCTATACTCACATGTGTAAATCGATTTACTGGAATCTTCTCCAAACCATAGGGAGCATTAACTTTGGTAATCTCTTTTTTTGTGGATTTCTCCCTTCCCTTCATGTGATAGAATTCCGCCTCAATGTATTGAGACTCACATGTCTTGAATGGGGTCTTATCACCATACAATTTCCCAACTTGACCATCGAAACAATATTTGAGATATTGATGGTATGATGAAGGGATAGCCGCATGTTGACGTAGTCTGGGCCTTCCAAGCAAGATGTTGAAAGCTGAGTCTTGATCAACAACCATGAAATTCGAATTGGATACATGATCTCCAAACTAAGTTCTGTGTGTAACTTCTCCCAGTGGTTCTGGTTCATTTTTATCATATCACTGTAACATCATGGTAGAAGGAGATAAATCAGATTCTGTGAGTACCAATAAACGAAGTGTACGAATGGGAATGAGTTTGACTCCTGAACCATTGTCAATGAAAGATATTTGGACATATACGCCATTAACCTTGGCAGATAAGTACAAAGGTCTAATATGCCCATGCACAACATCATCTTCATCTTAATCAGTAAATGATTTTATTGCATGGAATTCTGCAGGATTATTCTCTATGTGATAGACTTCAGCTGCAGCAATTTCAGTTTCAAACTCCCAAGGACTTGACAAAGCCTCGATGAGTGCTTCTCGAAGATCTTTTGACAGATATAGAGCATCCAAAATTGATAACTTGGCTGGTACATAAGACAATTGTATCAATATATCATAATTTTGATCCAGAGGTCTATGTTTCCCAATAGGAATATGAGGTTTAGCAGGTACCTTGGAAGCAGATGCTTTGGAAGTTGATGCATCTTGTATAGGTATAGGAGTTGGAAATATTCCTAGTTTTGGAAGATTAGACCGATTAGATCCATTTACTTTCTGAGACAAAGAATATGGAACCTTCAACCGGTCTTCCAAAATAACTGTGCCATGAATGAATTTGCTATTGGTTGAAGAACATGCTTGTTCTTGTTGAGCTCTCTGAAGGGCTCTACCATGAGTTTCGGCTACGTACACAGTTCTAGCAGGTGTAGAATTGGAGTAGTGGCTTTTGAAAGATCCACGTCTTCCCATGTATCCTGATCCTCTGGAACTTCCTCTGATTCCCTTGTTTGATACAAGGAATTTAGGCTCATCGAAATCAAAACTGCTACTGGAATATGGATCTGTTAATTGAATCATATTAATAGAACCGAAGATTAACTCTTCATCTGATGAATACTCTGCCTGATTAGCCTGTTTAGGCTGTGTCGTTTGGTGGGGCAGTGTTTGTGGCTTTGATGTAGATGGCATGATGTCTGCCAGAGTCAAAGACAACTTAGGCTTTGACACATACTCATCTTCTTCTAATTATTTTTCTTTCTTTTAGTCATGTTGTTTCTTTGAGGACTTTCTCTCTGATAAACAGGATTTCTCCATAACATTCCTGGCAGAAGACACAATCAGTTTCTTTAATTGTGTTCTAAAAAAAGAATGAGTTCGGTTGATTGTCTTTCTGACCATCTAATCATCATACTTCTGTGCATTTTTGCTTTTTTACTTCTTGTCATTATCCTTCCTCCTCTGGAACTGTAGTAGTAACACATCTTACCTGAGCTGAAGAACCTTTTAGTTTGACTTGTCCCGAGTCGACCATCTTTTGTAGGAGGTCTTTTAAGACAAAACACTCCTGGATGGTATGCCCCAACATTTGATGAAAGTGGCAATAATTGGGACGGTCTTCATCTCCTTCCTTGTTTGGCCTTTTGGGCCTTGGAAATTGAACCAGATTATTTTCTAGAGCCGAAATGAAGTAACTAGGAACATGTTCATTTCAGAAAGATTATGTTTTGCTCTTAAAATCCTCAAATTGTTTTCGTCTTGGATATCTTTGATCATCTGGACGAAACGGCCTTTGTTTTTTGCACTCAGGAGGTGGATCCCTTCGAGAAGATGAATGTTTTGACGTAGAAACAGGTATAGGTGCTTGTTTAAGCACAACTGTAGCAGTTTCTGCTTTACCCATTCTCTTTCCTGGAGCTGATGGAATTACATGAGATTTAGCCTTAGCCTGTATAAAAGAATCTTCAATCTGCTGAGCGATTGAAGTAAGGTCTCAAAACCCTCCTATGTATTTCACAGGGACCAACGACGTGCATAATTTGTCACAGAGATTTTCCACATAGATTTCCAACAATTCATCTTGAGGGAGTGATAATCTTAGGGAATATGTTAATCCCCTCTAGCGATCAATGAAATCTGAGACCCTTTCATTCTCCCTTTTCTTACAGTTTGTTAGATCAAAAACTGTTGTCTTTGGAAATGTTGAACGGAACTGAAGAAGGAATTGTTGACTAAGATCTTCCCATCCAGTAATTGACCGAGATTGCAAGCTTGTATACCAGACAAAGGCTGGTCCTTGCAAGGTCCGTACAAAGCATCTGAGTTTTACTGCTTCTTGCTGCTCCGGAGTTCCCATCATAGGATCAGAATAAGACACGTAATGCGTCAAATGTTGTTCAGGGTCGCCTGATCCATTGAAAATAGGTAATACAGGGTTTCCAAAACTGGATGGCAGAGAGATTGAATCTACCCATTCAGGGTAAACTTTCTTTTCCGGTTGAACCTCTGCACGTTTCCCTTCCATAGTTTCTAACCGATCTGTTAATGACTCAATGGTAGTTATTAACTTCTGAGAAACATCCGGTTGAACTTGGACTTAGGTAGGTGCAATGACTGGAGCTTGGAATGATGTGGTGGTTGGTGCTGCAACTGATGGTAGCACTTCCAACTATTGTTGCACTTGACCTGTAGGATTAGACCTGTGAGGGTGTACTGATAAAGGAGGATATTCTTGATCTATCTCAGTAGCTACAACAAATTCTTTTGGCTGACTGACTCCAGCACGCTTAAGAAGAAGACTACTCTGAAGTAGTTTTTCATTAAACCATCTTAATTCCTTCATTTCTTACTCCTGTTGTGCAAACCTTTTCTCTAGTGAGAGCAATTGGCCTTCTCCAGTGGAAGGATATGTAACCTGATTATTTCCCCTCCCTTTGTTGGATCCTTTTCAGAGAGGGGAAAGTGGGTTACTCAAATGATTACCTAGGTTCTAAGTAACCCTTTGATTTCGTGTACGCACACCTTCTTCATTTGTGTCGGTGCATACATCTTCTTTAGCAGGAACCTCTTCAACTGAGTCCTCTGAGTGAGCCTCATCTGGTGGATCAGAAACAACAACATTGATGAAATTGATTGATGCATAACGCATCACATCCTTTCTATCAACATTTCTGTGATATTGTCTTCTTCCATGTCTTTAATGAGACATTGCCTTTTTTTATTTTATCCCTCAGGAACTTCATGACGAACTATAATTTGGAGGGAATCTCCCGATAATTTTGCTCTTCATTCCTCTTGAGGCTTCTTCCCCAATCGAGAAAAGAGTGACTTTCTCTGAGGATGGGATTGATGATTTGAAAAAGTCCCTAGTTCAATGGACTGGGGCTCTTCCTGCTGTTCCTGCTCAACTCGTCGAATCCTATTTGTTGATTCCGATGGTTGGTTTAAAAGAGTCCTCAGTCTGGCAAGCTGAGGTGGATCTTGACATGCTATGTCTGAGACTTTATTAAAATCTCTCATGATCTTGTGAACCTTAGTCCGTAAATTAGTTGGATGCATTAACCGGTATCCACTTTTATCTCCTAGTTAAAAATACCGTTGGATGATTTTCGACACTTCTGTCACTTGATTATGTGCTTGCTCCATACTAGAGGCATGTTCAATATTCTCGTTTGCTTGATGCAAGATTAATTCAACAACTTGTTCTCAGAATTCTTGATTTTGAGAGGAACTAGTTGAGGCATGTTCTTGGTCAAGATTTTGATTAGAAACAAAGCCCATTGACTGTGGCCGGCCATGGGCAATAACATTGCATGAGACCATTTTCGAAGGGCTTTGCTAACTGGAGAGAACCATGAAATGTAGTCCTCCATGAATACCCCATCTTCTGACATGAATACCAGATGGGGCATTGGAAATTAACTAACGCAATCTTCTCAGTGCACCAAGGCATGAACTTTGAAGGGCTCTCTACTGCTTTTCATCCTTCGGATATCGAGAGACTGATAGTGATGCCAAATCAATCTTACATTGTAACCCTTCTATTATCTTAAGATGATTTTCATATTCATCATAAGATAACACTTTCTTCTTCAACTGACAAATAATTTCCATATATTGAGACAAATATCATGAATTCCATCTTCTGTCAACATCTTTGGAATGTCATACTGAGAGTCAGCCAGAGGCCAAAACATGACTAGTACTACACCTTTTTCTAGTTGTTTTCTCATGTTCAGCATTTCCTCATTATCATTAAATGAATATTCTTTTACCTGATTTGACTAGAGTTGGTGTTTCCTTGTTGCTTCATCGGATTCAACAAGATTGGTAGACAAATCATTGATCAAACTAAAAGATGCATGAATTAGGGGTGGTTTGGAGAATGACCTACACCATGGGATATCTTCTTATTGAGAAATTATTTAACCTGTTAGCGATGAAACATCAGACATGACTGGTTTTTCATTTGCAAGTGCCTAAGGATAAGAGGGTTTTCTCGGCACTACATTGTCCACTGGAGCATTTTCCGGGCAAAGTGCGTCACTACTGCAGAGAGGACTTTCGCAGAAAAATTCATCATCATGGGGAGGACCACCATAATGGGTTACAGCAAAAGATGAGATCTCTTGCTCCTTGGTCTTCTGACCACATAGAGGGTTCCTGTGGATCTCATCTGAAGATGACACTTCTAGATCGACTGAATTGTCATGAAGCACGCCTTCATGAGGAAGTGTCTGTTGAAGACCTTCGGAATTAATGTTCCCACTATTGGGAAATGAGAGAGTAGAATCTTGAATTCCAACTCATAATTGTATGAGGGCTTTAAGAACTCCATCATCGAGCAAGGCCTTGTTACAGATTGTCTATTGATCTCCTAAATATTCTGGGTGGGTCTTTTTCTTAGATGCCTTCTTACTCACTTTGGAAACCACTTGTTGACAAAAGTGGATGCTCTAAGTAGGTGTATGTGACTGATCATGAAATATGGCCAGGTTAGGCTGACGATCTCCACTCAAATCATGTGTATGTTGCTGACTTGGTTGTCTGTATGATATGGGGGATTATGCCCCAAAACCCTCTGGGACTGGAACAGTTGTGTGTGTCTATTATGGAGTGAATTGTTGATGTGTCACTCCACTGGTAGGGATATATTTAAGTGTCCTTCCCTAAGATGCCGCTGAAGTTGTTATAATATCCTAGCAAGCATCCAGAATATGAGCTGGGATATTCTTATTCTCTTTCACTATTGATAGAATATGATTGGAGACTTCAGTTGCCGGAACGGGGATATATGTCCATTCCATGCTTGGAGTAGGTGTCTGTGCCTGCTCTTGTCCACCTTTTTCTATCATTGAAACCTTCTAGTACTCAAGTGTGGGGGCATAGAGTTGAGTCTTCCGCTTGATTGTTGTCAGAGCTTTCCGACTGACTTCTCTGAATGCTACCAAGTGAAACTGTTGGTAGGTTTGATCAATACTAGCAGGTGTATGTGCCTGCTGATTGCACTTTGCCAAATGTGGTTGATGAGATTCATCAAATGTAGTCAGACGATCCTGCTGACTAGCTGATGATGTATAAACAGGTGTATGTTTCTACCTATATTAATCCACTGGAATTGCCTGATTGGATTGGCGTGCTGCTGCCAGACGAGTCTTCTGGATAGCAGCATTAAAATTGGTAGGTGTGTGTGCCTGCTCGTTGCTTGCCACCAAGTTTGGTTGGTGGAATTCTCCGGAGATGGCAGAGATGAGAACCTGCTCACTGTTGACCAGATTCTGCCTATGGCAGTTTGTCTTTCCTGCTCGGGTTCAAGGAACCTGATCCAAACGCCTGGAGTCGGTACCCTTATCATGTTGAGGGCGTACTTCCGCACGAGTCTGGCGGAGATTGTTGATAGGAGTCCTTACGAAGGACTCCTGCTTCCTTGAATTAAGTCCCTGAGGGACCTTCTCATTCACCTCCCCATAATATGGGAGTTAATGGTGATTGCGTTTTGGGGATAACGACTCGAAACGGTTAGAGACGGTAGTCAGAACCGCCTGCTTCTTGATCACTGATCGTCGTTGTCCGGACGACCGGTGTGAGTTTTTCACTTGGAGGGATTGTCAGGTAGCATCTAGAGTTGGGATGGTACCGTGTTGATGGTAATCCTTAACCAGCGCATTTGATACCCAGTGTTGAAGACGCTGAGTAGCTGATATCGTCCTCAGAGCGGACAACGATCCAGCAAGAGTAACAGCAGTGGTATTTGTAGTAGCAGTATTTACAAGTGTGAACTTGAGAGCAGCCATTCTGGAAATGAAGAATAATTTGGAAAAGAGTGCTTGTTTGATATAACAGACGTAATCAAGGTGAATTCATCCACTACATCTTTTGGATGAGCACATATTTCAATGATTTTTTTGTTGGCCCTCTCATTTCATTTTAAATAGGGGCCTAACGAATAGGTAAAACATCATTTTACCTTGGATAAAGATTCACGCCGAGTTCACCATTTTTTTCTACTCAGAATTTGGGGATGACCTCCTTGATGGGAGGTTCAAACATTCCGATCGGTTTCTAATGGGTTTGTTCGTAGAAAAGGAAACATCCAATGATCCCACATCCATTTGGACATACTTTCCAAAGGTAGGTGCTCATTAGTTTGTGGATTGATGAGGCTTAGGAATTTGCATTGGTCAAGAGGATTGGAGTTCGGACTCATCACACCATTTTGAGGGGAATTATTTTCTACTCTGGGACTATCTTTATAGATTTAAGTTATGTTCGTGAATCCCTATTACATTACCAAGTATAAAATGAGCTTTCCTTCAGATTTGAAAATAAATGTTTGAATATGTAGGAAATTTATTGAATCTTTTATATGTATTCGAGGTTCTTCATCAATAGAGAATCATCTGTATTTACTAGAGATTATTGGCCAATGGTATCCTTCGATATATTTATATATAAGTATCTTGGTCATTATGATGACCATGCTGGTTTTGAAGCCACTCAATGGGGCACTTAAAGTTTATTGTCATTCAGATGGACATAGATTATTTCAGAGTTGGAATTGAACCCGCAGATGGGCTGCCTACATATCCTTTGTTTAGAAAAGGAATTAGAACCCAGGTAGTTCGTGTAAGGGAGTATGATGTTTATGATTGATGGCTCAAAGGAGGGTGTCATAATTACTTTTAAACTCTAAGATCACGTGAGGCATGCTCGGTGTGAGAAACAAGAGGTATTGGTAAAAATTAGACAATTGTGCCATGAAAGATGCAATAATAAGAAATAATGTGGGACTTATCTGTGTATGACTGCCCAGATAAATGAAGATTAGGATTAACATCAGGGAGGAAATCCAAGAACATGGTTCATAAAGGTATATGTGCTTCATGGAGATTTGAATACTCTAACTGGGGGCTTACTCTTGAAAAGGAGGCCCAAATTATAAGAGGACTTATGATTGGGTTTTACTCCTGAGAAGGAATCCCAGATCAAAGGTAAATTAGGACTGGTTAAGAGAAATTAAAACTGGGGCTTGCTCTTGAAAAGGGAGGCCCGAGTTAAGGGACTTGAAAAATTAAGGGAATCGGGGCTTACTCCTGAAGAAGATGCCCATATTTATGACTGGGGCTTACTCCTGAAAAGGAGGCCCAGGTTAAGAGAATTATGGTTGGGGATTAATCCTGAGGAGGATTCCCATATTTGAGACCAGGGCTTACTCCTGAGAAGGAGGCCCAGGTTAATAGAATTATGGTTGGGGCTTACTTCTGAGGAGGATGCCCATATTTGGGAGTGGGGCTTACTCCGGAAAAGGAGTCCCAGGTTAAGAGAATTATGGTTGGGGCTTACTTCTGAGGAGGATTCCCACATTTGAGACTGGGTATTACTCTTGAAAAGGAGGCCCAGGTTAAGAGAATTATGGTTGGGGCTTACTCTTGAGGAGGATGCCCATATTTGAGATTGGGGCTTACTCCTGAAAAGGAGGCCCAGGTTAGGGGACTTGGGATTACTCCTGAAAAGGAGGCCCATATTTGAGACTGGGGCTTACTACTGAAAAGGAGGCCCAGGTTAGGGGACTGGTTCTTAATCTGGAAAAGGAGGCCCATATTAATGAGTTCTCTCATCTTAAAGGATGAGGTTTAATGAATGAGATCTCAATCTTCAGTGACATAAAGATTTGTAAATCACTAGGTTTTGAGAGATATTCCATAGAGTTCCTTTCAGTTAAAGAATTCAAATCAATAAATCATGCCATAAATGGATTTGAAGAGTGTCTTGAAAACTGAATCTTGAATAGGAGAGGTGGAATGGCTTAACAGGGGTGAAATGGGTAAGAAGGGCACCCAAAAAGGCAGGGGCGCGCAACTCCTGGCAGGCACGTAGGTACTGAGTGGGTGCGCAAGTACTAGTCACGCAGGTATACCTGCACGACACATGGGTAATTGGGCGACGGTTAACCAGTAGGGTAATACTTGAGAAACTCTTTGTTAAAGACTTTAGAATCATCTTGAGGTTCTTCCAGAATAGTGGCGTGCAAGTTCTATTGAAGGAGTAAGGCGGTGCGCAAGTGTGGCCATTTCCCTTAAGGGCTGGCCACTCAGGCGCGCATGTGTTGATGAGTTTCAACACTTAGGACTTCCTCCCCCTCATTAGATCTTCCGTTCTAGGTAAGAAATTACCTTAGAAGTGTTTTGGAAGCTTTAAGAAGATACTAGGGCGTCGGTAGCTTAAATTTGAGTTTCTGGAAAAATTTCTCCTCGAATGGGGGGCCCATAGGGTCTATTTATAGTCTGAAGAAGACTCGGGCAGTTATCTTTTAGGGCGCGCAAGTCACTTGCGCGACCATTAGGTGTCGCGCAAGTGGACTTGTGTGACAGTGATGGAACTTGCGTGACCTTTGTGAAACATTCTTCTTTTTTCCTTCCTTTGTCAATTTTTGATATTTTTTCCAAAGCTTGAATCACTTTGAGCTCATATATTCACTTTTTCCAATCTTTAGAATCTGTGACGAAAGGAGTGTCAAAAATGGGTTAGTGGTGATTCTTTCTAATGGACCATCCATATTTGATAGACCATCCATATAAAAATAATCGATTAAGATATGACAATACAATGGAGGCCGATGATCCACCTAAGCGTATGTCTGGAACTAATGTTCTTAATGAATTAAAATATTTATGTTTTTCATTCAGTAAGGGTCAAATGAAATCTAGAAAGAGGAATAATTTTTTCAATGATACCTATTACAATTGGAAGAGGGGGATTATACTCTTTTAGTTGCCTTATTAGTCAACTAATTTGTTAAGTTTCTTGTTTGGTGTAATATAAATTAAAAAGAAAATATGTGAAAATTTTCTTTCTATTATTCTAAATGTCAACCGAAATAAAAAAAGATTATTTATTATATCGGAATGACTTGGTGTCTTGTTTAATCAAACAATAATTTAATCATGCTTGTATTAGTGGAAATTAATCGAAAGTTACATGTGCTTCTTATGTGATGAGACCTATTGAAAAAAATCAATTTCTGGAAGTATTTGAGACTATTATAGTTCCTGATATCTATTCATGAAATTTATCAAAATGGGTCAACAAAAGTGAGTTGAATATAAAATATTTGAATAATCGTGTATCCTTCTACATTATTTTCCACTAATAAAAATCCATCATCTTTTGTCTAATGATTTAAGGGTGTCAGTTAATCGGTTGTTCTGCTTTTTAGAGATTTTTTGATTATGAAGTTATCTAAGTATTTCTTGAACAAAATGTGGGTAAAGGCACATTAATTTTGTGTGAGTTATATAAAATTTATCCTCCATCATTTTTACATGCATTTTGAATCTCACTATCCATCTTCCAATCTAAATACTTCTCAAAGGACCTATTTCTTTTCATTAGATGTATCCATCTAAAATAAATATGTACACATTGATATCATATGTTTAGAATGGTAATCATCTAGAATTTTCTATTGTGATAGGTTATTTGGCTTAATAATATATATATATTTTAGATAAATATATTTGTCTGATCTTACTATAAAAATGAAAACACCCATGAGAAATGAATAAGAATAGTATGAGAAAATTGAACCCAGTTTTCCATCACTTCCTCAAAGAGGACTAATTATCGGATCATTTACATTGATGGCATTAATCATTAAAGAGCAAGATATGGAACATCACATAGTTTTTTTCAACTATCATTTGTTTGATGGCTACATCAACTAAGTAATGTGAAAATGTTTATCTTTTATCATCTCTTATAATTTTACATATCTCTTAAAATATTTCAATTTTTAACTACTAGGAACATAAATAAATGATAAATAGAAATCATCCTTCAATATCTTTGAGAAGGATAGAGTCTTTTCATAGAAATTTTTTTTCTACTTGGTTTAAATTGAAGTTATAAATATTGTTATAATAAATAAGTAAAATCAATATTTAATTATGTTTAATATTATTTTATATTCTAAGTGTCAAGTTTTCTATCGGACTTGATTTCTATGGAAATAAGATCTTTTTATTTTGGTCTCAATACCATGGTTCATGAATGTAAATAAATTGTGATTAATGGGTACAAATATATTATCAATAAATGAGAAAAGAACATGACAAAATAATATTATGGTGTTATGCTAACCTCCACAATAGGATATCATGCAAGTACATGGGATTATAGACATAGTTTTGAAAATGTAGTGTATTATGGAGTTGTTGAAAAAATAATAATATTGGATTATTACGCTCGTAATTCAGTCATGATGATGAAATGCAAATACTTTGATTTGTTGAGGAGTAAGGGCACTTATATTGATGATTGTGGATTTCGAGTTATTGACATGACTCTCACTTTTAATACTGATGAACTATATGTATTTGCATCAATGAAGAAAGAAGTCCTTTATGTCAAAGATCATCCTTGACATTAATTTGGTGTCATTATTCAATTAACTCTGAGATATTTTTTTGATGGTGGTGATGATGGAATTGATACCATCCATACTTACAATGAATCCTATCCATTTAATACTTATAATGACTCCAATAAATCAATTGTCAAAGTTGATTGTGAACATGAAATTGAGGTGGTAAATATATATAATCATATATCTTTGTTCCATGTTATTTTTTTAGCTAAACATGGGTTGTTAAGGTTGGTATTATTAAAAATTATTTAATATTTTTTACAAATATTTTGTATTCGAGTTGACCTTAATGTTATTTTTAAAAGTTTATTTATTGTTGTTTTTTAATGGTATTTTTTAATATTGAATTGAATTGTATTCAAACATACAAAACTGAACACAATTGAAACAATTAAATGAGAATAAAAACAATATGAATTGAATATGATATGTTAAAATTATTCATATGAAAATCAAAACAAATAAAACTAATGACCTAACCAAAAAATAGCTAAATTACCTAACCCAAAATATGAACTAAATAAGTCATGTCTCATATTTTTTATTTTTTGGGTTACACATTAGTAATCCTTTTCTAATTACTTCCATACTTGTTTTCAAATGAATTAAATGAAACCTATTCAGAAGCAGTGAAGAAAAATGATGACGGACAACAATCCCCAAATAAATGAGATGGGAATTCCTCAAGTAGTGCATGACATGAATATTTTTTTCAAATATATATCAATAATAAAAAATTTCATGTGATAAATTTTGTTTTAAACTTTTATACAGGATCCACCACTTAGGTGATAACTATTCGACGAGTAGACTAGTAGTGGTCCCAATACTCAAGTTGGTGGTACAAGGGGGTGGTATGAGAGTAAGGAGTTCCAGTTGGCATACCCAATTAGTCCCAACCCCTCCCACTAACATACCATCATCCGCACATTCAAATCCCGCTATGTCATTAGAGACACAAGGGATATTTAGGCCTCCCACTTTTCAACCAGTCGTTACATCTGAGCCTCCCCAAATATCCTTACTGTATCTAATGATGATTCTCACTCCTCATCTATATCATGCATTTGGAAAGCCATCCTTTCCATATTCTTTACCATCTACTAATTTCTCTCTGAGCTTCTACATTCATTATTCATCTTCTTCTCTGACATATTCTATGCCTATAGAGAATACACAAGGACTCAGTCCACCTATATAGGGTGATGTTCCTTGCCTGCTTGTGGATTTAGTAGCACCCATTGATCAGACAGTCCCAGGTATATTTTAAAATTCTAAAAAAATTATACCATAATTTATTTTTATTAAAACATGAATTGATATAATAATTTTTTCCCTTCATAACAAATTAATATAATGATAGGAAGTGAGGAAGCAAAAATAATTGTGTGGTGTGGAACAGTAATAGAAATTTTATGGTGAACTACAATGAGAAACCAAAGGATTGAAAAAATAGGGCAGTAATGTTGGAGTTTATTGGCGATGATTTCCAAATACTCGGACATCATTCCCATCATCCCGCTCTAATTGAGATAGTTTACAAATGAAGAAAAGGATAATTCTTGGGCACATATATGGTAAATAAATCTATTTGATTTAATGAAATAATATATATATATATAAATTAATTTATATTTTGGTGTCAGTTTCAGTTTAATTTTCCAGATGGTGAGGGTGCATGGACAATATGTTTAAAAGAATTAGAGGGGAATTTGAGAGCTTATAAATATGAGTTGTATATTGGATGGTGTTATAATGTTTTCATATTGTTATAGGAGGTACCTATCAATAATGAGTGTCTTATAGAACATTATCAGTAAATGATTACTCATTGGATGACTACTAAGTTTATGCTATTAATCACATTTGAGGTTTTTAAATGAAAATTTTCTTGTTTTTCATTAATACCATATTTTTTATTATTTAATTTTATTTAGGAATCATCAGGAAAAAAACATTGATTGCTAAAAAATACCTCTATACATTAGGGCATACTATGATGTCATATCATGAGAGTAAGTAGGTATGATAGTTGATTATAATCTTTCATTAGGACTTTCAATATATATTTTTTCATCAATAATTTATTCGATTTCTAGAGTTTTGATATATTTTCTGTTTTTAAATTCATTAATTAGAAGCCTATTTTTAATCATTGTTTCCTAAATTAAATGTACTTGTAGAGGTGGGTATTTAATATTTAAGGATGTGAGCCTCAACAAAAAAATGTTTTGCTCGAGTAGAATGAAAAAAGATGGAAGTTCAATTAACAAAACGAAACAGTAGCAGATTATAAGTTTTACTATATTGATTTAAAATTTTAATATCTATTTTGTACCTTAATAATCTATTTATATTTTTAAAAGCCTTATTTGGAGGCCCTTGATGGCCAAGAACCTGAAAATTTTGGGCCAAATGATCACTTACATCAGGTTTTGGGAGATGAGCACCCAGAGAGAGTATAATATGACGAGGGAAGAGTATAGTCTCGATGAGGTATTGGGTCTATTAGGGTACTAGTTTTAGTACCATATTGTTGGAAAAGGTTAACGAAATAGAAGGCAATTCTGAAAAAGGGTCTCACATGTGGAATAATGGGTTGATAGGGAAAACACTGAATTTATGAAAAAGATGAAAGTTTTACGTCTATGAGTTCCACTAGAGGCCAACACAACAGGTGGTGAATATATGTATTCAATGTTTTCATTTTATAGTGCACCATGAGATAGAAATAGTGTTTTTCAATATGATCCTTCCTGTCATTGAAGACGGTGAGGAAGAGGTCGAGGATGAGGATGATTTCGAGACCAAGGCTAAGGCAGAGGCCGGCGCAAAGGCCAAGGAAGAGGATGCGGGCTAGGATGAGGTTGAGGATGACGATAGGTATGTGGACATGGATGAAAATGGAGAAAAGGATGTGGGTGATTATGAGTATAGTGAAACTAGAGTATAATATATATCATTACAATATTATTATCATAGTTATAATGAGAGAGTGAGCCAAATATCATAAAGTCTAGTTTCATGGAAGAATAGGTAAATAAAACTGAAAACAAGAAACTAAATAAAACCTTTCTTTATTTAATCATCAAATTGAGCTCCTAACTTCCATTTTTTCAATGAATATCATAAGTTAACCTAGGTAAAACATGAACAAAGGGATGAGGTAAATATCCTAGTAATAGAATAAACATAAGAACAAATCATTAGAACATGGGATAGAAGGCGTGACGTGATGCTATAAAAAGGAATGTAACATATAGAATCATAACATATAAACATGGAATCATATAAACATGGGGTCATAATAATGTGGTAGAAATGTAAAAAATGACATTAGAAAAATTCAAGGATAACTGCGAAGAGTATAGCACATGGTAGAAAAAGTAAGGCTAACCGCCAAAACAGCCCCACATGGTAGCACATGCCAAGGCTAACATCCAAGACCTCCACACATAAAGTCTCATGAGACTAAAATTTACCCAATTAATTAAATATATATATAGGTGCACCCATATTAACTTTTCATGAATATTTTTCCATATATGAAGAATCATACATAATCAATCTTACATAAACATAAAGGTTACCCATGGAAATAATTGGGTGCCTCAATCATATCATAAAGCATAAGAAATGGCCATATCATAAATGTATCCATGAAAGAAATGAACTAAAATATACAGGGAAACTCATAAGGTTAAATAGGAATATATCATAGTAAGTGACGTCATATAGAAGTGACAACATGTAAGAAAAGTATTTAAGAAATATTAGTATTAAAATATTTTTGTTCAGTTTTAATTAAAATACTATAGATCCTTTAAAATAAGAAAAGGAAAATCCTTTATATAAAATAGTATGGAACCAATAATGTTTTCATTATAAAAAATACTTATTTTATTATGAAAATGGTGGTTTAAAACATAATATATAGTGGACTTGAAATAGGGTGAAAATTCGGGTAGTTCTCTCAAAATAGGTTTGCTTATCGAGAAGTATTGAGGAGAGAATGACTTTAAATAATGAATATACCAAAAAGAGAATGATGAAATGATCTTGATAAATTAATTTGGTACATGTACACAATATTTAGAAGATTAAATAAAAATATAAGAGTACTTAATTTTTGTAAAAGAATGATAAGACAACCCAATGGAATAAAGGAGGTTCATGTAGAATCCCTTGGGGATTATCAGCATGGTATCAGGTGTAAAAAACAATGAATAATGAGAGAAAAAGGGGTTTCCCATCTTTTATACATAATTATGTCATTATGGGTATGGTTTTAATTTATTCCCCATCATTATAAATTAAACATAAAATGGAATAACATATAGGATATTATTCGATCTGTTTGAGAATAAGAGGATCACTTACCATAAGTCTGATGGTGTTCTCCACTTGATATTAATGACAGAAATAATCAAATTTGGTTAATTAATTAATAATTAAAAAACCCCTTATATATATAAAATATTTATTATTACATTTTTATGTTAATTCATGTCCTTTTTGATTGGTTAAGTGGTTCAATTTTATTGTTTGTGTCCATTTGTTTTTTGGTTTTTATGATCGGTTTACTTATTTTCATGAATGGAGATTCATGTAAAATGGGGATGGTTGTAAAAATTGGAGTTATATTTTATATTTAATAACTATAAGGTTTATAGTGTGTAAATTTCATTTGCATACTTTTAGTGAAGTAAAATCATTATATAAAACTTTAGTGATAACCTTTTAGGTTTATTTGTAGTTTTTTATGACTATGAAATTGTTTTGCATCATAATTTAATATCATGTGTGCAAAGAGATTATAGAACCTAAAAAATATTATATTACATAATAATATGGGTCAACCAAAATAAAAATGGTTTCATGATCATAATTGAATATGGTAAATGAAATTGAATACCCATTGTCCTTAAATGTGGTAAACTAGCACATCTCGGATGGTGTCTTTACTACTAATATAAAATAAGAGTAAAGGTAAAATGATATAAATTATTATATTATCATTAACTCTTTATATTACATGTATGGTACTAGAGTTTCCATAACATTTGGATTGTGATTGTTAAGGATAGAAAAGAAAAAAAGGACCTCATAATAAAATGAATGAAAAGAAGAGAGGAATTTTCCTCTCTAATTAATCCTCCTTGAGAGACTCTTAAGAGGAGTGGACATGGTATTTTATGGAGACCAAGGGATTCTGAATGCGTGGGAGGATCTTTGTAATAGATTTGGGAAGACTTTAGGGAAGTCACAAGGCTTGAGAGGTGTAAAGGGAATTGGGTAGTGATTGTGATTTTTATAGTGGAGGGGGAAGGGTTTTCTTAATATTTTAATCATTATTTTTTTATTTTTTCATAAGACAAGTAATTTTAATGATCTATGTTACCAAATAAATTAAATATATCATGTGAGTTATAGATAATGGCCTCACATCAGCCATACATAAGCTGATGACATCATAATTCATGTATTAAGGATTTATCGTAAATTATATAATTTTACCATTAACCGAAAATTCATGTATTTTTGAAAAAGAACCATAAAGTCTCCATAAAAATTTCTTGATGTGTAGAATCCAAAAGTGAAAATATTTTTTCAAAAATAATTCAATAAACATGATTAATTTAATTTTTCATTAAAATCATACTTTACTTGAAATATACAGATTTTAAACCAATAACTGATTTTATAATGTTTTCAAAAATTATATAAGGTCCTATAATATTATCTAAAAAAAGACATAATTTTTTTTTATTTCTGAACCCCTTTTAGGAAAATATTTTTTCTTTTAAATTAATTAATTAATTTTAATTAATTATTTATGGCTTATAAAAATACTAATAGTTTTACTACGGTCATATTATCATTTATAAGATGCCTAAATTTTTTTATACATTCATGGGTGCAGTTACTATTATTTAGGATGATTTACTATTTATAATGGCCATATTACTATTCATATGGGTCAGTTAGTATTCATAAGGGTATGTTACTATTGACCAAAAAAATATGTTTGTCTTGTTAGACTCCAAACATCTTACCGATCCCAACAGTGTATGTCACATTTTTGAAATTAAAAACACATAAGTGACAATATTATGTTTAAAGATCACATAGTAATTAGTAGTTCATTGTGTTTTGATTTCATGTGTTCAAATGAAACAATTATAATAAGGGAATTTCCATTGACAAAACATTGGGTCAAAACATTATTCCACCCTTATGAAATTTCTCCCTCAAAAATTTTATTTTACATTAAAACCCATAAATAGGTGTGCATACCTTTCCTTTATTACCTCCTCCATTTCCTATGTTTCCAATACGTACTTATGGTTCCGCCATAGTACATTGAATAGGTGATTATGCTTGTTACGTAGAACTTTATCTCTATGATCCATGAACTTCACAGGCTGTTTCTCATAAGAAATATCATTCTCCAACTGTACCACCTTTTAAGAGATTTCTTGTGAAAGATCTATATGTATATCCTTAAGAGGGATACATGGAATATATCGTGAACTGTGGACATGGTAGGTGGAAGTGTTAGATGATAGGTCACAGATCCATCATAATAATTAATCTAGAAGGGTTCAATGAACCTAAAACTTAACTTTTATTTCTTACCAAACCACATGACCTTCTTCCATTGAGATATGTGCAGAAATACCATGTATCTAACTTTCAACTCAAGGTCTCATCCATGATTTTCGACATAACTCTTTCATCGACTTTGGTCTACCTTGATGTGCTTATGAATGTTTTTTCCCTTATCCACCATTTCATCAAAACTTTTGGGTCCTAGTAGCTTATTCTCACCAACTACATCCCAACACACCAGTATTCTGCACCTTTTCCCATAAAGGGATTATTATGGTTCCATTCTAATGATATAGTGGAAACTATTATTGTATGATAATTTGACCAGTGGAAGATTTTGGTCCCATCCTCCATTGAAGTCCATAGAACATGCTCTCAACATATCTTCTAGTGTTTGAATAGTTCACTCATATTCTCCAGTAGTTTGAGGATTATAGGCTGTACAAAAGTTCAATTCAGTGCTTAGAGCATGTTGGAGACTTTTCCCAAACTTCGAGGTGAATCTCTTATCTCTATCAGACTCAATAGATAGTGGAACTACTTGTATCCTTTCCACCTCTTTGATATATATTCATTAAAGATGATCCCATGAGAATTCCTCTTGGGTTGTGATAAAGTGAGTTTTCTTAGTAAGAAGATATGACCTATATAGAATTATTTCTTATGGATTCCCTTGTATGTTTAGTGGAAAAGTCCATGGTGATGTTCTCCCACTTCCATGTTGGTGTAGGTAGTGGTTGCATCATTCCCTTAGACTTATTTCTTTCAGAATTTACTAGTTGACATACCATGAACTTTGATGTATATTCACTAATCTACGTCATCATATGGTCCCACAAAAACTTCTCTCAGAGATTTTAATACATCTTTTTGCTCCCTAGGTGAATAGAGAAGGTTGAGCTATGTGAATCATTCAAAAGATCCTTTTTTATATATGGATTAGATGGTATATATAATAATTACACAAATATTACAACTCATTCCCCATTAGTCCTGAACTAAAAATATTTCCTATTTTTAATGGCTTCCACCCTTTTCAGAATGTCAAATCTTTTCTTTGAGAACCGTTTATTTTATCCTTGAGGTATGGTTTATCAATAATTTGAGAAAGTATTGATGATGTTATTCCCTCAATGATTCGCATGTCCATACTGTACAAATCTAAGAAGATTGGATCTTTTTAAATTCTCATTATTGATAATGATGTAGGATCCTTTTTACTTAGATAATCTACAACATTGTCTACCAGTATAGGATGGTAGTTGATTAGTTAATTATAATCCTTGAAAAACTCTAACCATCTTCATTGGTGGATATTATTCTATTTTTGTGTGAATATATATTTGATACTCTTTTGATCAGTATATACCTCACAGTTCTCCCCATAGAGATAATTCCCCCAGATTCTTAAAAAAAATCAAAGACGCCAACTCTAGATCATGCGTAGGAAAGTTTTGCTCATGGATTTTCAGATACCTTGAGGTATAGTCTATCAATTTTTCATTTTTCATCATCATACAGCCTAATCCATTATTTGAATCATCATTTTACACCACAAAGAGTTCACTACTTGGCGGGAGTGTGAGTACTGGTACGATGATACGCCTCTTTTTCAAATCCTTAAAGAATTCTTCACATTCTTGAGTCCATAAAAACATCAACCCCTTCTGTGTCCACTTGGTAATTGGGTGTTACAATCATTAGAAGTTATTCAAAATAATTGATAATAACTATCTAGTCCTAAAAAGAAACAGATATCCATTACATATATTGGCATGGGCCACTCTTCAATTGCCTTTATCTTAGAAGGTTCCACATATATCCCTTTGCTGGTGATAACATGCCCCAAGAATGATACTTCCTATATCTAGAACTCATATTTACAATAATTATACTATAGATTCTCACATCACAAAGTCTTTAACAATGTATTCAAATTCTCCTTCATCTCATCCTTTCTCTTGGAGTATATCAGGATATCATCGATCAAGAATATAACAAATTTTTCAAGGTAATCCCTAAAGATTCTATTAATTAAATACAGGAAAACTAGTAGATAATTAGAGATTTATAAGGGCCTAAATATGAACTCACAGTGTCCATAACTTGTTCAAAAGGTGGCCTTGGGAATATCTTCCTTGTGGACATTTAATTGGTGACAACCCGACAGAAGGTCCACCTTAGAGAAAAAACTGGCCCCCTGAATCCAATCAAAAAATTAATCTGTATGTGGTAGGGGATACATGTTATTTATTTTGATTTTATTGAGCTCATAGTAATTAGTATAGACATGAATTAATCCATCCTTCTGGATGAAGAGGACAGGTTCCCCCGATAGTGAAGCACTCACGCGTATAAATCCCTTTTCCAGACTCTCCTATAATTGCTTCTTCAGATCTTACAGCTCTATGATGGACATTCTATAAGGTGTATTTGATATTATCGTAGATCTAGGAATAATTTTAATTGAGAACTAAACCTCTCAATCTGGAGGAAGACTAGGAAATTTTTTGGGGGAATACATTAGTGTAATCCCTCACGATGAGGATGTCTTCAAGAATTATTATCTCCTTTGTCTCAATCATTTGTTCTAGACATTATTTCTCATAGGGAATTAATATCCACACATTAGACAATGATTATAAATAAGTTTCACCTTCATCCTTACACTTGTATATAATTGGAGGATGCTTTTGGATGTGAAGGGTGATCTCCATTTCAGACAATTGATGTGGGATTTGTATAACTAATGCCAATCCATTCCCAAGATAACATCGAACTACACTAAAGGATTTATAAAAAGGATTTTTGGGAGGTTTAGTACAAAAACATTTACTAGGGAGGTGTAATAAACCTTGGATACAATTTTTTTTCCCTTTTTCTATTCTCATAGATAACAGATCCTCCCAATTCTGAGTGGGTGTTTGAATAGTTCTACTAAAGTTACAAGATATGAAAGAATTCATAGAACTATAATCAAATAGTACCAATTCTATTATTGAATAAATAACTAGAATACTTATCACCACATCATTGTCTAGCTCCACCTAAGTAGTAGTGATAGAATAAGGTCTTATTTATTGCCTTGGATGTTGTTGTTGACTTCCTCTTATAACCCTCAGCTTAGAAAAACTGTTCACATAAAGCCTATGCTCATTACAATTGTAACACTGCACTACACTATGAGATTTTATCTATACTTTCCTTTCTACTTCCACATTAGTAGGATTATTCATATCTAATTGTCAATTTTTTCCATAAGTCCCAAAATTCTACAATTAAAACAATTAATGCTTCCCTTTAGACAATCTCCATGATACTTCTTCTCACAATTTTTACATATGGGATGATGAATCTTTTTTCTAACAAGGAATTTATTTCCAGAACTACCCACATTAGAATCATTTTCCCCATTTTTTTCATTGGGCCCACATTACCACTGATTGTCTTTGATCTCCATTTCAACCTTAAGGTACTAATAAACAATCTCCTCAAAGCTATCAAAGTCTCGAATGGACAATGAATTTCATAGAATCAGGTTTAGTCTACTAATGAAGATATCCACCTAGCATTCGGTGTTCATGACAAAGCCAGAGTCACACCTTGGAAGCCTTGTTATGTTTTCTTCATATGTCCTGATTGACTCATATTTATTCTACTTGATTCCAAGGAAATCATTTCCATATTGAGATGGATGGTTCGTGGAAAATATTTATTGAACAACAGTCTATTTAATTCCTCCCAATTCATATAATCAATTTCCTCTTAGGGATTTGTATTCTTGATCATTGTCCAGAACTAATCTACTTCCCCATCAAAATGATAGTCCTCTAGTATGACTTTCTCTTTATATGAGAACTAGAGGATATATAATATATTTTCATTGGATTTAATCCACTATTCCACAAGGAGGGGGTCAGAAGATCCACTAAACATGGGAGGCCTTTGCCGCATGAAGGTTTCATTGGTAACTTGATCTTTCCTTGTAGGAGGAGGGTTTTAAACATGACTAAAGATATTATTCATAACTTGATCTAGTTAAGAAAGTACATTCATGATGTTTTGAGCACCTGTTCCCATCATATTAGGTGTATCATTAGGGTAGTCTTCACAGTCCTAGTCACATTGATTTTTGGAACATGTTCTTATATTTCCCACCATTAACTAAGAAAAATAACCTATAATTCAAGGGATTGAATACATACCTACTAATATGAAAAAAAAAAGTTTCAATGTAAGAGGATAAACATTTGAAGGATAGGAATATCATAAATTGTGATTCCCTATCATTCAATCTAGGTTATCCTTGATCAATTTCTTAACTTATATTATAATGGTATATTTTTTTATTCCCTTAATAATGGTTTATACCAATTTCATGAATTTACCAATGCATATTCTTTAGGGGTGTCAAACCAAGTGTGAAACCAAAACCATTTTCAGGCATCCGTTCCCATTCGAGTCTATCTCAATGTGGTGTTTCTAGGTTTTACCCCAAGATACATATGTGCCAGGTCTACCTTAACCCATTTTTTTCGAGACATGGATGTATTCTCTAGATAATACACTTACTCTATAATTACCAATATTTAGTGATGTTTTCTTATTCTTAGTCACATTTTTAAGGTTCTTACTAATGTGCTCAATTCCTAATCTCTCAAAAAAACTAGACCATCCTCCGGTACCAACTACAAGGACCCTATCCCTTTACATATAACATTTCATGATTTTAAGAATAATAATACATCAAAGTAAAAGAAAATGATTGCAAATTCTAGTTTCTTGTAAGTGTAGGAACATAAAACCAAAAACATGGAACTAAATAAAACATGACTTTATCCTGAGTCAAGGCTAACCTCTAAGACCATTTCATATGGTAGCACAAGCCAAGGCTGGCCTCCAAGACTGTCTCACATGGTAGCACATGCCAAGGCTAACCGCCAAGACCATCACACATAATGTCTCATGAGACACAAATTTACCCAACGCATTGGATAACTATACGGGCACACTAATCTTGATATTTCAAGAATATGTTTTTCACATAAATAATTATACATAATCAATCTTACATAAACATAAGGGTTACCCATGGAAAGAATCAGATAACAAGATCATGTCCTAAACCACAATAAATAATCATATTGTAAAAGTGTCCATGAAGGAAAGGAACAAAAAATATACATGGACATTCATATGGGTAAATAGTCAAGTATTGTGGTAAGTGATGTCAAGTAGAAGTGACAACATGTAAGAAATTTATTTAAGAAATTTTAACCATAAAACATTTTGGTGTAGTTTTAAAGAAAATACAATATAACCTTTAAAATAGAAAATGGAACAATACTTTATATAAAACCATAAGTGAACCAACAAGGTTTTCATAAAAAAATACTGATTTTAAAAATACAATGGTTTCTTAAAATAGAATACTGGGTAAAGTTGAAATTGGGTAAAAATTCTAGAAGTTCCCTCAAAACAGGTTTACTTATCGGGATATATTGAAGAGTGAATTACTTAAATATATATATATTCCCCAAAGATAATGATGAAGGGGTATTGATAAATTAATTTGGAACATTTACACCATATTTATAATATTATCATAAAAAATAATATAACCTCATTTAGGTAAAAGGAAGATAAGGAAAGCCGAAGGGATAAAGGAGGTTTGGGTAGAATCCCATACCGATTATCAGCATCGTATCAGGTATACTTAAGAGGTATTAATTAGGTAGAAATGGGTTCATCATATTTTATACATCATTATGGATGTATGGAGAAGGTTCAAAATCATTCCCAATAATTATAAAATACACATAAAATGGCATAACATAGAAGAGATTCTTGATGAATGGAGAATGATGAAAAATAAGGATGGTTGTCCAAAATTGTAGTTATATTATATTATTGAACATACTAAATTTTACATGGTTATAAATTTAATTTGGTTACTTATAGTGAAGTTGAATCATTATATAAAACATTATTGATAACCTTTTGGGTTTATTGGTGATTTTTTGATCACTATGAACACGTTTTTCATCATAATTTTATATCATGTGTAAAAAATGGTTATAGGAATATACATAGGATATATTACATAATAATCAATTTCAAACATAAATAATTGGTTTCATTATCATAATTTAGGATGGCAAAAGAAATTTAAAACACGTCGTCCTTGAATGTGGAAAATTAACACATCTCGGATGGTGTATTTACTAAAAATATAAAAGAAGTATAAATGAGAGATGATAATAACAAATTACAATATCATAAAAAAAATTCTAGCACATGTAAGGTACTAGAGTTTTCATATCATTAGGATGAGGAGAGGTAAAGATAGAAATGAAAAAAAGGAACATGAAAAGAAAATGAAAGAAACTAAAAAAGAAATTTACCTCGTGAATTAATCTTCCTTGAGAGCCTCTTAAAGGAAGAGGATTTGGTCTTTTCAAGAGATCATCAACTCCTGAACATGGGGGAGGATATTCATGAGATATTTGTGCATAATTTTTGGAAGGAACAATTCTTGAGATTAGTGAAGAGAATAGGGAAGTGTGGGTTGTATTTATAGTGGAGGGGGAAGGGTTTTCTTAATATTTTAATCATTATTTTATTATTTTTCCTTAAGACAAGAAATAGTAATGATTCTTCTTACCAAAGAAGTAATATTTTCATTTGAGTTTGATATAATTTCCTTACATCATCCATAAATCATCTTATGAAATAATAATTCATGTATTTATCATTTATCATAAATTATAATATTTTACAATTCACCAGAAATTCATGCATTTTAGAAAAAAACCAAAAAATCACCCTAACCATTTTTCAATGTATAGAATCCAAAAGATAAATCCACTTTTCAAATATAATTTTCTAAATATTATTAATTTAATTTTTTTAAAAAATCAGAATTTACTTGATAAATATGGATTATAAAACTATACCTAATTTTATAATGCTTTCAAAAATTACATAAGGTCTTATAAAATAATCTTAAAAAAAAGACATAAAAATTTTAATTTATGAACCCCTTTTCGAAAAATAAATCTCCTTTTAAATTGAAACATTTATCGTAATTAATTATTAATGACTTACAAAAATACCAATACTTTTACTATGGTCATATTATCACTCATAAGATTCCTAAATTTTTTTTATATATTCAAGGGTGAGATTACTATTCTTCCGGATGATTTACTATTAATAATGGTCATATTACTGTTCATAAGGGTTAGTTACTATTCATAAGGGTAGGTTACAATTCACTAAAACAAAATTTTTTCTTATCAGACTCCAAACATCTTACAGATCGCAATGGTGTGTGTCAAAATTTCAAAATTCAAAACACAAAAGATATAATATTATGTTTAAAGGTAACATAGTACATATTAGTTCATTGTGTTGTGATTTCAGGTGTTTATATGACATAATTATAAGAATACAATTACTATTGATAAAACATTGGGTCGTTACAATGAGGTTGATAATGATAGCTAAGATAGGGATGGTGATAAGGGAAAAATTAATCCCTTATATTTTTGATGATATTACTGACATTTGATGTTTTATGATTAGATATGACTGAATATTCATTTCATTAGGTAGGTTACATTATTCATGACTCGTCTAGCCTAAATACTATATAGTTTTAAAACTCATAACCCTTTACCAATGTGTTTTTATCAATTTTGATAAATTAATTAGGGTATTTGGATATTTAATATGTGATTAAACATTCAAAGGATTGGTTAGGTAAGAGGTCTTAACTATATATTTATTTCTTTATCTAAACAATAAAACATGATCTGCCATATAGGTATAGATTCAATGTATTATCTTTTTCCTATTGTATGAAACATATTTCACCCCTACCCATCCTTATCCATGAAACCCTCCCCAATGCACCACCCACCCTGAAAAAACCACCCATGTCCATGGCCCCTCCTAGTATCCCCTTTAATATTATCTCTTTACCACCCTCTCCCTTCCTACTGGGTTCACTTACTGTCCCACCCCTCTTGATGTCTCAACCTGTGACTGTGTTGTGAGTGACTAACAACATATTTTAAATTACACCTTATGAATTTACTTGAACACTTTTTTTGGGCTTCCACTTATTCGATATGAACATATAATATTAATTAAAATTTAATTTTGTAGTGATTTTTTTATCCTTTAGTTCAATGGAGGGTTCTTTTAGTCTTATAAAACACATCAAAGACTCCACATGTCTTATGGATGATCATTTGGCCAATTAAATTTTTTCTGTCTAGAGAAAGGTATTAATTATATCCCATGAGTGAATGGACATTGATTATCATTTGGTGGAAAATCCTCCCTATTCCCTCTTATTTACTGTCTAACTTCCTATTATGCCACCACAGAGATATATATTCTCAAAATTCCATCCACAATCACCATCTCATATTTTTATAATCATCTTTTTGAGTCAATTATTATTTTGGATCCCAATATAATTTCTCTCTGATAGACCATAGTTCCATGAAATCCTTTCAAGGACATGGTTGTGTGAACTATTCCACAACTCAGAAACATTCTTGAGGAAGTGTCCATTGATACATAATTTTACAAAATCATGGAAAACAATTCTATCACATTAACATCTATTCAACTCTAAATGGATTCCCAATGGACATTCCCACTACTTAGGTAGCCTTCGGTGAGTCACAATATCCACCAAAGAATACACTCAAAATCATGGATGAAGGACTTGAGATTATTTTTTGTCATTATACCACTTCTTAGTCATCTTCATCTGGATCATTATCTTTTGATTAATTACATTATGGGACATAATTTGTATCTAGTATCATTCCCAATTTCTAAAGGTGATTGGTCTCTCACCACCAAGGTGATAATGATGGTTCCCTTCATCCACAAATTCATGGATGGTGTCTTTAATCTCTATTTGATTAAGAATTATACTAAATTTCATTACAAACCTTCAATTAAATACATATATAAAATAACTGTATATCAATTATATATGACTCATATTATATCTCAGTTGATTCATGTTATTTATGGGAGGTGAAGTTAATTCTAAGGTACAAGATGGATTTAATATGATTAGAATAATATTAGAGGTAATTTTGGAGAAGAATGAAGTGATTGTGTCCTTATTACACTATATTTATATCCAAAATAATTTATAATAGTCAAATAGGAAGTAAAATAGATTATCAACCCAATAAATAATCATTTTTCATATCATCTTCCAAAAATATGGTCTAACTCTGTCATGGTGTAGTATATTACAAAATATAGTGGATAATAACAAGAATTTAATCTAAGAAATGATAATTTTTTTATTGTGTATCTGGGAACCAAAAATGACATTTACTACTCCGTGATAAAAAATATGTGATCATTTGGAGTAAAGTAAAAATTTCAATATGTTTTCACTGAAGAAACTAAAATGGGTTAGTCGGAAGAGTTGTTCTCATAGATAGATAAAATGGGGAATACTTTTTTGTGGTACATGCCATGGTGGAAATAAAAAATACCTATCTAAAATGAATAAGGGGGGATTACAATATGATAGAAGGTGTAGTGATCTAGTGTCCAAACTAAAATAAAAATTATACATTTAATTATTTATTTGGTATTTTCTGAATAGTTTTAGAGTAGGTAAAATGGGTTGAACCAAACAATCCTTATACAATCCGTACTGAGGGGAGTATGCTATTTTTTGGTGCTATTTTAGTAGTGTTTTCGTGTTGTTTTAAGGTCTATATGCAGGTGTATGCAAAGGAGTGGATTCATTTGGCTACTGTGCAGATTTCAGGAAATACCCTATAACAACGGTTTTAAACCATTGGTATAGTGTAGAATAATATATGTTTACCAGTTATTTAAATAAAACTATTTGTAAAATTCTATTCCAACAGTTTATCAACCATTAGAAAACTATGTAATGATGTTATATACCAACAATTGTTTTAAACTATTTGTTTAGAATTCCTTTCTAGTTCTTTTTTTTAATGAGTTTGAAAAATGTTCTCAAATTAAAAATTTTGAATGGTTTTTATTTGAAACTCCAAGAATGATTTAGTTTGTAAAATATGTTTTCTGGATTCTATACCTAGTTTTATGGAAATGGTTGAGTTTCAAACATGTTTAAGAAAACTGTATGATAGTTGAAAACCTCATTGAGTTTTGAAATGTGTATTTAAAAACATGGTGTTTAGGAAATAGTTTAATGTAAGGTTTTAAAAAGGTGATTTTTTTCAAGAGGAATTGGATGAGGAAATCGTTTTCCGAAGTGAATTCTTTCATTTTATGAAAATCATAACAAAGTGTTTTAACACAATTTTAGGTGTTACTACTTATTTGGAAAAACATTATAGAAATTTTTTATTTTTATAATGTAGTTTAGATTATATTTTTTAGGATTAAATATGAATGTATTATCTTAGATTTAGAACGTTTTGGTGACCGGCTGGACTTTTAGATCACTTCTATATTTTATACGTTCAGGTTTGTTCTAGTTTGTTTCACTTCCTTTAGATGTTTTGAGAGGGATATATAGTTATATGGTGATGCTAGTTGAAAATATTTTGTGAATTTATTTTTTAAAAATATTAATATTAAATAATCAAAAAGTATGGATATGAATAAATAATAAATGAATTCTAATTATGTAAAAAAATAGTTGAAGATGGAGTGATAAAGTTTATAATGTTTGAAAAATATCAGGCATATGACCCTTCTGAAATCCACTTTCCTTGTTTACTCTATTATTATTCGAGACTAATTATTCCAGATGAGTTGTAATAACATTTGATCTGTCCTAGAATACATCAAAGTTATAAATGTTCGAATAAATATGGGGAAAATTGAATTTATCTAGTGGCTATGATAATACTTCATTGTATGGGTTATCTGATATGATTACAAGTGATGACTATGAAGAAGAACCATAAAAATGATGGAAAGAGAAATTATCATCCTATTATATGAATTGGAAATATTATTCCCACTAACATTATTTGATATTATGGTTTATTTTATGGTTCAATTGGTGATATATATTTGACTATGTGGTCATGTATACTATAGATGGATGTACCCCATTAAATGTTATAAGAATATTTTGAAAGGGTATATCAAAAATAAATGTCGGCTAGAGGGTTGTATTTAGGAGTGATATATTATTGAGTAAGAAAATGAAATCTATGTCAAAAACATTTCCAGTATAGTAACCATTAGTTTACTAAAATCATGTCACACTAGGTGACATTTTGGTAAAGGAATTTATGGAAGAGATGTTTTAACAATAAATATTATAGATGTGGATAAGTATCACTATTATGTTTTTCATAATATATTGGAATTTTACCCACATTTTGAAACCCATAAAAAATTCATAGTGATTCCAATCCATAAAGTGATGAAATATGGATATCAAAAACACATAATTGACAGTTTAATGGATTGTTTCATGACCATATTTTTAAGTGGTCACATGAAAATCTGAATTCAATTTTAGAAAAAATGAAATGGTTATCCGAAGTACCATGTGTGTTTTTATTATATTAAAATATTTATTAATTAATGGTTATATGTTCTATACAAGTTAACATGATGAACAGAGTACCATAAAAATATGGGTGTTGGATTATACAACTTTCCAAGTGCTAATTTATCAATGCATGTTGGTTGATAACATGATTTATATGATAATATGTGAGTTGGGATTTCTGAAATATTTTTTTAGTAATGAATGGTACGAAGACAAACTATTTATAATTGCACCATAGGTTGTACAATTATTTTATGTTCCAGATCCAAAAAACATAAAGTGGTCAATTTTTCTATTATCAACCAAACCATTGATGGTTAAAATGATAATTCAACTGAGGATGATCCCTTTATTGGGAAGCCACAATAATTTCAAAGTGGTCCCAATATAGAAAGTGTTTTGTATATCAGAGGAGACCACAGTGAAGGAATTTTGATACTTGATAGATGGGTCAAATCCATTTAGCCTTAAAAAAGAGATTATATAACCATATTTTATTTTTTGTAATATACATTGGATTACCTCATGTTATTATCTATTCGCTGCTTCATTTTATTAATCTAGACTAAATGTTCGACCATTTTTATAGATAATGAATTCTATAAATGTTGGTGATCCTAATAATGATGATAAATAGGTCTCCCAAGAAGCTACTACTTGTAGTGTAGAAGAATTATGACCTTCTTCAGATGTTGATGATACCACTCTAGAGAAACAATAAGTTTCTCAACCTACTACTACACCCAGTGTAGAGGAATGATGACCTTTTACACATCACGATGCTACTGCTTCAGATAAAGAATAGTTTTTTCAACCTATCACTTATACTAGTTCAGAGGTACAACAACCTTCTACACATGTTGATACTACCACTACAGATGAACAACGTTTTGATGCTATCAAATATGACGAAATGGTAGGCACTAAAACACACACAATTTATAAAAAAACAAGATTGTTAAAGTATGATAGTGTTAAAAAATCATTAAGGGGAAAATCAATGGAATCAAATATGAGGTTGCATAGAATTCATGGGGACAACATGTTAACCCTAACAAGGCCTTATTCAGTAGTTTCATTTGAATTTTCACTCAAAAGCATGGGCCGGTTGATGTAGATTCAAGGAACCATGTTGATCCCATGCATAGGAAACTAATGTGAGAAGATATTATGGTAAAATTTTGATATCATTTTTTATTATTCTAAAAAATAAATTAACCTAACATTGAATTATTATTCATTATCCATTGTTTAGTGAATTTATAGTATATGATGGACATAAGAAATATGTATTAATTCTAGTTGTAATGATTCATAGAGGGTTTCACAAAATTCTAAGGACACATCATCTTAAAGATGATGAAGGTAGAATAAAACTGCACCCACCACTTATGTACGTACACCTGATAACCTAGGAAGTCTGGGATGTGCTTACTGGACATCATGAATATGCTGAATTTTAGGTGCATTTTGGCTACTAATACATTATTTTACAATACATGCATTCATCATTTCGATTAACAATTTTTTATTTATGAAATAATATCTGAGTGCTTAAAATAAGGAACTAGAATAAAAACCTACACACCCCTATTGTAAAGCAACGATGGGGTATTCTTTACTTGAAAAAGAATTGGTACATTTTTTAAATAAACCATGATACTTTATGTGACATGAAACAAAATAATAATTTTGTTCCACTTTTTATATGCTGATTGATGAATCCAAATATAAATCCACTTCCTTTTTATTCCATGTGATATGGAAGGAAGAACTTGTAAATAATGATTGGAGGATAATAGATGGAAACACATAGAAAGTGCGGGAAACATGCATAAGTATGATATAATAAAAAATCGATTTAAATTTATATTACATTACAATGACTACTTATTTTCCTATATTTTCTATCTAACATATTAATTGTAATCAGTAACACCTATACTGGATAAAAACATACTATCAGTGGACAAGAAGTTGGTAGAATAGTATGGTCATGTCAGAGGTACAAGTTTATTGGGGACACCCCAAAAAAATTTTGAGAAAAAAACAAGAGGAGGATAAAAGTGAATAAATGAATTAGTAGAAAGCAATATTAGCTACCTTGAAGAAAAATCCCAAAGTTAGAGTGAGTTTCCAACAACTATTATAAGGGGAATCAAAGAGAAGAAACAACTCATGAATAACCATTGCATGAAGATACCTCCACCCACCCCCTCCCCAACCTGCACTAAGGTGATCCATTCCACTAAAAGAGTTGTCTTATTCTAGGTAATAAATATTGTAATAATTTTTTTCTGTGAACTTTGAATCAGACACACATTGGAACCTTCTGTGTACTAATATTATATAGGGTGAAAATGACGGTGATTTATATCTATCAATGTCCACCCATAACCTTGTAGTGAGTTATACAATGCTCAATATCTAAGATGACATGCGACACAACATACCACTTACAAAAAGTCATGTGAGAGTAGTGATTAGAACAACTCATAATCCAAACACTGATCTACATGTCCCACTTGATGATAATGATATTCATTTGAATGATTGAGATATTTAAACATTCATCTCATGGCCATCACATCTTGTTAAAAAATATGTTGACAAATATATATTAATTTAAAATTTATTTTTAAAGATAAAAAATTTACAATTAGTGAAAAAATGTGTGATCTGATTAATATTATTACTGAAAAATAAAGTGAAGGGGTGAAATCTGAAGGATTTCCCAAACAATCAAAAAAATATCCCAAAATTACATTTACATCACCGTTTCTATATCCACATTTACTAAAATTGATGGTTCATGGTGATAAAAAGTTACTAAAATTGTAGTAGTCACATAGTTGATTGTGAAGAAAATATCTACATACGGGAACATGAAGACTATATTAGTGTTGAGAATAGAAATAAACCCCTAAAATTTGAATTTCTAGGAGCCTCAGTTGTAAATGTATATATTAGTTATGTTCTCATGATTTGATTTTCCAAAAGTTTATATACTATGTTAATTATGAAAAATTCATTTCATATTTTTTGAAGGCATATTTATCAACAACAATTGAATGTATTTCCCTTGGAAAAAAATAGACTCGTTATTCCTCATACCACCTCTATAGAAGAAAAAAATAGAATCCGAAAGATAGATGAAATATTGGAAAGCCTTGTTCAAATCATTTAATTGCAATCTTTCGGTTGATAGGCTCTTCCTAATACCAATGATGTGGGGGTAAAAATAAAAAACATAATCATATCACATTTATTTTCATTTATTTCATTACTTATTACTCTTTTTGTGTTAGGAAACATTGGATAATCATTATAACTAATTTAGAAACTCCAATGATTTATCTATTGGATTCATTGCCTGGAAACCCAACAAACTGACCACACATGATGGAATGTATTAATAATTAATAAACTACATAAATTATTTTACAACCAAACTTCATGTTATATTATTAATATTATCTTTCAATGATGATTATTTAGTTATGATCTGGTTAATTAATATCATGAAAAACAAGGAATGAGGCCAAGGGATAATCAAAAGCATGATGAAAAATTCTACGACTCAACGAGTATCAGGGTATATATAAATATATTTCACTATCGAAAAACATGTTAAAACAAATTACATTTTTTATGAATATTTCTATAATGTTTGAAATAAAAAAGTAGAAAAGATTGTGGTCATTATATTTTAAAATTTATTAGAGAGATCTTATTACATTAAAAAAATAACATTCCTAAAGAGATGTTTTCAAATATACTTACTATTTAATTTAAAATATTTTTAAAATCTTTGTGTATATATATTTTTTGAGTACCACTATGTCAATCAAAAAGACACATATTAACAAGATGATATATATTTTCCCGAAAATGAATGACCAACATACTAGATGATAGAAAATACAAAAATAACATGAAGAAGTGACTTCCATAGAAGTAATGGGTTGTTTCAAATTTATGTTTAATTTATTTATTTTTAGTACTACTCAAATTATAATTTTATTCTTATATTAGTGGATTCATTTGTTTGAGTTTGGGGGGTTTGTTTGAATATGCTTATTCTCTTGACAGATGGAGCTTCGAGGCTGTAACATAGATAATAACGAAACAAATGTGTCAGCATTGTGTACAAAAATCATGAATATGTGAGTTCCTGGTACTTATTTATTTAATTTTTTCTTCAATTTTTCTAGTATTTTTAAGTTATTGTCCTTATCAATTTTATCTAACACTTATTTAATTTTTTCACAGATCATTATGCTTTCCATTAATTCTCTTTGTTGAGACGGAGACACTACAAACAGTTGATGTTATTTAGAAAAAAATTATTTTTGAAAACTAGAAGAGTGAAGGAACCTCATGTGATAATAATTGTTATTTCTCATGATATAATGGGAACATGAGCCTCCTCCACTCTCTTGGATTTTTCCAGCGATATTTTTTTCAACTATGAATACTGATTCAATGTGTAGTTTTAATAGTCGGACAAATAAATACAATGTATGTCATGATAAAATTGGTATTTGAGGTTTCCTTCAAGACTTTGGTGTGTGTAGGAATCATCTGCACGTCAATCTAACACACGGTGTGATAGGTATGACTCTAAGTGCTTCTGTAAAATTGACATAAGTTTAAGTAAAGAAGACAACAAACAAAATCAAAACCAAGAAAACTTTTAAGATAGTTTTGATACCTAAAGTCAATGGTCTATAGTTCATTTGTGACATTTAGGAATCAGTCGCACCTCAATATGAAAAATGATGAGTCCAATATGACTCAATGTGTCTATTTTTATTTAAAATTGAATTTTTTTTATAAATATAACAAGTGACATACTAAAAATGGATAAAACAAATTCATATTATTTTGAAAGATTAAAAGATGATCCATAATCCATTTTTTGCTTGTACAGATCATCATCACCTCAATATAATGCATGGTGTGAACATTATAATTCAATGTGTCTCTATTTAGTCAAAATTGACATTAATTTTAGTAAATAGAACAAGAGGCACATTGGAAACCAAGAAAACACATTTGGAATATTTTGATACTTTAGGAAAATGATCCCTAAGTCATTTTTTGATGTATAGGACTGAACTTCACCTCAATTGGATGCATGTTGTGACCACTATAGCTCTTAGTGTGTATTTTTATTAAAAAATAACATTAATAAATAAAAACAAAAAGTGACATTCTAAAAATGAATAAAACAAAAACAAATTTATTTTTATACTTTAATAAAATTATCCATGAGTCATTTTTGACATGTAGAAATCAATCACACCTCAATCTGATTCATGGTGTGACCAGTACGAAGAATACTGTCCATTATCAATTTAAAAATGACATTTTATTCCAAACATGTAACTCACTAAAACCCAATAAAACTAACTCCCATTGTCTTGATAATCTAGTACTATGATTCATAAGTCATTTTTGATGTTTATAATGTAGTCTCACATCAAACAGATGCATGATGTGACTAGTATTACTCAAAATGCGTGTTTCCTGTTTGAAAAGAAATTTTTGAAAAAAAATGGCATACTAAAAACTAAGAAAATACATTTGGGTTGTTTTAATACTTTAGGAAAACAATATATAAATCGTTTTTTATGTGCAGCAATCAAATTAACCTAAATATGATGCATGGTGTGACTGGTATAACTCCAAGTATCACTTCTTATTTAAAATTGACATTATTTTTATTAAAAATAAATCAAAACATTCTAAAAACTGAGAAAATGAATTCATATTGTTTTTATAATTTATGAATATGATCCATGAGTAATTTTTGACATATAGTGTTAAACCACACCTCAATCTGGTGCATAGTGTGATCGCTATGACTATAAGGGTGTCTTTTATTTAAAATTGAAATTAAAATAAGTTAAAAGAATAAGTGACATACTAAAAAAATGATAAAACACATTTTTATTTTTTTGATACATTTGGAAAATTATCCATGTGTCATTTCTGATATATTGAAATCAATAACACCTCAATTTGATTCTCGGTTTAACTGGTATGACTAAAATCATATGTTATCTGTTAAAAAATGATATTTTTGTTCAAAATGTTTCACTCTCTTAAAAAAAATAAAAAACACTACGATTGACCTAGTAATTTATAACAAATATTCATAAGTCATTTTTGATGTGTATAAAGTAGTCTCACATCAAACTGACACATGATATGAATGGAATAACACAAAATATGTGTTTCTAGTTTAAAATGATATTTTTGTAAATAAACACAACTGGCATCCCAAAAATTGATCAAAAACATTTGTATTGTTTCGATACTTTAGGGAGAGGATCTCTATTTAATTTTTGATGTGTAGGAATTAGGCTCACCTCAATATGATGCGCGGTGTGGCCAATATAACTCAAAGTGTCACTTTTTATTTACAATTGAAATTAATTTTTGTAAAAGAAAAAGCGACATATAGAAAATGGAGAAAACCCGTTCGAATTGTATTCATAATTTAGGAAAATGATACAAGAGTAACTTTTTAGGTGTAAGAGTTAGCCTCGCCTCAATATGATGCATGTTGTGGTCGTTATGACTCCAAGTGTGTCTTTTTATTTCAAATTGACATTAATTTAATTTAAAAGAATAAGTGACATACTGAAAACTATGAAAACATATTTGTATTATTTTGATACTTTTGTAAAATTATTCGTGAGTCATTTTTTATGTGTATAAATCCACATCACCAAATTATGATGCACGGTGTGACTAATATGTCTGAAAGAGTCTGTTTTTAGTATAAATTTGTAATTTTAGTTTAAAACATGTCACTCAGGAAAAACCAAGAAAACATGTTCTGATTCACATTATAATTTAGCACATTGATTCGTAAGTCATTTTTGATTTGTTTTCATCGTTCTGATATCCAACTAATTTATGATATGACTAGTATGACTCAAAATTTGTGTTTCCATTTTGAAATGTCATTTTAGTAAAAAAAATTGGCATACTAAAAATCCTGAAAATGAATTAAAATTATTTTGATAATTTAGGAAACTTATCCATCAGTAATTTTTGATAGGTTTGAATTATCCATACCTTAATCTAATGCATGGTGTGACTGGTATAAATGAAAATGTGTCATTATTTAAAATTGAGATTCATTTTAGTAAAATAAAAAGTGACAAACTCCAAACTGAGAAAACAAATTCTGATTATTTTGGTATTCTAGGACAACGATCCGTAACTAATTTGTGACATGTAATAATTAACACCACCTCAATATAATTCATGGTGTGACTGGTGTAACTCCAAATGTGTCTTTTTTTTATTAAAAATTGTCATTTTATTAATGTATTCTTTCTTATTAATGTTTATTTTATTTCATTAATTTATTACTATAATAAATTTTCTTTCTTATAAAGATGATTATTTTTATTAGGATGAGATGATTTGTTGGGATACCATTGTTGAACATTTTTTGGAGGGTATTATGAGCATCAAAATATAAAACATTAATGTTTTTAGATTTTTGTTGGATAATTTTAAATTCAACCAGATAAAACATTTTCATGAAATATAAAAAAAAGTATTTTTTTTTGTATTACAAATATTTTTTAATTAAATTATTTATTTATTATTAACTGAAATCTAGTTTTTTATCAGTGTGTTGTTGTATTAATAGAACGCTATAGCAATATAGGCCTTTATCAGCACTTATTTTTTCCATAGATAAAGGACCCTCTTTATCAGCACTGTGATTAATAGTACTTTTTTGGCATTGTTAAAATCCTTTTACACACTATAAAAGGTAGTATCTATATTAGTGAGATGAATAAAGAAACTATAAAGGGATAAAATTGGAAATATAATAGTAAGAAACCCTAACATTTGAAGATTAAGTAGAAAATATTTAAGATATACACATAATATTAGGGGGTAGAGGAGGAGGGGTGCAGATGGGCTCTATATATGCATCCCAAGAATGATGTTGGAGGGGGATAGTTTGAGTCAAATAGGGGTCTATTAAGGGGTATGATATTCTTGTAATTTATAAAATTTTCAATAGTTGAAAATATTACATAGTTTGGCCACTTTATTAGTTAAACCATATGCTGACCATGTGAACCAAATAGGAGGAGATTGCTAATAAATTATGTAGGGCATATGGTTTGAGATACCATGAACCTCCCATGAAATTGGATCCACTAAAAGTTGTGTATGTAAAATTGTATCTTAATACACCTTCTTTTAGGATTAATTCAATTAATATACATATAGTACAATCCTAGAAGATCATTAGGCCAAGTATATTTTGGAAATTTGGAATAAAGAATACAAGAATGAGATATGGGTTCGACAATAATAGTTAAAACCTTTAAAAATTACCATAATAACCATTGATCTCTTAAAACTGTGTGGGGTAACATAGCGACGTATATAAGAAAGTGGTGAGATATATATCCCACTAAAGGAAAAATTAAATCCTAACATGATAAAAGTAATAAATGTTAGTCAAAATGAATATCAAGGGGACATAATAGGGGTGATAATCATAAACATGAACATCGATTTATGATACGTGATTATAATATGAAGGAAACATAGGACTATGGTGACAATATAAAACATGACATTCACAACTTGAAAATTAACTTACGACCACAGTTTGGAACTATGGTCTGAGGCTCAAAAACCGTGGCAATATCATATGGCCATGGTATCAGAAATTTGTGGCTGATATCGCCATGGCAGTAGAAAAGTCCTACTGCCCCAGTTTTAACTATGGGAGTAGGGTCATTTTTCATTGGTTTTAATTGTGGAAGTAGGGTCCTAGTGCCACGGTTAAACTATGGCATTAGGGGGGATCTTTCCATGGTTTTAGCCGTGGCACTAGGACCCTACTGCCATGGTTTTAACCCTAGAATTAGGTCACCTAATTCCATGGTTTAACTATGGCACTATGGTCCTACTCCCACAGCTAAAAATATAGCAGTAGTCCCCTATTACCACTAGTACAAATATGTCACTAGTCTCCTACATCCACAGTTATAACTATGGGGATATTTTTTATATAGTATAAAATAAAAAAATTCAGTCCCTTTCTTGCACCCTCATAAATGTTCCTTGAACACCCCCTTGACCCCCACCCCCCGTACCCCTATGCCCCCTAGTCACCCCCCTTGCACCCACTTGAACACCCCCTGCACACCTGTGCCCCCTGGAAAGCCCCATGCACCCCCTTAAACCCCCCCCAACACCCCTAGATATCCCCCTCATACCCCCTAGATTTCCCCCTTGAACCCCCTTGCACCCCCCCACACCCTCGTCGACAACCCCTTTCACCCCCTTGAACCCCCCTGGACAGCCCCCTTACACCCCCTAGACAGCCCCCTACCTCCTAGTCATCCCCCTTGAACACCCCTTGAACACCACCCTACACTACCCTTGAACACCTTGTACCCCCCATGCCTTCCCTGGATAGCACCCTTGAACACCCCTGCACCACCATTCCACCATTGGATATCCCCCGTGCACCCCATTGAACACCCCCCCCCCCCCACACACACACACATCCATTCCCCCTAGACAACCCCCTAGCACCCCATTGGACAACCCCCTTACACCCCCCCCTAGAACACCCCCTACCCCAATCCCCCTAGACATCCCCCTTGCACCCCTGGACACCCCCTTGCACCCCCTTGAAAACCCCATACACCACCATTCCCCATAGACAAATGCCTTGCACCCCCATGGATAACACCCTTTAACACCCCCCCCCCCCACATCCCCATGCCCCCACCCCCTGGATACCCACATCCCAACTGGACACCCCCTCCCTTCTGGACACCCCCTGCACACCCATTGTAACACCCCGAGATTTTATGAAAAGTATTCTTTTTTATTTCACTAATGTCTTGTGTTTTACGCTACAACAAAAGGATCTTGCACAAAACGCATCCTTGACTTGCCTTGCATTACACGCAATCACAACCTTCCTCGATAGCGTGTGTAGTACGCAATACTGAGTTTCACGAAACTATGATATGCTATTAAAATATTATTAGAACTAGCCGTTATGAATAGTAATAACCACTTTTTAAAATTTTAGAAATTTTAGCTCTCAAAATGGACTTCATTTTTGGATTCGGAGTATCGAATTTAGCCTAAGGTGAAATTTTGGTACATTTCGGATAACTTTCATATTCTGATGAATAGTGAAAATTACTAAATTATAATTAAAAAACAACTTTTTCAATCGAAATAATTAATAGTGATAAATTATTAATTTGAGTAGTTTTAAAGTATATTTAGAATATATTTTTACAATTTAATACAATGTTGGTCATTGGATGTAATTTCACATTTAAACCAGACATAAACAAGTGTCAATCTTTTGATAGATATTGTTTCTTAAAAACACGCTATTTGTTTTAACGGCGGGATTTAATTATAAAATTAATTAATGCAACTTCTATGTTATGAATTTGGTAAAATAGACTTCATTTTTGAATTCGGAATATGAAATATAGCTTAGGATGAAATTTTGGCATTGTTCTGAAAAACATCAATTTTTGATGAATATTGAAACTACTAAGTGGTAGTTAAAAAACTGAATTTTTCATAAAACTTAATTTTACCGCTTCTGTGAATGGAATTTCAAAAATCCGAGAGACACGGTTGATGTTAGTAAGTAAAATGTGGTTCAATGAGATGAAAATAATTTTTGGTGAATAGTAACTTTTTACTTTTATTTACCACGGTTAAAAGTAAATAGGGTAATTAAGGGTAAGAATGATATTAATATTACCATAACACATGTCCTAATTCTATTGTACAAGTGTATCTCGACCAAAAACAACCTTAAGTGTAAAATATTATCATTTAGGCCCACTTGGATTAGATTAGGACATTTATTATTATTTAATTCAAAGAAGAGTTAAAAGAGTTAAAATCAATGTTTATTTACTAAAACATTTTTAATATAGGGTTATACATAAGATAAATTCGATTGTAAGTATTCATTAGAAAGATAAAAATATTTCCTACATAATGATATTTTATTTATAATTTTTATACTTTAAATAAATTAATTTATTTATGACACAACAATGATTCAGTAATTACCCTTTTTAAGGAAATATTAACATAATTGATGTTATAAATGCTAAAATGAATGTAATTTGAGACTTTTTATGAATTCCACTAATTTTCTAGGTTACTATGATATATTATTGTTGCTTTAATCAACTTGGTTCGAACATATAATTCTGTTATGACTTTCACAAAAATCATATATCAAATAGTGTCAAAATTGACACAAAATAGTTTTTAAATCCAATATGATATTATTAATTGTTATTTTATTCCTAAAAATCTAAGGTTCGGCCAAATGACTTAGATAAGGATATATATATTAATAATAACCAATTTGGGGTTCGTTTGGCATGTTATAGTAAGTGTATTAACCATATAGTGAAAGAAAACAAAAAGACACGGTAAAAATTAAATTATTTAACTTAGAGTTAAATCTAATTGATAAGGTTAAAATAATACCCTAAACTTGTCTAAATCCTATTGGATGATTGGATTTCGACCCATCCCCACTTTATCTTTGAAATAAGACCCTTTAGAACCATTATAAACCGATTTTGATCTTAATATAAAATAATATTTTGAGATATTCCTAAGGTGCCCCTCTCCTCCCTTATAAAAGAACACCTCCTCCCCCTCCTCCTCACACCAATTTGAGCGCTCAAGATCGGCCAAACCCTGCCAAAATCTCTTCTCCACTTCCCTAGAAACATCCTAGAGGTTCCGGTCTTCCTCAAAGACCAATTTTAGTGCCCTAAGAGGAGGTCTCAAAGAGGCGCTTCAAAGAAGAGGTAATTACCGTTACCAATTCTTTCATCTTTATTTCTTCTTCCACTTATTCTTCTTAGGTTGTTTCATTATGAAGTAATAACATCAGTATCACTCATATACTGATATGTTATTTTATGTATGAAACAACCCTATTTCACCATCTATCCATCCTACGGAAAAAGAAATCACCGCGCGTGCGTACGTACGAAATACCGTCTCCACGCCGTGGTGTAATCTATTTTCCACCACCACCTTACATGGATGGGTATAATGGTGTAAAGAATAACTATACATAGTTATTACAAAATAATATTGATTCTGATATATTGTATAATCCACTCCAATTCAATTCAATATTTATGGAAATGATATCATCGTTCGTGCGTACGTACGGACTACCGTCTCCACGACGCGATGAGATTCATTCTCCATGTTAACCATTTAAGAATGATTAAAAAGTATATATAAGAAATAATAATGAAATATATGAAATTATAAAGCTACTGATTTATGTATATATGTATATTTATGTCATCTACTTACTTCCATTCAAGACAATAAGGAATGGAAAACAGCGTTCATGCGTACGTACGGACTACCGTCTCCATGAACGGTGTTTTTCATTTCATTTATCTATATATTATATATTTATATATACTGAATATATATGATATATAAATCATATTTTATATTCTGGAAGTAATTAAATCATGATATAAGTAATAATAATGTCATGGACAACAAGTCAAAACACCTACGATAAATGAAACGATTTTACCCAAAACGCTTCTTTAACATGGAGTTTACAAAAGAATGGGTAAGATAAAGTCATAAGTGAACCATATATGATATCATAACAATGAATATGATTCTGTAATAAGTCAATGACATTATTTAAATCATTATACAGGAGGTTCGGACACATATGAAGCAAATCGGACCTAAGGTAAGGGAAATATCACATTCTCACTTTTATCGGAGATTGTTTTTACTTTGGTAATTACTGGGGTGTCTTTTATCATCCACATCCATGTTTCCTCAATATGTAATATTATTTCCATCCAACTACAATTGTTTAAATCCATTTTTACCCTTCGGTGTGTTTTTAGTAATATGTATGAAAGGAATCTTTTGTCGTTTTTCGTATGAGGTACTTTTTTACTTTTCCGACAAAAGTACGAAGAATGTTTTTTCAACTTATACGGAATGAATGGATATTTAAAAAATTATTTCCAAGAAGCTTCCTTTACAAGTTTTCAAGTTTATTTTTAATCAACTTCTTTTAGTTTGAAATTTTAAGACATGTTAAGAAAGGAAAATGTTTTTGAAGTAGAAAGGATATTTTCCTCAAGAATAGAGTTCAAGTATTATATCAAAATTATTTTCCATCTAAGATAATAAAAGGGTTATGTTTTTATCCCTATTATTACATGGATTTGATTATGTTGTGATGGAAATATTTTTATGAATTCCTTTATCTTATATGAATTTTTTTATGATGTCATATTGTTTAAGAATCCCATTTTTATTACATTGGTTACGCTATGATGTATGGTTTATGATTATGTGGCACACATAAGAAAGGATTCATTATAAGATGGGTGGGACCTATATCTCCCTCCAATGCATTGGGTAAAGATTTTATATCTCATGAGATAGACAGGGCTGGAACGGTAGGTTATACCGGTTCAGTGAAACAGGACTGAAACGAGGGTTACTCGATTCAGAAAGGGACTTTGTCCACTAAGATAGTCTTGGAAATGAGTCTTGACTAACAAGAAATGATTATCTATGATTATGTGTGTATGCCACAAAGTTTCATGTTTTAAGTTATGATTATTGGATTTCATTTCACTACTATGATTTATCCCATGTTATGAAATTATGCTCTCTTTTGTAGGTTAAGATCTCCAAAAGTTATGTTCTTATGAATATGATGTGATTGATTTTTCTTTTGTTCACCCTTACTGAGCATTTGAGCTCACCCTTTTATGTTTTCTTTTCCCCAGGATATAAAGAAAGGTTTTAGGTAAAAAAAAGGAAGATCTTTAATGGAGATGTTGAAGATCTTTCACCACAATTAGAAGATTTTATTCCGAGTTTCCAAAGACACTAAACTATTACGATCCTTGTGTGTGTGTTTTTGTTATGTACTAAGTATTCCGCAAAAGTAATGTAATGTTCATGTACGTCATGCTTCAGGTCTCTACAGTTGGTATCAGAGGAAAGGTTTAGTCAACCTTTGGAAACTAGGATGCGAGAACTTTAGTGAGATCTCTAGAGATATTTATAAGGTTTTTCTAGGGATGTCCCTAAGGATAAGTATACGTATAGGATACAGTACTATAACTACGGAAACGATCTTAGAATTTAACCTAAGAAGTTAGATATTGAGGATACTCCCCCTTTATGATGTTATTTTCCCTAGCATGATTTTTTCCTCTCACACTATTCTTTTTGGGTATTAGAAAATGGCTGGAAACAAGATGATTCACGATAATGGAGGATATGATGGACAATGGGATGATATTCTTCATGAGAAACCAAATGAAATGGGATTTGGAAGTCCAAACATCATTATTATGCCGAATCACCAATCTCATAATATGATCAATAAAGTAAAATTTGGTATGTTTCCTGACTCGTCTAATAAGAGAAAGATGGAGTTTCATGATGATCATAGAAGAAAGAAAGTTCAATTTCCCCTATGTAAATCATGTGGGAAGAGGCATCAAGGAGAATGTTTCAAAGGAACTGGAAGATGCTTTGGGTGTGGAAAAGAAGGACACAAATCCAGTAAGTGCAAAGGAAAAGGTTCAGTTAACACCAGGGATGAGGATAATGGTATTGCTACGACATCAACAATGGTTAAATGTTTTAAATGTGTAATGTATGGGCATTATACAAACCAATTCCCTAAGGGAAAGTCACATGAAGATAATCAGTATGGTCGTATGGGTAGTATTTATGTGGATGATGATGAAGAGACTACAAATGATATGTGAGATGAAAGAATTGTTGAAGCTCGGTCAATGGTTTAAGAATGTAGTGGAATGATTACATTTTTATCATGGGTAATGTTGTATAAGTAATCTAATGCTACTATGGAATAAAGAGATATCTATGGATTGTTACACTGTTGTCTTTCCTTGGGTTTTGAAAGTGTATGATTAATGTTACCAGTATCCATGAAAGGTTTTTCAGATATTTTGGGAATGTAGATGATATGCGCATAATGAAGGGATAAGGAGAAAATTAAATGTTTGATAGTATTCATGAGCTCATGACTGATATAAGGAGAAGGTTTTATCATGGTTTGAGTATATAGAATTTTGAGGATTTTGGTATGTGGAATGAGTTAACTTTTGACAGCATTCATGTTTTCACTATGGTTTAATATGTATTCATTTTTTCAAGAGAATACATGATTAAGGCCTTCAAATGTTTGGAATGTGACCAACAAAACATATCTTATGATATATGGGGATCGAAGATGGTGTTAAATCTCTGGTATTCGTTTTCACTATGTTATGAGAGTGGACTGCAGTATTATAGATAAGCCTAAAGATTGGAATGGATTATGTTGGACATAAGTTAGTATTGTTTAAGGATAGAAGTTTTTTTTCGATATTATTGATGGGATGTTATAGTATTATAGTTTTAGAAAAAGGACAACCTGCAGGACGGGCGATAGCCCATCGCTTCGGACAAGGCTGTAGGAATCGAACCCACAACCGAAGTGCGACTGGCCTTTATCGCCTACCACTGGCCTATAGAAAGTCCCTGTTTAGTAGAAACTAGTTTTATTATGTTAAGCAGTATGATATATGAAGTATAAGCCCATTTTAGGAACCATATATGATTAATCCCACTATAGATCGACTTATGTATATAAATTTTGCTAACCTTTTAAGACAGATGGAATGACCCATCATTCTATCACATGATCTGATAAAACTTCACGAATAACAAATTCAACTTCATTTATTTAAGAGATGAAGTGGAAATTGTTAAAGGCACGAACAATAGTGAGGTTGTACCAACATAAAGGAAGTATTTATTCTAAATCAAATTCTTTAACTTTAGGGAAACGATCTTGAAAACCAAAAATGTTGTCCTAGTGATCTTATATCTGATGAATCAGATGGTACCTTAGATCGTCACAAATTTATGGATTTGTGATTGTTGTCTTTTCCATAGCCATGTTCTCTACCACTCTCCATCAGAACATGATTGTTAGATTTTTCTTCCATATCCATATTTTCACCTATGTGGAAACCCAGTGATTAGTTTATTTGGGTAACCGTTACATTTCATACTTTTGTTTTTAAAGATTGGTTTTGATATTCCTTTTTACGATGTGGTTTTCTATTAAATAAACTGTCGAATAGTAAACCATTTATAACCCCGACGAATTTCGAGGGCGAAATTCATTTTAAGGGGGGTAGAATGTAACACCCCGAGATTTTATGAAAAGTATTCTTTCTTATTTCACTAATGTCTTGTGTTGTACGCTACAACAAAAGGAGCTTGCACAACACGCATCCTTGACTTGCCTTGCATTACACGCAATCACAACCTTCCTCGATAGCGTGTGTAGTACGCAATACTGAGTTTCACGAAACAACGATATGCTATTAAAATATTATTAGAACTAGCCGTTATGAATAGAAATAACCACTTTTTAAAATTTTAGAAATTTTAGCTCTCAAAATGGACTTCATTTTTGGATTCGGAGTATTGAATTTAGCCTAAGGTGAAATTTTGGTACATTTCGGATAACTTTCATATTCTGATGAATAGTGAAAATTACTAAATTATAATTAAAAAACAATTTTTTCAATCGAAATAATTAATAGTGATAAATTATTAATTTGAGTAGTTTTAAAGTATATTTAGAATATATTTTTACAATTTAATACAATGTTGGTCATTGGATGTAATTTCACATTTAAACCAGACATAAACAAGTGTCAATCTTTTGATAGATATTGTTTCTTAAAAACACGCTATTTGTTTTAACAGCGGGATTTAATTATAAAATTAATTAATGAAACTTCTATGTTATGAATTTGGTAAAATAGACTTCATTTTTGAATTCGGAATATGAATTATAGCTTAGGATGAAATTTTGGCATTGTTCAGAAAAACATCAATTTTTGATGAATAGTGAAACTACTAAGTGGTAGTTAAAAAACTGAATTTTTCATAAAACTTAATTTTACCGCTTCTGTGAATGGAATTTCAAAAATCCGAGAGACACGGTTTATGTCAGTAAGTAAAATGTGGTTCAATGAGATGAAAATAATTTTTGGTGAATAGTAACTTTTTACTTTTATTTACCACGGTTTAAAGTAAATAGGGTAATTAAGGGTAAGAATGATATTAATATTACCCTAACACATGTCCTAATTCTATTGGACAAGTGTATCTCGACCAAAAACAACCTTAAGTGTAAAATATTATCATTTAGGCCCACTTGGATTAGATTAGGACATTTATTATTATTTAATTCAATGAAGAGTTAAAAGAGTTAAAATCAAAGTTTATTTACTAAAACATTTTTAATATAGGGTTATACATAAGATAAATTCGATTGTAAATATTCATTAGAAAGATACAAATATTTCCTACATAATGATATTTTATTTATAATTTTTAGACTTAAAATAAATTAATTTATTTATCACACAACGATGATGCAGTAATTACCCTTTTTAAGGAAATTTTAACATAATTGATGTTATAAATTCTCAAATGAATGTAATTTGAGACTTTTTATGAATTCCACTAATTTTATAGGTTACTATGATATATTAGTGTTGATTTAATGAACTTGTTTCGAACATATAATTCTGTTATGACTTTCACAAAAATCATATATCAAATAGTGTCCAAATTGACACAAAATAGTTTTTAAATCCAATATTATATTATTAATTGTTATTTTATTACTAAAAATCTAAGGTTCGGCCAAAAGACTTAGATATAGATATATATATTATTAATAAACAATTTGGGGTTCGTTTGTCATGTTATAGTAAGTGTATTAACCATATAGTGAAAGAAAACAAAAAGACACGGTAAAAATTAAATTATTTAACTTAGAGTTAAATCTAATTTATAAGGTTAAAATAATACCCTAAACTTTTCTAAATACTATTGGATGATATGATTTCGACCCATCCCCACTTTAGCTTTGAAATAAGACCCTTTGGAACCATTATAAACCGATTTTTATCTTAATATAAAATAATATTTTGAGATATTCCTAAGGTGCCCCTCTCCTCCCTTATAAAAGAACACCTCCTCCCCCTCCTCCTCACACCAATTTGAGCACTCAAGCTCGGCCAACCCCTGCCAAAATCTCTTCTCCACTTCCCTAAAAACATCCTAGGGGTTCTGGTCTTCCTCAAAGACCAATTTTAGTGCCCTAATAGGAGGTCTCAAAGAGGCGCTTCAAAGAAGAGGTAATTACCGTTACCAATTCTTTCATCTTTATTTATTCTTCCACTTCTTCTTATTAGGTTGTTTCATTATGAAGTAATAACATCAGTATCACTCATATACTGATATGTTATTTTAAGTATGAAACAACCCTATTTCACCATCTATCCATCCTACAGAAAAAGAAATCACCGCGCGTGCGTACGTACGGAATACCGTCTCCACGCCGTGGTGTAATCTATTTTCCACCACCACCTTACATGGATGGGTATAATGGTGTAAAGAATAACTATACATAGTTATTACAACATCATATTGATTCTTATATATTGTATAATCCACTCCAATTCAATTCAATATTTATGGAAATGATATCATCGCTCGTGCGTACGTACGGACTACCGTCTCCACGACTCGATGAGATTCATTCTCCATGTTAACCATTTAAGAATGATTAAAAAGTATATATAAGAAATAATAATGAAATATATGACATTATAAAGCTTCTGGATTTATGTATATATGTATATGTATGTCATCTACTTACTTCCATTCAAGACAATAAGGAATGGAAAACAACGTTCATGCGTACGTACGGACTACCGTCTCCATGAACGGTGTTTTTCATTTCATTTATCTATCTATTATATATTTATATATACTGAATATATATGATATATAAATCATATTTTATATTCTGGAAGTAAGTAAATCATGATATAAGTAATAATAATGTCGAGGACAACAAGTCAAAACACCTACGATAAATGAAACGATTTTACCCAAAACGCTTCTTTAACATAGATTTTACAAAAGAATGGGTAAGATAAAGTCATAAGTGAATCATATATGATATCATAACAATGAATATGATTCTGTAATAAGTCAATGACATTATTTAAATCATTATACAGGAGGTTCGGACACATACGAAGCAAATCGGACCTAAGGTAAGGGAAATATCACAATCTCACTTTTATCCGAGATTGTTTTTACTTCGGTAATTACTGGGGTGTATTTTATCATCCACATCCATGTTTCCTCAATATGTAATATTATTTCCATCCAACTAAAATTGTTTAAATCCATTTTTACCCTTCGGTGTGTTTTTAGTAATATGTATGAAAGGAATCTTTTGTCGTTTTTCATACGAGGTACTTTTTGACTTTTCCGACAAAAGTACGAAGAATGTTTTTTTTAACTTATACGGCATGAATGGATTTTTAAAAAATTATTTCCAAGAAGCTTCCTTTACAAGTTTTCAAGTTTATTTTTAATCAACTTCTTTTAGTTTGAAATTTTAAGACATGTTAAGAAAGGAAAATGTTTTTGAAGTAGAAAGGATATTTTCCTCAAGAATAGAGTTCAAGTATTATATCAAAATTATTTTTCATCTAAGATAATAAAAGGGGTATATTTTTATCCCTATTATTACATGGATTTGATTATGTTGTGATGGAAATATTTTTATGAATTCCTTTATCCTATATGAATTTTTTTATGATGTCATGTTGTTTAAGAATCCCATTTGTATTACATGGGTTACGCTATGATGTATGGTTTATGATTATGTGGCACACATAAGAAAGGATTCATTATAAGATGGGTGGGACCTATATCTCCCTCCAATGCATTGGGTAAAGATTTTATATCTCATGAGATAGACAGGGCTGGAACGGTAGGTTATACCGGTTCAGTGAAACAGGACTGAAACGAGGGTTACTCGATTCAGAAAGGGACTTTGTCCACTAAGATAGTCTTGGCAATGAGTCTTGACTAACAAGAAATGATTATCTATGATTATGTGTGTATGCCACAAGTTTCATGTTTTAAGTTATGATTATTGGATTTCATTTCACTACTATGATTTATCCCATGTTATGAAATTATGCTCTCTTTTGCAGGTTAAGATTTCCAAAAGTTATGTTCTTATGAATATGATGTGATTGATTTTTCTTTTGTTCACCCTTACTGAGCATTTGAGCTCACCCTTTTATGTTTTCTTTTCCCCAGGATATAAAGAAAGGTTTTAGGTAAAAAAAAGGAAGATCTTTAATGGAGATGTTGAAGATCTTTCACCACGATTAGAAGATTTTATTCAGAGTTTCCAAAGACACTAAACTATTACGATCCTTGTGTGTGTGTTTTTGTTATGTACTAAGTATTCCGCAAAAGTAATGTAATGTTCATGTACGTCAAGCTTCGGGTCTCTACAGTTGGTATCAGAGAAAAGGTTTAGTCAACCTTTGGAAACTAGGATGCGAGAACTTTAGTGAGATCTCTAGAGATATTTATAAGGTTTGTCTAGGGATGTCCCTAAGGATAAGTATACGTATAGGATACAGTCCTATAACTACGGTAACGATCTTAGAATTTAACCTAAGAAGTTAGATATTGAGGATACTCCCCCTTTATGATGTTATTTTCCCTAGCATGATTTTTGCCTCTCACACTATTATTTTTGGGTTTTAGAAAATGGCTGGAAACAAGATGATTCACGATAATGGAGGATATGATGGACAATGGAATGATATTATTAATGAGAAACCAAATGAAATGGGATTTGGAAGTCCAAACATCATTATTATGCCGAATCAGCAATCTCATAATATGATCAATAAAGTAAAATTTGGTAAGTTTCCTGACTCGTCTAATAAGTGAAAGATGGAGTTTCATGATGATCATAGAGGAAAGAAAGTTCAATTTCCCCTATGTAAATCATGTGGGAAGAGGCATCAAGGAGAATGTTTCAAAGGAACTGGATGATGCTTTGGGTGTGGAAAAGAAGGACACAAAGCCTGTAAGTGCAAAGGAAAAGGTTCAGTTAACACCAGGGATGAGGATAATGGTATTGCTACGACATCAACAATGGTTAATTGTTTTAAATGTGGAATGTATGGGCATTATACAATCCAATTCCCTAAGGGAAAGTCTCATGAAGATAATCAGTATGGTCGTATGGGTAGTATTAATGTGGATGATGATGAAGAGACTACAAATGATATGTGAGATGAAAGAATTGTTGAAGCTCGGTCAATGGTTTAAGAATGTAGTGGAATGATTACATTTTTATCATGTGTAATGTTGTATAAGTAATCTCATGCTACTATGGAATAAAGAGATATCTATGGATTGTTACACTGTTGTCTTTCCTTGGGTTTTGAAAGTGTATGATTAATGTTACCAGTATCCATGAAAGGTTTTTCAGATATTTTGGGAATGTAGATGATATGCGCATAATGAAGGGATAAGGAGAAAATTAAATGTTTGATAGTATTCATGAGCTCATGACTGATATAAGGAGAAGGTTATATCATGGTTTGAGTATATAGAATTTTGAGGATTTTGGTATGTGGAAAGAGTTAACTTTTGACAGCATTCATGTTTTCACTATGGTTTAATAGGTATTCATTTTTTCAAGAGAATATATGATTAAGGCCTTCAAATGTTTGGAATGTGACCAACAAAACATATCTTATGATATATGGGGATCGACGATGGTGTTAAATCTCTGGTAATCATTTTCACTATGTTATGAGAGTGGACTGCAGTATTATGGATAAGATGAAAGATTGGAATGGATTATGTTGGACATAAGTTAGTATTGTTTAAGGATAGAAGTTTTTTTCGATATTATTGATGGGATGTTATAGTATTATAGTTTTACAAAAAGGACAACCTGCAGGACGGGCGACAGCCCATCGCTTCGGACAAGGCTGTAGGAATCGAACCCACAACCGAAGTGCGACTGGCCTTTATCGCATACCACTGGCCTATAGGAAGTCCCTGTTTAGTAGAAACTAGTTTTATTATATTAAGCAGTATGATATATGAAGTATAAGCCCATTTTAGGAACCATATATGATTAATCCCACTATAGATCGACTTATGTATATAAATTTTGCTAACCTTTTGAGACAGATGGAATGACCCGTCATTCTATCACATGATCTGCTAACACTTCACGAATAACAAATTCAACTTCATTTATTTAAGAGATGAAGTGGAAATTGTTAAAAGCACGAACAACAGTGAGGTTGTACCAACATAAAGTAAGTATTTATTCTAAATCAAATTCTTTAACTTTAGGGAAACGATCTTGAAAACCAAAAATGTTGTCCTAGTGATCTTATATCTGATGAATCAGATGGTACCTTAGATCATCACAAATTTATGGATTTGTGATTGTTGGCTTTTCCATAGCCATGTTCTCTACCACTCTCCATCAGAACATGATGGTTAGTTTTTTCTTCCATATCCATATTTTCACCTATGTGGAAACCCAGTGATTAGTTTATTTGGGTAACCGTTACGTTTCATACTTTTGTTTTTAAAGATTGGTTTTGATATTCCTTTTTACGATGTGGGTTTTCTATTAAATAAATTGTCGAATAATAAACCATTTATAACCCCGACGAATTTCGAGGGCGAAATTCATTTTAAGGGGGGTAGAATGTAGTACCCCGAGATTTTATGAAAAGTATTCTTTTTTATTTCACTAATGTCTTGTGTTGTACGCTACAACAAAAGGAGCTTTCACAACACGCATCCTTGACTTGCCTTGCATTACACGCAATCGCAACCTTCCTCGATAGCGTGTGTAGTACGCAATACTGAGTTTCACGAAACAACGATATGCTATTAAAATATTATTAGAACTAGCCGTTATGAATAGCAATAACCACTTTTTAAAATTTTAGAAATTTTAGCTCTCAAAATGGACTTCATTTTTGGATTCGGAGTATCTAATTTTTCCTAAGGTGAAATTTTGGTACATTTCGGATAACTTTCATATTCTGATGAATAGTGAAAATTATTAAATTATAATTAAAAAACAACTTTTTCAATCGAAATAATTAATAGTGATAAATTATTAATTTGAGTAGTTTTAAAGTATATTTAGAATATATTTTTACAATTTAATACAATGTTGGTCATTGGATGTAATTTCACATTTAAACCAGACATAAACAAGTGTCAATCTTTTGATAGATATTGTTTCTTAAAAACACGCTATTTGTTTTAACAGCGGGATTTAATTATAAAATTAATTAATGCAACTTCTATGTTATGAATTTGGTAAAATAGACTTCATTTTTGAATTCGGAATATGAAATATAGCTTAGGATGAAATTTTGGCATTGTTCTGAAAAACATCAATTTTTGATGAATAGTGAAACTACTAAGTTGTAGTTAAAAAACTGAATTTTTCATAAAACTTAATTTTACCGCTTCTGTGAATGGAATTTCAAAAATCCGAGAGACACGGTTGATGTCAGTAAGTAAAATGTGGTTCAATGAGATGAAAATAATTTTTGGTGAATAGTAACTTTTTACTTTTATTTACCACGGTTAAAAGTAAATAGGGTAATTAAGGGTAAGAATGATATTAATATTACCCTAACACATGTCCTAATTCTATTGGAGAAGTTTATCTCAACCAAAAACAACCTTAAGTGTAAAATATTATCATTTAGGCCCACTTGGATTAGATTAGGACATTTATCATTATTTAATTCAATGAAGAGTTAAAAGAGTTAAAATCAAAGTTTATTTACTAAAACATTTTTAATATAGGGTTATACATAAGATAAATTCGATTGTAAATATTAATTAGAATGCTAAAAAACTTTCCTACATAATTATATTTTATTTATAATTTTTAGACTTTAAATAAATTAATTTATTTATCACACAACGATGATGCAGTAATTACCCTTTTTAAGGAAATATTAACATAATTGATGTTATAAATTCTCAAATGAATGTAATTTGAGACTTTTTATGAATTCCACTAATTTTATAGGTTACTATGATATATTAGTGTTGATTTAATCAACTTGGTTCGAACATATAATTCTGTTATGACTTTCACAAAAATCATATATCAAATAGTGTCAAAATTGACACAAAATAGTTTTTAAATCCAATATTATATTATTAATTGTTATTTTATTCCTAAAAATCTAAAGTTCGGCAAAATGACTTAGATATAGATATATATATTAATAATAAACAATTTGGGGTTCGTTTGTCATGTTATAGTAAGTGTATTAACCATATAGTGAAAGAAAACAAAAAGACACGGTAAAAATTAAATTATTTAACTTAGAGTTAAATCTAATTTATAAGGTTAAAATAATACCCTAAACTTGTCTAAATCCCATTGGATGATAGGATTTCGACCCATCCCCACTTTATCTTTGAAATAATACCCTTTGGAACCACTATAAATTGATTTTGATCTTAATATAAAATAATATTTTGAGATATTCCTAAGGTGCCCCTCTCCTCCCTTATAAAAGAACACCTCCTCCCCCTCCTCCTCACACCAATTTGAGCGCTCAAGATCGGACAACCCCTGCCAAAATCTCTTCTCCACTTCCCTAGAATCATCCTAGAGGTTCTGGTATTCCTCAAAGACCAATTTTAGTGCCCTAAGAGGAGGTCTCAAAGAGGCGCTTCAAAGAAGAGGTAATTACCGTTACCAATTCTTTCATCTTTATTTCTTCTTCCACTTCTTCTTCTTAGGTTGTTTCATTATGAAGTAATAACATCAGTATCAATCATATACTGATAGGTTATATTAAGTATGAAACAACCCTATTTCACCATCTATCCATCCTACGGAAAAATAAATCACCGCGCGCGCGTACGTACGGAATACCGTCTCCACGCCGTGGTGTAATCTATTTTCCACCACCACCTTACATGGATGGGTATAATGGTGTAAAGAATAACTATACATAGTTATTACAACATCATATTGATTCTGATATATTGTATAATCCACTCCAATTCAATTCAATATTTATGGAAATGATATCATCGCTCGTGCGTACGTACGGACTACCGTCTCCACGACGCGATGAGATTCATTCTCCATGTTAACCATTTAAGAATGATTAAAAAGTATATATAAGAAATAATAATGAAATAAATGACATTATAAAGCTACTGGATTTATGTATATATGTATATGTATGTCATCTACTTACTTCCATTCAAGACAATAAGGAATGGAAAACAGCGTTCATGCGTACGTACGGACTACCGTCTCCATGAACGGTGTTTTTCATTTCATTTATCTATCTATTATATATTTATATATACTGAATATATATGATATATAAATCATATTTTATATTCTGGGAGTAAGTAAATCATGATATAAGTAATAATAACATCAAGGACAACAAGTCAAAACACCTACGATAAATGAAACGATTTTACCCAAAACGCTTCTTTAACATAGATTTTACAAAAGAATGGGTAAGATAAAGTCATAAGTGAACCATATATGATATCATAACAATGAATATGATTCTGTAATAAGTCAATGACATTATTTAAATCATTATACAGGAGGTTCGGACACATACGAAGCAAATCGGACCTAAGGTAAGGGAAATATCACAATCTCACTTTTATCCGAGATTGTTTTTACTTTGGTAATTACTGGGGTGTATTTTATCATCCACATCCATGTTTCCTCAATATGTAATATTATTTCCATCCAACTACAATTGTTTAAATCCATTTTTACCCTTCGGTGTGTTTTTAGTAATATGTATGAAAGGAAACTTTTGTCGTTTTTCGTACGAGGTACTTTTTGACTTTTCCGACAAAAGTACGAAGAATGTTTTTTTTAACTTATACGGCATGAATGGATTTTTTAAAAATTATTTCCAAGAAGCTTCCTTTACAAGTTTTCAAGTTTATTTTTAATCAAATTCTTTTAGTTTGAAATTTTAAGACATGTTAAGAAAGGAAAATGTTTTTGAAGTAGAAAGGATATTTTCCTCAAGAATAGAGTTCAAGTATTATATCAAAATTATTTTCCATCTAAGATAATAAAAGGGTTCTGTTTTTATCCCTATTATTACATGGATTTGATTATGTTGTGATGGAAATATTTTTATGAATTCCTTTATCTTATATGAATTTTTTTATGATGTCATGTTGTTTAAGAATCCCATTTTTATTACATGGGTTACGCTATGATGTATGGTTTATGATTATGTGGCACACATAAGAAAGGATTCATTATAAGATAGGTGGGACCTATATCTCCCTCCAATGCATTGGGTAAAGATTTTATATCTAATGAGATAGACAGGGCTGGAACGGTAGGTTATACCCGTTCAGTGAAACAGGACTGAAACGAGGGTTACTCGATTTAGAAAGGGACTTTGTCCACTAAGATAGTCTTGGCAATGAGTCTTGACTAACAAGAAATGATTATCTATGATTATGTGTGTATGCCACAAAGTTTCATGTTTTAAGTTATGATTATTGGATTTCATTTCACTACTATTATTTATCCCATGTAATGAAATTATGCTCTCTTTTGCAGGTTAAGATTTCCAAAAGTTATGTTCTTATGAATATGATGTGATTGATTTTTCTTTTGTTCACCCTTACTGAGCATTTGAGCTCACCCTTTTATGTTTTCTTTTCCCCAGGATATAAAGAAAGGTTTTAGGTAAAAAAAGGAAGATCTTTAATGGAGATGTTGAAGATCTTTCACCACGATTAGAAGATTTTATTCCGAGTTTCCAAAGACACTAAACTATTACGATCCTTGTGTGTGTGTTTTTGTTATGTACTAAGTATTCCGAAAAAGTAATGTAATGTTCATGTACGTCAAGCTTCGGGTCTCTACACCCATGCCTTCTTCACCCCCTTCTGGACACCCCCTTGCACCCCATGGACAGCTCCCTTGGCCCCATGATAGCCCCTTAAAGTAGCCCACCCCCTGGACACCCCCCTTAAACACCCATGTTGCACCCCCTGTAAAATCCCCCCCCCCTCGCGCACAAATCCCCCAATCCCCACCCCCCTCCTGGACACCCCCATCAATGGGACACCCCCACTCCTCAACAACTCCCCCCCCCCCACCTGGACAACACCCCCAGTACACCCCCCATGACAACCCACTTTAACACCACCTTTGAATATTGCATACCTAACCTATATCTATGTGGAAATTGGAGAATAACAATAAAAAAATTTCATAGGTTTATTATGAATGGGTTGAAAATAGGATTCATTATGGGGGTTGATGGATTGGATATCAAAGTCATCTCACATTATACTTATTCACAAATCCAATATGGTGGAAGACTTACCAACCCATTTGGCATAATTTTATGGATCCTGGGTTTATACCTATTGTCATTCCATCCAATTAAACTTTTGAAAGGAGGCATAACCGTAACATAATTCACTACATGAAGAACTAACTCTCTTGTGCCAAGTAATCATTGTTCATTTCCATTTAACACATTAAATTCATTATGTTCAACTTGTACCCCCTGGACGGCCCCTTGAACACCCCCCCTACACACCCATGCGCTATTGCACCACCCACCCCCCCTCTAGGACACCCCTACCCCTTTCAACCTCCACCCTGAACCCCTCCCCCGGCCCCTTACACCCCCTCTCCCCTGCATACCCCCTACACCCTACCCATGCTGCTTGAAAAGGAACCCAGCATACGCCACACCCATAACTCCCCATGGACCCCCCCCCCCCTCTCCTTGCACCCACCCCCCCCCCCCCCCCCCCGCCGCACACCCCCTGACCCCTCCCACCATCACATCCCATACCTTCTCCACCCACCTACATACACCCCCTGCCCATTGAACACCGCACATGCACCCAACCAAACCCCTTAAAAACCCAGCACACCTCTTGTACCCCCCAGCACCCATTGCACCCCCATTCCCCCCAGCACACCCCCTTTCCCCTCACCCTACACACCCCACCCCCGTTAACACTCCCCATGCCCACCCCATGCACACTGTACAACCCCCCACCCCCCATGCCCACCCCCAGCACCATACCCTACCCCTTTCAAAAAAACCCATCACCCCCTGCACGCCCCTTGGACCCCCTATGCACCCCCCCCCCCCGACCAAGCACACCCTGACCCCCTCACCCTGCACCCCCCTCCCACCCCACCCGCCTACACACACCCCTTGCCCACGCCCCCTTCCCACCCCCTGCACACTACATCCCCCCCCCTTCCAACCCAATTCACCCTACCCTACCCCATCCAAAAATCCCAGCACCCCCCCCCCCCACACACCGTTTGACCCCCCCCCCCCCCACACACACACACACACAACCCTTGCACCCCCTCCCCCCTCAACCCAGCAAACCCCCAGGCCCCCTCAACCTACACACCCCACTACCCACCCCACCCCTGCACAAACCCACTTCCCACTCCCTACACACTTCACAACCCCCACCCATGCCCACCCCCTGAATCCTACCCAACCCCTTCAAAAAACTTTTCACAACCCCTGCACACCCCTTGGACCCCCTTACACCCCTTGCACCCCTCTCCCCTCTCCCCCAACACACCCCCTACCCCTCACCCTACGCACCCCCTGCCCGCCCCACCCCCATCACACACCCCTATACACCCCACTGCACACTTCACACCCCCATGCCTACCCCTTACACCCTACCCTACCCCTTAAAAAAAACATCATCACACCCACCCCCTGCACACCCCTTGGAACCCCTCCCCTACCCCCATCATATGCCCTACCCACCCAATGCACCATCCACCCCTACCCCCCCCCCCGACAGCCTATGTTTTTGGTCCCTGTAAGGAATATAGATAGTGAGGTTAGATAATATGACCTATTTGGATCAGCGGTTGAGTAGTGGTGTATGGGAAGCCATATGAATCATTTATGGGAATCCATTAGGTGTGGATCTCCTATTGACTATCATATGTTATCATGGATGATATATGGTGATCCGAGAGTCGGTGGAAATGGATATTTCATATTTTAATTTAAGGATAAGCGGGTCAGCCACATATAGTCATTTCATTTAGTTATTGATAAAAGAGGGGCTACAGATACCAGGTGTTTGGTTTGGAAGGTCAATGATAATGGTACTCCTATAGTGGGGAGAATCATATCAGTTGTGGGTGACATACCCTCATGTCATACGGGTCATTGTCACAATGAGGCCGAGCATTGAACGATTGAGGAGAAAACGTGATGCTAGTTTGTGGGAAGATCCTATCTTTTCTAGTTTCTTGGGTATTACAGGATTTGAATTTCAGATGTGGTGTTGAGTGGAGTTAGTGAATTGGAATCGGGTTCAGGATGGTTCTTGAGTGATATGAGGGTGAATCACATCAGAGGTGAGTTAATCCTTAGAGTGGGAGAATAATGGAGGAAGCAAATAGTTGGTGATACAACCATGAAATTACACTAGGATTAATGTTTCCGAATTATTGTGTTCAAAGAAAATTTTTGTTTTTAATATGAATCAGGGGTAATTACTTAAATTGTATTTTGGATCATAAATATTAACATTAGATGTTCCTAAAAGGTATTTTTGGATTGGGTTTTAGTCCCCTGTTGGTAGCTCTGAGGTTTGGGTGGATGTTGGTGGAGGTTTAGGTTGAGAAATAATTTCAATTTAAGCTATCGTATCCTTTCATGTTGTGAACCATCAGGTTTATGCCTTGTATGGGGTTGGTTGAGGGGTGAACCCCCTATCTCGAACATTTATGGTTGTGAACCTCAGTTGAAGCCATGAAATTCCCCGGTGTAGGGATTCATGGCATGAAACCCCTGGCCACATGATGTATTATGCCTAGGTGGATTTATTTTAATATTTTAAATTCTATATTTCTCTAGGTAATGTGTTTCATAGTGATTTTACTAAAGAAAGATTCAACTTTTCAAGGCTTGTTGTCTGTGTTTAATGAAATTAAAACAATGATTTTTTTTCAGTTTTAGATTTTTTTGAGAATGCTCGGTTCATGTTTTCTCAAAAGGATGTCACTATCATCTCTAAAGTGAAGGAAATTTCATTTTATACTATTTAGGTGGATGAAAAATTCTACTAGTTCACGTTGAAGGCTTAGGGAAATCATGTAAAATAGGGGAAAATTTCATTTGAAAGAGATAAACCCAATTTTAATAGAATATAAACATTATAGAATAATGATAACAAGATTATATTCTACTCAAGATATTATAGAATTCAAATTAAAGGTTTAGGAAGAGGGAACTTACCTCAACCTCAAGGCATGTTGCTTTTCAAAATGACAACTTGAATCTTCCTTTTTTCAGTGTGTACGCATAAGAAACCACTGTAAGGAAATAGTGTGAAAAGAAATGAGATATAATGACTTCTTATATATATATATATATATATTTGATCGGTGATGATAAATGTTACGTGAATCCATTACCATTATAGATTCTATAGTTCATTTCTATTATTACAAAAATATAATCATCTAGTCACTGTCATTTGACAGATAATTTATGGTGGTAATATGTTAACACAAAATAGCCACGAACACACACATTTTTCTTCACAATATAAATAATCATTGTATCATTACGTGAATTAATAATAAAAATAACACATCTATGAAGCATACCTCATTCTTCTATATAATCATTTCTATTCCCTATTCTCTTCTTAAAATTTCTTCCTAATATATATCTCAATTACCATATTAAATCATATAAAACATGTTGCACATTTTCATTTTATAATAAAAAAAATAGAATATAAAGGAACTCATATTCATCTTTTATTTCTCATTCCCTTCTATTTCCCTATTCAGTTCATTTCCAAAACACTTTCCAAATTTTATTTCCAGCACCCCTCTACCACTCCCCCCCACAAACCCTTCCCCATCCACATCCCCCCACCCCACCTTCACCCCCTCTACCTCGCCCCAACACCCAACAATAGCCCCCCCAACACCAGTCCACCCTACACCAGCCCCTCCCCCAGACACCCCCTCCCCCTCTACTTTCCCCCTCATCCTACCAGCCCCCCTCCCCTGAGACACCCCTCCCCCCTAAACACCTCCATTGGGAACCCCCACTCCCCCATCACCCCACACCCCCTCTCTACCCACTTCCCCCTTCACCCCCCACTACCCCCTACACACTACCCCCTTAAACCCAACATCCCCCAACCTTCACACCTATGAACACTACCCCCAGCCCCATTAACCACTATACACTTCCCCCTCCCTTTCCCCTTTACCCCAACTTCCACCCCAACCTCCACCCCTCACCCCCCCCCCCCCCCACCTTCACCCCCACTGCCCCCTGCCCCACTGGGAAACCCCCCTCCCCATGCACCCCACTACCCCACTACACATTGCCCCCCCCCCCCCGCCAAATTACAGAACATAGGCCTAAAATATCTAGAGGAAAGTGAAATTGGGATAATCTTAATAGCTTAAATATAAAGCTGTCAAAAATGGGAGAATGACACAAATATATTTGGTGTTTTTATTGTAAAACAATTATAAAAATACAATACAATTTCTACTTGGGAAATGATTTTTAGAGAGAAACAAAACCAAAAAATAGGTAATATTGTTTCCATCATAATATTATTATTTTAATGGTTATTGTTTTTGGTGAGATGGATATAAACACAATGATGTAAACTATGTGAAACTATGAGTCAAAAAAATATTCTGATATGCTCATGGGGTCTCAAATGAGAGAATATGTGGTAAGTATTAAAATTGAAAACATCAATGCAATAATGTAAGGCATGATATATAAGCATAAACTATCACTATGATTTTTCACAGGCAGCGTACCAAACATGGGAAAAGGATTAAACCTAAAAATTTGTGCTCATGGGTTGATAAAAGACAATCATATCATCTAAATGGAATCAAAGTCATTCCAATGAATAAAATTTTATTCTGAAAGGTGAACCATATAAATCATCATGTCTCTTGTTTGTGTGTGTGTTCGGGGGTCTTCTTTGAGTGAAAAAATAACAAGAGAGATAGAGAGAGAACAATTGAAATGTTAACTAATAGAAAATAAGGTAAAATAAATAAGGTATTGAAAAGTGATAAATTGAATAACTATAATGATTCCACCCCTCTTAGTGTATAACATATTACATCCAGTCCTCCTCAAATAGAAATAGAGGGTGGATACCATCTTTTGGATTCTCAATTGGTATTATAGAATCTGTATTCACCTCAGATTGGATTCTCATATTTGTATATTTCTCTTTTAATATCTATTTTTTTCCAAAAAAATATTATAAAGTGAAAATTTGGATATGTTATGTCCATGTCATGATAGAACATAGTTTTTTCTTAGAAATTGATTAACATTGAAAATATATAGAAAACAATGATGAAGAATATTTACCTCTTGTCTCAATATAAATAATATTCATGATCTCCTTGCCTGTAAGATATATCAAGCATGAAAGGATAATAATTTGCAGTATGATGTACTGCAAAGGATATGGAAAAAATATCTACCTAAAAGGTTTCAATTTTTTGTGATCCTGAGGCATATAAAAATTATGATTTCAAATATCTATAAGATATATAATGAAAACCAAAATCTATCTCAATATCCTATCTCACTGTCCATGTGAAGACCACACTGCCCATGTAACGCCCTGACCCCAGCTACCCAGAGTCGGTGCATTACTTCGTAACATTGGCATGATCACAAATGATCAAGTCTCGAAAGACCGATTAGTTTAGAAGCCTTGGAAGCACTAGATACATTCATAAATGTTACATTAAATCACAAAGTGAAAAACTATAATAACATTGTCTCCATAGTCCACACTTCTAACCTCTTCGGACTATCCCTACAGTTCATTCATAAAATACTTCATCACATCCTGGAAAATATTAAAACATTGAAAGGGGTGAGCTCAGATGCTCAGTAAGGATAAAAATATATTGGAAGCTTTCATAAATAAACATTAACATTTAAGAAAATGTATAACTAAAACAAAAGCCTTTTAAACATGAACTTTATCATAATATGGAAAAAGTAAACTGAAATAATTCCATTTATTTACTCACATGGATATTTTACTAGTCGAATAATCACATGAAATATCAATAACCACTTTCATAATGATGGAATGCATAATTCCAGACTATCATTACCACGTAGCCAAGGCCTCGTGCCAAGACCACAAATAATATTTTTTCAAGGCCTCGTTCCAAGAAACTAGTTTGTCTCATGAGACCTACCGATGCATCTAGGAGCTGTAGCGAGCTCCACCCGTCACTTATTAAGTCCAATGCATTCCTCATATGAATAGGTTTAAACATACCATAAACCATAACATAATTGTATCACATAAAACATGCATAAAGGAAACATACCATTTCCACATTTCAATCATAAGATATCAATACAACACATTGATATAATAAAAGCACTTTCAAAACAATTTTCAATACCAAAATAAAAGAAAGTTCAAATTTGTATTTATTTTTCATTAAAAAAAATTGACTGCTTGTAGAGGAAGTCGAAACACAAATAATGGTCACAGCGGCAGCGAAGTCATTGTCACCGCATATGTACGGAAAGAAAAACATTCCCTTTTTGTCGTTTAGTAAAACGCTTTGTATAAAAAAGATTCCTTTTGAATAAACGTAAAAGTCAAAGGGGTTTATACACCATATAAAATAAAGTTGTGTATAAAACCAAATATGCCTCAATGAATGGAGATTGAGACGAAGACCCTTACAAAGATCATTTTTTTTAAATAAAGTAGATCTATTATGTGTATTCACTATAAGTACACATAAATAAATTAAAAATACATGATATAACATAATAATATCATGACATAATTTGAAAGTAGGAGATTAACCCAAAGAATAGAAATTGGGTTAAGAAGTTCCCTTGCCTCGTGTCCGAATTCACTCGACCGTTCTTTGATCTCCTGAATAATAAATTAGAGTTAATATATACCTTCTTAAGAACATTTTTCAAGTTGATTATTCATTTTATATCACTTATTACCATGTCATGAACATTATGTAATTATTTAAGTTTATAACGGTCGTTTTGTCGATCTTAGGTACTTGAGTCAAAAATAAACTTCTTATAATTACACTTTGTTCATGTGGTAATATATCCATTATATACATAATTATATTCATGATGTATATATAATATACATCATATATATACAGTATATACATTCATTTATAATAATACATAACATTTAGAGGTAAGAAATGAAATGCACCGTTCATGGAGACGGTAAGCCATACGTACGCATGAACGCTACTTTCATTTCTATTTCGTATTTAATGGAATGAATTTATAATTAAATAAAGGTATAATATAATTTCAGTATAATATAATGTATAATACCATTTACTCCATCCTTTAAACATCCCACATATGGCATTAACGATTCAAATAACTTTGAGGGGGTGGTATTCCGCACTTCCTAAAATGAAATTATCGCGTTTAACCATAATGGAAATCATAAAGTATGCCATAAATGAAAAATAAAAATCATAAGGAAAACAAAAACATAATATATATCATTTATAAAAGTATTTTCATCATAATTTCCACCATGAGAGGTGTTATATGAGTGTTGAACAATCATCGTTTTGTGAGGCAGAAATTCGCCATCCACAGAAACAGTATGTTCTTTAACCATTAGATGTACGTGTGTGTAAGTGTAGCTCAAATCCTTCTTATAACAACATCCTAGTATATTGATTATACTGTTGTTGTTACAAAAGAAATTAATAAAAAGATTTTAGGGGGTTGGAGAAGCAAAATAAAACAAAATAACATAATAGAAGACATTACCTTAAAATCGGGTAACTCTTTTGATTTGAGCCAAAGGCTTCCTTGGGAAGCATTATTCCCAAATGGAGGATTCTAGGAGTAAGGGAGGGATGTTGGGAGAGTATTTGGGCAGAGGTTGGCCGAGCCAAAAGGCTTTGAAAGTTTGAGTAAGGTGGTAGAGGTGGGGGCCTTTTATAAGTGGAGAGGAGGGGCACTCTTGGAAAGTAATGAAAAGTCACTTTATTTTAAGATCGTATTCAGATTTTAGAGGTCCCACATTGATATAATTCGAGGATAAGGTGATAGGGGTTCGAAATACATCCTTCCAATAGGTTTTGGACATGTTTAGGTCTTAGACATTACATTATCTTTAAATTTTATTTAAATCGTTAAATAATGAGGTCATCGCTGCATCATCATGATGTCATAAATAATTTAATTTATTTAATGTCTAAAAATTATAAAAAAATACTATGATGTAGGAAATATGTTTAGATTTCCAATGACTATTTATAGTCAAAAATATGACTTGTATAACCCTATGTAAAAATTGTTTTATTAAAACATTTCATGCTTGTGTCTTTTTTTACTTTAACATTAAATAAAAGGTATTTATGTCATTTTGCAAATAAAGTGGCTCCATGGGGTCCCCAAGTTGACCCATGGATTGTCTTGGTCGGACATGGCCCATACAATGAGGGCAGGACATGTTTCAAGCTCATATCATATTATTAAAACAATATTTTTACCTTAAACTACACTAATTACCTCTAATCGCGATTAAGAACATAAAAGTTACTATTCACAAAAAATTATTTTAATCTCATTGAACCACATTTTACTTCTTAATGAAAACCATATATGTTTGATTTTTGAAATTCAAAACACAGAAGTGGTAAAATTTCATTTAAACGAAAAATCAGTTTTTATAAGTACCACTTAGTGGTTTTACTATTCATCAAAAATTGAAGTTTTTCAGAAAAATCCCAAAAATTCACCCTAAGCTATATTTGATATTCGAATTTCAAAAATTATGTCTATTTTAAAAAATTCCAAACATATAAGTTGCATTAATTAGTTTTATAATTAATTCCCGTTGTCACAACAAATAGCGTGTTTTTAAGAAACAATTTATATCAAAAGATTGACAATTGTTCATGCCCAATTTCAATGTTGAATTAATTATAATGACCACCATTGGATAAAATGGTAAAAATATATTCTAATTATACTTTAAAACCACTAAATATTATAATTTATCACAATAAATTATTTTTATTAAAAAAGTTGTTTTAAGTATTTTTCACTATTCATAAAAAAATGGAAGTTCTCAGAAAGTTACAAAAAATTCAACTTAGGATAATTTTGATATTATGAATACAAAAATGAAGTCCATTTGGAAAAATAAAATTTATAAAATTTCAATAATTAGGTATTACTATTCATAATGGCTACTTTGATTGGTTGTGGTGTGTGTTAGAACTCGAAGTTGCGTACAACACACGCTACTCTATTATTCAAAGAGAAGTGTATCATGAAAGCTTGGGGTGTTACATTCTCCCATCCTTAAATAAATTGCTTCCTCGCAATTTGAAAATGTTCTTCGAAAATAAAAGGTTGAAAATAGAAAATACCTTTGTGGAAAACCCACATTGGAAATAGGGTTAATAAGAATATAACATTAAAAGAAAGAAAGAGAAGTACAAAGGTCATCCGAGATAGCCCATACTAGGATTCTATGAAAATATGGATATGGAGGAGAAACAAACCATCAAGGTACGATGGAGAGTTGTAGAAAACTGGATTAGGAGAAAGTTAACAATAATAAAATCACAAACTTGTGATTGGTTAAACGGTCATTGAATCCCCAGTTGGAAAAGTTAACCGACAACATTTTTGTTTTAAGTTACCTTTTATAAAGTTAGGGAATTTATTTAGGAGATTTACTAAGAACGTAAGGGAATATACATACTTTTCATGTAGACTTTCATTCTTTAATAAATTTTTACCACAAACCCATCTTTCCCTCCAAATGGTAACATAACTCAAAAATATTCTATTTATCCTAATTGTATAAGGTTATAAATATTACCACATACCATTTAAAATAGGAAAAATATTTTGTAATAACCAGGGACTTCCTGTAGGCTAGTGGTGGGTAATAAAGGCATATCGCACTATGGTTGTGGGTTCGATTCCTGCAGCATTGTCCGACGCGATGGGTTATGCCCCACCCTGCAGGTTGTCCTTTTCCAAAAATAATCTTCAAAAATGTTTTAACCTTAAACAATACTATACAAAATTATTCAAAATACCTCTGTCCATACTTTTTCTAAAAGGTCTTTAAATTCCAAAATCAATTGTAACATCAGATTCCCCAAACAAAGTGAAGTTTCTCTTATTGTCACATACTAAAAATATGATTACCTTCGTCATATTAAATCCTTAATGAAAACAACAAGTACTGCAGTACAATCACATTATCCTTATAACCAGAATATAATCCTTGAGTCCAAAAGCACCAATACATTAATTATTCCTCTTCAACTGTAGTAACAGCATAATATTGTCCTTGATCCCTTGGCCTTTTCTGAGGTATTTTTCCCTGACGCTTAGGAAATTCATTTGCATAATGCCCCATTTCCCTACAATTGTAGCATTCGACATTGGTAGGATCTTTCTTTCCCTTGCAATCACGAGCCTGGTGACCTTTTTCTCCACATTTATAACAAACTCCCATTCCTTTTAGGCAAGCACCAGGGTGTTTCTTCCCACAATTATCACATAATGGAAAATCCTTCTTTCCCTTTTTCCCTTTATCCATCTCTTGTTCCACCGTTCTCTTCTTCTCTTGGTTTACTTTGTTGTCATAAGACTTAGAGAATTCCTTTTCTGTCTTGATAGCACACAAGACAATATCTTCGTACGATGAGAAGGATTTTGATAATAAAGCTCGACAGAGAAATGGTTTTAACCCCTCAAATAAACAATCAATCTTACTTCTTGGGTTACTTATATAATCTGGAGCATGCCTCGCTAACCTTGTAATGTTAGCCTCATAATTTGCGACATTCTCATCCTCCTTCTGCCTCAGACTCAGAAATTGCCTTTCCATATCTGCTCGATGGTCATGTGGAAAGTATTTTACTAAGAAAAGATCTTTGAACTCTCTCCATTCCATATTTGATACTTCATCATCTTCCTTTGTGTTTTGAATCAGCGACCACCATTGATCGGCATCTCCAGTGAGGCGGTAGACTTCCATGACAACCTTCTCCATTTCACTACTCCCTAAGGAGTGGAATATTTTCTCTAAGGATTTTATCCATTGCTCAGCTACTAATGGATTTGTACCCCCATTAAATGTTGGTGGTTGTTTCCTCATGAAGCGTTCTAACATTGATCCTCCACGTTGCACATCAGGGTGCTCCATACGAGTAAGGTTATTATTCATAACCTGAGTGAGTTGTCCCAGTATGGTAATAAGTTGATCATCACCAGTTGTATCTCCAGATCCACAATAATTATCTTGAGCAGGAGGGAAATCCCTATATGGAGTGTGTGCATTGATACGGTTTCCATTCCTTCCACTAGGTTCCATTTCTAAACAATGGCATAAACTAGATTAGTTTATGAATCAAAATACATAATTCCATACTTGTAAAATACTTAACATAAATTGAACTATTTATGGATATAATCCATAATCATAAAAATGTTTTTTTATGAAGTATATAATCATAACCCTTCATAGTGGTTTGTAAAGAAAAAGGGAATTATCCTAAGCATATCCCCCGGGAGTGTCGTAACCGAGAGTGAGGCAAGGCCCGTTATTGTGCACCAGTTCCTGTTCAAGTCTAGCTCAAAGCGGTGTTTTCGGGTTTTACCCCTAGGTACATCTGTGCCAGAGCCACCTCTACCTGCTCGTATCCAGACAGGGATGTATTGCTCGGAAAACTCACAAAATCTCTATAATACCAAAATTCTAGGAAGTTCTTCTATACTAATCCTCAAAGTCTATCCTTGGGTTATGTTCTCTAATCAGAGTTTATCTAAATCTATCTTCCAAGGTTAGTACTAAATTACCTCTAATACCAACTGTAACGCCCCGACCCCAGCTACCCAGAGTCGGTGCATTACTTCGTAACATTGGCATGATCACAAAAGATCAATTCTCGAAAGACCGATTAGTTTAGTAGCCATGGAAACACTAGATACATTCATAAATGTTACATTAAATCACAAACTGAAAAACTATAATAACATAGTCTCCATAGTCCACACTTCTATCCTCTTCAGACTATCCCTGCAGGTCATTCATAAAATACTTCTTCACATCCTGAAAAATATTAAAACATTGAAAGGGGTGAGCTCAGATGCTAAGTAAGGATAACAATATATCGGAAGCTTTCATAAATAAACATTAACATTTAAGGAAATGTATAACTAAAACAAAATCCTTTTAAACTTGAACTTTAGCATAATATAGAAAAAGTAAACTGAAATAATTCCATTTACTTACTCACATGGATATTCTTCAAGCCGAATAATCCCATGAAATATCAATAACCACTTTCATAATGATGGAATGCATAATGCCAGACTATCATTCCCACGTAGCCAAGGCCTCTTGCCAAGACCATAAATAAGATTTTGTCAAGGCCTCATTTCAAGACACTAGTTTGTATCATGAGACCTACCGATGCATCAAGGAGCTGTAGTGGGCTCCACCCATCACTTATTATGTCCAATGCATTCCTCATATGAATAGGTTTAAACATACCATAAACCATAACATAATCGTATCACATAAAACATGCATAAAAGAAAACATAACATTTCCACATTTCAATCATAAGATATCAATACAACACAATGATATAATAAAAAAACTTTCAAAACCATTTTCAATACCAAAATAAAAGAAAGTTAAAACTTTGTATTTATTTTTCATTAAAAAAAGTGATGGCTTGTAGAGGAATCCGAAACACAAATAATGGTCACAGCGGCGGAGAAGTCGTTGTCGCCGCATATGTACGGAAAGAAAAACATTCCCTTTTTGTCATTTAGTAAAACGCTTTGTATAAAAAAGATTCCTTTTGAATAAATGTAAATGTCAAAGGGGTTTATACACCGTATAAAATAAAGTTGTGTATAAAACCAAATATACCTCAATGAAAGGAGATTGAGACGAAGACCCATACAAAGATCATTTTTTTAAATAAAGTAGATCAATTATGTGTATTCACTATAAGTACACATAAATAAATTACAAATACAAGATAGGACATAATAATATCATGACATAATTTGAAAGTAGGAGATTAACACAACAAATAGAAATTGGGTTAAGAAGTTCCCTTACCTCGTGTCCGAATTCACTCGACTGTTCTTTGATATCCTGAATAATAAATTAGAGTTAATATCTACCTTATTAAGAACCTTCTTCAAGTTTATTATTCCTTTTATATCACTTATTATCATGTCATGAACATTATGTAATTATTTATGTTTATAACGGTCGTTTTGTCGATCTTAGGTACTTGAGTCAAAAACAAACTTATAATTACACTTTGTTCATGTGGTAATATATCCATTATATCCATAATTATATTCATGATTTATAAATAATATATATCATATATATCCATTATATACATTCATTTATAATAATACATAACATTTAGAGGTAAGAAATGAAATGCACCGTTCATGGAGACAGTAAGCCGTACGTACGCATGAACGCTACTTTCATTTCCATTTCGTATTTAATGGAATAAAGTTATAATTATATAAAGGTATAATATAATTATAGTATAATATAATTTATAATACCATTTACTTCATCCTTTAAACATCCCACATATGGCATTAACGATTCAAATCACTTTGAGGGGGCGGTAGTCCGCACTTCCTAAAATGAAATTATCGCGTTTAACCATAATGAAAATCATAAAGTATGCCATAAATGAAAAATAAAAATCATAAGGAAAACAAAAACATAATATATATCATATATAAAAATATTTTCATCATAATGGCCACCATGAGAGGTGTTATATGAGTGTTGAACAATCATTGTTTTGTGAGGCAGAAATTCGCCATCCACAGAAACAGTATGTTCTTTAACCATTAGATGTATGTGTGTGTAATTCTAGCTCAAATACTTCTTATAAAAACATCCTAGTATATTGATGATACTTGTTTTGTTACAAAAGAAATTAATTAAAAGATTTTAGGGGGTTGGAGAAGCAAAATAAAACAAAATAACATAATAGAAAACATTACCTTAAATTCGGGTAACTCTTTTGATTTGAGCCAAAGGATTCCTTGTGAAGAATTCTGCCCAAAGTGTGGCTTATAAGAGTAAGGGAGGGAAGTTGGGAGAGTATTTTGGAAGAGTTTGGCCGAGCCAAAAGGCCTTGAATGTGTGAGTAAGGTGGTAGAGGTGGGGGCCTTTTATAAGTGGAGAGGAGGGGCACTCTTGGAAAGTAAAGAAAAGTCACTTTATTTTAAGATGGTATTCGGATTTTAGAGGTCCCACATTGATATAATTCGAGTATAAGGTGATAAGGGTTAAAAATCCACCCATCCAATAGGTTTTGGACATGTGTAGGTCTTAGATATTACATTATCTTTCCATTTTATTTAATTCTTTAAATAATGAGGTCATCGCTGCATCATCATGATGTCATAAATAATTTAATTTATTTAATGTATAAAAATTATAAAAAAATACTATGATGTAGGAAATATGTTTAGCTTTCCAATGACTATTTATAGTCAAAAATATGACTTGGATAACCCTATGTAAAAATTGTTTTATTAAAACATTTCATGCTTGTGTCATTTTTTACTTTAACATTAAATAAAAGGTATTTATGTCATTTTCCAACTAAAGTGGCTCCATGGGGTCCCCAAGTTGACCCATGGATTTTCTTGGTCGGCCATGGCCCATCCAATGAGGGCAGGACATGTTTCAAGCTCATATCATATTATTAAAACATTATTTTTACCTTAAACTACACTAATTACCTCTAATCGCGATTAAGAACATAAAAGTCACTATTCACCAAAAATTATTTTAATCTCATTGAACCACATTTTACTACTTAATGAAAACCATGTATTTTTGATTTTCGAAATTCAAAACACAGAAGTGGTAAAATTTCATTTAAACGAAAAATCAGTTTTTATAAGTACCACTTAGTGGTTTTACTATTCATCAAAAATTGAAGTTTTTCAGAAAAATCCCAAAAATTCACCCTAAGATATATTTGATATTCCGATTTCAAAAATGATGTCTATTTTACAAAATTCCAAACATATAAGTTTCATTAATTAGTTTTATAATTATTTCCCACTGTCACAACAAATAGCGTGTTTTTAAGAAACAATTTATATCAAAAGATTGACAATTGTTCATGCCCAATTTCAATGTTAAATTAATTCTAATGACCTCCATTGGATAAAATGGTAAAAATATATTCTAATTATACTTTAAAACCACTAAATAGTATAATTTCTCACAATAAATTATTTTGATTAAAAAAGTTGTTTTAAGTATTTTTCACTATTCATAAAAAAAATTTGAAGTTCTCATAAAGATACAAAAAATTAAACTTAGGATAATTTTGATATTATGAATACAAAAACTAAGTCCATTTGGAAAAATAAAATTTATAAAATTTCAAAAATTAGGTATTACTATTCATAATGGCTACTTTGATTGGTTGTGGTGTGTGTTAGAACTCGAAGTTGCGTACAACACACGCTACTGCATTATTCAAAGAGAAGTGTATCGTGAATGCTTGGGGTGTTACAGCCCATGTCATCAAATAAATCACCTCTAGTTTATCTTCCAAAAAAAATATTAAATTATCCATCCTTACTTCACTAATATTTAAAAAATGAAATGTGGATTCACATAGACCTTATTCCCACATTCTGACCTATAACAAAGAAAAACATAATACTTCTGATAATCCAATGATTAATACAATATCTAGGTTTTCAAACCTAGATCATTTAGATGTCATAGATTAACCCAAACCACTAGGATAATTTTTTGTTGGAATAATAATAATAAAATTGATAATAATAATTAGAAACAACCCAAGGTAAGTGTTTTAAAACCAACTCATACCCCCCAATTTGTTTATTAATAGTAAAAATTACAAATTAAAACATGTTCTAAACATGCTTTCACCAAAATAAAAAAAACCATAAATACCAAAAAATATATTTGAATCTTGAAAAATCTAATCAGAATTTATAGAATCCACTCCTCAAAAGATTCATTTTTCCTCTAGTTGAAGAACATCAAATTAGTATCACCCTAGAGATTTCAATTCCATCCTAAAGTAACACCCATTTCAAGTTATTTATTTATGTATCATAATCAACCATTAACAAATTTGAATCATTCATAACATCCTTCAAAAAAACCCATATTGATGGGAATCTTGGATTATTAGCATCACTGCCTACAAAATCTCCATAAATACCAATAATTGGTCATCAACCTACCGATTATATAATCCTTAAATGCATCTAGAACTCTCTATTAAATCATCATAATTATGTCAAGAGACTCCTTAAACTGACATTGCATCATCAAAAAACCCATTAAGAACATAATGGTCCTAGTAAGTGAACCTCAAGCATAGAAAATGAAAATAATTGATTTTAGACTTCAGATTCCATAAGCACTCAAAATTAGTAAGTAGAATTCCATGAATCATCTTTAATTCAAATTTAAAATATAAAAAATGAAACACATATAACAAGAACTCATCTTTTCTAGAAAAGTTAGTGACTTAAGAAAAATAAGTGTGACAAACTCATCTTCAATACCACTATAGTCATCGTCCCACATAAAGATAGATGTTTTCTAAAAGTATCTACCCAGTGTAGATAATATTCTTTAATTTGGGATGCATGTTCAAGTGTGTCATGAGTGGATTCACCAGAATCACTATACCTCCCTCAAACCTCCTCATGAGTTGGGTGATCAGCTCCTAATATATTAGAGACATCATCCACTATTAACATCACCTCCGAGTTAGTTTGAGAATTATTAATAATAATAACAATTCCAGAAAAAAAACCCCAATCTAAAGTCTCATATCCAGGTTATGTTTATAATGGCCAACAAGGTACCTATCGACATCTTGTTCAAAATATATCTTAACAGATTACTTTTTCCCATCCACAAAACAGTCCTACACTCTAAAAGGAGCTCCATGTTTCCCTAATTCATTCCATATTTCCTTCAAGCTAACTAGATATTGTGAAGTGGGCTCTTTTGAGATCACCTTTCCACATAAAAAATATCATTATTGAATTTCAAATAGGAAAAATAATAATATGTTAGATTTTCATAATAATCATTTTTCCAAAATTTCTTCACCCCATTCTTAATCATGATAACAAAGAGTAGTGGTTTGGATAATTTCACCTACGTGAAAATCCTCACAAGAGAGGTCCTTGAGAGACTATAATGGGATAAATCGAGCTTAGTAGGTGTTCCAGTAATATTATCAATAATAGACAAAGAATTTGACTTGAACAAGTGAACATGTAAACTTTGAAATCCTATAAAAATTGTAACCAAAAGTTTTTCAACATCCCTTTAAAAGTATAGAGTCCATTTCATCATCTATACACACCATGCTATAAATGAACACTTTCCATGAGAACAACATCTATAATAATACTCTCCTGACGAATAATGGATGAGGACAGGTCGGGAATCAATAACCTCCTAATCAAAAGTACCAAATCTAATAGATTCAACAAAACTCATGATAAAATTATTCAAAGGATGTTAATTAATGATCTCACTGACAAGATAATGATATAATTATGATGCAGGAATATTAATTTCCTTCCCCAAAAAAGAAATGAATGATTTTCTATTATGTTGAAATGTAGAAGGAGAAATCTGAAACGATGCTTCAGTTTTATCACACATAAATGATCTCCCAGAAACCTCATATTTAAAGGTGTGATTAGGGTTTAATTTCATATCACCTCTTCTATGACATTATGATGAAATTTATTCAATAATATAATTTCTTTCATCTAAACCTTAACAACAACAATAACAAAAAATAAGAGTAATAATAATAATAACATGATCTAAAATAATTATCCAATATCACTTGGTAAATTATATAGTAATTCCAATTAACTACTTAAATTTATTTAAGAATTTTTTTAGTGGATTTAAATATGGCCGAGACACTTTACCATTTCAAGACCCTAATTTATAGGCTATATTATAATAACAGAACCATATATAATAATTAAACAGCTAGGAAAACTATATTAAAAACACCTTATCAAAATATATTAATAAAATTAATGACCACCTACATTTAAAAATTTATATAATTTAATTCAACCTCACCTTGACCATCAATCCCATCACATAAAAAACCCCAATCCATAAAATCCTTAACTAGTAGATTTGAACACTTACCAAAAAAAATTCAAAACCATAAAAGTATATAAATACTCACTAAACTATCTTAAAACATTTATTGAACAAAACATTTCCTAACTATCCTACTAACGAAAGAATAATCTATGAAAAGGATGTTATAATAACAGTGTGAGAAGAAAATCCAAACCTAGATGCAATGAATCACGTGGCAATATAAGAATAAACAATGTGAATGTGAAATGGTGTATTCAACTTGTTGAGTCTATTGATATAGGAATAAATGATTAGTTTATAAAGAATAAAAAAGTTTGTACGAGAAGAAAGTCCAAACCTAGATACAATGAATCGGTCTATAGCCTCACCGAAGGAAAGAAAACTGAGAGGGGGGAGGTGGTGTCACCGGAGGTGAGGGATCCGATAGTGGATGGGAGAAGGAATGCATAGGTTGGGAAATTGAGGCGAAGACCGGGAGGTCAAGGTCAGGGGCAGAGGCCGGGGATGGGAGGAGATCACCAGGAAGCGGTTGGATGGTCGGGAGGTGAAGGTCGAAGAGGGGAGGAGAGGTTCGGGAGGGGGAGGTCGGGGAGGGGAGGAGATGTTTGGGAGGTAGAGGTCGGTGAGGTGAATGTCGGGGAGGTGAGGGTTCAAGTGGGGGAGCCCGATGGAAAACATGAGTCGATCAGGAGGATAAGATTGATAATCAGGGCAGAAACCATAATTTCAATAAAAATGTTTCCTCAAATAAACCTATTTCCATGGTTTTATTAAATTGTGGAAATAGATATGTGGGAATAGGTCATATTTCTTATTGTGATTCTAATCGTATGTAAATCATAACCATAGATTCATCATAACATAGTGTGATTAAGATAACCTTTTGTGAACCATACAAGGTATCTAGTGAGATAAAAACATTACCCAGTTCATTGAAGGACTATATATTTCTTGTCTAAGTTGTCACACTCATATAATTTATGTGTATTTGCGTTGAACATCGATTAGACTACATAAAAACTTATTTCATCAAATTCAACCCCACAACTAATGATTTTAGGTTACCTACATAGAATTCCCCAATCAATGAAGGATAAGTACATCTTTGTGAATAACCCTGATTTAAATTGGGGATGTGTATTCACTACCAAAATGTTTGGAATGACAAATCATATGACAGATTTGGCATCATAACTGGTGTATATAAATAATCATGGAAAATTTTAATTAAAGAGAAATAGGTATCTCACTACTTAGAAATCACAAGGAAATATATAATGATATGTAAAAATGAAAAAACATTGTGATGTTTTTGTTATTAACAAAGTTTTGTATTTTTTGAAAACTATATTTTTTAAAAAATAATTATTTTATTCTTTTTGATCAGACCTAGTCCATCAAAATTAGGTTTTAAAAGAAAATTGAATGTTTGTGGATCCAAAAGAAATAGTGATAATTTTTTATCTTTATGAAAGATGTCTTCCATAAACAGGTTTCCAGACTCAGGCTTTCGGACTGAGTAGCATCAGACACATAAGTAGTCCACAAGTAGAATTTTTTGATTTTATGCATTCTCAATCTCTTATCCCTTGGAATAAATTTGAAGATTCATCTAAATTGGTGTTTTTTTTAAATTAAGAAGTTTATTAATGAATAATTCATAATTTTTCTAAAGAGTTTTGAAATAATATACTGAATTTGATAGTTATAATGTTTTCATACATTCAAACATGAAACCATATGATTCATTGCTGATAATTAAGTTCTAATAAATTACAAAACATTGTCATGATAAATAATTTTGAGGAAATGGAGGAAACTTTAAGATTGCATGAGTTCCAGAAATCAATAAAAAGTCTCCATCCGATCTAGAGGTACAATAAACAGAATTTTTCATAAGTATGAATGAGTTAAAGCCAATCAGGTTTGATGAATTTAAAAGATTCAAAGTTTAAATTCCATCATAATGATAATTCCATCATAAGGAAAATTCTATAATTATTATTATTACATCTGACTGACTCCGAGAAGTAAATATCATTAGAATTACTCTGAGAGGAAAACATGATCAGATAGAATCCATGATAAAAATTCAATCAAACTAACTCAAAAGTGGATAGTCATATCATAATGGTAAATTCAATAGAGTCAAGCCATACTATGAGAAAGATAATCATATCATAATTAGATGAATATAGTCATATATTAATGAGAATAAGTGGAAATTTAGTTCATAATTAGATAAGGAAGTTTATTTATAAATATAATATGTCTAAAGCTGGAAAATATAATTAGTCTGAAGTTGAGAAAGATAATTAGATAGAAGAGAAGTTTTCATCTTTAAGAAGACTAATTTTGGAAAAATATTGATAATTCTTAATGAAGTCAAAGATGGGGTTTAAATGAATGTTCTTTATAGTGTTTTGATGTTTGGTAAAGAGGGAATTTTTTCAGTTTCCCTCTTTTTCTTTTCTAGGTCGCCGATAAATAGTAGCACATTTCATTTTCATTTTGTAACTTTATCGAGAGTGAAAAATGAGGAGCATTGTGTAATTTGAGTAAAAGTTATTTTTGGGTAAATACATCACTAGAAGATCAAAAATATTCTTTTTTTACCAAACATGTAAAAAATGTATTGATAATATCATATGGAGTTGATATGACTAAGAATTTGAGGAGAGTTTGAGAATTGGGGATTAATAAAGGTAGAATGATATTGAGTTGATTGGACTGAATTAATAAAATTGTGTTTATCAGACTAAAGGTTATCAGACTCAGGTTCATTGGACCCAAAAACTTTTGCGGATAAAATTGAAAAAAGCATTCAATATTTTGTTTTGAATCAATTGATTTTTTAAAAAAAAATTAAACTCATGGGAGTCATTATAGTAATAACTATAAGTTTATAGAATGTGTCTAATGAGAGTTGGAATGTGTTTTATTCACTTATTTATAATAGATAATTTCCATAGACCCACATGAATAGCTATATAAAGGATATAGGTTCTCACACAGAGGTTAAACCCTATAAATATCATTTGATTTACTTAATTTCCTACTTTTTCATGAATTATTATTTAATAAAAGATGATTATGATACAAATATTAACTGGTTCTAAGGGTTATATTTTAAAATTATTCAAACTTACATAAAGTGAACAACATATTCAACACCCCTCCCCCTTATAGTTATTGTTCAATCCTTTTGAACATGAATTGGTATTAAAGCCAATGTTTCCCTTGTGGAATACTTATAATGTATAATATTAATTTTATCAATAGTAGAGAAATTATTACATTTAGAGGAGAAATTATTATATATTGAAAAATAGAATGATTTATTATCTCATATCTCTTGGATGAAAGTTATTGTTTCCACTTTAATAGTTTTTCTTCTAATTGAGAGGGATACCCCCAATGACATTTACTGATAAGAGAAATATCAAATTTTATGGAAAATCTAGAAATTGTATTATTATGTCAATGTCATAAAGTGTGTATATGAAGGTGATCGGTATCAAAACATCCAAGAGTATGTGGGACAAGATGGAAATCATTTCTTAGGGGATTCTAAAGTAAGGAAGGAATGCTAAAAATCTGGTGTAGTAAGTATGAAGACATCAGAATAAGAGATGATGAAACTATTGAAGAATATTTCACCAGATCAAATTAAATTGTTTGCAAGAATAGAGGATTTTTTATATTTCATTAGATATTTTAAAATTTTCAAAAAACCATATGAGAAACTTTTTAGATAATTTTTATTCCAAAAATTCATCGTTAGAAGATAAGTATGAATTCTCTCTTGATGAATTGCATAAAATTATTACTTATTATGAAATGAGGGAAGTTCATGTGTTAAAAAAGAAAATAAAAGATGAAATGTATTTTGATTCCATGAGAATAAATGATAATATAAGATGTTTAAAATTTTTATCCTTGTGACACTGATGATAAATAGGATGATGAGTTGAATGAAAAAAGCACATCTCTAATATCTAATACCTAAAAAAGAGGAAGAAAATGGTATGGAGGTAAACTTCCCCTAAAATATTTTGTGTGTAGTGGAATCATTCACTTTGAAATGACTTTACCTAAGAAGAAATTTGGATAATATTTATATTATTTTGATGAAAAAACTCAATGGAAGGAGTGTAATTTTTTTTAAAGAATAAAATTTATCTAATAAATATTTAAAGAAGTTCACTTGAGAAAAAAAATATTATACTGAGTAAGAAAGCTAAATCATACTTAGCTTAAAACAATTTCTCAGAGGTTGAATTTTTGGAAAAGGTTATAACCTTCATTGAAAAAATTGAGAATGTTGAAGACTCCTCAAATATTGAAGAAGTAATATGTGAAGAATATTATAGAGAAAATCAACTCAGAGAAAATCTTTATTGTAGTTATTAAGCAAAACAAAACTCTCAAGAAATAAATCATAGTAATGAATAAATATTTGGAATATCTTTTTGAAGGAAGAAAACTTATCATAAATGAGGAATAATACATTCCAATTATCTTAAGTTAAAAACATATAATTGATTAATAATGAAATATGGTTGATGATGTCCACAAAAATCTAGAATCTGTGGAAGTATTTATCAAGTTTAAATAAAAACTTATTCATTATAAAAATACCTTGAGGAAGATGAATGCAAACATAAAAAAATCATTATAAGTAGAATATGAGACTTACAAAGTTTATGGGAAGGCTCAATTCAAGAATCAGGTAAAATCCTCACCCACCAAAAATAATGTCTCAAATATTTTTTCTATCATTTCAGGTTCAATAATTTTTTTTGGAAAGATCGGGTTTAAAATAGTGTGAGAAACCGATGTCAGCTTCAAAAGATAAAAATAATTTATGAGGGAAGATGTACCACATCCAACAATTGACATACAATAAATAAGTTATCTTCCTCAATAAGGTTTCTATAGAGAATGATCATACTTCAATAGAAAATCAATATTTGATGGCGATTGATGGTGTTCTAAAATCTATGATCATATGGATTATAATTTTTTCTAAAAATTTTCCCTACCCAAAAAAAGTTGTGAGTAGAGTGGAAGAAAAAATGAAAGTAAAATGAGTAACATTCATAACCCATATGAAGTTAGAAAAGAAAACACTCAAGATTTTAGAAATAATGCAACAAAAAATCAATTTGAATGTTTGGAAAACATTTGTGGAAAATGTGTTGAGGTTGGTCATCATGATGAGAGAGATATGAAAATCCTTCTAGAATATGTTTCTTATGGTAGAAAAGAAAATGAATCTGGAATGATGAATGTTTAAGAACAAACTTGTGTTTTTTAGAAAAATTTAAATGAATATAAATGGAACAAACCGTGAATATTTGATAGTGTTTGTTCTTCACATATTATAGGAGAAATAGAAAACATGAAACAAGTTTAATGTCTTGATAGAGGAGAATTTACCTTTGGTAACAATAGTCCCTTAAAAATCAGTTTAATCAAAACAGAAAATATTGAAGTAGAAAAGTTGAAATATAAGGAATTTTTATTTTTTGATGGGATAAGACATAACTTACATTGTTAATGTCATATTTTTATTATGTAAAAGAAGATAACTATAGAAAATATTCTTTAGTTATCAAAAGTGTTAAATATGGAGAAGTTATTACAAAATAACAAAGAACTGGTGGGAATAAATTCAAAATATGAGAGTTTAATAACTCTTATTACTTTAGTGTTGAAGATGAAAATAAGTTGTCACACTAAAGACTTGTCCACAATTGGTAAAAAAACATGAATTTTTTTTCAAAATTTGATACTGTCTCTTAATTTCTATAATTTATAAGAAGAGCTGAAGATATTTTGGTTAATTATAAAAAATGTAAGAAGACTAATAAAATTCATAAGATATTTGAAATTAACTATACCATGCCTCTAGAGTTTATTCATTTCAATTTTTGTGGGCCGATGAGACATAGATCAATAAGAGAAGATTTATACTGCATCACATTATTTGATTATTTCAACTGAATGAAAAACATAGTGTTTATAAAAAATAAGCTAAATTTTTTGTAAATGTTCAGGTATTTTATGAAATAAATTAAGAAATAAATGGGGGATTATATAGATAACTTGAAAAAAAAGATTGGTGTTGAATTCACAAGAAATACATTTGAAAGCTATTTGAGGAATCATGGAATCAAATATCAATATAGTTCTACCTATAACCCAAAACAAAATTGTGTATCATAGAAAAATAATAGAAGTTTTGTGGAAATGGTAGTAAGTATGTTAGAAGAATACAAGAATTTAAATTAATTTTAGAAAGAATATATTTGTAATTTTGTACAAGTGAAAATCTCAAGCTTGGTGTGATAGTAAACCAACCCAACTTCTTATGAAATTTTTATACAAAAAACTTTATTGAAGTACATCAATGTTCTTGTAGGTCCATGTTTACATAAAATAAAGAACTATCGATCTGGGAAGGTTTGATGAGAAAGTTGAGGAAATAATTTCTATGGGCTATTCACCAAATGGAAGAAGTAACAAATGTTGGAATAAATGTTTATAAAGGTTGGTTGACGCACATGATGTGAATGTAATTTAATATAATAACTCCTTATCAAATTTTGTTGAGAATACTACATAAGATAAGCATGACATTTCCAATGATTATTAAAGTAAGTTAAATCATCCATACCATGAGGAAATTTCATATTTAAAAGAAACTATGAAATCTATAACATTAAAAAAACATGTTGATTCTGAAAACATTATTAGAAATCAAAAGACTCTAGTTCATACAAGAAGAAAGTTGAGATTAGTACATCTGACTTCTCTTACCCAAAAAGTTAAACCAGTATGAGTTTCAGAATTAGTTCATTAAAAAGAATTCATAGATGATATGAATGACTATTTATATCATATTCATAAGAATGAAACATGGTTTCCTTTTCCAAGTAAAAAAATTTAAAATGTTATCACAAAAATGTGGGTTTAAAAAATATGTTGAATCAACATGGGGACGTTTCAAGAAACAAAGCCAGGATTGTTTTTAAAGGCTATAAACTTGTTGAAGGTGTATACTTTATTGAATCAGTTTCCTATTTTTTAAGTATATAATCAATTATAATAATTTTAGTATTTGTTACTACCTAGAATTAAAAACTATATCAGAAGGGTATAAATTGATCACATCCCAATAGAGAAATTGTAGAAGTTTACATTGAAAACCCTTTTGGGGTTTTACATGACGAGGACGAAAAAAAGTTTTTTAACTGAAGAAATATTTTTATGGGATGAAAAAAGTTCCATGTGTATGGTATTCTAATCGTGAAAAATGTTTTATGAAGACGAATTTTTTAAAGGTAAAAGTGGATCAAAACTTATAAGTGAAATATTTTTATACTAGAAATGTAATATTAATTCCTTATGTGGATGGTATAATTTTCTCTAGGGGTATATAATATGTTTGTAAAACATTTCCTAAATAAGTGAATAATAATTTTTAAGTTTGAATGTTCATAGAATTACCTTTTTCCTTTGGTTTACCAGTTCAAAAAAAACCAAAATAAATTTCTATTTATTAAAAAATGTATTATGGGGAATTGTTACAAATTTTTAGAATGGTAGAATCCAAATAATTTTCCACTCCTATCTCAATGAGAACAAGGAATCAAAGTAATATGAAAAAATCAAATATGTCGATAGAAAATAAAATTTTGATATATTTTAAAGGAATAAATATACATGGGTTACTATAAAAAAGAAAATGTAAGATGGTGTTCCATGGTTATACAGATGTTGATTGGCCTGGAGATTTTAATGATAAAAAATAAACCTTAAGAGGAATATTTTCTATTGGTGAATTTTGTGTGATATTCTATAGTAAGAAACAAAAATCAATAACTTTGACCGTAGTAGAATCAAAATATGTTATTTCTACCCAAGATTGTACTCAAATGTTTGGGATTAAAGTTCATCTAGAAAACATGAAAGTTAATGTTTCTAAACCATTGAAGATATTTTTTGATAATGATATAGAAATTTATCATTCTAAAAAATTGGTCAAACATTCAAGATCAAAAAATATTGATATAAATTTTCACTTTATAGAAGAGAAATGTTCTATTACATATGTTTTTATAGAATATATCCCAACAGAGTATCAAATTGATAATATGTTCACAAAGGAAATTCAAAAAGATGGTGTATTTGGTATTAGGATGAAACTTCAGGTTTATCCTCCTCTAATGATATCCTAAATATCATAAGGAAGTTCACCAACATGGTTTTGATTATGTTTACAAAGAGGCGAAGAAAGTAAAAAAAAATACTTCGTAAGAAGTTTATACTTAATTTTTTTATGAATCAAAAGTTGTTGTTATCATATAATGGTGGATAGGAAAAGAAATGTGAGAGAAAAATAATTCTTAGAAAACATAAAAGTTGGGTAGTATATCTTTACATGGAATCAAATTTTTCTTTTCATGGAGAGATGAGATTCATTCAAAAACATTATATTATCCAGTACTATGGTTTCAGGAAACTCTATTTTGAGAAATTATATATTTTGATAAAATTAAAAAAACATGATTTTCTTACAAAAGTTAATTTTTGAAATTTTTTTAGTGTTAAAAAGTTGTTAATGAGTATTTGAAACAAATAAAAATGGGGAGAATGAAGAACCTTGGTGATGTTTTTGTTTCCAATATATTTTTTGTATTTGCTGAAAACATACCTTTTTGTAAAAGATTGACTTTTTTACATAAGATTGAACCCATTCAATAATAATGATTTTTAATAAGAAAGCTATAATTTTCTGGATACAAATAGAAATGCGTTGAAAAGTTTTATCTTTAATAATGTTTTTTTCTAGACACAATTTTAAAAACATATACTTTTAGAATGAGAATCACAAGATGAAAAATCTATTAGAAATATGAAGTTATTGATTTAGTGAATTATCAGTCTCAGATCCACTAGATTCATGTTCAAGATTCATTAGACTGAGTGTTAGTTTTAGAGTCATATATTGTTGAATGAATAAGTTATAATGTTCCTGAAGAGTTTTGAAAGAATATAGTGAATTGAATATTTAGAAATATTTTATACCTTCTAACCACATGTGATACTATGTATTACTGTTCATTAACTTCTCATAAATCATGAATAATTATCATGATAAAAACTTTTTAAAAAATGAAGGATTGAAAAAGATTCAATCAATTCAAGAAATCAAGACAAAGTTTCCATCAAAACCAGACGTACCATACACATAAGTTTTCTTTAGTCTGAATTAGTTATGGACAATGATATTTGAAGAAGTTAAAAGTTTTTTAGTGGGGTTTCCATCGTAATAAAAATTCCATCATTATGAGGATATCATTAGACTGACTATGAGAAGGAAAGATCATCATACTAACTCTCAGAATGAAAGATGATCAGATTGACTCTATGAAGAAAATCTAATTAGACTAACTCTGAAGAAGATAGTTTGATCGTAATGAAAAATTCAAGATAGTCAAAGAATAATAAAAGATAGACAAATCATAATGGGTAGAAGCTAATTAGATCATAATGATCTGATGATATTCATATTATAAAGAGAAGAGGAACCATGTCAATTCATAATGATTTGAGGATGTTTTATCATAATATATCTGAGAAAGATAAATTTTCTAAATTTGATAATGGTAATCATACTGAAGCTAAGGAAGATAATTAGACTAATGAAAAGTTTGTATGTTCAAGAAGTCAAATTTCATAGAAATATTGACATGGTTTTAAGAAATCTATGTTGGAGTTTAAATGTGAGTGTTTTTCAAGGTTTTGAAATTTGGGTAATTGGGAAAAAGTTATGTTTCTCACTTTTACTTTTCTAAGTATTATATAAATAAAAGTACAGTTCATTCAGATTGGGATGATCCGATTGATGGTCATCAGACTTAGGTACATTGGACCCTTGATCTTTTGTAGAGAAAATTTAACAACACCTTAGTTATTTTATTTTTGGCTAAATTGATTTGTAATCAACTTTTTAAACTAACCAGAGTTAGTATAATAATTCCTACTCAGATATAGAATGTGTCTAATGGTCATTGTAGAATGTTTTAGTCACTTATTCAAAATATTGAATTTTCATAGACCTGTATAAGTGGATATGGAAAATATATTTATTCTCAAAATGTGGTTGGACCATGTAAATATCATAGACTCGAATGTGAGACAACATCCCACCGTCTCTTGGTTGAATCATGTTGCATGTACGTAGAAATCATAACCCTCCTCTCTAGAGGTGTCTCTTTATGTTCAATGATAGAAAGCATGGCCTCCAACCATGAATCTGAAGCCTTAGGTCCTCCGCCCCCAGAAAGAGAGGGAGGATGTTGCTTTTGGAACACCCGTGTTAGCTCTTCCATAGATGGGATAGAATGCAGTGATCCCTGGAATGTATGTAACATCTTCAAAAATAATTCATGGAACTCTGCTTCAACACCTATTTCTGGTATAACAGTTTGTTCCAAGACAGGCGTGATGGGTGGATCTGCTAATATTCCCTGATCTAACATCTCTGGTGTATGATCATTTCCATGTATCTGGTGTACAACCGGAGGACTTTTCAGTGGCATGACTCTGCAAGTTCATGTACACACCTTAGTACAATATTATCATGGAAATCAACTGAGAAGTTCATAAAGGGAATAGAAGAATAAAACATTCATGTTTTTCAAAAATGAATCACATGGAATGTAGAACCACTACATGTTGTGTTTATTTAAGCATTAAAAATGGTGTGTACCTCTGCCAAAACTGGTCATGTAATACCCATTCACACGATGTGTACTTGATTTTTTCTTTCCTGCCCAAGTTTCATCTTCATGACTAAACCACGGGGTTATTTCCTGGGTAACACTACATGACCTGTTCACCCTAGACACAACGTGTACTGCTTAAGACTTACCAAATGTGTCATTAGTCACATGGTCGAAGACATAGTCGACTTCTACATGGCGTGTTCAAGCTGGAATCGGTGTCTACTGCGTGAAGTTCATTCAACTATGCCATTGGTCACAGGGCCGAATACATGGTCTCTACAACATGGCATGTGAAATACTAACAGGGTATGTTCTAAGAAATTTTTCCCAACCCTATGTCTCTACTCAAATAGGAATTCACATAGTCAAGCATTATATGGTGTGTACATACAATACGTCGCATGTACTTAATAAAACTTGATTCATCCGAAATAGCCAAACACATGGCGTGTGTTCATAACCCTGCATGTCGGGTTGTCTAGGTTTCCAAATATTAGGCCTCTGAAACTTCCCCAGAAACCTGAAAAACATGAAATTTTGTCCAAGAAATGACAAATTCTAACACGTGAGATCCCATAATCCTGCAAATCAAAGTTTGGCATCCTTTTTCACATAACAACTTAAAAAATTTCAACATGATCCACTATGTTCTAATCCAAGAGGGCCCATAACTCCTTAGGGACCAAATAATGGAATCCATGGAAATTAAACTTTATATATTCTAATACCCTAATAGTAGGTATTCTATCATGAAATCTATCACAATAGCATGGATATCTATCCCAAAATCTATCACAACTGTATACAATCAGTAATGCACCTAAAATGGACTAACAAGAATGCATAACATGTTAGCTATATTAAGTGACTATATGATGCATGAGATAGTATACCATTATCTCATTGGGTTGGAACAGAAATATAACCTCAATAATATCAATGATAATCTCACAATACAAGTGAATTGAAGGTTCCGGGTGCAGCGGAAGCACGTGGGTGGATGTGCCCACTTGGCTTTTTGTCGTTAGCAATGATCAATCTGGGATCAATATGACAATAAACCCCAGTCTCCATGGATCGAATCACAGAAAAAGACAAAGAAGATGGTTTGTCCTGGAACCACAAACAAGGATCATTACAAGTTGATTATAATTAATTTAATTAATTATAAATAAATACCTTTTGGGTGTTTTTTCTTCGTTGATGTTCTCGATCACATTGTCGATGTGATCCTTCATTGCGTTGCAGAATCCCAGTGTAGACTCCCTCTAGCGGTGATCCACACGTATACCTCGTATCTCTGGACGTCGCCAAAGGATTCTCCAGGTGGTAGCGTGGAGAATCCTTTTATTGTGTTGTCTGCCTTAGATCGTCTTGATCTGATGGAAGAGGATCTCTCTTGGTCTTGAGAGCATTCTTGGAGGAAAAGGTTCTTTTGGCCTTGAAATAATTCTCCAGAGATGTTGTGTCCAACGATTCTCTTGTGTGTCGGAAAAGAGTTGGGGTTGTGAGGATATTTATAATCGGGTGTGTGGGGTTATAGAGTTATGACAATAAATAAACGCGTTAAGAGTTTTATTTATTTCATTGACTCTTTATTTAAAACCCCCATGTAGAATAATTCCTCGACATGCGCACATGCTGATTATAATAAATATCATTTAAAACAATATTATATCCTAAAAATCCCGACTAGAAAAACTACATGGCGTGTAATAATAAATACACAGAGTGTACTTGTTTTTCATGTTTCTGCTGAGCCAAGGCTTTAGTCAATGGGTCTTCCACATTGTCTTCCGTATAAATACTGCTCACTACAACTTCACCTCTCTGAGAAAAATCCCTCAAGAGATGATACTTCCGAAGTATGTGCTTTGTCTGCTGATGTGACCTTCGCTCATTTTCAAGTCCCACCGCTGCAGTATTATCACAATAGAGTGTGATAGGATCTTTACTGCTCGGTACAACATCCAGCTCTTGGATGAATCTTCGCATCTATGCTGCTTCTTTAGATGCCTCAAAAGCTACGATATACTCGGACTCCACTGTAGAATCTTCCACCACACTTTGTTTTGAGCTCTTCCAGCTCACTGCACCTCCATTCAAACTGAAGATTCATCCAGTATGCGACTTCATGTCATCTTGATCAGTCTGTAAAATAGCATCTACATGTCCTCTGATGGCTAGTTCCTCATCTCCTCCATAAACCAGGAACATATCCTTAGTACGCCTCAGATACTTGAGGATAGTCTTGACTGCCATCCAATGGCGGTCTCCTAGATCAGCTTGATATCTGCCTACCACACTTAATGCGTAAGAAACATCTAGCCTCGTACATAGCATAGCATACATGACTGACCCAATCGCTGATGCGTAAGGGATCCTTGCCATTCTATTTATTTCCTCATGTGTTTGAGGACACGTTTTCTTGGAAATATGAATGCCATGTGACACTAGCAACAATCCCCTCTTGGACTGTTCCATACTGAATCTCTTTAGTATCTTTTCAATGTATGTACTTTGACTCAGGCCCATCATTCTATTGGATCTATCACGATGGATCTTGATCCCAAGAATATATGCCACCTCTCCCAAGTCTTTTATGGAGAAGCAGTTATGAAACCATGCCTTAACTGACTGTAAGACAGGTACTTCATTTCCAATTAGCAATATGTCATCAACATATACTATTAGGAAAACGACTGCACTTCCACTAAACCTTTTGTAGACACAAGGCTCACATTCGTTCTTAACAAAGCCAAATTTCGTAACAGCTTCATAAAAATGAATGTTCCACGACCTTGATGCTTGCTTTAATCCATAAATGGATTTCTAAAACTTGCATACCTTGTTGGCATCCTTTGGAGTCACAAACCCTTCAGGTTGTGTGATGTAGACATATTCCTGGAGGATCCCGTTAAGGAAAGCTGTTTTGACATCCATTTGCCAAATTTCATAGTCATGGTAAGTAGCAATGGACAATTGGATTCTGATGGACTTCAGCATTGCAACCAGTGAAAAGGTTTCATCATATTCAATTCCTTGACGTTGTCTAAAACCTTTTGCAACCAGTCGTGCCTTGTAGGAGCTAACTTGCCCCTCCATTTCCATTTTCTTCTTAAATACTCATTTATTACCAAAAGGATTTACATCAACTGGAGGATCTTCCAAAATCCAAACTTGGTTTTGGTACATGGAATCTATTTCAGAATTCATGGCTTCTTGCCACTTGGAAACATCTGTGCCTTCAACTGCTTCCTTGTAGGTAAGAGGATCATCGTTGTCAACCAATAATGAGTCACCATCCTCAGTGACAAGAAAACCATATCGTTCTGGTTATCTCACCTCTCTCATGCACCTATGCAATTCTTATGTCTCTAGAACAGATTGTTCTTCCACAGGGCTTTGTGGAATCTGTTCTTGTACCAACTCATGTGTATCTTGAGCCTCGACTTCATCGAAGTCTATCTCGCTCCCACTATCTCTTTTGGAGATGTGCTCCCTCTCAAGGAATATGGTGTGTCTTTCCACTGTAACCTTTTTGTCTGAGGGGTTGTTTAGGTAATATCCCCTTGTTTCCTTGGGATATCCTATAAAGATACACTTCGTGCCTTGGGGTGAAAGTTTGTTACCTGAAGAGGCCTTAACAAATGCTTTGCTACCCCACACGTGTAAATTCGATAACATGGCTTTGTGTCCACTCCATAACTCGTATGGAATACCATTTATCGATTTAGTTTGTACTTGGTTTAGTATGTGTACTTCTGTTTGTAATGCATATCCCCAAAAGTATAATGGAAGACTCTCCTGACTCATCATTGATCTCACCATGTCTAACAGGGTGCGGTTCCTCCTTTCACTTACACCATTCCACTGCGGTGTGTAAGGAGGAGTGAGTTGAGATAGAATCCAAAACTCATGTAAGAAATCAATGATGTCTTGATTAAGATATTCTCCTCTGTCAGAGTGGAGTGTCTTAATATTCTTACCAAGATTGTTCTCAACTTCCTTCTTGTATTCTTTGAACCGATCGAAAGAATCTGACTTATACCTCATTAAATAGATATATCCATATCTACTAAAATCATCAAAAAAAGTTATGAAGTACAAGAACCCACCCCTTGCTTTAATTAGAAATGGTCCACACACATCTGTGTGAACTAATTCTAGAAGCTCTTTAGATCTTTCACCTTTCCCACTAAATGGGGCTTTGGTCATTTTGCCTTGTAGACACGCATGACATACAACAAGTGGTTTTAGTTCGAAAGAATCTAAATACCCATCTTGATGTAATTTTGTCAAACGTTTCTCATTGACAAGAACTAGCCGGTGATGCCAAAGATGGGTGTGGTATGAGTCATGTGAATTAACTTTGTTATCGATTTCCATTACTTGGTTTGTGTAGTCTAACACATAACGTTCGTTATAAAAATGTGCCCTACCAAAACAAATGATATCTTTATAAAAGTAGCAACATTCATTTCTAAACTTGAATATGAATCCATTAGTATCTAATCTGGATATTGAAATAATTTTTTTAGTAACAGAAGGCACATAATAACAACCCTTTAACACCATGATCATTCCAGTTGGTAATGTGAGGTGGTAGTCCCCGATAGCAACAACAGCAAGTCTGGCTCTGTTGGTTGCTCGTAGATCTACCTCCCCTCGATCAATCTTCCTGAATCTACTTGGTTCCTGTATTTGGATACAGATTTGAGCACCACAAGCAGTATCTAATACCCAATTAGTAGAAACAGATAGATTGCATTTGATAACAAACGCAGCTAAAGCTTCCCCTTGCTTCCTTGGCTTGGTGCAGTTTTTCTTCAAGTGGCCCTTCTTGCCACATGAGAAAAAAACAACATCCTGTTCCTTTGCCTCCCCTTTGATATTCCTTTTCTTGGAAGTCCTTGAAGAATCTTTGGGCTTAAAGCTCTCCGCCTTCCCTTTCCTTTTATTCACTATGAGGACAGAAGGCTTTTCACGCTTCATGTCATTGTCCACTTGGCGAATAAGGATAAGAAGATCAGATAGATACTTCTCAATATTGTTCATGTTGAAATTAACAACAAAGTTTGAGAAGCTCTGGGGGAGTGATGCGAGAATGAGATTGGTACCCTGTTCTTTAGGGAGTTCAAACCCTAGAACCTCCAATCGCTCAATGTAGCCAATGAGCTTGACTACATGAGGCCCAGCTGGGGCACCGTCTCCAAGCTTTCTCTGAAACAGATCCTTGGAGATCTCAAACCTTTCATGTCTTTCTCTCTCCTGGTATAAACCACGGAGGTGCTCAAGCATGATGTAGGCATCCATGTCTTCATGAGACTTCATGATCTCACTAGACACAGATGACAGCATCAAACACTGAACGTCGAGAGCATCGTTCAAATGTTGATCATAGACTAGGAAATCTTCATCACTTTCCTCAGGGGCAGGAGAATCAGGAAGTGAGGACTCCAGCACGTAAAACTTTTGTTCATGGTGTAGGATAACCTGAAGGCGCCTAAACCATTCCTGAAAGTTACTGCCGGTGAGGATGTTGTCTTTATCCAGAATTGATCGTAGAGAAAATGTGGTTGATGTGTTTGTCATCTTGATTCTACAATTTAAAAGAGAAGATTTATTAGTACTTTCTTGATTACTTTTTATGAGAAATAATAAGTTTTATTAAGTCTCCAACTATTTTATCAAGTCCCAATGGCCCTCACCATTGAACTCAGAATGTCCAGTTTCTTTGACATTCTAGTGTCAAGGATCCATATTACCCTTTTCATAACCCCAAAAAGGGTTGGTCAAGCTATTGGAAGGTATTTAGGTAGGCATGTATTTTCCAACTGTGAGCTTACAGTTCCTTGATCTGTTGAGTGGACTCCCCAATCCTGAAATACTGACTTGGATTTCCTTAACTCTTTCCTCCAATATTACATCAAGTCTAGCAAGGGCTACTTCTCTTGATGTAATATGGTTAAGTCAACCCGAAACCTTTCATAAGGGATTCCTTTATAAAAGTTACTGTCCCAACAAGGGTTGGTCAAACACATAGTTTTATTGATTTTTTCCCTTAATCAAGTAATGGAAGGCTTGGTATGACTTAATATGGTATCTGAGGGATTTTATTCTTTATGTGTATCTTTGAATTATCACATTCTTGTTAATATTAAGTGATGCTTGCTTAAGTGATTAACCATGTTCCGATAATGTTTACGCATTGTCTGATTTTTTATTTTATTCCATCTTTGCATGCTTGTTCATTTTATTAATTATGTGATCACGACAACACATACATAATACATAAACCATGAAATCAGATAGAAATAAAATAAGATGGCATGATCATGAGCTTCTATTTGGTTAGCTTATCTAGCGGTTTTGATAAGCTAACCCTAACCTAGGGAAAACACCTTGATCCTGATGGTTCGTGTTTTGCAGATCCCACCTGTCCACCTTTATATCTTCTTGTGTTGGTTTCGCCTCGGCTTCGGGATTTGAACCGTCTCCTCTGGCTTGGGACATCCTCCATTTCATGGGTTTACATTAAAGAAACCATGGGCACGGAGGCCCTACATTTTATTGGAAGAAGTCTCGCAGGCCAACAAACTTAAATTAAATAAATTTAAATGAAACCATACACATATAAAGGGTCTTTGGTCTAGCTCATGATCATCCATAGTATGCAACGACATTTACGCATATTTAGAATTCAAATTCTTTTAATCGTTCTTTTATTTAAGATAAGACGCGCTCTAATTCAATTAATTATGATCTTATAATTAATCAATTATTTATCTTAAATTCCTTTCTGAATTTCCTTGAGATTATTCTCATCCATATTCCTTGTATGGGTATTTGTACATTGGAGGATACCTGGTGAAATTCCATTTCTGGAAAGTACACGGCGTGTAGTTTATAATTACACGACGTGTATTTTATTTTCACCATTTATCCAAAGCACATGCCAGGGCTTTGGTGTGTTTTCTGTACTTTGGAAATTTTAGGGTACACGGCATGTAGATGAATCATACACGGCATGTACTTCCTTGTTACGTGGTAACCGGCCTGGCGATCCCGTGTACGCGGTACGCGGCTTATCTTTGTACACGGTTTCAGCTGGGTCGGAACGTACTACACGACATGTTGTTCCAACATACATGCCGTGTATTCTGTTTTCCACGTGCAATTCTATTCTGGTCAACACTGCGTGATTAAAACTTAGGCATAATCAATTCACACGGTGTGGTTTGGCCGACCAGTGCCAGTTTATTGAACCTAATTACACGGTGTGTAGTTTTAATTACATGTCGTGTAATCCCATGTTGTACAGACAGAAAGAGCGGCTCCTTCGGATGAGTTCCTCATTTTTATTTTAATCAAAATTAAAATTAAAAGGTCATTTCTGTGATATGAATTGAGAAATGAAGGAGGAAGAATAGATCTCATTAATTCATATTTATAGAATGATTTATTTCGAATTGAATCAAATATGAATGAAAAAATTATCAATGAAAATTAAATAACTATAATCAACGTTGTAACCTCCCTCTGATACCATTTGAAGGTTCCGGGCGTAGTGGAATCGCGTGTGTGGATGTTCCCACTTGGCTTTTTGTCATTAGCAATGATCAATCTGGGATCAATATGAAGATAAACGCAAGTCTCCATGGATCAAATCACAGAAAAAGACAAAGAATATGGTTTGTCCCGGAACCACAAACAAGGATCGTTATAGGTTGATTATAATTAATTTAATTAATTATAAAGAAATACATTTTGGGAATTCTTTCCTAGTTGATGTTCTCAATCACGTTGTCGATGTGATCCGTCGTTGCGTCGCAGAAGCCAAGTGTAGACTCCCTCTTGCGGTGATCCACACGTGTATCTCGTATCTCGGGATGTCGCCAAAGGATTCTCCGGGTGATAGCGTGGAGAAGCCTTTACTTGTGTTGTCCGCCTGAGATCGTCTTGATCTGATGGAAGAGGATCTCTCTCGGTCTTGAGAGTGTTCTTGGAGGAAAAGGTTCTTTCAGCCTTGAAAGAATTCTCCAGAGATGTTGTGTCCAATGATTCTCTTGTGTGTCGGAAAAGAGTTGGGGTTGTGAGGATATCTATAATTGGGTGTGTGGGGTTATAGAGTTATGAAAATAAATAAACGCATAACGTGTTTTATTTATTTCATTGAATCTTTATTTAAAACCCCAATGTGGAATAATTCCTTGACATGCACCCACGCTGATTATAATAAATATCATTTAAAACAATATTATATCCTCAAAATCCCGACTGGAAAAACTACACGGCATGTAATAATAAATACATGGCATGTACTTGTTTTTCATTGAAAACTACCCGGCATGTACATTAAATGTACACAGCGCGTATATCTTGTTTTCATTTATTCATTTCCCTTCCAAAATAAAACTACACAGCATGTAATAATAATACACAGCGTGTACTAGTTTTATTTTATTTTTCCTCCATCATTAAAAACAACTTAGGCTTCCTTGAATAATTATTAAACCACGTACGGGAATAATCTTTATTCAACTTGAGATACTTGGATAAACATAGTGTGTAACCCTCTTGGCCTCTTTCTCGTTGGCATTAGGCAATCTTCCCTAAAGTCCAAGATTACTGTCTTTCAATGGGTCAAGGTACCCAAGAGAAAGAAGCTGACGCCGCATTGACGTATCACCTCATACGAACACTTACTGTGTAATTTAATCCCTTTGTCTCAATATCTCATCAAGCAGGTTTCATGGTAGTGTCATAAACCTATATGATTGATATGTCGTTCTTTGTCTACCTGAAATAAACTCGTCGTTTACACCATGGCCATGGAATTTAATGCGACATTTCTATTTCAATCAAAGGGCCGAGATATCAACTTCCATAAATGGAAGGGAAAAATCCTTCCTCAACTTATCCATTAACAACATGTCACTCATGACGCACCCAACGTACCCTACTTCCCGCCAACTGTCTGTGTGACGGTTTTCGTCAGTAAATCTAAGTGTGTGGGTCATGACATGAGTTAATGATGATATTCCAGTCTAAGGACCATTACACACGCTCATAGATAGCAATATCCGATATCACCAAGACATGCGGAATTACTACTGGCGGGTCTATTCTCATAATCTCTCATCTTGGAGATTACCAAGTGCAAACTCCATGAGAGAGAGTCTCATCTTCTTACGAGTACTCACACATGACGGTCTATATACTATGTGTCATATCATAGTATTTCATCCAACCGCAGAACTTTATTTAAGAATATTGTTATAGAATTTCAAGGTTCTCATCATAGTAGGGATCTGCAATGACCTTATTAATGCAACAAATATTCCTGGACATTATTATATTCTAGTCATGGAGAATAATGAACAATATATAATAAGTTAACATTTATGTAACCAAAGTACAAAACAGTTGGTTCTGAGGACACCAACCCTTACATGAATCACCCTACGGTGAAATCAAATCAAATGTAACATTTGAAAAATAAGGAAAATTGAAATATCTGAGTTAAAATAGATTTTCCCTGTACATGGGTTAGATAATACCAGGAATAGATTATTACCAACTACCCATTCTTTCTTGTCCGTGTCTATAGGATCCAAATTGTAAGACAAAGAAGAAAAGAAACGCCTCTGATGCAACTTTGTAACATATTGGTTACGGGTGCCGCACAAAGGCGCCCAGTACTCGATTGGCCACATGGCCTCAAGTGCATTTCCTCGAATTCCAAAGGCTACCAAATAGTATTGAGGGCCTTGGGTGTGATTTTGGGGAAAATATACCCTCATTGGTAAAGAAACACAGTAGAAACCAATAGTAAATAGAAAAAAATGTAATACCATTCAACAAGTAAATAGCAGAAGACTAATAGCAAATAAAAATACTGGAGAACATATATAAATGATACATGACACATATGTCTAGGAAAGTAGAAAAATAGTTCATAACGCTATAAATAAAATACTAAACCAAAGTGTAAAAGAAAGAAGTAAAATCTTACAGCATCACAAGCCTCAGTTTAGTCCCATTCTCTTCAGTTCCAACAAAAATCATGTTGTTGATATAGAAGGGTGTTTTCCCTTATCTAAATCTAAAAACATCTAATCTATTTGGTTATAAAATCATGACCCAAATAAGGTGTGAGAAAAACCCCATTAGGAAACCACAAAAATATCCTTTCTTAACTGTCAGTGAATATATAATAGGTAATATAAATAAATGATGTAATAAACAAGGAAGTACTCAAAAGTAAACAGTCTAGTAGTTTTAATTTACATTAATTTACATTTTCTAGTTATTCAATCCATTGAATAATGTAACCTCGATATCAAACCTAATATCTATATCCCCTAGTATAAAAATTACAATAGGTGTCTCAAAAGACCATCTAAAAAATCAAGAGAGACAGAGTCTAAGCTTTTGCTTTGGGTTAGCAGACTCGTCATAATCATAAAATCCTTCACAAGAAACCCTTTGGGAATTTTCTCACAGTAAAATCCCCTCTAGAATCACATATCATCAAATTAATAAATAATAAAGACCCTCTGGGAAAGATCCCATAGTCTAACCTCTTTGGTCTCACATATCATTATTCATTTACAAATAACCACCCAGGTTGCTCTCCTAGTCAATACCACCTTGGTCTGCATTATAGTAACCACCTGGAAGCTCTCATAGTCTATGCACTATAGTCCAACATTTATTTAATAACAAACATCTTGTTATCTCTAATGGTCAAGCCCCTCTATTCAATGACCCACGGAATATCTCCTAATCAATACATCTAGTCAATCATAATAATAATTCATAATTAAAATACCCTACTTCGAGAAGCTCTCATAGTCATTTCCCCTTGGTCATACTTACATAATGAGGATCAAATGTATTTTATATAAACAGAAACTCCATCCTGATAACACAAGACATGGAAAACTAAGGAACCTAACATGCATTCTAGAACCAACGGCCAGAAACAAAACAAAAATGGGAAACACCTCTATAAACAAGGTAGAAAACCTCATGTAAAATCAATAACACTTTCTCAATAAAAAACCCATAGAAATTACTAAAAATGGTTAAATTACAAAATCATAAAATACTCTAAACCAGGGTATTCGGAACTTTTATCATATACAATCTAAAGACTACCATAGAAAGGCACAAGACACCAACCTAGATGTCGTACGACGAACAGTCTTGAACATTGGAAATTGAATTGACCTAGAATGAAGTAGATCTTAGAAAAGGGTACAAACAATCAACCCTATATAATTTAATAGATAGTAGAAATTAGGAAGAGAGGCCCTAGGAAAAGAGTGAACTCGTCGGTGGGGATCCAACACAATCAGCATCATATCAATCGGAGCTCAGAAGGAGGAACAGGAGGAGATTGATTATCTTCAGCATTATGTCGCTCTCCTGTATGAGACACATGAAGAAGAAATAAGTTTTTGAGATGTGACATGACCCTAGTTCGATTAATCAAATAAAAAGGAAAATTACATGGAGTGTTCATTTAATGCACACGTTGTGTAAAAACCTCAGTCATCCCCTCACTTTAGGCGGTCTTCCCGATCACCCACATGGCCTTGTACTCGGCCGTTACATGGACAGTCCACAGCTACCCGTTGAAATTGGGTACACGATGTGTACTCATAAAATTTCCCCTATCTTCATTTTCCCTAAAAAACAATCCAAAATAAAGATCCACACATGAAATTAAGATTAGTGATATTACAAAATTCCCCCTTAAATCAATTCATCCCTAAATTTCCCTTCCTAGGGTGTAGAAGAAGAGACTTCAAATAGCTCTGGCCACTGTGATTTAACATCGGCATCCCTCTCCCTAGTCTTGTCATGTACTCGCCTATACGGCCATAACACCCATACCAATGGATAAGACCAACCCTAGAGTACCTTCGTTCTGTGATCCACAATCCATATAGGGTTCTCCACAAATGATGAATCCACCTCCAACTCAACCTCCTCGGATTGGAAAACATGAGATGGGCTTGAAAAGTAATGTTGTAGCTGAAAAAAATGAAATATTTTGTGCATAGACAAATATATATGAGGTAACTGCAAAAAAAAATAGGAAACCAGATCGACTATCTCAAAAACCTCAAACGACCAGACATATCTTAGTTAAAGCTTTAAATGTCTTCTAATCCTCCTGTGTCCCAACCTTGGTGCAACATGTAAGAAAACCTAATCTCTAACCTTAAACTCCAGAGGTCATCTCCATCGATCATCATTATATTTCTTGAGATATTGTGTCATATAAATCCTCTTATAAATGAACTCCACCTATTATATAGTCTCCTAGATAAGATGAGGTTCCATCCTATCTTCCTCCCCTTTCTCTAAACAATATAGGGGTGATTGGAAAGTCCTACAGTAAAAATCCTCATAAGCTTCAATCTGAATCGTCACTTGAAAATTGAAATTAAAGGCCAACTATTTTAGTGGAATGTGTCTTTACAAGAACCCCCAGAATGTAGGATGCATGCTCGAAGCATGTCCTCTAGAACCAAAATCTTGTGCTTAGACTGGACATATGTCTGGGGGTGGTAAGATGTACTCAAAATTACACATGTACCCAAAGACCTCTATAGTCCCTTCCAAATATGATAAGTAAAATAGGCGTCCCTGTCTAAAATGATAGTTTTTGGATCCAAATGAAAATGTACAATCTCTTAGATGTAAAAAATTTCACCCTCATCAACGTCGATGGTTTCCTTGATCGGTATGAAATGTGTAAACTTTGTGAGTCTGTCAACAACAACCCATACTGTATCCCTCCCTCGAGGTGCCCTTAGTAAACCCTTCATGAATTCCATCATGACATCATTCTAATTCTATTCAGGAATGGGTAACTACTATAAAATCACTATTGTTCACTGATGCTCTGCCTTCACCTACTGACAGGTGGAACAACTCATAACAAAACCAGACACATATCACTTCATTCTTGGCCACCAATACCGATGGTGTGGATCTTGATACATCTTGGTGACACTAGGATGTACTAACCAAACTGAGGAATAAAAAAACCATGTCATCTCCTCGCATATGTATACTGAATCCCATACACATCCTTGAAAATGAAAAATCTCCTCCCTGTCTATGGTCCAACCAGGATTAGGGTCCTCTCCTGACACACCGTCCTATAGGACTAGGCCTTCAAAATCAGATAGATTCCTCATTTGCACTCGATCTAGTATAGAAGATTTAACAACTATAAAAGAAAGAAACGTATTACCTTATCTATCACGTAAATCCATATGCATCTAATAAAATAGATCCATAATCTGCAACACAATACTGGATTCTTGAACAACCTGTATCTGAATCCTCTTGCTCAATGCATCGACTACTATATTGCCTTTCCCAGGTGTGTTGGAAAGCTCAAAGTAAAAAGACTGAAGGTACCCAACCCACCTTCACTGTCTTAAATTCAGATCACACTGAGTAAATATATACATGAGGCTTTTGTGGACAACGAAAACCTTAAAATTCTCTCCACAAAGATAATGTCTCCAATATCACAATGCATGAACAACAACAGCTAACTCGAGATCATGTGTCTATTAATTCCTCTCCTGTGGTCTCAACTGTCGAGACCCATATGCAAAGACTCCTTCCACCTACATAAGCACTGCTCCCAGCATGATACCTGATGAATCGTAATAAATGGTGTAACTCTTTCCCGGATTTAAAAAACTAGTATCCGTGATGAACTCAACCTACCCTTTAGATCCTAAAAGGCTGAATCATATGATTCTACCCACAAGTACCTTGTACCCTGTATAGTCAGGCCTGGAAGTGGCTCTTATGAGCATGAAAAGTACTTTATAAATCTCATGTAATAACCAGATAGCCTCAGAAAACTCCATACATCAAAAATGTTCTTTATCTTCTCCCAGGAAACTAATGCTCTCATTTTCACTGGGTCTGCTGATACACTTGCCTCTAAGATAACATGATCCAAGAAGTGAATCTGGTCCATCCAAAAGTGACATTTTGAGAGCATGGAATATAAGTGATTCTCTCCCAGTAAACTCAATATGATCTCATGTTGGGTGGCATGGTCATGTTGACTGTGATACTACACCAAGATATCATATATGAAGACTACCACCAACGAATCCAAGTAAGGATGGAACACTCAATTCATCAATGTCATAAAAACTATCGGCATGTTCGTGAGAAAAAATAGCATAACCTCATACTCGTATAGACCATACCATCTCCAAAAGTCTATAAGAGGTAGAAATTATGGTATAATGCACAAATGATGATAAATGGATCTCAAGTCAATCTTCGATAACAATCGGGATCCTAGAAGCTCATCAAAGAGATCATCAATCCTCAAAAGAGGATATCAATTATTAATCGTCAACTAGTTCAGCTTCTGATAATCCACAAAAATTCTGAGGGTATTGTCCACCTTTTTCTCAAAAAGTATTGGCGAACCCTAGGGAGAAGTACTAGGTTGGATGAAACCCTTTTCTTGTAACTCTTATAACTGTTTCTTGAGATCTTTTAACTTTGGTGTAGCCATCCTATAAAGAGGAATGGACACCATTGTCGCTCCTGCCACAATATCTATAGATAAATCTACCTATCTATAGATGTAATACAACAAAGTATTCTATAAAGACATCCATGAAAAAATCCACCACTTGATGAAAGTTCATCTGTGAAGTCCCCTAGTCATCCAAATATAAACTAGCAATTTGGGCTATAACTCTTCTTGACACATGATGTTCGGTTCCATCTCTGCTTGCCTGAACATCTCATTCACCCTTGTATGGAAAAGACCCACCCCCCTGGTGATGTGAAACTCACCCTGAATCAATAGAAGTTAAAAAAGTTCTAAAAGGATAATAACCCATCTATTCTGAGAATTACATTGTAGCCTATCATCTCTAAGACATAGAGGTCCCATAATATGTGACAACCACCAACCTTAAGAAGGAACTCCTTGCACTAACATAAACTAGCTGTATTAATCCCCAACAGAGTGTCTAACGTTATAAAAACCATTTAAGTATTGATATAGAGCCTCGGGATCTCCATAATAGTAATATATATGAAACAATGGGAATCCCCTATATCGAAAAGAGAAAAAGATTAAACTGGGGAAACTATAATCATACCTTTATCCATAGAGGGTCTAGGATCCTACTGGGTCTACTCCACTGCAAAATTTTGACTTTTACCGTGGCCCTGTGACCCTTCCCGACTACCCTGTGATGATCCTACATATGGTCGCTGACAACCTACCAACTAGCCACCATGGCCACGACCACCTCCTTAGACTAAACGACCTGACGAACTCTAGTCCCCCAACTGATGAGAAACTGGTGGTCCTTATCCTGAATGTGGATTCATAGTAGAAAACCTATCACCCACTATTGGTGAGGAAATTCAGCAAAAACGCTAAATATGACTCATCTAGCCACAAGATCAGCACTCAATTGGGTCTCTCAGGCACAGAGGTCTTGTCTTCCCACTATTCCTACACTGGTAGCATACCCCCTAGAAACCTGAAGAAAAATCACATGATATCTCAATATAGTACTTCATGATTTCTGTTGAAGGAGTACCAACCCTAGATACTGAACAACCCTGGCTCACAGCTCCCAATAGCCTCATATTATGTTCGGTAATCAGCACCTGGTTCACTATATCCATCACAGAATTTAGCCTGATAAAATTTACTTATGATCAGATATCATACCTAAGACCATACTCAAACCTCTTATCCAAAGACAACTCATAAACTCCCAAAATATGTGTGTGGCATTGAATCACTATAAAACAATAGGAGTAGTCCATCAATGAAAGAGTTCCCTGCTCCAAATTTATGAACTCCCTCACTCGATCGGTCCACAATATATCAGGGTATAAATAGTCATAGAAGATCCTATAAAACTCTTCCAAAAACATATCCCATTGACATACTTACTGTGAGACAACATCCCACCATCTCTTGGAAGAATCAAGTAGCATGTATGTGTAAATATTAACCCTCTTCTCTGGAGGTGTTTCCAGATGTCCAATGATAGAAAGCATGGACTCCAACCATGACTCCATAGCCTGTGTTCCTACTTCCCCTAAAAAAGTGGGAGGATGATGCTACTTGAACACCCACATTAGCTCTTCCATATATGGGGTAGGATGTGTTGCTCCTAGAAATGTCTGTAACATCCTCAAAAATCCTTCATGGAAATATGCATCATTACAAGTGTTCGGTATAACAAGTGGTGCCAAGACATGAATTCCAAGAGGATCTGGTGGTAGTCCTTAATCTACCATCTATGGTGTATGATAATTTCCATGTATCTGGAACACAACCATAGGATGTCTCTGTGGCATGACAAAGTAAGGTCAAGCACACACCTCAATACAAGATTATCAAGGGCATCAACTTAGATGTAAAATAAGGGAACAGAAGAAGAAAACATTCATGTTTTTCAAAACAGGGTCACACAGTGTGTAAAACCACTACACTGTGTGTTTTATTAAGAATTAAACATGGTGTGTATCTATTCCAAACCTAGTTTTTTAACACCCATACACACGACATGTAAGTCCTATGACATGGAATGTACTTGAAATTTTCTCTTATGCCCATGTTTCTTCTACGTGGCTAAACCAAACGGTTTTCTCCTAGGTAAAACTATATAGAATGTTCACCATAGACCCAAAGTGTAATACCTAAACCTTAACCACTCGTGTTTTTAGTCACATGGTAAGTGACATGGTTTAATTCCACAAGGAGTGTTGATGTTGGGCACGATGTGTACTACCCTAATTTCATCCACCCATGTCGTTAGTCACACGGTCGGATACATGGTCTCTACAACACAGCATGTACAATATAAACATGGTGTGTTCTACAAAAAGTTTCCCAACCCATCTCTCTTCTCACATAGTCAGTCACACAGTCATGCCCTACCAAAAGTTTCCCAACCCCATTTCTCTTCACCATAAATTTTTCAAAATTTGAACTCTGGATGACCATTAAGAACTCCAAAATGTTTATGATTAGAATGATGATTTAAAAAATATCCTCTGTATTTATAAGTATTTCCACAAAAATATTATATATCAAGGTTTAATTAAAAATTCATTTCATTGTTTCATATCACATTAGCATTATAAAGAAACCTGTAAATCACCTACAATATTATTTCATCTTTTTTAATAAAAAAGTAGTATTATAACTCCCAAAATCAATAGGTTTGGTATCTCTAAAAATTATATTATCAATGATTCTAAAAAATTAATTATTTAAATCCATTATATTAATCTTAATATTGGATTATATATTCTTATAAGAGAATGTGTTCACTATTGGTAATATATCAAATAAAGGATGAGCTAAAATTCCTAGAATGGGATGGAAAATTAGAAGGAATGTGAGACATGAATCAACATGAGAACATGGGTAGGGAGAATAATGATCATCAAATAATAATAATTGGATCTTAATCATAATCTTATGGAAATAATTTAATGTATAGATATAGTGTTATAAATTTATAATAATAATAATCATAAGTCAGTGAAAATTTCCAAGACATCACAACATAAGGGAAAAATATAACTTCATCATGCCCTTATATAATATTATAGAAAAAGATAACTATAACAATTCTATATATAATGATTTCTTGAAATATAATTCATTACCTAAATCATTATAGGGATTAATAATCTTGGTCTCACCCATCATTATAGTATAGTCAAAATCATTTATTCGACATAGAAATGAAACATTCATTAAGAATAAAGATAAATTAACCCATAAATAGAGAACGGGTTTTAAAATAATATTGTCAAGCATATATGGATGGATAAATTGGGAAGAATCCAAAATTATAAAGCAGTTAATTATTTTATCTTTTAAATAATAGGATTAAGAAAAACTAGTATATTAAATGGTGATAAGAATAATTAATATTACAAGAATAAAAGATTGGTTTTTCAAAATAAATTTTTACCAGTAATAGAAATCATAAATTTAATAATGGCATATGTATTCATATTAGAGGAAAGGGAATGGGCCAAAAATATAAGAAATTTTTTATAAATCCATTAAAGTAGCTAATATTTTTTATTATCATGTTTATTCTATTTTTATAGTAAGATAATTTTTACTAAAACATTAATATAGAAGTATGTTCCCCTAATTTGGAGATTTTTTGGAGTATTTATAGTCATTAGAATTTTTTATTCGATTCTTGTAAAAGATAATATGATGAGAAACATATATTATTTATTTATTTTTATTTTCAGTTAAATATTTTTAATTTGGTCCTCTTTATTAATTCATTTGGTAAATTGCCTAAAAATAACTAAAAAAATAAAATATACAATCATACATACCTACATATATACATTCATAGATATAATCTTAGATACATGCATGCATGAAAACAAAAAAACATATATATATACATATATATATAATCTTGGATAAAACGTATTCATGGATATGGTGATAATTAAAAAATTAGACATTCCATCATTGGTGATTAAAATTCTTATTAAAGAGACATGTAAAAAATTTGGGAGATAGAGATAATGTGAATATTAAAAATATGTTATAAAAATTAATAATTATTATAACAGTATTTATATATACATATATAAGTTACAAAATCCTTCTATAATGGTGGTGATGAATAATCAATTGATGAATTACTTATACGCATAAAACACGATCATTAACAGGACAACAAGAATGAGGGGGGAGATAATATATATATATATTAGTAGTTTATAACCCTTAAAATATATAATCCTAATATTTATTTCATATAAGTATATAAATTATTTAGTTTTTATTCAATGTTCTTGGATCAAAATGAAAATATTAGATTATAAAAACAAGTTTTTATTTTATTAGGACATAATGTTACCTCACCCTTGATGTTTTCTCATTTTATAAGGGCATAATTCCTCTGAAGTTTGGGATGGGGTGACATCATAATACCTCCAAGGCTTATAGGAGTATGTTTTGTGGAAATTGATAAAATCATGAGAAATTAGATAAATTTACTAATTTATTCGGCATGGGGATGAGAGGGGGTGTTCATATATGAAGGGGATGGGTATTTTAAGTTAAAATAAATACTAATAAATTATTTCATAACTCTGATTTAGAATAATAATATTTTTTGAATATTAATGAAATTTATTTAAAAAAATTATCAATTTTAAATTCTTCCACCATTTAATTTATAGTATTCTATACGAAATTCTAGGAAGAAAAAATTAAAAAATTGTTTTCAATAGAAAAATTTTTATTCTCATTCTTTTGAAATGGGATTTTTTATTTTGAAATTTAATTTTTTAATTTATAATAAATTATTTTTTTTATTAAATATATTTTAGATCAAGAGGGGTAATTTGAAAATTATTCCATCATTATTACGCCAATATTTTCTCATTAAACACAATATTTTTTAAAACCTAAGTTTTAATTATAAATATAAAATTTGTCATTTTAAAAAAAATAAAAAAAACTAATATAAAATTTCAACAAGTTTATTCTTTCAAATAAAACTACTAATTTTTAAATAATTTATATTCTTAGGTAAATTTAAAGTATAAATATTTACTTAAAAATTAATTTTTATATTAGCTATATCATTGTGGAATATGAACAGATATGAAAGAATAGTTTAATTTCATGTATTCTTAAGGGAGAGAAAATCTATTAGGAAAATTATTATAGAATTTTAGGATGAAACATATAATAATGACGTAGAAGTAATAGGCCCACTCGTGGTATCTCACTTCATTATCTTACTCTCAAAACCACTCCATGGAATAAGAGGGGGATTCCCTAAGGAATATGTATATTAAAGCATCATTTACTATGTGTAGATAACATATGAAGAGTTGGATAATAACTAATTAAAATGTATTCCTGATGAATCAATGATCAAAGATGCAATTAATAGTCTCAACCCAGATGAAGCCCATGGCCTGAAGACTTCCCATGTCAATTCTATATTTCAATATATAACTTTATAAAAATTGTTTTTTGGATGTATCATGAGATTATTTTGAATAATAGGGACTCCCATTATAAACTATTGTGATATTCCTTGTTCTTATCACCATTCTAAAGACAGGAAATATAATTTTCTAGTTTTGGAATATAATTATGTGTCATTTATCATAAAAAGTACTTGATATGACCCTTAAAAAAGGATTGAATCCTCCTTCATCAATAGGAATGAAATGAAAAACATGTATTCTTCAAATCACACATCATGTACTTATTTATTAAGATAAGGTATAAAATTATAGGGGGTGTTAAAAAGAGAGTTGATGGTCCAACATTATAGTGTAAACTGATATGTAAATGAAAATGTTAGAATTAAATGGATAATTATTCTTAGAATCATGAGTTAGTGTGTATTAACATTTTTAACAACCCCATAATTTATAATAAATTTTTTCTTTTGAATAAATTCAATCCCATTAATAGCTACAAAAAAACCCTAAATCTAAAAGAAACGTAAAATAATATACCATTATAACCATGCCATTAAATTGGTGAGTATGAATAGGACTAACTAAATTATGAAACTAATATTGTTTAGTTATGTAAAAAATATATTAATGTTTATCCATTAACTATAAACATCATAATAATCATTTGATCGAAATATAAATGGTTTCTTAAAAATCAGGTTTTTCTCAAAGGTGGTATCATTGCGCTTTACAGACATATTTTAAATTATTTTTTTTTACCAATTTTAGAAAATTTATTTAATAAAAATCACATCATTTTTTAAATAATCATGTCAAAAATATCATATAGTGAATTTTTTATAATTTAAAGAAAAAAAAATTATTGAAAAATAGTGAAAAAATATTGGTTTTATTAAAAAATCCCTTTTCATTTAAATAATTTAGAATTCATGTTTTTAAAAAAATTAACAGAACATTATTTCAAAAATACCAAAATAAAAACTTTTTGGGTAATTATAATCAATTTCATATTTAATTTCTATATTAATCCTTTATATAATTGTGAAAAATTCTCTTTGGAAAACTGACTTTTTGTCACATCTAAGGGATTAATTTTAGATCAAATTATGAAAATTATGTGAATTAAATTTATAAAAATGGATTCCAAGTTTTTAATTAGAATAATTAATATTATATAATAATTTAAACTTATTTTTTCATAATGAATCGTAAAAAATGTAAAAATTAATTGTCATGGGTAAGGTAAAAAATGGTTTACCAAGGGGTTAAAGTAAAAAGTATAATGTTTACAATGACCTATAAACTTATGGAATTTCTATTATATAGTCATATTTCAATCTTATATTTTAAATGGTTTGAGAATTTTTTTTTTCAAGCATTCTTTCATGTGAAGAATGAGGGATTAAATTTTTCATATCAAATATTATATGTGTGTATTATCGCCCACTTTGAAAATGAAACCCACTCTCCTCTCCTAGTCACACTCACAAAGCCTATTTTATCACATGCCTAAAAAAATATTGTACCTATATCCATATCCACATCCAAGATTCCCTATTTTTATTATAAATACAATCCAGGAAGTATTTAGCTACAAACCTGAAAAGGTTTCCCAAAAAAGAGGTAAAGTTATTAACCATGTGTTTTTGTTTTACTACTTATAATTAATCTTTCAAATAATATCCAAATATGATAAAATAATAATACCAACATCTGATATATACATATATGTTATTTTATAAATGCAACAACCCATATCATTATCTTTTTTCATCAAATGGGTAAAAAAATCATCAATCAAGTGTACAATGAACTACCACTTTGCACACCAATGTTAATCATTTTCCATCACCCCCACTCTATATTTATAATATAGTAGGTGAGGACACATTCAAAAAAAATATGACTAGAGGTAAGGGATTTCCATGTCATTTTTACATCTATGATACGTATTCCATATTCACCAGTTAGTTATTTTGTTTGGGGTATATACTACCCCTTTGAAATATTATGTCATGAATCCCTTTATATTAATCGTATTTAATGTTTCATTTCCGTTATTTCTTTCATGGGCCTTAGGATTCCAAAGTTACCGAAGTGGTAATAGTTTATGTTAAAATATAATTATTTATGAAATTTTTCCATAATTATGTTTTTGATGAAGAAATATTATTACATATATTTAAAGAATCTCATAAATATTATTCCCATATAGTTATTGATAAATAATTTATGTTTTCATATCATTTCCCTTCTTTAGGAACAAAATGGACAAAATTTTTTAAAAAAAAAACTAAAATCATTTCTATCTTTAGTCAAAAACCCTTTTTCTTATATCCATATTTTATTAAAATATTTTCATGAATGTTTTAAAATTATAAAAATGTTTATTGAATAATGTTCAATCCTTTTTTGACTATTTTTACATTTTTTATGTGGTCTTTTTTTTTATTTTCCAAATGATACACTTTTTATCCTTTTTATTACAGTGTTATGTTTTATAACCTATACAACATGTATTTAATTACTCACCGTTATCACCACTCATTATATCAAATATTCCTTTACATGTTTTCATTTATTTTTTAAAGTAAATATTCTTCATAATAAACTTTAAATATTCAATCATTGAAAGTTATTTTTTAAAAAATGATATTTTCCTAAAGAATGATTTTAATGTGATTTTTATGGTATTTATATTAATCAATAAAAATAACCCATATTTCAATTATTAAGTACTGGTAATATTCTATTATGATATCATCCTTATTATTTATTTAGATGGTTTATGTTTATTTTGACAAGGGATGTAGTATTTTCATACCACTCTCCATATTACCTTAAATGTTTTATGTTTAAGTTTATTAATTGGAGAAAGTATTAAAATATTTTTGATAGTTTTTCAATATCAATGTTTATATTGATTATGATTCACACCAATAATATGAGGAATTAATTGTACTTAGTATGTGGTGGGAGAGTCCCTCTATAGAAAATTTATTCATTGGTATATCTCATGAGACAAACTAGATTGGTTATTTTAGAGAGGCCTTAACAATTTATATAAGCTGTCTTGGCACAATTATTTGAAGGTACGGTTGTGATTTCCATCATTATAAATTACATCATTCTGATATTCTTTTTTGTTGTTTTATATGATAATTAATTCATTTTTAATATCGATGGATAGGTTTCTAACACATGCGAATATTTATATGGAATTCTTTAACCATTATTTTTTCCTTCAATACTATTATTCATGTTCATGTTATTGATTAAATAGAATTTGTCTCAGTTATTTACATTTTCATATATATTAGGAATAATCTATTTATGATATCTTCTACTCTATACATATTCATATTAGTCAATAAATCCCCCCCCCCCTTTGTAATGTTTCCTTTCCCTACGATGCCAGGATGTGTATTATGATTGATATAAAAGAATATGTTAAAGGTAATTATGGTTTCCTCAAATAAAAGTCTATTTGGGATTTTATGTTTTAAATTATAATATGATATTCAATTATACATCTAGTTTTCGAAGACTACTAAACTATTTTTCTTCATTAATATGTGATACATTGTATCATGTTCTAGTTTAATAAAGTGAACACCGACTATGGGAAACTAAGTTCAGGGTCTTTACACCAAGAGTGGTTCTTAAATTTTTTATTTTGTTACTACTCCTCACCATGGTTTATGATCACTCTTATGGAAATAATATTTATACTCATGAAATTTGGGTTTGGATATCTCCAAGGAGATCCCTACTCTCAATTAATATTTATCTTATATTAGGATTTTATTTGTAATTTTATATAAAATGGGATTTCAAGTGGGAACATTCACCTATTCAGATGGAAAAGAGTTGTTAGAGCTTCAATGTATCCAAGATTAGTGTTTACATTTCCAACCAGAGAAATTGTATGTATTCCAAAATCCATGAAAACCAACTCAAGTATTATTAAGGAAATTCAAAATGGATAATTTTGGGTCCTCATTGTATAATAGATGAATTAATATTTATTAGATTAATGATATATTAAATATAATAATGGGAATGATCATAAATTAGATGGTTCATTTCCTCTAATTCATAGTTAGTACCAAACATGTAAATAGTTTCATCTCCTCCACTCTATTGGAAGTGTTGTGAGTATTCAATCACATAGGCTAGTTATATAAAGTATCAAGATCATTGTCAAAATATTGATATTGGAATTTCATTATAATTAAAATTATTACATGGCCATGTGGCCTAAGATAATTGATTATATTCTTGAGGAAGGAATTAATCTTATAAGTATTGATGGAATCATAAAATATAAGTAATCTAAATCAGGTTAGGATGTGATCTCCTGGAACTCCCGTTGGAAAAAATATATTCCCTAAAATTATGGAAACTATTATATCAGTTATACCGATACAAATTCGTTGGGTAAAAACACATGGGGTATCCTTTTAGGTTCCACATAAAACATTTATTCTAGTTCTGAGTGGGTTTTATATAGAGTGTAGATCACTTCTGGGAATAAAAATGGACCAAAACCTTATTTTGTTCCATGTGTTTCTAGTGGCATCCCTCCGATTTCTTTTTGTATAAAAAATAAACTTTTTTCATTGGATCTATCCTCAACACTAAAAATGATTATCCATTTTTACAAAATCCTATTGTTAGAGAACCCTGATGAAAGTGTCCTCACACAATTTTCATCAAGCTCATTGAGAATTTTGTAAAATAGATAGATAAATCATGTGTATTATAAAATTAATGAATTGTCCAAAAACAATGATGTGAATCCATCCTTATTAATAATATCTTCTTTATGGTTCTAATTTTAAAACATTTATTTTTTTCAAAAACATTCATATTTATCTACCTCGACACTAAATTTTTATGTTCTAAGAATTCCAAAAGAGAGTCCATGATAAAAAAATTTACTAAAGGGGAGTGGTCATGCTTAATTTTTTTACCATTATGATATTAATGGAGTGTAATGTCTCATATAGTTACTTTGAACACATTTCATTATCTTTCATCCAAAATAATGTAAGCATTACTGTAGATACTTATGTTGAAAGTATTATATTCTCTTCTTGTTTTTCTCTCAATTTGGAGAGGCATAATGTTGTTAGTCATCATAGTTTGAGAAATAATATGTATTATAACAAATAAAAGTTAATCGACTTGGTAATTGATATCATCTTTCCATTAAAATATTTGTTTCTCCCCCATATAATATGGAATTAGATTCCCTATAGTATGTAGTCTGAGTAAGTGGTTAACAGAAAGGTTTTAGGGCATTGGTTGTGATATAAATCACCAAGTCAGGGTCCCAATCTCAACATAGATGGATCTTCTTTTCCTAGAATCAGGTAAAAATTAATTATTATTTAGTATAACCAAAGTTATTTAATTATTCTTTACACTACATAATATATGGAGGGAATATATCTCCTGAAAAATCCCATTTAATGTTAATTGATAGTATCATTGTAAATTGAGTAATATTGTGCTCTCCATGATTTAATCAGATTTTGATTTGATGTAACAGTTCTTATTAGACTGATTCCATAACTACAAGACCATTTCTTACCCCATTGAAGTATTGAGACAAATACTTCACCAACAAGTGGAGATATATCACAATCGATGCAAGGGGGATATGATATCTGATCTCACTAATTTTAAAAGGTGACCCTGAAGAGATTCTGATTATATATTTGTGAATTAAATCATTATCCACGGTTTTATTGAATTTTTTATGGATATTACATAGTTATTCACAACATTATAGCACCATGAATACCATATCTAAAATTTATTTGTTTTCATAATAAAAAATGTTTAATTGTTAGTCAGCAAAACAAGATTATAATCATACCTTAAAAAATACATAATTATACTTTCATTGAGTTTATTAATTTTAATATATATTTTATGTAATTATAATTTTTATATTTTTATATTTTATTCATAATAAATTTTATTTACGTGTTATTTTTCATTTCCATTAGAAAAATAACTATTCTAAAATTTATGTTACTATTCCAATATCCAGGTTATTACTATGAATATATTGTTGACATTACACTTCCTAAAAATATTTTTCCATTATTCATCAGTCAATTAGTTTTTTACAAAAGTTTATCTATATATAATTCCTATACCATTTCTAATGTTATGTTTTATATTTATATTGTCTTTTCACAACTAAGATATTTCTAGAATACTGTAATGCTTATTAATAACAAATTATAGTTATTTTATTTACTTCTGTTATTTATCCCACTATAGTATTCTTAATTTTATGAAATTTTATTGAAACTCCTTCGGAAAGAAAAAAATTATCAAGAAGTCCTTCAGATATTTCAATATATCAAAAATATGTTAAGGAAGTAAATTTTATAAAGTGCAAGGGTATTACATGGTGTAACTATGCCCCGGAAATACATAGCATACCTCCACACCAAGAAAACGAGTGCACATTTTTCTCATATAGCCTAGTGCACAACCCCTATGCTATATACCTACATTTTAGAGATACTTATAGGAACTACACATCAATTATATTTATGTACCCTACACGGTGGATCTATGCTGAAGAGCTAGGCTTCCAACCAACACCAAAAAACTCATTCCAACTTGCCTCCCTCCTTTCATAAAATAGGTCCCTTGGGCTCCCCATTTGAGGACTGAAAAAATTTGGATGAAATCTTCAAGCTCCCATTGTGTATCCCTTTTGACCAAGTCCCCAAAATATTTTCAGTTATCTCTCTAAAACATGAGAAAAGAAATAATTAGATTTGATAAGCATGTTTGAAATAATTTCAGAGTTTGATACACAAAAACATCTGATTGAGGACCCTTCTTCCATAAATAAGAAGTTTCCTACACGAGGCCTATTCCTTAAGAACATATTCAGGGCTCTTCCAAAGACACCAATGAATACCCTGGGGTTTTAGATTTAAATCATGCCCACGAGTTGTCTTCTTGGTAGTCCCTTTTTAAGATCATGTAGGCATATTTCTCTTATGTTAATCATTTTTTAGTCATCACTAAGACCTATGTGGCTCACCAACATGACATACCTACATGGTATAGATATGATGCATAGCTGAACCAAGGACCTATGCATATCACGTTAAAAAACCTCTTCAAAGAAACTCATTATATGGTATCTCCTTCCTCGGTCCCCTTATCTAAAAAGAACTAAGTGGATGCCTCTAGAAAAACTTCCTTACTTATTAATTTTTTTAGAAAGGCATATTAGTGTGTCGCCCATTAGGGTTTGTATATCTATAGTTAGAGGTTACCCACATTCTTCTTCTAAGGGAGTTAGGATCTTTGGGATGTTTTTCAGTTTTTTATCTCTATAGTCACATGGATCCTTACCCTAGGGATAGTTTTTGGAAGTTCCCACTCATGGATCCTACGGATTGGACTCTTTCATTCCCTTTTCACCTCTATGAATTGGAGCCTCTAGTTCCCAATAGGGAGAGTGAGGGTCCAAAATAAAAGTCTCCCTCCTCTCCTAGGATCCACTAAAGGAATCCTTTTTGGAATAATGCCTTAGTATTTCGGGATAGACCCAATGAACTTTACAATCATTTCACGTTGAAGGGTTCATTTCTTTCCACCCTCTCCCACCGTCACCTCTTCTTCTTTTCTTGTATGCCCGGACATTTCCACCAGTGGAAGAAAAATAGTGTGGATTATTGAATCTATCACATCCACTTGTTCCTCACACTGAGTATGACTCACATGGGTAAGAGATTTGTGATGAACACAAAATCCACACAATCAACCTCATGGTTTGATCTAGGATAAATCTAGTTCCCGCCATAATTGATTGTATATTTCAAGGGAAACATACATTATACTTGGTATATTATTAAGAATTTATTAACATATATTAAATATATATGAGACTCAGGGAGAAGGAAATAATTCTCCAAAAAAGGTGTGATGTGCCCGACCTCCCATCCTCTCGACCAATGTGAGTTATCAAGTATCATTGGTCCAATCCTAATAAACGCTTGCCTTTGGAAAGCAGGTCTATTTAGATAAAGATCTCTTGTACATTTCCTGTTCCATAAATAAATCCATTTGAAACTTTATTGTAGTAGAAATTCTTAATAGGGACACATGTTCTAGTAGGAACAAAAAATGGTGAACCTGCCAGGAATCCTTAAAAAATATCATAGTGCAACCCATTTGCCAGGACCCTATCAATTGATACCAGTGGGACAGAAAAGGGAATCAATCATGTATGTGATAATCTAAAAAGATGGTTCTTTAGTGTATTTCATTATTTTTTTGTCAAATTTTCTCAGAACTTCCTTCATTCTAAATGGATTCCTTCAAGTTTGCACCTGTGAATGGCTTGACTACTGTTTAGGTTGGATCCTCATCCGTTAGAAGGATATCACCACTAACTCAGTGTCTTAAATGCTGGGTAACAAATGCATTGGTTTAGGAATAATATCAAAATAATACTATTACAACCCTGAAGGGTTTTTGATTGGCTCTCTATGAAAACAACAACCCCTGATTGTCCGGTCACCAACGACCGATGGTAAAGAAGAAGATGGTTCCAACCACCGTCTTCAACTGTTTCAGATCCTTATCCCTAAAAAGTAATAACCACTCCCTCCCATAATATTGGGAGGTGGATTAGGAGGTCACTCATGGACTCAACATGAATACACAGAGGTCCTTCCTGAGAACGCCTTCCAAAAATCCCCACCGCCAACGCCACGTCGTAGAAAACCCTCAACATGATAGGGGGGAATATTTGGATGTTTATCCCAAGTCACTCAAACTCAAGAAAATAATATTAAATACCAATGAAAATAGATATACAATAATGGGAAGGTTTCTACCTTTCCCCTTTCAAGAAAAGTCCATCAACCCAACTTGGTGGAAAATTACAAATGGGCACATACACTCGTCCGCCTTAATTCCACCAGTAATAAGACTTGTCTGGAAGAACCTATCCAATCCAACCATTCAAATCCAGTGGATTACCAGGAGAAGGAACATAAACCTACTTACAAACTATCAACCAGTCAGTAGACTGGACTGGCTGCATTCAAGGAAGCCCATCAATAAAATATAGTGGCAACTTCTGGGCAGGAACACACACCGTCCAACACTCACCAATCCTTCTAGCAGTCACATCTGTCAGCATTGAAAGAAGTATGTTGACTATTCTTGAAAGAAAATAGATGGAAGGTACATACACCTGTCATCATCCATCAATCCTTCCAACAATATCATTTGATTTCACCAGGAGAAGCCAATCATAAATCTCTGATGAAAAATCTGGGGCAAACTCAACTCTCTTCCCCCACACATGAGTACTGTCAGCATCCACTAATTGAAAAGATAGTATATGAATGGGTATATAAAACTATTCTAGATACAGAATGGACATATATTCCTATTCTGGATATTGATGTTACCAAACACATTTTAACAATTCTAAAAGGGCTAACACAAATTTCTACCCATATTCTAGAATCCTTCCAGAATATCATAATGGAAACTTCATCAGTACCAGAGGGATGAACATATAATTTTATCCCCACACCTAGGATGACACATCAGCATGCCATCTCAAATTAGATAAATACCCCCATTCTAGTCTAGGAGGGTTTGGCGGAATACTACCCCATATCATATGGACAATCGGATCGAGAACATACACCCTTTCTAATTGGAGTGAATCAGCCCATGTCGATTACCACTCAAAGCCAAGCACAAACACCTACCCATGATAACCACTTTTCTTGAACGTTGGCCCAAATTATGGGTAAGAGATCATTTAATATGAAGTCTCACCCAGAAAAATTGTAAAATAAAGATTCAAATTTTATTATGTCTCTGCTTAATGGTGGAGTTCTTGAAGCTCCAGACATTTATATGTTGCCACTCAAGATCCTACCCTCCTATTACCAAATTATGGGAGTGGTAGTAGTAATTCTAAAGTTCCTCATCAGATAATTTATCATGAGGGATTAATTCATGATAATTAGTTCAATTAATAGATCATATCTCTAGATAAGGTCCTGTTAAATCTCCATATTCCTAGATGACCCAGTAGTAAGAGGATTTATCCCTTGATTTAATCCACCATGGTGGTCATCCCCATGATGGTATTTGCTGTGAAAGTTCCCTCCAACATATAGTTTCTGATTGTCAAAATAATTCTCCAATTAACAGTGTAGTGATGAGAAAGTCCTCTTATCTCGAGTAACATTCCAACATAAGGCCATTCTAGTCTGATGACTTGATATCAAAATGTGAAATACTTTCTCAACCAGAACACATCCCAAGATGAAGGTCATTCTTAAAACCTACCTCAGGTCATTTTACTTAAAATATGCCATAGGAAAAAACAAGTGATCCAAAGAGTCCACTTTGGTGGAACCAATATAAGAATCCTCAAAAAAAATGAGGATTATATGTTGAATATTAGAAAAAAACTTTCTAAGGGTGAAATAGCAGTCATGTTCTGGCCTTTGTACACATATCAATAGAATATTATAGAATTGATGGCATAATATTTCATTCATTATATCCTCCTAGACATATAAAGGAATATTTATCTTCTGAAATCCAAAGTATTACCATATGATTTATATCAAAGTCATGTCAGGGTAATAGATGGGTTACAACAGCAAATTACCTTTCCATATCTCCAGGTTTCACAATATCCAAAGGCCGAGAAGTAATATGTAGCTCTTCAATGTGCATACATTAATGCATTAAAAAAGTTGTGACAATTGATTATGGACAAACCATATTCTATTTATATTATAGGATCGGGTGCTCATATAGCATTGTATTTCATTGCACTCTAAAATTACCGAAGCCTTATGAATGTGGTCTCATGAAGATTTATTCCCCCAAGATGGATACAACAAAAAAAATCTATTCATAACAAAATATATTCTTATTAAGAACATGCCTTGATGGGTTTTCTTCAATGCCGTTCCCAAATAGAACAATCTCTTGAGATAATTTTTCACCAAGAATTTGAGAACATTATAAAATCACCCTACTTAGAGGATGACGGCCATCAGATTGTATAAATGTCTGAAATAGCATAATGGTCTTCTGAAACAGGCATTTTTAGTAGTTTTTGGATAATTTACCCATGTAATGTTCAAACATGAATTCATAACATCAGAAGAGTAGCTACACAAATATCATCTATAACAGTTCAAGAGCCACCCCAACCTGTAGGGTTGGTGGATTTTCTAACCCAAACATCAAATTCAAAAAATAGAGTTTAAATGTTTAAATAATAATAATTAGAACAACCCCATCCTATAGGGCTAGGGGTTTCACATCCAAAATTTTGTCCTCAGGGGATGTTAGTTTTCTCCTGATTATGGAAGAATCCACAAATTGAACACACAACAAAAATATACAAGGATTCCATTCAGGTTATTTTCTGTCAAATAGTTCTCAGGAGGTCAACATATAAGAGAACAAAATATCATGGATGGCACCGAAAGAGAGGATCTGACAAAGAAACTTACACAACATCATCAAATCATTACACAGTGGTCAATTTCATTAATTCCATTATGGAATATCCTCATGAAAATGAGTCTAGTTCAGGGGACTGAGAGGATGAACTTCATATTCATAATAAAGTACACACCAAAGGAAATGAAGGAGGTGTGTGTACTCAAAATCAAAGCCTTACCCAGAATTTAGGTATTCCCTCAATTAACCAACTCCCACCTCTACAAAAATAATATAGTAAGGGAAAAGGTAAAGGTCATATCATGTATCACATTTCCAATAGATAAGGTCAATCTATTTTTCTTGAAGTTGTATTTTCCCAGTAATAGGAGGAGATGAAAGAGTTGAAAAGACTCAATGCAGAGTTAATCTGAAGCATTATTCCTACAAGACAAGCTTCATATGTAGATCCTCATGTTTCAAATCTAGTAGGAGCTCACCAGAAAATATGGTTTATTGAAAATATGGATGTGGATAATGAATTTACTCCATTGGGTACATAGCTAGAACAAGAACCAATGCCATACTTACAGACCTTTCCTCATGGGATATCCAAGATGAATACCAGCAGTTCCACCACCTGGGGTTTTTCAAGTCATCATTCCAGTTTAAGCACTCGTTGTTGTTCTTGTACATGTCCCATATCATCCAGATATTCCCCAAATTCTTATGAATATAGTTGAGGAATTAGTAAATAGATTTAAATCAGTATAATAATGGAGATCACCAATAAAACCAGAATTTAAAGCTTACCCTAAATGGGTGGATCCGATCCCACCCCCACAAATCATTTTGAATACCATGTTTTCAATGTTTAATGGTTAGAGAGATCTGTATTAGCACTTAACACATTTTTTTCTCACCGTGATCAAATTATGGGGACACCTCCACCACAAGATTAAGTAATGCTTAGATATTTTGTGCAATTATAATGGGGGTTAGCATTTTTTCTGGAAAATTTTTTTTACAGTCTTTATCAATTACTGGATGGGAAGATCTATGTCACAAATTCCTTTTCCAGTTCATCTCAATGCTGCAAAATACAACAACCTTTGATCATAAAAATTAAAAAAAGTAGAATTAATGAGTTTCATATTTCATTGCTCGAAGGAAAAGATTGTCATATTCCTCAAATCTACGACTCTCTCAAGAAGAGTTGATGGAAATCTATGTGGAAAATATTTTTGGTGAGTTGTGCACACCCCGAATCCCTGTGATATACAAAAAAGGGTTTCAGGACCATGATAAAATCACCCAACAAGTAGAGAATTCAATTATGGAAACGAAAACTAATTCTTTTGTAATCCCATCATCTCTAAGATGGAGAAGAGGAAAATCATAGACTACTATAGTTAAACTTAGGAAAGAAATTGTACCTAAATCTACATCAAAACCTTCATCATACCATAAGGATCCACCTCTCAAGTGTCAAAATAAATGACCGCCTCATTAGGGAGATCAAAAATATTGAAGGTGGAGATAGTTTTTGGAGATAAATAACAAACTCTATTCATTTAGGAATGAACAAGTTCTTCATTACATTATTATAGCTTTGGAAAACAATTTTTATTGTTTCCAAGACTGTAGAAACAATATAAATAAAGAGATGAAGCTCTACCAAATTATTTCCCCTTTCCTTAAATATTGGTGGACACCATTTGTGATTTTTTTTCAAGTATATCCAACAAACAATGGTGGAATCTAGACCAGTGAAACTAAAAATTTCATTATTCCAAGTAACATGTGTCACTTCTACGGATCCATAGGAAGAAGGCAGATAACAGGAAGTCAAAATAAAAAAATTGTAGAAGAATGAAGATTGTATAGTTAGTAAAATAATCAATCTAACTCATTCTATTCTATGAAAAAAGTTGAAACAACAAATTGTGCCTCCTACCACTTCCGCTGCAGTAATGCCACCTTTATCAAAAGATTAGTCTTCCAAAGTCCAATCCTCAAAGACACAACATAGTCAAAAGGATAAAGAGAGTTCATGAGAATATGAGATCATTTCAAGGCCAAATATTTCCTTTACTTTGGTAGATTTTATTCCTTATGTGTCAAAATCACAGGCACCACCCTAACAAATTGTATAATAAGAAACGACCTATCAAATAGAATCTTCATCAGATAAGGAATTGATCTTCAGCTTCGTTAACTTTATCCACACGATAGACACCTATACAAATGATTATATTGGTTATAAACCTGAATTCCATGTAATTGATTGGCGAACTAGGGGAATGATTTAAAGTCAAGGATATAGGGAAAGCTTTAGATATGTTATAATTCATTATTTTAACTAGACCCCTAATTAAACCATTTATGCAGAAGAAACTCATGGGAGAGCCCTTCAGTGAGCTCAGCAAGTAAAAGGTAACTCTCCCACACAAGATATGATCATCCCCAACATGACCATCATGGAAGAAATATTTAAGGATATACCACCACTCACTCGGAAGGTAGATAGGCCTAGTCATTCTAATCTACCAGGAGCAATAGTATTTTCAGATTCTTCCCTGATATATGGTACATCTACATTTGAAGCATCAACTTCCAAAGTACTTGGAAAACTGAATCTCCTGGCTAGAAAATTCTTGAATTTAGACCAAAATTAGGATGTTTTGAAACAACTAGTCCATTTAATGGAAAATTTATCAATCTTGGATTCATTGAATCTGTTAAAAGATCTTTGGGAAACAGTTATTGAGCCTTTTTCAATCCTCAAGTGTTTAAAATAGAGGCTAATGCTACTAAAGTTTACCGTATAGAGAATGATCCTACAGAATTCCATGCAGTTAAATATTTCATGGATCAAGATGAGGATTATGTTTTAAATGTACATATCAGGCCTTGTATATTTATTTAATAGTTAATGACGTGTACATCTGATGAGACATCATTGATAATGGATCAGGAGTCAACCTCATTCCCATCCGTACACTTCATCAATTGGGTCTCACTAAATCTGACTTATCTCCATCCACTCTAATGTTTCAAGGTCATAAAAATAATTAATAAGAACCTCTAGGTGAGATTACACATAGAACATCATTTGGTGATCTGGCATCTAATTTAGATTTCATGGTTGTCCAATAGGACCTAACGTTCAACATTTTTCTTAGAAGGCTTTGGCAACATCAATGTATGACCATTCCATCCTCATACCACCAAGGTGTCATGTATTTATTCAATGGAAAAATTGAAACATTAAATGTTTATAAGGATCCATTAAAAACATGTGAAATTCAGTATATTATGGCATAATTCTATCACACAAAGGGAACAAGGTCTGTTGCAAAAGATATAACCAGAATCTATGCTCTGAATGGTCTGGAAAAGATCCCAGCTAACCCATTACAAAATCTTAGTGTAGATTTTGTGTTTCCTATCAATCAAATTTAAATGATAGACCCAAGTCCAAAAACTCATCCAGTAACTTCTATAATGTCAGTTGTGGAAATCGAGCCTGATAGCATGGGAGAAATTAGTGATCTACCAAGCAATGGTTAAAGATTAAATGGAGATGTCCTCATTTCATCCATCGAAATTCGACACGCCTTTTCTTCATTATTAATGATAGAATAATTTGTCACATTATTAGTGGAAGACAAGGATGTTGATTCCAAACCCATCATTTTCTATTCAATGCTCTAGGAAGACCATTTATTATCAGCAGTGTCAGAAATGATTACCTCTTCTTCAAGGTGTCCAAATACTGACTCATCCCCTAGCATTAAAAGTATTGATTCATAACCTACCCTTCCAAAAACAATATAAGGGATAAAACAAGAGGAATAACAAGAATAAGATCTCAGGTACACCTCTCCAAAATTTGAGGAAGGTGTCTCCACCACTGTGCATGATCTTAGAGAAATAAATCTAGGTATAGAAGAAAATTCAGGCCCTACTTTATTTAGTGCGGTCTAGACATCTGAAGAGAAAGAGGAATAAATTTCATTTCCAAAGAGAAAATGATATTTTTTATCTTGGATCTCTATAGAAATTACATGCCTTCATCCCAAAGTGGCCACTCATCATTCGTGTTTGCGAGAAGAGCATCAAACATTTAAGCAGGCAGTAAGAAGAACACACCCAACCCATGCCTTTAAAATTGTGGATGAAGTCTATAAGATTATCAAAGATAATTTTATTATATAGGTTAAATATCATATGTGTATGGATAATATTTCATGTTAAAGAAGATGAACAGGAAAATTAGATGTTTCCTTGATTTCGGAAATCTTAATTGGCATTGTCCCAAAGATGACTTACCTATTCCAACCACTGATCTCTTTATGGATACAATGGCTAGTTATGAAGCTCTCTCTTTCATGTATGGATACTATAGGTATAATAAAATCCAAATGGACCCATAAGATGATAATTGTATAGATTTTAGAGCTCTTCATAGTGTATTTTGATATCAGGTAATGCCCTTTGACCTATAAAATGTTACTGCAACGAATCCTTGTTCCTTGTGCCATATATTCCAACCCTTTGGGTAAAATTAATTGAATTATATGTAGATGATAAAGTGGTTAAAAATAGGCAAATTTAAGATCACATGACTAATCTAAAGACCATATTCAGCAAGCTTTGGCAACATAATTTGAATAAGAACCCCTTGAAATGTGCTTTTGGCGTTACTTCTAGAAAATTCCTTATCTTATTTTTATGCCATCGTAGTGTCAAAGTTGATCCTAGGAAGAACAAAAAAATCCTTGGAATTTCACATAATAAAAAAAATTAATGAATTAAGAGGACTTCAAGGAAACATGGTCTATATTCAATTTTTTATCACTAATTTGTTAGGAAAGTGTTTACGCATCAACAGATTAATGAAGAAGGGAGTTACTTATCAATGGAATGAAGACTACCGAGAGGAATTTGATACCATAATTAAATATCTCTGGATCCCACAAGTATTAATGACACATTTTGATGAAAATCCACTAATTTTATATGCGAAATCTATATAGTGGTCACTAGGTTCCTTCCTTGAACAAAAGAATGATGCTGGGAATAAAAATAACATTTACTATCTCAGTCAAACCATGATTGATGATGATACTCGATATTAAGATATTGAGAAAATATTTCTATCATTAATATTTGTAGTTTAGAAATTGAGATATTATTTGATGAATCAAAAGTCCTACTTGGTATCTCACCATAACCTGGTCAAATTTATCTTTAGTCATCCTATGATTACATGATGTCTGGAATGGTGGGAAGTTAGTTGGCAATAGTTTGATATCTAGTTTGTGGCTAGAATAGAAATTAAAGGCCAAGCCTTGGCATAATTCCTTTTTGAACACCCATCTACAGAACGTACATCTTGGAATACCAAAATTCCTGATGAAGAAAAATTCTTTATTCTAGAGAGTTCCCAATCATGGGAAACGTACTTTGATGGTGCTTCCAAAAGTCCAATGAGGAAGAGTTTAGAAAACCCAAAACTCAAAAATGTTGGTTTAGGAATTGTGATTATCTCCCTAGGAATGGCAGTGTTTCTGTATTTCCTTTTGTTATCACAAAGCGGTAAAAAATTGAGGTAGAATATCAAGCTCTCATTTCATACTAGTAATTTTCACTCTAAGTACAAGTGAACCACCTGAAAGTAAAAGGTGATTCAGAATTAACAATAAAAAATATAAATGGGGATTACCATGTCAAAAAAATTGATCCCACTATGTGATTAGGTCCTTGGGTTAATGGTTGTATTTCCCTTAGATCCAACATTATCTTATTTCATGTGATTACAAAATGACCAAGCTAATACATTGGATAATGTATCCACAATCCTAGAAGATCCAAATCAAGATGAGACAATCATCAGTATTTCCCATTGTTATGTATTTTCACATTGTTTTCAAATTAGAATGGAGGAAATTAATGAAATATGCACTATTTCTGGTCTATATTGTCATAACATTGTATGGATGACACAAATCATGTAATATATTCAAAATGGAGTACTTCCATGAGATAGGGCTGATGAAGAATATGTTTGGGAATGAGTGTCTAATTTTACTCTTTATGATAGACCATATCACCAGAATATCCTCTTCAGACAATGCTTTGATGGAGTCCTCTTCTGTTGTATTGATTTATAATAAACTGTAGTTGTTATGAAAGAAATACACATAGGAGATTGAGGTGTTCACAAGTCTGGGCATATGCTTTCAGATCAATTCTGGAGGCTTTGGTACTTCTAGCCTTTCATGACGTAGTATTAGACTGATTTCACCAAGAATTTTCATCCCTACAAAGAGTATTCCAACTTTATTCAACAACCCCCAAAGGTTCTACATATATGTAAATACTCATGGACATTTTCTACGTAGGTAATGGATGTAATAGTACCTTATCCTCCAACAACGGTGAATCAGTTCAAGTATATTCTTACAGCTACTGATTTCTTGTACAACGGGGGGGGGGGGGGGGGGGGGGGTTAGGAAATACCTCTCAAATAAGTTGGGGGAAAAATCATTGTTAGATTTTTAAAATCTAATATCATTTTTAGATTTTTCCTCCCTCATACTATATTGACAGAAAATATTAACAATTTTTTTATGCTGAGGTAAAGATGTTATATCAAAATGAAAATATTAAATACAACCATTTATCCCTCTATCATGCAGTGGAAAACAAAAAAATAGAGGCTTTTAACAAGACCCTATAAAATTAACTCTAGAAAATGGTGGATAAATATATGGAATCTTGGTCTATTAAACTATTTCATGATTTATGGGATTATCGTACTATTACCCATACTATCACTCGGGAAACTCCACACTCGTTGGGGTATGGAATAGAGGTAGATTTGCATATTAAAATTCAATATCCTTAACACTAAGTTTCTATATGTGATCATTTATCAATAAATGAGAAATCTCATAAGTGATTTTATGATCTAGAAGAATTAGAAGAAAAGAGATTACATAATTTGCATCATTTGGAACTTTATTGGAAGAGAATAGTACGAGATTTTAACAGGAAAGTTCACCTCTCCTCATTTCTTTAAGGAGAATTGGTTTCAGACCTCTGGAATCATATGATACCTGAGATGAAGCCTCCAAATCTTGTGCCAAAGTTGGAAGGACATTATTTTATACATAAGGTCTACTCTAATGGAGATTATTCCCTAATCACAATGGATGGAGAACTTATTACAACTCCAACCAATGAAATCTTCTTAAAGAAGTACTTTGTGTAATCATACAAAGTAATGTCCTAGTAAGAATACATTAAATTATATAATAACCATATGTTTATATGTTTCATAGCATTAAAATTAATAGCATATTTTTCCTCATCACACGACATTAAACTTTAGGACATCATTTGTCCTCACTTCATGATATTAAACTATACGGTTAATATATTCTTCAATTGATGTTAAGAAATCCCCTAAGAAACTACAAATTGGAATTCCTTGAGGTTATTTAAACAAAATGAGTAACTTCCAGTGCAAGAATTACTCTCATCATTTATACACCTTAGTGTAACATGAGTTACACTTATCCCTACATTTGAATCAGATCTACCTAGATACCTCATTTCAAGAACTATGTGTCGGTTTATTCTCATTTCAATGGGATATGTAGAGACATGTAGATCTCTAATATTTGGCCTATCTATAACCATAAATAAATTTATTTCCATTTTCCCCCTATATATGAACAAAATAAATGGAGAGTACTTATCTAGGATACATGGTTTGATATTTTTACAATCTTGTGTCAAAATTTTTAACATTCATTTGGAATGTGTTACAAATCCTCATCTCCCCATCAAACTCATTTGGCGAGGAAACTATTTTATCTAGAACTATGTTTGGATTTATTCACATTTCAATGGGATTTGTAGAGACACCTAGATCTCCAATATTAGGCCCAACCACGATAAAAAATAACCTCTTTATTCCCATTGTTTATGAATGAAACCCGCATAGGGAATGTTTCCAGAACTACGTGTGGTTTTATTCTAATATATATGAGATAGTTAGTGAACCATGGGTCTTATTCTCCGGTCTTGCCACAATATTCCTATTTACATTAGAATCACTTCATGTCCTCATTGAATGACTATAAACTGCATAGCCTAGTGTCCTTGTTGCACAACTTTAAACTGCAAAGTACCCAAATAACTATGTATAGCATTATTTTCATCCTATTGAAATATGTATTGATGACTAGGCATAATCTCAAAGTCCTGACCATGAAAAACAATTACCTCCCTTCCTCATATAATTTATAATCTATGTGGGATTCTTCATTTTGGTTCCACTCCTTATAGAGCCCACCAAGGCACCCATAAATGTCCCAATTTTACATGATTCAGATCTATGTAGGGGACTGAAAACTCATGGAAAATGTTGATTCAAATACATTTCATGGGCAGTGAACATCACACATCTCACATTTCACACTCTTATTCATGAATACTTTCATATCTTCATAATCATTCTATGATTTCTGGTGGAAATGTTTCTGATACTTGAGAAATCATTTTCCTAACTATGTAGTACATTACCCTAGGTGGCCTTTCAAAAGTTTCCTATATAATGGGTCTTTCATTCAAAGGATGTCACTATTTGGTTATGCAACACATGCCTCAGTCGGTCCTACATAATAGAACCCCTATAACAGGTTTTTCAAGTAATGGTAACTTTAGTAATAGGATAAACCTCTTTTCCCGTTTAAACATTGATTAAAATATATAAGAATCTATATTTTGAAGTGTTAATCCATTGTAAATTTGTCCCATATCCCATCTCTCAACCTAAAATCCTCCGTGATCACGGTTTACACATTTTCCCATTCAATGTGTTCAAAGATTATTGAAATAACTTGGATCATTTGATCATATATCATTCATTTTTTCCTGGATATTTTCATCCTAGACGTATAACCTAAAACTATAGACACCATACTTCCTAAATTATGTTCATACCTTTGTAGAAATAACATTCCTCTGATTATTTTGAAATCATTATTGGAAATACGCTTTTGGGAATTAGGTACTTTTATCCATACACTAAACTCTATGCTTTTGAAAATCAAAATCTCCATAAGCTTTCATGGACATTTAATAATAAAATTCCAAATTCTTAATAAGTCCTTTACCTAAATATGTGGTATATTCCCCTAGTGGCCTTGTATAAAATTATCCTACATAACAGGCATGTCAGTCAAAAGATTTATTTGTTTGTCTAGGCAGCACACACCCAAGTTGGACATACATAACACAACCCCCATAATGGGTTTGTCAACAAGCCATAACAGCATTCTTATATAAGACTTATTTTGTAATCAATTATCCCTTTTTACCCATGTCATTCTTTTAATCTGTAAATTCCCAAATCTCAGTTTACATTTTTTCCTTTTCCAGACATGAATATGGTATCATGTCTTCATACAAGTTACTAAGAAAATGGATATTAATAAATATTTTTTCAGAGATAATGAACCTAAATTACATCCACATAATTTTTTAACTGTGTGAAATTAATGTGAAAAAGATACTGTTTAAAATAAATACCCTTTATGTCCTGACCGTATGACTTTAAACTGCATAGTATAATTTATTTGCAACATGACACTAAACTGCACCACACAATATTAGAAATCCCCTATTTTGAAAATTTTTAATCATTATTCATATATATCATGTTCATGTAGAAATTATTTTTCCCATTCATATCCTATGTTGGAACATATGGCCCCTTTATTCTTAGGTATATTTCATTGGCTAAGCCCTCCACTATGGTCTTGAGATATCCAAATCCAAAATCCCTTTGTCTATCTACAATAGAATGTCATAATTCTAAAGATCTCTTTACCTACCTATGTTGTATGTTCCTCCAGTTTCCTTGCAATAAATTCTCCTACATAAATACCCAAGTTAGCCCTTACTAATATAACCCTCATAACGAATTTTTCAAGAAATGGTAACATTATTCTTGGAAGAGACCTCCACTATTTCTATACTTAAAATTTCAGACTTTGTGAACATAAAAAAATTATGACTCAGGATTCCCCATGGAAGTATTTGAAAAATATTCGGACCTTCCCAAACATTAAATCCTTGTATGGGTTATAATATGAAAATTCATGGTCAAATATATTTGACCTAAAACACTATAATTATTATTCTAGCATTCATTACTTTAAACTTATTATAAAAATAGTCACAGCACTCACCATGTTGAAAACCCTCAACGAGAACCCTAGAAAAAAGTTGAGTCTCATCTTGCTAGACCTACTTTTTTAAGGATTAGGAAATATTGAGAAATTAAAAGTAAAAAGATACAAATTTTTTGGTGTTATATATATAACCCATGTAAAAATCAAAATATTCTCACTAGGCCCATTGAATTAAGTAAATAGTTTGAGCACCCCCATTCATGTTGTTGTAATTATGATTATCTGGCATAAAGGTTTGATGTTATAAAAATCATCTTTGATATTGCAATTATAGAAAGAAAGAAACAATGAAGACAAATAATATTGGGGATAAAATTATTTTCCTTAATAAGGTAAAATCATAGGAATATCCACAAAATGGGTCCTATCTGTAATGTATTAAAATAAACTCTTGGAATGACTCTGTATCTATTGAGTGACTTCATGATCCTTATCCATTGCTTGCTGAAGTTGAGATAATTGATAAACATTAGCCTCCTTAGCTTGAAAAAGTGCTTCTTTGGTAGTTGAAATGGTAGTTATCCCTTCCAACCAAGTTTCTCCCAATGTTTGGTTCAGTTTCTCAACCTTTATGAAAAAACATCCCATTTAGGTTGAAGATGTATCATATCCTTCTACTCCTCCTAATTTGTTGTGAAAATTATATTAACCTCTTGTTATGATCGGCCTCTACCTCAGCAAATGCATCTTGAAAACTTTGAACATTAATAAGTAGTTTAACCTTTTCAATATCTTTCTATAGCTTATGTTCCTACACCCATCGTCAAATGGTCTCTTTCATTTAATTGTAGACTGAGCAATAACTAAATACACTAAATCCAAAAATGAAAAACTGTTCTGGGAGTATGAAAAAATGGTAGGGCGGCTTATCCATAGAGAGGGGCCTTACTCTGCTTCTTTCATAACTTCAGGTTCTCTATCTTCTATTATTGGTTGATCCAATGTAAGACATTCACCTTTAGACTCAATCAAGGGAGTCATTATCCCTAAGTAGTTGATTATAATAATTGTTAGCTTTAAAATTATACCAATATAAAATCATTATTAATACATTCAATGACATTTACCTGGTAATAAGTTGACTTATTGAGCAGAATCCTCCCCAATATTCCCTGTTTCAGTTGTTTGAGTAAGTATTCATTAGGGAGGAACATTCTCCCGATCTTTCCCAGTCTTTATAACCATAGTCTCTAGAGCATCTCCCGATGTTGGATTTTCAGTTGATGTATCTTCAATGCTAGCAGAAACATGATAGAGTGGAATTACCCATTATTTAAGGGGATTCACAATATTATTTATAGTATATGATACATAAGTTAAACTTTGATGTGAAAAAAAAAGAAAAAGAAGAACAATTATCCATGTAAAATGAAATAATGAGAATTTCCATCCTTGTAGATCTTCTTGGAAGTCCCCATAATCCATGATGGAACATGGAATATCAATGTTTTGATTAAGGGAATCCATCATTTCAGCTCATACGTATTTGTATGTTATAGCATCCTCACCATTTAAGGTATCTAATAAATGTTGGTTGATGACAAAATTGGCTCCACTGATATTTTGATCGGTAAATTATTTAGCTGGTGCAATGTAATCAAGTCTTTCCAAGTCAGGATTATTATCGGCATTTGATTTAGAGTTCCCGAGAACCTCATTCCTTCCTTCTAGATAAATATGATTATTAGCATTGATTTTCATAGGATCTATCGGCACTTGGACTGATCTAAGACATTATGGGGAAAATAATGTTAGAAACAACATGTGATACTCAGAAGAAATTTATCTGACATTATCTTGACATTTAACTCTCACTATAGAAGCAAGAGAATATGTAGCTGCACCTTAGGACATCTCATCGACCAAAATAATAGATTCAACAACATGAATTTGTACTCATCATGGAGTTTCCCTCTTAGTCCTTCAAGGACGATATTTTAATCCCTTGAGAGAACAAATAGTGGCAGATGCTTCGATAAAATTAACACGGTCACCAAGGTGTATCAATCAAGTAAAAATACTAAGAGACAACACAAATACATACTTTTTTTCATACACATCAAACTAATCTCAACTCTCTCTTGCATTTATTTTCATAAGAAAGTTTAGGTATTGAAATAATCCACTTAGTAGTAGAAACCTGAGGTTGCAGTTGAGGAATTTTTGGCGCCATCACTTCCATCATGGTTTTCCTTCCTAGAGAATGTCTTGAATAATATAGGGTTTCATCTAGTGTATTAATATGGGTGCCTGTTGGTATGTATTTTGGTGATGTGAGAACCTTTCCCAAGGTTCCTTCACTAATTCCTAGCTATAAAATGCTATCTCGCCGAGATTAATGACGATGAATGATGGAGTAGAATTGGAACAAAAGAAATGAAAATACATAATCAGCATTAACATAAAAATCTCATTCCTCTGTAGGGTGAAAAATTACCCCTTCACATATCCCTCTTTCCATCATATTGGATACACATTTTGAGGTTGGGAATTTTTCATCAGTCTAATATATAAATGTCTCCAGCTCCGAAATATGATCTCATACTTATGCCACATTACTATCCAAATGAAAATCAGAATGTGGTCTAATATCATCCACATTGGGTATTCAATTTATTTTTTGGAGGAATGTCCAAGAATCCGTGAGTTCCTGAGTTAAGCATTCCCAGTATGGAATAGGGGAAGACCGTATATAATTCAGTTTTGATGTGGTTGGCTGTGGAGAAAACTCAACACCCTTTGATCGGAAGGCCACTAAAATCTATTATTCTTCTTCAAAAGAATCAGCAGAAGGGATGAGAATATATTTTTGATGATGGATACTAGATCCCCTTGGTGATGGAGGTGTTTTATCCTTAGCCATAGTATTCATGGTGGATCTTCTTCAGAGATGCTTTTATGTTTCTACAGCTTTTGAAGCCTCTTCATCATCTTTGCATTTAGATCTTTTACCACATTTTCTACTAATAATGGATGTCATGGTCATGAAACGTTCTATTCCACTTGTTAAATCCCCTTGAGGGTATGAATAGTCCCATGATTTTTCATATCTTGACTCTAATCCAATTGATGCATCTAATTTGATAATTTAAATGTCTCTAAATCCATCAGAATCCACAATTTTTAGGATACCATTGGATGTTTCTCATGACTAATATACGTGGTAGGAAACGTTATTGGTTGTTTATGACCTTTGAACTGGATATTGAACCTATAAGGGACATAATCCCCACAAATTATTTCACCATCAATCATATTTGACAACACGTTGTCTATGAATTCCATCATATAATCCCCTATCTTGTAATTTTCTTCCTTACCGTCATCAAAAAATGTTCCAATTGGTGGGTTACCAAAAGGATACAAAATGAATTCTTCTTATGAATTTAGTTCCCTTAATACTACATCAGATTTCAGGTTCAGAGGCTGAATCCCAGAGAATTCCTGTAAAAATGGGGTAAATTGACTATTGGGGACTCTAACTAAATTCATCACTGAATATGAACAAAAGTTTTCCATAATCCATCCCCACAACACTTTAAATGGTCTGGAAAGTCCCAATAGAGGCTTCTCATATTTCAGATGAAGTATGTAATGATAGATTCATGCTAATACAGGGGCTTCCAACCCAATATATTTCCCTTAAACAAATTCAAATGTGATAATAAAAGTCCCTAGCCTTACACTTCCACTGAACTCATGGGCTTGAAGAAAGTAAATGATTAGCCGCAGGGCAAGGAAGTTAGGTAAGGGTACATTGTGTAGATTCCGTACATGAATTTTTAACCACAGTGGTTTTAGTCACCTCTCTCCAATGTGGGATAGTATGTTCCTTAAATACCCTAATTATCTACAGTTGGGAAAATGGTAGGACGTCCATAGGTTGGAGCATTTTCTTTTGATGGATCTAAAAAAACTTCATCCACACTCTTACATGAATATCAACTCTAGAGAGAAAATATTTCTTTTCTTTCAACAATTCAATTCCTATTTCGAATAATTCATGAGCTAGTGGTGGCATCCTGGTAACGTAACCCCATTTTCTTATTGGCTTAATAAACACATCATACATCTCCCTGAGAATAGGACTCTCATATATTAGGTTGGTATACCATAGACTGATTCCAACCTCTCCATGCGTCAAGTGGAAATAATTTGTTTTCAGACTCAATTGTCTTAGCAATTCTGGGATGAAGTCATTTTTCTAAACATAAGTTTGTCCTATCCAGACAACTTCATAAATGTGAAAATCTATTAGTTTTTTCCTTAATTGTGCACAAGTTTACTGTACCCAAAATTCCCACATTCATTCATGCTTTACTCCTCATCCATAATGAAGTTTGAAGTATTCCTTCCAACCATTAGGTTGATTTGTTAGTAAATCGCAAAATTTTTAATCATAAAAATTTGGTCGTGGCCCTACAAAATGATCTTTCATATCATGGGTGCAACCACAATAGTGTTGGATTCATCCAACAGGGACCATTCCCTCATGAATAGAAAAACCTTTCACTATGATATTCATACAAGGATAGTTAGAGTATTGGGAAAACCAAGTCTTTGAAAAGTATATATTATAAGCTGGAATGTGGGAATATTGCAAATCCCATGTCTGTAGAGTGGAAGAAAGTGGATTTGTGGATAATCACATTAGTATGGAACCAAGACATTCAACAACCCAGGGAGGGTACTCTCAACAACATTTTAAAAGTTTGGTCCAACAATTTTCATCATCTCATTTTGACAAGATTTATCTAACTCAGTTATGGTCATCAAGAGATCTATTTCCTGTAAAAGAAACACCAAATTTACCCCACTAAGTAGTAATTTTGAATTAATAAAGTTCAACTTTTAACTTAAAGTAATTTAAGAACTTTGAATAGGAAAATCTCTGTGTAGATCCTTCGACGAGGTCATCCACGTAGGTCATTTGACAAGGATACTAGTGAATGTCCTTAGATGATGTCCTTTCATGTCAATCCATCACTCAAATTGTTTTACCTTAAGAAAACTTCAAGGGAATTATGCAAGACCACAATTCAGTAAAGCTAGATGAGTGAGCTATGCAATGAGAGTGAAAAATATGAGCTTCCAAGTGTGGAAAATACCAAATGAATGGGGCTATTTATAGACACTTATGACCTACATGGAAAACATGTGCAAAATATCTATGATATAGAACTATGTGGAAAACTGGCTCCATAGAAATGCACATTTCATAATTGAGTCATCATAATATTTTCCCCATAATCTTCCCTCAAGAATCGACCATCTTTTTAATAATATCTAATCCTGAGGAAGGGATTTTATTAACACTCATTAGGAAGGAAAAAATATTATGAATAAGTACTTGGGATATTTTAAAGTATCAAAAAGAAGTAAAGAAAGAAAAAGGAATAAATTGAAAGGGGCCTACGTAGTACACCTATGTTAGGGACCTACGTGGCATACCTTCATATCCTAAAAACCAGCACACGTTCTGCTCATACATCCTAGTGCACAACCCCTACACTGAAGACATATGCTATAGAGCTATGCAGAGGAACTACTTGGCAATAATATTTTTGTACCCTAGGAGGAGGAGTAACACTAAATATCTACACAACCAACCTACGCTAACAAATTCATTTCGACCATCCACACTTCGTGCCTATAAATCGAACAATTGGGCTTCCCATTTTAGGACTGAAAAAAGATTGAAGAACTCTTTAAGCTCATATAGTGTAGCTCATTCACCCATTCCCCCCATGATTTTTAAGGTACCTATCTAAAGATCAGGAGAAGAAAGAATTATATGGTTTAAGAACATTTGAAATTCTTTTTGATTTTGAAACATAAAAAATTCTGATTAAACACCCTTCTTCCATAAAGAAGAAGCTTCTTATGCCAATATAATTTCTTAAGGACCAATGTGGGGATCATCCAAACAAACCAAATGAGACCTGGGGTGATTAAAAATAAATCTCACAAATTGTTTTTCTTCTTAGTGGGAAATTTCTAAGACCAACTTGACACACCTATTCGATATTCCTACGTAGTATTGCTACGCTGCATAGTTCCACCTAGGACTCTTACATATCACATTATAAACCCTCTTCAATTCCACTCATGATATTGTATCCCCTTCTATGGTTCCCTTATATTAAAGGGACAAAGATGAAGCCTCCACCAAAACCTCATGACTTATAATACATTTAAGAAAGGCATGCCATCGTGTCTCCCATTTTTGTTTTGAATATGTTCAATTAAGGGTTTCCCAAATTCATCTTCTAAGGGGGTAAATATCATTGGGATGTGTTTAGGATTGTATGTTTATAGTCACATTAATTATTACCCTAAATATAGTGTTGGGAAGTTCCAAAAATCGGATTCTAGGGATGGGAATATGTCCTCCCCTTTTCGTCTCTAAGATTCAGAGCCTCCTATTCCCAATAAGGAGAGTGAGGGTCAAAAATAAATGTATCCCTCCTCTTTTAAGATCCACTAAGGGAATCCATCCTAGAGTAAGCCCCTAGTCTTTCAGGGTGGACCCAATGAAACTAAATTTTATTTCTCATTTAAGGGTTCATTACTTATGCCCTCTATAACCATCACCTCGTCTTTCTTTCACCATAGGCCCAAACTTTTCCATCAGTGGAAGAGAAAGTGTGTAGTTTTTTCAATCTCTCACATCCTCTTGTTTCTCACACTGAGTATGACTTATGTGAGATTAGATATTTTTTATGATCATAACATCCACACAGTAAACCTCATGGTTTAAACTATGAGAACTCAAACTCCTTCTATAATTGGGATTTTTAGGAATCCTTCACCAGGGCATGAGCTCAATGGATATCCTTTTCAGGAATCCAACACTAATTCCCTTAATCCGAGCATCCCCCAAAAGACTAATCTCTGAATTAAATCCCTTTTAAATCCTCATGAGATAATACATTTCTCATGAACTTTTTTACTAGGGAATCCTATTTAGGACTAATCTCCAACTTATTTTTCTCTAATGATCATACTCCTTTGTGAGACTTATCGAACAACGTGGCCCTGGATTCCGATTTGAGTGGGATATGAAAGAATACTCCCTGAGGTTCAAACCCAACATTCCAAATAAAACATGTTCTTCCTAGGATATATTTATAATAGGGTCTAATCCAACCTGGAAACTCAAATCCTTTTCACGTTCCATGGGAAGCTTATGCATACATCCCACACCAAGAATTGACTAAGCTTTTTCCGCTTAGAGGTCTTTACCACATAGCATTATACTATACGGTTAGGTCCTTATCACATGACCATAAATGGTATGATGTGTCCAATTAAGTTTCATATAACTAAGAGGGTTCTGATTACTTTCCGATGAATACATAGGTATCCAATTTATGGGTATGATCCAAACTTTAAACCAAACTTTTGTCTACCAAAATGATAATAATATCTAGAGTTCCCACTGAGTGGATTAAAAACCATAATTATCGTATCAAAGGCTAAAAGAATCTTCACATAGTATATGAGAGGATAATATTGATGGATAACTTCAAAAACATACTGATATATCCATTAATAAAGAACTTAAAGTACATACAAAATATTATAAATTTCACACATGCGAATAATTGATTAAAATTTTGAAGGAAAACCTGTGTTATAATTGGTAAATTAATAAAGATTTCTCATCATATCTTAAATATGTAAGAGAGTCCCGAAGTAGGAAATAATTCCTCCCAAAAGGGTTTGATGAGCCTGACCTACCATTCTCTTGACTAATGTTATTTCTCTAATATCACTAGTCCAAACCCAATGAATACATTCCTTTGGAATATGGTTCCCTTTAGATAAATTACCATTGGATGATTCCAGTTCCATAAATAAATCTGATGGAAACCATCTGGAAGTAGTGATTCATAACAATTAATAAGGTTCTGGGAGGAAAAAATGTATTTATCCTCTATATTCAATTTTATGTATTAATGAAACACCGAAATGGTTGTTTTTATTATTTTGGGGATGTTATTTTTACTACACTATACCATATATCTAATTTTGACTCACAAATGTGTTGAGATAGAAAATTTAAAATAGAGTGGTATGGATTCTCATACATACCCATTATAAATTTTTCATATATGAGATATTGTGATGTTTTCCTATTTATATATCATATTTATTTTTATAGGTACCTTTGAGTTAATTATACTAAGTAGTAATACAAACATTTATAAAATATATCTTCAAGACGATAAAAGAAGACTATGTTAACAAATAGTTAATATTCCCATTTCAAACAAGGTATGATTTCTCCTTAAAGACACATTATAAAACCATGGAATACCAAGAGGAGTAAATTTTGATACAATTTATCAATGAATCAAATGATTAGTAAAATTTGGACATAATATAATTCAACTTAATTAAATAAAAGTTTCTAAATATTTTCTCCAAGTCTGTTTTATACATTGTTTATAAAGGTATTAAAATTTATTCATATTTTAAACTTTTATTTCATAATAAATATATAACAAATACATTAAATTTATCATTAAAATTTATAATTTAATGACAACCAACATTCCTTCTGAACTCTTTAGAACATTTAAATTATTATGTATTGATTATTGATGGAACATTTGTTCTTTTTTCTAATTTTAGAACTGATCTACTTGGTATATTTAAATAATATATATATAACTCCAATGTAATATATTTTTATCTTATTATAACATATATAAAAAATTCTATCATTGAATGTTATCTTTAATTTCTGAGTCATTATTCATTATCACAATTATGTGATGAAAAACTACTATATAATACCCATGAGTCATATTGAAAAAAACAATTTTTATGACATTAATTCCCAATTATCATTATTCATGTATTTATAACTAAAAAAAATACCCAAGATATAACAAATATTTATAGAATTATAAATATAACCCAAAATAAATCTTAATATTATGATTTTAGTGTTCAATTCTAATCTATTCTATACTTGGGTGTATTTATCAAGTAAAATTTTGATTCAAAAAATGTATCAATGGAGGAATTTTGTTGAATATACTCCAAAAAAATTTGAACCATATAAAATATATATTGCTTGAATAATATCAATATTTCACTATATTTTTAGACAAATTTGGATATTCTCTCATCACATAGATATTTAGGTATGTAGGCATGTAAATTATATCTAATATCACATATGGATATATATTTTTGAAATAATATTTCAAAAATTCATCTAATAAATTATCCCAAAATTATTCTTTTTATTACTTGAGGATTTTGGTTACCCATTAAAATAGAGCATAAAGTTCTCACTAGATATAGGAAATACAAATTTGGTTCACTCATATTCAGCCTTCCATTAACAAGATAATAAATAATTACTTTACTTTAACAAGATCCACTCATTTATATAATCATAATCATTATTTTAACAACATAACTTACACATGAAATTCTTTTAACCAACTTATCACATTTCATACATTTTAATGTATAATTTTTATACCAAGAAATTACCATTTTAGATCAATAATTAAAATTAAAAAAAATATATGCAACAGTGGTATATATGTCCAACATAAATAATGTATCTAAAAATATTATCATCTACAAATTTCAATCATATGAAATAAAAATATTACTTAAAAGAAATCATGATTCCCTAGTTTACAAATCAGCACTTATCGATAATAAATCCTAATATCTTAGGATAATGTGATATATGAAATAAAATCCGAATATTAGTAGATCATTATAACATTTATGGATAATTATAATAAATTAAAATTTTGTTATAAATTCCATCATATGTTTAAAATTAGTGTTTTAGAAATAATTAAAAAATCTATGTTTGTACTAAAATAAAAAATAATTTTTTTTGGATAAAATCAACTAAAAATTATTTTACCTCCCCCCCATGAATTTTTTTGATACATGTGTAGTATTTTCATTGTTTATAAAAAACTTATTATTTACATAGAATGTATCATCTATTTTAGTTTCTTTACATTAATTGGTTCATATTTATAAAATGGGGTCTGCAAGTGGTATCTTTGATACAAAAATAATATTTTAAATAAAGTATTGGAAATTGATTAAAAAGGTTAAAACTATAATTTTTTACTTGATAGAGTTTTGTAATAGTAAATTCACTTCATCATTGAGTAAAAAATGATATGTTTCCTTTTGGAATGTTCTTTTTGTAGGACAAAATTGATTGTTTAAATAATTGTGTCTTGTTTTCATATAAAAAATATATTCATTTAGAATTTATTTTCTTCCATAACAGTGTATATGCTCATATTATTGAGATTTATTTCATGATAACTAGAGAATTAGGCATTTTGTAGATGGATTCACCCTCCCCCCCCCAACAAGGAGAAACATCATCGAATAATTTAAATTCATCATAAATGTGTATGGTTCTATGATTTTACTTCCATATTAGGTGTTTCCATTCATCTTTCATTCCAATATCTTATTCTTTCCACTATAATTCTAACTATGATTTGATATTCAATTATAATAAATATTAATCATTAATTAATGAGATGTAAATAGAATAACACAAATTCAGTATATGTATTGAGGTTCTTATTTGATAAAAAAATTTATTTCCAAACATCTCTATAAGATTGGTATGATCAAAATTGATATACATGTTAAATTGATTATATATTTTCATTCCTTGACATTCAAGGCTCAAATAATTTTTTTAAATGAAATGTGTGTTTCAGAGATGTGATTGATCAACTTACATTACATTAGACACAATACCATATAGGGATGAAACTTATATCAAGATGATCAATGATATTAAGTTACATAATTTAAAATGTCTGGGGTTCTATATTCTATATGGTAGTTTTTGAAAAGAAAAATCAGATTTCATGCCTTATTTATATGGACGCACCATGGAATCTGTAAATTATTAAATACCACTCTATCATATAAGGAAATGTATGAGATTATATTCGATAAAATAAATTTTAATTTTACTTATTTTTATATATAATTTAGAATGATTTTGTGTTTAGATAATTTTGGTAATCTTTAGACTTATTCTCACGACTATTTCGGAGATGAATCATGCTATTTTTTAGGTAGTATTTTACCAATGTTTTAATCCTGCATTAGTTGGTTTTTTTGAGTTTTTTTATATAAAATTGAGGAAATTTGGAATCCCATGAGGTTTTTCATTGTCAGAACATGGTTAGGGGAAATCATGTAGTTTTCCCTAGGAAATTATGCGCCCCTTTTTAGAGACAGAGGAGGAGATTCACAGATTGGAAAAACCAAGTGGCCTCCCTACCCAAAATTTTCACTCTCAAACAATGTTTATTCACACATAGGGAAAAAAGTTATTTAAATAATGTGACACTTAAGAGAAACCATTATCCCAATGAATTGGGGTGCATAGTTAAGTATCACGGATTAGAAAACCATGTGCCTTTATCCAGGAAAATATGCACGTGGGTATTAAACCCCACAAAACTATTATTAAAATTACAAAACCCAATGGGTTTTATTCATAATCCTCATGAATAGACATAATAAAATTTAAATTGGTTTTGGAGGCTCCTGAGAGTATTACAAGGCTCTATATATCCCTTTTTGTTTGAACCAAATATCCAGTGGATGAATTTTACCCCTCTTACGATATGTCATATTTTTCTATTTGGTTTCCTTTATCTCTCTTGTGTTTATCTTTTATTTTCAATGGATGATTTTATCTATTTGAAATTAGATAAGATATAGGTTTTTAGGGATGTTTTTCTATGGATCTTGTTCCTAAGTTTTAATACTAAACCTCTTCATCATTGGGTAATTGACCACTCATTGTCCAAATGAGAGTAACGATTCTGCAAACATTAATCAATGATCTTGAGGTAGGTGGTATATTTTTCAATTACCATTTTCCTTGTTATTAATATATGTATGTAACTGTGAAAATTCAATTTCCAAATTTTTCAATTTAATTCTAAATAGAATTAATTAATTAACTCTTTTGAGATTGTGAAACTCTCCAAGGATCCCATTGGACAGGGTGCCGATTTTAAGAGTGGAAATCATAGCATCCCATTGGGTGTGCCGATATAATTGAAATGATGATTTTTGAGTTATAAAAGGATGATAAATCGGAATATGAATATGTTTGATAAATTCATTTATGAAATTGGTTAAATAATTAATTATGGGAATCATTGATAAATGGGTTTTGAATATGGAACCCTGAGACGTGATATTTGTGACTGAGTTGTGGGATAGGGACTGCTACTCCAAATACACACAGGGTGAAACACTGCTTATCTAGCACCCCAAGATATATATATATATATATATCATGTGATCACTCAGTTGTGTTACAGGGTCTATAACTCTAAATAGCCATGGGGTTCTAGACTACTCCTCTAGTCCCCCAAATGTTTGAATGTGAAATTTGAGATTCAATGATTAATGGTATCCCATAATAGAATGATATGTGATATCCCTTTGGTGCATGGTTCAAAATCTGACACAGGATGAAGAAGGTATGATTGATTTTGGTTTTATCATGAAATCAGGGGGCCTATGTGGTTTATTATAGAATAACTTAAATGTTAAAAATGTTTACTTTATCATTTTTATTTTATTCTTTATATGACTTAATAAATAATTATAGAATGAATATTGTTTTATATTTTTGATGATGGTGACATACTAAGTTGTACCCAAACCCCACTTAGGTTTCTTTAATCGGTACCTGAATTGAATTCCTATTTGTAGTACAGGACAAGGTAAAGATCCCTATGTTAGATGGTTGTATTGGGCTTCGGTATAGAGCATGGGTGAGGGGAATATAAAAGATGTCAGGAATCACCTAGGAGTTATCAGTTTGTTATTATTTGGTATTTTCATTTGACACTTATTTAGAATGAAATAACTAATGATTTTGTTTATGGTTATCCTTTCCTATTTTGGATTCATCATGTAATGTTGATTGATTGTGCATTATGGTATTATTGTGGTTGATTTTTATTATAATTTGGATATTGATAATTTATTTCCTATATTTTTAAATTTTAATATGGAGAGTATAGTATCCTCACATTACATATTATACCCTCATTTTTATTAGGCGTCACATGGTATATGAGGAGGCACACCTAAGGTCACATGATATACTCGCTCAATGTACTAGCATGTGGAACCCAGGTCAGGACTTTAGAAATTGGTATAAAATGAATTTTCCATTATTTTTAGTTTTATTAATATTTATAAAATTTAGACAAGTAACTAGGATGTCTTAGGCCTTGGCCATGAGCTCTTGAATGAGAGTAGCTAACCCATGTATGGGGTAAACCCCAAGTACCAGGGTGAGATTGTTTTTTTTTTGATATTTTGTTGTTATAGTTGGATGTTATTTCATCTTGGTTGATGCACTTGTTGTGATATATTTTTAACTTTTATGATTTTTTTCATGTCCTCGGATGACATTAAATTTGAGTATACATGATTCATTCCAGGAACATAGGATTTTATGTGACAAGTATCATTTTAGGCACACATAGAAAATTATGTTTTCGGTTAGTGGTTATAATGAAAAAGATTTTATTTATTTGAGAATTTTATAAAAAATTTAAAAGGTCCCTAATAAGAAATAGATAATAATAAATGGTTCTAAATGTGGTAAATTGAAGTGTATAAATTTTTTTATAATGATACACATGGAATATGAACGTGTTTTACCCCATGTCATCCACGACATAGATGAGAGATCGTTTAGGGTAGTGATGGTGCCTTGGTTTTGAAAATGTGGTGGAGTATGGGTTATAACTTGTTATTTCCTTATGTAAATATCTCTTATGAAAATGTCATAATAATGTGTTATGTGTCCAAATAAATGTGTTTTTAATTGTAGAGACATGCCTCCATGATGAATATTGTTGATAGATTGACAGGAATTCATGGGTGGAAATGGTCCTACTATAGTGGAACTAGAGGCTTCGATAGTTATAGGTGATGGATCTGGAGGGAAGTTTCATGAGAACATTGCAATTTTATGTAGTTCATAGATAAAGTCCCAAGTTGTGTTGGCCAGAATTTGACTAACCTGAAATAAGAGTTCCAATTACAGTACCCTCCATCCTTCAACGGATAGGTTGGAGATGAGGCAGATAAGTTCTAGATTGAGTCTATTCAGAAAATCCTTGATCACTTAAAGACTGCTACATAGAATATAGTCAAATTAGATGCTTATATGTTATGTATTCATGTAATGATTTAATGGGATATTCATACTTGGGATGAGAATCTGTAGATTATAATATGTAAATACTTTGATGAGAATCTCTAGGAAAAGTTTTATGTTTAGATTCCCAAGAACGAGAGGAAAGTTGAGTTCTATGTAGTTTAACTAGGGAAGTATGCCCTTGATGGACTATGATTCCCACTTTACCGACCTGAATCAGTTTAATCCAACATTGGTAAGATGTAAGGAAACTGTAGTGAATCATTTTTAGGATGGGCATAAATGTGAGATTAATTCGAAATTTAAAAAATTTTGGATAAAGAAGTTTTCGATGGTTGTAAATCAGGATCTCATTTATAAAGGAAAATTGAAGGAGGTTTCTAGTGAAATATAGGTGGTTTCAGTTGAATAAACTAGAGGTAAAACATTAAAGAGTAGGAAGAATCACTTTGATTTTGTTACCTTGGGAATGGAAAATAGAGTGGCTAGGGGGAAGGATCAATTACATAGAGCAATGACTAAATATACATACACCAGTATGGTATGTCGGGTCACATACCTAACTAGTGTCCACGACCACTAGTGAAGCGATGATTCTATAAAGGGATGGGGGACTTATAGAGGTATTATAGAAAACCTAGACTGATAGTTAGTGACAACGGATCCATGCTGTAAAAGAATACCAGAAGCGAATATTCTACCCCACATCATTTTGGAAGTTGGAGTTCCTCTAGCCATGGTGATCAATGCAGCAGATATGGTATGTCAAGGAAATATTACCCATTTCAGAAGAGTGGTGTAGCATGGGGGACACAGACTGTAACACGTCACCGATATATAGGAAAGTTTGATATAGTTCATCCCACACTTGTGGACTGTGACGTTGTAACTTTGATATCTAGAGGTATAATACTTGAGAATTCTATAATTTTTCATTATTTTAATGATTCAAGAGCCTCACTCTTTTATATATTCTCATTTTTCTAATTGATTGAGTCTGATGATGTGTTTGTGAGTGGGGTTATGAAAATAAACAGATCGTTGAGAGTAAGGACAAGGGATGACAATTTATGTTGGGGGTGTTCTCTCGAGGTTGGGGAGTGTCAGTTCATTTTTGGATATTTACATATATGAAATTTCAGTGTTTGACTTGATCTAGGGTATGTACTGGAAGGTATCATATCGTACCCACATAGATTGTTACTTTAGGAGAGTGAACTTTATGTCAACTGAGGGTAATATCTATCTACATCATGCCGAGTGGAATATCCAAGATGGTTTTTTATAGTTGTTTCATCAGAAAATGTGGGACCACACCATCTAGGTATCAAGTGTTTTGTTATTTGATGTGGGTGTAAATCATGTCATATTACCACTCATAGAGGACTAGTTTTAGGAAGTTTTTATTGAAGACTTCTCAGGGGTTCCACTTGAGAGGGATATTGAGTTTTCAATTGATCTTATCCCTGGATATGAACCATTTGATATTCTATAATATTTAGTGGTACCAATATAGATTCAAAAGATTGAAACTCAACATAATGAATTGATGGATAATGGATTTATCTACTAGATTATATCACTTTGGGGTTCACAAGTTTTGTTTGCTAAGAATACTTTCGGGACATTGTATAGGTGTGTTGATTATTGAAAATTAAATCAGATGATAGTGAAGAATGTTTTTTCCTCTTCCATGTATTGATAATCTATTTTAGTAGTTTATAAGAGCTTATTTTTTCTTAAAGATTAAATTAAGGTCAGTGTATCATCAGTTAGTATTTATACATTCTAATATAGCACAGGCAGATTTTTGAAAAACATAGAGACTATATGAGTTCATTGTGATGTCATTCGGGCTGAAAAATACTACGGATGTGATTATGGACCGATAAATTGAATAATTCACAAATACCTTGATCATTTTTTCGGTTTCTTTTTAAATGAAATAATGGTGTACTCTAAGACTCGTGATGAGAATTCTCAACATCTTAACATCATCGTGAGTACATTGATAGATCATAGGTTTTATGAAAAGTTGTTTAAGTTTCAATTCTAGATCAGTATGGTAAATTTATTAGGTCACATAATCTGTGACTAAGGCATGTAAGTGGTCCCAAAAAATTCAAGAAGAAATTTCTTATGATCATCCCATGATATTTTTGATATTCAAAGATTTATGGGGTTATAAGTTTGCCATCAAAGGTTCGTCTAGGACCTTTCCCAGTTGGATGAACCATTATGGATCTTGACCGAGAAGGGAAATAATATTGAGATTTATGAATCAAGTTAGATTTTTTCTAGGATTGGAAGAATCATTTGACTATTACACTGATCTTCATCTCACCCGAGTCAGGTGAGGAGTATAAAGTATTTTTCTTGTGTCGAGGATCATACATGAAGCAGTGTTGATACATGGAGGTATAGTTATGAAGTATTGGGCATACCAATTTAGGCCACATGAATGGAATTAAAATAAACATGATCTCAAGTCATCATCAGTGGTTTATACCTTAATGTGTTGGTAACATTACCTATTGGGTTAAACTTTTACATTGTATACTCACCACAATTGATTAAAGTACATCTTTTCGCAGTGATATTTGAAAATTTGGTGGTGGATATGGGTTGACTATATGCATTAGTTTTATTTTTATATTGTATATATGCTCAGAAAGGGAAATCGTTTCGTTGATTCTTTGAGTAGGAAGGAACATACTCTAATAGTTCAGTAGTCTAGTATTGGGGGAAAGATGATGAACATACTGGAATATATTCATATCGAGATTCAAGATTTCCCTGAGAAGATAAATCTCACATCCTTATCAATTGAGTTAAAACATTTTATCTGGATCAAGGAGATGTAGTATGAGGATCCTGCAGTTTATACTTGAGGGAAATCCTTGTAGGTGTGGAGTCACCTTACGATTAGACTATAAATGATGATGATATCATTTATGTTCAGAACAAGATTATTGTGCCTATGTGTAGGTGGAAGGAGATCATAAGTGAGTTTTATGCCTCAAAGTGGATGGTGCATCCAGTTTTGACCAAAATTTACCATGAACTATGTGGATGGTATTAGTGGATGGGCAAGAAAAAGGAGACTGTATGTTTCCTGACACGATGCCACAAATGTCGTTAAGTGAAGGATGAGAATCAATGACCTGGTGGTTTACTACAGTCATTTATCATTCAATAAAGGAAGTGGGATAACATTACCATGGACTCCGTGGTGGGCCTTCTGAGGATTCCTAGGCAGAATGATGATATATGGGTGATTCTGGACTGATTAATGAAAGTATCCCATTTATTTTCTATTTGGGATATATTCATTATAGATCATTTGGGGGACATATTTGTTTGAGAGATAGTCTGTTTGCATAGGGTACTACAAGTTATTGTTTCAAACTGTGATTTTTGCATTAATCTATGCCCCTAGTAGGGCTTACAGAGGGTGTTGGGTAACCAAGTGTTTCTAAGTATTGATTTATACATGCAGAGAGACGGGTAGTGAGAACATACTATTCAGGTGCTAGATAACATGTTGGGAGCATGAGCCCTAGTATTTGTTGGTTCATGGGAGAAGAACTTGGAACCCATTGAGTTTTAAAATATAAATAGTTATTATTTCAAAATTATGAGGGAACCATATTATACATTTTATGGTAGGTCATGCAGATCACATCTATGTTGTATGGTGGTAACTGAGTTTGAGTTGTTCAGACTGGGTCTCATGTAGGATACATCGGAGCATGTCACATTAATTGAGAAAAATATGTATATCGATCAAAGTGGTTAGAAGATGAATAATAATCGATATTGAAGATATGTTGATTTTATAGTGGTTTCCCATGTATTCTATTGGGTATTAACAATATTGGGTCACCATATGATTCAGGTAAGGGAAATTTTGTAACTAGGATTGTAGGACCTTTTGATATTTTTCAAAGAATTTATCCAATTTCATACTAATGGATACTTCCATAATGTTATAGTGTTACCCATGATGTTTTTTATGTGTCACGACATTGATGGTATTAGCCCGACACTTCTCATGTTATCAATTTTGATGATATTGAGTTTGAGCCCAATGTTTCCTTTGAGGAGAATCTGATACATGATATAGATCAAAATGATAAATTATTGCAGGAAAATACTGTGTCGAGAATCATAGTGTTGTCGTTGTGTGGATGTGTTTAGATGGAATCATGGGACATAGAAGAAAATATGCAGGCTTAGTTTCCTAATCTATTTACCTCAAAATCCTAGAGAAACTTGGGGTATGTCTTTAGGATGATCTTTTATAACCGGGGGATATTGTAGCATCATTACCATTCTGAAGATGTCCCATACTCATTTCTAGGTACAATATTACATGGTTTTTATTACGCGTTTGATGATATTTTTTTGGGATATTTCAAGTGATATTGAAGAAACTTTTAATCACATGGCGTTGTGTATTTTTTGCTCATGGTTAGGGAAAACCATAAAATTTTCCCTATGAAACGGTGTGCCCATTTTTGGATCCATAGGTGGTGGTGCATAGTTTTTCTAAATCATGTGGCCTCCCTCCCCAAACTATCCACCCTCAAACATATTAAATTCACATGGTAGGTGCATGATTTGACAAAACCATGCACCACTTATGATAAATTTTGCACCCCATTAGTAATGGTTCATGGTTATGTCACATGGGTTAGAAAAATATGTGTCTCCATCAATTAAACTGTGTTTATGGGTTTTAAACCCCACTAAAATTTTATTAAAATTTCAAAACCCCCCAATTTTTTTGTAATAACTTCAAATGAACATAATATGATTTAATTTGGTCTTGTAGGCTCCCAGATGGATTATTGGAATGGTTGATATATGGGTTATTAATGTCAAATAATGAGATGATATATTTTTTCAAGAGTTATGGGATATGTACTTCTCCTCTAAATACCCATAGGGTGTAAGAATACTTCCCTTGTCCCCATATATTTACATATATATAAGGCATGTGATCACTATGTTGTGGGATATGGACTACTTCTCCAAATAACAATGGGTCCAGAATTCTACTCTAGGCCCTTAAATGTTTGAATGTGAAATTAGAAATCCATTGATTAATGGTATCCCATGATAGAAAAAAGGTGATATCTATTTGGTGGATGGTTCAGAGTATGGAATGTGCAGAAGAAGATATGATTGGTTCATTTGTTATCATGAACTTGGGCCTATGTGGTTTATTAATGAATAATATAACTGTGAAAACTATTTACTTTATCATTTGTATTTTAATCTTTAAAAATATGAATACATTATTATAAACTGGATATTATTTTAGACGTCGTTGGTGGCGGTATACTAGTTTCACTCAAACCCTACTTGAGCTTCATGATCTATACCCAAATAGAATATATATTTGTAGGAGATGATAATGGGAAGATCACAATATTAGATGGATGATTTAGGATTTAGGATAGATCATGATGGGAGAACCCGACATGATGTTAGGATCTACCTAGGAGTTGTTAGTGTGTCTTTATTTTGGCTTTTCATTTGAAACATTCCACTTTTTTTAATGAAAAATCTATTTATTCAATTTTTTTGGATCTTTTCCAATTTTGGATTCATCATGTGATGTTGAGTGATTGTGGATTATTGTATTCTCATGGTTCTTGTTTATTATCATTTGAATATTTTTTTATTTATTTCAAAAAAAATTCTACTTTCATAAATTAGGTATACTCACCATACATTACATAATAAATCCAAGTTGCTATTTAGCAGCCTCTATCATCTAAGGAGTCATGCTTGAGGTCAAGTTAAGAAATAACTTGAGGAACATACATGTGGAATTGGTTTTAGGATGTTACATTTGTAATCCAATTTGACTAATTTTTGTCACATAGATTTCACAATCTTGTATTTATTTTTCTTATGAATTCTTCCAATGAAATACCTTTATTTGGGACATAGAATCACTATAGTATTGGATTTCACTCATTATAGTGATGAAATGATATATTTTTATGATATAATTTATTATTGGTGTAAATAAAGGGAATTATCTTCAAATTAACAATGGATTTAATTCTAAATATTTTAGAGATCTAATTTTTGGATTTACCTCATGATATTGTGTATAATTACAAAATTTGTATTGTCATTGATATTATTAGTCCACTACAGTATGTTTATTATGTGTTGGATATGGTGGGATGGAGTTTTAATGAATTATGGATAATAGGTTAAGAATTTTAGTTTTTTGAGACAAACATATTGAGGTTAGACTAAATACATAATGATAAGCCTAAGATTACTTTTACATAATTATAATCATGTGGGGTGACCTTTTTTATAAAACGGAAAGTCAATTCATGGATTGAACTTTTTATTGTAGACTAAATCATGGATTGTATAAAATAATTTGGATTGAAAATATTTCTCATTATTTATTTTATGTTTTCAAGTAATATTTTTGGGGATCTCTATGTGACCCTACGGAGGTATAAAATAAGTGTGATTTTGAACATGGTTGAAAAAAAATATAGTTTGGAAAGTACTCCATCAAGGTTTTATGATGGATTTATAGAGGCTTGAAAAAATATTCATTTTTTATAGTTTACAAAAATTGGTTATAGTAAATTGATTTTTTTATGAATAAAATTTTGAAATAGTAAATGGATTTCATTATATTATAGAACCATGGTTTCAAGATCACTATTGACCAAGGAAAACTGTGAAGTGGTTTAGGTTAGAAACACTATGGTTTCTCCAATAAAATTTAAATAATAATACAAGAAATTATATTATCTCATTTTGAAACCATAGGTAGTTGTGATGCCCAATTTTTATAGTTTTTAGAGGACATGGTGTATTCTTTAGTCACTCGATTAATGAAATAATGCCTCTAATATTCAATTTTCCCTTCTTGTCTAATTCGTCAACCTTTATAATATTATTCTTCTCGAGATCCTATGATAGTAGTTGATTCATAGAAATAATAATGGTTATTTAATTATTTAATTTAGGATCATTTTTATTAAATCATTGAATAAATAATATGTTTAAAGTGTATAGTTTCATCTATTAGATATACTAGTTTGGTATTCTTATTTATGAAGTTGATTCTAAATTTTAATTAATGTCTATTAATTGAGTTTTTATAACTAGGTTTATGTGAATATTAATTACTTTTTGGGTTATCATTATATTATATACAAATAATCATAATAGATATGATGGAGTAGTTGAATAATTGGATTTTATGTGTGATTATTAATTATATTGAAAGATGAACAATTTAATTTAATGATGTAATGATTCGAAATAGACTTGTAATAGGGGTGAATTAATCTTTTACAACTTTAACCAAATTCAAACATTTATTTTAATATCATGCCATTTTTTTCTTCTAACTACATTTTTTATTAAGTGAAATTTATTTGTGTATATATTTTTACGAATTAAATAAACACATGAAAAGGATTAGTGTAAATTAAAACTTTCATACAAAGGGTAAGAAGAACATTGTTGACACAGATGGATTTCTTACTCCACACCCTTAGAAGACCCAAAAATGTATATATTAATCTATGTTAGAGGAACAATTATCACCAGATCCTTGAAGATTTAATTTGTCAAAAATGTGTCTCACCTCATCTAAAAGACAGTGAGGATCCCTCCTCCTCATTAGATGATGAGGATTTATCCATGTCATTAGATGAAGAGGAGTCAGAGGATTCCAATGAGATTAAAATTTTCCCATTGGTTATTAAGGAGGGATATAAAGACGAATACTACCATTAGAATGAGGATCATGAGAGGGGGAAATTTGTAAGGTATCTAAACAATGAGATAACTCTATATTTCGATCTATGTATCTGAGAGATGATTTTTCATTAGCTAGAATTTGAACTTGATAGAAACCCTAATTTTGATGTTTTGATCCTTACTTAGGAATAGTAGTACATAAAGATAATAAATTTGTTGATTCCATGATCAGCTCTAGCTCTTCTATCACATTTTTTATTTTTTAGGGAATTAGATACCTAGAGGTGGTTCTGAATTTCTTAGATAGGTATTGATTTTTGTGATCCAATTGCATTATGAAACATTTGCTGACCTTGATTTTTACTCCAAACTACTTGGTTATCTGGCAATGGAATTTTGATATATTAATTACTTTATAATTCTAGTTATCTTTTTTAGTGTACATATATTTTTTTCATGGACCATAATTTGGAACCCCCTTGAGTATATAACAATTTCTTGCAAATATATTATTTTTCAGTGATTCTGTAGTGGTTATTATTTATCAATATATCAAATATTTCAAATTTGTATATTATGTACCTAATTATCTTCAAAAAACCCATATTATCATCAATGGATTTTTGGTTTTTTGGAAAGAGGATATGAAATAATTTTGGCATGATCACACTTTACCCTTGAATCTTTTTATGGGAATTTTCTCGTTTAATTTTATGATAGTCATATAAAAATGTTTACAGTGGTTATAGTTTTATAAGACTGGGATAGAAATGAACCCTAATCTCATGTATTTTTGGAACTCAAAGATAAGAAATATATATTTCACTACATATGTTGATATTGTTCTAAACTTGTTGTGAAGGGATGGTTTTAACATAATCCAGGTTCTAGGTGAATCTTTAAGGATTTGATGTTGAGTTCTAGTAATAATATATTTTGGATAAAATTTACTTGGTATTTTAATTTTTTTAGATTTGGACTCAATAGAGTACTTACATTGGGAATGTTCTTGGAATAGAGTTTGGGTTACTATCTAATTCCTGGGTATCAATTTTCACTTCATGGTTTGAAAAGTAATATAATGTTTTATTTTGGTTATACATACTTGTATGTCCATAGAGGTTGGTATGCATGGGTTTTTTCCTTAGTTCACATACTGATTTTCTAATTATCATTATAAGTAAATATTTTGTTGTGAATTGAGCTAGATCAATTGGAAATGTAACTATTCAATGAAGTTTGAATGGTGGAAAATATGTTTTCCCACTCTTTTAATTTTTTGAGGTTATAAGTTCATTACACCTCATGTATACAAAAAAATTTCATTTTTCTATAACAAATTTTTAGGGGATAAGGTTTGGGAAACCAAATCATATCTTGAATCGTTTTCGGTAGTGATCACTAAAATATAATCACACTTAATATTTCTAAAATAAATCTTTAAATCATGGATAAAAAAATTATTATGATATTATGAACATTAATCAAAATGTTAGCATTATGAAAAAAATAAAAATTTCCTTCTTCAAAAGATTAATTATAGAAATTTCTAGATATTTATATTTACAAAATTCCAAAATTTCACAAACTATTACACTCAGTTAGTATTAAACACAAGTTTTACAAAGTGAATAGAGTCCGTTTTTAATTTCAAATTATAATACATTGAATGTCTTATAAAGAATCAATATATCCATTTCTTTTTCAAAAATTTGAAAACAAAAATCCTTATACTACTTAGGAAGAAAAATATGTATTCACTCAAATGAAATCTTATGATATGGATCAGAAGTCTTATGACCTCCAACGAAGTCTTATTATCTCAACAAAATGTTCATTATGTTATAGAAAACTACTTATGATTTCAATCATATGTGAATTTTTAGAAAACTGAAAATCCATATGACATAGGGGAAGTCTTGAAATTTTATTTAAATTTTAATGGTTCTATATCAAATACCTACATTGTTATTCTAAACTCATTTATAAAAAGATAAAGAAATATATTCAAGCTCTTAAGGGAATGTCATACTGAGTGAACATACATAGAGATTATCAATTTTAAGTCAATTTTAATTTTTTATACTCCATTAAATGACACAATAACAGTTTCAATATTTGTATGGGATTATTAATCACATCATATCATGTGAAAATAGACTAAAATAATTTTTTTAATTTTCAAAATATTTCCAATACTTTAGATTCTTTCTGTGGTATTTTTAGTATTAAAATACTTCATTTTGAGTATATAAATAATACAATGACCACTAAATATTCCATCATTAAACTTATTTATTCTTTCATTCACCCAAGGATATTTCTTCACTAATTTTAGTTTAGGAATTTCTTAGTAACACTTTGATGGATTTTCACATTTCTAATAGCTTTATATTATTCAAAAAAATCTCAACAAACAATATTATAGCTTTCTCCCCTCAAATTAAATTAATTGTTTTAGAAAAAACCCTTAAATAATCATCACTTGTCTTTGACATTATGGTCATATCACAAATCATCTAATTTGTGGGATACCCAACAAGAACAACTTCATTCTCCTTTTCCCACAAGTCATATTGGAAAAATACTCTTCTTATATTATTGGTTAGATTATTCCTCCATCTCCCAACACAATAACATATAATTAATTCCCTTCACATATATACTGACAACACATTGAAAAAAATTACATTATTGGATCCATTAGATTCCAAATTTATTTTATTCTAAATATTTCTTTCCAACCAAAACAAACTAAATTACCTTTGAAAGTATAGAACATTCATCCTTTTCATATTTCTCCATATTCTTATCAATGTCCAATATGGTTTCCCAAATATTTAAGCATTCATATTTCACATGATCAACCCTTTTATTGTGTTTTTATTTCCTTGTAATAATAGTATATTTAGAATATGAAATCATTTTTTAATTACCTTTATATTTCAATGATTTATTATACATTTAAAACCATTCCACAAACTTCTTGGGTTTACCTTGGATGATATTCTTCTTATGATTTTAACCCAAGTCAAAGTTTTCAAGAACATTTTTTTCTTATACTATTGTGGTATTCAACTATTTTATATATGATATTGGATTGTTTGGTAAACACCTAAGATCATTATATATATGATAAACATTTCTCCAATAATATTCATAGTCTTAAACTTATTCAAATATAATATTTTATGAGGTATTTTTGTTTTTTCCATGAATCATAAATTAGACCAGTAGGTTTCATATTAATTTTAAATCTAATCACCTTTATTTCTCGCCTCATTTTATCTTCATATATTAATATATTTTTTCAAAACTCTATAGCCTAGTGTCCAAACATCTCGAAACACCAACAAGGGACTACAAATCTTCTTCTTTTTATATAATTTTAAATAAATCTAGAATTATGAGATTTAGGTTTTTGGATAGGAACCCCATTATACAAGGATTAATTTTGGGAGATTATATTAATGGATGTATTGAAAAAAAATATTTATGCATTTTGGGTTTCTCAGAAATTTTATCTTCCCATATTTATCGAAACTCAATGTTTTACTCTTCACATTGAAAAAAATATAATTACTGAAAAAAAAAATTATATTGAGTGTTGGTTTTCTTATTCTAAGATATTGTAGTTTGTTTATAATTTGATTATTAAAATAATTTATTATCATTAGCTTGATTCTTGTTATATGTAAGGAGATTATTATATTTTTTCTTAAAAAAATATTTCTTCAATTGTTTGGGGAGTTCCGTATTATTTGGATCCTAGATTTTTTGATTTCACCTCAAGTTAAATACACTTCATGTTGAGTTAATTCTTCTAATACTCATGTGATCTCAAATTGTATTACTAATAATTATTAATATTTTTATCCTAATATACATAAAATATTATTATTTTATATTAGTTATTATCAATCATCTTTACCCTTTTATATTTAAAATCAAATCAAGAATTTGTGAAATCTATAAAAGCATTATTATATTCTTCCAATTCATGGATATTATTTTCCCAAATGGTACATACATCTCTCTTATCGTTATAAAACTCTATTAATTCATCTATACCGATTTGCTATTTTTATTTAATGAATAATACAATTTCATCCCTAAAATTAACTATTTTGGATTGAGTGCTTTACTATTGTAAAATATTAGATAAGGATTTATATAATGATTTTCCATATATTACAAGTTGTTTTTTTACATCATCTAGTTCCAAAAAAAAAGACAATATGTGAGTGCCAAATATTGTAGGTACATTATTCAAATAATCATTACCCTCATAAAATAGGCATTCAACCGATTGACAAGTTCCATCCTCTTCATTGTACGAACCTGATCCCTTATGAGGATTATTCTTAACATATTTCCTAGATGAATAACAACATTGACTACCATCACTGAGTAGTTTTTCCTCTTTAATATTTTATTTCTTACCTACCATTTTGAAATTGTTATCTTGATACTTTTTAAGGTCATGGATAAAACCACTATCTATTCTTTAATAGGTTTTAATCAATATATTCCGTTATAGATTCTTTTAGAAATTGTACATATCTAAATATTCTATATTATAATAAATAACCATAGAAATAAAAAAAATTGATCCTTTTATAGGGAACCTTTTACTCTAATAATAACTAAATTTCCATTAGTATTGGGTGACAACACCTGAGGTGGGGGGTAAATTCGGTACTAACACTTTTTACTAAATTTAAAATGATCTTTTAATATTTCTAAGACTTTTGGTCAATGAATATTGGTTTCTAAATAATATAAATGGATTTGTGCGTCTATTTCCTAGAATTTAACAACCATATGAAAACAATTAAATGAAAATAAAAGCAACAAACTATTTTTACATGGATTATAATCGATATGGAAAACCTACTCCATATTATGATTGGTATCATACATGCCACATATCTTACACTAATATTTATTTTATGAATTACATTTTGTTTGGTAAAAAATATCTTGAAACCAATTTTACCATATTTCATAAGTGAATAAGCACAATATCACATTGTACACTTATATACAATAATCTAACAAACTATAGCATCTTTAGTATAATCCCAAACATATTTAAACCATTTAAAGTATATCTTCACCAATTACATGATTTCTCTACATAAATATCATTAGATAACCTTTATAGGCACTAAACATTTAACTACCATTGGATTATTATGTTTAAAAACGTGCAACTCATTCTCTACTGGATTTTTCAGTTCCTAGATCCTTCTAACTATTTGTTCACAATCATCTCTCACATAATATTCTAGGTCTTTGGTAGCCAATAAATTGTCATAGGAACTCTCTGGATGTCAAAATTAATTATCACATCGTCTTCTTTAAATTCCTTAATATTCAAAAACAATGGGTGTCACCGGGTCTGGTCTCCATAACATATTATTTTTCTTCTTTATTAATTCATGAAGTGTTTTCCCCATCATATCAATATAAAACTCTCATTCTTTTTCATGTAGAGTGTCTCATGTCCCCTCAAGATTATTCTATTCTACAATATATTATTTCTTCTTACTGTGGTTTTTTATATATGTCACAACTGAGATTCCCTAAACCTACACTTCTAAATTGGGTGTTATTTATATAAATTTTAATACAACACATATATTTCAACCAAAATTGAAATAGTCTTTATACATCTAGTCAATAAAAATACAAAACCATTTCCCTTATCATGGATCTAACCTATTGTTTCTAGAAAGGTGAAGTGGGTTTCATTATTTTAATAAGATAAATTCCATTTAGTATATATTATTTTGAATGTAGAAAATATTATTTTTCCAAAAGTAATGTTTTGAGAAACAGAAAATATACATTTAGTGTTATATGATTCATTATAATTTTATAGAATAATATTACTAATTTAAAATAAATTATTTTATTTATAAAATACGTTATTTGAAATTATATCTTTTTATATTATCTATTACATCAGTTTGATTCCATTATGATGTTATAAAAATTAGCATATATTCCCACTATATATAATTTTTATCCAAAAATACAACTATCTCAAAATATTAAGAATAATTCACCTATGGATTCTTTTTTGCGGATGATTTTCAAAAAACATGTTTTTTTTATCAAAATTCAACTCTAAATTTTAGTAACCTTAAATTTAAATAAATTCATATCATAATTGAAAAAACAATTTATTCAAAATATAACCATTTCTTTTATTTTGTGTGATTAAATTTATATTTATTTTTTTCTCATAATTATTAAATGTTTGATAATTAATTATTTAAAATTTCAAAACATTTATATGGAATCAAATTATTATGTTTATTAAGTGAAATATATCTTCCATATACATAATGAAAAATATAGTTTAAATTCAATAAAATATTTATATAATGATTACAATGTTATATTAATGATATGTTTACTTTTTTAAGATGACTATGTTACCTAATATTTATAACCATTTACAGTGATAAGACACCATATATAATAGAAATAATATTCTCATATAAAAATACTAACTATTTAAAAATGATAATTTATCATAAAAATGCTACTTAACATTTTAAAATGATATTTTTTACTTATAAAATATGTATATAGAATAAAATAAAAACCATATAGAAATTAAATGATCAATAATGTTATTAAAAATTCATGATAAAGTATTATTTTAGTATAAAAATGATATCATATGTTTCTCATAAAATGTTATATTACATTACTTTCAATGGTTATGTTTTAAAATTTTGTGACTCCAAAGATATTTATTATACTTTTTTAACTATAATATAATAATTAATTAATTAACATTATAATAAAATTATTAAAGAAAAGTATTGTAGATAAAAAAAATATGTGTAAAAATAGTAGTGGATACTATAAATGTGATTTCACAAAATAATTTTAATAAATAAAACCCCATTATTCTTGAAAGGACTTATAAGGAAACTACTAAGGTGACAAATTTATTCCTAGATTACTATTATTTTTTATTCAAAAAACTAATAAATTAATTTAAATTTTAATTATTTAATTTCAAAATAAATATATTTATATTTAATTTTGAGGTTACATTCTACCCCGTCAAGAAATTACATCCTCATAATTTGAATCATTTATAAAAACTTATTAAACCAAAATGTTCACTTATATTAAATCTATGGGAAGGAAACATTATAAATACTTTAGAAATGATAATATTATTGTTTCATAGTTGTTAAAATTTTCCAAATAAGATATAGTTAACTTTTTTCAATCTAATGGACTATATCCAAAAATTCAAAATCCTAATTACCATAAAAATGAAGGTCTACTATAATTTTGATTGAGACGTCCCAAGACTAGACATTCATACCTTGTTCTAGCCATGAGAAATTTTAAAAAATCACATGAATTAAAACCAACACTCACAATATAATGTTAAATCTCTGTGGTAAATAGAAAAATATTCATTTAAAATCAGTGAATAATACACCTTTGTCCTAAAAAATTTATTAACACATACTACTCTTTATGTGTATACCTTCATTAAAATTCCTGGGTAAATAAGGAAACATAAGAAATAAGTGAGCTACAATTTTTAATATGGTGTTAAGAAATCAAAATGAGATAAAATTTCACAACAAAATGATAGACATGATGATATGTAAAATGGAATGAATAAAAGATTATGAAATATCAATTGATAAAAAAATTATTAGATGACATTTATAATTAATGGAATAAAATATGGTGATAATACATGGGAGTCAACAAAGATAACATATAATCAATTATTGAAACATGGAATAAGTTACATGATATCATAGGATCTTATTAATCGTGATGGATATAGGAATGTGGAAACAACATAAAATATGACATCTTATGAATGAGTCAAGGAACGCTACATTGACAATATAACATAGTGGACAATGTCCCAAATTGAATTGGGATTACTCTCTAGTAACAAATATTTCAACTCACTAGAAATAAAAAAATCCCCCTAAAAAATCAAGGGTAGGATAAATTAACTTCACCGATCAAATTATAATTTGTATAAGTATGTGTGTGAGACATAATTAAAACATGCATAAATATATTAATAGTCTCTATATTATAAACACATTTAAATTAATGTATTATGCAATGAAATTATTTAAATATATAGGAAATTTCAATCTCATTAAGATAATTATATAATAGTTATTTACCCAGAATAGATAAATTGGTATATAGTTTGGTAAATAATTTCACCAGTCAATCAAAGTATGCAAATATAGGTGAGTATCCAATAATAAAATAATTAAAATTAGGATATTCAGAATGTAATGGAAATTAACCACACCAAATTAATACTAGTAAAGAAAAATTAAAAATTTATTTAATGGGATATGGATATCAACAGGATAAAATCCTCCATTGGAGGATTATAAATAGCATGTGAATCTTCTAAATAATATCCCATAAGAGTTTTAAATTAGGTTCACTGTTTAGACGACCTTCTTTCATTGAAGGAATATAGAGTTAAAACCAAAACACAATTTTGAAATACTTTTATCCCATGGTACATCTATACCATAGTTTTAATCCACATTTTTATATCTTGATATGGATTTTACTATGCAATTATCCCACACATTTAATGTTACAAAAAATTTAGTACTTTTCACGAATATAAGAATGTTTGTGCAATATAAAGACTTATTAAAGAATTATAATGAGTTTAAATGGTGATATATATTTATTGATATAATAATAAATTTATAATAATGAAAAATAATAACATTTATCATTGGAAATAAATGGGAAAAAGATGGTTTTAAAAAATAAAGGTAAAGATGAGGTTAGGAATCCTTACATTAACTTAATAACTACTTAATAAAAGGCTATATCGATAGGAGATAAGTAATATATCACGAAAAATATATCAAATTGAATATAATACTATAGAATTACTAGCATGTAATTATTTAAAAAAATTATATCACAATAAAAAGATTACAATATAAAAGTAAATTGAAGTATTTGGGAACCTTACCTTGTTATTTTATTTCTTATAGCTTGAGATTAACTCTATAGAACCCTTTAATATCCATAGAGAGAATATTGAGAACCAAATTGAGTGGAATATCATGATAGAAGTATTTTTAGTGAAAATGAATTGGATAATGGTGTAGTATTTATAGAAAAATATAGGGAATTCAGTATTAATTTCATATCTTAGTAATATTAACACGTGGTTAAAGAAAATGGAAGTCCATTAGACATTCCGAGCATTATCCAATTTTTTATAAAAATGTTCTGTTTCTTTTTTGTATTTTAAATTTTTAGGTTCTAAAAAATAGTTATTATATATTATTTTGGAAGTGTAAAGTATTCATTTTCATTTAGAATTGTTTTAAAAATCAAAAAATATATATTAGGTTTTGGAAGAATCATTTTTGGTTTATAAAAATAATAATTTTTTTATAAAATAATTTATTTTAATGATAAAATATATTTTCTATTAAAAAATTATTTTATTTATTACATCAATTTTATGTAATTATACTATCATAAAGTGTATTCTACATATATAGCATATTTAATTTTTACCAAAAAAATTCAGTTTCTTGGAAAATTATGAAAAATTAATTATTGAATAATTTAAAAGTGTTGATTTCAAATATTAATACCCTTTTGAAAAATGAAAATTCTAAAATTTGGAATGTTTCTTTGAAATAAAGTCAAATAGAAATGGAAAGATAATTTATTTAGAACAAAACTATTTATTTTGTTATGCGTCATTAAATTTGTATTTTTTATCATTTATTAATTATTATATGTTAGATAAAGAATTTTTTTACACCTATAAAACATTCATATTTTTTGAAATTATTCTTATTATTAAGTAGATTTTTTATTTGAGATACAAAATCAAACAAATAGTATTTTTGCAATAAGCTATTAACATTATTATAACATTATTATGTTAATGATAGTTTTAGTTTTCTAAAAATTATATATTTTCAAAAATTTAACACCAGTTTCTAATGATATGATACCATAAATTTTACAAATCAAATTATCAAATAAAAATAATAAATATTCCAAAATGTTATATTATTATAATTCAAACCACTAAACATTTTAAAATGAAATTTTTTACAAATGAAATATGTACATAAACTATGATAAATCAAATTTTGTAATTAAATTATCTATAATGAAATTAAAATTTTTTGATAAAGATTTATTATAGATTAATGAAAATATCTGAAGTTTCATAAAAAATTATATTTTACATTACTTTGAAAGTTTATATGTTAAAATTTAATGACTATGAAATCATGTATCATACTTATTTAACCATTATATAATAATGACTTAATTAACATGGAGACAAAATGATTAACAAAATCAATTTTGGAATAAAGAATTAAATATTAAAAATCGTTAATATAGTAAAAATCATTTCATACAATAATTTGAAAAAAATCAATATCCTTTAAAAATATATATTGAAACAACATAGGTGATAGATATGTACCACATTTCTTTGCCGATATTATTGAAAATATTAATTGGGAAATTAATTTAACATGTTCATATTAAATTAAAGAATATTTTTTTTTAATATGGGATGTCAAAAAAATATACATTCTTAATATTTACTATTGATACTCTCCCACGATCTCAGTTCTATGGAATATCATCAAATTCTTCTATATGGAACCATATTAGTGGTTTCTCATGATATTATCACATTATCTCAAGGAGAACACATGGTTTTGTGTTTATGATCAAAATATTCCAATTTAACACAACTTTATATCTCTTCTTTATTTATATGATTACTCTTTTTTAATTTTTATATCAATTTTTCTTTAAAAATACTTATTTTAATTAATTTTACAAGTATTTTTTAGTATCTCTTTATTAAAACATTTCCAAAATATCCACATATTAAAAACTCTCCACGGATATATAAAAATCGTATAGAATATATGTCATTGTATGGAACTTCTAATTCATTGCATGATTGATTCAAAAGAACAAGTATAATATTTCGTTTCAATCTTAAATAATTGGTTTTAATAATACCTTCTTGTTCTCATTCCAGTATAGAATAAAAATAATTGATATTTAAAATAATAAAGAACAATAAAAGAATTAAAAAAAATTCCCAAAATTATTTATTTCTGGATTTTCATCAATTCAGACTCAATTGATTTTTACTTAAAATATCATCAAGATTTTATCTTCATCTTCATAATCTTTGTTCTCATTTTCTCATTAATTAATATTTAATATAGGTCAATTTTTTTATTTTTTAATAAAAAAATCATCTTGAGTATAATTTGGTTTGGTTTGAAAAAATTACTTCATTATTGGTTAGAAATATTGGTTTTCAAATATCTTCTTTTAAAAATAATAGATTTAATGAAATAGAGATCACCACAATATTCTCTCCCCTAATATTCTTGAAATCAAATTTAGAATCCTAGATTAAAATTTATCTTTATATTATTAACATGATTCACAACCTGAGTGTTATTGAAAAATTATTTCCTTATTCATAATATAAACTCTTAAATTTATCAACTATTAAAACTTTTGAAAATTAAAAATTTCACAAACTATTTGACTCAATTGGTATTTATTTTAGATTTTTTTATATTCAAAAATACACTTTACCTTTTCTAATCAAAATAATTTGAAATTATTATGATGTGTTTATGTATCCATATATATGTCAAATATTGTAAAAGTTTAAATTTTAACACTAAATAATTTTCTTATACACTCATATGAACACTTAAAATGGTTTTTCAGGAGTCATACGAACTCAAAAACGTATTCTGATCATAAATAATTTAATGCGATCTGATAGACCATGTATTAAAATTTCATGATATTATAAATTTTTTAAAAAAATTTAAAAGACTTAGGTGAGTTTTTAGATCTTATGAAGTGGATAATAGGTCCTATATTTTAATATAAATCCTTAAAAATTACTTTCAATTATTTAAAAAATAATATTTATCATAATTTTCACACTCTATATATAATGTCTCTTGATGTATGATGTCTTAGATATATTTTCATTTTCAACTTCAATTCCAAAATTCTATACTTCTTCAAATGAATCTAGAACTGTTTTGATTTATCTCAAGTATTGTTACTCACTTTAAATCACCATATTATACCATAAAATAATTGTGGGAATGATGAAAATAATTCAAACCCAACTATATTACTTTTCATAGTATTTTTTAGCATTTAAATACTCAATTAAAATTATTTCAGTATAATATTATAGCTTCAAAATTATATCTTAAAACTCATTCACTGGATCCATTATAAAATTATATTTATTTAACTACATAAGTTGATTTAATTATTAATAATACATTAATGGGTTTTCAAAAATTAAAACTGCATTTATCTTTATTAAAAAAAGATCCATAAGGTGTAAAATTTCCATTTAAAGTCAAGATTCATTTATTGATGTATAAAACCCACTACAGCCTTGTAAACTATATTGAAAATTAGAATTATTTCATTAATTATTTAATTTAGGGGCTTCCACCCAAGTATAATTTTAAATTTTCTTTACCATTTCAAATTTTGGGTGGAATAATCATCATCTATAATTGGGTGAATTCTTCCACCCCCAAAAGAAACTATAATTTACATTTAATTTCCATCACAACCATATTGAAAAAAAATGAAAATTAATACTACGTATACTACACTAATCAATTATGGAACTTCATGTAATAAAATAAAATGAGAATAATTAACTTAAATGAGAGGTAATAAATTATAATATAATTCTATATCATTAATGAGAATGAAATTTATTTTCTCCATATGTTTTTAAATTTTAAATTAATTCCTTTTTTAGTATCAAATCCTTTATTATTAATGATTTTTCATGAATGAAATAATAGTGAAATTTGTGAGATAATGATGTTGGGGTTCATACTTATCATGTGATGTAAGACTTTTGTTGGTTTAAAAAAGTGCCCAAAAATATACCGACATTGTGCCGTAAATAAAATTTGAAAGCAGAGTATTGAGGTGTATATTATGATTTAAATCTTGTGATTTTTTTTATGATGTGGACTATTATTAAGTTTAATTGTTATGACTATTGATTTTTTACTTTCATTAATAATATTGGTATTATATTTTGGATTATGTTAACCGTTCTTGGTAGGATTATAGTGATTATCTATTTGATCTAAGAGATTTAGTATTCCCTTGCATAATTTTATTATGAAATATCTATTACCCCAAAAAATAATGTTGTAGATGGATGTTGCATTTTAACCTTTGTTTTTGTAGTTTTTGTAATAGTTTTATAACAATAGTGTTTTTTCTATTATAGATATATAGTTATTTCATAATGATATGTAATTGTTGTTGGAGACACTACCACTGGAGGTTTGGATAATGTGATATGGGTATTGATGTGTTTTATATAGTGAAGAGGAATAAATTAGGCTGTTGTAATGTTGGGGACACTTGTCGATGATTTATAAACCTAATATTTTTATTGTCTTTGTAACACCACGACCACATAATCTCAGTACCAGTGCATTATTTTATTACATTGGGATTATTATAAGGAAACAAATATTGGAGAACCATTCATTTTAGTAGTATTGGAAAGACATATAAGATACATGATACCTATAATACATTATTAAAACAAAACAAAACATTCTACACAATAAACTGAAATAAAATAAATCCTTTAAAGCTTATTAAAAGTTCTCTTTTCATTAGTTAGAGGAAGAAACATAATAAGGGTGATCTCAGATGCTCAGAAAGGATAAATATAATAGAAGAAATATTGAATCAATCTATATGGAAAGCTAAATGACTAAGAAAACATTCCATTTACATTACTATATAAGCATAAATAATGTGGAAAGTAAGAAACCGAAACACATTCCATAAGTCCATAAGCTAAAAATGAACTAAATCCAGATATATGTCAATGAAAAATATCAGGTATAAATAATAAATAAAACTAATATGAGTGCAATGAAATATTAAGGGATGTCATCTCTAAGGCGCCTAAGGACCTATTACCATCAAGACCTTTAACAATATCATTTAAAATTAAGGGTACAAACCCATTTCTGTAATTATTTTTCTCATGAGAACATGTTGATGCAAGGGGGAGCTATATAAAGTCTATTCCCCACATGTCATTTCCATCCAAAATAATTCCTCAAATAATGAAAATAAATAATTAGCCTTATCAAATTATTTCATTGAATGAGAAATACAGATTCATTAATAATTCCCCATTTAAACAAACAACCTTCAAAGTAAGAACTATATGTAAAATGATATATGATTTAGAAAATAGTAATATATCAGATAAATTATATGAATAATTTATAGAAATTATATGTTCTATATTAAACCATCTAGGATAAGAGTAATTATTATTTCAACATGACAAATTCTTAGTGGAGTAAAAATATATGGTTGTTGTTGTTGATGAAATAATAGAATAACTTTTAAAAATATTCTTGGTGAAATATAATTTTCTTTTGAAAAGCACTTTTGAAAATATTTTTCATTGGAAATCCATTTTAAAAACATTTCATTTAAAAATAAACCTCTTAAACATTAAAATAAGTCTTCAATCAGATTATAGTGGATAATTCCATACATGTCATCCGAGGTAAAACGAATATTCCATTTTTACTATAAAAAGGTTTAAAAAATTAATTTTTCAGAAAGAAAAAAGAATATTCCTTTGAAAAAATAGGTAAAAGAAAAAAGTGTAGAAATTTATTTACAAAATAATTTTTGAAATATTAAAATATTTTTTAAAACATTTTAATAAAACATTTTTTATAAGAAAATATGTTCTCCGACTAAAGAGAGAAATGAATTTGGGTATTCTTAAAAATATTTTATAAAACACCTTGAGTACCAAAGAGTGGAAAAAATGTACTAATACTTTAACATTTTCATTAATATATAGACGAAAATAAAAGTATTCTTTGAACAAGGTTTATAGAATTTCTTCAAAGGAAAATACCATTTAATGATCATTTGCATTAGTCTTGAGCAGAATAATCATTAAACATTCCAAAGTGTCCCATACCACTTTGAAATATCTAAATCATATTCCAAAGAAAATTATTACATTAAATTAAAATTATAATATCATGATAATAATGATATTCTTGATATAACATTAAAAAGGCTTTATATACACCAAATAAAAGAGAATTGGCATATAATAACAAATATGTCTCAAAGAAATGTAAATTAAAGAGAAATTATCGTACCTTCACCTTAATTTTGTTGTGTGATATTAATCCACATTTGTAGTGGTTTAAAATTTGTTACTAACCTATACAGGAACCATAATCATGTCTATAATACTATATATAAACTTCTTATAATGTTTCATCCCCCATTTGTAATCAAAATTTTATTAATTTAACTATAACGATTATTAATTACCTAGTTTGTCAAGTATATTTTAACTTTTATTTGTTTTTTCTATCATGGTTTCATCATCTCAAAAATGTATAAAATTATTTTAATATAATATGTATCTATTCTGTATATATCTATAATAAAATATACTATTTTGGAGACAATAAAAAAACCATCGTTCATAGAGACAGTGGTCTGTACGTACGCATAAATGCTACATTCATTTCTTTATCGTGTTAAAATAATGATGAGTAAATGGTACATATGTATATCATAATTATAATATAATATTTGTTTAATATATTTTAAATAGTTTTATTAAAATTATCCTTAATACGTTCCATGTATAGAATGAAAGAATTACATCACTTTGAGGGGGTGGTAGTCCGCACTTCCAAAATCGATGCCATCATTTCTACAAAAAATGGAATGTATATTGGGATGTATTATAAAGAAATTACATTAAAATAAAGATATTATAAATATCATATATTTCATATATAATATGACTGTACATCATAATTTCCGCTATGAGAGGCGGTAATGGAGAATTGAACAATCATCATTTAGTGAGGCGGTAATCCGTCTACATGTAAACATTATGTTTTTTACCTCTTGATATAGGTGTGTGTAAGTGTAGGTAGAAATATAATAATAAAATCATCCTAGTATATTTATGATAATATTTTTGTTATATAAATATTTAATAATAATATTTGATGTAGTGATTGTGGAAGTCAAAGGGAGGAGTTTGAGGGAAGGTGTTACCTCTTAATCGGGAAACTTCTTTTGGTTTACACAAAAAGAGAATCCTTTGAGGAATTTCTGACCAAAGGGGGAATAAAGGAGTTATTAGGGATGTTGGGGAGCCATTTTGGAATAGTTTTGTCAAGAAAAAGTTTCTTTATTGGTGTGGGGGAGTAGAAGTGAAGGATGCCTTTGTAATGGAGGAGGTGTGGAATCTTTTATAATATTTTAAAATAATGGAACCTCACCCATAAATTGTTTATTTAAAGTGTATAAATAATTGTAATAATTAGAAACAATGGATTATAGGGTCAAACTATGGACATAAAATATCCTTAATATATGTTTGTAGGTAGAATTTGGCATTAAGATTATGGTTTAGTCTCTTATTAAGCTAAATTTAACATTAATCGTTGTAATTAATTTTAATTACCTTAACTAATGATTTTGGTCAAAAACTATGTTGAACTCATTAGTCATTATAATTTACTATTATTAAAAATATTTAATCCATTTTTACAAATTCTAATCATAGATGTGGCAGAAATTAAATTAAAATTCATCCCATAAGCGGGATGGGAATGCAGGTTTTAAAAGTAAAAACACCCAAAGGTTTACTATGTTTTTTTAGTAAATTTCAAATTAAAATTGAGTCTAGTTACCAAAAATAGATTAATTTATAATAATATTATCTAATTAAAAATTAAAACCAATAGAAATCATAATTTAAACTTATAATTAAATTAGATGAAAATTCTGTTTTGAACTAACATTCAGTATTTGTTATTATTTACTAAAAAATGAAACTCTCTAGAAAAAACCAAAAATTTACCCTAACCTAATTCATATGTTTCAATTTAAAATATTAAGTTAATTTTGGAATATTAAATCAATTAGTGTGACAAAATTATTATTTAAAATGGTCTCCCTGTTAAAAGGCAGTAAAAATACCCAAAAAAATATAGGGTTTTAGTTGTGTTATTGAGTTTATTATAATATTGTTCTATTGAATATATTTGTTGATTAAAAAAATTATTTTATAGTATATTTAATATTTATATTTAATTAATATCATTCACTAACTATAATTAATTTAATTTATTATGATAAAATACATTTTTAAGTATGAAAATAATAATATTTCCTTTATATTAAATTGGTTTATATTTTCATTTATAAATAATTGTTAACTGATTAATTCATTTGATCAGTTCTAATGTACTCAGTAATTATCCAAATCAAACGTTTCTTCATCATTATCTCAGCCTCAGAAATATATTTAGGGTTTTCCTAGCCTCAATCATTTATTTTCCAAAAACAATTAACTATCTACTGAATATCTTTTCTTGGTACCATTCATCTTATGATCCCAAATCCTTAATGAAAAACTATTGTTGTACAAGCCCCATATATTACTTAATTCTTTTAACCAGTACATTGTAGATAAAATATTTAAATGACATAATTATTGAATAAACATATTAATCATTCATCTTCATCTATGGTAGTAGAATAACTTGATCATAATCAAATAGCATTATTTGGGGTATATCCCTTTGACACATGGGAAATTGATTCACACATTGTCCCATCTCCTTGTAGTTGAAGCATTATAAATTGGAAAAAAAATCTTACCCTTGCAATCAGAAACTTGGTGTCTTTTTTCTCCACATTTATACCAAACCCACATTCTAATCAATCATTTACTAGGGTGATTATTTTCATAGTTATCATATGTGTAAAAAACATTATTTCCCTTTATCCCTTTATCCATATTTTTTTCATCTTTCATCTTCTATTCCTTATCCATTTCAAAGCCATAGGTCACATAGAATTATTCACTTATACTATTAACACATGATACTATTTCCTCACATGATGATAATATTTGGGATACTATATCCCTTTGAAATGATAGCTAAATACAATGAAAGATATGAGACTTCTTACTCGTTGCATCACATGTATTAGTGGAGTTATCATTCCTTCTTCTAGGGTCCATTTCTATACAAAACCATATACTATATTAGCTCATCGAATTATGAAATTTCTATAAATCTAAACATGGTGTAGAACATAACATAAATTTATGCATCGTAAATCCTAGAAACAAATGCTTTGGTTACTTTTGTGGAAAAATCCTTCAAAATGGTGGGAAAAAATGTGAGTAATCCTTAGAATAACTACAAAGAGTGTCAAAATAGGTGGGTATTAATGCTCATTTTTATGTACTAGGTTACCCGAAGTCAAGACTAGAACACCTTGTCATAGTTATTACTCATAGGTACTTCTGTTCCATAACCATCACTACATGTAGTATCCAGATAGGGATATATTCATTTGAATACCCAAATAATACCTACCATTACAAAATTCAAGGATGTTATTGTATACTTATCCTCAATGTCCATCTTATGTTTTTTCTCCCTAATCAATGTTTTCTAAATCTATTTTCTAATATTATTGCTAAAATTTCTATGATACTAAATGTAACCCCTTTACCTCAAAAGGCAGGTGTTGGTGTATTATTTTATAACATCGGAATTATTACAAGGAAACAGATATAGAAGGACCATTAAATTTAGTAGTCTTTGAAATCCAAATTACATAAATGATACCCATAATACAGTAGAAAAAATTAATAAAACATGCTACACAATAAACTTAAATGAATTGCATCCTTGGAAGCTTAATCAAAGTTCTATTCATCATAACGTAGGAAACAAAACATAATAATATTTAGATCTAATGATCAGTAAGGGAAGATAAAATTTAAGAAATATTGAATCAATCTATATAGAAATGTAAATAACTAAGAAAAATTTCCATTTACATAACTAGACAAGGAATAAATAATATGGAAAATATAAAACTGAAACACATGCTATAAATTTGTAAACTCATAATTAACTAAATCCATTTATATATCGATAAAAAATCTCTTGGATAAATAATAACTAAAACTAATATGATGGAAATTATTTCTCAATATATATCATGCAAAAGGCACATGAGGACCTATTACCATCAAGAACTTTCACAATATGAATTAAAACTAAGGGTAGAAACCCATTTGTGTAATTATTTGTCTCTTGAGAACTTGTCGATGAATTAAAGAAATATATAATGTCTGGGAAGCACTGATAATTTCCAGTACAAATCATTCTACATATTATAAACATAAATAATATGCCTTATCAAATAATCATATTGAATTAGAAATACAAATTCATGAATAATTCCACATTTAAACAAATTACCATTAAATTAAACATCTTATGTAAAATGGTATACAGTATAGGCAATAGAAATATCAATGATAGATAGTATGGATATTTAGGAGAAATTTATTGCTCAATATTAAACTGTCTATAAAAAATTAAGTATTATATCAATACAATAAATCCCAAGTGGAGTAAAAAATGAGGGTTTTTGAATTGTTGAAAAAGGAGAACAAATTTTAAAAATATTTTTTAGGAAAAAACATTTTCATTGAAAAAAACTTTTGAAAATATTTTTCATGGAAAATCACTTTTAAAAAAATAATTTTAAATTAACCCTTTTAAACTTGAAAATAAATCTTCAAAGAAATGAAAGAGGATAAATCCATACATGTTGTAAGAGGTAAAAAGAATATTCCTTTTGTATGGTAAAAAGGCTTGAAGAAATCATTGTTAGGTAAGCGACAAAAATATTCCCTTCAAAACATGGGTAAAAGAAAAAAATTGTAAAAATATCTTTACTAAATAATTTTGGAATGATTAAAACGTTTTTGAAAACATTTTAATAAAACATTTCTTTTAGAAGAGAATAGGTTCTCCGACTAAGGAGAGAAATGAAGTTGGGTTTCCATAATAACATTTTCTAAAATCCATTAAGTACCAAAGAGTGGAAAATGTTACTAATACATAAAAATGGTTATGAATAATCAGAGGATAGTAAATGGATTTATTGAATATAGGTCATATGATTTCCTTAAATGGAAATACCAATGATGGTTCATTTGTATTAGTCGTGAGTATAATAATCTTTAAACATTCTAAATCATCATAAATTAATGGTTTATTTGTATTAGTCATGAGTATAATACCAATGATGGTTCATTTGTATTAGTCAATAAAATTATGCACTTACTACTTACATATCATCATAAATGAATGGATGTGGATATAACAAAGTCAATAGTCACAAGTAAAATACATGGATACTGATTTCCCACTAGTCTAATAACATATATATTAATGAAAATAATAACACTACAACATGGTTTCTTGTTCTAGGACTCACCAACTCCTTGTCTTCATAATCATAGTGAGTTATCCCACTCAGTGATCAAACATGGGCTTCATCCCAACCTGTACATACAACATTTGGGGGAAGATTAGGTACCTAAGTGTTATATCCACCCAATATAAGTGTCAGTATAACTCAATAGGATTCCCCCAATGTGGTCCAAGTCCCAACAAGTAAATACACTATATGTATATAAGATAATTTTTGAAAAATTTCAACATGAAAGACCAAATTGCACATACATTGCTTGTAATCACCATAACACATGTATGAAGGGCACACCCATGAACTGAGAGGTCATAAACTTATGAATCTGCCACAACCCCAAAATCAAATATACATAATCTCCATGTCATGATGTATTCATAACATATATTTGGAGTAATAAAAGGATACCCACAAGGCTAATGAACATGTCATTAGACATTCTAAGAGCATCAGGTTTCAGGATGGGAAAATTGGTCGGCTTCTATACATGTTACTCGGTATCCACTAGGCATTGAATTATATCTCATGCCATATGTCCATTGTTCAACACTATTGTTATCCTTAGTCTATCCCAGAGGCCATTATTCCCCTTCCTAGGGTCCAGGTCCACCAACATCATTGCAAGTTGTGCATACTCCCCCTAAATGTTGTAGTCATAGCACGATGGTCCATCTATCATTAATACTAGATTAATAGTCCTAAATAATTATGACTTATCAAAAAATAGGTTAAATCATACATATAAACAAAACATATAATATCATCATTATCCATAACATATACAAGTGGACACATGTGATCAACAAGAAAAACATGGTATATTAGGCTATATAAACAAACTCATGGAATCAATCATAATTTATATCTAAAATATATATATATTTATAAAGGGTTATATATCTATAAATAGTAGGCATAAAAACTATTGGACAAACTTATCACTTTAATCATGAGTATCATCGTTTACAAAAGCACTAACAAAATTGGTCAAAAACATTGCTAGAATCACAGGATACACAAATACACACATTTTATCACTATATAAATCATGGTCTCCTAGGATAATCACACGCACACATGTGGTAAAACATCAAACATGGTCTCATGAGATACAAAAAACACACAGTAACTGAATGATAAGACATTGTATCATGCTGTCTAAGTATCATGTATCATAACCCAACATCCAAGTATGGTCCATATAGTCAAAGGAACTCACTAGTGATTAACCCTCAACCATTTGCGGCGAGCATCAAGCTAGTGCACAAGGGTTTGTCGTGGCCTTTTCACATTACTCAGTTATATTTTTAATGGTTATTTCAATTAAATAATTTATAACTCATTTATAATTTAATGTTATTTCACCCAAGTTTGGGGACCTCGTATCACATTCCAATAAACTATTCATATTACCATAGGGTAGATTACACGAGACTACCTACCTCAAATGGATTCAACTCACATCTATGCAATGCCAAACTACTTTTTCCAATTTATTCAAGAATATTCAACATTCATAGATCACCATGAGGTTCTACATATGAATTTGCATTCTAAATTAATTAAATATAACTAAATAATAATTAATTATTATTTATAAGGAAACTCACATTCGAAGGTAAAAGTAATTATTCCTGAAAGAGATATCGGATACCATTTCCTAGATAGAAACATAATAAAACACTCAAGGAAGGTATGCAAAATTATTATAAAGTCATTCAAGGAAAAAATATTATTGGATGGAAATAAAAAAATACAATTAAATATATTTAAATTATAACCTCATGTTGAAAATAATAGAGAATTTTACCTTATTCTTAACATTTTCAAATAGATTTAGCCACTCCTAGAGCACAACTAATTCAGATATGGGAAAATTGAAAATTAAATTCCATTATATGATGGAAATTTTTCATTATTTGACTAAAATTCATATAAGAGATCACCAAGGGACAAGTCTTTAATAAAACACCCATCAAATACATGAATTCAATGTCTGGAGACACCTCTATCAATGCTAGTCCAAAGTCCCCTCATTTATGGACAAATAAATCAAGATATGAATTTATTTTCATCCAATTAATAAATTAGGATCTTGGAAATGATCAATTGATGATCAATATAACTAAATATATGAGTGTTCAAGGAGAATTGTGACATCCAAGGATCACAAGGACCATGACATACCAATACGATCATCCATGATAAAGGAAAAATTGATCCATCACCATATGAGGAAGAAAGAGGATAAGAATGGTTGAGAATGAAAGAATTCATTTGGATTTTACATTTCATTATATATTAATCCACCTCATATCAAAGATATATAATAGAAGGATAATGAGGATATTGGATAGATTAATGGATCTCTATTAATCAATTAAAGGAGATAAAATTAGAGGGGGTGTAAGTGAAAAAAATGGTCTAAAAATCCATCTACTAAATTCCACCTAGAATTCCCCATAGGACACATAATATTGGACTAATAGATATACAGGGACTTTTTATATGCTTCAACATTCCTACCTACCCCTTATTATGGCTGGTAAGTCCTTCAAAGTAGCAGCTCTTCTTTTTAACTCTCTATTTAGCTCATGGTGACAGTAGCTGCCCTTAGCCTCCTTGGATGAAATTTAATTCTTTAAGTCATCCTATGACCCTTTCATCAATTCTTAAAACACCTATATTGGATTTTTAAATATAAATTATCTCAATTCAACTTAAGGTTCTATGATCAAAAAAATCAACAAGATGAAAAGTTCATGTTCGGTCTAAAATTCATGAAAAAATAAAAATGTGGTTCATTAAATGTGTATCCCATTAGGATAATATATATGATTTCTTATTTTATGGGTATTATTTCATATCTACTTATAACATGTCTGATTATGATCACAAATGTTGTATTTTGGTACTAAATTCTCTTGAATTCCTTCCATTTGTTTCTTGTATATGTTCTACCCTGTTTTATTGTTATTACCTCACCTTTGGAGGTGTTTATTTGGTAATAAAATATATGGAGCATCATGATATGTTTATCCCTTAACGGGGAGTGTGAACAAATGCTGATGATGATGATTATAGTCCTGAGCATAGAGTAGTGGCATGATTATCTTGAGGCCCGACCCTGGGAAGTGTCATTGGGGGTTCAATGACCCTACTATTTCCAAATGACATGTTCACTAGATTCTTTATGGATATTGAGTATTATTTTGTCTTGATTCCTTTTGGACACTGAGTAAGATGTTGTTTACATGCCATATGGATGTCGAGTTATATGTTATCTAAATTCCATATGGATCATCCTTGTGGATGTTTTATCTACATCGCCATTTTTTTATTATCTTTCTGGTATGGTGATGAAGCATGTATGACTGGGAATTACAGAGGATTAGAAAGAACAATCCCACTCTTTACATGGGTGATTTTTATTTGAATGTTCTATAGTGAATATATTCTATGTTGGGTAGTTTTTTATTTACCATTAACATTCTTCTAAGCTTATCACATGAACCTATATTTTGTTTCTATTGGTTGGGTACTAGACTAGATTTTTGGGGTCCAATAGAGTAGCACTCACACCCTTTTCAAGTTAACATGTCACTTGGGTACCCTATAAGTCATCACTTGATTCCGGTAGTGATTGGGATAAAGTATATCTTTGACTATAGAGTGGGACCCCTCACTATGAGTCCCGATACTGGAAAGCAATGAGACATGGTATTTTAGATCCACTTATTCATTTATTCCTTTCCTTCATTTATATATTGGATCTTTTCATTGATAGATCAGTTCTATTGTATTTATGTTGGGACTAATGAGTCTTTTGTCTCCACGTTCATGATTACTAATGGTATGTTATTGGTATTAGTGTACTCTAATTTTTATTTTTAAATATTTGGTAATTTATCTATTGTTGTGAACTCTGATGGAGGATATAGTGTCCTGAGGATTTACTATAGAACCTTTTGGTATGTTGAATGCCTACGTTATATGGAGAGGAACACTTGAGGTCATGTGTTACTTCCTCTTAGACCTTGTGGTCCTGTTCAAGATTCTACAAAATGTTATAAGAAGACATGAATTTTGTTTCCCTATTTTAACAATTTTATAGATTGTTGGAATAGGAATGTGTCTATCCTTTTGATTATATTGGTTCTAGTGTGTCACAAACAACTTTATCAAGTGAATTCCATGTTAAAATTGAATGGTATTTATGTTCTTGGTTTATGATATTAGAGTTATATGATTTCACATCATGTAAAACACATGTATTTTGTAGTTCATGAATTAATATGGATTTAACTTCTTTCCATATTGGAAATATGCATCGCATGCATCATATTTAGTATATCGGTTCCAAAAAACATATTTTTTATTTTTTGTGTGATTGTACTACCAACGAAGGACTCAAATTCTTTAGTGTCAATAAATTTTACTATGTTTTCACTTATGAGTTCTTGGGGAAATTCTATAAATTTGAAATCATATGCATGCATACTTATGATATAAAGTCATGTGATGCTATGGTGTAGTGTACGTAGACAAATATGATAATGATAATGATAATGGATATAATGAAAATGATGATAGATTCCCTTTGTAAACAGTTAGTGTAGTGTGCCTGGTTAAGTCATTTTTGGGTGTTAATTTCCTTAGTAATTCTATTGTGATAGTGTATACTAGATAGGTATAGTTAATTAAGGTTCCAATTATATTTTTTTAGAGTGATCCTTGTAGAAACTAGTGCCATATTATTTGAATGAACACAGAATTTTTATCTATGATATAGGTATTAGAAAGGAAAATCCATCATAGCATGTCTATAGAGATATTTCGAGATGAAATTATGTGATTTTTGATACTTATTGAAACATTAAATGGTTTTATATCAGACATTTTAGCCATAAAAATTTGACTCTCGTAACTAGTGATCTGATGTCTCAAACTAAATGAGCGTAAAATGAGTTAGGTTTTTACCTTGTGAAGGTGTAACCATGGTTAACGCCATAGGGGAAAATTTCACTGATGAAAATTCTCTACGCATGTCAGTAATCATTGAAAGGATTTGAATAAGGCCCTGTAAATTCTAATACAAGATTGAAGAAAAGATAACCTTGAGTGATATTACTCATGGTATAGGGTTGGGTTTTAGATTACTTGGATGCGTATCGAATTGAGGGTAGGGCAAAGGGTTGTCTGGACACTAATTCTGAATAAAATTCTTATAGGATGTTGAGGGAAGATCCCAGGTGGTCATACCTTGGAGTTTTAGAGTGTGGGTGGATACTTGATCACTTAAAATAACACATGTGTGATAGGTGGTGCTCATTAAATCTAGGAATTATGATATTACATTTCTAAAAAGAAGCACTGACAGTGATCACCTTTAGTAATTTGGCACCTTGTGGTGTACAAAATAGATGAGATGTTTGATTCCATGTCTGGAGGTCCATGAGTTATCGGTAAATCACTAAATTTGAGGTATAGAGTGGGTTTACCATTCCTTTATGAAAAATAAATAATGTGTGAGATTTCATATATGTGGTTATGCATGGAGTCGGTTAAAAGTGTTTAAAGGGGTTGTGAGATGACCGTGAAGAATTTATAGGTTTTATTGATGAATCGATTGAGCTATTTGTTGTAGGATACTGAAAATTTTGATTTAGGGTCACCCATGGAGATATCAAAAAATGTGTTTATAATGAAACTCACATTGCTTGGAATTCAGGAGGTTTTTTTATCTGGATATGTCTCTAGGAAAATATATGACATCAGCAATGGATCAAGGTTACATTATCCAGTCATCCTGAATTGTTTATCTTTTGAGAGATTTTAGTTTAGTATAAAAACTTCCCTGAGAGGATGAGTCCCATTCAGTTCATTGGTTTTAACCCAAACTTAAGATATCATATGAATCCATTCACTTTGAGAATGGATCATTGAATTTAGTAAAGAATCTTTTCTATTTCTAAGTATTTTTAACAATTATTCCTTTATTGAAAATCAATTATGAATATAAGTTCATGTTTTGTCATTATGGTTATAGATAGAATATTTTTGGACTGGGTAAAACGATATAATAACTCCTATTTGATAATATGGATACTTATATGGTTGGGAGGATTGAATTGAATACATGTAGACTAACCTCTCTTGTGGGAATGTTTAGGGTCTTGTGTAATATTTTCCATTTTTTAATGGACTAAAGGGTATATGGATCCATGATTAATGAAATTTTTTTATTCATAAGTAGATATCAAACAAGAAGAAATGTAAGCATCAGAATTGGGATAATTATTTTTAACTAGGAGGGATTTAGAGTGTTAGTGTGTAGGCAGAAGTTAGTGACCTTTGTGGATGGTGAAAGTTGTTGAAAAATAAAATTATGAAAAAAACATCAATGTATGATCATAATTTGGTAAGGATATATAATTTTTTAATGATTCCCCTATGACTTAAGGAATCATGATTAGTGGCTCCATGGGGTTTCAGTTACTTAGGACATGTAATTTTTTAGGAACACAATTAGAAACGTACCCACCGATATTTTTTCATGAACCTAAATGTAGTGTTCAGTACCGCATCGAGCCCATCGTATTGGGTATGAAAGGGAGTTTAATATCAGTAAGGTCCTTTATATAATTTTCATAATGTACAGGTTCTTTTTTCTCGATATAGAAACATTTATTTTGATATAAATTTTAAATGAATTGTTCATATCAACACATAATGTGTTAATTATGTCTGATTGATAATTAAGTAATTAAATAACTTCGGGTGCATTGTTGTAATATTAGAAAATTATTCCATATAATGATTCATATGGCAGGTATCACCTTGATGGTTTGATAAAAATTGGTTGAATACACCTTGGAATAATTCATTTAATAGATGTAATGATTAAATTATAGATGTTGGAGGACATAAATATTTTATATTTTCTACTAGTTATCTTACTAGGTGTCAATCCGTAGGAGAATAGTCAGTAATCAAGGACGTGTGTGACCTTACAGTGGTTACTTATCATTCAAGAATATAATAAGGAATAAACCTTTTGGATTAATGTTGAGGTAGATTAATTTGTGTGATTCATGTGGAACCACAACATATTGGGGATGATATGTGTTATGGTGGGGAGATTATAATGACCCACATTATTATTGGTTTTGTTTTTTGGAGGTAACTTAAACTTTTAATCTAGCGAATAGATCATTCAGATAGCCAGGTGTTGAACTGAAATAATATTTAGTTGAAAATATTTATGGGGTATTTTTAAATTTAAGAAACTCTCAGAGGTTGACTCACCACTAAGGATTTTAGTAGAGGATTCCTGAAGTAATTGGTTATCTTACTATCTCCATCAGCTAGCCAGTGGGGAGGGTAAAAGACCTGAAACCTAGAATGAATCACCAAAATTATATATATATTACACTATATATCTAGTGTGGTATTCAATAGAAATTATTCCCATCATTTCTCACTGGGTGTTCGGTGGTCCACCGCCCATCTGGTCTGTCCTAACTGGCTACCTGGTGGGGTGTGACAGACAACATTTTACTAAGGTACTTTTGGACATTTTTTCTAATGATTAAAACTATTTTTTATTTTATTTATCTCCAATTACCTAGATATATTTGGACATTCACTCTTATATTCATCCCTCCATGTGATTCCCTAGACCCACGATGGATCTATATGAAACTAATTGGTGACTCTAAGAGATATCCTTTGTTCTTCATCAATATTATAATCATTCTTCCCCGTATAGTGGTGGATTTCTATTTCATTTTTCCAGAATGATTTTTCTTGTTTTTATCCTTTTTGATCCATTATTATCTAAATTATATTTATATCCATGTTTTCCTAATAATTTAGGTCAATGTTTGACTATTATCATGATCTTGTTTGAGAAATGGATGGAAATTCAATAACATCTTGATTTAATAGTCATAGAATGATGTGCCTTTGGATAAGTATGGATAGAGGATATCCCTTAATAATGAAAGCATTTCAATTTTGTGAATTTCATAGAAGGTATATCCCTTGGTGTTATTTTCTATTATCTATGGTCAATTTGAGTTGAATCATCCACTATATCATGGATTTAACATTGATGATTTTACTCATCATATAATTAGGTTATTAGTAGACGTTGTGTCTAAGGTAAGTCACTTGGATGCATTCTTCTAAAGGACCCTAGTTAATTATATTATATTATCCTTTGACTTATTGTCGTGTGATAAGGATTTACCTGGAATGATTTTAGATGTCTGTTACAGGCCTTCCATGGATGGTTGGTAGTGGTTTCGGCTAGGTAGTGGTATCTGGTAAGACTTTTAGAAAGTATTCCTCTTACCATTAAATGAGTGTTTCTTTATAAAAAAATTAATCAATTACAATTTATTCATAATTTATTAATTTTGAATGATTGGGAATGAGTAATACCTCATGAGGAATGATGGATCCCAAATGTAATTAGATGATATAGACAAATAAGTTGGGTTATGCTTATATGAGAGTTGATTCTATTTAATGTAGGTGATCTCATGTACTCTAACCTTTAGTTTTATGTATAATTTTTTATCTTGTGATATGATATTTTCCACCAAGGGAGAATGACCCTAACATTCATTATATGTTATTAATAACAAGTGATGTTATATTGATTAATGTTCCTTAATCCTTAACTAATTACTAAAACCATTATTAAAGTAATAGAACAAATCCCAAGTGCAATGATGTACCCTTTTTCATTGGCATGATTCCAATCATCGATGGATAAGACATGGGCGCTATCGAGTTCCTTAGACTATATAAACCCTCTATGTATGTGGGTGTATGAATTTCCCAAGAGACCTTGTTATATTACTTGACCACATGAGTGTGTGTGTGTATCCCATGAGACCATATTTGATACCTTGATCACAAGTGTGTTCATGTGTAACCCATGAGACCACGGTGGATGATTACTCCAATTTGTGTATGTTTATATCCCATGACACACATATATGATACTAGAATCTCTAAGTATAATTATGAATCCATTTATTCCATATTTTATAATGATCACATGCATTGTATGTTGCTACTAAATTCTCATGGTGACATTCCATATGTTGCAGTTATATGATCTTACCTATTGTGTATTATTACCTTACCTTTGGTGCTATTTATTTAGCACTCAGAATAGGTAGACTGTCACGATATTGTCACCCATATTGGGGAAGTGCACATGGTTTATGACATTGATGAAGATGCACCTGAGTATAGGGTTCAAGTGTGGAAACCATGAGAATATACCTATGGATGTGGCATTGGGGAAATGAATACCTCATGGTTTCTAAATGAAAGGTTCACTCGATCCCATGTGGAGATCAAGTAAAATGTTGTCTTGATGCCTTGTGGATACTAATTGACATGTTTTCTCAATGCATTATGGGTGCTGAGTGACATGTTGTCTCAATTCCTTATGGATCATCCTTATAGTAGTTTCTTGATCTCCTTTTACATATTTTTAATATCCTTCCATCATTGAGTTGAATCATGAACAATCAGGGTTTTTGGATTCTTGGTAAGAACATGACTACATGACATATGTGTGTTTGTTGTTTTCTAATAAATTTTTGATTTTATTCTATATTGAAAAATTATTTATTTCTTGTATACTTACTATTGATCTTATCACATGTATGTATGTTCTATTTTTATTGGTTGGGTATTACACTAAATTACTAGGGTCTTAATAAGTTGTCCTAACACCCTACATGAGTGGCTATGGAACTTGGGTACCCAAGAAAATCTCACTTATTGGAGGTACTGATTGGGATGAGGCTTGGGTTTTATCATTATTCAAGACAACTCTTTATGAGTCTCGATACCAAAAGTAAGGGATGTATGGTTTTGAAAAACCACTAGTTATTTTATTCATTTCATTAATTTGTATACACGATTAGTCCAATGATAAATAAATGACCTTTTAAATCTATTTTTATGATTATTTTTTTATTTATTCATTAATTATTAAATATGGTATTACATTAGTATAAATTTAATTTAAATAATAATTTTTACATTTTTAGTTATTTATCTATTTTGTACACTCTGATGAAGGGTATACACTCTACATGATTCAATATTTACACTCTTTACAAGTCATCTGCCTCTACCATATGGACATGAAACTATGTCATAGGGGAAATATAGATCAAACCTAATGGTTTTAGTCAAGAGGTTACAATATTTATGTAATTAAATATTTAAAAAGGGTTTCTCATTTTATATTACAAATAATAACTTCTTGGTTTTTTATCATATTCTATTTGGAACATTAATTTCTCTTCCTATTTATGTTTTCCCTCCCTCTAAAAATAAAATTTTTTAATATCACCTAGGATAAACAATTCAATGTGATGTCTTTGAGGGGTTATACTATCAAAAAGTACTTCATCTAGATCACCCAAATCCTAAATTTCTCCTAGTTTCATGTTCACAATGACAGTCTCCCATTCATATAATATATAATTTATTAAATATGTATTTTTTTTATTATTCTGAAAAAATACATGGATCATATTCTTCATGTTCACCATTATTGATCAAACAAGATAAGTAGAAACAAATAAATATTCATGGTCATTTCCTTATAATCGTGTTAGTATTTATCTACTTTCGTTAGGATAACATAGCTATAAAATTTCCAAGATAATTTAACTTGATAATATCAACCACATTTTAAAAGTGAATACGATCTGTAAATATATGTATACCACTTTATTGTGTTTCTAAACCATCCATGTTATCTATAGCTTGAAACTTCAAAACAAAAATATTATAAACACTGAAACTCCTAGAATTCTTTATAGGACCTCAGGGTAAATACTGAAAATCATCTAGTAGTCCTAATTAATTATCATTATTGTGAACTTATCAAAAATTGATGTAAAATATTATCACACACTTTAGAGAATTATAAAAATATTGATATTCAAAATATGAATTATATTAAGAACTTACAAGAAACAGAAACTAGTAAATAATTTATTTGTTAACCACATTTTTTATCTTGGAATCATTCCATATTTTACCTCTAAGATATATTTATGTTACTGTGATCAATTATTTGATATATGGACTGACAAAATGAGTTTAGATCATCACATATATGCATTATAATCATAATTTTAAGTTTTTTATTTAAAAAAAGAAGGATTTTACCATTTTTCAACCTAAATTTGAAAATATTGATGATTTATTATTTGCCTAATAATTACTTTTATTATAATATTCACGTCATAATAAATGGAATATTTTATTCAAAAAATCTAAATACCTTATGAATAATTTTAAGCACTCATCCAAAAGCTAACCCTTAACAATAAAACCTTTTTTGAGTATTATAGTTCACATATGACTTCATGTGACAATGATGCCTAATGGAAAGAGTAATTAAAATGGAGTAACCCTTTATGAGACATATCCATTGATATTTTATGATACAACAAAGTTTAGCTTCCTCAAACAAATTAATGGTCTAATTAATCAATATAGAGAAAAATTATGGGCTAAGTATTATCTATAAAAAATATACTACTATAATTTTTTATTGAAAGAAAATAAAAATTTCAAAGGTAAGCAACAACCCCAAAAAAATATTTGAGTCAAAAAAATTAAATCCATAAAATTTTTGATCACTCAAATAAAAATGTGATGAAATTATACATAAATATCCATCATTCAATTTCAAATTTCTTAATAATTAAATGAAGAAATATATATTAATTGATATTTTTATAGAATTTTTTTTTTCTATATACTAATCAACCACATTTTCACATTGTTCGTGCATGATATTTAATACTTCTAATCCCTTATGACCATATATATTGTATTTAGATTTACCATGTTAATTAATATTTATATAAATAAATTTTCACCCGCATTTTTATAAATATTAATAACATCATGATTTTTTGTGAAAAAATAAATTTCTAATATGAGATTTTGAGAGATATACTTTTCTTTCTTCTATGAATATGTTCTACTTGTATCTACTAATGTTGAATGCCCTTTCCAACATAAATTTATCTAAACAAATTTTCTGAACTCAATAATAACATTGTATAATTATTCCAAGATCTCTAGTCTTTTTATAAAAATTAGTATAAGACTTAAATCTATTTTCCATTAAAATATGCCTTGTTAAATTGGAATTTGTGAGATTTATAATGTAATAAATGATAAAACAAAAAAACCCACATTTTCTATAAGTTAGTCATTTAGGATCAAAATCCATATTAAAGACTATAAAATCTAAACTAGGGTGTGTTTGTGTTCTAACTATGAAAATATCCTAGTCTATGAATGTCACTGATGATTTATAGTTCTACACTGACCTTTTTTATTATTCTTACGATAGATGCATCATATTTTTCTATACCATCATTCCATAACTCATGTAATTATTGGATACGAGGCTGAAGATAGACATCAATGTTATTTCTCGTGATTTGTTTCACAGAATAATCATTGATATGATGAATGTTGTTTATTTTATACAAATATATCTAATAAAATTATAAGGGATAAAAATATTCTATCATATGATACAATTGAAACTGAATACTTTGAGAGGATTGAGTCTATCAACTACCAATCCTAAATGAAATTTTTATTGGATCATATTAGAAATTGGGATATATTGATTCAATTGTATTCCATGATTTTGAATCACTTAGATGTTGTATAAACTCATCATTGTTATTTTATAATTTGGCACACTTTATATGATAAAATGATTTAGATGAAAAATAATTATCATAATATTGGACTGAAAGGAAAATATCATAAACAATTTTTTCTGTTTTTCTTTATTTTTTTATATTATTACATTGATTTAAAGTGTAATCACTAATTGTTAAATTCTTTCTAATAATAAAATATCTTCTTTATCTTTTTTTAATGTTAGAATATTCTCTTTGAGTATAATCTAGATTGATTTAGACATGCATGTAAATTTTTAAAACTAAGTTGTAAATTGAAAATTAATATTCTTCATCTAAAAAATAATGCATATATATTAGCTTCATCAAATGCTTCATGATAAAATTTCAATATAATTATCATTTCATTGTTTTTTATTCCACTAGGCACTTTATATAGAATAATTTTATTATAAATGTCCATTTATAGTAATTAGAACATTAATAATATTAGTTCAATTCGTATATTTGATTAATTTTAAAAAGGATGTTTTTACTATCAATTGTTTCATTTTATTAGTATCTAAAACATTATGTAGAAATATAACATCATCTGGATTGGGTTGTCATGTAAGTATCAAATCAGATTTAATATTCTCAATGTCAATATATGCATAAAATGATGTGTTAATATCTGTATTTTTTTAAACTATTATGTTAAATGTATTATTTATAAAGTTCTAAATTTTATTATCCACCATCAGGGAATTATCATATTCTTTCTGATGTTAAAAATAACTCCCCATTCATTCTATGATGTAGTATTCTCTATTACAAGTCCATATCATATAATGAGCATAAAATTTATTCAATATCAGGTTCTCAAATACTTTATCACTCTTTAACCATCATTTAAATTTACATTTAGTATATAATAATTAATTTCTTTCATTTATATGTTGATTTAAAATTCAAAATTCAAAAACACCTCTAAATCCTTTTCCTAGTGAGATTTGTTTCATGGTGATTTAATCCAATTTTTATCCATACATAATCAATTTTATTGGCTTTAAAATAAAAAATATAGTTAAACATATATATATGAATACAATAATTCATTTTATTTAATGTAAGTAAGACACCCATAAATTCGACATCTAAAAAATAAATCCTAGAAGAAAAAGAAATATTTATGCAAAAAACATTTTCTATACAAATCACGTTAGAAAACAAAGGGTATAAATTCTAACTATATAACTTAAAACTTTATAAAAAATCCATCCATAACTAAAAATATATATTAAATTAAAATTTCTTATATCCACCTCACTTTATATATTTAAATTTTTATATATTTATGACCAAGATAAATCATACTAATTAGTAACTACAAATACCATCATGGGACATAAATCAAATTAAAACATGCTTCCATGTTAAATAAACATATATTTATTAAATTTTAGTATAACATAATCTAGACATTTATAATATCCTCTTAAATTACCATCTTTATTTATTAATCAATTTTTAACATGTCAAAATTTCTAAAAAAACGTCATGTATAGAAATAAAACAAACGTAATAGTATTATCTACCCCAAAACATCTAATAGTAGTAAATAACATGACAGTTAAAATAAATTGTGTAAAATAATATGGGTTTAAGATATAATGAAAATAAATTCAAAACATACCATCACATTATTTTTTAAACCCAAAGGTTAGACATTAAAAATTTTACATTGATTCTTCTTTTCTCAATATAGTTAACATAAAGCTATAAAAAATAATATTATAGATATGTTCAACATGGGATAAAAAGTTAAGGTATCGGTTCAATGGCCTTTTATAATGAATAAGAATTTATTTTTGGGGATATCCCAAAGAATTTGAGCTATTATTATGGATTTAGGATAGTAATAATGTCCAACAGAGATTCATAGTGAATTTAATTCAGTTGGTCATTTTATGTTACATAGAGAATATAATAGTGATAATATATAAGTTGTAAATTTTAATTTTTATGTTGTGAAAGAAGTATTATAATTTTATCATAATGATGATATGAATGATAATTGGTATTTCTACTGATAAATGAAGATATAATTTTTCATTAGTATTTTCTAGATTCATTATCTATGTTTTATAGAATTTAGATTTATGAGTTGATAAGGTTAATGGAAAGATGATTAAGATAGAATTGTATATATGTGATGGCTAACTTCTACCCTATCTTAGGAAAAATTAGAAAACATTTACTTCCTACTCAGGAAAATAGATAAATTATTATTTCATTACTAAACCTAAATGATGAATTATTAAATAAAATGAAAAAGAATGAACTTGAAGGGAAAAAATTATTCATCTCAAAAGTACTAATTTAACAATAGGATAGATGATCTAAAAGCCTTATATGAAGAATAAAGTAAATCATTCAGTGAAAAAACTATATATGTCTTCTCTAAATCATTGGAATTTTTTTAATCCTATACATTATAAAAATATAAATAAACCTATATAGTTTTCTTTAGCCTGGAATAAAATTTGAAACTATTTTCCCAAATGTTGATGACAATTACTTAAATTAGGTATTTCATCAATGAATAATATATATATATATCATAAAAAGAATACATTTAATTATTTAAGAGGGGTGATACATTTTATATCATTCCCTTTGATATTGACAATTAAAAAACAACAAATAAAATGATTATGGGAGTGATAATAGAATAAATAGTTATTTAGTTTAATAATTATCTTCTATGATTATGTTTTCAAGATTAAAATACATGAACTTTTTATATTGTTATAAATGAATTCCACTGATCAAGGAATAGAGTTCAGTGATGGTTTATAAGAATAGGAAGCCTGGGAAAGGTAGTATCAAGCTTTCTAAGGAATGGAATCATAGTGGATAAAAGGTATGTTTTAGAGTTCAGTGAGGTTTGGATGGTGAGTAATGATTTCAATTAAAAATGGGTGGAAATGTGAGGTGGGGGGAGAATGAATCTTAGGGATCAAGAGATGAGGTTGGCTGGAAGTGAAGAATCTTGATGAGGAAAGGGTGGATAAAAAGGACTAGACATTGGTATCAAAATAGAGACTAATAGGGGATGATAATAGTTCTTAAAGCTACATAGATGGGGAATGGGTGAGGAAAAGGGGGTGGGAAATGAATCTTACTTCCAAAAAAATTATTAAATGTGTGTTGAAAAAAAATTCAATTACTAAATAAATTATTTTACTAATGCTTAGGAACCACCCCACAAAAAATTTAAAAATATACATCTAATGGTAGTTTTTAAAACCACCGTTGTATAAATGATACTAAATATATATGTTCCATTATTGAATGGCAGTGCATGATATCCTTTAAATAGGATTGATGATTTTTTTGATCAATTAAAACAAGATAATGTTTTTAAGATATGTTTGTTGTTAGGGTACCACCAAATGATGGTGTAAGAGGAGGATATTTAGAAGACTTTTTTATCTGTTTTTGGAAATTATAACTTCATAATGATTTCTATTAATGTCAAAAATACACCTATAATAGATTCATTATTTTTTCATGAAATTTATTCTTAATATTTTTTTAGCTAAAATAATAAAAGACAAATTTTGAGCATTTTTATATGGTTTTGGAGGAACTTCAACAGTATTAGTTGTATGGGAAATTTTATAATTGTATATTATAAGTGTAAGAAATTCATGTTCTTGGGAATACTTCTTATCATGTAGTCATACAGGGCCTATTTAAAATTGAGGTTGTAGTTTCTTGTAATGTTTTTAGAGATGTTTATAAGGTTTATATATACTAGAATATCTAGTTATTACTAGAGGATTTTATCCAAATTCTCCTAGATTTCGATACCCTTATGAATGTTTACCAGGAAGGATTATAAATTTTTTTAAGCTATGATATCAATTGTAATTTATGTGCTTGGTGGAGAAGCTAACTATTTCACCCATTTATTATTTACCAAAGGTAAGATCATGTTTTTATATTTCTATGATGGTTTATATTTTATCCAAGGGTTATTATTGATATATAAAATGGAAGTTAAATCCCATAGTTCTATGAATTTTTGTCTGTGTGAATTCCATTTTTAAAGTCATTATCTAGATATTCTAGCCTGGTTAATTTCACTGAATATGTGGAGATAGAATCTACCTTGGGAATACATATTAATCATTACTAAACACCAAAGATTGAATTATAAATTCTCATAGAGGGATTTTATTAATAATTAAATGTTCTGGATATATTTTCTTTGATATTATGATTTCTGTATTTCCTATGCTCTATGTAAAAGCAATTGTGTAAACGATACATTATAGAAAATGGATTATAGTGATGATTTCTTAAAACAATGTAATAGACATAGAATGATCAATTTTCTTATAGATTTAGAATTTTTCTATTGAATGTGGTCATAGAGAATATTTACGTAATATTATAGTGTCTTCTATACTATTTCAAAAATTAGATGAGTCTCAATTTAGAGATCCTCAAGTATAATCAGAAAATGAACTACTATTTCTTTATACTTTTTATCAATGTTCAGAAGATGTGGAAAACATGTATTTCTAGTATAAATATATATGATGCATATAAATTAGTGAAACTAGTCTACATGAGTTCTATGGATTGCCTCTAGTAGTATATCAATCTGTTTCTAAGATTTTTTATACTAAAAAGGATTAATTATTGTAGGATAGTTTCATAAAGTTAAGGGATAGTCCATATCATGATGGCTTGTTTTCCATAAAGTTAATTTTCTATATCAAGTATCCCTTAAAATTTCTTATATGGAAATGAAAAAAATTGTTAATTGGTTAAATGGAGGTATTTCTCATTTTTCTGGGATGATATAATGTTGTTTGGTTATTTTTGGGTCACTATACAAAATCAAAAAAATCATATCTTTTAAGGAGCTGAGTATGGTACATTTTTTAGAAATGGTATTTATATAAGTGTTTTTAAAGATTCATAAAGTTATAAGGAATATTTTATTTTAATGAGACTGATTCTATTCCATGTGGAGGTTGTTGGAGTCATATCAGGCTTTTAGGTCTCATTTATAACTTAAGTAACCATTTCATCCTCAAATGTATAGTTAGATATAGTGGACAATTTAAATGTTTTAAAATATGTAACATGCATTTTTAATGATTTTTTCAAACTTAAGAAAATCATTAACTCTTAGATTAGTTCTTCTAAAAAACTAACTGTCACTAATATTTTGGGATTTCACCTTTTGGGGACTTATGTGGGTGATAGTGTAGATCCCCTCAGTGTAGAAATGTAGTTAGAGGGTTAATGGTAATCAATAGACAATTTATATAGAGAATGACATAGATTTTTAGGAGATTCATGAGATGATGAAATGATATCCGGAAAATCGGAAAATATTTAATGATTAGTGAAGGTATCTATCATATTTCAAGTTTAGGGATCACGTTTTCTTGAGGGTTCTATTAATTATAGGTAGCAATGTTTTGGAAGATTTGATAAACTTTATTTGTGATTTTTTTGAAAACTGAAGGAGTATTATTTATTTAACAAGTTTGAGGTTATGGAGTCACTACTACCTCGAATGGAAAGGTTATTGAATTATTTTATATATCATATCTTTAGTTGTATCATCAGGATGAATATTACATAATCAATTAGGGTAATTTATATATCAAGAAGGATATGAAATTTAAAGAACAAACTAAAGAGAAATGGTTCCATTAGTTAATTTTTTTGAGGAGATTTAACATTCCCATAGTATACTTTTTATGGACTTGTAATGGGATGGATGAATTTTTATCGGAGAAAAAGATGAAAATGAAGGCTCAGTATCAAACCTTGTTTTGAACCATGATTATATTAGTGGATATGAAAATTTTAATGAATTGGTGGTTATTATTTTGAAATTATATGATTAATTTTAGCCTTTGAGAGAATTAAATTCCTTATTTTTTATTTATCTCAATGTTAGTATATGTTTTTGGTGTTGTTTTGATTCTTAAGGATGATAATTTTTTGAGAGGAAACTAATGTTTGGGTAAGTGTTTTTAAGACATCTACACTTCATTTTTTAGGTCTGAGAGATGCATTAAGTGGGTTTTGAAGTTAAGGTATCATATAGAGTCTATAATTTGAATTTTTTAGGATGAAAATGATATTATTCACCACATTGATGATATAATGGTGAAGTATATTGATTTTTATGTTGTGGGTGTAACTTGGATCAAGGTACGATGGAAATAAAGTATTCCTGATTTATGATATATGTGATATGGATTAAGTGATGTTTTTAAGGAACTATATAGAATGAGAGTTAAAGTGGACTAATATTTTAGGGTATCACGGTATTTATATCACTATTGATTGAGAAATAATGGAAGGGTTTAGGTTTACCATGCCATATTTTTTAACAAAAAAATTAAATATAATCATTAATTACTTATCTTATATAATTTAGTTCATACATTTTTATTGAAACCTCATGTGATTAAGAGAACCAATTTTTGTTGTTTTTGGTGACCATGGTGGATCCTTCAGTCCCCAGAATCAAGATTACATGTTACCCTTCTATTTCTATTCTTCAACTTTTCTCTAGTTAATTCTAAATTATATTTTAATGAAATGGTTAGTGAATTTTTTTTTGATTAATGTATTAATTGTTTTTGTATCATCATTCATTCAATATTGAGGAAACAATTATATTTTCTCATTAAGATTCATAATATATATATATATATTAGTTTGATCTTCTAAATGATGTTTGGGATTCTAGACTTTAATTTAAGGATTTTAATTTATAGATTTTAATTGAATTATTGTAATTGGGTTGATTTAATTATTGGTAATTATTTTATATCTCTTCTGATTAAATAAATATTTACATAACCAACTAGATGGGTAAAGAGTATAATGGGATTTGACATAGAATTATGATAAATATTGCAATATGAAAAACTATAATAATTAAAAAAACAATATATGATAAAAATTGGAAGGAATGTAATGAAAGAAAGTCTATTTTATTATTATAAAGGAAATTTATTGTTTCCTTATTTTTTAATGTGATTCCATATTTATTATCAAATAAATTATTATTTGATATATATTTCAAGTTGAGGAATTTTGGTACTTTTTATACAAATAATTTGTGGTAAATAGTTAGTGTTTGTGGAAAATATGATGTTTGAAAAAATAGATTGTATAATGTTGTGTGGATGTTTAGGGACTGTTGAATTGGTGATGTTCAGTAATAACAAATCAAATCTGTATTCTATGTTCTGATTACTATTGAATTGTTTAATGTGATAATTTTTACCTTCAATTATCTATATGTTAATGGATTAAATGATGTTGATATTATTTGATGGATTATACTAAATTTATTAGTAATATATTTCATGATCATTTGAGGAATTTATTATTCCCTTTCATTATGTTGGTGTGTGGGATGGGGTATTCCAAAACGATAATGTATTAAAGGGATGTTATATTCCCATCACATATAATTTTTTTGTTGTTATTATTTTATATCACAACATTGTTTCTATTTTTGAAGTTGTATGGTCTTGGAATGGGGGTGGGTAATTACTGTGGTTTGAGTTATGGTTTCTAGATGTCCATTTATAATGATATTGTGATTGATGTGTAGGTCATGTACATAAAAAATATGACTAGTGCCTTGCCGAGAATTTTACATATTTTTGACATGATGAAATTTATTTATTCTTATTTTTTATAAATTTGATTTATAATTATATATTGAATGCATCAATACCAATAAAATAGTGAAAATAATATGTTTCATTCAGTGAGGGTTTATCGTGTCAATTCACTTAACATAAGATCCTGGAGCTGGAAACTACTATGTATACTTTTGTTTTTCTATTTTTTATACTGATCAGTATATATTTATGGTGGTGTTCTCTTTCACTAATTCAAATGCATGGAATTATAACTGGGAGTGCGTGGTGACTTCATTGTAAGTATATCTATGTAGTCAACAGATTGTTATTTTATTGGTTATTATTGACTAAATCATGGAAGTGTTAAACATTTATATCAATACTGATTTCTATGAGTTTTGTTATTGTCAATCAAGAAGTTTAATTTCTCTCATAATAATAATTTTCTTCCTTCTGTGATATTTTCCACCTCATGGACCATTAGAGGCAAGCATTGAGGGCCCCACTCTATATCATTATTATCTATTGAGGAGTATTAGTGTTTTTCAATTATGATGGAACAATATAAAATTCATATGATGACAATTATTACTCATGGGAATCATGGTTTGTTTTCTATTTATATCATAATAATTAAAAAATATTATCAAATAATATATTATAATTAATTGAAAATGAAAATCATTGATACAAAATTTATCTAATCAATATTTATATGTGCAAAAATTTATATTCAAAACATTTAAATAATATATCTATATTAAATATTTTGATATGTAACAAACTAACCTATGACAACCAACCATATTACCCAAGTCAACCTATAACAAATCCCAATGTGTGTTATTGATCTCTACAAAATCATGATAAGAGGTGAGGTTATCAAATATACCAAATGGGAATGGTTTCACAATATTAATTCTTATAAATAAAACAATGTACACCAACTGAGGAGTCTGAAATGAGTTATCAATACCTTCTAAATTCATTCCAAAAAAATAATTAGTCTTGAAAATTTTAACTAACCAAATAGAGTGGCAGTAAAATAAAATAGATAAATGTCTAAACCTTTCTTTATAATGAAAAATTACAGCGAGTTACAATAAATAAATATACAATATAAAGATGCAAAAATAAAAAAAAAGGCCAAATATTCCCATATATATACATCCTATAATACAAAAATTTCTGAAAAGGTCTATTACAACAAACTAAGGTGACTCATGGTCATGATCTAATCATCAATATGAAAATCATGAATAAGGAATCTATTTTCCACCACCAAATGAAGGGATCCTTTTAATTTTACCTATATTTGATTAAATAAATCCTACATATACCCAAAAATTCTATATAGTATGTGTGGAAACACTCATTAGGATATTATCATAAGTGACACACCCATCCTATTTCACACTAACAAGCAACTCGACTGGGTTTTCACATGGTTAAAGGAATTCCTCTAAAAAGGTTAGAGGCATTGGACCAGTAATGGGGTCAGGGTGTTACCAAGTGGAAACTATATCCCTGTTTCAAAGTTCATAATAATATAAAACTAGATAAACACCAACATAAAAATAATAATCAATTCCCAAAGAAGAAATTAACAAAATATATATCAAATGAAATAAGGAAATGTGTATTCACAAGGACTCGTGATCATGATATCACATATAGAGTGACCTCCCTCTTGGATAATCATATATAAGTGGTAAATAAAATAATAAAATATGTTGAGAATCTTTTTCCATCCTTGTGACTCTCTTTTTCATATTTTAAAATCCTATATAATCTATCCCACTTAGTAATGAAATATCAAGACTCTACCCAATATAAATCTATTATTAGTGAATATCCTCTTAGGTCCCTTTTTTCATGACCAACTGAGAAGGTTTTGTGTATACCTTGGTAGAGAAATTCCAAATTTGTCATATACATAACAAATAAATGGGGTAAATTTTCATATTACTAGATTATATGAATAAATAAATAGACTGCGTAGAAGAATAAATATATAATCACTATTGATCCTTAGGTTCTAATGGGATACGTAGGATTGAACTAAACCTGATTTAAATATTAAAGAAGTGTCTCTGAGTATGTCATAAAATCATTCAAACCAAGGTTAAGTCCATGGAAAATTCCTAGAATTAATTACTAGGAAATATTGTAGTAATAATTTCAATTTCTTATTCTTATGATCATTTACTAGAAAATGCAAATCAATCCCAAAGGAAACATAATAGGGTCATATCCCTTACTAAAATTCCCAACAATAAGTCCAAGATAATCCAAATCAATCATGGATTCCACCTAGGGGTTGAATCCCTATCAAGATTCAAAGTATCTTGTCTAATTCATTCCAAATATTAGGATTAATAATCAAATCCTAGGCTACAAAAACTGGACATTCAATAATAATTTTGATAATGTTGAATCCAAAAAGAACATCCAAGGTATCCTATATATCTCGATACATCTTGGTGGGCTGTGCATCCCACCTAGATCAGCCCATGTCATACTCATCACATTATACTTGGGTTCACATAATTAATCTACATTCTAAACTGGACCCCATGATCATCACAACCCATTCCCTTAAACGCCCTCTCTAAGTTCAACACCTCACTAGGGAACCCACTATCATCTCCAATGTCATATCATAATCTAAACCTGCTACCTGGGTTCTGTTATCTAAATCACATCTCTCAAGTAAAAATCCATCAATAAAAGGTTATTAAATCCATATATATCTTCATAATCATATAAAAACCTCGTGTTTCCTCATTTTAATATCCATACTTGAATAACTATGTTGATATCTAACCACCTATCTCTCATATTAATTCATCATTAGGTTAGTCATAACAAACCCAACCTATGAAGAACGTACCCCCACCACACCAATCCTAGGTACTCACATATCAATGGGGAAGTACAACTCACACCATGCTCATCATACTACCCCATGTAATCTAAGGTATACCAAGGTCCAGTAATGCCTACTCGGGCCAAAAAATTGAATTCACTAAATACCTAAATAAAGAGGGTATAAGTCACATATAATAAGAGACAACACATATAACTCATACTTTTTCATACTCTTATAGGTTTCATTTATCTTATGTTTTGTAATTATACTTATATTCTCATCCATTAGTGTCTGATACATCCAATCAGTGCATGTGGGTCCATCATGACCCTTGACACATTGATCATTTCATTATTTGAAATACCATTTTAAATTAAATAATATATTTAAAATAAAGTATCAATTCATACATGTTATGATACTAAATTACATATGATATAAAAAATTCATAAAAAAGTTGAAATGTTCCATGTACTACCTACAACATTTACAAAGCTATCTTGTTTTTAATTCACCATCCATCCTCTCTCGACCAAGATCATCCAAGTCTATTTTTACATCATCTAAAACCCAAAGGTCTCTTTATATTCAGATGACTTCACCATGATCTAGTGGAATCATCCCCAAAATACCTATATTAGGCTACCTATATTATTTGGGAAATAAGGGCAGGAAGAATTAGATAAAATTTATGGGATAAAATCACCTTAAATGCTAATAAATTGGCGTAAAAATCACCGCAAAACAGTGGGTATGATAATGGAAATTATGGGGAGGAGGCGATGTCAGCCCGTGTGCTCTATTCTGAACCAAACCTTAAACATATCTTATTTCTATATTTATCACAAATTTTTACATCAAATATAAAATGTGAATCGATAGGTCTGGTGTATTTTTATTTTTAGTATTATAAATATAACATCTTAAACCTAAACATGTCATCATTATTTAATACCCCACATAGTGAACCTAAATCCCCTATATCCTATAAAAATTAATAAGATACCCTATGGAAGAAACATAAAGAAATATGTGAGTTATAAATCCCATAAAACCAGTAAATATATTAATAAATAAAGAAATACAAGTCAATAGGAATAACATGATATCATAAAGAAAATGATCTTAAGCATGGAATCATGGATTAAGAAAAAGGAATCATAATATCATCGAATAATAAGCATGTGGAAGCATCTTAATTCATGAAATAATAATTAAATGGTATGGATAACTATAAAGATCAAATAAAATATTCTAAATACAATCATAATATATAAATACACTGGATAACTACTTTCATAACATATTATGCTTGGGCTAACTGTCCGTCTACCATACATAATGTTCTTAGTATGACCACATGTTCTATATATATGGTATCTCATGTTCATTAACATTACCCAATATTTTAAAATTTATATTTCATTAGTAAGATGACATGTCATTATAGTAAGAATTTTGGTGCAATCATACCTTCTTCGATAAATGGGACTTGAGGGATGTATAAGAACAAAAGAACATAGAAAAGTGGGGTTGATATGATCGCATTAACCTTGGATATTTTCCCTTAGGTAACTATTTAGGGAAAATTAGTTTGGTATTTTTATGAGATCAGTGATTCGAAAGAATATGGAGGGTGTTGATTAGAGGTTATGGAAGAGTTTTGATTAACAAAAATATTGGGAATGGTGTAGAAATGAGGAGGGTGTGTACTCCTTTTAATAGTGAGGAAGAGGAAATTTTGTAAAAACTCATTATATCTCAATAATGTCACTCTACTATTTAAGTACAAAGGCTCAAAAAGAGTCTAATTACAGTGTGGGATTATAAAGAGGGTTGACATTCCCACCACCATCCAATATGAATCATTTGTTCACATGTTTTAACCTTTTTAACTATGGTAAACCCCTTTTTCACTAATTTACCCTTACCATTGTAACTCCACATTCACTATTAACCGAAAAAATAAATCTTTTAAGAAAAGATCCAAAAAATCATCTTTAACCAATATTGACATTATAAGTTAAAAAATGCAGTTTATTTTTTCAAATTAAATTTCTATAATTTTCTATTTTACCTTTTAATTAAAATTATAAAATACAATGAATTTTTTTTAAAGAAAAATAAATTTTCAAAATACTAGTTTTTATTGTTCGTAATTTTTATACAAAAAATAATAAAACATGAATTATTAATTCAAGATTTAAAAAAATCAACATTTAAAAATAATATAGTTATTTTTATATAAAAATAATTATAGAATATAAAAAAGAAAGATTCATTAACATAATTAATTATTAAGTAATTTTTTGAAAAATAATATTTATATAAACACATACATCAATATATTTCATAATTTGGTTACTTCTACTCATATCTACTAATTAAATGACCAGGTTTTAATGTTTTAAATGTACAATGGTTTGCTTTTAGTTTTGTGTCATGTGTGGAGAAATTTATTGATCATATTTTACTTACTTAGGGAAATACATATATTAAAATCTAGGGTTGTTACATTCTCCTCACATAAAAAATTGCATCCTCACATTTTTAGAACTTATATGATTGTATTTTTTTATATAGGGAGCTCTAAATTAACCATGTAATGGTATTTGATAAGGGGTTTATTTTGGATTTGAAGTGATATTTCCCTATACATAAATTGTTATGACTCCTTAGTAATGAGATCTAATACATTCTCAATAGAATCCATTTAGGTGAAGAAGAGATAAGTCTGTAAGGGGTAAATTTCCTCAGATATTGATGAAGGTTCATACACCATGGGTATAATAATAATACAACATAACATTTTTTTGTGGCTTAATACATAATAGGTGAAATATTATATGACATATGACAATGACAAATCAAGAGTGAAAAATAATTATACTCCCCAAAAAAAGTTATTTTGTAGGATTTTTCATCATCCCCATGATCAAGGAAAAGGATAGTGTCTGTTATTTTATTTAACCATTCGATAGGTATGTTGGGTACCATTTTGACCAAAATTCCCACTTCAAAAACTTTGACGTTTTACTGGATCCTTAGGAAGAACATTATATTCCTTCATTTTTTCCTTATTTTTTCCTCCCTATATTTTTTTAATGCCCTCCTTTTCCACAAATAAAGAATATCCATGTCCCCTTGGGGAAATTCCATTGTTTCTTCTTATAAAAATGTTGACATATAAGAAGGTTAATTTTAGTTCCGTCATTATCTTCATAAGTTAAGTTCCAAGGATACTATAAATATATCTTCATTGTTGGGTTCGTGATTAAAATTATGTTCACATAGTTACTCAAATTTTGTAATAGTATGTTTTGCAGAATCACTATATTTATTAGTCCGAATTCTATGTCAATGGGTTTATCATTTATAAATTCATTACATTTTCATTATCCCCATTTATTATCTCAATTCCTTTTGGTTACAGCCATTATTACAACCAAAAGGGGTTAACATATGTGATTAAAATTTACTGTCATAAGAGAAGTATCCTAGACAACCAAATAGGAATTTGACCCAAATATGTCTCACTTTACATTACCTTCTTGTTAGATAATAATTATTTATGTTCAAATTATATCATCTTTTGGTTACTTTGGTTCAAACAATATCAATCTTATATTAACTTATATCATATTTGATTCAACTTATATCAATCTTAGTTTTATGTAGGTTACTTTATGTTAAGTTATATTATAATTATCAACATATTCTCTTAAATTAACTGTAAAATTAATCATTTATAGTAGTTCATAATGATAATATGATTAAAAAAAGTATATCCCCAAAGAGTGACTATCTAGGTGATTAGTTAGGCATCTTTTCTTGCACGTGGTCAAAATTAAGTAATTACCCAACACACCCTCTTTAGGGTTTTTACCCCTAGGTATAACTACGAAAGAGCTATTGTGACCAAGGATTTTCATACATGTATATTACATATTTTTTAATTAATATTCAACACATTACAAAAACACGCACCTAAGTTTCATAGTAGTATACTTTATTTGGGGACTAGGTACATAATCTAATAATTTGGTAAAATATCATCAATATATCCCATTAAGATATTCTCTGTTAGCAAAATTCGTAAACATAACATACTTAAAACCATTCTTTATAACCTAGGGAATGGAAACATTAGAAATGGTGAGATCAAATGATCAATAAGGTTAAAAAAAGAGATATGTATGAATAAAAATAACATAAGGGTATAAGAACTTCATTATAATAAATAAAAACCATACCATGCATATCAACGATCAGAATATTAAGTCATCACTAGTGCAGAAATCATTTTTTACGTCACCATTTTTTACGTCGGTTATATATAACTGACATAACAATGCGGCGAGTAGATTTTTCACGTCGGTTATTTTAATAACCGACGTTACAAATCGCACCTGTTGGGTTTTTACATCGGTTATTTGATAACCGACGTAACAAATCAATGTGCGGGGGGGTTTTTTACGTCGGTTATTTTGTAACCGACGTAAAAAAAACCGCGTTTTTTAAGTCGGTTATCAAATAACCGACGTAAAAAAACAAAGCGCGGTGTTTTTTACGTCGGTTAGAAAATAACCGACGTAAAAAATCTTAAAAATAGTTTATAACGTCAGTTATATAATAACCGATGTTATAAAGCATTTAAAAAAATTAAAGCTCGTGTTCTGTCATTTACGATTTTTTCGATTGATAGTCGTCGGCTTGTCTCTCTCTCGCGCGGTAAACTCTAATCGGCTCGCTGATCTCCTGCATTACACTCATTTTGGCTTCATTGTTTATCTTCTTCACTGCTCTTAGATCTATCATCTCAACTCGCGACATTCAAGTAAGCCTTCCATGAATTTATTTCGTTCATTTTTGTTTCGATTCTTGATGTGCTTTTCGTTCGTTTTTGAATCTCGTGGAATTTTTTTTATTGCAAATGGTTATTATGTTCATTCAACTCGCAACATTCAAATCGCAAATGATTATTAAAACATTGTGGATTAGCTTCAGCAAAATCTGAAAAATAATGGGTGGTATTGTAACGTTCCATTCTTCCAGCAACATTATTATTTTCATTCCCTAAGTTATAAAAATAAGTATTATGTAGGATGATTCAAAAATTTAATCTGTGAGATGAGTTGATTTATGTGTGAAACCCAGGCCAAACACATATGTATTTTTTTATTGGTATTACATATATATAGTTCGACATATACTTTTTTTTACATTACCATTATATTAACATTACTTTTTCAAAAGAAATATTAATATCTTTAGATTATATATCGGATCAAAAGGATATAGTAATTCTAATATATAATCAGAATGATCAGATAATATGACAATATTATTAAACATAAAACAAATGGTCTATATTCATATTTTTAACATGACACTTACGATGTATAGCTATTTGGTGTTGGGTACTTATGAAAACTACTACTACTTTCAATATTTGTTTTATATTTTAAATTGTTTTACATTCAAATTATGATTTTTTTCATATAAACATATTTTGTCTTATCTTAAAAATATATATTTTTTGTTGATATTTGTTATAGGTAATAATGAGTCGAAGTTGGATTACGGCACATCGAATGAGCAATGAATTTGAGGAAGGTGTTGATGCCTTTTTGGAATTTGCAAAACGAAATGTTCCAAATAGTGACATTTTTTTCTGTCCATGCCTGAAATGTTTGAATATGAAGAAGTTGAAAAGTATAGAGATAAAAGATCATCTGATATGTCATGGTTTTAATCCGAGTTACAGCCCTTGTATTTGGCATGGTGAAACTGGATGGAATGTCACTGATGATGATGATTCGCAAGATGGTAATTCCGATGGAATTGAAGAAATGATTCGCGATATTGTAGCAGAACAAATTGAGATAGAACCGACAGTTGCACATCTATATGGTGATGCTGAAAAAACATTATATCCCGGTTGTACAGATTTTACGGTTCTATCGGCGGTGTTAAGATTGATTAACCTAAAGGCGAAGCATGGATGGAGTGACAGAAGTTTTACAGAGCTTCTACAATTGATGAAAGACATTCTTCCAAAAGATAACGATCTTCCAGATTCACATTACAAAGCCAAGAAAATATTATGCCCGATGGGATTGGGATACAAGAAAATACATGCCTGTCCGAATGACTGCAATATATATAGGAAGGAATATGAATTTATGTTAGAGTGTCCAAAATGTGGGACATCATGGTATAAGGTGAAAGAAAAATCACAGGGTGATGTAGAGATTACAAAGCTCCCTTCAAAGGTATTTTGGTATCTTCCTATAATTAATCATTTCAAACGTTTATTTGCTAATTCACATGATGCAAAAAGGTTAAGATGGCATGCTGAAGAGCAGGTATGTGATTGAAAAATACTTCATCCAGCTGATTGTCCACAATGGAAGAAAATTGATGCGCAGTATTCTACATTTGGAAATGAAATAAGAAATCTCAGACTAGGGTTGTGCACAGATGGAATGAATCCATACCGAACACTCAGTAGCACACATAGTTCATGGCCTGTTTTATTGGTAATTTACAACCTCTCTCCTGAAGTTTGTATGAAGCGAAAATATGTCATGTTGAGTACAATGATCTCTGGTCCAAAGCAACACGGTAATGATATTGATGTTTACTTGTCACCGTTGATTGATGATTTGAAACTGTTATGGGCTGATGGTATTAGGGTGTATGATTCTTATAAAATGGAATATTTTCAACTTCATGCAGTGCTTCTGTTCACTATAAATGACTTCCCAGCGTATGGAAATTTGTCTGGATACAGTGTTAAAGGGAATAAAGCATGTCCAATTTGCGAACAACAGACGTCCTATTGTCAATTGCATTATGGGAGGAAAACAGTGTACATGGGTCATCGAAAGTTTTTGCCTATGGAACACCCTTATAGAAGACTAAAAAAGGCATTTAATGGCTCACAAGAATTTGATACTGCTCCAAAACCTTTATCCCATGATCTATATTTTGAGAGGGTGAAAAACCTTGACGTGACATTGGGAAATACACAGAAATCTGGTAATGATAGACATATTTGGAAGAAAAGGTCAATATTTTTTGAGCTACCATATTGGAGGTATCATGAAGTTAAACATAATATTGATGTCATGCACGTGGAGAAGAATATCTGTGATTCTTTGATTGGAACATTGTTAGATATTAAAGGAAAGACTAAAGATGGGTTGAATGCAATATTAGACTTACTATCAATGGGAATACGTTTGGAGTTAGCTCCCACTCCTAAAGGAAGATGAATATTTCTTCCCCCGGCTTGTCATACATTATCAAAGAGGGAGAAAATTAGCTTCTGCCAGTGTCTTCATGATACCAAAGTGCCTCAAGGTTATTCTTCTAATGTAAAAATTTTTGTCTCAATGAAGGACTTGAAGTTGATAGGTATGAAATCACATGATTTTCACGTCATGATGCAACAAATTCTACCAGTTGCATTGCGTGGAATATTGCCCATTTGTGTCAGAAAGACTATAATGAAGTTGTGTTATTTTTTCAATTCAATTTGTAACAAGGCGATTGATGTGAATGCTTTGAATATTTTGGAAAAGGAGGCAATTTTAATACTTTGTCAATTGGAAATGTATTTTCCTCCAACTTTTTTTGATATAATGGTGCATTTAATGATTCATGTGGTTCGAGAAATAAAGCTTTGTGGACCTGTATATCTTCGTTGGATGTATCCTTTTGAAAGGTATATGAAAATATTATAGGGGTATGTTAAAAATCTATATCGACCTGAAGCCTCCATTATTGAAAAGTATATTTTTGAGGAGGTAGCAGAGTTTTGTACGAGCTACTTGGCTGCGGCGCAACACATAGGTTTGCCTCCATCTCGCCATGAACGAGTTAATAATGAGGGAAAGGGGATTCGCGGCTTGAAAGTCAAATCATTGTCAGCTGAACAGATGAAGAAGTTAGAATCATACATCTTGAAGAACATAGCTGATTCTCAACCATATATCACATTGCACATTAATGAGTTTAAACAATGTCATCCAAAGAAGAAAGAAATGTGGATTTTGAATGAGCACAACAAAAAATTTTTGTCATGGATTAAAAAGACTTTGCTTGGTAGATCAGATGTATCAGAGACATTAAAATGGATAGTGGGTGGTCCATGTTTAAATGTGATAACGTGGTTTGGTTATGACATTAATGGTTATACATTTCATACAAAAGCTCAGGACAACAGATGTGTGGTTCAGAATAGTGGTGTATTGGTGTTTGCAGAAGCAATGCATTTTTCGAGTGCTAAGGACAAAAACCCAATTTCTGCATCAAATGCATATTATGGAGTGATTGAAGACATATGGGAGGTTGATTAATTTAAAATTAAAGTTCCCGTTTTTAACTGTAAATGGTTTAACTGTAACAACAGTGTCATACACGATGAATTTGGAATGACACTTGTTAATTTGAATAGATTGGAAGAGACAGCTGATTCTTTTATAATGGAAACACATGCAAAACAAATTTTTTATGTAGTAGATCAATCAGATATGCAGTGGGCTGTTGTTTTACAAGGAAAAAAACAATATGTTGGTGAGGATGAACTTGATGAATATGCTGATTTATGTGAGATCCCTACTTCAATGGAAATATTAATAGAACATAATGGCGATCATGTTGAAGACATAGTTTGTGCCATAAGGAACGATCACGATGAAGGAATTTGGGAAAACAATCCATCTGTACGTTCCTAAAATTACAGGTAACATATGTTTATTTCTTGTTTACATTTATTTTTTCCATAAATGTTAGATATTGTATGTTTTTTATTTATTAAAACATGTTTTAAAATAAAATAAGTATATATTATTGTTTGTTTTAAGTTTGTTTAGTTTACTTTATCATGTTTATTGTTGTACCCCTCTCTCTTGGATTTTAATGATCACAATCACTCTCATCGTGTTCTAACTTGTTTTCAAGTGTTTTGATGCTAGGAAAAAGGTTGCCCAGGAGTTGGCCCAAGAAGGCTGATATTGACTCTCTGAGTCTACCGGCCAACCGGTGGATTCCCACCGGCCAGCCGGTGGTCTCTGGAAGAAGCATTGCTTTCTGCCAGAGCCACCGGTCAGCTGGTGTTAGCTCACCGGCCAGCCGGTATGGGCACCGGCCAACCGGTTCTTTCCCACCGGCCAGCCGGAGGGCAAGGCAGTAGGCTTGCCCACTGCCTGGTGACACAGTCCAACCGGTGGATGAACACCGGCCAGCCGGTATGGGCACCAGCCAACTGGTTCTTGCCCACCGGCCATCCGGAGGACCCAGGCAGTAGGCTTGCCCACTGCCTGGTGACACCGGCCAACCGGTGGATGACCACCAGCCAGTCGATGGAACCCTGACAGAAAGAAATGCTCTACGACCCAACAGTTTATAACCATTACATGAATTTTAAAATGCTTATTTTTGTTCACTAACAATTACTTTACCATGTTTACAATGTTTACCAGGTTTACCATTTTTTCCATTTTTTACCATCTTGACCATCTTGACCATCTTGACCATGTTTTCCATCTTTACCATTGTTTAACATGCTTACCATATTACCAATGTTTACTATTATGTAACCTAGTACACTTTTCTATTTTCTGATTACAGTAGTATTAAAATATTTGAATTTGTATATTTGTGAACTGACGTTTGTTTTTTTGATTTGAAGGATAATGACAGATCATTCAGATGATCAACCACATGATTCTGGGGAGGAGCATATTGCTGGTCATACCTCTGGGGATGAACATTCACATGCTCCTATTACGACAAAGAGTTCAAAGGTTGGTAAATGTGGTTGCACACGTTTACCAAAATTATCACTTGCCCGTACGCCGGATCAGAGGATAGTAGTTGAGTTTGATGATGATGATATTCCTAGAGGTCCGAATGCCAAAGATTTTAAGAGTTTTGTTGCAACTCAGGATAAGACCAAAGTAAGCATTCTGTATGATGATTGGAGAGGTGTGGATAAAGTGGTTATCTCTCAATTGTGGGAGACGATTTTGGTAAGATCTTTTGTAATTGTTTGAACATTATTTTAATGTTTCTGGTATATATAATATGTTTAACCTCTTCTTTATTAGATGACATTTGATATTCCTGACACTGGAGGAGTCAGGAAGAAATGCTTATCGTTGGCTGCCAGGAGATGGAGGGATTTCAAATCAACCCTCATATCTGATTTCATTTATGGTCATAGGAGTCATGACAATCCATGTCGTATATATCCTTTTATAGATGAAGACACATGGAGATGGTTTTTTGAATGTAGAAAAAAAGAGTCATTTCTGGTAAGGGCATTGTAAACTTTTATATACTTTCTTATATAAATTGTTTTAATAATGTTTTGTTAATGATTTCTTATTCTTAAATTACAGCAAACAAGGAAAGCTCATCAGGAGATCCAATCTAAAAATGTATACCCTCATAGTTTATCTCGGGGAGGGTATACATTATTGGAAGAAAAAATGATAGCGGAAAAATTACAACAACTAAGAGCTGAGTCTTCAAGCTCTGGAGAGTTGGCCCCTCCATCCCCTCCATCTAGACATGAAAAATGGAAGAGAGATCGGAAGGGAAAAAAGGGCAATATCTTTCGGAAGAATCGAAAATCGTAGCTGAGAGGATTGTAAGATATCTATTTAATTTATTTAAGTTAACTCTTTTCTTCATATAAGTTTCAATCATTACAGAAATATTCAATTAATTAATACAGGACTCTCTTGAGGAGCAAAGTTCAGAGGGGACATTTACAGCTACTGGGAGGGAAGATATTTTATTTGCAGCATTGGGAAGGCCCGAACATCCTGGTCGTGTAAGAGGATATCCGACAGGTGTATCGGTAAGAAAAGTGTTTCCACGTTCTTCAACTTCTAACATTGAGGAGGTTTATAAAAAAAATAGAATCCTTGGAGGCTGAAGTTCAAAATATTAATGCGACGATGGAAGACAAGATTAGAGATTCGGTGCAGTCTATGTTTGCAGAAATGCAAAGACAATTTTAGACTGCAGCTCCAACTCCTCCACCTCCCCCTGCAGACCCCATTATTTATCCTCCACCTCCGCCAGTAGCTCCCACTCCCCCACCTCAGCCTTCGGACCCCATTTTTTATCCTACGACTCCGTCGCAGCTTCCTACATATTGCGAGTTGTATGTTGATGATTCTCAACATCATGTAGTATCATACGGGTTGGTATATTGTATAGGAGATACAGTTCATCATCAACAATTAGAGGTAGAGAATCAGAGGGTCACTGTACAGGATATTATAGATAGATCAGCTAGTGTACCAATACCTACAGATGAGGTGGCGACAGTTGGATAGAGTATCAGCCATTTTTTAGTTTGGCCATCCAGACTTCTTCGACTCATTACCATAGAGGTATGAATGTTATATCTTTTATTTTATTTTTTTATTAAAGTTGTTTTATCATTTGAAAACTACTATAATTATCAATTTTTTTTCACAGGAATACTTCAAAGGTAAAGAAATATTGTATAGACAACAACAAAGACAACATGCTATGACATCAGATACAGATTCCAGTGGTCTTGACAGATTGTCTAGATATTCACATTTGTTGTTGGGTTTTTATGAGTTTCCAATGGAATCTCATGTTTGTGGACGTGAAATAACTGTGGGGATTACAAAATCTGATATCATGGAGCTTGTTACTGGAGATAAGTTGGGCATCAACGTGGTGCAAATTTTTTCCATGTAAGTCTTAACACCTTTTCCCTGCGTTATATTTATTAAAAATGTATACTTATATATTTTTTGTATTAGGTATCTTTATAAAATTTGTGAGAGGAATGAACTGACAGAAGTATATGGATTCATGGACCCGCAATTTATTTCCCCTGAAGCATGTGCATTGACTGAGGAACAAAGAATGGTTTATATTGCTGAAAGATTTGAAAAGAATATAATCCAACAATGTTGGATGATGCCTTTTTGTGAGAGGTATGAAACACATTTCTCTCAAATAGTTAATTATCTTTTAACATAAAAAACCACTAACATTAAATTTTCTTTTATCAGTAATCATTGGATGTTATGGATTTTTTGCCCAAGGGAGAAAGCTCTTTATTGGATATGCTCTGTTCATGGTGATGTGCGGGCAAGTTTTAAGAATATATTGGAAAAGTAAGTTTCAATTTCTCAATAGTTTTATATATTATAATAAATTTTAAATTTACCCCATTCGTATTATTTTTCTAACAGTGCATGGGCCTACTTTCGAAAAAACACAATGAAAAGAAATGCAATGATCAAATATGTAAAGGCGAAGGTAAATTTCCATTTATAATTTGTACTTTTTGATTTATTACATAAAAATAATATATTGAATTTACACTCATTCAAAATATAATTGTCATGAACAACAAGGCCTCATCGAATGCGGATATTATATGTTAAGATTTATGTATGAAATAATAACAACTGGGACAGTTGTGAATTTTGACCTGGTATGATTTCCTCTTAAACTTTGCCATCATATTTCAATTTGATTTATTCATTATACACGTAAACTATCTTCTTTTTCATTTGTAGATTTTTGATGACCCTCAACCCTATACTGTTGAAGACATCAAACACGTACAAGTGGAGTGGTAAAATTATTTTACAGGTTTGATTGAATTTTAGTTGTTTGTAATGTAAAATGTAATTTTGAATATTGTCGTTTTAATTGTCTATTTGGTAGTTGTTTAGGTTTGATTTAGTTTTTTTTTGAAGTTGACAGTGTAAGTTTTGAATGTTATATAAGTGAATGTTTAATTTTTCTCTACTTCTTGTTTTGGTCTACTTTTGATGGTTCTTATGGTATGGATTTGGGTCTGTGGGGGAGGGGTTCCCAGGGTGTGGGGGTGTGTTCAGTGGGGTTGGGGGGTGTCCAGCGGTCTGGGAGGGCTGTCCGGTGGGGTGGGGGGATAGTCTTGGGGGGTGGCAGGGATGTCCACGGGTGTGGGAAGCCGGTCCAGGGGTGTGGGAGTGTTGTCCAGGGGTGGGGGGTTGTCCAGGGGTGTGGTGGGGGCTGTCAAGTGGGGTGAGGGGGTGAGGAGGTGCTGTTCAGGCGGGTGGGGGGTGGTCGAGGGGTGTTTGGGGGTGTCCGGGGGTCGGGGGGCCGTCCAGGAGTGTGGTGGGGGCTCCAATGGGGTGGGGGAGGGTTGTCCAAGGGGTATACATGAGGGTGGGAGCTTTAATGGGGTGGGGGAGGGCTGTCCAGGGGTATACATGATGGTGAGGGCTCCAACGGGGTGGGGGAGGGCTGTCCATGGGGTATACATGAGGGTGAGGGCTCCAACGGGGTGGGGGAGGGCTGTCCATGGGGTATAAATGAGGGTGGATGCTGTCTAGTGGGTAAGTTTTATATGTTATCTATTTACATGATTATTATTGATGTACTTCTGTTTTTGTGGTATGATTTCTTGATTTATTTTCTGGTTGATTCTGGTGGAGAGAAGATCACTGCATTCTGTTTAAAAAAAATTGGGTTTATCACGTCAGTTATTTAATAACCGACGTGATAAAATGCCTAGAAAATAGTTTATCACGTCGGTTATTTCATAACCGACCTTATAAAAGGCTTTTAAACTAGTTTATCACATCGGTTATTAAATAACCGATTTGATAAAAGGCCTAGAGAATGGCTTATCACGTCGGTTATTTAATAACCGACGTGATAAAGGGCCTGGAGAATGGTTTAGCACGTCGGTTATTGAATAACGGATGTGCTAAATGGCCTGGACAAGGGTTTATCACATCGGTTATTGACTAACCGACGTGATAAACCCCCTCACACCGGTTTATCATGTCGGTTAGTCAATAACCGACGTGATAAACCCCCCTCCCCCGGTTTTTCACGTCGGTTTTATATGAACCGACGTGATAAACCACGCTCAGCCCGGTTTATCACGTCGGTTCTTATAGAACGGACTTGATAAACCACCCTCACCCCAGTTTATCACGTCGGTTCTTTGATAACCGACGTGATAAACCATTCTACAAGCCTTTTATCACGTCGGTTCTAACATAACTGACGTGATAAACCATTCTCCAGGCTCTTTATCACGTCGGTTCTAAAATAACCGACGTGATAAACATCGCGATTTTATGCTTTTTGACGTCGGTTTTTAAATAACCGACGTCAAAAACCTTATTTATAACGTCGCACGTATTAACTTCGGCTAGAAACCGACGTAAAAAATTAAAAATAACCGACGTAAAAAACGATTTCTGCACTAGTGCATGGAATAAATATTGGAATTTCATAACCCTAAATCATAAGTAAATAAAAAAACATGATCCATGAGAGCATAAAATTAGCAGAATATACGGAATAATGTTATCCACATATGATTATAACATTTTGAACATGTACAGATAGAGATAGGTTAACTCATTATGTTAAGGACCTAAAATTAGGTCATCTCATAAACTTATGGACATCAAACCAGGTCCATGCATAAAATTTTGAACATGAAAGACAAGCCCATGCATAACACTGGGAACATGTAATCTAGGTAACACTTGACATTGAAAACTTTTTATCAGGTTTACTCATAATATAACAACCTGATAATTTAAAATAAAATGTTATGTTTTATATCATACAAGATACTCCACATGAAACTTATATGAATGACTTAATATTATTATGTAAGAGTTATCACATAGCTATTGGAATGGTGAGAATAAATTATTTGAATGAAAATATAAAAATATAGTTTAAACATGTTAATAAAAAAAAATTTGTGTTTCCAACTAATTATAAATGAAAATAAAAACTAATTGAATATAAAGTTTTTATTTTCATAAAACATTATTGGCAAACCCAAAATTGAATTTTATCATAAAAAATTAAATTAATCACTATTAGTGAAAGATAATAATGATATTTATTTGTTATATATTCAATAAAGTGTTTTTAAATTCATTTAAGATGTTTCATAGGATTAATATTAGAGTAAATCCAATTGTATGCATAAAAAAGCTATATTAATATAAAGGTAGATTTAAAGACTTTTGAAGGATAACTTGATTCAAAACAATACACTTTTATGAATTTTATTTGAAAAAATAAATTTTTTTTTTAAATCATAATTTAAAAATTATCTTAGAGTTTTTTTTGGTATCTTCATAACAAGTTTAATTTTTTAATGAATAGTGAAAATAATGATTTTTAATTGAAAAATGGATTTTCATATAAATAATTTCTAAGGATAAATTATATTTTTAATTTGTTTAAAAGTAAAATTAGATCAATTTTTCTTCTAGAAAACCAATTTAGTTAATTTTATTAATTTTATGTTGAATTTGGACATAACAAATATCAAACTTTAGAAACTTTTCACTTCAAAAACTCACTTTCTTATCACGTCTGAGGTATTAATTTTTAATCTAATTTTTCTAATTTTTTGGAATTTAATTTGGAAAAATTGATTCAATATTTGGAAAAATTGAGTCTAAATTATTTTTTAACGTCATATTTATTTTTATCACAAAAACTTACAACCGTTAAAAAAAATATTTACCTTATTATAGGAAAATTAATAAAATTGGATAAATTTCAAAGCTAAATGCTTAAAATACCTAAAAACTGAAAATTAAATTTTTTTTTGATGTATTTATTGAAAATAATCATAAATTAAATCATTAAATATCAATATATTTCATTGGAATTAATACCATATCATTGTGGTTTCATTTAAAGATAAAATAAACATTATTTAATCAGTTAACCCCCCCCCCAAGTATAAATAACACTCCTCTCTACACCCTTTCTTCTCACAAGACTTTAAGGTTATAAATTATTTTCCAAATCCCCTCCAAAGCACTATACCCACATATAAGTGCTTCTATTATAAGAAAAATATCAAATCCAAGGTCCTCAAGGGGTCCCTCAAAGTGGTGATATTCAAGAGGTAAATTTATGAAACCACCTCTCTTAATTTATTTTATTCTTTTATTTTCTGCTCCCATAATTCATAAATCATGAAATTATAAATCTAGAATAATATATATTAAGAATTTTTATGTTTATAATTTAAAATATCATATCCATTTCATTTCTCATGTCTTCTTACACAAAGGAACGAAACCATTTTCTAAATCCTAGCAGTTAACCATCTCTGTGAATAAGGACTTTTTCTTTTCCATTACTGCCTTCATGGATATTCATAAAATCTTAATTATGGATAAATCATATTTTAATAGGTATATTATAACCTATTTAATGTTTCCTAACTAGTATGTACTGTTAATATTAAGTAAAATGAAACTATTTTTGGTGTTCAGAAAAACCTTCAAAATAAACTAAACATTTATCATTAACATTTTATCAAATGAATCATCAACGTATTAGAAATAAAAATGATATATAAGACCACTTATAAAAATTTATGTTAATTAAAACTATTTAATTCCATTTTAAGAGTTTTAATCCCATTTTTTAAAAGAATCGATCATTAAACACAACTACAAAAATGGGCTTTATCAGCACATAAAATGGGCTTTAACATCGCTAAGAAGCGTAGTAAAGCTCAGTGCTGATAAAGGGGGGTCCCCTTTATCAGTGCTAAAAAAATAACTAATAAAGGTAGACTATATCAACACTAAAACAGCACAGATAAAGGTATCCTTTATGAGTGCTAAAAGATCACTGATAAAGGGAACCTGTATCAATGCTAAAAATGTGTTGATAAAGGATAACTTTATCAGTGCTAAAAAGAATAGATAAATGGATTATTTATCAGTGCCATTTTAGTGCTGATAAATGCCCTGTCTGTTGTGACATAAAATTCTACTGCAGCACACCCAAAAAATACCCGCAAAAATTTAGCATATCAACAAGTATACCCATACAAAATTAACAAATAATTAATAAGGTAATTACAAAAAGTATACCCATACAACAAGTATACCCATACACCATCAACACATTATTTATAAGTTTATTAAATAAATAAATAATTAAATTCAGAATTCAAGGGGTTGAGGGCTTTTCATGGGTTTGGGGTGGCTATCCAAGGGGGTGTCCAGGGGGGTGGGGGTGTCTGGGGGGGATGGGGGTGTCTGGGGGGATACGGGTGTCCAGGGGGGTTGGGTGGTCCGGGTGGTTGGGGGCTATCCAAGGGGGCGGGGTGGTGTCCAAGGGGTGGTGGGGCTGTCCATGGGGGTGGGTTTGTCCAGGGGTGGGGGTGTCTAGGTGGTGGGGTGGTGTCGAGGTGGGGTGGGGGCCGTCCAGAGGGTAGGGGTTGTCCTGGTGGATGGTGGGGTGTACCGGGGGAGGGGGCTATCCAGGGTGGTGGGGGGCTATCCATGGTGGTTTCCTGGGGATGGGGTGTTGTCCAGGGTGTTGGGCGGGGGGGGGGGGGGGGACTTTTTCGGGGTGGGGTGGTCTAGGGGGTTGGTGGGGTTATCCAAGGGTGTGGGGTGGTGTTCAGGGGGGTGGGGGTGGTTTTCCAAGGGGGTGGGGGTGTCTATGGGGGTGGGTGGCTAGGTGGTGGGGTGGTGTCTAGAAGGGTTGGGGTTTTTCTTAGGGGGTTGGTTGGTGTCTAGGGTGTGGGGGTGTCTAGGGGGTGGGGGATGTCCAGGGCGGGGGGTCCATGGGAGAGTCCAGGGGGTGGGGTGCTGTCCAGGGGTTGAGAGCTTTCTAAGGGTGGGGTTTTCTAGAGGGGTGGGGGTGTCCAGGGGGTGGGGTGGTTTCCAGGGGTGGGGGAGGTCCAGTAGGTTTGTGGGGCTATCCAGGGGGGTATGGTAGTGTCCAGGGAGTGGGGGTTTGGTGGTGTTTAGGGGGGTCTGGTGGTGTCAAGGGGGGTGGGGTGTGGTGGTTGTACATGGGGTAGGGGGTGTCCAGGTGGTGGGGTGGTGTCCAGGAGGGGTGGGGCGTCTAGGAGGTGGGGGCGTCCAGGGGGTGGGGGTTCCCAGGGGGTGGGGGCTACCCAGGGTGGTGGGGGGGGGGGGGGGGCTGTCCATGGGGGCGTCCAGGAGGTGGGGTGGTGTCATGGGGATGGGGGGGCTTTCCAGGGGGTGGGGTGTCCAGGTGGTGGGGGTGTCCAAAGGGGTGGGTGTGTCCAAGGGGTGGGGTGTATCCAGGGGGTGGGGGCGGTCCAAGGGGTTGGTGGGGTTGTCCAAGGGGGTGGGGTGGTGTCCGGGGGTGGGGTTTTCCAAGGGGTGGGGTGGTGTCTAAGGGGATGGGGGTGGCTATCCATGGGGTGGGGGTGTCCAGGTGGAGGGGTGGTGTCTAGAAGGGGTGGGGGTGTCGTCCAGGGGGTTGGTGGGTGTCTAGGGGTGGGGGTTGTCTAGGTTGGTGGGGGGTTGTCCATGGGGGTGTCTAAGAGGGGTGGGCCGGTGTCTTGGGGGGTTGACTCGTTCATGTCACAAATGACCCATTGATCATTCTTCAAAAGTATCAACACAATACGAATGCGTTGGGTCTGATTTTGGTATGTCAGTTGTTGTTTTCACTTAAAATTATGTCCATTTTGATCAAAAGAGAGACACTTTGAGTGATACCGGCCATCCCATTCCTCGGATTGAGGCAGGGTTTACTCGGACACATCAAAAATGACCCATTGATCTTTCTCCTAATGTATCAACACAATCTGAATGCATTTGGCCAGATTTTCGTACATCGTTTGTTGTTTTCACATAAAATTCTGTCCATTTTAAACAAAAGCGAGACAATTTGAGTGATACCCGGAACACCATGCCACATATTGAGGTGGGGTTGACTCTTACACATCAAAAATTACCCATGGATCATTACTATAAAGTATCAACACAATACAAATGTTTTTCTTTGGATTTTTGTAGGTCAGATACTTTTTTCACTAATAATTTTGTCCATTTTAACCAAAAGAGAGACACTTTGAGTGATACCGGACACACTATGCCTCGGATTGATGTGGATTTGACTCATGCATGTCACAAAAGAACCATGGATCATTATCCTAAAGTATCGACATAATCCGAATGCATTTGGTTAGATTTCTGTATGTCAGTTGTTGTTTTCACTTAAAATCATGTCCATTTTATACAAACGAGAGACATTTTGAGTTATATTGGCCACCCTATGCATCATATTGAGGCAGGTTTGACTCTTTCCAATCAAAAATGACCCATGGATCGTTCTCCTAAATTATCAACACAATAAAAATGTGTTTGGTTGGATTTATGTATGTCAGTTGTTGATTTGACTTAAAATTTTGTCCATTTTAAACAAAAGAGAGACACTTTGAGTGATACTGGCCACACCGTGCCTTGGATTGAGGTTTGGTTGACATAAAAACATAAAAAATGACAAATGGATAATTCCCCTAAATTATAAACACAATCCTAAGGTGTTTTTTTGGAGTCTCATACGTCAGTTGTTGTTTTCACTTCAAATTCTGTCCATTTTAAACAAAAGTGAGACACTTTGAGTGATATCGGCCACCCCATGCCTCAAATTGAGGTGGGGTGGACTCGTACATGTAAAAAATGACCCATGGATCGTTCTCCTAAATTACAAACACAATCTGAATGCATTTGTTCAGATTTTCGTACATTAGTTGGTGTTTTCACTTAAAATTCAGTTCATTTTGAACAAAAGGGAGACACTTTGAGTGATACCAGACACACCGTGCCTTATATTGAGGTGGGGTTGGCTCATACACATCAACAATGACCCATGTATTGTTACCCTAATGTATCAACACAATTCGAATGCATGTTTTTGGAGTTTCGTATGTTAGCTGTTGTTTTCTATTAAAATTTTGACCATTTTAAACAAATGAGAGACACTTTGAGTGATACTGGCCAGATAGTGTCTCGGATTGAGGCGGGGTTGACTCATACATGTCAAAAATTACCCATGTATTGTTATACTAATGTATCAACACAATCTGAATTCATTTGGTCATATTTCCATACATCAGTTGTTGTTTTCACTTAAAATTCTTGTCCATTTTAAACTAAAGAGAGACACTCTGACTGATACCGAGCACAACATGCCTTGGATTGAAGCAAGATTAACTCATACACATCACCAATTTCCCATGGATATTTACCCTAAAGTATCAACACAATCCGAATGTGTTTGGTCAGATTTCCGTACGACAGTTGTTTTCACTTAAAATTTTGTCCATTTTAAACAAAAGAGAGACACGTTGAGTTATACCAGTCACACTATTCCACTAATTGAGGAATATTTGACTCATACACATCCAAAATGAACCGTCTACCATTCTCCTAAAGTATCAACATAATCTGAATGCATTTGGTCAGATTTTTGTACTTCAGTTGTTGTTTTCACTTAAAATTTTGTGCATATTAACCAAAAAATAGACAATTTGAGTGATACCGGCCACACTATGCCTTGGATTAAGGCAGGGTTTAATCTTACATGTGTAAAACGACTCATGTATTGTTCTCATAAAGTATCAACACAATACTAATGTGTTTGGTCAGAGTTATATATGTCAGTTGTTGTTTTCACTTAAAATTATGTCCATTTTAAACAAAATAATGACACTTTGGGTGATACCGGCCACATTGTGCCTCAGATTAAGGTGGGTTTGACACTTGCACATCAAAAATGACTCATGGTTAGTTCTACTAAAGTATGAGCACAATTATAATGTGTTTGGTCAGATTTTCTTACATCAGTTGCTGTTTTCACATAAAATTCTGTCCATTTTAAACAAAAGAGAGACACTTTGAGTGATACCGGCCACATCGGGCCTCAAATTGAGTCTAGGTTGACTATTACACCTTCCAAATGACCCATGGATCTTTCCCCTAATGTTTGAACACAATGTGAATGCATTTGGTCAGAGTTATGTATGTCAGTTGTTGTTTTCACTTAAAATTCTGTCCATTTTACACAAAAGAGAGACACTTTGAGTGATACCGGCCACACCGTGCCGCAGATTGAGGCGGGGTTGAGTCATACATCTCAAAAATGACCCATGGATCATTCCCCTAAAGTATCAACACAATTAGAATGAATTTGGTTTGATTTACATATCTCAGTTGTTGTTTTCACTTAAAATTTTGTCCACTTTAAACAAATGAGAGACACTTTGAGTGATACCGGCCACATTGTGCCTCAGATTGAGGTAGAGTCTACTCGTACATGTCCCAAATGACCCATGTATACTTCCCCTAATGTATCAACACAATATGAATTTTTTTGTCATATTTCTATATATTAGTTGTTGTTTTCACTTAAAATTCTGTCCATTTTAAACAAAAGAGAGAAACTTTGAGTGATACTAGCCACACCGTGCCTCAAATTGTGGAGGGGTTGAATAATACACATAAAAAATGACCCATTAATAGTTCCCCAAAAGTACCAACACAATCCTAATGCATTTGGTTTGATTTCTGTATGTCATTTTATGTTTTCGCTAAAATTTTTGTCAATTTTAAACAAAAGAGAGACTTTGAGTGATACCAGCCACACCATGCCTCGAATTGAGGCCAGGTTGACTCGTACATGTCAAAAATGACCCATTGATCATTATAATACAGTATAAATCCAATCTAGATGCGTTTGGTTGGATTTACATACATCAGTTGTTGTTTTCACTTAAAATTCTTTCCATTTTAAACAAAAGAGAGACACATTGAGTGATACTGGCCACACCGTACCTTAGATTGAGGAGGGATTGACTCTTAATCGTCAAAAATTCCCCATGGATCATTCTTCTAAATTATCAGCACAATCTGAAAACTTTTGGTCGGATATGAATGTATTTTGAATATTTTACTGGTTTTTCTTATCCAAATCCCAATGAAAAGTGGTTCATAATTCTTGAATGATGATAGTGAATTTAATATGTTAAAAATGGGAAATGAATCATTGGATAAATAATGTTTTATTTAATAACAATTAAAATTTTTGTACGAACATTTACATACAACAATGTTTCATCTTTTAATCCCATTAACCCCTCTCCAAAATGACCGCCGATTGTACGCCTCCCCAAGTCATATATTTATGTTATTTGTGTACAATATTCCATCTGGTATGTGGCCCTCTTGTTTTAGAAAAAATCTATATCTTCTTGTGAGTATGAGTCTTTTGGACAGCCATAATAGTACTTCAAAATATATAAATAAATAATTAATATATAATATAAATTAAATAGTAGTTGTTTCTAAAAATTCCTCTTTAGGGCTTCTATTTTGTTGATGAAAAATGATCTATTTCATAAATTTACAAACATAATAACCACAGTCATTATCATTTCTTTATTTGGACACTGAAAAAAAAATTGATCCTTAGGATAATAAGTTACTTGTGTTGATATGTGTTTGGATAGTGAATTTTTATTATATATACCCTGATATTTGTCCAGACGTAGTATTTTCTCGCCTCCTTATGCTTAGCCCCTGTCCTCATTCCTTTTTTATGATAATGATACATTACCCTATCATAATAGAACCCTCAGTCATTGATTATATAATTTATATCACTTGATGTTTAGACCTAAAACGTAGGACGTGGTTTCTTATAGATTCACAAACTCCATCAAGTGTGGTTGGTTTATTGGATATCCTTTCATTGAATCTTGAAAATAAATGTTTGGAGCATCTGAGTTCACTGCAATTACAGCCCATGTTTATAAAAAAACAAAAAGTAATAATTAATAAATGAAGTGAAATTATAATTGATATTCTATAATCGTAGAGTTTTACCCCTGCATGGTTGGTATTAGGAAGAGTGTTTCATCCGTAATCTTTCTTTTAAATGTTTTCAGCAATCTGTTCACTATTTCATCCTTTTTTGATAGCTCTAATTTTGTTAGTTGTGTTGATGTTGTATGAGGACTAACAAGTCTTAATTTTTTCTCATGGGAAAATTACTTCAATTGTTTTTCATATATACATCTGTCAATAATATAAAATTCATTTAGTTATAATTTTCACATTATAAAATCTTTTAAAAAATCAATTCATGGAAACACACCTCATATGTAAATTTACAATTGTGACACCTAGCCAGCCATATTCAAGGATCTCATTTACATTTTTAGAAACAAAAAAAATCTTGAATTTCCTCTCCTTATATATTCTTTCCAAAAACCACTATATGACTATTACCACCTCTTAGATTTGTATCCACATGGGTCTTCAATGCTAGTAAATGTGGATAGAGAATAGTTGGTGTTATTGTGCTTTCAGTAGCTCTTTAGGATCGGTTGTTTGATCCTTTAGATGCTTTTGAGCCGAAATTTCTTTTCACCCCCATCCCTTTCTCCATCTATAATATCATTTATTGGTTCAGACCCTTTTTTCATTAATTGTTAAAGGGTTAGCTTAAACAAATGGAAATAAATACCTCTTTGTCCACATTTACTCTTACAAGTTGTGACGACCATGCAATGAATGTCCCAAAAGCCTTTTCGACTATATTAATATCATTGTCATCATGTGGAATAGCTAGCTCTAATTTTTGGCTCATGAGATACAGTAATTGTCACTTTCAGATAAACTTTCAAAAGTGGTCTATTATGGATCTTCTCCTCTAGGATGTTGAACACTGTAGCCCTCGATACAAGGTGATAGGTGTGTGTGGATAGATATAAATCACATTCATTATCACCTGGTAGAAGATCTGTACATGAAAAGTATCAGTGTTTGTCTGATTCACATTTCATGGGAACAATTATTAGAATATTGATTACCATGTATAAGATAGTTATTTAAGGGTAATGGCTCACATCAAAGGTGGGGGGGGGGTGGGGTGGGATCATCACATGCTGGTTGTTCCCGAGTTGTGTTGTCTCCTTGCCTCCCACCTATAATGGTTTCTTGAAACTCTCCATGCCATTGAAATAGTTATTCAAGAGTTTCTAGTCTTTTTCCCATTAGTTAAATTTTTTTATCTTTATCATCCGTTTGTTTTTTTCTCATAATATACCCAGGGTGTCACCCCAAACCCCACACCTCTGACATGATCATATTATTTAGGCCACTTTAAAGTCGTCGATAATAGGTCTGCATCGGCTACAGGAGTAGATTATTCATGTGACTGTCGGATATAGGGAAATAACTAATTATTTTTATGTAATAGCAAATTAAAACAAATTTTTTTATCATGTCATATTTACACATATTTCCCAGACCTTATATGTGTTTTAATCTACTAGTTTCCCTTCATTATTCACACGGGCCTCCATCAATAGCACATGACGTGGGACAAAAGTGTCTTTGGTTTTAGACTCATCAATTGACATATAAATATAGAATGATAATTATGATTTTGTTTCATGGAACCTAACAATATTACTATAAACTTAAAATACGTACCATTTTCTTTTCTAGTGAAGTTTACCCCATCATTGCTTTACGATAGGGGTATGTGGGTTTTGATGCATGTTCTGTATTTTCAGTACTGAGTTGTTGTTTCATAAATAGAATATTGAAAATAAAAGTGATGAATACACGTATCCTCATACAATGTATTATCATCCACTATGTACCTAAAACTTCTCATCCCCATGGCGGCCAATAAATGAATCCCATGCTTCTTGGGATATTAGGTGAGCGTGGACAAGGAGTGGGAGTGGGATTATTTTACCTTTGGAATCTTTCAGGTGACATTTTGTTAAAATAGTGTGAAAACCTCGATGAATCCTTATTACGAGCCTTAGTACATAATTATTGTGTGAATAATTTACTATAAATTTACTTTGTAAGAGATTGAGAAGTGTACGACATTGTTTCATTATTTTATTTTCTATTAAATTAAAGAAATAATATCATAATGTTACAATAATTTCTTCCCAGATCACAGCATTTAGCTTGGACACAACACGGTTCCATGAATCTATGTCAATCGGCATGCATTACTGAGTGACAATTCTAATAAAACTAATAAACATATACTTGTTGGGATTCACATGTTGGCCTAGTTCATTCTATCCGACATCAAATTTGATGCCATTTCTTTTCACCTTAAGAACTTTGGCTTACACCATCAAACTACAACGCTCCTGTGTTTTCTGTGATGTCGGTCCTTCATCCATGACCATTTCATCGATATCAACATCATCTATATGTTCATATGAAATGATAGCAATGACTTGTGCTGATGGTTATTGGACCTCAACACTAGGAATAGCAACAGGTTCAGAAACTTATTGTTTCTTTTCACTATGAGCATCCACAGTAGCAGCAGCAACAACAACAACAACAACAACAACAACAACAACAACTTGAGAGACTTGTTCAACCCTCGAGGCTAGGAGCACCATAACATGTAAAAGTAATTATATGAAAAATTGGTTGAAAAGTTAATTTAGATTACTAAAATTCAGTAATGATAAGATAATAACATGAGATAAAAAGATCTATATTATAAACAAAATATAACCTATTTTTTGAACTCTCTTTATTTTTTTCAAAGGCTGAAGGGATTTGGAACCCCTATCGATTATCCAAATCCCCTCATTGTGGTCTCCTCTAACATATAAAACATCATCTACATTGGGACCACTATGAAATTATTGCGATGTACCACTAAAAGGATCATCCTCAACTGAATTTTCATCAGACCCTTTAGTAGTTTTGGACGATAATAGAACAATCGACCACTTTCGGTTTGTGGGATCTAGAACATAAAATACTTGTACCGCTTGTGATGCCATTATAAATTGTTCATCTATTTACCCTTCTTTACTAAAATCAACTTTCACAAATCTCAATTCAACTATTTTTACACCACTATTGTTATCAACCCACTTGCATTGAAAATTTGGAAATTCGAATGTGGTATAATCCAACTCCCATATTTTTTTGATAATGCCAAAGTATGATAAATTTGCATAAATTGGATTTCTATCTTTACTACCAAAAACACGCATTGCTTCAGCCATAAGTGCAACTCCACTATTTTTCAGGGTACTATCTTCATCATGTTCGTCTGTATAGAATGTATAACCATTAATGACATTACCATTGTAAGATAATACATACACACTTGGTCCGGCAGCAATCCATCAGAGTCGTTCTGAAAATGAATTCAGATTTTCATCTAACTCCTTAAAAATATGGTTCTGAAACCATCCTATAAACTGGTGATTATATGTATTTGATATCCATTTTTCATCCAATGATGGATTCAACTTCCTAAGAATTTCATTGTGGGTTTCAATATATGGAGAAACCTCCCAACTGTTATATAAAACATAAAGTTGGGCCTGCACCTGATCTGTAACATTGATTGTCACAACATCTCTTACAGAAATTCCCTCACCCTCAATGCATCCAGTGTGACGAGATTTTAGGAGACCAATGCTTTCCACATTAGATAGGTATTTGGTACATAATTCAATGGCTTCCTCAACAGTATATTGCTCCACTATACAACCCTCTAGACGACTTTGATTTTTGACATACCCTTTCAAAATCTTTATATAAAGTTCAACGGGGTAAATCCATCTATAGTTTATTAGACCACAAAGTCGAACATCTCTCACCAAGTGAAGCATCAAATGAACCATCATATTAAAGAATTTTGGCAGGAAAAAAATTTCTATTTCAGATAATATAATGACAATTTCTCTTTCTATAGCTAGCAATTTCGTCGGGTCTTAAACTGTGTTACATATATATTTGAAAAATAAACAAAGTTTGGTTAATGTATGATGAACATTATTAGTAAAAATGCAATGTAAAGCTACAGGAATAAAATCTTTCATCAAAACATGGTAGTCATGTGATTTCAAACATTTTAAATACAAATCATTAGTTGACACAATGTTCTTTTTAGTTGATTAATACCTCTCTAGAACCTTTACACCATTGAAGAAGTTGAAAAACTGATATCTCTTCTCCCTCGAAAGAGTGTAAGAAGCTGGTGGAAGAAACATTCAATTATCACCCTTCACGGGAGCCAACTCTTCTCATATTCCCATGTCAACCATGTCCAACCTTTCATTAATTCCATCCATTATTTTTTCAGGGGCATTAAAAAACATTCCAATAAAACTATCACATACATTATTTTCCACATGCACCACATCAATAAAATTTCTGACGTAAAAACAATTCTTGCATGGTAATTCCAAAAAAATGACATCTTTTTCCAACCCATTTTTGTATGGTTTTTCAAAAATGGTTTTCCAGAAACATTGTTCACATCTTTTGCTTTCTCAAACAGCTAATCACCTGTTAGTGGAGACAGTGATGTGCATTGTTTTGAACTTCTATTGAATGATGTCATCAAATATCAGTACTTATACGGACGACGTAGAGATCTATGATGTCCTAGAAGCATGGATTTTGATGAATGTTTCAACCTAATTGATTTTTTATCTTTTTCACACATGGGACACCGTCAATTTCCTTCAATGCTATAGCCTGAAAAATTTCCATAAGTAGGGAAATCGGTTACATCCCATAAAACATCGCTCTCAACGTGAAGTATTCAGTTTTATAAGTATCATACAACATAACACCTAAATCCCATAATAACTTCAAATCCTCGATCAAAGGAGAAAAATAAACATCAATATCGTTACCAGGTTGTTTTGGTCCTGATATAAGCACAGTTAACATCATGAATTTCCACTTCATGCATAACCAAGGTGGAAAGTTATAATTTACCAACATAATAGTCCATGTACTGTAAGGGTTTCTCATCCCACTTTTACTTCTGTGAGATATATGCCTTATTCACCACTTATTTCTTTTATTTTGAGTATATATACTGACCTACAATATATCATATCATAGATATTATTTTATTCATGTTATTAAATGTTTCATTTGGCAATTATTACTTTTATTGTGCATATAGTTTGACTTATAAAAAGTATGAAGGATTTATTTACCCAATTTCTATTCTTTGGGATAAACTTCAACTTCTTAATTATGTAGTTATAGAATTGTGAAATGAATTTTTAATATATTAATTCATATTTCCACTTATTCTATGAGGATTTATAGTTCACACACACAATCCTTTCAATTGATTAATGCTCACTTCAGTGATATTATATTAGGAAGGGACTTTCTTTTAAAAATCAACTTTTACAGTTCCATTGTCAAAAAGAATGTTTTTATTACCAATATGACATGAATGGATTTTACCTATTTCATGTCACATTATTATTTTTGAAACATACCTTATTATTTTATATGGTTATATTAAAATAAAACTATTTCCATTTTACATTCATGACTTTTTAAAAATGGTGATTTCAAAATGAAAAGTTTATTATCATCAAAGAGTTCTTTCATGATGAAATATTTAATGATTTTTGTTTATTTTATGGTCCTTGGGAATTGTTTTTTATGATGGTTGGTTGCGTGATAAATAAATAATGGGTGGTTACATGATAAACCAATGATGGTGGTTCTATGATAAACCAAGGATTGGTGGTTACCTTATAACCTCCAATGCATTAGGTACTCTAGATTTGGACGTTGTCCATGTTGGTTACAACATTTGTAAGAGTGAGATTGAAAACAATGTCCCCAGTCATCTACATATATATTTGATTCCTATAAATGAGTTTTCAAGAAAATATATTCATTTTTATATGGTAATATATTGATTTTCTTAAAAATATTGATCCTTTTTTCGAATAAAAATGTATGTTCTTATGAAAAGTATTATTTAGATTTTCACTAGAATAATGTTTCTTTTCATTTATGTTCATTACTGATATTTTTTTCTTATCCGATGTTTTAAAAAACATATGATTTAAGCTCAAATATATAGAAGGATGAGATCAAGGGGAAATTGTGATTATTTTTCATGAAGAGAAAGCATATTTTATTATAAAGAATTTTGTTATATAGAAAAAATGTGTAGAGTGTATATAGGTACACCTTTAATGTATATGATTTTTTTGTAAGTATTAGTCCAAATTCTATAAATATCTAAACCAAAAATATTCTTTGGAATGTGATAAGATGGATTCTAGTTTAAAATCACAAAAATATGTAACTTTTATGTTTGGGTCCTTATAGTTGATCTCAGAGAATGGTTTAGATAACTCTAGAGGTTCAGATTTTATCTATGAATAATTTACATGTAATATATAACAACAAAGGTTAGCATGGTAGGGATATTCATAGTTATTTTGGATAAATTGTAATATTTTGATATTACATGATTATATAAATCATAGTGTTTTACTTCCTTATAAGATGGTATATTATTATTTTATTGATATGCTTACACTAAAATTTTTTGTTTTAGTAAATGGATGGATCCATTAGTAACCAATGTAACACTGTATGTGGAGGAAAATGCATTGGTTGTTTGAAGGAGAAACCAAATGAAATTGTAGTTATAATGAGAACACTTGCGGGGATTCGAAACCTGGAATTAGGAGTAACAATCAACCACTTGATCCTTGGTAAGTTTCCAAGTGCATAAAATATTAGATAAATTAATATCAATGGATGTTCAAGTGACAATGATAAAAAAAGGTAAATATATTCAATGACCTATGTATCAATAATTTTGGAAGAAGCACATAATAAAATGTCTTAAGAGGAGCATAACATGTTTTATATATGGTAAATGGGTTTATGAAGTAGTAAACTCTAAATGAAAAAAGTAATAATTTGCGTAACTCTATGATTGGAAAATATGTTCTTTCCGGGTTACCAACTGAATGTTTTAAATGTTAGAAATTTAGTCATTATGTTCATCGATGGACTAGGAAGAAGGCTAGTATGGGATCAGTAGGATGATACTAATAACTATGTAGTAATAACTAATTCCATTGTAATTGAAGATGAGAAAATTATAAATGAAATATAAAATGTATGAATTTTTTTTGGCTAATTCATTGAAATTGGTGAATTTTATGAATTGATTCATATTTTTTCGTAGGAAATAACTATTGAGGAATAAAATGGAAAATTATTTTTAAGGGGTTTTGAATAATAGTGAATAATTAATACATCTACATATAAGGGATTCCAGAGTTATGGTATATTTAATGATAATGAAAAGTGTAAATGTATTAATACTCTTTTGATGATGAAAGTACTTTGGGAAACATGTATTGAGATTAAGTAATATGTAACACTTAATTTTATTATGTGGGAAATTAATTTGAGAAATAATTTCATTTTCATTTTTGGATAGAATTTTAACGGTATTCATAACCTTTAGTGTTTATATTATGTCTGATTTTGAGGTAATTATGGGATCTTTGTTTTTGGGATGAAAATTGAAAGGTGTGAGATAACCTTTGAGGGTAAAACATTTGTTTAATTTTAAATATATTATGGCTATTTTTTAGGATGTTTTTGAATAAATTTTTTAAAATTTTATTATAATTGTATGAATATAGTTTTAGAATAAATCACATCCCACATACCATGTGACAACCTGTAGCGTCCAGCAAGCCCACAGGTATTAAAATCAAAACTGATGGGAGATAAGGGTGAATTTCCTACCATTGGCCTATGTTATATCCTGGTTATTAATATATATTTTTCCTTTATTAATCAATATTCACAATAAAGGTTAATCTTATTTTGGGAAAATAGGTTAATTATTTTGAATGCCGTGGGATTAGAAAAAGATTTGGTGATTAAATAATTTATGTTATTTCAGAAGATGTTCAGTATTTTGGGAACCTTATAAGATTAAGGTAAACATAATACTATGGTATTTTAATTAAGAAATAAATGATGAGTTATCTTTAGGAAAAATATATGTTTTATGGTGATTCGGTATATTTATACAAATAATTAGTATATCTTTAAAATTATGTGATTATAGAAAATAAATTTTGGTATGAGACATTAAGGGTGATTAATATTATTTAAATATAAATTTTATATTTATCTAGAAAGACTATGAGATAAAATGCATCTAATTTTTTGGGTTTTAATTTTATTCTAGAATATTTTGATGAATTTTAAGGTTAGTTATTTTTTGAATAATCCATGTTGAATTTTGGTTATTTCTATAGAATTTTGGATATTAAATTATGTTTTCATCATATAATGTTTTTTTATTTTTAGATTATTACATTATGTTTTACTAAATATTTTGTTTTTGGATTGTTCCAAAATATAGGATAAATAGGTAGTTATACTTTAGTGAATTTTGTGGTCCATTGAATTTGATTACGATATGTTAAATATGAAAAATCTATCTTTAATACTCATCATTTAGAGAAAATTTGAGGATAAAATTCTACTTTTCGAGTAACTATATTTCATTATGTTCTTATTATAGGTAGTAAAAAAATTCCTCAATTTTAGAAAAAGTACTTTGAAACAAAATTTTTATTGATTTAATTTTTTACCGAGAAATAAATGGCTTTTTAATGTATCCAAACTTATGATTCTGTGATTTTTAAAATTCTCCTTAACATGTTCTCTATCACCCTATATCAGTCCTTGGGTCTTATTTTTTCTTTTATATGTAATTTTTTTCATATATAGAAATCTTTTATGTGTTATCTCATTTGAACTTTCTACTTTCTTTTCTCACTTTTCAAGTGGAAGTTTTATTGATCCTTTTTACAATGTGAGATTTCAAAAAAGTTATTTTGAAAAGACAAACCCCTAGTTTTTTATCCAAAGATCAAATTGATAGGTTTAAATTTATTATAGTTGGAAAATGTAACATCCCTATATTTTAAATTGAAACTCTATTTTCAGTATCATAAAAGATACTTCACGTCGAGCTTTAACAAATAACTAAATATTATTATGTAATAGTTATCACATAGGTGCAAGAATAGTTGGAATGAATGATATGAAATAAATTATGAAACTATAAATTAAAATTTTTTATAAAATTAATTTTATGGTTACTAATTAAATATAAATTAAAATTCAAAACAATTCAATATAAAGGATGTGTTTTTATAAATAAAAATTATACCCACAATGGAATTTTAACTTCAAAAATTAAATTAATGACTATTCTTGAAAGATATTAAATAAATTTATGTGTTATATAATAAACAATTTTTTCAAAAAATCATTCAATGTGTTTGATTAGTTTAAGATAATAAAAAATCCAATTTTAAATATACAAATCTATATTTTTCTAAAGTTGTTTTTTTCCACCTATTGTAAGAATACTTTTTTTAAAACCATATTTTGAAATTATTATAAAATTTAGTTGAAAAGGATTAGATTTTAATAATAATTTCATAATCATCTTAGGGTGAATTATATTGTTTTTATGGGAAGATTAATTTTTTTTTTGAATAGTGAAAATGATAATTTTAATTAAAAGTTGAATTTTCATATAAATACTTTATAAGGATAAATTGTATTTTAAATTGGAATTAAACTCACATTAGTTCGATTATACAAATATCATTTCAATTAAGTCATTTTAATCATTTTAATTTTGATTTTTTATACAAAAACATTTCAAACTTTTAAACTTGTTCACTTCAAAACCCTACTTTCTTGTGTCTTCTATGAAATTAATTTTAAATATATTTTTTATATTATGTGAATTTAATTTGGTAAAATAGATTTCATATTTTTAATAATGAGAAAAAAATTATTTTTTAATATCATTTTAGTTTTTTGGAATAAAGAAAATTCATGTGGTAAAAAAAGATCTACCAGAGTGTTGGTTAAATAATGAAACGGGTTAAACATAAAAGGTAAAAGTTTAATATACCTAAAAAATGAAAATTTGAATTGGTTTTTGGTGTTTTTTATTAACATAAACACCCTTTAAAACAATAATTATAAATATAATTCATTGTAATTAATACCATCTTGATGTGGTTTTTTAAATTTAAAATAATGATTGTTTAATAAATTAAAATCACCCCTCCTCAAGTATAAATACTACTCCTCACCATGATATTTATCATCAAAATCCATGAATATCCAAAAATTACTACCAAAAGCTCTCCCAATCACCATTCTGACGTTCATGTTCTTCGGGTATCAACAAAATACTAAATCCAATGTCCTCAATGGGTTCTTCAAAGAGGTGATATTCAACAGGTAAATTTCTGAAACTACCTCTCTTGATTTCTTTTCTTCGTCTATTTTATCCTCAATTACTTCATTTATTAATGAATGAAAAATATATAATAATTTAAATTATATTTTTTTTATGTTTCTAATTAAATATCTCATATCTGTTTCATTTACCATCCCCTCTTATTCAAAGAAAAGAGTCCATTTTTCAAATTTTGGCAGTTAACCAACTCCGTGAATAATGATTTTTTTATTTTCCATTACCAACTTCATGGATGGTCATAAATGTATCATTATAGTTGAATAATATTTTAATAGTTATATTCTAACCTATTTAATTTTCTTAAAATAATATATTCTCATGGTATTAAATAAATTGATGCTTGTTCGTAGTGTTTGGAAAACCCGCCAAAATAATCTAAAATTTATCATTAATACTTTATCAAATGAATTATCCTCATAAAAAATTGATTTGATATATGGAAAAGTTAATAATTATATAATTGAATTCATAATATTTCATTACACTTGTTTATTTTTAATCCAATTTTACATGAACATTCATAATTATACAAAAAATAAACCGATAATGAAACCAAAAAATGAACACACCGCAAACCATGAAAATAATGAACTATTATTAATTAAAGGGTCATAATATGTTTTAGAATAATAGAATAAGATATAATAATTATGAATATATTTAATTAATGATTATATAAAATTATTTAAACTATTATGTAATAGTTTAATGTGTTCAAAACTAAATGGAAGTGTGGGGTAAGGGTTTCTCATCTCACTTTTACTTATATGAGATATATTCCTTATTCACCACTTATTTCTTGTGTGTGGTATATATATACTTACATTTTATATATAAATTCATGAATATAATTATATTTATATTATTCAATTTTCAGTTATTAATTATTAATTGCATGTTGCGTACAATTTGAGTGATTAAAAGTATAAGGTAATTCTTAACCCAATTTACATTCTTTTGGTTAAACTTATACATCATGATTATGTTATGCTAATATTATGTGTGAATTTACATTTTAATATCTTATTATTTATTTATAATTGTTTTATGTGGATATATACATGGTACACACAATCAAGTCCTTTGATTAATGCTCACTTAAACGATATGATATTTGTACGGGACTTTGTTTAAAAAATCCACTTTTATAGTTCCATTTTGAAAAGGAATATTTTTATTACATATATGGAATGAATAGAATATACCAGTTTCATTTAAATATAATATTTTTAAAACTGACTCAAAAAATTTATTTAGTTTCTTTGAAAGAAATGTTTTTCCATTTTACTTTCACGGATTTTAAAAATCGGTGATTTCAAAATGAAAAGTTTATTTTCATCAAATAGATTTTTTATGATGAAGTCTTTAATGATTTATGTTACTGTTATGGTTCTTGTGAATTTTATATGATTATGGGTGGTTAAATGATAAAAAAAATATGTGTGATTACCCGATAAACCAATGATGGGTGCTTTTCATATAAATCAAAGATGAGCTGTAACGTTATAACCTCCAATACATTGGGTACTCAAGAGTTTGAGGTGGTCCATATTTTGGTACTCCATTTGTAAGAGTGATATAAAAAATGATGTCCAAAGTTAATTACTTATATTTTTTATGCTTTTTAATGAGTTTTCAATAGAATAGAGTGATTTTAAAATTTTAATATATTGATATTTTAAAAATATTATTCTTTTTTCCAAATAAAAAAGGTTTTTTTATAAAAATGTTTTTATTGACTTTCCTTGGACTAATAGTTTCATTTTATTTATATAACTAACTAATATTTTAATCACATCACAAGTTTTAAAATGTTTTTGACATGATTTAAGGGAGAATATACAAGATTATGAAGTTAATATAAATTTTTAAAGACTTTTAACAAATATAATTTTTTTTATCTTAAAGTGTTTTGTCTTATAGAAAATGGATATTGTGTATATAGGTCCTCCTATAATGTTTGAGTTTATTTTCTAAGGGATAGCCCCAATTCACTAAAACTCTGAACTAAAAAGATTCTCCGTAATGTAATAATTTGGATTCTATTTTAAAATCACTTTAATATGTTACGTTTAAGCTTTTTTTCCTTACACATTACATTGTGAAAATATAATCAAGTTCATGGATAACACATATAATCATGAGTTATCCATATTTACCCAATGATTTCAAGGGATATATTTTTATCACTTTTCATGTAATTAAAATCAAACGTAGGGGTATGATAATATCATAAAGAATTCATCATATCATAAACCATGAAATGAAATGGGATTCATAGACATCTCATCTTATCATAAACTCTGAAAAAAGAGGTAGGTTTCAAAATCATTTTATCATAGCATCACACATGAAAAATGTATAGGGTTTTATAATAATTTTTTCATGGTATAACCTATGGAAGAGAAATAGTTTTAATAAACATATTTTCCTGAAAAACCATTCAGAGAAAGAATAAGAATGTTATCTTGGGTTTATATCCCCTGTAAAAAAAAATTTATGTCAATGGATATCATCTTAGAGGGAAAATGATTTTGAAATATCACTTAAAAAATTTATTGAGGAAAATAACATTTCTTTTAAAATATGTTTTTAGAACTCAAAATTTAGGAAAAATTTTGAAAATTATTTTCTATGAAAATAACCTTCAAACTGTATAATGGATGATTTAAATCAAAAAATAGACATGATGGTGTAAAATCCCATTCTTACCATACATGTTAAAACAATTATTCCTTTCATAGTTTTAGTAAATGATACATGGGCCTTGTTTGGAAAAGAATATGAATATTCCTTAAAATACATTTTGTAAAAATTAAAAAATGGTTAAATATTTCAATAAGAATCATTTTTTAATGATAAAAAACATTTTGAAAGCATTTTTAGAAAACATGGTTTTGGAAGATAAAGGTTTTTAGATCAGAGAGGAAAATAAGGAAGATTCTTCTTAAAAACATCATTAAAGATAGGAAAGATAAGGGAAAAAATGTATTGTCTAGAAAAAACTATAGTATAATAAAATTAATTATTTTATTAAGATATATATCATAATATTTTTTCATTTTAGTCAAAATGATAAATAATATTGACAAACAATGAGATTATAACATAAAACGCTTCCCACTTTGGTAACCTTGAATCATAGTCCCCATGAAATAATATGATTAAACGAAAACTATAATATCAATAAAAAACTATATTCATGATATAACCTGTAAAAGGAGAATTATATAATCCTCATATAATAAAATATGTGCATTGCAAAACATATGTCCAAAAGAATGAAAATTGATAAAAAGATTCCTTAAGAAATTGTGAACTCTTTAAAAGTAAACCCCGTGAAAGATAGATCATAAAATATATATGTAAATCCATAAAATTTTAAGGATGAAAATCAAAAAATAAATTCCAGAGAATTATATGTATCATATAAAATAAACATGTGGTGAATATGTCTTGTGTCTCATAGAAAATCAAAGTGATATGGAAATTTCTTAACTTAAGTCTTGACTTCCTTCATACACATTCGAACCTATAGAAGAATAAATATAAATTTATTAAAAATCTATTATACAAAAATATTTATATATATTATACCATATATTATTTAATTATGACCTTTTATTATCTATTTAATTCCAATTCATTATCAAAATCACTTTTCAGATAATAACCACTTTGTTTTTCATATATGTTTAGATTTGTTATTTTTGGATGTATTACATTGACAATGGTTCCATAATATACAAAATAATAATCATGAAATAATTATCATAGTTTTATATCAACTAAGATATTAATAAAAATTTGAAATATGGTTTTGGAAAATTAATTATCTTACTATCATGGAGAGGGTAGGTTATACATACACATGAGTGACATTTCCATTTTTCCAATAAAAATTATGGAAAGAAGGTAAGTAATATTTAATATTTAAATAAATAAAATAATATCTTAAATAACACATTATTTATTTAAATACACTAATACATGTCATCCATGTGCTGTGGTGAGATTCATATCTTTGTAAAGTCGGTAGTCCACACGTACACCGAGGATGTTATCATCTATCAGTGAGTGAAAATGTTAGAAATAAAACAATATATCATAATTTAATAAGGGTAAATATGTAATTAATATCGTTATTATTTAATTTATATCCCATATATTTATTAAATTTATCCATATTTCCATTCCTATAAAGTGTTAGTGAGAATGAATCACAATTCTTCGTGAGGCTGTAGTCTGTTATACACATGAGAGAAATTATCATATCACTAGAAATTAAAAAGGAATATATGATATAATTAATCCTTTGGTATAATAATTTTAAAAATTTCATATATATACTTTATATCCATCATCATTCCAACCTCTGAGATGTGTTAATAAAAAAATTAATGGCGTCGTTACATGAGACTGTAGTCCGTCGTACACACAAATAATGATTTAGTAACACATTTAATGAAAGGGTAAATTGTTTTAGGTAATTAACTTAACATAAAAACATATAATTATATTGAATAATCTATTTTAATTATATAATCTTTTTTTAATAATAATTTATGGAAGTGGATAAAGAAATAAAATAAAAATTCTCATTGTTGAATGTTACCTCTTCTTCCAGTATCTTGCTTAGGTTTGCACCGAAATCCATCCTAGGTTGAATTCATAAACAAATAAGGATTATATGATGAATTATTACATATAATAATACATTATATGTTATAAATATATCCATAAATTATATTTTAGAATATTTTTACGGTTATTTAACACTTACCTTTTTAGTTTAACACCAAGGTAAATTCATTTTTACCTTAACCATGATAAATAATTTTTACTACTTTTACTATTTTTCTTGTTACAAATTAAGTTAACATTATTAGATAACAGAAAATATTCTAATTCAAAATATGGAATCAAATTTTCCCAATTCCATTAACATATTTTTACAATTATAAGTTAAAATTAATACTGTAGAAGAGGTGAGAAAGTGGGTTTTCAATGAGAAAATGTTCAAATGTTTACAAGGTTTTTATAGAAAAATTCAATATTAAAATGATCCAAATCACCTAAATTGGATTAATAGATATATAATTGATCTTATATTAATTTAAAAAATTAAAATATAATTTAACATTATAAATATCCATACGAAATGGAAATTTTCAATTAAAATTCATTATTTTTCACTCTTCATTAAAAAATTATTCATTTTAGAAAATTATATAAAATTCATCCGAAGAAATATTTTACATTCTTATTAAAAATGGATTTTATTTTATAAAATTAATTTTTTTAATGTGTTAAAATTTAAATTTAATATATGTTATCAAAAAGAGATGAATTTTTTAAGAAGATATTGTTTTTAAGTGTAAAATTGGATTTATTATTATCACTTGTATTAGAAAATAGAAAATATTAATGTTCAAAATTTAATAGAATATAAAATATATAAATATAATTAAAATAATTAAATAAAATTTATTTGGTTTATTTATTTTTTTAAAATACATTTGTGCACATAAAAATATTTTTCGAGAAAAAGACTTCATTTATTTTCAAATGGTTGTTATTTTCATTCCTACTTAATTTTTAATCAAATAATTAACTTTATAAACATGCATAAACCATATATTTAAATTATTTCATTAATATTATTCATACCTTATAATACAAAATCTAGATAAAACAACTATATAATAATACTTCAACAGTATGACACATTTTGTATAAACACAGGGTTACATATAGAACAATCTAAACTCAGTAATATATGAAACAAAAAATATTGAAAAGATTAAATTCATTGGAAAAAATATATTTCAATAAATATTAGTGTCATAAATTCTAAACACTTAGAAATTATTTTTTCCCCCAAAATTCATCACAGTCATCAAATGTTTAAAATTTAAACATTCCTTCATAGAAATCTATATCGTCAAAATGGGTAATAAAAATCCTCTTTAACAAGATAAAAGTAAAGAGAAATTCATGTAGAATAACATATACTAGGTTTATATATAGGATAAAATAGGTGGGATGTAAAAACATTTATATAAAATATAAAACTAACACCCCCATACTAATGGATAGTGGTAGATAATATTGTAGGGTGAAGTTAACAACTACCAATCCATAAACCAAAGAGGTGTGAAAAAGGTCACTCATATCATCAAAATTGGTGTTAACATGAAAAAAAATTATTTTTTGATTTGTTTATTTATTTTTTGTAATTTTTATGACAATATATACTCACTTGATTCCATTTCATTTCAAAGTAAAAATCTCATCCTTTGGTTGTGAGTTGATTAATTTATACTTAATTATTAATCTAGGAGATGAATTTTTTCAAATAGGAAACACTAAATAATGTCTACAATAGAGTTATATGTCATTAATTATATATCAATTTTAAAAAAATTTAACACTGTTAGTATAGTATTGATAAATCTTTATATGTTGAAGTAATACATTAATCTCTAAAACCTCATCTAAAATTCAACTTAAACCATTCAATTAATGGTTTACCTTTTAGATCTTCCAAAATTAGAAATACATAAATAAATTCACTAAATTTATCAAAGTAAACATAACATTTAAACCTCATATATCATAATGTGGCTCTTTATTGTCACATACAAAATATGTGAATACCTTTATCATCTATTCTCTTGAAACATGGTAATAAAATGAATTACCATAAAACCTTATTGAAAACATTCATTCTTCCTCATAACTTCCATAAAATATAGATTATTTAATATACTCCTTAAATCCAAAAATGCAGTAAACTCTGTCAATTATATAATAAATCACTTTGTAAATAGATCATTAATTATGCACAAGATAATCAATAATATCCAATTTACTTATTTATATCCAATATCTCTTTATCCCAACATCATTTTCTAAGTATCCAAAACATATAAAGGGTTATCTTACCTTAATTAAAATATCACCTATTCATTAAGTTAATTTTCAATTCAATCATTACCATTTAACATGTCTTTTAAAACCCATTAGAAAAAATTAAATTAAAATGTTTATATATATATCATGATTTGTATAACATTATCCATGAATTCTAATACATAAATATTTCAATGATCCCACTTCCTTCTTAAACCATTAACTAGGCTTCATTATCTTATTTATTAACATTTATTTCTTTTCATATATCATTTTTATTCTCTTCATCACAAAAATATAACTATTACTCATAGAACCTTTCTGATTCTCTTCATGAGATTTCACCCTAGGACAATGATTTTTATAATTCCCACACTTCCTAGATTTAAAACATTTATCCTTTAATAATAATTCAAGGAGACCAATATTTTCATCTATCACATTAACCAAAATATTCATTTTTTACTTTGAAGTTACTTTCATTGTTTCCTCATTTTCCATGCCCAAAATATATTCTATTCCCTATAAGGCACTCTCTTCAATGGTTCTTCCCATATTATTAACATATAGGAAACTAAATCTTCTTTCCTCTATGGTCTCTACTACTTGAACTCTCAGTTAAATCTATCCTTATCTATCATCCTAAATGAATAATTCCCTTCAACATAACTAGTCCCTGGTATCTATTATTTTCATTTTTTAACTATAATAATACCTTCTTTTGACTTTATCAAAAAATGTATAATGACCCAATAATAAAATCTTTACTTTAGGTTTATATAAAAAAAGGTTCAAATTAAAAACAAAATATTCGTCATGGGTTAAATAAAATTTTTCTAATGGAAGAATTAAAAATATATTTAGAATGATATAGATTTATTCACCATGACTTTGACTTTTTATATCCACTTATCCTTCAAAAGTTTATTTATGTACTAACTCATGGTCATGTTTTAATTAAATCCATTACGTTCAAAAATGTAGGTTCTGAGAATCTGTTCACTTTCATAATTATCAAACATTTCATTAATCTAATCTATCAATCGAACTATTTTTTTATTATTTATACTATTGATTTTAACAAAAATATATTTTCCTGATATAAATATTTTTTTCTCAAATGATACTGGAAGAGGTATTTTCAGCCATTTTGGAAATTCCATTGACCATATGCTTCATAGTTTTTAGAAAAGAAGCTAACCAAAAAATAGACGAATCTAAAAATATAAGGTTTATTCATTCAATATTTACTTTTTTAGAGGATAATTTATACCATTTAAATGGAGTGTCAAATATAATAATACCAAATCCTATCCATCTAGAAATATAAGTTCAAACAAGACTTTATTTCCTTCTTTTTTGCCAACTTATTATATATATATATATATCTTACAATATATATATATATCTTACAATATATATATATAGAGATAATAGAAGAACATATGAATAGAATTACATATATATAATAGAAGAACATAAATATACATTTCAAAATTTTCAAATATAAATATCTTTAGGTTATTCCTACTGGTATATGTTGGTTTTATTTTAAAATTGTTTTGTTATTAAAGTAAAAAATTGTAGTTTTTATAATCATTTTGAGTTTATTTAAAATACTTTTAGTTTTTTTAAGTAGTTATCATAAAAAATAAAATTACCTATTTTTTCTATTATATATTTTTTATATTTATTCAAACAAAACATCATTGTGCATTAATATTTCTAATAAATTGACTCCCAAATAGAATATCCAAATCATAAGAAAACACAAGGAAACCAAAATTGCTGAATTTAATAAATTTTTACCTTAAATATTTTTTTTGCATATGTAAATAAATTTTATAGAAAATCCAAGTAATTAAAGACCAAGTTTCTTTTGGGTCCCAATTCCAATAGGATCCCCATGCTTTATATTCCCATACTGATCTGGATATAATACCAATAGTTAAAAAATGTAGCCTATATGAATAAGACGATAACTCCAATAATATAATTTTTGGATAAATTGATACCTGTGATAGTTCCTAACAAAAAAAATCTGTTAATTTTTATTTCCCCTTGAAATAAAAAAATCAAGTATGAGAGTTAGTCAAGGTTCATGTTTTTAATCATTTTTCTTGATATCTTATTAGTAATAATCACAAAATATTACACTCCATTCATCATCCCATTTTTCTTCTCATCAGAAATTTTTTTGTCAGATTCAATGTTAACCTACTTCTTTCTTGGTTCCATACATTGAATAAAACCAAACATCATAGTGTGAGAAACACTGATAATAGTGGAAAACCACATAATATTGAAAAAATAACATATATGATGTCTAAATAATGACACATTAGTTTTATATTATGCCATTGATCGCCAAAATCTATTTAAATCCATCATGATGATTCATAAAAAGTTTTAAAAATTCCCAATAATAACCCCTATGAGTGTCAACCAGGTGTGTAGTAAGGATCATTTTCATACACCAAGTGATGATCAATTCTAGTTCAACGCACCCTTTTTATATTTATTACCCCTCAATACCACTATTTCAGAGCCACGTCCACTCATAGTATCTAGACAGTGATGTAATTTCTTGGAAACCACTTTCTCTATCCTTTACCAAAATTACATGACATTTTTCTATACTTTAAATCATCCTTAGACTTACCCTTAGAGACATTTCATGACCTTATAAATATCCCAATGGATCTCACTAACTTTTTATCATCTTATTTTATAAAAGTTAACTAAATAATTCCTCTGATGAAAACGATAGTAAACAAGTATTTTCATATATAGATATTATATATTTTTTCATGAATATTCAATACATTACACAAACCCAAGAAAGATTACTATAATGATTTAGTGAATTTTCAGACTAGGTACATAATATTATAATTTTCTAAATGATATTTAACATCTCATATAAATATATTTTTCTTTCAGTACACTTCACAAATGTATCCTATGTAAAATATTTCTTCATAACTTGGAGAAATGAAATATAATAAAGTGTGATCTCAAATGATGAGTAACGGAAAACAAGGAAGATATGTAAGCATAACATGATTATAAGGGTATAATTACATGAGCATAATATATGAAAACCAGACCTTGTATATAAAATATCAAAATCTTGAGTCATTGCATAAATATTGGCATTTCATAATACATGATTCATAATGAAATAAAATAACATGAACCATGAGAGCATATCATTAGAATAAGACATGGTATTTTTTCATACACATAAGATTATGACATTATGAACATTTATAAATACAAAAAAATCACTCATTATGTTATGGACATAAAATTATCCCCTCATAAAAACTAATGGACATTAGATCATGTCCACATATAACATTATGGGTTTGAAAGAAATGTCTACACATAACATTGTGAACATGTATTCAGGTTTATGAATAACATTGTGAACCTGAATTTAGGTTAACTAACAACTTTATGAACATTTAATCTGGTCCACACATAACATTGTGAACATGAACTTAGGTTAATGCATAATATATTTTCACATGACTTATCCATCACTACCCAATTCATTGGAGGGGGATATATTTCCCATCCATCACATAATGAAAATCATATATATGTGTCCCAAAAGATTATAAATATTAATCATATCATAACCCATGAAATGAAATGGGTTTCATAAACATTTCATAACATCACAACCTATAGAAAAGATAATGGATTCAAAATCATTTCATCATTTCAACTTATCATAACTTGTGAAAAAATAAGTGGGTTTCCTAAGAATTTTATCATGGTATAACCCATTCAAGAGAAATGGGTTTCATAAATATATTTCTATGATAAACCATTCATATAAAGAATAAAAACGGTATCCTTGGTTCATATCCACAAAAAATAATAATTTACATCATATGATATGTTCTCATTTGGAGAATTATTTTGAAATATCACTTTTAACATTTCTTAAGAAAGGTAACATTTATTTTTAAAATCACATTTTAAATATAAACATTCATAAAATAATTTGAAAATAATTTTTTTTAAATAATTTAGTTAATTTATAAATAAATATAGAAAGAAAATAATACTCATGATTTTAAAAAATTCACTTCCTTTCGTACGCATTAAAATAATAATTCCTTTCACTTTTTTAGTAAATTCCAAAACTCCCATGGTTTCGAAAACGATATAAATATTCCTTTAAGAAAATTGTAGAAATTAAACTATGGGTAAAAATTTCTCTAATAAATAATTCTAATAATTTTTTAAATAAAATTAAAACATTTTTATAAAATGTGGTTTTGTAATAAAAATGGTTTTCGACCAAAGATAGAAATTAAGAATATTTTTCTTAAAATCTTCATTTTGAACTCTTTAATAAATAAAGAGATGAAAGTGAAGTTAAAACATTAATTTTCAAAAAATAACTATAAGAGAATAAAATTCATGAGTTCTTAATATATGGAACATAATACTTTATCACTGGAATCATAATTATAAAATACCTGATCAATGATGAGATTATAAATCAAAATGCTTCCCACATTGTTAACATTGAATAATAATCCCCATGAAATAATAACATTAAACTAAACTTGAAATATAATTAGAATAATGATATTAGTGATATAAAATTTAAAATATGCAGTATATACACCTCATAGAAGAATATAGGGGCATAACATAGCCTATGTCTCACCTAATGAAAATTGAGAGAAAAATCCCTAACCGATTTGTTAACTCTAGAACTACAAACCCCATAAAAGAGAGGTTCTAGAATTTATATTCAAGTAAAAATAATTTTAAAATTAATAGTTATAAAATTGATTCATGTTTAATATATACACAACATAAAATAAACACATGGTGGATATGACTTGTGTCTCGTAGAAAATCAAAGTGAGATGGAACTCCCTTTTCTTCAGTATCGACTACCTTTATACACATCCAAACCTCATGTATAATAAATATAATTTTATTATGAATATTTTATTGACCCATAATTATCTATATATTAATAAAAATATTTTTTACATATGGCCATTTATGACCTGTTTATTAACAATTCCTTATTAAAATTCCATTTCGGGTAATAACAACTTGGTTTTTAGTTTTTTCTTTGATTTTTAATTTTTGGACCTATTACTTTGATCATGGTTGCATCATCTATAGAATAATAATAATAAAAATTTTATCATATTTAAACATCAATTATAATATTAACTCCAATCATGAAAGATGGTTTTGAAATATGAAGTATGTTATGATCATGTAGACGGTAGACTGTAAATACACATGAGTAACATTTCAATTTTTTCAAAAAACATTATGGAAATGACCTAAGTAATATTTTATCTTTTTATAATTATTATAATATCATAAATAAAATATTATTTATTTAAACATATATATACATATCATATATGTGGTTTGGTGATGAAAATAGAGAGGCATGTCGCTTTGTGAGGGTGGTAGTCTATACGTACATGAAAGACATTAACATCCTTTAGTGAGTGAAAATGTATAAAATAAAATGATATATTATATTTTCATAATGATAAATATTCCATTAATATCATAATTATTTCATTTATATCATGTATATTAATTAAATTTATCTTTATTATCTTCTATGTAATGTATTAGTGAACATGAATCACATCATTTCAGAACGCAGTAGTCCACCGTTCACATGAGCAAAATTATCGTATCCTCTATGAAATTGAAAGTAAAATTTTTTTATATTATATAATGTATATGTAGGACTAATTTTATTTTAAATATCATATATATGCTTTATATCCATAATCATAAAAAACTCTTAGTTGTGATAATGGAAAAAATGAATAACATTGGTTCGTACGGCGGTAGTCCACCGTACTCCAAAATAATGATTTCGAAAACCATTTGAAGAAAGATGCTATGGTAGTATTTAATTACTTTAACATAATAAAATATAATTATATTGAATATAATGAGTTTATTATATCTTTATATTTTAATAATAATTTAAAAATACGAAAGAATAAATAAAATAAAAACACTCATGGAAGAACGTTGCCTCTTCTTTGGGTATCCTCCTTAGGTTTTCACCCAACTAATTATTACTTTGGATTTAATACTAAATTAATGATTATATAATTATATTATTGATGTTTTTAAGTGATTTTTTCTAGGATTTTATAGACCAAAAGTGTTTTATGGTGTGAATAACATAGGAGAGGGGTGGCCTTCTATAAGTGAGGTGAGTGACATAGTTGTAATTTATGGAAATAAAAATATTTACCCATGATTTTCAAATGAAAAAAGTATCCAAATAGAGTATTATAGAAAACTATGCACTATAATTTCAAAATAAGGCTATAAATTATATTTTAGGAATGTTTTTATCTTATTATAACCCTTATCTTTTAGGTTTAACACTCTTATAAACCCATTTTTACCATAAATGTAGAAAATAATTTTTTTATTCCTACAATTAATTATTATAAAAAACTTAATTTGAAAATATTTGATAATATAAATTATTATGATTCAAATTATTGAGTCTTTTTTTCCAAATTCATTTCAAATAATTTTAATAATTAGATATAAAATTAATCCTACATATGAAATTAGAAAGTGGGTTTTCAAGAAGAACATATTCCCAAGTTTACAAGATTTTTATATCAAAATTTTATATGAAAATGATTCTAATAAAAAAATTGTAATAATATATATATTATTGAATTATTTTTAAATTATAAAAAAATTGAAATATAATTTAACTTTTTAAATATTCAAATGAAAATGTAGTTTTCAACAAAAATTCCATATTTTTCACTGTTCATCAAAAAATTGACTTTTCAGAAAATTATCCAAAATTTACCCTAATATGTTTTTTAAATGTTAATTAAAAAAATAATTTTATTTTTTCAAATTCAATTTATAAATTTTTTAAAAAATAATTTTATTATAATTTTACAAAAGGCGACAAGATTACCTTTTAAAAAGATATAATTTTTAAGCATAAAATTGGATTTATTCTTATCTCTTATATAAAATAGAACATAAGATGAATTTAAAAACTTTATGAATATATGATATATAAATTTCAATAAAATCATTAATCAAGAGTTGTTTCCTTAATTAATTGTTTTAAAATGCATTTGTACACAAAAAATAGATTTTCAGAAAAAAAAAGATTTCTTTTATTTTCAAAGGGTTCTTATTTTACCTTCTAATTAATTGGTAAAAAAAGAATTTATTTCATGTAAATGTATAAAACAAATATTTTCATAATTTATTTAACCATATTTATATACTTCATTATAATTTCTAGTTGATAGCTATTATATAATAAAATTAAATTTTTTTGACGTATTTCATTTAAACAAATTGTTTTCTATAACGCAAGTTAAAATGAGTGTTATGTGTATTGAAAAATCCCAAAAAGTATAAATTCATTTGAAACTAATATATTTACCCAAAAATGTAGTATTATAAGATCCAACATCCAATTTCCAATACCCATAAAGGGTATTATTTCATAGAAACCCACACAATCTCTACTTTACCAAAATTTTAGGATGTTCTATTATTCTTAAGTTTAGCACTTAGGATTCTCCCAAGGGTTAACAATATGGTTCTATCATCCCAATATCCACAAATAAAATGACCATACCTTTATAACAACTATAAAAACCCATAACTTAAACACATTTTATTTCATGATTTTTCATATAATTTTCCAACAAATACAAACCATGTGTCGATTGTTCTAGTGTGTTTGGAAGACGAGATGCATTAATATAACATCTTAAACATAAATTAAATTTATTGTTTTAAATTCCAAATTATTCTTCAACTCTCATAGATCTCATAAAATTGCATATGCTACCCTAGGAAAGAATCAAAACTAAAAGGGTGAGATTGAAATCCCAAAAAGGTCATAAATATAGTAATAAATGATAACATGGTAGTCAATAGGAATTTCAGGATATCATAATGAGAATTATCATAATCATGAAATATTCGTATTAGTAAATGGAATAATAATATAATGGAATCATAAAAATTTGGTAACATCATAAATCATGACATCAAAATCATATGTCAAGGATAACCACTATGAAAACATACCATTGGTTAACCACCATCATAATCATTGTATGCTCAGACTAAACATAGTCATAACATAGTGTGCCTAGTCTAACCGACTATGAACCATCCATTGTATATCATTAAACATCAAATTTTTCAAATATGTTTGAGGGATATAGTTGTATCACTCATTACATCATAATATTTACATGCATGTAATAAACCACATATTCTCATCAGCTTGAGAATATAATGAATTGTTACTTGGGCCTTAAGGGAAATATTGGATACTATGACCCACTTATTCGCATTGGCTTAATAATAAAATGAACCATTACTGGGCCTCAAGAGACATCACCAAGATGCCAAAGGCAGGAAATAAATGCCTAAGGGTTTCAAATTCTAGTGGGGAATTACTTACCCTTTAAAAAATAAATCACTAACTAAACAACAACAACCAAATAACCATTATATGATGCATAATAAAAATAAGACAACTCGGCCATCATCTTTATATCAAACCACAAAAAAGTGTTCAATAGCGGAAGATAAAGAAACTATCAAAGTAAAAAGTGGTAAGAAAACTAATAAACTCAAATATGAAAACAATATTCCATGCTTCACAAGCTCCATGATCCAACATCACCAAATAGTCCAAGTATCATGAGGTGGTGCTAAATATAAGTGATACTCTAACCTTTTCCATGTCTTGGATGTTAGCATCTGTAAAATCACCAAAGTTCAAAATTAGGGGTGAGTAGAACACTCATTAGGTGTTCCCCCAATAATATCCCTACTCATGACACTATGATGGAAAGGTTAGAAACGTTTATATAAAACAATTTCCCAAAATAGTTTATAACAAAATATAAACAAGTCTCCAAACTATTTAATACCAAATTTAAACAAGTTCTCGTTAAATATTATTTCCAAAAACTCGCATTTCCGAAAAAACAAGTTTTAAAAACCATTTCTAAATATCATTTTGGAATAACCATTCTATTTCACCCTTTTACACACCCAACCATGCAAGCAACCCGGATCTCCCTATACTCATGAGCAGTAATATGTCCTTCCACTAAGACTTCACTTAGTGGAAAACATTAATAGAGGAAATTCACATCCAAATACGTCCTAACATTATTATGGTGGTCCTTAATTCCCATATCCGTTCAAATTCATATGAGCTCACACCACATCCAATGCCAAACCCATGCCAAATCCAGGTGTGTTCAACCAATTCAGTACACCGATTATTTTATTTAAAATAATTAGAAATATAATTCAAATAAAATATTACACCACAATAAAAACATTTAATTTATTAATGAAATATTATTCAAACCGATGTTCAAAAATTCCATAAAATTATCATTTTAAAATCCACATTTTTAAATGATGAACAAAATCACATTTTCAGGAACACGAATTTTTTCTGATTTCCCCAAACCATCCTTCAAGAAGGATTCTAAAGATAAAATAACCATTAATTAAAAATTAATTCAATTAAAAGTAATCAATTTTAAATCATTAAAATTAGTTTTACAAAGAGGATTCTAGAGTGAATCCACCTGCCTTGAAGGTTTCAATGAAAACTGAAAATAGATGAAGAACCCTCATGAAACTAAGTAAGAATTCCACAAAATCACCTTATATATCTTCTCCTATCATGATCAAGACCAAATGTAATAATATTTTTTTCCAAAATCATATATATTCCTATAATAGGTGTATATCTTAGAAACTGAGAGGATATGAGATGTAGGTCAAAGTAGATCTAAGAAAACAGGAGAAGAACGGTGAAGAATTAGAAAATTCCACAATAATATGACTTCGAATCACCAACAGAATTCTTATAATCACCTCCAGATTGATGGGAGAACCATATTTGGACATTGTAGAAGCAAAATCCCTTCTTAGAGCATATTTGGGACAAAAACGAGTGGATAAAAGGCAAGGTTGTCCTATAACCACTTTTTAAGGGGGTGGTTTTTAACATGTGCATTGTTTAGTAGCACAGTTAGATAGACCATGGGATAACCATGCATTAGCTACTACCTCAAGAAAATCATTGCATGGACTCCAAGAACAGTTTCCCTATATGTGTTCCAACCATTCCAAAGCTACTACCTAAAATCTACTACTCTGTATGGTTTCTCCTTATATTTTTGCACGGATTGGACAACCCTTGTGTAGTTCATGCACATCTCCTTTAGACCCCAAAAACGTATTGAAAGTTCATCAAACTATCCCATCCATCACCCCAAAACCTCATATACAAGAAAATCATAAATAATGGGTTACATACCCGAAAAAAGAGGTACTACATTCTCCCCACAATTTGTCTTTATGTCCTTAGAAAGTAGAAAACCATTTTTTCCCCGAAAGAGTATTGGCCATTGATCTTTCACTTCCTTCTCACATTCAAAATTCTCTTCATGAATCAAACTATGTTTCTAAAAAACCCACACTAGACAGATGCTCTTTCTACATAGGACATTCTCTTGTCTATTCACAATATAAACTGGGATATATACCAATGAATCATCCGTCTCTAGGTCAAGAAGATCTCATCTGATAACATGGTCAGGATCAAGCAGATACTTTTCTGCTAATATACATGGAACACATTATGCATCGCAATAAACCATGGTTGTAATTCCAATTTATATGCCACCTCTCCAACCCATTCCACTATTTCAAAAGGTCCTATGTAATGGGGACATAACTTTCCCAGCTCCCAAAAACGATTATGTCCAATCCTTGGACAAAATTGTAGGAACACATGATCACTCACCACGAATTACAATGGTCTTACATGTTGATCCACAAGAGATTTTTGACAACTCTAAGCTATCTCCATCGGTTTCCTATTAAACTGATTCTTCTCCATTATTTTTTGGAAAATGTTCGGTCCAACTAGTGAAGTCTCACCTGTTTCCACCAAAAAAAGTTGCGAACGGAAAAGAAGACCATATAAATATTGGAAACGAGACATATGAATCGAGGCCATATAACTTTTATTTTATGATAACTCCACTAAGGATATTTTATCCTTCCATGAGCCAAAAAATCCATTACACAAGCTCACAAAATGTCCTTTAACATTTCTATCATCCTTTCGGATTGTCCATTAGTCTCATGATGATATGCCATACTCTTAGTCAACTGAGTCCCAAGGGATTTCTATAAGGATTTAGAGAACTCATTTGTGAACCTCGGATCACTATCTGACACGATCAAAAAAATTATGCCATGTCTCTTTACCACATCTCTAATATAGATTTTGGATAGATCCTCCACTATATAAGTTTAAAAAATATAGATGAAATGGTTTGACTTTGGGATTTGATCCACTATCACCCATATGGAATCATTTTTCTAAACCGTTATTTGGACACCTTTACTAAAATCCAAAACTATCTTCTCCCATTTCCACACTAGAATTGTTAAATATTGTAGCATACCAACTAGTCAATGATTCTCTTCCTTAAATTGCTAAAAAGTTATGATCTTGGACATAAACTCAGTCACATTCCTTTTCATGATGATACACTAGAATTTCCCCTTCAAATCCATATATTTCCTCTACATACCCGGAAGTACATACCATCTATAATGGGGGTAAGCATGAAGGAGTTTTTCCTAGAAATCTATATGTTCAATCATACAATTTATAAACCACAACATTGAACTCACATCATGTTTCCATACCTCAATGGTCTCCCCACCATTGAGTTTTGAACTCATCGCAACACATTCTACATCAAATTTTTGTTATTCCTTTACTATCTTTACCAAATTAGGAACCACGGAAACTGAAATGAAAACTGCAACATAACCTTAGTCTTCACATTCCACATGTTTGTCGGCTAGGACCGACATCAGCTATCTTTAATCAGAAGCTTCTTTTGCTAACTGAGTGTGGGAATTTCTACGTAATGCCTCTGCTACCAAATTCCCTCAACCCAGTGTATCCATCAATTCAATGTCAAGAATACAGAGATAATCCATCCATTTCACTTTACTTTGATTCAAATAATGATGTCAAAAAATATGTTTCAAGATCCTATGATCTATAAACACAGTAAATTTCTCACCAAAAAGATAATAAAGCCAAGTATTCAAAGCATGGATGACCATAACTAACTCTAAATTTTGTGTTGGGTAATTTTTCTCATGTTTTCTTAACTGTATTTATTCATAATAAATCACATTTTATCCTTGTATAAGAAAACATCCCAACCCATATTCTAAAGCTTCATAGTTCACCACATACCTCTATTCTGGTTCTGGAAAAATCAATATAGGTGCTAATATAATATAAACATTCAAATATTGAAAAGACTTCTGGTATTCCTCAGTTCATCAGAATGTAATGTTATTCTTTTTCAATGTTTTCATTGGGGAAGATATTCATGATAATTCACACACAAATCATTGGTAATAACAATCTCGACCAAGAAATCTTTATATCTAAAATAAATTATTCAAGGGACACCAAGATATAACAGCTTTTATCTTTTCTAGATCCACCTAAACACATTTATCTGAAACTACAAGTGAAATAAATCATACCTATTGTATACAAAAACCACACTTTGATCATTTGGCATACGACTGATGGTCCCTAAAGATTTCCAAATCTTTATCCAAGGGTTGCACATGCGCAACCTTTGTACTTGAATATAAAAAAATTACATCCACAAAAACCACAATAAAAGAATCCATATACAACTAAAATATTTGATTCATCAATTCCATAAAAACTACTAGTTAATTCGTGATACCTAACGGCATTAAAACATATTTTTAGTGGCCATATCTGCTTCTGAAAGCTGTCTTCAGAATATCTTCATTCCGAACTCACAATTGGTGATGTCCTATTCGTAAGTCAATTTAAGAGGCCACTAATATCCACTAAATTGATAGAATAGATCATCAATTCATGGAAGTGGATATCAATTCTTTATCGTAACATGGTTAATCTTACGATAATCAATGCACAACCAAAGATTTCCATCTTCTTTCTTTACGAACAAGACAAGTGTTTCCCATGGAGATGTACATGGCCAAATGAAACATTTTCTTTACAGGAACTCCAATTTAACTTTTATTTTCCTTCATTATGTTAGTTCTATCCTATAAGATGGAAGGGAAATAGTAATGGTCCCCTGAAGGACATCAATCGTAAACCTCACATCCCTTGGAGGTGGTAACCTTGATATATTTTAGAGAAAATCATCTAGAAATTGATCCAACACTATTGGAAAACTATTTTCCTCAATATATGCAATTGATGTCAAGGTCAACACTGCCAACTTGTATGAGATCATGCAAACCGCTGGTGCCAACAATCCCATTGCAGATGTCTCTACTACACTTTTCCTTCTAAATAGATGTTCGATGACATCCTCAATTGTGAAACTAAATATTATACTATAATAATCAATGTGAGCCTTAAAATTTTTCAACCAATCCATAACCATGATTACATCAAAGGAATCCAAGTTCAACACTGTGAAGTCTCATTTCATCTCTACTCTATCAATAGTAATATAAGATGCTCTACATAGGAAGGTTATTCATTATCTTTCCCCAAGAAGAGTTTAAAGTTCTATCATAGAAGGAATCATCTATTATTTTAAATTTATAAAATAAATAGTACAATAAGAAATGTAGGAATGTGATGAAACAATATCAAACAACACTTTCATAAGGGTAGAATTAAATAAAATCATACCACTCGTCGTAGATGGTCATGCCTGATCATCAAAAATCATCTACTCGGATCCATAAAATTGATTTTTTTTTTGCAATTTTCACCTTTTTTCCTTATTTAGATTACCCTTGATAATGAGTAATTTCATTCCTTGAATCACCATAGGTTTCTCAACTCTACTGACGAGACTGAGTCTGCTATCCTCATTTGATCGACACATATGATACTGGTGACACCAGAGAAGTGTCTCAAGAAATTGACCTCATAGCACTATGATAATAGCACTGAGGATACACCATCTTCTTGTAGATATGGAAGGATTATGGTTTAGTTGTACACTCTCATTTTTTTTGGTCAAGTGAACCACATTACAAACAATCTAATTTTCTCTTGGTTCATGGAGGAAGGTTCACTGATCTAGTAATTTGATTCTGATTCCTACTCCCACCGTGGAAAAAGTTGTACCTTTTCCACTTTCTTGCAACATTCAAGTTCCAACAATTTCTCATTGGTATCATAATACTTCTTCCTCCCAGAGATCTTGAGATATCACATTCATCCAATATCACTCTTTTCACCATGTTTTATAATTCATAATACATATTTCTGCAATAATCGAGAAAATCTCATATCTTAGCCCCAATTCAAAGATATGTTCATTAAAATATGCACTCACAACAAATTCTGGTGCAAATATTGCTAAATGAATTAATTTAGCTTCATACTCTATGACAGAGTGATTTTCCTGCATTAGGAATAAGTCCATTGTTTATTGAATCCAGAATGTGGGAGGACATGATTTTTTATTAAGTAATTCTATAAAATACTCCCAACTAAGGTCTTGATCTAGTTTGGCCTAAACTGCACGATCCCACCACTAGCGTGGAAGATCCTTGAGGATATACGTTGTTATCTTGACCTTGAGATCGACTAGTGTGCCAATGAAATCAAAGAAATGATTCATCTTTTTCAGCCACACCAATTCATTTTTCGGTTCAAAATAACCCTGGAAGATGGGTGGATTATACTTCATGAATTATATGGAATGATCCACTTTCCATGGATCATCCCTCCAGTTCCTGGTGTCCACAGCTTGAAATTCTTAGATGATATTCCTAACTAGCTCTTGGTTCACCTATAGTTCAGGTGAAACTACACTATCTACAGCTTATTCCTATAGGTTTCTATGATGTCTATCAGTTTCCATTTCATTATCCAACAACAAAATCTATAATTCTCACTCACTATAAATTGATGTATTAGCATTTCATATTCTATATCATCAATTATCACAACATTTTTTTCCAAAATCGTGTTTTCCCTAGTCAACAAATCTTGAAAAATTATTATATTTGTTTTGAAAATCAAACCATTTTCAAAATACATCTACCTTTCTCTTTTTGAAATATTACAATTGAAAACAATTGAAACAATTGTTAAAAATATCCACCATTGAAAAAAATCATAAATCCTAACTCATAATGAAATATTCTAGTGGGATGTCATTCCTCTAAAATTAATTTTTTGCTCATCTCATTTTTTAGACAATGATAATGAGATTTAAATATCCTATAAATGTATCCAAAACACTTATATAACAAAATCCCTTGTAACGTGAAGTTCAACACCAAAATGTAAGTTTTGTATTTTTTTTGCTCTACATTTGAAGTACCGACAATCCTACTCCTTTGTAAGACAAAAACCCAAGGAATAAACATTAACTATTTTCAACTCTAAGACCAAGAAAACTGAGGACTACTTGTTCCATAAGGAAAGGAACAAGTTGATTCCACTTCTCTCAAATAAGTTTTAGGATCGAATGAATAGAAACCATTTGTAATGACCCACTTATTCTCACTGTCTTAAGAATAAAATGAATCATTACTAGTCCTTAAGCAACATCCCTAACATGAAAAAGGCAGGAAATAAATTTTTAAGTGTCTTCCATGCAGGTCGGGATGATTTTCCCTTTAATAAAGAAATCACTAACCAAACAACCACAACAAAACAACAATTATATGATGCATGATTAAAACAAGACAACTCAACCATCATATTTACATACAATAAAATCATAATCAAAGGGTTACATACTAGAAACTAGGGGTACTACAATGCATATGTGTTCCATACTAGAAAAAACCATTCACAAATCATAATCACATTATAACCCAAAATACATATGTGTCTTTCAAAATCTTGTCTTAGGAAATAAATAAAGGCTATATCATATATATTCTCAAGAAAATAAGTAATAAAATAATTTTGATTATTTATCATTGAAAATGGAACATTTTTCTTTAACATTTTGTTCTAATGTATAAAATTCATGAGAAATATCTATTGATGAAACAATGAATGTGAACAAATTGAGTGAAACATTATGAAATAAGTAAAGTACATTTTTAAAGAATTACAGACCTTATTATTTTATATAAAAACATTATTGAGAATAGATATTTTAGCATAATATAAATAGATTTTTTCAAATCTATTCATGGTTTATAAACATTTGATTGGGGTGATTCTTTTAATGGGATTAGAAATAGGGGAATTCCATTAAATTGGGTTTAATTAAAAGATAAAATTTCAAAGGGAACATAAAAATGTACATTCACCAAAAAACAAATATAAAATAATCTAATTATATGAAAAAATAGAACACATATATAGAATAAAGATTATATATGTTAGAATATGATAATGGAAAAGGGAGGGGAAAATAGAACGTGTAACTGAAAGGTAACAAGGTTGGTTCGAAGGATCCCTTATATCTTAAGAAACGTTCTAATAAAAACATTTGAAAGTCAGTGAGAAATTAAAGTTATATTTAAAATATAATTAATAAAGATAATATATTATCTTAAATAAAAAATTTGCATCATACACACCATTTAAATGAAATTATATGTATAAACAAAAATGTGTCTCCATTAAGGAAATTTTGAGAAGAAACACTTATGGATTCAGATACATTCAAATAAAAATCCATTGAAAGACATAGATGTTTAATTTGAAGTTAAAATAATATGAATATATATATATAAATTATATTAAATTTTTTATTTATAGTATACATACTCTTTAAAATAAATTAGGTTTATAAAATAAATTGTGTCTCATAGAAAGAAATTATGAGATCAAACCATTACCTCATGTCTGAAAGTGCTCTACACTTTCACCTAACATACTAAATAATTAATTTAATTTCATTATATATTTACACACCCAAGAACCATATTCACCTATATGTAATTTTCTAAGGACTAATTATTTACTTCAGTTATTTATTTTTAGTATAGGTTCCCCTTACATTGGTTACTCAGTTGTTAAATTAGCATAAACATTTGTAATTTTTATTACATGTATATTTTCATATATTATCATTATATAATACTAATAGTGTTAAAAATATAAATTTTATATAATAAATATGGTATTAAATTCATTTCCGAAAGGTTTTCATGGAAAACAAAACATGTCATTCATGGAGGCAGTAATCTGGACACATAAATGATGAAATTTTGCATTTTCCCAATGATTTTGGAGAAAGGTTTAAAATAGAAATTACATTAGTAAAATAAAATTTAATATGAGTAATATTTATGTCTTTATAATTCCTTCTTTTATATAGAATACTTGAGTTTTATTAAATAATAAAAGAAGATAGAAAATTTAGGTTGATAGTATTATATTTCCTTCTAATGTTCTCTATTGGGTAACTCCTTAAGTCACCTTATCTTGATATTTTTGAGAGACCACGGCATCAAATGAATTTTTAGTGTTTTTATAAGTGACAATACAGTCTTTTCATGTTTATTTAAAATGGGTCGAGAAATTAGGAGGATGTGGTCCCTTTTATAATTGAAGAAAATTTCATTTTTGTAATAACTCATAATTCCTCAAAAATATTACCCAATTATTAAAAGAAAATTTCTCCAAAAATGGACCATAAATGTTTGGTGATGGATATAAGGTATAAACTCCATTATAAATCCAATATCAAACATTTTTTCATAATTTTTATCATTTTTAACTAATTTAGAACTCTTTTACACAAATTTAACCTTATCCTGGTAACTCCACTTTTACCCTCAGAAATATATTTTAATGGACAAAATTAAAATTAAAATTTAACGTTAATATATACATACTAGTATTAAATATGAAAATCATTTTTAAAAAAAAATCTACAAGTAATATAAATTTATTTTTAGTATTAGCGCACATGACGCGTAAAACCTGTTTCTTTGAAAATTTTCATATTAAAAATAAAATTTTATTATGGGAATATATTATAGAATTTTTATCCTAAAAAATATATTTTTATTATAAATAAAATAAATATTATGTATCTTTAAAATCAAGCAAAAATCTAATTTTACCAAAATAATATTCAATTCAATGAAAATACCAGAATAATTTTTTATTTAATTAAAATATTACATTTGTTTCATAGGTTATATAAGTTTAAAATAAAAAATTTAAAATGAATTAATTTTTTTTTAAAAGTATTTAATCAATTAAAAGGTTTAATAAAATTATAAATCTCAATTTTATTCTGAAAAGGTAATAAAATGTAACATTTTGGAAAAAACAGTATTTTTCACTATTTGTATAAAACAATTTAGAAAAATATTAAAAATTATTCCTAAGATCAATTTCAAAATATTTATCTCAAAATATAAGTAGTTTTATTATATTTAGCTTATATAAGTGATGACAATTAATTTTAAGTTAATGAATGTTTAATATATTAGAAAACAATTGTTTTGAAAAATATATCTTCTATTCTAAAATGTCAAATACGGGTTTGTAAACATAAAAAATTAAAATTATAAAGTCACTTATAAAATAAATATATGGTCCTATAAAAAGTTTTAGCATATTTAAAATTTATAATTATATATTAATATTGTTATAAAATTCTTGTTATTTATATAAACAGTATTTTTTATCATTCACCTAAAATATAATCTTTTTAGAAGAAAAAAAAGTCAATATAAACTATTATTGAATTTCTATGTATGGCAGTTAATTTTATGTTTTAAAATTTATTTTATAGAATTTAATATATTTACTTTTAATTAGTATTATAAAATACAATGAAAAATATTTTTATGGGAAATCACTTTTTAAAATACTAGTTGTTCTTATTCTAAATTTCATTAAAACAAAAATAAATTTTTCATTAATCAATAAAAAATTAAATCAGCATTTCACAATAATATACATAGTTTTATTAAATTAAAAGAACAATTCATTAAAAAATTGATTCTAAATCACACTAATGAATTAAATAAATTGTGGTAAAGTAACCTTTGAATAAACATATGTATTAATATATTTCATAATTTGGTTGCTCCTATTTATATCTATTAATTAAATGAATAGTATTTCATGGGATAAACATATTACAGCTTCATTTTGGTTCATTTTTGTTCATGGAGTAGGCTATAAAACATATTTTACTTAATTATAGGAAAACATATATTAAAATATTCAGTCATTAGATGCATGAGGGACAAGAAATGGTTGAGAGAGGTGGTAAAAAATTGATATGAACCAATGTTCACTCTCTCCTCTTTAATAATTCACACGGTCAACCAAACTATGTTTCAATAGTGTGGTAGTGAATATGAAATCCACCTACCCTCCTCAATTTCTTTTTATGGTTAGTTAAACCATGTTCATGTCATACAAAAACCCGATGAAATAAAATGCATAGGTCATCTGTGGTTTTTCTATAACTTCACAATGATGGTTCACCTCAACCCCAATCTAACACTAGAAACATGATTAGCCCATACAGTTTCTCCTAACTATGTTTTAATAGTGACTAAGTATGAAACCCTTTTCAATCCTTCAAAATACAAATCGATGTTCTAGAGACTCACCCGAGCACCCCAGGCCTCAATTGAGCCTCTATCCATATGCCAAATTGTCAAATAGGGACGCTCTAACAATCAATATTTGGATACGAATCTTAATTTTCAAAATTTCCCCTACTCTATAATTTTGGGATACTCTAACTATTGATAATCCTTGGTAGTCTTGAAATCATTTTTCGTGAACTTCCTCATTCATTATTCCACACTCAATTCAACATGTTCTATCCCAGAACATCGAATGAGCTTCCACCTAGAATCTCAAAACACGAGGTACATCCCTCATCAAAAAACGTGCCTCCACTCATCACCATCACTAAAACCCCAAGATATATCTTAACCATTCTTATTTATTGGTACACACTATATTTTCACCAGCTGATTCATCATTAATATAATTTTTATCCCTATACATAACTATCTCAAAAGGGATGATACCAAATCATGGTACTCCCCACCATTGAAATCCATTACTAAAACAAATTTCTAATAGTCCAATGACTTTCTTAATGTGGTTTTCAACTAACTACACCTAATTTACATATAAAATAGTGCTGAGAACTCTTCTAACCAACCTTAATAAAACATTATTGGTCTCATCCATTGATGGGTAATCTCATAACACAACTGTGAATCCTTAAATCCCTGGAAGAATTATGAGATCATCACAACCTGAAATTTCATGTATTTTCATGGTCGTATACTCAAACAATAAAACCCATCCTCATGCTCTCGCCCTGAGCACTGGCACATCATCAATCTGAACCATGTTTGGATAACATTTAAAATCATCCTGATTGAGATGCGAAATCATGCACTCCATCCAATACCTCATCTGAATCTCAAATATGGTGTTTGACATGGGACTAGATAATATTGGTTTCACCCACTCACTAGAATATTGATGCCACATAGACCATCCATTGACTCCTCTCACACAATATTAACCATTCCCACATGATTTTCATACTTCCACTTCTCACACTCCATCCATTACCATACACAGTTACTGAATGAGGTTGTTCTTTTCATATATGTGATCCACTATAAAAAAACTAAATGCTACAGGCTCTTGAGTATTTGGGAACATCATATTATAAATCCAATAAAATTTCATCCATAATGGGGCATATACCCTAAATCAAAAAAAAATCTCCCTAATACATGGGTTCATATATGATAATCCTTGACCACAAACTAGAAATGTTCCTACCACATGACTCTCCCAAAGTAATTTTAAAGGAACCCACTCAGGATGACCAAACCATGACTCACGAATCCTACTTTGATGTAACCTATCAAAGTCATAATATCTCAAATTATTTTTAATGATACAACAAACCAAGAGAAATATAGTCTCACTAACTCCAATGATTCTCAACCCTTCAAAGACCACTCATCAATTCATAATTATATGCATCAAAATGTAAAGAGTGTTTCCAGTTTCAATTTCTTCTAAATCAATGGGTATTCTCTATAATACCACCCAATCAAAATCGAATCAAAATTTATAAAAAGAACATGTAATCAATCCTAGGCTCACATGCCTAACCATTTAACCATGCTCACTACCTTTTAATCTCATTAGACTATATCCCCCTTGGTGTGACATGTTAAAATGGATGTGTTTTGCCTATGAAACGTTCTTTCACACAATCACCCTCCACACCTATCATCATCTCCAAAATTAAGCATCTACCCATACTCTCATTTTTCTCTTGAATGTTCACCTAGAATAAAGAGAGTAAAGCATCCTACAAGTCCATCACATCAAAAAAAACATCAATATAAAATTAGCTCAAGTGATTTACATTACAAAACTCAGGGAATATCAATGCCCAAACCACATACTCAACACCTCCTCATGTTCTCTAATATCATAACCTAAGAATATATGAATTCATAATGCATCTAAGGAAAACACTATCCTAGGATAACCTGTAACATCCCAGGTAAATAAAGAATATAAAATTTCATATTTATTAATATTTACAAATTAAATATTAATTTTACTTTAAAGGGGTGTCTATGTTCGATAGCGTACCCGATACGCACGGAAGAGTTTCTTTGAAATCTTATATTGCACACTAGTATTAAAATAATATTATTTTAAATGTTAGTAGTCATTGTATTATTGGGAATGAATAGAAATAAATAAAATATGATTATATATGTTTTTTAAATGTTTTTACATTTATCCAATAAAGGATAATGTCTTTAAAACAAAAAGAATTCAATTTTAGGCATATATACTCTAATTTTCACTAAAGGTCCACTTATCGCCTTTTGATGGAGAACCATAATTAAATATAGTTTTGGTCACTCTTATAATTTCTATTTGACCAAATAAAACTATTCTCTAGAATTGGGACATCAAAATTTACTTTCTGTAAATTTTTGGTATTTTTCCGATAAAGTTCATTTTTAATGAATAGTGAAAAATGTTGTATTTTAATTCAAAACCTCTTTTTTGTCTAATTTATCTATATCATTAGATTATCTTTAGAATTGGTTTTAAATTGAAAGTAGAATATATTTTTACCATTTAATTCAATATTGGTTGTTGAATTAATTTCATCTTGAAATTGGACTTAAACTAGTGTCAATCATTTGATACTTATTATTTCATAAAAACACGCTATTTGTTCTGACAGTGGGAATTAATTATTAAATTAATTAATGTAACTTATATGTTTTGAATTTTTTTAAATATACAACATTTTTGAATTCGGAATATCAAATATATCTTAGGGTGAATTTTTGGTATTTTTCTGAAAAACATCAATTTTTGATCAATAGTGAAACCACTAAGTGGTACTTAAAAAAACTGATTTTTCGTTTAAATGAAATTTTACCACCTCTGTGTTTTGAATTTTAAAAATACAACATACATGGATTTCATTAATATGTAAAATTTTGTTCAATGTGAATAAAATAATTTGTTGGTGAATAGTAACTTTTATGTTTTAATCGCGATTAGAGGTAATTAGTATAGTTTAAGGTAAAAATAATGTTTTAATAATATGAAATGACCTAGAAAAATTTCCTACCCTTATATGATGTTTCATGGCCAACCAAGAAAATCCATGGGTCGGCTTGGGGACCCCATGGATCCACTTTGGTAGGAAAATGACAATAATAACTTTTTATTTAAAGTTAAAATAAAAAATTCACAAACATGAGTTGTTTTACTAAAACAATTTTTAAATGGGGTTATTCAAGTCATATTTTTGACTATAAATATTCATTAGAAATATAAAACAATTTACTACATAATGATATTTTTTATAATTTTTAGACACTAAATAAATTAAATTATTTATGACACCATGATGATGCAGTGATTACCTCATTATTTAACGATTTAAATAAAATGAAAGGATAATGAAAAATATAAGACCTACACTTGTCAAAAACCTATTGTATGGGTGGATTTAGAACTCTTATCACCTTATCCTCGAAATATATAATTTTGGGACCTATTAAATCCGAAAAACATTTTATAATAAAGTAACCTTTTATAACTTTCCAAGAGTGCCCCTCTTCTCCTCTTATAAAAGGCCCCCACCTCTACCACCTTAACCAAACCACTAAAGCCTTTGGCTCGGCCAACCACTTCACATTTTGTCTCTCCACATCCCTTTCTTACTCCTAGAAGCCTCACTTTGGGCATAAGTCTTCCCAAGGAAGCCTTTGATCTCAAATAAAAAAAAGTTACCTGTTTTAAAGGTAGTGTTTTCTCTTGTGTTCTTATGTTTTATTTCTCTTCTCCAACCCCATAAACACTTTTTATTAATTTATTTTGTAACAACAACAGCATCTTAAATATACTAGTATGTTGTTATAAGAAGTATTGGAGCTACACTTACACACACCTACATCTAATGGTTAAATAACATACTGTTTCCGTGGATGGAAAATTTCTGCCTCACGAAACGATGATTGTTCAACACTCATATAACACCTTCAAAGGTGGACATTAACATGTCACTATATTTATATATGATATATAATATGTTTATGTTTTACTTAATCTTCTGTATTTTTCATTTATGGCATACCTTTATGGATTCCATTATGGGTATACGCGATATCTTCATTTTAGGAAGTGCGGACTACCGCCCCCTCAAAGTGATTTGATTCATTAATACCATATGTGGTATGTATAAAGGATAAATTTAATGATATTATATATGATATTATACTAGAATTATGATATAACTTTATATCATTATGATTTCACTCCATTAAGTAAGAAATATAAGTGAAAGTAGCGTTCATGCGTACGTACGGCTTACCGTCTCCATGAACGGTGCATTTCATTTCTTACCTCTAAATGTTATGTAATATTATAAATGCATGTAAATAATGGATATATATGATATATATGATATATACATCATGAATTTAATTCTTTATATAATGGATATTTTACCACATGAACAAATTTTAATTATAAAGAGTTTATTTTAGACTCAAGTACCAATGATCGACAAAATGACCATTATTAACATAAATAATTACATAGTGTTCATAACATTGTTATAAGTGATATAAAAGGAATAATGAACTTGAAAAAGGTTCTTAAGAAATTAGATATTAAGTCAAGTTTATTATTCAGGAGGTTAAAGAACAATCGAGTAAAGTCGGACCCGAGGTATGGGACATCGTCTCAATCTCCTTTCATTGAGGCATATTTTGTTTTATACACAACTATTTTATGCGGTTTATAAACCCCTTTTACTTTTATGTTTTTTCAAAAGGAATATTTTTTATATGAAGCATTTACTAAATGAAAAAAGGGAAGGTTTTTTTTGTACGTATTTAGCGACAACGACTTCTCCACCACCGTGACCATTATTTGACTTTTGGATTCCTCTACATGCCATACCTTTTTTTAAATAAAAAAATAAATACCATGTTTTAATTTTCTTTTATTTTGGTATTGAAAATGGTTTTCATAATTTTTTTATTATATCAATGTGTAGTATTTATATCTTGTGATTGAAAGGTGGAAATGTTATGTTTCCTTTATGTATGTTTTATGTGATACGATTATGTTATGGTTCTTGGGCATTGTTAGGAATACGGGTGGTTCTGTGATAAACTAAGGGTGGGTGAGCCCGATATAGATCTCCAATGGATTGGGTAATGCAAAGGAGTTAAACGTTAAGGATTATCTGAAGATATTTAGGTAATATACTGTGATAGTTATTCCAAACGTAACCAAGAGGTTTACACCCTACGTAAGAATGTTATGAATGCCTCAAGTTACCTTTATGTCTTATGATTTCTATGATTTATTCATGATTTGATGGGGTATGTTAACATGCTTATGTTTTATGAGAAAAGTATGATTTCATAAATGGACTAATGTTTTCATTTCATACTTTTATATCCCTTACTAAGATTTTTATACTCTTCCAAATTTTTTGAAATGTTTTTCACAGGTCAAGGGAAAGGTACATGATGTGATGATAGTGTCATGGAAGTGTCAATAAAGAATCCATGTTTTATTTTAAATATGTTTTTGTTGATGGTTAAAATGAGTACTATCTTTTATGTAACCACTTTGTATAAATGTGGAATGTAGTGCATGTTTTATGATCTAATTCTCTAAAACTCTAAACCTGAATAGATCCTCAACATGTATTCTTGAAATATCTCAAGATTAAGTAATGTTTAAGATTGGGGCCTTATATAACCCCACATTCTAACTACCCATGTATATCAAAACATATCTCAACCACATTTATCATCTCATTAATCTTCAATGTCATATCACGAAAGAATAGTCCCCCCCACCTAACCCATAGGACTTATCTCATATAAGTTACAACTCATAGGAAGTAGCTCTATATTTCCATATCAAAATATCATGGTAATTTATATTACAAAACACCCACTATAGGGTTATCCTATATAAATTAGGAATCAAATTCCAAGTCATTAGCCTATTAGGGAACCCATCCTCATTGATCATGTGAATATTTGATTACCATCTTGAGGATCAAAATCTCATCTAGGTACATACAACAACATCATCCTAGATTGTCTATATAAATACACCATAGTAATATTGTTTTCTTAAATATAGTTCCACCAGTAATGTATATAGGAAAAAAAATATGGGTTATTATTGAAGTTTTAAATGACCAAAACAAATTCTCATTCAGAACTAGAATCACAATATCCCACCAGGTATCCACCACTATGGTGTCAAAATCCTATGGTGGCCTATTAGGGTCACTATACATTGAATACACCAAGGGAATACATAGTCATCATCGAGGATCATCCCACTATGGAGTCCACATAAAATATCATCATATAAAATATAATATTGTTCAGCATAGTGGAATGAAACCACCAAATTATATTTTAAGACTCCATATAATTTTTTTGGAACTTTAATCAACAGAAACCTCCATTTTTAGTGATATAAATCAATAGAAAACACAAGTATGTCACGTGAATCCTACATGACAAATATGATGCATTTGAATAGACCTCATGCTAATGAGATATTATAAAAAATAATTATAAACCATAAATATGAAAATAAAGTGTATTCTTGTAGGTGAAATGATTTATAATATAATCCTAAAAGACTAATGGAATTCATATATCCATAGAAATGTGTACTTTCTAAAAGAAACGGTGTTCATGGAGCACTAATATGATATCCCTCATAAGCTATGACACATTCCATGTCGCCTCTCTTCCATCTCACTAAATATTATGAAAAGATAAAAAAACTCATTCACTCAATGATATAAATCACATAAATGATCTGATACCATTTTTGTTACCTCTCTATATAAGTTCAGTCTGAGAAGTAACTCGACATGGTAGCCATAAGAACTCAGGGATTCCGGTCCATATGCTCAATGAAAAAAAACTAGAAACTAGGGTCTATGGTTTTTATGTGGGTCGAGTATACTCTTATATCATAGTGAAAAATAATATAAAAATGACCAAAACAAAAATCATAACAATAATCATTGTACAAGAACATAAATAAATAAAAAACAATGTTATATCAAATGTAATGTTGAAATAAGCAGTCATATAGACTCATGATTATTTTAGCACACATAGACTAATTTCCCACTAATGTAATTACCTATACGCAATAGATGAAAGAATAAAAGTGACTATGGCTCTATTATTATCCCCAATCTTCACCTCATCCTAGTATCTAATCCCATTTTAGTTATACCTTTAGATAATGAAACATATAGCCACTACCAAAAAATGAAACTATGATTGGAGAATGTCTACTTGGGTACCCAGGATCTATGGTTTATCGAGAAGGTTGTGAGTATAACTCACTAGGCAACAACCAATGTGAAATTGTACATAACCATAAAATAAGGTGTATTTGAATGTGACATGGACTGTTGAGTAAATAAAAAGACTATAAAATCATAAATAAATAACCACTATTGATCATCAGGTTCTAAGGTGATAGATGGGATCCACCCAAAACTACATCAGTTTGCGTTGGAGTGTCTCTGATTATTTCTTACAACTATACAAACCCATGTCAAGCCTTTGGACAATTCCTTATAGAAAGTTTGAGGAAATATAGAAGTATTAGTCTCAATAGTCGATACACAAGAGAATATCATATTAAATTAAAAACAATCTCATATCCCACTTAAGAGGTTCAAATCCCCTACCGTGATTCTAGTGAGCAAGTCCAGGTAAATATAAATAAATACCAAATTCCACATGGGAGGGTCTCATCTCATACACTGATTATAAGGAACAAGTGCAGGGTAATATAAGAGAACAAATGAATCCTAAGAGACTATAATATGTCTTCACATAATATAAATAATGAATACCATGTCCATGTATAATATCAAAGGTATCACATGTTTCTCTATACATATTGATTGGAAATGCTTCCAACTATAATCATCTCATTTAATTATCACCAAAGACTCATCAAGCTCACATCATCATTCCTAGTACTAAGATGACACCCATTATAATCACTACTCATTACCATATGCACCCTCACTAGGGTCATTGTCTTACAAGGTAACCCATTGGGGTCCCCAAGGTCACATCATAAATCAATCCCCCTATAAGAGTCCTACGTTTTAACTCGCATACCTTGGGTTAAATCTCATCACTTAAAGGATATAACAAACCTCAGTTTGTTCATAATCATGACATGACCTCATTTTCTACATAGGCATAGTTATACTGGGACCACTCTATAAATATGGATTCAAGATCATCACTTATACAAAGTAATCACAAGTTTGGTACTCACACAACCAACATATCCAAAACTTACCCACGACACACCTTTCACCGGTGATAACATTAAAAGGGGAAGGAAAACTCACCCATCATCCTCTTAATGTCCCAAAAAATATATTTAATCTCAATGTACACTAAGGTATAATCATGAAAATAAATAACATTAATTTATCCCTCTTTAAATATTGTTTAAGGAACCTGTATTACAGGACAGAACTTTTCACTCACCCTGGTCATAAATCTCTTTGTTTTATTTGAATCAAGGAAAATAATTATACTAAAACTCTCGACCATCATTGGAATAGATATCCATCTAGTGAACAAGGAACTATCATGGACCTTCAAATTTCTTCATTGAATTATCTTGAATAAAATTTTAAATTAACTATACCAATTAGAATAAGGGGGAATGTCACCATAGTGGTGAGACCACATATCACCTACCATAAAACATAAATAAACAAAGGTCACTTCACCTCCTTTATTTCACACACATCTCAAGTAATTTATCTTGACTAATATCTACCCAAATATATTCTAAAATATTTTCCCTATGTCCAAAATCATCTATTCTCACCAAAATATTAAACAATAAGGTAGAATGTGTAAGCTAGATGATATTTTCCAATGAAGTGGTATAATTTTTAACCTAGTGTTTCATATTCATTTCTTCCCCAAACTCATTAAAATATTATTTAACCGTGATGATATAATAACATAAGTATCCCCCAAACACAAAAATACTATTATTTTTATGGAAAAACCTTTTTCATACCCTTTTCTATGTTATGGTAAATGGAAACTTCGCACATGCAGATTTGTGGACTAACACCTCCTCAGAGTGATGTGTTTTATTTTTCATCACCAGATCATATGGTTGGTTAAAAATATGGATAAACTAAATATATAAGATATTTATGAAATAAATATTATTCTATAAATATAAGATATTAATTATTTTCATACCCTTCCATCCATGGGATAATGAGAAAAATTCTCATAAATTTGTGTGAACTACCGCCTCCATGAAGAGATGTGATTAGTCTTTCATATAAACCTTAAAACGAAGATCATAAGGGGAAAAATAATATATAAATATGAAATTTATAACATATTTAGATTTTTTTCAAAAGTAAAATATGATCTAATTTATTAATTTTCCACCATATATAAAAATGAAAATATCATTCATTTGAGTAATGCCCCGACCTTAGTTACCCAGAGTCGGTGCATTATTACATTACATTGGCATGATCACAAAAGATCAAGTCTCAAAAGACTGATTAGTTTAGTAGCCTAGGAATCACTAGATACATTCTTAAATGTTACATTACATTATAAAGTGAAAAACTAAAATAATATAGTCTCCATGGTCCACACTCATATCCCCTTAAGAATATCCCTATAGGTCATTCATAAAATACTTCTTTACATCCTGGGACAAATTAAAACATTGAAAGGTGTGAGCTCAGATTCTTAGTAAGGATAAAAATATAGCAGAAACCTTCATAAATAAACATAAACATTTAAGGAAATGTATAACCAAAACAAAAGCCTTTTAAACTTTAACTTCTGCCTAATATAGAAAAAATAAAATAAAATAATCCCATTTACTTATTCACATGGATATTCTACTTGTCGAATAATCACATGCAATATCAATAACCACTTTTATAATGATGGAATGCATAATGCCAGACTATAATAACCATATTGCCAAGGCCCTGTGCCGAGACTACAAATAAGATTTTGTCAAGGCCTTGTGCCAACACACTAGTTTGTCTCATGAGACCTACCGATGCATCAATGAGCTATAGCGAGCTCCACCTATCACATATTAAGTCCAATACATTCCTCAAATTAACAGTTTTAAACATAACATAAACATTTGTATGAAAAATAGCATACGAAATGTCAATACTTTATCCATAAACCATGAATGGTATAAAAAAACATCCACATCCAAACATATCAAAAAACCTTCAATACAATATGGAAGTATTGTATCGTAATAAATAAACTTCAAATAAAATTAAAATCCATCAAAGGATATTGACATAGATGAAATCAAAACTATTTGAGAGAAATATCTCTTTTTTGAAATCATTTAAAATTCACATAATTATAAAATAAAATATTTACTTTGAAAATATTCTTATAATATTATAAGGGAATCTTAGACAATTTTATAATGGCGGAAAATAGTCACACTCTCCATATAAGTTAAAAACATTCTTAACTTTATTCTATCAAAAAGGTTAAAAAGGACCTTGTTTGGAAAATGACAGAAATATTCCTATATAAACTTCTTATAAAAAGTCAACAAGGGTATAAATGACTTTATCCCATAGTCTTTAAAATAGTAAGAATTATTTGAAAAACATTTTTATGAAATATGGATGTGGATGATAAAGGGGTCCCAGTAGATAATTATGTATAAACAACCTCGGATAATGTAGAGATTGTGAAATAAAACCTTACCTTGTACTTTTCCTTGGATGAGGGTTGGTTAACCTCCAGTATAGTGGTGAAATAACTGTTATTAAATTATTCAAGAATCATATACATTAATATGATATCATATATGATCTTTTAACTATTATTTGTTAATAATATCTTAGTATTATTGTCGTTTCGTGTGTTAACTTACTTGTTTTCTTTTATATGTTTTGTCACATAAGCTATGGTAGTCTGTACGTATGCACGAGCGAAAATATCATTCTTTCGATATTAAAATAATATATAATTGGATGGTATATCATATACACAGAATCATTATCATTTTATATTTATTATTTACATGAATTACACATCATTATTATATCCATCCAAATAATAATGTTTTGAATAACAATTACACCACGACGTGGAGACGGTAAGCCGTACGTACGTACATATGGTGACATATCATTCAATAGATGGATAGAATACTCAATATGATTGTACCATATTTATAATAACATCACAGTATATATAAGATACTTTATTTGTTATTTTAGAATGGTAAAAGCAAAGAAAGAAGAAGTTGAAGAAGAAAGGAACTTGAAAGAGGGTGGTGAAAACATTACCTTTTAACCAGGTTCTTCCTTTTGATTTGATCAAAAGGGATTCTTAAGTTAGCTTTATGATCAAACTAAGGCCTCTATATTGAATTGAGGGAAGTTGAGAGAGTATTTGGGCAGGGTTCGTCTGATCTAAAAGGCTTTGAATGTGAGAATTATTGAGAAGGTGGAGTTCCCTTTTATAAGAGGGGTGAGGGGCACCTTTGGAAAAGGTAGAAATATTATTTTATAATAAATTCATATTCAGGTTATAATGGATAAAAAGTGTATTATTTAAATGTTAAGGTGGATATTGTTTGAAATACTTTCAACCAATATATTTTAGATTGGTTTGGGTCAATATATTAACCTTATCTTTTAGTTTTAACACTTAGTTAATTAGTTTGACATTTACCATGTCACTTTTTATTTTTATATTATATAGTTAATAAACTTACTATATACATCCAAGAGACCCCCAAGTGGTCCATTAATGATAAACCTATCATTATATAAGTCCTCTTTCCGAACCTTAGATTTGTATTAATAGAATATCAATTCATAATATAATATTTTTTTAAAATATCTTTTATGTCAATTTTGACACTATTGGGTATTTTGTTTTTGATAAATTTATAACAGCATTATTACTTTGAAAAAAATTAATATAACCATTCATAATATGTCATATTAACCTATAAAATTAGAGTAATTAATAAAAAGTTTCAAATTACATTTATTTTGATATTTATAATATCAATTATTTTATTCGTTCATTAATATAGAAAATACTGCATCATTATTGTGTCATAAACAAATTTAATTATTAAATGTCTAAAAATTATAAATAAAATAAAATTATGTATTAAATCTATTTATCTTTCTAATAAATATTTATAGTAGAAAATATAACATATATCACCCAATGTAAAAACTGTTTTTCTAAAAGATATATGCTGATATCATTTTTGTATTAACTTTAACTTAATTAATATAAAGTGTCCCTATCACCTAAAAGTGGCTCCATGGGGTCCCAAAATCGACCCAAAGATGCTCATGGTCGGACATGTATCCAACAATAAAGTTAGGACACATTTTAGGTTAATTTATTATTATTAGAATATTATTTTTTACCCTTATTTACCGTATTTACCCTTTAACCATGGTAAATAAAATATTTACCGAAGTAACTATTCCAATTGTCTAAAAATAAAAGTTACTAATTTACACAATTTGGATATCCCGATTTAAAATATGGAATCCATTTTTTCAAATGAAAAACATAGAAGTGGCAAAAATTAATTTAAAATTAATTCCTGCTGTTAAAACAAAAAGAGTGTTTTTAAGAAATAATAACTATCAAAAAATTGCCACTTGTTTATGTCTGGTTTAATTTGGAAATTATTTCCAATTAAAAACAATTTATTAAATGGTAAAAATATATTCTAAATATACTTTAAAACCATTCAAATTCATAATTTATCATTATTAATTATTTTGATTAAAAAAGTTCTTTTTAATTAAAATTTAGTAATTTTCACTATTCATCAAAATATAAAAGTTATCTGAAAAGTACCAAAATTTCACCCTAGGCTAAATTTGATATTTAGAATCCAAAAATGAAGTCCATTTTGATAGATAAAATTTATTAAATTTCAAAAATTGGGTATTACTATTCATAACGTCTACTTTGATTGGTTGTGGTGTGTGTTAGAACTCGAAGTTGCGTACAACACACGCTACTGTATTATTCAAAGGGAAGCGTAACGTAGAAGTTTGGGGTGTTACATTCTCCCCCCCTTCAAATAATGTTTTCCTCAAAATTTCTAGAATATTATTGCATAAAAATACTCAGGTGGTTCTTCATCATAAGTTCCTTGGGTTCCCACATTGCCTCTTCCATCTTATGGTTTCTCCATAGAACCTTTACCAGACGAGTGTTCCAGTTTCTTAGCACTTGTTCTCTTGTATCAAGAATCCTGACGGCCTCTTCATAGTAATACAGACCGGGTTCTAGTTCTGAGTACATGCGTTAGTTCAGGTATGTATTTTCTCAACAGTGATACGTGGAACACATCGTGAACTTTGGAGAGACTCTGCGGCATTGCCAATCGGTAAGCTACAACCCCAATTTGTTCTAGAATATCGAAGGGTTCGATGTACCTGGGACTCAGTTAACCCTTCTTATAGAAACGTATAACTCCCTTCCATGGAGATACCTTCAAGAAAACATGATCTCATACCTAAAATTACAAATCCTTCCTTCGGTTATCGACATAGCTCTTTTACCTACTTGAGCTGCATTGATGTGATTTTGGATTTCCTTTACCTTTTCCATCATTTCCACCTCCAGTTCTGGGCCTACAAGTTTTCTTTCACCAACTTCATCCCAACAGGTTGGTGTGCGACATCTCTTTCCGTATAACGCTTTATATGGTGCCATTTGAATACTCGAAAGGAAGCTATTGTTATAGGAAGATTATACCATAGGTAAATATTGATCCCACATACCCATAAAGTCAAGTGATCAAGATAACAACATGTATTCTAAGGATTCAATAGTCTGTTCTTATTGCCCATATGTTTGAGGGTGGTAGGCAATGCTCAAACAAAGTTCAGTATCAAAGGCCTTCTAAAGACTCTTCTAGAATCTTGAAGTAAAATGGGGATCACAATCTAAAACAATTGATAGGGGTTCTCCATGAAGTCTCACAACTTCATTAATATATATTCTTGTTGAACGTTCAAGTGTTAAATCTTCCCTTATATCATGAAAATGTGCTGACTTTGTAAGACGATCAACAATGACTCATATTGAATCTTTCTTTCTAGGAGTTTTTGGTACTCCCATTACAATGTCCATCGTAATATTATCCCATTTCCACTCCGGTATGGGAAGAGGTTGCATGACTCCTCCAGGCTATTTCCCACCAGCTTTCACTTGTTGACAAACCTTAAATCTCGACACAAAATCAGAAATCTCCCTCTTCATGTTGTCCCACCAGAAATGTTCCTTAAAATCTCTATAAATTTTGGTGCTCCAAGGGTGTTTAGAGAAATTGGAACTATGATCATCGTCCAACAATTCCCTTTTTAGATCAGGTATATCGGGAACACAAAGCCTCTTCCCAAATTTCAAAATTCCATCTTCATACACAAAGTCTCTCAATCTCACATCATTCACAGCTTTAATCTTCTTTTGAAACTCTTCATCACTGGTTTGAGAACTCTTTATCTTTTATAGTAAGGATGGTTTGGCAACCATTTGAAAAAGTATTGATGTTTCACCTTCCATGGTGATTCCTATATCCATCTTCACTAGATCCATGAAAATAAGATCCCTTTCAATTCTCATCATGTTAAAAACTCCATGATCCTTTCTGCTCAAATCATCTTACACCATATTTGCCTTCCTCGGGTGGTAGTCTATCATGCAATCATAAAACTTGAGCAATTCAATCCATCTCCTTTTCCTCATGTTAAGTTCTTTCTGTGAGAAAATATACTTCAAACTCTTGTGATCAGTATATATCTCACATTTTTAACCATAGAGATAATGTCTCCATATATTCAAAGCAAAGATTACAGCATCTAACTCAATATCATCAGTATGATAGTTTCGCTCGTGAATTTTTAGCTGTTGTGATGCATAGGTAGTAACCCTATCATTTTTTATAAGGACACAACCAAGTCCTTTCTTCAATGCATCATTATAAATAATGAACCCATCATTCCCCGATGGTAGAGTCAATATAGAATCATTGACTAATATTCTCTTCTGTTATTTGAAACATTCTTCACACTCTTTTTTCCAAACAAATTTAACCCCTTTATGTGTGAGCTTTATTAATGGGTTAGAAAACCGGACAAAATTCTGGATGAAACGCCGATAATAACTTGCTAATCCAATAAAACTATGTACCTTGGTTATACTCGTTAGTGCAGTCCATTCTTGGATTGCTCTTGTCTTAGAAGGATCAACAGAGATTCCATCCTTAGAGACAATATGTCCAATAAAAGAAATATCCTGAAGCCATAATTCACACTTGCTAAACTTCCCATATAATTCATGTCTTCTCAAATTCTTCAATATAATGCGCAAGTGATTTTCATGATCCTCGTATCTTTTGGATTATACCAAGATATCATCAATAAATACCACCACAAAATCATCGAGATATTACTTGAAAACTCTATTCATTAGATCCATGAATATAGAGGGTGCATTAGTCAATCCAAAAGGCATTACTGTAAACTCTTAATGCCCATACCTTAATTGAAATGTTGTCTTCGTAATGTGTTCCCTCTTTACACACAACTGATGGAATCCAGATCAAAGGTCAATCTTTGAAAAGTATTGAGCTCCATGCCATTGATCAAATAAATCATCAATGTGAGGTAGGGGATACTTGTTCTTTATTGTTAGGGAATTGATTTCCCTATAGTCAATACATAACCTCATAGATCCATATTTCTTTTTAACAAAAAGGATAGGGGATCCCCATGGAGAAAAACTAAGGTGAATAAATCCATTATTACTCAATTCCTCTAGTTTTTTCTTTAGTTTCACTAATTTCATAGTGGCCATTCTATAAGGGGGCTTTGATATGGGCCTTGAACTAGGGATTAAATCAATGAAAAACTCAATTTCTCATTCTGGAGGATGTCTAGGTAAATCTTCCGGAAACACATCTACATATTCTTTCACAATAGGTATATCCTCTATTTGAACATTCCTTTCCTTACCCACAGTCATTTCATTATCTTCCTCCCTAATAATTGAATTTAGTTGAGCTACTAGGTGTGGATCTAGATAATAATTAGGTGGTGATGATTCTGCTCTAAAGATAAGGTGTTCCATATCATCATCATCAAAAATCGTAACATCCTTATTCTTACAATAACTCTTCACATCATGGTCTGAAATCCAATCCATACTGAGGATTATATCAAACTCCATCATAGGTATGACTATGAGATCAGCAGATAAAGAACATTTATATGCTCTAATGCGGACTGATTCACAAAACTTTGTTGCAGTGATACTTCACTTAGGAGTTTTAACTGACAACTCCCTTGTTAGATCAAATTGAAATATCTAATTTTCTCAGAAAACTAGGAAGATATGAAACAATGCGATGATCCAGAATCAGATAATGAATTTTCTAAACTTTAGGAAACCATTAAATTACCAGCCACCACGTCTTTCGGAGCTTCTACCTCAGCAGTAGTGATAGAATAAGCTTGGCCTTGATCCCTTGGCCTTTTCTGAGGTAAGTTCCCTTGATTCCTAATACATTCATTTGTATAATGTCCCATCTCTCTGCAGTTGTAGCATTGAACATCGGTAGCTTCTTTCTTCCCCTTTCAATCACGAGCTTGGTGGCCTTTTTCACCACACTTGTAACAAACTCATGTTCCCTTCAAACAAGTACCAGGGTGTTTCTTCCCACATTTACTGCAGGATGGATATTCAACTTTTCCCTTCTTCCCCTTATTTCCATTCCCAGAGTGATCAATAGATCTTTTCTTCTCTTTCTTTGCTTTAAATTTATAAGACTTAGAGAATTATTTTTCTGTCTTGAGGGCACATGAGACAATATCTTTGTACGACGAGAAGATTGTGACACTAATGCTCAACAAAGAAATATTTTTAACCCATAAAAGAAACAATCAATCTTACTGTTTGGGTTACGTATATAATCTACAGTATACCTTGCTAACCTTTTCAAGTTAGCCTCATACTTTGCGACATTATCATCCTCCTTTTGTCTCAGACTCAGAAATTGCCTTTCCATATATGCTTGATGGTCACGAGGAAATTATTTTTCAAAGAAAATCTCTTTGAACTCTCTCTATCCCATATTTGATACTTCATCATCTTCCTATTTGTTTTGTATCAATGACCAATATTGATCAACATCTCTAGTGAGGCGATAAACTGCCATGATAACTTTTTCCCTTTCACTACTCCCCAAAGCCTGAAATATTTTTTGTAGGGAACATATCCATTGCTCAGCTACCAATGGATTTGTACTCTCATTGAATTTTGGTGGTTGTTGTCTCATGAAGCGATATAACATTGATCCACCAGGTTGTAGATCAGGGTGCTCCATACGTGTAAGGTTATTATTCATAACCTGACTGAGTTGTCCTGGTATGGTGATTAACTAATCAGCACCAGTTGCATCACCATCTCCACTATAATTATCTTGATAAGCAGGGAAATCCCTACATGAAGTGTGTGCATTGATATAATTTCCATTCCTTCCACTAGGTGCCATTTCTAAATAATGGCGTAAACTAGATCAGTTTATGAATCAAAATACATAATTCCATAAATGTAAAACACTTAACCTAAATTGAATAGTTTATGGATATAATCCATAATCATAAAAATGTTTTATTTGAGGAAGTATATACTCATAAAGCCTTCATAATGTTTTGTAAAGAAAATGAGAATTTTCCTAAGCATATCACCCAGGTGTGTTGTAACCAAGAGTACTGCAAGGCCTATTGTCGTGCACCAGTTCACGTTCAAGTTTAGCTCAAAGTAGTGTTTTTGGGTTTTACCCTTAGGTACATCTATGCCAGAGCCGCCTCTACCTACTTGTATCTACACAGGTATGTATTGCTCGAAAAACTCACAAAATCTCTACAATACCAAAATTCTTGGAAGATATTCTTTACTAATCATCATAGTCCATCTTAGGTCTATGTGCTCTAATCAGATTTTATCTAAATCTGGCTTCCAAGGTTTGTATTAAACTTCCTCTGATACCAACTATAACTCCCTAACCCTAGTTTCCCAGAGTCGGTGCATCATTACATAACATTGGCATGATCACAAAAGATCAAGTCTCGAAAGACTGATTAGTTTAGTAGCCTTGGAATCACTAGATACATTCATAAATGTTACATTACATTATAAAGTGAAAAACTACAATAATATAGTCTCCATTTTCCACACTCATATCCCCTTCAGACTATCCCTGCAAGTCATTCATAAAATACTTCTTCACATCCTGGGAAAAATTAAAACATTGAAAGGGGTGAGCTCAGATGCTTAGTAAGGATAAAAATCTAGAGGAAACATTCATAAACAAACATAAACATTTAAGGAAATGTATAACCAAAACAAAAGAATTTTAAACTTGAACTTCAGAATAATATGAAGAAAATAAAATGAAATAATTCCATTTAATTATTCACATGGATATTCTACTAGTCGAATAATCACATGCAATATCAATAACCACTTTTATAATGATGAAATGCATAATTCCATACTATCATAACCACATAGCCAAGGCCTCGTGCCAAGACTACAAATAAGATCTTGTCAAGGCCTTGTGCCAAGACACTAGTTTGTCTCATGACACCTATCGATGCATTGAGGAGCTATATCAAGCTCCACCCATCACATAATAAGTCCAATGCATTCCTCATATGAACAGGTTTAAACATAACATAAACATTTGTATTAAAACTAGCATACAAAATGTCAATACCTTCTCCATAAACCATGAATGGTATAAAAATAACACATCCATAGTCAAACATATCACAAAACCTTCAATAAAATATGGAAGTTTTGTATCATAATAAATAAACATCAAATAAGATTAAAATCCATCAAAGGATGTTGACATAGATGAAATCAAAAATATTGGAGAGAAATATCTCTTTTTTGAAATCATTTAAAATTCACATAATTATAAAATAAAACATTTACTTTGAAAATATTCTTATAATATTCTAAGGGAAGCTTTAACGATTTTATAACGGCGGAAAATAGTCGCACCCGCCGTATAAGTATAAAAACATTCTTACCTTAATTCTATCGAAAAGGTTAAAAAGGACCTTGTTTGGAAAACGATAAAAAGATTACATTATAAAATTCTTATAAAAAGTCAAAAAGGTTATAAATGACTTTATCCCATTGTCTTTAAAATAGTAAGAATGATTTGAAATACATTTAAGAAACATGTATGTGGATGATAAAGAGGTCCCAATAGATAATTATGTATAAACAACCTCGGATAATAAAAAGATTGTGAAATAAACTCTTACCTTGTAATTTTCCTTGTTTGAGGGTAGGTTAACCTCATGTATAATGGTGAAATAATTGTTATTAAATTATTCAAGAATCATATACATTAATATTATATCATATATGATCTTTTAACATTTCATTGTTAATAATATCTTAGTATTATCGTCATTTCGGGTGTTATCATACTCGTTTTCTTTTATATGTATTGTTACATAAGCCGTGTTTGTTATGGATAATTTTTATATTATTCATATCTATAATGATATAATTTTCTTAAACATTACTTTTAATCATCAAATAATAATTAGTCTCGAATGGATATGATGGGGAATGAATCTCATCGCGTTCGTGGAGACGGTAGTCTGTACGTATGCACGAGCAACAATATCATTATTCTGATATTAAAATAATATATAATTGGATGGTATATCATATATACAGAATATTTATAATGTTATATTTATTATTTACATGAATTACACATCATTATTATACATATCCAAATAATAATGTTTTGAATAACAATTACACCACGACGTGGAGACAGTAAGCCATCCGTACGCACGTATGGTGGCATGTCATTCAAATGATGGATAGAATACTGAATATGGTTGTACCAAATTTATAATAACATCACATTATATATAATATACTGGAGTTATTATTTTATACTGGGAAAAGAAAATAAAGAAGAAGTTGAAGACGAAAGGAACTTGAAAGAGGGTGGTGAAAACATTACCTCTTACTCAGGTTCTTCCTTTTGATTTGATCAAAATGGATCCTTAGGTTGGCTTTCTGATCATACTAAAGTCTCTAGGTTTAATTGAGGGAAGTTGAGAGAATATTTGGGCAGGGTTCGTTAGAGCCAAAAGGCTTTGAATGTGTGAATTAGTGAGAATGGGGAGTGCCCTTTTATAAGAGGGGTGAGGGGCACCTTTGGAAAAGGTAGAAATATTATTTTATAAAAAATTAATATTTGGTTTCTAATAGATAAAAAGTGTATTATTTAAATTTTAAGGTGTTTATAGGTCTAAATAATTTCAACCAAAAGATTTTAGATAGTTTTGGATCACTATATTAATCTTATATTTTAGTTTTAACTCTTAGTTAATTAGTTTGACATTTACCATGTCACTTTATATTTGTATATTATATAGTTAATAAACTTACTATATACATCCAAGAGACCCCAAAGTAGTCCATTAATAATACACCTATCATTATATAAGTCCTTTTGCCGAGCATTAGATTTTTAGGAATATAATACCAATTAATAATATAATATTTGTTTTAAAAACTCTTTTTTGTCAACTTTGACAATATTGGGTATTTTGTTTTATATAAATTCATAACAGCATTATTAATTCAAACTAAATTAATATAACCATTCATAATATGTAATATTAACCTATAAAATTAGTCTAATTCATAAAAAGTTTGAAATTACATTTATTTTGATATTTATAATATCAATTATTTGGTTCTTTCATTAATAAGGAAAATACTGCATCATTATTGTGTCATAAATAAATTTAATTATTAAATGTCTAAAAATTATAAATAAAATACCATTATGTATAAAATTTGTTTATCTTCCTAATTAATATTTATAGTCGAAAATATAACATATATAACCCGATGTAGAAATTGTTTTTCTAAAAGATATATGCTTATGTCATTTTTGTGTTTACTTTAACTTAATTAATATAAAGTGTCCCTGTCACCTACAATTGGCTCCATGGGGTCCCAAAATCGGCCCAAAGATGCCCATGGTCGGACATGTATCCACCAATAAGGTTAAAACACTTTTTAGGGTAATTTATTATTATTATAATATTATTTTTTTACCCTTATTTACCGTATTTACCCTTTAACAATGGTAAATAAAATATTTACCGAACTATTCCAATTGTCTAAAAATAAAAGATACTTATTTACAAAATTTGGACATCCTGATTCCAAATATGGAATCCATTTTTCCAAATTCAAAACAAATAAGTGGCAGAAATTAATTTAAAATTAATTCCCGTTATCAAAACAAAAAGCGTGTTTTTAAGAAATAATACCTATCAAAAGATTGGAACTTGTTTATGTCTGGTTTAATTGTGAAATTAAGTCAAATGGCCAACATTGTATTAAATGGTAAAAATATATTATAAATATTCTTTAAAACCATTAAAATTCATAATTTATCACTATTAATTATTCTGATTAAAAAAGTTGTTTTTAATTAAAAATTAGTAATTTTCACTATTCATCAAAATATAAAAGTTATCCGAAAAGTACCAAAATTTCACCCTAGGCTAAATTTGATATTCTGAATCCAAAAATGAAGTCCATTTTGAGATATAAGATTTATAAAATTTATAAAATTGGGTATTACTATTCATAACGGCTAATTTGATTGGTTGTGTTGTGTGTTAGAACTCGAAGTTGCATACACCACACGCGACTGTATTATTCAAAGTAAAGTGTACTGTGGAAGATTGGGGTGTTACAATGCATATGTAAAGACTACATTCATAATGAAAATCCATGGTTTATTTTTCATGACATCCTTACATGGTTGGTTTTAAATGAACGTATACTGTAAAAATTTAATAATAAAAAAATTTAATCATTCTATAGTAAATGCTCCCACAACACCTTTGACTATAGTAAACACATCGATGTTGTTTTTATGATATTAAGAAAAAAACCCAAAACAACGAACATTAATTTAACCATTTTAATAACTAAATAAACATGCTAAAAATAATATAAATAGAATAATTAGATTGTAAAGGTACTGAAAAAATTATTTTAACCAAGTAGAAAAATTATGTAATTTGTTTATTATGGAGTTAGAGAATGTATGAATCTATACATGACTTAAGGTATGGTACATTACTTTAAAATTTTACTTAAAATATTTTATACTCATTTTCCAAGAAATATATGTTATTTTAAATGTTTCTAGAATATTATTATTTATAAATAAAACTATCACAATGTTAATTTTCAACTCTCTTTGACTTTATTTACATAGTTTTAAAAAATTAATTTTTTCAACATTTTCTGTATGAGTTATTTATAAATTTTTACTAAAGTTTAAAAAGAATATTTTCCTAAAATATATGGCCTAACAAACTTTTCCTCTCAATATAGACATTATTCAAATCAATAATCCTTTACAAGTTAAAACTATTTTTTAAAAATAAAATCCATTCACAAACTTCATTTTATTTTTTTAGTTTTAAGTGTTTCCAGATTAGAATGATATTTTTTATTATGGTTATGTGGAAATTGAAAGTGTCTTTCTTATGGATTTAAATGAATCTTAAAGGGTTTTATGATGAAAATGTTAAATATTAAAAATAATTTTTTCATGATATAGTACTTTAGAATTATTTACGATGATAGGTGAGTACAATATGGCTAATAACGATAGAGGAGCCCAATATATCTCTCCAATTAATTAGTAAATGATTTTGTCATTGAAGGTGAAAATGATGAAAAATACTAGCTTTGTTACTCTAACAAAATTAACTGGGATTAAACTATTTCTAAAATAGGTTAAACATAAGTGTAGATGAGTTATGAATTTTATTCTTCAGGATACCTATTTAAAAAATTTAATATATTTTTATGGAATTTATTTTATTTCTTGAGTGAAGAAAAGTCTACAAACATTTAAAGGTTCCTATTTTATTTTTCAAGAAATGTTTTAATGAAATCTAATATACCTCATATTTCATTAATGATTTTTTATGATTTAAATTAGTTTCAAAGGTTTTATTTTTGAAATGGTTTATGTTATCATGTGGATACTTTATATTTATTTGATGAATATTTTATTGTGAAAAAGGTAAACATTTTTATGTGTTTTCATGGTTTTCACTAGACTAATGGCTTTCCCTTATTTTTACATCCCATCCTAAGATTTTAATTGTCATCCTATGTTTTCAAATGTTTCTCATATAACCTAGGAAAAGGTAGAAAATATTATGAATTATATCTCTGAAAAAAATTTCCTTCAACAAATCAAGTGTCTTGTGATTGAAATGATGTAGTGAATTTAAGAACCTTGTGTTTAATGAATTAATATACATTGAGTGGAATTTTCCACCTTTTTTGTAATTGTTTTATATGCATGTCTTTTTAATTATCTAATACACTAAACCATAAATTTCTTGGAAATATGAGGAACTGAAACCCTTATTATAACTAATTTCATCATGGGTTCATTATGAAACAAATTATTATAGTTCACCCATACTTGGTCACAATACTAGCATAGAGTAGAATCTCAAATAGGTGCATAAACTCATATGCATAAGACACCTACACGTGATACTAGGATGTAGTTAACTACTCCATTTTAGAGAAAATATATTTTTTTTGCGGAGTGACGTTTTTATCTTTCTTCAATAAACACCCAAAATTACTCTAAAATTTTAGACCCTTGAAATTAATAATCATGGTAAGAAGTTTCCACCTTAATCATTTCCCCATTTTTTTAATGATCCCTAAAAACATTAAATTTATTTACAACAAAAATCTCATCCATCACCACCTTGAATCACCTTAGGTGAAATGTTTTCCCACTTTCGATTTTTTGGGAATCCATAGGTAAGTTCAGTTTAGGAAAAACTTCACACTTATCATGTATAACAGTGAAGTAACTACACCATCACTCTAAATCTATGTGAGAAAATCATGATGTAGAAATTAATATCTCAATAGGGTATTCTATGATTCGTAAAAAACCTATTTTAATTACTCCCCTAACATATAGAACTATCACACATCATAACGTCATTCCCTAGGGATTGTATCTCCCCCTAATTTTATGCCATATACTTTCCTTGAATGAGAAAGACCTTACACCACTTACAAAATAACTCAACTCTAGGTTGTCACTTTTAAATTTCAAAATCATTTCTCCCCCTATGATATTAAACCCCAAGTTACCCACCAAATAAGAAACACACTAGATGAAATTCTAGAATCCATTAGGGAGTTGGGAGCTTCTAAACCTCCTCATGTTGATGGATGTGGTTTAACCTGGATGTTCAATCAATATTTCTCAAATTTGGTGTGCCCAAAAGATTAGTCATAATGTCTTACATATTGTCTTCAATTTGGAAATGTACTTAAGTTACCATTCCTTATTAAATTTTAATTTAATTTAGTGATACCTAATCTCAATATTCTTGGTATGTGATTGAATTACTTTTTTTGTAAAATTAATAACATAATTGTTATAATATAAAATAACCATCTGTTACTTCATATCTTCCCTAATATCAACAAGTTGTTACTTCATTCATAAGAGTTTAGTGCAAGCCTTAATCAAAAAGTTTTATTTTTCTAAAAAAAGTTATTAGTGAAGTACTTTCTTATATCTTAGTAAACCAACCCACACATTTGATATAAATGGAGAAGGAAACACCACTCATAGATGTTTTATCCAAAATATCATTATCCCATTCACCATTAAAAAATGATAAAAATTCATGGTACTTTACTACATAATAGATATAAAATTAAAATTAAATGTTCCTTGGATGTACCTCTGGATCATTTAACCATTGTGAGATTTTATTTATTTAAAATACTCTAGATATGAGTTGTTAAACCTGTTAAAAATACCACATTTGGTTGTGTTCTATTCAAATATAGTAGGCTTCCAATTATCCTCATGTACAAGGTGGGGTTCATAGATTTACTAATCTCATTCTTCCCATGACTCATTTTCATCGTAATTGGAGTCAAAATATTTTTGGAATTATGCATGTTAAACTTATTTAGTAAAACTCTTGTATACATTTCTTGAGAGTTGAATGTTTATTCCATATTTCATGTCAATTTTAACTGAGTAAAATGTGTGATTTAACCAATCTGGTGTATTTCTCATTATTATTTCATGTGACTAAAAAATTATTCCCAGTATTTCTACTTGGTTCCAAAAAATATGATATTATCCACATATACAGTCACCATAAAATGGTCTTCCTTGGATGGTTTCATATTGAGATAATTTCAACACCACCCATTTGAAATTAAATATTTTTCAAATATGAATCCAAATGATAATACCTTGATCATTGTTCTATCTTTAGAACAAATAAATCTGTATTCAATCCAAAAAACATTTGTTTCATCACTTCTAATAAGAAATACCATTGGGTTTTCATTACAGACTCCTTCAACAATTTCATTTTGACATCTATCTAAAAAAATTTATACTCTCTTTGATTTTCCATATCAAAAAATATCATAATTGACAATATTTTGTATACAATGGAAATAATTTCTTCAACATAAAAAAATTAAATTTATTTATAACACTTATACACTAGCTAAGACTTGTTACTGATCAAATTTTTATTATCCATGATTTTTTCTTAAAGTTTCACTTCATTCTGATATTATGGGGCACAGTAAATCTGAAAAATGTTCCACCTTCACAAGGTGTTTCACAATCAAAAAATTATATGACATACTATGGAATAATATTTCCCTTTCTTAACCCATCATTGATCTTCCAACCTCAGGGAAATTATGACACACACCTTTCCACCAACTACGAATTACAAGCAATTAATTCACCTGTTAGAATAATATTTCTATCAAATATAATATATATATAACCATTATTAAATTAACATCACTTTACTCATCATTATTGGGATATGGATTTATCCTCACAAAGAATTCTCACCAAGTTCAAACCAATAAAATAGGGACCAACATGGCCATATATAATGAGTTTCTAAAGGATATATCCTTATTAATTCTTGAAAACTATTATTATAATAGAATTAAATATATAATATCTTTTTCTACCATAATACAATAAATTAAATAATTGAATCTTTTATAATATAATCAGTAATCTAAATCGCCTTCTTAGTCTAATCATATTTTTTATGTTTATTAGACATGGTCAAATTTATCTTGAATCCCATTACTTATTGAATACCCTTATATAACTAGTAAGTTATGTATGGGTCTTGATTAGAAATAGAAGATGATTGAACTCCATGTAACTTTATTATAGTGACACTATCCATTTACATATATCATTACATGAATTTAAGAATAATTAAACATCAAATTATACGCCATGGATCATAAATGCTACTGTCTTGGAGATTGGGTACATAATTAAACATAATGATTCTAATTTAAGAAAAAAAATTATTTTATCTTAAAAAATAGATATTGATTTCCTATGTGCCCTTAAATTTTCATTGGATAACTTGGGGAATACAAGAACAGAGGGATGAGCTAAAAATCCAAGTAAGGAAATAACCCTTAAAATAGTGTTTAGTACATGGGTTTGAGGCATAACATAATAACATAAAAAGGAGTGGAACATGATTAAACATATGTAATAATAACATATATAACATGGTATAAAATAATAATGGAATAAGATTAATGTTTCAGAAAAATGAAATGTGACTTTATCATGAGTCAAGGCTCATTGCACATGGAGGATCACGAGTTAAGGCTAACCACCAAGACTGTTGCACATGGAACATGGGTCAAGCCTAACCATCGAGACCATTTCACATGAAATGTCATGAAACTAAAAATTACCCCATTAATTTCAGTGCTATCTAGTTTCACCCATTATTACATGTTCATGAATATGTGTGCCACATGAAGAATTATACATAAGTAAAGAAACATAAACATTATGATTACCTATGGAAAGAATTGGGTATCATAATCATGTAAAAAGGAATAACATAAGGGAATATAATAATGGTGTCTATAAAATAAAATATTGATAACAAAAAATAGTCATAGATCATGATACGTGATTTCATACTAATGTTAATATATATATAAATAAAGTTTATGAATCTTTGTAAATAAACCATTTTGTTGTAGTTAAGGAAAATATTAAAGATTATTTAAATGCAAAAGGGAATAATTGTTTGTATAAAACCATTAATAAACGAAGATATATTTTCCTGATAAAATGAGATATTTACTAAAATAATAGTTCCTCAAAATTTATTATGTATTGCACCTCAAAACGGGTAAGAAATCAGGAAGTTCCTTTCAATCTGGTTTTCTTTTTTGGAATATTGTAGAGGTAACGTTATTAAAACATGTATTAACCCCATCCAATAAGGATGATTTGTTATGGATACATGATTTTGAAACATATAAATATAATTTAGTATAATTAAATAAAAATAACTAAGTTTTACATTGGGTAAATTTGGAGAAAACATAACCAAATAGAAATATGGAGGATGGGAAAGGAACCCTTTCCTTATATCTGAAACGGTTTAGCACTTGATCTTAATATCCTGAATAATGAAATTAGATTCCCTAACTAATAATTACATAACAAATTCTAAAATTAATTGATTTATTATATTTTTATTAATTTAATTTATGACATTTTTGATGAGTTATAGTGTCCAATTTCATCATTCCGAAGTGGTAGTTTTCTCAGTTTTCATGATTAGTTCACTTGAATATGAGTATGGAAGTTCTTGTTGAATGGGTATAATTATTCGGAATTAAAATTATGTCTTATTGATGAATAAAAATATGTTTCATTGTTGTTATATATTATTTTTAATCTAGATATGATTATTAGAAATTATATAACATGTCAATGATAATCATTTAGATTAATTTTAGCGGTATTTTATCACAACAAACTTATTTTGTTTTATCATTTAGTATTATGTATATACATTACTTAAAAAGAATAAAAAGGGATAAAAATAAATTTTAAAATCTTATTAAACCATTATAATGGTTGTAAGACCAGATTTTATGTATATAAAGTAAAATGAGAACTTTTCAACCATGAAGGTGATAAATCAACCCCACACTGTCAACAGTTTCATTTTTAGAAAAAAAAGAGAGGGGAGAAGAGGTTTGATGATGTATTATTGAATTATCATAATAAAATTACATTAAATTTCATTTTATATAGTTATCCTACCATTTCATTAGGATAGGTGAGGAAAGATTAATAAAAGTAAAAACATGAAAAGAAATTAAAAGAAAAGAAAGAGGAATTTACCTCTTAAATTTATCCTCATTGAGAACCTCCTTAGGAAAATGGTTTTCATCTTTTGATGAGACCAAGAGCTCTTGGATTTTGGGTAGGTATTTGGGAAGAGTATTGGGAAAACTTTTTATAAGTATAAAATCTTAGAAGGTGTGAGGAGAAGAGGTGGTGAGGGGTGGTATTTATAGTGGTGGGGAGGGGTGTTTTCCCCTTATTTAATTCATTAGTTTATTATTTTTCCTTAATAATATGATTAATTTGATAATTATCACTAAATATATTAAAATAATAAAGGGAAATTTGATATTATATTTCCTACATTATCGATTAGTTAAGGAATGATTTATTTTACATATAATTTATATATACCATAAATTATTGTATTTAACTATTCACAAAAAAATCAAGTATTTAAGAAAAATTAAAAAAATTCACCCAAACCATATTTTGACATTTATAATTAAAAAATAAAATCAATTTTATTAAAATAATTTTATAAATATTAGAAATTTAATTTTTAAAGAAAATCATCATTTACTCAAAAAACACAGATTTTAAAATTATATCTAATTTTATAACACTTTGAAAAATTAAATAAGGTCTCATAAAATTATCTTCAAATAATAACACAAAAAATAATTTATGAATTAATATTATGAAATTACATTTTATTTTAAATTATAAAATTAATCATAAAATTTTAATTAAATATTTATGAATAATAAAATAACAACAATTAATTAATAATTTTTAAGACATTTATTTAATTAACTATGATATAATTATATAATATTTCCATTTAGAAGATAAAAATATATTATTTATAATTTCATAGGTGAGGTCACTATTATATTGGTTGTTTGACTATTCATAAGGTTCACATTACTATTTCAAAGGTCAAGTTACTATTTCATTAGTATTGGTTCTCTAACTTCTTGAAATACTTCTTATTTCATTCATTATTAATTTTTAAATTTTCTATTGTTTTATTAATGTTTTTTTCATGATTTATAATTTACAACACAATTATAAGAATATAATTTTTATTGAAAAATTTTTGGGTCATTACATTATTCTCCCCTTATAAAATTTCTCCCTCAAAATTTCATTTTACATACTTTGGGGAAAAAAGTTAGGGTGCTTCTCCTCTATCACTTATTCTAGTTCCCATGTTTCCTCTTTGTACTTATGGTTCCTCCATATTACTTTGAATAGGTGAGTAGTCCTATTTTAAAGAAATTTATCTCTACAGTACAAGATATTCAACTGTAGTTCGTTGTAAGAGAGATCATTTTCTAATTGTACAACCTCTTAATTCATTACATGTGAGGGATATTGTATGTACTTCCTTAAGAGGGAGACATTTAATATAATGTGTACATAATACAATGTAGGTTGAAGTACTAGTAAATAGTCCATGACCCCAACATGATCAAGGATCTTGAAGGGATTGTTGTACCTGAGACTTAGCTTTCCTTTATTCCCAAATCTCATGATCCTCTTCCATGGAGATATGTGGAGGAATAACATGTCTCTAAATTTTAACTGAAGGTCTCAAAGAAGATTGGATGTATAAATTTGTTCTCAACTTTGGGAAACCTTGATGTGTTTCTAAATGGGTTTCACCTTCTCACTACCGGAATAGTGATCTATACCAACGCCCATGTCCCAAAAGTTTCATAAAACCATTAGTATAGGGTTACTTTACCAACTGTTTTCTCAGAACCATTTGTAAAGGGTATTTTATACTATGTTTTCCAAACTGTTTTTGAAAACTGTAGGGAAAGGGGTGCCAAAATATGGTTTTACCAATGGTTTTTGAAAACTGTAGGTATACACTGGTCTATGCCAATGGTTTTTAAAATCTTTTGGAACAGAAGATATATCCCAATGGTTTTTAAAAACATTTTAGATAGGTTCCCCCCAAATACAGCAATGAGCTCCACTCCCCATTCCATATCTGTTTGAGTTTTCCCCTATAGTATAGTTTCTCTCTTCCCAACCAGAGACTCCGGCTCCTCACAGGCGATCCATCCTCATTTAAATCATTTGATTTCTTCAACTTCAAATTGGCGAGTTTGAGTTATATCTTCAATATTAATTTATTTTTGGATTTTTATATACCATGTTTAGTTTATTTCCCCCATCAGGCTATAATATATATCATTTTGGGTTTTCCATTTATTATTCCTAAAATTGAAATTGGCATGTAAAAAATACTTGAGCCTATACATTGAGAATTAATTTCCCTTCCAAAACCATAGCTAACATCTCTAATTTTTTCACGCAAGTTAAAAAATATAAGTGTTTTTAGGGAACTATATTTTCCCACATTGGTCATGTTCACACTCATATTTTGAGGTATTTTATTTTTAAAAATATTTATTTTATTAAAAAAGGGAGTTCCAACAATTACTTATTGAACATTTTTATAGGGGTTTGGTTTTTAAGAGATAAATGGACACTATATTTTTTACTAATACCAGTGTCTTTAATCCTATATAATGAGGCATGTAAGAAACAAAAAATTGCGAATGTTATTAAAGAAAAATAGTTATTAATGTATTAAAACAACTTGACCTTTTGGGACTTTCTTGACACACATTTCACATTTTCATTTTCATTGGACACCACACAATAACAAATAACATTAGGGCCACTGATTTGGTTTCATATTACCAATATTCCCTCTCTAATATGTATTTTTCACTTTTTTATTTTGAATTTTATCCATGTATGATTGACATGTGGGTCACTATGATGTTTATAAATTATGATGGCTACCTAATAGTCCCCACTTATAATTGCACTGTTTTGGATGAAGTAAGTCCACTATTATCATAACTCATCAATGCATCCTTTATAAATGATTTCAAATGATTGATTACATAAATGTAAGTGAATTACAAAAAGGAATTAGGGTGATGTGATGTGTGTGAGTCACATGGGATAAGTGACCAGTGTAAGTCCTATTGGTGAAGTGACATATGGGGTGTACTTTGGAGAAGTGAACTATGTGAGGAACGTGGTAAGAATTCAGGACTTTTCCAAATTCATGTCTTAGGCTACACAACCCACTTGAGATGGAATAAATCTAACTTTGATCCTTGATATCCTTTACTCAATGATACATTAAAATATTTACATTAGTACAGTAGAAATATTGTATTCCAACTTCCATACTACCAATTCCTTAGAAAACTATTAATATTTTATATTAATAAGTTGATGTAAGCATCTATGAGATATTGGATATTTTTGTACCATGTTATTTCCTATTATATGACCCTAGACATCTAAACCTTGTAAAGCATTTAAGAATTACCATTTATTTTATCCTAATGAAGAACAATTACTACTATATAGCCATAGAGTTATAATGAACTTATCATCCTAAAGTGGGGAGTCCCTCTGAAATATTGGCATGTATCGGCGTAAGGTAAATAAACACATTGGGGTTTTCCATGTAGTATGTCAACCCTTCAATAACTCATCTTGCTGGATTAATATCATTTTAATTGAGCACCTACATGTTTTTAGTTCATAACACAAATATGGATACCTTTTAAATAATAAACCATATATAAAATATCATCGATAACTACTACTATAATGATACCATTGATTAAAAATATATAATTAATTATGCAAAATAATGATCTCTATAAATTTAGACTTAAGGACAATGGTTTTATCATAATTATCCTAGAGAGATCATTGTTTATTCAATGATTTTCTATTACATCCACCTTGTTTCAATTAAATATCATGGATTTTTATTTATAGTATATTTTTATATATATAGTATTTTATTGTGTTTCATATTATGATTCTCATAAATAGTAGTGTGTCGGTTATGGTTTTATATAAATTGAACAATTATCATTTACTTAAATATATTTTCTATTTAAATTCAATCTCATTGAATTTCTTTCAATAAATAACTTATTGAAATTTATTATAGAATAGATACAAGTTGGATGTATGAAGTTGATCAGATCTCTAGCAATTTTCAAAACAATTTGGAGATCTTTTTAGATTTCACATTTGGCAATGCTTCAGATAGTGATCACACACACTTCCCATGTTATAATTTTGTTGTAAGACCTTGTTTGATCCATGAAGAAGTAATATACCATATAACCAAATATGGTTTTTAGAAAAACTACTATATGTGGTATCGTAATGGGGAAAAATGGAATCTCAAAATGCTGATGATCCAAATGAGAGGACTGGATTGGAGAATTTGATATATGACTGGTTTTTTTTATTCATCACCATGAGAACCATAGGATTTCAACCCAATAAGACTTTGATACAATCACACACGATGCATCACATAAAAATGAAAATGTATACAGATTGAAGAAATCGAATTATTTTTTGATGACTCTAGTATATAGGCACTGTTGTAAGATGAAAAATATGTAATTTTAAATCAAATAGTTTCATGGAAAAACATTGTATGGTATTTATATAACTTTCATCAATTATATTATTAATTTATTTATGTACTTACATCTATATGATGTACATATTACCTTAAACCACTATATGGAATGGAAGTTAGTTTAAGAACATTGATTTTTAAAAAACAAAATTCTTCCCTTCTTGAAAGATTGTAGCTTATTCTAGGAAGAAACTAATGAAAGAAACGATTGTATAAAATATGGAACATGGAAGCCAAAATCGGATAAAACACCATCTCATGTGCCATAGAAAGTAATGTGGAACTTTCCATTGATCCCTATACTCTAGAATCTTTTCACGTCTGAGAAAATATCAATAAAATTATGATGGAATGATACTCAGATAATGAATAATAATGAAGTGTAGGTTCACCCTACTGATGGATTTTCATGGTGGATATTTGATGCTTGGTATCCTGATTTTGCAGCTGATGTGCATTATGTGAGACTAGGACTTTCATGTGAAGGTTTTAATCTATTTAGGAAGACGCTTACTTTTCACAATACATAGACATTTTTCATACACATTTATAACCTTCTCCCCTGGTTGTGTATGAAAAAACATTCACTTTTATGAGAATACTTATATCTATCCCTTCTAATCTCAGAAATGATATAGACATATACATGAAACCTTTAATAAAATAGTAGAAACTTCATTGGGATATGGGTGTTCACTCATACGATTCATGTTTGAAGGAAATATTTCATATTCATGTTGCACTTATGTGGACAATCAATTATTTTCTTTCTTATGAAAGGATGTCAGGATGGATCACGAAGGGAAAACTTTCATGTATTGTTTGTATAAAGAATACTCAATCTAGATGACTGAAATATCTCAATAGTTATAGTTTTATGGGACATCGATGATCTTTTCCATTGGACCATCCATATATAAATATTCATTGAAGGTTTGACAATACCTTGTAGACTGATGATCCACCTCAGCATATGTCTGGAACTAATGTGCTTAATGAATTGAAAGATTTTAGTTATTCATTCAAGAAGGGTCAAATGAAATATATAAAAAGTAAGAATTTTTCTAATGATAACTATTAAAATTGGAATAAGAGAATTATCTTCTTTGAGTTGCCTTATTGGTCAAGCAATTTGTAACATCATTTCTTAGAAATAATCCACATTGAAAAGAATATATCTTTAATTTTTCTTTTCAATATTCTAAATGTAAAAAGAAAGACAAAATATGATTTACGATCTCGGCATGACTTGTTCGATTGGGGGATCAGACCATAATTTCATCCTATGTGTATAAGTGAAAATAATTGGCATGTTCCATGTGCTTCTTATGTGATGACACCTGTAGAAAAGAATCAATTTTTGGACGTACTAGAGACTATTAATGTTCTATATGGATATTCAATAAATATATTAAAATTATTCAGAAGAAGAGAATTGATGTTTAAATCATTAAACACTCATGGTTATCATTTCCTTCTGCATGAATTTATTCCAAGAGCAATACTTTATTGTTTTTTTCAATAATGTAAGGGCGTTAGTTATTCAGTTGTTCCATTATTTTATATATCTTTGTGGTAAAAAGTTTTCCATGTCTTTCTTGTAAAAAATGTTGGCGAAGACACCATAAATTTTTTATGAGTTATAGAAAATATTTTTTCCATCATTTTTCACATGGATGCTACATATGACGGTCCATCTGCCAATTGAAATAATTCTCAGAAGACCAGTAGCTTTTTGTTGGATGTATCCAACTAAATTAAATATGTAGACATTGAAATATTTTGTCTGAAATAGGAATCATCCTAAATGTTCTATCATGAATAGTTATATGGATCAAGAATGTATAGATTTCCGCAAAATGTATTTGTCTAATCTAAATACAAGAATTAACAGACTAAGGAGAAGTGAAGAAGAGAAGTATGGGAAAACTAAACCCAAATTTCAATCACTTCCTCTAATGGGTGTAATTTCTGGATCATATACATTGATGACATTAAGTCTTAAAGAGTGGTAGATGGCACATCGTATAGTGTTGTTCAATTGTGATTTGTTCAATGACTACATCTGGTAATTGAATTGAACATGTATATCTTATCTCAACTCTTGTAATTTTAATATATCTATTAAACTCATTCTATTTTATCTATATGGAATATAAATAAATTATAAATAGAAATCATTGTACTTTATCTTTGAGAAGGTGAGATACTTTTCATAGCAAATAGTTTTCTCTTTGGTTGAAATTGAAGGTATAAATTTTTATGTAAAAAATAAATAAAATCCATATTTAATTAACTTTAATATTCATTTATATATTAGATATCAAGTTATCCTATTGACACTATCTCTGTGGAAATAATAGCTATGTATTTTGGTCATAATATTGTGGTTCGTGAATGTAAATCAATTGTGATCAATGGGTACATATTTATTATCATTGAACGAGAAAAGAATATGATAACATGACCTGATGATGATGATATGATAACTACCACAACAGACTTTTATGATAGTGTATCAGATAATAGACCATGTTTTGAAAATATAGCTAATTATGAAGTCTTTGAAAAAAATAATTATATTGGATTATTACTCTCATGGTTGAGTCGTTATTGTGAAATGATAGTGTTCTGATTCGATGATGATGCAGGGAACCTTTATTGATGATTGTGGATTTCAAGATATTGACATGACTCTTACTCTTACTACCGATTATCATACGTTCTGGCATCAATGGAGAAACATGTTTTTTTTGTAATGATCATCTTTGACATGAATTTGGTGCCATTATTGAAGTAATCCCAATACATACTTTTGTTGATGTCAATGATGGAATTGACACCATACCTAGTCCCATTGGCCCTAATCCATTTATTATTTATGATGACTCCAATACTTTAATTGTTTGAGTTAATTGTGAACCTAAAGTTGTGGTGGAAAATATATAGAAGTTTCCATCTGTGTTCTCAGTTTTCTTGGATTAGCTCTACTTGAGTTGCTGAGGTTTGTGCTATACAAATCGATTTACTATTGATTACAAATATTTTTTATCTAACTAGACCTTCTTTTCATTTTCAATATTTACTGGTTGTAGATTTTTTTTCTGTTTTATTTTATAATATTGAATTGTATTGTATTCAGACCTTCTAAACCAAACAAAACTGAAATAGTTAAGTTATAACAAAAAACTAGATTAATTGAATTTGACATATTAAACTAATTTATATTAAAATAAAAACCAATTAAAATAATAACCTAAACCAAAATAATAGCAAAATTTCCTTTTTGAAAATATGAAGAAAATGACCAAAGAAAAATAATTCATGTCTCAATGTTTTTTTATTTTTGGTTACACAGTAGTTATCCATTTCTAATTACATTCAATAAAGAAAATGAAACCATATGAGGAGCAGCAAAGAAAAAAGATGACGAACAACAATCGTTGAATGGATGAGATGGGAATTTCTCCATTAGTGATTGTTATCAGTATTTTATTTTAAATATATATATATATATATATCAATAAAATATAATTTCATTTGATTAATTTTATTTTATACATTTACACAGGATATACCACTTAGGTTTCAGTTATTTCACAAGCATCCTAGTAGAGTTCTGAGTACTCGAGCCGATGGTATGAGGGTGGGTAGTATGAGAGCTAGGCACTCCAATCAGTGTACCCATTTAGACCCCACCCCTTCTACTAACATACCATATTCTACACATTATCATCCCTCTATGTCATTAGGGACACACAAGATATTTCCACCCCCGATGTTTTCACCAGCATTCACATTTGAGCCTCCTCACCCATCTTTACCATAACCCATGATGACTCATACTCCTTATCCATATTATGGAGTTTGTCAATCATCCATGCCATCTTCTTTATAATCTACTTGTTTTTATACAGGCTTCTATATTCATTCTTTGACTCCTGATCCAACATAATATGTGCATACAGAGCATACACTGTGACCCACTCCACCATTACAAAGTGATTTTCTTTTAGTGGCATTAGATCCTAAGGCACCCATTGAGTATACTATTGCATTTATATCTTAGAACCCTAAAACAAATTACCATAATTTATTTTAATTATAACATGTATCGATATGTTATTTTTTCTATCATAACAAATACATCTACTAAAAGGTAGAGGGGGATGGGGCGTACACACATGCATTTGTTGTTGAACCACCACACACAGTTGATGGTGGACTACAAAAATGACAACCAAATGATAGAAAAAACAGGGCAGCAAAGTCGGAGTTTTTTGACACACTTTTCAAATACTCTTACATCATTCATGTTAGCTAGATCTCATGGAGACAGTTTCCAAATGAAGTTCAGGATAATTCTTGGGAATAGATATGGGTAAAATAATCTGTTGTATTTAATGTAATATTTATATATATATATATATAGATTAATATTTTGGTGAGAGCTTCAGTTTAATTTTCTCAATGGTGAGGGTGCACGACCAGAACATCTAACGATTTTGCTGAGCATTAGGAGCCTATAAGCATGATATTTATATTATATGGAATGGTAGAGTTGGAATATAGTTAGAGTTAGTACCTGTTGTGGATGATATTAAGTTTGAATAGTATTGTTAAATGATTACTCATTGGACAACTATCAAGTGTAAGTTATTAATCATATTGGAGGTATTTAAATGAAAATATTCATGTTTTAGGTTAATACTATATTTTATATTGTTAAATTTTATATAGAAATGATTTGGAAAAAACAAAAAAACAGTGATGCTAAAAAATACCTCCACACATTGGGTCGTACTACAACGTCATATCGAGAGAGGAAGAAGGTGTGACAGTTGTTTATAATTTTTCTTTAAGACATGAACATTCAATTGTTTCCTCTATAATTGATTCAATTTATAACGTTTTAATATAGTTTTAATTATAAAATTCAACATTGGTACCCTATTTTAAATTATGGTTTCCTATATTCAATTTCATTTTAGAGGTAGGTATTTAATATTGAAGTATGCATGCCTCGGTAAAAACTATTTTGATTGCGTAGAAGGAAAAAAATATGGAAGTGTGGTTAATGAAACGACATAACAGCAGATTTTAAGTTTTAAATTGTAGATTTCAAATTTTAAAATCTATTTTGTAACTAAATAATCTAATTATATTTTTATCAGGCTACTTTAGAGGCTAATGATTCTCAGGAACCTAAAAATTTTAGAAAAAATGCTCACTTATATCAGGTGTTGGGAAATGAGCACCCTGGCAGACTATGATGTTGACCTAGGAAGAGTATAGTCCTGAAAAGGTATTGGCCCTCTTCAGGTTCTAGTTTTAATGCTACCGGGTTTCAAAAAGTTAAGTAATGGGTAGAATAGGCTAAAAAAGTGCATAGGAGGAAGAATAATCTAGTAGGGTAAACACTGAATTTATGAAAATGATTAAAGTTTTATGTCTATCACTTCCACCAAAGGTCGGCATAGCTTGTGATGAATATATGTCATTTATGTGTTCTGTATATAGTGAACGAGGTAGAATTTCTAGTGGTGTTCGAGATGATTTCATTCTTGATGATGATGATGGAGAGGAAGAGGATGAGGATGAGGATGATCTCAAGACCGAGGGATAGGGAGAGGCCGAGGCCAAGGTGGAGGATTTGGGAAAGGATGACGCTAAGGATGTGGCTGAGGATTATGACGAGGATGAGGATGATGATGAGGGAGGGGCAGAAATGAGGGAAAGGATGATGATGATGATAATGGTGATAGTGAAAGTGATGGTGATGTGGTACAAATGGATCTGTTACATTTTTTATTGATATTACAGACATTTGATGTTTTCTTATTTGTTGTGATTGAATATATGTATGATTAGTATGGTCAAATTATGCTTGTATCTTTATTTTTTTATCTATAATTTTATTATATGAATTATATTTTTATATGGTATCAAATCTATTTCACATCCCTACCCATCCTTATCCATGAAACCCTCCCCAATGGACTACCCTCCCAGCCAAAACCACTCATGTCCATGGACACTCCTAATATCCCCTTCCATGTAATATCCTTACCACCCTCTCATAGTTCCATGATATCTTTTCAAGGACATGTTGGTGTGCACTATTCCACTACTCATGGACTTTCCTGTGGAAGTTTCCATAGTGTCATTTTTAATTATGTATTGTATATTGTATTATTTTCAATTTAATTGCAATTAGAGGTCTTTTTTCAATTTGATATCATTTTTTATATTTTATTGTTTTTAAAATTAAATTTTATGGGATATAGTATTTTACATTTTATATTGTATTAATACCATATATAATTCTGCATTAGTGTCATTTTGAAATTTCTATTGTAGGCATTAGTGTAATTTTATTATCATTTGTAGGTATTTGGAGAGGGGAGGCAGTTGTGCGCTGCTATTATAAGTTTCATAACACTATCCCAGTGGGTTAGAAACAATTGGTATAGATCTGAGAACTATATCTATAATAGTCGTTTCATTAGAACTGTTGGTAGAACTCTATACCAATGATTTTAGAACTATTGGTATAGAGTTAAAAATGAATATATACCAACAGTATTAAACTGTTGGTAAATATCTATTCCAATGATTTTCAAAAACCATTTTAATAGAGTAATAGATAGTTCCATATACAAATGGTTATTAAATAGCTATTAGTATATAGCTATCCCCATGCCTCAATAGCCAACATTTTGGAAAACCGTTGGTATAGGGTATACCAACGGTTTTTCAAATTTTTCCAACACTTTGAAATAGTTGGTATACCATGTGTTTTCATCAGTTTCTTCACAATTTCATAGAAAATATCATGCATTAGAATATTACATTCACCGACCTCATCCCAGTATGTTAGTTTTCTTCATCTTTTCCTATAAAGGGTTTTATAAGGATCCATTTGGATTCTTGAGCAGAAACTATTTTTGGAGGAGAATTAGATCAGTGGAATATGATAGTCACATCCCCCTTTGAAGTCCATAGAACATTATCTCAACAAGTATTATAGTTTCTAAATATTCTTCTTAGGTTTCCCATCAGTATTATGGTGATAGGTTGTACTGATGTTCAGATCAGTGCTTACAAAATGTTGGAGACTTTTCTAAAACATGGAGGTGAATCTCAGATCATGATCAGATACAATATAAAATGGAACTCCATGAATATTTACCACTTCATAGATGTATATCCATGCAAGTTGATCTAGTGATAATTAATCTCAAATTGTGAAAAAGTGAGCGATATTTGTAAGACAATCCCCAATAAACCATATAGAATTGTTTCCTCTTGATGTCTTTAGAAGTCCAGTGACAATGTCTGTGGTAATGTTCTCCCACTTCCATGTTGGTATGGGTAGTGGTTTCATCATCTCCTTATAATTTTTCTTTAATCCTTCACTTTATGATATACTAGGAACTTTGATTTATATTTAGTGATGTCCTTATTTACATTTTCCCACCAATAGTTTTATCAAATATCTCAATACATCATTTTCCTACCTAGTTGAATAGAGATGGTTGAGCTATGTGTGTTATTTAAAAGTTATTATTTATCTCTGGTTTGGATGGTATATAATGTCATTACCCAAACCTTATAACTCCTTCCACATCAATTTTAAACTATGAGGATTTCACCTTTAACATATCTTCCATCTACTTCTGGATTTCCACATTATTCCTCTGAGAATCTATTATTTTCATCACAATGGGTGGTTGAGAAATCTTTTAAGAAATGATTGATGATGTTGCTTACTTAAAGAGTCCCATGTATATACTTCGAAAATATAAGAATATTGGATCATTATCAATTCTCATTATTGATAAAGACCTGGGATCCTTCCTACTTTGAGAATCTTCCACATTCATTTCCTTACCATGATTGTAAAGAATTGAGTAGTAATAATCTATGATGAGATCTAACCATTTTTTTAAGTGTATATTAATCTCCTTCTATGTGAATATATATTTGAGACTCTTTTGATCACTATATATCCCACACTTCTCCCTATAGAGAAAACACAACCATATTTTCAACATAATGATCACAACTGCTAAATCCAGATCATCCGTACAATAGTTTTTCTCATGTTTTTTATAATACCTTGAGACATAGGCTATCACTTTATCATTTTTCATTAGTACAGAGCATAATACCTACATTGAAGAATCTTTTTCTTCTACAAAGAGTTCCCCACATGTTAGTAGTGTGAGAACCAGTGTAGTGATAATCCTCTTTTTCAACTCTTTGGAGAAGTCTTCACTTTCACTCATCCAAAAAAACTTTACTCCCTTCTGAGTCAGCATGGTTAGTGGGTTTGAAAAACATGATAAGTTTATTAGAAATCATTGGAAATACCCTTCTAGACCATGGAAACTGGGGATCTCAATTACAAATGTTGGTTTGTACCACTCTTTGATTGCCATTTTCTTGGACGGGTCCACATATATTCCTTTTCTAGGGATAACATAACCCAAGGATTATACTTCCTTAATCTAAAAAAATTACTATACTTTGAATAATGTTTCGACCTTTTCAATTTCATCATCACAATATTCAAATGCTCCTCAGGCTCCCCTTGCTCTTGGAGTATATTAAAATATCATCAATAAAGATTTCCAAAAGTTTGACATGGTAATCTCTAAATACTATATTCATTAAATTCAGGAAATTTTATAGAAAATTAGTGAGTCTCAAATGAATCACTATGAACTCATAATGTACATACCTTTTAAGAAAGATAGTTTTGGGAATATCATCCTACCTCACCTTTAATTGGTGATATCCTGAACGAAGGTCCACCTAATAAAAATAACTATCCCTGCATAGCTGAATAAAATTCCTTAATATGTTGTAGGGGATACTTGTTCTTTATCATGATTTTGTTGAGATCATTATAAACAATGTTTATTATCATTGATCAATCCTTTTTCTTCAGAAATAGGATTGGTTCACCCCATGGTAAAGCACTAAGGTGTATAAAACTATTGTCTAGATTCTCCTGTATCCTATTCTTTAGTTCTTCCAGCTCAACAATGGGAATTCTATGAGGTTTATTTGATACATTTTTTTATCCAGGAATATGTTCAATTGAGAACTCATCCTCAAGATCATAAGGAAGACTAAGGAACTCCTCAGGTAATACACCAGTGTAATCCTTCATAATGGGCATGTATTTTAGAATGATTCTATCATTTTTATTAAACATTTAAGCTAGATATACTTTCTCGTAAGGCAGTAATATCCACACCTGAGATAATGATTCTGAAGTAGATTCATCTTCTTACTTATAATTTTATCGAATTAGAGGATGCCTCGGTATGTGAATAGTAATATTCCTTTTCAATAGTTGATGTTGGATTTGAAAAAAGATAGCTAATCCATGCCCAATATAGAATCAAAGTCCACTAAAGGGAGTATGAAAAGATTTTTTTGGAGGTTCAGTCTACAAACATAAACTTGGGTGGAGTTATAAAATTTTTATACGATAATTTCCCCATGTGTTGTTCTTATAGATAACTCAACCTCCAAATTTTGAGGTGGTGTTTGAAAAGTTATACTAAAATTTCAAGATATGAGAGAATTTTAAGAATAAAAATAAAATAGTATGATCACTATTCTTGAATGAATAATCAGATTATATGTCAACACATATTTATTGGGATCCACATCCGCAGTAATGATATTATATACCCTTTCTTTCTTCCTTGGAGGCTTTTGTTGTTGATTGCCTCCAACAAACCATGAATTAAGGAAATTATTCAAATAATTTCCATTTTACTTTTTGTTGAAACACTGCACAATAGGTTGAGTATTGATATAAATCTTCCCTTCTTCTCCCAGATTAGTCAGACTCTTCATATCCCTTTGGTAGTTATTAGCTAGGTGCCCCATTCTTCTACATTTGAATCATTTTCCAGTTCCCTTCATATTGTTCCTAGGATGCTTCTTCCCATAATTTGTACATGTAGAATATTGTCTTTTCTTTCCATCATGGGATTTATCTAATGATCAACCCAAAATATACTCCATTTTTTACCATTTTTAAATGGTCCCATGAGACCAATAAGAGTATCCAATCTGCATTTCAATCTTAATGGCAGAATGGAAAATCCATTCGTAGCTATCAAAGTCTTAAATAACCCATTCATTTTATATACTTGGCTTTAATCCATTAAATAAGAAATTGTCCTTTATTTTGGTGTTCATGAAAAAGCCAGAGTCATATCTTGAAAGCCTTATAAATTTTGTTTTATATGTTCTTATAGAATCATCATACTTCTACTTAAGTTTGAGGAATTCACTTTTCATTCGGATACGGAGAGTTTAGGAAGAATATTTATTTAAAAAACATTTTCTTGAATTTATCACAATCTATGGAATCAATTTCCTCCTTTTAATTAATGTTTTTTATTAGTGACCACCACTGATCGTCTTTCCCATCAAAACAATAGACCGCCAACATAGCATTTTCTTCTTCTGATCATGGAGGATGGAGAATAACATTTCAGTGGAGTTAATACACTTTTTCATGAGTAGGGGATCATAACATCCACTAAACATGGGAGAACTTTTCTATATAAAGGATTAAACCAAAACTTTCTCTCCCTTAGGATAAGGAGGTAATTCAATGTGATTTAGGTTATTATTCATAACTTGAGCCAGCTGAGAAAGTATTATTATGATGTTTAAAGCACCCATTAGCATCATATTTGGCATATCATTTGGGAAATTGTCACATATTTTATTACATGTATTATTCTCATGAGTTCTTCTATTTCTGGAAATTAACTAAGAAAATAAAGTGCAATTTGGGTTCTTTAATACTTAATTAATATGCCTAATAAAAGGCAACATTTAACATAAAAGGATAAACTTATAAAGGAGAAGTATATCTAAGCTTTTGATTCCATAAGTTTCAATCTAGGTTATCCATGATATATTTCCTAACATATATTCTTATGGTAATTTTTTGTTCCCATAATAGTGGTTCATAATGATTTTATGAATTTTCCAAAACATATCCCCCGTAAGTGTCAAACCAGGTGCGCTGTAAGGCATTTTTTCATGTACCAGGTTACCCAGATTCAGGCCCAGAACACCTTTTTACAGTTGTTACTCCAAGGTATATCTAGTCCAAAACCACATCCACTTCTAGTGTCCAAATGGGGATGAAAATTTTTGATAAACCACATACTCTATTCTAAACAAAATTTATGGATTTTTTCTCATAGTTAGTATTATCCCAAGGGTTCTTGCTAAAGTGCTTAATTCCTTGTATCCATAAATAACTAAACCTTCCTATGATACTAACTGTAGTGACCCTATTAATTTTTACATATCATTTCATGATTTTAGGAACAATTAAATATCAAATTAGAATACAAGGATCATAAATTCTAGTGTCTTTGAGATTAGGTACTTAATTAAACATCACGATTCCAAAATAAGAACATGTTCTATTTAATATTCATAAATAGATCCTAACTTCCTTTAATCACATAAATGTTTATAGGATAACCTAGTGGAATTAATAAAAAAATATGTGATTAAAATCCTAGTTAAGAAATAAACATTAAAATAAATCTTTACATATGGGATTAAATGAATAACATAATGATATAAAAAGGCATGGAACATGATCAAACATATGGAATCATAACATATATAAAATGGGTTAATATAATCCTTGAATCATAGAAGTGTGGCAGAAAAATGAAACATGAAATTATCATGAGTCCAGGCTCATTGCACGTGGAGTAGAATGAGTCAAGGCTAACCACCAAGATAATTACACGTGGAGAAGAAGTCAAGGCTAACCACCATGAATTTCACACAAAACATATCATGAGGATAAACATTATCCAATTAATTTGAGATCAATATGGGTGTTCCCATTATTACATTTTCATGAATATTTGTGCCACATGAAGAATCATACCTATGGAATCAAACAAAAACATAAGGGTCACCCATAGATATAATTAGGTGTCATAATTATGTCAAAACGCATAACATAAGGAAATATTATAATGGTGTCCATCAAATAAATTATTAATAATGGGAAATAGTGCTAGGTAATGATAATTTATTCTATAATTAAGTGAATACATATAAAAATAGTATTTAGGAAACTTTATAAATAATACATTTTAGTGTGGTTTAGGGAAAATATTAAATATTCTTTAAAATGGAAAATAAATAATTGTTTGTATAAAATAAGAAATTAACCATGATATATTTTCATGATAAAAATATTTATTTTATTATAATTATAGTGGATCAAAATAGATTATGGAGTGCCCTTGAAAACAGATAAGAAATTGAGAAGTTCCCTTGAATTTGGGTCTCCTTTTCTGGAAGATTTGAGAAAGGAACCATATTAAAACATGTATTACCCCATAAAATAAGCATGATATTATCTAGATACATAATTTTGGGACATATAAACATAATTTATAAAAATTAAATAGTAAAAAATAAGAGTTACACTGGTTAAATAAAGAAAAAATTTAACATGAAGGAAATTCAGAGGTTCGAAATGGATCCCTTACCTTATGTCTGAAATGGTTTTTCACATGGTCTTAATGTCTGGAATAATAATATTAGATTAATTAATTATTAATTATATAACATTTTATATATTTAATTTATTTATCATAAATTTATTAACTCCATTTATGAATTTTTTGATGAGTTATAGTGTTCAATTTCATCGTTGAGGAGTGTTCGATTTATTAGTTTTCATGAACGGTTTGAATGTATATGAGTATGGAAGTTCATGTAAAATGCGTATAACTCTCCATAATTTAAATATTATGTTATTAATGAACAGACATAATTTTAATAGGTATTATATATTATTTTTTCATATACTAGGATGAGTCACTAGATAACATGTTAATGATAATCGTTTAGAATTTTTTTAGTAGTTTTTCAATCACAACGAAATCGTTTTTTTTATCATTTTGTATTATGTATATATGTTGTATCCAGAACATTATAAGGGTTAAAAAATAAATTTTATGATATTATTATTCCATTATAATTCTTTTAAGACCATATTTGAAGGAGATAAAATAAAATGATAACTTTTCATCCGCGAAGGTGATAAATCAACACCTCACGGATGATGATTTAATTTTTATAATAATAGGGAGGGAATAAGGGGTTTGATGATGGATTATGACATTATAATATTAAAATTATTGTATATGTGAATTACTAAAGTTATAATTATATTTGGATGATGGGAGATTAGGATATATTAGGAAAGTAAAGAACTTGAAAAGAAATTAAAAGAAAGGGAAATTTACCTTGTGAATTTCTCCACCTCGAAAACCTCCTAAGGGAAATATTTTTAGTCTTTTGATGATACCAAGAGATCATGGACATTAGTTAGGGGTTTTGGAAAATTATTGGGCATAATTTGGACAAGGATAAAATTGTTTAAGGTGTTAAGAGGAGAGGTGGTGAGGTGTGGTACTAATAGGGGAGGAAATGAGGGTTTTCTAATTATTTTTTTCATTTGTTTATTATTTTGGCCCAAGACTATTTATAGCTTTAGCATTGTCACTAAATATATTAAAATATTCAATTAAAGTTCAAGATTATGGTTCCGAAATTATTGATGACTCAAGAATATTTTATTTAACTTATAATATATATAATATAAATTATTGTATTTTACTATTCACAAAATATTCATGTATTACAGAAAAAAATAAAAACCTCACCCAAACTATTTTTCAATGTGTATAATTATAAAATAAAATCCATTTTATAAAAAAAATTATAAATTTGAGAAATTTAATTTTATATTAAAATATTTATTTACACGAAAAATACAGATTTAAAAAATATATCAAATTTTATAACACTTAGAAAAAATAAATAATGTCTCATAAAATTATTTAAAAATCATAAGAAAAAACATATTAATTTATGAATACGTTTTATGCTGATAAATTTAATTTAAAATCATAAAATTTTAATTAAATATTTATGAATTATTGAATACCAGCGCTTAATCAATAATTTTAAAAAAATTTATTTAATTAATTATTATAAAATTATATCATATTTTCATTTATAAGATACCCAAATTTAATTTATACTTTCATAGGTAAGGTTGATATTCTATTATATCATTTACTATTCATAAGGGTCACATTACTATTCCAAAGTTTAAGTAACTATTTCATCGGTATATGTTCTTTAACTTCTATAAATACTTCTTATTTCATTCATTATTTAGATAGAAATTTTTAATTGTGTTCTCAATGTGATTTTATGAGATTTATAATATATAACACAATTAAAAGATGGGTATTTTCATTGGTAAAATTTTGTATCATTAAATTTATGATCTCATGGACATATTTTCATTCAATCTCCTCCACCTTAATACACTCCTTTAGATGGATTAAGTGGTATGATATTTTAAGTCAATTAATAATCACAATGTGGAATGATTTCAATTGGGAGACTTGGGTAAAATAATGAAAAAAACTTCTATAGCATGATAGGGAGTGTTTTTAATAATTCATCAGGCTTCATGAATTTGGACATTATCTTATGATAGGTGAAGTAAAAAGATACATAGTAGACAATATATAGCTTCTTTTTTGTCCAACTATACAATCACCTGAGACTATATAATAATTTTGTAACATCCCAGGTAAATAAAGAATAATACATTTTCATATTTATTAATATTTTAGAATTGAATATTAATTTTACTTTAAAGGGGTTTCTATGTTCGATAGCGTACCCGATACGCAACAAAGAGATTCTTTGAAATCTTATGTTGCACACTAGTAATAAAATAATATTATTTTAAATGGTAGTTAACACGTGGCCGTTGTATTGGCGGGAATGAATAGAAATAACTAAAATATGATTATATATGTTTGTTAAATGTTTTTAAATTTATCCAATAATGGATAAAGGCTTAAAATAAGAAAAGAATTTAATTTTAGGCAAAGATACTCTAATATTCATTAAAGGTCCACTCATTACCTTTTGATGGCAAACCTTCATTAAATATAGTTTAGTTCAATCTTATACATTCTATTGGACCAAATAAAATTCTTCTTTAGAATCGGGACATCAAAATTTACTTTGTGTAGATTTTTGGTATTTTTTCGATAAAGTTCATTTTTTTAATGAATAGTGAAAAATGTTGTATTTTAATTCAAAACCTATTTTTAATCTAATTTATTTATATGATTAGATTATCATTTGAATTGGTTTTAAAGTGAAATTAGAATATATTTTTACCATTGAATTAATTAATTCAACTTATATGTTTTTAATTTTTTAAAATAGACTTCATTTTTGAATTCGGAATATCAAATATAGCTTAGGGTAAAGTTTTGGTATTTTTCTGAAAAACTTCAATTTTTAATGAATAGTGAAACCACTAAGTGGTACTTAAAAAACTGATTGTTCATTTAAATGAAATTTTAACACCTTTGTGTTTTCAATTTCAAAAATCTGACATACATGGTTCTCATTAGAAAGTAAAATTTATTCCAATGGGATTAAAATATTTTTTTGGTGAATAGTAACTTTTATGTTTATTAATCGCAATTAGAGGTAATTAGTGTAGTTTAAGGTAAAAATAATATTTTAATAATATGAAATGACCTATAAACATGTCCTACCCGTATTGGATGTTTCATGTCCAACCAAGGCAATCCATGGGTCAACTTGGGGACCCCATGGAGCCACTTTGGTAGGAAAATGACATTAATAACTTTTTATTTAATGTTAAAATTAAAATGTCACAAACATGAGTTGTTTTACTAAAAAAATTAAATGGGGTTATACAAGTCATATTTTTTACTAAAATATTCATTATAAAGCTAAAAATATTTCTTACATCATGATACTTTTTTTATAATTTTTAGACATTAAATAAATTAAATTATATATGACATCATGATGATGCAGCGATTACCTCATTAATGAACGATTTAAATAAAATGAAAAGATAATGTAAATTCTAAGACTTACACTTGTCAAAAACCTATTGTATGAGTATATTTCGAACCCTTATCACCTTATCCTATAATTATATCAATTTTGGACCTTTAAAATCCAAAAATAATTTTATAACAAAGTAAACTTTTATAACTTTCCAAGAGTGCCCCTCCTCTCCACTTATAAAAGGCCCCCACCTCTACCTCCTTACTGACACCTCTCAAGCCTTTTTCTCAGCCAAAATCTGTCCATTTTGTCTCTCCACATACCTCTCTTACTCCTAGAAGCCTCACTTTGTGCAGAAGTCTTCCCAAGAAAGCCTTTGAGCTCAAATCAAAAAGAGTTACCCGTTTTAAAGGTAGTGTCTTCTCTTGTATTCTTATGTTTTATTTTGCTTCTCCATCCTCCTAAACTCTTTTTATTCATTTATTTTGCAACAACACCAGTATCCTCATTATAATAGGATGTTTTTATAAATAGGATTCGAGATAAACTTACACACACCTTCATTTAATGGTTAAAGAACATACTGTTTCTATGGATGACGAATTTCTGCCCCACGAAACGATGATTATTCAACACTCATATAACACCTTCAAAGGCGTCCATTAAAATGAAACTATCTTTTTATATGATATATAATATTTTTATGTTTTACTTAAGCTTCTGTATTTTTTATTTGTGTCATACCATTATAGTTTCCATTGTGGGTAAACACGATAATTTCATTTTAGGAAGTGCGGACTACCGCCCCCTCAAAGTGATTTGATTCGTTAATGCCATACGTTGGATGTATAAAGGATGGATTTAATGATATTATATATGATATTATACTGGAATTATAATATACCTTTATATCATTATGATTTCACTCCATTAAAGTATGAGATAGAAATGAAAATAGCGTTCATGCGTACGTACGGCTTACCGTCTCCATGAACGGTGCATTTCATTTCTTATCCCCAAATGTAATGTACTATTATAAGTACATATATATAATGGATATATATTATGTATGTTACATTTAAATGATGAAAATAATTCTGGAATTAAAATATACATACCTCTAATTTAGTTTTAATTCCATTAATATGACATAGAAATGAAAGTAGCGTTCATGCGTACTTACGGCTTACCGTCTCCATGAACGGTGCATTTCATTTATTACCTCTAAATGATTATGTAATATTATAAATATATGTATATTCTGGATATATATGATATATATGATATCCAAATCATTAATATCTTTCTGGATATAATGAACCTTTGACCACACGAACAACATGTAATTGTAAGAAGTCCACTTTCGACTTAAGAACCAAATATTGACAAAACAAACATTATTAACTTACATAATTACATAGTGTTCATAACATGGTAATAATTGATATAAAAGGAATAATGAACTTGAAAAAGGTTCTTAAGAAAGTAGAAATTAACTCAAGTTTATTATTCAGGAAGTTAACGAAATATCGAGTCAAGTCTGACCCGGGGTAAAGGACTTCGTCTCAATCTCCTTTCATTGAGGCATATTTCATTTTATACACAACTTTCTTTTATATGGTGTATAAACCCCTTTTACTTTTAATTTTATACAAAAAGGAATCTTTTTCTATGAAGCATTTTACAAAACAACAAAAAGGAATGTTTCTTTTAACGTACGCGGTGACGACGACCTTTTCCACCACCGTGAGTATTATTTGGTCTTTGGCTTCCTCAACAATCTGTAATGTTTTTAAAATGAAATAAATACCATATACTATTTTATGTATTTTGGTATTGAAAATGGTTTTTTTATAATGGATTTTTTATGTCAATATATTTGAGTGATATATTGTGATCAAAGTGTGGAAATGTTTTCTTTCCAATATATTTGTTTTATGTCTTATGATTTTATAATGGTACTTGGACATTTGACGGGTGGTTACGTGATAAACCATATGACGGGTGGTTCCATGAATACCAGGATGGGTGGTTACGTTATAACCTTTAATGCATTGGTTATGGAAGTCGTCCATATTGTTATTCCATTAAGTGATATGTGTGGAATTCGACCGTATGGTTATTCCATTTAACTATGTTTATGTCCCAAGTTACCTTTATATGGTATTTGATCTTTATACGGGTTTTATGGTAATATTTTGGTTACAAAAGGGTAAGTAATGATCTTTTATTCATTGAAGAGTTTTTTACTACTTATTATAGGTGAAAAGTATTACTTTTATAAAGTATACGTGGTTTACTTATTGTTTTGAAAAACTAACAGTTTTCCTTCATTGTGTATCCCTTACTGAGATTTTTATGCTCACCCTAGGTTTTTTTGAAATGTTTTTCACAAGACTTAATGTGGAATAGTTTCAAGGGTGGGATCAAGGGAAAGTCATGCTATCTAAAACATAGAACTAGAAATGTTTCTTTTTAAGATTTTTTATTTTATGGAAACTTAGTAAAAGTGTCTACTTTGTAATCTTTTGAAATGTAATAGTTATTTCATAATTCTCTAAAACTCTAAACCTGAAAAGATCCTCAATGTGAATTATTCTTTTAATTCAATATTAAGTACGGTTTAAGGTTGGGGCCTTATAATTTTGGTGGGACTAATCTAGTTTTCCCAACTATAATGGTTCCATTTTTTATCACTTCATTACTCAAATAAATAAGTAACACTAATCAATTCCTATAGAAAATAACACCATTGGATGACCAAGACCAAACACCATATTTCTTCACACTATTTTGAATTACTAATTTACACTGAAATTTTGGATTAGATAGTTAACAATTCTAAGTGAAATCATATAAGGATGTTTTGAATTCCCACACTACCTAAGATACCTATTCATACTTAAAATTTAAATAAATAATTAACTCCATAAAATGTATCCTCAAATTCTACTCTTCTTCGATCATCTTTAATCTTGGGCTAACAGCTTCTTAATTATATAATTGATACCCAAATTCTATTTCTTCGAGGTTCATTCCAAATTAATGTCAATAGTTCATAGGTATTACACCTAATACCTCTATTTATGATTAAAATATTTCTAGGGGAGGATATACTTTATACTTTATTGATACACATACATTGTAAGATTCTCCATGAAGAGTTAGTTGCACAATGTTTTCATTGTGTGAATTATCACTAACAATTACGGGTTTTGAGTGTGATAAATCTTTTTATGATGGAATAATCAGCATGATATACATGCCATAGCATGATCTCATAACATTAGGAAAACACCAATCTTGTACCAAAATAATCACAATACGCCATATTTCCCTCATCTAGATCAAGGTTAATCAGAAATGTTTTTGATTTTATCGTCATTTACAATTCATCAAAAATATTCGTGGAGTTTTACACTACTATCAAATTACACTACATTTTTTATCAAATCCATCAAGGTAAATTCTGGTGTAAAAAATCCATAACAAACATCCTATAATATCCAACTTGACCTAGGTATCTTTTAATCCTAAATACATTATTTGATATCTCTTAATACATCACTACATAGATCATCTAAAGATCTATAGAAAACCCTATTTTTGGTATCACATGGCCTAGAAATTTTATCTCCAGAATCCAATGATTTTTCTTAGATGAATTGGAATATAAGTGATGATCCATCTATGTTCTTAGAATGACATGTAAATGATAATCATGATCATCCTTCTTCCGGGAAAAAAATGATATCTTTTATAAAGAAAAAAAAGGTGTTGACGTATCATTGAAAAATACAATTCATTTAATACATAGTCACTAATAGAGAATTAATAGTTCTCAAAGGTATAATAAGGTATTTTAAATTCCCATACATACTTCTTAAAGTCCTAGAGATATATAATTATTTCACTTTCAGTTGGTGGTACCCTAACTTGAGATCAATTTTAGAAAACCATCTTCCTCTTCAGATTCGATAATTGAGATGGTCAACTCAAGCCAATATAAATTTTCTTTTAATGTAGGTAAGAATTTGATAATCAATGCGATGTTAGAGACTTTTATCTTCCTTCTTTGAAACAAAACTAGTGAAAACAATGGTGACACACTATGGTGTATGAAACACTCTCCATAAATATCTTCAATAAATAATATTTTTATTTTAGCATAGAGAGATCCATTTGATATGTTGGTGAAGAGATAGGACTCATTTCAAGAAGCAATTATTCATAGGATTCCATTTCATGGTCTAGTGGAAGCCTAGAGAAATCATTAAGTATGACCTTTGGGCACTTATCCACCACCATAGGAAGTTGAATTTCAGAACTCATTTTAAAAACATCTATTAGTTGAATTAATAAATAAAATGAAATCGATTGAGTATTCAAAATGATAACTCCCTCTTACTTGATCATGGTTTCAACTCACATGAAAAGATATCATTGTTTCCGTTTGGAGAAATGAATAAAACCTTCCATTTGAAGCAGACAATATAAACACTAAATCTCACACTACTACAAAACCATTGTTTAATAGTGTTGGTATTTATCAGTTCTAGAAATAAGTACTGATAAATGGAATCTTTATCATCTCTAAATAAAGTGCTGATAAATGTAACACTTTATCAACCCTTTTTTTAGCAGAGATAATGGGTTCCCCATACTAGCCCTTTTTTTATCACTAATAAAGGGTACCCTTTACCAGCAATGTATTTTCAGTTCTCATAAATGATCCATTTATCATTGTTTTTAGCACTGATAAATATTTGAATATATAAAATGAAATGACTAAATAAATAGAATATAAAGAATGAGTTTAGGAAAAAAATATTACAAATTTTATTAAATAAATAATTATTGATAAAAATTAATAAATCTATTATAATATTTATAAATTATAAATAATAATAAATATAATGTATTAAATATATAGATAAGTGAAATGAAAATTATAAAAATTAAGATTTAAAATAAGTAAATTTAGAAAAATATTAAAAAATTTATTAATTAGATGATTATTGAAAATATTAATAAAAATATTTTATTAAATATATTTATATATATATATCTCTTAATGTATATAAATATGATTTATATATTAAAAAATATATATTTAATTTACATTAAATATTCATATATTTAGTGAATAATGGTTTATAATCAAAACTTAACATGAATTAAAAATATTGACTACTTGCATAGAGTAATGGGCATAAAATTGAATATCGTTTCATTTTTCAATTCAAAATATATCAAAAGTGTGATATATTGATTTCACATATACATATTTAATGTATTTTTATATACAATGCACACACACAAAACTTATCCATTTTTTCAATAGTATTAAAGTGTACTTATTTTTAATTTATTCAATTTCACTCATTTTTAACATGTATGCACTTAAAATTTGATATTCATATATAATGTAAAAAAATTGTAAAAAATTATGAATTAATATTTATAAATAAATATATTTATTAATAAATATATTTAAAAATTTAGATACTATATTTAACAAATTATATATTTACAATTATAAATGTAAAAATATTTTCTAAAAGTATTTGTATTATTATATATATTAAAATAACTATTAAATTTATAATAAATTTATATAAATAGTAAACATATTTACTGTATTTATATTAATATTATATATATATATAATGATATAAATATTATTTTTTAAAAGTATTAATATAATTATAAATAAATAATTATTTATTTAAATAATTATAAAATTATTATAAATATAATTAAATATGGAATATATTTACCATATTTTGATTTATATATATTTATTAAGTATATATATATTTAAAAAATATTTATAATTATAATTATAAATCATGTATTAGCACTTAAGTAATAAGCACTGAAAAAATCTTTATCGGTGCTTTTTTAGAGAAAATAAAGAAGAGAATTTATGAGTGCAAAAACAATTGCTGATAAAAGTCATATTTATCAGCACTAAAACTTTATCTCTAATAAATATAGAGTTTATCAATTCTTTTATAGCACTGCTAATGACCTACCTTTAACAGCCCTAAAAAAGCACTGATAAATATACCGTTTATCAGTGCTTAAATAAGAAGTGCTAATAAAAGGACTCTTTATCAGCACCTTTTTAAAAGTGATGATAAAAGTGTCCTGATATAATTATAAATCCCAAAAATATTATGAACCTATCATGATATCAGAAGCTTCCTTTGGAAGTCACCAATATTTGGCCCTCCTCCTCATTGAATTGAAGCTTGAATAACAGAAACCCACAATAATCACATAAACCCACTACCTCTAGTTTCTCTTACATTTTTCGACATCTAGTGTTCGATTACAATGAGTGTTTCTGAAGAAAACAACAAGATATGGATCTAAGGTTCTTGTATTTTCTTCAACCTAGTGATGTAGGCATGTGCTTTTCTTTGAAGTTTGTAGGTCCCAAGTTTTTTATATATTTATGTTTTGGTTGTTGTATATTGTTTTGATTTTGTTTATGATTTGGTGTTTTCTTGACTGCTAATTTTTTATATCCTATTGTAGTCCTTTTCAAATGCTGTTTGGAATCAATTTACTCTTTTGTCGATATATATACCCCAGCTTTCTCCGCAAGCTTAATTTTTTCAATTTTTGAAAATCATTATAATTCACCTTTAATCTTCATATAAATCAATTAAATAAATATTTATTACATTGTATAAGCAGTAGAGGTTTTGGATTTAAAAACCTTAAATGAATGAGAAAAGGGATTTAGCATACCAATTATATGTCTGATGATGGTGAGAAGCAGAAACAGAAGTTGATTTTCTACAATTCATGTAAGGGAATTTATTTATTTAATTTCTATTTTAATATTCTGGTGTAAGGTTTTTTCCTTTGAAAAAAATTCTCATAATTATGTTGTTTTATTTTAAGAGAAATCTTAGTAAGGGTGATACCATATTTATCTATTTTCAATGACTCTCTATTTTCAAAATTAGTATGGAGTTGTATTTATTTTACTATGTTGAGATATTCTATTTTAAGGGTTACATATATTTCTTAGAATTGTTTTGTTTTATTAATTTATTCCAAATTATTTGTGGTCCACCCTAAAATCTCAAGGATTGGTCAATGCGTTTTAGATGGCCTCCCCAGAATCCTTAAGTTTATCTATCATTTTTTACAAAAAAATAGAAGCCCTCAAATTCTATGTTTTATAAACTATTTTAATGTATTCATCATTTAAGGTCTACATATACATTTTAGGTCTATATATACATTTAATTAATAGCAATATAATTTATACTTAAATATCTAATAAAATATTGTAAACTCATGTTACATTCAAAAGAATAAAATTTGGTAACTATATATACATTTTTTTGAAATAATTAAACTTTCCAAAAATTTAAAAAATTTAGTTTATAAAAAATTACCCAAAATAATAATTATTAATAATTAAAATAATTTAAAAATTATTATTAATAGTATTTTTTGGTTTCATTTGAAAAAATTGTATTGTGTATATATATATCGAATAATATATTATATATTTAAATAAATTAAATTTTGGTAAATAATATATGATTCTATATAATTAAATAATTATATTCAAATAAATTAAATAATATAATTCATATATATATATAACATTTATATAAAATATTTAAGTGGATTCACTTTATTTATATATGTATCGAATGAGGAGTGACCACCATTTTTTACTTTTTCACACTGGAATGTGTGAACACCATTTAGGTTTATTGCATATCAAGGAAAGTGTGAATGTATTACATGACTCCATCATCCACTTTTTATAATCATATAAAACCCTATCATTGTTTAATAAAATAAAAACTATTAAAAAACAAGTTTTATCGAATAAATAGTATAAAAAAAATCTTCAACCAATGATTTTTTTAAAGTTTTATTTGTATCCTTGTAGATAAATTTGAGGATAGAAATGAATGTAATTCATCATTAAATCTTCCTCCTCATCAAATAAAATAATTTAATTTTAGTAACATAGACTCGTCATCTAAAATTTCATTGTAGAAACCCAAGACCCCCAGGTTTCACAGCACTGCAGTTACATATTCTGATTCTTCTATCTCCTCCATTTCTATTTTATTCCCTCCCTTCACTCTATCAATTCTCATGTTGTGTGGTGATTTGTTCTGTAAGGAGTTGGTTTCAATGGAGGCATCAAGTTAATAACAATTTATAATGGTGTAATTTTTTAAAATGGGAGGCATTTCTCCTTTTAGAGAACATAATGAGGTGAAATTTTCATCCTCAATAGCTTCATCCCTCAAATAGTTATTATCACATTTTTTTCCTTGAGACTCATCACCCATATATTTTATGTTTTTTGTACTACTCTAAGAATTAGTCATCACATGGATGAGTATTTATTAGAGTACTTCAAGAAACCTAGGTGCATGTCTACAAGATATGGAGGATGTTTTTTAAACAACAAAATGAAAGGATAAATTTTTAGGAGATGAGATGATGAGGATGATAGTTTTCTATAACATTAGTAATTTAATGAATTTGAAGAATAAAATCAACCATAGTGGATAAATTATCCTTATCCTCCTCACTCATTGATTGACTATTTAGTGAGATTTATTTCATTTTTTTATCATCATTTTTTCTTTACAATCATCTGATCCCTACTGTTAAAAATGATTGCACAGTAAAATAATTATCCAAAGAATTAATTTCTTATTTCATATTTATGATTAATTTATTTATTTTCAGTATTACTCATACAAAAATTGATTTATTGTACAAGTGGATTCAGTTTTCCAAACATGCAACTAAGATAATGATAATAAGGAAATGCGTCAAGAATGTATAAAAACCATCAGAAAAAGGTGAATTCCTACTAATTATTTAATTAATTTTTTCATTATTTTATCTAATATTTGTATGTTAATTTCCTTATCATTTTTATTTAGTATTTATTTAATTTATTTCCAGATATTTTGGGAATTAATATTTTTATTTCAACTATCTGAAAGAAGCCCCAAAAGAGATAAAATGATTGTTTCTTCCAATATTTCCATGCTTTCTATTTTTATTTCCTTTTTTGGTTTAACTTATAGAACTGCATATTGATTTGATATTATTAGCTGAGATGTCATTATCATTGTTGAAATCTGATACTCTTATGACTTTCAAAACCAATAAAGATTTTTCATATATGAACATTGAGTCAAAATGAATTTTTGGGAGTTTGATATATAAAGAAAATGGAAGCGTGTGGAAAATGTTAGTTAAGATATTATTTGGACACTTTGGGATGTGTAGGAATCATCCACACATCAATCTAACACATAGTGTGATCAGTATGACTCAAAGATATTTTTTTAGTAAAAATGGAAACTGATTTTAGTAAATAGTACAACTCATATACTCAAAACTGAGAAAAAAATATTATTATTTTAATACTTTAGGTAAATGATCCATAAGTCATTTGAGATTTTTATTAATCATATATGCCTCAATTTGACACCCGGTGTGACCTCTATGGATCAATGTGTCCATTATCAGTTTAAAATCGATAGTTTAGTTCAAAAAATATCACTCACTGAAAACAAATAAAACTCACTTATATTTTCTTGATAATTTAGGACATAGATTCATAAGACCTTTGTGATGTGTATTAATTATTATCGCATCAAATCAATGAATGATGTGATCAATATAGTTCAAAGTTCCTATTTCTAGTTTTAAATGAAATTTTAGAAAAAGAAACAAGTGACGTAATCAAAACAAAGGAAACACATTCATATTGTTTTAATACTTTAGTAAAATGATCCATAAGTCATTTGAGATTTTTATGAATCAATTGTACCTAAATCTAACACATGGAGTGACAGGTATGACTCTAAGTGTGTCTTTTAATTTAAAGATGACATCAATTTTAAAAAAAAAAAGGATAACTGGCCTACTAAAAAACTAGGAAAATTCATTTATATTATTTGTATACTTTAAAGAAATAATCTACAAGTCATTTTTGATATGTAGAAATCACTCGCACCTCAATTTGACGCACTGTGTTCCTGGTATGACCTAATGTGACAATTATCTGTTCAAAATAAGTAGTTTAATTCCAAAAATTTCACTCACTGAAAACCTATCAAACAAGCTCAGAGTTTATGGATAATTTAGCATATTGATTCATATGTAATTTTTAATGTGTAGAAATTAGTATCACATTAAATTGATACATGATGTGTCCAATATGAGTCTGACTAAGTGTTTCCATTTTAAAATATATTTTTAGTAAAAAAGAAAATTAGTGTACTCAAAACTGATAAAACACATTCATATAATTTTTAAGTTTTTTGAAAATGACCTGTTATTAATTTTGGTTGTGTAGGAAGCAGATTCATCTCAATATAATACACTATGTGTTTGGTATAACTCAATGTGTTTGTTATCATTATAAAATCAACATTTTAGTTCAAAAAGTGTCACTCACTAAAAAATGAGAAAATGCATTTGGATTACCTATATAATTGAGGATAATGATTTATAAGTAATATTTGACATCTAGGAATTAGTATCACATCAAACTAACACATGATATGACCGATATGAGTCAAAGTGTGGGTTTCCAGTTTGAAATAAAAATTTAATAAAAAAGAAAAGCAACTTACTCAAAATTTAGTAAACACATTCTGATTGTTTTGATATTTTAGTAAAATGATCCACAAGTCATTCGAGTCATATAGAAATCAGACACACCTCAATCAGATTCTTGGTATGACCAGTGTGAATCCAATTTTAATTTTACATTAAATAAGTATCATTTTTGTAACACCCCGAGATTTTATGAAAAATATTATTTTTAATTTCATTAATGTCTTGTGTTATACGCTACCCCAAAAGGACCTTTCACAACACACATCTCTTACTTGGCTTGAAATACACGCAATCACGACCTTCCACGATAGCGTGTGTTGTACGCAACACCAAGTTTCGCTAAACAATGATATGCTATTAAGATATTATTAAAACTAGTCGTTATGAATAGTAATAACCACTTTTTGAAATTTTGTAAATTGTATTTTTCAAAATGGACTTCATTTATGGATTCGGATTATCAAATTTAGCCTAAGGTGAAATTTTGGTACTTTTCGGATAACTTTCATATTCTGATGAATAGTGAAAATTACTAAATTATAATTAAAAACAACTTTTTTAATCAAAATAATTAATAGTGATAAATTATTAATTTGAGTTGTTTTAAAGTATATTTAGAATATATTTTTACAATTTAATACAATGTTGGTCATTGGATGTAATTTCACATTTAAACCAGACATAAACAAGTGTCAATCTTTTGATAGATATTGTTTCTTAAAAACACGCTATTTGTTTTAACAGCGGGATTTAATTATAAAATTAATTAATGCAACATCTATGTTATTAATTTGGTAAAATAGACTACATTTTTTGAATTTGGAATATGAAATATAGCTTAGGATGAAATTTTGGTATTTTTCTGAAAACTTTCAATTTGTGATGAATAGTGAAACCACTAAGTGGTAGGTTAAAAACTGAATTTTGCATAAAACTTAATTTTACCGCTTCTGTGAATGGAATTTCGAAAATCCGACAGACACGGTTAATATCAAGGACTAAAATGTGATTCAATGAGATGAAAATAATTTTTTGTGAATAGTAACTTTTTACTTTTTTTACCACGGTTAATAGTAAATAGGGTAACTAAGGGTAAATATGATATTACTATTACCCTAACACATGTCCTAATTCTATTGGATAAGTGTAATTCGACCAAAAACAACCTTATGAATATAATATGACCATTTAGGTCCACTTGGATTAGATTATGAAATTTAATATTATTTTATTTAATGAATAGTTAAAATAGTTAAAATCAAAGTTTAATAACTAAAACATTTTTAATATGGGGTTATACATAAGATAAATTCGACTATAAATATTCATTAGAAAGCTAAAACGATTTCCTACATAATGATATTTTATTTATATTTTTTAGACTTTAAATAAATTAGTTTATTTATGACACAACGATGATGCAACAATTACACTATTAAGGAAATGTTAACATAATTGATGTTATAAATGCTCAAATAAATGTAATTTGAGACTTTTTATTAATTCCACTAATTTTCTAGGTTACTATGAAATATTATTGTTGATTTAATCAACTTGGTTCGAACATATAATTCTGTTATGACTTTCACAAAAATCATATATCAAATAGTGTCAAAATTGACACAAAATAGTTTTTAAATCAAATATTATATTATTAATTGTTATTTTATACCTAAAAATCTAAGGTTAGGCCAAATGACTTAGATAAGGATATATATATTAATAATAAACAATTTCTGGTTCTTTTGGCATGTTATAGTAAGTGTATTAATCATATAGTGAAAGAAAACAAAAAGACACGGTAAAAGTTAAATTATTTAACTTAGAGTTAAATCTACTTGATAAGGTTAAAATAATACCCAAAACTTGTCTAAATCCTATTGGTTGATAGGATTTCGACCCATCCCCACTTTATCTTCGAAATAAGACCCTTTGGAACCATTATAAACCGAATTTGACATTAATATAAAATAATATTTTGAGGTATTCCTAAGGTGCCCCTCTCCTCCCTTATAAAAGGACACCTCCTCCCCCTCCTCCTCACACCAATTTGAGCACTCAAGCTCGGCCAACCCCTGACAAAATCTCTTCTCCACTTCCCTAGCAACATACTAGAGATTCTGGTCTTCCTCAAAGACCAATTTTAGTTCCCTAAGAGGAGGTCTCAAAGAGGCGCTTCAAAGAAGAGGTAATTACCGTTACCAATTCTTTCATCTTTATTTCTTCTTCCACTTCTTCTTCTTAGGTTGTTTCATTATGAAGTAATAACATCAGTATCACTCATATACTGATATGTTATTATAAGTATGAAACAACCCTATTTCACCATCTATCCATCCTACGGAAAAAGAAATCACTGCGCGTGCGTACGTACGGAATACCGTCTCCACGCTGTGGTGTAATCTATTTTCCACCACCACCTTACATGGATGGGTATAATGGTGTAAATAATAACTATACATAGTTATTACAACATCATATTGATTCTGATATATTGTATAATCCACTCCAATTCAATTCAATATTTATGGAAATGATATCATCGCTCGTGCGTACGTACGGACTACCGTCTCCACGACGCGATGAGATTCATTCTCCATGTTAACCATTTAAGAATGATTATAAAGTATATATAAGAAATAATAATGAAATATATGACATTATAAAGCTACTGGATTTATGTATATATATATATATATGTATGTCATCTACTTACTTCCATTCAAGACAATAAGGAAAGGAAAACAACGTTCATGCGTACGTACGGACTACCGTCTCCATGAACGGTGTTTTTCATTTCATTTATCTATCTATTATATATATATACTGAATATATATGATATATAAATCATATTTTATATTCTGGAAGTAAGTAAATCATGATATAAGTAATAATAATGTCAAGAACAACAAGTCAAAACACCTACGATAAATGAAACGATTTTACCCAAAACGCTTCTTTAACATGGAATTTACAAAAGAACGGGTAATATAAAGTCATAAGTGAACCATATATGATATCATAACAATGAATATGATTCTGTAATAAGTCAATGACATTATTTAAATCATTATACAGGATGTTCGGACACATACGAAGCAAACCGGACCTAAGGTAAGGGAAATATCACAATCTCATTTTTATCCGAGATTGTTTATTCGTAAGTATTTATTGGGGTGTATTTTATCATCCACATCCATGTTCCCTCAATATGTAATATTATTTCCATCCTTCTACAATAGTTTATATCCAATTTTACCCTTCGGTGAGTTTTTATTAAAAGATATGAAAGGAATCTTTTGTCATTTTTCGTATGAGGTACTTTTTGACTTTTCGGACAAAAGTACGAAGAATGTTTTTTTTAAATTATATGGCAAGAATGGATTTTTAAAAAAATATTTCCAAAAATCTTACTTTATAAGTTTTCATGTTTATCTTTAATCAAATTCTTTTAGTTTATAATTTTATGACATGTTAAGAAAAGAAAAGTGTTTTTGAAGTAGAAAGGATATTTTCCTCAAGAATAAAGTTCAAGTGTTTTATCAAAATTATTTTCCATCTAAGATAATAAAAGGTTCTGCTTTTATCCCTATTATTACATTGATTTGATTATGTTGTGATGGAAATATTTTTATGAATTCATTTATCTTATATGAATTGTTTTATGATGTCATGTTGTTTAAGAATCCCATTTTTACTACATGGGTTATGCAATGATGTATGCTTTATGATTTTGTGGCACACATAAGAATGGTATCATTATGAGATGGGTGGGACCTATATCTCCCTCCAATGCATTGGGTAAAGATTTCATATCTCATGAGATAGACATGGATGGAATGGTAGGTTATACCGGTTCAGTGAAACAGGACTGAAACGAGGGTGACTCGATTCAGAAAGAGACTTTGTCCACTAAGATAGTCTTGGCAATGAGTCTTGACTAACAAGAAATGATTCTCTATGATTATGTGTGTATGACACAAGGTTTCATGTTTTAAGTTATGATTATTGGGATTTCATTTCACTACTATGAGTTATCCCATGTTATGAAATTATGCTCTCTTTTGCAGGTTAAGATTTCCAGAAGTTATGTTCTTATGAATATGATGTGATTGATTTCTCTTTTGTTTACCCTTAATGAGCATTTGAGCTCACCCTTTCATGTTTTCTTTTCCCCAGGATATATGGAAAGGTTTTAGGTATAATAAAAAGGAAGATCTTTATGGGAGATGTTCAAGATCTTTCACCAGGATTAGAGGATTATATTCCGAGTTTCCAAAGACACTAAACTATTACGATCCTTGTGTGTGTGTTTTTGTTATGTGCTAAGTATTCCGCAAAAGTAATGTAATGTCCATGTACGTCAAGATACGGGTCTCTACAATTTTAGTTTAAAACGCACATCACATCACCAAAATCGAGAAAACGAGCCGATATTATTTTCTCTTCTTTTAAATTCTATATTCATAATTTATTTTTCTGATTTTTTGGTGTTTTTGGTGTTGTATTGTGTTGTTACATCACACTATAGTATTCCCCCTTTATCAATAATTTTATAGGATATGATAAAGGATTATTTTATCAGTACTTATAGAAGCACTGATAAATGGTCCTTAATCAATGCCTAAGAAATCACTAATAACTGATCCCCTTATCGTTAACATTTTAGTGCAGAGAAAAGACACTATCTTTTAATCTCTTTCCCATAGTCACCACTTCTCTAGCACTGATAAAGGTGATTTTTATCACTATTAAAGGCTTCTTTTGTAGTAGTTTTACCATCAAATCCATGTTGAAGATAAGTTAAAATATATATAAGTCAAGAACAAGGAATTCCCATGTGATATAAACATCAACAAGAATAACATGACTTGAAGGGAACATAAATTATCACACTGTATTCTTTTCCAAAATAGTATAATGGTCTATTATATAGGACATCAGTTTAGATTTGTGTCCCATTGATTCAATCACTTTAGAAGAGATAAATGAGTGGGATACACCTACATAAATCAATTCAAAATCCATAGAAGAAAATATAGACACTATAAAATTAATATTTGGTCTCCCATATTCAATTTCTATTGGTACATTCCCTATAATATATAAATACCCTGATTTGGGACCATTTTGAGAAAACCAAATAGATATATATTCAAAATTTATCCAGATACAATACTACCATCTATGAAAATGGTACCATGATCCCACTTATGTTTCAAACTACACCTAAGAGCCTATCGTATAAGAATATTATGGTGTAATAATCTAATGTGGATTCATATATAAGTTTTGATGGGGCCCTAGTTTTCAACACGGGTTGATATTTTTGGAAACTTTATAGAAACTGGGATTAGATTTACCATACCTCTAATATTTGTAACACAAAATATATTTATACCCTGGTGGATTAAAATGAATGGGGATAAAGGGACATTTAACACTCTCACTACTTCCCCCATTGAGATTCATCACACATTCTCTTCTAACCAAATGAGGAAATCTATCTATATCAGTCATGAAAATCATGACCTTATTGTCCAACTCAACATAAATTTGAAGAAAAATAGGATTATCATAAATCATTCTTCTAGTTTCAATCCCATATAATATATTTCCTTCCTAATATAGTCAATTGAGAGAAGATTAGGAAGTGAACTAGACTGATGAAATGAGTTTAATATTAAATAACAGAAATAATTTTTTTCTCTGAAGAAACAAAACTACCAAGACATACCATTATTTTTTATCTCAAGATTAAGATATTTATTGAAGATATCCTTGAACTTAGCTTAGGTTACATCCTCATAAATATTAACATATAGAAAATATTTCCATCACTTTCATCTTGGTCATTCTAGCGTATATGTATAAAAATTTACATCATAAGTATTATGAATCTCTTAGAAATTGAAGATACATTTAATTATATATTTTCAAACTTTAGGTTTATAAGACCCACTTTCTCTATATCTTTAAGGTTAATTATTCTTATTAAACTCTTGATTATGATCCCCCAATTTGTATTTCTCTCACTCAAATTCTTGATCCAGATATTTAATGGATCAAATTATATATTCAATGAGGGTTAGGTACATAGTTGGTTTAGCTTGCCAAAAATATTCTATTACATCCTATCTTTGATGTATTTGATTCATTGTATGTGCCATATTTTATAGTCACAAAACATTAAAATGAATCAATGTTAATCTAAATATCAATTACATCAAAAAATCATAAAACTATTTTAATTTCTTAAAATAAAGTCGCAATATTAAAAAAATACCATGTGGAATAAAGGGTTTAAATCTTCAAAATATAAAAAAAATACAACTATACATGTTTTAACAATAAATTTTGGTATACCATTCACTTTTATTTAGAGTATCTTTTGAATGTCTAAAGGATTATATATTAGATAGTTCATTATTTTAAAAATCATTCATATTAATAGTGAACCGCTATATTTCTTCCCATTCACAAAACAAACTTGAAATTTTCTACAAAACAAATCCTTGTTTCTCTATAAAACTCATAGTTATAGTGACCATATCAAAAAAAGTCAAAATAACCCAATAATAAATCCCAAATTTAAGACAATGTTCTTGAACACCCATTGTAACTTGAGGTTTAAAGTAAAAAAATTCAAAACACTCCCCGATACCTACCTCTTAATCTCTAGTGATCCTATGTCTGGTCTCTGATTAAAAAATTAACAAGAGGGCTTTAATACCATTTTGTAATGAACTGACCTGGTTCAACCTTCCAAGTCACCTAAGTTAGCCCTCTATAAGGTCCAAAGGATGTTCACTTTCACTATTGGTTGGATATAAGTAGAGAGGGTGTCAAATATATAGTATGGGGATAATTTTACTAACTATATTCAATAAATATAGTAATGAACTCCAACTGGGGAGTCTAGAATTCGGTATCTATACCTTGGACATTTATTCCACCTAAATAAGAAATTTTATTTAATTTTAACTATCCAAATGTATTATAAGGAAACAAATAAGTAAACAAACTAACATTACCTTTATAATAAAAATTATAGAGATATACATGATATAAATATACAATATAAAGAGAATAAAATGAGAAAAAGGGGTGAAGGGGTTTATACATGTACATCCCATAATAATAAAAGGTCTCAAAACAGCCACATGCGAGAACTAGAATGAACCATGGTACAATGTAATCAACATATTAAATATCATGAAGAATGATTATATGATCTTACACCAATGGAAGAGGTTCCTTTTCCTATTGCAATATAAGATAAAACAAAGACTATATACACCCAAAGGGTATTTATAGGGGATCATGAAATTGTGATTAAGATACCACCATGAATCCAAATAAATATTTAACAAATGAAAACATTCGATATTAGGTTGAAATAAATTTAAAAAGGTGATTTATCTTTTGTGTAAGTGTGGAAAATAAACATTGGTTGTTCTTGTAGTGAAGATATAACCATGGTTAAAATTAAAGGGGTAACATATGACCTCACTAGCAGAACATCTCTTGGAATATGGCGATCTCGGTTAGTTAATACTAGACTTATCATTAGCCTCGTTGACTAAAAAATACTAGTTTGAGAGATATCATGACAATAGTACTTGTCAATGTGAAATTTAATCTACTATAATACAAATCCTAATTTACTATACAAATACCCAAGGATCCCATTTGTGCCTCACCAAAAATACAATATTATAACACAACTATCAGAAAACCAATATCAACAATTAGTAATTATATCATCATGTGTATATAAAAATAGCATGGAAAAACTATACCAATTAAAAATATTTTTATACAATTAATTATAAATGTATAATAAGAAAAAATATTGAGCATTCATATTCATAATGGCTTATTAGTACAAAATATCATTTTAAAATTCAATTGAGAAAAAAATTTCTATGAATGTTTTTTTTAAACACCATTTAGGCAAAAAAAACTACCCTTTTCAATATAAGATATAAAGGTTCTTGAAAACCACCAATTTATCATACACAAATACAAGGGACTCAATGGATTTTTGTAAATTGATATAAAGGAAATGGGATAAGTTCTCTATTATCAAAGATAATCTATTGAAATTAAAGTATTATGGGTATTTTATAGGTAATGAAATTATATTGAGACACGTACCTAAATATAATGAAACCTTGATTCCTTATTTAAATATCAAAATAACAGAAGATAAGGTATATTTATGTGTCCTATGAACCAAGATATTTGAGAATATATCTGAACCTAGTCTTGTAAATAATCACCATAGAAAACTAGGGTTATAGAAAATGGATAAAATATATGAATAATGGAATATAGTAAGAAAGAATGATAATGTGATATGTAATAAAGGATTACCTTGAGAAAATCAATAATTAGCCTAAGAGAATCACTATAGCTGCTTGATATATAGAATCTACAGATATGAGCAGGGTGTAAGAGCTTCGAAAAAGGTAAATAAAGGGTCAAATAATAAAGATTCAAGTAGATGATTTTTAGAAAATTCAATCTTTAGTTTTATGGGTATGGTGTAGGGTTTTTAAAACTATGCACTGACCATGTAAATTATTCTGAATTTGCCTATTAAATCCCACATAATTTGGGAATATGGGTTGGAGAACCATGATCCAACCATGTAAAATATTCTTGAATTGTCATCCATGTTTTTACAAATAAGATGCATGGATAGTACTAATCATGCACTCACTGAACATCCTTCCCTATCTCAAAAACAATTGCATCCCCCAAACTTTCAAAACATTTATAAGTGATCAAACATATAAAAAGTAATAATAAATACATACTAGTGAGAACTTGTATGTCATAGGATGTGTTTTTTATTTTTTATCCCATGGAGAAAATAAGAAAGATAAGTGGTGTTGGAATCAGCTATGTTTACCTTCATCTTGAATGTTACAGACTTGATTATCCATGTCTATAATATATAGATGACCCTGTATATTCTTAAGGGAATAAAAATTTTCATTCATTTATAAAGAAAAACTATTATTCCTAATTATAAAAAAAATTCCATATTTTATAAATAAGTTATAATAGTCAAATTTAATGTAAAAAATGATAATTAAAATTAATTCACTAATTAAAATTCCAATTCACTAAAATTATTTAGATTATATGTTCTAATATTTAATTTGGAAATTGTTTTACAATTTTAAAAACTTAGATCATCATGTATTTTCATAAATTCTATCATCTTTTTATGTCTATGTATCTCACCACAAATGTGTGATGCACACCTGATGCCCAATATCTATGATTAAAAATTAATGAAATTTTTTATTTAACATTTACATCATTATGCTCAAAATACCTCCCCTTAATAACATCCACAAACCATGTAAATTAGTAAATTATGATGTATGTCCAAAATATAATAAAACCCAAAATGATATTCATGATGCATGATAAAATATATAATAGGACATATCTTTGTATGACTATCATGTTTTACACAAATTTAAATTTTATTTATTTCACCCCTATAAAAAATTATAACCTCGTATATTATATATATGTAGGGATTTATAATCTATATTTATCTAAATTTAGTGTTCAGGGTAATACAATTCATTTTTATTCCTTTAACATGTTGAGTAACATGTTTCCAATGAAACAACGATGTAAACTAAACAAAAATAATATTTTATTAAGATAAATTATCATAATACCTAAAAAAGTGTAAATAGTCAAAAAATATAGTAAAAAAATAAAAATACTATGAATGTGATATCAATATCCTCATGGTATCTCTTGTGGATCGTGCTTCCAATTATAGAATTGGAAATATATTATGAAAATATATAATAGACATTTTTAGAAACAAAAAAATAGTATAAAATTTTTTATAGAAGTATGTAAGGTTATATGAAGGAGTGAATAAAGGTGATACAACCATTGTAAAAATATATGATTTTTTGGAATGCATGTAACAAATGTCTATATTGAAAATGTTAAATGAGTATATAATCCTTTTATATAAATGAATAATGTGTTATATATAATTTATAAAACATTTATAATAGATATTTTACATAAATTAAGTAAATAATTGATGTAAATAAATAAAATATAATTTAAAATTACATAGAAATTATTTTTATTCAACAAAAATAATTTTCCCAACACATTTTATATATTTTTTAATTTTTTAAATTTTAAATATTTATAAATTGAATTTTATAAAAATTTATTTCGTTTTTTAATCAAGAAATAAAAAATAGGTAATATATTAATGTTCAATTTTTGGGAAAAAATAAATTACCTAGGACAATAGTCAATGCCACCGATAAATTGTAAAAACTAAAAAATATAGTATATGATTAAAATGTCACATACAAATTATAAAAAATATATATCTTGCTAATTTAGTGAATATTTAGAATCCTTTTTCCAACATATAGTGAACTTTTATCGTAAAAATTACCTTTCTTGGCCACTAAGAAATGAGAATTCCCAAAAATGATAGTAAAAATAAATGAATAAAATAATTTCATATACATTTCTTAAACCACCTTTATCCTTAGGTTTCCTCTTGAATCATTTCCCAACTTTATTTCTCTAGATCCATCTCCCATTTTGGTTAACTTCTCATCCCAATTGGACACCAAAGTCCTTCATTACAATGGAATCCATTACAAGAATGTGTGACTGCATCATAGTCTGTCACTAGTTCTTTTAGATATTTTTCAATCACCTAAAATCTATATTCTCCCAAAATCTCATTCAAAACTCTATTTATATGCTATTAACTTCATTACACTTCACTAAAATGTTATTAAAACAACATAAATCTATACCATTTTTTATCTATAAGTATAAAATATACTTTTTTAGGTCAGTTTAATCATCTAACTCTAAGATTTAATATTGTGTTTTTAATATCAATAAAATTTGAAAGAGTTCTATGTTCAAAATCATATATGACACACAACACTTAGCCTAAATGAACCACAAAATATTATAATTTAAAAATGACCATTATAAACTAGGCATTGAATCGTTATGCATGAATAGTGTAAAACTAATTATAAAATATATCTAAAGGAACCACTCCATACCAATGTAATTATTAATTCCATGTAAATAAATTCTAAATTTTTAGTAAATTCATTTTATGATTTATAAATATCTTTTCTTCAATAATCATTTTTATTCCTTTTTCTGAACAAATGTTATAATTAATTTTAGGAAATTATATATATTTAATTTTCAAAAATTGATTCCTATTTTTAAATTTGTATATCAAAATTATTGTCATGTGACTTTTTTAGGTTTTTTTAAAATTATTTATTTTTCATTGAATAGTGAAAAATAAAAATATTTTTAAAACTATAATTTTTTTCAATAACATACAATGTTAAATTTTTTTAAAATGACTTAAAGGTAAAATTAGTTCTATTATATTATTAATTTTACAGTTATGTTTGTTTTAATCAATATTATGATTGAATTTGGTTCAAAAATATTTTTATACACAAAAAGGCATTTTTTGAAAATGAAATTATATTTTGTTTTTTTCTGTTTTTTTAAATTAATTACTACCAATTATAGAAATTGAATCGTGAAAAATATATTCCATATTTGGAATCAATAGGTATAAATTTTTTAAATTTTTTAATTTATTTTTTGTTAATAATGAATAGTACCATTAGTAAATAATTATCACCATGGTAAGGGTAAGTTAAGTAATTATGGTTTAAATAGTATGATAGGGGCTATAAAATGACACAAAACATGCCTTAATTTCATTTTATGTACCTATTTCATACATAATCTTCCAATATTGAAATATATGAGCTTTCTTCATTTGGATATGATTTTGATCTTTATATTTTTGACATTTAAAGAAAAGTAAAAAATGTCATTATATTTTTTATTATGTTTACATTTTTGATATAAATATAAAAAATGGATGAATTAGGTTCAAAATATTTATTTTAAAGATAAATATTTTTTTAAATTGTCAATTTATTTCTAATTTCTCATGATTGTATAATTACCTTGAATGTTTAAGCAACATTGATACAGTATGTATTCAAAAAATAGAAAAATAAAATGAATGGTTTTAAAATATTAAAAATGAGTTAATATGAATGAGTTAATATATACCATGAATTTTATATATCTATATGACATATTATGGAATTTTTAATGGATTATACTCTAATTCCCTCTTTTTCATGATGAATTTAAAGACATATTAAATGAATATGGTCAACAATGACATTAATAATATTTATATAAAAAAATTATTAAATTATTTAAAATTAAACAAAAATATTATATTTGAAAAAATATTTTTATACATTTGGAACAATAAATCATAATCCACTTATGACTTTTTCCTTTTATGGTAACATTCTTGACCCTTAAAGTTTATAAAACATTAATATAATGGTAATTGTCATGAGAGTTAACAAAGGGTTAAAGAAAATAAGGATGAAAACATCATATAAACTTGTCATAATTTATTTTGTGAGTTTAAGTAGACCCATAAACATATTATACTCTAAATATATCTATTTGGAACAAATTTCAATGAAAATCAATGTTTATTACTTTAATACTTTATGAAATTCCAAAAGTGGCCCTCCAATCTCTTATAAAAGGCCACCCGCTCTCCTCTTCTGTATTTTCTTCAAGATCCATTTTATTTAGGAAATACTTTTTAAAATACCCTCCTAACACCCCTAATCACATTCTTGAGGTGTTATTTTGGGAATAATTACAATATTAGAGGGATTAAGATCTAAAGCAAGGAGGTTATAGGAAGAAAAGTTGTAGTTCTTAACCGATCATCTTCATTTTGTTTCTTATCTTACCCCCTTCAAATATTCCCCAGTCATTCTAAGATAATAAAATCAGTATATTCTATACAATAAAATTTTATTATGTTAATTACATAAAATAAATCCAACTCTTATTCTATCAAATGGAAACAAAATTGTCATTCACTTCTGCGGCGCACAACCTCCGCACAAACCAATGTGATTCATTTTCCATCATTGCATCTCACTAATTGTTATAATTATTTATTTAATATTTATATATGATATTCACGAAATTATTTACCATTCTAGAAAGATAATATATCATCTACCTACTTATTTTTTCATCCATTGAAAATTGATAATTTCGTTCATGCATATGTGTGGACTATTGCCTCCTTGAAGCGATGTGATTCATTTTTCATCACCAAATAACATGGTAAATATATATATATATATATATAAGTTTATTTAAATAAATTATATACTATTTATTATAAAAAAACCATTCTTGAATGGTAAAATAAAACTAACATTCTTTCCATCGTGATCACTGGAAAATAGAAATGTTAATCATGTGTATGTATGGATTACTGCCTCCATGGTTGTAAGTAGTTTATTTTCCATATCCATATTTCATGGTTGTTTTTAAAAGTTTAATTTATGAATAAAAATAATAATTATTTCATAATTATTATTTACGATATGATATAACAATGACCACCATGACCATATGTACCCAACCATAGTCATTTTGGACATATGAACTGAATATCATCAAAACGTATAATATGAACATAATTGATTGAGTAAATAATTAAAACATGGAAATAAATAAAATAAAATAGAAAATAAATTTTAAAATGGTCATTAATAAATTAAATAATTAATATTATTTTATTTTTTAAAATGATAAATAATGAAACAAATGAATCATACTTAAGGTAACGGTTTCTCATCACACTTTTAATTTTGTGGTGAATATATATACGCGCCACATATTTCTTTTCGGTGGTTTATATAATTAATTCAATATATTATATTATGGGTCTTTTATATTCCTTGTATATGTAGTTTTATTTGAAGTTATTATTTCATTGGGATTATGATTCAAAAGTTTCCAAAGTAGTAAGGGTTTATTTATCAATCTCATCATTATTCAACATTGTCTATGTCTAAATATGCATTAAGATAATTTTTTAATATATATATTAGAACCAATATATTTTATTATAACTACATTATTTGTATAACTTACATATTTTCCTTTTATTTTCCTCCCTTTATGTAATGGTGATACAAAAATATTATTTTTAAGGAAATTGAAATTATTTCCAAATATGTCATGAATATTTTTCATTAATATACATATTTTATTTAAAAAAAATTTAAGGACTATTTTTTCTAATCTATAATTATTTTACAAATAAATTTCTACCCACTTATAAATTTTTAAAAGTGGTTTAAATGTAATATTCCTAACATTTTTTGAATGAGGTTCTTTTTTACCTTTTCTTAAAAAAATTATTAAAGGTATATTTTTAATCTTATATAGTATCATTGGAATTTTATTCCATCATGAAAAATCAATTGTTTAAATATTTTTTTACATGTTTATATGGTTATTTTCAATGAAAAATGTTTTGCCTAATATTTTTGAAATTTTTATTTTTTAAATTTGGATTTCAATATTAAAAGGGTATTATCCTCAATAATTTTTTTATGATATTTTTATGATATTTCAACACATAAATAATAATAAAAATTTATTATGATTATACTTCAGGGGGGATATGTTATAATGATATTACCCTTATTATTTCATAGAATGATTGATAATTTTTTTGACTGTGGAAATATCAATATTTTGTAATATAGTTTTTCAATGTGAATATTTATGTTGAATGTGTATTGAATATTTATTATAAACTTTAATATAATGAATGAATTATACTTATTATGTTAAATTAAGGGGGCCCTTTAGCCCATCTATTTATAGGTAGGGATAATAAGACAAACTAGTTTCAGTATTTGGTTGAGGCCTTACCCATTCATATAATATATCCTCGAAGTAAACCTCAATGGAATATTTAAGATTTCTTGAATTATATATTCCATCATTATGGGATTATTTATTTATGACCATGTGGTCATTTAAATACTAGTGATATCTATGGATAAGTTTCAAGAAAATGTGACTAGTTAAATGGAATTTTTTTATCATCATTTATTTCTACCAAATTATTCCATATGATCATTTTTTTACATGGAATGTGTTTTAGGATATTAAACCTTACCTATTGATTATTCCTTAATTAATTATGATATATTACATTGTATCTAACCCTTAATGAGAATCTTAGATCAACCTTATTTTGTTTCCTTTCCCTGAGATCTTAATATGTGATTTTTGAATGAGTCCAAGGATTCAAAATATTTACATTCACTATGTTATGTATTTTATTTTTAAAAATATAGTTTCTTATTCAAGTATTTGTCCAATTTACTAGGGAAAATAAGCTATTTTTTATGTTGATATATGATTACTTTTATCTAGTACTGATGTAATAATTTAACAACTTTCTCTAGTCTACTGGGGTTAACTTATTTAACATTGGAAAAAGAGAAATAATAGTATAAACATTGGGAACTAAATTTAAGCAAACATAGATTATGTCATAAACTTATGTCGGAACATGAGGATAAGTCTATGTTGAGGATAAAATCTTAAAATTTTATAGAGGTTGATATTATTTGGTTTTCCAATAAATATATCCCTTTTTGGATACTACAAGTGGATATGGTTTGGGTATAGATTCATCTACAGGTAATAACCCTAAAAAGAGTTCATTGAGAATATCTTGGCCATAATTATGGTGCATGGTATGTGTTCCTTTACTATGAACCTAGTTTGACCCACCTGGGATATATGATTGTGTTAATTCACATTTTCATTACGAACAATTGTGATGAATGTGAAAACAAAACCTATGGAAACCATTGACATTCCATAGTGATATGGGTCAAACCTAAAGTGACTTGGGTTGATAATATTAAGGATTAATTTAAAGTAATCGATAACCAATTTAAGTTTTAATGGGATGGGATTGTAACATGATTAATGTATCATCCCTATTTTTTCCATGAAAGTCAATAGAAAATATTAAAAAAAAAATTGGATCCAGGTACTCAGACAACATGAGATTTCGATTCCTAAAAATCCTCAGGGTTAATATAATAAAAATATCATATATTTTATATCGTGTGTTCACAATTTCTCTAAAATAATGACATAAATCCCAAATTAATTCTTGTATTAGATATATAATACTACAATGGAATCCAAAACATGGGGTTTACCCTAGTCATGACATAATATTGGTTGGCATCAGGCATTTGGTTAGAGGCATTCATTGACTGGTGCATTAAGTGAATTAATTAATTTATTTAATATCCCAAAAACCACATCCTCTATATAAATACATCAATATGGTTTTTTCTAGGGTAATATATATAACAATAGGGATTAGAGAGAATATTGTAAAGGATATTTGGTTGATGTTGGGATCATGGATCAAATATTAGATTACCACTGGTCTTTACAACCCTGATGGGGTTCATGGATCTTCCTAAAAAAATAAAAAAAAGTTATTCACCATCGATACATCGTAAAATGGTTTAAGGAGTTTGAATTATTTCAATTTATCCCATTTTGATATCCCAATTTGAACTCATACTGATTTATCTAACATAATTTTTTGTGGATCAAAGTTTGATTCTAGTTGATTATTTATCATCCTATGGTTTAGGGATTTATTTATTAATTTGTTTATCATTGAATCATAATTCATCATTTTAATGGGAAACAATCAAGTCTAATTATTATAATGTCAAATATTTGTTCCTATATTTTGTTTCCAATATTTCTCACCCATTCTTCACACGTTCGTCACTCGAATTTCTTTCAACCATAGATTTAGCCAATAACCAATGGATGATTGTTTCATGTTTAATATTTGGAATAATATCTCTTACCATGGGTTTGGGTTCATGATCTAGGGAGTTATAAATGTGTGATAATGATTTTTATGATCATAGGTTGTTCATGTTACCATTTTCCCAATTTGACGCTTAGCAATGGCATGGTAAAATGGTGGATTATTTCTGAGTGAATTGGGATTCTAGAATCCTGTCACCAATAAAGGTGAACTTATTCAACTTAAATCTTCCACCCCAAGTAAATACTAGTGGTGTATCTTGAGGAGACAATGTCATGATTGAATGAAAAGATATCCTATAATGTCTAGGAAATTGCAAACTTCTTGGTGTGTACATTAAGAACACAACCTATATAGTCTCCTCAGTGCAGCACTAGAGTTACTAGGAATAGAAAAGTATCACATGTTGAGTGTCATGTAACGCACACCATGTGACCCTTTTTGGCTATCCTGGTGTGTATAGAGAATATATTCAAGGAATCCATGTGGTGCTACACACCATGTGTTCCAAGTCAAATTCCATGTAACCCTTAGTGCATAGCTAGGAATGTACAAGTAGTGAACACCTAGGAGATCTTGTGGATCCACATGTCGTATGTGAAGGGAACACGCCGTGTAATTTGGAAAGTACATGAGCATAGTAAAATCATATATTCCAATTTTTGGACTAGCCCCTACATTCCATTTGATTTGAATTACACATTGTGTACCTTTAAAAAGTACCCATACCAGGATTGAGTACACTGAAACATCTTGATTACATGAAAACATCCAATGGTACATGATCTTTGAAGTATGACATGTTGAGTGCTAGATATATATCTACACATAGTGTACCATTTAAGACATTCTATGTATTTTTTAGAAATTCATTCTATATGAGTGTGTGAAAAGGGAGGTGCCTAGGTTTGTGAGACACATTGTGTACCCTTATGGGACACATTGTGTACTACTTCAAGGGAAATTTGGATCCCTCTTTCTTCCCAGTTTAACTCGGGTATGGGATTTAGTTTTTTCCCTCATACTATTTTTTGTAGACTAGTATTGATTATGTTATGTCCCTTAGTCTATCCCTACATAGGTACAGTGTGTCATTTCATCCTCATCATAGGATTTTAATCTCGTCTATGAGATAATTCTGGGAAATATTTTGTGGTGTCCCTCAATATAACCCATGGGTGATCCTCTATCATTCCTTCATTCACCCTAGGTAGTGTTTGTGGTATTGACGTGAACACCGTGCATAGGTATTGATCACCTATCAAGTCGGTTAGTTTATTAAGATTCATGGTATTGTCATATGTAAGATCCCAAACATAGAATTTTATTCCAATAGGTTTCATGGTTTCCCCAACAGTCTTGGGTGTGATCCCCTATTTTGGTGTCATGATCTTCAGAGATCCAACACGTATCTTCTATGGAGAGACCTGACAAGAAAAATCTCTTAGGTGAGTCCCATCAGTGATAACACATTCCATGGAGTGGAATCTTCCAGATGATATTTTCCAAAAATCCTCTAGTGGAATCATGTAGCTTGTAGTATGGTTTATACCTCTTCGATACTTTTTCAATATCTTTAATGCATCTAATTATTATTATTCTTATTATTATTTATCATATCCTGATTTATATACCTTGTTATGACCTGATTAGTATCTTAATTACTTATTGTTAATCGATTTTGGGGTGTCCTATTTGGAACTGTTATACTCACCCCTCAATTGGATTGAACCACACATGTCATGTCTTATGCAAATGAAAAACCTATTTATACAGTTATTAGATGATTATTAGTAATTAGAGCATATTTTGGGCTATTAAAATTGTTTTTGGACATAGTGTTCCATTTGATAGAAGTCCCCTCCTACTTATCCTGTTGAAATCTTTTTCACTTTTGGGAGGTCTTGTATTTTTCACTTTATTTCCATTGGTAATTTTTCCATAGTCTGATGTGGGATAGATGTTATGAATGCCTTATGGTATCAATATTATTTTACCTCACAACATTTAATAGGTATTTGGTTATGTGTGTGCATATATATGTGTGTTAAAATAATTCATCACATTTTTGTCATATGACTACTTGGAACACGATTCTTAACCTTGGACTATTAGATGTGGTTTTGGGGTTTTCGTACTTGCCTTACAATAGATGGGTGGGCCCCAATGGGTTGGTTCAAGACAAGGTAGTATTAGATTAGTTCTACCTCAGGAATGGAGTTTAGAAATGTATAATATTGAAGATTGGGTTAGGATTAATAGAAATATTGTTAAAGTGTTTCAAGATTGGTTTTTTATGGACACCAATACTAGTATGGTGATCGGCGTATCCATTAACCAATACTCTGACAACCAATTTTTTAACTGATTACATATAGGCACTAGTTATAGGGAAACACATTGGTACTTGAATCATATAATAAAGATTTGCAGTTTCTATGTCATTCATGAGTAAGCTCCCCAGATATACCCATTGACTATGGTATGTATTATCATCTGTTAGTATGTTTCCATGATGACATCCAGTGAGGTTTCTAAATTATATTTAAGATTACAACCCAATGGGTGATGAGGCATCCATGTAGGGGCTTGTTCATGTGGTTTTTTTCCTTTTTTGTTGACATAAGGTTGTGCCTTTACCCATTGATCAGGAAATAGATCCACCTTTGGTTGTTCATATGGATTTTTTGTGGAATACTTAGTTGTGGATAGCTTTATTAGTGTTGGATCATGATGTGAAAGGATCAAATTCATGTTGGGATATTATATTTCAGTGATCTTCTAGTATCTAGGGTGATCAGGACCCTCTTTATAGTAATTATGTGACCCAAGACAGGAAAAAGGACTTTGAATCATTCATGAGGACCTTAGGGACATATTAGTTCACTAAACAAATGGAATTTTTATGCTTGTGATGGATGAATATTTCTCACATTGGATTTTCTTACCCATCATGTTGTAGACAGAGAGATGATTTATAGACCACCCAAGCCGAGTTAATGTTTGGAAAATGAAGGTATGTAGGATGGAAGGTGTGGTAGTGGAGCTTTCGGAGTATAAGGAGGTAGTTGGAGCTTTGATCTATTACCACCACAACACCCAAGAGGTCCACACCAGGCTTAGGGGGTGGTTGGTCAGGTACATGGGAAGCTACTTGAATAGGAAACTTTTTATACAAATTATTCTTGAGTGATTCATGTAAAATTCTATGTCTTTTATACTATAGTTTTAGTTTTTAAGAACATCAGAATAAGAAAATCTTTTATTAATAATTCCCTATTTCATGAAATAGATATTCTAGTAGAGCCCATGGATCAACCCTTGTGTTTGGAGGCTCTAGAAGAGAGGACCAGTGATCATAGATTTCTATCAGTAGTGTAAACTAACATTGGAGGAGAGATAAATCCCCATATGGAACCTTTCCACAATGGTAGTGGGACCCTATGATGTTCTCCTCATCATGAACTAGTTGTCTACCATCCTTTCTTAGTTGACTGTTACTAGTAATGTTTGTAGTGAATCTGATTCATGGGATGGATATTTTTCTATTTTTTTAAGGAGTGAACATATGAAGAGAAGGATGAGCACACATGTGGGAGGATACAACTAATTTCATATCATTTGACAGGAATAACCCTTGGAACACTGGATGTTGTGGGATTTTAGTTTCTTGTGGTGTTGGAATTCATGTATGTCTTCCATAGGGATGGGCTAACATTTTTTAAAGAATATAGGAAGACCCCATATAGTCATGAGATCTAAAGGTTTGGTTGGAGAATTTAGAAGAGAAGGGGATTTGATAAACCGAGTGTCTTCACCTGGGTAACCCATGGTTATTCACTTAGGAGTTTTTTGGGATATTGAGGTTAGGTGTAGAATTCCATCACTTGAACTAGGTGATTATCATAGAGTAGTATCCACCATCAAGAATTGATCACTTATTCACTTAGTGGGTTGGATGAAATTTGTTCTATGAGTTTGAACTCAAGAAAATTGATCACCAACTCGTGGTTAGAGAGGAGGATATGCTAAAGGTGGAATTTTTAAAGCCTCAATGATTTCCTTAACATAATGGTGATATGTTTCTATACATTGACTACCTAGATAGTGTTTATGAGACTTGTGAATCGAGTACTTCAACCATTTTTGGATCATATCATGGTAGTCATCCTAGATGAAATTCAAGTGTACTATGCATTAGTGGTGGAGAACAAGTGATAGTTTAGGATGGCTTGAGACATCCTACCAGAGTATTAGGTTTATAGGAGGCTCTAAAATTATAAGATTTGGATTCATGGGGTCCACTTATTAGGTAATGTCTTCTCTGCCATGGGTGTGAAAGTAGACACAATAGATGCTCACGCGGTGTTAGATTGAGGGTCACCTGTGAGAGGGGAAATGATAGATGATACTCATAATGAGGTTTTTTGTTCACTATTGATGACTGGGGTAAAAAATACATTGACCACTTTTCAGTTGACCCTTCATGGTAGTATGGTGCAATGTACCTCCATTTGATGATTATATTCCCCCCTCATTTTAGTGAGTTAAGTAGGAACAACTTGGAGATATCATTTAAAAGATATTTCATGGCCAGATATCCATTGAATATGTTTTTGATAGATTTTATAAAGGTTGGGAGTACATCATCTGTACGGGGATGGTTAATGACTCCTATCATTCAGGGAGAGGAGGTGTTAAAGGTTTTTTTCCCTTATCAGTGCATCAATATAGAGGTGATGATGCATCAGGGGTCATTTGGAATCAAGTTTGTTGTCAAGTGATGTTGAATCTTGTTGCTAAGTTTAACTCTTGATGTATCACCTAACTATAGGTGGATTCCAAGTGTTCTAGGTGGAAGGGTAAATAGGATGGTATATTTTGGTTTTTTTATGGGGGATTCCAGGACCAGTGAGTGGCCATAATGTTTTTTAGTGATTGTAAACTAAATTCCCAAGTTGGCCCACACCTTAACCATCTAAGATAAGAGATTTGTAGAGATTTTAGGATGCCAATGCATGAAAGAGGTTTTCCAAATTCATGGAATTCCTTTGATTATTTTTTCAAACTATTATTTTTGCCTCACATAATGATTATGGAGAGGAATTTAGAGTCATTTAGGATGAAGTTTAATTTTATCACAGTGTTTCTACCCTAAATAGATGATCAAAAAAGATGATTATTCATGTTCTGGAGAACATGCTTCAGGGTTTCATATTATCTTTGGGCCATAGCATAAATGATCATCTACTATCATTGGAATTTCCAATCATAATTATTACCTCTCCAAAAAGGGTGTATCACCAATTTATTCCATGTATGGGAGACCCTATAGGTCAACGCTATATTGGTCAGAGCCTGTGGGAGATAGTTTATATGTACCTAGAGTTGGTTGTATTAATGTTTATAAATGGTATAGTTTATCTATAGATGTATGAGTACTACCTAGAAAAGTCATAATTTTGTTTTTGTGGATGGACACAATATTTTGTTGGGTTCGATAAGGAGATCATCTTTTTTTAGAGATCCCTCTTCTTCAAGGGTTGTATGGATTTGGTACATACGTCAGGGTATATCTAGGGTTTGTATGTCCTTGTTTCAATGTCTATGTTGGGTTGGAGAGGTGGCTTACCTCTTGACCATGCCACCATAGTTATACTAAGTGTTGTTTTCTTCTAAGTTTCACAATTGAGGAGAAAGGTTCACGACTAGTTACATGATGTCGATAAAGAAATCTAGACATTTATAGTGGAGTTTCATTTTGAGGATTAAAATATGCTCGGTAGTATTTGAATAATAACCCAATAATACCCTTAATCAGAAATCTTTTCCCTTGAGTTTGTCTTTATCTGAATCACGGGAGCCTTTAGGAAGGATATATGGAGTGGGAATCCCATTTGAGGTCTCAGTAACCTCCCTTGTGAATATGTTTTAACTTTTCAAAGTGAAAATCCCTAAAGGTATGGAGAATGTAATGTCTATATTTTTTACTTGTAATATATTAGATGTCATTAAAGAATATATTTGGAGACATACATTGAGAAAGTGTAAGATTCTGGGGCCTGGAGAGACTCGGTGTTGATATAATAAAAATATTAAATATAATATATCATGTGCACACATTTTTTATAAAATATTTGAATAAATCCCAATTTATTCCTTGGAATTGAAATATGAGACTTCCATTGAATCTGGAATGTAGGGATTTACCTTATGAATTACTTCAGATTATTTAGCGTTGAGTGTTCTCGTAAAGGAATTTTTTGTTTGGTTGGTTAAGTGAATTAATTTATTAATTTATTTAATATCTCCAAAACATAATCATCTCTATTAATACATCATTATTATGTTTTATAGGGTTATCCACATAAACTTGGGTATTCATGAGGAGGTAATATATGATAAATGGTGACCATTGGGACTGTGGATCAATGATCTTAGTACTAAAGGGATCGTCAATATAACAACATGTACTTTTTATACATGGATATCACATCTTTTTAGATAAATATTGATTACATAACATAATTATCAACACAAAAATAATATATCTCTATTGTTTTTGGAAATATGGACATATAAACAACTAGTTCAAAAAAGATTTACATCATCTCCCATTAAGTTATTAATAACTAGAACCCTTCTTTGAAATATCATACATTGTACCATTATTTAAAACCTATGGAAAGGATACTTCAAAAACAGTGAGCTCAGGTGATTAGTGAGGGTTATAAAGGGAGATATCATCGATCTCTTGATCACAACATAAACATAGGGGTATGATAACTTGAGAATAACATTTTAAAATAAACCCTTGCAAATCATAGATCATAATATTGAGTCAAGGAACAAAACATGGTAGTTTATAACACATGAATCATAATGTAATCAAATATCATGTGCAATCATAGCACAACATTGGCATAAGAAATAAGTTTGTGGCATTAAAATAAGCATAGAAAATAATTTCCTAAGTTATCAAGAATCACTGAAAAGACAATCATAGTGTAATGGTTTCACTCCCCAAACTATCATAGTAGTCAAGGTCAACTCCCAAGATGATTACAGTGGACAAATTTCCTTACTGAATTGGGTTCACTCCCCATTCAATTCATATTAACCTCATAATATATCAATATTTATCCAATGTATTAATGGGAGATATAGGTCCCACCCATCACATAATCGAAATAAAGAATATGTTTTCCACGACATAATGAAAAATTCATCATATAAAGAACATTGAAAATAAATTGGTTTCATAAACATTTTATCATTTCATACCCCATGGAAAAGGAACGGGTTTCGTAAATGATGAGATTGTTTTAATAAACTTTTACCACATGGTAACTTGTGATCATAATCTCCATTAAATAGAATGTTATTGAATGAAGCTTAAAAATATCATTAAAATAATTATATTCATGATATATCATGTCAAAGGCAGTATATATATATCATAGAAAAATATAGGTTCAAAACATGACATGTGCCTCCAAGAAGGATAATTGAGATGAAATTACTTTACCGATTTGGAAAATTTTCAAACATAATCCACATGAGAGAAACATTATAAAATGGATATCTAAATACCCATAAATTTAAGTATAAGATTCATTTAGAACATTAATGGGCAGTATATATACCACACAAAATAAATGTGTGGTGTATAAGGCCTGTATCTCATGAAAATAAAAGGAGAGATAAAATTATCCTACCTTGTGTATTGACCCTCATAGTAATCATTAATAACTCTTGTATACTAAATATTAGTTTATTATAGATATATCACATAAAAATATTCTTATATATAATACTATATAGGTTTTTATTATGAGTTTATATTACCCTCTTATTAACAATTCTATATTGAGGTTTCACTTCTGGTAATATTCGCTTTGTTTCTCACAAGTGTCTTAATTTGTTGTGTATTTGTTTCTTATAATTATATCATGATTTATATAATTTAAACCATGATATAAATATAATATATATTCATTATATTTTTATTAGAATAATCTATAGAATATATAAGTACTAAATGGAATACACTATTCATGGAGACGGTAGGCCTTACGTACGCATGAATGTTATTTCTGTTTTATTTTCATATTGAAAGAAAGAGGGTAAATGAAATATATGTATATATATCATTATCCCAGTATAATTATTATATCATATAATTTTACATAACTCACCTTTCATACATTCCATGTAGTGTGTGAACGAATCACTTCACTTTAACGGGGTGGTAGTCCACACTACCACAAACGAAGTTATCATATTTATACAAAATAGAAACTATAAGGATATGTGACATAAAATAATTAAATAATCTTAAAGTCATAATAATTATCTTATATATTTAATATAAATAGATTTTCCATCAAAAGTAAAACCATGAGATATGGTAAACAAAAAATGAACAATCATCATTTTGATAGCCTGTATTTCGTCATACACATAAAGAGTATGTTCATCACCCATTGGATAGAAGTATATGTAATTTTAGGAAAAAAACTTAGCATGAAAACAAGTAATTATATTAATGATACTTTTTTGAATAATCATGGAATAAGTATTGTGTATGAGGTGGAAAATGAAAATAAAATAAAGGATCCTGATGGAGGATGTTACCTCTTCTTTCGAAAAATCTTTTTGTTTTTCATCAAATGGATTCCTTGGAATGATTTATGACCAAATTTAGGATTAAAGGACTATGTTAGGTATGTTTTTAAATTTATTAGGTAGATATAGTATGAATCAAAGTATTTTTATAGGTGTAAAGAAGTGGGAGAGTTCTTTGGTTTTTTATAGTGGAAGGGGAGTGGCACTCATGTAAATACCAAAAGGTATTCAATAATGGGAGGTATACATTACCTGTTGTGACTCCAAAATTGAAACATAATTTCTTAAATGGGATTGAGGGTCCATAAAAACTCCACCACAAAAAAATATGTGAATTTTAACGATTTTGTTTCTTAACTTCTAATTTTCCCCAATTTTATCATTTTGGTTTTTATTTATGACACTAGTTTTCTAACCTATGTAGTTTAAAAGTTAAGAATAAATTATCGTGTTATTTTTTTGAAAAAACAGATACATTTAATTATAAATATGATACCTGATTTAAAAAAATATCATGTATTTGGGAAATTAATTTTAAAACAAGCGCATGGGACCCGCAACAAAACTGCTTAAACTCGGATCATGATTAAAAAGTTTTCACAATCTATGGGTAAATATGTTAATTATAAAATATCCATTGGCCCATTCATAGACCATATTTAATATTTATTAACACATAAAAGTCACTATGATGAATATAAGATTTTTATTAATTTTAAATCACCTAATAAGATAACATCTAATATAAAATAACATTAATGTTAATTTTCACATTATTTGTTTAATTTTAATTTTAAAATGTAAAAAAATATGGTAATTAAAATATAATAATTTTATAGTTTTTTAAAATGATATATTCATCTAAAAAAATTATTAGATACAATAATTCAATTTTTTTAAAGGTTAGGGTTGAAGCCTCAATTAATTATTAAAGCAAAGACCACTTTAAAGTCTGGGTAGAGGGAGTCCCATTACATAGTCCAAAGGCCCAAGGCCAAGTGGCCTGAATACAAGGATCGAAAGCCCATTTTTTGGCCCAAAGGACACCTCAGTGAACAGTATTGCTACAGTACCCTATAATAGAACTGCTATAATAACCTGGAATTTCATCCCAACCCGGATTTGATCCTGGTTCTTTTGGATGCCAAGCCGGAGCTTTTACCACTTTGGTACAAGCTCATTGGTAGATACAATAATTCAATAAAATTAATTTGTTTTAATATTTATAGTATCATTTATTTTAGTTAATTATTAACTAAACAATCACTACGTTGGGATTTATTAATCATTTTAAGTAACTAAATCATCTCAAAAAATTATTAATAAATAATTATGATAAAAATAACTCATTTAACTTTCAAAAGGATATGTACAATAAAAAATATGATTTTTTTTACATATATCTAAGTTTTATAAATGTTAAAGGTAAGGGAAGTTCCCTTTTTTCATTTCCCTTACTTAACTATTTATATAGGGAAATTCCATTTAATAATATCAAAATAACCAATAAAATTTAAAAAATAGGGGATATGGTCAAATTATTGGCAGAAAATGTTTATTGGGCATGTTTCTAGGTCATTTTCATCCTTAAGATTAAGCTTTAGTCACTTATTAAGCATAATTTTACCTTAATCAATATAATTAATTTTACTAACTTTTGATAATGTTTTTTTATCAAAAATTCAGTTTATCATATTAGACCAATAAATTATATTTATTATAAGTGTGTATGTCTATTTTTCAAAATTCAAATCACATAAATGGGAATATAAAGTTTAACGCTAATTCCGTAGATGTGGTGAGAAAGCTGGTTTTAATATAAAAATGCTCAAAAGTTCAATAAGTGTTTATATCAAATTTTAACATTAAAATGATTCCAACAACCTATATTGTATTAATATGTGTATAATTTATCTATTTTCGAATTATAAAAAAATTTAAAATATAATTTAACATTAATAATTATTTAAATGAATAGTTGGTTTTTAACTAAAATATAGTATTTTTCTATTCATCAAAAAATGAATTTTCTCATAAAAAAAACCAAAAATTCACCCTAAGATAATTTTACATTATGAATTCAAAAATTATGTTTATTTTTACAAATAAAATTCTTTAAAGGGTCAAAAAAATCTTAAATAGGTGTTTCATTAAAAGTCATTAAAACTCGGTCTTGTTTGTACTACATGCTAATATAATTATTGCATGTATCATAATCAAAACATGGTGTTGCGTATAATGAAAGACAAAATTAATTTAGTGTTTCATAAAATGAAAAAAAATCTATCAAAAATCTAAAATAAATTTCGAAAAAAATCACAAAATATGAGGGTGTTACATTCTACCCCCTTAAAATAAATTTTTCTCTCGAAATTCATCTTAGTTATAAACGTTTTAATACTTTTATGTTCCTTTAACAGAAACCCGAATCATAAAAATGAACACTAAAACTTAATTTTAGAAAAACAAAGTTCGAACCATAGAGATTACCCAGAGTAACACATAGTTGGTATTTAACGTAGGAAAACATAGGAGTCAAGTGAAAAAATGGACATGAAAGAGAAATCATTCTATAAATTTATAAAGGAGGGTGATATTGAACTTTGTGGGGATAAATTTAATAATAACAAAGACATAAGTCTACAATTATCTAAGATGAAAATCTAAATATTTAGAAAAAATCACAATACATCAGCTTAACATTGATCCCCCTTATATCGAAAAGTATCTCTTGGTTGCAACATTCCAAACATTTGAATACCCTCAATTTATATTCTCTTGAAACATGGTAATAACTTGAATTACCATAAAGTAATTTAGAAAACATGCATTAATCTTTATTCCAAAGTTTACTAGAGATATTACTTAAATGAAAGAAGTTTTAAACTTCATGCATGATGATATATACCACTTTTTAAACAAATTAGTAATCAGGTCTAGGGTAACTAATGGTATAATATTGACTTTATCCAAATTAATCATCTCTTTATAATAGCTATACAAATTTTTCCCACAATCATGATGTTATTAAGTATTTCCTTCCTTTAATAAAAATATCACTTTTTTAAGTATTAATCATCAATAAATATATCCCTTTCAATCCTTAAATAAAAATTATACTGAAAATACTTATATATTTCAAAATTTATACAACATAATCTTTGAATTTCAAAACATAAATATGTCATTCATTGAACTTTATTCTTAAATCATTACTCATAATTCATCAACTTATTCCTTAATATCTCTTTCTTATAATATGAAATATAAGTCATGTATTATGATTCCTCAGCCTCAATATAATCATGGTTCTTATGTTTAATGTAAACAATATTGGAAGAACATAAAATACCTTTCACATGTTGTTTGTGGTCTCTTTATATTCAAAAGTATAACCAACACTCATACTACCTTCCTGATTCCCTTTATGATATTTCCATATGGGAAATCCATTTTCATAATTCCAATACTTTCCATGTATAAAACATTAAATATTAATCTTGTTCCCTAATTTCTCTCTATTGACTAAAATCAGAAAGCATGAGGTGAGAAACACATATCATATAAGAAAATAACATAATAATGAAAAGGTATTATAGGATGTATAAAACATGATAGCTACTATTTAATTGATGACACCTTATGTTTATCCAAGATTATTCATATTGTTCTTCTATTTACATAATTCATAATGGTTTATAAAGAATTTGTGAATTTCTAATGTATATCCCCTGGGAGTGTAAAACGAGACGTGCAGTAGGGCCCATTGTCATGTACCAGGTTACACCAAGTTAGGCCTGACAAACCTTTTCAGATTTTTTACACCTAGGTACATCTATAATAGAACCAAATCCACGTGTAGTTTCCATATAGGGATGTAATTCTAGGAAAACCAATCACCCTATACATTACCAGAATTCCAAGACATTTTCTTATACATTATCTCATACTTAAACTTATACTTAGAGATATCCCAAGACATATCTTTAGAAATATTCCTAGGGATATCACTAAAATGTTCTCATCCTAGTTTCCAAAGGTTTACTAAACCTTCCCTCTGATACCAACTACAATGACCAACTCTTAACATACATAAACATTAAATCTCTTTTTCAGGATACATAATACAATACAGAAACAAAATCCCAAATACGGTATTAATTTAGGACCTTTGCAAATAGGGAAACATAAAACCCAGTACATAAGTGAGATATATTATCTCTTACTAGGTTATTCTTAACTATCACCCTTCTTAGACAAATAAAATATAATACATATTTTTATAACTTGGTTAAGTAATCATAAAAATTGGTGAGCTAACATTCTCAATAAGGGTAAACAATAGAGCCATGTAAGCCAAGAAAAGTACATATGGGTATGAGAACGTGATTATAAAATTAGATGATCATTCCCTTCATATCATAAGATTATAAAAATAAATCATAGAATACATCTTGGTAATTCATAATACATCAATCATAAGGAAAACAAGAGCATAAGAATGTCATAGGAATAAGATTTGAAATTTTTGGTATACACAAAAAAAAAAGAAAATAATTTGTTAAGTCAACCAACCAAGACATTCAAGACATGTTGGTATTGGGATAATAACTAGTTTCCCTACTTCTTTCATGTGATTCCCTCCCATGTACCATCTTTTTTCTGGATTTGGATGTCCAGTAGTGTACCATCTTATTTCGAGTTTAATATGCCCTCTTTTTTTGGACTTGGTATTTCCACCTGTGTACCCTCTCGAGATTAGAAAACATTTAATGGTACCCAATTATTTTTAGGGAGATATATTCCCAACCCATCACATAATTAAATCATGCATACATGCGCCAAAAGTTAATAAAACTTTCATCATATCCCAACCCATAAAAAGATATAGGTTTTATAAACATAATATCATAACCTGTGAAATTAAATGGTTATTAAAACATCAAACATATCATTACCTATGGAAAATAGATGGGTTCAATTTCATCAAATCATAATTTTTGAAAGAAAATGAGTTTAAAAAGCATATAATCCATGGAAGAAGAATGGGAATCACAAACATCAAAATATAAACCATTCAAGAAAGAATATGAATGGTATTCATAGATCATATCCCAATAAATCATAAAATATGAAAACATATTCTCTCTTAGATAGAGAAGTATTTTGAAAAATCACATGGAACATTTCTTAAAGAAGATATCCATTATTTAAAAATCCTTTTCATTGAACCATTTCAAAAATCATTTTTTTAAAAGGAAACTGTTACCAATTCATTTCAAACATTTATTGAAGGAAATAAAATTTTTTGTTTGAAATATTATTTTAAAAAATAAAACCATTTTAAAATAATTTTCATTGAAAATACTTTTAAAACATATAAAAAAAGCATGAAATTATTTTAAAAATCCTTTTTCCTTGAAATCATATAAAATAAGCTTTAAAAGAGTTCAAAAACATTTTTCGTTGAAAATGATTTGAAAACATATAAATAAATAATGAAAAAGTTTTGAAAATAATTTATATTAAAACACATTTAAAAATTATAAAGAAATATTGAGAATGTTTTGAGACCCATTTCTTTGAAAATACTATGAAAACATATAAAAGAAGATTTGAAAATCATTTAAAACAGTAAAATGTTTTTGAAAATGATTCTTATTCAAAATCAAATTAAAAAATGAATTTCCATAAAATTAGTAAAACTTTTTATTTTAAAAAATAATAAAATTGTAATCTTGTAAAGGAATATTCAAGGGAATGAAATTCATGATAACAGGTAAATCTATACATACCAAACATTCCTTTTTCACTATAAAATGTTAAGAAAAGTGCCTCGATTGGAAAACTACATGAAGATTCCTTTTTAAAACCATTTTTTAAGGTAAAATATGGGTAGAAAATTATTTTAAATATCATATGATAATAGTATAATATTTTTGGAAACCATTTTAGAAAACCTGGTTTTGAAGGAACGTAGATTTCCAACCTAAGAGAGAGCTAAATTTGGACTTTCTAAAAACACTTTATTGATCATATTATATAAAAAAGAGTGGAAATGGTATCATTACTTGCATATAACATTATTAACCAGAGGGAAAGAAATATCATGAAAGTTATTGAGATATGGATAATAATATTTCATCAATAGAGGCATAATCATAAACAATCTGGATAAACAATGAGATTGTTTCAATAAACATTTACCACACAGTGACATGAGATCATACACTTCCTAAAAGAAAATTAGATTGAATGAAGATAAAATATCATTAATATAAGAAGATTGATGATATAACATGTTAAAGTAAATATATATACCGCATAGAAAAATGTAGGTGCATAACATGGCATGTGTCTCAAAGAAGGATAATTGAGATTAAATTACTTTACCAATTTGGTAACTTTTGAAACATAATCCACAACAGAGAAAGATCATTAAATGCATATTTAAATACCCATAAATTTTATTACAATAATAATATAATACAATAATGTTCAGTATATATACAACACAAAATAAATGAGTGGTGTATAAGAATGTATCTTACACAAAAAAGGGAGACGAAGTTCTCGTACCTTGTGTCTTGACACTCATCATACTCGTTAAAGCCTCAATTATATTAAATATAAGTTTATTCTAAATATATCATATAACCATATTATTAAATCTTATACCATATATTGTTTGATTATGAATTTATATTACCCTCTTATTAAAAATCTATGTCAAGGTTTCACTTTGGGTAATAATTGCTTTGTTTTTCGAATGTGTCTTACTTTGTTGTTTCTTTTGTCCTTATACTTATATCGTGATTTACATATTTTAAAACATGATATAAATATCACATATATTCAGTAAATGTTTATTATTATATTCTATATAATATAGAAGTATGAAATGGAATACAGTTTTCGTGTAAAAGGTAGGTCGTACATATGCATTAACGTTGTTTCTATTTTATTATTGTATTGAATGAAAGAGAGAAAATGAAATATATTCATATATATGTATGTATGTATATCATTATTATAGTAGCATTATTATATCATATATATCATATAATTTCATTAAACCCATCCTTAACACATTTCATGTAATGTGTTAATGAATCTGATACCTTTGAGGGGCGGTAGTTCACATTTCCTCAAACAAAATTATCGTATTTATACAAAATGGAATTTATAATAAAATGTGTTTTAAAATAATTAAAGAGCATAAATACATAATAAATATCATATATATTATATCTAAAAATAGTGTCCATCATAACTCCCACCATGATAGGAAGTAAAGTAAGAACCAAAAATCATTGTTTCATGAGTTGGTAGTTCATTGTACACGTGAATAGTAAGTTCATTAACCATTAGATGGAAGTGTGTGTAAGAGTAGTTAGAAAAATTTTAATAAAAAATCTTAGTATATTGAGGATATGGGTGTTTTTGTATAATCATGGAATAAGTGACACTGGTCTATCATCGAGCATGGTCAAAAACAATTATGATTTTCCTAGTGAAGCACAGTGGTTGAATATGGTCATATCACTTGAGGAACCTTTAAACATAGTTCACTTACCTATTCTAAATATCCTAATCTATCACTTTTATTATTATTATTTAATAAAGTAAATCACAATATATTTGGGTTTTTGAATTAATTCAGATGTAATATTATAATTTAAACTTATACTACTATCCAATGATAAACAGAATGGGTTATTGAGAAAGCACTTGATCTTGGGTTTGGTTTTTTATTCAACAATCATTCTTATTTATACTTTGAATTATTTTCTGATAATACAAACATGAAATATCATGATTTAATTACTATTATTTTCTTTAATATAAATAGTTTGATTTGCATGTCATTGGGGTTAGTTACCATATCTTGGACATTTTCTTTTCCCATGCATGTTGATCAAATCTACCAAAAACGTAAAAAAAATATAATGTAAATTCAAGAACACCTTAACCTCCCCCAAGGCCAAGCCTTGGGTTCAGACTCTCATTTCTGAGATTAAGAGATCACAATGGTGGAAGTGGAAAGAGAATGAGATGATAAAGAATAAAAAAATAGAAAGAATAGTGGAAGAATGAAATAAAAATGAAAATGTAAGAATGGAGAGTGATAAGAGAGATGGAAGGAGGGGGAGAAAGATAAAATAAAAGAATAAAAATAAAATGATAGAAATTATATAACTTAAAAAAATGTTAAAATAATATTATCATTATTAATAATATTAATTATTATTATTATAATTAAGAGAATTATTTTTTGTAAAAGGAGATATGAAAATAATAAAATAATTTAAAAATAATAATGCGATAAAAAATATTTATTCTAATAATAATAATGATGATCATAATAATAATAATTTTCATTTATTATTATTATTATAATTAAATAAGAAGAAAGTAATGGTGGTAAAAAATTAAAAAAATGAATGCATTTATTTATTTAAAAATAAATTTAAAATTAAAGATAAAACAAAACTAAACTAAAATGAAAATAAAAGACAAAGTATAGGAGAATGAGTGGCAGAACAAGAAGTGTAGCATGTAGCGACCTCCTTTTGGAGATCTACCTTGGGTGTCAATTCTAACTCAATCCCTAGAGAAGGAGTCAGTGCCTCTTATATATAGGTAGTGAGGGAGGAGGTAGGAGGCCTCATCCTCATTTTTCCATGAAGGAGGCTAGCAGATCGAGAGAAAACACACATTTTTGCAGGTGTTTAGGATCTGTGTGGGTGAGATCCACATGGGGAGGAGGTCACGGGAGGCGGCCTTGTGCCCAGGTGGTAAAGGCGGGGCCTTGGTGGTAGGGGAAAGTGTGAGGGTCATGATGGTGATAGTTGTGGTTGTGTGAATGCAGTCAGGCGGCACCAAAGGGGGACTCCAGTGATATGGGTGGCATGGGACATGGGGGTAGCGTATGTCGAGGCAAGGCGGCCTTTTGGGATATATAAGGTGCCATGTGGGCAGGGTTGGTGGTGTAAACAGAGGGGAATTTGGTTGCTGCGACGATAGTCCACAAATGAGGCAGTGGTGTTTGGGCCTCTATAGTGGTGATGGTGACCAAGTACATAGGTAGTGAGCGGCGGGTATGGCTAGCCTGTAGAGTTGGTGATGCCTAGTGGTGAGGCTGCATCTGCATTTTTGTTCTTTATAGGTACGCAGAGGATGCCCCAGTGCTAAGGTGATCTGCATGGAGGAGTATTCGTAGAGGCCTCAGTGAAAGGGTGGTGGTGGCATGAGCCTCAGGAAAGGTGTAGGCACGGATGTGGAATCGGTCAGGGCGAAGTGGGTCAGTGGCATCGAGTAGAGTAGTGGACCTACGGTTGAGCATGACGGTGTGAAAAAGAGACATGGCGGACATGCCATCCCACATCAAAATAGAAATCCTTCTTTCGAGGCATTATAATCCTTGATGTGGGAGCATCATGAATTCCTGCTCAGGGGTGGGATCATGGAACACCACATCCGAACATGAAGATGTGGGCCACACACATGCGGCCCATGTAGGACCTTTGATCCACCTCTGTTGTCATAGAGTTCACCACCTTCACCCACACAACTTTAGGGCTTGACCACCTATGGGATCACACAGGGTTTCACTGACCATGTGGCAAGGCACCTGCAGGCCCTCCCAGGCTTCCCTGGAAAGCTGCCTGCTGTGGGTTGGCTAAGTATTGGGCCGACTTTTTTGAAGGCATATGTGTGGTCTGGCCAAAGTTTTTTACACAAAACATATTCAATGAGTTTGAAAAATATTCAAATAAAGATAAAAAAATTATCAAAGCATCTTAAATTAATTCAATGCAAAATACATTTCAGATTCACCATTCACTTTATCCTTAAGTCATTAAAATGTTGAAAATCAAGGACTTTAAATTGAAAAACATCAATTTATGGTCAAATTTTTTTAAAAAATATGAAAATTATTTTTTTCTCTCAAATACCCCAATACTTAAATCATTCTATTCCTCAAGCATAAAATCTCAACATGGAAGATCAGAATTCATAAATGTTAAAAATATTCAAATTTCAATGTAATAAAATAAAACAATAATTAATTTCAAATACAATTTTCAAATTCCAAATAAAATATCAATTCAATTTCTCATTTTTTTAATGAAACAAATCATCCCTATATTTTACTTTTCCCTTTTAGAAAATGATAGAGCTTCTCCTCTCATTCATTCAAGCTCCTCAATTCATAGTTATCAAACATTCCAAATAATGATTTTCCTCATCTGAATATTTTCACTCATCTATCATTATAAAATTCAAGTAGATTTATTCTCATATCATGATAATAGGCTTCTTATGAATAAGATTGTAAAATAATTACTTTCTGAACATTTTAAAAAAATAACATAAAATCATGAGGACTTGTAATTAAGGTTCTATTGGCTCTAAGTATTATGTCATGTATGATTTTATGTTCAAAAATAAAGAACAAGTATGAGGTTTAACTATTAAAGAAATATATTCAAAGTAAAAAAGTTTAATGACAATATCCCCTTCAAATTGCAATAACTCCCAACTTTCCCCAAGACTCAAAGTAAATATCATGATTATCTGTGCCCTCTCTTGAATACTTATTTTAATTTTCTTTTATTTTTCAAAAAACCTTTTTTTTTTTTGTTATTTTGAAAGTTATGATCTATAATAAACCTCACATTCACCACCTAACCATGTATGATTGAAATCATATGTCTAGTAATGGTGATTTTTGGTTCACCCAAATTAGATCCCATTTTTATCCTTTCATGTTCTTTTTATCATTTTCGTTTTTTTGATATTCAAGATGGGTAAAACAATAGATTACAATGAATGATGCCACAAAATTTTACAATTCCCATCATAACAACCCCCGCACTTCTTCCTTGCATTATAAGTCATCCATTTACTCTAATTACCATCACCACCACACTTGAACTTTAATATATCATCCAATTACTAATAGTAGGGTAAGAATGGATAAAAGTGGCTTAAAACATGACTCGTCCCTATAAAGGTCATTCAAGGTCTCTATGGGATAAAGAAGGATTGGTGTAATGGTGATATTTTTAGGATAAGTGGTTTATCAAAGGATTCCTCAATCATTATAAATGTGTTTTTGTAAATTCATATCTTTGAAAAGTTCGCATTCAATTTCTAGTTGGTGAAATGACCCAAGATGACTCAATAAAAATGCTCAAGATAAAATATGAAGTACTAGTTATATAAATACTCTCAAGAATGCACATATGATTTTTAAAAATCACTCAATGAATGATTAATAATAAAAAATCAATTCGCAATAATTTCATAAAATCAAAGCGTGAATAATGGTTGAGAAATTTCATTTACATGAATCAATCTATTTATTCAAATAATTAGTCCTCATTTTAAAATCCATGATTCACTTTAATAATTCAATTCTCCATTTTACTCATTCAATTTTATTAATATTTAAATCTAAAATTGGTAATCATAGGATTCCTATGAAACTCATTTCTACAAGATAATTCAAAGAAAAGATAATTCAAGTGTGGGCATACAATTTTTTTAAAGATCATTACATGTGTTTTTGGAAATAAATGTAATGAGTTTAAAAGATAAAAACTAGAAGTGAACTCCCTTTTTAATAAATCTCAGTCCTCTTCTTTCACAGTTTGGTACTTCCTTCTACCATAATGGACCTATAAAATAAAATAAATCAAATAATAAAAAGGATCATTTCATTAAATCAATGAATGATAGGATGGAGTGGGATTCGTGTTGCACTAATTCTAAGAAAAGAAATTGAAATATAAATTCCTAGAAATCATGTAAAGATAAATCTTGGTATGATCCTCCAAGTGGTCCCTGGATTTTTACTACCTCCAAGTGGAAGTACCAGATAATTCTCTAAATTATGATGGTGGTTGGGGATAATTTCATTTGAACCACCACATTTGGATTTCCCCATCGTGTTTTTCATCCTTCTGGGTGAGGAATGATCCACAAATATAGTACACTAGATCCCCCCCCACACAATGAGGTATTTCTTACTTGATGGGGGTAGAATGAAGTATGAATCATCCTCCTTCTTGGTTTCTACTTGTGAAAACTTTTTCTCATACAATGCTAGCTTCCTTGGGGCATCATGCATTGAATAATTAGAGGTGAGGTAAACAAGTATTTCTACTTAGTAAAATTTTGAATTTTTAATAAGAAATTTATCCCTATCATTAAGAGCAGCCAATTTTTTTGATTTCCTCGAGCTTATCTATTTGGATCTCATGATGGGGCTCCTCAAATGCATGTTAATTGAAGTCAGGGAGCTCCATGTATTCCTCAATAGGTACAACCCTAGGTTAATCTTCTTCCTCCAAGGAATATAAAAGACTGTTTGGTTTTGTATAATCAAAACAATAGGGAGTGATGCACAATTTTATCTCAATAAAATTATAAAATAAATAGTTTAATGAAATATCATCTCTATGAGTTGGTTCTGGCTTTATCAATGCCTATGTGGTGTGTTCCTCTTGGATTCTAATTGTGGAAATTTAAGGTAGGTATTCTCACTCTTCCACCCCTAGTTTGGCCTCAAGTTCCTAGCTTTCCTTAGAAAAATAGGAATGACCAGTTTTACTTGCATCTTTTCCTCCTCATGTGATACAAGTGTCTTATCTTTTGGTTCAGGTTCAAGGTCTGATTTCACTAATTTTTCTTAGACATATGATGTTATTCAATTATTTTTTTCATGTTTATTTTTCACCGTATCTTCAACATCTTGAATTTCATATTTGATTTTATGTTCTTCCACCTTCACCTAGAAATATTCAGGTGGAACTTCTCTAAAAGAATTTAGAGAAATTGGGGAGCACACTTTTTTTGTCACAGCCACTTCTTGATATAACTTTGGGAAGTCCTCCTAGAATTTAGCTAGCTCTCTGTACAATCCTTCAACCACTAGTTTCTCAAGGATCTCCTTGAATTCCTCCTATATGAAAATTTGGATATGGGATCCCTTGATATGTCTAGACCATAATTAAACACTCTCTTCTATTGACCAAGGGTTTCAGCTACTACTTCTGACACCTATGAGTAATCGTCAGTCCATGAAAAATAATTATCATTTAAATTAAACATGGAAATATTTTTTTAATTTTTTTATAAAATAATTAAAATATTTCAAAAATTTAAAAATATAAAAGGTAAATGGATGATTGATTAGCTACCCGGAAATGGTGCTAGTTTTTACGCAAGCCTGTCGGGGTGTATAGTTAAAAGAAATTATAATTTTTCTAGTGCATCACAGTGGCTGACTAGGGTCATCTCTCTTTAAGAACCTTTTAGTTTGTTTTCCTTACCTCTTTTAAATCACTTAATCTATCACTTTTTGCGGTTTTGATTATTTAATAAAAGAAATCTAAATGTTTTGGTTTTTTATTTAAATCACATGTAATATGATAATTTAAACTTATACATCCATGCAATGTTAAAAAGAATCGTTTATAGAGAAAGGAGTTGGTCCTGGGTTTTGTTTTTGATTCAATCGTGAATCTCCTTAATATTTTTTACTATATTTTGATCATAAAAACATGAAATCTCATGTTTGAATTACTATTATTTTCTAAAATATAAATAGTTTGGGTTGAATGTCATTGAGGGTAGTTACCATATAGTGGAAATTCGCCTCATCCATATATTCTGCTCAAATCTACTAAAAAATTAAGAAATTTTGAATTCAAGAACAAGTTGACCTCCCCCCAAGACAAGCCTCGGGGTTAGCCTCTCATTTCTCAGATTAAGAGATCAAAATGGTGGTAGTGGGAAAAGAAAGGCAATATAAAGAATAAAACAAAATAGAAAGAATGGTTTAATAATGAAATAAAAATGAAAAAGAAAGAATAGAGGGTTATAAGAGAGAGATAGAGGAAGAGAGAGATAAAATAAAAGAAGAAAAAGAATGGGAAAGAAATTTATAACTAATATGGAATGATAAGATTATTATTATTATTATTATTATTATTATTATTAAAATTTATTTTGTAGAAAAATAGGGAAGAAAATAATAAAATAATTTTAAAATAAGAATGTGATAAAAAAATATTTATAATTATAATATTAATAGTGATATTAATAATGATAACATTTTTCAATTATTATTATTACAATAATTAATGAATGAAAATTTATGGGTGGAAAAAAATAAAAAAAATGAACACATTTATTTATTTAAAACTAAAATTTAATTTAAATTTTATATAAAATAAAACTAAAATAAAACATAAAACATAGGAGAAGGAGCTAGAAGAGGAAGTGCAGTAGTTAGGGGCCTCCCTAGGGGGATCTCACTTGGGTGTCGACTCCAACTCACACCCTGTAAAAGAAGAAAGTGTATCCTTTATATAGGTAGTGATTGAGGAGTAACTTGGAATCCTTGTCCTTTTTCCATAAAGGTGGCTAGTGGATTCAGAAGAAACACCCATGGTTGTTTGTGTTTAGGATCCTCCTGGGCGAGCGCCACATGAGGAGGAGGTCTATGGGAAGCATCCCGGTTCCTAGGAAGTGAAGTTGGGGACCTGGTGGAAGGTGGAAATCGTGAGGGAGGTGAAAATGGTATCCATGTCTATGTGAATGCAACCATACGACGTCAGATGGGGACACCGGTGTTGCAGGTGGCATCGGACACAAGGGGTCGTGCATAGAGGGGTGAGGTGACCTCGATGGATGGTTGAGGTGATAGATGGGTGGTGATGGTGGTGCGAGTAGAATTGGGATTATGTTTCTATGGTGGAGGTACATGGAAGAGGCATTGGTGTTTGGGCCTCTCCAGTGGAATAAGAGGCCAAGGACATAGGTGGGAGCATTGGAGGGGCTTGCTCATGGAGGTGGTGATACCCAACAGAGACGCCACGGTGGCCCTGTTTTACATCAATGATGAGAAAAGGAGACCCCAGTAGTGTGATGATATACATGGAGGAGTGGAGATGGAGGCCTCGGGGATAGGGTGGTGGTCAATTGAGGCTCAGACAAGGTGCAGGTGTGGAGGTCGTGTCAAGCTCTGTGAACCGGAGCAACGGTGTTGAGTAGAGTGTCAGACCTATGGTTCAGCACAACGGAGCGCAGTGGTCTGCGGCAGATCCATGGTGAAGAGGTATCCCCATATAGAAATTTTTATTGTTCTATCATGACTTTATAATCCTTGGTGTGGGAGATCCATGCATGCTCACGCTGAGGTGGGCTCTTTGGACACCACATGCACAAACAAAAATGTGGGCCTCGCACATGCGACCCGCACAGGCCCTTTGGTTCACCTTTTTTAATGGGGTTTACCGCCCAAATTCCATGCACCTGTGGGTATTGACCACCCGCAGGCTCACAGGGGGCTTCAACACCCATGTGGTTGGGCTTTTGCGGGCCCTCCCAGGCTGGTCTGGTTGGCTACCCCTTATGGGCTGGCTAAGTGGTGGGTCATCTTTGTTGAAGGCCTAATAGTGGATTGGAACAATTTTTTTACAAAAACCACATTCAAATAGTTATAAAAATAATCAAATATAGATCAAAAAAATCATCAAAACTTCTTAAATTAATTCTAATCACAAAACAGATTCTTTTTACTCTTTCAAACACATTTCAAATTCACCTTCCACTTTATCCATAAATTACTAAAATGTTGAAAATCAAGGGCTTAAAAATTTATAAAGAATAATTTATGATTTAAATTTGTCTAAAAAATATGAATATTATTTTTTTCTGATAATAAGGATAGTGTAGGGCGTAGAAAATGAAAATAAAATAAAGAAGCGTGAGGGAGGATGTTACATATTCTTTGGGTAACTCATTTTTTACCTCAAGGGATTACATGAATTTATTTCTACCCAAATGTAGGCTTCAAGGAGTAAGGTAGAGATGTTTTGAAGTGTATTGGGAAGATATTTTCCAAACCTAAGTGGTTTGAGATGTGGGAGGAAGTGGGAGAGGTCTTGTATTTTTATAGTGGAAGAGAGGTGACACTCTTATAAATTCCAAAAGGTATTCATTAATGGGAGATATACCTTACTGAATGTGCCTCTAAAATGGAAAACTAATGTATTTAAGGGAAATAATGGTTGATAAAATCCTTCATCACACAAAAAATTTGTTAATTTTAATAATTTTTTTCTTTAACGTCCACGTTTCCCCAGTTTTATCATTTCAGTTTTTATTAAAGAAACCAGTTTTCTACACTATGTAGACTAACCATTAACACAAAATTAAACTAATATTTTTTGAAAAAATATAGATACACTTAATTATAAATATTATATGAAATATAAAAAAATAAAAAACTCATTTGTTTTCAAATTTAATTTAAAACGAGTGAATGTGACACGCCAAAACATTATTTAAACGTGTATCATAGTAAAATTGTTTTTAAGACCTATGGGTCAGTATGTTAACTATAAAAGGTCATTTGATCCATTAATAGAATATATTAAATATTTATTAACACTTACCAATAACTTTTCATGATATGGGTTTTTTATTAATTATAAATCAATTAATAAAATATCATTTATTGTGAAATAACATTAATGTCAATTTTGAAATTATTTATTTAATTTAAATTTTAAAATATCAAAACCATTTTAGAATTCAAATATATTAATTTTAAATCTATATAAAATGATATATTAACCAAAATAATAATAATTATAGATAATAATTCTATCAATTTACTTCACTTTTAATATTTATAGTATCATTTATTTTAGTTAATTGTTCACTAAATAAGCACCACCTTGGTGTTTCTTAATAATTTTAAGTAACTAAATAATATCTAAAAATTCATAATAAATTATTGTTATATAAATATCCAATATAAATTTCAAAATTATATGTATGTCCAAAAATATGATGTTTTTACATATCTCAAAGTTTTATAAATGTTAAAGGTATGGAAAGATCTATTTTTGAAATTTTCCTTAATAAAACATTTATATAGGGAAATTCAATTTAATCATATCAAAATAAGCAATAAAATTAAAACCAAGAGTGGATATGGTCTATTTACTAGCATCCAATGTCTTTTGAACCAGTTTACATGTCATTTTGGTCTTTGAGATTATATTTTAGTCCCTAATTGAGCTTAATTTTACCTTAATCACCGTAATTAATTTTAATCATTTTCACTATTTTTTTGGTAAACAATTAAGTTGATCTGATTATAAAAAAAGATAATACTGATTATAACCTTTTATGCTTATTTTTCAAAAATTAAAATCACATAATTTGTCGAATTTAGTTTAAGGATAATTCCACATACACGATTAGAAAGCAGGTTTTTAAAGTAAGAATGTTCAAATTTCAATAAGTGTTTATATCTAATTTCAAAATAAAAAATGTTCCAATAACATAAACTGTATTAATATTTTTGTAATTTATACATTATGACTTTAGAAATTAATTTAAAATATTATTTATCATTTATAATTATTTTAACAAAGTGGCAGTTTTTAAATAAAATAAAGTATTTTTCACTATTCATAAAAAAATGAAGTTTCTCAAAAAAATACCAAAAATCACCCAAAGATAATTTTGATATTATTAATTAAAAAATAATTACTATTTTTAAAAATATAATTATTAAAAGTGTCAAAATTTATATTTAAATAGGTGTTCCATTAAAAGGCGGTAAAACTAGGTCTTGGGTGTACAACATGATAATCTAAGTGTTGTGTGTAGAACAAGCTTAACATGGTGTTGTGTATAATGAAAGCCAAATTAATTTAGTGTTTCATGAAATAAAAAAATAGAAAATATATTAAATTAATTCAAAAAAACCCCAAAATATCATAGTGTTAGAAAATTGGTTTTATAGTAGGAGAGGAGGATCTCATTACCTCTTGAAGGTAAAGGATAGTGTGATCCTCACCCTCCCTTCTTGAAACAAAAGACCCCTAGTCTTAGATAATTTAAGGGGAGGAAATATTCCTCACCCTTATGTCTAATATCAGGGCATCCTTGACACCGTACCCTGGGTCAGGGTCCTTGTGGTTGTGGGAATTCATATCTACATATTGTAATAGTGGATACCATATACCCAACTATACAGTAATTGTAATTACAATATCATGTGTAAGTTTAGATATAAATTGTTTATACTTACCATTATATATTATATATTTCTACATCCACTATTTAATAATAATTTCCATAGATTAATAGTCATATCAAAAGGTTATAAAAGATCCCATGTTATAATAAGAACCTTGAGATACTATGAAATTAATCTTAAATACATGTCATATGGTTAAGATACATCCTACTAACTAGAAAAAGATTATATTTTAATATCTTGTGTTATTGGATCATAATCATTGAGATTTCTTATCATGAAGTTCACACTTGGTGATCTCTAGTAGTTAAATCATGAGGAAAAACCCACCAATTAGAACGCCACATGTTTTGGGTGTCATTGGATGTTTCAATCTATGGACACGTGTAACAGTCTATTGAATTGAGATTTTTGTGAATGTGGGTCAGTTTATCGAATACATTGATGAAAGGAAAAAAACATGATAATGAAATTATGGAAAGGTAGCTTGGGTTGGTTGTGTCATTGGTGGTATGGAATTGGTTGAATGGTCAAGAAAGTATTTTTCATTTCTAAGATAAGGAAGTAATATATCTCAAGCCCCATTGATCAAGATAGTAGTACCTTCATAATACCATGGCCATGATAGTTGAGGGTCAATATTTTATTTTATATAAACAAACAACAAAGCAAGAATGGACGATGACATGGGTGTGCATCCTGATTTATGAGATATCTAAATATAAAAATATTATGTTACATTGGGCATGTTTGTTGTTTGGTTGTTAATGATGTGAATATACTTATCTATTTAGGGTATGTGATATGTTACTAGATCACACTCTTGATCTATGAATAGTATTCACTATTGTCTAGATAAGGTCTTAGAGGGTCACACATAATAGCGTATTTAAGAATATGATTTATTCAGTTGAATAGGTAAACAGGACATGGTGGGATCCACAACCGGGGTTTGGGTTATATCCCAGGATATACGATCACCAAAGAAATAAATAAACTCATATTATTCAAGTTAAGAATAACTGGTATTGAATTTGTTTTCTATATTAATTTACAAGTTTTTAATTAAATATATGGAAACATTATTTGAATGAATATTAGTTTACAATATTCAAGGTTAATTTTATATTTGTGGGAATGATGATTTGAATTAATGTCTTGGGAGTTATCATGTAATACACATATTATATTATAATAATGTTATGATAATTTAAATGGTTTGTTTTATTTAGTACATTAGTCATAATAGACTATTTATTTACTGAGATATAAATATTTGGGTATCATGTGTTTATTTTGGCTATTTATTATTTCACTACATATAGAAGATAGAGAGCTCATGAGATGGACTATTCACTAATCAAGGATGAGATCATATCTCTATTAATATATGTTCTTCATTATAGAGAGAGATTCTCTCAATCCAAGTGATTTTGATTGGGATATCCCTCATCAATCAAAAGAACAACGATGTAGTGATATTTGGAGTGTCGAAGGCATCCTCATATCTCTATGCTAGCACCCAAGTCGGGTCGAACCCAAGTAGGCCCATTCTGGCCATTCAGACCCAATGAATGGGTGTTCTAGGCTAGTTAGGCCCACTAATTCCCATTTTAGGTTGGGAAGACCCGCCCAAGACTCTATGTGGACTTAATTAGATCAAAATTGACCCAAAAATAGTAGGACAGGGACAGATACCTCCCACAGGGGGTCTCTAGAGGAGCTCAAGTAAAAAGGTCAGTGTTCATCCTTGACTATAGTTCCCTGAAGCTGGATCAAATTAGATTTAGTTGACAATGCATCATCCTAGAATCTGGAAGTTTTGGTTTTCAGTTGAAGGAGGATGTGACTATAGGCGGTGTCGGCCGAGTGGGACCAGTCTGGATCTGGGACAACCATGACTGAAATAGTTTTTCCAAGCAACGGAACCTCGACCTGGTAGTGATGGAAGGAGAGGTCGGCACTGATGGTGTAAAAATCCAGATATGGGATAGTTTTGGTACTAGGTGGGAAGTATTCAGTAGATATGGTGTAGTGTATTACATCTTCCAATTGATAATTGTAGGTCTTCATGAGAAACTAGAAGCGAATCAATGGGGATGGAGTTTGGTGATGCAGGCTCACCTGTGACTAGCCGTACAGGGGTAGAAAGCCTCACATACCAAGAGGTGATGTTCAGAGAGCTTCTCTAGATCTGGGAGAAGCGGCGTAGTGGGTGGTGGTCAGAGGGTCATTCCGGACAGGGTGGTGTCACAGCCTGGGGAAATAAGTATGGTCACTATGGTTCTGGACCATCATGGTTGAGGCTAGGCATGGATAGATTTAGTGGCTTGGAGAAGGATGGTCGTGTCCAGTTATGTCATAGATCTAGTTGTAACGGGAGTCCTGGAGGTCCTGTATATTTTCATCCAGATAATGGGGTGGTGTGGGTTGGGCGGCTCACTGGCGAGTTAGTGGGCTACCGCTAGAGGAATATGTGGGTATCACTCCTACAACTGGGTAGTTCTTATGAGAGTGGTGGGTTTACATAACTAAAGTGTTAGTAAGGATTAGATATATCTAACTTTATATCATTTCAGTGGAAATTGTTGAGTAAATAAAGTAATGATTCTAGAATCTTGGAATTCACACAATAGATCAAGGAACAGTGAGTTAAAGAGGTTGGTTAGTCAAACGCCTACCTTAAACCCTCCGAGTAGGTTTGTAGCCATAACTTGTAAATTATGTGGGTATCTTCATATATCCTTGATACTAGAATACTCAAGTAATAGATTATTCTTATTTTAGCACTAAGGGTTCCTAGAATTCGATAAAATAGTTGGAGACATTTAATTATTTAATTAATCAATCAAAATTTCTAAATCAATAATCAAGATAAAAAGTACTAATGTACTAGAATTTTATTTTTGTAGAAAATAGAAATAATGCAATAAAAATGGATAGAGAAAATTTTCTCACTAGAATGAGTTTACAAGTATAGTACAGGCGCTTGTGTATAATACTAAGGTATAGGAAATTCAAGGTTCTAGTGTCACTAATACCTATTAATTTTTCTCAAGAAGAAAGCGTGAGAAATATGACTATATGAGACTCATGTTTTGATAATATAATGGTTATTTTATAATGTTATCACCAACCTCTAATGCTAGTTGTGGTCTTTACATCATGACATGGGTCATATAACATGTAGTCTCATCTCCAAGATTTTTTCAAGGAGAAAGTTAAGCAAGATTTGAATAAGGTGTTGATGACACTGGACATGTATAAATTGGAATACAGATCACAATCCTTCAATGGATCCATTTATTAGATCATTTTCACCCATATACTCCAGTTTATTTTTTGGTTACAAAATGAACAGTACTGAGTAAACACTTCATTCCATATTTAGGTAAGGTTTTCCATGTAAATTATAATATAAAATATAGATTAATATTAAATTATTATGGTGAAAAATTGAAAGACAATGACAAAGGGCCAATGAAAATTCATGAAAAAGTGCATTCACAACATCCTTCAATGCAATGAGGTTGTGTATAAACTATAGGTTATATGTATTTCATATCATGAAATAAAACTATGGAATTTTAATCTCAATGAAGTTAATTAAAGAATCAATTTATCACTTCTTATTCGGGTATATTAATCAAATAAATGTAATTTTTCAGTTTTATTTCTTGGGTATTAAATATAACATCCCTTTCACATATGTGTATTAAAATACATTAACAAAGTAATAATAGAAATGTTACTAAAAGTAGGTTTTTTTCTTCATGTAGCTGAGAATGGGTGATTCATAAGTCAATGGTTAGAATTACATGATTTCTCTATTTCCAAGTGAAGTATTCTTCTAAAACTATTATTGAGTATAATCCAAAAACATATTTCACGTGTTATTTGTACACAAGAAGACATTATTCCATGTTTCATAATGAATGTTGTTTCTGGTGTATAATACTCAACCAATAGTTAAGTGATACTTGAATCATAGGCAATACCTAATGATTATAAAATGTACAAATTATTTACCCAGTTGTGGAAAGATGATATTTTTAAATAAAATTATAAATAAACATCTATGATATACCCTGTATGGTATTAAGAATTAGTTGAGCTAAACACCTTAGGTGTTGTCGATGAATAAATTTAGATTTGGAAAAACGAACCTTTAGAAATGAAGGTAATCCACAAATATTTTGAAATTTGTTCAAAAATAGAGTGTGTAATATTCCAAGGTTAATCTAGTGGTAAATACACTTCACTGGATTTCTTTAAGCGATTGAGTAATATGAAATTGAAGTTTGATATATGCATGGTCAGAAGATATTAGTTGCTTCAGGTTGGAATGCTGAAAATATCTTGACCAGACATTCATCGATTAATATAATGTCGTGTGGAGTAATTCTTAAAGGTACATTACTTTGTATACATCATGGGATTTATGTTAATAAGGGTAATTTATGGTAATTCTTAAATTTTCATATTTATCAAGAAATATAACAAGGAGTAATTACTAAATGAAGATTTTATGCATTATAGTTTTTATGTAAGGAGTATCAATGTTGCAAATTGTAGAAACTTCCATTATATTTCATAATGTGCTTTGTAAATAATTGTGATATCCCATAAACATATTCCAAATATAAAAAAAATGTATATCATATGAGACATAGTATGATTAAAATCCATTTTTTCACAATACATGTGTTTATATGAAAATATTTTGTTAGGATATAAACAAACTTACATAAAGTAGAACACAATGTGAATCCAAAGTAATTATCCTAGTATTTTCTTAGGATATTACATAAATCTATAAGATAGAAAAGCAGCAGTCAAATGATAGACTATAATTATATATAAGCATTCACATCTCTATTAGAGATAGTGGGATCTTGATTGAATTGGGTTTAGTCAATTCTAGAGATGCACATGTAGTTGGCATGTGAACGAGTTCCACAACTTCATGTGGAACAAGAATGTTCCAGAGACACATATTGTGTTGGAATGTTAGAACCACCATGATGGTTTTGTATTCACTACGACCAATGATACATTATTCATTGTGAATAATAATTCATACAAGTAAGTAGTATATAGTAATTAGATAATATTAGAAAGACTAATTAAAATTCAATAATGGATTCCATGTATCAAATTGAAAATGGGCTTATTAAAATGAATACTACAGCAGGTATTCAAATTAAATTATACATGGATGGTACAAACATAGTACCAATAAGGATTGATTGGTTATACCAATTTTTTCTTCCTAAATACATTATAATTTTACCTATCATAGATAATATCAATGATTGTTTTTTTGATAATTGTATTTCATGACCACCATTAGTGGAAGGTGTCTATATGATGCAACCAGAAAGTGGTGGCCATGTCACAGAATGATAATAAATGTTACAATTTATTGATATCCAATTTGGATTGAAGTAAGAAACTATATCATTGAATATTCATTTGTACTTAATGTTTTCTGTGTACATACTAGAGGTTAGTGGGATAACCATTTTTGAAGTTAAATATGTTCATCCAAATATAGACAATGGATATTATTCTTCATGTTTTGTTAATACCAAAAAGAAAGTTATTCTTCAGTGCCTATCTGAATGGCCTGAAGGCCTTATTTTTTATTGATTTTTCGATAACCCCCAATTTCAAGGGATGAGGGGGAACCCTTACAAGGATCGTAGGCTTAGATATTACATTTCCTATAGTCTTGGAGACATTAGAGAACTTTTATGTCATAAGGAAATCATAAAGACTATGACTACATTAAACTGCCCATCACTAGCATCAGCATCGTGATCAGATCTCCCCCTTTGCATGGTTTTTCGATTATAAATCTTTATTTATTTGATATAAATTAGAAACATAAGTTATAGAAAATAGGACCTTCCGATTTAGATCGTAGGTTTCTTAGAACAATTCGATCACACATATAATGAAATTGTATTGAAAAATACAATTTGGGACAATTTGAGTTATAATTTTTTCTGGCGTCACATGAAATATATCTATCTTGGTTAACAAATATCGGACACATGCGGAGATTAAAATGGTGAGTTGAATTACATAAACTTTAGTGATGGATCAATCACATATGTCAGGATATGTAAAAGAATTGATATTTTCGAGATATAATTTATCATAGGAAGATATCAGTAGTATCCAAGAGCACTATAAGGGAAGCAGTCAGAACAATCCATATGTACTTCAAAAAGTACAAAGGATGTCTACCTGGTTAGTGGAGAATAAGGGATACTTGTTTGTTGAGGGAACACAAACTTGACTTCCTTAGATCCATGTCATCTAATATTGTAGTTAGGATATTGTGATGAGCGATACAAGCTCATAAAATTCAATGGGTTCCATACCCATAAATACCAGGTATGTTGCAGTTTTTGAGGTATCTAAGAAGTAGTTAAACACAACAATTTTGTTTTATTTATTTGGATATCACCAAGTAAGTAAAGTATTATCATAATGTAAATGATGATATCATAACTATATAGGATGTCAAATTATAAATGTGGAAAATTTTGATATACTCAGAGATACCATCTCTTCATATTTTTTACTCAAAGTGATGAGGTCACAAAAATTAAAATAGCCATGTGCCAGAAACATGGAAAACCCAGCAGATAAAGTCATGACTTTGCAGAAACATGATATTTATCTTGTGAGTGCTAATAAGTTTGATTAGAAAGATGGATATTGTACAAGTGGGAGTGTATAATAGTGGATTCACGTGACCAAATTATACATCTCTTTGATTACCATATCATGTGTATAGTTCGATATACATGAATTATTCTTACCAATATATTGTAGATAATTCCTCATCCACTATTTAATGTTAGTGTCTATAGATTAATTATTGTATCAAAATTTTATAGCAGATCCCGGGCTATAAGGAGAAACTCAAGATATTATGACATTAATCTTAAATATATGTCCTATGGTCTAAATACATATTACTGATTAGACAAAGTATATGTTTGACTGTCATGTTTTGGGGGATTATAATCATTGAGTTATATTATCATGAAGTTCTAAATTGGTGATATCTACTAGTGATATCACGAGGGTAGGCCCACCAATAAAAACACCACCTATTTTGGGTGTCATTGGATGTTCATATCTATAGAAATGTGTAATGGTTTTCTAAATTGAGACTATTTCCAATGTGTGTTATTTGATCACACACTTTGATGCAAGTAAAAAACCATGATAATGAGATCGTGGTGAGGTAGTGTGTGTTGGTTGAATCATTGGTGGTATGGTATTGGTTGAATGTTAAATAAGGTATTTTTCACTTCTAGGTTAAGAAAGTAATATATCTCAGGACTCATTGATCCAGATGGTAGTACCTTCACAAGACCATGACCATGGAAGTCGAGGGTAAATTCGCCTAGTTAGATAAATAAACAATAAAGGAAGAAAGTACGATGACATGGTTGTGCATCCTACTTTATGAGATATCTAAAGACGAATATATTATATTACACAGTGTGTGTTTGTAGGTTGGTTGTCGTTGTTATGACTGTCCATATCTCTTTAGGGGACAATATGGGTTTCTAGATCCTACTCTTGGTTTGTGAATAATATGAATTACTATTGAGATAAGGGCTTAGAGGGTCACACACAATATCATATTTATGATTCTTCTCTATTCAGTTGAATAGGTTTATAGGACATGGTGGGACCCACCGCTGAGGTCTGGGTTTTCTCTGAGGATATACGATCACCAAAGGAATAAATAAATTCATATCATTCAAGTTAAGAATAATTGAAATTGAATTTATTTATTGTATGAATTTTAATGTTTTAAATTAAATACTTGGAAATATTATTTGTACGAATATTAGTTTAAAATATTCATGTTTTATTTAATATTTATAGGAATGATGAGTCAAGTTAATGCCTCTGGTATTATCATGTAATATATTTATTATATTATAAAAATATGATAATAATATAAATGGTTTTTTTGACCCAGTACAGCAGTCATAATACACCGTTTATTTAGTGAGAAATAAATATTCAGGTATTAGCGGAATATTTTAGATATTTATTGTTTCACTATATATATAAGGGAGAGAACCCATAATAGGGACTATTCACTACTCAAGGGTTAGAGACTCTCTCTATTCTTCTTTCTCACACATTCTAGAGAGAGACGCTCTCGATCCAGGTGATTCAGATCAAGCTCTCCCACTTACATCGCAAGAATGACGATGTGGTGTTCATTGGAGCATCGAAGGAATTGTCAGATCTCTGCACTAGCACCCATATTTTGAAGATTGTTACTCATGTAGATTAATAAATCACATGTACATGAACTAGAGGAATTCATATTTGGATTCATCCACTAGTTATCACCAATGACGAGAAGACGTTGAGCGCGACTTCAGATGGTAATCGGGAAGCTTTCCACCAACAATTATGATCTCATGACAATTTTTATTTGAAAAAATTTAAAATGCCTAATTTCTAGGCTCCTATTGTGGGCCTTGTACCTTTACTACAAGCACCTTGAGGACCCTACCCATCATTTATGGAAACTACGGTACACCGCTGACTATAAGAATGCAGACCCAAATGGGAGACACACTATTGAGTATCTTTCCATTGTTTTTCAAGCCCATAGGCTTCGGTGGAGCATTCAATTTGGCCCATTTTAGACAAGGGATCAAATAGAATAGAGTTGTAAAAACCTAAGATTTAACTGTATGTCTCTTTTTAAATTTAACTGCTTACTTAAACAAATGATTAAACATTATTATTTAATAGTTATCACCTATCAATTTGAATAATAGAAATGAATGGATTTAACTAAATTAATAAAAATAGTTTTAAAATTTTTAAAAAATTAATTCATTGGTTCGAAATTAATTAAAAATGAAAATAAAAATCAACTTAACATAAAAGAAGATTTTTTTATAAAAACTATATTTATGACCATAATGGAATTTTATCTTAATAAAATAAATTAAATAATATTTTTGAAAAAACTTAATTAAAATTATATATTATATGTTCAAAAAAATTTACTTTCAATCATCCAATACATTTTATATGCATAAGATAAGAACAAATATAATTCTTTGAAAAAATCGCTATATTTTTCTAAATGCACTTTAGTCGTCTTTTAATGGCGCACTTGTTTTGAATATAAATTTCAAAAAAATAATAACTTTTATTTTAAAAAATAGAATTATTTTTTAAAATAATAATTTGAAAACTGTCTTAGGGTTACTTTTTGGTATTTTTCAGAAAATATTTAGTTTTTAATGAACTGTGAAAAATACTGATTTTTATTAACTTTTAAATTTTGTTATATTAAAGATCTGTTTATGATTTTAATTTGATATCAATGTCAATTTAATATTATTTATTTATAAATTATCTAATTTATTTCTTTTTTATAACCATTATACCTTATTTTGGTGTTAGTTCATTTTGCGCTTAAAAATACATTTTTAAGAAAAACATTTTAGTTGCATTTTATCAATTTAATTTTAAATTATATTCTTCCACTTCTATATATAGAATTTTGAAAAATATATTCCATATTTGGAATAATATTCCCCATATGTTTTAAATATTTTCATTTTATTTTTTTAAAATATGAATAGAAACGTTGATAATTTTTTATTACCTTGGTTAAAGGTAAATTGGGTAATTTATATAAAAAACAAAATAATAAGGATTGTAAAATTACCCTTAAAGATTACCAGATTTTATTGAATGAATCTAATTAGACTCATAAAACCTTTGTTTCAAATTTTAGTGATTTAATGGACACTTTTCTCTAAATATTACTTTGATGTTACTTAAATTAAAGAAAATCACAAAATGCCACATTCATATTTTTAATAACTATATTATTTTTAATATGGAATTGTTTAGAAGATATATTGGATTATATATATTATTTTTAAATATAAAATATTTATATACACCATGTTATTTTATTTTAAAATTTTAATTAATAAATAATTATGTAACGCCCCGACCCCAGTTACCCAGAGTCGGTGCATTATTACATAACATTGGCATGATCACAAGAAAGATCAAATCTCGAAAAACCGATTGGTTTAGTAGCCTTGGAAACACTAGATATATTCATAAGTTTTACATTACATCATAAAATGAAAAACTACTACAACAACATAATGTTTCTACAGTCCACACTATAATCCCCTCATAATATTCCTGCAGGTCATTCATAACTTAATTCTTCACTTCCTCGGGAAAATAAAACTTAGAAAAGGGGTGAGCTCAAATGCCCAGTAAGGATAACAATGTAGTGGAAACTTTCATAAATAAGAATAAACATTTAAGGCAATGTATAACTAAAACAAAAGCCTTTCAAACATGAACTTTCAACATGGTATGGCATAAATAAAATGAAATAATGCCATTTACTTATTCACATGGATATTCTACTAATCGAATAATCACATGCAAAAATCAATAACCACTTTCATAATGTTGGAATGCATAATGCCAGACTATCATAACCACATAGTCAAGGCCTCGTGCCAAGACTACAAATAAGATTTTGTTAAGGCCTTGTGCCAAGACACTAGTTTGTCTCATGAGACCTACCGATGCATCGAGGAGCTATAGCGGGCTCCACCCGTCACATATTAAGTCCAATGCATTCCCATATGAAAATGTTTAAATATAACATAAACATTCGTATTAAAACTAGCATACGAAATGTCAATACTTTCACCATAAACTATGAATGGTATAAAAATAGCACATCCACAGTCAAACATATCACAAAACCTTCAATACAATATAGAAGTTTTGTATCATAATAAATCAACTTCAAATAATCTTAAAATCCATCAAAGGATGTTGACATAGATGAAATCAAAATTCTTTTTAAAGAAATGTCTCCTTTTATTTTGAAATCATTTAAGATCCATATAAAATAAAACATTTTCTTTGAAAATAATCTTATAAGCTTGTAAGGGAAGCTTTGAAGATTTTATAACGGCGGAAAATAGCTGCACCCGCCGTATAAGTTAAAAAAGACATTCTTACCTTAATTCTGTCGAAAAGGTTAAAAAGGACCTTGTTTTGAAAACGACGGAAAGATTCCTTTATAAACCTCTTATAAAAAGTCAAACAAGGGTATAAATTACTTTAACCCATATTATTGTAAATAATAACAATGTTTTGAAATACATTTTGAAGAAACATGGATGTGGATGATAAAGAGATCCCAGTAGATTATTACATATAAACAACCTCGGATAATGAAGAGATTGTGAAATAACCCTTACCTTGTACTTTTACTTGGTTGGGGTAGGTTAACCTCCTGTATAATGGTGAAATAATTGTTATTAAATTATACAATAATCATATATATTAATATGATATCATATATGATCTTTTAACATTGATTTGTTAATAATATCTTAGAATTATCGTCGTTTCAGGTGTTAACTTACTCATTTTCTTTTATATGTTTTGTTACATAAGCCATGTTTGTTGTATCTTATTCATATCCAGAATGATATCAAGTCCTTAAACATCATTTTTAAATCATCAAATGATAATTATACTTGAATGGATACGATGGAGAATGAATCTCATCGCGTTCGTGGAGACGGTAGTCCGTACGTACGCACGAGCGACAATATCATTCTTTTGATATTAAAATAATATATAAATGGATGGTATATCATATATACAGAATAATTAACATGTTATATTTATTATTTACATGAGTTACACATCATTATTATACCCATCCAAATAATAATATATTGAATAACAATTACACCACGACGTGGAGACGGTAAGCCGTATGTACGCACGTATGGTGACATGTTATTCAAAGGGTGGATAGAATACTGAATATGGTTGTACCATATTTATAATAACATAACATTATATATATGATACTGGAGTTATTATTTTAGAATGGTAACAACAAAGGAAGAAGAAGTGGAAGAAGAAATGAACTTGGAAAAGGGTGGTGAAATCATTACCTCTTCTTCGGGTTCTTCCTTTTGATTTGATCAAAAGGGCTCCTTAGGATGGCTTTATGATCAAACTAAGGCCTCTAGGTTGTAGTGAGGGATGTTGGGAGAGTATTTGGGCAGAGTTTGGCCGAACCAAAAGGCTTTAAAGGTGTGAATAAATGAGAAGGAGGAGTGCCCTTTTATAAGAGGGGTGAGGGGCACCTTTGGAAAAGCTAGAAATATTAATTTATAATAAATTCATATTCGGTTTCTAATGGCTCCAAAGTTTATTATTCAAAGGTTAAGGTGGGTATAGGTCGAAAACCACTCAACAAATAGAATTTAGACAGGTTTGGGTACTTATATTAACCTTATCTTTAAGTATTAACTCTAAGTTAATTAGTTTCACTTTTACAATGTCTCTTTGTATTTTTATATAATATGGTTAATAAACGTACTATATACATCTAAGAGACCCCCAAGTGGTCCATTAATGATTAACCTATCATGATATAAGTCTCTTAGCCGAACCTTATATTTTTAGGAATTTAATATCAATTAATAATATAATATTTGTTTTAAGAACTCTTTTATGTCAATTTTGACACTATTCAATAGTTGATTTTTGTGAAACTCATAATAGATTGATTACTTCGAACAAAGTAAAGTAAATCAATCCTAATATATCATATTATCCTATAGAATTAGTTTAATTCATTAAAAGTTTCATATTATATCTATTTGGGTATTTATAATATCAATTATTTTAATTTTTCACTATTATAGTAATTACTGCATCATCATTGTGTCATAAATAAAATAAGCTATTTAATGTCTAAAAATTATAAATAAAATATCATTATGTAGGAAATCTTTTTAGCTTTTTAATGAATATTTATAATCTAAAAGCCAATATATATAACCCTATGTAACAATTGTTTTGCTAAAAGATATATGCTTGTGTCATTTTTGTATTCATTTTAACTTAATTAAAATCAAGTGTCATTATCACTTAGAAGTGGATCCATGGGGTCCCAAAATCGACCCAAAGATGTCCATGGTCGACCATGTATCAAAAAATAGGGTTAAGATACGTTTTAGGGTAATTTAGTATTATTATAATATTATTTTTTAACCCTTATTTACCGGATTTACCCTTAACCATTGTAAATAAAATATTTACCGCAGTAATTATTCAAAATGTCTAAAAATAAAAGTTACCTATTTACACAATTTGAACATCCTGATTACAGATATGGAATCCATTTTCCTAAATTCAAAACACAGAAGTGGTAGAAATTAATTTAAAATTAATTCCCGCTGTCAAAACAAAAAGAGTGTTTTTAAGAGATAATAACTATCAAAAGATTGACACTTGTTTATGTTCGGTTTAATTGTAAAATTATGTCCAATGAAAAACATTATATTAAATGGTAAAAATATATTCTAAATATACTTTAAAACTACTAAAATTCATAATTTATCATTATTAATTATTTTGATTAAAAAAGTTGTTTTTAATTAAAATTTAGTAATTTTCACTATTCATCAAAATATGAAAGTTATCCGAAATGTACCAAAATTTCACCTTAGGCTAAATTCGATATTCCGAATCCCAAAAATGATGTCCATTTTGAAATATAAAATATATATAATTTCAAAAAGTAGGTATTACTATTCATAACGGCTAGTTTGATTGGTTATGGTGTGTTAGAACTCGGTGTTGCGTACAACACACGCTATCACATTATTCAAAGAGAAGCGTACCGTAGAAGCTTGGGGTGTTACATTCTCCCCTCCTTCAAATAATTTCGTCCTCGAAATTTCTAGAATACTTATCACATGAAAAGACTCGGGTGGTTCTTCATCATAAGTTCCTCGGGTTCCCACGTTGCCTCTTCCATCTTATGGTTTCTCCACAAAACTTTTACCAGACGCGTCGTCTGGTTTCTCAGTACTTGTTCTCTCGTATCAAGAATCCTGACGGGCTCTTCACAATAGGAAAGATCGGGTTCCAGTTCTAATTCCTCATAGGTGAGTACATGCGTTGGATCAGGCATGTATTTCCTCAACAGAGATACGTGGAACACATCGTGAACTTTGGAGAGACTTGGCGGCATTGCCAATCGGTAAGCTACAACCCCAATTCGTTATAGAATTTCGAAAGGTCCGATGTACCTGGGACTCAATTTACCTTTCTTACCAAAACGTATGACTCCCTTCCACGGAGATACCTTCAGGAAAACATGATCACTGACTTGAAATTCCAAATCCTTCCTTCGATTATCGACATAGCTCTTCTGCCTACTTTGAGCTGCTTTGATGTGATTTTGGATTACATTCACCTTTTCCACCGTTTCCTCCACCAGTTCTGGGCCTACAAGTTTTCTTTCACCAACGTCATCCCAAAAGGTTGGTGTACGACATCTCTTTCCGTATAACGCTTCATATGGTGCCATCTGAATACTCGAATGGAAACTATTGTTATAGGAAAATTCTACCAGTCGTAAATATTGATCCCACATACCCTGAAAGTCAAGTGAGCAAGATCTCAACATGTCTTCTAAGGTCTGAATAGTCCGTTCTGATTGTCCATCTGTCTGAGGGTGGTAAGCAGTACTCAAATGAAGTTTAGTATCCAGGGATTTCTGAAGACTTTTCCAAAATCTTGAAGTAAAACGGGGATCACGATCAGAAACAATCGATAGGGGTACTCCATGAAGTCTCACAACTTCATTAATGTATAATCTTGCTAGACGTTCCAGGGGTAGATCTTCTCTTATAGAAAGAAAATGTGCTGACTTGGTAAGACGATCAACAATAACCCATATTGCATCATTCCTTCTAGGAGTCTTTGGTAGCCCCATGACAAAGTCCATCGTAATATTGTCCCATTTCCACTCCGGTATGGGAAGAGGTTGCATGACTCCTCCAGGCTGTTGCCTTCCAGCTTTCACTTGTTGACAAACCATACATCTTGACACAAAATCAGCAATCTCCCTCTTCATGTTGTCCCACCAAAAATGCTCCTTCAAATCTCTATACATTTTGGTGCTCCCAGGGTGTATAGAGAAATTGGAACTATGAGCATCATCCAGCAATTCCCTTTTTAGATCAGGTATATTGGGAACACAAAGTCTCTTCCTGAATTTCAAAATTCCATCTTCATACACAAAGTCTCTCAATCTCCCATCATTCACAGCTTTAATCTTCTTTTGAAATTCTTCATCATCGGTCTGAGTACTCTTAATCCTTTCTAGTAAATATGGTTTGGCAACCATTTGAAAAAGAAATGATGTTTCGCCTTCCCTGGTTATTCCCATGTCCATCTTTACTAGATCCATGAAAATTGGATCCCTTTCAATTCTCATATTGTTCAAAACTCCATGGTCTTTTCTACTCAAAGCATCTTCCACCTTGTTTGCCTTCCCCGGGTGGTAGTGTATCGTACAATCATAATCCTTGAGTAATTCAAGCCATCTCCTTTGCCTCATGTTGAGTTCTTTTTGTGAGAAAATATACTTCAAACTCTTGTGATCAGTATAAATCTCACATTTTTCACCATAGAGGTAGTGCCTCCATATCTTCAAAGCAAAGATCACAGCTGCTAACTCGAGATCATGAGTAGGATAGTTTTGTTCATGAGTTTTCAACTGTCGTGATGCATAGGCAATAACTCTATCATTCTGCATAAGGACACAACCAAGTCCTTTCTTCGATGCATCACTATAAATAACGAACCCATCATTCCCCGATGGTAGAGTCAATATAGGAGCATTGACTAATCTTTTCTTCTGTTCTTCGAAACATTCTTCACACTCTTTTGTCCAAACAAATTTAACCCCTTTACGTGTGATCTTCGTTAATGGGTTAGCCAATCGGGAAAAATTCTGGACGAAACGTCGATAATAACCTGCCAAACCAATAAAACTGCGTACCTCAGTTATACTCGTAGGTGCTGGCCAATCTTGGATTGCCTTGGTCTTAGAAGGATCAACAGAGATTCCATCTTTAGAGACAATATGGCCAAGAAAAGAAATCTCCTGAAGCCAGAATTCACACTTGCTAAACATCCCATATAATTCATGCCTCCTCAGAGTCTTCAAGACAATGCGCAAGTGATTTTCATGATCTTCATAGGTTTTGGAGTATACCAATATATCATCAATAAATACCACCACAAATTCATCGAGATACTCCTTGAAAACTCTATTCATCAGATCCATGAATACAGAGGGTGCATTAGTCAATCCAAACGGCATTACAGTAAACTCGTAATGCCCGTACCTAGTTCGAAATGCTGTCTTCGGAATGTCTTCCTTCTTCACACACAACTGATGGTTTCCAGATCGAAGGTCAATCTTTGAAAAGTATTGAGCACCATGAAGCTGGTCAAATAAATCATCAATACGAGGTAGGGGATACTTGTTCTTTATCGTTATAGCATTGATCTCCCTGTAGTCGATACATAACCTCATAGATCCATCTTTCTTTTTAACAAAAAGAACAGGGGATCCCCATGGAGAAACACTAGGGCGAATAAATCCCTTATTACTCAATTCCTCTAGTTGTTTCTTTAGTTCGACTAACTCTATAGTGGTCATTCTATAAGGGGTATTCGATATAGGCCTTGATCCAGGAATCAAATCAATGGAAAACTCAACTTCTCGTTCTGGAGGATGTCCAGGTAAATCTTCCGGAAATACATCTACAAATTCTATCACAATAGGTACATCCTCTATTTGAACATTCCTTTCCTCACCGACAGTTATTTCATTCTCTTCCTCCCCAATAATTGAATTTAGTTGAGCTACTGGGGGTGGATCTAAATAAGAATTAGGTGGTGACGATTCTGCTCTAAAAATAAGGTGTTCCTTATCATTATCATCAAGAATCGTAACCTCTTTCTTCTTACAATAAATCTTCACATCATAGTCCGAAAGCCAGTCCATACTGAGGATTATATCAAACTCAATCATAGGTATGATGATGAGATCAGCAGATAAAGAAAATTTATGTGCTCTAATGGGGACTGATTCACAAAACTTTATTGCAATGATACTTCCCTTAGGAGTTTTAACCGACAACTCCCTTATTAAATCAAATTGGAAATATCTAATTTTCTTAGAAAATTGGGAAGATATGAAACAATGCGACGATCCAGAGTAAAATAATGCATTTTCTAAACTTGAGGAAACCATTAAATTACCTGCCACCACGTCTTTTGGAGCTTCTACCTCTACAGTAGTGATAGCATAAGCTTGGCCTTGATCCCTTGGCCTTTTCTGAGGTAAGTTCTCCTGACGCTTAGGACATGCATTTGCATAATGCCCCATCTCCCTGCAATTGTAGCACTGAACGTTGGTAGCTTCCTTCTTCCCCTTGCAATCATGAGCTTGGTGGCCTTTTTCACCACACTTGTAACAGACTCCCATTCCCTTCAAGCAAGTACCAGGATGTTTCTTCCCGCATTTACCACAAGATGGATATTCAACATTTCCCTTCTTCCCCTTATTTCCATTCCCAGATTGATCAGAAGGTCTCTTCTTCTCTTGCTTTGCTTTAAAATCATAATACTTAGAGAATTCCTTTTCGGTCTTGATAGCACATGAGACAATGTCTTCGTACGATGAAAAGGATTGTGAGACTAATGCTCGACGGAGAAATGGTTTTAACCCATCAAAGAAACGATCAATCTTACTTCTTGGGTTGCGAATATAATCTCCAGCATACCTCGCTAACCTTGTAAAGTTAACCTCATACTTTGTGACATTCTCATCCTCCTTCTGTCTCAGACTCAGAAATTGTCTTTCCATATCTGCTCGATGGTCGCGAGGGAAGTATTTTTCTAAAAACAGATCTTTGAACTCCCTCCATTCCATATTTTATACTTCATCATCTTCCTTCATGTTCTGAATCAATGACCACCATTGATCAGCATCTCCAGTGAGGCGGTAAACTGCCATGATAACTTTTTCCCTTTCACTGCTCCCCAAAGCCTGAAATATTTTCTCTAGGGAAAATATCCATTGCTCAGCTACTAAGGGATTTGTATTCCCATTGAACGTTGGTGGTTGTTGCCTCATGAATCGATCTAACATTGATCCTCCACGCTGCGGATCAGGGTGCTCCATACGGGTAAGGTTATTATTCATAACCTGAGTAAGTTGTCCCAGTATGGTGATTAGTTGATCAGCACCAGTTGCATCACCATCCCCACTATAATTATCTTGAGCAGGAGGGTAATCCCTACATGGAGTGCGTGCATTAATACGGTTTCCATTTCTTCCACTAAGCGCCATTTCTAAATAATGGCATAAACTAGATCAGTTTATGAATCAAAATACATAATCCCATACTTATAAAACACTTAACATAAATTGAACTATTTATGGATATAATCCATAATCATAAAAATGTTTTCTTTGAGGAAGTATATACTCATAAACCCTTCATAATGATTTGTAAAGAAAATGAGAGTTATCCTAAGCATATCCCCCGGGAGTGTCGTAACCAAGAGTGCAGCAAGGCCTGTTGTCGTGCACCAGTTCCCGTTCGAGTCTAGCTCAAAGCGGTGTTTTCGGGTTTTACCCCTAGGTACATCTGTGCCAGAGCCGCCTCTACCTGCTCGTTTCCAGACAGGGATGTATTGCTCGAAAAACTCACAAAATCTCTACAATACCAAAATTCTAGGAAGTTCTTCTATACTAATCCTCAAAGTTCATCTTAAGTCTACGTGCTCTAATCAAAGTTTATCTAAATCTAGCTTCCAAGGTTTGTACTAAACTTCCTCTGATACCAACTGTAACGCCCCGACCCTAGTTACCCAGAGTCGGTGCATTATTAAATAACATTGGCATGATCACAAGAAAGATCAAATCTCGAAAGACCGATTGGTTTAGTAGCCTTGGAAACACTAGATATATTCATAAGTTTTACATTACATCATAAAATGAAAAACTACTACAACAACATAATGTTTCCACAGTCCACACTATAATCCCCTCATAATATTCCTACAGGTCATTCATAACTTACTTCTTCACATCCTAGGAAAAATAAAACATAGAAAAGGGGTGAGCTCAAATGCCTAGTAAGGATAACAATATAGCGGAAACTTTCATAAATAAGAATAAACATTTAAGGCAATGTATAACTAAAACAAAAGCCTTTCAAACATGAACTTTCAACATGGTATGGCATAAATAAAATGAAATAATGCCATTTACTTATTCACATGGATATTCTACTAATCGAATAATCACATGCAAAAATCAATAACCACTTTCATAATGTTGGAATGCCTAATGCCAGACTATCATAACCACATAGTCAAGGCCTCGTGCCAAGACTACAAATAAGATTTTGTCAAGGCCTTGTGCCAAGACACTAGTTTGTCTCATGAGACCTACTGATGCATCGAGGAGCTATAGCGGGCTCCACCCATCACATATTAAGTCCAATGCATTCCCATATGAAAAGGTTTAAATATAACATAAACATTCGTATTAAAACTAGCATACGAAATGTCAATACTTTCACCATAAAATATGAATGGTATAAAAATAGCACATCCACAGTCAAACATATCACAAAACCTTCAATACAATATAGAAGTTTTGTATCATAATAAATCAACTTCAAATAATCTTAAAATCCATCAAAGGATGTTGACATAGATGAAATCAAAATTCTTTTTAAAGAAATATCTCCTTTTATTTTGAAATCATTTAAGATCCATATAAAATAAAATATTTTCTTTGAAAATAATCTTATAAGCTTGTAAGGGAAGCTTTGAAGATTTTATAACGGCGGAAAATAGCCGCACCCGCCGTATAAGTTAAAAAAGACATTCTTACCTTAATTCTGTCGAAAAGGTTAAAAAGGACCTTGTTTTGAAAACGACGGAAAGATTCCTTTATAAACCTCTTATAAAAAGTCAAACAAGGGTATAAATGACTTTAACCCATATTCTTGTAAATAATAACAATGTTTTGAAATATATTTTGAAGAAACATGGATGTGGATGATAAAGAGATCCCAGTAGATTATTACATATAAACAACCTCAGATAATGAAGAGATTGTGAAATAACCCTTACCTTGTACTTTTCCTTGGTTGGGGTAGGTTAAACTCATGTATAATGGTGAAATAATTGTTATTAAATTATACAAGAATCATATATATTAATATGATATCATATATGATCTTTTAACATTGATTTGTTAATAATATCTTAGAATTATCGTCGTTTCGGGTGTTAACTTACTCATTTTCTTTTATATGTTTTGTTACATAAGCCATGTTTGTTGTATCTTATTCATATCCAGAATGATATCAAGTCCTTAAACATCATTTTTAAATCATAAAATGATAATTATACTTGAATGGATACGATGGAGAATGAATCTCATCACGTTCGTGGAGACGGTAGTCCGTACGTACGCACGAGCGACAATATCATTCTTTTGAAATTAAAATAATATATAAGTGGATGGTATATCATATATACAGAATAATTAACATGTTATATTTATTATTTACATGAGTTACACATCATTATTATACCCATCCAAATAATAATATATTGAATAACAATTACACCACGACGTGGAGACGGTAAGCCGTACGTACGCACGTATGGTGACATGTTATTCAAAGGGTGGATAGAATACTGAATATGGTTGTACCATATTTATAATAACATCACAGTATATATATGATACTGGAGTTATTATTTTATAATGGTAACAACAAAGGAAGAAGAAGTGGAAGAAGAAATGAACTTGGAAAAGGGTGGTGAAATCATTACCTCTTCTTCGGGTTCTTCCTTTTGATTTGATCAAAAGGGCTCCTTAGGTTGGCTTTCTGATCAAACTAAGGCCTCTAGGTTGTAGTGAGTGATGTTGGGAGAGTATTTGGGCAGAGTTTGGCCGAACCAAAAGGCTTTGAAGGTGTGAAGAAATGAGAAGGAGGAGTGCCTTTTTATAAGAGGGGTGAGGGGCACCTTTGGAAAAGCTAGAAATATTAATTTATAATAAATTCATATTCGGTTTATAATGGCTCAAAAGTTGATTATTCAAAGGTTAATGTGGGGATAGGTCGAAAACCACTCAACCAATAGAATTTAGACAGGTTTGGGTACTTATATTAACCTTATCTTTAAGTATTAACTCTAAGTTAATTAGTTTCACTTTTACAATGTCTCTTTGTATTTTTATATAATATGGTTATAAACTTACTATATACATCCAAAAGACCCCCAAGTGGTCCATTAATGATGAACCTATCATGATATAAGTCTCTTGGCCGAACCTTAGATTTTTAGGAATTTAATATCAATTAATATTATAATATTTGTTTTAAGAACTCTTTTATGTCAATTTTGACACTATTCAATAGTTGATTTTTGTGAAACTCATAACAGATTGATTACTTCGAAAAAAGTCAATTAAATCAATAATAATATATCATATTATCCTAGAGAATTAGTTTAATTCATTAAAAGTTACATATTATATTTATTTGGGTATTTATAATATCAATTATTTTAATTTTTCACTATTATAGTAATTACTGCATCATCATTGTGTCATAAATAAATTAAATTATTTAATGTCTAAAAATTATAAATAAAATATCATTATGTAGGAAATCTTTTTATATTTTTAATGAATATTTATAATCTAAAATCCAACATATATAACCCTATTTAACAATTGTTTTGCAAAAAGATATATGCCTGTGTCATTTTTGTATTCATTTTAACTTAATTAAAATAAAGTGTCATTATCACTTACAAGTGGATCCATGGGGTCCCAAAATCGACCCAAAAGATGTCCATGGTCGACCATGTATCAACCAATAGGGTTAAGATACGTTTTAGGGTAATTTAGTATTATTATAATATTATTTTTTAACCCTTATTTACCGGATTTACCCTTAACCATTGTAAATAAAATATTTACCGCAGTAATTATTCAAAATGTCTAAAAATAAAAGTTACCTATTTACACAATTTGAACATCCTGATTCCAAATATGGAATCCATTTTCCTAAATTCAAAACACAGAAGTGGCAGAAATTAATTTAAAATTAATTACCGCTATCAAAACAAAAAGTGTGTTTTTAAGAGATAATAACTATCAAAAGATTGACACTTGTTTATGTTCGGTTTAATTGTAAAATTATGTCCAATGACAAACATTATATTAAATGGTAAAAATATATATTCTAAATATACTTTAAAACTACTAAAATTAATAATTTATCATTATTAATTATTTTGATTAAAAAAGTTGTTTTTAATTAAAATTTAGTAATTTTCACTATTCATCAAAATATGAAAGTTATCTGAAATGTACCAAAATTTCACCTTAGGATAAATTCGATATTCCGAATCCCAAAAATGATGTCCATTTTGAAATATAAAATATATATAATTTCAAAAAGTAGGTATTACTATTCATAACGGCTAGTTTGATTGGTTATGGTGTGTTAGAACTCGGTGTTGCGTACAACATACGCTATCACATTATTCAAAGAGAAGCGTACCGTAGAAGCTTGGGGTGTTACAAACTACCATAAATAATTATATAACGATGTTGCGTTAATTATTTTATTAATGAAATAATCAATTAAATGATGATTTTAATTAAAAATTAAATTTATAAGTTTTAGAAAATTATTGTCATAAAATAGAGTTCATTTTTTATATCTATACATTTAAAAAAGGGTAGGGTGAATTGTTAGTATTTTTCTAAAATAGTATAATTTTTGGTTAAATGCGAAATACGGTAATTTATTGTATTTAACATTATAAGAAAATTAACGAATTATTGAGTCATTATTCATTAGTTGATTATGTAAGTGACAATTATATAAAATTATCATGCTCTATTTATAGTATTTTTTCATGGGAATCCACACTATTTATAGTCTTAAGTTAAAATAATAAACTAATGAATAAATTAATAAAAAAATACACCTTCCATCCACTATAAATACCACCCCCACCACCTATTCTCATCACATATTCTAAGATTTTTAACTTTATTATATTCTTCCCAATTCTATCCCCAAGAATCTTCCTCACATACAATACCTACTGGTGTGTCCAAAAGACTAAATTTATGTTCCCTTAGGTGGTTCTTAAGGAGAATAAATTCTGGTGGTAAACCTCTTTCATTCTCTTTTATTTTCTTATAATTGTTTTTATTTTCCTATCCTCTCCTTAACTCTTCTATCCAATAATTAATGATAACTCTAGTATCCTATATATACTATAATTTTATTATTTTAATGGAATGTCCATTATATAGACTCTTCTCCTCTCCCTTTTATTCTAAAAATGAAAACATTATTCGTGATGTGTCGATTTACCACCATCATGGATGATGCATTTTCATTTTTCATTACCACACTTAAGGCTACTAATAAAATCACTTTAATGGTTAATACATATTATAATATGTTTAGAACAAATTATTTAATTTTCTATAAAAATTATTAAATAAAATTATACTAATTAGTGATGGTCATAAAAACCGCCCAAATAAATTAAATCATTTTCATCAACATTTTATTTAATCAATCATCCTCATATAATATAACCAAATGATATATGACATAATTATAACTTATTTAAGTTCACTATTAATTTATAATTTCAATTCTTGATAACTAATATCATTTTACATGAACTTCCATTCATGTATACAAGTGAATTGATCACGAAAAAACAAAAAAAAGAACACTCCTGTAATGATGAAATTCAACTCTAAAAGTCATTAAAATAGTTATAAACCAACCTAGTAAAATTATAACAAATAAAATACATGTATAATAAGTTATTAATCTGTTAATTAATTCATCTAATTTTATTATCCATGATGTTAAGTAGAAGTGAAGAATGCTTTCGAACATAAGGTAACGGTTTTGTCATCTCACTTTTATTTCTTTGAAATATTACTTATTCATAACTTATTTCTTATTTATGGTGTATCTATACTTCCATTTTATATATAATATCATAAATATATTTATATTTATTTTATTGAATATTTAATTTGGTAATTATTAATTATTTGGGGTATAAGGTTTGACTGATTACAAATTGGTATGAGGATGCTCTAACCCAACTCCCTTTCATTGGATTAACCTCTTTCAGGCCAACATTTTTTGTGGGTGATATTTTAATATTCCTCAAACATAATTTCATTTTTTTATTTCCTTTTCATTTTTGTGATAAACATGTTTAAAATATTATTTTATAAGAAATACAAAGGACTTTCCAAAAGAACTCTTCTTTGTTAGAGTGCATTCATCAATTTTAGCACCCTCAATTGGATCCTATTATTAATTTATATTGTTCACTTGTTTTTTCATCAACCATATTTTATTGAATGGTTTTTGATCAATTTTATTGGGGATGTACTATCTTAATAACATTCAATATATTACTCAAGATAATTTATGATTATTTTTACTATTTAGGGAAATTATGAATATTTAATATACAAATTTAAATATGAATTTATATGTTTATTATGTTTTAGTACTTTCATATGAGAAATTAATTGGACTTATTAAGTGTTATTATAAGCCCTCTATAGCCCCTCAATGTATCGATAGGTCGCATGAGATAAACTAGACCGGGTTTTGGCTTAAGCCTTAGCCATTTTTGTAGACTTCTTGGTTGAGAACTTGATGGTATGTTTATGATGTTCTGAATTATGTATCCCCTCGTTATGAAAAGTAATTGATTATACTTGTGATTATTTTAATATTAGAATATCCATGTTTATGTTTCATTCTCAAGTGATTATTCAAACGAAATTATTTCATCAGCTTCTATTCCTTCCATATTATACTCAAGAATATATTTTAATGGAATGTGTTTTTAGATATTCACCTTTATATATTGTTTGGGTTGTATTTCATTTTAATTTTTAATGTAATACTTATTTATATATATATATATATTTCTAAATATATTAAACTATTACTTTATTTGGGATACTATATCATATTCTTAGTACTAATGTAATAATGTAAGGCACCAGCTCTGGGGTACTGGGGTTGGGGTCTTTAGAAACCCCCTTCCATTGGAGGATTGGAAGAGGACCTGAGAAGTTTCTCACGCTGGTGTGAAGGTTATATGGAACAAGAGAGTATTGTGCATAAAATAGTCTGGTTCAGCCTGGTAGTACTTCACACAGGTTGGCATGAGCGAGTTGAAGGTACTTTGGGAAACGGACCACATTGGAAACAACACTTAGGTGAGTATTTTCTCAATACTCCAAGGGTTTCCACATAAATTCTCAAAAGTGTCTCATGAAGGTCCCAAGTTATAGAAGGTTACTTCACTCTAGTTTTTGTCAACCATTGGGGAGAAATATAATTACGTGGGAGTTACCTATTTTAGACCCCAGGAAGACTTTGATTCCATTACCCCCCCCCCCAATTCTTAATTCTTCAGGTTTTAGAGGGCATCTTGGAAGGTTTTTAAGGGATTAAGAAAAATAAAATAGAGAGAATAGTGTTATGAGTTCTTTGGGAATTTTCATCTATCTAAATGAACAACATTAGGGTCCTATTTATAGGAAAATATGGGACCCTAGGCAAAGGTTCTAACTTGAGAAAGATTGATGTGTAGGGTTGTCATACAAGTTGATGCACTGGCACGTCGCACAGGCTGATGCTCAATTACTCTCGTGTGCGCTCATGCATAGGTACCTACATGATGATTTTGTTTTAGTGGGACATGCAAATATCACTTAGGAAAATCCAAAACTCCATAATGTGGGGGATACGCCCCCGCACCCCTTTTCGGGACCAGTGTTGGGTTGTGGTCCTAGACCTTCAGGATGATTCATTTACTACCTTCACTAACCCCCATGAAAAATATAAAGTCCCACTGATAACCTTTTCGCATGGGTCAATGAAATTTTGGAACACTACAAATGGAAATCCAATCTGATCCATATTCTATAATAAAGATGCATTTCTACTCAACATCAAAATTTTGTGTATAAGTGCAGTTCACTTCTTGAATTCTTTGAAAATTGAATGGAACATATTTCATAGTGTCAAAAAAATCCACCCCGTCGAATTAGATTTGTTCAAAATGAGAATAATTTGGTTATAATGTGATTATAGGGGACTTTGATGCATTCTAACGTCATTTTCTTAGTTTTGGAGCTATCTCAAATGTGGAAGGATTCTCTAATCGTTTCCTAATCCATGGGGCCTAATTTCATAGTTTGACTATTTCTAGGGTCATATGGACAACCCTACAAAATTTTCATCTTTTGTGTCATCATCCTAACTTATTTCCTAATTCCAATATAAGGAAGAATCAATTATAAAGACTTGTATTTTACTTATAACTCCCTTTTCAGGATTTCATCCTAACAAGTTAGGTGCCAATTTCTTTTCATTTCTCAATTTTTCCTCAACCACATGGTGTGAAATTCTAGATAGATGAGACTCAAATTTGGACCAAATTTACCTTTTTAGGTTTTCAATATGGTGAGTATTATCTCTCTTTTTATGGGAAATTCAAAGTCATTCAATCCATACTAGTGAGGCTGGTGTTTTAGGTCAAATAGTTTCTACCATGAGTTCTGGGATGATGTCTCAAATAAGTCTTATTGGCTAATAATTTTCTGATATTCTTTAGATAACGGATGTTTAATTTTGATCCATTGTTTTTTGGATCACAAATCTAAAAGATGACATTTGGGAATAGAGTAGGTCTCTCCCAAGGATGAAGTTATCATTGGTTGTAAAATCCATTTTGTGGGTGACTTAATGAAAAGACATCTGGTGCATGTTACTTTATAGTCAAATAGTGTAAACCCTTGGTTTGAAGTCCCTGGAATTTGTGAGAAACTTACGAGAATCCAAATGAGGCGTGTTGGATCATATTCAGGAAAAGGAGTTCTTAGGAATTCTAACATTCTATTACTGATGACCAAAGGAAGTTTAAAAATATTTGGATTTCTCAAGACCATGATGGGTGATTTTTTCATGGGAATATTTATGATAATGAAGAGATAATTTTTATTAGAATTTTCCATGATTGGTATGTCTTATATACATGAATTTGTATTGTGTGAAGGGGTATTCATTTGATAAATAACTAATGTTAGCAGGGATGACCCCTTTCTGACAAGGGTTAAAGCATCATTTAGTTTAATGTTGTGTGACTAGGACATTGATTTTTTAGTTTAACATCTTGCACTAAAGATGTTTTTGTACAATTTAACATCTAGGGACTCAGATTTTACAATATATAGTTAAATGTTGTATATCAAGGACATTATTCTATGAAGTTTAATTTCATAAAAAAAAGGAAATTGGGGTCTAGAATTTATGTTCTTTAGCTTTTACCATATCGTTAAAAATTATCCTTTTTCATGTCAATATGTTTGATAATTTTCCATCCCTTTTATTTATGAGGATAAGAATGTTATAGGTTTTAATATAGGGATTTCCATATCTAAAGATTCATATGGGAAAAAGGCTTGTGGTGATTGAGGAGGTCTCTCCTGAGGATGACATTACAGATAGTTGAAAACCCATTTTTTGTGATACTTTATAAAAATCCAACTTCGAAGTGTTATAGCATAGTATAATAGTGGAATATTCTAGCTGAAAACACCATTTTATGGGTTATTTTATGAAAATCCAACTAGGTTGTGACACATCATAGTTATAAAGAAGATTCCTCAAGAATTTTAACATTGTATTGCTGAAGGATGAAGGATTTTTATAAATATTCATATTTCCCTAGAAACAAAGTCTAGTTTTGTGTAAATAAAGTACCTAAATATAGAGGGTAATTTCAAGTTAAAATTACCAAATAATTGGGGGAATAGGTCCCCAACATAGGAATGATCCTAGAATGGTAAATATGATTCCTGTAGTTTGGGTTCATACAGCTAAGACCATAGAATTATAGAAATGATAGGTTATATGTAGCTTATCATACAATGGTGGTTCCAGCATACTTTGGGCATGAGGGAGGAGATTTTAAACTATGTACTTGGGGGTTATTAAATTGAGATAAATGATATGGGATAAATATGTGATGGATGACCGTGAACTGATTCAAATCACAGGTTCCAACATAATGTCGTCAATGCTTATAAAGATAGGAGAGGCTTCTCCTAAGGATGAAATTACCACAGGTTGATAATCCCATTTTGTGGGATAATTTAATCAAATCCAACTAGTATTTATTATATAATATTCAAATAGTGAAATCCTTTAGCTGATATGCCTATTTTGTGGGTGAATTATGAAAATACAACTGGGGTGTGTCATATCATAGTCAGGAAAATGATTCTTCTAGTGTTAGACATTCTTCACCATAATTTGGAGAAAGATTATGGAAATCTGAAAGTACCCAATATATATAGTATGACTTGTGGAAGGAATATTTTTGGGAACAAAGTAAATGTTTGGATTGTTTTTTTTTTGTTAGGAATTATAGATTCTTTTTCATAGATCTGACTCAAATGTCCAAATGGGACATCTCTGTTTCCTTGGTGAGCCTCCTAATGAAGGGTCCAAAATTAAAATCTCATGCCTGGATCTTTATTCTTATAAAGGACATGGGGGGTTTTTTCATTACCCTATGTGTGGGACTAGGTAATTAGGCCTATGTGTCACTATGTATCTCACCAAAATGATAATCAATCCACATGTAGTTCTTAAGGTACCATGCAGTATATAGTCAAGTGGTGAGGAAATCATCTATGAATTTAAATGTAATTTGGTAAGGATGTAGGAAACATGACATGAAAAAAGGGAATATTGTGTTTGTACTAGGGTATAGGGCTTTGGAATTACTATGTATCTTTGTGGAGAAAAAAATCAAGCCACTCATATTTCTAAAATAATTATTCCCCACCCTGAGTGAATTCATGTGTGGAGGAAATATGTATTTTTTGTTTTCAAAAATGGGTTCATGCATGGGGTGAGACTCCATATTGAATCTTGTTATATAGATCTAACTCATACATGGGAAAGTGGGGGAATTCCACACATTTATTTATGGATGGTCCTAGGATTGAAGATATAGATGTCACTACATATCTCCTTGGAATGAGAATCAACCCAAACATAGTAATTTATGATATAGTGAAGTTTATTTTCATGAAATGAGGATATATGAGGTTACCTTTAAAGCCTTGTATCAAGATCATGATAACACTAATGTGACTTGACACACCTTACTTGTGTTGGTAAATTATTTACCAAAACTCCTAAGCCCACATGAGCTATGATTAGTGTGAGAAATAGGGTGGAGAAAAGGTGTCTTTCACTACACAAAGGAAATACAAGGGAAGGATAGGGGAATTTAGATCTTAGAGTATCTACACTAGGGTGTTACATATGGGTGTCACTATGTATCTCCTCATAATTAGAATCAAGACTAATGGAGTTATAAAATCCCATGTATTTTAACATTATGGGGTGAGTGCGAAGATGAACCGACTTGAAAGAGGGAAAATGTTTTCAAAGGACCCCAAAATGGAAATATGGGCACCACTAAATATATCATTATGGATAGAATTATTCCACACATAGTTCATTTAAATTCCCATGTGCAGGTTTGAGACATACATAGGGAGTGAGGGTTTTTTTGCATTTGGTCCTGAGATTAGAGATTTGGGCATCACTACATATCTCATTTAGTTGAGAATCAAGACACAAAAGACCATTAAGTTTATCATCATGAAATGAGGATGTTGGATGTGTAGTTTAAAATCTTGTAGTAAGAATAGGGGTCACCCGATTTTGAAATGAATATTGAATTTGGACAAAGGTATAGAAATCTGGCATCTCTATGTATCTTGTCAGAGAAAGAATGAGGCGCACGTAGTTCTTGAAAATTGTTCCCCACATAAATTTGGATTTCATGTAGGGAAAAGGAGGATTAAATATTTTTTTTAGTGATGTTTGGGCCCTAGACATGATGTCTAGGTGTCTCTAGGAATCTCATTAGAAGGAGAATTAGTTCTGGAAAAGTTCCATGTGCTAGTTTGATTAGTACACAGGGAAAAGGGGGGTTCCGAAGGATGGACCCAAGATGGGATATTTGGGAAATGATTATATATCTCATTGTAATGTGAATGAAGATAGATGTAGTTATTGAATAAAGGTGTTATAGGGGCACGAGTATAGGATATTATGATCCGCTCAGACATGGATCAAAATATTGTGTTGTTTTACATCAAGAAATATGGATGTGAACCATTATATTTAACATCATACAGTAAAGATGTGATAATTTTGGGGCTTATACTTATAAAGGGGCCCAAGTTTCACTATGCAGTAGTAATAATGTGATTGGGGACAAGGAATGGTATTTTCCCATCCATTCTCCCACATGTTTGGATAAGAGGGAATCTCGACCTCTTGATGGGTTAGAGGGATGTTATTAGGGTTTATACTTGAGATTGAGTCCCATATTTAAGGGACCACAATGACTATCTCAACTTGTGATATTTTATGGGTTTCTTAACATAGATATAGAGGGATGTTAACCATGTAGTTTATTTTAATGCGGTGAAAAAGAATGATGCCTAACAGTTTTAGTTCATATGAATAGGACCATATGTCATGTAGTTTACCATTTTCTGATAAGGATGAAGATACAAAATAGTTTAACTTTGTGAAACATGGATTTTATTTCATTCCTTTAAAGGTCATTCAAAAAATATGAACTACGTAGTTTAACGTCATTCAGGTGAGATGAAGGTTGTGTGATTACATGAAATATTTATTTATGAATATCACATCTGTTTGGGTCGTAATGAGCTCTACATCCATTGAAATCAATGAATAATTTCTTTTATAGTTGAAATTAGGTATGGATTATAGTCTCTCCCATATTGGTTCAAGATTTGGAGGCCTCTTCCTAGGAATCATTGGAGTCCCAGTGACTGTTTCCAATTCTCCTTGGGGGAATGAACGGAAGCAGAACTTCTTGTAAGAATTTTATACTATGTGATTTTGATAGACTTACAAGTGATGCAATGTGTGTAGTCTTTTCTCATCAATCCAGTTCAATAAATATAGTCATTTCTCAGATTTTTCATCTTTGTATAGCTGGTCATATATGAAAATATAGAGTGATGGTAATTGAACCTCAACGGACAGGACTACTTCAGTTCCACATAATAATGAGTATGGGGTCTCCCATGTGGTAGTATAGGTTGTAGTATGGTAATAACATAAGTATTGAAAGATCTTTTTAGGCCACGAATTTTTATATTTATCCATTATTTTCTACAGTATATTCATCAAGTTATTGTTAAAGTCATCTATCTGTCTCTTAGATAATGTATGATAGAGGGATGAATGGTTATATTTGATATATTACTCCTGATACAGCTTTTTCATCTCAAAATAATAGAATTTGGTGTCATTGTTCAATAGTATTGCATGGGGGAAAACAAAGATGGTAATGATGTTGGGTTTCATGAAGCTGACAGTGCTTTTGGTCTTGACTTCTTTTAGGGGAAATTCCTTATCCCATTTGGAGAAGAAATCTATAGTAGTTAAGATGTATTTGAACTTCTTGGTCATACCTGGTGGGTATGGCCCTATAACATCCATTATCAAATTTGAAAATGTCTTGGAGTATTTGGTTGTATGTAGAAAATTTGGGGGTTGATGGATGAAGTTAGAATTCAATTGTCATGAATGATATTTCTTAGTTAATTCAGTGAAATCTTGTGTCACAATGCACCAATAGTACCCTATCCATTAAATTTGATGGAAAAGCTTGATTCCTGACCAATGGGTGCTGCAGCCTCCTCGGTGTACTTCTTTCATGAAACTAGATAATTATTCTCTCTTCATACATCTAATAAGGACTTCATCAAAACCACGCTTTTAGAGGACTTTCTAGTGATTTGGTCCATCATAAAGAGTGAAGTAGGTTGATCATCGTTGGATTTGCTATTTCCCATCTCTATCTAATGGTAGTACTCCATTATGAAGGTAGTCCATGATGGGAAATACCCACTCAATGGTAGGACCATATGGCTCAGGGATATTACTGAATTCATTAATATATTTCATTCTGATTTGAACAAAGGCGAGATTATTCATAGATTCCCAATGAAGATGAATATTTCATCTATATATTTTTATTTTACAATGCATCTTATTGGGAGTTGTGAAATCATGAGACATGAGTCAATTTTTTCTCTAATGGGAACTCTTTCATTAAACCTTGAACATAGTCAATCATGGGAGTTAGTTCTTTTTTTCTAATGGAATAATTTCCATCGATATGTTTGATCACGAACTTTGAATCACCTTTTACCTCTAAATAGTTCATTAGTATTTGAATTTCTAATTCCAAACCTTCAATTATGGTATGATATTCAGCCTTTTTATTAGTACTACCTTCTGATAATAGGAAAAAGTAAGGTAGAATTTTCTTCACTGGGGAGATGAGTACGATCCCCAACACAACATTTTTTAGATTAGGGTGCTCAATTTTCCTCCCTATTGGGATCCAGAACGTACCATCAAAATACATTTCGAAATTTTGGGGGCTTCCATGAATAATGAATATATCACTATTTAGAAATTTAGTATTTAATGACATTCTTTCTGCGTATGGGTGCTCTACAAGAAAATTTTAAAATCCTTAGCCTTTCGTTGCATTCAGATGTATTAATTGTATTTCAAACTAGAACAAAATAACCTCCCATAACTCTATATGTCTTATCAACATATTATGGATGAGAATGTATTTGAGTGGGTTATTGTGAGGGACCAAATAGACCTCGCAGTTCTATAGAAATTGCCTCAATTTCTAAACCAAAAATATTAATGAGAGGAAACTCTTATTAATATCTAAATAATGAGTCTCAACATCAATCAAGGTTAAACAGAGATAATAAATATTTTTTTCATTCCCCGAATCGTTATTTTTTAATAAGAAGGTGCCTAGTTATCCCACCAGAGATTTCACATTTAGAATGAGTGGATTTCCCTAAATAGTTGTAATTAATAGCGATGGGCTCAATAGGTATTTATAGATGTTTTCAAATGATTCCTTATTTTCACTGGTCCACTGATATGTGACCCCCTTTTTCATCAATTTCGTGAAGGGAAAACACTTTCTTGTAAAGATGGCTATGAAGAGACGAATTTAGGCCAAGTATCCTTTAATTTTTCTTAACTATTTAAGCTTTTTATTATGTGACATGATAGGGATGGATATTTTTGATTTGATTCAACTTAGATGTCATGATGGTGTATGAAAAAGATGATAAACTTTCCTAAGGTTACTATGAATGCTCATTTTAATGAGCCCACATTCAGGTTATGTTGTCATAGCTTATTGAAGATGGTCTCCAAGTTAACTAGGTGATCAGAAAGTTTTTGGGAGTTAACCACTAGATCATCAACATGTCTTTCCAAAAAACTTTACCAAAAGTGTTTGAAGCACTAGTGCAGAAAACGTTTTTTACGTCACCATTTTTTACGTCGGCTATATAAAACCGACGTCATAATATGTAAAACGAGGTTTTTTACGTCGGTTATTTATTAACCGACGTAAATATTTGTATTCGGTACACGTTTAACGTCGGTTATAATAATAACCGACGTTATTAATCGCGCGGCTTCGTTTGTTACGTCGGTTATAACAATAACCGACGTAAAAAACGCGGTTTCCGAAGGCCTTTTTACGTCGGTTATTGAATAACCGACGTAACAAACACGGTTTTTGAAGGCTTTTTTACGTCGGTTATAAAATAACCGACGTAAAAAAAGAATCCGCAGATGTTTTTGACGTCTGTTATTCCATAACCGACGTAAAAAAACGCGGATTTTGAGCCCTTTATAACGTCGGTTATAAACTAACCGACGTAACAAATGAATCGGAGGAAGGTTTTTACGTCGGTTATTGAAATAACCGACGTTATAAATGTTTTTAAAACAATTATCACGTCGGTTATTGAATAACCGACGTGATAACTCATTTAAAAATTTACCCAGACCCGTGGATTGTCATTCGCGAGTTTACCTTCGACAGTCGCGACTCGTCTCTCTCGCGCGTAAACCCGAATCGGCTCGTCCATTTCATTGGTTTAGATTCGTTTTGCGATCATCGTTTCTCATATATAATATCCTTGGATAAATCATCTAAACTCGCAGCACTCAGGTAATCCTCCCACTCGTTCGTTTTTTTTCGCGGATAGTATATATATATGTGTTGTGATTTTTTTGTTGAAACTAGCTAAGATTCTTCGATTGCGAACCCTTTTAACTCGTTTTGGCACCATAATCTATTTTATCATCCCTAGATCTATTTGTTCTACTTGCAATATTGAGTAATTTTATGATTTCACTAATTTTTCATCGTTTTCTATAAATCCCCGAGAGGGTTGGGGCGTGTCCATTTGGATGGGTTGCCCTTTTACAGTTGTTACTACTTTATTCACACACAACCATGGCATAGGTGCATGGATTTGGGGTCGGGGGGTGTCCAGGGGGGTTTACAATGGGGTGGGTGGGTGTGGGGGGTTGTCCAAGGGTGTGGGTGGGTGTTGGGGGGTGTCCAGGGGGGTGTCCAAGGGGGTAGGGGGTGGGGGGTGGTGTTTAGGAGGGGTGGGGGGCTGTCCAGAGGGTTGGGGGGTGTCCAGGGGGGTGTCCAAGCAGGTCGGGGGTGGGGGGTTGTGTCCAGGAGGGGTGGGGGTGCTTTCTAGAGGGGTCGGGGGCTGTCCAGAGGGGTTGGGGGGTGTCGAGGGTGGTGTCCAAGGGGATGGGTGGGTGTGGGGGGCTGTCCAAGGGGGTGGCGGCCTGTCCAGAGGGGTCGGTGGGGTGTCCAGGGGGGTGTCCAAGGGGGTGGATGGGTGTGGGGGGCTGTCCAAGTGGGTGGCGGCCTCTCCAGAGGGTATTTGGTGTTGTCCGGGTGGGTGGGGGGGCTGTCCAGAGGGTTGGGGGATGTCCAGGGGGTGTCCAAGGGGGTAGGGGGTGGGGGTGGTGTCCAGGAGGGGCGAGGGGCTGTCCAGGTGGGTTTACAAGGGGGTGGGTGGGTGTGGGGGGCTGTCCAAGGGTGTGGGTGGGTGTTGGGGGGTGTCGAGGGGGGTGTCCTAGGGGGTAGGGGGTGGGTGGTGGTGTTTAGGAGGGGTGGGGGGCTGTCCAGAGGGTTGGGGGGTGTCCAGGGGGGTGTCCAAGCAGGTCGGGGGTGGGGGGTTGTGTCCAGGAGGGGTGGGGGTGCTTTCTAGAGGGGTCCGGGGCTGTCCAGAGGGGTCGGGGGGTGTCCAGGGTGGTGTCCAAGGGGATGGGTGGGTGTGGGGGGCTGTCCAAGGGGGTGGCGGCCTGTCCAGAGGGGTCGGTGGGGTGTCCAGGGGGGTGTCCAAGGGGGTGGATGGGTGTGGGGGGCTGTCCAAGTGGGTGGCGGCCTCTCCAGAGGGTATTTGGGGTTGTCCGGGTGGGTGGGGGGGCTGTCCAGAGGGTTGGGGGATGTCCAGGGGGTGTCCAAGGGGGTAGGGGGTGGGGGGTGGTGTCCAGGAGGGGCGGGGGGCTGTCCAGGGGGTTTACAAGGGGGTGGGTGGGTGTGGGGGGGCTGTCCAAGAGTGTGGGTGGGTGTTGGGGGGGGTGTCCAGGGGGGTGTCCAAGGGGGTAGGGGGTGGGTGGTGGTGTTTAGGAGGGGTGGGGGGGCTGTCCAGAGGGTTGGGGGGTGTCCAGGGGGGTGTCCAAGCAGGTCGGGGGTGGGGGGTTGTGTCCAGGAGCACTACAGGAAATATAGGCATTTGCGACGGGTCATTTGCGACGGGATCCCGTCGCAAATAGCCTTTTGCGACGGGGCTCCGTCGCAAATCGCCCGTTGCGGAAAACGCCGTCGCAACAAAATTTTTTTGCGACGGGCCCGTCGCAAAAACACTTATTTGCGACGGGAAAAGGGCCCGTCGCAAATAGTTTTGTGGTTTTTTTTAAAAAAACTTTTGCGACGGGCCCGTCGCAAATAAGTTTTTGCGACGGGCCTTTTCCCGTCGCAAATAGTTGCCTCGAATCAACTATTTGCGACTGGAATATATTCCCGTCGCAAATAATAATAAAAAAAATAAAAAAAATTAAAAAAAAATTAAAAAAATATTTATTAATATATAAATTAATAAACGTATTTATATTGATATAAATATAATATTTATTTTATAAATACGTTTTAGAAAGGATCTATGGAAATATAACATTAATTTATAAGATGTTTAGTAAAAGAGGGTTATAAAATAAATTAAAAAATATTTTTAATTAATAATTACCTAATTTTTATCAATTAATAGTCATTTAATAACTCTTTGAATATAAAAAAAATAAAAAAATTAATGAAAGATGGAAAATAAGAAGAAAATGAAACCCAAACTTCAAATGGCCATAACTTTTGATCCGGGACTCCGTTTGAGCTCTATAGCATATCAAATCGAAGCTTGCGAAGAGCTCTACAGCCCTATGGACGGGTAGAACCCGTCCAAGGTTTTTTCGAGGCCCAAAAAGGCCCCGAAGGCCTCCAAAACTGAGTTTTTAGTCGGGGCACCCCGGTTTTTCACCGTTCAAACAGCTATAACTTCTGATCCCGATGTCCGATAAACCTCTACCATATATCATGTCGAAGATATTTTAATGTTCTTCGATTTGACTAATTGTGGAGCTGAAACGGACTCCTGGATTAGAAGTTATGGTCCTTTTAACATTCAAACGACTATAACTTCCGATCCGGATGTCCGTTTGGACTGTACTGCATATCATATCGAAGATCGTTTCATGTTCTTCGATTTGACTGGTTGTGGAGTTGAAACGGACTTACGGATTAGAAGTTATAGTCGTTTTAACATTCTCAGAGGATTTTCACCCCCTCATTTCTATGTATTCATTCATAACTATACATATATATATATATATGTGTGTGTGTGTGTATGTGTATGTGTGTGTGTCTGTATTGTATATATGTATTTATTTATTTATTTATTTATAAATACACATAAATACACATATTTTATAAATTTATTTAAAACTAAGCTTATAAATATATATTAATTAATATACAAATAAATATACGAATAAAAACTTATAACTACATATATATATATATATATATAGAATAAATATATATTAATATACGAATAAATATATATATTAATATATGAATAAATATATATATATATATATTTATTCATATAACCAAATATATTTATATTAATATAAATCTATATTAATATACGAATAAATATAACTATAAATATATATAACTATATATATATATAACTATAATTATTCCTAATTATTACAAATTATTATTAATTATTCCTAATCATTATTAATTATTTCTAATTATTATTAATTACACCTAATTACCATTAACTATGAATACTAATAACTTAAATTTATTAAATAACAAAACAATATAAACATAATTAAATTACAACTAATTACAACTAATTAAAACTAATTAAAAATAATTAAAACTAATAAAAAAATTAAAATAAATATTAAATTAAAAATAACATAAGTACCTTTAAAATGGATTTGAAGTTGATCTCCGATAATTGTTGAAGACTTCAATATCAACTCTGCAAAAAAAAAATTAAACTTAATAAACTGTAAACAGTTTTGAGAGAAGTTGAGAATGAATGAAAAAAAACGGATGGGGGTATTTATAGGTTAGCTTATTTGCGACGGGACCCGTCGCAAATACTTTAACCCGCATTTATCACGGTCAACGGTTAAATAGTTATTTGCGACGGGTCCCGTCGCAAATAACAACCTGCCGACACACTATTTGCGACGGGGGTATATTCCCGTCGCAAATAGTTTTTACCGCCGCCGGCTATTTGCGACGGGTGGTAACCACCCGTCGCAAATACCTTTCCCGCGGTTTGGCGCGCTATGCGCGCCAAGCCTTTTGCGACGGGTGAGATTTTCCCGTCGCAAATAACTAGTTATTTGCGACGGGAAAATGCCCCCGTCGCAAATAAGTTTCTAAGGGGACTATTTGCGACGGGATTAAATCCCGTCGCAAATAACCCGTCGCAAAAAGCCATTTTTCCTGTAGTGGAGGGGTGGGGGTGCTTTCTAGAGGGGTCGGGGGCTGCCCAGAGGGGTCGGGGGGTGTCCAGGGTGGTGTCCAAGGGGATGGGTGGGTGTGGGGGGTTGTCCAAGGGGGTGGCGGCCTGTCCAGAGGGGTCGGTGGGGTGTCCAGGGGGGTGTCCAAGGGGGTGGATGGGTGTGGGGGGCTGTCCAAGGGGGTGGATGGGTGTGGGGGGCTGTCCAAGTGGGTGGAGGCCTCTCCAGAGGGTATTTGGTGTTGTCTGGGTGGGTGGGGGGGCTGCCCAGAGGGTTGGGGGATGTCCAGGGGGGTGTCCAAGGGGGTAGGGGGTGGGGGGTGGTGTCCAGGAGGGGTGGGGGGCTGTCCAGAGGGGTCGGGGGGTGTCCAGGGGGGGTTTACACATCGATTTGTTTTATATTTCAAAATTGTTTACATTCAAATTATGATTTTTTTCATATAAAAATATATTTGTCTTATCTAAAAAATATATATATTTTTGCTATTTGTTATAGGTAATAATGAGTCGAAGTTGGATTACGGCACATCGAATTAGCAATGAATATGAGGAAGGTGTTGATGCCTTTTTGGAATTTGCTAAACGAAATGTTCCAAGTAGTGAAATTTTTTTCTGTCCATGCCTGAAATGTCTGAATATGAAGAAGTTGAAAAGTAGAGAGATAAAAGATCATCTGATTTGTCATGGTTTCAATCCGAGTTACAACCCTTGGATTTGGCATGGCGAAACTGGACAGAATGTCACTGATGATAATGAATCGCAAGATGGTAACTCCGATGGAATTGAAGAAATGATTCGCGATATTGTAGCAGAACAAATTGAGATAGAACCGACAGTTGCACGTCTATATGGTGATGCCGAAAAACCATTATATCCTGGTTGTACAGATTTTACGGTTTTGTCGGCGGTGTTAAGATTGATTAACCTGAAGGCGAAACATGGATGGAGTGACAGAAGTTTTACAGAGCTGCTACAATTGATGAAAGACATTCTTCCAAAAGATAACGATCTTCCAGATTCACATTATAAGGCCAAAAAAATATTATGCCCGATGGGATTGGGATACAGGAAAATACATGCCTGTCCGAATGAATGCATTATATATAGGAAGGAATATGAATTTCTGAAAGAGTGTCCTAAATGTGGGACATCACGGTATAAGGTGAAAGAAAAATCACAAGCTGATGTAGAGATTACAAAGCTCCCTTCAAAGGTATTTTGGTATCTTCCTATAATTCCTCGTTTCAAACGTTTATTTGCTAATTCACATGATGCAAAAAGGTTAAGATGGCATGCTGATGAGCGGGTATGTGATGGAAAAATACGTCATCCAGCTGATTGTCCACAATGGAAGAAAATTGATGCCCAGTACCCTACATTTGGAAATGAAATTAGAAATCTGAGACTAGGCTTGTGCACAGATGGAATGAATCCATACCGAACCCTCAGTAGCACACATAGTTCATGGCCTGTTTTATTGGTAATTTACAACCTCTCTCCTGAAGTTTGTATGAAGCGCAAATATGTCATGTTGAGTATCATGATCTCTGGTCCAAAGAAACCCGGCAATGATATTGATGTATACTTGTCACCGCTGATTGATGATTTGAAACTGTTATGGGCTGATGGTATTAGGGTGTATGATTCTTATAAAATGGAATATTTTCAACTGCATACAATGCTTCTATTCACTATAAATGACTTCCCAGCATATGGAAATTTTTCTGGATACAGTGTTAAATGGCATAAATCATGTCCAATTTGCGAACAACAGACGTCATATTGTCAATTGCATCATGGGAGGAAAACAGTGTACATGGGTCATCGAAAGTTTTTGCCTATGGATCACCCTTATAGAAGACTAAAAAAGGCATTCAATGGCTCACAAGAATTTGATACTGCTCCTCAACCTTTATCCCCAGAATTGTATTTTGAGAGGGTGAAAAACCTTGATGTGACATTGGGAAAGACACAGAAATCTGGTAATGATAGACATATTTGGAAGAAAAGGTCAATATTTTTTGAGCTACCATATTGGAGGTATCATGAAGTCAAACATAATATTGATGTCATGCACGTGGAGAAGAATATCTGTGATTCTTTGATCGGAACATTGCTAGATATTAAAGGAAAGACAAAAGATGGGTTGAATGCAAGGTTAGACCTACTGTCAATGGGAATACGTTTGGAGTTAGCTCCCACTCCTAAAGGAAGACGAACATTTCTTCCCCCGGCTTGTCATACATTATCGAAGAGGGAGAAAAGTAGCTTCTGTCAGTGTCTTCATGATATCAAAGTGCCTCAAGGTTATTCTTCAAATGTAAAAAATTTTGTCTCATTGAAAGACTTGAAGTTGATAGGTATGAAATCACATGATTGTCATGTCATGATGCAACAAATTCTACCAGTTGCACTGCGTGGAATATTGCCCATCCGTGTCAGAAAGACTATAATGAGGTTGTGTTATTTTTTCAATTCAATTTGCAACAAGGCGATTGATGTGAATGCTTTGAACATTTTGGAAAAGGATGCAATTTTTATACTTTTTCATTTGGAAATGTATTTTCCTCCAACTTTTTTTGATATGATGGTGCCTTTAATGATTCATCTGGTTCGAGAAATAAGACTTTGTGGACCTGTATATCTTCGTTGGATGTATCCTTTTGAAAGGTATATGAAAATATTAAAGGGATATGTTAAAAATCCATATCGACCTGAAGCCTCCATTATTGAAAAGTATATTTCTGAGGAGGTAGCAGAGTTTTGTACGAGCTACTTGGCTACGGCGCAACACATAGGTTTTCCTCCATCTCGCCATGAACGGGTTAATAATGAGGGAAAGGGGATTCGTGGCTTGAAAGTCAAATCACTGTCAGCTGAACATATGAATAAGTTAGAATCATACATCTTGAATAACATAGCTGATGTTCAACCGTATATCACATTGCATATTAATGAGTTGAAACAATGTCATCCAAAGAAGAAAGAAATGTGGATTTTGAATGAGCACAACAAAACTTTTTTGCCATGGTTTAAAAAGACCTTGCTTGGTATATCAGATGTATCAGAGACATTAAAATGGATAGTGGGTGGTCCATCTTTAAATGTGATAACATGGTCCGCTTATGACATTAATGGCTATACATTTCATACGAAATCTCAGGACAACAGAAGTGCAGTTCAGAATAGTGGTGTATTGGTGTTTGCAGAAGCAATGCATTTTTCGAGTGCTAAGGACAGAAACCCAATTTCGGCATCAACTGCATATTATGGAGTGATTGAAGACATATGGGAGGCTGATTACTTTAAAATTAAAGTTCCCGTTTTTAACTGTAAATGGTTTATCGGTAACAACAGTGTCAGACACGATGAATTTGGAATGACACTTGTTAATCTGAATAGATTGGAAGACACAGCTGATTCTTTTATAATGGCAACACATGCCAAACAAATTTTCTATGTAGTAGATCAGTCAGATATGCAGTGGGCTGTTGTTTTACATGGGAAAAACCAATATGTTGGTGAGGATGAATTTGATGAAGATGCTGATTTATGTGAGATCCCTACTTCCATGGAAAGATTAACAGAACATAATGATGAGTATGTTGAAGACATGGTTTGTGCCATAAGGAACGATCACGACGAAGGAATTTGGGAAAACAATCCAACTGTACATTCCTAAAATTACAGGTAACACAAGTTTATTTCTTGTTTACATTTAGTTTTTTCATATAATGTTAGATACTGTAAATTTTTTACTTATTAAAACATGTATCAAACCAAAACGATAAAACAATAAAAACCGTAAAGAGGAGAAGTCCTGGGCGCACCGACTGGCCGGTGGTGGATCACCTGTTGGCCGGTGGTCCAGAACAAAGCTCTGTCTGGTCCACCGGCCGGCCGGCCGCTGGATCACCACCGGCCGGCCGGTGGACCAGAAAGAGAGCCTTCCTCTCTGTCTGGATCACCGGCGGTCGGCCGGTGTTGAGCCAGCGGCCGGCCGGTGGTCCAGACAGAGAGGAAGGCTCTCTGTCTGGTCCACCGGCCGGCCGCTGGATCACCACCGGCTGGCCGGTGGACCAGACAGAGCCTTCCTCTCTGTCTGGATCACCAGCGGCCGGCCGGTGCTGAGCCAGCGGCCGGCTGGTGGTCCAGACAGAGAGGAAGGCTCTCTGTCTGGTTCACCGGCCGGCCGGTGGTGATCCAGCGGCCGGCCGGTGGTCCAGACAGAGGAAGGCTGTCTTGTCCACCGGCCGGCCGGTGGTGAGCCAGCGGCCGGGCGGTGGCACCAGGCAGTGGGCAAGTCTACTGCTTGGGTCCTCCGGCTGGCCGGTGTGCTCACACCGGCCGACCGGTGGACTCAGTGAGTCCACGTTTCAGCTTTCTTGGGCCAACACTTTGGCAACCTTTTGCCTGTGTTTACCATGTTTATCATTGTTTAACATGCTTACCATATTACCAATGTTTACTATTATGTAATTTAGTACACTTTTCTATTTGTGAACTAATGTTTGTTTTTTTGATTTGAAGGAAAATGACAGATCAATCAGTTGATCAGCCACATGATTCTGGAGATGAGCATATTGGTCATACATCTGGGGAGGAACATTCACATGCTCCTATTACGAAAAAGAGTTCAAAGGTTGGTAAGAGTGGGTGCACACGTTTACCAAAATTATCACTTGCCCGTACGAAGGAGGAGAGGATAGTCGTGGAGTTTGATGATGATGATCTTCCTAGAGGTCCAAATGCTAAAGATTTTAAGGGTTTTGTAGCAACTCAGGCTAAGAGCAAAGTAAGCATTCTCTATGATGATTGGAGAAGTGTGGATAAGGCGATAATTTCTCAGCTGTGGGAGACCATTTTGGTAAGATCTTTTGCTATTGTTTGACTGTTCTTTAAATGTTTCTAGTATATATAATATTTTTAACCTCTTTTTTATCAGATGACATTTGATATTCCTGACACTGGAGGAGTCAGGAAGAAATGCTTATCGTTGGCTGCTAGGAGATGGAGGGATTTCAAATCAACCCTCTCATCTGATTTCATTTATGGTCATAGGAGTCGTGAGAATCCATGTCGTATATATCCTTTTATAGATGAAGACACATGGAGACAATTTTTTGAAAGTAGAAGAAAAGAATCATTTTTGGTAAGGGCAATGTAAACTTTTATAAGCTTTCTTATATAAATGATCTTATTATTGTTTTGTTAATGATTACTTATTCTTAATTTATAGCAAACAAGGAAATCTCATCAAGAGATCCAATCTAAAAATGTATACCCTCATAGTTTATCTCGGGGAGGGTATGCATTATTGGAAGAACAAATGATGGCAGAAAAATTTCAACAACAAAGAGCTGAGTCTTCAAGCTCTGGAGAGGTGGCCCCTCCATCCCCTCCATCTAGACATGAGAAATGGAAAAGAGCTCGAAAGGGCAAAAAAGGACAATATCTTTCGGAAGAATCGAGACTCGTAGTTGAGAGGATTGTAAGATATCTATTTTATTTATTTAAGTTTACTATTTTCGTCATATATTTCCAATCATTATAGAAATGTTCAATTAATTATTACAGGACTCTATTGAGGATCAGAGTTCACAGGGGACATTTACACCATCTGGGAGGGAAGATATTTTATCTGTGGCATTGGGAAAGCCCGAACATCCTGGCCGTGTAAGAGGATATCCGGCAGGTGTATCGGTAAGAAAAGTGTTGCCACGTTCCTCAACTTCTAACGTTGAGGGAGTTTATAAAAAAAAATAGAATCCTTGGAGGCTGAAGTCCATAATATTAATGCGACAATGGAGGACAAGATTAGAGCATCGGTGCAGTTAATGTTTGCAGACTTGCAAAGACAATTTTAGGGTGCAGCTCCCACTCCACCTCTCCCAGTAGCTCCCACTCCCCCACCTCAGCCTGCGGACCCCATTTTTGATCCTCCTCCTCCGCCGCAGCTACCTACTTATTGTGAGTTGTATGTTGATGATCCTCAACATCATATAGTTGCATATGGGATGGTATATTGTATAGGAGATACAGTTCATCATCAACAGTTAGAGGTAGAGAATCAGAGGGTCACTGTACAGGATATTATAGATAGATCAGCTCGGATACCATTACCTACAGATGAGGTGACGACAGTTGGACATAGTATCGGCCATTTTTTACTTTGGCCATCCAGACTTCTTCGAATCATTACCATAGAGGTATGGATGTTATATCTTTTATTTTATATTTTTATTAATGTTTTATCATTTGAAAACTAATATATTTTTCAATTTATTTTTACAGGAATACTTCAAAGGTAAAGAAATACTGTATAGACAACAACAAAGACAGATAGCTATGACATCAGATGCAGATACTAGCAGTCTTGACAAATTGTCAAGATATTCAAATTTGTTGGCGGATCATTATGACTTTACAATGGAAGCTCATGTCTGTGGACGTGAACTATGTGTGGGGATTATGAAAACTGATATCATGGAGTTTGTCACTGGAGATAAGTTGGGCATCAACGTGGTGCAAATTTTTATCATGTAAGTCTTAACACCTTTTCCTTGCGTTATATTTATTAAAAATGTATACTTATTTCTACTTTGTATTAGGTATCTGTATAAAATTTGTGAGAGGAATGAGCTGACAGATGTATATGGATTCGTGGACCCACAATTGATTTCCCCTGAAGCATGTGCATTGGATGAGGAACAAAGAATGCTTTATATTGCTGATAGATTTGAAAAGAATGTAATCACACAGTGTTGGATGATGCCTTTTTGTGAGAGGTATGAAACACATCCCTCTCAAAGAGTTAATTATCTTTTAACATAAAAAACCACTAACGTTAAATTTCCTTTTATCAGGGATCATTGGATGTTAGGGGTTTTTTTCCCTTGGGAGAAAACACTTTATTGGATATGCTCTCTCCATGATGATGTGCGAGAAAGTTTTAAGAATATATTGGAAACGTAAGTTTCAATTTCACAATAGTTTTATATATTATAATGAATTTTAAATTTACCCCATTCGTATTATTTTCTAACAGGGCATGGGTCCACTTTCGAAAAAGCGCAAAGAAAAGGAATTTCAAGATCAAATATGTACATGCGAAGGTAAATATCCATTTATAATTTGTACATTTTGATTTATTACATAAAAATAATATATTGAATTTACACTCATTCAAACAGAAATGTCATGAGCAACAAGGCATCATCGAATGCGGATATTACATGTTAAGATTTATGTATGAAATAATAACAACTGGGACAGTTCTGAGTTTTGACCTGGTAAGATTTCCTCTTTCTCATAATATTTCAATTTGATTTATTCATTATACACGTTGACTACTATCCTTTTCCTTTGTAGCTTTTTGATGACCCTCAACCCTTTACTGCTGAAGATATCAAACACTTACAAGTGGAGTGGTCAAATTATTTTACAGGTTTGATTGACTTTTAGTTGTTTGTAATGTAAAATGTAATTTTGAATATTGTCAATGTAATTGTGTATTTCGTAGTCGTTTAGGTTGGATTTAGTTTTTTTTGAAGTTGACAGTGTAAGTTTTGAATGTTATATAAGTGAATGTTTAATTTTTCTCTACTTCTTGTTTTGGTCTACTGTTGATGGTTTTTCTGGTCTGGATTTTGGTATGGGGGGAGAGGTTCCAAGGGGGTGGGTGGGTGTTTGGGGGGTGTCCAAGGGATATGGGAGGGGTGTCCAAGGTGTGTTTGGGGCTGTCCTAGGGGTCGGGGAGGTGTAAATGAGGGTGGGGGGGTGTCCAAGGGGTGGGGGGTGTCCAAGGGATATGGGAGGGGTGTCCAAGGTGTGTTTGGGGCTGTCCAAGGAGCCGGTTGGGTGTAAATGAGGGTGGGGGGTGTCCAAGTGGTGGGGGGGTGTCCAAGGGGTGGGGGGGTGTCCAAGGGATATGGGAGTGGTGTCCAAGGTGTCTGGGAGTTCTGTCCAAGGGGCCGGTTGGGTGTAAATGAGGGTGGGGGGCTGTCCAAGGGGTGGGGGGGTGTCCAAGGGGTGGGGGGGTGTCCAAGGGATATGGGAGGGGTGTCCAAGGGGTCTGGGAGGGCTGTCAAGGTGTGGGGGGGTGTCCAATGGGTGTTTGAGGCTGTACTAGTGGTCTTGGGGGTGTAAATGAGGGTGGGGGGGCTGTCCAAGGGGTGGGGGGTGTCCAAGGGGTGGAGGGTGTCCAAGGGATATGGGAGGGGTTTCCAATGGGTGTTTGAGGCTGTACTAGGGGTCGTGGGGGTGTAAATGAGGGTGGGGGGCTGTCCAAGGGGTGGGGGGTGTCCAAGGGTTGTGGTGGGGCTCCAATGTGGTGGGGGAGGGCTGGCCAGGTTGTTAGGTGGGTATAGATGAGGGTGGGGTTCAGTTGGGGCTTGGGGGAGGGCTGGCATTGTTATTTTTGTTTGGTTTCTGGTTTCTTTTTGGTGAGAGCAGTGCAATTATTTAAAAAAAAAAATTTCTTTCACGTCGGTTATTTTATAACCGACGTGGTAAATAAATCGCCAGGGGTTTATCACGTCGGGTTTTTCTAGAACCGACGTGCTAAACCGTTCCCGGGGCTTTTATCACGTCGGTTCTTAATATAACCGACGTGCTAAAAGGCCTGGGAATCGATTTACCACGTCGGTTATTGGATAACCGACGTGCTAAAACGTTTCCCAGGCCTTTTTATCACGTCGGTTTCTTAAATAACCGACGTGATAATAGGCCAGGGGAAGGGTTTATCACGTCGGTTATGACATAAACGACGTGATAAACGATATCCCAGGCATTTTATCACGTCAGTTTAGGGAATAACCGACGTGATAAAGCCCCCCCGCGCATATTTATCACGTCGGTTATTATATGAACCGACGTGATAACCACCGTGATGTTAGGGATATTACGTCGGGTTTTAAATAACCGACGTAAAAAACGTTATTTATAACGTCGTCCGTATTAACGTCGCCTAAAAACCGACGTAAATAATAAAAAATAACCGACGTAAAAAACGTTTTCTGCACTAGTGAAGATGTGATGCATGGTACATTGGTATGTGGTACTAGTGTTATTCATCCCAATGGTAATTTCCAAATATTATAAAAACCCCCAGGGGCTCTAAATGTGATGGATTATTCATTTTTTAGGTCATCCAAGTTTAGTTATACCCTGAATATCCATTCATAATGGATATTTCATGATAACACATCATTCCATCAATTAATATCCCCATGACCGGAACTGGGAAGTCATCTTTTTTATAGTGTTGGTTTAGATCTCTGAATTTCATGTCAATCTTAATTTACCCAATATTCTTCTTCACAGGAACAATTTGTCTATCAATTTTAGATATTTTACTTCTCAGATGAAGTTGAACTTAATGATATTATCCACTTTAACCTCAATTTTAGATGTGTGAGTTGTGTTTGTCCTTCTAGCTTTTGTATGTCTCCCCAGGGATTGTCTAGAAAACCCAAGCGGTGGGTGGCCACCTTAGGATTTAGGCCAAAAATGTCTTTGTAATTCCTAGTGAATGAAGTCTAATGTTTCTTTAGGATGGAATGATAAACCTCATGTTCTTCTAAATTCATGGTTGTACTAATTAAAGTGGGTTATGGATCCTTATCTGTACCGAGATTTATTTCTCTTAGTTCATCAAAAGTGGTGTAGACACCATACTCAAATGCTGGGGGGATTCCATGAGGTCTTCCTCCTAATCCAATTCCCCATGTTTTACATATTTTTCTTCTTCCTGAGAAATAAATTATGAATAAATTTTCTTTATGTTGGGGGAGGAGTTGAAATTTGGACATCCAGAAGATAGAGAAACCATTTCGGGATCAATTAATGGAGTGAGGACTTATTGGAGCTCCAAAGGGGAGATGATGGAATGATAACAAGAACCTCCATTTTCCCTTTTTAAGATGATGACTTATTCTAGCCTATATAATGGAAAAATGATGTTTTGAAGCTCAGGGTATAAAATGGAGACAACTTTATACATGATTACATTAATGCTCTGAGAGCTGACAACATCTCCTACACTTTCGGGATCAGTTTCCATGACTGACATCACATAAATTGTTGAATGTGTACTTGAATGTGGGCCCACACCCATTGATTTGATTTATGGGAAGCATGTACTCTACACTTAGATTATTGAAAGGATTAGTTGATATAATCTCTAGACCATTTAGTTCAGACCATTTCCCCACCCTATGGTAAAATCCATTATAAATGTACTTTGACTCAAAGGATTTTAATGGGGATTTGTCACCCTGAAATGTCCCAAATTTTCCATTGATAAAATATTTTAGACAATGGTGGTATGATTAAGGTACAACCACATTCTTATGTAGCCAAGGTCTTCCTAGATTAATTTTTAAGGTCTTATCATGTCTAATAACTATAAATTATGATTCAAACAAAAGATCCCAAAACCGGGTCCAGAGTTTGATTTATCCAAGAGGATTTTTCTAATTCTTTTTATAACTCTATAACATTAAAGTGGAGTAGGGAAATAATATTCTTTCAAACTCACTTGATTAAGTTTTTAGATTGGAATTAGGTTGCCTCTTGAGTCATTTTCAATGAAAATCATCAGATATCAATGTCATTTATTCTACCATATATATATATGGGTCTGACATGTCCCTGTATGATAGAATCCTCATCTGGGTCTATAAAAGATATTATTGTGTTTCATTTTTCAATATTATTCACTACACAATACACTTTATTAGCAGAAACCTCAACATCAAATTATTGAGGTCTTGGAAAGGCTTGTTTGAGTGATTCCAAGAGGTATATTGATAGACTCAGTGCATCGAGGATTGACAAATTTGATGAAAATAAGGAAAATTGATTCAAAACCCCATAATTATGGTATAAAGGTCTGCACTTCCTATTATGGGTATACACTTTTTCATGTGATTTATGAACTAAAATTATTAGTGGGGAGGGATCAGCCTTTCGAACATGAACTTGAGGTGTTTCTTTTCTCAGTGGATTAAGTCAATTACTCTGCCTACCTGCTGAGGTTGATTAGGTGATGATATATCCTATAGATTATATTCTAGGATGACCAAGTTAGGGTATAACCTGTCATGTGTGGGGGAAATTGTTTTCTCCTAATGAGGTCTCTAGAGAGATCTCCTAGGAGTTTTGGCTGCATAGACTATTCAAGTAGGGATGTGGTTAGAGTAATGACTCTTGGCATGACCATATCTACCCCTACATCCTCGATTCTAACGATCCCTTCCTATAGTTACCCAAATGAATGTAAGTAATCAATGCTTATAATTGATCTCATTGTCTAATATTGTATCAGTTAAGTGAATAAAATTAATGGAATAGAATATCAACTCCACTTTTGATGGATATTTTGTCTAGTGGGTCAACTCTTATTGTATCATTTGGATGGCTGGAGCCTATTCTTCTAGGACTATAAAAATGATGTCTACTAAATTTATAAACAAATTTTTTTTGTCATAGTATCATCTTCCATTCCTTTTTCTCCTTCAGATTGGTGGAAGAGACGCATGCTACTTCAGGCGGTGGATGTCCCAACTTCACTTTCCTAGAGTCCACCTTTATTTGCAAGATTTAAATAATGATGAAACACTCCTAGGTGTTGTTACCAAATACTTGATGAAAGGGGAAATAGTTTGGTAGATCTTCATCACCATATTTCTGAGGCTTCCTGGGCTATGGAAACTTTATCATGTTTTTTTAATACCATGATCAAGTAGCCAAGGACTTGTCATTTTTGAAAGAATGGTTCTTATTTTTCATATCCTCAAACTATTTTTGACTCTTCTTTCATTGATTGTACTGATTATTCAGGCATTATTTCTAACACTCGGGAGGAGGAGCCACTTGATAAGGTGTGGGATTTGGAACAGGAGCATGTACATGGGCCTTATTAAACATAACAGTGGGGGCCTGTACATTCCCTGATCTCTTTCCTTAAGCTAATGTAATTACTCAGGACTTAGCTTTGGTCTCTATGATGGAGGATTCCACTCTATGAGGGATCACAGTGGGGTCCTGAAAGCCTCCAGTGTATTTCATAGAGTTATGTGGTGTGTGAAAATCATATTAAAGATTATATAAATAGATGATAAATAGGTATTATTGAGAAAGTGGTGGGATTAAATAATATTTCAATCATTTCCACTGATCAATGAAATTTCAAACTCTTTCATTTTCACACTGTTTATTATTTGAATGATCAAGGACTATTTTCTTCTGTAACATCAAGATGAATTGGAAGAGAATATTCTGGCAAAGGTCTTCCCACCCCATAATTGAACAAGACTATAAGCCAGTGTACCATACAAATATTAGTCCCTAAAGTGATTTAATGAAGCACAAGAGTTCCACTACCTCCTATTGTCTAACGGTCCCTATTAGGGGATCACAGTGGGAGATAAATGAAAAAAATGCTACTATAGGTCTCCCAGGCCATTAAAAACTAGAAATGTAGGATTCTAAAAGTTCGATGGGGGAAATTGGGATCTACGCATTCACAGTAAGGCTTATTTTCTGGATTTATTCTTTCATGTTGTTCCTCTGGATGACAATCGTGTACTGAGTAACACAAGAGAATTCATGAGCCCTCATGGAATGTTTGGTTGATCCAAAGGTTGAATACGTACAGTTGAAGATAGGGCCAATTGTGGCATCATTATTGGTATCTATTGTGGGTAACCAATAGGGGCGGGCTAGTAAGGATTCTCATTGACCTATTCTATCTAGGCACTCAATTGATATAATTAACAATATTCTACTGAGGTATGCAAGTTTATTGTTGGTTTGTATCCCATGTTGAGAAGATGTTATAGATTCCCTTCATTAGCTGCAATAAACCTTATTTACTGAGTTTCCTCAAATGGGAGTACAAGTTTAGGATCTTCTTTTAAAACATATTATGAAGGAAGGCTCTCTTAGAGTATTTTTACATTGAGTATCCTTAATTATTTCTTCTATTCTTACAGCTAATAAAATCTTTCCTCATGTGAAGTGGACTTAACCTTTCTAGGAGGTGGGTGAGGTACAAAATGTCCCTCATCCTTTTACTTGTTTATTTCCCTTCGAAGGGGTAATGGTGGAGTCATTGATGGAATTCCTAGATTCATGGAGAGTCTCTGGTTCTAGGTACACACACCTCCTTCAATTTTTTAAATGTGTACCATATTCTAAACCAAAACTTCCACCTCTGATTCCTCCTTTGAATTAGCCTCATGTTCTGTAGGGTTTGAAGGGGTAGTGTTAATGACATTCACTAGTGCGTAATGTATTGTTGTCATAATATTGGACACTTTGTGAGATTTCCTTGTCCTATTCTCTCCATACTAGTGTTTCCTATCCCTTTTTGATTCTCTAGGATTAATTTTGTGGATGATAATTATAATATAATCTTGAAATAGTTTAGTCGCGTGTGTTCCAAATGAGGATACTAGTTAGTGTTTAGAGCATGTTGGATACTTTTCTAGAACTTAGTGCTTAATCTTAGATCTCGATCAGATATAATTGATAGTGGTACTCCAGTCAACCTTACAACTTCTTTGATATATATTAGTTCAAGTTGATCCATTGATAAGTCCTCTCAAATTGTGATAAAGTGAGTTATCTTTATAATATGATCCACAACAACCCATATAGCATTGATTCCAATGGATTTCTTCAGAAGTCTGGTGAAAATTTCCATAGTGATGTTTTCCCATTTCCATGGTGGTATGGTTAATGGTTGCATCAACCCCTTATGCTTTTTTATTTTATCCTTTACATTCTCACATACCAAGCACTTTGATGTATATTTTGGGATCACCTTATTCATATTTTCCCACCAATAATTATCTTTGAGATATTAATACATATTTTTTATCCATAGATGAATAGATAAGGTTGAGCTATATTCATCATTCAGAAGATCCTATTGTATCTCTAGATCATATGGTACACATAATCATAACCCAAATCTTAAAAATACTTCCTCCTCGATTTTAAACTCTGAGGATTTCCCATTTCTCATAGATTCCACCTTATTTTGAATTTACACATCATTTCTTTCAGAATCCTTTATTTTTTTCATGATGGATGGTTGATAAATCATTTGAGAAAAGATTTATGATTTTCCTTCCTTAATTATTCCCGGGTTCATCCTTTAAAAATATGAGAAGATTGGATCCTTCTCAATTCTCATCATTGATAATTTTGCAGGATCATTTCTACTTAGAGAATCTACCAATTTATTTTCCTTACCAGGATGGTAGTGGATTGAGAAGTCATAATCCTAGATTAGCTATAAACATCTTCACTAGTTCATATTAAGATCCTTCTATGTGAGAATATATTTGGGGCTCTTATGATCAGAATTTATTTCACACTTCCCTCTATAGAGATAATGTATCTAGATTTTCAATGTAATGATCACAACTACCAACTCTAGATCATGTGTAGGATAATTTTGATTGTGAATTATTAATTTCCTTGAGGTTTAGGCTATCACTTTATCATTTTTTATTAGTACACATACAAATATCTTAATTGAAGCATCTTTATATACTACAAAGAGTTCCCCACTTATCGGAAGTGCGAGTACTGTCATGGTGATGAGCCACTTTTCTAACTCTTTAAAGTAGTCTTCACATTCACCAATCCAAAAAAAACTTTTCTCTCTTCCAATTCATATTGGTTAGTGGGTTTTAAAATCATGATAATTTATTCATAAATCCCCAGTAAAACCAACCTAGACCAAGGAAACTATAGATCTCTTTTAAAAATGTTGACTTCGGCCACTCATATATTTCCTTTGACTTGGAAGGGTCCATAGATATTCCTTTACTGGTGATAGTATGCCCCAAAAAAGATACCTCCTCCATCCATAACTCACACTAACTTTAATTTTCATATAGTTTATCCCTTTGAAATGTAAATATCATTGTATAAAAATGCTCCTCATGTTCCTCCCTACTCTTAGAGTGTATCATAATATCACTAATAAAGACTAACATAAATTTTTGGAGGTGATATCTAAAGACTCAATTCATTAATTATCAAAATATTACTGGAGCATTAGTGAGTCTGAAAGGAATAATGATGAACTCGTAGTTTTTGTACCTCATTCAAAAGACAGTATTAGAAATATCTTCCTTCCTCAGCTTTAATTGGTAGTATCCTGACCAAAGGTCCACCATAGATAAATACCTGACCCCACACAGTTGATAGAAAAATTAATTTATCTGTGGAAGGGGAAATATTTTCGTTATCATAATTTATTTAGGCTTATGATAATCAATATAAAGGCACATTGTTACATCCTTATTCTTGAAAAAGACGACTGGTGCTCCCCATGGTGAGGAACTTGGGTGTATAAAACCCATTTCCAAATTCTATTGTAATTGATTCTTCGGTTCTTCCACCTAAATAGTGTCTATTATATAAGGTGTATTTGATATAGGTAGAGACCCAGGAATAAGTTCAATTGAGAACTCAACCTATTGATTAGGAGGAAAACCAGTAAATTCTTTAGGGAACACATCAGTGTAGTCCCTCAAAATGGGAATGTATTCTATCATGATTCTCTCTTTTCTCTCAATCATTTGAGCCATATATTCTTTCTCATATGGAAACAATACCCACACTTGAGAGGATGGATCTAAATATGATCCATCCTCCTCATTACACTTATATATAATTGAAGGTTTCTTTGGGTTATAGAGATTGATCTCTATTTCCAAACTTTTGATGTTGGAATTGTATAAAGATATCCAATCCATGCCCAAAATTTCATTAAACTTTACCAAAGTAAGTAAGACCTGATTTTTTGGGAGGCTTAGTCCACAAAAATTAACCGGGGGGAGTTATATACATTGGATATAATAATTTCACCATTTTTTGTCCCTATGGATAACTCAACATCTAAATTTTGATATAGTGTTTCAATAATTATTCTAAAATTGAATGATATTAAAAAATGTATAGAACCAAAATAAAATTGTATGTTTGCTATTCTTTAATGAATAACCAGCATATCTATCACCACATCATTATTGAGATCCACCTCAACAAAAGTGACGGCATAGTTATTACCTTTCATCAATGGATTTGGTGGCTGATGACGCTAATTACCCTCGAGGACTCAGGGTTTAGTGCATTTACTTGAATACTAACCTTCCTCCCTATATTTGGAGCATTGAACCATGGGTTTTTCTCTCCTTTCCTCCACCACATTATCATGTTTCCTCATTTCTATTCGAAATTCATGATCTTGGTCGCTTATAAAATTTTTCCATCCCTTTGAGGAAATTTCCATGATGCTTCTTACCACATTTTTTATATATGGGTGGTTGAGATTTATTTCCAACTTTCTCATTAGATCCCCCATCTTGAAACTCCATATTTCATTTCTTATCACCATGGCCATGGGTCCATTCTACAAACTCCATATCCACTTTGAGATCACATCAAACAACTTATTCATAATTCTCAGAGTCTCTAATTAATATATAATTTTAAAGGTGTAGTTTTAAAACACTAAAGAATAAATCAATTTTTCTATCATTGATGATAAAAAAACTTGAAGTGTACCTTTCAAGCCAAGTAAAATTATAGGTTGTGGTTAATTCTCCTTCCTTTTTCTTAAGCTCTATGAATTATCAATCCATATTTTCATGATTATTTTGAGGGAAATACTTGTCAAGAAAGATTATCATAAATTCTTCCCACTCTATCTCTTCAATTTCATCCTTAGGCTTGGTGTTTTTAATCAATACCCCCCATTATTCATCCTCTTCATCTAAATGTTAAATGTCCATAGTCACCTTCTCCATCACAAAATAATGAAGCATAGAAAAGATATTCTCTATCGATTTGAGCCACTGTTCTGTGATATGTGGATCGGAATACCAAGTAAAAATCGGTGGTCATTGCCTGATAAAAGACTTGATATCCAGTGTCTCCCTATTTAGTGAAGTAGTACATTCCACATTATTCAGGTTATTGTTCATATCCTGAGACAGCTGAGTAAGAATCACCATGATATTTTGAACTCCACCTCCCAAGCCATTGGGGATGTCGCTCAGCCAATCACTACATTGTCTCTCACATGGGTTGTTGGCCTGGTTTCTCTTTTTTCCCACCATTTTCTAAAATAAAAACGGTTTGAAAAAAACATAGGTCAACAAGTCATGAATAAATAATTTATTCCTTTGTACAATTAATTATAAAGGAAAATATTTTGGGAACCCTATGTTTAAAATTTTCTAAAACAAAGCTTCTTGGGTGCTTACATATAATTAGTCTCATACAAAGGTTCATCACTAAGGTTCTCTAATCCTAATTCCCAAAATAACTCAATCTTACTCTGATACCAACTATAGAAACCCTATATTTTCTTACATGATTATTACATATGTTTAATGATAACTAACATAAAATCAGTACACAACCCAGATCCAAAGGTTTAGTGTCTTGGTAAAATTAATACCATACATAAATTTCACATAAAAAACATAAATATTTATTTAATTCCTTCTTCTTGAGCTTCTTATTGGCCCCCATGTTCTCCTAAGTACAAGTATTTACCTGAGGATATACATAAAAAGAATCGGTGAGATAAAAACCTAGAAAGAGGATAAATAAGATATATGAAACATTGGTGTGAATAATCATCATCATCATAACATAATCAAATTTTGATAATCATAATGATGAGAGGAAATATTAGATCAAGGCATGGAATGTTGCAATGCATAAAAATGAAACATCATGTATTAGTGGTCAGATAACACACATAGTTTTGAAAAAAAAATCTAACATCATTTTCACGCATACTTCACTTTATCTCTTGATATTATTCAGAGTACCGAATGCATTGGAGCGCTATATAATTCCATGCACACCCATCAAATCATAATATTTACATTATCATGCAGGCCACATAGAACACAAATCAATATTCAACATAAAATAACCCATGTAAAGTAATGGTTTTAATTTCATAAATAATACATTCCTAAACTTTTGAATACCAAAGATCAAAAGGGAATAATATTCCTTGTATTAATCTATATTGAAGAAGAAACAATCTCATGAAAAGTAAATGATATTTATAGAATATTCCAGGAAAAAAATATTTGAATTTGTCATAAAACCAGATTGGAAACAAGTATATCCCAGAAAATTACTTATAGAAAAATAAATAAACGTCAATAAAGAAAATGGATTGAAAGTGAGAAATCACAAATAAAGAGAGTTGGGTTCAAGAATCCCCTTACCTTATGTCTGAATTCATTATTCACCTTAATATCCTGTATAATAAAATTAAATTTATTAATTTATAAATAAAGAACCTTTTTATACATTCATTTAATTGGTTATAGTTTTTTTAAGTTCATTTATTGGATTTTATATGAGTTATATATTTCAAACGCATCATTTGAGGTTGTTTGTTTTCTTGTTTTTCATAATTGGTTTTCTTGTACATGAATATAGAAGTACATGTAAAAATGGGAATGATTATATAGAATTGAAATTATATGTTATTACTGAAAATACATAAGCGAATTTGGTATTATATGTAATTTTTTATGTGGTATGGGGATGAACCTTTAGCTAAATAATTAATGAAACTAATTTAATTTATTTGGCGGATTTTACGAACATTATGAGATTATATCACTTTATTTTATATAATAATAATATATTGATTCCATAAAAGTATATAACATATATTATGTATAACAAAATTTTATTAAAACATTATTATTTTTTTATAATCATACTTGAAGGAGGTAGTAAAAAATGAAAATGTATCCTCCACGGTGGCGGTAAATCAATACACCACGGATGATATTTTTATTTTACGAAAAAAGGGAAATGGGAGAAAATTAGAAGATAAAATATTCCATTAACATAATAACATACTAGTATATAAAATATAAAAAAGATATCATGGATCTTGTATAGGTGGAGGTGATGATGGGGTTAGAAAAGAAATGAAATTGAAATGAAATTAAAATGAAAAGAAAGAGGGTTTTACCTCTTGAATTTTTCCTCTTTAAGAACCTGCTTAGGGAAAAAGGATTGGTATTCTGATGAGAACAATAGCTCCTCTACAAGGGGGAAGGTATTGGGAGGATTATTGGTAATAATTTAAATAAGGATAAATTCTTTAAAGGTGTGAGGATAAGAGGTGGTGATTTTTGTTTTTTATAGTGGAGGAGAGGGGAGTTTTCTCATTATTTTATTCATTGATTTATTATTTCAGCTTAATACTATAAATAGTTTGAACTTTATCACTAAATATATTAAAATAATTTATTAGAGTTTTGTATATTGGGCTTGAATCAACCTTACATTATCTATGTCTCAATAAATTGTGTATTCAGCTTTTATCATAAAATATCATATTTTACTATTCACCAAAAATTCAAATATTTTAGAAAAATCACGAAAATTCACCATAACCATTTCATGGAATATATAATTCAGAAATAAACTCCATTTTATGAAAATAATTTTCTAAATATGGAATATTTAATTTTTATATAAAATCGTCATTTATTCAAAAAATGCCAATTTTAAAATTTCAATTGATTTTTTTAACACTTTGAAAAATTAATTAAGGCCACATAAAATTATCTTTTAATAAATAAAATATTATTTTATTATTTTATTTTATGAAAGTAAATTTTATTTTAAATTATTAAATTAATCATAAAATTCTAAATAAATAGTAATGACTTACAAAAAATACCAACACTCAATTTATCATTTCTAAAACATATTTTTACTTTTTCCAAGATATAGATATGTTAAATTTTTATTTATAACATGCCCAAATTTTATTATTACATTCATAGGTGATGTTACTATTCTGTTGAACTTTTTATTATTCACAAGGATCATATTACTATTCTAAAGTTCAGGTTACTATTCTATTGGTATAGGTTTTTTAACTTCTATAAATACCACTTATTTCAATAATTATTCATTTATAATGTTTTTACTATTTTCTCAAAGTGATTTTATGTGGTTTATAATATAATACATAAGAAGGTAATTTCTATTGATAGAATTAAAGGTTGTTACACTGCATTCTAGGGAGATTTTGCTCTATTCACATCATTAACTAACTTCTTCCTATAAATTCAATGTTAAATTGTTTGATTTACTTCATTTACACACTAGAAACATTTACCAATTGCCTTGAAACATTTTCTTCTATTTTTATTTCCACACTTTGAGCATAAATGATGGCTCGTCTTCTTCTATTCCTGGATTTTAGATTTTCCATTTAATTCCATCTTTATTTTCATGAAAAACCATGAGTTCTATGGGTAAATCTAATCTCCATATCTATATTGATGGAAAATCAAATTATTTCTTCCTAAATATAAAATTAAATTATGGATAACAACATTTTACACTTGGGTTTAAACCATTGAGAAATCTAACAACCTTACATTCTGATTGAATGATAATACCAGAAGCTTACCCTACAAGTCTTGTAAAATTTTCTTTATAGGTACCAATAGATTTATCATCCTTTTAATTAATATTAATGAGTTTAACCTTCAATTTCACATTAATAATACATGTAAATCACTTATTTAAAAATATTCTCTTGAAATCATTCCACTCTATGGAGCCAATTTTCTCTTATTTCTTCCTATTCATGATAAGATTACACCATCTATTTTATTCTCCTTCCAAATGATAGATAGCCAAAATGAAATTTTCATAATATTAAAACTTGAGAATGAGAAATATATTTTCAATAGTACTGATACATTTCTCAAAAAATAGTAGATCAGCAGAATCACAAAAATAATGTGGGTCTTTCCTCATGAAATATTCAATGTAACGTTATTACTTCCTATTCTTGTTTGCAATTTCATCATGATTCATAGCTTGATAAAGTTGTGTGAGCATTGAAATTATATTTTTTATCCCATATCTCATAACATTTGGTTTCTCTGGATGAAAATTATTACATTTTGTATCACATTCAATATTAACATGGTTCCTTCAAGCTTAATACATTGACTAAAACTAAAAATCATAGTGTGATCAAAAATAAACATATTTGGAAACCATATAATCATGAAAATTTACTTATATGATGTATAAATACTAACACATTATTCTATGAAACCTCTACTTTAACCAATGTCATTCGTGATTGTTAATAAAACTTTAGATTTTATCTTATGATTAGAGTTATCCCCATGGTTCTCACTATAGTTTTCTCTTACTAGTTTCTAAACTTTAACTAAACCTTGATCCGATACCAACTTAAATGACCCATAATTATCATACATAGATGTCACATCTTTTTAGATGAATATTAAATTCAAAATATAATGATCCACACCATATGTAAAGACGCAATATTGACGTACATGGACAATACATTTATTTTTCAGAATACTTAATACATTACAAAAATATATGCCCAAATATCATATTAGTTTAGTGTCTTTAGAAACTTGTTACACTTTCTTAAAACTTGGTGAAATATCTTCTATATCTCCCATAAAGATTTACCCCTTTAGTTTTTCTACCTAAAACCTTTATTTATATCTTGAGGAAAAGAAAACATAAAAAGGGTGAGATAAAATGATCTGTAAGGGTAAACATGGAGAACATAAAACAAAACATAAACATAATAATGTAAAAACGTGATTTTAAATTCTGAATATCAAAATCCTGAGTCATGAAATAAATCTTGGCATTTCGTAAAACATTAATAATAATGTAACATGAACCATGATAAAATATCATTGAAATAAAACATAGAATTTTGGAAAACACATAAGAATATAAAATTATTTCTATATTATCCAAGCCTCAATGGAAAGGCTATCATAGTGGACAAAATCCATTACTAAACTCATTATACTCCTCATTCTAGCCCTAACTAATGAACCAGATTTACTTGTTGTTTTAGCCTTGTATTACTAAACTACTTTTACTTTCCATTCCAATGATATATGTCTCATGAGATATAATTCGTTACCTAGTGTATTTAAGGGATAAATATGTACCACACATCTCAAAATGAAATCATTCTTACATGTTCCACAAAAACATAAATCATTTATCATAACATAACCTAAGGGATAAAATGGGTTTATTAAACATCATTTTATAATAATCTATATAAAACAAATAGATTTCATAAATATAATTCTATTATAACCACAATAAAACCAAAATAATAATAGGGATATAAACATAACCCTATTTAAATAATGTAATCTTAGATGGAAAGTAATTTTGATAAAAACACTTGATATTATTTCTTGAGTAAAATATCCTTTCTTATTCAAATAATTTTTTTTTTCTAAAAATGTCATGCAACATTAAAAGAAAATAAATTATTTGAAAATAAAGTTGAATTTTTGTAAATAAATCTTCATAGAAATGAGGTGTTGTGAAAATGAAAGAAACTGCTCATGCAATATAAGTTAAAAAATCATTCTCCTCATACTTTTTCCAAAAAAGTCAAAAAGTGCCTCATATCGAATAACAAAAAAATATTCCTTTAATACCATTTAATAAAAATTTAAAAATATGAAAAATTGACTTTAAAATTGTATAAGAATAGAAATAATATTACATATTTTAGAAACAAGGATTTGGATGATAAATATATCCTAGTAAATACTTACGTATAAACAAACTCAGATAATGATAATATTGTGAAATTATATGTTACCTTAGATTTGTTATCCTATGTATATATATGAACCTCCTATATAATGATTTTAAGGATTTCATTAACTTATTCCAGAATAATATTCATTTTTATTATATCATATATTATCATCCATTTGGTAATAATATTTCATTATTTCTCATTATTCAGGTATTAACTACTTCATTTTCTTATGCATATTTTGTTGAATAAGTTCTGGTTCTACTTCATAGGTCATAGTTATATCATTAAAAATGATATTAACATAATACATATCATATTTATTTATTCTGAAAATTTATAGAATCATTTTTTAATTGTTATCATGTATAATCAATTTCATCACATCACGTCGTTGATACGGTAAGCAGAACGTACGCATGAGCGGTGATATCATTCCTTTAATAATAAAATGGTTTGTAAGTGGACGGTATATATATTATTACAGAATAAATACCTTGTTATAATAACCATATATAGTTATTTTTTCCATCATTATACCCATCAAAGTCATGTGGTGGTGAAAAACATATTACACCATGGCATGGTGATGGGAAGTTATAAGTACGCACGCATAGTGATTTTTTTCGTGGGATGGATAGAAGGTAGAATATGGTTGTTCTAAATTCTTAATAATATCTCAGTATACAATTTATAATGGATTAATTAATTTATAATGGAAACAACTCATTAAGGGTAAGTGAAAGGAGAAATAAGTTTGAAAGAATTGGTGGAGGAGATTACCTCTTCTTCGAAGATCTCCCTCTAGTTCTCCACTAAAAGGCACTAGAGTTTGTCTTTTGAGAATAAAAAAACCTTTATAATGTAAATAAGTAATTTTATAAGGGGAATGGGTAGGGTATGTCTGATATTTAAGGTTTAATGGGAATTGAAATTCTGAGGGAGTAAGTTCCCTTTTATAATTTATGTGAGGGGCATTTAGAATTTCAAAAAATACTAATTTATAATAAAGTAAAACCACATCCAAAAACCTATAAAATTTTATATTTTTGAATAGGATATGAGATAAGGTTTTAAACTCATCAACCAATAATTTTTTGAACAGTTTTTATGTCAATTTAAACCTTATCATTTTAATTTAACACTTAGTTATTCTATTTTATTTTAACAAGGGAAACTATTATTTCAATATTAAAAGGGTGAAATATTTAATAATTTAATCTAAAGTAAATAATAAATAAGTTATTTAGATACTTCTAAACCATATAATAATTATTAAATATTTTTAAAATGTTTTATGATTTTTAAATAATTGAAAAAAACATTGTTTTGAAAAAAAACCAGTAGTGTCAATGTTTACACTATTCAATTCATGGATTTTTAAAATTATCAAGATAAAATGTTATCCTCAACCCAAAAATATTATTATATCCCTAATAGGTCTATTTAGTTTATAATATACAATGTACACAATAATTAGCTAAAATTATATTTATTTTAATATTTTTAACAACATTAATTTTATATTTTTATTAATGAACTAATTACTATATTAGCCTTGTGTAATTATTTAATATCCTTATTTATTGGTTAAAAATTAAAAATTAAATACTATTATGAAAATAAATCTACTATATTTTACTATAATAATTTTAGTCAAATATATCTTCTGTAAAATTAATCATTAAAAATGTGATACCAATTAAAATATGAATGTTAAGAGATTAACATCACTTTATATAAAATAATATAAGTGCCATAATATCTTCTATAAGAATCCAAATGGTCCATGACTAGACCCTTGGATTATTATGGTTGATATATAATCGACCAATAAGATTTGGTCAAGTTTTTGTTTCTTTTAATGGTTATTATTATTTTAATAAATATTAGTTTATTGATGTTTCATTAATTGAATAATTTTTTCACCATCAATATATAAACCTTTAAGGTAATTATTTCTTTGAAAAAAAATTAAAAATAAATAACCATTATAAATAAAAATATTTTTTCTTTATAATGAGAATTTATAGTCAAATTTATCTTCTATATAACCTTATTTTAAAAAGGATATATTATTTAAAATATGAATGTGACATATTTAAATTTTCATTAAATAAAATATTATAAATACTATAATATCTCTCAAATGATCCCAAAACATAAAAAATAGATTTATAATAATGAAATATTTTTATTAAGTTAAAAATTAAAATTAATATTTGTTGATACCACCCATTTTTTCATATATAAACTCACAATAGATATTAAAGAACAAGAAAATGGCACTTGCGTCTTTTTTTGATTTTAATATTATTTAATTCATTTTCATGTAAAAGTTTCCATTAAATGACATAATTTCTATACTTAATTAATAAGGTTGTAATTAAATTCCTGAAATAAAATTTTTTTCATTTTATTTAATTTTATAGTCATTATAATCTTATTTTTATCCTAAAATACCTAATTTACCCTTTACCATGGTAACAAAATTTACCATGATTACTATTTATATTGGTCAAAAATAAAAGGGATACACTTTCCAAATTTAGACGACCTAAATAAAAATTTTAGATCCATTTTTAAAAATTCATAACACCAAATTTTCATAATTTATATTAAAATAAAACATGTAAAATGTCACGAAAAACAGTTTTTTTAAAAAAATACCCCTTTTAAATGGAAAATGTTTTTATAATAAATTCTTGAATAAATTTTTTAAAAAAAACCATAATTAGATAAAAATTAACTAATTAAAATTTAAAACCAAACCAAATCAATATTTTACTTTGTCATGAATTTAAAAGAAAATAAATTTTTCAATAAAAGTATTTTCACTATTCATCAAAAAAATGAAACTTATTAAAAGATACCCAAAATTCAACCAAAGTAAATTTTTATATTCTGAATTAAAAACAAGTTTTATTGATTCAAATTAAATATAAAAAAGTGTCAAAAGTATTCTTAAAATGGGTGTGCCATCAAAAGGCTGCAAAACTGCATTTTTTGAAAAATACCACTTTTATACAAAAAAGATAAATTTTAAACATTCGATTAAATTGATTATAAATATTTTTCCTTAATAAAAATACATCAATATTTATTATATTATTTTTTAGACTCACTTATAATTTTTTCAGAGGAATGTTAATATTATTCACACCTTTCATTATAATAACTAGGTTATAATATTTAGTTGTTCACATATAGTCAGTCTTGTGAAAAAATGAATTCTATGGGAAGAACTTGAAATTTTGTGCAACACAAGCCAAGAATAGATTTGTGTATACCACAAGATAAGATTGTGTTTCATATAGTGTAATATTATCTTCGTGTAGCATATATCACAAGACATCAAATAAATAATATAAAAAACTTCTAACTTATAAAACTCTCTAGGAATTACATTCTACCCCCCTTAAAATAAATTTATTCATTGAAATTATTTGTAGTTGTTAAACGTCTAATACTTGAAAGATTATTTCATAGAAACCCACATCATTAAAAGAAATACTAAAACATTATTTTAAAAAAATGAATGTTAGAAACATAACATTTACCCAAAGTAACTCATCACTGGGTTTCTACATAGGATAAAATGGGTGGAAAGTGAAAACATGGATATGGAAGAAAAATAGAACTATCAAGTTATCATGTAGAATGATATATAAAATTATTACGAGGAAGTTAACAATAAAAATCCATAAATCTGTGATGATTTAAGGTATCATCTAATTCATCTGATAAAAATTTACTAGGATAACATTTTTGGTTTTCAATATCCTTTTTCTAAAGATGAATATCCATATAGAAATAATTACTTGATTTTAGTGCAAAATCATCATTATTCATCCTTGGAACAATTTCCTCTTCATATCTTATTCAAAGAAATTAAGTTGAATTTTTCATTCCTAATGTTTTATCATATCATGCGGTCCAAAAATATAACGATGGGTCATTCCATCTATCTTTAGAAAAAGTTATCAAATATGCATAAGTCAACCTATGGTGAGATAATAATTTATTATAACTAATTTCATCCTAAGTTTAACATAAACTTTCAATAAATTTATAACCTTAAAATCCTTATGAAATATTAAAATTAAAAACATTAGATAGAGGTGAACTAAATCGAATTAATTTTAATCTCTCCTATCTTATAACACAGTTCTTGGTTTTCATATTCCAAACATGTGAATACCTTAATCATGTATTCTCTTGAAAATGGTAATAACATTAATTACCATAGAACCATAGTGAAAACATACATGCTGTGAAAAATTAACTCTTTCCATATACAAAAAATTAAAAAAAAAATCTAGATACTCAAATAATGATATCACTATGTCTTTATATCATTAATGATGTAATTAATACTTTTAAACATCTCATTATCTTTTATTCCGATCATTATGAACATATTAGGTGTTTTCCAAAAATATCTGAATAACTTTTTATGGTCATTGGTACCATTCAATATATACTTTAAAATAATTAAGGTAAAATATGGTAACCATCCTTAAAGGTTTATTTATTCCATAATTCTATAAAATTACTTATACAACATAATTTTTGATAAAAATGAAATCATTCTACTATCTTCTTAAACCATTGACCAAGCTTTATTGTTTTATTCCCTAACACTTCTTTCATATCACATATCATCTATAGTTTCTTTATTATTAGCCACATAAATACTATAAATATGACCATGATGATTCTCTTCATGAGATTTTACATTAGGGAATTGATTTTCGTAATTCCCAACATTCCACATTTAGAACATTTAACCATCATTAATGCCTTAGAAATACTATTATCCTTGTCTATTGTGTTAACTAAACATTTTCCATTAAAATTAATGGTTTGGTGTCCTTTTTCACACCAAAATCATCTTCCAGTTCCTTTGAAAAAAATCTCCTTGATGCCTCTTCCCACATGATTTACATGAGGAAAATTGAACTTTCTCTCCTCTATGGTTACCATGAAACTCCATCTTTCTCTTATTAGGTGGGTCAAGAAACTCACCAAAGTTGAGATTTTTTATTATATTATATGATTTTTTATTGGGAATAATAACAATTTTTTTTCATCCAACTCCCATTTCATTTGGTTTCCCATGAGGAATATCATTCCATTGTCCATTGTATTCTCCAATAACATCGTTCCTCTTATTTTTTTCCATTTTTTAAAACCCAAAAATAAAAGTGTGAGAGTAAAAAATCATACAATAGAAACAACATAATCAAGGGGGATTAATTTCAATCTCTAACATCTTGAATTTAATCGTAGGTTATTCATGAATATCACAAAAACTCTAGGATTGTAACCTATACATAGACTTATCCATAGTAAATCCCAAAACATATCCTTAGAAATATATCTAGGGATCTAACTAAAGTTTTTGCATCCTGGTTTTCAAAGGTTGAGTAAACCTTTGCTTTGATAACAAATTTAAAGACCCAATATTGACTTACATGGACATTAAATTTCTTTTGGGGAATACTTAATACATTACACAAATAGATTCCAAAAGATTATATTTGTTTAGTGTTGTTGTAAACTTAAAACACATTCTTATAACTTCATGAAAGATCTTCAATATCTCCCATAAAGATCTTCCCCTTTAGTTTTCCTACCTAAAACCATTATTTATATCCTAGGAAAAAGAAAACATAAAAATAGTGATCACAAATGCTCATTATGGGTAAACATGGATAACATTAAACAAAACAGAAACATAAGAATGTAAAAACATAAACATAAATTCTAAATATCAAAATCTTGAGTCATAAAATAAATATTAGCAGTTCATAAGGAATAAATCATTAAGTAACAAGAACCACAATAAAATAGAATTGGCATAAAAACGAAATTGTGTAAAACAAATAATCATAGAAATTTATTTTCATATTATCCAAGGCTCATTTCCAAGACCATTATAGTGGAAAAATTATATTACTAAATTTATTTCACTCCTCATTACAACCTTACACTACTTAACTAGATTTACTATTTGTATTAGCCCTGTATTACTGAACTGGATTTAATTTTCATTCCATTCATGTCTATCTCATGAGATATAAATCTTAACCTAATGCATTGGTGGGAGATATAGGTCTCACCCATCTCATATTGAAATCCTTTTTTCATGTTCTATAAAAACATAAATCATTCATTATAAAATAACCTAAGGAATAAAATGGGTTTCTTAAACATCATTCAATCATAATCCATAAAAGAAAATTGATTTCATAAATATAATTCCACCATATAAACAAAAAAAACCATAGTAATAATAGGTATAGAAACATAAACCTATTTAAATAAATTCATATTAGATGGAAAATAATTTGGATAAAACACTTGATATAAATTTCTAAGGAAATATAATTTCTTCTACAAAAAGGTTTTCTTTTATCAAAATAACGCACCATTTTAAAAGAAAATAATTTATTTGAAAATAAATATGAAATAATATAAATGAGGCTTCATAAAAATAAGGAATTATGAAATCATAAAAATTTACTCATGCCGTATAAGTTAAAAAACATTATCATAGTACTTTTACTCAAAAAGTCAAAAAGTACCTCGTATCGAATAACGACAAAAGATCCCTTTCATACCGTTTAGTAATAATTCAACAATGGAAAAAATTTACTTTAAAAATTTTTATTATAATAGAAATAATATTACATATTTAGGAAACATGAATGTATATGGTAAATATATCCCAGTAAATACTTACGTATAAACAAGTTCAGATAATGATGAGACTGCAAGATTATATCTTACCATATGTCCACTATACAATGTATATATCTGAAACTTCTATATGATGATTTAAATGATCTCAATGACTTATTATATAATCATATTTATTTTTATGATACCATATATTATCATATTATAATATGTTTGGAATTAATATTACCTTATTACTAGTTATTTGGGTATAAACTGCTTTATTTTATTATGTATGTTTTGAAGAATAAGTTTCAGTTATCCTTTATAGGTCACAGTTATTTCATTAAAAATTATATAAACATAATAAATATCATATTATTTTTACATTTATAAAATCATTCTTTAATGGTTATCATGTATAATGAATTGCATCACATCGTGGAGATGGTAGGCCGTACATACGCACGACCAATGAAATCATTCCTTTAATTATGAAATGGTATCAACATGGATGATATATATTTTCATTTCAAGAATAAATAACTTGTTATAATAATCATATATTTTTATTATTTCCATCAATATATCCATCCAAGTCAAGTGGTGGTGAAAAACATATTACACTATGGAGTAGAGATGGTAAGTCGTACGTACGCACGAATGGTGATTTCTTTATTTATAGGATGGATAGAAGGTGGAATATTTTTGTTACATAATCTTAATAATATCTCAATATACAAGTGATACCGGTTTAATTAATTTATAATTTAAACAACTCGTGAAGAGGAAGTAGAAGAATAAATAATTTTGAATGATTTGGTAGAGAAGATTACCTCTTCTTCGATGAACTCCCTCTAGTTCTCCTCTTAAAGTCACTAGAGTTGGTCTCTAGATAAGACCATAACCTCTAGAATGTAACTATTGAATTTTATAATAGAAATTGATATTGTACGTCTAGGATTAAAGTTTCAAGGTGAATTTAAATTCTGAGGGAGGATGTGCCCTTTTATAATTGAGGTAAGGGGCACATTTGGAATCACAAAAAATATTAATTGATAATACAATAAAACCTCATCTAAAAAACTGAAAAATGTCATAGTTTTAAAGATTAGAAGAGATAAGGTTTTAATATCATCAAAAAATAAATTTTTGAATGGTTTGTTTTTAAATTTAAACCTTTTTGTTTTAATTTAATGCTTAGTTATTTTATTTCATTTAAACAAGTGTAAGAATTATTTCAATATTAAAAGGGTGAGATATTTACTTATTTAATTTAAATTAAAAAATAAATAAATAATTTAGATCATTTTAGACAATATAATAATTATCATATATTTTTAAAAAAATTTAGGTAATTTAAAATAATTTAATAAAACACTATTTTGACAAAAGAACAATAGTGTCAATTATGACACTATTCAATTCATGTATTTTTTAAAATATCAAAATAATATTTTATCCTCAAAAAATATTTTATTATATACATAAGGGGTATATTCCATCTATAAAATTATATATACATATTAATTATCCCAAATTATATTTATTTTATATTTTTAATAGCATTAATTCGGCATTTCTATTAATAAAATAATTACCACATCAGTATTGTTTGATTATTTAATATAATTTTTTTAATGGTTGGGGCTGAAGAATCATTTTATTATTTAATAAAAAGACCTAATCAGACTGGGTAGAGGGAGACCCATTACATAGGCAAAATCCCCAAGTCCAAGTGGCCTGAATACTAGGCTTGAAAGCCCATTTTTTGGCCCAAAGGGCCCCTCGGTGAATAGTTCTACAACAGTACCAGGGCTGCTACAGTTCCACCACCACTACAGTTTCTGCTATAATTCCTCCAATGCTACAATGTTTCCACCATTACAATTCTTCCCCTGTTACAGTACTACTACAGTTCCCTACTACAGCCCAGCTATAGTACTCAGAAATTAGTCTCTGCCTAGATTTGATCCTGGGCCTTTTCGATGCCAAGAAGGAGCTTGTACCACTAGGGTACAAGATCATTTTCAGATTATTTAATATACTTATTTTTTGGGTAAAAATTAAAAAAAATACTATGTTGAAGATAAATATTCTTTATTTTAGTATAATACTTTTAGTTACATATTTATTATAGTAAATTAATCATTAAAGATGTTCTACTTTTTAAAATATAAATGTGAAAAGTTTATCATCACTTTAAATAAAATAATATAAGTGTCATAATCTATTATATATGGTTCTAAATGGTCTATAACTAGACCATTTGATTATTATAGTTCTGATATACTCGACCAATAATATTTCTTTAAGTGTTTGTGTATTTTAATGGTTATTATCATTTTATTAAAAATTAGTTTGTTGGTTTTTCATCAATTAAATAATTTCTACATCATCAATAAAAAATCCTTTATGGTAATTATTTCTTTCCTAAAAATTAAAAATAAATTAAAATCATAAAGAAAAATATTTTATATTTTAAATGAGTATTTACAGTAGAATTCATATTCTGTATAACCTTATTTTCAAAATGATATAATATTTAAAACATGACTGTGACATCTTTAAATTTTCCTTAATTAAAATATAATAAATACCATAATTTATCCCAAATGGCCCCAAAACGTCAAAAATAAATTTAAATTATGTATATATGTTTATTAAGTTTAAAAATAACTATAAATTCTTGGATACCACTTATTTGTCCATATATGGACACATAATAGATATTAAAGACAAAGAAAATGACACTTGTTTCTTTCTTTGATTCAAATATTATTTAAGTCATTTTCATGGAAATGTGTCAGTTAAATGAATATATTATATATATTTTTCATTAATGAAATCCATAAAGAGTGATTTTATTATTTTATAGACTCATTTATAGTTTTTTGGAAGAAAGTAAATTCTATTCATAACTACCATTATAATGATTATGTTATAATATTTAGTTGTTCACTTATACTTAGTATTTTGAGAAATTAATTCTATCAAAAGAACTTAAAGTTTTGTGTAACACAAGAAAAGAATAAATTTAAGTATACTACGACCTAATTCTTTGTTTCATATAGCGCAATATTATCTTGTTGTAGCGTTAAACATATGAAATCAAAGAAATAATATTAAAAAAACATTTATCGCATAAAAATTTCAGGGCGTTACACCATAATCATATTTTTATCATGCCCTTGCAAACATGGACACATAAAAAACTTGTTCATAAAAGATAAATATCATATCTCATTAATTTTTTTATAACTATCACCCTTATTAGACATATTATACTTATTACCTTTCTTTATAACCTGTGGAATGGAAACATAAAAAATGGTGAGTATAATTATTAGTAAAGGTATGAAAAGGTAGATATCAATGATCACATTAAAATAACATAGAAATAAAGGTATAATAATATAATAATAACATTTGAAAATAATATAATATATACCATAGATCAAAATATTGGGTCATGGAATAAAACATGTTTGTTAATAAGTCATGAATCCTAATGGAATCAAAGAAAATGAACCAAGAAAGCATAAGAATGGAAAAAGACATGTGTTTATGTCATACACATAGGAATAGAAAATAATTTCCTTAGTAGTCAATGATCATTTATAATAATATCATAGTAAAATGGTTTCTCTCCCAAGACCATTTGATTATCCAATAAAAAAAATATTTTAATTACATTTTAATGGTATTAAATGTTCATTTTTGATCTTTTGGGCCTGAGTTAGTGGATTTTAATTTTGAACATCCATTCTCATCATGTGTGCACTTCATGCCTAATGTACCGCAATTTTGGCCCAATGATTCATCTTATTTTAAGGAATATAATTATCCATATTTTAATTTTATATTTTGAGAAATGGATCTACACTTAAATATGAACATTTTTTATTCAGGGTTCAATGGAAGATTCATAAAGGATGATGGGTATATTTGGTGACGAAAGAAAACAATTCTAGAGAAGGCAGATTGGACACCATCCCACTGATGAGAATGTGGGGCCCACAATACAGGCCCAATAAGGCCAATATTTTTTGTGATTATATAATAAATCAAGAGGAACATTTCATTCAATAATGATAAGAGCTAAATAGGATTTTTAAATGGAGTTTCAAGCAGTCCAATTTGGAGATAAAATTATGTGATAGATTTTGCGATCTAGAAAAACATCCCACACATTTAATAATATATCTCAAAACATAAACTATTGTGGGATACTCTTTTACATACTATCATGGAACATTTTTATCTACATTTTTTTCTTCTATGGACCACCAAAACTTGGCAATCTATATGCTCGTTTGAATACATATTTTGAGTCATGAAAGTTGGCACGGATTGTTTTTTAAGAATGGAAAAATAAACTCTCCCCCACCTTTCCACCCACTTATGGCCTACCAAAATTAATTTATGAGACATGGAATATTGGAGGCTTGACCTAAGGCTTAAAAAATTTCTATTTAAGGTAGTGGTGTTGGAGGATTTGGGCATCTTTTGTGCTTGGTTTAATTATAATGTTATACTGTGAATTTTCTGCCTTGAGTTTTCCTTTCTCATGTATGTTGTTCAATTCACCATAGTTCCCTAATAAAATTTCTTATTCTACTCTTATTTTTTTCTTCTTCATATCATTTTGATATCTTTGGTTCAAGATTTGAATTTATTCACACCAAACCTGGTGAATTTATCACAGAACGGTGGAGGGATCGTTATTTCATTGTCTTTTTTTTACTTCTCCAAATCCTCCCTCATGAGTCTACTTTATGCTTCCTTAGAAACCATAGAATCAATGGATTGATAACCCACTTATGGTTTGATCCAAGGGAGTAGAAAGGGTTTGTATTATATTTTATTTATCACCCCATTAATTTCTAATCACTTCTATTAATTTGTATTTTTTTATTTGATGATTTTTAAACTTCTTTATCATTATTGAATTTTAAGGCTACATACTTCAAGTGATAATATGAAACTTTACCTTAGAGTTCTCATAAATTTGATCATCCAAGTGTATAGGTGATTATTATTATGGTTTTTTGGTATTAAAATAGTAATTGATCAAGTGGTTTGATCTTCTTGAATAAACCTATCTCGAATATAAGATGTTGAAACCATTAAAAAAGAATTTCATCCAATCCACCCCCAAGTGTTAACCTATGATCAACTCATTATTTCAATTTTAATTCACTTAAGTCTCATAGTGTTCATTAAAACCATCTAAAATCAAAACAAAGTTGTACACTTCATATCAAAAAATTCATCTCATAGGTTGTGTATCTTAGGTAACTTCTTAGATCTCAGTGGATTCGATAACCCAAGCTAGACTACAAGGACCGTTCTACCTTCATCTCTTGGGTAAATTTGAGCGTGAATCAAGTTTTGGTGCCATTTACATGGACCATGTAAGTATCTTAGACTAAAACCTTCTTTACTCACCCCCATTATTCTATTATCACCCAAGATCTCTTATTTTTCCCCTTTCTCGCTTTTTTTGTTTTGGTGCATGTCCGCCTACACCCGCAATAATTCAAATAGACTAGTTGGGATGGAATGTCCTAGGATAGGGGATTCAAGTGAACCTAGGGTATTGTTTCCATTATATCTTAATCTTCTTGATAATCTACAATAAAAAATGAATCAATTATAGAGGAGGGTCTTCCAAGAAATCAAATAGTAAATCCTAGGGGGAATCAAATGAGAAACCAAAATCAAGATGCTCCAAACCTAGGAAATGTAGTCAATCAAACCATGAATGACTACCTCACTCCAACTTACACCAATGCCCCCACATGCATTAGACAAAATTCCCTAGGAGATACCAATTACTTCTTTACACCCCATTTCCTAAACCACCTTCCAACCTTTCACGGGATGGAGTCGGAGATGTCATACCTTCGTGTCAAAGAGTTCAACGAAATTGTTGAAACCATGTTCCAACCACATAAACTTGAGTCATCTAAGATGAAGATATTTTCTTTCTCACTAAAGGATCGAGTAAAGAATTGGTTAAACTATCTGAGAGCTACATCAATCCACTCCTTGGACCAATTAAAAAGATAATTCTACCAAAAATACTTTCCCCACCACCAAATAATTGCACATTAAAAAGCATCCAATTTTTTTTTTGAAAAAGAGGGAGAGTCATTCTATGAAACATGGGAGAGGTTAAAACACATCCTAAACATGGTTCCTCACCATGGTTATTCTATTACTGAACAAGTTAGAATTTTTTATAAAGGGTTCGGCCCGGGGAACAAACAATTCATTGACCTGATGTGTAATGGACCTTTAAAAACAAATCCCCAAATTATGCTTAGATTATGTAGAAATCATTACAGAAAAAAACCAAACATGGGGGGTCCATCACTGTACTATGAGAAGCCACCCGAATATGGTGCAATTCACACACTTCGGGAGGAGGAAAACCTTAGGGTGAAACTTGTTACACTCACTGGGATGGTTGAGGAGATCGTTCTTAGGAAGGTCTCTGAAATTCAATCTGTTGACCTTGTTTGAACTATTTGTGACAAACATGACAACAAGACCTAAAACTGCCCAACTATCCCTTCCATTAAAGATGTTCTTCTAAGAGGAACACTAGAAGAGGTTAATGATCTAAACTTTCAAAACCCCCAATACCAAAACACATTCAACCAAAGGTATAATGAACTCCCAGGATTCCACTGGAAAGATAACCAACAACCTATCCAACCACAAGGACGAAACTCCTACCCTAACCAAATTTTCCAAAACCATAACCAATTCCAACCAAAACTAGTCCAGTACCAAAATCCTCATATCCAATACTAACAACCCATCCAACAACCAAAGTATCCTCCTGGGATAAACCAACCAACACAATCCCCCACACAATATGTCCCTCTTCCAATCCTTGAACAGTTGTGTAAAAATGGAAAAAATGAACTCAGAATTCTCTTCCCTTAAACAATAACTTCAAACCATCAAAAATGGAAAGGAACCCATTCCTACTCTGGCGGTACTATCCTCAAATTTAAGGGGAGAGTCAATTTTTACTCTAACAACTCATGAACAACTAAAGGTTGTGACGGTTTTAAGAAGTGGGAAATCAATTGAGAAACCTAAATAAATAAGTCAAAAAACATGTGAAGTTTCAAACTCTAAAGAAAATTAAAATGAACCACATGATCAAACTGAGGAAACTGATAAAAATGTGAAAGAAACAACCCTTCAACAAAGAAACCCACAACCTACACCATTTCCTCAACACATGAGGGGGAAAACCAAGCCTAAATTGAGTGAAACATTGAAGGAAATATTCTCACAAGTCAAGTTGAACATTTCACTCCTATATGTTATTAAAACCATTCTTTCATACTAAAAATAACATAAGGACCTCTTCACATTTTAAAGGAAATTCTCACAAAAGAATCAAGTAATTCTAGCAGAAAATGTTGGCACAACAATCCAAGGAACCCTTCCACCAAAGATGAAAGACCTAAGATGTCCTTAAATCAATGTTGAACTAGGAGAGAACAAAGTTGTAAAAGCCTTGTGTGACCTAGGTGACAGTTTCAATCTCATTCCCTATGTTGTGTACTATTAGTTAGGCCTATAAGAGATCCAACCCACATCTTTCACCTGTCAACTTATTGATCGTAGCATTAGGGTTCCAAAGGGTATTTTAAAGGATTCTCTGGTAAAAGTAGAAAACTTTAACTACCCTACTGACTTCATTATCCTTGACAAAAATCCTAACTTAGGAAACAAGTAACAAACCCCAATCATCCTTGTTCATCCCTTCCTTGCAAGAATCAACTCTATTATCCACGTCCGAAATGGGAACATGACCATCACCTTTGGAAACATGAGTCTAGACTTGAACATCTATAATGAAAGCTCAAAAATAGGGGATGATGAGGAAATTCATGAAGTAAACATGATAGGAAGTGTTAATAATGAATCCATAGAACATCAAGGAATATTTTAGGAATTTTTAAGTTGGGATGAGATTAATTTCCTTTGTTCACATGAAGGAAGTTTATCTACTTTTATAGAATCACTTTCAGATTTCTCTTATGATGAAATCTTAAGACCAACAATCAGTTAAATATTTCAGGCAACTATATTCATGGAGACCACTCCAAATTCCTTCCCTAAATCTGATCAAGCCAATATAGTATATGAAACATCTACATGTGGGGAATCAATCCTATCTAAAACTCTAAAAAAATTGTTCTTGAGCCAATGTCCTAATATTCTGCTAAAATTTTGAATGAACCTAATCTTGAATTGAAGTAACTTCCCTCTAAATTTAAGTATGCCTTACTATGAGAAAATAGAACACATCCTATTGTCGTTTATTCTTCTCTTGAAGATGATCATGGGAGGATGCTTATAGAAGTCCCTAAGACACACAAGAAATCCATTGTATGGACCCTGTCTAATATTCCTAGGATTATCCCACTTATCGGGACTCATAGGATTATTTTGGAATCTGATTCAAAGCCATACAGTCAACCTTAATTCCTACTCAACCACAATATCATGTAAGTAGTGAGAAAAGAACTTCTAAAATTGTTAAAATATAGTATCAAATATCCCATAGCTAAGAGTGAGTGGGTCAGAATAATCCAAGTGCTTCCCAAAAAGGACAGAATCATAGTGATAACCAATAAGGATGGAGATATTCTTTTAACAAGGGTGAGTAGTGGTGGGAGAGTCTGCATCAACTATAGGAAGCTAAACATATTTACCAAGAAGGACCATTTACCCTTACTATTCATTGACCAAGTCATTGAGATAGTTTTAGGTAATTCCTTATACTATTTCTTATATTGGTACTCAAGGTATAATCAAATTGAGTTCTCCTTAGAGGATTAGGGGAAGACTACATTCACATGTCTATTCGGCACCTTTGCTTTCAAACGCTTGCCCTTTGGGATATGAAATATCTTTGGAACCTTTCAGCGGTGCATGATGGGAATATTCTCAGACATGGTAGGGGATTTTCTATAGGTCTTCATGGATGACTTCTCTATGTTTGTGGATATATTTGAGGGATTTATAAGGAATGTAGAGAGAGTCCTATCAATATGTGAAGAAAATAATCTAGTCCTAAACTGGGAAAAATTTCATTTCATGGTTAAAGAGGGACTAGTCCTTGTCCATCTAGTCTTGAATAAGGGGATTGAAGTTGATAAAGCCAAGGTTGACATCATTATTCATCTTCCATCACCCAAAACTGTCAAGGAAGTGAGGTCTTTCTTAGGACATACTGGTTTCTATAGTAGGTTCATTAGGAATTTCAACTCTATTTCTTGACCACGTTTTCCTCAATTGGTGAAATATGCTCCATTTTTCGGATAGATAGGTATGAAGAATCATTCTCTACACTCAAGTCAGATCTTATCTCTCCACCTATCATGTAGTCTCCAAATTGGAAACTTACTTTTGAGCTCATGTGTGATGCGAGTTACTTCACTGTTCGAGCAGTCTTAGGATAATGGTGTGAGAAAAATCTATGTGTCATTTCTTATGCAAGAAAATCTTTAAATGATTCCCAAATAAACTACACCACCAATGAGAAGGAGTTACTTGCTATTTTGTTTTCCTTATAAAGGTTAGGTAATACCTCTTAGGATCCCTCATCACTGTGTTCACTGACCATTCTGCACTAAAATACCTCTTCCAAAAACAAGATGCTAAGGCTAGACTGATAAGGTGGTTCCTTCTATTAAAATAATTTTAACTCACAATCAAGGATAAAATGGTTATTGAAAATGATATAGTAGTTCATCTCTCTAGGATGGAATTAAAATACAAATCAAATCACCTTTCTATGTCTGATTCATTTCCCGATGAGCACCACTATTCAGTGAGTGATTGTCCATGGTATACCGACATAGTAAACTTCTTGGTCATAGGAGTAATTCCCAAATTCTTAGGGACTCAAGCTTGAAGGAAATTCCTTTCTGATGTCAAGAACTATGTGTTTGATGATCCATAACTCTATAAGTTCTGTCCAGACCTCTTCATTATGAAGTGTGTCCTAGAATATGAACATGATTTCATCCTTAAATTATGTAATAGTGAGGCATGTTGTGGTCAATTTTCCTCTAAGAAAACATCTTCTAATATTCCTCAGTGTGGTTTCTTCTGGCCCACCCTCTCAAGGGACTCCTACACATTTTTTCAAAGTTGTCCTAAGTGTCAATAAGTAGGGTTCATCCCAAAAAGAAATCAAATTCCTCTCACTCCCATCTTAGTTGTTGAAATCTTTGATTGTTGGGGAATAAATTTCATGGTTCCCTTCCCAGCATCTATGGGATATCTATACATCCTTTTAGCTGTCAATTATGTCTCCAAATGGTTTGAGTCCATTCCTACAAAATCCAATGATCATAAAACTGTGATTAGAATTCTCAATGGAAACATCCTCTCTATATTTGTAATTCCTAGGGAAATCATTAGAGATCATGGAACTCATTTTTGCAATAATCCATTCTCAACACTCATGGAAGATTATGGAATTTCTCATAAAGTGTCCACTGCTTACCACCTACATACCAATGATCAAGTTGAGTTAGCCAATCAAGATATCAAAAAAAATTCTTGAGAAAATTGTTAATCCATTTAGGAAAGATTGGTTGAGAAAACTCAAAGATGCTCTTTAGGACTATCGAACTGCATATAAGACCATTTTAGAAAAGTCCCCAAATACATTGGTTTGTGGTAAAACATTCCATTTTCTAGTGGAGATTGAACAAAGGGTTGTTTGGGCAATTAAGAAAAGGATTTATGACCTCTCATGGGCCAAAACAAAAAGGAAATTAGATCTCAATGAACTTGAGGAACATATGTTGGAGGCTTATGAAAATTCAATGATCAATAAAGCTAAAGTACAAGCCTACCAATATTGAAATCTTAAAACTAAACACATTATACCAGGTAAACCTATTCTTTTGTATAAATATAAACTTAATTTACACCTTGGACTATTGAGGTCTAGATAGTTATATCCATACATAGTGCATCAGGTGTACCCCTGTGGGGTTGTAGAAATTCAAGATCCCACCAATGGTCAAACCTTTAAAGTTAATGGTCATAGAGTCAAACCATTCATTGAACCATTGCAAAAAAATGAAACTGGTGAAAACTTGTGTAAACCAACCTTAGATGAGGAAAATACTTAAATATTTTAGGGTCTAAGTCGAGCTAGAAACATTAAACCAACGCGCTTCATGGGAGGCAACATGTGGTTTTCATCTTTGAGAATAATTTTTAAAAAAAAATAGGATTAATGAATCATTTTGATACATAAAAATAATATAAAAAATAGATTTTTGACCTGTTCTTATATTATGAATATGAATGGGTATAAAAGGGGAGTGCCATATTCATTCGTGTCACGTGGTGTGATCCTTGAGTAATAACTTACCCAGAAATTTAAAAACAACATAATGTATCATCTGTTCATTTTATTTTTATGTGTTTATAGGTTAAAAATAATATTATTATTATTATTATTATTATTATTCTTATTATTATTATTATTAAAAGGCCACATCGTAGTTTATGGGCCAAACTCCATCACAACCGGTGAATCCACGAGGACTCGAACCCGGGACCGAAGGGAGACAAGAGCGGGCGCTTACCACTGACCTATAGCTTATAGTGCTTATTAATTATATAATTTTTTTATATATACTTAGGTTTTACTTTTTTATTACATGAATAAATATATATCTATATATATATATTGTTTTTTTTCTTCCAATGGGGAATTTTTAGAGTGACCTGGATATCAAGGGATTAAAAAGGAGCAGTGAGAATTTCAACTTCAACCACCAGGTGACTTCATTCCATGATCCTTGTTTTCTATTTTCTTTTTTGAACTCCAATTCTCTACCTCTACCCCCTTCTAAAATTTCTTTTCCTTAAAAACTGGGCAAATTTAATTTTAAGTTGTGGGGGGATAAAATAAAAAAATTCTTTTGTGTCAAAAAAAATGAATGATTTGAAAAAAAAATAGTGTGCTTTAATGGAAGGAAAATATTCTTTAACCTTGAACATGATAATAGACATTTTACACTTTTAAACTGAATATAAAATAATTTAGAAATCCCTGATTCTGATTTTAATCCATTTATAATTTCATGAGCATTGATTTTGGAAATTGTGGTTGTCTAATGTGAAATTTCATCATTTATATTTTCATCCAAATAAAAAATAGATCACAATTCACGTCCTTTGGATACTTTGGTATAAGTTTGAGTTCATGGGTCCCCCAAATAAATAGCATAGTTTCAGTGATCATTTTAGTTTTAATATGAGTATTCAGTAATTAAAAAAACAATAAAAACTATAAATTTGTGAGTAGATCAACGAAATGACCAAATGTGTGGCTTTCAGCACTTGGGGATCGTGACTCCATAGTTTTCTAGCGTAAATTTAGTAATTTTATCTATACTTGTGGTAATTTAACTTTGTTTTTTACTGAGTTGACTCAAGATAATTACCGAGTATGTGGGATTCACTTGGTTCCCAAAGTTCTTTGAGCATAGGAGTCATCGGCAAAGTCTTGCTACATGGGTTGACTCTTTTGAGTGCAATTTCAATTACCATAGAAAAATTGAAAAAAAAACAAAACAAAACAAAAATAAAAAAAATACAATGAAAAAATTCGAATACTCATCCTAATATTTAAATGTGGTTCCACTTAGAGCTTCCATAATTTCCCCCTTGAATAAAGATGAACCCCCATGTCTATTTTGACTCACAACACATCATCACTCTTAATTGATAGTGGATGAAATATGGCGATGAATTTGAAAAAATGAATGGTCTTGGGATGGGGAAATGCTAATGAAATTATATTTTATTAAAATATTTTTATGGGTTTCATGATTGTTTGGTATAAGGGTTCTTGCAGATCATCGTATATTTAAATGTTTTTGGAAAAGGGAATTCTAATTTCATATAGTTGAGGTGCATTTTGTTCGGGACTATAAAATATCCAGTTGGGGGTATGATTAGACAATAAAAACACATATTTTAATTACATTTTAATTGTATTAAATGTTTATTTTTGATCTTATGGGCCTATGTTAGTGGATATTAATTTTCAATATCCATTCTTATCATTTGTGCACTTCATGCATAATGTAGACCAATTTAGGCCCAATGATACATCTGATTTTAAGGAATATAATTATCCATATATTAATTTGATATTTTGATAAATGAATCTAAATTTAGATATGAACATTTTTTATTAAGGGGTCATTGGAGGATTCATAAATGATGGTGGGGTTATTTGTCCATTAAATGAAGCAATTCAAGAGAAGGCAGATTGGACACCATCCCACAGATGAGAATGTGAGGCCCAAAATAAAGGCCCAATAAAGCCCAGAATTTTTTTATTCTATAAAACATCAATATTAACATTTCATAAAATAGTTACAAGAGATAAATCATAGTTTTAAATGGATTTTAATGCGGCCCAATTTGGAGATAAAATTATGGGCCAAATTCTGCGACCCAAAAAAACATCCCACAAATTTAATCATATCTCTCAAACCATAAACTATTATGGGATTAAATATTACAGGATATCTTTGGAAATATGTATCTTCATTTTTTCTTCTATTTCCCACAAAAATTAGGCTATATAGGTTCTATTTTGAACACATTTGTAGAGTATTGCAAGTTGGATCGGGTTGTTTGTCAATGATGGAAAAATCAACTCTCCCTCAACTTTCCACCCACTTATGGCCTACCATAATTAATTGAGAAGACTTGTACTATTGGATTATCAACCCAAGTATTAAAAAGTTCATATTTAAGGCATTTTAGGTGGATTAGTTGGGTTTCTTTTGTTATTTTTTAAATTGTAATGTTATGCTGTGAATTTATTGCCTTGAGTTCGTCTTTCTCATGTAAGTTGTTCAATTCACCTAAGATTCTTAATAAAATTTCTGCTTCTATTCTTATTTTGTTCTTCTTCATATCACTTTGATACCTTTGGTTTAAGGTGTGAATTTATTAACATGAAACCTTGTGAAATTATCACACAACAGTGGAGTGATCGTTATTTCATTGTCTTTTTTTACTTCTCAAAATCCACCCTCATGAGTCTACTTTATGCTTCCATAGAAACCATAGAATCAATGGAGGAATAACCCTCTTATGGGGTGATCCAAGGGAGTATAAATGGTCTATATTGGATGTTATTTATCACCCCATTAATTTATTATCACTTCTTTTAATTGTGATTTTTGTTATTTGAGAATTTTTAAACTTCTTCGTCCTTGTTGAATTTTAAGGCCACATAATTCAAGTGCTAATACGAACCTTTACCTTGTAGTTCTCATAAATTTGATTATATAAGTGTATAGGTGATTACTATTATGGTTTTTTGGTATTAAAGCCTAAAGTTATGATGTTTTTTTATCTTCTTGAATACACTTATCTAGAATATAAGAAGTTGAAACCGTTAAAAAAGAGTTTTATCCAATCCACCGCTAAGTGATAACCTTGGATCGAATCGTTATTGTAATTTGAATTCACGTAAGCCTCTTATTTTCCTTTAAAACAATATAAATAAAAACCAAGTTGGCCACTTCATAGACAATAATCCATCTCATAGGTTTTGTATCTTAGGTAGCTTCTTAGGTCTCAGTGGATTCGACAACCCAAGCTAGACTACAAAGACCATTCTACCTTCATATCTTGGGTAAATTTGAGCTTGAATCACCATTTTAATAGTCAAGGTTTACTTCCAAGATTATCATAGTGTATATATCCCCATATTGAACAAGTTTAACTCCCCATTCTAGTCTTGTTTATCTCAGGTGATATGAATCATTAGACAATGAATTTGAGGGTGATATAGGTCACATCATCACATAATTAAAATCATATACATGTGTGTTCCAAAATATAAAAAAACATTCATCATATCACTAACCATGAAAAGAAATGGGTTTCACCAAAATTTCATCATAGTATAACTCATGGAAAATGAAAGAGTTTCATAAACATTTCATCACTTCATCAAAACATAACACGTGGAAAAGGAATAGGTTTCATAGAAATATATTCATCCTAAGAATAAAATATCCACAGAAATACTAATGAAGTTATACTTGGATCATATACCTATTAAATAATCAAGGAAATAAAGGGTTATTGTATTTCAGGAATACAAATACAATTACAGGATCATTAAAACATTATTATGGAAAATAATATCTTCATTTTAAAAATAACCTCTCTAAAATAAATTCATTTAAAAATATCATTGTAACATCATAAATTATTATTTACATAATTGAGTGGTCATGATGGTGGGAAATTCTATTCATTCAAAGTTAAAAGAAAACATTATTTTTAACCTTTTTTTAAAAAACATAAAAAAGTATCTTATTCAAAAAATGAAAAGAGGGTTACTTTAAAACCAATTTTTTAAATTTAACAATGGGTAAAAATTACTTCAAGAATAATAGGATTATATTAAAAATATTCTTTGATTTTTTTTAAACATAGATATGGAAGGAAAAATATTTTCGACCAAAGAGAGAAATACAAATGAATTTCCTTAAAACATATCTTCAGTATCTTGAGAACTTAAGGTGAAAAAAATAAAACTAAGACATTAATTTTATATAAATGAATATTTCATAATAATATTAATAAATTTAATTAGATTTAGATCATGATATTTCATCATCATAAACTTTATCAAAAACAATCTCGATAAAAAATGTGATTGCAACATAAAACTCTTACCGCAATGATAAATTTTGAATCATAATCCCCTCGAAATAGATATCCTTAAAGGGATATTTAAATAACCATATTTTTTATAATAATAACAATAAAATACATTTGTGTGAAATATATATACCACACAAAATAAACAAATGGTGTATATGACATGTCTCCAAGATAAATAAAAGTGAGACCAAAATCTCTTACCTTAGGCATGACTTCCTTCATACGAGTTGTAATATCCTTTATAATAAATAAATATTTATTATAAATATATTAAATAACCATAATAAAATATATCATACTATATATGATTTATTTATAACCTTTTATTACCTATTTATTAACAATTATTTTTTAAAATTAATGTTCTGACTAATATGTTGTTCGTTATTAAAGTGTGTTTGGGGTTGGTAGTTTTGGTACTTGTATTTTGATCATGGTTACATCATATAAAAAATATTTATCATGATATAAATATCATAAATATTTCTTATATATATTTTTTTAGTCACTCATAAATGTATAGATACAAAAATGAACTACTCCTTTTATGGAGACAGTTGGTCGTATGTACACATGAACGTTGTTTTAATTTTTTGATGTATGGAAAAAAATAAAGGTGAATAATTAATCACCTTTTCAGAATCATTATTATAAAATATATTTCATATTTATTTATTTAATCTGTCTTTATAATAATCCAAGTAAAAGGGAAATGAAAAATGAATCGCATCGCTTTGTGAGGTGGTAGTCCACATGTATGCACTGTTGACATTATCATTTTAAAATGGTTTGAATGGTTATAAATTATACATTTTATTTTAATTCTAGAAGTATAATTATTTCATAATTATGGTATATAAATATTAAACCCATCAAAATACCCATCCATAAAATATGGTGATATCAAATGAATTGTATCGATATGTGGAGACGGTAAGTCGTCTGTACACATGAGCAATATTTTGACATCCCATCTGATGGAAATAAAGATAATAAATTTGTATTTATAATTAAAATAAAATATATGTGTATTTATTATACTTAATTTTTATTTTAGGAAGGATTTAACATATCCAGATGAGGTAAAATTATAATTAAAAAGAAAGTGATCATTTAAGATGATTACCTATTCTTTGAAATAACACATTTAAATATCCCATTAATGGATCTAGGGTAAGTATTCTGGGAAGAAACTAACCTATATAATATTTATAGGGATTTTATAACAAAACATGGTAGAGATTTTTCAATCAAGAAGGATTAAATTTGTATGAAGAAGAGAAAATAATGGCGCCCTTTTATAATTGAGGGTAAGGGAACAACTAGATTTTATAAAAATATTAAATTAATATATATTAATTTTGAGGTAAAACTAAATTAAAATTGATATTATTCAATTTAATATGAGTATAATTTAAAATCATATAATCCAATAAAATTTTGGACAAGTTCAGATCACATTTTTACATTTATATTTTTTTCACCTTCGATAACCCTTTGATAAAGATAATGTTTTAATAAATTTTATATTGTAATTAAATTTTTATAGTCCCACCATATTTTTGTGCCATGTAAAATCGTCAAATTTTTAGGTTTTAGTACTATTTTTAGCTTAATTGAAAAATGGATTAACTTTGGATTTTAACTGTTTCACTTTTCTTCTATATTTTAACCAGAACTTTTTCTAAAATAATTATAGTTATAAAATTATTTTTTTAGAATTATATAGATTATGGGATTCATTTTATTTTTATTTATTAAAAGCTAAGTCCATTATTTTAAGGAAAAAAACCAGCTCACAATCTGGGACTTGAAATCTGTGCACGGAAATGATTATTTTTAATTATGGTCCAATATCTTTAGAAATGCTTTCCAAAATAAGATAGAATTATACTAGGATATAGAGAATGGAATGGAAAAAAATTATATAGTATTACAATGCAATATTCATACTTCAAAATTTCATAAATCCATGGGAATTTATATTGTTGGAGTAGAAATAGTCAACCAGGATAGAATGATTTTATGGAATAAATTAGTCATAACCCCTTAATATAGTGTCTAATCAAGATTAAATTTATTGAACTTTAATGTTTTATCATTTTTTATTATAATAATTTAATAGTGTTTAAAATTATTGTGCTGAGAATTTTTACCACTTTCCCTACTATGGTCTTCTTCCTCCTCATTCAGTCATTTTCTTTCTCATTGATATCTAAGTCATTCAAACGGTGTTGTTTGGAGTAAGTATTGATGTGGAAGAGATTAATACTACATATTGGCGTCTTAGTGTAAGGTAATTACATTATAATTAGAGGTTTTATAGTAATTTTTAATAATCTCTACATTGAATAAAACATCGATACATATTTCGAATAATAATGATAATACCACTATGAACCTCGAGAGAAATGGTTTTCATCTACTAATTTATTTGTTTGTTTTGATTATTTTACATTATGTTCTATATTTTAATTACTATATATTTTATGTTATATGTGTTTTTATAATCAAACCCCCCCCCCCTTATATTAGCATATAAGTTATTTTTATATTAGTTTATTTATAATAGTGATAATAGAAATTCAATCTATGGTGAGCAGTCTCCTCATGAGGTCCACCCTAGGTGTGAAACCTATATTGAATACTTAGGTAAATTAAATATTAACGGAGGTAAAATTATTAAACGCTCGAGTATAATTTTTTTCCACTTCTGGGGTGTCCAAGTGTTTAGAATTATTTTTCCATAAAAACCCAAAAATATCAAAAAATTCAAAAAAAAAGATTTATTTCATTTTTTTTCGTAGTCTTAAGATAGATTATTTGAGTTATTTTTCTTATAATTATATTATTAATGAATAATATATCCATGAAGAGTGATTAAATATTCAAATGTAATAAATTCCTTTATAATTGAATGTAATTTTAAAATTCTCAATAAATCAAGAGTGTTAGTAGCATTGTTGTCCCCCAAAGTCAAAGAACATATAGATATATGGATAGAATGGAAACAAAGAAAAGATAAGGAGAATTAAATTCTAGTTCCACCTATATTTTGGTTTTAATATTTAGAAGTGGAATTTAATATTCAACTTGAAGATTCATTCGACCACTCACATCCATTACTTGAAGAGGTTTAGGAAGATTTCAGGCCATATAATACAACGGTGGGATCACAACATAATTAAGAAGAAAATTGGTTTGATTTAATTAAATCCAAGAAGGGAAATGATTATATCATATTTGTAAATGATAAATTATCTACCCTATATCACTCACTTTTATTTTAATATGATAAAGATTCATCTAATGAGACTGGTTTTCCAATGGTCCTTCTATAAGAGATCAATTTCCAAGATGACTTACATGAAAGTGAATATTTTTACATTGATTCAACATTTTTAATCTTATTGAAGAAGAATTATTTTCTAACATATAATTTTCTAAAACTTATGAAATATAAAAAATGGATTTGGACTTAGAAATATATTTTAATGAAGAGGTCATTCAAGTAGTGGTTGAAGAAGAAGTGATAGAGAAGCTTTTCATAATGGTACTACCTCCTCTATAATAACTTCTAAAACATATGAAGGAGGATACCATGATAGTGAATAAAGAGCACCCCTATCTTATCCACCCCCCCCCCACTCTAGACCATAAATTCTCTCATTCTTATTTCTAGAGGGTTTGGAACTTTTTTTTCTTGTTTGGGGGTCTCCATTATTGGTGTATGCTCATAAACGTTTATAAAAGTCACATGTGGTGGTTCATGATCAAGAAACCCCATCCAAATTTTTATTGGGGTTAAACTACTATAATTTTCTAACTAGGGGTTGGAAAAAACATAGCACCTCCTTGGGGGTCAAACCAACCATTACACATTTTCTTTACCCCCTCTATTTCTTTTTATTTATTTTTCTCATGTTTTTCCTTTCTTTATTTTTGGTTTAAAGTTGAAGGAGTTAGGATCTTAACTCAATTCTATCACTAAAAATTAATTAGGTCGTGTCTTTCCTTTTCTTAATTTTACATTCTACCTATTTAAAATTCTATATAAAAAGCTATATTGATCAAATTTTAACTAGAAATAGGATAGTAAATTGAGTAAGTGGGGGGATTTCAATCTGTTTTTAGGACTTTTTTGTGTGCTTCCATTTTATTTCTCATGTTTTAATTTTCATTTTCGGTTTGTTTTTATGATTATTGAGTTGAATTGAATACACTAGAAATTTAAAACCATATTAGTATTTTTATAACATTTCTTTGTTTAAATGATTTATGACTAAAATTATTTCTCAACGGATTTTTTTTTATGATTTCCAACCTTCTCATCAGATGAAGTTTTCTTAATTTTTGAACTTATGTCCACTATGTTATCAAAATTGAAAATTTTTCCCAACCTGAGTGGTTTATAAACCTTTTTGACATATTTTTTACATTCAATTTTTTCTTGATAGTCTCAATACTTATTGTGGGATCAAGAATTTTCTATTTTTATATTATTAAAAGATATTAATGTTCATGTAATGTGTTGAGTTTGATTGAGGCACCACTTTTAAATACCTTTTAACATTGAACTCTCACTTGGTACTACATTTACATATGACCTTTTTAGCTATTATAATCCATGAAATACATTTTTTATTAGATAAATTACAAAGAATTTATCCCTTTACTACCTAATATTGAAGTTAAATTCATGATTATTATTGAACTAATATTTTTGGGATGGAGAAGATGGGCTATATTTTTCTGGTTTGAATAAATTTTTTCAGAAGAATTAAAAGTTTTGTTTTATGTTTTACTAATTTTATGGAAGAAATTTCATGATATAATGATGTATGGGTGGCCCAAATATCATTAAAAAAATTTGAGTATTTCACAAATACTTGATGATCGAAATCTACCTCCGTGTTTCCCCAAAAATCTAGTTCTCAAGAGAAATTTCATAACTTAATTCAAGCTGAAATAATGATACAAATGGGGAAAAGAGGGAGGAAATTTATCATTTTTTATAGTATTACAAGTTTTAACTTAAAAATTAAATCAAGAGGTATTTAGAGGTGATTTATTATTGAGTTAGTTGATGAGCAATCCATTCTTGACCAAAACCCTTTTCATGAATTTATAGCACATTAAGAGCATGAACCTCCACATTCTACCTCTAATGTTATTACATTAAAAATATAAAAAACCTCAACCTTATAAAAACCCATGAAAAATAAATCATGATTGTAATATTTTTTACCATTTTAAGTGGATATATTAGCAATAAAACAAGACTATATAGATCACAACTATTCTTGGGAATCAGAAGAACTTAACATTAAAAATCCATAAGTGAAGTGTAAAATGTTTTTCCGGGGATTTAAGTACAATATACCCATGAGTATTAACATGATATTGAATGAATTTTTATTATTTTTTAGGAGTTAGGTAATTTGTATTAGTGTAGGAGGTATGATATTTCTTTACTTGTTATAATTGAGCTTTTTTGTCATTTATAAATTAGGACGTTTGTTTTCACCATGGTATTAGATGATTACCTAAGAGGGCAATGGTTAAGTGTGGGGGAATGGTGAAGCTAATATTTTTAAAAAGTATATAATTTAATTAAATATTTATAATCCCATAATAGTGTTTCATAATGTTAAATTGTCACATTTTTATGTTTTAGTATAATTTTGTGCTTAAATTCAAAAATGGCATAATTTTGGATTTTAAAAATTCTAATTTTACTCTTTATTTTAACCATAACATTTTATAAAATAATTAAAATATTAAAATTACTTTTTTTATTCCATAAATTTTTTTATTCATTTAATTATTTAAAACAAAAAGTTAAATCCATTATTTTAAGGACTAAAACTATCCCACAATCTGGTCATTGGAATCTGTGCATGAAATTGATCATTTTTAAGCATGGGGCCATATATCCCAAACTAAAAGCCTAAAGAAGCTAAACTTTTTCAAGGATATAGTTAACTGATTATGGAAAAAGTTATATTATATGGCCATGTGATATTTTTCCTTTATAAATGTCATAAATCCATGGGAATTTGGAGTATTGGAATATGAATAGCCATCCCAGATAGATGATTTTTTGGAGTAAATAAAACCTAACTCCTTCATCTAGTGGTCAATATTAATGAAATTTCATTCTTTTACTCTAGAGACATAAACTAATGAATATATAGAATATCACATTCCCAAATTTTTTAATTTAAGTTTTCAAAAATTCCCCAATGTTTTAATGAACAAATTAGCCTTTACTCCTTCATCTCTTGTCTTCTTCTGTCCATTTTTTTAAATTTTTCCCCCATAGAACTTTTTTTATCCCATGTTTGTGGAGAGATAACCCTCACTGTTTGTCAAGAGGGGAATTGGTGGTGTTTAAATTTATCATGATGTAATGTTTTAATATGTGTTATTATAATAATTCACTAGTGGTTAAACTTATTTTTTTGAGTGGTCACCACACTTTCATTACTATTTTATTCCTTCTCATCATTCAATCATTTTCCTTCTCATTGATATCTAAGTCATTAAAATGGTGAAGTTTGGATTAGGTATTAATTTCGAATAGATTAATCCTATACTAATAGCTATTATTTTAGGGTAATACCATTAGAATGAGTGTTTTTAGAGTGAAATTACTTGATCTATACATTGAATAAAAGAATGATATATATTTTGAATAAAAAAGAAAACACCACTATGAACCCTAAGAGAAATAGTTTTCTTTTAATAATTTCATAGTGTGTTTTACCAATTTACCTTTATGTTCTATATGTGAATTATTTTAAAAAATATTCTAGATTTATTTTCAGAATTACCCCCCCCCCCACCCCCCCATTTATATTATTATATACGTTAGTTTTATATTATTTAATTTATATAAGTTTCAATAGGAATTAAATATGTTGTGAGAGGCCTCTTCGAGAGATTGTCCTTGGGTGTGCACATTATACTGAATATGTAGGTAAAACAAATATTTAAAGAGGTAAAATTAATAAAACATTTCCTATCAATTTGGATCCACTGCTATGGTGGACAAGATCTTACACATGATATTTTTAATAAAAAATCAAAAAAAATAAAACTTTTCAAAATCTAAAGGAAATTGTATATTTTTTATTTCATTGGATTAAGTTGGATTATTTTAGTTATTTTTCTTATAATTAGTCTACTAATGATTTTTATATTATATAATAGACCTTAAATATTTGAATGGACCAAAATTCCTTAATGATTCAATTTAATTATAAAATTCTTAAAAAATAAGCAAGTTGGTAGGGTCGTTGGTTGCCAAAGTCAAAGTGAATGAAATTATATATCCACATAATTTGTTAGTTAAATAACCTGATGATACATTAAATGTGTAACTTGAATGTCCATTCATCCTCTCTTATCCATTACATTAAGAAGAGTTTAAATATTTCACCACAACTGATAAAACTGTGGGAGTACAACATAATTCTAAAGAAACTTTTTTATATTTCATTAGAGTTAAAAATTTAAGTGATTATCCTATGAAAATGATAAATCATATACTATATACCTCCCTATTTATCTATAATATAATAAATATTCACCTGCTAAGACTTGGTTTCCAATTATCCTTCTAGAGAAGATCAATTTACAAGCTGACATACATAAAAGGGAAGATTTTCATATTGATTAAAAAAATTTAATCTTATTCAAGATGAATTATTTTATAAATTCTCCATTTATAATTGTTTTGATACAATAAAAATAGGGAAGGACTTGGATATGGAAGTAACCAAATAATTAATTTAAGTGTTAGATGAAGAATATATTATAAAGAAGATTATCATGATGTGACTTCCTCCTATATAACAACTTTTGTAACATATGGAGGATGACACAATGATAGTCAACAAGGACCAACCCTATCTTATTTCCACCCCCACCCCCCACTTTGGTCATTAAATTATATAATTATTCTTTCTTTGGGGTTGGGAACTTTCTTATTTTCTATGGTGGTCTCAATTATTGGTGTCTACTCATGGACATAAAGAAAAGTACTATGTGGTTATTCATGAGCAGGAAACCCCATCCACCTTTTGATTCAGGTTAAACAAATACGACTACCTCACTAGGTGTAGTAAAAACCTAGAACCATCTTTTGGGTCGAACCAAGCATTATCCTTTTTCTTTACACACTTTATTTATTTTAATTTATTTTTCTCATGTTTTCCCCTTTATTTACTATAGGTTTAATGTTTTGGAAGCAAATAGCTCAACTCAAGGATTCCACGTAAAAATAAATCTAGTTTTTTATTTCCTTTATTTTATTTTTTACCCATTTAAATTCTATAAAAAAAGATATCTTGATCATATTTGAACTAAAAAAGTGTATTAAATGGTTGTTGTGGGGTTTCAATCATTTTTTAGGAATTTTATTTGCACTACTATTTTGTTTTTTATGTTTTTATTTCTTTTTTTTTTGTTTTTTTTAACTCTTGAGATGAATCGAATTCTTTGGAAAATTCTAATAGTATTGGTATTTTTCTAATATTTGTTTTTTTTTTTGAATATTTGGGGACATAAATGATTAATGAATGGATATTTTTGGATTTAAAACCTTTTAATTTGATGAAGTTTGATTATTTTTGAAACTTATGTGCACTAGTACTCTCTAAATTGAAAATTGTTCTCAACCCAAGAGGTTTCTAAAGCATTTTGAAATTTTATTTACATTTCTCCTTTTCTTGATAGAATCTATAAATGTTGTGTTATATATATAAATTTCTATTTTTATCATTTTTGAATATTTTATAATTAATGGAGTCGTGAATGAATGTGGAACCACTTTGAAATAACTTTTTATATTTAAATCTTATTTTATCCAAACATTAAATATTTCCATTATTAAGGCCTTGTAATCCAAGAAATACTTTGTTAGATAGACACATTATAATTCATTTATCCCTTTACCATCTGCTCTATATATTAAGTGGTTGTTTATTTTGGAACTCATGTACGCGTGATGTATAAGTTTTGTTGTAATTTAATGATTTGAATAAATTGTTTGAGATGAATTGAAAGTGTTTCCATGTTTTTTGATACTTTGGTGGGAGACATTTTTGGATTTAATGATGTATTGGGTTATGAGTTTAACTATACATGAAGATCCTAAATTTCCACACATATTCCTCAAAAATATCATTCTAAATAGAAATTCCAAATCTGAATTCAAGATGAAACAATGATATAATGGAAAAAATAGGGAGGAGTTTATCATTGATTTTGATATTCCAAGTTTTAAATTACCAAAGAAATAAATAGGTGTTTTTAGGTGATCCATTTCTAATTTTATTGAGGATAACTCCATTATTGAAAAAAAAAATTTCATGCATTTACTTCACATTAAGAGTTTAACCTTCTTTATTCAACCTCAAATGATTTTACATTTAAAATATTACAAACCTCTACCTTGGAAAAACCCTAAAAAAATCCCTCATTGTTGAGACATTTTCGACTCTATAAATTAGATATATTATGTTGACACAAGCTTACATAGATCTAAAATGTTCTTGGGAATAAGGAAAACATCGTATTAAAATTTATTTATCGAAGAGATAAATATTTTTTTTGGAGGTTGGTGAAACATGAACAAGAGGATTAACATGAGATTGAAATGATTTTATTTATTTTTGATGATTTATAAAAAAAATTCCCATATAGGAGGTTTTTTTTCTAGATGTGATAATTGAGTTATGTTTTCATTTATACATTTGGAAGTTTGTTTTGACCTTGGTATTAGATGATTTCTTTGGAGTACAATGGTTAAATGTGGGAGAGTAATAAAACTAATATTTTTATATATTTTTTACTACAACTAAATTTTAATAATCCCACCATTGTTTTTTATAATGGGAAATTGACCCATTTTTAGGTTTTAGTGTTATTTTAAGCTTAATTGAAAAAAATATACTAATTTTGTATTTTTAATGTTTTAATTTTGTTATAAATTAAACCATAAGTTTTATAAACAAATTAAAATTGTTTAATTGCTTTTTTTATTTTTTACACGTTGGGATTCATTTTAATATTCAGGACCCAAAGCTCAATCCATTATTTGAAGGACCAAAAACCTGTTCACAATCAAGGCCTCAAAATCTATGCACAAAAATGGATTATATTTTATGATGGACCCATATCTCCAGAAATACTAATCAATAAAATATAAAATTATACAATGAGATAGATAAGTACTTAGGAAACATTTTTCTCTTACATAACCACATGATATTAGGTCTTCAAAAATACTATAAATGTATAGGAATTTGGAGCATTATAATACAGAACAATAATTCTAGACAAATTAATTTGATAGAGTAAATAAAAAATAAATCCTTCATATGATGGAAATTAAATCCAAATTTCATGGGTTAATGTGAGAATCATATAGGAACAACATTAAATAATATACAATTCCAATATTAAGCCATTATTATGTTAACAATTCTCAAATATTTGGTGGGCATATTTTGGAGCCAAAATTTCTCAATTAATTTTTCAAAAAACGGCCACCTCTCCTTCCATTCCAAAGGAATTCAATTTTTATGGGGATATTGTTAATTGTTGATTTTTAAATAGTGAATTTTATATTCGATATATATTAGGTTATCCCTCTTCTTTTTTATATGTTTCTTTTGTTTCTATTTTTTTCCCCCACCATACTTGTTTTATTTCCAGGTTTGTGGATAGATGACCCTCAATTTTGTTTGAGGGTGGATGTGGTGGTGTTTGATATTCCTATTTAATTTTTTATCATGTTTTATTACAATAATTTAGTATTGTTTAAAAGTATTTTGGTGAAAAATAATCCCAATTTTTTCTAATATTTTCTTCTTCCTCCCCATTCAATCATTTTCCTTCCCGTTGAAATCTATGTCATTCAAACGGTGGAGTTTGGATTATGTATTTATGTGGAAGATATTATTCCTAGATATAGAGGTCCTATTATATGGTAAAACAATTTGAACAATAGGTTGTTTAGTGATAAGTCTTGATTTATACATTGAATAAAACATTTATACATATTTTGAATAACAATGATAATACTTTTATGAACCCCTCGAGTAACAATTTTCTTCTACCAATTTATTTGTGGGTTTTATTTATTTCAATTTATATAAATTTTTTTAATTATTATATATATTATGTTAAATTTACTTAAAAAAATTAAACCATAAATTTATATTATTATATAAGTTAGTTCTATATTAGTTAATTTATAATAGTGAAAATAGGAATTTAGTTTTTTGGCCTCCTTGAGAAATTGACCATGAGTGTGTAAACTATATTTCATACATAGGTTAAAAAACTTTGAATAAGGTAAAATTACTAAACCCTCATGTATCAATTTGGTTTCTCTGCTAGTGAGGCTACAAAAAGACCCAAAAAATTGAAAAACATAAAAAAAGATTTATTGCATATTTTTTTTCTTTCCAAGTATTAAGTTGGAATATTTCAGTGATTTTTATCATGATTCTAATACTAATGAATTTTTTATCAATTATTATAACTTATATTTTTAAATGGATCAAAATTTCTAGATAATTGAATATAATTTTAAATATCTCAAAAAAACAAGCAAGTCGGTAGCATCGATGGTTGCCAGAGTCGAAGAAGTTAATGTTATATTGATGAAATGGAAACAAAGAAAATATGAGGGTAATAAAATACTATTTCTACCTACATTTGAAGTTGGTAGACCTAAGGATTCCTTGGAGATGAAACTTGAATATTCGTTCGACCTCTCTCATCCATTACTTGAACAAGTTTCTGAAGGTTTCATTCTAGCTGATACAACTATGGGATCACAATGTGATTATGAATAAAATTGGTCAAATTTAATTGAATACAAAAAGGTAAGTGATTCTCTCATATTTTAAAATTATAATAAGATCTTATTTACCTCTCAATTTCATTTTAAGATGATGAATATTCAACTACTGAGACTGGTTTTCCAATGGTACTCCTAGAAGAGATCAATTTTTAATATGACTTAATTGAAAGGGAATATTTTTATATTTATTCAACATTCTATAATATTATTGAATATTAATTATATTATAACTTATAATTTTCTAAAATTTCTGGCATAGAAAAATTGGATATGTCCTTAGACGTTGGTGTTAAGGAAGAATTCATTCAAGTAGTGGATGAAAAAAATGTGCTAGAGAATATTTTGGTGATGCAACTGCCTCCTCTATAACATATTCTATACTATATGAAATAAGAAACAATAATAGTCAATAAGGATCACCCCCAATCTTATTTCTCATCCAACTTTTGACTTAAAATTCTATCATTATTATTTCTTCTGGGTTGGAAACTTTATTATCATCTTTGGGGGTCTCTATTATTAGTTTCTACTAATGGAAACTTGGAAAAGTCACATGTGGTGGTTCTGGAGTATAAAACCCCATCCACGTTCAGATTGGGGTTAAACCGCAACAAATTCCAGACGATGGGTAGTAAAAACCTATAACCCTATTAGGGGTAGAACTATTTAATATCTCTTTTCTTTACCCTCTCTATTTATTTTTATTTATTTTATCAAGTTTGGTTCTTTATTTATTTTAGGTTTAAATTGGAAGCAACTAGGATCTTAACTTTAGGCTAACGCTAAAAAATAAATCTGGTTGTGTCTTTTTTTTTCTTTATTTGATTTTATACCCATTAAAAATTATGTATAAAAATATATATTGATTTGATTTGAACAAAAATATAGTAGTAAATAGAACTATTGGGGGGTATTTCAATCTATTTTAAAGACATTTGTTTGTGCCTCAATTTTTTTTCATTTTTTGATTTTCATTTTTAGATTAATTTTTAGATGCTTTAGATTAATCAAATATTTTGTGAAATTAAAACCATATTGGTATTTTTGATAAATTTCTTGATTTCGATATTTTAAGACTTAAAATATTTATGAATGTATTTTTTTTATTTTGAACCTTTTAACTTGATAAAGTTTGACTGATTGTGAAAATCATGGGCACTACTATTATCCAAATTTTAAATTTTCCCTAAATAGAGTGGTTTCTAAATCTAATTGAAATATTATTTACATCTCAATTTTTCTTAAGAGTCTTAGGAAATTATGTGTGATTTATAACATTCTATTTTCCTCTTTTTAGAATCTATTATAGTTTATGGAATGGGTCAAATATGATTGAGGAACCACATTGAAATCCCTTTTTACATTTAACTCTCATTTTGGCCTAAATTTAAATGTGTCCTTTTTTAATCCCTTGTAATACATGAAATTACTTTTTAACAATAAACATTAAAATTAATTTATACCTTTCGTACCTGATATAGAATTCAAATTCAGAATTATTATTGAACTCAATTTTTGGGGAGAGAGAAAATGGGTTGCGTTTTGTTAATTTGGAAAAAAAATATTTTAGATTCATTGAATGTTCTTCCATGTTTATTTATGATTTGGTGGAATATATTTTATATCAGTATAATGGATGGTTGTACCAAATATAATTAAAATTTTGGGTGAGGAGTTCACCAATACATGAAGATGAAAAGTTCCCTCGCTTTTTCCTTCGAAATATGATTTTAAAGAGAAATTATAGATCTAAATTCATCATGAAACAATGATACAAATAGAGATAAGAGAGAGGAAAATTATGATTCATGATGATACTCCAAGATTTAAATTCCAAAAAAAATAGATAGGTGTTTGGAGTTGATTTATTTTCAAGCTGATTGAGGAGCACACCATTCTTGAGAAAAATATTTTTCATGCATTTACTTCACTTTAGAAGCTTACTCTTCCTCATTTTTCCTCTAATATTTTTACATTTAAAATGTATCGACACTCTACATCAAAAAAACCCATGAAAAATACTTTATGATTGAAATTTTTTTGACTCTATGAATAGCATATATTAGGATTACAACAAGCATATGGTGATCACACATGTTCTTGGGAATAAGAAAAACTTCACATTAAAAACCTTGAGTGAAGAGAGAAATATTTTTCTAAGGAGTTAGATACAATATGAACTTTAGTATTAACATGATATTGAATTAATTATTATGATTTTTGAAGAATTTGGAAATTTTTATCCATGTTGGAGGCATGATATTTCCCTAGATGTTATAATTGTGTTTTATTGTTATTTATACTTTGGGAAGTTTATTTTGACTAGGGTATTAGACGATTGCACAGGAATGGAATTGAAGTATTGGGGATTGATGAAACTAATATTTTTACACATTTTATATTGTAATTAAATTTTTATAATACCACCATAGTGTTTTATAGTGGTAAATTTTCACATTTATAGGTTTTAGTAGTATTTTGAGATTAATTCAAAAAATTGAAAGTTTTTGGATTTTAACTTTTTAATTTTCTTCTGCATTCTAGTCATAATTTTCTATAAAATAATTAAAATTGTAAAATTCCTTTTTAGGATTATATACCTTTTGGGATTCAACTTACTCTTATATACCCAAAACTAAATCCATTTTTTGAAATACCAAAACCATCTCACAATCTGGGCCTCTAAATTTGTGGATATAATAGATTATTTTTAATTATGGGCCCATATATCCCAAACTAGAATCCCAAGAAAGATAAAAGTAGATAAGTAAATAGATAAGTGTTTGGGGAAAATTGTTATCATATTTGATAAGGTTATATTTTAACTTTATAAATTCCATAAATTCTTGGGGATTTGGAGCATTTGAATATGAATAGTAAGCTTAGATAGATTAATCTTTCATAGTGGATAAATCATAACTACTCAAAAAAATATCCATTAAAGATTAACTTTCATGGGTGCACGCATGAGAAATAATGAAAAAAAATTATAAGATACCCTTCCCATGTTCGTCCATTTAATGTGTCCAAAATGCTCAAATTTTTTGCGGAAATATATTTGATACAAAATTTCTCACTTTTTCTATAAATTGTCACCTCCCCTCCCATTCCAAATTATTTCCATTTTCATGGGATAAGGTGGATTATATATTATTCAATAGTAATTTTTATTTTCAATATATTTTAGTGTATCTCTCATATTATTCTTTCAATTTATTTTTTCTCTATTTTTTACTTCCCCCACCATACATATTTTAGCTCTATGTTTCTGGAGAGTTGACTCTCATTACTATTAGAGCGGGGCATTGGGGATGTTTGAGATTATTATGCTTTAATTATTTATCCTCTATTGTTCTAAGAATTCAGTAGTGGTTAAAATGATTATGGGGAGTGGTCTGCTCACTTTCTCTATTATTGTCTTCTTCCTCCCCATTCAACCATTTTCCTTATCATTAAAATCTATGTCGTTCAAATATTGGAATTTTTCTTATGTATTTATGTGGAAAATACTTTGTATGCATCCAAACGTCTTGATATAGGGTATTACCATTAAAATGAGAGGGTATTAAGTGATATGTCTTGATCTCAACATTGAATAAAATATTGATATATATTTTGAATAACAATGATAACACCACTACAAACCATGAAAGAAATATTTTTCTTCTTCTAATTTATTTGTGTGTTTTCTTTATTTTAATTTATGTTCTGTATTTTCATTATTATATATATTATATTTTATTTACTTTTCAAATTGAACCCCCTATTTATATTAGTGTATAAGTTTGTTTTACAGTATTTAATTTATAATAGTGACAATATGTATTTAGTATGTTGTGACCATCTTTATAGAGAGATAGACTCAGGCTGTTTACACTATATAGAATACTTAGGTAAACAAAATAATGACTGAGATAAAACGACTAAACCCTCATCATCACCCTTTTGAATATTATCGTAATATTTACTGTTTTGTACACTTTATGGGCCAATGATGTTACTATAAAATAGAAAATGACCCATAAACGGACCATTTATTATTTTTAGAACCATATCTCAATAATTTAGAAAAATATAAGATTTTTATTAATGTTATATCATTTAATAAAAAATTATTTATCATAAATATCATTAATGTCATTTTTAACAATCTTCTTTTAATTTCACTTTAAATATATCATGGAAAAAGGGGAATTCAATTATAATTCTCAAAAATAACACTAATATGTCATATTCATTTATAATATTCATGTGACATAATAACTCACTCAAATCATTTTCATTTTAATATTTTTAAAATTATTTTATATATTTTTTAATAAATTGAATAAATATTGCATTGGTGTTACATAAGTATTTAACATCATTATATAATTACTAAAAATTATAAATAAATTAATATCATGAAAAAAATTCATTAAGCTCAAAATAGAAACTTAGATTTATTCATAAATTTATTTTTTCCCAATGTGGACACATAATAGATATTTAAAACTAAGTGAGTGATATTTTTTAACTTGCTTTGCTTTCAATACTATATTGGTCACTTTCATGGAAAATTGACCATTAAAAAAATTAGACATTAAGGAGATAAAGTTATAAACAAATTTTTCCAATAACAATAAGGCAGATAAATTATTGCCTTATAACACATTTTTAACTGATATTTACCTGATTTACCAGTTATTGAGGTGATAAAGTTTACCATGGTTACTATTCATATTGACTACAAATAAAAGTGATATATATAATAAATTCGGACCTTCTTATTCCAAATATGGAATCCATTTTATCAAAATTAAATTTCTAAAATTTTCAAAAATTAAATTTAAAATAAGTTCACAACATGCGATGAAATCTTTTTTTCTTAAACAAACGTTTTTAAGCATAAACCATGGTTTATTCTTATCCCATGATTAGAAAAATATTAAATATATGTTAAAACATTTGATTAAATATATAATATATTAATTTCTTTAAAAAAATCACCCACATTGATTAATTTAATATATTTATATAAAACATATTACACACATAAAAATAATTTTGTTATAGAAAAATTTATTTTTACATTTAAAAATGATTCTACACAAAATTCAAACAAAAAATTTATTCTAATGAAAATAATTATATAATTAGAAATATAATAGAAATAATTTTTACTTTAAAACCATTATAAAAAAATTTAACTTTGTACATGCTTGAAAGAAAAATACATTTTTAATAAAAATTAGTATTTTTTACTATTCACTAGAAAATAAATATTTTAAAAAAAATCATAGAAATTAATCCTAAGACAATTTTGATATGATTATTTCATAAATTTAGTTATTTTTGTGGAATAAAAGTTTTATAAGTGTTAAAACGTAAATATTACATTTTCTCACAGGAAGTAATAAAAATAATTTTGAAGGAAATCTATTTCTTAAGCATAATATAACTTTCCAAAAAACTAAATGATTATCTAAAAATTATTAGAAAATTAATTTATATTCTATATAATATATTTATATATAACTCATAAATTAATTAATCATATTCATACCCCCCCCCCCAATTTGATGACTAGATTGTAATGATTGCATAATAATATCTTTATAACATATTGTTATTTGTTTAAACATAATGTTGTGTGTAATTCATGATATCAAAGAAATTAAATATATTTAAAAGAAATATTTCATTAAATATCAAGGTGTTATAACAAATTCCAACATGATTCATGGATCTCTCTAATGAAGACAACACAAATTGTCTCTTCATCGGGGATTGAACTTAACTCAAGGTACAGTTTTATGTGTTTGGATTTATCCTGTTCTGATATCTCATGTCAAACATGAACAAATTAATCTTAAAAAATTGGTTTTTGGATGTATGATTGATTCTGGTTGATTTTTTATCTTCTTATGGTACTGGAATTTATTTTTTTGTTTTTTTACCATTGGATCTTCATTCTTCATTCTAAAAATAATGAATCGATACCAACTCAAATAACGTATGAGGTTCATTACTCGTTTTTTGTAACATGGATTCTTTACCCAGTTCAACACATGGTCATAACTAGTATTTCTTACAAATAGTGATTTAACCGATACATAATGGATGATTGTTTCATGTTTGATATTTGATGCAATATATATTCACCATAGATTATGGTTCACTATTAGGGGAGAGATAAAGTTGTGATGCTGGTGGTGGATGATTGAAGGTGGATCAGGTTCCCATTTTCCCCAATTTTATGGGAGGTGATAGCATGGTGCGATGTTAGACGATTTTTTAGTGGATAGACTAGCCAAAATCTGGCCAATAGTGATTGTGATTTTGGTCAACTTATATCCTCCATCCCTAGGTGACAAAAGTGTAAGATTCTAAGAAGAAAGTGTTGTAGGTGAATGTGTGAATAGTCTAGAATTTCTAGGAAATGTTTTTACTACATGGTGTGTAATTCAAGTACACATACCATGTAGTCCCCCTTGTGTGGAAATAGTGTTTTGTATAGAAAAACTTATAACACATTGTCTAGAACCTATCACATGTCGTGTAACCCTTAGCCATCCATCTCAATGTATACAAGGTGTAGACACCCAGAAACCTTGTGGTGTTAAATTTCGTGTGTTCCCAGTCACGTGTCATGTAACCCATGGTGGACAGATTAACATGTACAGGGAGTACACACCTATAATTCTATATAGCTCCACATTCCATTAATGATAGGGCACATGCTATATACTTCATAATGTAAATGAAAATGGGTATATATCACACATTTAGTTTCGTCTTGGCCTATATATATATATTTACATGTAGTAAACCTTGGGTAGCTTGAAAAAGGTCTTGAGAATGGAATGGGTACAAAAGAAAACCCTGAGTACATGGAAACAACTTACGGTACAAGGGATAAGAAGGATGTCACATCAAGTTCTATATGGACATACTCATGTTGTATACCATATGGTAGATTATGTGTATTTTGGAGAAATAAAATCCATGTGATCGCAAGATATTGGTAGTTCCAAGCTTAGGGATACAAACTATACACACTTATGGGACATCTCATGTACTCCTTTAAGGGAAAGTTGGAGCCCCAGTTCTTCTTAATTTAACTCTAGTATGAGCTTCTGTGTTTTATTTGAGACATTTTTAGTGTTTATTAGTATGATTTGAGTGATTTCTATTGGTCTAACCCTATGAGGATACAATGTTGAATTATTTTCCCAATATAGAATTATGATCCCCTCTTTAGAGTGAGTATCGGATAGAGTTTGTGGTGTCCCTCCTTATGACCTAGGTTGTGATCCTCTATCATTACATCATTCACTTTGGGTTGGGTTCATGGTACCAATGTTACCACCATGATTAGTATGTTGATCCCATATCTAGAAGGTTAATATAGTAGGGTTTGTGTAATTGGTATGTATATTATCCTCTATAGAGCAGTTTATGTCAGTTGGTTTTTTGGTGTCCCCTAGAAGTCCTGGGAGTGATCCCTTAGCTAGTTTTCAGGAACATTGATGTTCAAATTTGTATATTTTATAGAAAGACATGATGATCATGACCACTCATGTGAGATCCAACAATGGAAGCATAGCTCATGGAGTGGAGTCTCTTAGATGAACGTAACCTTGAATCCTTTAGAGAAATCTGATGGTTGAAAATACGGTTGAGACCTCTTTGACACTAGGAGTCTATCTTGATTATATCTATTTCTTATTGTTATTATTTCTATATCTTATATTCTATTTGATATACCTTATTGACTAGTATCTTGATGCTTTATTTTTCAGTCATTTTGGGGTATCCTACAAGGTATTTTTATACACACCCTTACATGGGATCTTTCCAAACATGTCATGTATTATGCAGACAACAGATCCTTTTAGAGAGTCTAGAGATGACCAAGAGAATGTGGAGCATATTTTAGGCTATACAACCCATGGTTGGATAAGGTGTTTCATTTTATAGCCATCCCCTCCTACTTTGTAGGTCTGACAGTTTTTCACTTTTGGATGGTCTTGTTTTTGGACAATTTATTTTATTTAGTACTTTTTTCGTACTCTAATGTGTGATGGATGTTATTAATGAAATATCAAAATAGTTTTGTTTTACCTTTCATTATTGTATGATAATTTTTATATGTGCCTGTGTGTGTGTAGGTACATTACTATAATGCCAACCATGTGATTGATATGCCTACTATATGTTGGTTTTTAGCCACTAACCTATTTGATGAAAGCTTGGGGTGTCACTCTTGGCTTACCTACATCCAGGAATTCCTCTGTGGGTCAAGTTGTGACAATTAATTATATTTTGGGAGCTATTTTTTTAATACAACCCTTTAGTTTAGTATCTATTTATTGATAAGTTTATTTGATTAATAATGTTTTATTATTTTGATGAAATAAGATTAAAGTTATTGATAACCTTTATGGCTAGTATTATCATTAATTTTAAGGTAATAATAATCAATTAATATTATGTTATTTTGTGAAAAAATTGATTTTATAGAAAACCTTAGTTATTAAAAAGTGATTTGATGGATACTTTTATTTTTGAGGATGTTTGTCATATTTTTGAGAATTTTATACATATTATATGAAACTATTTATATAAAATGTGAATTCTATATGCCATGTGGTGATGTGTTGCATCTAAAAAGTCCAAAGGTCTTAAACCCACAACTGAAGGGAGGAAATGGTGTAACGCCTACCACTGGACTACATGATATCTAGCTTGGTATGAATTTTTTTACTTAAATGATTTGATAGATAAAGAATAATTTTATCTAGGGAATCATGTTATAGGATGAAATATTTTTGAATTTTTTGAGATTTTTAGGATATTAATGAAATTTTGGGAGACATTTTATTAGGTTAATGTATATATCACCTTAAGTTTTATAGTTAAGGATTATTTGGGAATAATGCTATTACATTTTTTGAGGTGAAATCAAAAGTTTTTGATATTACCTTTGTGTTTAAAACATTCTTTAATGCTGAGGCTATTGTGGTTTTTTGGGATATATGTCTATTTATTTGTAAAACAATCTAATTTGGACACCTGATGTTATTGTGGAAATTTTAAAGTAAAATACAATGTCTCTTAAAATAAAGGATTGTAAATTTTAAATATTATATTACCATGTGTCAACCATTTCATTTTTTCTTAATGTATAAATATTGGGGGAATATATTATTATCCTTTTGTGGATTATTTGATAAGTGAGAAGTTGATTGTAGTTCTTCAGGAATAAAAAATCATTTTTAATACTCCTCATGGGGAGAAAAATATGATGTTGTGGTATAGAGTGTTTAATAAAGTAAATTATACTTTTAAATTAAATATATTTTCTTAATTTATTATTCTATATGGTAAAAGAATCCCAAAAATCTAGTGAAAACATATTAAAACAAAAAAAATTATCCTATTACCATTATTTCTGATGAATCAATGGTCTTTTTCACAGCTCTTTAGTTTATGGTTTTTTACTCGTAAACTCCCTCATGATCATTCACTTTCTTGTGATCAATGATCTATATTACTATACATCGTTGTTTAAAATTTATGCATTTAATACATGCCCATATTTTTAATCCCCACTAATGTTCTCCCATTTGGAAACTTAGTTATCGGTTATTTCATATGACCATTATATTTCCCCTTCCCTCTTTTCAAGAGGAAGTTATATTATACATTTGTACAATGTGGGTTTTCAACCAAAGTTAAGCCTATGATGGCTGAGATAAAATTTTGAGGGTAAAATTTATTTATGGCTAGTATGATTTAATATCCCTAAATTTTAAAATAAGATTTTGTTCAACTGCATATATAAAACGCAACACAAAGCCAAAATGAACCGCAAATTATTTTTAATAAAATATAAACTTTATATAAAATACAGTGAATAGGTGGTTATAAATAGTATTAAATGAATTATGAAATATATATATATATAAAGTTACTTCTTAATAAAAAATACTTGATTAATTCTTTGGAAATAGGTACATAATTTTTTGTAAAGTTATTTTATGCTTCAGAAATGCATTCTCTTCCAAAATAATTTTTATTTATTTTTATGACAAATATTTATAATTAATTTATGGAACATATGTAAATTTAATTTTATAAAAATAATATCATTTTTTAAACAATATATCAAAATTATCTTGGTCTGGTTTTTTTTTATTTTTCTGAAAAGATTTATTTTAGAGTGAATAGTTAAAAATAATGATATTTATTGAAAATTATATTTTTGTTTCAAGATTTTACCAAGTTCCATTTTGTTTAAAATGTTTTATTAGTTAAATTAGTTCTATTACATTATCATTAATTCAATTAAATTACTTATAATAAATATTATTTTTTAGTTTCATATAAAAAAAATTTCATACAAAAAAATATTTTTTTGAAAAAAATAGTTTTTTATTTTGTTTGGCATTTTTTATTTTAAACTAATTAATACCACATAAAGTAATTGAATATTGAAAATTGGATTATATATTTATAATCATTATGTACAAATTTATAAAATATATCCCTTTTGTTTTTTCATTATGAATAGTAACCATAATAAAAAATTGTCATCATGGTAAGGATAAATTAGGTAATTAAGGTTAAAAATATTATGATGAGGACTATAAAATGACCCTAACACTTTCCTTAATTTAATTTTATAGGTTCATTCATAATAATATAATATTTTAATGTAATATATTTCCTTCCATTTAGCTGTTATTTTAATATTTATATTATTTTATTTAAAGAAAAGAAAAAAAATGTCATTCTCTTTGTTTTATTATTGTTAAATTTTTAAATAAGGATAAAGAGTGTATATGTTCAGTTATAAATTTATATTTGAGTGATAAATAAATCTTTTTATAATTTTAATTTCTTTCTAATTTTAGTGATGAAATAATAACTTTAAATTATTACAAAACATACACACTATATTTATTAAATTAATAGAAAAATTAAATAAATTATATAAAAAATATTAAAAGTGATATAATTTGAATTAATTAATATGTCGCATTAATTTTATAGATCTATATAATATATTAGGAAAGTGTTAAAGTATTAGATTCGAATTATATCTTTATAATGATATATTTAAAGTAATATTAAATGAATAATCTCAAAAATGACATTAATAATATTTTATAATTAATAATTTTTAATTTATTGATTTAAAATTCATAAAAATAATATATTTGGGAAATGGATTTTATATGTTTTAAAGTAAAAACCATGGTACATTTGTGAGTTTTTTTCACATATGGTAACATTTTTTACTCTTAAAGGGTAGAAAACTTTAATATCAGGGTAATTGTCTAAAGGGATAACGCGATGTTAAAACAAAAAGATAAGGGTGAAAACATCATATAAAATTATCATGATTTTTTAAATGATAATATTTAGACTGATAATCATACATAAGTCTAAATTTACCATTTTTTATCCATTTTTCCATGAAATTTACTTTATATTAATTTAATACTTTAAGAAATTCAAAAGTGCCTCATCCCCTCTCTTATAAAAGGGAACCCACTCTCTTCTTATATGCTCACTTAAAGATCTATTTATTCAGCTAATAAATTCCCAAATACATTCTTAACACATCTCTCCACATTCTAGATTTATTTTTAAGAATTAATACCAATCTTAGAGGGTATAAGTTGTAAATAAAGGGAGTTTTCTGATGAAAAGGTAATGCTTTTAACTGAGCATTTTAAATTTTTTTCTAATCATACCACGTTAAAATATTATAAAACCAGAATTAGATAATAAATATATATATTAAATATATTTATATGTTATTATATTAATTATAAAACCTATATCCATATCCTCTTCCATCAAATGTGAAACGAAACTGTCATTCGTGCGTACAGAGGACAACGGCCTCACGAACCGATGTGATTAGTTTTCTATAACTACCACTCATAGATAGTTATAATAATGGATTTAATGTTTATATATGATATTTATAAAAAATTTATAATTCTAAAAATATAATATATCATCTACTTTCTTACCTTTTTATCCATTGAACAATTATAACATTATAAGTGAGTGCGTGTGGACTACCGCCTCCACAAAGAGATGTGATTTATTTTCCATCACCATGTCACATGGATTATATATATGTGTCTTAAAATTAATAAAATTGTATTATTATATAATTATAATTTTGGAAATAAGAAATGATACTTTTATTCTTTCTATTATTATCTTTGAAAAAGGGACATGTTACACATATGTATGTGCGAGTTACTCTCCCCGTGATTATAACATAGTTAATTTTTCATAATCATATTTATATTTTTTTTATAAGAGTATAATTTATGTATAAACATATTAATTATTTATGTATTATTTTTATTCATTTGATGTAATTAATGAACACTTTTACCACAGTTGACTTACTATAGTCATTTTGTACATATAAACCGAATATTATCAAAATGTACAGTGAGAAATTAATTGATTAAGTAAATAAATAATACATGGTAATAAATAAATAAATAAATAATAATAAAATTGAAAATAGTTTTAAAAAAGTAAATAATTGGTATAAGTTTATAATTTTATAAGATAAATAACAGACATCATGATTTGGACCTAATTTAAGGATTTATTATCTCACTTTTACTTATGTGACTCATATGTCATACTTCCCACTTATTTCCTTTTGGTGGTGTATATACTTCCCTTTCATATTATATATAATGAATATTTTTTATTAATTCTTTAAAAAAAATTCTTTGATATTATTCTTTCATGAGTATTATGATTCAAATGTTACCAAAGTGGTAAGGGTTTATTTCATAATCTCATCATTATTTGGGATTATTTATGCCTAAGTCTCAATTGGGATAATAATTTGAACTTTCTATATTAGACCCAATCAATTTTATTATTTACCATTTATTTATAAAAAATAAAAATTTTCCTTTTGTTTTCCTCTCTTTATGTACTCAAGATATCGAAATAATTTTTTAAAGAAAACTGACATTGTTTTTCTACTCAGTTGGGAATCTTTTGCTTCCATATCAATATTTTCTATAAAAAAATTTAAATAAAATTTTTAATAATCTATAATGATTTATTAAATACATTTTACCCATGTTTTACTTTTAAAAATGGTTTAAAAGTAATATCCTTATTATTTTCCAAATATGGTACTTTTTGACCATTTCATACAAAATTGTGAAAGGAATGTTTTTTAACATATATAGAAAGAATGAAATTTCTTGATTTTATGACTTCTAGATTATTTGATGCTTTCTTTATGTTTATAATGTTATTTTAAAATAAACTATCTTCCTTTCTTTTCTAGAATCTTTTAAAAATGGTTTTTATAATCAAAATGGTATTTTCCTCACAAATGTTTCTAATTATATTTTTATGGTATTTCTACTAATTAATAATAATAATAACCTATAATTATACTGATACTCCACAAGGTATATGTTGTAATGATATCATCCTTATTCCTTATTTTAATGTTTTACGATCATTTTGACTAAAGAACTGTTAACATTTCTTATGCATGTATTTCAATACGAATGTTTATGTTGATTATGTTTTGAATTTTTATTCTCCCCTTTCATTTGAAAAAATTATTAGACTCAGTAAGTGAGTTTTGGGGCCCTATATAGCCCATATATTCATCGATAGTTCTCATGATACAAACTAGTTTGGGTATTTTGCTGAGGCCTCAAACATTTATGTAATATTTATTTATGGGAGGCCCCAAATTAATATTCAAGACATTAAGAATTACATCATTATGAGATTATTTATTGATTTCCATGTGATTTTTTGTACAGATATGATATCCATGGATAAGTTTCAGGCTCATGTGATTGTTTATAAAAAATTATTTGATCATCATTTATTCCTACCATATTATTCATTATTATCATGTTATTGATTAAATGGAATGCGTTTTCAATTATTTACATTTCCATATTTATTATTCCTTATTATATCATGATAGATTTTATTGTATGTAGCCTTTACTAAGCATCAGAGATCACTCTAATTTTTTTCCTTTCCTTGGGAAAGAAAGAAGTAATATTTGAATGTGTTCAAGGATTCATAATATTTGATTTCACTATGTTATATATTTTGTGTTTGAAAATGTAATTTGATATTCAAGTATATATCTAGTTTACGAATACTAATAAAATATTTGGTATGTTGAGATATGATTTCTTATATCTAGTACCAATGAAATAATGTAACCTCCCACTCTATTAAACTGGTATCTAGGACTTTATAATCTTTTCAATTTCGAACATGAATCAAGAAATTAATAGTGGTGAAATATAATATTATTGAGTAATTTATTTTATTAAAATGGTTATATAAGGTTGACACCAAAATAAATGGTTGTCATAAATTAACTTGTTCGTATTAGTAAATTACTTGAGATAAGTTTATCATTAATTTAATTCTCACAATATATACCCATAAATTTCATCAAATGAACATGATACTTTATAAATCATAACAAAACTATGATTAAAATAAATTAAATAATCATAGAATGAAGAAATAATTGATAATGAATAATGATCGACATCTCTATTCCAAAACATATATGAAATAATCAAAATAACAAGAATCTGATGATGAAAATGATCAATAAATAACAAATACATATCTAATAAATGATCATAAAAGAATTTTATAAAATAAAATAGTTAATAAAATGTTTCAAAACTAATTTAATAATATGGTCTGGGTTATTATACAGGTTATTATAGTAAATTAATAGTATTCCTGACTAAAGGTAAGGGTTTATCTCCCTAACATTCTTCTTACTTGAGATAATTGATTCATATTCCTCCATTGTAATAATATTCAGGATCTTTCCTTATATTAAAAAGTTTCTCTAATCCTATTGTCAAAATATGGGTTTATATGTTTTCTTCCCCTTTCTAATCTCATTGAATTTTAATTCACCTAATAAACATTCATAAAGGGACTTTCATTTACCTCTTCCTTTCAGTGGAAATATTTTTTTCATTTCCATGTTTTCTTCTGTGTGTAATTGATGTGCTACTTATACATTTGTAAACCTTTATGATTTCTTAAGTTTACTTTATGATGTTTTTTAATTTTTTTAAAACATGTTTGAATTTAATATTTTTATCTCTTGTCCATTTTTTTCTCACTAGGTCATTTCTCCCCATATTATTTCTACCTTTTCAGTATAATGATTCGTTTTCATTTTTTAATTATTTTCTCAGGGAAATTTTTATTAAATTTATCCTTTATTTTAAAAAAATTGATTCATAAATTATTTTCTTATAAAATTATCTAAAAAAATGATCAATATTTATTCTTAATATATAAATATTATTATATGTTCCTAAATATTTTTTTCATGTATTTATATATCTGTTAATAATTATTTTTTTAAGTAGTGATGTGCTTTAATGGAGTAATTCAATTTTATTATTTTGATGATTCATTTTTTTCATCTGGTTATTATTTTTAAAAGATGAATTTTATTCTCAAGGTTTTTCTATTAAAGTATGTAGTTATGAATGTTTTTATGATTATGTGGAACATATATATATGACCCATTAATATATGATGGGTGGGTTTGATATATATTTCCAATGCATTGGATAAATCTTAATATCTCATGAGAAATTATGCTAGGAAGCATAGATAGTGTCACACCCCTTAATTATTTATTAATGGATCATGATTATTCTCTTATGATTTAAAACTCTTATTTTATGTTAAGGAATTATGATTCATGTTTCTTTATTACACCATCAGAATGATTTCATGAATATATTTCAATACACAAATGTACTATTTATACATCCTCTTTGTGAACATTGATATAATGATTTTATATTCTTATGCTAGTTTCATTTCCCTTAATTATGTATTAATGGATCATGATTATTCTCTTATGATTTCAAACTCTTATTTTATGTTAAGGAATTATGATTCATGTTTCTTTCTTACTCCATTAGTATGATTTCGTGAATATATTTCAATGACCACATGTACTATTTATAAACCCTCCTTTGTGAACATTTTTTTCATTTTCTATATTGATATAATTAATATCACTTATTTCTTACACCCTACTAATTGTTTGAGCTCTCACTTTTCTTATGTTTCTATTTCTATGAAAATGAAGTGGATTATTATGAATAATATATCTACAAGGATATCATGTGTGGAAAATTTTGTGTTATATGTTGAATTATTATTGAAAAATAAAATTTTTAGGTATCTAATATCCAAATAAACTAAACCAATGTGTTGTGAGCCTGTTATTTATTATGAGTTATAATCGATAAAAACGTGTATTATAGTAATATTTATATTGTTTTTTGTCTCAGAATGATTTGTTGTGGGGTTTAGAAAAATATAGGGATTATAAATAAGAATATTAAACTAAAATAAACATAGGTTTCACCAAAATTAGTGTAGTTTTAACTAATATTGTCATACGTTTATAGTAAATATCATAGGTTGAAATAAAGGTATCATAACTTAAGTTATCATATATTGATTTTCATTATCATATGATTGATTAATATAGATATTATTATTCAATAATAACTCATACCCTTTTGGTTTTATTTAATAAATGGAACCAAGATAAATTGAGTTAATAATGTTCTTAATGGTCAATTTAGTGGTATTGCTAACAGGAAACCAAATTTGATTAGACTGGGAGTAAAAAATATCATGTCTATACTCACTGAACTCTCTCATGTTTTGAATAATTATTCAACGCATATTGAACACCAAAATTTTTAAGTGAAGGAATAACTTTCCATTAATTCATTAATGTGGCATCATCAATCATCCTTTACTGCATCTCTCAGACCACTAATTACTCTGAAATAGATCAACAAAATAGATAAAATATTTTCTATTCCTTCATTCTCTATGAATGAAATGGTTGGTATTAGTATTTTTTAAATGATACTAAATTTTATAAATAGTTTATTCTCATCAAGAACATGATATAAAAGGATAAAATAAACTCTATATAATGTGATGAGTTTAAGAATATATTTTTTAATAAAAAATATCTCAAACTCTTTACATTAAAAAAACAGAGGCAATACATGTAGATGAAACAAAAGGATTAAAAATCAATTAGTACCTTTGAATTAAAATTTATGTTCCTCCTATAGTATGCCTCTGGTATAACCCTTCACCTAAAGAAGAAAATAAGGTGATTATTTAGTGTCTAAGGATAAGGTATCAAAAAATATTTATCTATTAGGTACTTCGGTAGCTATGAGGAAATGGTTATATGTGATCTCAAAGTAGAAATTGAAGTCAAACACTCTTATAAATATGGTTTTGGGAAAAAAATATTGAATTTTATATAAACACAAATGATTAAAATAATATTAAAATTATGATATAAAAACTAATATGGGAAGAAGAATGTTCAAAAATTTTAAAAAGAAATAGGGAAATTAATCTAGTGTAGTAAAGAAGGCCATAAAGCACATGAGTTTTAAATAAATTTTATGAGGTCAACCATCAAAAAAGATGAAATCAATATTTCATCTAAATAACCTCTAATAGTTAAATGTTTTAAATATAGATAATTTTCAAACTTTTCTAAATTATTCACCAACACATGGGTAAATTAAGATAACCAATGTCAACAACCTCCATGTATAAGTGATAAAAGAAAATCATGGGTAATCACTATTACTAAGGTAGATTAATAGAATGATGTAGAGAATGGTATAATAATGATACACTAGAAATTTACAAATATATTATTTGATTAATGACATAAAAACTCTTTCATATATATAATATTTTCTAAAAACATCAATCAAGTTCCTAAAATAATAGATAATGAAAATTTAGTGAAAACACAAAGTAGTGGGATAATTTTATCAAAATTTTGTAACTCGTATCTAATTTTTATTTATATATAGTCATTCCCTACAAACCAATTTTCTTTTACATAATTTAAATTATATATCATTTTGGGAAAGGAATTACTCTCTCAGCATAGATCCCATATCAATTTTCATGATTAGAAAAAATAATTTTCCTATAATAAATCAACCCATTATAATCTGCTCATTCATGTTTAACTATTAACTCTCTATGGAAATTAATTAACTTTAATAGGGATTAATATATGATAATAAGATATATTTAGAATAAATAATTGGGGAGAATCCTTATATTTTGGATATTCTAATTGTGAATGAATATGTGGATTTATTTCTCAAGGTGTTTGGATTTTTTTGTCAAAAGTATGAGGTGGAGTTTCTCATGGAACTCAAGACAAGAACTATACGAATATCAATGAGTCCTTTTTGAATTTCCCTTATTTAGTAGAAAATTGAAAGGGAAACTATATGAAAATATGGATAATACGTTTATAAGGAAAATTTATTCACAATGGGGAGATTCGGAATTAGTTATTAAGAAGAATAATACATTAATTTAATTTTTCATTGATCATCATGATATTAAAAATATAATAATTAAAACAAGTATAATCTCACCCTATTGATGTATTATTTGATCAACTATGATGGGATCAACAATTCTCAGAATTGTACATTCCATTTAAATATCATCAATTAATAGTGATGGATGAGGATATACCTAAGAAAACTTTTCATACAATATATTGACATAATTAATTTATTGTGGTTCCATTTAGACTTAAAAATATCCCTACAATTTTATTTTATTTGATGAATAGAGTCTTTATGAATTGTATGATAAATTTATAAAATTTGATTGTTTTTGTAAAAAGTATTATTCTAGAGCCACATTATCCCATTCACTAGTATATCTATGGATCCTTCAATGAAAAATGTGATTGTAGAAATAATCATACCAATAATTATAATAGAGATCCATACTTTTTTATATTATTTAGATACAATCATTGGTTTTTAAGAAATTTTTTGATATTTTCAATTCCACTAAACAAACTAACTCGGAAGGGAGTCATATTCTTATGAATAAATGGATGTAAAGAAATTTTAAAGTGGTATAAGAAATGGTCATTCACTGCACCTATAGTCACATTACCCTATAGTGGAGAATATTGTATAATATAGAGTGACAGATCAAAGAATTTGCAGGGTTTGTCCTAATATAAAATGAAAATATGGAAGATTATTCCTCACATAAATAAACGTTCCATGAGAAAAATTACCTAGCATATGATTTAGAGATAGAAGTATAAATATATATACGAAATATATGTTTTAATTATAACTATAGTGAAACATGTTACATATATACTAACCATAATATAATAATGTATATATTCACAAAAAATATAGTTGAACATGCACCAAAGGAAATTATTGGAGTTTATCAAGGACTATGACAACTTAATACATTACCCCCCCCCCCCAAGAAGGAAAACATGATGTTTGATAATTTTCAATGGATAGATAACGTTGTGTTATATACCATGAGGATTGAAATAAACACAATGCTCATTTATTTTGAAAGAATAGACATGGAAATCATAAAGTAAGGTGAGAAGTATTATCTTTCCCAAATGACTACTAAACTTTCTATCCATATGAAAATCTAGGAGGTAAAAGTGAGGACATAAAGATATAGAATAATGATGGAAATTCTTTAGAGACCAGCCTTTACAATGATGGAATTATAAGGCTTGTTAAATAAATATGTGTCCCTTAAATACCAAAATTGAAAAATGATCTCATGGATTATTTTCATAGCCAATAATTCTTTATCCATATATAAAGCACTAAGATGTATATATATCTCAAGAAGAATTTTTTATCTGATAATTTAAAGAGGGAGACTTTGGAGTATAAATAATGATAATTGGTCTGTTATAATATTAAGGATGGATGATATATGTCTATGTGTATAATGTGATCATTACTCATATTAACATGGAAATCAGAGAGAATCACCCTAAATTTCATTTTTTGCATTCTTATGACCTTTTACAGACATATGATTTGGTTTATTATTTATTTCCATTATAATTTTATCATATTTCATTATTATCACTAGTAGAAAAAGTTAACTAAAAACTGGTGATTTAATATCTAAACTTTAATAACTGAAAAAATAAGAAACACATGATGATTTTACCAATTTTTTAGAAAAAATAGATGTTAAAAGTGAATCATAATGACTTTTAATTTTGGTTTTAAAAAAAACTAATGCTCAAATTTATTCTGATGATCTTTTACATCAATTTTTTTTTCAAAAACTAACTTTAAAATATTCTATAAAATATTATTGGCACACCCTTCTATAATTTTTTTCATTAACACATTTATGAAACCTTCATCCTTCTAACTCACTAAGACACCCAATATATGCACTATAATCTATGTTCATTGGTTTTTCATACTTATTGTTACATTGTTTCTCCTAAATCATCCATCAATCATCCTTTTTATATGGCCCCCTACATTATTTGGTCCATAGAAATCCTAATCAGTTTAACTCACAACCATAATCCAAGGTTTTATTTTAATTTATTATCAAGTTATATTTTATAAACATACCCCCTTGATCTTGCATCATTCACCCTAGTTCCACTACCCGTGAGTGCTTTTATTAGAATTAAATATCTATTTTCCATCGTCAACCTCCATATTTTGTAAGAGTTTTTTTATATTTTAAGGATAAATCTATTATTTTTTTGCATTCATCCATTAATTTGTTTGTATGTACATCATTTCTAATTATAATTGTATTGTTACTAAAATTGGTTTATAGTTATAAATTTTATTATTGTAACCTTTTTTGTGATTTTAATTTGTTTTTAGTTATAACTATTTATATTTATAAATTTGTTGTTATTGTAATTTTATTTTGGTTGAATTTGTTTGTTTACTTAAAAAATTGAGTAAATTTTTTTTTTATTTTTATAATTTCTTTTGATTATAAATTCATTTATAGATGTATGCATTTTTTATTTATAAATTATTTTTAATATAATAATTGTTTGTTAAAAACTTATCCAAGTTTATATATTTATATGATTATATGTTTTAATTTTATTTTTTTATCTATATATTTAAATGTTTATATATATTATTATATTTATCAATTATATTGTTTATTTGGGTAATTAAGAGATAGTATTTAGATAAATTCATAATAAACTAGTTGTCAATATCAGAAAGGGGTTGACCATTTCATGGAATTTTATAAATGTTATCCTGACAACCAAGATTTTATTTTTTATCCACGCATGATGATTTTGAATATGAGAAAACTATCACTCATAGAAATAAATGAATAATTGATTTATATTTTTCTAATAGTAATTATACATTTTAATTAAGTATAGTGGAATAAAAAATAATTCCAAATATAATGATCACAAATACATTCAACATGAGACAGAGGATCACCATGAAGCATTAATTCATTTGGAAGGTGTTTAATCCATTAAAAACAAAAAGTATGTAATTACTATATATATTATAAGAAACTACTATTATCATGTCACCCTAAATTGACAGGGTTATTAGTAGTGTTGTAATTATTTAACATGGAAATAAGAAGTGGTTCTAGTGAAAAAAATATTAAATTTCATAGACTTTTAAAAGGTATACTCATAATGTAAACATGATACCGAATTCTAATTATGGGGGAAAAAGTATTATATCTAATGTAATTTCATTATAGAAAGATACATCATTTCCCTAACGATAGTGTATTGTATATGAAGGAATATAAAATTTTATCATAATGTCATAAATATGGGGATTCATGATATGAAATGGATGAAATATCTATCCATTATTAATTCTTAAGAATAGGCACCAAACCTCAGGTCATAAAAACGAGGTATTTTCCAATAATTTCTTATTTAAGGAATCTCTTTTCAAATTAAAATGATAAAAGGAGATAATATGCAATATATGTGAGCACATATTTGATTGAAACCCATGTTACCCCAATGATTCGCCACAATGTCTGAGATTTGATCACATATTTTTTTATTTTTGAAAAGAATATTAAAAACTATAAATGGGAGTTTTCATAGCTAAAATGAACCCATATCGGAGCCTCGTTATCCAACATAGTTTGTGGACTGTAATGTTTTTTGTCTAGAATTTCTCCTTATATATGTATGTATAAAGAGAAAATATGTGGTGATGATAATGATGATTTATTGACCAAAAAAATTGTAAATGATATTGATATTTACCAACCACCATTTACTAATGAATTGAAATTTCTATGGGAGACAGGTGTCATGGTATTTGATGCATACAAGAAGGACAATTTTATTTTTCCCTTCAAAGATAATGTTGAAAATATAAAACTATAATGTATATGAAAACTTATTTGGATAAATAATTAAGGGATATAAATCAGTTTCAACATGTGATGAGGGGACTTCATGAAATCAATTATAAAATATAAGAAAAGTAGTTTACATAGAAAAACATCTATTTTTGTGAATAGATCGTCTTTACTTAGGATTAAAAGTGGCATATAATGTTTTAAATGAATATAACTTTACACCAAATCAATAGTTTGTTGAAAAATATTATGAAAAGTCAAACAAATCATTTTTATATTTGGAAAGATAGGATATTCTAGTAATCCAACAAATATATGGATGAAACAGCCCAATTTATTCAAATAGCCATATTTGAAATTTTTTATAATAAAACACTATATTGAAATTAAAAGTGTTGAGAAAAAAATTAATAATTATATTGGAACAATGTAAAACACAAAAAAAAAAAAGAAATAAAATGATTGATTTCATGTTTTATTGGACAAAATAACCATTGGAATATATTTGGAGTTGTCTATAACAATGAAAGTAAACAAAATATATTTACCTCCATCTTTTCATATATTATGTAATAGTAAGAAGATTATTTTTTTTTCAATGTATTTATGGGATTAAAAACCTAGTAGTTTTTATTTGAATATGAAAATTTTTATTTCAATAATGGATCTAAAGTTAATAAGTATGAAATATCATGACTTTCATTTATTGATACAATTATTTCTACAAATTTCATTGTATGGCATATTGATGATACCTTATAGATATTCTATCAACAGGTTTTATTAATTTTTGAATTCTATTTTCAATAATGTTATGGATTTAAATTTATTTTATGTATTATATAGTGATCTAGTCCTCACACTTTTTCAAAAAAATGTATTTTCCTACATTTTATATATATATACTAGTTCTCTTATTGATTTATTTGATAAGAGAGATAAGAATAGATAGAAATATTTATTTATGTTAGATGCATACTTTTTAAATATATATGAAAATTTAGAAAGGATATGTTAAGTATCATTGTTAACTAGAGGCCTCTATTTTTAACAATTATATATTAGAAGAGTTGAATGAGTTCTATACAATTTTTTTCCAAGGTGGAGCATGTTTTGTCGAGTGGATACTTGAATCGCTTTATATTTTGATAATTAAAAATAATTATTTGTTTTATTCCCTCTAACATGACTCTTTAATAGTCTAATTTTTTTAAATTTTATAATTATAATTTCCCATAGATATTTTAATTATTTTCTTTAGTTTTTTATCTTATATATTTAATAAGGTTGGATTTACTTTTATTTCTTAGAATTAATTTCTAAATTATTTTAATAATTCAAATTCTGATAATTATTGAGATATTATATAGGTTTTATGAAGTGTTATTAGGCTAAATACTTCATTTAGTACCTTTAGATATCATTTATATATGTTTATACACTATTACCACAAATCAAAATCCATAAGTAGATAGCTAAATTATGCTTCATGTATTATAATTTATTGAATTTTTCATCTTATGTATTTTGGAAATATATTCGGCTACTAAACTCCAAATTGGATAATTGTTATGGAGTTATAAATATATGAAAATTTTATACATTTAATTATATGATATAAAATTATGAATCTATCTTTATCCTATTTAAATTAGGTTATAGGTCACTGGTTGTTTCTAATATGAATTCTACATATTTCTCAGAAATATTTTATTATTGTATTCTTTATGATAACAAGATATATATAATAAAAATTATGGTAATTCTAGATTATTTTTAAATATAATTAAATTAAATAAATATAATTCAACATGAGACAAATACAATTATTCTAATTAATAGGTATATTTTTTCCTATATTATAAGAATTCAAACTGTACAGAAATTAAAAAATGTTTCAAATGTGTCAACTTTGGCCATAGGAGAAGTCTGGTTACATGGATTCAGTTACATTTGATTTTTTTTCTAAATAAATATATTTTTTACATGGATATTTAACCAATGTGATCAAATTTATTTTCATGGTGAAATTAACTTACATAAAATACATCTAAATTTTTTTTGGATACATAGATATTTCAGGTAGGTGGATATTTCACATACTCGATCAAAACACATATGTTAAAATCACCTATGTATTCAAATTCATCTAAGTGGTTATGTGAGTTTCTATAGGTTTTTTAAAATCTTAAAATATGCTCTATTTTACATAATTTTTCTATTTTTATTTCCTTCAAGTTAATTTTTAATATTTTAAAAGTTTTATATATTCTAAAATTTGTCATTAATAATTTAAAATCCCTAAGAACATGTTTTCTATTTTTTAAAAATAATTAAACGATATTATCATGGGATAATTCATGTATGGATATTCATGCTAAAATTTTGGAAAATGGTATTATCTAAGAATAAATTGTATATAATGTAAATAAAAATCAAGAGATAACACATGTGTATATTAATTGTTTCTTATTTATAAAAAATACATTTGAAACTTTTTTCTAAGAAATAAACATGAGCGGTCTGGAAGTATTGAAAAATAGTGAAATTCAAATTATAATTTTGTTGAAATATGAAGATTTAGTAATTAATGAATTATGAGTGTATTATAAGAACTTTTCTATTAATTTAATTGATATATGTGCTATAAAAATAATTTATTATTATTTAATCTAATGATACTATTTTTATATCATGGATTTTATTATTTAAATTATACCAAATATAATTAAAATATTTTTCCTCGTAAAGATTTTATTATGGGAATATATAAAGGATAATCATGGATTTTAAAGGGAGGAAAATAGATATTGATGTTTTTTATATAAGAAGAAAAAGTCATTCAAGAAAGGTGATGATATCTTGACTCTAATTTATAAATTTATACTACATAGTTCGCAAATAATTCTTATAGCTTCATCATTCTATTTTTGTTTGATGTAAACTATAGGTTTCTTGAGATACATTATTTCAACATCACAAAGGGATTCATACCTACCTAATCCAAATACTAGAATATTCATTGAAAATAATTTACTAGGTTGAATTGATTTATTATTTTATTTTCTTGTAACTTTAAGTATTGTATATTATACACTTAGTTCGTCTTGTATGGGGTTATACTACCCATAAAAAGAAATTTCTTTGTTTAGTCTATCCTCTTTAATGTATCGTGTAACACTATAAGATTTTTAGAGATATATTCTTTTTAAGTTATTTTATTTTGTGTGTTATATTTTACACCAATATTATCTTGAAATGCATGCCACACCATATTATCTTGTGGAAAATGAAACATTATTCATGTCTTGTGTTACATGCAATTTCAAGTTCTTTTGATATAAGTCATTTTACACAAAACCAAGTTCAAGAGAAAAACTAAATATTATTATGTTACCTTATAACCTGGTCATTATAGTAGAATATATGAATAATATTGACTTAATTATGAAAATATTATTAATTATTAGGTGAGAAATTAATTATTAATGAAAATAAAACCCTTCAAAATAAAAGGAAATGTTTTTCTGAAAAACTATTTAAATGAAAATAAGTGAGTTTATAAAATAATAAAATCAATCTCAATGGATTTTATTAATTAATTATATGTGTTATATATACAATATAATGTTTAAAATTAATATTATATGATTTCTAGGCACGATATAAGAACAAGCTCATTTTTCGGATAAAAGAAGTATTTTTTGAAAAATAAAGTTTTTCCACCTTTTAATGGAACACCCATTTTGAATAAAGTTTTTAACACTTTTATAATTTAAATATGGAAAAATAAATATATTATTTGTATTTGTAGCATCAAAATTTATTTCGGATAAATTTTTGGTATTTTTATGATAACATTCATATTTTAAAGAATAGTGAAAAATACTACATTTTAATTCAAAACTAATTTTTCATCTAATTGATTTATATTGTTATATTATCATTTTAATCAGTTTTTAATTATAATTAGATTAAATTTTATCTTTTAATACAACTTTTTTATTTATATAATTTCACATTGAAATTTGATACAAACACATGTCAATCTTTTGATGGTTTTACTTTTTTAAAACTTGTTTTATCGTTCCCTCAATGGGATTAAATTTAATTTAGATTCTCAAACGTTTTTTTTATGTTTTGAAAAAATGGAATCCATATTTTGAATCATTGGATATGAATTATGTTAATAGGTTACTTTTATTTTTTTTATATAATGAATAGTGACTACGGTAATTTTTATTTAACACTTTTAGAGGTAAATCGGGTAATTTAGGAAACAAATTAATATGATAAGGATAATAAAATTACCATAAAACCTTCAAAAATACAATTGAATTATTAAAAATTCAACCTTAACACATAATTATTATAATTGACTCATTTAATGTACTTTTTCCCACAAAAATGATATAATTATTATTAAAATAAAAGAAAGTGAAAAAATTTCACCCTCTTATTTCTTATAAGTACAATAATTTTATTATAGTGATAAAAATGATACAACATCTATAATAAACATTATATATAAATATAATAAAATTATATACATCATGGTAATTTATTTATAATTTTTAGGGACTAAATAATTACCTTAAAGGCTTATATAATGATGATGTAGAAATTATTTAATCAATGAAAAATCAATAAACTAATTTTTATTAAAATGATAAAAACCATTAAAAGATAAAAACACTTGAAAAATATTATTTTATGAGTATATCATGACCATAATTATCCAAGGTTTGAGTTATTGACCATTTGGAATTGCATATAAAAGATAATGAAATTTATATTATTTTATTTAAAGTAGAGTCAAAGTTTTCACTTTCATATTCTTTATATCATATTATTTTAAATATAGGTTTGAAAAAAATATACATTCCACTATCAATAATATAATGAAATATAGGAAATTTATCTTCATAATGGTATTTTATTTTTAATTTTTATTAAACAAATATTTAATTTAAATAATTAATCAAAACTGATGTAGTAATTATTTTATTTAGGCAAATATCAAATGAGTGATAATAAAAATATTAAAATAAATATAATTTAGGATAATTAAAATTAAAAATAAATTTATATGTGAAATTTACCATTAGTTATATAATAAATTTTTTGTTTTTAGGTTATCATTTTATCTTGATATTTTTAAAAATCCATTAAATGATTAGTGTCAAAATTAACACTCTTGATATTGTGTCAAAATAATGATTTATTAAATTATTTAAAAATAATAAGACATATTTAAAACAAATATGCTATAAAATATTCTAAATTATTCATTTATGCTTTATTTTACATGAAATAAGTAAAATTCAAAATTTTTAATATTTTAAATTTTGTTACCTTAGAAAAAATTAAAATAGATAATTAATGATTAATTAAAAAAGATAAAGTTCAAATTGAAATAAAAAATGTATAAATTTTATTGATTGATGATTTTAAAATATTATCACATCTTATCCTTGAATATATATCATTTTGGATGTATTTTTATTTGTTTTTAAATTATTATAAGTTGATAGTTTCAAAAATTCCAAAAGCTCTCCACACCTCAATTATAAAAGGGTACCTCCTCCCTCAAATATTAACACCCCTGTAGCTTTGAAGCTTGAAAAAAATATTCCTATTTCCCTTAAAAACATCCATAATAACATTATAGTGTTTCTATTTTTCTCAAAATACCAACTCTAGTGTTCCTAAGAGGATATTTAGAGAGTGATTGTCCAAGAAGAGGTAACCTTCTTACATACTTTTAAAAATCATTGCTTCTTATACTCATTCTTCATATGTTTTTACATTATAATATAATAAATCCAGTATTACCTATATTTTGAGATTTTATTATGGTTATGGAACAACCATATTCCAACTTCTATTCATCCAATGAAAAAACAAAATCACCACATGTGCGTACATATGGTCTACCGTCTCCACACCGTAGTGTAATCTAGTTTTCATCACCACTTTATTTGGATAGATATAATGATTTAATTAATAGAAATATATAATAATTATAAAATTATACTAATTATGTAAATAAAATATATACCATTCACATCCATAATTATTACTGTTAAGAAAATGATATTATCACTTGTGCATTCGTACAGACTAACTTCTCCACGATTTGTTGAGATTTATTTTTTTTATTAACTATTCATGAATGATTAAATAAATGTATAAAATAAATAAATATGATATATAAAAACTTAATTCAATTATTTAAATGATATAACTATAACCTATGAACAATATTTTGGACTTATACGACAAAACATGCTTAGAAAAGATGAAATAGTTAACATCTGAAAGAAGAGTAATAATGAAATGTTATTAAATGGGTGATAATATGATAATATATGATATAATAAATATAAATATGGTTCTGAAATAATATAATAACATTATTTATTCAATAATATAGGATTATTTGATAAATACAAAGGATCCTCAGCCTAAGGTAAAGGAATTTGATCTCACTTTTTATTTCTTTAAGATAAATTCCTTATTCCACACTCATTTATTTTGTGTGGTGTGAATACTACCCATGAATGTATTATATGAATTTTGTAAATTAATTTATATATATTTAAATATCCATTTTGTGATATATATTTCACGGGTTTTCACGGTTCAAAAGTTACCAAATTAGTACGGTATTTTTTGTCTTTCCTTCTTCGCGACACATGTTTTGTTATGCACCTATGTTCTTATAAGATATGTATATACTGCCATTTGATATTTTTTATCAGTAATATACTTATTTTCATGTTATTATGATATTATTTTATTGTTATTATTTCATGGGTATTGGGATTCAAATGTTTCAATGTGCTAAGGGGCACTTTGAAATGTTTGAAGATTATTTTCCTCAAGAAATAGTTTTTAAAAAATATTTTCATCTCATTTTCAAGTAAAATTGTTTTAAAGAAATTTTTTATGTTCTAAAGTATTATATTATAGTTTTTAAAATATATTTTAAAATAATAAGGTTTTCCAAAAAATTATGTCCTTAAAACCATTTTTTAAAGAAAAAAGGGATATTTTCCTCAAGAACTGTTTTCAAGAGTTCTCTCAAAATTATTTTCAATATAAGACCGTGTTATTTGATAATAATTATTTTTTAATGAGGATATAAATCAATGATACCATTATTATTCTTTCATTTAATTTTTTACATTTATTATGGATTTTTACTTATGAATTGTTTTCTTTTCCATGAGTTATGCTATGATGATGTGTTTTATCAAACCTATTTATTTTCATGGGTTATGAATGATTTTTGTTCTTGTGGAATGTGTTAGAATGATTTCATTATAATATGGGTGGAACCTATATATCTCTCCTATGAATTGGGTGAAGATTTATATCACATGAGATAGACATGACTAGAATATGATTTCATTAGAAGAGATTATTTGGATACTATGGAGATCATATTATGTGATTATTTGACTTCCATAAATTCCATGTCTTATTCTTATGTTATGATTTCATGGATTATGTTTTTTATTTCCTTGTGATTCATGTCATATAAACTTCTAAAATTAATTCCATGACACTTTTTTATGATATTTGATATATAGATTATGATATTTTACTATTATGATCATTCTCTCATACCCTTATGTTCATGTTTATGCTTATATATCTCTCTTGTTTACCCTTACAGAGCATTCGAGCTCACCCTTTCTTATGTTTCTTTTCCCTAGGATAAGAGGAAAGATGTTAAATGAGTTTTTATTAGAATTATTTCACATGGATGATGTTGATGACCTAATTTGAAAAACTAAATGCTTTACATAGTTGGAGATAATGTGTTTTTATTTATGAACCAGTTTTTTATGAACCAAGGTTTTTAAGAGTTTGTCCTAATTATCTAAAACTCTAAACCTAAAGGGTACTTGGGTATATAAGTGATCCATTATTTCCTTCTTATATTTTATGTTTAGATGGTAAAAAATTTGGGTCACATTTTTAAATTTTATGTCTTTAGTGCTGAATTTGGAAGTGTAGATTCTAGGATATTAGAATTAGTATGTGAGCATGGTTTAGACAACTTTAGAGATTAGAATTTTCTCTTAAGAGTAATCCATACCATCATGGGATTATAATTTTAGGGTTGAACCTAAGATCAGTGTCCTAGAACACCCTTTTGAGGCTTCTATTTATGAAATTTTAAGGTGACTAACAGTATTTAGGAGACATTTAGTTTTGATTTAATTAAGGGTTACTGCATTTTTTTGATGCAAAATGATGGGTACGATCCAGCCTTTGAGGTTAAAATATGTTATGGTTATTTTTTGTTGATTTTATCTCATATTAGGAATTTTATAAGAATTATTTTGTTTTAGAAAAGGACAACCAGTAGGAAAGGAGATAACCCATCATGTCGGACAAGGATACAGGAATCAAACCGACAACCGAAGGGCGAAAAGGCTTTATTTCATACCACTAGCCTATGTAAAATCCATGGTTAGTTTGACTTTTTATTTGTTTTTAAACAATTTTATGGAATAATAAAAAGTTTATTTTATGAACCTATGTTTTATCAAATTTATATCCATAGTATTGTAAAATTATTTGTTGTTTAAGTGGTAAATATTATTTTGGAAGACGTTCACTAATTTGGGAACTTTATATAATTAAGGTTAATATAATACTATAGGATTTTTATTGAGGAGTAATGGAATAATTATATTTGGAAGAATATATGATTTTAATTTTGGACTTATAGGGAATTAGGTTATTTATGGAAATTATTAACCTATCATAGATAATATGTGATTACATTAATTACTTAAATGTATAATACATTAAGAGTGGTTGGTGTTATTTTAAGATAAATGTTAAAATTTAACTTCAAAGATTATGTGCTCAAATTCTTATATATTTTGGGTTTAAATCATAGTCAATAAATTATCAATGGTATTTATTTATTGAATGGTATATTGTGAACTTTAGCTATTACTTTTGAATTTTGGAGATTGAATTAGTTTTTCATCGCAAAAGGTTTATTATTTTTGGGAATCATATTCTCTTGTACTAACCATTTTGGTTAATGTCTAAAGACAGGATAAATATATAGAAAATATTTTTTCGATTATGTGATTCTATATAAGTTTATTCTAGTGATTAAGGTGTGAAATTTTGATATTGAATACACATTGTTTGGAGGAAAATATGTGATTGGGGAGGAAAATGATTGAAGGATGAAACTCTACTTGTTAATAAAGTATATTTCCTTATGATCTTAGTATAGGTAGTAATATAATTCAAAAAAACTATGAAGAATGTCTTAAAAAAAGTTTTACTATTTTCTTTTCCTCCTATGAAATCAAATACTATTTAACACATCTCAAATTTATAGTTTTGTAATTATTAACTTTCACCTAACAATGTTTTCTATCACTCTCCTTCACAACTTGATGGTCAATTTTTTATTCCATATCCACGTTTCTTACATGGTACCCAAGTATCAATTATATTAGGTAACCATAGTACTACCATTTATTTCATTTAAATTGATAATTTTATTAATCCTTTGTACGATGTGGGTCTCAATCCTTTTAGAACCTCGACAAATTTCAAGGGACAAATTCATTTTAATGGGGGTAGAATTTAACACTCTAAGATTTTATGTGATAAATAATTTTCAATTTCTTTTATATCATCTGTTGTACACTATACCAAGATTATCTTGCACTATATGAAACATTTTCTTAGCTTACATTATATGAAAAACTATCCTTGGCTTGTGTTACACACAATTTCAAGTTCTTTTGATAGAATTCATTTTATATAAAAACAATTTTAATCAAACAACTAAATATTATTATGTTACCTTATAAACTTATAATTATACTAGTGTTTATGAATAATATTAACTGAATTTTGAAAATATTACTAATTATTTTGTGACAAACTAATTATAAATGAAAATAAAACACTTTTTTAATAAAAAGAAATATTATTTTTTTTAAACAATTTTAGCACCTTTTGATTAAGCACCCATTTTAAATATATTTCTTCATAATTTTATATGTTAAATTTTTTAAAATAAACTTATTTTTTGGAATTAAGTCATTAAAATTTAGTTTGGATAATATTTTGGAATTCTTCTAATAACTTTTCTATTTTAATGAATACTGAAAATGCTGAATTATAATTCAAAAAATCTTTTTCATCTAATTAATTTATTTTTTTAGATTATAGATTTAATTTTTTTCAAGTATAATTAAATTATTTTTTTATCATTTAATACATTTTTTTTCATTATAAGTAATTACACAATGAAATTTGATATAAACACATATCTGTATTTTGATGTTTTTTACTTTTTAAAAACTTGTTTTCTCGTTCCCTCAATGGTATTAATTTTAATATAATTACTGAAGCTTATGTGTTTTAAATTTTGAAAAATATATTCCATATTTGTAATCAATGGGTCAAAATTATTTTAATAGTTTACTATTTTTATGGATATTATGAATAGTAACTAAGGTAATTTTTATTTAATAGGGTTAAAGTTAAATCGAGTAATTTAGGAAAAAAAATTAATAAAGACAATAAAATTACCCTAACACAACAAAAACCTATTGGATGAGTAAACATAGACCCTTTACACCTAAGGGTCATAATTAACTCATTTAATGGACTTTTTTCTATGAAAATGATATAAATATTATTAAAATAAATGAAAGTGACTTGAAAGTGACAAAATTTCACCCTCTTATTTATTATAAGTATAATAATTATAATATAGTTATGTTCTTGATAAGAGATCAATAATAAATATTCTAAAGAAATATAATGAAATTATCTACATCATATTAATTTATTTAGATGTTTTAGGGACTAAATAATTACCTTAAAGTTTTATACAATGATGATGTAGACATTATTTAATTGATGAAAAATCAATAAACTAATTTTTAATAAAAGGATAATAACTAATAAAAGATATAACCACTTGACCAAATCATATTGGTAGAGTATATATCTATCTTAATCTTCCTAAATGTTGAGTTATTGACAATTTAAAACCACATAGAAAGGATTATGACATTTATATTATTTTATTTAAAGTAGAGTGAAAGTTGTCACTTTTATATTTTTATACCATATCATTTTAAATATAGGGATAAACAAAATATATATTATAATATCAATACCCTTATGGAATATAGAAAATTTATATTCATTTGGTATTTTATTTATAATTTTTTTTTAAACAAATATGTATATTAAATAATTAATCAAAACTCAGGTATTAATTATTTTATCAAGGGAAATATCAAATGAATGATATTAAAAAAATTAAAATAAATATAATTTGGGACAATTAATATTCTAAATTAATTTTATAGATTTTATTTACCCTAATGGATATAGTAAAATATTTTTTTCGAGGTTATCATCTGATCTTGATATTTTTAAAAATCCACGAACTAAATAGTATCAAAATTAACACTCATGATATTTTTTAAAAATAATGTTTTATTAAATTATTTAAAAATTATGAGACATATTTAGAAATACAAAATAATAATAATATGCTATAAATTATTATAAATTATTCATTTATTTTATATTTTGAATAAAATAATCAAAATTAAAAACATTAAATATTGTAAAATTTGTTACCTTAGTAAAAATTAAAATAGATAAATAAGGATTAATTAAAATGAAAACATATAAATTGACATAAAAATTTGTATAAATTTTATTTTTTTTATGATATTTAAATCTCAAAATATCTTATCATTTAATATATATAATTTTTAATGTATTTATATTTATTTTGAAATTATTATAAATTAATAGTTTCAAAAATAACAAACAATTTCCTCTCACCTCAATTATAAAAGGGAACCTCATCCCTAAAATATTCACACCCCTTTTACCCTTGAATATCAAAAAAATATCTACCAATTTAACTTATAATCAACAATATTCACATTCTATATGTTCTGTTCTTCTCAAAAAATCCAACTCTAGTGTTCTTAGGAGTAGATTTGGAGAATGGTCGTCGAAGAAGGGGTAACTTCCTTACCAACTTTTCAAAAGCATTTATTCTTCTGTTTCCTATTATTATGTTGTTTACATTGTAATATAATAAATAAATTATTACCTGTGTTATAATTTTTTATTATGCTTATGTAACAACCATATTCCACCTTCCATCCATCCAATGAAAAAACAAAATCACCATGCGTGCATACGTGCGGCCTACCCTCTCCACGCCGTGGTGTAATCTATTTTTTATCACCATTTATTTGAATGGATATAATTATGGAATTAATAGAAATATATAATAATTATAAAATGATATTTTTTATTTAAATAACATCTATACCGTTCACTTCCATAATTTTTACTCTAAAGGAAATGATGATATCACTTGTGTGTACGTACAGACTACCTTATCGATGACATGATCAGATTCATTTTTCTTATTCAACATTCACGAATGATTAAATAAATGTATATAATGAATAAATATTATATATACTACCTTAATGAAATTATAGAAAGAATATAAATTTAACCTGTGAAGAATAAGTTGGACTTATATAACGAAACATGCTTAGAAAAGATGAAACAATTAACATCATAAAGAAGAGTAATAATGAAATATTATTAAACATGTGATAATATGATCATATGTGATATAATAAAAATAAATATGGTTATTCAATAATATAATAACAATATTTAATAAATCATATAGTGTTTTTTGATACATATAAAGGAACCCTGACCTAAGGTAAGGGAATTTGATCTCACTTTTTATTTCTTTGAGATACATGCCTTATTCATCACTCATTTATTTTATGTGGTGTACATAATACCCCTAAATGTATTTTATAAATTTTTTACTTTAATTTTTATATATTTACATATAAATTTTATGATCTATATTTCATGATGTTTCACGGTTCAAACGTTACCAAATGAGTAAGGTAGTTTGTGTCTCAATTTTTCTTCCTTGAGACACTTGTATTGTTATGAACCTACATTCTTATAAGAGGAGTATATCCTACAATTTTACATGTTTTATTAGGAATATACTTATTTTAATGGTATTATAATCATCTGTTATTGTTATTATTTCATGTGGATTGTGATTAAAATGTTTCCATTAAGTATGCGGCACTTTGAAATGTTTGAATATTATTTTCCTCAAGAAATGTTTTTTAAAATATCTCTTCAGCTCATTTTCAAGGAAAGTGATTTTAAATAAATTCTTTATGGTATAAAGTTTTCCCTTATAATTTTTCAAATATATTTTCAAAGAAAAATATTTTCAAGAATGTTTTATGTTCCAAAAATCATTTCTCAAAGAAAAGGTGATTTTTTAATCAAGAACTATTTTCAAGAGTTCTCTCAAAATTATTTTTTATCTAAGACCATGTTATTTGATGTTACTTATGTTTTAATGGGTATATAAATAAATGATACCATTTTTATTTTTTATTTAAATGTTTTAAATTTATTATGGATAGGTAATTATGATTTGTTTTATATGAGTCATTCTATGATGAAGTGTTTTATGAAACCCATTTCTTTTCTTGTGTGATGAAAGATCTATGTTCTTGTGGCACATATAAGAATGATTTAATTATGATATGGTTGGTATATATATATAATTACAATGAATTGGGTAAGGATTTATATCTCATGATATATAAATTACGCGAATGACAAGTAAATTTGGTTCAGTAATAAAGGGCTGGAACGGCAAGTAAATCTGGTTCAGTAAAACATTGCTAAGATAAAGTGTGAACTCGATTAAGTTTAGGAATTTTTTCACAATTATGGCCTTGGAATAGATTCCTTTGACTCTATGTAAATAATATATGTGATTATTTTTCTGCCACAAATTCCATGTCTTATTCATATGTTATGATTTCATGGATCATGTTCTTTATTTCTATGTGATCCATGTAATATAAACTTATAATATTTATTCCAAAAATCCTGTTTATGATCTTTAATATTTAGGTTATAATATTTTACTATAATTATCATATTTTCATACCCTTATGTTCATATTTATTCTTAAATATCTCTCTTTTTTATCCTTACTGAGCATTTGAGCTCACCCTTTCTTGTGTTTCTTTTCCCATTGTTAAGGAAAAAGATGTCAATTTAGTTTTTATAAGAAGTAATTCACATGGATGATGTTGATAACAAAATATGAAATAATAAAATCTTAACATTATGGTAGATAGCGTGTTTTTATCTATCAACCACTTATTTATGAACCAAAGTTTCTAAGAGTTTTTCCTAACTCCTTGTAACTCTAAACTGAAAAGGTCCTTTGGTATGTAAGTGATCCATTATTTCCTTTTTATGTACTATGTCTATATGGAAAAAAATTGGTCACACATGTAAATTTTATATCTTTGGTGTTGAATCTGGAAGTATGGATTCTGGTATATTACATATAAGATCTACTTAACCTATAAAACCCTATAGGAAAGGTCCGATCCAAAAATATTTTGTGTTTGGTCTTCCCCTTTATAATATTGGGTTATTCTTGACCCATAATATAAAACATTTATCATATTTTATAACAAAATTATAGGATGGATCTACACTAGTATAATATTGGATCATGTTTTTTCCTGTAAAAGTCTTGGTTCTATCTAAACTCAAAAAATACTAAAGGTTAGGATTGATCATTTAAATTTTTTGGATGGGTCTTATATTTTAAGGGGTTGGGTTTTATTATGATCTCATAAAATACTAGGGATTTAGGTTTATCATTCACGTGTGTAGAAGGTGGATGTAAATATTTGTCACTCTCATTCAAAAGTGATATAGCTTAGTGGGGGTCAGTGTCTGAGAGTATAAATGGGATCATTAAGATTTGAACTACTATAAAATTATTATGTTCATATTTTTCTTTAATATGTTTTATATTTTGCATATTTTAGTATATCATTTTGGTTAAATTGTTTAATATTTGGATTGATCAATTTTTTCTCATGATGTTTAAACTCTAAATAATTTAAAAAAAATAAAATTCACCCCCTCTTGTCCATTATCATCAGTCCTTTGAGTCCCAATGTTTGGTATCATAGTTTGTCTCTTATAAAGATATATTGTACTTCATATTATTTTTAATATTAATTATGATTAATTTTTATCCTATTCCTTAGAAACGTTGAGGTAAAGGCCTTTTTTAGTGATGGATGGCTTAAGGAATTAAAATTTTTTGAATCTGAAATTTCCAATGCATTTCAATGGTAGTAAGTATACTAAGTGGAAGATATAAATGTAATATTATATAAAGAGTATTGATATTATATTCTAGTATATTTTAATTAAATCTTATATCTTACCTAAATATGATCAAGTGAATTTGAATGTATATTATACTATTAAACATTATCTTGATTATTATGTCATAAATATTCTTTGTTGTTATTTGGATGCAAATATTTTTAACGAAATTTTTAGTTGTAGTACTCCTCATGAAATTTGGAAACACCTTCAAAAAACTAACTTTGATAAAGGAGATTATATGAAATCTATTTTCTAAAATTATAGAGTGTCCAGACATATGAAAAAGAAGTTTCTACACATGAAAAATGAAAAACACCCTTTTTTGTAGGGGAGATAACTCGAGGTAATTAAAATTTGAATTTGGATTATTCTAATATTGTTTTTATTTTTGTAATTATAAAGGAAATATTAAACCAAATTTTTTTAAGGCCAATAATTAGAGGAAGGTCAAAAATAAATAAAAGAAAACTAAAACTACTATGAGTGATTTTAAAATATCAAGAAATAAGGTTTAAATTCAAATAGAAACTGTAAATTTTATTTTAATGGAAAGATTTTCAAAGGTAAAATATTCACCTTTACGTTATTTTTTAAATAATATTGCTTTATATACTAGAAAACATGGAAATAAATGTGTGACAATTATAAGTAAAAAATAATGATTTAAATTCTTATTCACATGATCCTCTCAAATATAGAAATGATGAGGTATGTATTAAAGTTCTAAAGTAAATATACAATTTATATAAATATAAAATAAAAGAAATTAATTCTATACTTGTGTCACTCAAAGAAAAATATAACATGGTTCATGATAAGAAAAATAATTTATCTATTAAATTAAAAATTTTGAATAATAATTTTTAATACTTAAGGAAGAAAAATTAGATACTAAATGAAAATTGAAGAACCACAACTTCTCCCAAACATGAAAAAGATTTTGATGATTTGGAATATGTTTATAAATAAAATTAAAGAAAGAAAATTAAATTATATAATTTTAGAAATGAAAAGGTTTTTTTAAAGTCTAGTTTAGGAAAAATGTCCTTAAAATTTTAATATTGGAAAGATTTTATATTTAAATAATCGTGTTGATAAATATAATAGACATAGTTTTGATTATTTTTTTCCTACTATGTTTAAACATAATTTTGTAAAAAGAAATTTTTTTATAATTTCCATAATTAATTTATTTAAATGTGAATATTATTGTAATAATACTTGGGATTTTTATTTGATATTCGCTCAATATTTTGGTAACTAATGGGATTTCATGTCTCAATCAAATTTCAAGGTCAAACTATCCAAACCCTATACTACTTGGGTATATTTATTTTTGTACTTTGATTTGTTGGACATTAAACATTTCTTTGTATTTGGGAGATTTTTTATTTAATCTCTGATTTGATATGTTTAGCAGGTGTGACTTTATAGTTTCAAACATGGGATGTTGAAATGAGCATTATAATGTATGTTTAGTATATCATTTTAAGATAGAATGAATGTTTTATCATATTTTATTCTATTATATGTGTAAAATTAATTTTCAAGTTACTAAACTTGAAAAATATTGTATATATTTTAAGATTGATATACATAAAAGTTAAAAATATTTCATTTTGGATATAAAGTATATATTTAATATTTTATCATTTGGTATGTTAGTATTCCCTATTATCTATTTAATATCATTATTTAGCTAGGGAATATTTTATTTCAGTTTTAAATTCTTGTTTATTGGTATGTTATTATCATATAGTTATATTTAAAATTATTTTTTAATATTATAAAATGTTTAGTGTCTCCTAATTATATTAAAATATATTTTTGAAGAAGTTTTAAATACTCGAATTAAAATTATGTTTGTACAGTTTTGATAGTGTCATTTTGAAAGAAAAACATCAATATAGAGGGATTAACTCTTATTCATAATTCTCGATTCATATTGTATATTTCGGTTATTTAATCCTATTATAATATTTTTTTGTGTTCATATTTTTTTTTAAATTATAAAATAGGTAAAAACTATTTTTTTTGGAAAAATAGAAGTTAAAATTCAGGAGGAAGAAATATTTGTTTCCTATTTTTAAATTTTTTCCCTACTTCTGAACTATTCAAACATTCAGGGTACAGGTTTGTAATTCACTTTTTAAAATCATTTACATTTATTAGTATAAACTTTAAAGTTTTTAATATTATTTCAAGATTAAAATATTTACTGTTTTTTTTAATCTGATTTATCAAGATTAAGAGTGTGAACTGGAAAATTGTTCTTTCTATTTTATTTAATATGGAATTCAATTTTTATTTAAACTTGCATATTTATTCAAGATAGAATTATTAGAATTAAGGTGGGGATTTTATAATTTAAATTCATGTTATTTTAATTCATATATAGAACTCATAAATTAAGGTGGATCTAACATTTTTTCAATTTATAAATATTCCTAGAAACCCAATGTTATTTTAATCCTATTTCAAGCTTGTTTAGAATTTGATTTTCATTTGTACATGAGCATGATAAAATTTTAAATCATTTCTCTTCATTTAAAACATGATAAATTTAGTGGAATAAAAAATCTATTATTTTTCTTTATCCATTTTTATTATATAAATTTTTATCATGTGTAGTTTTTTAAATTCCTTTTTAAATAGTTCCTGAATAAACCTTCATGTTTTAAAAAAATATACAGATTTTAGTTTTTTTGATATTATAAAATCCATTTTGTGTGAGGAAGAAATATTATTTTTTTATTATAGAAATATTTTTATTTTGTTACACTTGTGGAGAATCATATTTAATACTCAAGTTCATGGGGATATTAAATGTGTTTATATTCCAAAATTTTAACAGTTACATGAAATCTATAGTAATCTGGAATTTTTTTTAGTTCACTTTTTTTAATTTCGAGAAATATTTTCTTAGGGTTTTATTGTTTTAATCTTTCTCATAGACAGTATTTGATGTCCACTTATTTTTTAAAATTCTAATTTCCATTAAATTTTATTCTATTATGGTTTTATCGTTGATTTTTTATAATCATCTTTTCAAATATGCTCACATTTTTCAATATAAAGTTCTAAAAATATAAATCTGTATAGTGTCTCATTGTCATATGTTTTGTTTGATTTTGGTATAAAAAAGTTTAATATTTATATTATTTTCATTTTTGTAATTTTTTACTTCTATTTATTTTAGTTTGATGATATAAAATTAGTCTGAATATCAAATTTATTAGACCTGATTTTGACAATGTTTAAACATAGAATAGTTAATTTATGAATTCATTTTTTAATGTTTAATTTAGAAGAGTTATTTTTCCTTCTAATTTACATCAAATAGATAATTTATTGAAACATTATTTTTTTGATAATTTCAAAAGGGGGATATATTTTAAATTTATACATGGTTTTTTAAGTATCAGAAAGGGGTATATTTTTAAGTGTCTCTTTTAACCACTTCCAGTTTTGATAATTATAAATATTATTTGTTTTATTCACTCTAATATGATTTTTTAATTGTCTTAGTATTTTTAATTGTGTAATTATAATCTCTCGTAGCTTTATTATGTGTTATTTTTGGTTATTTATCTTATAAATTTATTAAAGTAGGATTTACTTTTATATCTTAAAACACTTTGCTTAAATTATAATAAAATTTCTTATTTTGAAGTTTATTGTATGTTATATAAGTTTTATGAAGTATTAATAGGATAAAATGTCATTCATAACCATTAAATATAATTTATAAAAGTTTTTGTGCTGTTACCGCATAGTAGAATCTAGAAACATGTAGAAAAATTATGATCAACATATTAGAATTTCCAAAGAAAATTATCTTATATACTTAGATAATATATTGGGATACATAAATCGAAATTGAGTTATTATTATTGAGTTTTAAATATATAAAAATTATCTAAATTTCATTATAAAAAAATTATGAATCAATATTTATAATGTTTGAAATTTGGTTAGAGTTCACCACATATTTTAAGTATGAATTCTTCAGTTTTTCCATGCCTGTTTACTACTATATTTTACTGATAACATGAGCTATAGAATTACAATTAAGGTGATTCCTGATTATTTGGAAATATAATACAGTTATATAAATATAATTAAACTGGATACCAAGTTTATTACTCTTATTAGAATGTATATTTTTTATTAAAGTATAAAAATTCAAACTGTATGGAAATTTCATAAATTTACATATGTGATAACATTGGCTATGTCAGAACTCTAGTCACACAATATGATTACATATGAATTTTAGTGACATATATATTTTCATAACAAGGATATTTTACAAATATGATCAAATTTTCTTATATGGTAAAATTCAATTATGTATAATTCAACATTGAAAATTTTAGTCAAGTAGATATTTCTGATATGTAGATATTTCATCTATATGATCAAATCACATATATAAAAAACATAAACATAATAAAATTCCCCAATGTGGTTATGTGAGTTTCTATAGGTTTTTTTAAATATTGAAATATTATCTATTTTATATAATTTTCCAAATTTCTATTTTCTTTAAGTTTATTTTAATGATTATTAATTTTTTATTTTTTTCTAAAATTAGTTAATAATTATTTGGAACCCATTAAAATAAGTTTTTTTATTTATAAATAATTAAATGAGATTCACATGGGATTAAGAATGTATGGATGTTAAGGTTAAAATTTTATAACTTGCGATATACAAAAATAAATTGTATAAAATTTGAGGAAAAATCAATAGAGAACTCATGTGGATATAAATTGTGTATTATTTATGAAAAATACACATAAAATATTTATCTAGGAAATAATAATGATCAGGTTGAATATAATGAAAAGGTGTGAAATTCAAATTAGAATTGTATTTGATTATGAGGTGTTAGTCTTGAATGAGTAATTAAATTATTCCAAGGACTTTATTATTTGTTTTTTTAGATGCATTTATTTTTTATTTAGTTGTTTATTTTTTATTCTAATGTGATTATTTTTATATAATGGGTTTCATTTTTTAAAATTATATCAAATCTAATTAAAATATTATTCAACATGAATATTCTATTTTGGTGATTTAGAATGGATAATCATTGATTTTAAAGTGAATAAAATAGATTTTGAAATTTTTTATAGAAAATACTTAATGCATGAAGTGAAGAAGATGATATCATGACTTTTATTTGTGCTTTCATGATGCATATTTCACATTTGAGCCTTATAGATTTATGATTAAACTGATTTCTAATGTAAACTATTGTTTTACTGAAATTTATTATTTCAATATCATTATGGGCCTGGTCTATAACCAAACCAACTACTTTCATCTTCAAGGACAACTATTCACTCGGTTAAATTGTTTTATTCTTTCACTATTTTATAACTATCAAAATGTATAGTCCACACTTAGTGCATATTTCACGGGGTTATAAAACCCATAGAAAAGGTATATATGGGTTTAGTTTATCACATTATTAGACTATTTTCCACTTCACCCATAAAATAATAAATGAATAGACCACTCTTATAAGATTCTGGGTTCAGTTTTTCCCCTTCAAAAACTATGTTTCTCTTGAATCGTAACATAGAATACATTAATACATTACCTTTAAAAGTCTAGGTTGGGTTTTCACTTCTAAAATACTAGGTTAGTCTTTTGTCCTTAAAATTTTGGGTTCTGCCAAAACCCAAAAAACTAAATAGTTTAGGGTTGATCCTATCAAATTCTGGGTAGGGTATTCTCTTGTAAAAGGATTAGTTTTTGTCTGAACTAGTAAAATATAAGGGAATTGGTCTAATCCTCTAGATGGTAAAAATTCTCATTTAAATATTTTCTACTCTCTATAAAAATTGGCATACCTTAGGGTTTAATACACTAGGTTGGGGTGTGGATAGTAAATATAGGATCATTCAGATCCTAACTATAATAAAATTCTTGTGTCCATCATTTACTTCATCAAATTTTCTATTCCCACTTTTTTCTTATATCATTGCAGTTGAATTGTTAAATATTTAAACTGGTCACATTCTAACCCTAAAGAATAAACTCTAATTGATTTTTAAAGAAATATAATTCAACCCCACCCCCTTCAATTTCCATCACCCATTTGGGAAAAAACATTTGGTATCAAAGGTTAGCTCTTGTAAGGATAAATGGGGATTCATATTATTATTTAAATTAATTACGCTAACTTTTTTTCCAAGTCTTTAAAAATGCTAGGGGAAGTATATTTTTCAGTGATGGATAACTTAAGTAATTTAAATGGTTTGAATCTATTATTACCCCCGCATTTCAATATTATCAAGTATACTCATTTGAATATCAAGAGAGAAGACAATCTAAAGAGTATTGATATCCTATTTTGTGAAATTGTGATTAAATATTCTATTTTTACTAAATATTATATGGTTAATTTTAATGTAGAAGATACTATAAAATTTTATCTTATGTATATGTTTATGAATATTCTATATTTTTTATAGAAATAGTTCAGTAAAAATTTCTAGTAGTAGCATTGCTCATGAAATTTATAATTTTTTTTAACAAAACTACATTCTAAGAAGTTGATTCCATGAAATATGTTGAATTTAATTATAAAAATTATGGAAACATTATAATGTGGTGTTCATAAAATAAAAATGGAAAACTAATTTCTTGAAACCGAGATCACTCAAAGTAATTTCCACTTAAAATTAGAATTTGGAATCATTTTTGTTATAGTTATAGGAAGAAATGACATATTAAAACGAGTTGTCCAAAGCTCTAAAATTTCAGGAATGTCAAGGAGAGAGAAAATAAACCTATAAATACTTAGAGGTATTTAGAAATATTAATAAATGAGGCTATATATAAAAAAATATATTTCTCATGCTGTGTTAATGGGAAGATATTTTAAGGTAATATATTTTCTTTACATTCTCCCTGATAATATCTCTCTTCATATGATAGAAAAAATAAAAAATAAATGTGTGAAAAGTATATGTAAAAAAGGTTATTTTAATTATGATTATCAGGATTTTATCAATTTTGGAAATGATAAACCACCTATTGAAGATATAAAATAAATTTGTGTTTCTTATGAATATCAAGTAAAAGAAATTACTACTTTATATGTGTCACTTAAATAGAAATGTATAAGGGTTCATGAAAGGAAATTAGATTTATATCTTAAATTAATGAATGTTAATTCAAAAATTATAAATATTAAGGAATAAAATTATTTTTTAAATTAAAATATTAGAAATATAGCTTAGTAAAAATATGAAAAGGTTTGGGATGATTTTGAAAATGTTCAGAAACAAAATTAGTGGCTGAAAAATGAATTTGATAAAGTTATAAATGAAAAGGTATGTTTGAAAAAAAAATTATTATAAATTTTCTTCAAATGTTTATATTGGATTGATTTATTATTCACGTAAATTTAAAAATAAACTAAAGATATATGGTTTAGATACTTCTATTCCTACTATTTTAAATAATAATTTTATAAAAGGAAATTATTCTAGAATTTCTTTATCTAATTTGTTTAAATATGGATCTTAGTATTTTATGCTAATGATTGTTCTTAGAAGTTCACTCAATGTTTTTTTAATAAATGGAAATTAATTTCTAAATGATATTTTGATGAAAAATAATCTAAATACTCCAATATAAAGTTAACTAATGTAATATACTCAAATTATTTGAAAATTAAACTTTTACTTATACCTGAGAGATTTTTTTGATCCCCAATTTATTAAGGTTGGCATGTGTGCCATCATAGTTTCAAACTTGGAATGTTGGTATGAGTTTAAGAAATTATTTTCAGTGTTTAATTTTTGGATATCTGGTAATTGTTTTTTCATAAGGATGTTATCATAAATGTTAAATTATATTTTGGGTTAGTGAACTTGAGTAATATAGTACTTATTTTAATATGAACTGAAATAAAATTAAAATTTTTTCATTCCAAACAATATCCATATCCTTAACATTCTATAATTTGGTATGTTTTCATGCCCTATAATCAATTTAATATCCTTATTTGGATAGTGAATATGTTATTTCAATTGTAAATTCTAGATTACTAACATGTCATTATCATTTGGTTACATTAAAAATTCAATGAATATTATAACATGTTTCATGGAACCATATGATATTAAAATATTTTTTAGATGAGTTTTCTCCACTGTAATTAAAATTATATTTATACTATTTTGATAGTGTCATTTTAAAGGAAAGTATCAATTTAGGGGGAGTTACTCTTATTCTTAATTCTGAATACATCTTCAATATTTCACATATTGAAAAAAAAATAGTTCTAAATATGTAGAATTTATTTTTTAAATTTTAAAATATGCATGGATTGGTTTTTTTTTTGAAAGATAGAATATAAAATTATGGTACTTGCTCTTATTCTTTAATTTGTGCATAGCTTCTGATCTATTCAAAAATTTAATTCATATATTTTAAATTCACTTATTAAAATCTATTTAGTTTAATTGTGAATTCCTTTAATATATATAATCTATTTTCAAGATTCAAAATAGTAATTTTTTTAAATTTAAATCTTATATTCTTATATTAAGAGTGTTTGATTAAAATGTATTTTCACTATTTTATTTATATTAGAATTTAATCTCTCGATAAATTAGTCTATTAATTTAATATAGGGTAGTTATAATTCATGTGGATATTTTCCATTTTTAATTTATATTATTTTAATTGAAATTTAGAATGCATCAATTAAGGTAGTGCTAACTTTATTTAAACTCTAAAATTTTCCTAGAAAATCAATCTTATTTTAAGTCTCTTTTAATCATGTTTGGAATTTGATTTCAGTTTATACTAGAGTATAGTGATATTCTAAATCACTACACATCAATAAAATAATGAAAAAAGTGTTAGATAATAAAATTATACATTTTTAATTGTTGTAAATTTATACAGGTTTAGAATAGATAGTTTTTTAAAAATCCATCCTTAAAAATATCAAGAGTAGAATTTATGTTTTAAAAAATGTACCAATCTTAGTTTTTTAAAATTATAAAATTTGGTTGTGTATGCTAAAAATATATCGTCGTTAAATTTAAAATATATTTTATTCTGTTACGATGGTGGAGAATCATATTTAATGCTCAAATTCAGGTGGGTCTTGGATGTGTTTATATACTAAAATGTTTAAATTTAGAATAAATTTGTAGTAATCTAATTTTTTTCTCAATTTACTATTTTTAATTTATGTACACATTTTCTTATTGAATTATTTTTTTTAATCTTTATCATAGAAAATAGTTTATTTTTAATTATTTTTTAAAATTTTTCTTTATAGAAAAGATTATTTAATAAATTTTATCTCATTGATTTTTTATTAACAACTTTTCAGATTGTATCTAATTAAAAAATATAATGTTAAAATGATATAAAAATTTATAGTGGATAATTTGAAAATATTTTTTATTTAATTTTATATGAAAAGTTTTAATATTTGTCTTATATTAATTTTCAAAAAGTTTTTATTCTGTTTATTTTAGTTTAATCATATAAAAACATCTTGAATATGAAATTTATTTGATCTAATTTCCAGAATGTTTAAACTTAGGGGGATTTAAATTGTGAATACATTTTTTTTATTTAATTTATAAGATTTATTTTATTTATCATTAACAAAAAAGTGATAATTTATGGAAACATTACCTATTTTATAATTTTAAAAAGGGAGGGAATTTTTAAAATTATACTTGGTTTTGTAATTAGAAAAACGTGGGTGATTGTTGAGTGTCTCCTTGAACCACATCATGTTTTTATAATTGTAAAAATTATTTTTTTATTCCTTATAACAACATTATTTAGTGGAATTATTAGTGTTATATTTAGTTTTTTATCTTAAATATCGACTAATATAGTCTTTACATTTATTTCTTATAATTATTTTCTTAAATTATCTTAATATTTCATGTTTTCATAGCTCATAAAATTTTATATAAGCTTCATGAAGAGTTAATTGGAAAACTATTTCATTAAGGTTACATAAATATCAATTATGCATTGTTTTTTATTATTACAACATAGCTGAATTCAGAACCACGTAGCCAAATCATGATCCATGTATCCAAATTTCAAAAATTTGGAATATTAATTTTTTTTGTGATATATTAGGTTATAAACTTCAAATTGATTTATTATTATTGTGTTAAAAAGCTGATAAAATTATATACATTCTATTAGAAAACACAAAATTCTAAATTCTTATAGATCATGTCCCAAATTTGGCTGGATATCATATCATGTTTTCAATTTGAATATTTAATTATTTTTTAAAATATTCTTCTATTTTAATTTAGTTATAAAATGAGGATTATAAGCCTAATTAATGTGATTCTTTATTATTTAGAAATATAATACAATTATTTAAATAAATTAAACTAGAAAGTTGATTCTTTCTATTAAAAGGTTTATTTTTGTCTAAATTATAAAAATCCAAGCTATATGTAAATTCTAAAAAACTTATTATGTGTGAACTTCGGATACATGATAAATTTGTCTACATGAGAACTCTGGTTAAATGGAGTTAGTTATTTAGAAAATTTGGTTATGCATATATTTTGGTTATCTATGTATTTCACCCATTAGATAAAATTCACTTACATTTTAAAATTTAATTATGTTGAACTCAGATATGTAAATTTAGGTTATTTTGTTATTTAGTTTACGTGAATATTTATCATACATGATAAAATTTCATATATTAAAATCACCAACTTATTAAAATTCACCTATGTGATTATGTGAGGTTCTATATGTTGTTCTAAATCAATAAATATTTCTTATTTTAAATAAAGTTTTATATTTCTATTTACTGAAGTTTATTTTGAATATTTGTCATGTTTTAATTTCTCTAAAATTAGTTAGTAATTATTTAAAAGTATTAAAAAAAATTTAGATTTTTTATAAAGAGTTAAAAGAGTTTCATAGGGGATTGAATATTTATAGTCATTCATGCTGAAATTTTGAAACTTAATATATTTAATAACTACCCAGACCTTCCTGAATTTTCCTTTGTGGTTTCTAAGGGCCTTTAGAAGTCAAAATAGTGTTAGGGGTCGTATTTCCCCAAAAATTATCATGTATTTATCGTGGACACAGTTTTACTATAACATGTTGGTCTTATTATCATGTTGGTCTCACAGTCATAGGTGGCCTCATTGGAATAGACTCATAGTAAGAGGTTGTTCTAATGATCATAGGTGGACTCACAACTGTGTTCACATTGTAAAAGGTTGATATAATATAATAAATTTTATCTCATGGTCATAGGTGGCCTCAAGATTATAGTCTCGTGGTATAAAGTTGGTCACATAGTAGTAGGTTGGCCACACGGCCATAGGTGGCCATACAATCGTACTCTCATGGTAGAAGGTTAGTCTCACTATAGAAACTTATTCTCATGGTCTTAGGTGGTGTCATGATCAAAATCCCATAGTACCATGTTTGTCTCAAGGTATTAGGTTGGTATCATAGTAGTGGGTTGGTTTCATAGTCACATAGGTGGGTTTCATGGTTAGATGTTTCTTTTTTTTTTGTTATCAAAATTTCCAATTTTTTCCAGAATGTCATAAATTTAATTTTTATCATAAATATATTTTTGAACCCATTAAATATGAGAAATTATGTTCCATTCAAGTAATTTATTTATATCATTTCTCTATTAAAATTATGAGTCAATTAAATGTATCGTTTCACATGTAAATTAAATGTAAATTAAGGGGAAAAGTTGATTGTGTTAATTGTAGGGAAAATCATATTTGGCAACTTCAATGTATGAAACCTTTTCCATTTGAGTATTCATTATTTTCATTAATTTTGGAAAAACCTCCATCTGGTTCCTGGACAATGAAGAAACATTTTTTCTATTATGAGCCTCCCTATTAATATATATGGGAAAGTTCAATAATTTAGTTCATGCTCTATTTTTCTATAATAACGAAAAATATTTAGGGTAGTAGTTTTTTAAAATTTTGTTTTACCTTTCTCTATAAAATTTAAAAATCGATTAAGACCATACCATCAGGATATCGAAGTAAAAATATCGTCTTATTTACACCCTTTTTTCTATCTAGTTTTTTTTTTGAAACTTCTTTTCTAAGTAGGTAATCCTTCATCTATCCCTCTTTGGATATACATATGGGAATATTATTATTTTTAATTCCCTTGTGTAGATATTACACACTAGATAAATAAAGATAATTAGTTATCTATTTTAAAATTCAAGGGGAACACATAAATCATATGGGTTTTACTTGTTCATTTGTTTATGATTATATAGTTCTCTGTTATTTTTTTCAAAATATGATTTATGTTGAGATAAATTTTTTTGTGGTAATTTAATTGGTAAACCACATTGTGTTTTTCGATTAAACTCATTGCACTTGAAAAAGTATAAGAATGTATATCTGGTTAATAAACTCATTTCCTATGAAATCTCAATTTTGTGTGGGAATACTATTTAAATTAATAAATATTTTTGATTAAATCTATTTTTGAAGAAAAATGTGAATGTATGGTGGTTTTGGTCAGTTGTGTATATGATTTGGGACGGTAGTGAAATGGGGTTTATTTGAATTATATGAATGGTTTGTTATGTTTTTTATTGTGAAGTTTCCTGATAGCTGTGAAATGAGATTGAAATGTTGACATGGATCATGATGTAGAATGGGTTGAAGTGATTAATTAAAATGGTTGAAAATTAATGTTTAGAATATAAAGTAATGTGAATAATGTACAATAAATGTGTTGGAATTAAATATTAAATGAATATGGTTATTAAATAAATTTGTAGAGTAATTTTAGAATTTGTGTAAATTTTTTTCTCCCTTTTTGTGAACCTCTAGGTTGGGATTATATGTTATCTATCTACTTTTTACTTTTATGAGATTTATATACACACCCCACTGGAGTCATATGTTAACATCGATGCCAAAAGGTTTTTGGTTCCAGGTTTTTTTTTCAAAATCAATGATGGTGATGATGGATGGCTGGATACCCCTGTTTTCCCAATCTCTCTTCCAAGCGAGGATGATATACACAATATATGACGGATAGAAGTTAAAATTACACTATAGGGGGTGTTTTATGAGAGGATTAGATGTTTCATAGTGGGGATCATGCGTGGTAAGATGAGAGAATGAGGTTTATGTCCTTTATGTTCATGATAACATACAATGATGGTTATTTTAGTGGTTTATGTATTTTGGTAGCCTAGGTTTGTTTGACTGGAAAGCGACATGGTGGCCCACGTGTCTTTTAAAAGGATGTTTTACAGTTTTCGAGTTGTCTTTAGGCATATTCATTAAGAAAAGGTTGTAAAATCTAACACATATGAAATTGGGATGTGAGAGTAGAAAATTTGTGGGAGAGTGGTGTGGGGTACCCTATATTGATATAATTCTTATTTTAAAACTAAAATAGGATGATTTTTTTATTGTATCTTCCAAATTGAGGATCTGATTGGTTAGTTTTCCTATTTAGGTTCATTTTGGTTCTACTGTTTTCTCACGGGTGCATTTGCATGCTCATTTGACAAGTGCATGGGACACCATGGGAATTATCCTACTTATTATACTTATTATGATAACCCGGAATTTATAGAATGTTTTTTTAGGTTTATATGAGGAATATAAGGCCTAATCTGGACATTACTAGCTTAGATATCAGAGTTGTTTCTAAGTCACTGCAATAGGTTTGTCTCTTGGTACATTATTTGGGGACTCTAATTATGTTTTTTTTACTTTAGACAGGAATGATGAGATGGTTTTGAGTTTTTTTATTTTATGTGATGTTATTTCTTAGTGGTTTTTATTCTATCTCCATATAATATTTGTACTAATAAGGGTAATTTCTACCATATATGATATATTTATACCGTCGGTACTATTTACCAACCGAGAGCCTAGTGAAGGTGGGACTCCGGGGGTTATTGTCTATCTTCTTTCATTTTCATCCGAGGAGGGGTGCCTTTATAGGTAGTGGTTCATTATACAGTGGTATCAATGGTAGGTTGATATTTATGTTTGAGTATAGAGAAAGTAATTGTAAGGATTGCATGAGTTTTTAGGGAAACAATTCTAGTCGATCTCTGTTCCTGACAAAGGCAAGGTAGACCAACTAGGACATTAGATTTTATCCCCCCATCATGATCTAACACCTAGACCCTGATTTCACTGAATGACCATGTGAGGATGTTCTTATCATAGGGTGGATACCTAGTATACATTCATGATTCATGTTTGTCATTGTTACTGTCTAAATTAAGAGATATTGGGAAACTAAAGTGAATTAATTAAATGATCCTTAATAAAATTCTATACTAATGTGCTTAGGGAACTTTTTTTCTTTTATTTTTAGATCTTTGACATCATATGAATGTAGTTTAGGATAAAGGGGGTTATCTAGATGACTTGATTGACCACCAAAGTATTGATCCACCCGAATAGGGTGATTGGTGGTGGAGTACATTTCATGCCTTTCCACATCAAGATTAGGATAAGTATGGTGGTAACACCTTTGATCTGGAGATGGATCACCCGTTTTAGGAGCTCGATATTTCCTTCATTTTAATACAAGACTAGGAAGAGTACTAATTCATACTATCAGTTAGTCAGATGGGTGGTGAAACATGTCTGGGTGTATGTTTTATCTTAGGGAGAGGAATGAGACTGATGTTTCTTGGGCATACTTCATTGGGAGTTTCATGTGGAGTTCCTATCATTGACCATGAAGGGATTAAATAGGTAAGAAATTATCTCTCTTCAGTATGTTAGTATGTCTCTTATAGAAATTGAGATCATGTTTAAGGATCTTGTTCACCCCCCCCCCCCCCATCGATATTTCTCTTGGTGTGGAGTCCCATGCACGACATCAGGAGGAGGAATTATAACCATTTATTAAGTATGTAGTTACTCTATTTCATTTGTTGACATATTTGGAAGTGTAAAAGAAGGAAAGGGGGAATGAGAATATGAACTAAAAAGAGGGGATATCATGAAATAGAATATAATAGGTTTACTTAAAGAGTATAGATGTTTTTTGTAGGTCTTAGATTCCAATTCCTTTAGAGTTTTGACCCACATGGAGTATTCTAATTTATTCTGATCCATTATTTCTAGGGATAGTGGATTTTTAAAATATTATAGGGGATTAACATTCACACTATTTACCAAAAGTTGTTTTAGCTACCATCAAGCTCATTGATAGAAAGATCCTGGGGGTGGTTTGGTTTTGGTGGTTAATCTCAACCACAGCAGCAATAGAGGTTTCCATTAATTATTCAATAGCTAAGAGGAGATGTTATAGGTAGAGGTTAGCCTGATGATGGCCCTTGTCCTTTCAGTCCTCTTCTTGAGTGTGTTTGAGGAGGTGGTATTCATCTATTAGGTGGGGGATTTAGGCATTGAAAGTTGCATTTTATAGAGATGGTGACACCATACGGACGAGAGATTATGAGAGTTACAATTATCTTATTTTAAACCCTTATTTTTGGTTTGTTTGATTCAAGAGCCTTACACTATGGTTTCACCTACCTTATTATGTGATATATGATTGTATGTTGATAGGCATCCTATACCCTTGGTTTTGACTACTCCATTTGAAGGGAAAACCTTCTTGTGTGATGTGTTCCGTCGATATATGCTGATGATTGGGAAAAATTAGTCATGTGGGTATTTATCCTTACTATAGATAAAAAATACTATATCATCCTTGAAGTTTATTGGTTATATTTATTATGTGTTTTTATCAATTTCATCCATAGGAAGCTCCCATTATTAGATTTGGATGTTTAGGATATAGTTTTCATCAGTAAACAATGTTTTCAAGTGGGTAGTACGCATATGAAGCCCCTATTTTCTATTATCAATGAACTATCAGAAACTTTAGTGGGTTCTCAGATGGGAGAGACTCGCGTAGTTATCAAGGAATTTCTATATGTCTTCCCTAAGGAAGTTGTAACACTACCACAAGATGTTATGCCGACTTTAGGATAGAGTTTCAACCGATTGTCTCTAATATTTTCATGGATATTTATCAGATTCTACCCTCTAAGGTGTGGGAGTTTAGAACTCATATAGATGACTTGATGCAGAAGGGCTTCATCTAGAACATTTTGTCATCATGGGGTGCCCAAATGTTATTATCTAAGAAGGTAGATGGTAGGTTGAGCAAGTGTATGGACTATCAAATGTTAAACCAAGTGAATATCACGAATATATACCCTCTTCCAAGTACCAAAAATATTTTCATCCAATTGAGAGGAGTTATTTGGTTTTATAAGATTGATTTATGGCTAGGGTACCACCATTTTAGGGTATAGGAGGAGGATATCCCGAATACTACCTTGTGGTGTAGGTATGGGTACTTCAAGTTCTTAGTCATGTTATTTGGTTTCATGAACACACTAGATATGTTCATGGGGCTCATAAAATCAATATTCCTTGAGTTATTGGACCATTTTTTAGTCATGTTAATTGATGACATATAGATCCACTCGAATCCCAAGGAGGATCATGTCTGTCATCTCATATATATCTTGTAGGTACTTTAACACCACTAGATCTTCATAGGGTTGTATAGGTGCAAGTTTTAGATGCATGAGGTGAATTTTATTAGGCATTTAGTGTCCTAATAGGGTGTATCCATGGACCCATGGAAGATCAAGGTAGTTTTTTCTTAGGAAATTCCCAATAATGTGGTAGAGGTTCACAACTTCCTTTGCCTCATAGGTTATTATCGATGGTTCATATCATATTTTTCATGGATTGTGTCCACATTGATTCCTCTAATAAGAAAAGACCAGGAATTGATATCGATTTATCATTGTCAAGTATCATTTGACTACCTTATGGGGAGATTGATCGGTGATTTGGTGCTTCAGTTTCTATAAGAATGTGTGATGTTTGAGGTTTTATATCATGATTCTCTTCAAGGATTGGGATATTTCTTGATGTGGAATATTTCAATGATCTTCAATGGGTTTTTATTTTTATATCCCCATGAGAATAAATATTTCACTCAAGTACTGGAGATAGAAGTTATTATAGACTTATTAGCTCATCGTAGAAAACCTTATCAACTTTATCAATCATTAGATCTTGAGGTATATATTCTCTCAACACAACATGAATCTTAAACAATAGTGGTGGATGGAGTTCATTCAGGACTATTACTTTGAGATCTCCTACACTATTATAAGGGGAAATATCATGGATGATGCACTGAGAAGGAATTCAAAATTAGATGTTGTTTAAATTTTCAAGGATTCCTAGAGGTTGATGTAGATATTAGAATCAATGCACCAATATTCAAGTGTGGTTAATAGTGGATGTTTCTTATTTTGTATAATAGTGAAGTCCTCTATGATGTGGTATGAGTATCCATGTGGTGACTTAGGGACTGAGATGATGTGTGACTAAGATATCTAGGGTGATGCCCTAGAGGGATGGTTGGAGGATAGATAGATTCAAATGTTGTTTTAGGGTATTGTATTCTTCCCCTTGGAAATATAAGGGAGATTCATTCATGAGTTTCACCCCTAACCTTTAGTGGTTCATCCCAAAGTATCTAATATATAAAATTTTTCAGGGCACAAATTTAGTGTCTTAGGATGAAATAAAAAGTGGGATATTTTGTGGCTCAGTGTCTAGTTTCTAGTAGGTAAAGGTAGAACATCATGTTCCTAGTGGTTTTTTCATCCCTTTGATGTCACAAAGTTTAAGTGGGATAACATATCTATGGACAAAATTATATAATTACCCCAGAATCTAGGTGTATATTATTCTATCTAGGAAATCATGGATCGGGTGATTAAGTCACCTCACTTCCTACCAATCATGTATTTCAGTGCCCTAGATGTTCTAGAAAGAAGTTATGTCGATGAGGTCATATAGTTTTATGGAGTTCTAAGGTCCATAATCTCATATTGGGATGATTTTTTACCCATTTATTCTGCAGAGAATTTCAATATTCTTTCTTAACTCGGTAACATATTCTCACTATTTCCCACCATCATATAAATATATATACAAAGTGGTAATCCAAAAACTGGAGGATATGTTTTGGGTATGCATCATGGATTTGAGTAGATCATGGTAAAATAACATTCATTTGGTTTATTTCACCTATAAAAACAATTAAACCTATTCTATCATCATGGATCCCTTTGAGTTGTTGTATGGGAGGTCATCTCATTTTCCCTTATGTTGGATCGATATTGGAGGGAAATATGTTCTTGGATCCAAGATAGGGCAGAGTGTGACCAATAATGTTCAGGTAGTTTGGGATAGGGTGATGGTAGTATACGAAAAATATAAATCTTATACCAATTGAAGGAGGAGGCCCTTAGAGTCCTATTTTGGAGACCACGCCTTCCTAAAGGTTTCCCCTCATCATGGGAAGAAATGTTTTTGTAGGGGAAGCAAGTTTTAACCATATTTTTTATACCTTTTGAGGTGTTGGGACATGTTTTTGTGGTATAATATCAATTTGTTCTTCTTCTATAGATATAAATTATCCAAAACATCTTTCATGTGTCCTAGATTCATTGGTATCTTTATGGTGAATCTTACATTATTGACTGGGTAGATTTAGATATCAAGGATGACATGACATTCCTTGATCAACCAGTAGAGATCTGGGATCATCAAGGGAAAGTGATTTATGGATAAAATATCCCCTTGGATCATGTGATTCAGAGGAAGGGTTCCTTATTGGAGAGTGCTTTGGAGAGTGAGACTGAAATATGTTCCTAGTACCAAGAGTTGTTTTGAATTTTACCATGTTTTGTTATACTTTTATGATGTTATGTTCAGTTGTTGTGAATATATGGGATTTTTTTATTCTCTTATTGAATATGTGTGATATTACATCCAAAAATACAAATATGGTAAAACCCTTCATGATTAAAACATGTTATATTTATCACACACTTTCAAAACCATGTAGGAGATTTAGTGTTACCCAATGAAAAAAATGTATTGATATGGAAAGTGAGTTTCCTTGATTAGTGTGCTTGTGGTTGTATTGTGTGATGGTTTCGAAATTTTTTGGGATTGTACTTTTAGAGGTTGATATGGTGGTGAATATGGTTAAATATAATAGTGGTGGTTTTTGGACTGGTTTTCATAGTTGGTAATAGTGTTTTAGTTACTATAAAATCCCTAAGTCTTATCTTATCAGGAGGTTATTTAGTCCCTTTTTCATGTTTCAATTGATTTTTTATTCTTGAGTAATATAATTGTTTAAGGGTTATTTTTTATAATGTTATAGTCTTTCTCAATAATTCCATTATGGTTTCTCGGGGCTTTGAGGTGTGAAGGGGCTGTTTGGGGTATTATTTCCCCCTAAAATTCTCATGTGGATCTGATTTTGGAATTATCATGGTATCAGGTTGGTCTCATGATATTATGTTGGTCTCAGGGTAATAGGTGGTCTCGCAGTAATAGTCTAAAAATAGTAGGATGGTCTCATGGTAATATGATTCTCTAACAATGTCAGATGGACACATTATCACAATATCATGGTATCATGATGGACTCATGGTCATAGGTAGCCTTGTGGTTATAGTCTTAATGTAGCCGGTTAGTCTCACAGTAATAGGTTGGTCTCATTATAGTAGGCTGGTCTCACTGTATCTGGTTAGTCGCATGGAACTAGGTTTGTCTCATAGTAGTAGGTTGTCCACACAGTCATATAATCCCTTCATATAATCATAGGATTACTTTTCATGGAAGTAGGTTGGTATCATGGTAGAAAACCCCTTATCATGATCATCGGTTTAGTTCACTATCAGAAATTTTTCTATTTGGTTTTAAAAATTTCTTATTTTACCCAAAATATCATAAATAAAACATTTTATCATAGATATAGTTTTGAAATCCCTAAATAATGGAAATTATTGGTTTCTCAGAGAATTTATTTATATCCCTTCACCCATAAAGTCTAAAGCTATTAAATGGATCATTTCTCTTGTAAATTAATTGGAAATTAAGGATCAAAGTTGATCATGTTAACCGTAATAAAACCCATGGTTTTCCTCATACCCTCACTACTAGATCTAAATCTCATAAGAACATGCATTACCTTAGTTGATTGATACTAGGTGTAAAATCCTAGGTAAAACCAACCTTAATTACAAAATCAAAATTATTATTGTATATATTACATATAAATAATCTTTTTAGGTTTTTTGGTGGTAGATAAATAGGACAAAACATAAAATGATAAATCCCATGTTCATTCTATCAAATGGAAAATTCTCCCATTATATGTGAAGTTAATTAATTTATGATAAGTATTCAACATCTCCCACAAAATCCCCCTCACATGATATCTTTTGAAACATGTGACCTATACTACCTTCCTCCATAACCTGTAGAAATGGAAAACATAAAAATGGGTTAGCTCAATTTCTTAGTAATTGAAACATAAAACTGAAATGATACTGGTATAAACATGATATAAATAATGTGGAAGGAATAGGTAAAACTATGAAATTGTAATAAATATTAATATTAGGATCATTCTATATTCATTCCAAAAAATTAAAACATATATATCAATAATACTAATCTCATACTGATAGAATTCATAATGTTAGAGGTCAAAAAACTATTCTAAAGGCATTATTCTCAAACACAATACTTAATGTTGAGACCACATTCAATACATTCTAATTTCAAGTATTTTTTCTAAGAAAATATTCACTTACGTGAAGATGTATACACCAAAACATAGCCTATTTTTTCTCATGATATCAATAAATGCATTGAGGGTAAATTTAATCCCACCCCCCCCCCCCTTCACTTGTTTAATTACAATGCGATATCCATAATAAAAATGAATAAAAAATATATAATAAACATTTCAAAAAATCATCCATATTGAAAAAACAACATGTGGAATGCCAATAAAATAAATCATGTTAATAAAAGGAATAACCTGATCATAACCCATTTGAAGGAAGACGGTTAATTTTTAAACAATAAATATCCAAATTGATAATAATAATATATATTAGAATACCAATAATTTTCCCCATGTCAATAAAATATCTTACTTTATTGACGAACATCAAAAATTTGATATTTTTTTAAAATGTGATGTTCACACCATATAGAGTAATGGGTATGTTACTGTGATGATACTAGATTAAAATGATTATAAGCTATCTGGAGAAAGAAAGTGTATTGTTTCAATAGAATATATCCCAAGTTTTTATATATATTTATCAAAGGGTATATGTGTTAGGAATTTACATCCCAATAAATAAATTATATAATACCACATAATATAATCAAATGGTATAATTTACTCAACTTATATTAAATAAGTTCAAAGAATGATCATTACTCAATGAATGAAAATTGAGTAAACAAAAATAATCGCTATTAGGGAAAAATATGAATCACCTTCCACATGAATTTGGGGACATGATTTTGATAGTAAATCCCATTAAATATATTGAAGATAAAATTCATGGGATATTAAATAAATAGAACACCATAAAAGTGAACATGGTGCCTAAAATTTATTATGTTAGAAAGAATGAGAAATGAGACCAAAAAAGTACTTATGGATTAGAAAAATTTGAATAAAAAATAATTGAAATATAGAGAATGAAATTGTAATTAAAATACAATGATAAAATGATAATTAATGATATTTTATCTCAGATATAAAATATTTAAACCACGTAAATGAAATTAGGTGTATAAATATAATTCTTGTATCAATGGTGGGAATTGAGAAAAAAACCTTACCTCTTATACTAACCTATAGCAACATAATTAAACCTCATGTATCACAAAAATACATTTCTTAATCACAAAATTTAGAGAATTACTCATTTCCATTTTCATTCATACTCTTCATAAGTTTTAATTATCTACAATAATTCTTCTCATTTTCAACATCATGGGTTTATAATTATGATCATTTGTACTAGTTTCATAATAGATGATACATATTTATTTTCCCTTAAAATTTCATCATTATTAAATCATATAAGAAACTATAATAGATGTTATAATATATTTTATAAATTTTTAACTTCATTTCATGTCATTTTGGGTTATGAACCATTATGATGAAATCCGAGACGATCATTTTTAGTGATTCCAAACAAACGAAAGAAATTTTCCAAATCAATAATTTAAATGTTGATATATCCTTAACAAAACCAAAAAAAATTATTTTCATATTTATATCATATTACACTAGTAAATAATTTCTCATAGTCAACCCTGACATAATTTATAGTATTGTTCGATTAAGTGATGAAACTGACCTGAACAAGAACATACCCTGATTTAAAGAATGGGTATGAGGTTATTTAGTTATGATATAATTATACTATAAAAATAATTACCTTATTTGGTGATAATTAGTTTGATATATCAAAATTATAATAATATATAATAATAAATAATGTATATGAAAACATTACATAATTTGATTAAAAGATTTTCCTTAAAGCACACTAATTTTAAAAAATAAAATTAAAAATGATAATTTTTTGATCATATCATTAATAGGTTATATAATTTTTCATAACATAACCATAATTATCTAATAAAAATAATATTTATACATATATCTCTCCTTTTACTATGGTGAAGGAAAATGAAACGTGTTACGTCGTGGAGGTAGTAGTTCTCACAATGCACGAATGATAGTTTTGTATTTATTAATGGATGGGATATGTGAATAAAAAATTATAATACCACATATATAATAACATTAAAGTGTCTAAATGAAACTCATATAATTATATTTTTGTTATAAAAAAATTAATGGATAAAATTAAGAAGATGAACTAACTAGTTATCAATACTCATGTTGGGGACATAAATTTTCCTTCAAAGTGTCCTTGAATTCGAGGTGCTTAGGCTAACTATGAGTGACTAGAGGATTATTTTATTAGGATAGGGTTATAAAGAGATTAAAATGGAAGATTTTTTAGAAGAAATATTAATGTAATTTGTGTCTTCAAGTGGTGAATCTCCTACCATTTTACAAGTCAAAGAAATGATAGTTTTGTGAATGGATTTAAATTTTTCAATAATTCCATAACTCTATTCAAGGTTCAATGGCCCAAAAGTAGAAAAAGTTTTAGTGGAAACATTTATTTTTCAATCCTAATATAAAAAAATAATTTATTTTCGCATTTCTTAAATTTTTTAGGTCTTTTATACTTTGCTTAACTCAATTTAACCCTTTTACTTTTACCACAGTAATTAATTTCTAACCTTAGTAATTAATTTTAATGTCAAATATTATGATTGAATAATTTTATATAATTTGATAATAATGATTTAAAATTTGAGAATAATTTTATTAATTATAAATTTTAATGGTGTGGAAATTTAATTTTAAAATAAACATACTTAATCTTGTAGAAGTAATTTTTAAAAAATGGCATATTTATGATTTAAATTTATATATAAGATAAAATTATCGTGGTTACTGATTTTAATTAATCAAATTGATTTAAAATTAATTTAATATAATTTATAGTTCTTCTAATTAAATTCAAAACAGAACCTCACATTGAAAATATTTTATTTAAAGGAAAGAGTAAAAATAATTTTTATATTAAAGTAATATTAATATTAGATATAAAAACGTTTTCCATGGGTTTTCTATGTTCAAATAATAATTCAAAATTAATAATGATTTTCCTTAAATTCTTAGTTGGTTACTTAAAAACTTTTTAAATTTTTTAGTTTATGCTACAAAGTGATAAAATCATAGAAATTATAATTTTCATAAATCCCATTTTTTCGACAAAAAAAACAATCTTTTTAGAAAATGATCAAAAATTAATAAAAATTAAATTTGGATAGGAAGAATTAAAAAATTATATTAATTTCCATTTATTTCAAATTACCATATTTATAAAAAAAATATTGATAAAATCCAAAAATATAATGAAAAATTCTTTTTATAGAAAAATGACATTTTAAATTATTAATTGATGTTATTATTATTTCATATAATTTACAAACTAAATCTTTGTTAACCAATTATTAATATAAAACATAATTTTTCATTAATCATTTTTTTTGAAATATAAATGTCTGTCACATAGATTGAAATTTTTAGAAAAATGATTTTCTAAACAATAAATGATCTTATTTGACATTTTTGGAATAATAATTGATTTTAATACATATTAAAAGTAGAGTTAATTTTATTTAAAAATATATTTCATAAAAATTTTTCTCATATTCATTCTTACTAATTCAATGGATATGTTTTAATGGTCATATTTAAATATTAATTTTTATCTAAATATAATGTGGTTTTGTTTATTTTTAGTGTTATGTATGAAGAAATATATCAAAAAAATAACTTATTTTAAGGTGATAATATAACAGAACTTTTGGGTGTTATATTTTCATCCCTTAAAAAAATTTCATCCTCACAATTTGTATCATCATGTCAGGGTAATTCCTATTGGTAAATCATAATTAACCATGTAATGCTAGCTGATCATTGGTTTATTTAGGATGTGGAATGAGATTTATCTATATTAAAATTTATTATAAGCTCTATATAAATGGAGTTAAATCATTCCTAATTTCACATGTAATTATAATAAGGTTTTTCTACCCAAATACATAAGGAATAACTTCCCATAAACCCCAAATTTATTTATACAATAATCATACCACTTGGGGTTTTTATTTCCAACTCAATTTCCAATAGTTCGTGAAAACTTACATAACATAGGACATAAGAAAATCAATGGTGAAAACTCACCATCCAATTAATTATTACTAGATTCATAGCCTTTTCCTTTTTCACTTGGTTGTTTGTGACTACCTCCCTCCTTGTCCCTTAGACTAGAACATTGAGTCATATAATTCCCAACTCTCATGCAATTGAGGAAATAGATTTTTGTAACTTGTCTCTTTAACATTCACTTTTTAATTACATAAACTTTAGTAGTTGATATTTCAAGAGATTATATTTTTATATTCTTTAGTGTGTTTTAATTATAATATGTTCACATTTTTAATTAGAATTTTTGATATCTAGTTAGCATAATTTTTCGAATTCTCACTCCATCCTTTTTTCTGTTAGGTTGTTCATTGGGGCAATTTCAACATTTTACATGGAATCCATTGTTAAATTTGTTCCTTTGGGGTTAATTAAACACTAAAAAAATATTTAATATGATTGAAGATCGTTATAATTGAATTATCATAAATAACCTCATGATTTATCACTTTATTACCATATCATGTTAGTCAAAAGTTCTAAAAACTCAACTTATATGAGACTTGGCAAGACCTATATCACCTTTAGGGTTGAAAATATCATTCTTAGTTTAACATAGTTTACTTTGAGTTTGTTTTGATTATAATTTTTAACCAAATACTAAAAATTGGTAACACAAATTACCATGAAATTCCTTAAAGTGTTCTAAACCCAATAAACAATGAAATCAATGCTCTAAAAATCCATATTTTCTCTCCTAAAACAATATTAATAATTCCTAAAATCATATACCCATGTAAGTATATACCCAAATCTTATACTCTAAAAATAATTACCTTCCAAAAACCTATTTGAATATCTAAAAAAATAAAAAACAATGATATTGTATATTACCCTAAATATAACCTTTTCTTTGAATGTCAAATGGTATTAACCATAAGTTCATAAACTAGTAACTATATATAATAATCTCATAAATTAGATGAACTTATCTTAAAATATCATGAATCAATTATAAATCCCATGGTTACCAATACAATCCAACTTACTTCTTAAAAATAAAACCACCCTCTATGACCATATTATCATATTTATTTTAAACATAAGAGTAATTAAAACCTCAATCATGTGTTCTCCAATAGTTACTCCTTAAAACATTACCTTCACATAAAATCAATTTTCATGGTTATTATTACCATTTAATATATGTAACTATACCCTTAAAGAAAATATGAAGAAGAATAATTCTTATATGTTTCACACAATCCTATTCACTTATAGAATAATCCAAAATATAATTGACAAATATCACTCACTGATGTGGATATATGAATATGGCTCTATAATCGTCTAGTGTGATGACTCTCACTTCTAAGGTTTTTTGTTTTCCTCCTTGGAATTGATCTTCTCCTCTTGGTTTCATAAGTGTATTTTTTGGGTGGGTTTGATCTCCATCTACCTGTCTGAAAATTGGGTGGCAGACGCATATAAAAATCTTCATGGAAGTCTTATCCCATTTCCATTTATGTGTTGAATCTAGTGAGGCATCTTCATAATTCTTCTATTGTAGAATATCCACCATAACTTTCCTCATCCCTAGATTTATTTAAGATCTAGGATCCTCCATCATTTATCAAAGCTTTTGGGAAGGTCCATGGTAATTTCAAGTAATTTGGGTACATTTTTGGGTGGTGGATGCTCATTAGGTGGTGAATATTTGACGTTTTCCATGGGCATTGGTGTCCATTGGAAAGTTGGTTCTTGTATCTCATTAGGTGGTGATGTTCTATATTCAATAGGTTATATTTCGTTTCTGATTTTTGGTCGGGGTACGTGTGAAGCATGATACAGTGATCATGATGGATGGCAGTTAGGGTTTTTATAGATTGTGGTTTACAGGATAGGGATGTCTATGGTCCTATAATCAGTTATGGATTTTAGGATGGATTGATGGCCTTTTAGTGGTAATTGATCTTCTTTTTTTATCTCAATTTAGTTCTACTGGATCATTTCTAGTTTGTGGGATTTTTGTTTTGATTGGGTTGTAGATGTCTTGGTAAGCATTATAATTTTTCTCATTGCATTTGGTTAGCGGTGAAGCTTCTTGCAGGTATTGTTGGGTTGGAGTCCTCGAAAGAGGTATAAGTGTATTAACACTGATAATTATAACATATGTCCTCATTTTGGATAGATGGTTACCTTGATTGTTTACATTATATGGTGTCTTATATCTATTTTTTCATTGAATTAGGTTGACATTTCAGTATGTAATCACAACAATTTTCTGGTGGTAAGCTAAAAAGATATATAGGTGTGTTGAAAACTAACATCTGGTCCTCCTTCCACAAGATTTTGTGGGTGGGAGGTGTGCTTTTCCCCATTTTTTTGGTCTAGAACAGCAAAAATTTCTGGTAGGGGATAGCATAACTTCGTCAATGGATTTCACTCTTGCATTGTCTTCCAAGGGGTGATATGAATTTTTTTTGTTTATCTAGATGTTTATATCATTTTACACTCTCTATACCATTAAATATTTTGTTTTATTATTATTTATGGAATTTTTTCTAAATGATTTGAATGGGTCACCTCTTTTCCCAGTATTCAAATGTGTATTTTTTTTATATTCAAAAAAGAGTACTAGTCCCTCAACCAGTCATAAAAAAATATCACTCATTTATGAAAATAGCTAAGAGTCTAAATATTATATCAATATCACTTCCTTATCTAATAGTAGGAAAGTCACATTTTCCATCATAATAGTCATATACTAAAATTTATAACCATTTAACTATGCTCCCTTAATTGGTTATAATGAATTTTGGTTTCGAGGTACATACTATTCTCAGCATTATTACCATGATACCATTTCAACCAAATACTAAAACCAAAAATAGTTACGATAATATCTGCAATATTAATATGTAAACATGAATCTAAATATGACTACCCCAGTGTTGCCTTTCTTTGACAAATGACACTATTAAATCATCATATCACTGTCTTTTTTCAATCCTTAATTATCCATGGTCATTTTTTTATATTTCATTCCCTAACCTAATTAGTTTTTATCATTCTTACGTCCTTCATAATTTTTTATAAAGAATATTTTATTAATTAAATCACATTCAATAGGATTATCCCACCCAGTGTGCAGTCTTAGGCCCACTCATCCTGTATAACATTGATGACTGAGTCAATTCTTAACCAAAACTTTTTAGTGTGATTACCCCAAGGTGAGTTTATTCCATAGCCACACCTAATTATCAGTATCCACCCATAGATCTATTTTTAGGAGAAACCAAATAATATATATTTTACCAAAGCATCAAGATTTTATCTTTAAAATACTTATTCAAGGGTTTTTCACTAGGGTTATCTAGCTCAAATCCCCAAATAACAAGTGAAATATTACCTTAACATCTAATCATATACTATTAAAAATGGGTATCTATACCTTTTAAATTTTGATCAACTTTATCTTATACACCCACCCATTATCCAAAATAAACATCCCAATCTCTAAACCTATCTAAAACATTGATTTGATACAAATTGTGATTCCACGGACACATACTCCTAGATCCGGTGCACATAAACAAATACATTACATTACTTCCATGATACCTATTATAAAATCCTGGATAAAACCAACCTTAATTACAAATTAAAAAATTTATTGCATTTATTGTTTCTGAAGGATATTTTCAAGTTTATATATTTAGATAATTAGGATACAACATAAACTAATAAATCCCATTTCATTTTTATCAAGTGGAAAATTCACCCATTATATATGAAACTGCTTTTTCATTACAAGTCTTCAGCATCTCCTTGAAATTATTTCATAGATGATATCCTTCAAAACATTTCATGTATACTAATTTTCTCCATAACTAGGGGAAATGAAAAATATAAGTAGGTCTAATATCAAACACTCGATAAGGGAAAAATATAACATAAATAATCATGGAATAATCATTACATAAATATTATGGAAGGAATAGGTAAACCATAGGAAGATATAATCATCTTGAAATTGGGAGTATTCTATATCCATAAAAATAAATTAAAACATGGATATCAATAATATTGAACTCATACTAATGAAATTTTTAATTTCAAACATCAAAAACATGTCGTCAATGCCTTATTCCAAGACACATTACTTTTCGTTAAGACTGTATTCTAAACAAATTGATGTTTAGGCTTTGTGATAAGATAATATCCTATTATGGAAACAGGTATACCCCAAACACCAAACTGTTTTGTCTCATGATGCCTATTGATGCATTGAGGGGATATATAATGTTGGGGACCACCTATTACTCAGTTATGTTCAATGCATTCACTATAAGATAAATTGAATAAACTATATATAATCTACCTTATAAATATTCATCCATATTAAAATTACATCATAAAAAATCCCCATAATATCCCCTTGAGAATAAATAGGACAACATAATCATTATACATCTAAAGAAATATGGTGAATGGATAAACAAAACAAATTCAACATGCCAATAATAATATTTATTGGAATGCCAACACTTTTCTCCATATATATTATGAAATACAAGACTTGTTTCCCTAATAAGTAACTGAACTCGGTTGGCCACATTGCCTCAAGCACTCCACCCCTTATGAAAGAGGATGTTGACTAGTAGCGTGGGTATTAGGTGATATAGTGGGGATAATATACCCTATTTATTAGAGTGGATCACAATAGTGATAGTAATAAATGAGAAGTCAAAGAAATATATGAAATAGAAATAGAAGAATATAAAACCTACAACATAATTAAACATCCAAATAAGAATAAATAACTAAAATCCATAAGTAGTTTCACATAAAAAAAGGATGAAGTCATGATGATATACAAAAATGGTAATAAAGGGGATAAATATCAGGAATATAACAATACATTTAATACAAAATTAAGAAAAAGGAAAAAAAAACTCTAATAGCATCATGAGTACTAACTCGGTCTCTGGCTCCAATACTGTATCCCAGTATAGAAAGTTATGTATCCATATATTGGTGCTTCCCCTTATCCCTACCTAAATCCATGAATTCTATCTGAGTAACAATCAGTCACCCGAATAGGGTGTGAGTAAAACCAAATAGACCACCATCAATTGTTTCTATAACTATCCATTCTATTAATACATCATGAATAATTGTGAAAGAAATAATAAAAAATAAGTTAATAGAAAAATTAAAACTGATTTCAACTCAGGTTCCTCATAGGTCACTCTTACAATACTACCAGCTTCAGACTAATCTAGAATGTCTTCGAAAATTTAATAATTTAAAACCAATAAGTTGTGTCATTTTTATTATTCTCAAATGATCAATATGGAAAGTCCTTTCCATAAGTTATAGAGAAAACAATATGGTCTTTATTGTCCTATAAATTTAAATAAACACTATGAAAAGTCTTTTCCAATGATCATAATTATTTTTTATGTAATGTCGTGTCCATTAGATTTAGATTAGACAAAATGGAACATCATGTCAATTTAATAGAAAATAAACAGTATAGATTATAATGTCTATTAATTCTTCATAATAAATAAAGATAATTGAATCCATTTATAAGGTTAAGCATGATATAATCACATCCTAATTAAAATTAAATTAAAATCTAAGAAATATCTCTCTTTCCATTCATCAATTTTATTCAAAAATTAATCCCTTACATTTAAAAGTTGACTTGTTGATATAAGACCTTACCTTTTGGATATCTAGGTTATGGAATTATCATCTTTCCCCTTATTTTTTGTTCCATGTGATTATGAAATTTTCATTCCAGGTTAGGGATCCTATATTTATCCTTAATTATATATACATTTTAAAATATCATTATTTTTTCTTCCCTTGGGTAGATGGTAAACACTATTATAATAAATACAATTAATTTTCTAAATTTAAATTGGATGGTATTAGATAACTTAAATGAGTTTTAATTATTCTTGTTCTTATATTTATATGGTTATGTTTACATATTGTTTTTTCAAAATATGAATTATAATGGGATAGTGTTTTTCTATGGTTGTTAAATTAGTAAACCTCATTATGTTGTTTGATTAAACTCACTATGAATAAAAAAGGATAAGAATATATATCCAACTAATAAAATGGTTCCCCATGGAATATCTATTTTTATGAGAATACCCCAGAAATTAATGAACTATTTATGATTAAATCCCTTCTTTTACTAAAATGTTATGTGTACTGGTTGATGTGTGCAACGGTTATGATGTGGGTTGGTGGTGAAATGAGGTTTGTTGGAAAAGGTGGATGGTTTTTTATTTTAATTTTGTGTATTTTACTTGTATTAATGGGAAATTCTTGATATTTGGACATGGATAATTACATTTCATGTGTTGAAGTGATTCACGAACATGAGTGGAAATTAATGTGTGGAAATTAAATTAATGTATAGAATGGAAAATTAATGGGTTAGAATAAAATATGAAATGATCAAGATTATTAAATGAATATGGTGAGTAGTTATTGTAATAGTATTGGTAATAATAAGGTAAATCATTTCCATATTTATTATTACTCATGAATTAGAAAGTAATATTCATTATAAAAATATTATGTAATTTTAAAAAAAGAACAAGGAAATATTTTTATTAAACTCTTTTCTTATAAGGTTTTATTTAAAATATTGATTTTAAAATTATTGAATTTAAATTCAAAAAATTACTTTCATTTTTAATTTAGAATTTCAAAATTATCCTAATATTAATTTTTTGACTTTTTCTAAAAATATCGATTTTTCAGAGAATTGTGAAAAATATAGATTTTTGTAAAACTAACATTTATTTTCATTGAAAAATTCCAAACATATTTTAAATTTGATAAAAAAATATGAGTACCCTTTATTTAGAATCAATATAATTAATTACACAAGAATAAAAATTATACATGATCTTGTTATAATAATTATTTTAGACATAAAAAGGCATTTTTTTCAGAAAAATATTTTTCGTCCTGCTTTGTGGGATATTTATAAAATATATTTATGTCACGTATAAAAAATAAATTTGGTAAAATAGATTCCATAATTTTAATTAAGAAAAATTATTATTTAATATAGTAAACTTTATTTTTTTCATAATAACTAGTAAAAATAGTAAAACAATCACCACTATAAAGGAGTAAATCTGGTTAATTTATGTTAAAAATAAGTGACAAGGCCACCATTTTCCATCATGAATATTAATATATGAATGTATTTAGACCCTTACAAACTTAATCTTGGAATTTATATCTTTATGGGACTCTTTTCCATGAAGGTGACCAATATAATATTTTAAGTAAAGTAAATTACAAAAACGTCACCCTCTTGCATTTAAATATCTTTTATGTGTTCACAAAGGGAAAAAATAAGTTTTGAATTAATATTAATGACTAATTAGATTACAATGAAATTATTTATTTTTTTAGTTTATTTCTAATATATTTGTTATTACATAATTACCTTAAATGCTTATGTAATTCCAATACAATATATATTTAATTAAAAGGAAAATATAACATATGATTTTAAAAATATTAAATGTAATATAATTTGAATGAACTATTGTGTTCTAAAAATATATATAATTATAAAATATTTTGGGTTTTTAAATTTTTTATATTAAAATTACAACTTTTTCTTCATGTTTTTTAATTCAAATTAAATGAATAGTGTCAAAATTGAAACTAATGATATTTTATAATAAATAATTCTATATTAAATAATTTAAAATTTCTTAAAAAAACATATCTTTAGCCACATAAATTGGATATTACTTATAATATCAACAATTATCCATTTATTTTCCAGTTAACCTGTAACACCCCAAGCTTCCACGGTATGCTTCTCTTTGAATAATACAATAGCTTTCACTCTATGCAACTTCGAGTTATAGCTCACCACAACAAATCAAACTAGTTGTTTTAAAATAAGTTATGAATAGTAATACCCACTTTTTGAAATTTTAAAATTTTTATTTTTCAAAATGGAATTCATTTTTGGATTTGGAATATCAAAACTAGCTTAGGGTCAATTTTTGGAATTTTTTTAAAAACTCTCAATTTTTGATAAATAGTGAAAAACATTACGTTATTGTTTAAAACTGACTTTTTATTTAAATAAATATTTATTTTATTTAAATTTATTTTAAGCCAAAATATATACATAATACCTATTGAATTTAAATATAATTCATTGGAGTCATTTTATAATAAAATTAAATGTATAAACTTTTATTGAACTTTTAACGTCTTTTACCCACCTTCTAGGCACATTTGAATATTTGCATAAAATGAAATTTTACCACTTCTATAAATTGATTTTCTAAAATCCAAGAGACACATTTGACATCAATGAGTAAAATGTGGTTTAATTGAATGAAAATAATTTTTGGTGAATAGTAACTTTTGAATTTTATTTACCACGGTTAAAGGTAAATAGGGTAATTAAAGGTAAAATGTTATTATAATTACCCTAAAATATGTCCTAATTCTATTGGATAAGTATTTTTTGACCAAAATAAACATTGAAAATAAAATATGATCCTCTTTGATCCCCTTGGTTTAGATTAGAACATATATTATTATTCTATTTAAAGAAGAGTTAAAAGTGTTAAATTTAAATTTTCATAACTAAAACATTTTTAATATATAATATAAGTTAGACTATAAACATTCATTAGAAATTTGAAAATCATTCTTACATAATGTTATTTTATTTATAATTTTTAGAAATTAAATAATTAAATTTATTTATGACACAATGATGATGTTGTAATTACCTTATTAATGAGAGATTAAAATAATTGATATTATAAATATCCAAATAAATTTAAATTGAGACTTTTGAGGGCTTAAACTAATTTTATAGGTTAATATGACATGTTAGTATTGATTTATTTTTATTTATTTTTTTGAAGTAATCAAGTTTTTTTGACTTTCACAAAAAACCAAATACTAAACAGTGTCAAAATTGACATAAATAAGTTTTTAAGACAAATAATATATTATAATTGATATAATATTTCGAAAAATATAAGGTTTGTCCAAAGGACTTATATAAGGTTAGATATGTAAATAATGAACCACTTGGGGTTCTCTTGGCTTTTTATAGTTAGTTTATTAACCATTTATTATAATAATACAAGAATACATAGTAAAAATTAAACTATTTAACTAAGAGTTAAATCTAAGTGATAAGGTTAATATGGTGACTTAAACCTGTCTAAAATATATTGGTTGAGATTTTTTCGACCCATCCACATCTTAGCCTTGAAATAAATACTTTTTGAACCATTATAAACTAGATATGATTGTATAATAAAATAATATTTCAATCTTTTCCTAAAGTGACCCTCACCTCTCTTATAAAAGGGCACTTCCCCTTCGCTCAAAATCACACCTCCAAATCCATTTGGCTCAGAAAAACCCAACTCAAATATCTTACCAACTACCCTCACTTAAACCTAGAGACCTTACTTTGATCAAAAATCCAACCTAAGGAGCCCTTTTGATCAAATCAAAAGGAAGAACCCAAAGAAGAGGTAATAATTTCATCACCTATTTCAAAGTTATTTTCTTCTTACAATACCTCTTTCTTTGTTGTTTCAATACCAAAATAATAACTATGGTACCTTCTAAATACTTTGATGTTATTATAAATATGGTATAACCATATTCATTATTCCATCCATCCTATGAATGACAAAGTCACTATATGTGCGTACGTACGGCTTACCATCTCCACGTTAAGGAGTAGTTTGTTATTCAACACTTCATTATTTGGATGGGTATAAAAATAAGTATAATTGATGTAAATAATAAATATAATATTTTAATTATTTTTTATATATGATATACCATCCAATGACATACAATTTCACCATCAATCGAATGATATTATTGCTCGTGCATTCGTATAGATTACTGCCTCTACGAACGCGATAAGATCCATTTCCCCATTGTAACCATTCAATAATAATTTTCATTTTATGATTAAAAATAATTTTTAAGAACTTAATATCATTCTGGATATTAATCAAATACATCCTATCAATAACAAACATGACTTACATAACAAAAAATATACAGGAAAATGAATTAGTTAACACCTGAAACAATGATACTACAGAAATATAGTTAACAAACCAATATTATAAGATCATATATGATATCATATTTATGTATATGGTTATTGTATAATTTAATAACAATGATTTAACTATTATACAAGAGTTTAATGTACCCTCAACCAAGGAAAAGTACAAGGTGAGGGTTAATTTTAAAATCTCTTTATTTATCCAAGGTTGTTTATTTGTAAGTATCTACTGGGACATCTTTATCATCCACATCTGTGTTACTTAAAAATTTATTTCAAAACATTTTTATTATTTCTTAGAATATGGTTAAAGTCATTTTTACTCTTGTTTGAATTTCTACAAAATGTTTTTAAATGAATCATTCTGTCATTTTTCAGACAACGTACTTTATGACCTTTTCGACGAATTAAGGTAAGAATGTTTTTTAAACTTATACGGTGGGTGTGTCTATTTTCCACTATTATAACACCTTCTAAGATTACATTAAAATATTATAATAATATTTTCAAAATAAATGTTTTCTTTTATAATTATGTGACTTTTAAATGATTTCAAAATAGAAAGATATATTTCTCTCAAATAGTTTAGATTTCATCTATGTTAACATCCTTTGATGAATTTTACACTTGTTAGAAGTTTATTTATTATAATACAATATTCTATATTTTATTTAAGGTTTTGTGATACGTTTTACTATGAATGTGTTGTTTATATACCATTCATGGTTTATGGTTAAACTATTAACATTTTGTATGTTAGTTTTAATACAAATGTTTATGTTTTGTTTTAACCTTTTCATATGAGGAATGTATTGGGCTTAGTAAGTGATAGGTGGAGCCCGCTATAGCTCCTAGATGCATTGGTAGGTATCATGAGACAAACTAGTGTCTTGGAAAAAGTCCTTGAAAAAATCTTATTTGTAGTTTTGGAATGAGCCCTTGACTATGTGGTTAAGATATCCATTATTATGCATTCCATCATTATGAAATTAGCTATTGATATTAAATGTGATTATTCGACTAGTAGAATATTCATGTAATAAGTAAATGATATTATTTGATACATATTTTCCAGATTATATAAAAGTTTCTATTTAAAAGGCTTATGTTTTAGTCTTATACATTTCCTTAAATGTTTATGATTATTTATGATAGTTTCCACTATATTGTTATCCTTACTGAGCATCTGAGCTCACCCTTTTTTATGTTTTATTTTTCCCAGGATGCGAAGAAGTATATTATGACTGACCTACAGGGATAATCTAAGGGATATGAATGTGTTCAAAAGAGACACATTTTTTTCATTTCATAATGTATTGTAAAACTTATGTATGTATCTAGTACTTCCAAGTCTATTAAACTGATCAGCCTTTCAGGATTTGATCCCTTTTGATCATGCCAATGTTATGTAATAATGCACCGACTTTGGCTAACTAGGGTTCGGGTGTTACAATTTGTATCAGAGTAAGTTTAATATAACTCTTGTAAACTATATTTATAAAAACTCTGATTAGATAACATTACCCTAAGATAGAATTTATCGATTAGTATAAAGAACTTCCTAGAATTTTGGTAATTTATAGATTCAGTGAGTTTTCCAAAAAATACATCCTGGTCTGGATACGAGAAGGTAGAGGCGGCTCTGGAATAGATTTACCTAGGAGTGAAAACTCTGATGAGAAGTTTCAAGCTTGACCCGGGGAATCCTGGTACACAACAACAGGAGCAAGTCCGAGCTTATGCGATCACTATTGTTGTGGTTGAAGCTCCACATGACATAGTAGATGGTAATTTAACAGTTTTCTAAAAAATTTCCAATGTTTTGTTTGATTTTGGATAATCGAATTGTTTCATATCTTCCCAGTTTTCTAAGAAAATTAAATATTTAAAATTTGATTTAACAAGGGAGTTTTTAGTCAAAACACCTAAGGGAAGTATCATTGCAAAAAAATTGTGAATTAGTTCCCATTATGGAATATAAACATGCTTTATCTGTTGATCTCATCATCATACCCTTGATTGAATTTGATATAATCCTCAGTATGGATTGGATTTCAGACCATGATGAAAAAAATTATTGTAGAAAGAAGGAGGTTACAATTTTTAATAATGATAAGTAGTACCTTATCTTAAGAGTAGAAATGTCACCATATAATTCTTATCTAGATCCACCCCTAGAAGCTATACTAAATTAAATTATTGGGGAGGAACATAGTGAAATAACTATGGGTGAGGAAAGGGATGTTCAAATAAAGGAGGTCTATATTGTTCAAGAATATATTGATGTGTTTCTAGAGGATTTACCGAGACATCCTTCAGAATGAGAAATTTAGTTTTACATTAACTTAATTCCTAGTTCACAGCCAATATCGAAGACCCCTAATAGAATTTCCACTATGGAATTAGTGGAACTAAAGAAACAACTAGAAGAATTGAGTAATAAAGTATTTATTTTCCCCAGTGTTTCTCTATGGGGATCCCCCGTTCTTTTTGTTATAAAGAAAGATGGATCTATGAGATTGTGCATTGACTACAGGGTGATCAATGCTATAACAATAAAGAATAAGTATGCTCTACCTTTCATTGAGTATTAATTTGATCAACTTCATGGAGATAAATATTCTTAAAAGAATGACCTTTGATCTGGATATCATCACTCGTGTTTGAAAAAGGAATACATTTTGAAAATATTATTTCGAACCAGGTACAGGCATTACGAGTTTATAGTAATGCATTTTGAATAGACTAATGAAACCTCTATTTTCATGGATCTAATGAATAGAGATTTCAAGGAATATCTTTATTGTTGGATTGGATTATACAAAATATACACAAGAGGTGTGAATTGTGTCTTTTTAGATATCTTTGCGAGATTGTGTTCTACCCTTTAGCTTTAATCAGATGAATTAATGCAGTGGAAGTTTAAATAGAAGATACACAAGATATATAGTGGTTTGGGGAACAGAAAGCCCCTAGTCCACTCCACAAACGCTCTACTCCATGAGGTTAGTGATTTTCACTAACTGGTCCTCATTTCAACAGACCGTTTCAACAACTGAGTACAGGTAGTTGAAACCTTTACAATCTAAGGAAAAACAAAGCCTTCTGGTTCACTCACAGAACCTACATAGCTTAGTGTGAGAATCCGGTCACTCAAGAATAGAAATATTTTTGTATTCTGAAAATACATTCCAGATGTTCTTCATAATTGCAACAGCATGCAATTGACAGTAGATGGATCATAACCTTCAGATATAATGATCTTCACAAAAAGATTCATTCTGAGTTGATTTCGTTGCAGTAGATATAGAAATATAACTCACATCCTCAGCAGTAGTAGATTCACAAATGATCTTCGATGTAGAATATATGAATCTTCTAACGTGATTTTTCTTCTTCAGAAAACAGAGATTTTTCGTTCTCTTGAATCAGCAGATCTGAATTTCTAATAGCCTCTGTTTTTCTTCCCTTTTCTCAGAATGATCGAGAGATCACATAAGACCATTATTTGTTGTTCGAAAAAAAACTCATATATATATATAAATGATTAGTAATTCTCTTTCCAATTTAGATCCACAAAATTCACCTTTTGACTCGCGAAATTCATACTTTTGAATTTACAATGCAGTCGTAACTTCCCTAAAGACTCGACATAAAAATCTTTTTTTAATTAAATCTTTAAACCATTGAAAAAACGGCTTTGAATCAGTCAAAGTCACTCTTTAAAATTAAATTTAAATCCGTCTTAAAATCCACATAATAATCAGCTTGCTGACCGTTGCATAAAAATATCGACTTTAAATTCTCCAATGCCAAACATAAGGTTGAGTTGTACTGTATGAATCCCCTGAACGTAAGGTTGATGATGTAGTCTTCGAACATAGGGTTGATAACATATGGTTGATTACAAATGTAAGGTTGATCATAAACTTAGGGTTGGTCATCCATAATTTTCTCTTCAACTTTTAAAAGTATGGTAAAAGATCCATACTTTAACTTGATCCATACTTTTCCAAGAACGTAGGGTTGTTTACAAAAGTAAGGTTGATGAACCATACTTTTGAGAAACAAACGTAACGTTTAATACTTACGTACAGTTCTCCTTTCATACTTTTCTGATATCCCAAGTGTAGGGTTCCTTCCTAACGTAGGGTTCTTTTTCATACTTTTCCGATAATGTATGGTTGATTAACCATACTTTTCACTTATCTCATAAAGAATACGCTTTATTTTTTTCTTTATGCTACGTTTCTTGAAGTAGGTTATGAATAGTGTTTCCAGAACACGCTAAAGAAGATCCCGAATAAGTAGGGTATGAACAGTGTTTCCAAAACACGCTAAATGTGAATACTTCAGAAATAAAACCTCGTTAATCAAGAACATAAATATTTCATCCAGAAATAAAAAATATAATGAAAAATAAATTCTTGAAAAATACTTAACACATAAAATCATTAGAAAATAATTAAGGGTATTTGTGAGGCATCAAAATTATCATAAATATATAGAGTATTGTTCTCAATATACTCCCCCTTTAAATAAAACATTATGTATTGTTGAAAACACCACTTGCTCAATAATCTCCTCCTTTTTTATGATCACAAAACCCATAAAATAATTAATGAACTTACATAGAAAATTAATTAATTACATATAGTTTTGAATTTTAAAAAGATAAATACAATATTAGATTTAACTCAATTTCTCCCTTTAATTTATCCATTTTAATTTCTCCCCCAATAAAATGAAACAACAATAAAATCTTGTGTTTATCTAAATTTATCCCCCTTTTGTGATATAAAAAGAATGGTAAAAGATGGAATATAACACATTTAATGTTGCACTGAACTTAAGTAAATGCTATAACTATGTGTTTGGAAATATCTAAATCTGGATTACTGGCATATTGAAATAAAGACAGTAAATCAAAACAAATATAAAGAAATAGAATTTCATTAAAAGTACAAAAATTGATAAATAAAAGAATCAAAAAAATTTATTGAGTTGTTGTAATAGATACAATTAAGATGAACATAGGAATCAAGGTTTGGTCAGGGTATATAATAGGGTCTATCTCCTCTAAACTGCAGAGTTAATTTCTGTCAACTGCTCCCTGAGCCTTCGCATCATTCCATCATCAAGCTTAATAATAAGATCTCTGGCCTCTTGAGTCATATGAATGTATTCAATGAGATTGTCTCTTAAAAACTCATGAATTATTTCTTCCTTATCCATAAACAAACATAGATTCTATGTGAATTGAGTCAGCACAAGTGTTAGAAATGGTTCACTTGATGTCAACTAATCAACCAAGAATTTCTGATTGTCTAACAGGACTGATAAAGGAGAAATATTGCATTGAAGATCATGAAAGTTGTCCCTCATATTTCTCATTGCACCTATGATAGCCTGAAACTTTTTGAGTAAATCAGGTGAATTACCTGACCCACTAGCAGCACAATTTCAGATGGATGCAAATTGTGTCTCCATAAATAATTTGAGATCTGATAAATCTGACTTCATAACCATTTATGACTTTAATTTTGCAACAGCATTCAGCATATCATTCTTCAAAATTTCAACTTCTTTCCTTGAAACTATATTATCCTTAAGTCTCTGAAATTTGAGTTGTTCTAGTTTTAAGGCTCTCTTGAGAGTATCATTTTCAGGTTCCAATTGAGTCACCTTTCTGTATATCTCTTCAATTTCCTTATTCCCTGAATTAAAGGCACCATGTTGTTGATTCTCATTCTCAGGTTTAGTGTGATGCAGCAATACTAAAGGTAGAAAATCTGCATCAGACTTGTCTTTTTCCATTTCCTGAGCAGGTTGGTCCATAGAGTTTTCCTCAGAGCCTTTTTCAGACTCTTCCACAGAAAAATCCTCTTGAAGTACTTCTGTTTGAGCATCAGAAACATACCAATAATGAACATCAGAAACTTGTTATTCCAATGGATTTTCTAAGATAATATCTTCTGGAGTGTCCTGAGGTCTGACCACTTCCTCACCAGGCTCTGCCTTCTTTTCTTGTTGAAGTGTAACTTCAACATTAGCTACAACTTTTGGTTCTGTTCTTTCAACTTCAATTATTTCAAGGTCATGTTCTGTAATAGCCACATTCTATTCCTGAGACTTTTCAATAACTTTTTCTCTGACAAAGCTGTAAGAGAGTAAATTTCTTGTTGTCAGTATAGGGGAAATAGATTCCTCATTAACAGTTATTTTCCTCTGAGTGTCAAGTCCCTCCTGACTTCTTTCTTCCTTAATGTCCTCCACTTCAAATCGTATTCTCCTTGTAGTAGTGCTTACTCTCAATTTAGTCTATCCCTCTTTGGACTTAGTAGACTGAGCTTGAGCACTCCCTGTTTCTTCTTTAGATCCTACTAGAAAGAGTTTTCCTTTTATATTACTCCATAAATATCCAATCTTTCTTAAAGTTCCAGCATTAAAAACATTATTATGATGACATAGAACTCTGGCATCCACTAGCCTCACCATATCCTTTTTGAACAACAGTTTGGAAATGAATCTACCAAAAGGGTAGAAGTTCATTCTGGCTTCATTGTGACAGCATTAATTTAGATATCTCACCATGTACCTAGGAATATTCAGTTTTATATCACTAAGAAAAAGATACATTATATATATGTTGGGATATAATATCATCTCCATCTTAGACAACCTCGGTGCAATCCCTGTTTACACAAATTTTACTAAAATTTTCTTATCGGACTCCTGGTCCTTTATGAACATCATCTTTATAGAAGTAGAACTAAAAAGAAAATACATAATTTCCTCAGATTTATGCACAGAATCTCCTATGTTTTTAAAATCAAAATAAAAGACTCCCTTATAAGGGCGGTTCAAAATCGGACCAATTTCAATTAAAGAGATCGAAAAATCACTATCCTCTATATTATCCAGCATAGTGTCCTCATTGTATTCCAGACTAAACTATACAGACTTAAAGAAATATTAAAGTTCTACCTCATACAAAAATTCCTTATACTCACTATTGAAATTCTGTTCAAGATTCTAAAACGGCAGTGCTTGTTTTAACAAGAGATTCATTTAAAATAGCCATTCGAGGTCAATCACCTTTCCCTGTAAGATTTTCCTTCCTTCTGAGAATTGTTTCTTGTCATTTCTAGTCTCATCCTCCTCATCTCTCTTATTATTAGCCATCTCTATGAGAATCTCTGAAGGTTTGAAGGTTAGTGTTTCAGAGGTTCGAAAATTAGGGTTGACGAGAAGTGGTGCGGTTTCATGGGTCCGAAAAGGCTTTGGTGGAAATGAAACGGTTTAGAGTTCAAAAGGGTTTCTGATAGCTTTGATTCCCATGTTTTCATTATTCGTTACATAGATTTATAAATAAAAATAAAATTTATTATGTGGAGAAAAGAAACTTATTCTATTTGAAAAAAAATTAACCAAATTATTTTAAATAGAATTAAAATAAAGAAATAGCCTAGTAAAATAAAACTTTATTTAAAATTAAATAAACCTAGCTCCCCCTTAATAAAATCAAACCTTTCAGTGGGAAGCGGTTTAGTAAAAATATCAGCTAATTAAAATTGAGTACTTACAAATTCCAATGATATATCCTTTTTAAGAACATGATCTCTTACAAAATGATGTATGATATCAATATGCTTAGTTCTAGAATGGTTAATAGAATTTTTTGAAATATTTATTGCACTAGTATCATCACATAAAATAGGCGTATTATTAAAATTTAGTCCAAAGTCCAAAAGAGCGCTTTTCATCCACAACACTTGTGCACAGCAACTACCCGCAGAAACATATTATGTCTCAGCTGTTGACAGGGCAACTAAATGTTTTTTTTACTTGACCATAACACTAAGTATTTTCCTAAAAAGTGACATGTTCTTGAAGTGATTTTACTATCTTATCTACAACTTCCAAAATCTGCATCTGAAAATGAAATTAAATTGAAATCAGAAGTTTTGGGATAAAGAAGAGATTGGAAAATAGTTCCTTTTAAATATCTTAAAATTAACAAAAGTCAAATGGGATTATTTAGGATTTGATTGAAATCTTGCACAAAGACATACTAAATACATTATATATGGCCTACTAGCAGTAAGATATAATAAATCAGTAACGTATTTGCTTTGATTCAAAACATTTACAAAATCTTTTTGATAAATTTGAAGTCCTAGAAATAAATTTAATTCTCTCATCATGCTCATTTAAAATTCTTTTTGCATTAATTTTGAAAACTCATGACAAATAGTTTTATTAGTTGATCCAAAAATTACATCATCAACATAAATTTGAACTAATAAAATAATAGAATTTATAGTTTTCTTAAACAGAGTTAGATCTACCATTCCAACAGTAAAATCATTTTTCAATAGAAAAGATCTTAATCTTTCATTCTAACCTCTAGGTTCTTGTTTAAGGCCATAAAGAGCTTTAGTAAGTTTAAAAACATAATCAGGTTTTTGAGAATTTTCAAAACCATGAGGTTTCTCAACATATACTTCCTCCATTAAATAACCATTTAAAAAGGCAGACTTAACATCCATCTGAAATAATTTAAAGTTCATATGAGATGTATAGGCTAAAAGGATTTTAATGGCTTCTAATCTAGCTACAGGTGAAAAGGTATCATCATAATCTATACCTTATTCATGAGTATATCCTTTAGCTACAAGTCTAGCTTTATTTCTAGTTATTATTCCTTGATCATCTTGCTTATTTTTACAGACCCATTTGGTTCCTATCACCGGATAGTTCTGTGGTCTGTCAACTAATTCCTAGACTTCATTTCTTTTGAACTAGTTTAATTCTTCTTGCATTGCTATTATCCAGCTTTCATAATCTAAGGCTTCTTCTACAGATTTGGGTTTTAATTGGGATAAAAGAAAAAGAATTCTACAAGATTCCCTATGTTTCTTCTAGTTTTTATTCCTGTTTCTAAGTCACCTATTATAGTCTCTTAAGGGTGATTATTTAGAGTTATAGTCCATCTAGGTAGCACACTCATAGGTTATTCAGTATCATGTTCTTCTGAACTAGACTGAATTTCATTTATATCTTTTTAAAAATAATTTTTCATGTTCTCAAGTCTCATGTTATCATTAGAGTCATATTTATCCATTTGATCTGTCCTTTTCTCAAATGGATCAGATTCATCAAATTTCACATGAACAAATTCTTCAACAATCCTTGACTTCTTATTATAGACTCTATAAGCTTTTGATGTAAACAAATATCCTAGGAAAATTCCTTCATAAGATTTCGGATCGAACTTAACAAGATTTTCCTTGGTGTTCAAGATGTAAACCCTGCATCTAAAAACTTTAAAGTAATTTACATTATTTTTTATGTTATTACAGAGTTCATAGGGTTTCTTTTTTAAAATTTCTCTAATTAAAACTCTATTCATTATATAGCAGGTTTTGATTACAGCTTCTGCGCAAAAATAGGTAGGAATACTGTATTCATTTAGCATAGTCCTAGCCATTTCTGGAATAGTCCTATTTCTTCTTTCAACAATTCCATTTTGTTGAGGTGTTCTTGGTGCAGAGAAGGTGTGTTTAACACACCAATTTGAGAAGAAGGAATTAAATTACTAATTCTCAAATTATCCACCATGATAAATTATTAATGAAATTATTTTAAAGCCTTTTTCATTTTGAACAGCTTTACAAAAACTTTCAAATAAAGTAAAAGATTCATTTTTAAATTTTAAAAATAAAATCCATGTAAATATAGAATAGTCATCAACTAAAACATATACATATAATTTACTAGCCAAACATGCTACTCTTGAAGGAACAAACAAATCCATATGGATAAGTTCTAGAGATTTAGATGTAGCAATTCTGTTAACAGATTTGGAGGATGATTTGTGTTTCTTGCCAAGTTGGAATGCATCACAGAATCTGTCACTTTCAAATTTGAGACTAAGGAAATCAGAAACTAATTTTTTCTTAGATAATTTATATAAAATATATATATTATAATGTCCAAGTATTCTATTCCAGATCTAAGATTCATTCACTTTAGCAGATAAGAAATTTACTTTTTGTTTACACAAGGAATTTAAGTCCAGGGTATACCCATTGTCAGTTCAAGGTGCTCTAAATTTAAGCAATTTATTTTTGAAAACAGAACAGCAATTGTTAGAAAAATCAACAGCATAATCATCATCACATAGTTGAGAGAAACTTATCAGATTGTGTTTCAATCCTTGTATATAAAGTACTTTGTTGATTGAGATGGCTTCTGGATCTCCAATTGTTTCAATACCAATGATTTTCCCTTTGGTAATGTCACCAAAAGTGAAAAATCCACCATCTTTTTGAGTGAGTGTAGAGAAATTCGATGAGTTTCCACTCATATGCCTTTATCAAGCACTTTCCATATACCATATGTCCTTTTTACTTTTTTGACCTGCTCCTTATAGAGGCATTTACATAGTTTGCTTTGGTACCCATATTTTGTTGGGTCTAGTGGTGTTAGCTAGCAAGGTTCTGGGAATCCAGACTTGCTTAGTTTTTCTAATTTCACAAGAGTCAAATAAATGATATGATATAATGTCCATCTTAATAACACTTATTTGGGGTTTTCTTAGGAAATAGATTTTTAAAATATGTCCCCTTATTCCACAGTAATTACAATATAGTCTTTTTTCACTTGGAATAAAATAATTCTTGTACAGCTTGGGATTTTTACCTTTACTACCAATTCCAAATCGTTCCTTTTTAATGACATTTTTTCCAATAATTTCATTTAAAGTATTTTCTCCTTTAGTAAAAATAAGGGCTGCATTTTTATAAGTTTTCACTTTGGTTTACAGTGATTTTATCTTTGATTCATAATCTATAATGTTAGTGTTAATTGAGTCAAATTTTTCAGTTAAATCCTTATATTATTTCAGAATTGTATCTCTTTCATCAAAAATAGCCTTATGAATGTTCTTTAAAGACTTATGCTTCTTAAATATAGAATCATATTTTTCTTCAATAATATTGCAGTAGGCTGCAAGCTTTTCATTAGAGTAACTAGATTCAGAACTAGAGTCATAAGAGTAATAAGATTGTAACTCATCTGTTTCTACCATAAAACACATGTTAGCTTTCAGATTTTCTTCTTCCTCCTCTGAGTCTAACTCAGAAGTGCTACTGGAGTCTTCAGATACACTCCATGTGGCTTTCATAGCTTTCTTGTCTTTATGCTCGTAATCATTTCTTTTGAAGAATTTATTTCTCTTGTATTCTTTTAGTTGAGGACAGTTAGGTCTGATATGCCACATTTTCTTGCATTCATAACATCTGACTTCCTTGTCATCCTTTTTGAAGGATTTTTAGAAGTCGTTATTCTTTCTATAGAATTTAGTGAACCTTCTAGCTAGTTGAGCCAGTTCCACATCAGAATTAGATAAATCAGAACTTTCTGATTTCTCTTTTACACTTTTCTTCATCTTTATATTTTTACTCTGTGATGATACTTTAAAGGCAGTGTCATCACTTTTGATAAGCACATTATGTTCATTTACTTCATCTTCCATCTCAGATTCATACATCATTAATATTCCAATCAGTTCTCTCATGGTTAAATCTTTGATATGTGTCGACTTTATGATTGTTGTAGAGATTCCATTCCATTTTGTAGGCAGTACTCTCAATAATTTTAAAGCTTGATCAGCTTGTTTAATGGGATCTCCCAAGGTGGTTATATTGTTGACAATATCTTTCAATCTTCCATTCATTTGAGTAATACTTTCACCTTCAACTATTCTAAAAGTATCGAATTTAAGCTTAGCAGTAGCATATCTCATTTCCCTGATATTGTTAGTTCCTTCATAAGCAACAGCAATAGTTTTCCACATTTCATATACTGTTGGGCATTGAGATACTCTATTAAATTCATTAGGTCATAGACCACATATAATTTCATTCATTACCTTTGAGTTCATGTCATAATCTGCTTTAGTATCTACACTCCATTATTCAGTTTTTTCTAGTATTTCATATGGAGTCAGAATCTTAGAATATACTCTATATCTAATGTTTTTCAAATAGATAATCATTTGCGACTTCCAGAATCCATAGTTTTCTCCATTGAAGTACGGTGCTCTGAACATATAAATTCCCTCTCTTGTATCAATCATCTTGCTCTGTGTATAATCACTTTCATCTTGTTGATTCTTAATCATAAATCTCAACCTCTCATACCAATTGTTGGATCGTATTATACAAAATATACACAAGTGGGGGGTGAATTGTGTCAATTCAGAAATATTTGCAAGATTGTGTTCTACCCTTTAACTTTAATCAGATGAATTAATGCAACAGAAATTTAAATAGCAGAGAAACATGATATATAGTGGTTTGGGGAACAAAAATCCCCTAGTCCACTCCACCAACACTCTACTCCATGATCTTGGTGATTTTCACGAATTGGTCCTCATTTCAACAGACTGTTTCAAAAACATATTACAGGCAGCTGACACCTTTACAATATAAGGAAAAAAAATCCTTCTGGTTCACTCACAGAACCTACACAACTTAGTGCGAGAAGGCAGTCACTCCAGAATAGAAAGATTTCTATATTCTGAAAAATACTTTCCAGATATTCTTCACAATTGCAACAGAATTCAATTGACATTAGATGGATCGTCGCCTTCAGATATAATGATCTTTACAAAAAGAGTCGTTCTGAGTCAATCCCATTGCAGTAGATATAAAAATATAACTCACAACTTTAGTAGTAGCAGATTCACAAATAATATTCTATATAGAACAAATGAATCTTCTATCGTGATTTTTCTTCTTTAGAAAACAGATATTTTTCATTCTCTTGAATCAGCAAATCTGAATTTCTGATAGTCTCTATTTTTCTTCCCTTTTCTCAGAATGATCAAGATGTTACATAAGACCGTTAGTTGTTGTTAGAAAAAAAACTCATATATATATATATATATAAATTATAAGTACTTCTCCCGCAAATTTAGATCCACAAAAGTTGCCTTTTGACTTGCTACATTCAAACATTTAAATTTACAAAGTAGTTGTAACTTACTTGAAGACACGACATAAAAATCTCCTTTTAATTAGATCTTTAAACCATTGATAAAACGGCTTTGAATCAGTCAAATTCACACTTTAAAATCATCATTAAATCCAGCTTGAAACCCGCATAATAATCAGCTTGATGACTGTTGCATAGAAATATCGACTTTAAATTCTACGATGCCAAATGTAAGGTTGAGTTGAGCTGTATGCATCCCCTGAACATAAGTTTTATGATATAGTCATAAAACGTAGGGTTGATAACGTATGGTTGATTACAAACATAAGGTTGATCATAAAAGTAGGGTTGGTCATCCATACTTTTCTCTTCAAATTTCAAACGTATGGTAAAAGATTCATAATTTAACTTGATCCATACTTTTCCAAGAACGTATGGTTTTTTACAAAAGTAAGGATGATGAACCATACTTTTGAGAAATAAACATAACGTTTAATACTTACGTATAGTTCTCCTTTCATACTTTTCTGATATCCAAAAGGTAGTGTTCCTTCCTAACGTAGGGTTATTTTTCATACCTTTCTAATAACGTATGGTTGATTAACCATAATTTTCACTTATCTCATAAAGAATAAGCTTCATTTTATCCTTACGCTACGTTTCTCTACGTAGGGTATGAACAGTGTTTCTAGAACACGCTAAAGCAAATCCCGAATAAGTAGGGTACAAACAGTGTTTCCAGAACACGCTAAATGCGAATACTTTAGAAATAAAACCTTGTTAATCAAGAACATAAATATTTCATCTAGAAATAAAAAATATAATGAATAATAAATTCCTAAAAAATACTTAACACATAAAATCATTCTAAAATAATTAAGGGTATTTGTGAGGCATCAAAATTGTCATAAAGAGATAGAGTATTATTCTCAACATTCTCCCCTTTTAAATAAAATATTATGTATTTTTGAAAACAACACTTACTCAACATTGATTACTTTATAGTGGTGTTTATTGATGATATCTTATTATACTAAAAAATCTGCAAAGATCATGAAAATAAATTGCGTACTATTATGAAAACCCACAAAAGAAATGAATTATATGGGAAGTTTAGAAAGTGTGAATTATGAATTTAATAAATTTCTTTTCTTGGACATATTTTCTCTATGGATGGAATCTCTATCGATCCTTCAAAGAACAAGGCAATCCAAGAATGGCCAGCACTGAAAAGTATAACTAAGGTACACATTTTTATTGGTTTAGCAGGTTATTATCGGTGTTTCGTCCTGAATTTTGCCCGATAGGATGACTTATTAACCATGCTCACACATAAAGGGGTTAAATTTGTTTGGACAAAATATTGTGAATAATGTTTGGAAGAACTAAAAATAAGATTATTCAATGATCCTATCTTGAATCTACCATCAGGGAATGATGGGTTTGTTATTTATAGTGATGCTTCAAAGAAAGGACCTAGTTGCATCCTTAGGAAGAATGATAGAGTTATTTCCTAAGAATCACGACATCTAAAAATTCATGAACAAAACTATCCCACTCATGATCTTGAGTTAGCAGCTATAATATTTTCTCTTAAGATATGGATACATTATCTATATGGGGAAAAATGTGAGATATAAATTGACCATAAGAGTTTGAAGTATATTTTCTCAAAAAAAGAACTCAACATGAGGTACATACAATGGCTTGAACTACTCAAGGATTATGATTACACTACACAATACCACATGGGGAATGAAAATAAGGTGGGAGATGCTTTTAGCATAAAGGATCATGGAGTTTTGAACAAGATGAGAGTTAAAAGGGATCCTATGTTCATGGATCTAGTAAATATGGATATGGGAATAATCATGGAAGGTGAAACATCAATACTTTTTAAAATGGTTTCCAAACCATCCTCATTAAAAAGGATAAAAAGTTCTCAGACTGATGAGGAGGAGTTTCAAAAGAAAATTAAAGTTGTGAATGATGGGAGATTGATTGAATTTTAATATGAAGATGGAATTTTGAAATTTGGGAAGAGACATTGTGTTCATAAAATACCTGATCTAAAAAGGGAATTATTGGATGATGCTCATATCTCTAATTTCTCTATACACCATGGCAGCACTAAGATGTATATATAATTTAAGGAACATTTTTCATGACACAACATGAAAAGGGAGATTGCTGATTATGTGTCAAGATGTATGGTTTGTCAATAGGTGAATGTTGGAAGACAACCTCCTAAATGAGTCATTAAAAATTTTCCCATACCTAAGTGGAAATGGGATAATATTACGATGAAATTTTTCATGTGGCTACCAAAGACTCCTAAAAGGAATGATGCAATATGGGTCATTGTTGATTGTATTTCCAAGTTAGCACATTTTCTTATAATAAGAGAAGATTTACCACTCGAAGGTTTAGAAAGAAATATATTAATGAAGTTTTAAGACTTTACAGTGTACCCCTATCGATTGTTTCTGGTCGTGATCCTCGTTTTACATCAAGATTCTAAAGTCTTCAGAAGGACCTGGATACTGAACTTTGTTTGAGCACTGCCTACCACCCTCAAACATATGGAAAATCAGAATGGGCTATTCAAACCTTAGAAGACATTTTGAGATATTCCTCACTTGACTTTCAAGGTATGTGGGATCAATATTTACCTCTGGTATAATTTTCCTATAATAATAGCTTCCATTCAAGTATTCAGATGTAACCATATGATGCGTTATGGGGAAAGAGATGTCATACAACAACTTTTGGGGATGATTTAGGTGAAAGAAAACTCATTGTCCCAAAACTTGTTGAGTAAACAATGTAAAAGGTGAATATTATCCAAACCCACATCAAAGAAGCTCAAAGTAGGCAAAAGAGCTATGCCGATAATAGAAGGAAAGATTTGAAATTTCAAGTAGAAGATCATGTTTTATCGAATTTATCTCCATGGAAGGGTGTTATATGATTCGGTAAGAAGGTTAAATTAAGTCCCAGGTATATCGAACCTTTAGAAATAATAGAACGAATTTGATTTATAGCTTACCATTTGGCAATTCCTCTAAGTCTCTTCCAAGTTCATGATGTGTTCCACATATCACTGTTGAGAAAATACATGCCCGAACTAACACATGTGCTCACCAATGAAGAAATAAAACAGAAACCCAATCTATATTATTGTGAAGAACCTATCAAGATTCTTGATACTAGAAAACAAGTGTTGAGAAACCGAATGAATCGTTTGGTAAAAGTTCTATGGAGAAACCATAAGATGGAAGAGGCAACATGGGAACCCGAGGAACTTATGATTAGTAACCACCTGAATCTTTTTATGAATTAATATTATAGAAATTTATAGGATGAAATTATTTTAAGTATGGAAGAATTTAACACCCCAAGCATCCATGGTACGCATGTCTTTGAATAATACAATAGCTTGCATTATACGCAACTTCAATTTCTAGCACACCACAACAAATCAAACTAGCCATTTTAAAATTAGTTATGACTAGTAATTCCCACTTTTTTAAATTTTATAAATTTTATTTTTCAAAAAGGATTTCATTTTTGGATTCTAAATATTAAAATTATCTTAGGGTGAATTTTTTGGTATTTTTCTGAAAACATTCAATTTTTGAAGAATAGTGAAAAACATCGTATTGTTGTTTAAAATCAACTTTTTATTTAAATAATTATTTGTTTTATTTAAATTTATTTAAATCCAACATATATACATAATACCTATATAATTTCAATATAATTAATCGGATTTGTTTTAAAATAAAATTAGATGTCTAAATTTTTATTGAACTTTTAACGTCTTTTACCCACCTTCTAGGCACATTTGAAAATTTGCATAAAAAGTAATTTTACCACTTCTGTGAATTTATTTTCAAAAATATGAGAGACATGGTTGACATCAGTGAGTAAAATTTGGTTCAATAAAATGAAAATAATTTTCGTGAGTAGTAACTTTTGAATTTTATTTACCACGGTTAAAAGTAAATAGGGTAATTCAAGGTAAAAAAAATTTTATAATTACCCTAACACATGTCCTAATTATATTGGATAAGTGTTTTTCAACAAAAATCAACCTTAGAAATAAAATATGATCCTCTTTTATCCACTTCATTTATATTAGGACATTTATTATTATTTTATTTAAAGAAGAGTTAAAAGTGTTAAATTCAAATTTTCATAAATAAAATTTTTTTAATAAAGAGTTATAAATAAGATAAATTAGACTATAAATTTTCATTAGAAATATAAAAAACTTTCCTAAATAATGGTATTTTATTTATAATTTTTAGTCATTAAATAATTAAATTTATTTATGACACAATGATGATGTAGTAATTACCTTATTAATGAAGGATTAAAATAATTGATATTATAAATATCCAAATAAATGTAAATTGAGACATTTATGCATTACAATAATTTTATAGGTTAATATGACATGTTATTATTTATTTAATTTACTTTGTTTAAATTAATCAAGTTTTTTGGACATTCACAAAAACCAAAAACTAAATAGTGTCAAAATTGGCATAAATGTGTTTTTAAAAAAAAATAATATATTATTAATTGATATAATGTTACTAAAAATCTATGTTTTAGAAGAAGAAAATATATAAGGTTATATATGTCAATAATTAACCACTTGTGGTTCTAATGTATCTTTATAGTAAATTTATAAACCATGTATTATAATACTACAAGAATATAGGGTAAAAGTTAAACTATTTAACGAAGAGTTAAATTTAAATGATAATGTTAATATGGTGACCTAAACCTATCTAAAACCTATTTTTTGAGTGTTTTTTGAATCAGGCCCACATTATCCTCGAAATAAATTCTTTTGGAGCCATTATAAATAGAATATTATTGTATAATAAAATAATATTTCAAGCTTTTCCTAAAGTGACCCTCACCTCTCTTATAAAAGGGTTCTTCCCCTTCTCTAAAAATCACACCTCCAAAGCCATTTGGCTCGCCCTAACCATACTTAAATATCTTCCCAAATACCATCACTTCAACATAGAGTCCTTACTTTGATCACAAACCCGACCTAAGGATCCCTTTCGATCAAATCAAAAGGAAGCCCCTGAGGAAGAGGTAATAATTTCATCACCTCTTTCAAAGTTCTTTTCTTCTTCCAGTTCCTATTTATTTGTTGTTTCCATAAAAAAAATAATTAATACAATACCTTCTACATACTATGATGTTATTATAAATATTTTATAAATATATTCATTATTTTATCCATCCTATGAATGAAAAAGTCACCATACGTGCGTACGTACGGCTTACCGTCTCCAAGTCGTTGTGTAGTTTTTTATTCAACACTTCAATATTTGGATGGCTATAATAATGAGTATAATTGATTTAAATAATAAATATAACATGTTAATGATTATTTATATATGATATACCATCTAATTACATATGATTTCACCATCAATATAATGATATTGTCTCTTGTGCGTTTGTAGGGATTACCGTCTCTACGAATGCAATAAGATTAATTTCCCCATCATAACCATTCAAGAATAATTTTAATTTTATGATTAAAACTAATAATTAAGAACTTAATATAATTATATATATAAATCAAATACATCCTATCCATAACAAACATGACTTAAGTAACAAAACATATAAAGGAAAATGAATCAGTTAACACCCGAAACAATGATACTACTGAAATATTATTAACAAAGTAATATTAGAAGATCGCATATGATATCATATTTATGTATATGGATATTTTATAATTTAATAAAAATTATTTAACTATTATACATTATTTTAACGTACCCTCGACCAAGGACAAGTACAAGGTAAGTTTTAATTTTACAATCTCTTTATTTATCTGAGGTTGTTTATTCGTAAGTATCTACTAGGACTTCTTTATCATCCACATCTGTGTTTCTTAAAAATGTATTTCAAAACATTTTTACTATTTACTATAATATGGGTAAAAGTCATTTTTACCCTGGTTTGACTTTCTATAAAATGTTTTTAAATGAATCTTTCTGTCTTTTTTCAGATAAGGTAATTTATAACCTTTTCGACGAATTAAAGTAAGAATATTTTTTTAACTTATACGGTGGGTGGGGATATTTTCTGACATTATAACACCTTCGAAGATTCCCTTACAGGATTATAAAAATATTTTCAAAATAAATGTTTTCTTTTATAATTATGTGACTTTTAAATAATTTCAAAATAGAAATATATATTTCACTAAAATAGTTTCGATTTCATCTATGTCAACATCCTTTGATGGATTTTACACTTGTTTGAAGTTAATTTATTATAATACAATATTTCATATTCTATTGAAGGTTTTTTGATATGTTTGACTATGGATGTGTTATTTTTATTACATTCATGGTTTATGGTTAAAGTATTAACATTTCATATTCTAGTTTTAATAAGAATGTTAATGTTATGTTTCAAAATTTTCATATGAGGAATGCATTGGACTTAGTAAGTGTTGGGTGGAGCCCGCTATAGCTACTTGATGCATCGGTAGGTCTCACGATACAAATAGTTTCTTGGCACAAGGCCTTGAAAAAATCTTATTTTTAGTCTTGGAATAAGGCCTTGACTATGTGGTTATGATGTCTTTCATTATGCATTCCATCATTATGAAATTATCAATTAATATTAAATATTATTATTCGAATAATAAAATATCCATGTAAATAAGTAAATGTAATTATTTGATTTATAATTTTTATATTTTGCAGAAGTTTAAGTTTAAAATACTTGTGTTTTAGTCTTATACATTGCTATAAATTTTTATGCTCATTTATGATAGTTTCCTCTACATTATTATCCTTACTGAGCATCTGAGCTCACCACTTTCTATGTTTTATTTTTTCTAGGATGAGAAGAATTATATTATAACTGACCTCTAGGGATATTATAAGGGATATGACTGTGTTCAATAGAGAAACAATGTCGTTATTTTTTATTTCATAATGTAATGTAAAACTTATATATGTATCTAGTACTTCCAAGGCTACTAAATTGATTAGTCTTTCGGGATTTGATCCCTTATGATCATTCAAATATTATTTAATAATGCACCAACTCTAGGTAACTAGAGTTAGGGCATTACATAACCTTCCATAATAACTTTCATCACCCCTAAAGAGTAAAAACTTTAATACTGAGGTAATTTTCCAAAAGGGCTATCAAAAGTTAAAACAAAAATATAAGGGTGAAAACATCCCCTAAACATATCCAATTTTTATTATATGGGAGTATTTAGACTCAAACTCGTATTATTTTTTAATATTAAAAATTTTTATTAATTTTAATATGAAAATTAATTTAAATTAATTTAGTACTTTTATAAATTCCAAAAGTGTCCTTCCCTCTCTTATAAAAGGGCACCTCCTCTCCTATTTTATTCACATTTTAAAAACATTTTTGATTGAATAATACCTAACAAAATCCTTTCCTTACATATAATTCCATATCCTATATCCCTTGGTTATATTAAAAAATCAACCTAATAAATATTTTTGTTTAAAACTTAATAGGTTTTCCTAATAAGAGATATAGTTCTTAATCAAGTGTTTTCATTTTATTTCTTCTTCTACCTCCTTCAAAACATATTCAAACATGCATAAATAATATAATAAATATATTCTATATAATGATATTTTATTGTACATATTTAATGACCTATATTCATCTCATCTTCAATCAAATGAGTATCTAATTCATCATTCATTTGTACGGTGGACTACCACCTCGTAAACCAATGTTATTTTTTTCCATAACCTTCTCTTGTGGCTGGTTCTAATGATGGATTTGATGTATATATATGTATATATGACATTAATGAAATATATTTAATTTTTAAAAGATAATATATCATTTACTTTCTTAACTTTTCATTCACTGGAAATGATAAATTCATTCATGAATATATGTGGACTACCACATCAATGAAGCGATGTCAACCTACCAAAATAATTTTGTACATATGAGAATAAATCATCAAAATAAATAATGTCAAATTATTTCATTAATTAATTTATTATAAAATTAAAATAAACGGAATAATAAACTTGAAAATTTTTCTTAATAAATTAAATAATTAACAGAATTTAAATATTTAGAAAGATAAAGAATATTTGTGATGAGTCTGGCTCAAGGTAAAGGTTTTTCTTTAAAAATCTTCACTCAGAGTTTCCTTTATATCTCTTTTTCTTCAATGTCCATATTTTTTAATATATATTATTAATATATTTATATAGACATAAAATATTTATAAACATAATTTTATGTCACTTTAGACTTTATTTTAAAGGTTTTTAAATGGTGTATTTTTATAGAATGTTTTTTCTTTTTTTACAAAAGACAAAATAAATGTTTTATTTTAATGTATATAGAGACAATGACTTTTCTAGTAGTCATAAATGTTATTTTATTTTTCAATTACTTTATCATATTATGTGTTTTATTAAAATAAAACCCCTATTTTTCTTTTATTTATTTTATATTTAAAAATTGGTTTGTAATATAAAGGGTATTTCAATATCCAAAAATGTTTTTCATATAGGTTCAAAAGTGTTTTAAAGGGTTTTATGATGAAAAGGTGAAAGAATAAAATATTTTATTCATAATATGATATATAAGAATTATACTTTAGAAATTAGGGAGCCCGATACAATTTATATGATGGTTGGATCCCCATTATAGCACATGAATATGGGTGAGCCCAATATAGCCTATATGAAGGGTGAGCCTCATTACATCTCTCTAATGCACTGGGTAATATTACTTGTATTCAAATGAAATAAGGATGCAATTAAGAAGTGTGGATGCTCTAATGTATTTAACTAAAATCTAGTTATTTCTAACATGGTCTTAAAATGGATTATGAATATGATTCTTTAAGTTTCCTAAATAGGGTTTCCAATTTCTTATTATGGGTTTTAATGTTTTTATTTGAGAAAAAAGTGTGTGTTTTTTCAGGTAGAAATGATTTTTTTGATATTATTAATTAATAATTTGATAAAGGTGATTATTTTATGGGTTTTTATGTTTTTGAATGTACTAATAAATTTATTCCTTTTATATCTCTTACTGTAATTTTTGTGTTCATCCCATGTTTTAAAAATGATTTATAGGCCAACAGTTTAGGCCTACGAGACATAGAACCATCGGTCTATTATTGTCCTTTGGGTCAAACGATCTCTGTAATACCTAATACCTCCATTACATGGAATTTTTTTTCACTATAAAATGAATAGATCTAGGAGGACCACATAGGAGAAGGGACCAAAATAAGATTTATACCAAGTAGCATCCACCAGAGCATTGCTAAGCGGATTGGAAGAACAAGAGGGCATGACAATTTCCATCAGAACTGGGAAAATTAAAGCTATATATGGGGTACTTCAAAAAAATCAGCCTCGCAAGGTGGGGAGCTAGGTGCCTTCATTGTTGCGGATGTTGGGGAGGGGTAGTTCCAGTATAGTTGGGTATTTGGACATTTGTGTCATGTACTAGGTCTTTTGTCACTGGGCATACAGGTCATGTAAGGGTTCCCTCTCAACCAAGATAAAAAATGTTATTATACAAAAATAAATAAAAATATCAAAGAATTTTAGGCTAGTTTTACCACCATTAATATTTTTCAGTAAATAAAAATTTGTTTCATTTTAAAAGTTTTATATAATGAAAAAAATGGATACTGAGTAGAGGTTTCTACCTATAATGTATGGGTTTATGGTATATGATTTATGACCTAATTATCTAAAACTCTAAACTATAAAGATCCTAGAGAATATAAAAAAATCGTAACTAAAACATAGGTTTAATTAATGCTTATGGCCAAGTTCATTTTATTATTATTAGAGGATAGTTTAGATAACGAGTTTGAGATAATGTTAATTTCATACCCTTGAATGATTATAATTCATTTTTAACTTAAAATGATATATAATTTGATGATTAAAAAGTTTATTCATGTAAATTATGAATTTTTAGAATGGTTTTCCATAGATAAAACACAGAAGTTGAAGTAGGAAGGTATCTAAAGGAGAATATTTTTTCAAATGAGCATTCTATAATGGTTAGAATTAGTATAGAGTAGTTTGTTACTATAATGGTTAGATAATAAATGATATAGGTGGGGGTAGCATCCATATGAGATATAAACCTCAATAAATGTATAGGAATATATCTATAGTATAGAATTTTATGAAATATAACCCTCTTTTATTTAGTGTATCATATATCCCAATGGTAGTTAGAGGATAGATCAATTATCTAGAAAATATATTTTAATTCATGGGATGTTGAGAATGCGAAAAGGTAACCCTTTCCATTAATTTTCTTGAAGGTGAATTTAATTGATGTTGGTATTTTGTTAGGAATACTTGAGAAAATATAATCTTGATGCTATGAAATGGGAAACATTTAAAAATATTTTCCTTTATAAATATATCCCTAACGTTATTCGAATCAGGATGGATAAGTAATTCGTAGAATTGAGGTAAGAAGATGAGGATTAAATATCCACATATAAAGAAAATTTTAAAAGGTTATCTATGTACATACCATATCTAATTCAGGACCTTGATTATAAAAATACTATATTTTACTCTGGATTGAAACCATTTTTATGAAGATCATTGGCCAAAATGAAAATTTAAAAGTTATGAGAATGTGGTATATTGTGCTGAGAAATTTAATATAAAGTTTTATAAAAATTATTTTCCTAGAGATAATAAGAATAAGAAATAGTCAAAATAGAAGGAAACATAGAAGAAAAAAACAAATAATTATGGAGGTAATCCCCAACATGTTCCCACTATAGTAAAATAAATTTCATGGAAGGTTTGATTAGATCTGGAGAGTATAACTAGTGTGGTATGTTTGGTCACAGGGTTCATGACTATAATGTAAATAGTCCTAAACAATATAAGAATGGGATAATAGTTATCAAGTCATTAGTGGGATGTTTTAATTATATTTATCTGGGACATTATGATAAAGTGTGTCCAATATTAGTTACTCTAGTTAGAAATCATCAAGATTGAAAGAAAGGGTTTGCAATAATCATTTTTTAATGCTATAGTTGTTTTTGGTCCATCTAATGAAGTTTTTGACTGGTATGTTACTTGTTTATTCAAATTATGAAAATTCATTAATTGATTATGTATCTTTACATTCCCTAATTTGTGATAAATTTTGAAGAAATATATGAAAATCACCACATGAAAATAAGATGTAACTTTTGGTAAAAAAACAGGTAGAAATGTTAAAGTAACAAAGTTTTAAATGAACCTTACTATTTTTATTAGTGGTATGGTATTCAGTATAAATATTTTTGAACTATAAATGGTAGAGATTGATATTATTTTTAGTATTAATTAGATTTTAGTTTTTTAATCTAATATATATTTCAAAGGTAAGGGAGTTTTATTCAATTATTTCAAACATTTGATAACCTACTGAGATGTCGATAAATTTATTAGATATGGTAGTGAAATTTACCTATCTCATGTTATTAAAAATAAATAATCTATTAAAATTAGTGATGTACCAGTAGTAAATGAATTTATGGATGTATTTACTAAGTATTTCTATATTTTTTTCCTAACCAAGTGGTTGAATTTGGTACTGATCTATTTCCTAATGTTAAGCCTATTTAAAAATCCCCTTATTAAATAGATCAAGTATAACTATTGGGATTAAAAAGGATATTTTATTGGTTTCTAAATAAAGTTTTAATTTACTCTAGAATTTCTCTATGGGGTGATCCTATTTTATTTATTAAAAAGGGATAGTTCATTGATACTTTTAATGAATTATAGTTCCCAAAATAACATCACTATTAAGAACAATTATCTTTTTACTCGTATGAATTGTTTTTTTTATCAGATAAAGGGAGAACAATATTTTTCAAAGATTGATCTCAAGTTAGGATACCATTATTTGAAGGTAAAGGATAAAGATATCTAGAAGACTATGTTTTGGAGTAGATACAGGCTTTATGAGTTTATAGTTATTTCCTTTGGGTTGTCTAATACACCTACTATATTTATAGTCCTTATGAATATATTTTTCAATGAGTTATTTAAAACGTTATTGGTTATTTTTATTAATATATTTCTCTATATTCTAAATTTTATTAGGAACATGAAAAACACCTAGGGAATGTTTTTTAAACCATAAAAGAAAATAATCTATATGTAAAATTTAGAAAGTGTGAATTTTGGTTGAAATAAATCTCTTTACATGGACATATTATTTCAAAGATTTAATAAAAGTTAACCCTAATAAAACAAAATTTTTTGAATAATGTTCAAGCCATACAAATTTCATGAAGATTCATAGTTTTACTAGATTGTTGGGTTACTATAGGGAGTTTGTTAAAAAAATCCCAATTGTCTATCCCACTGACAATGTAAACACAAAAATGATTTAAATTAATCTAGAAAAAAGAATGCGATTACTATTTCCAGAAACTAAAAATAACATTGATGAATGATATTTTTGTGATCCTTCTCTCAATAAATGGTGAATGTTTCATCTAAAATGATGCTTTATTGAGGTGAATTGGTTTTTTCTAATGTAGAATGATCAAATAAATACTTCTTCTTTATGTCAAAATAAACCTTATGAGTAAAATAATCCTACACATGATCTAGAATTAGATTATATGGTATTTTATTAAAAAATTTAGATGCATAATTTATATCGAGTAAAGTGTAAAATATATATTGATCGTAAAATTTTGAAGTATATATTTACTCAGAAAGATTTGAACAAGTGGTAAAGATGATGGATGGGACTGATTAAGGATTATGACTACACAATTTATTACCATACTAGAAAATAAAACATAGCATATTATTACTTGAGTTGAAAAAATAAATTCACCATAACAATTTTATGTTTGGAACATAAACCTTTAGTTAACTATTTGATGAATTTTGGCCTATAAATTGTGAATATAGAAATATCCTCTATTTTTTTAGGTGTCATTACAATCATATCTATTATAAATAATTAATAAAACTTAGAAGGAAGATGGTTCTTTACAATAAAAAGTAGAATCTTTTAGTAAGGTTAAGTTTCCAAAGTTTAATATTAATTAAGGAGGTGTTATAAAATTTGGAAAAATATTATGAGTTCCTTACGATTCTTAAATGATGAGAGAATTGTTTTAGTAAATATTATAGTTCCCCATTTTTTGTTCAACCAGATGGCACTAACATGTATAGAGGCCCTTGGTACTAATACTGGTGGGATGGAATGAAAATATATATTACTGACTTTAGCATGAAATATTTTAATATCTAATTGATTAAAGAAAAAATAAATTATATATGGGGATAATTCAACCTTCTCTAGTGACTAAGTTGAAATGGGAAAATATATCCATAGATTTTAGGGTGGGATTTCCAATGGCCTCATGAGGTAATAATTTGATTTGATTTTTTATTGATTGACTAACTAAGTCTATATATTTTCTTCCCATTTGAGATAATATGTATTTCAATCAATTTTCTTAACTCTGTCATAAGGAGGTAGTCAAGTTATATGGATCTCCCAACTCCATTGTATCTAATCATGATACTATATTCACCACTGATTTTTTAAAATGACTCCATATGTCATTAGGTACTAAATTGAATTTTAGTACAACTTTTTATCCTCAATATGATGGGTGGCCAAATCGAATGATTCAGACCTTTTAATACATGATTCATTATTTTTCAATGGATTACTAAGGCAGTTGAGATCATCATATTTCATTGGTTAAATTTTCTCATATAAAAAATTTTCATTCAAATATGAATATGGAACCTTTTTAGGGGTGATAAGGGAAAAGGTTTCAAACTCTAGTTTTTTTATGGTGAAGTAGGATAAATTAAGGTGATAGGACTTGACTTAGTGGAGTAAATGGTTGAAATGAGAACGCTAATTCAACAACATATGAGTATAGATCATAAAAGGTAGAAAATATATGAAAATAACTAGAAGAAATATCTTCATTTGAGGTTAGTGATCATGTTTTTTACAATTATATCCATAAAAAGGTGTTATGCAATTTTATAAAAATGGTATTTCAATTATATGGTTCATTATAATATATAAAATAATTGATAAAGTTGTAATAGTTTTGTACTGAGTGTCCTTGTCTCTAAGTATATCCTAGGTATACATATTTTTCCATGTTTTGATATTAAGAAAATATGTTCCCAACCATCTCATGTTTTGAGCCCTAAGTTAGATCAGTTATAAGATAACCTTTCTTATGAGGAATAACCAACATAAATTCTGGACCATAGAGAGAAAAAATTTTGAATAAGATGATTCACCATGTTAAGGTTTTTTAGTAAAACCATAGGGGTGAAAAACCAACATGGTAATCTAAAAAAATATAGGAGGTAAATATATCCCCACTTGTTTAGTAAGTGAATAAAACTTTGAGGAAACAATTTCAAAATGGGGCAGAAGAATGTAACTATAACTACCTAGGATTTTGATACCTAGATATTAAATTTTTTTAAATGAATATTCAATACATTACAAACACGCACCAATGTACTACAATAGTTTAGTGCCTTAGGAAACTTAGAACACAATCTTCTTAATTTGGTGAAAGATTGTCAATGTCTCCCCAAATATCTTACCCTTTATTAATCAACATAAACATACCCTACTTAAACTTTTCTTCATAACCTATGGAAAAGAAACATAAGAAATGGTGAGATTAGATGCTCGGTATGGATAAACAAGGGAGATACATAAGCGTAGCATTAACATAATGGTTTGGTAACAAGATAATAACATATGAAAATTATACCTCGTATATAAAATATCATAATCTTGAGTCATGGAATAAATATAGGAAGTTCATAAGATATGAATCATAAGGAAATCAAAGAACATGAGTTAGGGGAGCATAATGTTGGCATAAGACATATATTTTAAGCATATATATAACCATAGAAAATGTCACACCCCGGTCTGGGAATATCTCTTTTTTATTCTTCTCAAGGATTTCGTTTTATTGTATAGGGTTCGGGTTGAGTTATCGGTCTGCAGTTTTGGTTTTTGGATAATTTTAGGCTTGAAAACAGGTGTTGGATGGTTATCACAAAGTTAGGAGAAACTATGCACCATCTCCTAGGAAACCGTATGGTAGATATCCATTTTGGATAATGGAATTGATCAGGGTTGGCATATGGTTTGGGAGGTCATGTGGCCAGCCCCTATGGGGTGCACCATTCTTCAATAAGGTGTGCATGGTTGGCACATGGATTGGAAAACCATGATTCCAACCCATGCGAGTTACCTAGGTCACTAAAAGTTGGAAATTACCACTTTTCCCCTCTAGTCTTTAACACTATTTTGTGTTTTTTCTAGCTTGTTCGACCTAGGCATTCCATGGGAGCTCCTCAGATTCCACCTTTAGGCCCTCCTTTTCCCATTGTTTCATTTTTTTAGGTTTTGAGGTGAGTTCTTCATGGTTTTTGGTCAATTTTCTCTCATTTTCTATTTTCTATATTGATTTATTGGTTTCCCTTGGTGGAGTTTCATCTTGGACAAACCCTAAGATTTAGGGTTGATGTGTGGGATGTTTTCCTTTTATTTTAGGGTGTTTGGATTGTCTATTGGGCTTAGTCCATCCTTCCACCAAAGTTAACTTACATTTGTATGTCATTGAGGTGGGTGTTTCAATTTTTTTTGGCACATTCCATTTGATTCTTGAGCTTTCCTAAATGGTTTATAAATTTTTTTCCCTTGATTATGATGCATTTGTGTAAATTTATTTGATGTTTTTATAATCAAAAATTGGTGTAAAATGGTTTAAAAAATGGTTTCCCTAACTATACATATATTTAAATGCATACAATGTGTTTTATGAAGGGTTTATTATTTTCTAAAAATGAAATTGGGAACTTGTGGTGATATTTAGACTTCATTATACCTTATTGAATTCGTTGGAATTTTAAATTGGGCATGATGTGTTATTTGGATTCTTTTTTATGGATTGATGGTTTCTGGTAAAATGTTTGGAAATATTATTTTAGTTTTTAAATGCTTACTTATCCTCATTTAATTATGTGAAATTGTTGGGTTTGGTGGTAAAACTAGTGAAGTTTCTTAAAAATTGTTTTTAGGTAAGTTGATGGATACTTGAAGAGTTAAATTAGATGTTGGAACATCCATGGGTACATGGGTTGCACACATGGATGGACATTCAAATGACACTAGTACTTAAGATTGATCCCCTTTTTCCTCAAAAATTTTCCTTGACTCCTAAATGGTAAGTTAGTTCTTTAAGAGACTTCAAATGTGACTTCAAATGTGTTCTTCAAAACATGAAAATTTTGGGATTTTAAGAAATGGCTTGGTAACTAAGTGGTGTTCATAACTATGGGGATTTTTCATTCAAAAATATATTTTATTCCAAAATATTACAAAGGCTTGTTTGGAAAATTTATATATGTTGTGTATTTTCAACAATATTTTGAAAATGTTCTGAGAATGGAATTGGTTTTGAAAATATGAGGCTTTTTTGGAACTTGTGATGTTCTAGATTTTTTTTTAAAACTCACATGATGTGAAAATCTCATATGATATTTTATAACTTTTAGGGAAAGAGATATAAAAACAGTGTGATTCAAGGGTCATTTAGAATTATTTTTGGCATGTTTTTTGTTATTGATATAGTTTTCTAAATGTATATGGATTCTTAAATATCGAATCATAGTTTGGAACTTTATGTTTTCATTGAAATTTTGGTTTTGATGTGACGTGATGTGAAAGCCTGATTGGCACATGTGAAATTTTAAAAAATGATTTTAGAACTAGTGTGCTACATGGGACTGGTGGGAATTTTGGCATGTTTTGGAAAATGGGTTGAAAACTTGGGTAGCGTGAAGGCCCAGTTGGAATTTTAAACTAATTTATAAAGTGGTTTTTATTATGTAAAGTGGTGGTTTCTATGTAATATTTAATTTTTGGATGACCATGATTGTGAAAGAATTTCCTTTTCAAAAATGTCTGTGATGACTTGGATTATGTTTGGAGACCACTAGAATTCTAGGATGGGATCCCCTATGGTGGTTCTTACACAGGAAATATATTGGTATTGAGTTCATGAGAACCTGTGATATATTCTCCAATAGTGGATCATGCATGAGAACAATGTGGTTTATGGTTTTTATACCATTTTTTCTGAGTATTATTATTATCATGGGATTCATGGAACTCATCTAGAGGTTCGAGGGATGGTTGATTTTTTACCCTAATTAGACAGGATGGTACCTCTAAGATTTACTAAGAGTCTAGGTGGAATGTTCCACTAGTTAGGCTAGTTTAGAGCAGTTGATTGGTAATATACAATGGAGTTGCACCATACATCGGTAGGTGATTCTGAACTGATTATGTAAAAGGATTTCTTCTAAAGATGTTTAGGAAATTCCTGTGATAATCTATTTGTATGTTCTGTTTATTTCTGTTACTTGTGGATATTATCCTTGCTATTTTATATCTTCTTATTTTTTTCCTTTACTTTCAACATTTCCCCCTTTTGTTCACTTTTCCAAGAGTTGTATATGGGCTTAGTTTTGAACTAGGTTTTGGAGTGTGAAACCATTTTAAAAAAGGAAAGTTGTGTGTGTGGTTTTAAAAAGTAAATTTGTGGAAAGTTATGTTTACTTGTTATAAATGATTTAAAATCATTTTTTCTAAATGTATTTAAAAATAATGTTTGTGGACTATTTTGGGAAAGGAAATACCTAGAATATATAGTGATTAAATGATTAGCTTATAAATATCACACACTACTTGTGTCACTTGGTAACAGCAGACCCAAGATGTTTTGAAGGTTTGGGTTTCTAATTCAGTTATACCTTTGGAGAAGTTTGTTCTTATGGTTGGTGGTGATTGAGAGGTCGTATGGAGATCATATCATTGTGGTTCAGTCTCAATTTTTTATTTAGTTTAATGTTTTTAGCAGCCATTATATCTCGATTAGTTTTGTATTTATTGATATTCAGTTTTTTTTTTTTATTCTATGTACTCAAATTTTTTATTTGATCCTAGTTTGTTTAGGGAAAATCATTTTCATTTTGATTACTTTAATTCTCAACACTATTTTTCAGCCCATGGGGATCGGGAACTACCTTTGGCCGAGGTCTCAGACCAGATAGGGTGTCAGGTTGGATGGAATCCTGGTTTGTCTCAAGAAAAAATGGTATTAGTGCCATATTCTTATTATTTGAGGTATCATGTATCTTGTAGATTGGTATTGTCGGGTCACGATAGGTTGGTATGGGAAGAAATTCCTGAAACCTTTCTCATTCTGATCCTCGAGTTGCTAGGGGTAGTCTAGGACTTGAGTCATTTTTTTGGATTTTTGTTTGAGTGGATGAGTAATGAAAATGGAGGTGAGCCTGTGTCATGTCATGATCTCACCTAGATTACTGACCCATGTGGAATCCGAGTACATGGTTCAAGGTCCTCTAAGTGGGTAGTGATTTCTTGGGGAATGCTCCACTAACCATGTCATTAGGTTATGTATGGCCACTAGTTCCTCATTTTTATATTTTTTGGTGAGTTGTATGTTGGTTTTTTTTTTGTTGGTGTGAGTGGGTTTCCAAAGGAAAATGGTCTTTGGAGTGGAAAAATGGTTTTTAAATTGAAAAGTATTTTTAAAAATTGTTTTGGATTGAAAAGTCAAATAATTTTTTGAAATGGAAAGTGATTTTAAATTTTAAAAATTTTGTTAAAATGTATGGGAAAGTAAATTGAAAATTTGATAAATGCTTGTGTTTGTTGAAAAGTGGTATGTGTGACACTTTATTCCTTATTTAAGTTCACATATGTGTGGGTACGTATGTAAAGATCATGTTTTCATGTGTGCATGGATGATATAAAAGTAGATGGGATGGACGCATATTCCATAGTTTATAGGATTCCATGGGTGAGTATTTAAAATCAAAGACATGAATTGGTTTTTCCAAAATGATTTTTGAAAGGGAATATGATTTCAAGAATTCATTTTTCTTTAAAAAGTGTGTTATTGTTTTGTGAAAAAATGGATTTTAGTATTTGGAAAGTGGCCTTGGAAGAAGGCGGTTTTGGAAATTGGATAAAAATGGTGGGTTTTTAAAAGATAATTTTTGTTTTGTTTTTATGTTGGAATTGTGAGCCAATTTTTTGGCTTGAGATGTTCTATTTGGTTAAGTAGAAACTTCTTGTTGGTTCTAGTCTTGTACCCCTTGTGTTGTTCATAATATCTCACCCATAAAGTTTCCCAAGGTCTTTAGTTGGTCTTGCCCTATTTTTGGTTCTTCATAGTTGTTGACCTACATTAATGGGGATATAGGTCCATTAGAGACAGTGGAATAGATTGAAAAAGTTGAATGTGTATTCAGATCATTGGAAAATTATGAAGATATGAGGGTGTGTGTTGTTCTTATTTTTTTTGAGGTTCCATATTTGTATCTATGGGAGGTTATTTCTCCATCATCAACGAAATTTGGGATGATATGGGAGGTGTTAAACACCAATTTAATCCAATAGTTTGTTCATGGGGAGGTGAAGATGAAGAAAGTGGAAGATCTCATGAGAATTCAGTAAGGCCAACAGATAGTGAAGTCATATGTTGACCTCTTCAAGGATCTGGTTTCCTTTTTTCTAGAGGTATCATTGAAATATCTTCTAAAAGATCATATTTTTGTTTGTGTTATTCATCCATATATCAAGGAGTGATCCCTCTCCTCTAAGGATCTTCATTTTGAGAAGATAATATAAAAATTGTTTCTGGATGAGGTTCATTCAATGACAATTGGTAAACCGGTTGTGATGGTTAGTGAACCTATTTCTCTCTGTTCTCATGATGGTTCCCCATATGGGGAGACGTGTATGATATAGGAACCAATTCCCTAATAAGTATCCCTTGTTGGTCTAGTATTCTCATTCATCAGACCATTCTATCATGTGCTTCTAGTGCGGACGGTTTGGGTATTCAATGTCGTCATGTTGTAATCCTCTGAATTTGTGTCATCTTTAGGACTGTTTTGGTCATTTGGAGAAGTTTTGAAAGAAGTGTTTTATAAAGAATAATCCTTTTTTGGAGGATTCCAGCTCTAGACTGTGGTGAATAAGTTTATTCAAGACATATGGGCTCAATCCATAGGCCTTAGAGTGAAGCTTTTCACACGGTCAGGAATAGCTAGAGGTGAGGGGAACTTTGGCCCAGTTTTTGTATCTATCATCAGAGTAGAGATGGTTGAAGTTATTCATTGTAGTTTTCTTACTGTTTTAAGTTCCATGTTATTATAAAAAGCTTTGTGGTTTTTTTGTTTTGTAATTCAAATACTTGTGAATTTTTAATGTGATTCTTTGAATTGATTGTCATTTTTGTGTGTGCTTAGTATTTCTTTGAATTTTTTCTGGCTTCTGGTTGTGTTCATTTTAGAGATGTTTGGATCTGGTGGAAATGATGAATTGTAGTTCTGTTCATTTCTTTTTATCATTGTCTTTAATAAGATTTTCCTTTTGGTGTGGTAGTTTTTTGGTTCGTGTTGATAATTTCCATGTCGGTTGTGCTATGGTGGCATTGTTGGTAATTCTCAGTTCTGGTGATAGTGTTGTCTATATTTCATGGAGAAGTTTTGGTAAGTTTTTTTTAGGAGTTCTCATGTTGGGCTGATCCGAATTCATGCCATGGTGTTAGTAGAGTTCTTATGGTGGGGATAACCCTCCTCATTTTTGAGATTCTTTTTATTGTGGTTTCTATTAGATTTTATCTGGTGTGACTAGTGGAGTGAAAGTTCACCTCGATGTTTGTGGTTTCATTAGAGTATATTCAGGTTTTGGATTGAACTTTACTCCTACTATAGTTGGGTAACTTTCTGGGGGGGAAAGTGTTTGTGATGGGGAAAATTATCACACCCAGATCTTAGAATCTATTTTATTTTATTCTTTTCTTGGATTTGGTACTTTTAGATGTTGTTTTGATTGAGTTACTAGTTTCAATTTTTTATTTTTGGGGATTTTTGGGCATGACATTAATTGGTGCACAGTTGGAGCATGGTTAGGGGAAACCATTCACCTTCTCCAAGAAAACCATGTCGTATATGTCCAATTCATAGAGTACATTAACATAGTTTGGGATACCATGTGGCCATCTCATGTGGGGTTACCCTTTCTCCATAGGGTTTCACGATTAGTGTATGGTGTGGAAATATGTGTGGACAAACCGTTTGAGTTTTCCAGGTCATTAAATTTTTAAAATTACCTCTTTTCACCTAAAGTTTTTTAACCCTATTTTAGGTTTCTCCTACCTTGTTCAACCTAAGAACACCGTTATAGCTCCAAATCATCCCTCCTTTGGCCCTCCTTTTCCCATGGATTCATTTTTAAGGTTTTAAGGTGATTTCTTTAAGGTTTTAGTTGATTTTATACACTTTTCTATTTTCTATATTTATTGTTTGGTTTCCCTTGGTGGTTTTTCATCATGGTCGAACCCTAAGAGTTAGGGTTGATGTGTGGGATGTTTTTCTTTGATGTTAGGGTGTGTGTATTTCCTCTGGGTCTTGGTTCTTCATTCCTCGAATGTTTGTTTGTGTTCACACATCATTAAGGTTGGTGTTTCCATCCATTTCCTTTATGTCAAATTCCTTTTAATGCTTGAGATTTTCTAAATGGTTTTTAAATGTGTTTTTCTTTCTGGTGATTAGTTAGTGTAAATTGATTTTGTTTTTTCATGATGTAAAACGGGTTTGAAATGGTTTTAAAAAGGGTTTCCCTAACAATGCCTATATTTAAATTCATGAAATGTTTTTTTATGAAATGCTTATTGTTTAATATAAAGGAAATTTAACACTTATGGTGATATTTTTCCTTGGGTATACCAGGGTTTCTTGGTTCGAATTATAAATAGGCAATGATTTGTGATTTGGATTCCTTTTTATGACTTGATTATTTCTAGTAAAATGTTTGTAAAGATTCTTTTGTTCTTTAAATTCTTACTTGTGTTTTTGTAATTGTGTTCAATTGTTGGGTTTGGTGGTAACGAAAGTGATGTTTCTTAAAAATGGTTTTTGGGTAAATTCATGGATACTTGAATAGTGACATTGGTCATTGGAACATTCATGGGTGTACAAGGTGCGCACATGGATGGAAATTCAAATGAAAATCGTACTGAATAGTGATCCCCATTTCCCTCAAAATGTTTCCTTGACTTCTAAATGGTGAGTTAGTTCTTCATGTGATATAAAATGTGACTTAAAATGTGTTCTTCAAAACTTATCATATTTAGAATTTTGAGACATTTCTTGGTAAATAAGTGGTGTTTGGAACTATATCCATTTGGTATTTGGAAAAATATTTGGTTTCTAAATATTAGGAAGTCCCATTTGGAAAATCTATGGATGTTGTATGTTTTCAACATATTTTTGAAAAGTTTTGAGATTGGAATTGGTTTTGGAAATGTGAGCCCCGTTTTTAACTTAAGATGTTTTGGATTTTTATTATAAAACTTGCATGATGTGTAAAGGTCATATGGTACTTTATAAAGTTTGGGGAAGTAATCTCAAAATAGTTTTATGCAATTACCATTTATCACTATTTTTGGCATGTTTCTTTTTATCAATATGGTATTGGAAATGTCTTTGGATTTGGGAATGTTGAAGCCCCAGTTCTAACTTTGTGTTGTCTATGAAATGTTGGTTTTGATGTGATGTTATGTGAAGGATAGATTAGAACCTTTTGATGTTTTATAAATTGTTTTTGTAATTAATATCTTATATGTTATCGATGGGAATACTGTCATGTTTTAGAAAATAGGTTGAAAACTTGGGTAGTGGGAAAGCCCGACTGGTATTTTAAAATGATTTGTAAAGTGTTTTTTATTATGGAAAATAGTGGTTTCCATGTAATTGTTAATTTTTTGATGAGAGTGATTATGAAATAATATTATTTTTCATGTATGTTTGTGATGACTTGGCTTAAGTTTGGAGACCACTGGAATTTAGGGATGGGATCCCCATTGGGGGCTCATGCATGGAAACGTTGTAGGTATTCATTCTACTAGACCTTGGTATGTGTTCCCCTCTAGTGGATTGTGCTGAGAACACTATTCATTTTGGTTTTTATACCATATTTTTTCGGGTATTATTATTATCATGGGACTCCTAGGAATCATCTATTGTGTTTAGTGATGATTTCTTTTTTACCCCAATTAGATGGGTTGGTTCCCCTAGATTTGCTGAGAGACCAAGTGGTACATTACACTAGTGAGTTTAATTTAGAGTAGCCAGTTATTTATAGACTATGGAGTTATACCATACACCGGAAGTTGATCTTGAACTGAGTAGGTCCAGGGATTACTTCTAGAGGTGTCTAATAAATTACCATGATCATCTATCTATATATTATTTTTATTTATGTTGTTTGTGTATATTAGATCTACTAGTTTATATCTACTTATTTTGTTTCCTTTTATTTACATATATCCCCCTTTTGGTCACTTGTCATTGATTTTTATTTGTTCTAGGTTTTGAATAGGTTTTGGAGTGTGAATCCATTTTTGAAAAGGAAATGTGTCTTTATGGTTTTAAAAAGAAAATTTTTAGAAAGATATATTTACCTATTAAAAATAATTTAAAATACTATTTTCTAAATGTATTTCAAAACAATGTTTGTTGACTGTTTCATGAAAGTAAATGCATGGACTCTGCGGTGATTACCTAATGAGCTATATAAGCTCACACCCTACTTGTGAAACTTGTCAATGGTAGACCTGAGCTATTTTTTAGGTTTAGGTTTTTGGTTTGTGTGTACCTTTGTAGTATGTTAGTCTTGTAGTTATTAGTAACTAATTGGTCTCATTGAGATCATATCAACATGGTCTGGTCTCAATTTTGAATTTAGTTTTGTTTTGTTTAGTAGTCATTGTATTTGGATCAACTTTGTATTTATTGATATTCAGTTATTATTGGTTATGGTGCATGCTCATTTTGTTTATTTCATCATGGTTTTTTTAGGAAAAATAATTCCCATTATGATTACTTTGATACCTGTCACTATTTTCCACCCTGTGAGGATCGGGATGCCCTTCGGGCCATGTCTCAGACTGGGTCAGGTGTAGGGTTGGATAGTATCCCAGCTTGATTCATTAGAGAAAATATTATACCAAGGCTACCCACAAATAAATTCACAATATATTTGGGTTGTTATAACCACATATATTCCAGATTTGGACTTGGAATGACCTTATGTGTACCCGCTTTCGGGCTTTGTCTAACTACCTGTGTACCCTCCTTTTCGGGCTTGGGAAAACCACACATGTACCCTCCATTTCAGTCTTAGGATAACCACCCAAGTACCCTACTTTTTGGTCTTGGCATAACCACCCAAGTATGCACCAAGATAATAGAACATTTATCATTACCCAATACACTAGAGGGAGTATAAGTCCCACCCATCACATAATAAAAATCGTACACATGTGTTCCACAATACCATAAAACATTCATCACATCATCACTCATGAAATTAAAATTATTTCATAAACATTTTATCATATTATAACCTATGGAAAAAAAAGTTTTATAATCATTTCCTAATTTAATAATAGAAAAAAACAGGGAAAAGAAGCAAGTTTTATAAGATTTATATTATAGTATAACCCATGGTATTAAAACAGATTTCATAAACATCACATCATCATAAACATAAACCATTCAGATAAAGAACAAGAATGGTATCCTTAGATCATATACCTAGTAAAACAAAACTAACCCCAAATTATATCATCCTAGTTGGAGAAGGATTCTGAAAGATAAATTAGAACATTTCATATGACAAATAACCTTTCTCTTAAATTAACTTTTTAAAACATAAAACATTTTCAAAATAATTTCCTTTTCAAATAACTTTGAAATTTTATAAATGAATATTTTAAATATAGTTTAATACATATCTTGAAAAAAATACCCTTATTGAATTCAAAAAAAACCTTTTAAAACATAAAAAAAATTAAATCCTTTTGTTTTAAAATAAACTCAAAAAATTATAATTGAAATGTCAAATAAAATAATGGTCATGATGACAGGAAGTTTCGTCCATGCTGTGAATTTAAAACAAATATTCCTTTCACAATTTTTGTAAATAGGAAATTGGAACAGTTTGGAAAATAATATGAATAATCATTTAAAAAAATTTAAAATTAAAAAATGGGAAAAAATTTAAAACATCACATTAAAATAGTAAAACATTTTATAAAACATTTTTGTAAAATATGGGTTACGAAGAAACCATGTTCCCGTTTGAAGAAAGAAATAATTATAGATTTTCCTAAAAACATTTTCTCAATTATTTTAAGTTATAATGAGAAAAAATGGTATTATTACTTTAATATATCATGTATAACTGTATTAGATTAAAATTAATGATTTTATTGATATATAGATCATAATACATGATCATAAAAAAATCCTGATAAATGATGACATTGCAACATAAAATCATTAACACTTCGGTGTCTTTGAATTGTAATCACCATTAAGTAATAACATAAAATGGTAATTAAAATATCATGTTGAAAAATAAATTCATGATATTACATGTCAATGGGGTTTTATATACACCTCATAAAAAATATGGGTTCACAACATAACATATGTCTCAAACAAGGAAAATTGTGGCAAAAATAGCTTACCACTTTGGTAATATTTTGAATCAAAATCCCTAATAAATCATAACATCAAATGAAACTTTTAATATAATGAAAATAATTATATTTATGATATAAAATTTCAAAGGGTTTTGTAACACCCCAATATTTTATGAAAAATATTCTTTTTAATTTCATTGATGTCTTGTGTTGTAGGCTACACCAAAAGAAGCTTGCACTACACGCATCCCTGAATTGTCTTGCATTACACGCAACCACGACCTTCCACAATAGCGTGCGTTGTATGCAATACCGAGTTTCAATAAACAATGATATGTTATATAAACTATCCATTATGAATAATAATACCCACTTTTTGAAATTTTATAAATTTTCCCTTTTGAAATGGACTTCATTTCTAGATTCGAAATATCTAAATTATCCTAGAGTTAATTTTTGGTATTTTTATGAAAACTTTCAATTTTTGATGAATAGTGAAAACACTAGGTTACTATTTAAAAACCGAATTTTTATTTAAATAATTATTTATTCTATTTAAATTTATTTTAGGCCAAAATTGATACATAATACCTATATAAGTTCAATGTAATTCATTAGAGTCATTTTATAATAATTTTAGATATATAAAAAATTTATTGATCTTTTAACCGTCTTTTACCCACCTCCTAGGAGAATTTATAATTGTACATATAACTTAATTTTACCAATTCTGTGAGTTGAATTTCAAAAATCTGAGAGACACGGTTAATATCAAGGAGTAAAATGTAGTTCAATAAGATAAAAATAATTTTTGGTGAATAGTAAATTTTTACTTTTATTTACCACGATTAAAAGTAAATGGGGTAATTAAGGGTAAAAATGATATTATCATTACCCTAAAAAATGTCCTAATTCTATTGGATAAGTGTAATTTGACCAAAACCAACCTTAGGGATAAAATATTACCCTTTAGGTCTACTTGGATTAGATTATAACATTTATTATTATTTTATTTAAAGAAGAGTTAAAAGAGTTAAAATAAAAGTTTAATAACTAAAACATTTTTAATATAAAGTTATAAATAAGATAAATTAAAATATAAATATTAATTATAAATCTAAAAATATTTCATACATAATGGTATTTTATTTATAATTTTTAGACATTAAATAAGTTAATTTATTTATGACACAATGATGATGTAGTAATTACCTTATTAGTAAAATATTAACATAATTGATATTATAAATATAATATGACATGTTATTATTGAGTTAATTACCTTTTTTTAACTAATCATGCTATTATGATTTTCACAAAAATCAATTACCAAATAGTGTCAAAATTGACATAAAATAGTTTTTAAAACAAATATTATATTATTAATCGTAATTTTATTCCTAAAAATATAAGTTTCGGAAAAATGACTTAGATAAGGTTATATATATTAATAATGAACCACTTGGGGTTTTTTTTTGGCTTGTTATAGTAAGTTTATTAACCATATAGTGTAAGAAAACAAAAATACACGGTAAAAGTAAAATTATTTTACTTAGAGTTAAATCTAAAAGATAAGGTTAAAATAGTAAACTAAACTAGTCTAGTACCTATTTATTGAGAGAATTTCGACCCATACCCACCTTATCTTCTATATAAATCAATTTTTAGCTATTATAAACTGAATATGACATTATTATAAAATAATATTTTAAGTTTTTCCTAAGGTGCCCCTCTCCTCACTTATAAAAGGGCACATCCTCCCTATTCTCATTACACAATTTTTAGCCTTCAAAATCAGCCAACCCCTACCCATTTCCCTTCTCAACTTCCATAGAAACATACTAGATGTTCTGGTCTTCTTAAAATAGTAATTTTTGTTCCCTAAGAGAAGGTTTCAAAGAGGCGTGTCGAAGAAGAGGTAATATCCGTTACCGATTCATTCAAATTTATTTCTTCTTCTACTTTATCTTCTTTATTTGTTTCATTATGAAGTAATATAATCAGTATAACTCATATACTAATATGTTATTATATTTATGAAACAACCCCATTTCACCTTATATCCATCCTACAGAAAATGAAATCACTGTGCATTCGTATGTACAGAATATCGTCTCCACGCCGTGGTGTAATCTGTTTTTCCACCACCACCTTACTTGGATGGGTATAATGGTGTAAATAATAACTATATATGGTTATTATAACATCATACTAATTCTGAGATATTATATCATTCACTCCAATTCTATTCCATAATTATGGGAACAATATCATCGCTCGTGCGTACGTATGGACTATCGTCTCCACAAACGGGATGAGATTCATTTTCCATGATTAACCATTAAAGTATGATTATAAAGTATATAAGTAACAAATAATCATGAAAGATATTACATAATAATGATACTTTATTTATGTACATATATGTTTCATTTACTTAATTCCATTCAATTCAATAAGGAAACAAAAATAGCATTCATGCGTACGTACGGTCTACCGTCTCCATGAACGGTGTATTTCATTCCATTTATCGATCTATCATATATATTTATATACTAAGTATATATTAAATATAAATCATGTTTTACATTTTGGAATTAAGTAAATCAGGATATTAGTAATAATATCAAGAACAACAAATCGAAACACATACGATAAATGAAACGATTTTACCAAAAACACTACTTTAATATGGAATTTACAAAAGAACGGGTAATATAAAGTCCTATGTGAACCATATATGATATCATAACAATAAATATGATTCTGTAATAATTCAATGACATTATTTAAATCATTATACAAGAGTTTTGGATACATACAAATCATATCGTACATAAGGTAAGGTATAATTTTTCCAATCTCATTTTTATAAGAGATTGTTTATTTGTAAGTATTTACTGGGGTTATTGTTATCATCCAAGCCCATGTTTTCTAAAAAAAAATCATGTATTTTTAAAGTCCTTTTTACCCATTTCTGAAATTTACCACATGTTATGAAAGGAATCTTACTTTTTTTTACCACATGAGGAACTTTTTGACTCTTTTGATAAAAGTACAAGGAGAATGTTTTTTTAACTTATACGGCATGAATGGATTTTTACGCTTTCATAACACCTTATTTTCATGAAGCTTACTCTACAAGATTTCATGAATATTTTTAAAAAATCATTTTCTTTTAAAATTTCATTTCATTTTGTGAAAAGAAAATTATTTTGAAGAAGAAAGGTTATTTTCCTCAAGAATTCATTTCAAGTGTTTTATCAAAACCATTTTCCATATAAGATGGAATTATTTCATATGTGTATGTTTCAAGTATAATTTCTCTATGATTTACATGGTTTCACTTTTCTTATGATGAAATGATATCCATTTGTTTTATATGTATTATGTTATGATGGGATGATGTTTATGAAACTCATTTTATTCTTTGGGTTATGATAAATGACTTATGTTTATATTGTGGCACATGTAAGAATGATTTCATTATGAGATGGGTGGGACCTATATCTCCCTCCAATGCATTGGGTAAAGATTTATATATCATGAGATAGACATGGATAGAACAGAAAGTTAATCCGGTTCAGTGATACAGGACTAGAATGAGGAGTGAACTTGATTTCAGAAAGGGACTTTGTCCACTAAAATGGTCTTGGCAGCAATGCATTGGCTACTATGGAAATCATAACATGTGCTTAATGGTTTCCACAATTACATGTTTTATTCCCATGCTATTTTATCATTATTAATGTTCCTTTATGATCTCTGCCTTACGTACTACCATGTTTTATGTTATTGCTCAAGATTTTTATATTTAACACTATGTTTATTTTTTTTAAAGTTCATATGTATATGATTTTTTTTATTTCCTCCGTGCTTTCCCTTACTAAGCATTTGATCTCAACCTTTATATGTTTTCTTTTCCCCAGGATTTAAAGAAAGGTCTTAGGTAAGAAAAAAAAGGGAAGATCTTTATGGGAGATGTTGAAGATCTTTCACAACGATTAGAATATTATATTCTGAGTTTCCAAAGACACTAAACTATTACGGTACTTATGTGTCTATTTTTTTATTATTAAGTATTCCGCAAAAATTAATGTAATGTCCATGTACGTCAAGCTTTGGGTCTCTACATTTGGTATCAGAGGTTCGATTTAGTTAACCTTTGGAAACTAGGATGCGAAAACTTTAGTGAAATCCCTAGAGATATTTCTAAGTTATGTCTAGGGATGTCCCTAAGGTTAAGTATACGTATAGGTTAGAGTCCTAGAATTATGTTGACGATCATGAATAACCTAGGGTGAACCTAAGGGTGTCATGGATTAAAGAATTTTTGATAAGTTAGGCATCCCATAAGTGACTTTTTATGATTATGTGGTTCCTCGTTATTTTAACTGTTTCTTACACTATGGTTTATGGTCTTAGTTAATGGAAGGAACGAGAAGGAATTCAGTTAACATTGATTCCAATGGAGGAATTGGGGACTATGATCAACAAAATTATTTAATTCTTGGAGAGAAAGATATTGTGATTATGTCGAATCAGTCATCTCGATATATGATTAACAAGGTGAACTTTAGTTGTATTCCTAAGACATCAAATAAGAGGAAGATGGAATTTTATGCTTGTTCGCATGGTGAGGAGCATAGACAAAGGAAGATTGAGATTTCTAAATAAGGGAAGAAGAACCTTGAGGAATACCTCAAATGGAGGGGAAGATGTTATCTATGTGGATAAAAGGTTCATAGAGTGACAGACTGTTATGGAGTCCAATGTCTTATCTGCGGAGAACATGGGAATTACCCAACTCAATACCCCGACCTAAGAAGTTACTTCTAAATAGAGGAAGGACCTATTCCATGCCAATAATTGAAAAGGATGGATTTAAGGGCTTATGTATTGTAATTCAATAATAATTTTGTTGAGGTACTTTTATAGTATATTGAAATATCTGTGTATTGGTCCATTGTGGTTTTCTATAAGAATATGGTACCGGTAACCATGAAAAGTGATTGAAATATTTTTGGAAAGTGGATGATATGCGTCTAATGAAGGGATAAGGAGAAAATTAAATGTTTGAAAGTATTCATAAACTCGTGACTGATATAAGGACTAATTGATATCAAGGTTTGAGTATATAGAATTTTTCGGATTTTGGTATGTGGAAAGAGTTACCTTTTGACAGTACTCATGTTTTCACTAAGTTTCTATGCCAATTAATGTTTCAAAATAATACATGATTATGGTATTCACATGTTTGGAATGTGATCAACAAAATATATCTGGGATAAATGATGGTATTCACATGCTCGGTAGATGACATTTCTAGTAATTGTTTTCTTTATACTATGAGATTGGACAGATGTATTTTGGATAAGTCTAAAGACTGGAATGGATTATGTTAGACATAAGATAGTATTGTTTAAGGCTATAATTTTTTCATTATTATTTCTGTAATGTTATAATAGTTAAGTTTTAGAAAAAAAATACAAATACAGGACGGGAGACAACCCGTCACGTCGGACAAGGTTGCGGGAATTGAACCCATAACTGAAGTGAGACATGCCTTTATTTCATACCACTCGCCTACAAGAAGTCCCTAGTTAGTAGAAAATAATTTTATTTTATTAAGCGGAATGATAGATGAAGTATAAGTCCATTTTTGGAATCATATACGATTAACCTCACCATAGATGGACTTATATATATTTGATAACTTTTTCTAACCTTTTTTTTGAGACAGATAGAGTGACCCATCAAATTATCACATGATCTGATAGCACTTCACAAATGAAAAAATCAACTTCATTTATTTAAGAGGTGAAGTGGAAATTGTTCAAGGCATGAAAAATGATGAGATTGTACCAAAATAAAGTAAGTATTTCTTATAATTCAAATTCTTCAACTTTAAGGAAATCATCTTGAAGACCAAAAATGTTGTACTAGTGCCCTTATATCTGATGAATCATATGGTACCATAGATCATCACAAATTTATGGCTTTGTAATTGTTGGATTTCTCATATCCATGTTCTCTACCACTCTCCATTAGAACTTGATGGTTAGCTTTCTCTTCCATATCCATATTTTCACTTATGTTCTCCTATGTGGAAACCCAGTGATGAGTTAATTTGGGTAACTGATATGCTTCATACATCACTTTTTAAAATTAAGTTTTAGTATTCCTTTTTATGATGTGGGTTTCTATAAAAGAAACTTTCAAGTAGTAAACCATTTATAACCCCAACGAATTTCGAGGGAGAAATTCATTTTAAGGGGGGTAGAATGTAACACCATGAGATTTTATGAAAAATATTCTTTTTAATTTAATTGATGTCTTGTGTTGTATGCTACACTAAAAGGAGATTTCACTACACACATCCCTGACTTGGCTTGCATTACACACAATCGTGACCTTCCACGATAGTGTGTGTTGTACGCAATACTGAGTTTCACTAAACAACGATATGTTATATAAACTATCCTTTATGAATAGTAATACCCACTTTTTAAAATTTTATAAATTTTACCTTTTGAAATGGACTTCATTTTTGGATTTCTAATATCTAAATTATCCTTGGGTGAATTTTTGGTATTTTTCTGAAAACTTTCAATTTTTGATGAATAGTGAAAACACTAGGTTACAATTTAAAAACCGACTTTTTATTTAAATAATTATTTATTTTGTTTAAATTTATTTTAGGTAAAAATTGATAAAGTATACCTATATAAGTTCAATGTAATTTATTGGAGTCATTTTATAATAATTTTAGATATATAAAAATTTTATTGAACTTTTAGCCGTCTTTTACCCACCTCCTAGGAGAATTTGTAATCGTACATAAAACTTAATTGTACCGCTTATGTGAGTTGAATTTAAAAAATCCTAGAGACACGGTTAATATCAAGGAGTAAAATGTGGTTCAATAAGATAAAAATAATTTTTGGTGAATTGTAACTTTTTAATTTTATTTACCACAGTTAAAAGTAAATAGAGTAATTAAGGGTAAAAATGATATTATTATTACCATAAAACATGTCCTAATTATATTGGATAAGTTTAATTCGACAAAAAAAACCTTAGGGATAAAATATTATCCTTTAGGTCCACTTGGATTATATTAGGACATTTATTATTATTTTATTTAAAGAAGAGTTAAAAGAGTTAAAATCCAAGTTTAATAACTAAAAATATTTTAATATAGGGTTATACATAAGATAAATTAGACTATAAATATTAATTAGAAAGATAAAATAATTTCATACATAATGGTATTTTATTTATAATTTTTAGACATTAAATAAGATAATTTATTTATGACACAATGATGATGCAGTAATTACCTTATTAGTGAAATATTAACATAATTGATATTATAAATACCCAAATAAATGTAATTTGAGACTTTTTTTGAATTACACTAATTTTATAGGTTACTGTGACATGTTAGTATTGAGTTAATTAACTTTTTTCGAACTAATCATGCTGTTATGATTTTCACAAAAATAAATTACCAAATAGTGTCAAAATTGACATAAAATAGTTTTTAAAACAAATATTATATTATTAATTATTATTTTATTCCTAAAAATATAAGGCTCAGAAAAATGAGTTAGATAATGTTATATATATTAATAATGAACCACTTGTGTTTAGTTTGTCTTGTTATAGTAAGTTTATTAACCATATAGTGTAAGAAAACAAAAAGACACGGTAAAAGTTAAATTATTTAACTTAGAGTTAAATCTAAATGATAAGGTTAAAATAGTTACCTAAAATTATCTAAAACATATTGGTTGAGATTATTTCGATGCATACCCACCTTATCTTAGAAATAAATTAATTTAGATCTATTATAAACCTAATATGACTTTATTATAAAATAATATTGTATGTTTTTTCTAAGGTGCCTCTCTCCTCCCTTATAAAAGGGAATCTCCTCCCTCTTCTCTTTACACAATTTTGGGCCTTTAAGCTCGTAAAACCCCTGACCATTTCCCTTATAAAATTCCCTAGAAAAATACTAGAAGTTCTGGTCTTCTTCAAATACCAATTTTAGTGCCCTAAGATGAGGTTTCAAAGAGGCGTGTCGAAGAAGAGGTAATATCCGTTACCGATTCATTCAAATTTATTTCTTCTTCTACTTTATCTTCTTTAGAAGTTTCATTATGAAGTAATAACATCATTATCACTCATATACTGATATGTTATTATAATTATTAAACAACCCCATTTCACCTTCTATATATCCTATGGAAAACGAAATCACCACACATGCGTACGTACGGAATACCGTCTCCACGCCGTGGTGTAATCTGTTTATCCACCACCACCTTACTTGGATGGGTATAATGGTGTAAAGAATAACTATATATGGTTATTAGAACATCATACTGATTCTGAGATATTATATCATTCACTCCAATTCTATTCAATAATTATGGGAATAATATTATCGCTTGTGCGTACGTACGGACTACCGTCTCCACGAACGCGATGAGATTCATTTTCCATGATTAACTATTCAAGTATGATTATAAAGTATATATGTAATAAATAATAATGAAATATATTACATAATAATGATACTGTATTTCTGTACATATATGTTTCATTTACTTAATTCCATTCAATTCAATAAGGAAATGAAAACAGCATTCATGCGTATGTAAGGCCTACCGTCTCCATGAATGGTGTGTTTCATTCCATTTATAGATCTATCATATATATTTATATACTGAGTATATATTATATATAAATCATGTTTTAAATTTTGGAATTAAGTAAATCATGATATTAATAATAATATCAAGAACAACAAATCGAAACACGTACGATAAATGAAATGATTTTACCCAAAACGCTGCTTTAACATGGAATTTACAAAAGAACGGGTAATATAAAGTCATAAGTGAACGATATATGATATCATAACAATTAATATGATTCTTTAATAATTAAATGACATTATTTAAATCATTATATAGGAGTTTCGGATACATACGAAGCATATCAGACATAAGGTAAGGGATAACTTTTCCAATCTCATTTTTATCCGAGATTGTTTATTCGTAAGTATTTAATGGGGTTATTGTTATCATCCAAGCCCATGTTTTATAAAAAAAAATTCATGTATTTTTAAAGTCCTTTTTACCCATTTTGGAAATTTACGGCATGTTATGAAAGGAATCTTACTTTTGTTTACCAGATGAGGAACTTTTTTACTTTTCTGACAAAACTACAAGGATAATGTTTTTTTTAACTTATACGGCATGAATGGATTTTTACGGTTTCATAACGTATAATTTTCATGAAGCTTACTCTAAAAGATTTCATGACTATTTTAACAAAAGTCCTTTTCTTTTAAAATTTCAAGGCATTTTGTGAAAATAAAATGATTTTGAAGAAGAAAGCATATTTTTCTCAAGAATTCAATTCAAGTGTTTTATCATAACTATTTTCCATATAAGATGGAATTATTTCATATGTGTATGTTTCAAGTATAATGTCTCTAAAATTTACATGGTTTGACTTTTCTTATGATGAAATGATATCCATTTTTTTATATGGGTTATGTTATGATGGGATGATGTTTATGAAACCCATTTTATTCTTTGGGTTATGATGAATTATTTATGTTTATATTGTAGCACATGTAAGAATGATTTCATTATGAGATGGGTGGGACCTATATCTCCCTCCAATGTAGTTGGTAAATATTTATATCTCATGAGATAGACATGGCTGGAATGGAAAGTTAATCTGGTTCAGTGATACAGGACTGGAACGAGGAGTGAACTCGATTTCATAAAGGGACTTTGTCCACTAAGATGGTCTTGGTAGCAATGCCTTGGATACTATGGAAATCATAACATTTGCTTAATGGTTTCCAAAATTACATGTTTTATTCCCATGATATTTTATCATGATTAATTTTTCTTTATGATATGTGCCTTACGTAAATCCATGTTTTATGTCATTGCTCAATATTTTTATGTTTAAACATTATGTTTGTTTTTTTTAAGTTCATATGTATATGATTTTTTTTATTTTCTTCATTATTACCCTTACTGAGCATTTGATCTCACCCTTTATATGTTTTTTTTCAGGATTTAAAGAAAGGTCTTAGATAAGAAAACAAAAGGGGAAGATCTTTATGGGAGATGTTGAAGATCTTTCACCACAATTAGAAGATTATATTCTCAGTTTCCAAAGACACTAAACTATTACAGTCCTTGTGTGTCTGTTTTTGTTATGTATTAATTATTCTGCAAAAATTAATGTAATTTCCATATAATTCAAGCTTTGGGTCTCTATAGGTTAGTATACAAACCACACAAAATAAATGAGTGATGAATTTCCAAATGTCTCCTAGAAAAAAAAGAGAGACTAGAAATATCTTACCTTAAGTCCTGACTTCCATCGTACATATTAAAACATCTTATATAATAAATATATGTTTATTATATATTATTAGAGAACAAAATTTTTATATATAATACCATTTATTATTTTATTATGACTTTTTATTACCCGTTTATTAGCAATTCCATGTTACAGTTACCTTTCAGGCAATAACCGCTTTGTTTTTCATATATACTTTGATTTGTTATTTTTGGTCCTCTTACTTTGATAATGTTTGCATAATATCTAGAATTTTAATCATGATATACATAATATATATATTCAGTATATATTTATTTATATTAATCTATAAAATTTATTGATGGAAAATGAAATACATCATTCATGCAGACGATAGGTTGTATGTACGCATAAACGATGTTTCCATTTTCTTGAAGAATTGAGAGAACTAAATTTAAATGATATATTATAATTTTACAATAATTTTTATTTTATATATATCACATATTTTCATTAAACTCATCTTTATTACCATCCATGTAAAGCGTGAACGATTGACATCGCTTCACGACGTGGTAGTACTCCGTACACACGAGCGACGTTATTATATTCCCAAAAAATAGAAATAATGAAGGTATTTGTGATATTATAATTATAGAAGCATAATAATATCATAAATATAATATTTAAAAAATAATTCTATCATTATTTCCATCCTTGAGAGGTGGTAATGGAAAAACAAATGACATCGGTTTGCGGGGAGGTAGTCTGTTGTACACAAGAACAATGGTTTTGTAACCCATTTAATGGAAGTAGAGATGGTTTTAGGCCATGGCCATAACATAAAAACATCTAGTTATATTTAAGATGTTGATTTTATTATATTATCATGGTATAATAATAATTGGAGGAGGTGGATAATTAAAAAAAACAAAAACACTCGTTGATAAATGTTACCTCTTATTCATGTATCCTCCTTATGTTTGCACCAAAACCCTTAATATGCTGGATTTATTCCAAAAATAAGGCTTCTACAATAATAGTATGGAAGTTTTAAATTTATTTTTTTAGGTATTATTCAGAAAAAAAAGGTTTCTATGTTTTGGAGAGGAGAGGATAATGGGTGGTCGTTTATAAGTTAGGTGAGTGACACCCTTATAATTTTTCAAAAGAAAACATTCCTCCCACAGTTTTTCATGTCATAAGGATTAAATAATGAATTATTATAGATAATATAATAAATAACGTTTAAATATTTCCATAAAATGGGTTTTTTTTAAAATTTGTTTATTTTTAACCCATATCTTTTTAGTTTAACCCTTAGTAAACCCATTTTTACCTTAACTACGGTAAATATTTTTTATTATTTTTACTATTAATTTTGGAAATAAATTAATTTTAACATAATATATAATATAAATTATTTTTATTCAAATTAATGAATCAATTTTCCTAATTCAATTAATATAAGTTCAAATTTTTATTTACAAATTAATCCCGTAAATGTCATGAAGAGGTAGGTTTTTTAAGAGAAAATGATCAAAATTTTACAAAGATTTTATATAAAATTTAAAAATAAAATTGATTATAATAACCTATTTTGGATTAATAAATATATATATTTTAATTTTTTTCATTAAAACCAATTTTAAATTTAAGTTAACTTTAAAATAATTTTAATGAAAATGCAGTTTTCAATTAAAATTCAGTATTTTTAGTATTCATAAAAAAATTAATATTTTCATAAAATTCTAAAAAATTCAACAAAATATAAATTTTATATGATTATTTCAAAAATTAATTTTATTTTTTCCAATAAATTTTCTAAAATTTGAAAACATTAAATTTATAAAAAAACCCACAAAAGTGACGAAAAAACAGTTATTTGAGAAGTGTATTTTTCAACCACAAGATGATTTTATATTAACTCTACATCTAATAATAATAATTTTATTAAAATATATTAAAATTTATTGATATATAATCTATACATTTCATTTTAATAATTACTATTTAGGTATTATTTTAGTTAATTAAAATGGATAAACATTAGGCACTTTAAAATAGTTTTCAAAAAAAATTAAACCCAAAAATAAACTTATAAAATAATCTAGTATAAATTTAATTCAAGGATAATTAATTTGATTAAATATTACTAAACAATAATTATATTAAATTAAAACATAATTGGGAATTTAAATTTTTTAATTTATTAAAATGAAATGATAGTTTTACAAAAGTTGGTATTTTTTACTATTCATCGCAAAATCAATATTTTCCAAAAAATCCCAAAATTTCACTGCTAGTTTATTTCAATATGATAATTCAAAAAAATAACTTAATTTTATCAAATAAATTTTCTAAAATATCTATAAATAAATGATAACATTTTCACATAAAAATAAATAAGAATCATTTTTGAAGAAAACATATTTTTGTTAAATATAATTACTTTAACAAAAATTGATTGATTATTTACAAAGAATTTATAAATAAATTTTTATTTATTATGATATTTATATATATTTTTCAAAAATTAGTTAATATTATTCATAACTTTATATTTAACAGCGAGGTTATAATGCTCGTATTGAAAATAATATTATTTCATGGTTTATTAAAGCTCAGTGTCGCGTGTCATGAATGTTATTGAATAAACTCATCGTTTCATGTAAAGAAAACTAAACTCTATGTTTAATATAATGAAATATATCTAAAAAATCTAAATTTCATTGAAATAAAAAAAATCATAAAATATGAGGATGTTACATTCTACCCCCTTAAAATGAATTTCTCCCTCAAAATTAGTATTGGTCATAAATGGTTTAACAATTGAAAATTATTTCATAGGAACCCTCATTGTACAACTGAATAATAAAAAATCCCTTAAAAAGTGAAAGTTGGAAACATAAATTTTACCTAAAGTAACTCATAAATATGTTTCCACATAGGATACTATAGGTGGGGAGTGAATATTTTGACATGGAAGAAAAATGTAAATAATTATAGAGAGTGATAGAGATCATGGATCACAAGAAAGTGAGTGATCCAGAGAAGGTTAATGATCATAAAACCATAAAACAAAAAGGGATGAAAAAAGTCATCAATATCAATAAAAATGATGATAATAGTGCAAAAATTTATTTCAATATCCTTTTCCAAAATTTTAATAATTTTCATGAGAAGATAGACTTACATGATTTCATTACATTTCAAACGAAAAATTTCACCCTTTGGTTATACCTTGATCAATTTCCACTTCATCTCTTACTCCAAGAAATGAAAGTGAATTTGTTAATCCTGATTCACTAATGGATCATAATATCCATACATATAATTGTAATTAATTCAATCTATCTTCAGTTATTATTATAAAAAAATAGTAAGAAAAGGTAATCTAATATTCAAAAATATTCATATGGTGAATTAATGTATTAATCTCTAAAACCACATCCAAAGTAATACATAAAACATTCCATTAATGGTTAACATTATAACCCTTCCAAAATAAAAAAAATTATAAAAAAAGGTCACTAAATTAATTAAAATCAACTTAACAATAATTCACAAAATATTATAAAGTAACTCTTGATTTTTACATACTGAATATGTGAATACCTTGGTCATATACTTTCTTAAAACATTGTAATAACTAGATTTACCATAAAAACTTTATTAAAACATACATACTTACTCATTCCTTGCATAAAACCACATATTATTGAATATATTCCATAAATCAAATAATGTTGTAAACTCCAACAATTATAATATGAGCTACATTGGGAATAAGTCATTAATCAACTCCAAGTTCATCAATACTATCCAATTTAATTTATTTATATCAATAATATATTTCTATAAACATAATTATCTCAACATTGGGAATGTATTAAGGGATATATTTCCCTTAATCATGTGTTTTGGTGAATATCACTTATCCTTTAGATCAGTTTTTTGGGTCATCAATATCATTCAACATATTCTTTCAAATCCTAAACAAAAACTTATACTAAAAAATACTTATATATTTCATTATTCTTGAATTCCAATACATATATAATTCAATAATCCCACTTCCTTCTAAAACCATTAACTATTCTTTATCAACTTATTCCTTAATGCCTATTTTTTTATATATCATTTGTAGTCTCTCCATCTATAGTAATATAACCATTGCTTGTATAATCTTTATGATTTCCTTCACAATCATTCTCCTAATGGCACTAATTTTTGTAATTCCCATACTTTCCACATTTAAAACATTGATCCATTGATAATAATTTAGGGAGACAAATATTACCATACATTATATTAACTAAACTTTTTGTTTTTCCTTGAAAATTAATTGCTTTGTGTCCTAATTTTCTATACTTGAATCATCTTCCCATTCCTTTGAGATAATCCCTCAAGTGATTATTCCCATATTACCAATATATATGAAATTGAATCTTCTTTCCTCTATGGTCTCCACTACACAAACTCTCAAAAAACTCTATCCTTCTATTCCTTTGTGAGTTCGAGAGTTTTTTATAATACACATTATTAAGAATGTTCCATGATAACTAATTAGACATCATCATAATATCTTTCACTCCTATCATGATCCCATTTTAATGATCATTAGCAAATTTTAATTCATAATAAATTTTAAATCAATTACTTCTAGTTCCCTCCATTAACTAAATCCAAAATAAATAGTTTTAGAAACACTAATCATAGTGGGAAACCACATAATCATGAAAAAAAATTATAATATGTCTAAATTATTACACTATTTTTAAATATATGACACCATAGACTTAACCAAGGTATTTATAATTAAACATATATTTAAATCCTTTATTATAAATAGTAAAGAGTTTGTAAATTTACAAATAATATCAATTAGTAATTTCAAACCAATTTTGTAACAAGACTCATTATCGTGCACCAGTTAACGATTGAGTCTAGCTCAATGCACCCTTTTTTGAATTACTACTCTAGGGTACCTCTGTTCTAGAGTCACATCCACTTATTATATCCATAAGGTGATGAAATTTATTTAAAAACACTCACTCTATCATTTACCAGAAAATATAGGACATTTTCCTTTAATTTTACACATCCTTAGACTTATTCTTAGAGACATCCATAGACCTAACCTTAGAAATATCCCTAGAGATCTCACTAAATGTTTCTCATCCAATTTTCTGAAGGTTAACTAAACCTTTCCTCAAATATAAACTATAGTAACCCAATATTTTTATATAAATAAATTACATCTTTTTAGATGAATACTTAATAAATTACACAAACACAAACCTAAATTCTGTAATAGTTTAGTGCCATTTGAAACTTGGAACACAAACTTCTTAATTTGGTGAAAGATCTAAAATGTTGCTTAAAAATATCTTCCCCTTTAGTAATCTTCACAAGCATACCCTGCTTAAACCCTTCTTTAAAACTGAGGGAAATGAAACATAAGAAATTTTGATCTTGGATGTTTAGTAAGGGTAAACAAGGGAGATACGTAATCATAACATGAACATAAGGGTATGAGAACATGAGCATAAAATATAAAAACCATACCCTTTATATTAGAGATCATAAGGTTTAGGCATGGAATAAATATTGTAAATTCATAATACATGAATCATAAGAAAATAAAATAATAGGATCCTTGAGAGTATAAAATTTTCATAATACATAGATTTTTGTTATACACATAAGCATAAAAAAGCTTATTTCAGGGCAACCCTCCAAGATAATCATAAAATGTTAGGATTGGGTTAGTCACTTGTGTACCTAATTCATGCATGGGATAGATTCATGTGTACCCATATTCATACTTTGGATAACCACCCATCTTCCCACCTTTTCAGGCTTGGGTTAACCACTCATGTACTATCCTTTTCGAGCTTTATCTAACCACCCATGTACCCTCGTTTTTATACTTAGGATAACCACCCATGTACCATCTAATTTCATAGAACATTTATCATTACCCAATTATTTGGGGGAGATATAGGTCTCACCCATAACATAATGAAAAACTTAAACATTTGTGTCACTAGTTCATTAAACATTCATCATATCATAACTCATGAAATGAAATGGGTTTCATAAAAATTTCATCATATTCTAACCTATAGAAAAGAGACTGGTTTCATAATCATTCCATTATTTCATCATATAATAACTCATGGAAAATAAGTGGGTTTCATAATATTTCAATCATGGTATAACTTGTGGAAGTGAAACAGGTTTCATAAAAATCACTTCATCATAAATATAAACCATTTTGAGAAATAATAAGAATAGTGTCCTTGGATCATATCCTCAGTAAAGCATAAGTAACCTCAAAACATATCATCTTATATGGAGAAGGACTTTGAAATATCACTTGTAACATTTTTTAAGAGAAATAACCTTCCATTGAAAATAACTTTTAAAAACATAAAATATATTCAAAATCATTTTCTTTGTAAATAACATTGAAAACTTATAAAGGAAGCTTTTAAAAATCATTTAAAACATTTCTTGAAGAAAATTTACTTGTCACTTTGAAAAAAAATTAATACATAAAACATTTTGAAAATAATTCTCTTTAAAAATAACCTTGAAAACTTAAAATGAAAATTCAAAACAAATAATTTTCATCATGATTGGAATTTTTATTCAGGTCATACACATTAAAACAAATATTCCTATCATATTTTTAGTAAAAGTAAAATAGGAATTGTTTACAAAATGACATGAAGATTACTTTCAAAAAAATTAAAAAGCCTAAAATGTTTAAAAAAATTTAAATATCATGGGAATTAGTAAAACATTTTATAAAACATTGTTATAAGACATGGTTTTGGGAGAAAACATATTCCCAATTGAAGAGAGAAATAAAGTCATATTTTATTTAAAACATTTTATAAATTATTTTAAATACCAAAGAGAAGAAAATGGTATTATTAATTGAATATATCATTAATATACAAAGTAAAAAAAATAATGAGTTACCTGATAGTTGGATCATAAGACATAATCATAAACAATCCCAATAAACGATGAGATTGTAACATAAAATCATTACCACTTTGGTTTCTTTGAATCATAAGTCCCATAAAGTAATAACATAAAATGGAACTTAAAATTTCATGATATTAAATAAATTCCTTATATTACATGTCAAAGGGATTTTATATACACCTCAAAAAGAAGACGGGTGCATAATATAATTTATGTATCAAAGAAGGAAAATTCTGGAAACAATCCCTTACCACTTTGGTAATATTTTGAATCATAAGACCCAATAAATAATAACATAAAATGAAGCTTTAAATATTATGAAAATAAAGTGATTCAAGACATAACATTTAAATGGGTTATTATATACACCAAACAAAATAAATGAGTGGTGAATTTTCATATGCCACCAGGAAATAAAAGAGAGACTAGAAATCCCTTACCTTATGTCTTGACTTATGTCATATATGTTCAAACCTTCTATATAATAAATATAAGTTTATAATAAATTTATTATATAATATAATTTATATATATATATCATACCATATATCATTTTCTAATGACCTTTTATTACCCATTTATTAACAATTCCATCTTAAGGGTACATTTTGGGCTATAATATTTTGTTTTTTATATATGTTTTGATTTTTTATTTTTGGTCCTATTAATTTGATTATGGTTCCATAATCTCAAAAACATTAACCATGATATAAATTTCATATATATTTATTATATATTTATTTATAGTAATATATAAAATTTACAGATAAAAAATGAAATAAACCCTTTATGAAGACAGTAGGTCGTACATACGCATGAATGTTGCTTCCATTTTCCTGAGAAATTGAAAGAAATAAAAGTATTAAAGAATCATTTTTATATCATATATATCACATATTGTCATTAAATACATCATTTTTATCTTCCATGTAAATCATAAATGAATCAAATTACTTAGTGAGGCGGCAGTCCACCGTACACACAAGCGACGTTATCATATTCCCACAAAATGGAAAGAATAAAGTTATGTGTAATATAATAATTCAATAAGAATCATAATTTCATAAATTAAATATATAAATAATAAATCCATAATTATTCCCAACATTTATATGTGTTAATGGAAAAAATAATGACATCAGTTCGCAAGGAGGTAGTCCTCTGTGCGCACGAATGATGATTTCATAACCCATTTGATGGGAGTAGAGATGGTTGTAGGTCATGAAAATTATATAAAAACTATAAATTTATGTAAGATAATTATTTTATTATATAATAATGGTATATTAATAATTTGAGTATGTGTAGAAAGAAATAAAACAAAAATTCTTGTTGATAAATTTTATCTCTTCTTTGGGCATCATTATTAGATTTACACCAAAAGTCTTCCTAGATTGTAAAAGTATCCAAACTAAGGCTTATAAGTGAGGTGAGTAGTACACTTGTAATTTTTTAAAAGAAAGAATTTCACCCAAGTTTTTTTCATGTCACGAGGCTCCAATAATTAATTATTATTGATACGAGAAGAAATATAGTCTAAATATGTCCATTAAAGTTGTTTTTTAAAAGTTTTTTGTCATTTTTAACGCTTTTCTTTTTAGTTTAACACCTCGTTAAAATCATTTTTACTTTAATTGAGATAAATAATTATTACTATTTTTAGCATTGATTTTGGTAAAAAATTAAATTGACCTTATCAGATGATATAAATTATTGTGGTTCCAAATATTAAATCTATTTTTCCCAATTCCATTAACATAATTGTAAAATTTTAATTTAAAATTAATCCTACATATGTGATGAGAAATTTGGTTTTTAAATAGAATATATTCAAATGTTTACATGGTTTTTATATAAAATTTCTATATAAAATTTATTCCAAAAAAATAAATTAATTTAATAGATATATATAACTGAACTAATTTTTCTTTAAAATACTTTTAAAAATATAATTTAACTTTATAAATAATTTAAATGAAAATAAAATTTTTAATTAATATCCATTTTTTTCACTGTTTATCAAAAAATAAATATTTTCATAAAATTATAAAAAAAATTAACTTAATATAATTTTGACATGGGGATTTAGAAAATGAATTTTATATTTTTCAATATATAATATAAAATTAGAAAAAAAATTAAATTTAAATCAAAACCCACACATGCTTTGAAAAAGTAGATTTTCAAGAAGAGTATTTTTCAAGAAACAAATAGTTTTATATTAACTTTATGGATAATAATAATAATTTTATGAAAATACATTAAAAATTTTTGATATATAATCTATAAATTTCATTTAAATAATTCTACATTAGGGATTATTTCAATTAATTAAAATGGAGTAACATTATGCATTTTAAAATAGTTTTTTGAAAAAAAACCCGTTTTAAAACCCAAAAAAAACTTATACTAAAATATAGTATAAATTTGATTCAAAATTAATTAAGTGGATTAAATATTAATAAAAAATTATAATTTTAAATTAAAACATAATTATAAATTTAAATCACTTAATTTATTGAAAAGAAATTATTTTTTTATAAAATTCAGCATTTTTTCACTATTTAGAGGAAAATCAATATTTTCTGAGAAATCTAAAAATTTCACAGTAAGTTAATTTTGATATGATTATTCCAAAAATTAAGTTCATTTTATAAAATAAATTTTCAAAAATCCCTATAAATTAATTATAACATTTCATCATAAAAATAAAAAAAATTGAATTAAAATATTTTTGATGAATACTTTACCAAAAAATATTTGATTGTTTTATAAGAATTTATGAATAAATTTATATTGAGTAGCAAATTTATACGTATATTGAATAAATTAGTTAATATTATTCATACCCATACATTTAATTGCTATTTTATAATTTTCTTATTTAAAATAATATTATTTCATGATTCGTTGAAGCTTGGTGTCGCATGTCATCCACACTATCGAAGAAAATCGTTGTGAGTAACACAAACAAACATTGGTGTTGCGTATAATGAAAGCAATATAAATATTAAAATTAATTTCAAAGAAAAAAATCATAAAATCTTGTAATATTATTTTAAAAACATAGGTAATTATATAATAAATTATTTTCATATGTATTAGTATTCAAGAATTAGATAGTAAAATTTTTTACAAAAATATTAAGAATTTTTTCTAAAATAAAAAAGGAAATGGTTTTATTAAACTCTTTTCAAATAAGGTTTTATTTAAAAGTTTAATTTTCAAATTATATAATTTTAATTTTACAAATTAATTTCATTTTTAGAGTTATCATTTCAAAATGATCCTAATATGGAGTTTTGGGATATTTCAAAAAATAAAGATTTTTTAGTGAATAGTAAAAATACAGATTTTTGTAAAATTGTTATTTATTTTCATAGAAAAAACCTTTTAATATTTTTTATTTGATACTATGTTAATATAAGTATATTTTATTTATAAATAATCAAACAAATTTCATAATAATCAGCATTATATGTGATCTTAGTATAAAAATACTTTTAGACTTAAAATGACAATATTTTTAAAAACCATTTTCCATCGCAGTTTGTGGGAAACTTAAAAAATGAACTTCCATAACTTATAGATATTGAATTTGGAAAAATGGATTCCATATTTTGAATCATAATAATTAATTTAATAATATCAACATCATTTTTGTCAAAATTTATAGCAAAAATAGTAAAAAATGGTCACCCCAGTAAAAGGGTAAATCAGGTTAACTTAAGTTAAAACTGAGTGATAAGGCCACCATTTTTAATCTTAAATATTATTATATATATATTAATTTATACTATTATCACCTTATTATCTATATTTTTTCGTTTATGGGACACTTTTCCGTGAAAGTGACATATATAATATTTTATGTAAATAAAAAGTCAGAATGTCGCCCTCTTACTTTTAAATATCTCCTATGTATTCACAAAATGAAAAATCCTATTTTTAATGAATATTAAAAGTTATTGTGAGAGTAATTAAATTATTTTAATGATTTTAATTAATTTTTAATATTTAGTAACTATTTAATTACCTTAAATGTTTAATCAACGTCGACGTAATATTTATTTAATTTCTAGTAAAATACAATAAATGATTTTAAAAATGTTAAAATTAATAAAATTTGAATAAATTACTGTGTTCCAAAAAAAATTATATAATTATAACATATTTAGGGTTTGTTAAATGTTTATATTATATTTTTTTTCTACTTATTCTTTTTTTAAAGTCAAATTAAATGAATGGTGTCAAAATTGACATTAATGATATTTTAAAATTAATAATGTTTAATTAAATGATTTAAATTTCCTAAAAATATTTTATTCATAAATTTAAACGTGATATATCTTATAATATAAACCATTTTCCATTTATGGGATATTTTTCCTTTTATGGTAACTTTCTTTACCCCAAAATAGTAAAAACTTTTATATCATGGTAATTTTCAAAAATGGTTAATACGGGTTAAAATAAAAAAATAAGGGTGAAAATATCACATAAACTTGCTCAATTTTTATTTTATGATATTTTTTAAACTCACTTTCATCTTATCTTAAAATATTATCAATATTTATCCATTTAAATATGAAAATTAATTTATATTAATTTAATACTTTAAGAAGTTCCAAGAGTGCCCCTCCTCTCTCTTATAAACATGTACCTCTTATCCCCTTATATTAAAACTTATGAAAACATAGATTAGGAAATACCTAACCACATATCTTCCATATATACCTAAAAAATTATTATAATCTCTTTTTATCAAAAAACCTGCCTAGGAAATCTTTTCATTTAAAACTTATGAGGTTATCCAAAGAAGAGGTATAATTCTTAATCAAGCGTTTTTGTTTTATTTTTTATTATAACTCCTTCAAACCTTCTTCAAATATGATTAAATAATAACATAAGTATTTTATATATACACATATTTTATTAATTTTATTGTATTACTTATATAATCAACTCTTTCATCAAAAGGGAAATGAAATCATCGTTTGTGTGTATGGCAGACAACCACCTTGTGCACCGATGTAACTCATTTTCTATAGCCTCCTATTATGGCTGTTTGTAATGATGAATTTAATGTATATATGTGATATCAATGATATATTTATAATTTTTAAAATATAATATATCATTTACTCTCATACCTTTTCATTCTATAAAATATGATTATGTCGTTCATGCGTATGTGTGGACTTCCACCTCCATGAAGCGATGTGATTCATTATTCATCATCACATCAAATGGATGATCTATATATAAGTATTTTCAAAAAAATAATATGGTATTTATTATATTATAATCATTATTGAAATATCTAATAATATTTATCATCTTTCAATAATGATATTTTAAAAATGGAAATGTTACACATGCGTACGTACAGCCCACCATCCCCAAGGTTATAACGTAGTTATTTTTTCATAACCATTATTCATGACTGATTTTAGAATAATATTTCATGTATATAGATGATAATTATGTTGTTATTATTATTTTTATATGTTTTAATAATTAACTCTTTGACCATAGTCATCCTACCAAACTCAATTTGGACTTACGAGCTGAATATCAATAGTATGCCTAAAATAAAATTAATTTATTATATAATTTATTATAACATATAAATAAGAGGAATAATAATCTTTAAAAATGTTATTAAGTAACTAAATAATTAACATAAGTTTATTATTCATGAATATGAATAATTTGCATGATGATTCGAACTCAATGTAAGAGACTTTATTATAAAAAACCTCTTAAAATTTCTATTCCTACTCTTTTTCTTCAATGTCAATATTTTCTAAAATATCTTATCAAATTATTATATGGAAAAAAATAATTATAAATGAAATTTTATGTCACTCTTTACTTTCTTTCAAAGGTTTTAGAAATAAAAACTTTTATAGGATGTTTTGAATTTCTTTACAAAAGACAAAATGAATGTTCTATTTTAACATATACATCTATAATGAATTTTTCCACAATCATAATCATTATTTAAATTTTGGATTCCTTTAAAATATTTTTTATTTTATTCAAATAAAGTCATTATTTCTCTTATTTTAATTTATTTTATTTTGAAAAATGGGTTTTGAAAATAAACTATATTTCAATATTTGAAAGTGTTTTGAATATGGGTTCTAAAGTGTTTTTCAAGGGTTTTATAATTCAAATGTGCAATCATAAGATGTTTTATTCTTGATTTGGTACTTGAGGATTACATATGAAAAAATGTTGTTATTAATACAACTTAAACAATGGGTTTATCCCCATTATAGCTCATAGAGATGGGTGAGCCTAATATATCTTATATGAAGGGTGAACCCCATTATATCTCTCCAATGCATTGGGTAATTTTATAGGCTATAAAAGTAAATAATGAGGGAGTTAAATATTTTGTGTTATCCTAAGTATCTAACTAGTCCCCAGTTGTTTCTAACCTGGGTTTAGAATAGGATATGAATATATTTCTCTATGTTTCCCAAACATGGTTTCAAATTTCTTTCAATGGATTTTAAAGTTTTTCTTTATGAAAAAGGTTTTTTGTTTTTATGTGGAAATGATTTATTTTATATTATTAAATAATAATGTGATAAAGTTAAGTATTTTATGGGTTTTAATTTTTTCACAAGACTAACATATTTCTTCTCTTTATGTCCCTTTCTAAAAAAAATTTCTCATCCCATGTTTTAAAAAAAATCACATGGATTAAAGATGAGTAGGAACAAAGAAAAAGTCAAGTTGAATGTCATGGAGATTTTTCATGAAAATAAAACATATTTCGTTTTAAAATTTTTATACTGTGGTAAAAATAAATACTGAGTAAAATTTTTCGAATATAATGTATGGGTTTATTATGTATTGGTTATGAAGTAATTCTCTATAAATTTAAACCACAAATATCATCAACAATGTAATAAAATGAATTATTGACTAAAAAATCAAGATTATGTAATGTTTAAGTTTGGGTCCTTATATTTATGGAATATAGAAATTATGTTACTTGAAATGGAATATAAAATACAGTATGTGTTTATATTACTTTCCTATATGGTGCAGTGTATTTTTTGGATGTAGTGGTAGTGGTAGAGATTTTGAGGCTTTGTGGAAATGTTTTTCATGCCCCTATTTTGAACCCCTAGGTTGGGATTCTATATAATAAATTTATCTAGTAATTTTATGTGATTTATATATGCACCCTTCCCAAGTATCATGTTTACACTGATGCCCAAAGTTTTTAGGTTCCAAGTTTTTTTCAAACATCCATGATAGATAGGATGGATGGATAGATACCCCTCTTACATGCTCTCTTTTCTAGGATAGACTAATATGTATGGTCTATGATTTCCATAAGTAAAAATATCACTAGAGGTGGTGTCTTATGAGGGAATTAGTTGCTTTATAGTGGGGGCTCGTGCATGGTGGTAAAAGGGAATGAGGGTGATGTACTTCATGTTCATGATATTCTACTACTCTGGTTATGGTAGTGGTTAACATGATGTGGTGGCCTAGGTGTCTTTATGTGGAATTCATGAGATCCAATGTGTCTTTAGGGGGAATATGTTGTGGTTTCCCAAGTGTCTTCAGGTATGGCTATTATTTATGGTATCGGAGCACTAGGACTTAGTACATTGGCATGTGAGAGTAGAAAATTAGTGATAAATTGGTGTAGGGTACCCTTTTTGATATAATTATTATTATGTTATCAAAATTAGATGAATTATTTGGTGAGTGTACCATAGTGAGGATAGTATTTGTTAGTTTCTTTGTTTAGGTGCATGTTGGTTATATTTCTTGTTCACAAGTTCATTCGAATTCTCTTTTCATATGTGCATGAGAGACCTTGGGTATGATCCTGCTGAGTATACATGTTATTATCACCCTATGAATATAAAAACTATTTTTCAAGTTTCCAGGAGGACTTTAGGTACCATTATATACATTAATATCTTGAATATTAGATATTTTTTTGAGTTTCTTCCATAGAATTTTCTCTTAACACTTTATTTTGGGACTCAAATTGTGTTTGTTTACTTTATTCATGTGTTATGGGTTGGATTTGGGTTTTTCTATTATGTGTTGGAGATTTTGGGTGGTTTTCATTATATATCTTAGTATCACTTTTTTCTTTTGAGGTCAATTCCTTCCATATGCGGTATTTCTATACCCTTAGTGTCATTCACCAACCCAGGTCCTACTGAAGGCAGGGATCAGGGGGTCTTTATCTATGTTCATTCATTTCTAGCTTAGTATGGGTAACTTTACAGGGAGGGTCAAGGAAGATTCAAACTAAAATTGTTTAAAATGTGAAGAAAAATATAAGTATAAATCACATGGATATTAGTTTTATCTTACTTATGAAACATACATGCACAATATTTGTATCGGAAATAAGCATGAGAAGTATGGATATTTAGAAAAGTAGTGAAATTAAAATTTTAATTGTGTTATAATATGAATATTTAGTTACAAATGAGTTATAGGAATATTCAAAGGAATTTATTATTAATTTTTATGGATGTATTTACTATTGTATTAGTTGTTTATTTTTAATTCTAATGATATTATTTGTATACCATGGTTTCCTTTTTTTATAGTTTATATAAGGTAATTAAAATATTTTTCCATTTAAAGGTTTTATTATGGGAGTTTATAAAGGAGAATCATGGATTTTAAACAGATGAAAATAGTTATTATCTTTTTTTATATAAAAATATTGAGGCATACGGTGAAGATTATGATATCCTAACACTACATTATACTTTCATGCTATATAGTTCACAACTAAGTCTTAGAGTATCGTCATTTGGATGCTTTTTGAAGTAAATTATTGGTTTTATGAGATTTATTGTATCAATATATTAATTTTCATAATATATACCTGATCCAAATACCAACATCTTCATTACCTATAATTCATTAAGTGAAATTGTTTTATTCTTTAATTTTCTCGTAACTGTCTATGTTATATAGTCCACACTTCATTTATCTCTCATGGGGTTGTAATACCATTAAAAAATTTCTTTATGGTTTTAGTATATCCCCTAAAAATACTAGGATCCACTTAACCCATAAAACATCAGAGGAAAGGACCACTCCTTTAATATTCCTAGTTAAGTATTTCCTCATAGAATATTGGGATCCTCTTAACTCATAACATTAAATAGGTTAAGATTTTTTCTTTAAAATTATTGATTGGGTATACAACTATGAAATAATGGGTTAGTTTTCACTTGTAAATGTTTGGGTTCCATATAAAATTGAAAAAGAAAATAGGTTGGAATTGATCCAAAAACAATCATGGTTATATCTTCTAGTATAAAAGGTTGTATTTTCATTAGAACATGGGAGATGTGTTGAGCCTTTAGGTGTGAAAAAATTAGATGTGAAGAGTTTTCACTCTCCTTAAAAATTAATATACCTTATTGGGTACCATGCACCAAGTGGGGCTATTAAAAGTAGACAAATTATCATTTAGATCCAAACTATTATAAAACTATTATGTTTATATTTTGCTTTCCTGCATTTAATTTTCTCTATCTTTTCTTATATTTGAGTGGTTTAATTGTCTAATATTTGTGATGATCACGTTCAAATCATAATTTTTACACTCTGATTAATTTTTAAATAAACACAATTCACACCCCTCCCCCTCTCGTCCATTTCCATCACCCCTTTGGGACCTAACACATTGGTCTCCCTATAACTCGACATTACACAGTTGATATTATAGGTAATTGGTTTTGTGGATTGAAATTAAAGTAAATTACATATAATTAATTGATGATCACACAGTTATAAATTTTCAACAACATAGTTAAGTTTCAAACATAAATATCATCACATATTTCTAGATTGTGGGCATAATATCTGAGAATAAATGAAAATTGGTTAATGAATATATATAAAAATACATTTGTTTTAAATTTTAAGGAAAATCCCAAAACTAATTTATCCACATTAGAAACACTAGAATGGTTATAAGGGGGACCAAGTGTTAATGTGATTATGTGGTCTCATTTTTATATTAATTGTTATACATTTTACACAAAAAAAATTAGGATGATAAGATTACAAACCAAAATAGTGGATTAATGGTTGTCACTTAAGCAATGATTTTTTCAAGTACCAAAGATAAAAACCCAATTCAAATATCAAAAAAATATTTTGGAATGGTTAAGAATATATGATATATTTATTATACTAAATTTATTATACTAGTATTTAAATGTAACTATATTGATAGTTATAAAGGTTTGAAACATAGTGATTATATATTCAAACTTTTTGAATGGAAAATATTTAGTTTCAAAGAGGAATAATATATCATGCAAACACATTAAAAATATAAATTTTATATTGGTTACCCATCAAATTATTAGTATTCCATGCAATAAGATATGATAACATAAAAGGGATATGGGAAAAAACTTCATTTCTCTTCAAATTAATCTAGTAAATATCTATTTTTTATGAAATTGAAAAAGTTAAATGAATTATTTATTAAATTTTATGTTTAAATATATATTTATTGATCATTTCTTCCTTTTTTGAAATATTTTTATTATTCATTAGATTTATACATTCACTTTTTGGTTGAAAAATTTTTCCTTTGTCATTTTTGTGTGACTATTATATTTATGTTCTTATTTATAGGTATAGACTTTTTTTCAATAAAATATTTATAATTTTATTGTTATTATGGATAATCACATTTTTACTAGTAAAAATAATTTATTTCTTATTAAATATAGGAATAATATATTCCTTATTTTTTAGATGATAATAATTTCTATGATTTTTTTCATTGTTATACTCATTAGTTTTAGTTGAAAATTTTTTTAAAAATAATATTACATTCAATTTTTTGTTGTGAATTATGAATAATAATTTTTTTTGTTTATTAAATTTATTAAATTTCAATAAAATATTGGTATGCAAATGTTTTTAAAGTATCATACATAATTCTAAATAACAAATTCAGAAGCAAGGAAACTGAGGCATGTAAATTTTCACATATAATTATATCTATAGTAATTAAATTATTTAATGAAATTAAAATTATATTTATTTAAATTATATGAATCTCTTATTATTCTCTAGATTCGATGATAACTAAATTTTATAGGTGTGTAATTACATGTTTACAAAAAAATACCTATATGTGGAGAATAGTGGTTGATAACAAATTTTTATGATAATGAACATTAAACTATCCCACATTCCACCTAGTTTAGGAGTTACTTGGCTATATAAATTATTTGTAGGGTATGAATTTTAATCCCTGATTAGAGGAGTGTCAACCAGTGTATGTGAGATTAGTTATGGGAGTCTATATTTTTAAAATTTCTAAACTCATTTATTTTTTCCAATCTTTCAAATATTATACATTTCATATGAAAAATACTAAATCTATTCAATTATTTATGAAATTTGAATTTCAAGATATGAAGTAAATTAAGAGAAGTTTTCAATTCATTAAGGGAACAATATAGAGGTATTTTAGAAAAAAAATTACTTCATTTTATATTTTTGGTAATAAAAAAATCAAGATCCATACATTTAGTGTAGTTCCCCATAGATGTGGCCATATAATTACATATCCTAAATAAAATATTTCATTACAACATATACCCAAAACCTTTTAGGTTTTTCATTTTAGTGAATTATGAAAAAACATTACCTAAAAAACCCTTATTTTTTTACCACTAATAGATATTTTTCCACTATATAATCAACTGATAAATCAATAAAAATTATTTAATATTTCTCAGAAATTTTCTATAAAACACAATATTTAACACATACCACACATATTACTTTCATTCATTACCTGGGTAAAAGGAACTATATGAAGGGGGGATCAAACACTTAGTAAGGATAAAAATAAGTAATTCAAATCAAAGATCATAAGCGATTATAAGATAAACATATGGGTATGAGAATGTAAGCAAGGAAAATTAACATAAAATATAGAATTCATACCTAATAAAACAAATTGTATAATCATAATAATGGAAACATTACATAATTAAATGATATAATAAGATCCTGAAATCAACTTATATATGGAAACACCAAAATATATGACATCATAAGCATAATTAAAGAGCCACTCCCAAAAATATCAAAAAGGAGTGGACAAAGTCCCATAGTGGATTGGGTGCACTCCCTAACCCCTTACATAACATCCCATGAGATATTAATCAGTAAAAAAATTATAGGTCTATATAATTTCAATACTATACATTACTTAAATAAAATAATATATGTGTGCACCACATAATGAAAAGAAACTATACATAAATCATAAACATGATAAAACCCATGAGAAAGATGTGGGTTTAAAAATATTTTCTCAAAGAATAAAAAATTACATATCATATGGATTACCAAGAGTAGAAGGAATTAAATCATTTCATATTATCATATTTTAAATATGAAATAGAGGTCAGGAACATTGATTAAAAATATAAGAAAATTCATGATAAGGATCATAGATAATAAATAAATAAAATGAACCTCATAAGTGATGATTTTTTAAATGAGAAAAGGATCTTTAAAAAATTAAATAGATTATAATTTAACTTCAAAACATAATTTAAATAGGATGGTTTTATATAAATTAATTTTGGTTTTCAAAATCTATTCATAGTGAAATCATTTTATGGAGGGGACACTTGTCAGGAAATAAAAAATCAAAAGGTTTCTATTTTTGTTTGAAAAATGCATTTGTTGAAATCCTACATCATAAAAAGGATAATAAAATAATATTTTTGAAAGAGGTAAATAGAAATATTAATCTCATATAAGATAACATACAATTTTATTTCTAATTATAAAGGATAAACTTTTTGGGATGGGAAATTATTAACAAGAACAAGTAATAGTCCATATGGAGGATGAGAAATATTCTCAACAAAGATATACTATTTCAGCATGAATTTCATCATGGTAATTATTGTAATCACAAATTTCCCCATCCATTAAGAGAGAAACTATAATATATTCAAAAAATTTAAAAAACTTATATTGTAAAACCCTGTTAAAAATGAATCATTATAACTCATAAAATAAGTTGAGTCAATAAAAAACCCATATAATTTTTAAAAAAATTCAAAAAAAAACCCATGAGGGAAATAAATTTTAATAGAAATTTTAAAATAATGAAATATAAGATAATAACTATTCAAAAATATTAAATGGTAGTATATACATAATTTCAATGAAAAATTGGTGTATAATAAGAAAGATGTCTCAGTTGGTGAAAATTGGGACAATAAACCCTTACATTGTTCTTGATTTGTTCTATGCCTACACCTAACATCTTAAATAATAAAATTCTGATTATTAGATACCTTATTAGGACCATTATTATTCTATATTTTATTTAACTTATCCTATTTAATATCATATTCTATTTATTTATCATGTATTTCTTTCTTATTCTTTCATGAAAAATGGATTTGGTGTTTGCTTATTTTGGTAATTTTAGTGATCAAAGATAGTATTTTAATAATAAGTTAAATACCTAATATATCCATTCTAGTAATAAAAGTGAATAATTTATTTATTAATAAAATATAATATTATTATTATTTAATTTCCTATATTCATCCACAATATAGTTTTATATCATCGTTTAAGTAGGAGGTTAGACCAACTCAAATAAGAACATAATATAAATAAAGAATGATTGTGATTATGAAAATGGTATATTTTGTACATAATATCATTATTATAGGAGAATAATTATATTATTTAGATATTTTTTAGTCGGTGAGTCTTTGTTAAATAAGTTTCAACAAATAATAATGAAACTAGATGGAAAATTATATATGTTATTTCATGGAGGCAGTAATTCTCACAATGTACAATTAATGTTTTCATTACTTGAAGAAAGAGAGAAAATTAAGGTATATTGTAATTTAAAATTTAATAATTATAATTATATTATATATATCATAGTTACTCATTAATATTACCATTAAAATAAACAATAATAGGTGGTATGAAAAACCCAAGACGTTGATTTGAGGTGGCAGTAGTCTATGAAAATGCACAAACAACACTTTTTTTCTTTAAGGGATATAGAGAAATAAAAAAATTGTTGTTACACTAATATAATAAAATATTTTTATAATATTTGGGCTTATTTAATTATATAGGTATTTATAGAATAGGTTTGAAATAGGAATATTAAGAAGAAAATATTAAGAAGGAGGTACTACTTGAATCGACAGCTTGAGTTTTCTCTTATGAACCTCCTTGGAAAAGGAAGAATTAAGACAAATAATCATGACTAGAGGCCTAGTTAAGTTAGATAGGATTATTTGAGAGAAAAAATTTCATAGTTTTAAAAATAAATTCAAAGGTAAATTTTTCATATGTTATGGTGGAAGTATCCTCTTTTATAAGTGAAGAGAAATGAAATTTTGAAAAAACCTTTTACAGTTTCAATAATGTAAAGTTACTCTTAATAGGAAAATGCCCCAAAAGTGATAAAAGATGAAGGATGGGTGATTTTTGGTCGATCCACTCCTTATCTATAAATTTTGGATCATGGATTTAATATTTTTTGGGTCATTTACTCTTAATAAATCAATCTTTATCATTTGTACTTTTATCTAGGTATTTAATTTTCAACTATAGTAATTAATTTTAATGGCCAAAATTAAAATTGACCACTATACCTAATTTGAACCTTATTATTTCAAATTTTAAAATAATTTTTTCAAATAAAATTTCTAATAGTCATAAAAATTTTAATTAAAATAAATGAACATAACATGTAAAAATAGTTTTTATGAAAACTGTGTTTTTAAGCTTAATATTTATTTTTAAGACAAAATTATCAATTTTTTTTATTTTCAAGACAAAAAATGGTTTATTATAAAATAAATAAATTTTTTTCTTTCAAATCAATCAAAAATCTAATTTTATCAAATTAATTTTTAATTTAATGAAAAGGATATAAAGTGTTTTTTATTTGAATTACAATGTTACTTTTATTTTACGTGGTTAAACATAGATATTATAAATTCAAAAATATATAAATAAAATTAAAATTAATAAATTTATTCCTTAAATACATATTTGATCATGTTTTTATAAATTTATAAGTCCTATTTATATACTTATGAAGTAATAAAATTCATAGTTTTGGGAAAAAAACTGTATTTCCACTATTTATATAAAAATAAATTATTTTAGAAAAATTAAAAATCTAAACTAATATAATATTGATTTGATTTATTTTAAAATGTGGTTAATTTAATAAAATAAATTTCTTAAATTTCCAATTTTATCTTTTAAATATTAAAAATAAATAAAAATATTTTTATAAAAATTAAACATTTTTCTTTAAAAGTCAAAATGAAAAACATATAAAATTCCTGTGATAAATAAAATTTTACATTTATAAATACGTGATTGTACTATCCTAATTTATAGTTACATATCCCCTTAGGATCTCTGCATATGATCTCTGTATAAGGTAAGCAAAGGTGGCAGACAGGGGTGGTGATTCCACTAGTATAGATTTTTTGTAATTTCCATGAGCTTGAATTTATATTGCATATTATTTCACTCATAACATAATTTTTATATTTTTTTTAGGATTTTTCTAGATAAAACCCTATTAAATCAACCTCATTCCCAATCTCGGATAAATGGGATTTACACATAGTACTTCTACTACCCAATTCCATTTCTTTCCAATGTAGATTTCATAATGTGGTTACTTTATTATACACCCACTAAGTTAATAGCTATATTATAATTGAAATTTTTTATTTTAATATATCACAGTTTTATTTTAGTTCTATATTTCTTGAAGAAAAATATATTAAAAATTAATTTTTTTTAAGTAAAATATTTATTGAAATCTCATGTCATTACATTAATTATGAGTTTATTGATATGGTGACATGATAGAAGTTTGTCTCTAGTCAATGGTAGGAAGCCTTTGTCATATGTTTTTATTGTTTTTAAAATTAAATAATTAAAGAAATTTTAATTACTTGATAACTTATTTTTTTTATTCTAATGTAACATCCCTCTATGTAAACTGATTATGAGATACTGTAACAAAAAATATACCCTCATACATTTTCACAATGATGGTATATAAGGAAACCAAAGAAATACATACATAAATAATACATCATTTTAGATGGATATTAAATACAAAACAAAATTATTCATTCCCAAGAACCTAAAGGTTTAGCTTCTTTAGAGATAATATATATATATATATATATATGAATCTTATTTCATAAAGTATATTTAATATCTCCAAAAAAATTATATCATAGTACCCTTGTTAAAAATACCATACCTAAAACCTTTTTTCATATCCTAGGGAAAATAAAAACATAAAAAAGGGTGATATCAAAATCTCATTAAGGTTAAACATAGGATATATCAATCATTGATAATAATTGAGAATAAAGGTATGAGAAAATGTTCATAAAATAATAAATTCAATCCCAATAAATTAAATATCATTAATAATTAGTCATAGTATAAGGGTTTTTTTATAAAAAATGAGAAAATTAGTGCAGAATCATCTATAATAAATCATAATCCATCACAGAATATCATAAACATAGGTATGTGTTATAGAAATTGTTTGTAATAAGAATATACAATCATAATAATGTATTAGAACATCATACATTCATCATGGTTTAAATTAAATAGGATTTTTCCAATATACTATTAATAGTAGCTTATATATAGTTAAATTCAACATCCCTTAAGAGTTTCATAACTGCATAATCTCTTAGGATTTTTTTTAACTCCATCATCATTATCCAATAAATTAGAGGGTTATAATGAACCCACCTATCTTGGGTTTATAACTTAACCACATGTACTTGGATTATAATGAAACCTGCAATCCTTGTTTTATAACGTAACCACCCATCCAAGGTTTATTGTGTAATCACTAATAACCTAATGAAAATTATACATATGTGTTCCACCATATCACAAAACATTCATAATATTCGTTATATAATAACTCTTATAAAATAAATGGGTTTCTTAAAAATCGCATAAATATAATAGAAAATCATCTATAGAAAGAATAAGTATGGTATAATTGGAAAAAATCCCCATTAGATCCAAAGTAATATCAAAGGATTTTATCATAGGTTAAAAATCTTTTCAAAGATCAATGGAATATTATTTTGAGGAAAATACCATTATCATTTTGAAATCACCTATTTAAAATAAAAAATTACAAAACATTTGGGAAATTTATTTCATTGAAATGAACCCAGGAAAAATTTAAATAAATATTAAAATCATTGAACAGTCATGGCGGTGTGAAATTAAATTATTTCTATAATTGTTAAAAACAAATATTCTATTCATGACTTCAGTAAATAGCACCTTGTTCATAAAATGATATTAAGATTAATTTTAAAAACTTTTATCTAAATACAAAAATGGTTAAAAATCACTTAAAATAATAATTTTATCATATTAAAAACATTATTGAATACATTTTATGAAAAAAATGGACAAAGAGGATAAATAGTCCCAGTTAAAAAGCAGAAATAAACTCAGATTTTCATAAAAATCATTTCATAGACCATTTTGAGTAACAAAGGGATGAAGATGGAAGTAAAACAAAGAAATTTTAGAAATAAATATTTTATAATAAGATATATATGTTTTATAAAATAAGTATCATATAATTTTCATCAATGGATGTCCAATCATAAACAATCCCAATTAAAATGAAATTGAAACATGAATCTCTTACCTCAAGTCTCAGCTTGCTTCAAACATATTCAAAAGTAGTTTATAATACATATATATTTATTATGAATATATTAAAGAACTATATTCATAAATATAATATTATTTATAATTCCTTTATGATTTTTAATTATCCTTTTATTAACAATTTCTTTATTAAAATGAACATTCGGGTGAAAACTAGTTTGTTTTTTCGTGCATGTTTTTGTTTGATGGTTATAGTATTTTCACCTTGGTCATGTTTTTTCATTTATATATGCATAATAATGAAATATTTATTATATTTATTCATTATATAAAAGTTTATAACCATTCATATAAATCGGTCATGAAAAATGAATTACTTCGCTTCATACAGATGATATTCTGTATGTACGACCAGGTGATGTTTTCACATTTTAATGTATGGGAAGAAATAAATGTATAAAATAATTACACTTTATATAATAATAATTATATCATATATATTTATTAAATCATCCCTTATTTACATCCTTTTAAAATGGAAATGAAAAATGAATCACATCGCTTCGTGGAGGTGGCAGTCCACACTTACACACATGTAATATTATCATTTAACAATGGATGGGAAGGTAAGAATTTGGATAAGATATTATATCTCAAAAAGAATAATTTTTTCAATAATTATCATATATAAATATTAAATCCATCATAATGACCAACCACAAAGGACGAAGGTGGAAAATGAATCATATCCCTTATGGACGTGTTGGTCCACATGTACGGACGAGCAATAATTTCATTTATCATTTGATGGAAAGAAGGTGAAAAATGGTTATAAAATAATCATAATAAAATATAATTATACTTTTTATTATATATTCATCATGATATAATGAATATAATATATTTTTATGAAGTAGAAGAAGAAATAAACTCTGAAATAGTCAGGTAAGATGATTACCTCTTCTTTGAGAGACCTCCTTTGGGTTACACGTTAAACCTTATTAGGATAAAATTTGGGGAATAAGAAAAGATATAATATGTAGTAGAGGAATATATTAAGTTATTAGGTTAGGTATTATCTGATCTATAGTGCTCAAATATTATGAATAAATTAGAATATGATGTGTGCTATTATAAGTGAGGGAAAGGATACACTTGAAATTACTTAAAATATTAAAATATAATATATATCATAATCCTATAAAGTGGAACCAACAAACCACATATTAATATAAAAGATATTATAGTGTATAAATAAACTTAACCAATCACATTTATAATTGTTTTGGTGACATTTTAATAATTATCTCCAAGTTAAACCGCTTTAAACACATTTTAACCTTAACGGTGATAACTTAATTTTTTACCATGATAACTTAAATACACATACAAAATCAAAAGGGGGATTCTAAAAAATTAAAAATTATGATTCATAATTTTGAATAAATTCTATTATTATAATTTCTATAGGTGAAGAAAGTTACACTTAATATAGGAACACAAAACATAAGAAAAAAGTTTTAAAGAAAATACCTGATTTGAGTGTAAAAAATATTTACATTGAAATCAACTAAAGAGTTATTTTATTAAAAAAAGTGTTTATTTAATAAAAAAAGTAATTATTTTAGAATTTTGGATCAATAAAAAATTGAATGGCACCTTCCAACCTTACAATTAAATAAAAATAGTAAAAATAGTTTTTAATTTGAATTTATTAAAACTTATGTTCACAAAAGTCAATCATGGGTTCCCAAATTCAAAATAATATTTTAAATGTTCAATTTTACTCAATAAACATATATTTTTTTGATAAAAAATTTCCAATTTATTAAGTCATGCTTTCATTTTAATAATTTCATAAAATTTAATGTACTTAGAAAATTGGTATTTTCATTATTCACTCAAAAATCAATATTTTAAAATAATATAAAAAAAATAATTATAATTATATTATGAAATTATGATTCAAAAAATGATATCCAATTTTTCAAATACAATTTATAAAATGGGAACAAATTAATTAAAATATTCTCACACAAAATTTTATAAAACCCATTTTGATGAAAATATATTTCTAAAGCATAAAATCACATTATTCTCATTCTCTGACTAATAACCATAATTAAATGAATGTTAATATTTTTAGTATAATATAATATCTATAAAATTCATTGAATTCATTTATAAATTGTGATTCATTTAATTATTTCTAAAAATACACATTATGTGTATAAAACATTTTCAGAAAAAACATCTCTTTTAACATTAAAATTATTTTATTTTCTTTCCTAACAAATTAATAACCAATGAATTGATTTTACACATATATAAAAAATAATTTCTCATATTTTTTTTGGACTTATTTAAAATAACCAATATCACTTCTATGTGATAACTATTACATTAAATAATAATAATTTAATAGTATGTTGCACTTTATTTAAATTTGGTGTTTCATGTAAAGAAATCAATCAAAGAAATGAAAATTATTTAAAGAGTAATGTATTATAAATATTGGGGTGATATAGTATCCTTTACTATAGTAACAAATGATTATGAAAAAAATATTTAATTAAGATTCAATTCAAGTAGCATCTCCAAAGGTATTGAATACAACCCTTCATCTTCTACCTATTGGCACAGAAAATAGGACATGAATAGAAAGAAAAAAAGTGGAAGTATATTACTGATCCAAAAAATAATTTTATGATGATATTATAAGTAATTAATTACTAATTTCATTTTACATTACTATTTTTAAAATTTATCCAACTAATAAAATATTTTAAAATATTATTTTTGGTTACTATTCAAGAGAAAATGATGTTGGTGAAAATTATCCCTAAGGGTGGGATTAATATTCTTAAAATTGTTTTAGGAAAGTTAGAAAAAATAGGCCACACTAGTGGGAATAATTATTAAATCATTTTGATAAAGTTTTTTTCATACCCTATTGCATCATCGAGGATAGCACCAAACACCCTAGGTGGCCTTGCTCTCGACCCATCTTCCCTCTAGGGTTTACCCGCCTTTCCCTGATGGTGATATCTTCTTTGGCTAATTCAGCTTCTCTCCCCTTTTCTTCTCTTACTTAAAACATCCAAGAAGTATAGGATTATTCTTTTTGGATCATTCCTCAGATGAGGTTCTGATTCATAATGGTGGTCTCATCGAGTCTTGGTGGGGGTCTGTCTTTTGGTGTTATGGAGTTCGTCGACCTGGTGTGGTGTGGTGTGGTCTGGGATATCCCTTTCATCTATAGCAATATCTTGAGTTCTCTATTGGAAAATAATCCTTTGTAGTTCATCCTCATTCAATGTCATGTTTATTATGGGTCACTCATTCCATCTTGGTTCTCATTTGATATTTTGGTTTCAGGATCATGTTTTTTGTTGGGATCTTGGTTCAGTACAGACGGATTGGATTTGTCAGAGTCATTTGTGGCAGGGAATTTTTCAACAACCTAGGATATACACAGATACGGATGTTGGATCCAGGAATTTTAGGTATTAGTGGTTTTTCTTTACCTCACCTGCTTGATTCCCGATTCCCAACCAGTTTGTTCTTCGATGCCTTTGCTGCCTTTTTTCATGTATAGATGGCCCTAGTTCCCCTTGGTTCCTCTATCATTTCATAATTATCCTTTTCGAATGATCTCATCTCCGCTGGGTGTTATGGATTCCATGATGTTTTGGATAATGTTGGTGGCTTCAGTGAAGTTGGATCTGGTGGGGCGCTCTTTTAGATTGGTGGTGTTGTTCATGGTGGATAGGGCATCGGTGTGCTATCCTGAGGAACAATGATGGGATGAGTGTCATGGCCACTATATCAGGCGGTGATAGTATGTGTGTGTGGCACTTTATAGTGGATTCTATTTGGTTTCTCTTAGTCTAAGAAGGATTGTTTTCTACTTGGGCCCTTTTTGGTGTTTTGAGTTTGGTCTGGATTATTCATATAATAGTGGAACCCCTTGTGCTCAATGCCACTCTTTTTTCTCCCTTTAACATTTCTCACTTAACCAAAAAGTGATTTTATTTAAAAATATATAAAAAATGTTTGGAGTGGTTATTGCATCATTGATGGGGGAAAACGTAAGGGAGAAATTGCTTCCTTGAAGGATGAGTTTTGGAAATTGAATGAGTCGATAGATTATATAATTAAAACATATATAGTTAATATGATTTTAGAATTGATGAGAAAAAAAATATCCTATGAAACATTCCCACCCAAATCATTCACCTTCTAGTTCAAATCTAACCGTAAACTATGAGTTACATATAGGGGATACCCATATACATATTGTAGAATATAAAATTGTATATCATTTAGGTGATTATGTACATAATTAGCTTATGTAGTTGGGTTAGGTAAGTGTATGGGTAAATGTTATTATTTGTCCAACTACTCCAATTCCAATGCCTACCGATGAGGTGATCATAGTAGGATAGAGTATTGTTCATTTTTTTACTTTTTCCTGCTACTTTTTTATCATTAGTTAACAAATGAGCTATGCATTGTTTTAAAATTTTTTATCATTAAATTAAATTTACTTATAATTTTTTTATTACATATATATTATATAGGAGTATCTAAAATCGAAGGTCTCATTAAAAAGTAAAGTAAAATTCAAGGAACCAGAACCATCATACAATCCTTAGGATCATGTTAGGATAACAAATTTAACATAAGTTTCTTATATATTATAAAATTATTACACTTTTCCTAAAAGTATGAATATTAGTTACAGATATTGAATGAAAAAATATATTTAATAATTACATCATTGATGATTTAAAGGGTGAGGATATCATTGTACCAGTGTTATAGTTTTTTCCCTGTAAGTAAATAACAATTATGAATTTATTTCTTTAAGTAAACATATATTTTATTAACATAAATTTTTTATTTTTCTAATCTGGTATCTCCACATTATTTTCCTATAGTATGATTGCACTTATATTTATGGTATTATTAATTTATAATATGTTTTAATGGTTATTAAATACCTATAAAAGCATGCCATAATTGAATATATATATATAAGATTATAAAATACAGAGACTATGTGTTGGTTTTTTATATTCCTCAACAGGAAATAACATATATATAATTATTGAATACTATTAATTATACAGTTATTTATTTTAGAATTTATATATTTTTGTTAAAATTGGATGTCATCCATATTTTGACCAAATGAATGCTAAGAATAATAGTTATTCAATTTATTGGGTGGTGTTCGAAGAAGATATAGTGTGTTGTTAACAAAGTTATTATTTTTCTATTATTTTAGTTATTTAATATTAAAATAGTATTTTTTATATATGTTTTGATAATTGATATTTGAAATCAAAACATGTTATAGATTTATTTTAATAGGGCTCCCATTTAAAAAGTGCAACCATAAGAAATTGAATATGTAAATGTTAAAGAAGATAATCATTTTTAGTGAATACTTATGTTTTCTTACAAATGTATTATTTCAAATTTAAAAATACTCTTTTATAAATGTAATTTCATCATCAAAGAGATATTATTGAGTATAAGAATTATATTTTGTGATTCATTTTTGAGATAATCTAGACCAGAATAAAACTGAATTTTGGAAATTTTAGTTTCAATATAACACTTATAATTTAAAAATCATTTCTTAATTCATAACACTTTATATTATATATTTTCTATTGATATTTAATTGTATATGAAAAATGACATAAAATGCCTTCAAAGTTTATTTACAAGTATAACTAATTTGTATATGTAGTTTAATTTAGATATATATTTATAAAATATGTTATGAAAGTTATAGACGAGTTTTACTATTGATTTTTTCTATTTATTACAACCTTTTGGTTCGGTGGTTTTTGTTTAGTTGTATGGAATCATGTGTTTTATATATTTTTTAAAAAAATATTAACTTTAAACATCATTTTTAGGGAAAACAAATAAAAAAAACCTTTCCAAATGGGATTTTAACATCAGTTTTATGAAAAAGATTCTTTGAAATATTTTTCTACATTTATTTTACTAAAAATAGATGTGGAAATCTACATATGATAGATATAAATATTGGTTAATTATAAAAATAAAAATGAATGAATTATATATGTCATATTTTAGAATATATCTCAATATCTTTTCCTAAAAACCAAAATTGAAAGTCTCACTTTTTACATCTTCTTTTTTAACTGATGTTAAAAGGAAAAAAACCCAATGTTAAAGGTGTTTTTCACTAATGTATACATAAATATTAGCTGTTTGGTAAAATAGAAAAGGTATTCAAAAAGGATGTAGTAAATTTGTTTAAAGTATAATATTAAATTATATTTGATCGATATTTGGGGCTTACCTCAAGTATCTAGAAAAATCCTTAAAAATAATTTTATATAGAGATGAGATTTATCACTATTTATCATCCTTAGCAAAATTTTCAATATGAAATGGCTATTAAAACTCTACAAGATATGATGAGATCATTTTCAATGGATTTTGAAGGAATTTAGGATTAGTATATTCCTTTATTAGAGTTTCTATAAAACAATATTATACATTTTATCATTCCAATGGAACCATATGAGGCACTTTAAAGGAATACATGTAGAACTCCAATGTGATAGAATGAAGTTAAAGTGTGGAAGTTGTTGGGACTAAACTTTTCACAAGATATGATATAAAATATTTAAACCATTTAGTAACATATTTAATATTCTAAAGTTTTATGAAATAGTTACATTGATAATCATCATTAATATTTTAAGTTTGAAGTTAGAAAAAATGTATTCCTCTAAATAAAACTATTGAATAATTTTTATGAGATTTAGGAATATTGGAATTTTAAAACATGGATGCATCAAACCCTTTGAGATCATTGATGATATAGGGACTGGAACTTATTTCTTAGCACTTCCAACAACCCTCTCACAAGTACATTATGTGTTATGTGTATCACTTATCCAGATGTATATACCAGATCTATTACATGTATAGAACTCATAGAATGTACAATCGGAACATGATCACTATCATGAATAACGACTAGTACAGATCTTTTATTATAGAGATAAAGTGCTATGAAATAAGGACACTCTCTTGATAAATGTTCTCTGGGAAAATCATAAGTTTAAAGAAGAAACATGGGAACCAAAATATGTAATGAATAAGAAGTTCTATGTTTTTTCATCTAAGTATTATAATTTTATTTGTAAAATTTATTTTAAGGGGTTATAATATAACACCCCACCATTTAATTACTTTTACTTATTTTATAACATATTTCACATGAAATAAAAAACTGTAATGAACATATACCATATTTTACTATGATAAAATATCACAAAACATGGAAAAAATCAATATATTATCATAATTCAATATGAAAATTCATTATAAAAATTATAATAGGAATAAACCATAGGTAAATAAAAATTCCACATATGTGAAATATTTATCATTGTGGTTTGACCTAAATATCATACCAAAAATAATAAATAATGAATAAAAGAAAATAAATAAAAATATTATAAAAAAAATGAGAGGAATTAAATTAAGAATTAATTAATATAATATGACTATGTAAGGTTATATATAGGAGTGAAAATGGGTAATATGATCGTTATATTATTGTTGAAAAAAAATATGACCATTGGCAATTAATAGAATAAATTAGTATATTGGAAATGTTATAACGAGTGTCTAATAATTTTTGTAGAAATAAAAAGTGTATTGTATATCATATATTAAACTTGTTTAATAAATATTTAAAAAAAATTAAGTACATATGGAGTAATAATAAATAAAATAAAATCTATGATTACATAAGAAAAAAAATTGTTTAATAAAATTTATTTTTCTAAAGTGTAACATATATTTATTTAAATTTATATTTAACATATTTATTTGATAAATGGATTTAATTTTTGAAATGTGGAAATCAAAATTATATAAGAGCATTGATTTTTTTTTGAAAAAAATAAGTAATCCTAGTTAATAATGAATGTCACTAGAAATATATAAAAAAATATAAAATAAATTATATGATTAAAAGGATATATAAGAATTATAAAAATAAAAATATAATTTATTGTGTAGGTAATCTTGTGACTCCTTTGTTTTTTTCAATTAGAGGCCACTTTTCCAATAAAAATGATCTTTTAAACCATTAAGTAATTAAAAATTGTAAAAATACCATAAAAATTCATTTGTAAAAGGGACCCTACGGTACCCTTCTCAAACCACATTAATCATTCATTTTACTCTTGAATAACTACCCAATTTAACTTCCCTATATACCTATTTAAAAAAAATTAGATGTTTGAATCAACATGAGTCCTTAATCCTTCAATATAAATGAATCCATTATGAAGAGTGATTCCATAAAATTAAGTCATTAGTTTTTCTCAATATTATTCAATTAATTTCTTATAAAAACTTCTTATAAATATCATTAAATAATCTAATAATGTTTTATCAATATCATTATGATTATATAAAAGTTATTTTATAAAAATATAACTCTATGCTCTTACTTGTTCTTTAATCTAGCATTATTTTGTTTAGGTCAGTTCAACCACCTACATGAATGATTTGACACTATATTCATTGTTCCCAACATTGATGAGTATCAAGAAATTAATATTGTTAATAATTAATATAAATGAGTTATTTAGGCTATGAATATGTTTTTGGAATTGTGACATATAAATTACTTGTCATTATAAGTTAACTAATTATTATCAGTGAATAACCCAAAACATGCTCATAGTGAATTCAATTCTCATCAACCATACCCCTAGATTACTTGAAATGAAAATGGGACTATATAAATCATAAAAATTATATAATTCCACTACCTTATATAATCTAGTAATGACGATCTAATTATTATAGGATGAGGATCCATATTGTTATTCAAAAACTAGTATGAAACAAATGAAAAAACTCTAGAATATGATGATAAAAATAATCAATAACTATCTAAAATATACTTTATAAATTATTATACTAGAATAGTATTAATGGTTATAGATATATATAATTTTATGAAACAGGAAAATAATTTGAACAAGTTTATTATATAGAGGTTAAATTGCATTCATAGGAGTCATGATTAATGTTAAGGGTTCTTTTCTTGATATTTCTTATTCTATAAATTTATTGATTACTAAGATTCACTTGGGAGAATATGTTTGACAATTCCAAATTATCCCCAATATTTCTTATATTAAGGATTTTTTGGGTTAAAATTTATTCTTACCATTTTCCTTATTTTTTAATCATAATTCCCTCAAAATGACCTTCATAAAGGCAATTGATTTTACCTATTCTTTTTAGTTGAAATATTTTTATTTCAAGTTCATGTTTTATATTTGGTGTAATGTTTGTGTTATTTATCTATATATATACTTATATGATTTATAAATATCACATTATAATTTTTTTAGATTTTGAGAAATATTATGTGGAAGAAATATTATTTATTTCCTCCATTTTTTTAATCATACATATTCTCCCATAGTATTATTTGGTTTTAATTATAAAGATTATTTTTCAGGTTTTCTTTACGCTAGTAAGTAATTTTTATTTTCTTTATATATAATTTTAATAAAATTTATTTATAAATAATTTCTTTATAAGATATAATCAAAATTAAAAGATAATTTTTTTAAATTTATAAATAATTTTTTAATGTTATTCTAAAGTGTTTTTCATGTATATCAATATACATTAAAAATATTATGCTTCACTGGGGATATATTTATATGGAATCATCCAATTTCATTTACTGAATGATTTATTTTTTAGAATTGTGATTATTTTTATAGAAATTTTTTTATTATCGTTGTTCAATTATGATATGATGTATTTATTAATGTTTTTATAATCATGTGGCACACATAAGTATTATTTGTTATTTTATGATAGGTGGGTACAATATACCCCTCCAATACATTGGTTAAATCTTTATATATCATGATATGTAATGTTATGGTACATGGGTGGTTAGAAAATTCATTAGGTCAAGGGAAATGGGTGGTTAGCCTATTCCTCTATGATATAAATATCATGGTGGTTAACATTGAAATAAGTTATGATCATTTATTCTTGTGTTTGATAAACATTCCTAAGTTATGTACCCATGGGTCATATTTATTATCTTATGATTTTACACTTCTATGATAATGCAAAGTAATATGATTCATGAAATTTTATTACTCCATTGGGTATGATTTCATGATTTTGATTCCATGAATACATGTTCTATTTTTTCTTACTCTTTTATAATTATATTTATGATTCCCTGTGTTGATACAATCAATATCCCTTTTATATTACCCCTTATTGTTCATATGATCTTGTTGTTTTCTAGTATTTCCATTCAATAGACAATGAAGAGTATTATTATGTATTATAAGTGTAGAAAGATATCATGTATAAAGAATTTTGTGGGACATGTTAAATACTTATTGTAAAATTATATTTTTAGGTATCTAATATCAAAAGATGCTAATTGTATAGGTTATGTGGGTATGATTAATTATAAGGATAGTCACATGTATTGAGGTCATATATATAGATTTTATGGTTGGCCCATATAATTCACATTCATGTTTCTCTAAAAAAATTGCTATTTTGGTCTGTTATCACACCAATCATATCACATGTGATTCTTTGGTAGTTGTGTAGAAAACTCTTCTCAAAAATCCATCATATATATTATCATAACTCTATTCTTATCTAATCCTAACTTTTTTGGTTTATCTATTAATTATAAGATATGTTTTATAATGGTACATAGTTTTGTTAACTCTAAGGTACTTCCATAAACTCTAATTTATACAAATGATAATCCATGTGTATCTATATTTATCATGAACAAATATATTTAGATATTGAAGGTCTTGAATTCATTTCCCTTTAGAATTAATTTTAGTCTTAGTATTTCAATTGTTTCCTTTTTCTCTCCATTTTATAAGAATCCTATATATATAATACATAACTATTACATGTCATACAATCATTACATATCATTTAATCCCTACATGCATCCATGCCTCTAAAAATTTAGCCTTTAATCATATTCTTTTAATAAAATTAAACTTTTTTAAAGAAAATAATGAAAAAAAATTATATAACTTATGATTTGTGTTACTTTCCTAAAAATAATTTTCAATTTCATCAATAAATATCCATATGAATTCCATAAAAAAGGGACATGAAACCCTTTCATGTAAATTCTTAAAATCATATTAGACCAAAATCTCTATAAGGGGAAGTATGGTGTGAAAATAGAAAACACCGAATTGTTTATAAATATATTAAGATTCTATTTTAGAAAGATTTATAACAAAAATTATAATTTTCAATGAAACAATACTCAATATAGACAAAAATTTCAATCAAAATCTATCACGTATTAGGTGTGAATCATAATCCAATTTTATTTGGGAATTTATAACTAGAATATACAATGCTAGACATAGTTGAATGAAAATTAAATCATTTATTTCATAGCTAGCATGAAACACAAAAATTAAATTACAAGATAATTTTAAAAATAAACATAAGTAATATTAATTAAAACATGCAATATTTTTAATATAAATTATTTATATACTTGAATATTAAATATGGATTTAATAAATAAATGAAAAATTCATTTTTTTAGGTTGATATATATATTTTTGAAAATTATAATTATCAAATCCTATTTTAATTTTAATTGAAAGTCAATTGGATTTAATGTGGGCCCATAAAGTCAACACCGATGAATGTTTCTGAGAATTATATTTAGTCTTCTATAACCCATGACCACGAACCCCACCATAGTTTATTTTCCAAATATGATTTGGATGGATAATTTTTGTAAGTCCCCACCTGGAATGATGATGTAGTTTTCAAGTGAAATACATTTTTCCCCTTTTCATACCACAAACCATGAACTGATAACTATTTTCATGTCATGGATTTTCCTTGTGGAAATATAATACTCAAAAAATAGTTCTATTTTTATCAAAAACCATGATATAAAAACAATAAATTTATGATTCTCTTTTGTTTATAAGAAAAAACATGACATTTTTTAGGAAAAACAATACGAACATATATTTATTTTACATTATTTATATAAGATAGTCATTAAAAATCACAAATAATATCAAAATTCTAAGAACCTAAGGTTTAATATCGTTAATTATTAGCTAAATAAATAACTTATTTTAAAACACTTGTGAACAATTACCCATAATTATGCCACATTGGATCCCCTTTTAGACTCCTCGTCAGTTATACCCATCTTCACAACCCATGGAATATAAACACAAGGTATGGGCTCAAACATCCAGGGAGGGAAAACATTTTTGCAAGTTATAAAGGGTTAGATCATAATAATTTCTGAAAAATATAGAATAAGATAAATATATTTTTAAAATAATATGAAACAATAATATTTTTCCATATATAATAATAAAACATCATGTAATCTTGAATGAAAAAACATGTACCATGGAATAAAAATGTGAGATAATAAAAAGGTCCATAGAGCATAATCATAAGAATATGACATAAAAAAGTTATATTTCATGGAAATATAAAATAACATGGAATTAAGGAAAATAAATAAGAATATGGAACATAAAATTGTGAGAATATTCATTCATTCCCTCTCATTAATGTGTGAATAAACAAAATGACCATGGATCATGTTGTAAAAAAACTTGTTTTCCATGGATAACATTATTATATGAAGATATATAAATCCTTAAAAAATTAATTATATGTTGATATAGGATCCCATCCATTATCATACATGCATATGTGTGCCAAAATATATCAATAATTCATCATGCTATGAGAACCCATAGAAAATGGGATTTATATTGTTTCAAAATGGCATCACATCACATGATATCAAAAGTAAATTTGTTCATACAAAAAATTCAATCACCAGAAGAAAAAAATTCAAAAATGGATTTAGAGGGTGATCTATGAAACATAACTCTATAAGATATAGATCATTTGGAGATAAAGATGAAAATTTAAGTGAAATCATGAAAAAGTATTTTATAAAACATTTTTAATCTTCTTGTAAAAAAGTCTAAGTAATGAGTGACCTTCAAAAATAATTTTTAAAAAAGTAATATGAAAATATTAAAATAAAATTTTAAAATAAATACCAACAGTATATCTTTAATAATACATAAATTTTTTCCAAATGAAATGTGGAGAAGAATAAAACATATAAAACCATGAAAGGAAAAAAATCAATATTTAAAATTCTTTTTATAAAAAACACATCATAAATAGAGTGATAAATTATATAATTGAAAATAGATAAATGGAAATTTTAATACCACCAAAAAAATATTTGGATTTCCAAATAAGAAAGTAAAAAATTTGTATAGAAGAGTGAATATGGGTATTGAAGAAAAATATCTCATTTGGAGAGGCTAAGAATTATTCTTAACACCATAAAATTTCATAGATAATGAAATCCATAAAATAAGGTGTACTTGATATGAAAAATAAATCCTAAGAAACTAAGGATTAAATAAAATATAATTTTATTATAGGATATAAGAAATAAATCTTGAAGAAACATAGTAAAAGAGGAATTATATTTATCCAAGAAATGAGGTTGATTCAATAAAAACCACTTACTCGGGATAGTTTCTCAGTCAAATGAATTCTAAAATACTATATAACAACCATCGACTCATAATAATCTATTTTAGGACACCATTAATATTTATTAAATTTTTCAACAATATTTTATGTTCATTTATTAAATAAATTTTATTTTTTTTAGTTTAACATTAATTATTCGTAATTAGTGGTTTCAACCATTCCTGGTTTATTTTAATATAAATTTTATGGTTGTCACTCCATGTTTATAAGTTATTTATTTCTAGAATAGTTAAGTTACTATAAATATAGGTTCTATAATGATTTAGGTATTTATATATTCATCCCATTAAACATTGATGTAAAATTCATAAAGACAAAATCAAAAATGTATTTTTTTTGTAAACCTTTGACGTAAAAAAGATGTTTATTAATAATGTGTTTAAATTATTATATTATCATTATAGAAAAAAGCATATTTTTATATTAATATCATAAATCTATATAAATTAAGTTTCCATAATCAATCATGATAAAAATTCACAGCATCATTCATATAGGTGGTTAAACCAACCAAAATAAGAACATACTAGAATTGATTTCCTAAGTACGATTATGGAATGATTTTATTAGAGTATCATCGTTAAATAATTAATAAAACATCACAAATTAATCACTATTATTTAATATTAGTAGTATTTCATATTTATCAATCATTCATGATATAATTATTATAACACCATTTCCGAATGTGATAAACTGATCAAAATGGAAGCATGTTATGATGAGAAAACGAATAAGATAAAGCAATATAATAATGGTAATATTAAAATTATAAAAGATTAAAAAATTTAAAAACATGAAAATATTTTTATAAATATTATTTAAGAAATGTTATAATAATAAGTAATGGAATAAATATAATAGAGGAGAAAATACTTATATAGAAAATTTTAATCTTCTCTTGGAAACCCTCTTGATTTAGAAGGTATTTGGAAGATCTCTATGGAGTATAATATTAAGAAAATGGGAGTGGATAATTTGGGAAGGAAATTAGGTTGAATACATTATATATTAAAAAAAATTAGACTTGATTTTAAGTATTAGTGGAAGGATCCTTTTATAAGTGAATGGAAAGGCATATTTGTAAATACAATTTCTTAGTATAAAAAGAAAGGACATATTCAAGTCAAATGGATCCAAATTTGAAATTAAGGGAAGATAATATAATTTTTGGTAAATAATAAACTCAATACTTCATTTAAATATAAGGTTTTTTGATATTTAATAGTTTTACTCCTTTATTTAGTAAATTTTCTATTTTTAGCCTTTATTATGGTGACAAATTTTTAACTATTTAATTTTTTGATGTTAGTAAAAATGAAATAGACCATTTAACTGAAGGATAAATATTTCCATGAAATTTATTGGTTTATTATCAACAAAATTAGAGTTATTTGAATCTTAATAAAATCTAAAACTAGATTATACCTTATGAATACTTAATTAAAAGAAAAGGACAAAAATAGTTTTTTTAGAATAAAAAAAACTTAGGTACCAAAATGTCAATAATGAGTTTATAAATTCTACATTATAGATTTAAATTCATTACTTTACACAATAAAAACATGTTTTTTTAAATCCAAATATTTCATATATTTTTAATCCATACTTATATCATAATTATGTCATAAAATTTACGATATGTTTAAAAAAATTATTTTCCACCATTCACATAAAACTCAACATCTTAGAAAATTCCCAAAAAATACCTTATGTTAATATTGATATGATAGATTAAATAATAAAATTAATTCTATAAAATTAAAACTATAATGGTCACAAAAATTATTTTTATTATAATAATGCATAATATGGAAATTCAATTTCCAAAATAATATTTTTAAGCATAAAATGAATCAATTATTTCTTATAAGAATTTATTTCATTAATAATTACATATTTATACCATCCTACACCAAGAGTAAAAAATATATTATGACCACCACATAATATTTAAGGGCCATATAAGTAGTGGAGGAATTCATAGGTGGTGGTTCGGCTAGCATGGATCTTGTAGTCATTTCCATAAGCTTGAACTTCTCCTGTAAAAGATTGTTCTCATGTTGTACTTGATGAAGTACAACTTGGGATTGGTATAGGAAAAATCATTATAATGATGCCTCAACTACATTCTTATAGAAAAGGAGCTTAATAAATAATAACCATACTTATTTATTCTATTTCTCTTTATTTCTATATAAATTTCATAATTTGGTTAACTCTAATTATACCTACCAATTAAATGGTTATGTTTTAAGGGTGAAATTTAATAATTTTATTTTACTAATATATCATAGTTAATTTTTGTTGGGTGTTGTGTATGAATGAGTCTATTCAAAAAAATATTTATTTACCGAGAAATATTTAATAAAATTACTGGTCATTAAATTTTAAACCCCAAAAAATAATTTCTCTTTTGAAATTACATTTATTAGATAAAAATATGTGAGGTAGTTTTGTCTCATTGTGTTATTAGGATCCAACATACCTTCCTCATACATGTGATTCCTCCCTAGATATTTAACTATATGTGTGATCTTGTTTTGAAACACCTTACCTCTTCAATTTGGAATCTTAAATACTAATTCCTTGTATGAGAGATCATTTTTTCCTAAATAGCTTCGAAGTTTAGTATATGTGAAGGGTCTGGTATGTACTTCTTCAAAATTCATATATGGAATACTTCATGTATTTGAGAGGAATTTGGATGAAGTGGTAAGTGATAATATATAACCCTGAAAAGATCAATGATCTTTAAGGGACTAATATACCATGGTATCAAGTTCATTTTTTCCAAAAAACTCATAACAAGAATCCAAGGAGGTATCCAGAGGAACACCTTATCACCAACTCCAAACTCTAGATCTCATCAAAAAATATTTGTATTACTATTCTAAAATATTTGTGCCACTTTTATATGTTTCTGAATGTTTTGAACCTTCCCTATAATTTCTTGAAAAAATTTGGGCACTATCAACTTTCTCTCTCCATCTTTATCCCATCATAATGGGGTCTTGCTCCTCTTCCCATACAGTGCTTCATAGAGTGCCATATGAATACTTTAATGAAAACTGTTATTATATAAGAACTGTAACATGGGAAGGTATTGATCCCTACATCCTTTAAAATATAATAAACATGATATTATCATATCCTCTAATGTTTTAATGGTCCTTTCAAACTATCCATATGTATAAGGGTGATAAGTAGTGTTCAAACTCAACTTTGTCACCACTGCTTTTCTTAAGACATCACTAGAACCTCATGTTAAACATTGAATATTAGTCAGATACAATGAATAGTGTTAGTATCTACATATTTTCCACTTCCCAAACATATATCTTGATGATTTGGTCAAGTGTAAAATCTTATTTGAAGGAAATAAATGCCCCAACTTTTTAAGGGGATTTGATATAGTCCAAATAGATTTATGGAATTTAGATATCCTAGGGAACCCTATGAAAAAATATTTGTTGATGTTTTACCATTTCCATGCTGTAATGGGTAATGGACTCATCATCCCCTTAAAATATTTTTTCATTAATACCTAACTTGATTATAGACTATCCAATGAGATATGTATTTAGTAGTCTCTCTCTTCATGTCATCCCACCATAATTTTTTGTTTTTTTATGTCTTCAAGATTTCTGGGTAAATTGAGTAAGATGAGATATTTCCATCATCCCAAATTTCTCTCTTTATTTCTAGTTTTACTGGGACACATAGTGTAATTCTAAATCATATAACTCCATTATTATCAAATATAATCTTTGGAATATTTTCTATATTTTCATGTTTCTCCGTATTATCTTTTTATGCTTCTTTGATCTTCACATGGATGGATAGTTGAGAAATAATTTGGGAAGGATAGGATTTATCTCCTTTCCTCATGAATTAAATATTAATACATTATAAATCTATTTATTAGGTATTTTTTAACCCTTATCAGGGATAAGTTAACATGACCTTTCCTGATGAAAGAATAAACCACTTTTTAACCTTCCTCGGGTGGTAATGTATTGAGAATTCCAAATCTATAAACAATTCCAACAATATTATTTGGTGAATATTTAACTCCTTCCATGTGAATATATATTTCAATATCTCTTTACTAGTATATGTATCACACATTTCTCCATAGAGATAATTTAAAAAAAATCTTTAATACAAATATCACTATCACCATTTCGAAATATTGCATTAGGTAATTTTTCCTATGAGTTTTTATTTATCGCAAGGAAAACAAAATTACCTTATCATTATATATCAGGATGAATTATAAATCCTATAATAAAGCACCATTATATATTATAATACCTTTTCCTATTATAATTTAATGTAATCACAAGTTTGATGACCAGCCTCTTCCTTAAACCCCTTAAATATTTCCTCTCATTATTCCATCTAGAGGAACATCACTCCCTTCTAGGTTAACATAGTTAGTAGATTGTACAATTGAGATAAATTTATCACTGATATTCAATAGTGTATATATTATCTAGGAAAACATCATATTTATATCAAAATGGTTGGTCTTAAAAATTACTCAATCACTTCTGTCTTCAATACATTTACAAGTATAGCCACACTTCTGATTACATAACCTAAGAAGCATACGCTTTGAAGGTATAATTCATACTTTATGAACATGGATATTAATTTCTCATTTATTAGGTTCCTTAGCACAAATACATAAATATTACAAGGTAATTTGTAAGTTTAAATAGAATCAAAAAGAATTCATAGTGTCTATATCTTGTGCATAAGGATTTCATGGTTATATCTTCCCTTGTCACATATAATTGACGATATTTATATCAATGTTAAATATTCAAGAAATATTTTTGTCTTCATAACTAATAAAAAAATCATCAATACAGGGTAATAGATATTTGTTCTTGATTTTGATCATGTTAAGTTCAAAATTGTCAATTCAAAAATGCATTGATCCATACTTATTAGTAATGAAGTGAACTTGCAAACCCTATGGAAAAGCATTCGAGTATATAATACCTTATCTTGATTTTCTTGGAGTTTTTTTAAATTATTAAATTCAATAAAATCCATTTTATATAGTTTATTTGATTTTGGTATAGAAGTGGGTATGAGTTTAATTGAAAACTCAACCTCGTGATCTAGGTGAATACATGGAAATTCATCTTGAAATACATCAGTATATTCTCATATAATAGTAATTCCATCAATTTATTATTCTTATATGATCAATTGAGATTTTAGTCCCTCTTTTTAGGGTATTAGGACCCGTATTATAGAATATACCTCTAAAGTAAGTTTATGATCATCCTTGCACTAATATTTAATAATAGAATGATTTATGATATGAAATGAGATTTTATTAATTAGAAAAATGGTGTGTGTAAATTTACTGAGAAAGAAAATCCATAAACAGAATTATATCGAATTCAACTAAGGGAAAAATAATTATATTCAAATAAATTATCCTCCCAAAAATTTCAATCGGATATAAGTTTTATATCACAGACACGATCATCATACCACTATAGTTTTCACAGATTTTTCAATATTCTAATACTGAGGTAGTTAATCAATATTCATAGAAAACTTGCATGGTATTTATGAATGTTAAGAACCAAAATCAAATACATTATTCATAAGTCTAGTGTGAAGAATGAGTGTACCTTTCATTAAATCATTATCATGATCTTCCTCAATGGTAGTGACTGCATATCCTCTTCTTTATTCCATTTGATTAGGGGGTTTCTAGGTTTTATTCTCTTCACTACCTCTGGTGTTAGGTCATGGATTTTCATAATGCCCAAACTTCATACATTTAAAACATTGAATCATAGGAGGTTCATTATTTGGGATATTATTTTCCTTTATTTAAATGAATAGCTTACTTATCCCCTTGAAATAATCATTAGCTTCATGGAAATTCCTATAACACTTGAAACCCTTTCTTGTTCCTTAAAGGTAATTACTTAGGTGAATACTCCCATATTTTTTACATATAGTAATTTGGACCTTATTTATCTAATATAATTATCATCAGATATTCCATGATACACTTCATTTAATTTTATCTTTTAATAATAATGAGTCTCCAGTTTTTATATTTACCATGAGCGCATGTCGAATAATTTCTTCATAGCTTCTGAACTATCTTATGGATAATACCTTTTAAAGAATTGGTTTTAGTCCATGAATGAAATTATTGATCATAATTTCAAAATCATCTAAAAAGTTAGAGGTATAATTTTTAATTATTATGAAGTTAGCCTCATGTGTACCAATATATTCATTCTCCTTTTGTTTGAATGCTAGAAATTCTCATTCTATTTTCTTGTAAAGAGTTCAAATAAAATATTTAGTGAATAATATTTACTTGAAGTCCTCTCGTCCCCTAGAATCAAATTTTTTTCTTTTTTGTTGTATTTTTTATAGGGTATTCCATTAGTCAAACTCACTATCCAAATGATAGATTATTTGAAAAACCTTATCATGGTATGAGAACTAGAGTACATAAAATATTTTCACCATTACATTAATCTATTTCTGTAACATCCCAGGTAAATAAAGAATAAAGAATATTCATATTTATTAATATTTTCGAATTAAATATTAATTTTACTTTAAAGGGGTTGCTATGTTCGATAGTGTACTCGATACACAACAATGATTTTCTTTGAAATCTTACGTTGCACACTAGTAATAAAATAATATTATTTTAAATGGTAGTTAACATGTAACCGTTGTATTGTTGGGAATGAATAGAAATAACTAGAATATGATTATATATGTTTTTTAAATGTATTTACATTTATACAATAAAATCTAAAGGCTTAAAATAAGGAAAAGAATTCAATTTTAGGCATAGATACTCTAATATTCACTAAAAGGTCGAACTATCACCTTTTGATGGCGAACCTTATTTAAATATAGTTTTTGTCACTATTATACATTCTATTGGACCAAATAAAACTCTTCTTTATAATCGGTACATCAAAATTTACTTTGTGTAAATTTTTGGTATTTTTCCGATAAAGTTCATTTTTGTTAATGAATAGTGAAAAATGTTGTATTTTAATTCAAAACCTCTTTTTAATCTAATTTATTTATATGATTAGATTATCTTTTGAATTGGTTTTAAAGTTAAATTAGAATATATTTTTACCATTTAATCCAATTGTGGTCATTGGAATTAATTTCACTTTGAATTTGGACTTAGTGTCAATCTTTTGATACTTTTTGCTTCATAAAAACACGCTACTTGTTTTGAAAACGGGAATTAATTATTAAATTAATTAATTAAACTTATATGTTTTGAATTTTTTAAAATAGACATCATTTTTGAATTCGGAATATCAAATATTCTTAGGTTAAATTTTTGGTATTTTTCTGAAAAACTTCAATTTTTTATGAATAGTGAAACCACTAAGTGGTACTTAAAAAACTGATTTTTCGTTTAAATGAAATTTTACCACCTCTGTGTTTTTAATTTCAAAAATCCAAAATACATGGTTGTAATTAGGAAGTAAAATGTGGTTCAATGGGATTAAAATAATTTTTTGGTGAATAGTAACTTTTAAGTTTTTAATCGCGATTAGAGGTAATTAGTGTAGTTTAAGGTAAAAATAATGTTTTAATAATATGAAATGACCTTTAAACAAGTCCTAACCTATGTGTCATGTCCAACCAAGAAAATCCATGGGTCAACTTGGGGACCCCATGGAGCCACTTTGGTAGGAAAATGACATTAATAACTTTTTATTTAAAGTTAAAATTAAAATGTCACAAACATGAGTTGTTTTACTAAAACAATTTTTACATGGGGTTATACAAGTCATATTTTTTACTATAAATATTCATTAGAAATATAAAAAAATTTCCTACATCATGATATTTTTTTTATAATTTTTAGACATTAAATAAATTAAATTATTTATGACACCATGATGATGCAGTGATTACCTCATTATTTAACGATTTAAATAAAATGAAAACACAATGTAAAATCTAAGACCTACACTGGTCAAAAACCTATTGTATGGGTGGATTTTAAAATCTTATCACCTTATACTCGAAATATATAATTTTTGGACCTTTAAAATCCAAAAATCATTTTATAATAAAATAACCTTTATAACTTTCCAAGAGTGCCCCTCCTCTCCTCTTATAAAAGGCCCTCACCTCTACCACCTAACCCACACCTCTCAAGCCTTTGGCTCGGCCAAACCCTACTCATTTTGTCTCTCCACATCCCTATATTACTCCTAGAATCCTCAATTTGGGCAGAAGTCTTCCCAAGGAAACCTTTGAGCTCAAATTAAAAAGAGTTACCCGTTTTAAAGGTAGTGTCTTCTCTTGTGTTCTTATGTTTTATTTTGCTTCTCCAACCCCCTAAACTCTTTTTATTCCTTTCTTTTATAACAAAAATAGTATCTTAAATATACTTGGATTTTTTTATGAGAAGGATTAGATCTACACCTACACCCACCTTCATCTAATGGTTAAAGAGCATACTGTTTCCGTGGATGGAGAATTTTTGCCTCACGAAACGATGATTGTTCAATATTATTATAACACCTTAAAAGGTGGCCATTAAGATGTCACTATATTTATATGTGATATATAATAAGTTTATTTTTTACTTAAGCTTCTGTATTTTTCATTTATGGCATACCTTTATGGTTTCCATTATGGGTAAACGCGATATCTTCATTTTAGGAAGTGCGGACTACCGCCCCCTCAAAGTGATTTGATTCGTTAATACCATATGTGGTACGTATAAAGGATCTATTTAATGATATTATATATGAAATTATACTAGAATTATAATATACCTTTAAGTAATTATGATTTCACTCCATTAAATATGAAATATAAATGAAAGTAGTGTTAATGCATACGTACGGCTTACCGTCTCCATGAACGGTGCATTTCATTTCTTACCTCTAAATGTTATGTAATATTGTAAATTCATGTATATACTGGATATATATGAAATATATGATATCTAAATCATGAATATAATTCTAGATATAATTGATATTTTACCATATGAAAAAATTGTAATTATAAATAGTTTATTTTTGACTCAAGTACCAATGATCAACAAAACGATCATTATTAACTTAAATAATTACATAGTGTTCATAACATGGTAATAAGTGATATAAAAGGAATAATGAACTTGAAAAAGGTTCTTAAGAAATTATAAATTAACTCAAGTTTATTATTCAGGATGTTAAATAACGATCGATTCAAGTCGGACCCGAGGTAAGGGAACTTCTTAGCCCAATTCCCATTCTTTGGGATGAACTTGTCTTTCTTACTTATGTTGTTCTTTGATTATATGAGAAATAAATTTTTATATATTATCATTTATTTATACTTTATTTCTGTGAGCTTATAGTGAATACACATGAGCGATCTATTTTATTTACAAAATAATCTTTGTAAGGGACTTCGTCTCAATCTCCTTTCATTGAGGCATATTTTGTTCTAATACAAGACTTTCTTTTATACGCTGTATAAAAAACCTTTGACTTTTCATTTATTTCAAAGGGAATATTTTTATATGAATCGTTTTACAAAAAGACATAAAGGAATGTTTCTTTTAACGTACGTGGTGACAATGACCTTTTCCGCTGTCGTGAGTATTATTTGGTCTTTGGCTTCCTCAACAAGCTGTGATGTTTTTTTAATGAAATAAATACAATATACTCTTTAATGTATTTTGGTATTGAAAATGGTTTTTATAATGGATTTTTTATGTCAATATATTTAAGTGATATATTGTGTTTGAAATGTGGAAATGTTTTCTTTCCATTATTTTTGTTTTATGTCTTATGATTTTATAATGGTACTTGGACATTTGACAGGTGGTTACGTGATAAACCATATGATGGGTGGTGCCGTGAATACCAGGATGGGTGGTTACATTATAACCTCCAATTAATTGGGTATGGAATTCAGCCATATGGCTATTCCAGTAAGTGATATGTGTGGAAGTCGACCGTATGGTTATTCCGTTTAAGTATGTTTATGTCCCAAGTTACCGTTATATGTTATGTATTCTTTATATGGGTTTTATTGTAATATTTTGGTTACAAAAGGGTAAGTAATGATATTTTATTCAGTGAAGAGTTTTTACTACTTCATAAAGGTGAAAAGTATTAATTTGATAAAGTATACATGGTTTACTTGTTGTTTTGAAAAACTAACAGTTTTCATTCTTTGTGTATCCCTTACTGAGCTTTTTATGCTCACCCCAAGTTTTTGAAATGTTTTTCACAGGACTTAATATGGAATAGGGTCAAGGATAGGATCAAGGAATAGTCATGCTATCTAAAACATGGAACTAGTCATGTTTCTTTTTAAGAGTTTTTATTTTATGGAAACTTAGTAGAAGTGTCTACTTTGTAATCTTTTGAGATGTAATAGTTATGTCCTAATTCTCTAAAACTCTAAACCTAAAAAGATCCTCAATGTGAATTATTCATTTAATTCAATATTAAGTAATGTTTATGACTGGGGCCTTATAGTTTCTCACAAATTAGTGGGTTGGAAGACTTACTAAATTTGTTTGTAAGTTGTCTCATAAAGGTTTTGATATCAATTTACTACTTTACTGGTGTGTTTAGAATCTCTATACAGTTCAAAATATTAATAATATCTTGAGAAATTTGGGAGAACATTTCAATGAAGTTTTTCTCTCCATCTCCCATCAAATTTAGTTTCTCTTTGGTATAATTACCATATATTCCTTCAAACCATTTTTTAACTTGGTTACTCTAGGTTCCAACCATTTACTAAAATTAAATATTGTTAGGGTGAGAATACATATAAAATTAAAATTATGAACTTATAATAAATCACACTTTAATAATGTTCACACCCTCACTTATGAAATTTTAGGTTTCAATATAGGTAATACATGGTTATTACAGCCTAGAAATTCTAACCTAAATAGATTAAAATCCATCATAATGTTCATAAATAGAATGTAAATTTAAAGAAATCATATCCTTTGAGAGTTTCAAACAAGGTGTTTAGCTAGGCCACTTTTTATTCACCAAGTGAATATCAAGTTAATATCTAAGTGGAATTTTTAGGGTTTTTACCCATAAGTGCATTTATTATAGAGTATATATCCACTTGGTTGTATCTAAACAAGGATTTCATTTCTAGGAAACCACAAAATCGTTAATTTACAAAAATTTAATGATGTTATTTTATGCCTACACTTATTGTTCTCTCATCTTAATAAAAAAATTAAAAAACTAATCCCAAAAATAACTAAAAACTATCATGATACCAACTTAGGTGACCCATGATAAACATATCATTATTTTACATCATTTCTATATAATAAACATCACAAATCATGATTAATCTAAAAGACTTTTAAAGCGAATATTTTGTGTCATTGAACATTAGATAAACAATTAACCAATTTTAAAACACTTTTGAACATTTATCCATTATCATAGTACAATTAAACCCCTTATAAAATCCTCATAGGTTATACTCATCTTCATAGCCTGGGAAATAAAAACATAAGAAAGTTATGAGATCAAACACTCACTAAGGGAAATTTTTTCAACATTTCATCAAGGGTTAGATCATAATGTTTTTTTAAAGCATGATAATGAGAGAAATATCTTATTAAAAGAACATAACATAATTATATTCATCCATAAGACATTATAGAAGATCATGTGATCTCAAATGTATGAACATATACCATGGAATAAGAGTGTGAAACAATAAATATGAAACATAGAGCATAATAATGGGAATATGACATAAAAATTTGGAATTTTATGGAAACATAATATATCATAGAATTGTGGAATAAACATAATCACATGAAAAATAACATTTTAATTAAATTCATTCACATCCACCCATTAATTTGTGAAAAAAAATGTTTATGCATTATATTGTGAACAGAAAAGGTTTCCATATATAAAAACATTATCCCGTGACATATAAATCCTTAGTTAATCCATTATAGAGTAATATGGGACCCAAACCATTTCCATGCATACAAAATTATTCCATAAGATATAAATCATTCATCATTTCATGAGAACCCATGGAAGAAAAATGTGTTACATATCATTTCAAAATGGTATCACATAATGTGACATCAAAATTAAATCATTTGACACCAAAAAATTCAATCACCCAAAGTGAGTAATTCAAAAATGGATTTAATGATTTATTAATATAACATAACTCCTTCAGAGTTATATATTTTTGAGATATATAAAAATAGAATAAAAATGATGAAAATTAATTTTATAAAACATTTTCTATCTTGTTCTAAAATGGTAAATTTACACATCACTTCAAAAATAATTTCCAGAAAAGTAAAAAAACATAAAATAAAATTTTTAAATAAAAAAATGAACCCTTGAATATTACATAAATTTTTTATAAAATTATATGTGTAGTGGATGATAAAATATATGATCATGAAAGGTAAAATGTTTTCAATATTATAAATACCTTTATTAAAAACCACATCATAAAAATGGTAATAAATCATCCATATAAAAATGGTAAATAGAAATTTTAATATAAACATAAATAAAACAAAATTTTTTTTAAAAATAGGAATGGAGAACATTGGTAAATAATATTAAATATAGTTATAGAAGAAAAGATCTCATTTTAAGAAGATGATAATTATTATTAACATCATAAAATTTTATGAAGAATGAAATCCATAAAAGAAGATGTATTTTATGTGAAAAGGTAATTAACCCAGAAAATATAAAGAAAAGGGAATATAATATCATTATAGGATTGAATTAATAAATCATTAATAATCACATTAAAGAGAAAAAATTATTAATCGTGAAAGGACATTGATTCAAGATAAACCCCTTACTACGGATTCCAGCCCAATTAGATGCATTATAGCTTCGTGTATAATAACTATAGGCTCATTAATCATATAATCTAGAACCTAATTAGTGGTTTTATTCATTATATGTTTGTTTTGGTATAATTTTTTTTAGGTTAAATCTATTTCAATAAGTTTTTCATTTTTAGAATGGTAAAGATACTATAGAAATATTTCTCATAATGAATTAGGTAGTTACATGTTTATCCTATTGAACACTGAAGAATGATTCATTAAGATAATATCTAAATTGTGTTTTTTTTAGTAACAATATTGTAAAAAGGTTTTTTATTAATGTTGAGTATTAATATTAATATTTAAATTATATAAAAAATAAATTTTATATATATTAATATAAAATTTTACAAATAATTGTGTTTCCATAACCACCAGTGAAAGAAATTCATAGCATTTTTTATGTGGTCTATTAAACTAAACTAAACAATAATATAATAAAATTAAATGGATAAGTATGATTATGAAATAATTTCATTATAGTATCATCATTATATAATTATGAGAATATAAAAATCATAATTATTATATAATATTACCCGTATTTAGTATTTTATAATCATTCATAATATAATCATTATAACAATGTTCGTGTAGTTGGTAAAACTGACCCAAACATGAGCGTGTTATAATGAATAGACAAAGAAGATCAAGCTATTTAATCTCGATAATATTACTTTTAAATAAGACTAAAAATTTCAAAAACTTTATAATATTTTGATAAATATGATTTAAAAATATGTAGAAGAATATGTAATAGATAATCATAAGAGAATAGAAAATACTTACATAGAAGAATTTAATCTTCACTTGGAAACCTTCTTGATTTAGAAAGAATTTAGACAATATCTAGGGACTATAATCTCAAGAATGTATGGTAAGATTATTTGGGAAATAAACGAGGTAAATTAGAGGGGATAATTCAAATTTTTTGAGTTTCCTTGAAGGGGTGGTGGAAGATTCCTTTTATAAGTGAAGTGAGTGACATTTTTCTAAATAACATTTCTTAATACAAAAAAGAATGTCATATTAATGTCAAATGGATCCAAGTTTGACAATATGAGAAGATAATATTAGGGTTGGTCAATCATATTCTCATCCACTCATTTGAAGATATTATTTTTTGATATTTAGTATTTTTACTCTTTGATTTATCACTTTGATTGTTTTTAGCCTTTACTGTGGTGACAAATTTCTACATAAGTAATTTTTTTATTATAAATTAAATTGACCATTTAACCAAAGCATAATGATTTTAATTATGTTATTTTAATTATTATTAACAAAACTAGGGTTAAGTGGATTTCAAATAAATAAAAAAATGAATTTTACCCTTTCAATACATAATTTAAATAAAATTTAACGTCCTGGGTTTTTGAGTGGGTCAAATGTCCACAACCTTATTGAATTTTTGAGTTTGGTGAGTGAGAAAACTTTTTTTGGGATTAAAAACACAATTAAAATAATTTTATTTAACTAAGTAATTTTTATCCATGTGTTAAGTCTTGGAAATTACCTCAGGGTTTTGGATGAGTTTCTGGTGTATCATACCACAAAAAACTCAGTTTTGGAAAATTGAAGATAGAGGTGCATCATTAGATTCAACCATACAGCCTCCTGTGAGTACCTGTACATCCTAATATTGTACTAGAAATAGTTTTTCTAACCATGTGGGTGGGGGAACACTGCCATGTGGCACCTCTGTAGTCTTTGATAGAGCAGATATGCACAGTCTACGTGCTGTTTGAAAAATTGTGCACCTAACCATGCGAGTTGTGGTGCCTGGATAGTGAGCACTGTATGGTTGGAACAAGGTTATCCTAACCATATTTCCAAACCATGAAATTATTTAAAAAGTGGTAAATTATGTATTTTAACCACCCTTATTATTTTATTTCTCCTCATCTTTCTCCTCCATTCCACCGCACGTATAATGGGGAGATCTTATTTCCATACTCCCTTAGGATTTGGAAAAACTCCATCATCTAAGCTATAATTCTATCTATGTATGTTGTGTTTGATGATTATTGGTAAGCAATTCACTCCACTATTTTCTATTCTTCAATTACCTCTCCATACGATATGCTAAATTTGTACGATCCCTTTTTCCCTATTTTCATGGATTTTGTCTAAATCTCTATTTTCCCTCTTCTCAACTCACGATAGGGGTCGATATCAGATGAGCGAGCACCTACTATCCTAAGGGAGATGGTTGCTATATTTCTCCTTAATTTTTCAAGTCTTTTGGGGTTAATTATAAATACATGCATGAGGGTTGACTGAGTGATACCCCTAAATAATTAATACTCATCTTTAAATTATTAAATTGATATTATGGGATTTCATTGGGAATTACCTAAAATATGATTATGTACGCTATGATAGGTAAGGTTATTTTGACCACTTGGGAAGTATAGGTTGGTTATTTAATTTAATTAAATAAATTTTTTATATTGATTGTATTGGTTCCTTGGGAATGTGATGGGCATGGCCGGAGGATTGAGGTGATGTTGATCACCAGAACTAGGGTGATAGAGTTCATTAGGTTGATCTTGGACTGGGATACATAAGGTGATGTTGATCACCAAGTTAAGGTGGCATGGTCATTGTTTTGAGGTGACACGGTTTTTAGGATGAGGGCATGGCTCATGTGACTTAACATGGTGTTGACCATCAGGATTTTTGTGACATAGTCATAGGGGTGCGAGGTACTGGATGATGTGAATTAGGTATTTTTGGTGGTTTATCTTCACCATTATTGGATGATGCACTATTGGAATCACGTTCACATAGATAAGACTCTGTTGAGGTGGTTTTGACCACTCTTTGTGGGTAGAGGCCACCATAAATATTCCAATGTAGGGAATGTTTTTGACCATCGGATATGTTGGAGGTGCTCACCTAGAAATCCATGTGGGTGGTGATGGACTATCGGGAGATGGTGTTGAAACCATCAATTGGGGTATGAGGATCATCATTACACATGAGTAAAATGGGATGAGATTATTATAGGATGGATGTTGTCGTTCCTCGAGACATCGGTTGTTGATCCAATGGTGATTTATTTATTGTAGGATAAATATCACTATGCCTTGGGATGTCAGTATGTTAAGCCGATGGGGAATATATGATTAGAGGTCTGAGGGACTAAGGACTTATTGTTTGGGAATGTTTTTAGGAATCCAGATACTTGTTTATTGACAAAGTAGGATTCTAATGTCATGATGTGTCGGGTGAAATATTTATGGGTGGATGGCAGTAGACCAGGTGGTTCCTCTACATCAAGTTGGAGTTTCCTTTTTAGATTTTTCATTCTTCATATATATGTACTAAGATTGTCAAATACAGGTGGAATTATTTATCTACTTATTATATGACATGTTATGATTTTTTATATTTTATCTACAAATGGTATTATGTATTTAGGATTATTTATTAAAACTACTATTAATTATGCTTCCACTGAGTTTCATTAATGTTTTTGTTATTTATGGTTCTTATTCTATTATGTTATATATATGGACCATTATTATTTTCACCTCTACAGGGTATAGTCTCCCCACTATCACCTCATCAAACCCTCATTGGTAGTCAGAATCCTTTAGCATATGGGTTGGAATACCTAAGGCCTAGTGGCCAACTTGATTGGATCATTGTTCGGGTGGAAAAATGGATCATTATGTTACATAAAAGCACCAAAATAGGTTTTTAATTAGAATAAAATATAACTTATGTTCCAAAAGGTCGACCAAGAGAATAAAAAATCAACGCAATAGTTTTAAATTATTTATATTACTCCCTAAAAACTTCTTTTTTGTGCTAAAGGATTCATATAATTTTTTTAAATGATTATATCATAATGATTTCACATAAGTTATGTTATTTATAAAAAACTTTGTTTTTTTTAATATTCACCTAAAAATTAACCATTTTAGAAAATTATGAAAAATTCACCCAAGGATAATTTTGATATGATGACATCAAAAATAAATTCCATTTTATAAAATTCATTCTATAAAGGTATTGATAAATAATTTTATTATAATAATGCATAATTTGGAAATATAATTTCCAGTTTTTTAAGAACAAAATGAATCAATGATTTACTATGATAATTTATTTTATTTATAATTACATGTTTATATTATCACAAATCCTTCATAAAAAAACATCGTTTCACCTTCACATAAGCAGTGGTGGTGGTAGAAAGTGGTGGTTATCTAGCATAGATCTCGTTGTGATTTCCACGATCATGAACTTCTCTCAAAGATGATTTCCCTCAATACATACATGTTAAATTTCATCTTGGGATTTATCAAGGGAAAACATTACCAATTCTACCACCTTTCTATGATTTGAAAAATGAGATTCATAAGTAATAGTCATATTTCTTAATTCTATTACTTCTTATTTCTATATAAATTCCATAATTCATTTATCTCTATTTATACCTACCAATTCAATGGTTATGTTATGACACTCTTATTTAATATTTTTTATTTTATTAATCTATCTTGGTTTATTTCAGTTTAGTTTTGCATATAAATGAATCTATTCACTATAATGTTTATTCATTCAAAAATATTAAATAGAATCATGGCCTCTTACAATTCCTTTCCAAAAACAAATAATTTTTATATTAATTTATGTATACAATACATGATTTTATAAACCAATCCATTTTTGTGAAAAAAAACATTAGCCTTGATATTTTTATATAAACTATTTTTTTGGTTATTGAAAAATACCATAATAGTTTTCATTTTCAATATCCATTATAGTTTTTTTCACCAACATCCGCTCTAATAACACTAATGGTTTGTGTGGGATAACACTATTCCCTAAAGAAATAGATGAAAATATAGAAACTATATACAAGATATACTAAGAGATAAATCAATAAAATGAAATAAAAAATATTTAATAATAAGATTTAATTTCTAAATTCACCATGATAGTGAGTTTAATTGAGACCCTTAAGTATAAACCAACTATTTTTTCCTCTAAAAGTTTATATTATCCAATAGAGTCATTGAACATTTTGGTAAGACCATTTTTCCCTAAAAGGGGTGCTAATAACTCATCCTTAAATGAGAATGAAGATATTGGTGTGATAGATCTTAAAATTATAGAATAATATCCAATATTGTGTATACTATCACTAAATAAGGATTAAGAACACTGTTTATGAAACCATTTCACTAAATTAAGGATCATTACATGATTCTTATATTTAATAAGTTGTCAAGTGACCAACTACTTATATCCTCTTTTGTAACATTTACTATGGATCCTTATTTTTTATATGTAAATTAGACACCTTTAACAATAATTAATTCATTTATATATCATTATTTTATGTATGAAAAAATAATTGAAACATGATAATTGTAGTTGGAGAGTTGGCCAAATTGAATCAAATATCATTTATCCTATATAAAATAATATTTTTTTAAGGACCATGATATTAAAAATACCTAACATGGTTACTTTAACCATGTCAAGGTTTTCATATAATTTATATTTTCAAAAAAATAGTTCTCCTAAATTAAGTAAATTTTAATCATACTTTTAAAATATAAATTATTTGGATAATACTAGTTTTTTTTTACTATTTCGAGTATAATAGTGTTTTTTTAATAAAATTCAAACTATGATAATTATTTTTTGGTATAATGAAATTTATCTAGATTTACTATACACACTTACTCTTAATGGTTTTGGGGATATTTACCTAGGTTTTTAAATTTTTTATTTTAATAATGAAGTAATGCTTATGTGTTTACTCTTATTTAATTTATATTATAATTTTTCTTCTATGTTTTTTAAAATAAATATATTTATGATCAAATGTACAATAAATAAAAAAAGGATATATAAATCCTTGATTCTCATAACATGTGACTATAGATTAATGGTCATATGATATATTGTGTAATAGTTTCACAATATACTCGTTTTAGAGTAATATTGTGGAATGGTGTGTCCAATATGTGGAATTATATGTTATTTGACATAGTTAGATCAATGAAGATTTTGTGTGACCTTCTCATTTAATTTTTGAGGATATGCTTTGAATGAAGAAACTTTTCTATCAAACCACATTTCATTCAAGGAATTAATAAACAAACTATATAATATATAGATTTAGAGGCATCCTAATTTAGATATTATATGTATTTTTAATTGTGAATCCAATACAAAATATTTGGATTTAGAAAAACTTTTATTGAAATGTGATAAATTCCTTTTCACTATTCATTAAAATATTATAATAAGATATTATTTTTATAACATTATTGAAACAATTTTTTTGTGGATGAATCTGTTTTTTGGATGGATTACATTGTACAAGGATTTAGTGGGAGAATAGTTGATATTGGTTAAGTAAAAACAAAAATTAAGAATGGTTATTGTGGTGAAAAATTAGCTTCTTTCACAAGTTTTTATGAAAATTAAATATATTCATGTTAAATATTAATCTCTAGAATTTAATAAAATTCATTTAGATCCAAATAGGTACACTTTTCTTATGTAAAATGATAATGATGTAACATTTATAGATGATGAACTCACTAACTACAGGTAATTCATTAGGTTATCTAATTATATGAAATGTGTAGAGGCTATGAGATCTAATATGGACTCCAGGTATACTAACTAGGTTTGTAACTTGATATATTCTCTTGAAGTGGTGATACCCATAGTGTACAAGTAGGTTTCCTTTAAAAAAACTAACATGGGATATAGAGTTTATACCTTTAAATATCACTTGGTGGTAAAGGGAATAAAAAAATCATAGTAGTAACTACAATGAGACCTTCTAATAGGTAAAAAATATAAAGTACATTAAAAGTTTTTTATAACAACTTTTTTTGATTATATGATATATCAAGAAGATATCAAAACCATTTTTGATAATTATAATATAGTCAAACATGTGAATATGATACAACCTAAATATTTTTTAGAACCAAATGATGTTTATATTGTATAAAAGCTTCAATTGTCTATTTATTAATTGAATCAAGATTCTTGATAGTGAAATCTATAGTTTGATGATCAAACCAAATAGTTTAGTTTCATAAAGAGTGTGTTGGGGGATTTTTTATACACATAGATTAATATTAGTGTTTTAGTATTTTTAGTGTTGTATATAAATGATATACCACATGTTATAAATGATATTACTACATTAAACTTTATAGAGGTTAATTTAAATAAAATACATGAGTAAAGTATACTAAATATTAGTTATGAATATTTATCAAGATATATTAAATATGTTTCTTGGTTTAATTTAGACCACAAATATTGATAAAGATAAAAATAGTTTTAGCTTGGAGAACTATAAGAAGGGGAATTTACCAGTGTTTCCTAGAATGATTATTAATAAGGCTTAGAGTCCTTTCAATATAATAGAGAGTAGACACAAGAATTAATTTCCATAAAATTAAATAATTTATTCCATCATGTATCCAAAGTGGTGTACTTATCCTAATATCTCTTACTCTTTGATAATTAACAATAAATACAAATATAATCATTTTAATAGTTAATAGATTATTGTAAACATTATCACATAGTACATAAAAATAGCTAAGAATTCCTAAACAGACTTTGGAGAACTGTAAATACTCAATGTATGGGGTTATACTTTTACTAGATTTCCATCATATAATAAAGATTCAAGAAAAAAAATTGGTTTAGTGTTTTTCCTCAATGGTGGTGTTATCTTCCAGATGGGTTTTAAACAACCTATCTTGGTCAACTCAATATAGGAAGGGTACCTTACAGCATTATATTATATGAAATAATATTTTTGGATTAATAAATTCACCCTTTAGGATATTCCAAGACTATTATGATCAATAGAGATCTGTTTTGAAAATTTTAGAGAAATTATCAATCCAAGGAACCCTAGTCTCGCTAGAGAATAATACTCATTCCTCATGATTACCATTTCATCCATAAAATCATTGATATGGTTGATGAATAATTATATTTTATGGAAACTATGGAAAATGTAATTGATCTTTAGAAAAATGTATTCTACTAAAAAAATTATGAGATTCATTTAAAGTGTCTAGGTATTATAAACGTGTTAGTCTTATTGTAATAAATTTTATAAATGAAAATGTACCACGATTAATATTTATTATAATATTCTTCCTATTAAATTGAGAGTGGAATAATAAAAACACCTCAAATTAAGACTTTTAATTATTTTAAATCAATGAACATTGTGGACTATTGTGGGTTCTGATGAAATCTTAAGATTAATTTGAGTAGGGCCTCATATAAGATTTATATTTTATCTGTGAGATAAAAAGTATGGAATTTTATTTGGACTAACCCATGAAAGTATAAAAAAATTAATTTCATAAATATTTGCTGTTATATAATTTAGGGTGAATAATTTATATTAAAACTCAGTACGTGAGGTTATCAAGGTAACATTTATGTCAATCCTTAAACTTTGATATATTTGTTATGTTAACCTTGAGTCTTGTATGGGAAGGGGATGTTTTGTGAGTGTTTATGATCATATAGTAGGTTTTTCTTAACTGATATTGGAGTTTTCATCTTATAGGATAGGTGTGATATATGGGTTATCAATTGTGTGTGTCCACAATATATTCATGACCATGCCTATATTTGTGACACGTGATGTTCTTATCTATTTTGATGTTTAACATGTTGTATATTAGTTTAGACTATTTTGTATACTCAAATAAATAAGTATATATGATTTGGCCAAAAAATGATTAACATCATACAAAATATAGGTGGATTCTTCTGGGTAAATTCTTTAGTGTGATCCACTGGTCGATATTGACCTCAGTCTCCTCCCTAGCCTAGGGATTGGATGTCCTTAAGGCTCCCCAGACTCAAACTCCTAGATCTTGTGCTAAAAAAAATTTATTTAAACATGTTATATGATAAAAATTGAGATAAACTTAACATTATTTTGTATTATTTCCATAATTTAAACATTACATCTCATAAATAATCACACAATACTAATAATTTAAGGTTTAGTGTCTTTGAGAATTATCTCTCATGTATTTATCATCAAAAAAATGACATTTTTTCACTATAATAATTTTTATTTTTAATGTATTCAACAAATCCCAAAAATAATATATATATATATATATAATCTTTCTATGTATAGTATTTTATACAATTTCCTCAGGAAAAATAAATTGAACAAAGGTGTAATCTCAAGCACTCAATAAGGGAAAAATCATCAACATGTCATCAAGGGTTAGATCATATACATATGATAAAACTTGAGTAGGGTAAATTTCTTATTAAAAATAACATGGAATAATAAGAGTTTTCCATGAATTAGGATGTAAGGAAATGAAATATAAAATTCATAAACATATAACATATAAAATAGTATAGAGTCTTGAGATAATAAACATGATATATGGGGAATAATCATTATCATATGGAATAGAAATGTAACATGACCTTAAAATATTGCATCACAAAGAACTTTGGAACAAATATAAGAATATCGTATCATCGTATTGAGAGCATAACCAAAACATACCACCTTTTATATTATAAGTGTAATACATGAATCCTCACCCTTTAATTTTTGAGCATATCTAAGATGGACCATGCTACATTCTCATGAGATATAAAACCATAACCAATAAATTAGAGGGAGATATAGGACCCCACCCATAATCATCCATGCATATTTTTACTATATAAAATCAATTATCATCATATCATAAAGAATACATAGAAAGAAAATGTCTTTAATATACCTTTCAAATAGAATTATATAAGGAAATATTCATAATTTCATTAATAAGAAACATATGTCTATGGAATATAAAAGGGTATCCAATGATATTAAATAAAATTCTAAGTAGATATCATTCAATGAATTATATTTTATTTAAAAATTATTGATAAAGGGTATAATTTTTTGTCAATAATTTCTAAAATCATTCGATTTATGGCATCAATGTGAAAAAAACTACAATCAAAGAAATAGAAAATAGTGTATTGAAAAATAAAAGGATATATAATAAAAGTTATACCTATTCATTGTGGATGTTTATGCAAGACAAAGGTAGTGATAGATCACTCCTTTAATAGAAAATAGTATTTTATAATCCATCCTAAGAAAACAAATTTAGATCATAATTTGAATTATTTCCTTCATCAAGTATAAAATATGTAAAATTATGTTGTCTTAGATGAAAAAAAATTAAAAGCATTAGGGAAATCACTGTGGAAATAAGGAACATTATTGATCTTTTAAAAAGATTATTTAAATAAAAATATTTAATAAAAGCAATATAATAATAATTTATTTTTTTAAAACATGAAAAATAAATGGGATGTTTCATGGAAAATACAAAAATGGTGAAAGGATGTGGTTCACATGGAAAATGTTGAAAAGATATATTTTCACACTTCGATGAAAATGACCCAAATGGGAAATGTTAAAATTTTATTTATAAATTTTTAATGAATATTAATTATTATAAAATGAAATTAATCAATTATTGAGTCATATATTAGGACATTCATAAAAATATCCAATGAATAAGGACATGGAAAAGGGAGGTTCTCAACTGAAAATAAGAGATGAAGATGGTTTCACTTATAAGAAACATTTTGGGTAAAATACTAGTCAAGGGGAAATGAAATTTTGAGGGAACATGTAAATCCCCATTAATTAAAAGAATGTGTTAAAATACATTTTTTAGGTATTAATAACATCATATCAAATATATCATGGTGTAAAATATGAAATATTATTAAGAAAGTAAATTTGAGACAAAGAACCCCTTACCTTAATTCATGACTTCCACTAAAGAGCTTGAATCTTTTATATAAAAAAATTAACATTTTAATCACTTATTTAAGAAACTTATTCAAATATATAACCTTTTATAAAATTCATTTATAATTATTAAATACATGTATATTGGTTAGTTGTTATCTATTTTCAACATCGGGTGTGAGTAATCTTAATTATTTTGAACTAGTTTCATAATATCAGTGTTGTTCCTTGTTCTTTTTAAAACGTTCAGTATTAAAAAATCATAAAAGGAACTTTTATTTATGAATATTTATAATGTCATTATTTCATTCTATGGGAGTTTTTGTTATGATCATTAATGACGAAATTGACGATGAGCATGTTTCTATGATTTTTAACGAACGAACATTGGTATCATAATTAATGAGTTTAATATTAATGTTACCATTATAGAAACAAAATAAAATCATTATTAACTTATTTATATCATATTTTATCAGTAATTAACTCCTAATAGTCATACATGATACTATATTATATCATTTTTCAAGTAAGTGGTTAGAATGACCCAAACATGAACATACAATAACTAATGGATGATTATAAAGTGATTTAGATACAATTTCATTATTACAGAGTTATAATGATATTTATTTAGGTTTTATTAAATTTATAAAACATAATTTAATAATATTAAGATAAAATTTAATGGATACTAAACTATTTCATAGTATGGATAAATTATTTTCCCATTAGTATGCTCATTCTAGACAGTTGAATTTACAACGATCATTTGTTGTTCATGTTATTAATAGGTTTTAAAATTTTTCTTAAAAATATTAATATTTTCATAAACATAATATTTATCCATTAAACACATTCTCATGACCATCCATGAAATGCGGTGATGAAAAATGGAATACACCATTCTATAGAGGCAGTAGTCCGCACGTGCACATAAATGATGATTTCATTTTCCATAGTGTGAGATAAATGTGTAATATGGATTATTATTTTAGAGTATAAAAAATGTGATAAATATAATAATTATTTATTAAATTCTACATTGAGACCATCCATGTAATATGGTGATGGAAAATGAAACTTGGTGCTTCATGGCGATGATAGTCTGCACATACTCACGAATATTGTTTTCATTTTCCTTAAAAGAAAAGGGAAAAGATGGTTTATGGTTATTAAAAAAATATAAAAAAAATAAATATAATATAATTACATAATCAATTATATAATATTGTGATAAATATATTTTAAAGGTAAATATATAAGATAAACAATGTTAGAGAAAAGGTAGCACTTATGTTGAGAACTTTGAGTTTCCCTTATAGGATTCCTTGGAAAGAGAGGACTTATGACAAACTATTACATATAGAATATTAAATAAGTGAAGTAAGATTTTTGGGGAATTAAATAGGGTATATTTTCAATAGGAAACCCAAATTTGGGAATTGTATTGAAGGGTTGGTGAGAGGCCCCTTTTATAAGTGGTGAGAGTGGTATTATTATAAATATTTCAACTTAATATAAAGACCATGCATGATTCACATTTCAAGAAGACTCAAAAATATAAAATAATGGATTGGAGATAGTTTTTTATCAAGAAAAACCTCAACCAATAAATTAGAAACATTTTTTTTTAACATGTTAGTAATTTTATCCCTATGGTTAACACTTTTTACCTTTTTAGTTTTTACTGTGGTAACTAGTTTTTTCCAAAGTAATTAATTTTTGTATGACTAAAAATAAAATAGTATTTTATTAAATAATATGGACTTTATAATTCCAAATTTTAAATCCATTTAAATATATTCTCTTTCTAAAAGTGAAAAAAAATAATTTTAAAATAATAAATGAATAATGTATTGAAAATAGTTTTAGAGAATAGTGTAACTTATGTTCTAAAATATCAAACATAGGTTTTCAAACTGAAATAAATTTTTTAAAATTTATAATATCTCTTATAAATTAATTTTTTTCTAGAAAAGGGTTCAATAAATTTCCAATTCATTTTTATATAATAATAATGTCATAAATTTCACAGTATTTCTGAAAACAATTTTTTCACTATTCACATAAAAATTAATCTTTTCATAAAAATCCCAAAAAAATATACCCTAAGATAATATTTTTATTATAAATCCAAAAATGAAGTTCATTTTTAAAAATTAAATTTTATAATTTAACTATTAAATATAAATATAATAAAAAATATTTTTATAGGAAAATAACTTTTTAAAAAAATTATTCTTATTCTTATTTCCTATAAATTACTAATTAGATTGGTGTTAATACATTATTCATATAAAAATATATATTATCTATTATATATTTATTTTATTATAATAAATCTCATAAAAATAATATTTTAGAAAAGAAATCAATTTTTAAGACTAAAATTATCATTGTTAATTTTATCAACGCATTGGTAAACAAATATTCTTTTTATTTAAATGTAAAAAATATGAAATTTATAAAATATATGTGATACATACCTTAATAATTACATATTTATATCATCCGAATTTCTAGTTATATAATCCATTAGGATTTCGGTGTAAGATCTAAGCATGAGGTATGCTCTAGTAGTAGTCGAGGGTGGTGATTATATAAGCATGGATCCTGTGGAAATTTCCATGAGATTGAACTTCTCTTGAATTTGTTTTCACTAATATCATGATTATTGGAGTTCATATTGGAATTTTTATAAGGAAACCCTAGTAAATATACCACTTTTCCAAGTTCATACAAATGATCTTCATAAGGGATACTTCTGCTACTTGATGTCATTTCTTTCTTTTTTCTTCATGGATTTCATAATATGGTTACATTATTTTCTAACTGTTAATTTAATGACTATATTATAACTATAAAATTTTATTTTAACATATCATGGTTTCATTTTACTTTCATTTTTCATGTTTAACAAGTTATTGACTGAATATTTATTTAAGTAAATTATAAATTGAAATATCAGTTCATTACATTCTCTCCCCCTAAATAAATTTTTCCCTCATAGTTTTAATTATTATTAAATAGTGAAATAGTTAAGGGTGACCATAATATATAAATAAGTCTATATTTAATTTCTAATGAGGTTTCATCCTCACTATCCTTGGTATAACTAATGAACTCATATTTTCCCTCAAAAGAGGAATATAACTAATGTTGAGTTTTTTCCTTAACCATTTGTGTTAAATAACCCAATATAATGGAAGTAATTTTTTATAGGGATTTTATAGCCATCATAGTATTACTAGGTGGTTATGGGATGATTTTTTATAACGTCCCTAATCTCGGTACCACTCAACAGGTGACCCGAACTCGATTGGTCACATGACCTCAAGCGCATTTCCCCAAATGCCAGAGGCTGCCGACTGGTAGTGAGGGCCTAGGTCTGATAGTGGGGAAACTATGGCCTCATTTTTCAAAGTGACGCGTAGTGGAAATAGATATAAACATACAAAATTGGAAGCCGTAAATAATACCAATGTTGAAATATACAGAGTGCGGAAGTAAAGAAAAGACCAACAGTCATATATAATGATGAAATATGTCCCTAAGTCTAAGAAAGCATCCAAAACAAGATACACTACAATCTTATACAATACAATACAAGGGATAATACAGCAACACAAAATAAAATAGTACAGTAGAAACTCAGCCACATCGCGAGCCTAAGATCAGTCTCATGCTCTCTCACTCCTCTGCAACAATCAAGTACCAGTATAAGGACTCTTTCCCTTATCTAAACCAGTAGAAATATAATCTATTTGGGCCCAATACATGACCCAAATAGGGTGTGAGAAATAAATCCTTGTACACAACCACCAAAGGCCCGTGCCTAAATTGCTATGAAAATGTGCAACAGCAGTGTGCAATAATAAAATACAGTAAACTAGGCAGTACTCAAAAGTAACTATCTCTACTAGTTGCATTGACACTTCATTAATCATTTATTAATTCAAAGCTTATGTTTTAGCTTGGCAGGTACAACATAGTAAATCCCCACAGTGAATATACAAATTAAACGTTGTCCACAGACATGAAAATCCTTACCCTCAGGTAATTAGAATCGAAACCTATAGGTGACTGCCCACAAGCATAACGAATATTGCCTGCAGGCGTATGAGGTGCTGCCCACAGGCATAGAAACTACTGCCCACAGGCATGAGAAAAGTTTCCTACAGGCTAAACGAAACACTGGCCACAGTCTAAACACAACACTTCCCTCAGTCTAATTAAGAAAATAGTCTGAACCCAATGCATAGCAAGCAATACATATAATTTCCTCTCAAGAAAAATTAAGACATTTTATAGATATGGCATACCCATGGGTATCCTAGCCAAACGGCTAAACAGGGGAAGGGACGCACCCACGGGGTGGCCCTGAATCCAAGAAATGATCCTAAACAATAGTTCATATTTAATCTTCAGACTACCTAAGAAATTCAAGGTATCTAAAAAGAAAAAGGCTCAGCTATACAACACCCCAAACATGGGAGTGTGGTGAAATGGTACACAAATCCTACTCGACAGTTGTAATAAAACAGAAGACCACCTACCTTGATCTCCTCTGATCAATATACGTGAACGGAGCCTCCAAAAACACCCGAGAACGGCGTAGATCTGGGATAGAATATTCCCTATTCAAACATAAATAACTTTATCTCATGAGAGAATTGTAAGGAAAGGTTAAGGAAGAGCGAAGAACTCACCCGCACGTTTCAACTGAGACCGTCAGTGAAGAAAACCGAGTTCCAGTCAATGATTAGGAGCTCCTCTAAGCTCCAGTCGTCTCTCTCGTGTTCTTCTGACTTCGTAATCTTCCTCTGTCAACATAGGAGTCTACATCCCGTTTTAAGCGGGAAAAAAACTACACGGCGTGTACTCTCAAGTACACGGCATGTACTTTTCATTTTTTAACTATTCTTCCAGAGGCTACTTTTCACCACCAAACTGTTCATATGTCAACATGAGTACACAGCGTGTATTACTGAGTACACGGTGTGTACTGTCACTCCACTGGCAGCTGCTTCTGACACCTAACTATTCTCCTTCCGACTGATTACACAGCGTGTAAATACTAAGTACACGGCGTGTAGTTAGTTTTTACACCCTTCCTCGCCGGCAGGCCTACATGCCATGTGTACTCATCCCACACATCTAAAGTACATGGAATATGGAAAAGTACATAGCATGTACCCATAAAATTTAGTATTTTTTCCCATTTTCCTCATTTTCTCAAAAACGATTAAGGAAAAAGGAAAAGAAGAAACTCGTACCTCAAGAATAAGAATCGGGTTCTTACAAACTACCCCCCTTAAAGAAATTCATCCTCGAATTTCCCTTCTAGTGGTGGTGAAGATAAAGCTCAGAACAAATCTTCCCACTGAGAATGTACACCGGTCTCTCGCTCCCAGGTTTCTTCCTATACTCGGCCATGCTGCCATAGCACCTCTACTAGAGGAACTGACCGGCCTCAGAGAACCTTCATGCTCCTTTCAACAATATGAATTAGATGCTCTTAAAAGGACACATCAGCCTGAATCTCAACCTCCTCAAGCTGAAAGACATGAGATGGTTCAGAGTGATAACGGCGCAGCTAAGATACATGGAATACATCGTGCATGGCCCGGTACCTTTGTGGTAACTACAACCGATAGGAAACCGGCCCGAATCTCTCTAGAATATCAAATGGACCCACATACCTTGGTGAAAGCTTACCCTGTCTCCTGATCCGTCTATGTCCCAACCTCGGTGAAACACATAAGAACACCTAATCCCTGACCACAGACTCCAAGAGTCATCTACGGCTATCAGCATATGATTTCTGATGAGACTATGTAGTAGCCATCTACTTCTGAATCAACTGGACCTGCTCTGAAGTCTCCTGCATGAGACGCGGTCCCAGTAAAGCTGCCTCACCTGCCTCTAACTAGCACAAAGGTGATAGGAATGGTCTACCATATAAATCCTCGTAAGGTGACATCTCAGTAGTTTCCTAAAAACTATTATTATAGACAAACTCGACCAGGGGTATGTGCTTCTCCCAATCACCCCCAAAGTCCAGGATGCATGCGCAGAGCATGTCCTTAAGCACCTATATTGTATGCTCTGACTGGCTATCGGTCTGAGGGTGGTAAGATGTACTTAGAAGCACCTGTGTACCAAGTGCCCTCTGAAAACTCTTCCAAAAAGGAGACGTAAAACGGGTGTCCCTATTTGAAATGATAGAACGAGGGACCCCATGAAGGTGTACTACCTCTCGGATATACATCTTCTCAAGCTCGTCAACACCAAAGGTCTCCTTGATTGGAAAAGAGTGAGCTACCTTCATAAGTTTTTCCACAACAACCCACACAGCATCACTACCTCGAGGTGACCTCAGCAACCCGGTCATAAAGTCCATAGTGACATCATCCAATTTCCACTCCGGAATGGGAAACTGTTGTAACAGTCCAGCTGGATTCTAATGTTCCGCCGTCACCTTCTGACAGGTAGAACATCTCGTAACAAAAACAGCTACCTCTCTTTTCATACCTGGCCACCAATACTAATGTCTCAAGTCACAGTACATTTTGGTAACTCCAAGATGCACTGCCCAATATGAAGCATGAAACTCCCGCATCAACTCCTCACATATATCCCATGAAACCCACATTCATCCATGGATGCGCAGTACCTCATCATCGCCTATCGTCCAACCAGGAGGAGGGTCCTCACTTGCTACTCACTCCAATAGAACTAGGCTTTCAGAATATGATATTTGACTCTTCCTCACTCTATCTAGGAGGATAGAACTCATAGCTAAGGTAGAAAGATAGGTTTTCCCCTGACTATCATGCACCTCCACATGCATCTCAGAGAACAAATCCATAAGTTGCCACTCACTACTGGCCTCCTGCACTGCCTGTATCTGAGTCCTCCAACTCAGTGTATCAGCAACCGCGTGACCCTTACCAAGTGTGTAAGAAAGCTCAAAGTTGAAGGACTGAAGGTATTCAACCCACCTTTACTGTCTCAAATTCAGGTCACATTGGGTAAAGATGTACTTGAGAATTTTGTGGTCTGCAAACACCACAAAATGCTCTCCCAAGAGATAATGTCTCCAACAGCGTAATGCATGAAAAATAGCTTCCAACTCGAGATCATGTGTCGGGTAATTCCTCCCATGTGGCCTCAACTGCCGAGACCCGTATGAAACTACTCGATCACCCTGCATCAACACTTCTCCTAGCCCAATACCTGATGCATCACAGTAAACTGTATAGCTCTTCCCTTGCTTTGGAAGTATCAGGACTGGTGCTGATGTCAACCTTCTTTTCAGCTTCTGAAAGGTTGTCTCCCAAGCTTCTTACCAAACAAACTTCACACCCTTCTTAGTCAAACTCATCAATGGAATTTCTAAGTGGGATAAGCCCTGTATAAAATTCCTGTAGTAACCAGTCATCCCTAAGAAACTCCATATCCCAAACACGTTCTTAGGCTTCTCCCAAGAAACTATTTCTCTCAATTTATCTGGGTCTACCACAACTCCTTCCTCTAAGATAATATGAAGCAAGAAGTGTATTTGGTCCATCCAAAAGTGGCACTTTGAGAGCTTAGCATATAGATGATGCTCTCTTAGTGTACTCAAAATAATCTCAAGATGGGTAGCATGGTCATGTAGAGTGTGAGATTACACTTAGATATCGTCCATGAAGACTACCAAAAAATAATCCATGAATGGATGGAACACACGATTCATTAGAGCCATGAAAACTGATGGTGCATTTGTGAGTCTGAACGGAATAACCAAGTACTCATATAGACCATATCTTCTCTGAAAATCTGTAAGTCGTATGTCTGATGGTCTAACGCGTAACTGATGGTATCCGGATCTCAAGTCAATCTTCGAGAACACTTGTTCTCCTCTAAGTTGATCAAAAATATAATCAATTCTAGGCAAGGGATATCAATTCTTAACCATCAACTGGTTCATCTTACGATAATCCACACAAAGTCTAAGGGTATCGTCTGCCTTCTTTGCAAATAGGACAGGCAAACCCCAAGGAGAAGTATTGGGTTGGATGAAACCCTTTTCCTGCAACTCCTCCAACTACCTCTTGAGATCCTGCAACTCTGTTGTAGCCATCCTATAAGGAGGAATGGACACAGGTGCTACTCCTAGCACTAGATCAATAGAGAAATCCACCTCTCACTCCAAAGGTAGACCTGAGAAGTCGTCTGGGAAGACATACCTGAAACGATAAAATACTGGAGTGAAATCTGTCTGACAAGTTCCTTGGTCATCCAGATATAATCTCACAATATAGGCTATTACACCACCTCTCCCATATTGTTCAGGTCCATCTCGGCTCGCCTGGACATCCCATTCTTCCTTGTATAGAAACTCTCGGCCCTATGGTGACATGAAACTCATCCTATGACGATAACAATCTACAAAGGCTCGAAAGGGTACTAACCAATCCATCCCAAGAATGACATCATATCTCATCATCTCTAAGACATAGAGGTCCCATAGAAAGTGACACCCACCAACCTCTAGAATAGTACCTATAATAGTGGAAGGTCTGGGATCCTGCTTCTGTTGGGTCTGTTGCACTACATACGCCTGCCCAGTATCGCGGCCCTGTGACGCAACCTGGCTACCTTGAGCTGACCCACTCTGTTTTCTCTAAGATCCTGGTGTCTGGCTACCACATCCACGACCACCACCTCGGCCTGAACATCTCGATGTATCCTAATTCTCTGACTGGTAAGAAGCTGTTGGACCTACTCTAGCATACTAAGTCTGCACAGAACCCCTCTCACTAGCCATTGGTGGAAACTCCTTACAAAAATGTTAGAGATGACCCATCATGTCGCAAGCTCGGCACTCCACTAGGTCATGTGGACATTGAGGTCTCTTTTACCCCTCTCTACCGCACTGGTACCACATGACCTGTCCACCTGAGGAAATCTTCTAGCTATTACTACCACCATGAGAGAAATTCATCTGCCTCTTCCTATTACCGGTAGAAATAGTACCAGAAACTGGTGTTGAACCACCTTGGCCTGCACCAGTAGCTTCCCGCAAGTTTTGCTTGGTAATCGGTGCATGGTTCACAATAGCATGTACTGTAGGAAACCCAAAAACATTCACCAGTGATCGGATGTCATATCAAAGACTATCCTCAAAGTGTCTAGCCCTCAACACCTCATCAACCACCAGAACAGGTGCAAAGCGTTGTAGCTCAGTGAAGCGGGCAGAATAATCCATCACTAACATAGTGCCCTGCTGTAGATTCATGAACTCTTGAGCTCGATCTTCCCTCAACATCTTCAGAAAGAAAAATTCATAGAATACTCCCTGAAAATATTCCAACGCCATGTCTCTGTGATGCTTAGTCTGGGTGGTAACATCCCACCATCTCTTGGAGGAATCATGCAGATGTATGTAGCGAGCTTGACCCTCCACCCTGGAGTCATCTCTAGATGCTCAAAGATAGTCTGCATAGACCCCAGCCAAGACTCGACAGCCTGTGGTCCGCCGTCCCTTGAAAACGTAGGCAGATGCTGCTGCTGAAATATGCACGTTAGCTCTTCCATAGATGTCGTCATCGGCGATGCTCCTTGGAAGGTCCGCATAAACCGCATGAAGCCTTCACGGAACTGTGAATCAGTGCATGTGCCCGGTATAATGGTTGGCGCCGCATCTAGCTTTTCTGAAGGATCCATCGGTAGTCCATGGTCTACCATCTTTGGAGTATACTCGTTGCCACTCTCCTGGAAAACAACTCGTTGTCGTCTCGGAGGCATGACTCTACAAGGTCAAACCCACGCCATAGTTTAATTTATTGTCGAGGTTCTTTTGTCCGTTTAAAAGTGCCCACATATAAAGGGAAATAAAAACACAAGAACTGGAAAAAAGAGACTACGCGGCGTGTATAAAGTCCACACGGTGTGTACCCTTAAGCCCTTACATGGTCATGTTCTGATGCCGGTCTGGGTGTGTCTCAATCCTAAATACACGGTGTGTTCCACCCGCACATAGCATGTACACCTATTTGTTTTCCCTGACCACACGGCCAAACCCACACGGTCTCTCCCTGGTCAAAACTACACAGCATTCCCCATAGGTACAAGGTGTGTACAAGTCAAGATTCACCAGCCTGTGTTTGTTAGTGACACGGCCTGTGTAACTAGGTTACACTACACGGCGTGTTCTAGACAGACACGGCGTGTACTAAGAATCCCTAACTGACCTGTGTTGTTAGTGACACAGTCGAGGACCTGGTTCAGACTACACGGCGTGTTCATGGTAGACACAGTGTGTTTATTTTAAGGTGACTCTTTCCATGTTGTTAGTCACACAGGCAGACACAGGGTCGACGCTACACGGTGTGTTCAAAGTGTACATGGAGTGTTCTCTCAAGACATTCCCTATCCCGTGTCTCTTTCCACACAGCCTATGACACGATTAGAGACTACACGGTGTGTTCAAATTGTACACGGCGTGTTCTCTCAAGAAATTCCCTATCCCATGTCTCTACCCACACAGCCTATGACACGATTAGAGACTACACGGTGTGTACTTACAGTACACAGTGTGTGTATAAAAAATTTCCAATTCTTCTCGAACAGAAGAGTATATGGCATGTGTTCATAGAACCACACGCTGTGTTGTCTAGTTTTCTAGATAGTACACCTCAGAAACTACTCCAGAGACCCTTTTCATTAATTTCAAGCATCAGTATGCCAAATTCTGATCCGTGGGGGGCCATACTCCCTACAAATCAAAGTTTAACACCTGGAATTTCACTTTATAGTACAAAACACAACAAAAGGATGGATCATGATCTGCTAAATTCTGGTCCAAGAGAGCCCATACTTCTTAGGAACCAAATTTTAGCGTCCAAAAAACTCAACTGTCACATGTACCAATACCCCATAAAATATCAGGTATTTCTAACAAGTTACCTATCACAACAACATGCATTTTATAGAACAACATCTATCACAACAACATGCAATTTCTAATGCACCTACATGGCATAGAAACTATGCATGGCATGTGATTCTAACATGTGCCTAAATGATGCATGATATGGCATACCCTCATCTCATCAGGTTGCAACTAAATAGAACCCAAGTATAAAAATAAAAACAGCACAACACAAGTGCGTCACCCAATGGTAAAAATCAAATCAATTGTAAAAGTGAAAAATCAGAAAAATTGCAACATGAGGTAAATTGGCTTTTCCCTGCACATGAGTTAGCTACTCCCGGGCACAGCTTATTACCAAACACCAATTCCATATTATCCCTGGATATAGGTGCCAAACATTAAATCAAAGAAAAGAAACAGCTCTGATACCACTTTGTAACATCCTGGATCTGGGTGCCACTCAACGGGTGCCCCGAACCCGGTTGGTCACATGACCTCAAGTGCATTTCCCTAAATGCCAGAGGCTACCGACTAGCAGTAAGATCCAAGGTCTAGTAGTGGGGAAACTATGCCCTAATTTTTCAAAGTGAAGCACAACGGAAATAGATATAAACATAAAAAGACTGAAGCAGTAAATAATACCAATGCTGAAATAGACAGAGTTCTGAAGTAAAGAAAATACCAAAAGTCATATATAATGATGAAATATGTCCCTAAGTCTAAGAAAGTATCCAAAATAGGATACACTACAATCTGATACAATAAAATACAAGGAACAATACAGAAAAGCAAAATAAAATAGTGCAGTAGGAACTCAACCGCATCACGAGCCTAAGGTCGGTCTCATGCTCTCCCACTCCTCTGCAATAATCAAGTACTTGTATAGGGACTCTTTACCTTATCTACACCTATAGTAATATAATCTGTTTGGGCCCAAGACATGACCCAAATAGGGTGTGAGAAATAAATCCCAGAAGGCAACCACCAAAGGCACGTGCCCAACTGTCCGTGAAAATGTGCAACAGTAGTGTGCAATAATAAAATGATGTAAACTAGTCAGTACTCAAAAGTAACTATCTCTACCAGTTACCTTTCCACTTCATTAATCATTTATTAATTCCAAGCTTTTGTTTTATCATGGCAGGTACAACATAGTAAATCACCACAGTGAATATTCAAAGTAAACGTTGTCTGCAGACATGAAAATCCTTAACCTTAGGTAATTAGAATCAAAACCTATAGGTGACTGCCTACAGGTATAACGAATATTGCCTATAGTTGTATGAGGTTTCACCTACAGGCACAGAAACTACTTCCCACAGGCATGAGAAAAGTTTCCTGCATGCTAAAAGAAGCACTTCCCACAGGCTAAACACAACACTTCCCTCAGGGTAAGCAAGAAAATAGATTGATCCCAATGCATAGAAAGAAATACATATAAGTTCCTCTCAAGAAAACTTAAGACATGTTATAGATATGGCATACCCTCGGGTATCCTAGACAAACGGCTAAACAGTGGGGGGACGCAACCACGGGGTGGCCCAGGATCTAAGCAATGATCCCAAACAGCAGTTCATATTTAATCGTTAGACTACCTAAGCAATTCAATGTATCTAAACAGACAAAGCCTCAGTCATACAACACCCCAAACATGGGTGTGTGGCACAATGGTACACAAATTCTACTCGATGGTTGTAATAAAACACAAGACCATCTACCTTGATCTCCTCTGATCAATATATGTGAATGATGCCTCCCAAAATACCTGATAATTGCATAGATATGGGATAGAAGATTCCCCATTCAAACGTAAATTACTTTCCCTCAGAAGAGAATTAGAATGAAAGGTTAAGGAAGAGTGAAGAACTCACCTGCGTGGTTCAATCGAGACCGTCAGTGAAGGAAACCGAGTTCCAGTCAACGATCAGGAGCTCCTCTAAGCTCCGATCATCTCTCCCATTTTCTTCTGATGTATTAAGCTTCCTCTGTCAATAGAGGAGGATACTGATCATTTTAAGCAAAAAAAACAAACCACATGGCTTGTACTCTCAAGTACACTACGTGTACTTTTCATTTTTTAACTGTTCCTCTCGCAGCTACTTTTCACCGTCGAACTGTTCATCTGTCGACATGAGTACACGGCATGTATTCCTGAGTACACATCGTGTACTATCGCTCCACTGGCAGATGCTTCCACCACCTTACTATTCTCCTGCCGACTGATTACAAGGTATGTAAATACTAAGTACACGGCGTGTGGTCAGTTTTTACACCCTTCATTGCCAACAGGCCTACACGCCCTGTTTACTCATCCCACACATCCAAAGTACATGGCTTATGGAAAAGTACACGGCGTGTACCCATAAAATTTGGGATTTTTCCCCATTTTACTCATTTTATCAAAAACACTTAAGGAAAAAGGAAAAGAAGAAACTCATACCTCAATAATAAGAACCGGGTTCTTACATTTTTAGATTTGACTTTCCTATATTTTAAATTATCATTTCATTTATGTCAAGAAATACAATCCATACTTAATATCACATAAAATTTTACTAAAGTAAAATGGGATTTTATTAGAATAACATTATAATAAAAATCTATTAAATAGAAGTTATATACTTGGGATACAATAATCATAACACTATAGTTAATAATTATACATATATTCATCAGGGTGGTGATATTATGTTCTTATAAAACATTATAGGTGAATATTAGTTGTTTGAACACGATATAAATACAATACTGACAATTATTTAGTGGGTTATCAGTGTTCCAAATTCCATATCATTTTCAGAACCCACTTCTATATTTTTGGTTGTATAGGATTTCCATTTTCTTGGAAGTTACTAGTACCTATAATTATTATTATCCCTTGGATTAGATAATTGATTTGGATAATTCCCAAGTTCCTTATGTTTAAGAAATTGAGCTATTAGTGGTGACTTAAGTAAAACTCTATTTCCTTTTATTATTTCCACTGAGTTTTTTACCTTTACTTAGAATTTATTTTCTCTATTCCACCATTTTCCATAAATAAAACATATATCAGTTCCTTTAATACATTTACCATCGTGATTCTTACCACATTTATAACATGAAGGAAATTGAATCTTTTCCCTTTATTATCTTCATTACATGAACTTTAATGAGAATCCAGTATTCTATTTTTTTCTTTTTAAGGAATTTTACTATGTTCACATTATTAATCATGATTCTTAATAGTCAGCTTAGCATAATCAAAAGGTTTCTCACTTCATTTATTATCTCGTTAGGTTTCTCACTAGGATAATATCTTCATTTTCCATGACATCCATTTTTAACTTGATTCATTTAGGCTTTATCCATTACTAAAACCAAATGGAGTTAATGTGAGTGATGAACATGATAAGATAATTATTTTAAGATAATTAAATGAAAAATTTAACCAAAAAAATTATTAATATTAAAAATTATTACATTTACTTTCAATTCAACCTGAATCACACTCGCTTCATTATAGGTTTCTTTAGTTTGGGTTCTCTGATATTCCTTAACATAAGTCTTTAACAAAATAAATGATTTATAATGACTTGTAAATATAATGTGATTAACCAAAACATATCCTCTGGGAGTTTCTAGTCAGGTGTACAGTCTTGGGTCTACTTATCATGTACAAAAGTAAAGATTTATTTGATACTCAACCAAAAAAATTTAAGGTGATTACCCCTTGGTGAATATTTTCCATAGCTATATCCAATTTCCAATATCCAGGAAGGGATGTAAATTATAGGAAATCCACATAATCATAACTTCACAAAAAAATCAGGATATTATCCTAAACTAAGACTTACCCCTTATAGAGTTCCCTAGGGTTTTTAGTGAATTTATCTTATCCTAGTCCATAAAATATTAAATATTACTTCAACTAACCTAAAGGGTAATTTATACCTTTGAAATTATGAACAGACATAAATTTTCTACCCTTAAATTATCCTCAAATAACATCTTAACCTATAAAGTTATCTAAATTCATCTCTAATACCAACTATAGTTCCCTAAACCTACACTCTCGTATTTGGTGCTAAAAATGATTTATTAAAACATTGGATTTGATAAAAAGTGAGACAAACCTATCATTATTTTATATCATTTTCATAAATTAAATATTGCAACATAAAAATAATCATACAATCCTAAGAGAATAAGGTTAATTGTCTTTGAAAATTGTCTCCCTTGTCTTTGTCATCCAAAAAAGGATATTTTTCTAGTATAATAATGTTTCCCTTTTATATATAAAACATATCCCATAAATAATCTCTATACAAAACTTCCTTCTAAATATATTCCTGTATAAAATTTATTAGGGAAAAGGAAACAAAATAAAGCGGAGAGATCAAATTCTTGGTAAGGGAAAACTCATTTACATTTTGTCAAGGGTTATGTCATAAGCATATGATAAAACATGAGTAGGGAGAAATTTCATATTAAAAATAACATGGATTAATAAATTTTTTCCATAAATCGGGATAGAAGGACATGAAATCTAAAATGAACAAACTTATACCATGGAAAAGAGTGTGTAATTGTCAAATAATAAACATGATCCATGGGGAATAATCATAGGCATATAAAATTGAAATATAATATAACCTTGAAACATAGAATCACAAAGAACATTGTCACAAACATAATTGAATAGTATCATCATATTTTGATCATATCTAAGAAATACCTCATTATATTTTGCGAGTGTAATCCAAGAAGTATCACCCTTAAATTTTTATAATATCCAATAATGCCCAAACTATATTATCTCATGAGATATAAAATCATAAGAAATTCATTGGAGGGAGATATAGAACCCCTACCTTCATTATCCATGCATATGTATTCTATATAAAATCAATTATCTGAAGGTTTTCCAAGTACCAGGGCCATATAGTGGAAGTTGATGTTTTGGGGGTTTCAAAAAAATTTCACCAATGATCAATGTAACTATTTTATAGTCAGCAAGGTGAATCCCGATACCTATTGGGATCTTGTGTGAAACTTTAAGAACAAAAATAATACACCAAAAATACCTGATTCGATCTAAGTCTACACGTTCATCATTTTATCTTCACCTGAATTCATTGCTCAAAGGATACAATATTGAATCCATCTATATTGTTCACACATGCTTCAAAAACTTTATAGGAGCATCGATTATAGAATTTCAGGTGATAGCGTAGAGATTCAACGATACCTTTGATGTATCAACAATCACCACTACTCCATTCGGAAGATCCTTGAAGGAGATCATCGATCTTCATCTTAGAATGACAGTTTCTATCTAAAGTAAGTGAGAGAAGATAGAGAGCCTCTTATAAACTCACAATGAATAGTAATCACCATGAGGGACTCTTCCTCCCTTTTATAGTGAGTTTCCAAATACATAGAAATGGATCCCCATCCCCCAAATATAGATTACCCACTAAATAAAATATAAAATATATTTCATGATTGATTTTCTGAGTCATAAATAACATTTATATTTTTTATCACTTACTTGTAATATAATAAATATATTACATGAACGATACATTAACTCAGCTTGGTTTTTTCCAGAAATATTAAATGAAATTTAAATACTAAAATAATATTCATTCGAATAATTTTTTTTTGTATTTACTTTTTTACTTGTAAATATAATTAATAAATTAAATAATAATTATTCTAAACTCACCATGTCCTACATTCGAAAAATATTTTTTTTGTATCATATATCGATCGTAGTGGTTTCTCAACTTGAGATTGTTCACACATGCTTCAAAGTTCTCCTTATAGTCTTAGAACTTCTATAACCTTTTTATATGATAAATAATATATGGATATTAACATTAAATAGTGGATGTATAAATATCAACACTATTATGGTAATATATCATCATGCATAACTCATTGCATACATGATATGGTAATTGAAATTTATTTATTAAGTTAGGTCTAAGGAACCCACTATTACCACACTTCCACTTGCACTAGAGAAAACTTGCTAAATAAGTTTGATATATCTCACAAGATAAAATCGTTTTTCTTATGAGTTATGGATTAAGTCATTGTTCCTTCCATATTTCTACTATATTACTATTCTACTATCTATGAATTCCCCTCCTAGAGTAAAACTCCTCAAGATATGATATCCCTGAGTATATTATTTTTTTATACTATTAAAACTTGACATATTGGATATTACTAGTATTAGGATTATCATAATTTATATTCTGATAAAACTTTACCTCCTTAGTGAAATTCCAATAATTGGAACTAATCATTACTTATTTTACATTATTTATTTAGTTACGTCAAAAGTCGCAACGCACTCAGTATTTGTAGATATGGATACCACTAGCTTAAATTAGCTTCTCTTGCTCATTACCTTAGCCTGACTATGATATTAGATGTTTTGATCCATGTAATACTAGTTTTATCTCCTTAAACTAGTGTTTATTTCCTCTTTAAGTACTAAGAACTCATCACTTATACTCCCTCAACTATAATTTGATAGTTTTGACTGCTTCCCATGCAATTCTCCTGAATTTAACAAATATTTTCCTACCATTAATTATATACTAGAAATATCATATATAGTACATAGCATGGCATATATGACTGATCCATTGATAGCACTAATGTAATTCTACTCACCTCTTTAATATCATCTAATTCCCCATTCATGTCTTCTTAAAGAGATTTATTCCATGTGACATTGGTAATAATTCTCTCTCAGATTGTTCTAACTTTTATTTTTCAATACTATGTTGGTATATATAATTTTAATAAGTCTCAGATGCTGTTAGATCCACCTCAATATATCTCATTCCCTCGAATTTAGGTTTCTACTTTGATTTAATCTCTCTAGAGATTCTTTTACACAAGTCTTAACAAACTGTAAGACTAATAGTTTTTTCCATATTTTATCAAATATATTTTCCTTGTAAAAGTGTGATGATCCCACTAACCTCTTATTAACACATGGAAAAGTATAATTATAAATGAATAATCTATGATCTTACTTCTTAATACAATCCATAACTATATTTTAGTAACATTCATTCCTTATTGGAATTATATGGTTTCACCAACCCTTTCTGGTTGTGTCGTATAGACACCTTTAAATATCGGTGGTCCTAACATCCAATTCCCAATATAATGATCATATAAAGTTTCTTATAAAAGTAAAAAATTCTAATTGATTTAGGAATAATGACTTTTTATAACTAATCAAGCCTTATTGGTACCACACTAGTACCACCCATGTATAATATTACTTGAATATCCACCATATTATTCAAAATAATAGTCCCTTTTACTTTGATATATATAATTTAATATTAAATTTTAATTGATCCCATCAACCTTAGCTTGTTTCAATTTACTACGTACTTGTAGGATTCATTATTCTAAATTAATGATGTTTCCTCGACCATGGTGAATGTAAAATTATTCTTAGGTTTTAACCTTTCTATACAGTATGTGTCTCTGGAACACTTCTTTTATATATTCTATTTTGAAACTTCTTCATATTCCAAACATTTGTTCATCTCTGATATTGACTAAATCCAATTCAATCTTGCTCCCATTATTTCAAATAGGTATGTTCATCCCTTTTATAGAAATATATTCTATCACTTGACTACAACTTTTATATCTCATCGATTTCTATAAAATCCTTAGATTAATTTGGGATAATTACTATAGATGCACATTGTGTTTTTCTAGATGCAAGTTTGTTTGTATCCTCAAAAAATTATTTTCATCAAAAAAACATGTTCTTATGACATAATGTATTTATATCATACTATAAATCATATAATGTCCATTTTTCATTATAGTTGGTATGTGGTTATGAGACAATGTTTATATTTGAGAGGCATGTATCAAAAAATAATAGAATAATCTATAATGTATATCAATCCTAACATTGATTCTTCTTTTACTTATATCATGAATTTTATGTATATAAGGAAATATGCACTTAATAATTACTCCATGCTATATTTTATTAATCAATGTTATCATGTAAGTCTTGTAATTGATCTGCCTTAATAACATTATATATTTGATGTGTATAAGGTAATGTGATTTTAGTAATTTATCTACACTATATTATAATGATCGATGAATTTTTGGTCAAGATATTCTTCATAAAATGGGCCTATAGAAAACCATATCTTTTAGCTATGCATATTTTATACATCACTTTTACATTCCTTAAAATACTTAAAAGAATATTTATGAAGTATATTTACCACTAGATTAACCTTGGAATGGTTCACACCCTCTAGATGAATCAATTCTGAAATATTTATGTCTTACCTTAATTTATAAATGTTTCTTTATCCAAACTAAATAAGTATATATGTCGATAACACCTAAGGAATTTATCTCCATGGAGTTTAAATACCATAATAGTATATCCTTGATGTCCACTTTTAGTTTTTTCTTGACAAAGAATTATCTTTCAACAACTAGGTATAACTAAGTCTTATATTTTATATTCATCAAGTATTTCCAATGATTCAAGAATTACTAAACTATTGGTTGAGTATTAAACACTATAAACAACACCCACTCTAAAACTGGAATAATATCTCCTTGTGTTCAATATATGCATGAGATTAATGTTTTGGTAATACTTAACAAATTTTCAACTATAACCATTTACTTGGTAATTTAAAGTTGTGTGCTTCTCACCACTGACTTAGGAATCACCCTTTCTCAGCCTCTTGGAGAACACATCTTACTTCTTATAATTTTATTTTCTTACTTGGTTACTGTATTTTAATACAAATATACAATAAGTATATTGTATTTATTACCCAATTAGTATAATAGAAACATTATATGCAATGATGAATATACCTAAAGAAGAAGTGCTTAATTTTATATTTAATTTAGTTTATAACATTTAAACTTCCATAGACTTATGTGAGTATAATAACCACTTGTATGATAACTAACCTCCTTTCATTGAAGGATGTTGGGTGGGTGACTTTGGAATCACACTTCCCATAGGCCTTTTTTCCTTATTTATAAACTTATTCACTATAAGAACTAAGAATTTATTTAAGTTCTTATTTACTTATTAAACCACACCTAAAAGGTAATAAAGAATTTTCTCTATACTGTTTGTTTTATAATCTAAAAGGAACCAGAGTAAATGGGTGATAAAGATATGTGAATTAGATGTATTGAAATATTTTGATCCATCTTTCATATTTACACATATCCAGTGTAAACCATCATCTTATTCATATCTTTATTCTCTTTATCCTTAGAAGCTCTTCAGATATGAGACAACATGTTAAATCATTTATGTCTTTATGTTGTATCCACAACTAACACTTTACATTGATGATATAATTATTATGTAAACATAAAATTCATTATACATGAATCTTTTATAAGCATTTTTCTAACCCTCGCTTCTTGAGGTGGCTTAATAGGTATTGGGGACACCAACACCAAAAATTTATGATATCATTGTACTTTCCACAAGAACCTTTAATACTCTTGAAAATTTATATCAGTTTGGACATTTTATTTTTCTAAAATTAATCACAGTGTGTCTATGGTATTACTTTCCATTTTCTACAAAAAAAAACTACCACATTATTACTCTTATCTTGATTGCAGATTAGACATTACCTATTATTAAATATCTCCCACTATTTTATCAAGCTCTAGTAACCCTCACTACTAAACTTAAAATACTCTATCTCTTGAGTATTTTAGTGTCAATTATCCTTGAAACATCTCCTCGTAGTCTATATTATATGGCTACGCCACTACTCAGAGAGTTCCAAGGTAGGCACTAGGCTAGCCAACCATACTAACTCTTGGTTCCTTTATCCATTAAGATAATTTCCAGCTTCTAAAATCATAAACATGATTTACTCAACCCATATCTCTTATAAAAACTCCTCATTAGTAGGAGTTACCCTCAACTAGGTCAGATGAGCGCCTCATACAACCGATTTTGTTCAAATTCAAATAACGGAAGGCATTTACAACTTAATATTTATTTGAGGGTTTTTATTATTACTTGATGAAATGAAATAATTTTCTATATGATAAGAACATACTATGAGATCGAACTCACAGCTGACCATGCAATAAATAGAAAACATTAATCAAAATATGTTCATTTTATTTTTTCATGCTAATCTATTATTTTATGTGATTTCATGTAAAAACTACACCTACATAAAATAACAAACCATGCATAAATAAAATTAAATGAAATGATCATGAGATGACACTAATGGTTGATCCATTTAGTGAATAATGGATAAACCTAGACCCTATGGGTAAATCCTTGAGTTCCTACATATGTGACTTGAGTTTCAGTGCTTACTCATAAAATGCATCAAACTCTTGTTCAGTACATCACCAAATAAAATCATGGACTGCGTCATTTATCACCTCTATCATTATACAATAGTACTCACACATAGGAAAGGGGATCTCAGGAATAAATAATTTAGATAAATATTTTTAACTGGGAATTCAGAACCTTAAACATATAAGGACGTAATATAGAATACACAGATCATCAATTATAAAATAATTATTAAAAACCATGCATTTTAATAATTAAATAAATAAACAAATACCTGACATACATTGGTTGGTCTATGGCTCTTGTTCATTTGGTATGCATTAACTCACGTAAATAAATTAAATTCATAAACAAAAAATTAAACTTTCAATAAATTATTTTCAAGGATGATTTTAATGAATTAAAAATTCACTCTTATTTTTAATTCAAAATTTATGTCATTCGATCCCAATAAAAATTTAATTATATTCCAAAATTATATCTAAATTTTGAAATATTAATTATTAAATTAATTATTGTTTTTTAAATTATAGATATTCCAAAATGTAACTTATTTTTGAAATATATGCTTTATTTATTTATTTATCTATATAATTTTATATATATTATTATATATATATATACTTACAAATATTTCTCAGGTCCCCCCATATCCTGAATAGAGTCAGGTGGCTTGGGTGGGACCCGCCCTATCCAATCCTAGGATAGGAATCACCTTTCTAGACCAGTTATGGGTTGGGATGGACCCTCCAGAATCATTTTAGGTCAAGATAATCACGGAAGGTGGTTCAGTACTCGTACTGGCCTGAACAGTGTGAAGGAGAAAGGCTAGTACTACTCGGGGTCTGAGCCAGGGTGGCACACGGGTGCCTGGGATATAATGAGGATGGGATGCTACTATGAAGGAATATAGATAAGAAAACGAGGTAGGTAAATCTAGTGAGGGTTGGATAGGTTGGCTAGTGGGAATTCCACCAATGGGGTTGTCGTTATTAAGGAGGAGGCAAACATGGTGGGTCATCATGGCTGCAAGGCAGTTCGCTGTTGAGGTTTAGTGATATAGGGACAAAGGGGAGGCCTCACCGGATCTAGGAGATAGTTTTTTTGATGCGAGGGTTCTCACAGTGGGGAAGCCAAGGATAGAGGTAGCAGTGCACTGTCCAGTAGCATAAGGAGAGGTGTGAGTGGGGTTTCAGCTCAGCAGATAGAAGGTGGTAGTAGAGGCTAAGGAGGTGGTCGGTCGACAGAGGAATGGGAGGGTAGCGCTCAGAGTCCATAGTGTGGGAGGGTTTTAGAGGTTGTCACAATTTTTTTTACATTTGTCTAAATAGATGAGATCATCCCTCCCCTTATAGAAAAAATTTTGTTTTTGGATGTCTCTTATGACCCACACACAGACCCCCTTTTGTTTTTAATTATATAATAGTTTTATTTTCTTCTACCTCCATCCCCCATCCCAAAAATACTTATTTTTTTATTTTTCATTTTTTTCAACAACCAACACTCTTGTATTTTAAAAAAATTAAACACAAAACAAAAAGTTATCCACAACTGTGTGGAATCACTATGTAGTCGAGAAAAACTATTCCTGTCAATGGTGTTTTGGTTAACCAAAAATTACCTCCACCAACCGCCTTTAGGTATTTTAAAAACAAATAAAAATATATGTTCTTGGAAAATTAACACTGAAAACATGATTTCAATCCATATTAAAAACTTTTAATGTCCACAACCTATCTATATGGCGTCATATTGGAACAATTTTGGCGGAATTGGGACTGTTACAACACCCTCTACATAAATTTAATTTTCTTCTATTAAAAATTTTATGCAAACTTTTCTCTGATACCAATTGAAGGTTTTATGGGTACCAGGGTCACACAGAAGAAGTTGATGGGTCGGGGATTTTTTTAATTTTTCACCAGAAAACAATGTAACTATGTCATCTCTGACAAGGCGCATCTCATTACCAATTAGGATCTTTCATGAAACTTTAATCAAAATAATAATAAATGAAAAAAATACACAACTCAATATAAAGTTACACGTTTATCATCTGCTTGTCATCAGTGATAATTTCTCAAAGGATTTGATCTAAAATCCCCCTAAATCATCACACACACTTCAAAAAATCTATAGGAGAATCAATTATCAAATTTAGGCTGCTAGAACGAAGATTCGATGATGCCTTCGACATCCTGATGATCATCGCTACACCATTCCAAATATCTGTGAAGGAGATATTCGATCGTCAGCTTGGAATGAAAGTTTTCCTCTCTAGAAAGTGGGAGAGGAAATAGACACACTCATAAACTCACAATGAATATTTATCTTCATGAGAGCCTATTCTTCCCTTTTATAATGAGTTTTTAAAATACCTGTTAATGGTTCCCCTGCCCCCAAATATAGATTACCCACTAAATAAACTATAAATGATAATTCATGACTTTTTTTCTATTTCATAAATATAATTTGTGTTTTTTTTCAATTACTTGTAATATAATAAATATATTATGTGATAAAAATGAACCACTAACTTGACTTGGTTTTTCTACAAATATTAAATGAACCCTGAATACTAAAATAATATTCGTTCAAATAATATTTTCTATGTATTTAATTTTATTCTTTTAAATACAATAAATAAATTCAATACTAATTATTATAAACTAGAGTAATATGTATTTATTTATTTATTGGTGTTCATATATTCTTAGACATGTCCTTAACCTCGGGTTTGGTCCCACCATGTCTTATAGACCTATTTATCATAATAGGATAGACTTTTGAATATGCATAGTATGTGACCTTCTAGGACCTTATCTCAATTGCAGTGAATACAATTTATAGACTAGGAGTGGATTCTAGCAACCCATAAAGACCCCTAAATAGATAGAGTATTTATAGAAACAACAACCATCCTATAAGCACGCATTGTGAAATATAATCTTTTTGTCTCATAATATCTCACAAAGTAGGATGCACACTTTATGTCATCACACTTTTCTTAATTTACTATTCATTGATCTCCCTGAATAGACTCACCTTCTTATACCATGGCCATTGATTTAGTGAAGGTACTACCATCCTGAACAACTAGGCCCAATTTATCTCTTCCTATCAGAAGTGAAAAATTCTATATTGATTATTCAATCAATTTTATACCGCCAACGATGCACCCAATGAAAGATACCTCTCTATGACTTCAATTCCATAGTTTTTTCCTTTCATCAAAGTATGTGATCAAATAGTAGACACTAATAATAATCTCAAGTATAGAGACCACTACACATGTTCACAAATAGTAAATACTAATGACACCTAAAACATGTGATGTTCCTATTAGAAAATCAATCCACATGATCTCATCTACCTGAGATCACCAAGTGAAAACTTCATGAGAAGAATTCTCAATGCTTATTAGGCCTCAGCACCTGATAGTCATACATCAACTATGTCCAGTCATTTTTATGTATCAGAACCATAATACATATGTGTAAGATTAATTTCATAGTATCTCAAGGTTCTCATTATATTCGGGTAACTATTATAAGCCTTTAATATGAAAAATAATCTATGGATATTTCCATTTAATAGTGGATGAAAAAATATCAACACAATTATGGTAATATTGCATCATGCATAAATCATTGTATACATGATATGGTAATCAAAAAGTTCTATTTAAGTTGGTTCTAGGGAACCCATTATTTCAACATCATTATCATATCATAACTAACCCATGTAAATAAAATGAGTATCATATCCCTTTCAAATGGAATAGTATATGAAAAAAAATCATAATTCCATAAATAAACATGATAAGCCTAGGGAATATAAATGAGTGTCCAGTGATACTAAATAACTTTCTATATAGATACCATTCAATGAAGTATATGTTATTTACACCATTTAGAAAAAGGTTATATGATTTAGTTAATAATTTTCCCATTTAATAAATGTATAGAATCTAGGTGAACACCCTTCAATCAAATAAATAGAAAACAGGGTATTCACAAAAGAAATAATTTAAAAGAAAATATAATCCTATTCTTAGTGGAATTTTAGGAAATACAAAGATAGTGATAGCTCACTCCTATGATAGAAAAGAACATTTCCTAATTCATCCTTATAAATAATTTCATGGTATAATTTAAAGGATGTACTTTATCAAGCATAAAATATATCAAAGGTTGTTGACTTACATGGAAAAAAATTTGGAGTATTATGAAACTTGCTTTGGAAATAAGAAGAATTATTGATATTTTTAAAAAAATTTAGTTAAATATAAATATTTTATAAACTAAGTGAATAATAATTTAGTTTTGAAAACATAAAAACATGTATATAAAGTTTTATAGAAAATAAAAAAACCAATGGAAATATGTCTTCACATCAAAAATGTTAAAAAGTGATGTGTTTCACACTTTGAATAAAATGACCCATATAAAAACATTAAAATTTTATTTAAAAACTTTTAAGTAAATTAAGAAGTAATAGAATTAACTTTATTAATTATTGAGGAATATATAATGACTTTACCAAAATAATCCAATGAATATGGATACCAAAAAGGGAGGTTTTTGACAAAAAAGAAGAGACAGGGTCAGTTTAACTTATAAGAAACAATTCAAGTAAAATATGAGTCATGGGGAAATGAAATTTTGAGGGGATATGTAAAACCCAGGAATTACATTAAAATTTTAAAATACATTCATTAAGAAGTAATTATTGGAGTTAGTGACCTAGAACTAACTTATGTATTCTTTATGATAACCTATATTCATGGTTTTGAATATTAATAAACTTTTTATCACATCATAATTGTTCCTCTGAATAACATAGTATGTGATAATATCCCAAGACTGGATGTCATACTAAAAGGTCATAGCAGTTCCCTATTATGATGAGAACCCAGAAGTGTAATGACACTATTCATAAATATATGTTCTATAACCAGATGATATCATTTTAGGGACATAAATGATACAGGTTATCATGGGTGGAAACTCGTAGGACATTAAGTCACCTTCTCATGGTATACCCCCTTGGTAATATCCAGTGTAGGATATTATTAGAATGAGATGCTCTAGTAGTAAATCCACATTTATATGTTTCATTGGATGTTCCTATCTGTGGATGTGTTTATTGATCCTTAGACTTTAAGATTATTAGTAATGAGTATTATGAGTTGCTTACATTTATGTATTGATAAAAACTGTGAAGATATATGTTCACAGCAAGGTAGAATATATTGAGTGCATCATGAGTAATATTGCATTAATGAATAATATAAGAAATTATTTTTTCCCTTCTATTATTTAATGGAATTTTATATCTATAAAACTTTTATAGAAATTATATATCCTAAATAAATCCATGTCCATGGTGTTCTATAGGAAAGTTCAATTTCTGAGAAGTCAAAGAAAGAGACTTCGAGCACATATGTTGATGGCACTAGCATTCAACTTGCTTGATTAGAGATATCTTAATAAAGATATTATATTGCGCAGCAAGTGTTCGTATGAGATATTATATTTTTATGACATTAAATTATTTCTTTATGGGTGTCTTGGCATGTTTCTAGATGCTAACCTTGGACTTTAGGCTACTTCGGGTAATTCCACTGAGAAATTGACCTAGAGGGTCATACACAAAGTGTATCTAGAATCTCAGTCAAAAAATATATTATTATTTATTATTTAACAAGTTGAATAAATATTATTCCAGAATGTGGTTTAATAATTATTCATGTTTTCTGGATCGCATATATTCTCTCACCATTTATTCTTGAGAATATAATGTGAGCATAATATTTAATAAATATTTATTTTCTATTTAGTGAATATAAAATTTATTTATTTATTGGTAAATAATGTAATGATATTTATTTAATAAATAAATATTCACTATTCTTGACCTAATAAATATTATAGAGGAATGGCAGGCTGAGTTTTAATTTCCGGTGAGAAATAATAAATATTGAATATTATTTGATTGAATAATATTTAATTTAATTCGCAAGATAAGCACATGTCGAGAAATAATATTATTATTATTATTATGTGACATGGGGTTTTACAGGGATTAAATATATACTAAAGGTTACTTATTAAATTATTTTATTTTAACCCTAGTAGTATATAAACCTAATTATATTATTTTCTCTAGGAGCCAACTAATTTTTTTGGTTGTGCACAATAGATTTGTAGAATCCTCTAAAACCCTAGAGAGCTCCCTTCTCGAATAACGCTCCTAAGAATGGATAGCAATCTTCCTCTACTATTCTCCCTCAATTCAAGAGAGATCAAGTAGAATGCTTTAGAATCGATTCTCGTGGTGATCAAAGGTGAATGAAGCAAGGGATAGGATCTTTCATTCTAGCACCCAAATATTCCTATGGCGACATTCAAAGATTTTTGGAATACATGTGGATCACCGCTAGAGGAAATATTCTTTTGATTCATACAACACAATGATCGGAAAATTCAAAAAAAAATTCAGATCCATCAATAAAGAAATAATTCCAACAAGGTAATTCTTTAATTGGTTAAATTAATTATAAATAATATGTGATGATCCTCTCTCTGGTTCCAGCATTCTATCCCTTATCAATTTTCTTTGATTCAATTCCATAGATCATGACATTTATTATTATATAAATATCTAATTGATCATCGATCATGACAAAATTAAAAGTTGGGCATGACCCATAACATGCTTCCACTGTGCCCAAAACCTACAAGTGGTATTAGAGAGGCCACATAATTATTTATCATTATATAAAGATCATTGATTGATTTGTGAAATTTTAATTTAGTTTTCAATTCAAGGTTAATCGTTATTTTATTTGAATTGTGATATTTTCTTCTTCCTCCTTCATTTCTCATAGATCTTAGCTAAACGATTAATTTTATAAATGAAATAAAATTGAAGAACTCATCTGAAGGTACCAAGGATTATGATCGGATAACATAAAAGTACATGTAGTATAATAGGAGTTACACGTTGTGTACTTGTATTCAATGTACCAGGAATTAATTCGAAACTAATTCAAACCATGTGCATAGATTACATGTTGCGTGTTAGATTTCTTACACCGCATGTTGACATGGCCAGCCTGGCACATAGTCAGTTGGGGTACATGTCATGTATCCCACATACACTACATGTTGTCCTTTTAAGTCGTAGATGGGCCATGTATTACCATACACGTCCTACCTGAATGGTGACCATGTAACACAGAGTCCACATTCCGTATATCCATTTATACATTTCATGTACTCCATTTTTTCGAGGCATGATTTAAACACTAAGTCCCAAGGTTTGTACCTCAAATATAGGGTGAGAGACATACACACCATGTAGTTCATATGTACACATCATGTACTCATACCAAATTATATAGATTTAAAATTTATTTATTATATTGTGTAATCCTTATCAACGTTTGCTTACATGTGGTCATTAAGTTGATAAGACACTCTATGTGATGGTTTTTAATATATATATATAAATGTTTAATTAATATTTTTGTAATTTTTAGATTTGCGTATCATGTATGATTCATTTTACAATTCTTACTCTATGTGCATTGAAGCATAACACATGACTAAAAAATCATGTAATTTGTGTAATCATTAAGTTGATAGTACACATCATGAAAGTATGTGATAATTCGTGTATGCTATATGTCACAAAAGTAAAATTATATATGATTATAATACTTTTTTGGTAGATTCGGACGGGTATTCACTATGTTTCCTTCAAGGTACATTTATGTACGCAGTTGATTTTAAATAAATTTATTTAATTTATTTAAAATTATGATGGATGAGAATCTCAATTAAATTCATATGATAATTAATTTAAAATAATTGATTAATTAGATATGATAATTAATTTATTTGAGTGTAATTTATCTTAAATAAGAATTATTAATAATTGAATTCTAGTTTTATTAAATGTGTAATTCATTTCATGCATATGGATGATCATGAGCATAGACCAGACCTTTTGTATGATATTAGTTTAATTTTAATTTATTATTAAATTAAATGTTGGCCAACATGCCTTCTCTCCCCATATTATATAAGGGTCTGTGTGCCCATGGTTTATTTTATGTAAACCCATTTCCCCTCACTTGCATGTGAGTAAAATTATATATAATAGATTGAGCTCCCAATCTAGTGGAGGCAGTTTAATTTTGGATCTAAGGTGAAACCAATCTAAGATAGATACATAGGTGGATAGTTGGAAGGCTATAACACAAACCATAATTGGTTCAAGGTGTCATTTACCTATATTAATGTTTATTTTATCAACCCCTAGATAAACTAAACAATAGTAAAATCTTGTTATCATACTTATTTATTATTTTATTTCTATAAAATTGCATGGTTATTTCATTATTGATGTTTTTTTACGATCACATGAATTATTAAAATTAACAATTATGCAAGATAAAACTCAAATAAATTGGCTTATGTGTAAGTATTATCTAAGATATTGTTAATCACTTAAGTAAATACAATTAATAATAAAAATAATGTAATAAAGATAATAATTAGAAATTTTCATATAAAAGGATAAAATACCTCAATAATATATATTAATTTGGTATAGTCTTTCACTACCTCAATTAAAATCGAACCATAGTTCAAAGTACGTGACCATCCAAATTTGGGGTGCTTTTAATTATTGGGGAATTCTAACTTGAAGTTTTAGGTAGACTTAACTTGGTTCAAATCAAGGGTTGACTAGCAAAGTAAGACTTGGTGTGACTGAGAGGAAAGGGTTGAGGGAATCCAATTTTAGTATTTTAGGATTGGCGAGTCCACTCAACATATCAATGAGCTATGAGCTAATGTAGTTTGAATTTGGAATGTTTACCTAACACCATTCAAGTTTCTTGACCAACCAAACTTGGGGTAATAAGAATGGGAATGTTGATCATTTCCACTAAAATATCCAAGCAACAGTATATTCTAAAGCCAATTGTGAGGGTTATTGGTTTTTTATAAAATATTGAGATTTAATAAATATTTTATTTATTTATTTTTATAAACTTTATCAAATAAAGTAATAAAATTTTATCATGTTACTTTATAGATGCAGTATTAAAATGAATTCAAACATATCACTACGATCCATATTTGAGAAGGATAACCTTCTCACCGGTATAAGTTTTCAAGAGTGGTAAAGAATATTATGCTTTATCCTTCACTATGAAAGAAACTTTTATGTGCTGGAAGAACCTATTCTTGATGCACCCGGTAATGAGGCAAGTGATAAAGAGTTGTCACTCTATGAGAAACATTTGATAGATTCCATAGATGTTCAATGTTTCATGCTATCATGCATAACCAATGAGATTTTGAAGTAATATGAGGACATGGATGTGTATAACATGTTGTCTTGCCTTCAGGGTCTCTATCAAGAGAAGGCGAGACAAGAGAGATACAAGATCTCCAATGATTTGTTTACAACTAATATTGGAAAGTCTGCCCTAGATGGTCCTTGTGTATTCAATATTATTGGCTACATTAAACACTTAGACATATTAAGGATTAAATTATCAGATGATTTGTACATAGATATCATACTTTTATCATTGTCCAAAACCTTCTCTAGTTTTATTGTTAATTACAGTATGAGAAATAATGAGAAGAGTGTTTTGGAACTTATTAATTTGGTTTTCCAAGTGGATAAGGACATGGGGTGGGATAAATGCTTGGTCCTTATAGTGAATAAGAAAAGGAAGAAAAAGGAAAAGGTGCCCAAGACTCACAATAATTCTAAAGCTCTTGAGCACCATCCTTCTAAAAAGAAGAAGATATAGAGGAGGAGAAAGGAAAAAAGGTAGTCTGTTTTTCATGTGTCAATCCAAGCCACTAGAAGAAGAACCACATCCAAAAGAAAGGGCAAGCCAAAAGTTAAATTATTTATCATGTTTAATATTTCAATATATACACATTGAGTACTAGATACAACTTTTTGTTCTCACATCTGTATCCAAATTCAGGAATAAATTAGATTCTAAAAGATTGATAGAGGAGAGGTGGAGCTGTGAGCTATAAAAGGTGAGAGTGTGGATTCTCTAGCCACTGGTGACTACCACTTTTCATTTATAATAGGAATGATTTTTTTTAAAAGATTGTTATTATGTACTGATGGTTACCAAGAACATAATTTTTGTATCACTCCTAGATACAGATAGGTTGATTTTAAATTTTGGAAATAAAAGTTGATTCTTTTATAAGGACACCATATGTTATGGAATGGAATATTTAAATAACAATATTTATATACTAAATTATGAAACCAAGTATTGGTAATTGATAACAAACCATGTTCACGTGAATCATACAACACCTAACTATGACATCACCATCTTGGTTATGTAAACGATAAGCATTTGATTAATCTCTATCAAGATGGTTATTTAGACTCATTTGAGATAAAACCACTTGAAAGGTTCCATGCTTGTTTACAAGGAAAAATGACCAAATATCCATTCATTGGATAGGGTTAAAGGGTCATATAGCTTCTAGGATTAGTACACACTGATGTGTGTAGACCATTTCTTATAGAATCTATAGATGGTTATTCTTACTTAATAACTTTTACTGATGACTTGAGTAGATATGGTTATGTATACTTGATGAGGTATAAGTATTATTCCATTGAGAAATTCAAGGAATTAAAGAATAAAGTATAAAATAAAATTGGAAAAAAGATAAATAAAATTCAATCATATTGAGGTGGTTAATATCTTAACCAAGAGTTTATTGAATTATTACAGAAGTTTGGGATTCTATCTCAACTCACTCTACATTATAAGCCATAGTGGAATGGTATTATTTAAATGAGGAATCGTACCTTGTTATACATGGTAAGGTCGATAATTATTCATGCATATCTTCCATTATCCTTTTAGGGATATTCATTAAAAAATGAGGCATACACATTAAACTAAGTACCCACTAAAGTAGAAAAGGGAATTCCCTTCGATTTATAGAGTAGAAAGAAACCTATTTCATTTCATACACATGTATGGGTTTTTTTGGAATTTTTTATGGCCTTCTCTGGAAAAAAACAAGCACCCCAAGGAACAAATTGTATCTTTATAGGGTATCCTAAGGAAAAAAAGGATACTGCCTATACAACCCCTTAGACAAGAAATTGATTATCACTAGAAAAGACATCTTTCTTGAGAGGGAGAAAATCATCAAAAAGGATAGTGGTAGAATGATTGACTTTGAAGAAGTTGATGCTCAAGATACAAAAGAGTTGGTGTAGGAACAAGTTCCATAAGTCCCCATGGAAGAAGTAGTTCCTGAAATACAAGTACTGCATAGGAGAAAAAGAGAGGTAATAGAACTAGAGAGATATGGTTTTCTAGTCATTAAAGATGGTGACTCGTTATTGGTTGACAATGATGAACATATATCCTATGAAGAGGTTGTAGAGATCTCAAAAGCTACAAGATGGAAAGAATCCATGAATTATAAAATGGATTCCATGTATAAGAACCAAGTTTGGGTTCTATTAAATGTTCCAGTTTATTTAAAGGTCGTTGGATGAAAATGGGTATTCAAGTGGAAACTAGACATGGAAGGTAAATTAAATACCTATAAATAAAGGCTAGTGGATAAAGGGTTTAAAAATCATCAAGGAATTAACTATAATGATACCTTTTCACCATTTTCCATGTTTAAATACATAAGAATTATACTTGCTATAGAATCTTATCATGACTATGAGATTTGGAAGGTGGGTGTAAAAAACTTTATTCCTTAAAGGGAACTTTTTGGAAGATGTCTATATAAAACAAACATAAGGTTTTATGACTCTAGGTGATGTCAAAAGGATTTTTAAGGTGCAGAGATTCATTTATGGACTAAATCTGGTATTCAGGTCATAGAACATTCAATTTTATGAAGAAATAAAATAATTTGGTTTCATTAAGAATGGATGTGATCCATGTGTTTATAAGAGGTTTAGTGTAAATGTAGTCATTATCCTAGTAGTATATGTTGATGAAATATTACTTATTATAAACTGCATACCAGTCTTACAATCTATTAAGGACTAGTTAAATAAGTGTTCCTCCATAAAGGATGTAGGTGAATAAGCATATATTATAGGGATCAAGATCATTCGTAATAGATCCAAGAGAATGATTGGACTAATTCAAAGTTCATATATTGACCAGATACTAAAGATATTTAGTATAGAACAATCCAATATGAGATTTTTTCTAGTGTCACGTAGTTTACATCTTTCTAAGAAAATGTGTCCATAGAAAAAATAGGAGAAAGAGAGAATGGGTAAGATCTCATACGCTTTGGTGATAGGATCAATAATGTATTCCATGTTATGTACTAGACTTTATGTTACCTATGCATTGATCATGGTAGGAAGATATCAAGATGATCTAGGAGAACAGCATTGGTCTGCTGTTAAGGTTATCCTTAAGTATCTGAGAAGAACTAAGGATATGTTCCAGGTGTATAGAGGAGACGAGGAGCTAGTCATCAGGGTTTATACTAATGATATTTTTCATACATACTAGAAGTCGTGGTCAGGATATGTTTTTTGTCTCAATGGAGAATATTTGAGCTAGAGGAGTTTAAAGTAACCAGTTGTCACTAATTCTCTAGCAGAGTCCAAGTATATAGTGACTTATAAGGCCACCAAGGAAGTTGTTTGTATATAAAAAAATATAAGATATTTATTTGGTTCCTATCAATAAAGAACCTATCACATTTTATTATGATAATGCTACAATGGTGGCTCTTGAAAAAGAGCCAAGGTCACACCAATGGACAAAGAATATACTTCAGAAGTATCACTTATTGATGGATTTTTATTGAAGGGGTGAATTTTTAGTAAATATAGTAACCATGGAAGAGATTTTATTGGACCCCTTGACTAAAGGCCTATCTCAATATAAGTATAAGTATCATGTGAGAGATAGCAGACTGAAGGTTGTTAGTAGTTGGCTCTAGTTCAAGTGCGAGTCTGTTGGATTTGGTTCCCTAGAACCAAATTTTGTGCACTTTATGATAACCTATATTTAATGATTTTAATATTAATAAAGTTATTATCATATCATGATTGTTCTTCTATGTAACATAGTATGTGATAATTTCCCAAGAGTACCTGTCGCACTAAAAGGTTCATAGCAATTCTCCACTGTGATGAGAACCCGGAAGTGCTATGACACTATTCTTAAATATATGTTCTATAGCTAGATGATATAATTTGAGGTACACAAATGATACAGTCTATCATTTATGGATACTTATAGGAATTTGTGGAACCTTATCATGGTGTACGCCCTTTGTAATATCTAGTGTTGGATATTATGAGAACGAGACCCGCCAGTAGGAAATCCATATTTATATGTGTCATGGGATGTTCCTATATTCATATGCTTTTATTGATACTTAGACTTTAATATTATTATTAATGATTATTATGAGTCACATTCTTTGATGTATTGAAAAAAAATGTGATGAAATATGTTCCTGATGAGGTAGGATACATTAGGTGTGTCACGCATAATATTGAATTAATAAATAATGAGAGAAAGTATTTTTCCTTTATGTTCTTTAAAGAAAGTTCATATCTTTGGCCCTTTTATGGAAATGATATAGCCTAAATAAATCCAAGTCCATGGTGTTCTATAGTCAAGTTCAATTTCCAAGAAGTCAAAAAAAGAGACATGGGGAACATAGGTTGATGGCACCAACATGTTGCCTGCTTCATTATAGATATCATGATAAAGGGATTATATTACAAAGTAAGCATCTGTATGAGGTATTATTTCATTATGGAATTAACTTCTTTATTTATGGGTGCCTTGGCATGTTGCTAGATTCTAAACTTGGACTTTTGTTTGCTTCGCCTAATGCCGTTGAGAAAAAGGCCTAGAGGGTCACACACTAAGTGTATCCAAAATCTCAGTTAGATAATATATTATTATTTATTATTTAATAAGTTGAATAAATATTATTCTCACTCATAGTTTAATAATTTTTCAGGTTTTCTTGATCGCATATATTTAGTTACCATTTATTCGAGAGAATATAAAGCGAGAAGATTATTTGATAAATATTTATTTTCTATTTAGTGAATATAATATTTATTTATTTATTAGAGAATAATGTATTGATATTTATTTAATAAATAAATAGTAATTATTCAAGGCTTGATAAATATTATGGAGGAATGTAATATTGAGTTTGAAGTTCTGGTGATAAATAATAAATATTCAATATTATTTGATTAAATAATTTTTAATTTAATTTTTATGATAATCACATGTCGATAAATAATATTATTATTATTATTTAACACTGGGTTCTGTAGGGATTAAATAAATAGTAAGGGGAACTTGTGAAATTATTTTATTTTAACCTAAGCAGTATATAAACCCAATTATATTATTTTCTCTAGGATCTAATTCATTTGTTTGGTTGTGCGCAATGGATTTGGAGAATCCTCTCAAGCCCTAGAGATCTACCTTCTCCAAGAACTCTCTTAAGAATAGAGAGGAGTCTTCCTCCACAATTCTCCCTCAATTTAAGAGAGATTAAGGAGAATTATTTGGAATTGATTATTATGGCAATCAAAGGTTAATGATGCAAGCAATAGGATCTGTCGTGCTAGCACCTGGAGATTCCTACAGTGACATTTGGAGATTTATGGAATACATGTGGATCACCGCTAGATGGAATATTATCTTGAATCCTATAATGCAATTATGTGACAATTTTGATATGTTGTCAGATCCATCAATCAAGAAATAATACCAATAAGGTAATTCTTTAATTTATTAAATAATTGTAAATAAGATGTGATTATCATCTCTCTGATTCTGTTGTTTTATCCCTTGTTTGTTTCCTTTGATTCAATTTCGTAAATCATGATGTTTTTCTTTATGTAAATCTCAGATTGATCAACTATTATGACAAAAATCAATGTTGGGAATGACCCATCACATGATTATTCTACACCTAAAACCTTCAATGATTGAACCATATCAAAGATATCATGGTTCATGATATGAAATATGTCTCAATAAATTAAATTTGTGACAAATAACCCCTTACCATAATTCATGACTTCCACTAAATTGTTTGAATATACTTTATAAATAAATAATCATCTTAATAGCCTATTTAAGAACCATATTCATATATATAAACCTTTATAAAATTCATTTATAATTATTCTCTACATGTATATTAGTTAGTTATTATCTATTTTAAACATCAGGTGTGAGTAATATTGATTGTTTTGAACTAGTTTAATAATATCAGTGTTGTTATTAATTAGTATCCCAAAGTTAATTATTAAATGATAATAAAAGTTACATAAATTTATTCTTTATAACTATTTATAATTTCATAAATTCATTCTATGTGATTTTGGGTTATAATCCATAAAGATGAAATTGACAATGGGCATATTTTGGTGATTTTTAGTAGATAGATATAGTTATCTTAATTAATGAGTTTAATATTAATATTAGTATTAAATAACCAAAATAAAATAATTATTTACTTATTTATATTATATATTATCATTAATTAATTTATCATATTCATCTATGATATTAATTTATAACATTGCTCTAGTGGGTCATTATACCTACCCAAACATGAACATGTTGTAATTAATGGATGATTATGAAGTGATTTAGTTGTAATATTAGTATTCTTGAGGCATAATGATATTTTTTAGTTTTTATTAAAGTTATAATTTATAATTGAATATAATTATAATAAGAGGTAATGGATGTGAAACTATTATATTGTATGAAAAAAAATTCCCTCTTGGTATGCTTATTTTATATGGTTGAATTTTCAAATATCATTTGTCACTCATATTATTAATAGGTATTTCAATTTTTCTTAATAGAATCCTAATAATTTCATAATCATAATATTTATCCATTTAACCCATTCTCATGACCATCCATGAAGTGCGGTGATGAAAAATGAAATACATCTTTCTATGGAGGTGGTAGTCCGCACGTACGCATGGATTATGATTTCATTTGTCATAGAATGGGAGACATGAATGATATGGTTTATTATTTTAGAATATAAAAAATGTTATAAATAATATACTTATTTATTAAATTACACATTAGTATCGTCCATGTAAGGTGGCGAAGGAAAATTAAACATGACACTTCATGGAGGCAGTAGTCCGCACAAACTCATGAATGTCATTTTCATTTTCTGTGAGGAAATAGGGGAAAGGTGGTTGATGATTATTATAAAAATATAAAAACATTTAGTATATTATAAGTTCTGAATTAATCATATAATATTGGGAAAAATATATTTAAATGGGTTAGATAGAAAAGAAACAACGTTAGAAAACATTTATTACTTACGTTGAGAACTTCAAGCTTCCCTTAGATGATTCCTTAAAAAGGGGGACTTAGGACAAGACCTTATGTACAAAATTTGAAGTAAGTGAAATAGTATTATTTTATAATTAAATAGTCAAATTTCAAGTAGAAAATAAAATTTGGTATTGGTCTTGAAGGGGTGGTGAGGGGCCTTTATAAGTGGTGAGAATAGTATTCTTGTAAATATTTCATATTAATATAAAGAGAGAACATGATTCACATGATAAGAAGACTCCAAAATGAAAAATAATGGAGTGTAGAAAATGTTCAGTAAATAAAAACCTCAAAAAATCAACTATAAACATGTTTTTAACATGTTATTCCTTTTACCCCTTTAACTGAAAAATGAAAAAAAAAATATGTAAAGAAAAGAGGGGGAAGAAGAAAGAAATTTAAGAAATTTAGTGGGATGAAAGTAATGGAGAATAAGGGAATAACTTTAAATAATGGTATTATAGTTCATAGGATGGGAAAATAATGTCAAATAATTGATTGATGGTGTATCTTTTTTACCTTATGAAGCAAGAAGGCTAGCTGTCATTTTCTCATCACGCCATGTATGACAAATTTCCACTTCTAGTTGAAGTATGATCTGAGAATTCATGAATATGTAGAAAATTATCCAATGAAAAGAGAAAGTGTACTTTAATTGTTTTATTAACATTTATGAATCATATTAAATAGAAGATAAATAAATATTGTTGTATTTTTAAAGTTTTTTACCAGTAAACATAATAAGAGATTTATCTTGAATGGAGGTTCCTTATCCATAGAATAACAAGAAAAAAAGGATGAGTGAGCCTTGAAAATAATGAAAATGGCATCCTATATACAGATCCCATGAATACATGACCCATAAGTATTGAGTTTAAGACCCTGACTTGGGTTGGTCCAGCACACCCAAGTTCCATTGTTCTCTGAAATACTCATGGTCTCATTTGCTACATGCAAGATCTAGGTCCTGAGAATATGAAGAAGAACCACCATATTACATATTGATATAAGGAATAGAACCTAAAAAAGGAATATATATTTGAGTTAATAATCATTATTAATCATTCCTTGGTGTCAGATATCATTTTGGGTGTCTTGTATCACTGATCAACTAGCAGTGGTTAGAATAATTCAGTTGTGGGTGTTCAGATCATCACCTGCATAAATAATAAAATAGGATTTAAAAAATGATCAACTAAATAATGATAATGTTTCTTTCCTCTAAGAAATTACAAAATTAATTGCACATAATACCTATTAAAAACATATATAGTAATGATTTAGAGTTATCAATAACACAACAAAGGCATTTAGAGGAAAGTGGAATACCCTTCTTATGAACCTCTACATATATGGGAAGATCCCTATTCTAGATACACCAAACCAAGAATTTAAGATTAATTAGAATTTTTATTCCCCAAATATCACTACCTATAGAGTTAATATTCTATTTCTCATGCAATAAAAATATAAAGAAAGAGAAATTTAAGTCTCTCGAATAAACGAGAGTGAAAATGCAGTGATTATGAACATCATAAAACTGTATTCTTCTCTATAGATATTTTTTATCATCATTGTTAATAGCCTACAATAATTGATGATAAGTAGAGGCTTGGATGAAGTTAAGTTATAGAGTATGGAATACAATAAAAAAAGATCACAACCATCCCAATTTTCATCCTAGAAAGCTATATCACCTCTACCAATGATCCATCGGGAGTTTTAAATAATCAAGGTGATGGAATTTTAAATTCCATGCTAAAGGTGGTATCCTAAATAGTTTTCAACATATTTGATAGTATAATTACCATGTTTCCTCCTAATAAACTTATCCTAGATTGAAATCCTAGTTATATCCACCCAATAAAGTTTGTCTTACATGTATATAATAGTTTCATTTTATACTCATAATATTTATAACACCTTTATCAATAGTCCTTATACCAACTATTCCAGTGATTCCACTCCTCTTAATGAGAATCCCAAATGAAAATATTAATGTATTTTCTCAATGTTTCTGAAAATATTCTTCAGGGCCCTATGGACCAAGAGAAAATGCATAGGGATAGATGATATCACACTATTGACCAAATTGATTCGTCCCCCAAAGAATAGAAATCTAATCTTTAAATTTTTTATTCTTCCAATGATTCTATTACAAATACCTTTGAAATTATGGATGTGAATCATAATATTATATAGATGATCACCCAGATACTCTGTAGTAATGTGGCTCCTAGAAATACTAAGACTCTTATCTATACTCCTAGAATTCCTATTGGTGTATGATTTGGAAATGTAGATAATACTTTTGTTAATATTATAGAACTTTCCTCTCTTGATGATATAAGAAATCAAAATCACCTTAAAATTCTAAATGGAATTGAAACTTCCATTTATAAATAATAACATGTCATCCAAAAATGTTAAATTATTTATTCCTTCAAAACCATATCAACCTCTATAAGGGAGAATCAATCCACTCGTGATTCTATGGATTATATTCCTATAGAGAACATATTGAGAAAGAATAAAAAGGATTGTAGAAAGGTTAAATCCTTGGTGAAGGACCATAAAATAATTGAAAATGATAAATCTTCTTCTAGTGATAGATATTGTGAACCATGATGAGAATAATCATCAAAATAAAAGGTCTCATACCCATTTAGAGAAGCCACATTTCCTTAAGACTTTGAGGATAAATCTCAAATCCAATTTGTCATAGACCTTTATCATATCAATCTTAATGATAATTTTGGAACTAACCACGCATTTATCAAGGTCCAAAATATTTTATTGAGATAGCATGATGGATCCATGAATACTTTTTCCTTTGATAAAGTTTTGTTGTTTATTAGAAATTTGGATGTCCAAATGCCGAGATAGTATTTTGTTAAGAATAGTTTCAAGTATTTTACAAGAAAAATTGCATAATATAATGGGATGTAACTGAATATAACCATTGGGGTTACTCACTTTAGTAATTTAAACAAGTATATGGCTAAAGAAACTCTAGGAAGAGGAACACCTTTAAATAAGTCTTGAATTTCATTGATGAAATCTCATTTAATAAGCTACCAATAATTAGAGTAAAAGGATCCAGGAAATCGATTAGGGCATGGGTAACTCTTGGGATTAATAATTTTAATAGCCTCCTTGATTACCTCATCACTTAAAATGTAACCCATATAACAATTGACTTGGTTAATTATAGACATAAGTATTTTCCTAAAATAATTATCATTATATAACAGCAAGGTAAAACCCTCCCTCAATACCTAACTTGGTCATGAAAGAAAATTAGGTAAATTAGTAATAGAAAAAACATTTGGTGACATTAACATTGCTTGAATGAGTTCCATATTCATGAGATATATTGAGATTACCATAAAAAATTTCTTCCTTAAACAATCATGGAAGTAATCCATGTTTCTATCACCCTCCCTTGACCATCTTGATCTATACTTCTCTTTAGAAACATGTTCTTCTTCCAAAAAAACCTCTTCTGGTTGATTTTGATTAGGGGAGACAAGGATAAATATATTATCATTCCATTGGTCTTACATACATGTCTCAATATGGATAATTTCCTCTTAGAATCCTTTAATTCTTATTTCAAAATAAGGTTGATTGTTTCCCTAGGTTATGATGTATCCTTTAAATCTCTTGAGTTTGTTATGGAGAATCTCTCAAGTATTTACCTGTATAGGGTATGTCCAAGAAGAGAGAACTATTTCCTTGAAGTTGTTGTCATACATCCATCTATTTAAGTAGAATAATATTTTATCATAGGAAATAATGCATTGGATTTGTAAGATTAAAGGTGTGTGATCATAAAGAGAGTTTGACATATTCTTATCATATGAGGTAGATAATTTAGAAATATTTTAGAGGTTTCCCAGGAATCTATCCATCCTACTCCATATCCTTCTATTGCCTCTTTTATTATTACACTATATGAAATTATCTCTAGTGAATCATTGATCAAGTAAGTTGTTATGGGAAATAAAATATCAAAAGTCAAACATTTCTTTGCTTGAGTATATACCCCTCTATTATTCTCCAATTACTTCAAAATGGTGTTAAAATAACCCCTAAAAACCATACTACCTGACTAGGGTTAAAGGTGGATATATTTTTTCAAAGACCTTAACTTCTTATTTGTTCGGGTTGTATGTGATTGACGGAGATTCTCATCCACCAATTCAAGGATACTAAAAACATTTGGAGAATTAAATAGATCCTACATGATCTTGGGAGAAGTAACCCACTTCAATTTTGGAGGTCCTTCATAACCCTCTATAGTTGGGGAGGGAGGAGGACACAACCAAGTGGATATTACCAAAGTATCCATAGGAGAAGAGGCATCCTTAGTTAATTTGAGTACCACTGCATCAGAAACCATCATTAATACTTCTAGATGGGGAGGCTATGAAGAGGAAGGAGGAGGAGGTTCCTAGAAAGGCCCACAACCATCATAGAGGAAGTTAACTGTAACATACACTAGAGGATGGGTAACATCATTGGATAGGTCATAAGACACCACATCGAAAAACAGTAATGGGGAGGATGAAAAATCTGGTATAGGGGGAGATAGATACTTTGAATCTGACTAACCCTCCCTGATACCCATGTTCGAGTCTTTAGGATCATGGATAAGGTCATCATATCCTACTCTAAGATTGGGAACCTTTAAAAGAGAATAATCATGGACCAAGACTGAAGGATTTTGGGTAGATTCATGCTTCTTAAAAAATGATTTCGAGTGCCCTTGGATATGGCATAAGGAACAAAAATTTGGTGATCTTGAGAGAGGATAATTTTTCCAAAAGGATATAACCAATCCAGCAGGGATGAAAATATGATGAGGAAGAGGTACATCCATATCAACCTCAATGAAAATCTACACATCCATGGTGTGTTCCATCCTCATAGTATTTTGATCTGAACAAATAAAATTCCTAAAATCATCACCTATATATTTGAGTATCGATTGGTTGTGTAGATACAAGATAAGACCCGGTAAATGAATTAAAGCACATGAATCAAATAATCAAATACCTTATGAGAATCCATTGACCATTAAAAGATAATAAATATTCATCTGTCATAGGATTCCCCTCCCTATCCCATGCCCAAATAAATTTGATTTCCCAGAATAGATAAACATAGAAGGATTTTCAGTTCAAGAAAGATATGACTATAGGATCATCCAGATTCTAAGAGTGGATGAACCAAGATAAGATCTGGATAGAGGTATTATCTGAACTAAATTTTCAAATGACATTCTACTTATGATAATCTTTAGTCACATCTAGTTCACCTTAGGAAAGGGAGATCATCATACATTCATCCACCAACTCTTGAACCTTTGGGTTCAAATCCACTAGAGGAATGGGTGGTAGAGGGAAGTAAAAGGGGGAGGACACTCTCCAAAAACCACTACTTTAAAGAACAAAGGTGGAGGTATATAATATAAAGTAAATGGAGGGGAGAACAGGTAACACTTTTCAACACACATGAGTTGACATCCCATAGGGTAATGGAAGGCGGAACTACTGATCTAGAAGCTTGGTCTGAAATAGCACACGACACCGCCTCAATAGGTGGCATAGAAAAGGGAACCAAAAATAAAACCAAGGGTAGTTTAACTACACTATTAGAGGAATTAATGATCAGTAAAACAAGATACTCTTCCATTTTATCCCTTTGGTTGACATTTTTTATCTTTTTGGCTTTTACTATGGCAATTAGTATTTACCTAAGTAATTCATTTTTTATGGATAAAAATAAAATGGCCCTTATTAAATAACATGGATCTTCTAATTCGAAATTTTAAATAAATTTTATTGAATTCAATTTATAAAAGTGAAAAAAATTAAAATAATAAATTTATAATGTAATAAAAATGCTTTTAGAAAATAGTGTAGCTTAAGTTCTAAAATATCAACCACGGTTTTATAAACTAAAATAAAGATTTTTTAAAAATTAAAATATCTCTTATAAAATATATATTTTTTCTAGAAAAGTGTTTCATAAATTTCCAATTCATACTTATATACTAATAATTTCATAAAATTCATAGTATTTGTAAAAATGGTATTTTCCACTATTCACCTCAAAATAAATCTTTTTAGAAAAATATAAAAAAATTATCCTAAGATAATATTATTATTTTAAATCCAAAAATAAATTTAATTTGGTAAAATTAATATTCTAAAATTTTATATTTTAAATTTTAAATTCAAATATAATGAAAACTATTTTCATAGGAAAATAACTTTTATTTAAAAAATAACAGTTTCTATTATTATTTTATATAAATTTATAATTATATTTGTGTAAATAAATTCTTCATATAAATAATATATCTTATCTATTTTATATTTATTTTCTTTAAATAAAGTTCTTAAAATCTAATTTTATAAAGAAAAATACATTTTTAAGAGTAAAATGTTCTTGTTAATTTTATCAATACGTTAGTAAATAAAATTTATTTTTATTTAGAACTAAAAATGGGAAATGTATAAAATAAATGTGATAAATAATTTAATAATTACATGTTTATATTGACCTAATTTATATTTAAATAACCCCTAAATATCTCTGCATAAGATCTAATCATAAGGTATGCTCTGGAGACAGTTGAGGGTGGTGATTCCACTAGCATAGATCTTATCGCAATTTCCATGATTTTGAACTTCTATCACATTTTATTTCACTCATATAATAATTTTAACGCCCTAATATTTAATGAAATATTTTTTTCAAATAAATTTAATTTCTTTGATATCTTGCGTTACACACAATATCAAGTTTTAATGAACCACAATTTACTATTAATATTATTATATAAATAAGACTATTATAACCTAGCCATTAAACTTGGAACTATAAATATAAATAAAAAAATTAAAAAATAAGTATGAATGATTTAGATAAATAAAATATATTGATTAATAGGTACCTAGTTTTTGGTGAAGTCTTTATATGCTTCAGAAATACGATTTTCTCAAAAAATGATTTTTATTACTTTATGTGAACAATAATAAAATTAATTTTTTCCACTTTTAGAAAATATATTTGAAAGAATTAACTTCATTTTTTTAATCAAAATTTCAAAATTATATTAGGCTGAATTTTTAGGATTTTTCTGAAAAGATTGATTTTTTAATGAATAGTGAAAAATATTGATTTTTATTAAACAATACATTTTCATTTAAATAATTTAAAAGTTATATTTTGTCTGAATATGATTTAAAAATTAAAATTAGTTTAATTATTTCTAAATTAATCTAATTTAGTTTAGTGGGATCATTTTCATTTTGAATTTTGATATTAAAACTTTCTATAATTATGAAAATCTTTTATTTGGAAAACTATTTTTTCATCGCGTCTATGGGTTTAATTTTAAATAAAATTATACCAATTATGTGAATTGAATTTGGAAAAATGTATTCCATATTTTTAATCATCATAATTAATATTATATATTAAGTTCAACTTAATTTTTGGTCATAATAAGTAGTAAAAATAGTAAAAAATAATTATCACGGTTAAAGTTAAAACGGGTTTACCGGTGGTTAAACTAAAAAGATAAGGATTTAAATGGACAAAAAAAAATTCCAAATACTATTTTATGTATATATTTAGACCTTATATCATCTAATTTTTTATAATGATTCATTTTTTATCCTTTTGTCATGTGTAAGATGTTGTTATAACTTTTTATTTTCAAAAATTCTATGTGTGTCGTCTCCCCCACTTGTAAAAGTTAACCCCCTCTCCTCTCCTATTCACACTTAAAAATCCTTTTATTTAATCCAAAAACTACCCAAATATATTCCTTACCTCCACATTTCATATATTACTTTTTTTTTATTAGGAAACCCTCTTAAGAAGGCTTTTTGTGCAAACCTAAGGAGGTTTTCAGAAGAAGATGTATCATTCTTAACCGAGTGTTTTTGTTTTATTTATTCTTAAAACTCCTTAAAATATTCTTAAAATATTATAATATAACAAAATAACTATATAAAATATAATTATATGTTACTATTTTAATTTAATAACCTATATCCATCTCCTCTTCCATTAAATGGGAAATGAAATTATTGATTGTGTGTACGACGGACAACCACCTCGCGAACCGATGTAATTAATTTTCCATAACTAGATATCATGGATCGATATAATGATGGATTTAAAATATTTAAATTATATTTATTACATAATTATAATTTCACATCTAACTTCTTACCTTCTGGTTCATTGAAAAATGATAACGTCACTTGTGCGTAAGTGTGGATTACCGCCTCCACGAAGCGATGGGATACGTTTTTCATTTTATTTTGACATGGATGGTAATGAGGGTATATTAAATGAATATATATGACATATATTATATAAAAATTATTCTTTAAATATTAATTAATATTTATCTTTATTTACTTACATCCATCGAGAAAATGGAAACAGAATTCATACGTACGTATAGTCTACTGTCTCTATGGATGGTGTAATTCATATTCTATATATAACATTAATGAATTACCATAAATAAATGTATCATGAATAAATATGATATATATATATATAATGGTTAAAATTATGTATATTATAGAACCATGATCAATGTAAAATGACTGAAAATACCAAACCAAAACATATATGAAAAATGTAGCAGTTATTACCCGAAACATGATTTTAACAAGGAATTATTAATAAATGGGTAATAAAATTTCATAAGTAAATAATTTATGGTATGATATATATGATTGTGGTTATGGAATATATTTATAATAAACTAATATTTGTTATACAAGATGTTCAAACATGTATGAAGAAAGTTGAGACATGAGGTAAGGGAATTTCGTCTCAAATTCTCTTCTTTTGGACATATGTTATGTTATGAACCTATATTATTTTATAAGTTGTACATAAATACCCTTTAATATATTATATCATGAATTTATTTAATCTCATAATATTTAAATTTTCATTTAAAGTTATTCTTTAATGGGTCTTATGATTCAAAAGTTACTGAAGTAGGTTAGGGGATTTTAGTCTCACTTTTATTTTCATGGGACACATGTAATATTCACCACTTGTTTATTTTGTGTGATGTATATTATACCCATTAATGTATATTAAAATTATTCTTATGAAAATTGTTTTGATTTACATATCCATTTAATTATCTTTATATCAAGGGGCTTATGATTCAATCATTACTAAATTGGTAAAGGTTTTATGTTACAATCTCATTATTTATCAGGATTGTTATTGATTATATTTTTGATGACAAATATTAAGATATATGTATCAAGAAAATAATACATTTAATTATCCTCTATATATTTTTGTATAATATATTTTTCCATTTCATTTTCCACTCTTTAATTACTCTAGATACTAAAATAATATTTTTAATAATAATCGACTTTACTTCTCTCTTCAGTCTAAGATCCTTTTTATTCCATGTCTATTTTTTATAAAAATGTTTTAAAGAAAGATTTTACAATTATCCAGTTATTGTTTAAAGAAATTTTTACCAATGTTTTTACCTCTTAAAAATATTTTAAAAGTAATCTTTTTGTCTTTTTTCAAACTAGGATCTTTTGACTTTTTACTGAAAATGTGAAAGGAATATTTGTTTTTAACATCTACAATGTGAATGGTATTTTTCACCATCATGACTGATCAATGATTCAAATATTCCTTTATAAGTTTCTAATTTTATTTTCAAAAAAAATCCTTTAAAATTTGATAAATTTTTAGATTTTAATTAATTGTTTTCAAAGTGAAAATGTTATTTTCCTCAAGAAGTATTCCAAGAGATCTTTTAAAATAATTTTCCATATAATATGGAATCCTTTGATGTTACTTATGATTTATTGGGGATATTATCCAATGATACCATACTCATTATTTCTCTTGATTATTTATGGTTATCATGAGAAATGTTTATGAAACTCGTTTGTTTCCCATGGGTTATTCTATGAGGAAATGTTTATGAAACCCATTACCTTTCCACAGGTTATGAAATGATGAATGTTTTATGATCTTGTGGAAAAAAATGTATATATTATTTTATGGGTGGGACCTATATCTCCCTCAAATTCATTGGGTAATGATAAATGATTTATGATATCAATTGGTACACTAGAGGTTATCCCTTTCCCGAAAGAGGGTACATAGGAGGTTATCTCAAGACCGTATAAGGGTGCATTAGAGGTTATTCCAATCCCAAAAGAGGGTAAATGAGAGTTTATCCCAATAATAAAGAAGGTACATAGGTGTTTATCCCAAACCTAACATTTTATGAATGTCTTGGTGGGTAGTTTTGACATAATATTTTCTATGCTTATGTGTTTTCTAAAAATCTATTTCATATTCCAATGTTATGTTCTGATGGATTATGTTCTTTGATTACATTATGATTCATGTATTATAAATTACCAAGATTTATTTCATGACACAAGTTTATGATCTTTTATTGGTAGGGTATGGTTTTTAAATGTTATTTTGATGTTCTTATACCCTTTTTCTCACATTATGTTGATATCTCCCTTATTTACCCTTACTAATCATCTCAGCTTACCCTTTATTATGTTTCCTTTCCTTGAGTTATGAAGAAAGTTATTGTGTATGATATGTCTAATATGGGTTCTAGTTATGGGGAATATGTAGTTCACCTATGAACCAGTTGTATATGTAATAAAGTTTCTAAAGGAACTAGACCTAAATGATTATAGTGTGAATCATTATGTTGTGTAATGAATATTCATTTATTCAGATGTGATATCTATGTATACAAAATGTGGATATTTATAGTTGGTATCATATAAAGTTTTAGTTGACTTTTGGAAACTAGGATGAGAAAATTTTAGTAAAAACCATTAGGATAACTCTAAGTATAGGAAAATATCTTGGAATTTTGGAGAAGGATAGAGTGAGTGGTTTCAAAGAAATTATATCTCTATCTGAATACTACAAGTGGATGTGGATCTAGAATAGTTGTACCTATGGTGCATTGGGATTTGAATTTATTATCACCTAGTGCATGAAAATGGTATTTATTTCACACCTAGTTTGACACTCCTAGGGGATATGTTTTGGAAATTAAAATAATATTTACAAACCATCATGAAGGATTTTAATAAAGATCATGAATTACCTAGGTTGAGCCTAATGTATCATATATTGAAAAGAAGGTTTCATAATTTAGATATCCTATAAGTTATTTTTTATGATTATATGGTTTCCCATTATGATTTTGTTTCTTATATTATTATTTTTTGTTTTAGTTGATGGTTGGAACCTGAAGAAATCATGTTAATGTTGAATGCGATAGATAATGAAATAATTTTCCTCCTGAGAAAACAAATGTTATGGGGGATAGAATTTAATATCTCATTGTTATTCTCACAAAAATTTCTTAATATATGAATCATGTTGAACTTATAAATGAGTAAAGGAGGGAAAATGTTATATTGGGTCCTTAATGAGTAAAAATCCACCATATTTTAGTGGTTATACTAATCCACTAGTTGTTGGGTAATGGATTAATACCATTAAAAAGATATTTTCTATTCTATAGTGTTTTTATCATTAAAAAATAATTTTAGTTGTCTATATTTTGGAAGGATAAGCAGAACAATGGTGGACCCTCATCAAGAATACAAGGCAACAAGAATAAATTGATTCCATGGAGTGGGATGAATTTAGGAGTTTATTTTTCAATAAGTAATTTACTTATATTCTTTATATTAAAATGGAGAAAGAATTCCTTGAGCTAAAAAATGAGGATGATGAATTTGTTGGTACCTATGAAGAAAATTTTACAAGACTTTCGAAGTACGCTTTTGGTATTATCATCTAACCTGAAATTAAGGTTGATCAATTTTTTATTGGCTTAAAACCAAGTCTCTAAAGTGCATTATCCATAAGTGACTTTAGTATCTATGAATAAATTGTTAGTTGTGTTATCAAGGTGGAAATATATATTGGATTTACCCATCAATTTCATGGTTTTGATAAGAAAATAAATTTAGAATTTAGGGGAAGCTATAAAAACCATAGAAAAATGAAGATGGGATTTCCTTTATGGTAAAAGCATGGAAGGAAAAAATGAGGAAACTATCTTAAGGGGACTACTAATTTTTTTTATTGTGGAAAGGAAGTTTATCAAGTGATCGAATGTTGAAGTGATGGGAAGAAGTTATCTAATGATGCAAATAGAGAAAAATCTCTATAGAATGCACCTCCCACACTATAGTGTTTCAAATAAAAGGGGTACGGGAATTATACTAACCAATTTACAAACCATAAGGTTAATTATGATGATCAATGTTAGTAACCTCTTAAGATGATAGAAAAAGGGAAATCTCATGTGATCATTATTTTTGATGAGGGGTTCGATGACGATATAGTGAAAGGTACAATTATCATCCACTCTAAAACTATTAATGTATTCTTTGATTATAGATCTACCCAATCTTTTATATCTAAATAATTTACTAAGGGTATCAAAATTCCACTGAAACGATTAGATGTTGAATTAGTAGTGAAAACCCCTAATGGTATGATGATCGCATCTCAAGTCTATGATTCTTCTCTGATCATATTTTATGGGAATGGACTTCTTGTAAATATTATTATTATACCTTTGGTTTAACTTTATGTTATCTTAGGCATGGATTGTATTTCTATACATGAATCCCACGTCAATTTTTAAGGAAGGTAAATCACTTTCGATATTTCAAAACAACCTATGATCATCTATCAGTGTGATGATAAATATGAACTTGTAATGGAAATTACACCCTTTATATGGGTCTTGATTCCCATTAAAAAGGGGTGTTTATCTTAAATGGTTGGGGAGAAACACAAAATTGATTATATGGCTATTGTGTGGGAGTTTTCTAATGTATTTCCAAAAGAGTTTCCTAGTCTTCCACTGAATTTTGAATTTGATTTTTCAATAGAACTCATACCCAGATCTACACCTATTTCAAATACTCTCTATAGAATTATCCAAATTGAGTTGTAGGAATTAAAGAAGCAACTCCAAGAGAATATTGACAAGGGATTCATTCGACCAAGTGTATCACCATGGGGTTAATCAGTTATTTTTGTTAAGAAGAAATATGGATCGATGTGACATTGTATTGACTATCGGGAACTGAACAAGATCACAATCAAGAATAGTTATCCTCTACCCCATATTAATGACTTTTTTGATCAACTATGCGGAGCTCAATACTTTTCAAAGATTTATCTTCATTCTGGATATCATCAATTGAGGGTTAAGAAGGAGGATATACCCAAGGTGGAATTCCGTATGAGGTATTCACACTATTAATATAAAGTGATACCATTTGGTCTTACTAATTCCCCCATTTTATTCATGGATTTAATGATAGAGACTTTAGATATTACCTTGATCTGTTTGTGGTAGTATTTATAGAAGATATTCTATATATATTCAATGAGAAAAGAATAGCATTAATATCACTTGAGAATTGTGTTGAAGACCCTAATGAAGGATAAACTATATGAAAAATTTACAAAGTATGAATTTTGGCTAAAAAAAGTTTCATTTTTAGGTCATATAATCTCAAGTGTGGGTATATTTTTAGATCCATCAAAGATGTAAGTTATTGAACGTTGTCCCATACTAACTACTATGACTGAGATTTGAAGTTTTCTTGCATTTTCTAGATATTATTGACGGTTTGTGGAGAATTTCTCATGACTATCTAATATACTCACCAAGTTAACTTGGAAGGAACCTAAGTTCCTTTGGAAAGATAAATGTGAGGAAAATTTCAAGGAACTAAAGAGAAGGTTAGTCAGTGAACCTCTCCTTATATTACCTATAAGTGGAGAAGGGTCTTTAATATATAGTGATATATCAAATAAGGGATTGGGATACATTCTCATGTAGAATGATATAGTGATAACTTATGCCTCGTGAAAATTAAAGGTTAATAAAAAAAATTACTCAACTCATGATTTGTATTTTTCTATGTTAATTTTGGCTTTAAATATGTAGAGGAATTATCTTCATATATAAATTTTTTATACATATACTAATTATAAAATTTTAAAGTATATAATTCTCATAGAATGAGTTGAATATGCACTAGATAAAATGGTTGGAGTTGATTAAAGATTATGACTACTTAAAACATTACCACCCTAGTAAAGTGAACAAGGTGTTCAATACTTTGAGTTGATAGTATTTTATTAGCTTATCTATGATGAGGATCATAAAATATTCAACATTTATGGATTTGAAAAGGATGGATCTAGAAATCTTGAATAAAGGGGAGAAATCTTATCTTTCTCAAATGAGCGTTCATCCATATATACAAGTGAAGATTAAAGAGGTGCAGAAGGATGATGTGGAGTTGAAGAAGAAGGTGAGAAATGTTCCTAAGTTTAAACTTGATTATGATGGAATGATAAGGTTCATGAACCATGTATGTGTTCCATCCATACCAGATTTGAAGAAAAATACATTAGATTAAGATCATTATTCTTCATTCTTTATTAATCCTAGAATTACAAAGATGTGTATAGATCTGAAAGAGTGTTTTTTATGGGATTCCATGAAGATAGATATTTCATAATTTATATCTTATTGCTTGGTATGTCAAAAAGGTAAGGTTGGGAGAAAAAATTCTAAGGTGCTGTTACAACCATTACCTATACTAGAATGGAAATGGTAAAACATTACCATGAATTTTGTCATCAGACTCCCCAAAACATATAAAGGTAACAATACTATATGGGTTGTAGTTGATCACCTTATGAAGACATCACACTTCATCTATATAAAAGAATATTTTTCTATTGATTATATTTCTATAATATACATTAAATAATTGGTAAGGTTTCATGGAGTACCATATTCTATTTTATTTGATTGGGATTTATGGTTTACCTTGAATTTCTAGAGAAGTGTTCGACAAGACCTGGATATAAAGCTAAGTTTCAGAATTTCATATCATCTTTAGATATATATTCAGTATGAGAGGACAATTCAAAACCTATAGGATGTGTTGAGATCTTTTTCTTTGTATTTCAAAGGTGGTTGGGATCAACACCTTCCTCTAGTTGAGTTTTCTTATAATAATATATTTCACTAGAGCATTCAAATAACCCCTTATGAATCCCTTTATGGAAATAAGTGAGTAACTCCATCATTTTGGGATCAAGTTGGATAAAGAAAGATGTCGGGGACTAAGAAAGTTGAGGAAATGGTAGAGAAGTTCAGATCCATTCAACAACACAACATGGTAATTCAGAGTCGATAGAAAAGTTATATTGATAATCATCAATGTGATCTGGATTTTAAAGTTGGTGAGAAGGTTTTCTTGTGAATTAATCCATGGAAGAAGGTTATGATATTTTAAAATAAAGGAAAGTTTAGCCCTAGTTATATTTTCCATTTTGATATTCTTGATCGGGTAGGGGCAGTTTCTTATTGCTTGTCGCTCCCATTGGACCTCTCTCAAGTTTATAATGTGTTTCATATATCTCTCTTGAGGAAGTACATACCTGGTCCTTCACATGTAATGAACCCATAGGTTATACCACTGGATCATGATCTTTCCTATGAAGAAAAACATTAGGTATTATAGATCGTAGATATAAATTTCTATGAAATAAGACCACTCACATGGTCAAGGTTTTATGGATAAACCACCAACTTGAGGAAACTATATAGAAACCTGAGGATATGATGAGGCAAAAGTAGCATCAGTTGTTTGTATCAGAGTGATAGAATTTTTTAAGAAGAAATTAAATTTAAGGTGGGTAGAATGTAGCACCCCTAGATTTTATGAAATATTTTTTTCAAATAAATTTAATTTTTTTGATAGCTCGCATTAATCACAACATAAAGTTTTAAAAAACCACGATATACTATTAACATTATTATTTAATCAAGGTTATTATAAAATAACCATTAAACATGGAGGTATTAATAGTAATAACCACATTTTAAAAAAAGTAGGAAGGTTTTTTATAAATAAAATATATTTTTAAATAATTACCTAATTTTTTGTAAAGTATTTACATGCTTCGAAAATAAATTTTTCTCAAAATTTGTTTTTTATTTATTTTAGTGAAAAAATAATAAAATTAATTTTTTCAACTTTTATAAAGTTTATTTTAAAAAAATAATTTTATTTTTGGGACCAACATTTCAAAATTATCTGAGGTTGAATTTTTGGGAATTTTCTTAAAAGTTTAATTTTTTAATGAATAATAAAAATACTGATTTTTATTAAAAACTACCTTTTATTTTAAATCATTTAAAAGTTAAATTTTTTATTAATATGGTTTTAAAAGTAAAATTATTTCAATTATTTCAAAATTAATCTAATTTAGGACATTGGGATCAATATTATATTGAATTTTTATATTTAAACTTTTTATTCTTATGAAAACTTTTTCTTTGGAAACCTGTTTTTTAATCGTGTCTACTGGTTTAATTTTAAATAAAATTTTTCCGCTTATAGTAATATAATTTGTAAAAATTAATTCCATATTTTTAATCATCATAATTAATATTATATAATAAGGTCAATTTAATTTTTGGTCATGATGAATAATAAAAATAGTAAAATCAGTTTCCATGATTAAGGTTAAAAAGGGTTTACTGGGGGTTAAACTAAAAAGATAAGAGTTAAAATAGACTAAAAAAATTTCCAAATCCTATTTTATGGACATATTTCAACCTTATATCATATAATTTTCAATAATTATCCATTTTTTAGCCTTTTGGACTATGTAAAATGTGGGTATAACTTTTTATTTTCAAAAATTCAAAGTGTGTCGTCGCCCCCCTTATAAAAGGGCACCCCCTATCCTCTCATATTCACACTTAAAAATCCTTTTTCTTTCCAAAACCTAAAAACAATCTCTTCCTTTCTTCCCTATCCATTTCCTATGGTCCTTTTTTGATTATTAAACCCTCTTAATAAGGCTTTTGGTTCAAACCTAAGGAGGTTGTCTGAAGAAGAGGTATCATTTTTAACCGACCATTTATATTTTATTTATTATTCCAAAACCTTAAAATATTATTCAAATATGATGATATTATAACATCAATATCTCCCATATACTAATATGTTATTATAATAATGTAATAACCTATATTCATCTCCTCTTTCATCAAATGGGAAACAAAAATGTTGTTCATGTGTACGGAGGACTACCACCTCGCGAACCGATGTAATTTGTTTTCCATCACTGCCTCTCATGGATAGATATAATTATGGATTTATCATATTTTTATTATATTTATGACATAATTATGATTCTTTAATTTTCATATCACATCTACCTTCTTACCTTCCAATCCATTGGAAAATGATAATGTCACTCATGAGTTTGTATGGATTACCGCCTCCACGAAGTGATGTGACATGTTTTTCATTTTATTTTTACATGGTTTTTAATGATTGTATATTTAATTAATATATGTGATATATATGATATGAATTTTATTCTCAAAAGGTGAATTAATATCACCTTTCTTTCGTTTTGTCCATCGAGAAAATAAAAACAGCGTTCATATGCACGTACGATCTACCATATCCATGAACGGTGTAATTCATTTTATATATCTAAATTTAATGAATTAATATAAATAAATTAATCATTAAAATATATGATATTTATATCATGGTTAATATTCTTGAGACTATAGAACCATGATCAATATAAAAGGACTGAAAATACCAAACCAAAACGTACATGAAAAACTAAGTAGTTATTACCAGAAACATTATTTTTGTTGGAGTTGGTTCCCTAGAACCAAATTATTTTTTACATTATGATAAACATATATTCATTGGATGAATATTAATAAACTCATTATCACATCATGATTTTTCTTCTGCATGACATTATATGTGATAATGTCCTAAGAGTAGTTTTCGTACTAAAAGGTCATAGCGGATCCCTACTATGATGAGAACCTGGAAGTTTCATTACACTATTCTTGAACATTTGTTCTATATCCAGATGATATCATTTGATGGGACACAAATTATAAAGGTTATCATGGGTAGATAAGCATGAGACTTTCAGGCACCTTCTCATGATGTACGCACTTGGTATTTTCCAGGAAGATATTATGAGAACGAGACCCGCCAGTAGGAAATCCACATTTATAAATGTCATTGGATATTCCTATATAAGGATGTGTGTATTGGTCCTTAGACTTTAAGATTATTATTAATGGGTATTATTAATTGCACACTTAGATGTATTGGAAAAAATTGTGATGACATATGTTCGTGGCGAGGTAAGATATGTTGGGTGCTTCACGAGTAATATTACATTAATGAATAATGTGAGAATGGATTTGTCTCTTCTATTACATAAAAAATGTTTACATCTCGGTCCCTTTGATGGAAATGATATAGCCTAAATAAATCCTTGGTCATGGTGTTCTATAGGCAAGTTCAATTTCTAGGAATTCAAAAAGAATGAGAAATCGAGCACATGGGTTGATGGCACTTGCATGCAGCCTGCTTTATTGGAGATATCGAGACAAAGGGATTATATTATATGGTAAGCGTTCGTATGAGGTAACATGTCATTACGGAATTAACTTATTTCTATATGGGTGCCTTGGTGTGTTTCTAGATGCTAACCTTGGAATTTAGGATGCTTTGCCTAATGCCATTGATAAAGAGGCCTAGAGGGTCACATACTAAGTGTATCTAGTATCTTAGTTAAATAATTTATTATTTAAAAAGTTGAATAAATATTATTCTCAGTTTTGGTTTAATAATTATTCATGTATGTCTGATCACATTTATTTTGTCGCTATTTATTCGAGAGAATATATTTCATAAAGAATATTTATTTATCGTTGAATAATGTAGTTATATTTATTTAATAAATAAATAATCATTATTTAAGGGCCGGTAAAATATTAAGGAGGATGGGAAGACTGAGTTTAAGGGTCGAATGAGAAATAATATTAAATATTATTTGATTTAATAATATTTAAATATAACTTGAAAGTTAAGCACATGTCATGGAAATAATGGTATTGTCGTTATTATTTGACATGGGGGTTTCACATGGAATAATAAAATTGTTCCAATTATTTATTATTTCCTAGTGAATTAAATTCTTGGTTATGTTATTATTTTCTCATTTAGTCTGGGGAAAGTGAATGTTAGCCACAGTAGTTGTGCACAACATTTTGGAGAAATATCTAAAGCCTCGAGAGCTCTCTTTTCTCCAAGAATGTTCTCAAGAACGAGAGTTACCATCCTCCAATGGATCAGAGAATTATTTGGAAGCGGATCTCATGGTGATCAAAGGCGGATGACGCAAGTGCAAGTATCTTCCGTGATAGCACCTGAAGACTCCTTTGGTGATGGATGAAGATTTGCGGAGCACGTGTGGATCACCGTTAGAGGAGATCTACTCTTGATCTCTATAACGAAATTAAGGTGCACCACAGATCTATGGTTAGACACATCAATGAAGAAAAAAACCTTGGAGGTATTTATTTAATTAAATTAAATTAATTATAAAAAATATATGTCGATCCTCTCTCTGGGATCCGGGTAAAATTCTTCTTTGTCTAAATATTTGATTTAATTCCATGGATACTGGAATTTATCGTCATATTGATCCTAGAATGATCATTGATTGTGACAAAATCAAAGTTGGGCACCGCCCATCCCATGATTCCACTTCGCCCAAAACCTTCAATTGATATCATAGGGGGCATATTTTTTTATAATTATATAAATAATTTGTTTATGTTTTAATCTTTAATAATTTAGTTTTTCAATTAAAGTTTAATCATTCCTGTAATCTGAATTTTAAAATTTGTTCCTCCTTTATTGTTTCTCATAGATCTAATAGAATTGAATAATTTTATGATTAAAATTAAATCAAGGATCTCATCTGTAGATGCTGATGATTCTGTCTATGTAACAAGACAGTACACGTCGTGTATTCGGAGTTACATGCCATGTAATCTGCCATACCCAATGTGTAATTTGGATCACACACCATGTAGTTTTTTTAGCACATCAGGAGTAATTCAGAAATTAATCAAGCCCTATGCATTAATGACATGCAGTTTAGTTAATTCTTACATCATGTGTTGACCAGTATAGACTGGAGCACGGTCAACCGTACTACATGTTGTGTGGCCCACTGGACAGAGCGTGTAGTCCCTTCGGGTTCAGTTCAAGTCGTGTATCTTATACACGGCTTTCTCGGTTGGTGACTATATAACACAGAGTCTACATGGCTTGTGGCCCACTAGACACACGATGTACTCTAAAGATTTCCGAAGTACACCTCACACGCCATTTCCCCAGGCGTGTACTTCGAATGGATGGTGAGGAGGGTACACACCATGTAGTCGGATCTACATGTTGTGTACTTTTTCTAGATTACACAGATTTAAGATTTATTATTATATTATATAGCCCTTGAGGCATGTACCTTTGTGTGGTAATAAAGCTGGGACACAACATATGATAGGTGTTTTATATATATATATAAATGTTTAATTAACATCTACGTAATGTTCAAATATCTACACATAATGTATGAGTTGTATTAAAATTATAATTATGTGTTCATTCTACATGTCACAAAGAATAAAGTGTATACAAGTATAATACATGTTGGGGAGTTTTGGATGGATATTCACCGTGTTTCCTCCAAGGTGAATTTATGTACAAGGTTAATTTTAAATAAATTTATTTATTTAAAATTATTATGGATGAGAATATCAAGTAATTCAGAAAAGGATTAAGATAAAAGGATTTATTAATTAAAGAAAATAATTAATCAATTCAAGTGTGATTTATATTAAAAAGAGTGATTAAATAATTTAATTCTAGTTTTATTAAATGTGTATTTAGTTTCATGTATGTGGATGATCATGAGCTAGACCAGACCTTTGCATGTGATTGGTTTCCTTTTAATTTATTTATTAAATTAAATTGTTAGCATGCATTCCTTATCTCGTAATTAATATATAGGGTCTGCATTCCCATGGTTTCTTTTAATTTAAACCCCCTTTTACCCCTCACCTGTGTGTGAGTAAAATCATATGTAATGGATGGATATCCCAAGCTAGTGGAGGTAGTTTAAGTTAGGATTTGAGGTGAATCCAATCCAAGGAGATACAAAGGTGGACATGTGGAAAGCTATAAACATGAACCTAATTGGTTCAAGGTGTTTCTCCCCTAGGTCAGTGGTTAGTTTATCAACCACTAGATAAACTAACCATTAGAACAACCTCATGATAATACCCTTTATTTTATTTCTATCAATTTTATGGTTATTCATTATGGATGTTTTATCATGATCACATGATTAATGAATTAACAAGAATGCAAGATGGAACTAAAATAAACTGGCTTATGTGTAAATATTATCTAATACATGGTTAATCACTTAATCTTATCCAACTTAATATTAACAAGAATGTGAAAAGATAATAATAGGAAATTTATACATAAAGGATAAAATCCATCAATAAAATATTAAGTCAGTATTGTATTCTATTATTACGGTTAGAATCGAACCAATAGTTCAAAGTTCTTGAACAGCCAAAGTTGGGTTGCTTTCAATTATCAGGGAATTATAATTTGAGGTTTTGGGGTGACTTAACTTGGTTGACATTAAGGGTTGACTATCAAAGAAGGACTTGCAGTAACTAAGAGGCAAAGGTTAAGGAAATCTAAAATTAAGGATTTTAGGATTGGGTAGTCCACTCAATGGATCTAGGAGTTGTGAGTTAATGAAGTTGGCATTTGGAATGTCTACCTAAAACCTTTCAAATTTCTTAACCATAAAAATTTGGGTAATCCTAAGGGAAATATGGATCCTTACTACTAGAATATCCAAGCAACGGGATATTCTAAAGCCAATGGTGAGGGCTATTGGGTTTCGATAAAATAGTGGGAGACTAATGATTATTTATTTATTTATTTTTCTTAATTTTATTAGATAAAATACTAAAACTTGGGTCATCTTATTTGTAGAAACAGCATTAAAAATGGCATCGAACATATCATTGTGATCCATACTCGAGAAGTAAAACCTTCTCACTAAAACTAATTTCCAAAAGTGGAAAGGGTGCCTTTGGGTTATCCTTCTCCATGAAAGAAAATGATATGTGTTGGAATAACCTTTACCAGTTGTGCCTAGAAATGAGGTGAGTGATGAGGATCTCTCTATGTATAAGAAACATCTGAATGATGCTACATATGTTCAGTTCCTCATGCTATCATCCATGACCAATGATCTCTTGAAGAAAAATAAGGAAATGGATTCTTATATCATGATGTTTCACCTTCATGATATCTATCAAGAGAAGGAGAGACAAGATAGGTATGAGATCTCCAACACTTTGTTCACCACTAAGATTAGAGAGTCTATGCCATTTAGGCCACATGTATTCAAGCTTATAGGCTACATTGAGTGTCTAGGAATCTTAAGGATTAAATTCCCAATTGATTTGCGTAAAGATATCATACTATCATCACTGCCCAAGAGCTTCTCTAGATTTATTGTGAATTATAATATGAGAAATAATGATAAGAGTCTATCAGAACTTCTTACTTTAGTTTTTCAAGTGGATAAGGACATGGTGCATGAAAACCCCACAATACTTATGGTGAATAAGAAGAGGAAGGACAAGGAAAAGGGGCCTAAGAATTATAAATAGTCTAAATACCCCAAGCATCATCCAACCAAGAAGAAGAATATCCAAAGACATTGCAAGGAAAAGGAGGTAGTATGCTTTACATGTAGAAAGTTGGGCCACTGGAAGAGGACCTTCACCCAAAGGCAATGGGAAGCCAAAGGTGTGTTCATTATCGAGTGGAATATTTCCATTTATACACATTGGGTATTATATATAGTTTCTAGTGCTCACATATGTATTCAAATGCAAGAACCAAGTAGATTCTATAAAATTTCCAAAGGAGAGGTGGATCTACGAGCTGCTAATGGTTCGAGGCTAGATTATCCTACCATTAGTGACTACCACCTTTCGTTGTTGAGCATGATGATTTTGATTTTACATGACTATTATTATATATCAAGTGTTACTAAGAACATAATTTTTGTATCAAGTTTAGATACAGATGGTTTTATTTTCAAATTCATAAATAAAAGTTGCTTATTTTATTAGGTCATCATATGTTATGGTATGGAACATTTAAATAATGGTCTGTATGTATTAAATTATGAAAACCAAGTGTTGGCAATCGATAACAAATCAAGTTCACATGACTCATATAACACTCAGTTGTGGCATCACCATCTAGGTTGTAACGCCCCGACCCCAATTACCCAGAGTCGGTGCATTATTGCGTAACATTGGCATGATCACAAAAGATCAAGTCTTGAAAGACCGATTAGTTTAGTAGCCTTGGAAATACTAGATACATTCATAAATGTTACATTACATCACAAAGTAAAAAACTACAATAGCATAGTCTCCATAGTCCACACTCATATCCTCTTCTGACTATCTCTGTAGGTCATTCATAAAATACTTCTTCACATCCTGGAAAATATTAAAACATTGAAAGGGGTGAGCTCAGATGATCAGTAAGGATAACAATATAGTGGAAGCTTTCATAAATAAACATTAACATTTATGGCAATGTATAACTAAAACAAAAGCCTTTTAAACTTTAACTTTAGCATAATATGGAAAAAGTAAAATGAAATAATGCCATTTACTTACTCACATGGATATTCTACTTGTCGAATAATCACATGAAATATCAATAAACACTTTCATAATGATGGAATGCATAATTCCAGACTATCATAACCACGTAGCCAAGGCCTCGTGCCAAGACTACAAATAAGATTTTGTCAAGGCCTCGTTCCAAGACACTAGTTTGTCTCATGAGACCTTCCGATGCAATTTTTTAGAAGATACTTATGTTTAAAATTTCTCAAATATACTCCAATGTTTTTCTGAAAACATTATGCAAGCTTCTGAAAACAAAATAACTAATTCTGAGACTGCTCGACTAATTACAGGCCATGATGGGTCCACGCCCAATCCCTTCCTGTCTACCACACTCGAGAGTCAGGTTTTATGAAAACATTTTTAAGCTTGCGTTAAATACGTATACATTTTCACTGTATTTTCATATATTTGAGAGAAATATCTCTCTCTTTCTTTAAATCATTTAAAAAAATTTAAGGCTTGTGGAAGAAGCTGAAACTCAAATAATGGTCACGGCAGCGGAGAAGTCATTGTCGCTGCGTATGTAAAAAAACATTCCTTTTTTTCATTTAGTAAAACGCTTCGTATAAAAAGATTCTTTTTGAATAAACGTAAAAGTCAAAGGGGTTTATACACTGTATAAAAGAAAGTTGTGTATAAAACAAAATATGCCTCAATGAATGGAGATTGAGATGAAGTTCCTTACAAAGATCGTTTTTTTTAAAATAAAATAGATCTATTATGTTTATTCACTATAATTACACATAAAGAAATTGCAAATATAATATAGGACATAATAATATCATGACATAATTTGAATGTAGGAGATTAACCCAAAGAACGGAAATTGGGTTAAGAAGTTCCCTTACAAAGATCATTTTTTAAATAAAATAGATATATTATGTATATTAACTATAATTAAACATAAAGAAAGTACAAATACAAGATATGACATAATAATATCATGACATAATTTGAAATTAGGAGATTAACCCAAAGAACATAAATTGGGTTAAGAATTTCCCTTACAGAAATCCGACAGCCTAACGGCGTCACTTTAAAATTCAGAAAATGACTTGATGAGAGAGAAAATGGTATCTCATCACTTGGACATAAAATTTATATAAATAATTATATAGAAGAACATATCCCAACATAATAGTATGTGAATTAAAAGACATGACAAAAGAAGTCTATTAAAAAGAGGAGGGTGAAAGGTCCCCTTACTGAGTTGGGTAACTTTCGAAACGTACACCCAATGGAAGAAGGGTCATAAAATAAAGATATAAATACCCATAAATGAAATTATATTACAAAAAGAGTATAATAATGGGAAGTAAATACACCACTCAAAGGAAATAGTGGCAAACATAGAATAAATATCACGGGAATAAAAGTGAGATGAAAAATCCCTTACGAAAACTCGGCAGCCTAACGGCGCCACTTAAAACTTCCAAAAATGAATTTATGAGATCAAATGGGGTCTCTCATAATATGAACATAAAAATTACAGTATTAGTAATATAAAATAATATCCCCAAACATAATAAAGATAAGCTTAAAATAAATGACATAAAAGAGAGTACTTAAAAAGAAAGAGAGAGGTTGGATCCCTTACCTCGTGTCCGACTTGACTCGATCGTTCTTTAACCTCCTGAATAATAAACTAGAGTTAATTTCTATTTTCTTAAGAACCTTATACATGTTTATTATTCCTTTTATATCACTTATTACCATGTTATGAACATTATGTAATTATTTAAGTTAATAACGGTCATTTTGTCGATCTTTGGTACTTGAGTCAAAAATAAACTTCTTATAATTACAAGTTGTTCATGTGGTGAAATATCCATTATATCCAGAATTATATTAATGATTTATATATCATATATATCATATATATCCAGTATATAAATTCATTCATAATATTACGTAACATTTAGAGGTAAGAAATGAAATGCACCGTTCATGGAGACGGTAAGTCGTACGTACGCATGAACGCTGCTTTCATTTCTAATTTTTATTTAATGGAATGAAATCATAATGATATAAAGGTATATTATAATTCCAAAATAATATCATATATAATATAATTTACTCCATCCTTTATACATCCCACATATGACATTAACAATTCAAATCACTTTGAGGGGGCGGTAGTCAGCACTTCCTAAAATGAAGATATCGCGTTTACCCATAATGGAAACCATAAAGGTATGACATAAATGAAAAATACAGAAGCTTAAGTAAAACATAAACATATTATATATCATATATAAATATAGTGAAATCTTAATTTCCACATTTTAAGGTGTTATATGAGTGTTGAACAATCATCGTTTCGTGAGACAGAAATTCTCCATCCACAGAAACAGTATGTTCTTTAACCATTAGATGTAGGTGTGTGTAAGTGTATCTAGAATAATTATTATAAAAACATCCTAGTATATTGAGGATACTGGTTTTGTTACAAAATAAATGAATAAAAAGAGTTTATGGGGTTGGAGAAGCAAAATAAAACATAAGAACACAAGAGAAAACACTACCTTTAAAATGGGAAACTCTTTTTGATTTGAGCTCAAGGATTCCTTGGGAATAATTCTGCCCAAAGTGAGGCTTCTAGGAGTAATAGAGGGAAGTTGAGAGAGTATTTCGTTAGAGTTTGGCCGAGACAAAAGGCTTTGAAGGTGTGAGTAAGGTGGTAGTGGTGGGGGGCTTTTATAAGAGGAGAGGAGGGGCACTCTTGGAAAGTCATGAAATGTTACTTTATTATATAATGAGTTTCGGATTTTAAAGGTCTCACACTTATATATTTCTAGGATAAGGTGATAAGAGTTTGAAATATACTCATCAAATTGGTTTTTGACAAGTGTAAGTCTTAGATTTTACATTATCTTTTTATTTTATTTAAATCGTTAATTAATGAGGTAATCGCTGCATCATCATGGTGTCATAAATAATTTAATTTATTTAATGTCTAAAAATTATAAAAAAAATATAATTATGTAGGAAATATTTTTATATTTCTAATTAATATTTATAGTCAAAAATATAACTTGTATAACTCCATTTAAAAATTGTTTTAGTAAAACAACTCATGTTTGTGATATTTTTATTTTAACATTAAATAAAAAGTTTTTAATGTCATTTTCCTACCAAAGTGGCTCCATGGGGTCCCCAAGTTGACCCATGGATTTTATTGGTCGGACATGACTCGTCCAATAGGGTTAGGACAAGTGTAAAGGTATTTTCATATCTTTATAATATCATTTTTACCTTAAATTTCGCTAATTACCTTTAATCGCGATTAATTAAAATTAAAAGTTACTATTCACCAAAAATTATTTTAATTCCATTGAACCACATTTTAATTCCTAATGAAAACCATGTATTTCATATTTTTTAAAATCAAATCACATAAGTGGTAATGTTTAATTTAAACGAAAAATCAATTTTTTAACTACCACTTAGTGGTTTCACTATTCATCAAAAATTGAAGTTTTTCAGAACAATGCCAAAATTTTCCCCTAAGCTATAATTGATATTCCGAATTCAAAAATGATGTATATTTTACAAAATTCCAAACATGTAAGTTGCATTAATTAATTTTATAATTAATTCCCGCTGTCACAACAAATAGCGTGTTTTTAAGAAACAATATATATCAAAAGATTGACAATTGTTTATGTCCAATTTCAAAGTGAAATTAATTCTAATGACCACCATTGGATAAAATGGTAAAAATATATTATAATTATACTTTAAAACCACTCAATAGTATAATTTATCACTATAAATTATTTTGATTAAAAAGTTATTTTTAAGTATTTTTCACTATTCATAAAAAATTGGAAGTTCTCAGAAAAATACCAAAAATTCAACATAGGATAATTTTGATATTCCAAATCCAAAAATGAAGTCCATTTTGAAATATAAAATATATATAATTTCAAAAAGCGGGTATTACTATTTATAATGGCTATTTTGATTGGTCGCGGTGTGTGTTAGAACTCGAAGTTGCGTACAACACACGCTACAGTATTATTCAAAGAGAAGTGTACCGTGGAAGCTTGGGGTGTTACATAGGTCATGTAAATGAGAATTTCTTAACAAAGCTCTGTCAAGATGTTTATTTAGACTCTTATGAGCTAAAATCACTTGATAGATGTCACACTTGTTTACAAGGAAAAATAACCAAACCACTATTTAGTGGACAGGATTAAAGGGCCACAGAGCTTCTAGGATTTGTACACACTGATGTGTGTGGACCATTTCTAGTAGAATCTAGAGGTGAATATTCTTACTTCATAAATTTAACTGAAAACTTGAGTAGATATGGTTATATTTACTTGATGAGTTATAAGTCTAAGTCTTCTGAGAAATTCAAGGAATTAAAAAAATTAAGTAGAGAATCAGCTTGGTAAGAAGATAAAGATGCTTTGATCAGATCTAGATGTAGAATATCTTAACCAAGAGTTTATCGACTTTATGTGGTAGTTTGGGATTCTATCTCAACTCACTCCGCCTTATACACCACAGTGGAATGGTGTTAGTGAAAGAGAAAATTGTACCTTGTTGGACATGATTTGGTCGATGATGAGTCATACAGATCTTCCATTATCCTTTTAAGGATATGCATTACAAACTACAATATATACATTAAATCAAGTACCAACTAAGGCAGAAAATGGAATTCCCTTTCGATTTATAGAGTGTAAAGAAACCCATTTTTTCGCATACACATGTATGGGGATGCGAGGAGTTTGTTAAGGCTTTATCAGGAAACAAACTAGTACCTTGGTGCATGAGGTGTATATTTATATAATATCCCAAGGAAAAAAAGGGATAATACTTATACAACCCCTAGGAAAAAAAATTAATTGTCACCAGACAAGCCATCTTTCTTGAGAGGGAGCACATCCTAAAAAAGGATAGTGGGAGAAATATTGACTTTGATGAAGTTGATAATCAAGATACATAGAAGTTAGTACAAGAACAAGTTCCACAGATCCCCATGGAATAAGTAGTTCATGAAACACAAGTACTATATAGGAGTGTAAGAGATGTAAGGGAACTAGAGAGATATGATTTTCTTTTCACTGAGGATGGTGACTCATTATTGTTGGATAATGATGAACATCTCTCCTATAAGGAGAAAGTAGGGAGATTAGAAGCTTCAAGATAGTTAGAAGATATGAATTCTGAGATGGATTCTATGTATTAGAACCAAGTTTGGGTTCTGGTCAATCTTCCAGTTGATGTAAATCCTGTTGGATGTAAATGGTTATTCAAGAGGAAACTAGATATGGATGGTAAAGTAAGTACCTATAAAGAAAGGTTAGTGGATAAAGGGTTTAAACAGTTTCAAGGAATTGACTATGATGAAACATTTTTACTAGTTTCCATGTTTAAATACATCAAAATTATATTTGACCTAGCAACTTACCATGACTGTGAGATTTGGCAGATGGATGTCAAAACTACATTCTTTAATGGGAACCTTCAGGAACATGTCTATATGACACAACTAGAAGGGTTTGTGACACGAGGTGATTCTAAAAGGATTTTCAAGTTACAGATATCCATTTATGGATTAAAGAAATCATCTAGGTCATAGAACATTTAATTTGATGAATCCATAAAAGAAATTGGTTTCATTAAAAACGAATGTGAGCCATGCGTTTATAAAAGGTTTAATGGGAATACGATCGTTATCCTAGTAGTATATGTTGATGACATATTACTTATTGGAAATGAGATACCAGTCTTAAAATATTTTAAGGACTGGTTGAACAAGTGCTTCTCCATGAAGGACTTAGGTGAAGAATCCTACATTCTAGGCATCAAGATCATTCGTGATAGATCCAAGAGGCTACTTGGACTAAGTAAAAGTACATATATTGACCAGATACTAAAGATATTTAGTATGGAACAATCCAAGATGGGATTGGTTCCAATATCAAATGGTTTACATATTTCTAATAAAATATGTCCCCAAACACAATAGAAGAAAGATATAATGATTAAGATCCAATATGCTTCAGTGATAGGATCAATCATGTATGCCATGTTATTTACTAGACTTGATGTTTCCTATGCACTGAGCATGGTAGGAAGATATCAAGAAGATGTAGGAGAACAACATTGGACTGCTCTTAAGACTATCCTTAAGTATCTGAGAAGAACTAAGTATATGTTCATGGTATATGGATGAGATGAGGAGATTTTCATCAGAGGGTATGTTGATGCTAGTTTTCATACAAATCTGAATGATCTGAAGTTGCAATTAGGATATTTTTTATGTCTCAATGGAGGAGTTGTGAGCTAGAAGAGTTCAGAAAAGTCAGTCGTCACTGATTCTATAGCAGAGTCTAAATATATAGCAGCTTCTGATCCATCCAAGTAAGCCATCTAGATTCAGAACTTTATCCAGGAACTTAATGTGGTACCTAGTAGTAAAGACCCTATCACATTGTATTATGGTAATACTACAGCGGTGGATCTTTCAAAAGAGCCAAGGTCGCATCAAAAGACAAATCATGTATTCTGTAAGTATCGCCTCTTGAGGTATTTTTATAAAATGGGTAATGTTTTAGTGAGAAGAGTATCCACGGAAGAGAACATGGAAGACCCCTTGACTAAAGTCCTATCTCAGTAGAAGCATGAGCATTATGTGAGAGCTAGCGGATTAAAGGTTGTTAGCAGTTAGCTCTAGTTCAAGTGGGAGTCTGTTGGAGTTAGTGACCTAGAACCAAATTATTTTGTACTTTATGATAAACATATATTCATTGGAAGAATATTAATGAACTCTTTATCACATCATGATTGTTCTTATGCATGACATTGTATGTGATAATGTCCTAAGAGTAGGTGTCGTACTGAAAGGTCAAAGTGAATCCCTACTATGATGAGAACTCGAAAGTTTTATGACACTATTCTTTAATATATTTTTTGAAGCCAGATGATATCATTTTAAGGGACACAAATGATATAGGCTATCAGTGGTGGAGACTTATAGGACTTTGAGGCACCTTCTCATGATGTACGCCCATGTTAATGTCTAGGAGGATATTATGAGAATGAGACCAACCAGTAATAAATCCATATTTATAAGTGTCCTTGGATGTTTCTATCTGTGGACATGTGTATTGGTCCCCAGACTTTAATATTATTATTAATGGGTATTATGACTCATGCACTTAGATGTACTGGTCTAAATCGTGATGACATATGTTCGTGGTGAGGTAGGATGTGTTGGGTGCATCATGGGTAATATTGCATTAATGAATAATGTGAGAAAGGATTTGTCCCTTCTATTCCATAATAGAATTTGATATCTCGGGACCTTTGATTGTAACATCCTGCCCCATCCCATTAGCTTGAGAGGGAAGAGGAATTATACTTGGCCTTAAGCGATGTTCCTAGGGTGCCAAAGGCTAGCAATAAATGTCGAGGGATTCAAGAATACTTGGGGAACAATTTTCCCTTTTGAATTGAAAAACTTCCCAAACAATCCACTACTCACAAAATAACATGATTCATACTGATATAGCAACCCAAACCATACATTGCCAAAATACAACCAAGTTGTTCCATAACAATTCCCAAATTCCAATACAACCAAACCAAAAAATTAGAGTACCAAGAAGAAGACTAAACCACAAGACCCAAAAGGACTAGGACACCATACAGAGCTCCACACCAAGCTCTATGCTCCAAGCACCACAACATAACCGAAGCATCATGACGAACTGCTACCAAAATGATATTCTTTACTCTTAACTGTGTCCCGAAATACAACATCTACAAAACCACCCAAGTTCCAAAGTAGGGGTGAGTAATAATACGCAGTAGTATTTCCCCAAATGAATTCCCTACACATGCCACTAGGATAAAACCATTAGTACATTTATATAAAACAGTTTATTTAAAACATTAAATAGTGAAACAACTTACAATAAGCTAAGAATTCCTTTACCAAGCCATTTCCACAAAAATTCCCACAACACATAGAAAATCCACAAAACCATGCCACAAACCATTTACTATTTCAAATTATCACACTCATTTCCATCTTTCACGATAATACACAATAACCAAACAACCACAGTGGAACTTCCTGTCCAAACCTGTTTACTTCATTCCCAAACTACTGTTACTTCCCACCCACTTATAATTTGATGGTGTCCCTTCCTTCCACTATCCATCCCCTTTTTATAGTGGTACTCCTCACTCACTTCACCCACACAATTCACACAATCCATAACTATAACAACCCTTCTCTTTATTACATACTTAAACATGATTTATTACATAAAATATTCACTTGATACAACATAGAAGATCGAGAGGTCTAGTGTATTTGGGGCTTAGGAACATTACATAACAACTTAAAGAATAGAATGTAGCATCTTATTGAAAACTTCCTTTACATGACCACTACATTCCCTCGTACTTAGCATTGAATAGGATAACCTGAGGACATGCATAAGAAAAGGGTGAGCTATAAAGCCCAGTAAGGGAATAAACATGGAATAACATGAGGAATAAAGTACATGTTAGACAATAGCCATATCAATGGATCACAAGAGAAACATGAACATAAAGGCATGATAAAGCATAATAATCATAACATGGATATGTGTAAACAACACTTAACATGGAATTAGCATGAGCCAAGGCTCATTGTACATGGAGCATGAGTAAACCCTCATTGCACATAAAGCACGATTAAACACTCATTGCACTTGAATCAGTATGATTCAACACCCATTTCACATGATGCATCATGATACTATACTTTACCCAATGCATTAGATTACTATCAGGGCGCACCCTTCTTCATCATTTCATTTCATGCATAAGTGTGCCACATGGATCATAAAACATTGATTCATTAAAAAACATAATTTATTCCACAATAAAGGTGTGTGGAATTCATACCTGAAACTCTTTAAAAAATAAGTAAATGTGCATAAATTTTAATACCCTTGATAGAGAAATGGTCATGGTATTTACTACGCAATTACTTTGGATTGGAAATTCACGATGCAATTTTCGACAGCATAACAGCGTGACATAAGAACTCATAAAAATGGTTGATGAGAGAGAAAGGGGTGTCTCGTCATATTTAAATTAAATGAAAAGTAATGGTTTCATATAGATACATTTACCAACAATTTTAATGTAATTTATATTCATGATACAAAATAATTACTTGAATAAATGAGGAGAGAGAAATTCCTTATGGAATTTTGGCATGGTAACGGGTGTACATGGGAGGCATTTAATGAGAGAGAAAGGGGTATCTCATCATTCAAACATAAATAGGGAAGTATGGGGGAGTTGAGAAATCATACCCCAACATTTATAATTGAAAATACAAGGACATAACAATATTAAGAAACTTGGATAAAAAGAGAAATGTAGGAATCCCTTACTTGGAAGCATGATCCCAAAGGCTTGGGAGAGGCTTGAGAGAGGCTTCTTGGGAGCTTGGGGCACCTTGGGAGGATTCTAGAGATAGGGGGTCATGGTTTAGTCAAAATCCAAAGGCTTTGAGTGAGGAGGAAGTGGGATCTTAGGTGGGTTTATATAGGAAAGGAGGGAGAATTCTTTATTATTTAGGTTTGGGACACCACATATTAAACTAATCAAAACCACAAACCAGCCCATGGTGTTTGCCCATGGGTTTTGAAAAAGAGAAGTGGAAAAAAAATATTTTATAAGGCTAATGTCCGAACTTTTTAAAATAATATGGTTTCTTATGTGGAGGTGAATCACCCTCTCAATGAAAACAATTTAAAAAGCTAAAATGTTTTATAAGTTTTGAAGGGTCCACTAAAGCATTGTAAAATAAATCAAACAAACCCAAAATCACATTATTTTAATGGTAAAAAATATATTGGTCGAACATAATGTTTATAGTATTTTATTACATCACTATTGGTTCATTATGATGTCGTAAAACACATTATATATTTAAACGGTATTTAATTTTTACATAAACAATTGATTGTCTCAGAAAATTATGAAAAAATCACTTTAGGATAATTTTTACATCCTAATTCCAAAAATAATATTCATTTTATCTAAATAATTTTCTAAATATGTGAATTTTTACTTTTAAAATAAAAACCGACATTTATCGAAAATTCATGGGTTTTGACAAAAACAGCTTTCAAACCTTAATAAAAATTATAGTTGCATTCATAAAATTATACACTGATTTATATTTAATAAAAATTAATTTAATAATAATAATAATATTTTATTAAAATATTATTTAATTCAAAAATCCATTAATTCATCAAAATAGATTTCTTAGTTGAATATTAACTTAAAATACTATTTGCACTTTAAAAACTATTTACAAAGTTACAATAATAAAAAGAATGCATATTCTCTATACAAGAATAATGTAAATAATCGTAGTAATAGATTATTGTTACATAACCCCTTAAAACACTTGCATAAGACCTTAGGGTAAGGTGCGCGATGGTGACAGACTCTTGGGGTGGCTCGGATAACATTGCTCGAGTGGTAATCTCTATCAACTTCCACTTCTCTCGTAGAAGGTTCTACTTGAGATTAACATATTTAAGATCAGCTTGGGCTTGGTCAAGAGTGAATCCCAATGACGCCACCTCCTTTATGAGCTCCAATAAATGGGCTTCATATGGGGAAAGTCTACTAGATGAGGACATCTCTTCCTTTGTCTGAGTAAATTAGATTTGTTAAATCCCAATATTTATACTAATCATGTGATCACTGTTTAATGGATATATTAGAAACAGACATAATTTTTAATGGTATTTTAAAATCCAAAACATAAAATCAATTAAGTTCATATGTTTTACATAACCATAAGAATACATTTAAATAGACCGAGAGGAATTTTCATTAATGAATTTTTGGGTCGTTACAATATTCCCCCCTTAAGAAATTTTGCCCTAAAAATTTCCTTTTCCCACACTAAAACTGATGTGGGTAACTCTGCTTCATTACTTCCCCCTAATTCCCACGTTGCTTCTTAAAACTTGTTGTTTCTCCACAACACCTTGATGAGGGGCATTGTCTTATTTCATAGAACTTTTTCTCTACGATCTAAGATCTTCAATGGTTTCTCCTCATAAGAAAGATCATCCTCTAGATATACTACCTCTAAAGATTATACATGTTAAGGTTCCGGTATGTACTTCCTTAATAGGGATACATGAAATACATCATGTACTTTGGCCATAGTAGGTGGAAGTGCTAGTCGATAGGCCACATCCCCGACAAAATCAAGAATCTCTAAGGGGTCGATGTACCTAGGACTTAACTTACCCTTATTTCCAAACCGCATGACCTTCTTCCATGGAGATATGTGTAGAAATACCATGTCTCCAACTTTAAACTCAAGGTATCATCGATGGTTATCCGCATAACTCTTATGTCGACTCTGAGATGCCTTGATATGTTGTTGAATGGTTTTTACCTTCTCTTCCATTTCTTCGACCATTTCTAGTCCTAGCAGCTTACGCTCACTGACTTCATACCAACATGTCGGTGTTCTACACCTCTTTCCATACATGGCTTCATAAGGTGTCATTCAGATGCTCGAGTGGAAATTGTTATTATAGAAGAATTCAACCAGAGAAAGATGTTGATCCCATCCTCCTTTAAATTACATTGAACATGATCTTAACATATATTCCAGTATCTGAATAGTTCACTCAGATTGGCCATCATTTTGAGGGTGATAGGCCATACTAAAGTTTAGTTCAGTATCCAGATCATTTTGAAGATTCTTCCAAAACATAAATGTGAATCTTGGATCTCGATTGGATACAATAGATAGTAGTACTCTATGCAGCCTTACCACTTCCCTGATATATATATGTTCCATCTGATCCAATGAGAAATCCTCTTGAATTTCAATGAAGTGTGAAGACTTTATATGATGATCTACAACAACCCAAATTGTATTTTTTCCTTTGGATGTATTCAGAAGTTCGGTGACAAAGTCCATAGTGATGTTCTCCCATTTCCATGCTAGTATGGGTAATGGTTGCATCATCCCCTTAGACTTCTATCTTTCTGTCTTCACTTGCTGACACACAAGGCACTTTGATGTATACTCAATGATCTTCTTCTTCATATTATCCCACCAATAATTCTCTCAAATATCTCGATACATATTTGTGTTTCCTGGGTGAATAGAGAAATTTGAACTATGTGAATCATCCAAAAGTTCCTTCTTCAACTCCAAACTTTATGGAACACATAGTATTTTCCCAAATCTCACAATTCCTTCTTAATTAACATTGAACTCTGAGTATTTCCCTTTTCTGATAGCTTCCACTTTCTTCTAAATTCCTACATCATCCTTTTGAGCATCCTTTAACCTTTACAAAAGAGACAGTTGAGCAATCATTTGTGAAAGGATTGATGATGTTCTCTTATTTATGATTCTCATGTCTATATTCATCAAATCTAAGAAGATTGGATCCTTCTCAATTCTCATCAATGATAGAATCGTTGGGTCCTTTCTACTTAGAGAATCTTCCACCTTGTTCGCTTTCCTAGGGTGGTAATGGATTGAGTAGTCATAGTCTTTGATCAGATCTAACCATATTTTTTGGATCATGTCTAACTATTTCTATGTAAATATATACTTGAGGCTTTTGTGGTCCGTATATATTTCACACTTCTCCCCAAAGAGATAATTCCACCATATTTTTAAAACAAAGATCACCACAACCAACTCCAAATCATGTGTTGGATAATTCTGCTCATGAACTTTCAATTACCTTGAAGCATAGGCAATGACTTTTTCATTTTTCATCAACACACAGCCCAGACCCATCTTCTAAGCATCATTGAATACCATAAAAAGTTCTCTAAAGTGAGCACGGGTGTAGTGATAAGCCTCCTTTTCAACTCCTTGAATATTTCTTCACATTAATCACTCCAAGAAAACTTTACTCCCTTCCTAGATAGCTTGGTAAGAGGGTTGGACAATCGTGAGAAATTTCTCAAAAATCATAGATAATATCCAGCTAACCCCAGAAAGCTATGAATATCCATTACCGATATTGGCCTCGGCCATCCCTCTATCATAGATATCTTGGAGGGATCCATAGATATCCCATTGCTTGTGATGATATGGCCCAATAATGATACCTACTTTAACTAGAACTCACACTTTTTGTACTTTTCATAGAGCTTCTCCTTTCTCAAGGTCTTTAATATAGTTCTTAGATGTTCCTCATGATCCTCCTTGGTTTTGGAGTATATTAGAATATAATCTATAAATACTACCACAAATTTGTTAGGGTAATCTATAATGACTCTATTAATCAAGTCCATAAAGATTTATAGAGCATTAGTGAGTCTAAAATACATTACTATGAATTCATAGTGCCCATATCTTGTACGAAAAGCAGTCTTGGGGTTATCTTCCTTCTTCACCTTTACTTGATAATATCCCATTTAAAAATCTACCTTAGAGAAGTATTGTTCTCCACACAGCTAATCGAACAAGTCATAAATTCATGAAAGAGGATACTTTTTCTTTATCATGATTTTTTTGAGCTCCTGATAATCAATGTAAAGGCTCATTGACCCATCCTTCTTCTTGATGAAGAGGACTAGTGCACTCCATGGTGAAGCACTTGGGCATATAAACCCTTTATCAAGATCCTCCTGTAGTTGTTTCTTTAGCTCCCCAAGCTCCACAACAACCATTCTATATGGAGTCTTGGATATTGGTATCTCCCCAGGTATAAGATCAATTGAGAATTCAACATCTCTTCTAGGAGGAAGACCAGGAAATTCCTCAGGAAACACTTCAGTGAATTCCCCCATAATAGGCATGCCTTCAAGGATGGTTGCTTCCTTAGACTCAATAATTTGAACTAGATACACGTTCTCATAGGGTAGTAATATCTATGCTTGAGATGATGGAACTAAATAAGATTCATCCTCCTCCTTGCACTTGTACAGAATCATGGGTTGATTCTCCACATGAAGAGTGATTTCCCTCTCACGGAAATTTATGTTGGCTCTATATAAGGAAATTCAATCCATGCTGATAATTGCATCAAATTCCACTAGAGGGAGTATGAAGAGGTTCACCGGGAAGTTCAACACAAAAAATATGACAGGGGAGGAATTATATTCATGGGATGAAATGATTTCTTCATTTTTTGTACTCACCAACATCTTTACTTTCATGATTTGTGGTAGTGTTGGGATTGTTCTACTAAACTTTTGGGATATAAAATAATTCATAGAACTTAAATCAAAAAGTTTTTTCACTATTCTTGAATTAATAACTAGCGTACCTATCACCACTTCATTGTCTGGGTCCACTTCGGCAGTAGTGATGGAAAAAGCTCGCCCTAGCTGCCTTGGAGGTTGTTAATTTCCTCTGAAAACCCTTCGCTTAGGGCACTGATTTGCAAGATGCCCTGGTTATTTATAGTTGAAGCAATAAACAATGTGTTGAGATTCAAATGGTGCATTCCACTCCACTATCGTAGCCGTGGGTTTTTCTTGTTTACAGTTAACCGCTATGTGTCCTTCTCTTCCACACCTAAATCATTTTCTCATCCCCTTCAAGAAATTTTCGAGGTGCTTCTTTCCTCACCTTTGGCAAGTGGGGTGTTGGATCTTCTTAGAACCATTGGATTTATCCATAGGACTGCCATAATTGAAATTCACCTTACGCTTATTATCCCCATGATACCCCTGAGATTCGTCGATCTCCATTTCGACCTTAAGGGCACATCGAAAAATTTTCTCATAGTTTTCGAAGTCACAGATCACCAGGTCTTTCCACGGGCTAGGTTTCAGCCCACTAAAGAAGCGGTCAACCTTGCATTTAGGGGTCATGAAAAAGTTTTAGGAGTATTGTACAAGCCTTGTGAAGTTTTCCTCATACGCTCTGATGGATTCATCATATTTTTTCTTGAGGGAAAGGAAGTCCCTTTCCATTTTAAGTCGGAGGGTGTGCGGAAAATATTGATCAAAAACATATTCCGAAAATCCTTCCATTACAACACCTCGATCTCCTCCTCAGGATTTGTATTTTTGATCAATTTCCACCATTTATCAACTTCACCCTCCATACGATAAGCATCCAGGAGAACCTTCTCTTGTTCAGAACATTGAAGGATGGAGAAGATCATTTCAATGGAGTTGATCCATTGTTCAGCGATTGAGGGATCGAATGATCCATTAAAAGTAGGAGGCCTTTATCTCATGAAGCTCTTGATAGCGACTTATTCTTTCTTAGGGGGGGTTGAACGTTCCTATTGACCCATGTTTCTATTCAAATCTTGAGTTAACTGAGAGAGAATTGTGACAAATTTTTTGATTCTCGCTCCCATCGGATTGGGCATCTCATTAGCATAGTCATCACATTGATCTTCACATCGGTTGTTAGCCCGAGTCCTCCTATTACTGGCCATTGTCTGGAATAAAAGAAAAGTTAGGGGTAACACATAAAGGGTAATCCAAGGACAAAACGGATGACTTATACATAGCTTTTATTTCCTTAATTTATGAATATGTAGGCTTCAATCTATGTTATCCATGATCTACTTTATAACAGATATTCTTAGGGAATTTTTTTTAATTCCCTTAATAATGGTTCATACTAAGCTTTTGAATTTACAAATGCATATCCCTCTGGAGTTTCGTAACCAAAAGTGCAGCAAGACCCATTGTCATGTACCAGGATACCCCGGGTCAAGCCCAAAACTCCTTGTCAGGGTTTTCACCCGTAGGTACATTTGTGCCAGAGACACCTCTACCTGCTCATATCTAGACAGGGATGTATTTTATTGATAAACCACTTAATCAATACCCACCAAAACTTAGGGATCTTTTTATTATACTTAGTCTTGTCTCTAATTCTTCACTAGGGTTTTCTAATCCTAATCCCAAAAATAACTAAACATGTCCTATGATACCAACTATGAAAACTTTGCTCTTTATTACATACTTAAACATGATTTATTACATAAAACCTTCAATTGATACAACATAGAAGATCGAGAGGTCTAGTGTATTTGGGTCTTAGGAACATTACATAATAACTTAAAGCATATAATGCAACATATTATTGAAAACTTTCTTTACATGACCACTAAATTCCCTCGTACTTAGCATTGCATAGGACAATCTGAGGACATGCATAAGAAAAGGGTGAGCTATAAATCCCAATAAGGGAATAAACATGGAATAACATGAGGAATACATTACATGTTAGATAGTAGGCATATCAATGGAGCACAAGAGAAATATGAACATAGAGGCATGATAAAGAATGATAATCATAACATAGAGATGTGGCAACAACACTTAAAATGGAATTAGCATGAGCCAAGGCTCATTGCACATGGAGCATGAGTAAACCCTCATTGCACATGAAGCATTAGTAAAACCTCGTTGCACTTGAATTATCATGATTCAACACCCATTGCACATGATGTATCATGATACTATGCTTTACAAAATGCTTTGGAGCGCTATCAGGGTGCACCCTTCTTAATCATTTCATTTCATGCATAAGCATGGATCATAAAACATGGATTCATTATGTAACACCCCAAGATTTCATAGTACGTTATTTCTTCAAAGTAATTTAATAACTTGCACAACACGCAACACCGACTTCAAACGTACCACAACTTACCAAACTAGCCGTTCAAAAGCGGTTATGAATAGTATTAACTGAATTTTGAACTTTATATAATCCTTATAATTTTAGAATCCATATTATGATTTTCTTAGACATAATGTAAGAACTAATTCATTTTTTTCAGATAAAAGAAATATTTTTCAAAAAAAAATGCACTTTTACTGCCTTTTAATGGTGAACCCTTTTTAAAACCAATATTTGAAACTTTTATATATTCAATTTGACAAAATAAACTTCTTATTTAGAATCGGGACATAAGAATTTAGTTCCAAAAAAAATTTTGTGTTTTTCTGATAACTTTCATATTTGGGTGAGTAGTGAAAAATACTATATTTTAACTGAAATCAACTTTTTTAATCAAAATAATTTATAGTGTTAAATTATAAATTTTAATAGTTTGAAAGTATAAATAGATTATATTTTTACCATTTAATCCAATACTGGTCATTTTAATTAATTTCACATTGAAATTGGACATAAACAAGTGTCAATCTTTTGATAGTTATTATTTCTTATTAACATGCTTTTTGGTTTTGACAACGAGAATTAATTTTAAATTAATAAATGAAACTTATATGTTTTTAATTTGGTAAAATAGACTTAATTTTTTAATTCAGAATATCAAAATTATCTTAGGGTGAAATTTTGGTATTTTTTTGAACACTTAATTTTTGATGAATAGTGAAAAACACTAAGTTATTGGTTAAAACTGACTTTTTATTTAAATAATTATTTATTTTATTTAAATTTATTTTAGTTAAAAATAGATACATAATACCTATATAAGTTCAATATAATTCATTGGAGTCATTTTATAATAAGTTTAGATATATAAAAATTTTATTGAACTGTTTACCGTCTTTTACTCACCTCCTATGAGAATTTGCAAATTTGCATAAAACAAAATTTTATCATTTCTATGGGTTGAATTTAAAAAATCTGAGACACACAGTTAACCTCAATAAGTAAAATTTGGTTCAATAAGATGAAAATAATTTTTGGTGAATAGTAACTTTTGACTTCTATTTACCACGGTTAAAGGTAAATAAGGTAATTCAAGGTAAAAAGAATATTATAATAATACAACATTTACATTAAAACTTTTCCTAACCTTATTGGATGAGTCATAGCCGACCATGGGCATCGTTGGATAGATTTTGGGACCCCATGGAGCCACTTATGAATGATAATGACACTTTATTTTAATTAACTTAAAGTAAAGGCAAAATTGACATAAACAAATATCTTTTAGTAAAGCAATTTTTACATGGGGTTATATAAGTCATATTTTCAACTATAAATATTCATTGGAAAGATAAAAATATTTCCTACATAATGGTATTTTATTTATATTTTTTAGACATTAAATAATTTAATTTATTTATGACACAATGATGATGTAGTAATTACCTTATTAATGAAATATTAAAATAATTGATATTATAAATATCCAAATAAATGTAATTTGAGAATTTTTATAAATTTCACTAATTTTCTAGGTTAATATGATATTTTAGGGTTGTTAAGATCAATTTTGTTCGAATTAATCTTGCTGTTATGATTTTAACAAAAAAACAAATACCAAATAGTGTCAAAATTGACATTAAATAGTTTTTAAAACAAATATTATATTATTAATTGATATAATAGTTCTAAAAATATAATTTTTGGCAAAAAGACTTATATAATAATATATATTACATTAATGAACCAATTGGGGTTTGATTTGCATTTTATAGTAAGTTTATTAACCATATAATATAAAAATACAAAGAGACATGGTACGTGTCAAACTATTTAACTAAGAGTTAAATCTAAAAGTTAAGATTAATATGGTGACCTAAACCTATCTAAAACCTATTGGTTGAGTAGTTTTAGACACATATCCACCTTATACCTTAAATAATTCATTTTGGAGCCATTAGAAACCGAAAATGAGTTTATTATAAAATAATATTTCAAGTTTTTCCTAAGGTTCCCCTCACCCCTCTTATAAAAGGGCACTTTCCCTTCTCTCAAATTCACACCTTCAAAGCCATTTTTCTTGGTCAAACCCTACCCAAATATCCTTCCAACTATCCTAAATTCATTCTAGAGGCCTTAATTTGGTCATAAAGCCAACCTAAAGAGCCCTTTTGATCAAATCAAAAGGAAGAACTCTAAGAAGAGGTAATGATTTCACCACCCTCTTTCAAGTTCTCTTATTCTTCCACTTACTCTTTCTTTGTTTTTTCCATTATAAAATAATATATCCAGTATATTATATATACTGTGATGTTATTATAAATATGTAACTACTATATTCATTATTCTATCCGTCTTATGAATGATAATGTCACCATGCGTGCGTACGTACGGCTTACCGTCTCCATGTCGTGGTGTAATATGTTATTCAACACTAGGTTATTTGGATGGATATAATGATGAGTAATATGTATGTAAATAATAAAAATAACATGCTAATGTCTATGTAAAATTAATATACCATCCAATTCCACACCTTTAATGAAATGATATTGTCGCTCGTGCGTACGTACGGATTACCGTCTCCACGACGCGATGAGATTCATTTCCACGTTTAACATTCATCGACGATTATAAAAATATATAGTTATAATAAGTATGTAATATATGAAATAATAATGCTACTGGAGATATATATATTTATATATTTATATTTATATTTATGTACTGACATATATCTTATTCACTTACATCCATTCAATACGATATGAAAACAAAAACATCATTTATGCGTATGTACGACCTAGCGTCTCCATAAACAGTGTTTTCCATTTCATATATCTATATATTATAAATATTTATATTCTAAATATATATTATATATGAATCAAGTTTTATATTCTGGAAGTATTTAAATCATTACCTAAATGATATGGTCAAGAATAACATGTTAAAATATGTACGATAAAGAAAGCGATTATTACCCAAAATGTTAATTTAACATGAAAATCATTATTAAATGGGTAATATAAAGTCATAAATGAATCATTTATGATATAATAAATATTAATATGGTCCTGGTACAATATAATAACATACAATGGTCATTATACATGAGTTTAAACTTACCCTCGACCAAAGGAATTTGCAAGGTAAGGGGTTTCTTATCTCACTTTTAATTCCGTGAGATTTCCATTGTTCACCACTTATTTATTGCATGTGGTGTATTTTGTACTTCCATTTGATATATATTATCATGATTCTATTTAAATTCATGATATTATATGATTCATTTGGTAGTTATTGACTATTTTTCATAGGAATCGATTGATTACAACGAGGTAAGGGTTAATTTAACAATCTCTTTATTATCTGAGGTTTTTTATGTAAGTATCTACTGGGACATATTTATTATTCATGTCCATGTTTCATAAAAAAGTTTTCAAATAGATTATTTTTAAGGTACCTTTTTACGAAAACATAATTTTAAATGTTTTAAATATTTATTCTTCTAAATAATTCTCATTAATGTCCATGTTTTCAAAATGGTTTTTTAAGGATTTAGGTATATGGACATGAATGTTTTTAAAATGTCAATTCCTTTAAAAAGTTTCAAAGTGGTATGGGACACTTTGATTCAAAAATTTATTTAAATGTCTTCCTTCCTAAATTGTGTGTCTTTTAAATGTTTTCATGAAAAAGGGATATTTCTCTCAAAGAGTTTTACAAATCATTTTCATCTATGTCAAAATCCTTCAATGAATTTTAAAATTGTTTGAAATTGATTTATTATGATACAAATATTCCATATTGTATTGAAGGTTTTGTGATATGTTTGACTATGGATGTGTTATTTTTATACCATTAATGGTTTATGGATAAAGTATTGACATTTCGTATGCCATTTTTAATATGAATGTTTATGTTATGTTTAAACCTTTTCATATGAGGAATGCATTGGACTTAGTAAGTGACGGGTGGAGCCCGCTATAGCTCCTCGATGCATAGGTAGGTATCATGGGACAAACTAGTGTCTTGGCACAAGGCCTTGACAAAATATTATTTGTAGTCTTGGCACAAGGCCTTGATTATGTGGTTATGAAAGTCTGCCATTATACATTCCATCATTATGAAAGTGGATATTAATATTGCATGTGATTATTCGACTAGTAGAATATCCATGTGAATAAGTAAATGGCGTTATTTGATTTTATCTTTTCCATATTATGCTGAAGTTCAAGTTTAAAACTCTTTTGTTTTAGTCTTATAAATTTCCTTAAATGTTTATGCTTATTTATGAAAGATTCCACTAAATTATTTACCCTTACTGAGCATCTGAGTTCACCCCTTTATATGTTTTATTTTTTTCTAGAATGAAAATAAGTATAGTATGACTGATCTGCAGGGATAGCCGATGAGATCTCAGTGTTTTCTATGGAAACAATTTTGTTGTAGTTTTCTATTTTATGATGTAATGTAAACCTTATGAATGTATATAATATTTCCAAGATTGCTAAACTGATTGGTCTTTTGGGACTTGATTCCTTGTAATCATGCCAATGTTTTAAAATAATGTACTGACTCTAGGAATCTAAGGTCGGGGTGTTACAGTTGGTATCAGAGGATGTTTAGTACAAACCTTGGAAACTATATTTAGATAAACTCTGATTAGAGCACATAGCCCTAAGATAGACTTTGAGAATTATTATAGAAGAACTTCCTATAATTTTGGTATTGTAGATATTTTGTGAGTTTTCCAAGAAATGCATCCTTGTCTGGATACGAGCAGGTAGAGGCAGCTCTGGCACAGATGTACGTAGGGGTAAAACCCGAAAACACTACTTTGAGCTAGACTCTAACGAGAACTGGTGCACGACAACGGGCCTTGTTGCACTCTTGGTTATGACACACCCAAGGGATATGCTTAGGATAATTCTCATTTTCTTTACAAATCATTGTGAAGGATTTACGAGTATATACTTCCTCAAAGAAAACATTTTTATGATTATGGATTATATCCATAAATTGTTCAATTTATATTAGGTATTTTACAATTTTGGAATTATTCATTGCAATTCATAAACTAACCTAGTGTATTCCATTGTATAGAAATGGTGCCCAGTATAAGGAATGGGAACTCCAGAAATACGTATGATCCAAAGAGTAATAAGGATCATATCTTTCACGGTATTAATCCAATTTTTAGAAGGTAAATAGTCTCCCATGTATTTTCAACATATAAAGAAATAATATCATGTGTTAATAAGATAAGTAAAGAATTCTACGAGTCCTACGACCTTGAAGGGAAGCAAGAGAAGAAAAGGATGGAAGAGAGAAAGATAGATAAAGGGAAGAGGGGAAAGAAGGAGTTTCCCATAAGTGATAATTGTGGAAAGAATCACCTTAGTAAATGATTGAAGGGAATGGGATTTTGTTATAAGTGTGGAGAAAAATTACACCAAGTACACGATTGCAAAAGTAAGAAAAAGGTTTCAAATATACAATGCTTCATCTGCAAGGAGTTGGAACACTACGCGAATCAATGTCCAAATCATCAGAGTATACCCCAAATGATGCTATTGGATAATAATCAAGTTATGATACTACCGAAGATGAAGAGAAATGATTATATTTCTTATGATGTTATTAAAGTATTGTGTCATTTGAGTATTGTATTAATGGTGTACATGTTATAAGAATTATAGATTATATAATGATTGTACTGCAGTACTATTTCATTAAGGACTTGAGATTGTGTGAAACCAATAAAAGTGACTCAATATCAGGTTAAATTTTTGGAAAATAGATGGTTGAGAGAAAGATAAACTGTAATATGGTTCGGATACCGAGGTAGTGATTTTGGAATAATACATGATTGATTTGTATAAATTATATTGGATATTCTTGACTACCTTAAAACTGATTAATGATTTGTACATTCCATAATTATTGGAGTTTACAACATTTTTTGATAGAAAGAGTATATCCAGTATTCTATAAGGAATAAGGGAGCATGAATGTAATCAATAAGTTTTTATGGTAATTTAGGATGTTGCAGTGTTTTAAAAGAATACATGATGAAGGTGTTCACATGTTATTACATGGAAAAAAGGATCTTCATTGTGTTTACCTTCCTTATAAGTTTTGGACTGTGAGTTTGGACATAAGTATTTTGGATAAGTCTAGATTGATATCATTTTTGGATTTCCATAAAAAGGATAACTCGGAGGTCGGGCAGCAACCCGTCGCGTCCGGAAAGGCCGTGAGACTTGAACCTACAACTGAAGGGTGACAAGGGTGTATCACCTACCATTGGCCCACGTGATGTCCTGGATTGAATAATGTAGTTTTTTTAAAAAGGTATGGTAGATGAATTATAAATTCAGTTTTTTTGAACCCTATACGAATAGGATAAATAGAATATATTTTTAAGTTCTATTATCTTTTAGAGTGAAATATGAATTTGGGGTAGAAATTAGTTAAAGGATGGAACTCTACTTGTCAAGTATATATATATTTTTTCTTCTCTTATTCTATGAAGAAATTAATTCTTAAAAATTAGGTAAGGGATCTTAAAACCAAAAATGTGTTATCCTAATACCTTATGTTTTGTTGAACCGATGATATTTTAAATCATCATAGATTGATGGCTTGGAGGCCCTCAATTCTACAATTGTTTGTGACTGATGACTTCAATCACTCCCTATAAATATTTATATTTTTCCTTTAATTATTTGTCTCTAATTTCCACCAATGTTCTCCTAATCGAGATCATAATTTAGTGGTGACTTTTTCATTTCCCTTTTCCTCTTATTAAGAATAAATTTTATTAACCCAATTTCCGATGTGGGTTTTCCCACAAAGGTATTTTTTATTTTCAACCTTTTATTTTCGAAGAAAAATTTCAAATAGAGAGGACGCAATTTATTGAAGGAGGGAAAAATGTAACACCCCAAGATTTCATAGTATAATATTTCTTTAAAGTAATTCAATAGCTTTCACTACACGCAACACTGAGTTCAACCGCACCACGACTTACCAAACTAGCCGTTCAAAAGCAGTTATGAATAGTATTAACTGAATTTTGAGCCTTATATAATCCTTATAATTTTAGAATCCATATTATGAGTTTCTTGGACATAATGTAAGAACTAATTCATTTTTTTCAGATAAAAGAAGTATTTTTCAAAAAAATGCACTTTTACCGCCTTTTAATGGTGAAACCTTTTTAAAACCAATATTTGAAACTTTTATATATTCAATTTAAAAAAATAAACTTATTCTTTAGAATCGGGTCATAAGAATTTAGTTTCAATAAATTTTTGGTGTTTTTCTGATAACTTTCATATTTGGGTGACTAGTGAAAATACTATATTTTAACTGAAAACAAATTTTTTAATCAAAATAATTTATAGTGTTAAATTATAAATTTTAATTGTTTGTAAGTATAAATATATTATATTTTTACCATTTAATCCAATTCTGGTCATTATAAGTAATTTCACATTGAAATTGGACATAAACAAGTGTCAATCTTTTGATAGTTATTATTTCTTAAAAACACACTTTTTGGTTTTGACAACGGAAATTAATTTTAAATTAATAAATTCAACTTCTATGTTTTGAATTTGGTAAAATAGACTTAATTTTTTAATTCAGAATATCAAAATTAGCTTAGGGTGAATTTTTGGTATTTTTCTGAAAACTTTTAATTTTTGATGAATAGTGAAAAACACTGAGTTATTGGTTAAAACTGACTTTTTATTTAAATAATTATTTATTTTGTTTAAATTTATTTTAGGTCAAAATAGATACATAATACCTATATAAGTTCAATATAATTCATTGGAGTCATTTTATAATAAGTTTATATATATTAAAATTTTATTGAACTGTTTACCGTCTTTTACCCACCTCCTAGGAGAATTTGCAAATTTGCATAAAACAATTTTTTACCGTTTATGTGGGTTGAATTTCAAAAATATGAGACACACGGTTAACCTCCATAAGTAAAATTTGGTTCAATAAGATGAAAATAATTTTTGGTGAATAGTAACTTTTGACTTTTATTTACCTCGGTTAAAGGTAAATAGGGTAATTCAAGGTAAAAAGAATATTATAATAATAAAAAATTACAATAACATTTGTCTTAACCTTATTAGATGAGTCATGTACGACCATGGAAATCCTTGGGTCGATTTTGGGATCTCATGGAGCCACTTATGAATGATAATGACACTTTATTTTAATTAACTTAAGGTAAAGGCAAAAAAGACAAAAACAAATATCTTTTAGTAAAGAAATTTTTACAAGGGGTTATATAAGTCATATTTTCAACTATAAATATTCATTGGAAAGATAAAAATATTTCCTACATAATGTTATTTTATTTATATTTTTTAGACATTAAATAATTTAATTTATTTATGACACAATGATGATGCAGTAATTACCTTGTTAATGAAATATTAAAATAATTGATATTATAAATATCCAAATAAATGTAATTTGAAACTTTTTATGAATTATAATACTTTTATAGGTTAACATGACATGTTAGGGTTGGTTAGATCAATTTTTTTCGAAGTAATCATGTTGTTATGATTTTAACAAAAAAAACAAATACCAAATAGTGTCAAAATTGACATTAAATAGTTTTTAAAACAAATATTTTATTATTAATTGATATAATAGTTCTAAAAATATAAGGTTTGTCCAAAATACTTATATAATAATATATATGACATTAATGAACCAATTGGGGTTCTATTGTCATTTTATAGTAAGTTTATTAACCATATAATATAAAAATACAAAGAGACATGGTAAATGTCAAACTATTTAACTAAGAGTTAAATCTAAAAGTTAAGGTTAATATGGTGACCTAAACCTATCTAAAACCTATTGGTTGAGTGGTTTTCAACACATCCCCACCTTAGAATTTAAATAATTCATTTCGGATCCATTAGAAACTGAAAATAAATTTATTATAAAATAATATTTTAAGTTTTTTCTAAGGTGCCCCTCACCCCTCTTATAAAAGGGCACTTCCCTTTATCTCAAATTCACACCTAAAAAGCCATTTGGCTCGGTCAACCCCTGCCCAAATATCCTCCCAACTATCCTACCTTCATTCTATAGGCCTTCCTTTGGTCATAAAGCTAACCTAATGAGCCCTTTTGATCCAACCAAAAGGAAGAACCCGAAGAAGAGGTAATGATTTCACCACCCTCTTTCAAGTTCTCTTATTCTTCCACTTACTCTTTATTTTTTGTCTCCATTATAAAATAAAAACTACAGTATATTCTATATACTGTGATTTTATTATAAATATGGCACAACTATATACTCATTATTCTATCCATCTTATGAATGATAATGTCACCATGCGTGCGTACGTACGGCTTACCGTCTCCACGCCATGGTGTAATTTGTTATTCAACACTATGTTATTTGGATGGATATAATGATGAGTAATATGTATATAAATAATGAAAATAACATGATAATTTCTATGTAAAATTAATATACCATCCAATTCTACACCTTTAAGGAAATGATATTATCGCTCGTACGTACGTACGGATTATCATCTCCACGACGCGATGAGATTCATTTCCACGTTCACCATTCATCGAAAATTATAAAAATATATATTACTATTAAGTATGTAATATATGAAATAATAACTCTACTGTAGATATATATTTATATATTTATTTATTTATGTACTTACATATATCTTATTAACTTACATCTGTTCAATACGATATGAAAACAAAAACAGCGTTTATGCGTACGTACAGCCTACCGTCTCCATAAACGGTGTTTTCCATTTCATATATCTATCTATTATAAATATTTATATTCTAAATATATATGATATATGAATCAAGTTTTATATTTTGGAAGTATTTATTTCATTACCTAAATGATGCGTTCAAGAATAACATGTTAAAATACGTACGATAAAGAAAGAGATTATTACCCAAAATGTTAATTTAACATGAAAATCGTTATTAAATGGGTATTATAAATTCATAAATGAATCATGTATGATATAATAAATATTAATATTGTCCTAGTATAATATAATAACATACAGTGGTCATTATACATGAGTTTAAACTTACCCACGACCAAAGGAAATTGCAAGGTAAGGGGTTTCTTATCTCACTTTAAATTCTGTGAGATTTCCATTGTTCACAAATTATTTATTGCATGTGGTGTATTTTGTATTGACATTTGATATATATTATCATGATTCTCTTTATATTCATGATATTTTGTGATTCATTTTGTGGTTATTGACTATTTTTCAAAGGACTCGATTGATTACAATAAGGTAAGGGTTGATTTAACAATCTCTTTATTATCTGAGGTTTTTTTTATATAAATATCTACTGGGACATATTTATTATCCATGTCCTTGTTTCATAAAATATTTTTCAAATGTATTATTTTTAAGGTACCTTTTTACGAAAACATCATTTTAAATGTTTTAAATATTTATTCTTCTAAATAATTCTCATTAATGTCCATTTTTTAAAAATGGTTTTTTAAGGATTTATGTATATGGACATGAATGTTTTTAAAATTTTAATTCCTTTCAAAATTTTCAAAGTGGTATGGGACACTTTGATTCAAAAATGTCTTTAAATTTCTTCCTTTATAAATTGTGTGTCTTTTAAATGTTTTCATGTAAAAGGGATATTTCTATCAAAGATTTTTACAAATAATTTTCATCTATGTCAAAATCCTTCAATGGATTTTAAACTTGTTTGAAATTGATTTATTATGATACAAATCTTCCATATTGTATTGAAGGTTTTGTGATATTTTTGAGTGTGGATGTGTTATTTTTATACCATTTATGGTTTTTGGATAAAGTATTGATATTTCGTATGCCAATTTTAATACGAATGTTTATGTTATGTTTAAACCTTTTCATATGAGGGGGTACTTCTACATAGGGGGTTCTTCTACGTAGTCCTGCAATCAGTTACAACCCTCATATTTTTTTAATTTTGTTAATTTCCCTTTGTCCGTGATGTCTTGGTTTTCCCCTTTACCATTAAAAGGGGGTTTTATCCGAAATCAATAAAAAATTAGGCCTTTGGGCTATTCAATCGGTCAAACCTTTTCATATGAGGAATGCATTAGACTTAGTAAGTGATAGGTGGAGCCCTCTATAGCTCCTCGATGCATCGGTAGGTCTCATGGGACAAACTAGTGTCTTGGCACAAGGCCTTGACAAAATATTATTTGTGGTCTTAGCACAAGGCCTTAACTATGTGGTTATGAAAGTCTGGCATTATGAATTCCATAATTATGAAAGTGGCTATTGATATTGCATGTGATTATTCGACTAGTAGAATATCCATGTGAATAAGTAAATGGCATTATTTGATTTTATTTTTTCCATATTATGTTGAAGTTCAAGTTTAAAAGGCTTTTGTTTTAGTCTTATACATTTCCTTAAATGTTTATGCTTATTTATGAAAGTTTCTTCTAAATTATTCACCCTTACTGAGCATCTGAGCTCACCCCTTTCTATGTTTTATTTTTCCCAGGATGCGAAGAAGTATATTATGACTGACCTATAGGGATAGCCTATGGGATATCAGTGTTGTCTATGGAAAAAAATTTGTTGTAGTTTTCCATTTTATGATGTAATGTAAACCTTATGAATATATCTAGTATTTCCAAGACTACTAAACTGATCGGTCTTTCGGGACTTGATTCCTTTTAATCATGCCAATGTTTTTTAATAATGTACTGACTCTGGGAATCTAAGGTCGGGGCGTTACACATTAAACATCATAATTTATTACATGATAAAGTAGTGTGGAATTCATACATGAAAATCTTTAAACAAAAATTAAATATGAATAAACGTGAATACCCTTGATAGAGAAATGGGCATGGTATTTACTACACAATTACTTTGGCTTGGAAAATCGCGGTGCAATTTCGGCAGCATAACGACGTGACATAAGAACTCATAAAAATGGTTGATGAGAGATAAAGGGGTGTCTCATAATATTTAAATGAAATGTATAGTAAGGGGGGTCATATAGATACATGTCCCAACAATTGTAATGGAATTTAGATTCATGATACAGAAGAATTACTTGAATGTAAATGAGGAGAGAGAAAATCCTTACGGAATTTCAGCATGGTAACGGGTGTACATCGGAGGCATTTAATGAGAGATAAAGGAGTCTATCATCAGTAAAACATAAATATGGAAGTATGGGGGAGGTTAAAAATAATACCCCAACATGTATAATTGAAAATAAAAGGGCATAACAATATTAAGAAACTTGGATAAAAAGAGAAAGGTAGGAATCCCTTACTTTGAAGTGTAGTCCCAAAGGCTTGGGAGAGGCTTGAGAGAGGCTTCTTGGGATCTTGGGTTGCCTTGGGAGGATTCTAGAGAGAGGAGGGTAGGGGTTGATCAAGCTCTAAAGGCTTTGATTGAGGAGGAAGTGGGATCTTGGGTGGGTTTATATAGGAAAAGAGAGGGGATTCTTTATTATTTAGGTTTGGGACACCACATATTAAACTAATAAAAAAACACAAACCAGACCATGGTTTTTGCCCATGTTTTTTTCCAAATGGGATTGTAAAACAATATTTTATAATTCCAATGGCCTAAATTATTAAAATAATAGGGTTTCTTATGTGAAGGTGAGTCACCCTCTCAAGGAAAACAATTTTAAAAACTAAAATGTTTTATAAGTCTTGAAGGGTCTACTAAAGCTTTGTAAAATAAATCAAAAAAAACCCAAAATCAAATTATTTTAATGGTAAAAAAAATATTGACCGAACATAATGTTTATAGTATTTTATTACATCAATATTGGGTCATTATGATGTTATAAAACACATTATATATTTAAACGGTATTTAATTTTTACCCAAAAATTCGACTGTCTCAGAAAATTATGAAGAATTCACCGTAGGATAATTTTAACATCCTGATTCCAAAAATAATATTCATTTTATCTAAATAATTTTCTAACTATTTGAATTTTTACTTTTAAAATAAAAACCGACATTTATCGAAAATTCATGGGTTTTGGAAAAAATAGATTTCAAACCTTAATAAAAATTACAATTGCATTCATAAAATTATACTATCATTTATATTTAATAAAAATTAATTTAATAATAATAATATTTTATTAAAATAGTATTTAATTTGAAAATCCATTAATTCTTCAAAATAGATTTCTTATTTGAATATTAACTAAAAATACTATTTGTGCTTTAAAAACTATTTACAAAGTAACAATAATAAAAAGAATGTATATTCTCAATACAAGAATAATGTACATAATCATAGTACTCAGGTATTGTTACATAACCCCTTAAAACACCCGCATAAGACCTTAGGGTAAGGTGCGCGATGGTGACATACTCTTGGGGTGGCTCGGATAACATTGCTCGAGTGGTAATCTTTATCAACTTCCACTTCTCTCATAGGTGGTTCCGCTTGAGCTTAACGTATTCAAGCTTGGCTTGGGCTTGTTCAAGAGCAAAGCCCAATGACGCCATATCCTTTCCGAGATCTGAAAAATGGGCTTTGTATGGGGCAAGTCTACTAAATGAGCCCATCTCTTCCTTTTTCTGAGTAAATTGGATTTGTTAAAGCCCTATATTTATATTAATCATGTGATCACTATTCAATGGCTATATTGGAAATGGTCACAATTTTTAACAGTATTTTAAAATCCAAAACATAAAACCAAATAAATCCATACATTCTACATAAGAATAATAATACATTTAAATATACCAAGAGTAATTTTCATTAATGAATTTTTGGGTTGTTACAATAACACTTAATTAACCAACAATCATAAAGCACCAAGTCCACATGATAAGCACACAACCATTTCCAACACATTCCAATTCGCTTCAACAAATCAACCATTTATTGAAGACATCCTTTTTCCATTTTTCATGCCCAACCACATTTTAATAAACAACATCTTTATTGAAAACCATCTTTCACAAAACATTTTTCATAATCAACCACTAACGATTTTAAAATCAACATTTTAAAATCACCCAACAAGCCCCTTTTTGCAACAATAACCCATTTTCCCCAAAAAATCCAAATCATCCCCAAACGGGTTTCCAAAAAGATTTTGCGTATCATATTCACAATTAATGTCACGACCCGTCCTCGGGGCCCGTGTCGTGACTACCCCAAGCCCGCCTTCCATAGGCCAGGGGCTGGCGACTAGCACCAAGGCGTAAATCCTGGTAAAAAGGGAAGGCATTGCCTTTGTAAAGTAAACAATCACACAGAGTACAAGCGGAAGAAGTAAACACTAAGTAAAAACTGAGTACAATAGTAAGTGCGGAAAGTAAAAAGGGGCCGGAAATACAAGCCCAACTATAAAGTACAACTCGAAAGGGAAAATAGCGACTGAAAAGTAAAGCTGCTACGCCGAGCTGTCCACTGGAAATCCCACCTGAAGGGTGGGTACAGACAGCTCCTCTGCTCCTCGGGTCCTGCCGTCCGCTCCGAGTATGTCCCGCCCAGTGGTCCACCTCCGGGTACCGCCTCATCGTCACGTCCACCTCTGGGTACCGACTCGTCATATAGTCCACCTCCAGGTACCGTCCAGTCCTCGAACACTCGGCCTCTGTCAGTACTGGTCGTCGTCTGCAACCAACACAACGATGTGCGGGCATAGCCCGTGCAGGGGTGAGTATAACGATACTCAGTAGGGACCCCGAGACCCTCAAGGTCTCACTAAAACCAACAAGGATAACCACATAGAAGATCTCAACAGATAACCTCTACTTAGGTATATGCCCATACATATACCTAAGTTATCAAGTAACCCATCTCAATCATGAGGAAACACAAGGATTGTGAAATCAACGGATAACTACTACCCAGGTATATGACCATACATATACCTAAGTTATCAAGTGACCCATCTCAATCATGAGGTAAACACAAGGTCAAAAGTCTCAGCTCAAACCAGGATTTTCATTATCGAAACCGTAAATGCTGAAGAGCTCCGTCTCTAGAGTGTACAGTGGTCCTGTCACGACTCCGAGGTACTGCTCACTAACCTAAGACTGCTGAAGTACTCCTCCTATCGAGTACCGCGGGTCAGCCACCCAGACACAGTAGTGCTTCCCGCCGAGGTATGTCACCCAAACACAGTAGTGCACACCCCCTAGTAGCCTGCTGAGGTACTCTCCGGACGAGTACCGCAGGTCTGCACAGTCACACAGGTAGTGCTCCGTCTACCATGGGTCTGCACCTCAGAAAGTAGTGCTCCGTCCACTGGGCTAGTCGACTCACTCCAAGTCGTGTCGGTCAAGCAGTCGTCAGGTCTCAGCCAGTTACACGGTCTCCGTACTCCGCACGCTCGTCACTGGGAGGGTCCGCTCCACGAGCTACAAGTCGATACTCCAAGTATCTCAAAGTCCCACAAAGAAGTATCTCAAAGGACCGCCACGTCATAGGGGTCTCAACGCAATAAACGGAGCGTCAATCGGACGCCCGGTCTGTGAGTTATTATCCTTTTTGTCCCAGGGGCCCGGTTGGTTTCATGAGCGAACCAAACCCGGCCGTATCTCAACTGTACCCCGAACTCTCATAGTGTAAACTCATAGGGACCGTTTCTCAACGCGATCACCAACGCCGCTGACGGTTCATCAAACGGACGTTCTGTCAGAAAGATATCAGCTTTTCCGTTCCAGGGGCCCGGTTGGATTTCGGTGCAATCCAACCCGGCCACTATCCATCTGCATCCAAAACTCGGGCGGAGGATGCCAAAAGTTCTGTATCGTCAACAGGAACTCAACGCAACAGACGGCGCGTCAATCGGAAGCCCGGTCTGAGAGTTATTGGCTTTTTCGTTCCAGGGGCCCGGTTGGATTTCGGTGCGATCCAACCCGACCGCACTCCGTCGGAATCCAAACCTCGAGCGGAGTAAGCCAAAAGATCCATCTCACTTAGAGGAATTCAACGAAACAGACGGCGCGTCAATCGGACGCCCGGTCTGTTATTTATTGGCCTTTCCGTCTCACACCCACCCTGGGAAACTTCCCAGGAGGTCACCCATCCTGATCACTACTCTAGGCCAAGCACGCTTAACTATGGAGTTTTAACCACGTAGCCTCCCGAAAAGGAACGTGCACCTTGAGTATAGTATACCGAAACGACCGTCTCGATCCAAGGATCGCGTTGCCGCTGACGGCGAGTCGTTTGGAGGCTCGTAGCCCAAGATACGGGCATTTGACCAAACCGCTCGGTAACGGGGGTTTCGGGCCCGGGCCGTCCCGGCCCGAGACCCCCCGGATGGCCCGAACCGGGTCGACCCGCCCCGGATGGGGTCGACCCGGCCCGGCACAGCTCGGCCCGGCCCGGCGCGGCCCGGCCCGGCGTGGCCCGGCCAGGCACGCCGGTTCGGCGCAAGGCAGCGCGCTGCCAGCTCGGCCGAAGGCCGAGCTTGCTGGAAACGGGGGGCCGCCTGCCCCCCCCCCCCCTTTGTGAAACCGGCCCCCCTCATAATGGGGGGCCAAATAACTGCCCGGGGGGATTAAATTCCCCCGGTTTCCACCAACTCGGCCGGCCCGACCTGGCCGGCCGACTTCTTGTCAACAGGACCGGCAAGGGCCGGTCCTCTTCCGTCTTCCGGCACCGGCGGCCCGGTTGGCCGCCGGTCATCACGATCCGCCGCGGCCCGGAACCGGCCGCGACCTTCGTCATCCGGCGCGGTGCGACGGCACCGCGCCCCTCCGCCGCGGCCCCGCTCCGGCCGCGGCGTCTTCGGTTTCTTTCGACGCGGCGCGACGGCGTCGCGTTCATGATAATTCTTTCCACGGCGCCGCGCAATAATTTCCGTGTGATTCCCGCGTGGTGCGACGGCACCACGCTATCTCGTTTCATCCGCAAGAAACATTCAAGAACAAAGGAGGGGGGTTCGGTCGTGTTTGTGCGGTCCGGTCCCCCCTCTCGTTAGACGATAACACTTAATCGTTCATCCTCAAGTTTGTCATGCTAGAACCAAGAACGGAAAATAATTAAATAAAGCAACAACAAACCCCTACTTTGATATTTGACGTCGCACGTCGGGCGTCGCAGAGAACGGCGTCGCGGAGAACGACGTCGCGGAGATCGGACGTCGATTCCATGGATGTTGGGGTACGTCCGAGGAGGAAACGACATCTCCTCACTTGTTGCGGAGATGAAGAAGGAAGGCGCGTTGTCGTTGGAGAGTTCCCTACGTCGGTGTCTTCTCCCTTGCCGTGGAGGAAAAAGAGGATGAAGAACCGTGATCACCGAGTCGTTCTAAGTTGAGGGATCGATGTTCTTCATCGGAGAAGAACCGTTCTTCACGGAGAGGAGGACGTTCTTCAACGAAGAAGGAGCTTCCTTCTTCTATCACACAAAGGCTCTTTCTCAAAAATCCTCCCACCACAATTCAACCTCCAAATAAAAGAAGGTTTCCCCTTATTTTATTTTAATCATGCCATGCATTGTAAGTTCAAAATTCGAACACTTAATTGATTAAGAGTTTCAATAACTTAATTTAAGTGCTAGTTGGCATGAGTTATGAGGGAGAGAGGGAGAGAAGGAGTTTCAAAATAAAGAGGGAGTTGAGGAGTTTCAAAATAAAGAGGGAGGTGAGGAGTTTCAAAATAAAGAGGGAGTTAGGGGGTTATGGGAAAAGTGAAGGGGTGGGGTTCATGTGGGCCCCACCTCACCTTAAATCCTTCCATGGGTGGTTAACTCCAAGTGGGTCCCACCCCTAACTCCCTTACATAGGTTAAAACCACTTAAGAGAGGGTCAAGTGTTGTAACATAACACTTAATCTACTTAACAAGAAAATAAAAATTGTAGATAAGTTATAAATTAAACTTCCACAATTTTTATCATCTTCTCTCGGATAAACGCAACTCCGGAAATGGCGTTCTTAAGAAATTACCGGCGTTGCGGTTCCATCGGTGCCCTCGGAATTCGATTCCGGACACCGGTTCAAAAGATAGAAATTCCCGCTCGCTCGTTCACTGAACGTACCCGAGCCAAACTTCAGAAATTAATTCCGGGCACACCGGGCCTCGGAATCAGGTGCCGTCAGAAACTGCGTTCTTGTAAAATTCCAAAGAAAATTAAGAAAAAAATTTCCTTGAAATTTCCGGGTCTTTACAATTAATTTCAAGAAAAGCCACTAGTTATAACCAAGTGGAGTTGAGAGAGAAGCCACCTACCTTTAGGGTTCTAGTGAAATCGACCCAGAAGCAACTGCACTACAAATCTGACGAATACACCACCGAAACCACACTAGATTCTCTTCCCTGACATCAAAAAGCCATAAAATCTTCACTTTAGGCTACAAAAACCCTAGATCTACACACAATGGATGTAGATCTAGAGAAAAACAAAGAGAAACCAAGAGAAGAGACTTACCCAGGAGAAACCACCTTCAAACTACCTTAAAACCCCTTTGAATTGCTTCCAAAATGAGTGGGAGAGCCACTCCAACCCTTGAGAATAGAAAATACTGAGTGATGATCGAGTGGGAGGAATTTTGGAGTGAAATAGGTCAATCCTGAGTGAACTTGAATTTAAAAATCCTCTTTTTAAGTGGTCGCACATTTAGCCCGCACAGTTTGGAAAATCGTGCGCTAATTGTGCGCACACTGCTACCTCAAGAGAAGGGGTCCCACACAGTTGTCTCACATGGTTTGGAAAATCATGCGCAGAATGCGGGAAGCCCACTATCCACCCTACACAGTTACCTAGGAATTATGTATGGTTTCCCCTAACTGTTCTCAAATTTTGTGCCCTTAGAAAAGCCTCCAAATTTATTTAAAACCATTACAAACTCTCCCAACATCTTCCCAACACATCCCAAGAACTTTAAACAAATAAAAAGGCATAAAAATTTCTACATACCTCAAATTAGGGGTCCTACATTCTCCCCATCATTATAATTTCCATCCTCAAAAAGTAAAGAACCATCTCGTTTCCAAAAGAGCTCGGGTCATTGCTCGGCCAACTCTTTTTCCCACTCCCAAGTCTCCTTCTAAATATGACTATGCTACCAAAAAACCTGAACTAAACCGATTCTTTTACCACACAAGACTTTCTCTTGCCTATCCACAATTTTCACTAGCACGTGCACCAAGGAAGCATTCGGTTCTAGCTCAACATGATCCCAACGAATGACATGGTTACGATCCGGCTGATAATTTTTCAACTGCGACATATGAAACACATTTTTCACCACACTAAACTATGGTATAAAATCCAACCAATAATCCACCTCTCTAATCCTCTCAAGTATCTCAAAAGTCCTAATATACCTCATAGATAACATACCCATCTTTCCAAACCGACGATGTTCCATCCTAGGAGAGATTCTCAAAAACACATGATTGCCCACCTCAAATGAAAATAGTCGTTGATGATGGTCCGTATATGATTTCTGATGACTTTGAGCTAACTCCATCCTCTTTCTGATCAACTTGATTTTCTATGTAGTATCTTGCACAAAGCTCGGTCCAATCATCAAAGTCTCACCCGTTTCCACCCAACATAGTGGAGAACAACACTGACGCCCATACAATGCCTCAAATGGATCCATATGTATTGAATCCTAATAACTATTATTATAGAAGGAATGCACCAGTGGTAAGTGATCCTCCCATGAACCACCAAAACCCATCACAAAATCCCTTATCACATCCTCCAAAGTTTATATCATCCTCTCAGATTGGCCATCTGTCTAAGGATGATACGACGTGCTCATCGTCAACTATGTCCCAAGGGCTTGCTGTAAGGATTTCTAAAAATGAGATGTGAACCTCGGATCTCTATCTAATTTAATCGAAACTGGAACACCATTCCTCTTTACCACTTCCCAGATATAGATTTTGGATAGATCATCCACCATATGGGATTCCCAAATCGGAATGAAATGGGACAACTTTTTGAGCCGATCAACAAACACCCATATGGAATCATGATTCCTAAACATTCTTGGGAGACCCATAAAAAAATACATTGCTCTTTGTTCCCATTTCCACACTAGCATACATAGGGATTGCAACATGCCTATTGGTCGTTGATGCTCTGCCTTGACCTGCTGAAAAGTCAAGCATCTCGAAACAAACTTGGACACTTGAAATTTCATACCAACCCACCAAAATTGTACTTTCATTGCCTTAGAAATTTTCTAAATTCCAGGATAGATAGCCCACCTGGAATGATGATAAGCTCTAAGAAGTTCCTCCTAAAAATCCACCAGTACCACCACATAATTATGAAAACACAAGACTGAATTCCCATTTTGTTCCCATCCCTCAATGGTCTCCCCACCATTGAGTTTTGACCTCATCACCACACCTTTAGAATCATATTCTTGTGCTTATTTAACCAAATCAACCAAGTTGGGAACCAAGGAAACCAAAAAAGAATACCTCTCTGGCACCCTGGTCCTCACATTGGATATGACTAACATCAACTACCACTGATTCGATGAATATTTCACCACTTGAGCATATGATTTTCTAGTTAATGCATCCACCACAAAGTTTCCCTTACCCTGTGTGTAAATTAAGTCGAAATACAATATCTGGAGGTATTCCATCCATCTCCTTTTCCTTAAGTTTAAATCTCTCTATGAGAAAATATTCTTTAAGATCTTGTGATTAGTAAACATTGTGAATTTCTCACCGAAAAGATAATGATGCCAAGTTTTCAAGTCATGAACCACTAATGCCAAATCCAAATCATGTGTTGGGTAGTTCTTCTCATGAAAACTCAACTTTCATGATCCATATGCAACCACATGATCCCCTTGCATGAGAACACACCCCAACCCTGATCCCAATGCGTCACAATACACCACGTACCCTTTCCCTAGTTTAGGAAAAACCAAGATTGGTGCTGATGTAAGGAGGCCCTTTATCTCTTCAAAGCATTTATGAAAATTCTCATCCCATTTAAATAGGATATTCTTCCTTCTCAAAGCTATCATCAGTGAAGCCAATCATGAGAAATCATGAACAAAACATTGATAATACCCAGCTAGATCAAGGAAGCTCTGTATCTTGAAAACATTATTTGGCAGTTGCCATAAGATAATAGCCTCTATCTTTTCCAGATCAACTGATACACCTCTCACGGAAATTACATGGCCAAGTAAACGAACCTCCTGTATCCAAAAGTCACACTTTGACAATTTGGCATAAAACTGATGATCCCTCAAGATCCCCAACATTATCGCCAAGTTCTGCTCATGATCTACCCTTGTCCTCAAATACACCGGTATATCATCAAAAAATATCACCACAAAAGAATCCAGATATCTTTGAAATATCTAATTCATCAAATCCATGAACACTAATGGGGAATTCATTAGACCAAAGGGCATAACCACATACTCATAATGTTCATATCTACTTTTGATAGATGTTTTGGGAATATCCTCCTTCCTCTCCTGCAATTGATGATATCCTGACCATAAGTCAATCTTGGATAACTATTGAGCTCCCCTCAACTGGTCAAAAAAATCATCAATTTGTGGAAGTGGATATTAGTTATTTATCGTAACCTAATTAAGTCTACAATAATCAACACAGAGCTATAGAGTTCTATTCACCTTTTTAACAAACAAAACCATCACTGCCCACTGAGACGTGCTAGGTCGGATGAACCTTTTGTTTTCAAGATCTTCAACCTACGCTTTTAATTCCCGCAATTCTGTTGGTTCCATATGGTAAGACAGAAGTGAGATAGGACTAGTCCCTAGAAGGAGATCAATCATAAACTCGACTTCTCTCACATGTGGAAACCTTGAGAATTATTTGGTAAATACATCCCTAAATTGATCCACAACCACTAGAAAAACTCTTTACTCAAATGCTTCCACTGATTCCAACGACAATGCCTCTAACTGGTATGAGATCGTTCCAATAGCTAGTGCCAAAAAATCTATTACACCTAGCTTTTCATTCTTCTACCCTCTAATGAGATGTTAAATTCCATCCTCTGCCATAAAACTAACTGTTCATGCATAGCAATCGATGTGGGACTTAAACATCACCAACCAATCCATTCCTAAGATTATATCATAAGCATCCATGTCAAGAACTGAGAAATACCACATCAATTCAATGTCACCCACAACTAAACAGAACGCTCTACATAAGAAGACTCAACACTCTCTTTGACCTAGAGGAGTTTGTAGTTTCAAAACACAAGGCATCATTTCCACATGTAAACCCAACAAACTAACAGCACGAGAAGAAATAAAAGAATGTGAATCACTCGTATCAAACAAATCTTGCATCAATGTGGAATTTAAAAGAACCGTACCTCGCACTGTGGATGGTCCAGACTGATCATTCATCACAATTTTTTCAGCTCTGAACAACTACTTGTTTTCCACGCTCTACTCTTTATTACCCTGTTGAGGTGTCATGGTATTGTCGGAATCACCATGACCAACTTTACTCTACTGACGAGGGGTATGCTTCTGCCCTTGTCCCATCGAGGCATAAGACCCCTGCGACCCCTAAGGAGTGTCATGGACACCCGAACTCAGAGCATTCTGATAATAACACTAAATATTCTCCATCTTTTTACAATTATGGCATAATCAAGGTTGTGTCATACAATCTCACTTGATGTGCTTCATAGATTCACATTGAAAACATCTCGGCTTACTCTGAGGCTTTAGAGGAAGATTCACCGATCCTACCATTGTATTTTGAGTCGTACTCCCACCCTGCAAATAAGTGTCCCTCTTTCGCTTGAACCCAGCATTTGATTTCTCACTATTCCCCATGGGTACCAATATACTTCCCCCTCCTTTATTCCCCAAAATATCTCACTCATCAACCGTAGCTCTATTCACCATTTCTGTGTAATCATTTATACACAGCACCACTATCTTGCAACAAATTTCCTGGTTCAACCTAGCTTCAAAAAATCATGCCTTCAATAATGTACTACCCACCACCTCATGTGAAAACCACATTAAGTTCATAAAATTAGCCGCATATTCTATTACCAATATGTTCCCTTTCTTCAAACTGAATAAATACATTGTACGCTGAATCCTGAACATATGAGGGTAGAATTGTTTATTAAAAAACTCCTCAAAGCCCTCCCATTTCACACCTTGGTCCGTCCTAGCTTGGACTGCCAGCTCCCACCACTAAAGGGAAAGATCTTCCAACATATATGTGGATAACTTCACTTTCAACTCTATCGATGTTCCCAAGAATTCAAATATACTATTCATTTTTTTCAGCCATGCTTCAGTCCATTCTGGCTCCAAATCACCCCTAAAGATGGGTGGATTATGTCTTTGAAACTGAACTTCATGATCCCCATGCTTTGATTGATCTTATTTATTATCACCTTCCATAGCTTGGAAATCTTGAATTATACTCTGCACTAGATGTTGGTTCACCTGGGGCTCAGGTGCAACCACATTTTCAGAAGTTTCCTTCAGTTTGTTTCTACGATGCCTACCCAAATTTATTTCTATCAATACAAAAACAACCATAAGTTCACTCCCTTATTATAAAAGGCATAAAATTTTCAAATTCAATGCATTGAAACTATCACAACTAGGATTTCCACAAGTTCAAATTTCTCACATTGCACTATTTTGAAAAATCCCCCATGTTTTGAAAATCGACCCATTTTTAAAATACCACATGTTTCCAGGTTTCAAATCCTTCTATTTTGAAACCCAATTCAGATTTTCAAAAATACACACATTCATACCACATCATAAATCATTATACCCCATTGAGATGTGCATCCTAGTGGGAAGTCATTTCTATCATGCATGTCATGGTCATCTCATTGGCTACACCCACAACAATGAGATTTCCATTTCCTATAACTGTCTCCAAAACACTTATGTACCCAAATTCCTGGTAACTAGAAGTTCAGCATAAAAGGGTTAGTTGCATCTTTTTATTCTACACATTACAAGTTCTGACAATCCTATGCCTTGCTACTATCCTGACTCAAATAATAGTCCAAGAACGAATATCAACACTAATACCAACAATCAATGCCAAAGGACCGAACAACTACTCTCACTTGAAAGCCAAGAACTGAAAAAATTGATACCACTTGTAACATCCTGCCCTATCCCATTGGCTTGGGAGGGTGGAGGAATGCTACTTGGCCTTAAGCGGTGTTCCTAGGGCACCAAAGGCTGGAAATAAAATTCTAGGGCTTCAAGAATACTTGGGGAACGATTTTCCTTTTTGAATTGAACAACCGACCAAAAAATCCACTACTCACAAAACTACATGATGCATGTTGATATAGAAACCCAAACCATACATTTCCAAAATACAACCAAGTTGTTCTATAACAATTCCCAAATTCTAATACAACCAAAAAAAATCAGAGTACCAAGAGGAAGACTACACCACAAGACCCCAAAGGACTAGGACACCATTCATAACTCCACACCAAGATCCATGCTCTAAGAACCACAACATCACCAAAGCATCATGCTGAACCGCTAGCAAAATGAGATGCTTCACTCTTACTTGTGTCTCGGAATACAACATCTGCAAAAGCACCCAAGTGTAAAAGTAGGGGTGAGTAATAATACTCAGTCGGATTTCCCCAAATGACTTCCCTATACACTCCACTAGGATAAAACAATTAGAAAATTTCTATAAAACATTTTATATAAAACATTAAATAGTGCAAGAACTTACAACAAGACAAACATTCTTTTACCAAGCCATTTCCACCCAAATGAACACAACACATAGGAAATCCACACAACCATTCCACAAACCATTTACCATTTCACATTAGCACACCCATTTCCATCTTGCACAAAAACACACAATAACCAAACAACCATGGTGGAACTTCCCGTCCAAACCCATTTACTTCATTCCAAAACTATAGGTACTTCCCACCCACTCATCCTTTGATGGTGGCCCTTCCGTCCACTATCCATCATCTTTTTATAGTGGTACTCGCCGCCCACTTCACCCACAAGTATAAATCACATAACACTTAATCAACCAACAAGTATAAAGCACCAAGGCCACATGATAAGCACACAACCATTTCCAACACATGCCAATTCGCTTCAATAAATCACCCATTTATTGAAGATGTTCTTTTTCCATTTTCCATGACCAACCACATTTCAATAAACAACGTATTTATTGAAAAACATCTTTCATAAAACATTTTTCATAATCAAACACTAACGATTTTAAAATCAACATTTTAAAATCACCCAACAAATCCCCTTTTGCAACAATAACCCATTTTCCCCAAAAACCCCAAATCATGCCCAAATGGGTTTCCAAAAAGATTTCACACATCATATTCACAATTAATTTCAACAAAAAAAAATTAATTGCAACCAAATATACTAGTTATAACCAAATGGAGTCGAGAGAGAATCCACCTACATTTAGGGTTATGGCGAAATTGACCCACAAGCAACCACACCACAAATCCAGTGAACGCACCACAAAAACCACTCTTGATTCTCTTCCCTAACATAAAAAATCCCTAAAATCATAACTTTAGGCTACAAAAACCCTAGATCTACACACAACATATGTATATCTAGAAACCAAGAGATAGGGGAGAGTAGATCTAGAGAAAACTAAAGAGAAACCAAGAGAAGAGACTTGCCTAAGAGAAACCACCTTTAAAACACCTTGAAACCCCTTCAAATTGCTTCCAAAATGAGTGGGAGAGCCCCTCCAACCCTTGAGAACCAAAAATCATGAGTGAGGCTTGAGTGGGAGGAAGTTTGGAGTGAAATAGGTCAATCCTGAGTAAACCTGGATTTAAAAATCCTCTTTTTAAGTGGCTGCATGGTTAGCCCGCACGGTTTGGCAAACCATGTGCTAACCATGAGCACGCAACTACCTCAAGAGAAGGGTTCCCAAATGGTTGTCTCGCAAGGTTTAGCAAACCATGTGCAGACCGTGTGAATTCCACTGTCTCCCCCTACACGATTACCTGGGAATTCTGCACAGTTTCCCCTAACTGTACTCAAACTGTAAGCCCTTAGAAAGCCTCCAAATTTATTTAAACCCATTGAAAACTCTCCCAGACTCTTCCCAAAACATCCCAAGAACTTTAAACACATAAAATGAATAAATAAATTCTACATACCTCAAACTGGGGGGGTGCTACATTCCCCCCACCATTATACTTTCTGTCCTCAAAAACTAGAGAACCATCTCATTGCCGAAAGAGATCGGGTCATTGCTCGGCAATCTCTTTCTACCGCTCCCAAGTCTCCTTCTGAATCTGACCATGATTCCAGAAAACTTGAACTAAATTGATTCTTTTACCACATAATACTTTCTCTTGACTATCTACAATTCGCATTGGCACATGCACCAAAGAATCATCTGGTTCTAACTTAACATGATCCCAATAAATGACACGGCCATGATCCGGATGATAATTTTTCAACTGTGACACATGAAACACATTTTGTACCACACTAAACCATGGTGGAAAATCCAAATGATAAGCCGCATCTCTAATCCGCTCAATTATCTCAAAAGGCCCAATATACCTCGTAGATAACTTACCCTACTTTCCAAACCGCTGATATACCAACCTATGAGAGATTCTAAAAAACACATGATCACCCACCTCAAATGACAATGGTCGTTGACAACGGACTGCATATGATTTATGATAACTTTGAGTCGTCTTCATCCTCTTTTTGATCAACTTGATTTTCTCCATAGTCTCTTGGACAAGGCTTGGTCCAATCATCATAGTCTCACCCATTTCCACCCAACATAGTGGAGAACAACATGGATGCACATACAATGCCTCAAATAGAGCCATATGTATTGAAGCCTGATAAGTGTTATTATAGGATAACACCACCAATGGTAAGTGATCCACCCAAAAACCACCAAAATCCATCACACAAGCCCTTAGAATATCATCTAAAGTTTGTATCGTCCTCTCAGATTGGCCATCCGTATGAGGATGATATGTTGCGCTCATCATCAATTGTGTCCCAAGGGCTTGCTGTAAGGATTTCCAAAAATGAGATGTGAACCTCTGATCTATATCTGTTACAATAAAAACTAGAACACAATTCCTTTTTACCACTTTTGAAATATAGATTTTTGAAAGATCCACCACCGTATGGGATTCATGAATCAGAATGAAATGGTCCAACTTTGTGAGTTGATCCACAATCACCCATATGGAATCATGCTTCCTGACCGTTTTTGGGAGACCCATCACAAAATCCATTGATATTTGTTCCCATTTCCACAATGGGATACGTAAGGAATGAAACATGTATGTTGGCCACTGATGCTCTACCTTGACCTGTTGACAAGTCAAGTATCTTAAAAAAACTCGACCACTTGCCTTTTCATGCCAGCCCACCAAAACTGTGCTTTCAATGCCTTATAAATTTTATGAATTCTAGGATGGACAACCCATCTGGAATGATGATAAGATCTGAGAATTTCTTCCTAACAAGCCACTAGTACCACCATCTGATTCTGAAAACACAATACTGAATTCCCATTCAGTTCCCAGCCCTTGATGGTCTCCCCACCATTGAGTTTCGACCTCATCACCGCACCTTCGGAATCAGATGATTGTGCCTCTTTAACCAAACCACACAAGTCAGGAACCAAGTAAACCATAAATAAGACCACTATGGAACCCTGGTCCTCACATTCCAACCACATGTCGGTTATGACCGACATCAACTGCCACTGATGCGATTCTTGTTTCAACACTTGAGCATATTATTTTCTACTTAATGCATCTGCCACCTAGTTTCCATTACCCAGTGTGTACATTAAATCGAAATCAAACATCTGGAGGTATTCCATCCATCTCTTTTACCTCAAGTTCAAATATCTCTATGAGAAAATATGCTTTGAGATCTTGTAATTAGTAAATACTATGAATTTCTCACCAAAGAGATAATGACGCCACATTTTAAAGGCATGAACCACTTACGCCAACTCCAAATCATGTGTTGGGTAGTTCTTCTCATGAAACCTCAACTGTTGTGATCCATATACAACCACTTGATCCCCTTTCATGAGAACACACCCCAACCTTGATTCTGATGCATCACAATACACCATGTACCCTTTCCCTGGTTCAAGAAAAACTAATATTGGTTCAAATGTAAGGCGACCCTTTATCTCTTAAAAGCATTTCTGACATTGTTCATCCCATTCAAATAGGATATTCTTCCTTGTAAAAGTTAACATTCGCGAAGCCAATTGTGAGAAATCATGAACAAAACGTCGATAATACCCAGCTAGACCAAGGAAGTTCCGTATCTTGAAAACATTCTTTGGCGGTTTCCATGAGATAATAGCCTTTATATTTTTCGAATCAGTTGAAACACCTCTCTCAGAAATAACATGTCCAAGGAAATGAACCTCCTGTATCCAAAAGTCACACTTTGACAATTTTTCATGAAACTGATGATCCCTCAAGATACCTAACACTATCACCAAGTGTTTCTCATGCTCTACCCTTTTCCTCGAATACACCAGTATATCATCAACAAATACCACCAAAAAAGAATCTAGATATCTCTAAAATATTTAATTCATCAAATCCATGAACACCGTTGGTACATTAGTTAGACCAAAGGGAATAACCACATACTCATAATGTCTATATCTACTTCTAAAAGTTGTTTTGGGGATATCCTACTTCCACACCCGCAATTGATGATATCATGACCGCAAGTAAATCTTGGAGAACCACTGAGCTCCCCTAAACTATTCAAACAAATCATCAATATGTATAATTGGATATCGGTTCTTTATCATAACCTGAATAAATCTACGATAATCAACATAGAGCCACAGAGTTATATCTACCTTTTTAACAAACAAAACTGGCGCTGCCCACGAAGACATGCTAGGCCAAATGAACCCTTTGTTTTTAGCTCTTCCAACTACACTTTTAATTCCCAAAATTTTGCTAGTTCTATATGGTAAGATGGGAGTGAGATAAGACTAGTCCCTGGAAGGTGATCAATTGTAAACTCCACTTCTCTCATGGGTGGAAACCCTGAGAATTATTTGGGAAATACATCCCTTAACCGATCCACAACTGCTGGAAAAAAAATTTCTCACTGATGCCAACAACAACGTTGTTAACTGATATGATACCATTCCAACAGCTGGTGCCAAAAAATCCATTGCACCCAACTTTTCATTCTTCTCTACTCTAAATATATGTTCAATGCTATCCTCCATTGTAAAACTAACTGTTCATGCATAGCAATTGATGTGGGCCTTAAACATCACCAACCAATCCATTCCCAATATTATATCATAAGCATCCATGTCAATCACTGAGAAATCCCACATCAATTCAATTCCGCCCACAACTAAACAACATGCTCTACATAAGAAGGCTCAACACTCTCTTTGACTTAGAGGAGTTTGTAGTTTCAAAACTTAAGGCATCATTTCCACATGTAAACCCAACAAACTAACAGCATGAGAATCAATAAAAGAATGTGAAGCACCCATATCAAACAAATCTTGAATCAATGTGGAATTTAAAAGAACTGTACCTTGCATCGTGGATGGTCTCGACTGATTATTCATCACAATTTGTTCAGCTCTAAATAACTACTTTATTTCCACGCTCTGCTCTTTATTACCCTACTTAGGTGTCATGGTATTGATAAAATAACCATGATCAACTTTACTCTACTGACGAGGGGTATTCTATTTCTCCCATCCCATCGAGGCATAAGACCCCTGAGACCCCTGAGGAGTGTCACAGACACCCGACCTCAGAGAATTCCAAAAATAACGCTGAAGATGCCCCATCTACTTACAATTATGATATGCTTAAGGTTGTTTCATACAATCCCACTTGATGTGCCACGTAGAGCCACACAGAAAACATCATGGCTTACTATGAGGCTTCAGAGGAAGATTCACCAATCCTGTCATCGGATTCTGATCCATACTCCCACCCTGGAAATAAGTGCCCCTCTTCCGCTTGAACCCAGCGTTCAAGTTCCCACTATTCCCCATGAGTACCAACATACTTCCCCCACCTGTAGCCCCTAAAAGATCTCTCTCATCCACCATATCTCTATTCATTATTTATGTGTAATCATTTATACACAACGATGCTATCTTAGAACAAATTTCCTGGTTCAACCTAACTTCAAAAATTTGTGCCTTTAACGATGTACTACCCTCCACCTCGGGTGAAAACTGCACTAAGTTCATAAACTTATCCACATATTCCATTACTAACATGTTCCCTTGCTTCAAACTAAAGAAATTTGTTGTACGCTGAATCCTGAACGTATGAGGGTAGATTTTTTTATTAAAAAACTCCTCAAAGCCCTCCCATGTCACACCTTGGTCCATCCCAGCTTGGACTGCCAGCTCCCACCACTGAAGGGAAAGATCTTATAACATATACGTGGATAACTTCACTTTCAACTCTGTCGGTGTTCCCAAGAAGTCAAATATCCTATTCATTCTGTTCATCCATGCTTCAGCCCTTTCTGGCTTCGAATCACCCCTAAAGATGGGTGGATTTTTCCTTTGAAACTGAACTGCATAATCCCCATACTTTGGTTCATCCTCTTTATTCCCACCTTCCACAGATTGGAAAGCTTTCACTATACTTCGCACTAGCTACTGGTTCACTTGGGGCTCAGGTGCAACCATATTTTCAACAGCTTCCTCCAGTTGGTTTCTACGACGCATAATCGGTGCCACTTCTATCAATACAAAAACAACTATAAGTACCACTACCTTAAAAGAAAAGGCATAAAATTTTCAAATTCAATACATTGAAACTATCACAACCATGATTTTTAAAATTTCACATTTCTAATGTTGCACTATTTTGAAAAATCCACCATGTTTTGAAAATCGACCCATTTTCAAAATACCACAAGATTCCATGTTTCAAATCCTTCCATTTTGAAACCTAATTCAGATTTTTTAAAATACACACATTCATATCACACCATAAATAATTATACCCCAATGAGATATGCATCCTAGTGGGAAGTCATTTCTACCATGCATGTCATGCTCATCTCATTGGCTACACCCACGACAATGAGATTTCCATTTCCTATAAGTGTCTCCAAAACACTTATGTACCCAACTCCCTGGTAAATTGAAGTTTAGCATAAAATAGTTAGATACATACTTTTATGCTATACATTCTAAGTTCTGACAATCTTATGCCTTGTTTCCATCCTGACTCAAGGAATAGGACAAGAACGAATGTCAACACCAAGACCAACAATCAACGCCAAAGGAACGAACAACTGTTCTCACTTGAAATCCAAGGACCGAACAAACTGATACCACTTGTAACATCCTGCCTCATCCCATTGGCTTGAGAGGGCGGAGGAATGCTACATGGCCTTAAGTGACGATCCTAGGGCACCAAAGGCTTGTAATAAATGCTGAGGGATTCAAGAATAATTGGGGAATTATTTTACCTTTTGAATTAAACAACTAACCAAACAATCCACTACTCACAAAACTACATGATGCATGTTGATATAGAAACCCAAACCATACATTTCCAAAATGCAACCAAGTTGTTCCATAAAAATTCCCAAATTACAATACAACCAAACCAAAAATCAGAGTACCAAGAGGAAGACTACACCACAAGACCCCACAGTACTAGGATACCATCCATAGCTCCACACCAAGATCCATGCTCCAAGCACCACAACATCACCAAAGCATCATGCCAAACCACTAGAAAAAAGAGATGATTTACTCTTACCTGTATTTCGGAATACAACGTCTGCAAAAGAACCTAAGTGACAAAGAAGGGGTGAGTAATAATACTCAGTAGGATTTCCCCAAATGACTTCCCTACACATGCCACTAAGATAAACCCGTTATCACATTTATATAAAATAGTTTATATAAAACATTAAATATTGAAACAACTTACAACAATCCAAACATTCCTTTACCAAGACATTTGCACCCAAATGACCACAACACATAGGAAAGCCACAAAACCATACCACAAACCATTTAACATTTCACATTAGCACACCCATTTCCATCTTTCACAACAAAACACAACAACCAAACAACCACAGTGGAACTTCTCGTCCAAACTCGTTTACTTCATTCCCAAACTAGTGGTACTTCCTGCCCACTTATCCTTTGATGGTAGCCCTTCCATCCACTATCCATCCTATTTTTATAATGTTACTCCCTGACCACTTCACCCACACAATTCACACAATCCATAACACTTAATCAACCAACAAGCATAAAGCACCAAGTCCACACGATAAGCACACAACCATTTCTAACACATGCCAATTCGCTTCAATAAATCACCCATTTATTAAAGACACCCTTTTTCCATTTTCCATGCCCAAAAACATTTCAATAAACAACATCTTTATTGAAAATCATCTTTTACAAAACATTTTTCATAATCAACCACCAACGATCTTAAAATCAACATTTTAAAATCACCCAACAAAGCCTCTTTTTGCAACAATAACCTATTTTCCCCAAAAAAAACCAAATCATCCCCAAATGGGTTTCCAACAAGATTTCTCACATCATATTCACAATTAATTTCAAGCAAAATAAATTAATTGCAACCAAATCCACTAGTTATAACCAATTGGAGTTGAGAGAGAATCCACTTACCTTTAGGGTTCTGACGAAATTGACCTACAAGAAATTGCCCCACAAATCCAGTGAACACACCACCAAAACCACTCTAGATTCTCTTCCCTAACATAAATAATCCCTAAAATCATTGCGTTAGGCTACAACAACCCTATATTTGCACACAAAGGATGTAGATCTAGAAACCGAGAGAGAGGGGAGAGTAAATCTAGAGAAAACCAAAGATAAACCTATAGAAGAGACTTACTCAATAGAAACCACCTTGAAACCCCTTAGAACTATTTCCAAAATGAGTGGGAGAGCCCCTCTAACCCTTGAGAATCGAAAATACTGAGTGAGGCTCGAGTGGGAGGAAGTTTGGAGTGAAATAGGTCAAGCTCGAGTGAACTTGGATTTAAAAATACTCTTTTTAAGTGGTCGTACGATTAGCCCACACAGTTTGAAAAACTGTGCACTAACCATGCGCATGCCACTGCCTCAAGAGAAGGGGTCCTACACATTTTTCTTACACGGTTTGGAAAACCTTGCGCAGAACGTGCAAAGCCCATTGTCTCCCCCTGCATAGTTACCTGGGAATTCTGCACAGTTTCCCCTAACCGTGCTCAAACTGTGCCCCCTTAGAAAAGCCTCCAAATTTATTTAAAACCATTCCAAACTCTCCCAACATCTTCCCAACACATCCCAAGTACTTTAAACACATAAAAATGCATAAACAAGGGATAAATATCTCAAACCAGGGGTGCTGCATTGATGGAAATGATATAGCCTAAATAAATCCATGGTCATAGTGTTCTATAGGCAAGTTTAATTTCTGGGAAGTCAAATAATGATAAATAGAGCACATGAGTTGATGGAACCTACATGTAACCCACTTAATTGGAGATATTAAGACAAAGGGATTATATTACACGATAAGCGTTTGTATGAGGTAATGTGTCGTTACGGTATTAACTTCTTTCTCTATGGGTGCCTTGGCATGTTGCTAGACGCTAACCTTGGAATTTAGGTTACTTCACCTAATTCCACTAAGAAAGATGCATAAAGGATCACACACTAAGTGTATCCAGTATCTCAGTTAAATAGTTTATTATTTAACAAGTTGAATAAATATTATTCCCAGTTGTGGTTTAATAATTATTCATGTATTCATGATCACATTTATTTCTTCGCTAGTTATTTGAGAGAATATATTGCACACGAAATATTTATTTATCATCCAATAATGCAGTTATATTTATTTAATAAATAAATAGTCATTATTCAAGTCCCGATAAATATTAAGAAGGATGGGAGGATTGAGTTTAAGGGTTCAGTGAGAAATAATATTAAATATTATTTGATTAAATAATATTTAAATATAACTTGCAAGTTGAGAACATGTCATGGAAATAATGGTATTGTCGTTATTATTTGACATGGTGGTTTCACATGGAATAATAAAATAAATAACGACACTTATGCCAGTTATTTATTATTACCTAGTGAATTAAATTCTCAGTTATGTTATTATTTTCTCATTTATCCTGGGGCAAGAGAATGTTAGCCACAATAGTTGTCCACAAAATTTTGGATAAATCTCTCAATCCTCGATATCTCTCCTTTCTCGAAGAATGTTCTCAAGAACGAGAGTGGCCATCCTCTACCAGATCAGAGAATGCTTTGGAAGCGACTCTCAAGGTGATCGAAGGCGAATGACGCAAGCGCAAGGATCTTCTGTGCTAGCACTTAGAGACTCCTTCAGCGATATCTAGAGATTTGTAGAGCATGTGTGGGTCACCTCTATAGGAGAACTACTCTTGATCTCTACAACACAACGAAGGCGCACCACAGATCTGTGGCCAAACACATCAACGAAGAAAGAAAACCTTAGAGGTATTTCTTTAATTTAATTAAATTAATTATAAAAAAAATATGTTGATCCTCTCTCTGGGTTCTAGGGGAAATTCTTTATTGTCTAAATATTTTATTTAATTCTGTGGATACTAGTGTTTATTGTCTTATTGATCCTAGAATGATCATTGATTACGAAAAAATCAAAGTTGGGCATCGCCCATCCCGCACTTCCGCTGCGCCCGAAACCTTCAATTTTAATTAGGACTTGTTAATAAACATGTAATAAAAGGTAATAATTAAATAATATATGGTATTATATATAAGATTATGGTTATATAATTGATGTATAATAAATTTTTATTTATTATACATGGGGTTCGAACATGTACGAAGAAAGCTGAGACTCTAGGTAAAAGAATTTCATCTCAAATTGTATTCTTTGGGTATGTTATGCACATATCTTATTTTATAAGGTGTATATACAACCCATTTGACATGTTATATCATGAATTTATTTATTTTCATGATATTTAAAGTTTCATTTAAATTTATTGTTTTATGGGGCTTATGATTCAAAAGTTACCAAAGTAGGTAAGGGGATTTTCGTCTTGCTATTATTTTTGTGGGACACATGCTATATTCACCACTTGTTTCTTTTATGTGGTGTATATTCTTACCATAAATTTATTTTATGATGATTCTTATAAAAATTATAGATATTTACATATCCATCTATGTTTCTTTCATTCATGGGTCTTACGATTCAAACATTACCAAAGTGGTAAAGGTTTTAAGTTACGATCTCATTATTTATCGGGATTGTTTATGATTTTGCTTTTGATAATGAAATATTATGATCTATATTTTCTTATCCTATGGTTATTTATAGAAAATAATTATTTCCCTTTCATTGTCCTATCTTTAAGTACTCAAGAGACCGAAAGAATTTTTTTATGAATAATCGAATTTATTTATTTCTTCGATCAAAAATATTTCTTCTCCCATGTCCATGTTTTTTAAAAATGTTTTAAAAAATGATTTTACAATTATACAATGATTTTTTAAAGAGAATTTTACCCATGTTTGACTTTTTGACAAAATGGTTTAAAATTAATCTTCTTATTGTTTTCCGAACAAGGATCTTTTGATTTTTTACCAAAAATGTGAAAGGAATATTTGTTTTAACGTATACGGCGTGAATGGTATTTTCGGCCATCATAACCACTCAGTGATTTAAAGCTTCCTTTATAAGTTTCCAAGGTTATTTTAAAAGAAAATTTTTTCTTTAATATTTGTTAAATTTTTAGATTTTAAATAAGTTTTTTTTCAAAGTGGAAATGCTATTTTTCTCAAGAAATGTTCCAAGTGATCTTTCAAAATCATTTTCCATCTAAGATGACATCCTTTGATGTTACTTATGTTTTACTATGGATATGATTCAATGATACTATCCTTATTATTTCTTTAAATTATTTATGATTATAATGAAAAATATTGATGAAACTCGTTTCTTTCATATGGGTTATGCTTTGAGGAAATTTTTATGAAACTCATATCCTTTTCACAGGTTATGATATGATGAATGTTTTATGATCTTGTTGAACAAAAATGTATAGATTATGTAATAGGTGGGGCATATATCTCTCTCCAATGCATTGGGTAAAAATAAATGTTTTATGAGCTTAAAGGGTACATGGGAGGTTATCCCAATCTCGAAATAGGGCACACAAGCCTTTCTAGAAGGTTAGCCTGCAATGTATGCTCTATAACTTCCTCTCTATAATTCACATAAGCCTTTCTGGACAGCATGGTCTATAAAACATGGAACATGGAACTTGATAAATTGATTCAACATGGATAGAACATAAAATTCCACCTAATGACTTATACAGTAATAAATCACACCAGACCATATCAAAATACCTAAGAACAAATATCAAATCAAGACACGACACTTGACCAATGATGGTAACTTGAGGCTCGGCATGAAGAAGAGTTGGTCTAGCACTCCCCCATATCTACTTCTCGAGCCTCGATGGTCCTACCTCCATACTACTATACTTCTCAAATAACAAGAGATCACTCTCATACCATTTTGTATGGAACATGCCCGGGTCGACCTAGCCTGTCACTTGAGCCTACTCGCCATAAGGCCTGAGGAACATTCCTGGCCACCCCAGGCTGACAACTAGTGCTAAAGCATCAAAACTCATCACGTAGGAATGATTTCACCCTTAGAATCCAATAAAACGCAACAAAGATTCTACTTGAAAAATCCAACAATATGTATATGCACCTTAAACATCCATGCACATCAATAAGCAAATACAATTGATATAAACAACCCAACATAGCATAAAAAGCAGAAAAATATCAAATAAACCAACCATCAATTTATAACCCAAAAAAATTGAGTACAACATCACAAATGAGCCATGATCAAAATATAGTCAAGGCCAGTCAGGCTAATACATAACCAAAAACCCAAATCCAATATCAAAGGATCCCCAAAAATGCTCCACAAGAGCCAACTCTATGTGACCTGCGATCACCACCAACCCCACCCCATGAAAAGAAACTGAGCATCACGACATAGCACTATATGACGTGGTTCCTTTACCTTGTATCCTACAAAACCAAGTCTGCATACACCCAATGGCATATGCAGGGTGTGATTCAAGGCTCAGTAGAATACCACTATGAATCTACATAATATTTTTCTTAATGCAAACCATTAGTTCAAGTTTGAAAACATCATTTTGAGATATATCTTGTTGGAAAAAATTTTATAAAACATTTGATTTTCATTAAATAAGCCAAGTTCCATGAATATCATAAATAAGGAAACCATACACCATAATCCACATAAAAAAGTCAAAACAATGAAGTGGGTTGTAAACATTAACACGTCTCAACTTGATACAACATACACAACATGGGGTTCTAACCTGTGGACCTAAGGTAACTGAGACTCAATCATGGAACACTAGTTGGCATACGTGAACCTAACAATTTCGAGAGCTCTCATTGTCTCATTGGGATCAAAATCCATCTAGTTAGCTCACTCAATCTAATTGGACCACAATCCCTAGCCAGTTGATAGTTTACACTAGGGGAGCACTCGGTCGAGTTACTAACACACGCCCAATGTCTCCCATGCGCAACCACACTATTCATATAAATAATAAATGCTCGTAGTTCACAATCAAGGAAAACGTCAATCCTCATTGAAAACTCTATTTAAAAACCCATTTGGACTCAAAATCCTCTTGGCAACATTTTATCAAACGCCTTATAGGTGAAAACTGGATTTAAAGAGAAAACCACTTGAAATCACCATTTAATCCAACATAATCCAAGAACAACATCAATAACCATTCACCCTCAATAAATCAACACAAGCACATTTTATCAACACAACTGAAGGAAATTCCAAGAACCCTAGGTGTACCAAAGGAAAGGAAGGTTATGTAGAGATGCCAACCTCAAATTCAAAATGAACTCATTGTGTTTATTTAAATCCACAAGAATCAAAAAAGTGCGATCCTCACAAGCCTAAGAACCGAAGAAAACTCAAGCCACAAACTCGACCACTATGGCGAGCTAGGGGAAAAACATATGAAAGAAAAGGGAGAACAATGAGGTATGAGATGAAAGGAGGATAAATCCATGAAAAACATGAGTTCACCTTGAAGGAAATTGCTAGAACAAAGAAGAGACATCAAGGAAGCAAGGAGAAGGGTAACTCCATGATCGGGAACTCGGCATCTTGCGAATAAGGGGAATATGGGGGGATATGATGGTAAAAATGCATGAGAAAAAATGTAATTTTACTATTTTTAAAATATGGGCAAGTTAGGTCACGATACGACCTTTCTAGTCGCGGTGCGACACACGTTCTAGAAAAACAACCCCTTTGCCAGGGTCTCGTCGCAGCTCGACCCTCCGCTCCTTGTGATGAGACACGCCTCACTAGACCCCCCCCCCCCCCCCCCCCCCCCCCGCACCCCCGCCTAGGCCTTGGCACGACGCAGCCTCCCCTAGTCATGGTGTGATGAAAACATCCCCAAAATCAATGAAAAATAAGGAAATTAAGGAAGAAATACCAAAAACAACTAAATAGTAAATTTCGCATGTGAAAGCGGCATTGTGGTTGTCACATTACTACAATCACATTTGCTCCAGAGAATGAAGTGGATTTATTTGATTGAGTTTATTGATTACTCTTCGGGGATTGGTGGAGGAATATTTTGTTATGTAACGATTGAATTTAGAGGGAAAAATTGAGTTTAACAATATTCACCATGAAAAGTAAAACTTACCTTTTAATATAAACATTTTTAGCATATTATGAAGTGGATGGAAGACTATTGAAACCACAAAACTATTTTGAAATCTCATTGTTAATTGTAAAGGAATGATGTTGATTGAAGATGAGAATGATGATGTACAATCATGATACAATGAGAAAAAAAACCATACAAGGAAACAAATATAAAGATCAACAGGGGCCAATTTTTTTATCAGGTTATCATGTCAACATAAAAATATTATCAACAATTACGATTAATCCATATATTTCATATCAAATTCAAGAAATATGAACGTGAAAGGCAAAAATATCAATACCTGAGAATTTATCATCCCCGGGATTGTGATTTACTATAATTTTTTTTTTTTTTGTGTTATGTTTTGGACGTAATCAATATAGTATAACTGATTTTATTTTGTTAAAAATGAAAATTGATTTATTTTGTTATATGACATGTACGATCAAATCTCCATTTCACTTACATTTTATGTCCCAAAAAATCGAACCGAACTCAGGGTGAAAACATTATGATCAGAAAGTTTAATTTTAATTTTAACATTTTTTACTTAATTTGACGGCTCCCATTTTCATAAAATATGATCGACAAAAATCCAAAATATCAGTTCATAACCATAAACAAACAAAATTCTATCGCTAAAAATTAGGTAGAAATTAAAAAAAAAAAAAACCCAAACCGAAGACCATGTTTTTTTTTTTTTTAAAAAGACCAATAAATTCCCCTGCCCCATCCTCTGCACCCGCAAAGACCTGCAGTGATTCAGAGGACGAAGCCATTAGCAATGGCGTGATTGGTGCTCAGATTCGTAGTTCCGTACACCGGCAGTTCCTGCGGGTATCTTCCGATCCCCGCCACCTCATCATCCAGCTCGAAAAGATCCGAGCTTGAACAGCTCTCTGTATCATCTTCATCGATCACGCCGCCGGAGATGCCGCCGCCGCCGACGCCCCTTCCCCACCTCATTCCACCGAAGCCCCGTCTCTGCTTTTCATGAAAACCACCGGGAATGTACCTTCCGGCGACCTTTTCCACCGGACCGGCGTTTCGAGTTCTTTCCATGGATGCCCTGTTTTTGATCTCCCAGTCTCGCCGCAGAGTGGGCATCGGCGTCAGCCAGGGATCGGCGTTCCCCTCGCCGTAGAGCGATTTCCGGCCGCATCGCCGAGGGCCCTCGCCGTCGATCACGCCCACCGGATAGAACCGCACGGATCTTTTGGCGGAGCCGTCGTCCCTCTGTTTCCGACCCCCACCGGAGACAGAGCAGCTAGCCGTTTCCCTGGTCAAACAGGCGGTCGAGAATGGGGAGGTCAGTTCGTGAGGGAGTTTTGATTCCTGCCGGAAATGGCTTTCACCGGCGGCGGAAGGCTTGGCGGGCTTCTTGGAACCGAAGAACGAATGGAGGAAGGCGGCGAGGCGTCCTCGAGGGGAGATCGGCGGCGCCGCCTTCTTCAAGTCGCTGTACATTTTCAACGCCCTGGCTCTGGTTCTCGCGAACGGCCCTTCCGCCTTCCGCCGCGGCCGCGAACGGAAGCCCGCTTCCTCCGATACGCCGGAGACGCCGCCGCCGCCTGCCGGGGAGGATCTCAAGCCCGATGGCCTCGGCTTCGACCTCCGAGATTTGAACTCCGTTTCCGGGGTGGAAAACACCCCGCCGCTGCAACTGGAATCCGACGAGGAAGACGACGACGACGAGCCGGAGACCGACAGGCTCGAAGCGCTCCCGCGCGAGCCTTTCTCCGGATGGAAGGCTCGCCGGGTGTCCGCCGTGAATTTACTCGGCCTCCCGAAGGGGTCGCCGGCGGCGGCCTTCCGCCGCGGGTTGGGAGGCGCCGCCGTCTGGTCGATCGAGCGGTAGACGGAGTCGAGGAGGGCGGAGGAGAAGGAAGGCCTGTTTCTGGGCAGGGAAGGGAGTGGGGAGTGGGAGGGCGGCATCGCTGCAGATCCCGGCGAGAGGGACGGGAGGAGAGAGGAAGGCGCGTGTTAAGTAGGCGGCGAGTGGCGGGGTGGGCGGGGGGGGGGGGGATTTATTAATTTATTTAAATATATTATGTAGCTTTAAATTGAAATGAGATGATGTGGCACGGCACGTGCGGTGGGGGCGGGTGTTTTGAGGGCGTGAAAAGGCGCGATCCGCAGCCCCGCGTGATTAATTAATGGAAAGCAAAGGGGATCATGTGAGCCAATGATGACGTGGAGGTTTGGATATTTTAAATACGAATCGATGTTCCCACGTGGCGGGGCGGAGGCGGTACTTCCAGGAGGCTTTCTAATTAAAAAATGACTCCTGAAATTATATTTTTTATCAAATAATAGACTTTTATTACATTGCAAAAGTTAATGTACCAATATATCATAAACAAACAGCTGAAACAAAATTTCAGGTTCTCTTGACAAAGTTGAAACAAATGCACTATATTGCAGGAAGCCATAAAAGATGTATCACTGTTGATATGGCATTTGTGTTTATGATATCCTTATTTTTCATGTGATTTTTTTCAAATTTCTAAATATACTTTAATGGTTTTTAATTTTTCTGCTCAAATAATTAATTGTTTTATTAAATTGTAGATAATTTTCATTTGAAGAATTAATTTGAAATGAAAATGATAAAATTGAAGTTCATTTTTTTGCTTATTGATTTTTAGTTTAAGTTGTACTAAGTGTTTTTATTTGACACCTAAGGTGCAACACTGCTTCGGCTTTATGGCAGATGGACTTTGACATGTTTGAGGTGTGTCCCCCCGTGTCCAGGATTTCACCAAGGCTTGCTGAAGCCTTTCTCTTTCTCTACAGATCTTAAATCTTCTCATTGCACCTTGTGCTGAAATATTGCACACTATCGGGTTTAGTAGGAATAGGTGCATGCACGACCAATCGGTTGTCAGTATACAATATGGTATGGCTCAAATAATGATGGTTGTCCGGGATCACTACCACAAAAACGGGTTTTCGCAACGCCGTCTTTTAACATCGATTTTTTTATTAGCATTGATAAATAGGAGTTTTATCGGCGTTTTTTTAGTAGCACTGATAAAGAGGGTCTTTATCAGCGTTTTTTTTTAGCACTGGTAAAAAATTATTTGAAAAAAAATCATTAAAAATAATATATTAATATATAAATATATTTTAATTGATATAAATATAATATATATTTTTTAAATATGTTTTAGATATGCATAAATATACATTTACACTTAATATATAAGGTATTTTGTGAAAATGGCTTACAAAATATTTTAAAAAACATTATTAATTAATAATTTACTAATTATTGTGAGTAATAATCATTTAATAATAATTTGAAAGCCCAAAAAAATAAAAAATTAATAAAAGATCTAAAATAAGTTGAAAACGTAACCCAAATTTCAAATGACCATAATTTTTTATCCGAGTGTCCGTTTGAACTCTACCACATATCAAATTGAACTCTGCGACAACTTCTACGCACTGATGACAGAGTGGAACCCTCTGTCAAATCTTTCAAAGCCATAAAAGGTTCAAAAAGCCTCAAAACCTGGGTTTTTAGTCAAAGTACCCCAATTTTTTAACATTCAATGTATTTTCAGCTTCGTTTAAGGGGGTCTTTTTGCCCCTTTTCAGTGAAGACTAAATTTATTTCAAGATATTACATTCGTATCGATATTATAGTTCCAAAAATTTATCATTTTTCACAATGTACAGTTATTTATAATTAAATCTATAACAATATATACATATTTTTTATATATTCACATATAAAAATCTAATTTTATAAATAAATAATAAAACATATTTTAATATGAAATATATTTCTCAATATATAAGTCTTGTCTAAATAAAAACTAATATCCATTTTATTTAAAATACAAATATATGAATATTTATATACCAATATAGTGTGTGTGTGTGTGAGTGAGTGTTTTAGTGCGTGTCTGTATTAACAAACTGATATATATTATCAATATATTCTCACATATGAATATATGTAATGACTCGGATTTTTCCGGTTTTATTTTTAAAAAAATTATGGAAAGATTTCGAGATAAGGCGCTAAGACGACATGTGATTCTAAGGCCCGGTGTGCCCGGAATGGTTCAACGAAAAATGTTTAAGTTTTTAATAACGCGTTTGAGTGGTTTTCCTGAAAAGGTGAAATAACTCTTAAACGGGTGCCCGAATCAAAAATCGGAGGGCACCGTTGCGTTCAGGATGACTGGTTTACTCTAGGCACGACTTAACTTTAGTCGGCGCGGGTCTCCAGTGATAAAACCCGAAAAGGACATAATCGTAAATAAAATAATAAAATAAAATAATTTTATTTTAAAATCTTAATAACTTATGAACGGTGACTTGCATTGGAAATCTGAGACCACCGATGAATTCATAATGCGGCGTTTTCCTTAAGCGGGGCCTAACATCAACCGGTGCAGGCCGACTGCGAAAGTTAATTTCTGGACATTTTAAAGGGGAGTAAAATAAATTTAAAAAGCTTATTTTATTTCTTTTTAAACGCTTCGCAGCGACGCTGCCACATAGCAACGAGTCAGCCCGTTTCGTTTCTTAAATGAAACAGCGCGGCGACGCTGCAACTCTGCAACGGGCTGACATGTTTTTTTTCTCCCTAATTAAACAGAAATTCATGGTTAACGCATAACCCCAAAATTCCCTCAAAACTCTAGAGAAAGAAGTTGGTGATTCCCTCTCGTTGGCGAACGACAAACGACGACGAACGCCGGCGGATCACGAATCGCGGATCATGAATCAAGGATCGAGGATCGAGGATCGACGAACGATGGCGGCACAACTTTGTTCTTCACCAACGGCTGATCCAAACCTCGAGTTAGAATTCTTGGTATTTTCTTTCCCTGTTCTTAATTCCAACGACGAACGCGGACCAACCCACAACATGTTGATCCGCGGTTCAATCGTTCTTACGGAATGGATAAAGATTAAAGGGAATAGGCTGTTGATTATTCTTCATCGTAATCCTATTGACATGAATGAACCAAAGCCGACACGAACAAGGCCAATGTTCGTTCTAAGGGTGTTCTTGTGTTTATCTCTCTCTTTCTCGTTCTTGCATTTTTCGTTGGCGGACCATCGTGGTCGCAGCGTGTTTTGTCGGGTGGTTCCGAACATGGTCGGACCCCCGGATTGACGGCGAGAAGATTTTGAACACACGACAGTGAAGGTGGCGGCCTGAGCATTGTGGAACAGCTTTCATATCAAGAATCGGAGCACCGGAGCGAACCCGATGGCCCGCGGAAGTGACCACCGGCGCGTCGGCACCGACGACCGGCGCCAAAGGCGGCACGCGACGACAACCGCGTGCAGGTGCACCAATGCACAACGGGCTGCCGGTAGGCAGTTGGAGGCGGCGACATCCCGTAGTCCAGCGGGACGGCGGTGGCGAGATGGCCCGCGACAGGGGGTCGCGGGTGGAGGTGGTAGGAGGTCGTTGACGGAAACCCGCAGCGGCAGCGACCGCGGGTGGCGGCGAAAGGCCGCGACAGTGGAGGGGCGCAACCAGCTAGGCTGTGTCCGGACAGATCGAACTGGCCCGCTCGAGCGGTCCGGGCCGGCGGCGGACCCAGTGGGTCGGACCCGGACCAAACCAACCCCTTTTTACTAAAAGACCTGTAACTTTCAAACCGTGTGCCCGTTTGATGAGCCGTTTGTAGCATTGGGACCCTCACAACAAGACGGTCCTTTTGAGATACTCTACCTGAGTTTTTATGGAGGTTGGCTGATAAAACACTATTTTGTTGAATATTTTATTGGTAATAAATGAAATAATTTCCTCACATTGTGTTAAATATGTTTATTTATAAAATATTTGGGATTTGATCATTCATTTGAAAATTTGGTGAAAATTCCAGTTTTACCCTTAATAGTGCACTGTAGTATTTCGAAGATAAATATTTTTATATTTATTATTTGAATTCGAAATTTTGTAACAGTGTTCCTAACTTCATTTTATACAACTTTCATTCAGGACACTAGAGCTAAAGAGTGCATTTGGATGGAGTAAAGGAGACATTAATCCAATGGTGGGTTGGACTCGTCAGAATGGACATGAGTTCTGTATTTGGGCCATATCTTCTACATACGGGCTTGGATTGAGCCCAAATTTTGGGGAAAGCTCGGGGACATGATTTGGCACAAATAATCCTTCTGTAAGGCCGGTCAATTCATGCGTTTTAGAGGTCAAATGGGCGGTGCAAGTTGGAATAAAATATTTGGCCGAGTTTTTCATTTCACACTTAAAAAGTTATGTATCCCTAGCCCTCACAAACTCTATTTAAAGGGGGTTTTAACTCTTTGAGAGGGCTGGTCGAGGCTTTGGGAAGGTGTGGCCGAAAGGTTGTCTCTTGGGATCCCCTCACAACTCTTGGAAGAAGTAAGCCTTTGTGCAAACCTCTCTTCCAAAAAGGCTCTCCTCTCTCACCTCTTCTTTGTATTTCTTTTCTTTCATGTTTGTTTCTTGAATTTTTCTTCAAATAATCTTCTGTGTTCATCCCTCTTCTTCTTATCTTAATCTTCTTAATTGGGTTGGAATCAAGAGTGGAGACAAGATTGGGTTCTACCCTTTCAATCCGTTGCTTTTGCAAAACGTCTCCACGATGACTACACCACCCATGGAAGAGTAGCTCTTTTTAGTAATCGATCGACCTCTATCCTTCTTCATTCATTTATTTTGAATCAATGAGCTACTGTAATTCACATATTATGATCTATTAATTGAGTTTTTAATTTAAATTAAACTAAGCAAGCAATTGAATAGTTAACACAAAACACGCGAGGTCGGGAATTGTGTGAACTGTGAGAGCGCAACCTTAACCGGTAATTCAAAACCACATGGGATCAATTTGTAGAGTTCAAATATAATCCCTAAACTCAATTAATCCTCATTTCTAGAGTGGTTATGTGCCTTAATTTACCACTGACCATAAGCTAATTTTAGAACATCAATCAAAGCAGGGTGTTGAGATTGCATGTTCCGAAGTTAGCCTAAGGTTAAATTCACTTCAATCTTCGTGGTAAATTTAATTCTCGTAGGGTTCGGGATTTAACAAATTAAGGGATCATAATTAAGTGAATATTAATTTAAATGATAATGATTAATAAATTATTGGAGAGGTAGAGTTAGATCGATTACGCCTTTTAAAATAGATTTCTAAAAAAACATCTTCTTGTTGTGTCATTCTAATCGAAACTTCATTTCAAAATTAAAAACAAAAAAAATGCAATCTTCTTCCAGCAAACTTCTTCTAGATTTATAAACTATAAACAACCACCCCATACTTTCAAGTAGTGTTTTTATTCCCTTTTATTTTGTTTATAGAATACCTCCGAAAAGTTGTTTTAATTCACTTCCTCCTTTGAGAGACGACCTTGGTCAGCCACTCTGCTGCACCTAAGTACCCCAAAATCACACTAATCATTTGAGGGCGCCCACGACAGCGCTCTTTCAAATTGGCGCCGTTGCCGGGGAGGCAAGTAATTATTTCAACCAATTAGAGGTATTTATTTTATTTTACATTTTATTCTCTTCCTCTCTTCTTTCTTCCTTCTGTACCCAATCTGATTTTTCTTCCTCTTCTTTTATTTTCTTCTACTTCTTTTTGGACCATCAACTCAAACTTCTCATTTTTATTTTACTATGGTCCACTTTCTTTCTTTTCATTTTTATTTGATCTATGACACGAACTAATCCCGAATATCTCTTAGATCTTGACCCTGAGATTGAACGTAGCCTTAGGGCTCGAATCAGAAATTCTCAGTCTACGGGAAGTTTCAATATTCAACCAGTTGGTGAATTCCTCTCTTTTGGAAACATTGAAATTGGAAGCTATTCAAATTCAAACATAAAAGAGGAACCAATGGCTGAAAACAATGGAAATGAACTTAATAGAACCATTCGAGAATTGGCTGCACCTGATATTAACTATCAACCAAATTGTATTGCATACCCAAATCTCAAATCGGATTTTGAACTAAAATCTGGGTTAATTCACTTACTTCCAAAGTTTCATGGCCTCTCTGGTGAGGATCCCAATAAACATTTGAAAGAATTTAATGTGGTTTGCTCAACCCTTAAACCAAGAAATGTTTCTGAAGATCAAATCAAATTAAGAGCATTCCCATTCTCACTTGATGGAGCTGCAAAAGACTGGATGTATTATTTACAACCCGAAGATGTAACTTGTTGGAACGATTTGAAACGTCTTTTCTTGCAGAGATTTTTTCCAGCATCAAGGACCACATCCATTCGAAAGGAGATTTCGGGGATCAAGCAAGCACAAGGGGAGTCAATGTATGAGTATTGGGAGAGATTCAAAAAGCTGCGTGCAAGCTGTCCACATCACCAAATCAGTGAGCAACTCCTCATTCAGTACTTCTATGAAGGACTCACACCTATGGAGAGGAGCATGGTGGATGCCGCAGTTGGAGGAGCATTGGTGGATAAGACACCAGCAGCCGCACGTGCATTGATCGACAAGATGACTCAAAACTCCCAACAATTTGGTGATAGAGGTACACCACACGTCAGAGGAGTACATCAGGTAAGTCCTTCTTCTCTTGAAAATCATTTGATTGATACCAAGTTGGAAGAATTGACCACTATGGTGAGGCAGATTGCATTGGCTTAAAAGACATCCCAACCCACTTCTTCAAGGCCATGTGGCATTTGCACCGAGACAAGCCACCCAACTGATTGTTGCCCCCAATTACAAGAGTCAGAGGATTGTGCTGCCATATTTCCTGGGAGACCATATCAGCAACAACAACAACCACAGAATAAGTATGATTCCTTTGCACCAACATTTAACCAAGGATGGAAAGATCAACCAGACATGAGGTATGGCTCTGGACAACAACAAAGGCCCCCTTTTCAACCAAACTTCCAGCAACCTCCGCTTTACCAACAGGGTTTCCAACAACCCCAAAGGAGATTTGAAGCCTAAGCATCAGCAAGTCAGCAACAAGGGAATCCTCCACCAAAGGTAGATTCTAATACTGATGATCTTTTGAAGCAAATTGTTCTTAATCAACAGAATGAGCTGAAGAGTCAAAGTTCAGAGCTGAGGGAGTTGAAGACTTAAATGAGCCAGATTGCCACCGCCCTCCATGAACTTGTAAGTAAGAATTCCGGAAATCTACCTTCCCAACCCACTCCAAATCCAAAGGGGAATGTTAGTTCCATCACATTGAGAAGTGAGAAGCAAATGAACGATACATCTGTACCTACCATTCCACCGGGATTCACCTCAACTCCAGAGAAGCCGCATTCCAAACCAACTGATGAGCAATCCATGGAGAAAGATAAAGGTAAGAAAAAGATTGATGATGTACCTCCTAAACCCATTCCTTTTCCAAACAGGGTTGTTCAAACCAAGAAGATGGCTGAAGAAGTAATGAAAAAGGAGGTTTTGGACACATTCAAGCGTGTGGAGATCAACATTCCTCTACTTGAAGCCATTAAACAAATTCCAAGGTATGCGAAATTCTTAAAAGAACTTTGTACCAATCGAAGAGGGCTAAAGGGAAATGAGAGGATCAACCTTGGAAGGAATGTATCTGCACTCATCACACCAACCATGTTAATGCCAACGAAGTGCAAGGATCCTGGGACATTCACCATACCATGCACCATAGGGGAGTTACACTTTTCTGATGCACTTTGTGATTTAGGTGCTTCCATAAATGTGATGCCTCACTCTGTATTCTCTTCCTTGCAGGTTGGTGAGTTGAAGCCAACAAGAGTAGTGGTGCAATTGGCGAATAGAGCTATGACATATCCAGCGGGAGTTCTTGAGGATGTACTTGTTCGGGTAAGATACATGATCTTTCCAGCAGACTTCTATGTGCTTAACATGGAGGATGATCAGGTAAGTTCTCATGCCCCCATTATCTTAGGTAGACCCTTCCTCAAAATTGAAAAAACTATCATAAATGTCAATGAGGGTACACTTTCCATGAAGTTTGGAGATGAAGTTGTGATATTTAATGTTATGGATTCCATGAAGTACCCTTCAGAGGACCATTCTGCTTTTGTTATCTCCCATTTTGAACCACCAAGTAAAAACTCCATGGATTTTGATTGTCCTATGCTTAGGGAGATTATGAGTATTGGTTCTGGTTTAATGTCTAAGAGAACTTCCACACCTGTTTCTAATGAACAAGACTCTCTAAGATTTGATTTTGAAATGGATTCATATTCTGATCTTGTTCATGTGAACTCTGATTATGACATGGCTATAGAGTATACTGATGGATTTGATGCTTTATTCTCTGATTTTGATGATGTATATTCTGATACCGATGCTTTTTGTGCACATATTTCGGTTCCTTCAATGTCTCCATCCATACTACACCCTCCTTCATTAGAACTCAAGCCATTGTCACCAAATCTGAAATACTCATACTTGTTGAATGGTGAGAGATTACCTGTTATCATTGCTAACAATATCCCTTTTGAACATGAAGAAAATCTTTTGAATATTTTGAGGGAGAACATCAGGGCGATTGGGTGGACCTTGGATGACATATCAGGTATTAGCCCCTCCATTTGCATGCATAGGATTCTCTTGGAGGATGGGGCTAAACCAGTGAGACCGCCACAAAGGAGACTCAATCCCACCCTCCTGGAAGTTGTTAAAAAAGAAGTTGAGAAATTGCTCGAGGCAGGTATAATCTTTCCCATTTCAGATTCTCAGTGGGTAAGTCCAATTCAGGTTGTGCCTAAGAAAACTGGTTTTACTGTTGTTAAAAATGAGAAAGATGATTTAGTTCCAATGAGGGTGCAAAACAGTTGGCGTGTGTGTATTGATTATAGGAAACTAAATCAGACCACTCACAAGGACCATTTCCCCCTCCCATTTATTGATCAAATGCTCGAGAGACTAGCTGGGAAAACACACTATTGTTTCTTGGATGGATTTTATGGATATTTTCAGGTTCCTATAGCTCTAGAGGATCAGGAGAAGACTACATTCACCTGTCCCTTTGGCACATTTGCCTACCGGAGGATGCCATTTGGACTTTGCAACGCCCCAGGTACCTTCCAGAGATGTATGGTGAGTATTTTTTCTGATTTTATTGAGACCTGCATGGAGGTATTTATGGATGATTTTACAGTGTATGGGTCTTCATTTGATGAATGTCTAAGTAGTTTGGGAAAAGTTTTGAATCGTTGTATTGAGAAGAATCTGGTCCTGAACTTTAAAAAGTGTCATTTTATGGTAGAGTATGGCATTGTCTTAGGGCATGTGGTGTCAAAACATGGGATAGAGGTTGATAGATCTAAGGTAGACATTATTTCATCCTTACCCTATCCTTCATGTGTGCGTGATGTTAGATCTTTCCTAGGGCATGCAGGATTTTATCGACGCTTCATCAAAGATTTTAGTAAGATCGCTCTTCCTATGTCATGATTACTTCAAAAAGATTCTGATTTTGTGTTTGATGATTCTTATAGGACTTCCTTTGATGAGCTGAAGAAGTGTCTGACCACTCCACCTATCATACAGCCCCCAAGGTGGGAGATTCCTTTTGAGCTTATGTGTGATGCCTCCAACTTCGCGGTTGGAGCTGTCTTATCTCAGAGGGTGGAGGGGCGTTCACATGTGATCGCCTATGCATGAAGGACACTGGATTCAGCCCAATCAAATTACAAAACCACAGAAAAGGAGTTTCTTGCTGTCATATTTGCTTTAGATAAATTCCGTTCATATTTATTGGGATCTAAAGTAGTTGTTTTTTCTGACCATGCAGCTTTGAGGTACCTCCTAAAGAAGCCAGATGCAAGGCCACGACTTATCCGTTGGATGCTCCTTCTTCAGGAATTTGATATTGAGATAAAGGACAAGAAGGGATCAGAGAATTTGGTGGCAGACCACATGAGTAGGCTTACTCACACACTAGAGGATGACACCTTGGACCAGGTACCACTTCGGGACACTTTCCCCGATGAACATCTCTATACCATCTCAGGTACGCATCCTTGGTATGCTGATTTAGTTAATTACATTGTTTCCTCTGAAATCTCAGCAAATTTGAAGAAGCATCAAGTCCAAAAATTAAAAAGTGAGTCTAGGTTTTATGTGTGGGATGATCCTTACCTCTGGCGCATGTGTAGTGACCAAGTTATTAGGAGGTGTATTCCTAATCATGAGTTTGAGTCTGTTTTGCAATTCTGTCATACACTTGCATGTGGTGGACACTTTGGACCCCAACGGACAGCTAGGAAAGTTTTGGACTCTGGATTATATTGGCCTAGTTTATTCCATGATGCCCACGTGTTTTGTAAGTCATGCTCTCGTTGCCAACACACTGAGAATATTTCTAGGAGACATGAGATGCCCCAACAACCCATACTATTCTGTGAGATTTTTGATGTGTGGGGCATTGATTTTATGGGTCCTTTTCCAAGTTCATATGGTTTCTTGTATATTTTGGTTACTGTTGATTATGTGAGTAAATGGGTGGAGGCCAATGCCACCAGGACTGACGATTCTCATGTTGTTGTGGACTTTGTCAAAGCACAGTTTTTTTGCAGGTTTGGAGTACCAAAGGCCATCATCAGTGACCAAGGGACACACTTTTGCAATAGGAATTTTGCTTCCCTCCTTCAGAAGTATGGGGTGACACACAAAACATCAACACCATACCACCCCTAAACAAATGGCCAGGCTGAGGTTTCAAATCGTGAGTTGAAACAAATCTTGGAGAAAACCGTGCAGCCAAATAGGAAGGATTGGAGCAAGCGCTTGGATGATGCATTGTGGGCTTATAGGACAACATACAAGACCCCCATTGGTATGTCCCCATTTCGGATTGTTTTTGGGAAAGCGTGTCATCTCCCCGTGAAAGTCGAGCATCGGGCATATTGGGCTATAAAGAAATGCAACATGGATTTGGCCCAAGATGAAATTCAAAGGAAGTTGCAAATTCAAGAGCTTGAGGAGATTCGACTGTCATCATATGAGAACTCAAGGCTCTACAAGGAAAGATCAAAAATAGCTCATGACAAAATGATCCAACAAAGGGAGTTTCATGTTGGAGAGAAAGTCCTTCTCTATAGTTCACGACTGAAGTTGATGCCTGGTAAGTTGCATTCCAGATGGTTAGGTCCTTATATTGTGTCTAATGTTTTTCCTTATGGTGCAGTGGAGATCACACAAGAGGACATTGGAAGGAGCTTTACAGTCAATGGGAAACGTTTGAAGAGATACATTGAGGGATATCCTACTGATGCAGTGGATTTTATCACACTGCATGACCCCATCATCACTTGATCACATCAGGCTGTTCCTAACCCTTTCACTTTTATATTATTTGTCCTATTTAAAAATTCTGCATTTCATGTGCATATATCATCTCACGGGTTCACATTGAGGACAATGAAATATTTTAAGTGTGGGGGAGGGAAACTTTTAGTTTAGTAATTTCAATTGTTTTCCTGTTTAAAAAATTTCAATTGTTTTCCTGTTTAAAAAAAAACCAAAAAAAAAAATTGCGTGTTTTTCAAAAAAAAAAATTGTGTGTTTTTCAAATTTTGTGTGTTTATTTTACAATTTTCTGCGTTTTTTTGAAACATTTTGAGCTAAAATGATTCTCATCACCATTTTTAAATCCATATCAATAAGTGAAACAATTTACCCCTTGAAACTAAGCTTAAATGAATGCTGAAATGACTTTGTTTCAAGTTCAAATATTTAGTAATTTCATGAAAAGTACGCTGAATTTTGAATCCCATGCAAATATCACTGTCTTTATATTTGAAATCACTTTCCTGTGAGGCTTCTAAACCATTATTTTCATATTCTTTACATTCAACTCACTTCTTGAGAGAACCAAACCATACTTGATTTAACCAGAATTTGATCTATTCCTGTCAAAACTTGAGGGTTTGAGGTACTCATGTTTAAATGATTGAGGCATTTGTTTGGTATTAAAGCCCCTATTTCAAAGAATCCTTTTTTATAATGGACTACCTTGAATATTTAATCCTTTTAGCCCTTATAAGCCATGAAAATCCTGTTAGGTTAGCCACATTACAAGCCAATTTTCCCTATCCAACCAACTCTTGAAGTGAAATTGCATAATCTAGTTGAGCTTAAGTGTGGGGGAAGTTGTCTTGGGTTTTGCCACCACATTCTGTGATACTTTGGGTGGAAAATTAAATTCTGAAGAGATGTGTTTGCTGCTAAAGAAAGTCATTATATTGAAAGCTGTGCCTTTTCTGGAGCTTTCATGACAAGTGAAGCTGTGCCTTTTCTGGAGCTTCTAATTGAGGTGGAAAGCTGTGCCCATCTGGAGCTTTCAAGAAAATCATGTTTGAGAAGATTGACATTTTTTATGCTGAAATGATGAATGGTGTAAACCTTTCATGACTTTTCATGATGATGGAGCTGAATTGATACTATGGGGATTGAAGATAAGACCATATTTACGTGAAAATTAGATTAATGCAATTTTGCTTCAAAAGAGTCAAGCCCTCCTCATTCAGCCTCAGAGTTTTTCACATCTTAATCCTACCAACCGAAAGCCACAGAACAACCCTGAAAAGTCCTCATGATAAACATATGTCCTTGACTCACATCGGTTAGCGATGTAGGAATCTATCAAGCCTATGGTGACCCTTTTATGAGTTTGGATGAGAAAGACATTGCAAAAAATTTGATATTTGAGTGATGAGAGAAAATTCAAGCGAGGTAAGTGTTTTGTGCATGGGCGGATAAATAAAGTGGAAATATATTGAATTATATAAATGGAGAACTTGAAATAAGGTTTTTTATGAGGCATCATATCTTTTGATTCTTGGTGTGAAATTGATTGATCTTAAGGATATGTGTTTTAAAATTGGTTTTGATTTGATATTGATGTTTACTTGAAATGAGATTTTGCTCAGGAGTGCAAAAGGGTAAGTGTGGGGGAGTTGATAAAACACTATTTTGTTGAATATTTTATTGCTTATAAATGAAATAATTTCCTCACATTGTGTTAAATATGTTTATTTATAAAATATTTGGGATTTGATCATTCATTTGAAAATTTGGTGAAAATTCCAGTTTTACCCTTAATAGTGCACTGTAGTATTTCGAAGATAAATATTTTTATATTTATTATTTGAATTCTAAATTTTTTAACAGTGTTCCTAACTTCATTTTATACAACTTTCATTCAGGACACTAGAGCTAAAGAGTGCATTTGGATGGAGTAAAGGAGACATTAATCCAATGGTGGGCTGGACTCGGCAGAATGGACATGGGTTCTGTATTTGGGCCATAACTTCTACATAAGGGCTTTTATTGAGCCCAAATTTTGGGGAAATCTCGGAAACATTATTTGTCACAAATAATACTTCTGGAAGGCCGGTCAATTCACGAGTTTTGGAGGTCAAATGTGCGGTTAAAGTTTGAATAAAATATTTGGCCGAGTTTTTCATTTCACACTTAAAAAGTTATGTATCCCTAGCACTCACAAACTCTATTTAAAGGGGGTTTTAACTCTTTGAGAGGGCTGGTCGAGGCTTTGGGAAGGTGTGTCCGAAAGGGTGTCTCTTGGGAGCCCCTCACAACTCTTGGAAGAAGTAAGCCTTTGTGCAAACCTCTCTTCCAAAAAGGCTCTCCTCTCTCACCTCTTCTTTGTATTTCTTTTCTTTCATGTTTGTTTCTTGATTTTTTCTTCAAATAATATTCTATGTTCATCCCTATTATTCTTATCTTAATCTTCTTAATTGTGTTGGAATCAAGAGTTGAGAAAAGATTGAGTTCTACCCTTTCAATCCGTTGCTTATGCAAAACGTCTCCACGATGACTACACCACCCATGGAAGAGTAGTTCTTTTTAGTAATCGATCGACCTATATCCTTCTTCATTCATTTATTTTGAATCAATGAGCTATTATTTTGAATCAATGAGCTACTTTAATTCACATATTATGATCTATTAATTGAGTTTTTAATTTAAATGAAACTAAGCAAGCAATTGAATAGTTAACACAAAACACGCGAGGTCGGGAATTGTGTGAACTGTGAGAGCGCAACCTTAACCGGTAATTCAAAACCACATGAGATCAATTTGTAGAGTTCAAATATAATCCCTAAACTCAATTAATACTTATTTCCAGAGTGGTTATGTGCCTTAATTTACCACTGACCATAAGCTAATTTTAGAACATCAATCAAAGCAGGGTGTTGAGATTGCATGTTCCGAAGTTAGCCTAAGGTTAAATTCACTTCAATCTTCGTGGTAAAGTTAATTCTCGTAGGGTTCGGGATTTAAAAAATTAAGGGATCATAATTAAGTGAATATTAATTTAAATGATAATGATTAATAAATGATTTAAGAGGTAGAGTTAGATCGATTACGCCTTTTAAAATAGATTTCTAAAAAAACATCTTCTTGTTGTGTCATTCTAATCGAAACTTCATTTCAAAATTAAAAACAAAAAAAAATGCAATCTTCTTCCAAAAAACTTCTTCTAGATTTATAAACTATAAACAACCACCCCCATACTTTCAAGTAGTGTTTTTATTCTCTTTTATTTTGTTTCTAGAATACCTCTGAAAAGTTGTTTTAATTCACTTCCTCCTTTGAGAGACGACCTTGGTCAGCCACTCTGCTGCACCTAAGTACCCCAAAATCACACTAATCATTTGTGGGTGCCCACGACAGCGCTCTTTCATTGGCATATGACTTTTTTGGCTCGAGGAGTTGGTTCTCCCGAAATGAGCACGCTAAGATCAGAATCCTATGGCTGAGACCTACACGGAGTAAGTCTCCTACGAACTGTGACATATACAGAGTAACTCTCTAGAAAAGACGCGGAGTAGGTCTCCTGGGAAGACGTGGAGTAGGTCTCCTGCGAAGACGCGGAGTAGGTTTCCTGCAAATATGCGGAGTGAGTCTCCCTGTAGAGATTGTACGTCTCATCGGATTTGAATATGCCTTGAGCAGAATCCTGTAGCTAAGGATTGGTTGTGATATAAAGACTATGTGTCTTAGAGAGACTAGATGTCTCAGGGAAACTTTGTGACATATTGAGACCAGGTGTTCTCTCAGATACTTTTGGTAGACTTGTTCTACATGCTTACTATTATATGGATTGAGGAGTGAGATCTCTCGAAACGAGCGTGCTACGAGCGGAACCATATGGATGGAAGTGGATGAGACATTGAGTCTTGAAATCCTTTATGAGTATACCTGTATGTTCTTGTCATATGTGTTATTAACATATACCTATGTTGAGATGACTGTATATTCTCAGTGGTGTGTCCTTTGTGGTCTTTTACTTATGTTTCTGTGTGCCCTACTGAGTATTATTTTACTCACCCCTGCACGGGCTTTGCCCGCACGTGTCGTGTCTTGTGCAGACGATCAACACTTTGACGGAGTCCTTGGTAGATCGGGGATAAGTGGTGCTTAGAGTGAACCGACAGACGAGGTGTGCTTCTGAAACATTAGATAATTGTTTCTATACCTACCCTTTAGGTAGGGTTTTCCGATGGAGGAGTTCCAGGGGCTTGCAATTTTACTTTTCCTTTTTGGTTGGGCTTGTATTCTGGTCCCGTTTACTTTTAGTTTTCTGTTGTCGTACCTTGTGTTTGTTTACTTAGTGTTTTCACTTTCCAACATCTGTGTATTGGAGTTGTGTGCGTATATACAGGTACTTGGGAAAATGTCTCCCATTTGTTTGGGATATGCTTACTCGATGCTAGTCACCAGGGAATCTAGTGTTGGTGCGGCGACCGACGTATCCATACACCAGAACCCTGAATTTTTCTTTTCAGATCGGTATATGAAAACACTAGTTGCAGGAAAAAACGATGGTACATGCATCGTATATGAATGAGTTGTGTTTTCCATGTCCTTTTTGAGTCATCGCACCAGGTATACTCTATTGATTGTGGTACATCTTGTTTTGTTTCAAGATGCTTCCACAAAGACATCCAACCATGATTTCATCGCGTGATCACGAGGATGATTCACAAGGTGATGAGATCGGTACAGAGATTTGTACCAGAGACAACACCTCCTGGTGGTGTGCCAATTATACCACCACCTGTAGAGTAGCACATGGTACCCATATTACCAGCGAATAAGATGTGTAGGCTGAGCGCACTTCATGAGTTTCAGCAACAAAGACCCCCCCAGGTTCCGAGGCGAGCTCGAATTTTAGGTGCCTGAGGGCTGGCTGAGGTGGTGACCGAGTTTTCTGTTTAGTCAGGACACCATTATATCAGATGATGGTCTTAGCAGTGATCCTTCTATTGGAGTTGGTGGTCTAGAACCAACTACTTTGTACTTTATTCATTAATAAAAGTCTTATCACATCTTGATTGTTCTTCTGCATGAAAATGCATGTGATAATGTCCTAAGGATAGCTGTTGCATTAATGGGTCATAGCGGATCCCTGCTATGATGAGAACCCAGAAGTTCCATAACACTGTTCTTGAATATATGTTCTATGGCCGGATGATATTATTTGAGGGACACAAATAATACAGGTCATTAGGGGTGAGGACTCATAAAACTTTGAGGCACCTTCTCATGGTGTGCGCCCTTGGTAATATCCAGGAGGATATTATGAGAACGAGACCCGCCAGTAGGAAATCCACATTTCATAGTGTCATTGGATGTTCCTATCCGTGGACGTGTGTTTTGGTCCTTAAAATTTAAGATTATTATTAATGGGTATTACAACTCGCGCACTTAGATGTATTGACGAAAACTGTGACGACACACTGTTCGCAGCGAGGTAGGATACGTTGGGAGCGTCACGAGTAATACTGCATTAATAGATAATGCGAGAAAGGATTTGTCCCTTCTGTTCCATAACGGAAGTAGATATCTCAGGCCCTTTGATGGAATTGATATAGCCTAAATAAATCCATGACCATGGTAAGGTATGGGTGAGTTCAATTCCGGGAAGTCAAAGAAAGAATAATCGAGCACATGGGTTGATGGCACTAGCATGCAACCCACTTGATTGGTGATATCGAGACAAAGGGATTATATTACACGGTAAGCATTCGTAGGAGGTGACACGTCATTGCGGCGTTAACTTCTTTCTCTATGGGTGCCTTGGCGTGTTGTTAGACGCTAACCTTGAACTTTAGGCAGGCTCCGCCTAATGCCACTGAGAAAGAGGACTAGAGGGTCACACACTAAGTGTGTCCATGTATCTCAGTTAAATATTAACTTAACAAGTTAAATAAATATTATTCCCGACTGTGGTTTAATAATTATTTAAGGATTCCTGATCGCATTTATTTCGACACTAGTTATTCGAGAGAATATATTGTGGGAGAAATAATATATATTTATTAGCGAGTAATGCAATTACATTTATTTAATAAATAAATAGCCATTACTCAAGGTCTAATAAATATGGTGGAGAAAATAAATAAAATGAAAAATAAAAGTAAACGCCGTGTATATTTATATACACGCCGTGTAGTTTGTTTTTCGGGATTCATGAGAAAATATTGTTTATTTGTTTAAATGATATTAAATGTAATACGTTAGGTGCATGTCAAGTAATAATGATGGTAAACTGTCATTATTAAGACATGGGGTATTACTAAGAATTAAATGAAATGATTAAATGCTTTCGGGAAATTAATTAATTTTATTATTCTAAGTATTATAATCCTAATTACATTATTCTCATTGAAAAAAGAGCCATTGTTGTGCACAACAGTTTTGGAAATACTCTCAAGCCAAGAGAGAATTCCCTTTCCACCAAGAACGCTTTCAAGTTACGAGAGCGATATCCTCCACTGGATCAAGGTGGTAGAAGGCGGACATCGCAAGCGAAGGTTCTTCCGCGCTAGCACCCGGAGATCCCTTCGGCGACGTCCAGAGATACGTGGAGCACGTGTGGATCACCGCTAGAGGAATCCTGTACTTGGATTCTACAACGCAACGACGGATCACAGGATCGTGATCGGAGACTCCAACGAAGAAAGAATTCCATCGAGGTAATTCTTATGAATTAATTAAATTAATTATAACCAACATATGATGATCCTATCTCAAGGGTTCCGAGACTCTTCTTTTCTTTTTCATTCTTCGTTCTATTCCGAAGATTCGGCGTTTTAAATCGTGACGGATCTCGGATTGAACATTGTTTGACGTTAAAATTAAAGTTGGGCAAACTCACCAACGCGCTTCCGCTGTGCTCGGAACCTACAAGTGGTATCAGAGCAGTCATATCGTTGATTATAATTATTTAGTTTTTCATTGATAATTTACGTATTTAATAATTTAGTTATTTCAATTCAAGTTTAATCGTTGTGGAAATCTGAATATCGAGATCCGTTCCTCCTCCCTCGTTTCTCGTTCACCTCACAGAAAAGAATTTTTCTTTTAATTTTGATTAAAATAAAATAGAGGAACTCATCCGGAGGAGCCAAACGTTTCTGGCCATACAAAACCAGAGTATACGATGTGTATTCGGAAATACACGCCGTGTAGTCTAGGTTCAATGCATTGAATGATCCGCCAAATCAGGCCGTGTATTGGATTCTTTCTAAGAATTTAAGACACCGTGTGTTGACCAGAAACAGGTGGCACACGGTTTCCGGATTACACGCCGTGTGGTCCAATGAACATGGCGTGTAGTCCCTTCGGGTTAGGGTTGGGCCGTGTACCCCGTACACGGCTTGCCCGGCTGGAAACCGTGTAACGCGGAAACTACACGGCGTGTGTCCCACAGAACACGCCATGTACTCCGAAAATTTCTGAAGTACATAAACACGCCATGTCCCCGGGCATGTACTTCGGATGGATGGTGAAGAAAAGTACACGCCGTGTAGTCGGAACTACACGCTGTGTACTCACCCAAATTACGCAGATTTATTAAAATTTATTATTATATTATACAAACCCTTGAGACGTGTACCATGGTGCATGTGTAAAGCTTAGGCACAACACGTGATAGGTGTTTTATATATATGTGTTTAATTTAACATCTGCGTAATAAATGAGAATTCACTGGGTTGCCTCTAAGGTACAAGTTACGTACAAAGATAATTTTAAATGAATTTATTTGTTTAAAATTATGATGGATGAGAATCTTAAGGAAGTTCAGAAAAGGGTTTGAGATAAAAGTATTGGTTAATTAAAGATAATTAATTAATTCGAGTGTGATTTATCTTAAACAAGAACGATTAAAGAATTGAATGCTGTTTTTATTTATGCATAAATATCGTTGCATGTATGGACGATCATGAGCTAGACCGAGACCTTTGTATGTGAATGGTTTTTTTTAATTTATTTATTTAAATTAAATTTGTTGTCCTGCGAGCCATCTCCTCATTAATATATAGGGCCTGCGCGCCCAAGGATTCTTTTATGTAAAACCCCCTTTTTACCCCTCACCTGCGTGTGAGATAAATGCATATGTAATGGATGGAGCTCCCAAGCTAGTGGAGGCGACTCAAGTCAGGAGCCAAGGTGAAACCAATCCAAGGAGATACAAAGGTGGACAGGAGGAAAGCTGTAAACACGAACCCGAAAGGTTCAAGGTGTTTCTCCCCTAGGTCTTGGGTTAGTTTATCAACCGCTAGATAAACTAACCAATAGAAAGGCTCATGATCATACCATTTATTTTATTTCTATCAGTTGCATGGTTTATTTATTGTGGGTGTGTTGTCACGATCACACATTTAATGAATTAAACAATCATATAAAATGGAACTAAAATAAAACCGGCTTATACGTAAATATTATCTTAGACATGGTTAATCACTTAAGTATATCCCACTTAATATTAAAAAGCATGTAATCAAAGATAATAAAATGACAATTTACGTATAAGGATAAAATCCCTCAAAAGAAATATTAAGTCGGCATAGCCTTCCATAATCTTGGTTAGAATCGAACCATAGTTCAAAGTGCTTGACCAACCCTAGTTGGGGTGCTTTCAATTATCAGGGAATTCTAATTCAAGGTTTTGGGTTGACTTGACTTGGTTCACATCAAGGGTTGACTGCCACAGCGGGACTTGGTGTGACCAAGAGGCAAAGGTTGAGGAAATCCAAAATAAAAGGATTTCAGGATTGGGGAGTCCACTCAGCGGATCAAGGAGCTGCGAGTTAATGTAGTTGGCATTTGGAATGCCTACCTAAAACCCTTCAAGTTGCTTGACCAACCCTAGTTGGGGTAATGTGAAGGGAAATATGGATCCTTTACACTAGAATATTCAAGCAACAGAATATTCCAAAGTCAATGGTGATGGCTATTGGATTTTGATAAAATAGTGGGAGACTAATAAGTATTAATTTATTTATTTGTCTCAATTTTGTAATAAAGTACTAAACCTTTGCTCATATTAATTTATAGAAACGATAATAAAATGACTTCAAACATATCATTGCACACCATACTCGAAAAAGAAAACCTTATCACCAGCACCAATTTCCAAGAGTGGCAGATGCGTTTACACGTCGTCCTTCGCCAAGAAAGGAAATTGTATGTGCTGGAAGAGCCTATTCCAATTGCACCTGGGAAAGAGGCTAGTGATGAAGAATTATCTCTCTACATGAAACACATGGATGATACCACAGATGTCCAGTGTTTCATGCTATCGGCCACGTCTAATGAGCTCTTGAAGCAACATGAAAACATAGACGCGTATAGCATGATGTCTCACCTTAAGGATCTCTACCAAAAGAAGGCGAGACAGGAGAGGTATGAGATCTCCAATGCTTTGTTTACAATTAATCTTGGAGAGTCTGTGCCAGCTAGGCCTCATGTAGTCAAGCTTATTGGCTACATTGAACGCCTGGACATCTTAGGGATTAAATTCCCGGATGAGTTGCATACAGATCTCATCCTATCATCACTTCCCAAGACCTTCTCTAGCTTCATTGTCAACTATAACATGAGCGGCAATGAGAAGAGTCTATCAGAGCTTCTGACCTTGATTCTCCAAGTAGATAAGGACATCGGGCGTGACAAACCCACAGTCCTTATGGTGAAAAAGAAAAGGAAGGACAAGGCAAAGGGGCCAAAGACTTATAAATGGTCTGAAGCCCCCAAGCACCGTCCCTCCAAGAAGGGGAAGATCCATAGGCAGGGCAAGGAGGCAGTGTGTTTTTCATGTGTCAAGCAGGGCCACTGGAAGAGGAACTGCACCCAGAAGCGTGGGGACGCTAAAGGTGCGTTCGTTATCGAGTGCAATCTTTCTATTTCTACACATTGGGTATTAGATACAGCTTGTGGGGATTACATCTGTATTCAAATGCAGGAACCAAGTAGATTTAGAAAGATCGCCAGAGGAGAGGTGGATCTTCGAGATGCTAATGGCGCAAGGCTGGATGCGTTGTCTATTGGCGACTACCACCTCTCATTTCCGACTGGGATGATTTTGGTTTTACATAACCGTTATTATGTGCCTAGTGTTACCAAGAACATAATTTCTGTATCTTTTTTGAATATGGATGGATTTGTTTTTAAATTTGGAAATAAGGGTTGTCTCTTTTATAAGAACAACGTATGTTATGGTATGACACATTTAAATAATGGTTTGTATGTATTTAATTAAAAAAACCAAGTGTTGGAAATTGATAATGAAACAAACTCACATGACTCATACATCACCCAGTTATGGCATCACCACCTTGGTCATGTGAACGAGAAGCGCTTGACAAAGCTCTTCCAAGATGGCTATTTAGACACTACTGAGCTAAAACCACTTGATAGATGTCATGCTTGTTTACAAGGAAAAATGACCAAACCGCCTTTTGGTGGACAAGGTGAAAGGGCCACAGAGCTTCTAGGATTGGTACACATGGATGTGTGTGGACCATTTCAAGTAGAAGCTAGAGGTGGATATTCTTACTTCATCACTTTTACTGATGATTTGAGTAGATATGGTTATGTCTACTTAATGAGGTATAAGTCAGAGTCCTTAGAGAAATTTAAGGAATTCAAGAATGAAGTAGAGAATCAGCTTGGTAAGAAGATAAAGAAGCTTCGATCGGATCGAGGTGGAGAATATCTGAACCAAGTGTTCATCGATCTTCTACGGGAGTATGGGATTCTATCTCAGCTCACTCCTCCTTATACACCATAGTGGAATGGTGTTAGTGAAAGGAGGAACCGCACCTTGTTGGACATGGTGAGGTCGATGATGAGTCATGCGGATCTTCCATTATCCTTTTGGGGATATGCATTAAAAACTGCAACATACACATTAAACCGAGTACCAACTAAGGTAGAAAATGGAATTCCATCCGAGTTATGGAATGGAAGGAAACCCATTTTTTCACACACACATGTATGGGGATGCGAGGCGTTTGTTAAGGCCTTCTCAGGCAACAAACTAGCACCCCCGGGGCACGAAGTGTATCTTTATAGGATATCCTAAGGAAACGAAAGGATATTACCTATATAACCCTCAAGACAAGAAAGTGATTATCGCCAGACAAGCCGTCTTTCTTGAGAGGGAGCACATCCTCAAGAAGGATAGTGGGAGAAAGATTGACTTCAACGAAGTTGATGCTCAAGATACACAGGAGTTGGTACAGGAACAAGTTCCACAGGTCCCCGTGGAAGAGGTTCCAGAAACACAAGTACTGCGTAGGAGCACAAGAGAGGTAAGGGAACCAGAGAGATTTGGTTTCCTATTCACCGAGGATGGTGAATCATTATTATTGGACAATAATGAACCTCTCTCCTACAAGGAAGCAGTAGAAAGCTCAGAAGCTACAAGATGGCTAGAAGCTATGAATTCTGAGATGGATTCCATGTATCAGAACCAAGTATGGGTTCTGGTCGATGAGCCAGTTGATGTAAAGCCTGTTGGATGCAAATGGGTATTCAAGAGAAAGATGTACATGGAAGGTCAAGTTAGCACCTATAAAGCAAGGATAGTGGCTAAAGGATTCAGACAACGTCAAGGAATTGACTATGATGAAACCTTCTCACCAGTTTCCATGTTTAAATCCATAAGAATCATACTTGCCATAGCGGCTTACCATGACTACGAGATTTAGAGAATGGATGTCAAAATAGAATTCCTTAATAAGAACCTTCAGGAATATGTCTATATGACACAACCATAAGGGTTTGTGACACCAGGTGAAGCCAAACGGGTTTGCAAGTTGCAGAAGTCCATTTATGGATTAAAGAAAGCATCCAGGTCATGGAACATTCGATTTGATGAATCCATAAAGGAATTTGGTTTCATTAAGAACGAATGTGAGCCATGTGTTTATAGGCGGTTTAATGGGAATGTGGTCGTTATCCTAGTAGTATATATTGATGACATATTTATTATTGGAAACGACGTACCAACCTTACAGTCAATTAAGGACTGGTTGAACAAATGCTTATCCATGAAAGACTTAGGTGAAGCAGCCTACATTCTAGGGATCAAGATCATTCGTGATAGATCCAAGAGGCTTCTTGGACTAAGTCAGGGTACATACATTGACCAGATACTAAAGAGATTTAGTATGAAAAAATCCAATAGGGGATTGGTCCAGTGTCACATGGCTTACATCTTTCTAAGAAAATGTGTCCCCAGAAACAATAGGATAAAGATAGAATGAGTAAGATCCCATACACTTCGGCTATATAATCCATCATGTATGCCATGTTATGTACCAGGCTTGATGTTGCCTATGCACTGAGCATGGTAGGCAGATATCAAGCAGATCTAGGAGAACAACATTGGACTGCTGTTAAGACTATCCTTAAGTATCTGAGAAAAACTAAGTATATGTTCCTGGTGTATGGAGGAGACGAGGAGCTTGTCATCAGAGGGTATGCTGATGCTGGTTTTCAGACAGATCAGAACGATCTGAAGTCGCAATCTAGATATGTTTTCTGTCTCAATAGAGGAGTTGTGAGCTGGAAGAGTTCAAAGCAGCCAGTTGTTGCCGATTCTACAGCGGAGTCTGAATATATATCAGCTTCTGATGCAGCCAAGGAATCCATCTGGATTCAGAACTTTGTCCAAGATCTTGATGTGGTGCCTAGCAGTAAAGATCCCATTACACTGTATTGTGATAATACTACAGCGGTGGATCTTGTAAAAGAACCAAGGTCACATCAACAAACAAAGCACATACTCTGGAAGTATCACCTCTTGAGGGATTTATATCAAAGGGGTGAAGTTGTAGTGAGCAGAGTGTCTACGAAAGAGAACATGGCGGACCCCATGACTAAAGTCCCATCTTAGCAGAAGCATGAATATCATGTGAGAGCTAGTGGGTTAAAAGTTGTTAGCAGTTGGCTCTAGTCCAAGTGGGAGTCTTTTGGAGTTGGTGGTCTAGAACCAACTACTTTGTACTTTATTCATTAATAAAAGCCTTATCACATCTTGATTGTTCTTCTGCGTGACAATGCATGTGATAATTTCCTAAGGATAACTGTTGTATTAATGGGTCATAGCGGATCCCTACTATGATGAGAACCCAGAAGTTCCATAACACTGTTCTTGAATATATGTTCTATGGCCAGATGATATTATTTGAGGGACACAAATAATACAGGTCATTAGGGGTGAGGACTCATAAAACTTTGAGGCACCTTCTCATGGTGTGCGCCCTTGGTAATATCTAGGAGGATATTATGAGAACGAGACTCGCTAGTAGGAAATCCACATTTCATAGTGTCATTGGATGTTCCTATCTGCGGATGTGTGTTTTGGTCCTTAGACTTTAAGATTATTATTAATGGGCATTACAACTCACGCACTTAGATGTATTGACGAAAACTGTGACGACACACTGTTCACAGCGAGGTAGGATATGTTGGGTGCGTCATGAGTAATACTGCATTAATAGATAATGCGAGAAAGGATTTTTCCCTTCTATTCCATAACAGAAGTAGATATCTCATGCCCTTTTATGGAATTGATATAGCCTAAATAAATCCATGGCCATGGTAAGGTATGGGCGAGTTCAATTTCGGGAAATCAAAGAAAGAATAATCGAGCACATGGGTTGATGGCACTAGCATGCAACCCGCTTGATTGGAGATATCGAGACAAAGGGATTATATTACATGGTAAGAGTTTGTAGGAGGTGACATGTCATTACGGCGTTAACTTGTTTCTCTATGGGTGCCTTGGCGTGTTGCTAGACGCTAACCTTGGACTTTAGGCAGGGCCCACCTAATGCCACTGAGAAAGAGGCCTAGAGGGCCACACACTAAGTGTGTCCATGTATCTCAGTTAAATATTAATTTAACAAGTTAAATAAATATTATTCCCGACTGTGGTTTAATAATTATTTAAGGATGCCTGATCGCATTTATTTCGACACTAGTTATTCAAGAGAATATATTTTGGACGAAATAATATATATTTATTAGAGAGTAATGCAGTTACGTTTATTTAAGAAATAAATATCCATTACTCAAGGTCTAATAAATATGGTGGAGGAAATAAATAAAATGAAAAATAAAATTAAACGCCGTGTATATTTATATACACGCCGTGTAGTTTGTTTTTCAGGATTCGTGAGAAAATATTATTTATTTTTTTAAATGATATTAAATGTAATACATTAGGTGCATGTCAAGTAATAATGATGGTCAACTGTCATTATTAAGACATGGGGTATTATTAAGAATTAAATGAAATGATTAAATGCTTTCGGGCAATTAATTCATTTTATTATTCTAAGTATTATAATCCTAATTAAATTATTATCATTGAAAAAAGAGCCATTGTTGTGCACAACGGTTTTGGAAATACTCTCAAGCCAAGAGAAAATTCCCTTTCCACCAAGAACACTTTCAAGTTACGAGAGATAGATCCTCCACTGGATGAAGGCGGTAGAAGGCGGACATCGCAAGTGAAGGTTCTTCCACGCTAGCACCCGGAGATCCCTTTGGCGACGTCCAGAGATACGTGGAGCATGTGTGGATCACCGCTATAGGAATCCTATACTTGGATTCTACAACGCAATGATGTATCACAGGATCATGACCGGAGACTCCAACGAAGAAAGAATTCCATGGAGGTAATTCTTATGAATTAATTAAATTAATTATAACCAACATATAATGATCCTATATCAAGGGTTCCAGGACTCTTCTTTTCTTTTTCATTCTTTGTTCTATTCCGAAGATTCGGAGTTTTAAATCATGACGGATCTCGGATTGAACGTTGTTTAACGTTAAAATTAAAGTTGAGAAAACCCACCAATGCGCTTCCGCTGCACCCGGAACCTACACCTTCTACGTGTCTCAGCAGGGCGATGATAGGGTTTAGATTACCCAATCTTATGATGAGGTGACTCTTCTGTGGATAGAGTTTGAGAAACTTTCTCAGAGAAGGGGATCTCACCATAAAGGCTAAGTTCTATGCATGCCCAATAGATTTTACAGTTCCAGCAAGACGACATGTCAGTATCTGAGTATTCATCGAGGTATACCAACCTTTCCAGGTACTCGATGGATATGATACACGACCAATGCTTCAGGACTCAGAACTCCAAGCAAGGTGTGTTTAGGGACATCCGAGCCAACGTTATTCCTTTGTGAATTCCTACTTATGCTAGTGTGTTAGAGAGAACCTTTGTGGTTGAAAGTCCTTTGGTTGAGAGTATACAATGAGTAGATGTCAGCAGTGGGAAAGCAGGAGCAGAGACTTCGGGAGCATAAAGTCGACGTCAGTCTCAAAGACTTGGACGTGTGAGACATTCTGAGAGGAGGTCCTAGGATAGGGGATCTACAGCTCAGGGCTCATAGGGTGAGTCCAGTCGGCCTAGAGAGAGGCAATGCTTTTCATGAGACAGTAAGGGACATCTCATTAGAGATTGTCCAGACTGTCATGCTGCTGATAAGGAAATGGTGGATGAGCCACTGAGGTAGAGACAGTGACAGGAACAAATGGATCTCTAGGGCGACAGATGTGGAAGACGAACTGGGAGAGCAGTAGGAGATGGTATACATTTTGACATGTTACCACCACCACCCCCATGTGGTCCACACGAGGCTTAGGGATCTGGAGGATAGGGGATGGGTCATTTGTATGTGGTCAAGGCATATGACCCAAGTGCTCTAGGAATGATTTTAGTACGGTCTATGTCTACTATTAGCTACCGTATTAATAGACACAGGTGCTAATCATTCTTCCATGTCACAAATCTTGTTCGAGACCTTGAGTTTCCAGTTAAACCATTGACTTGACCCTTACTTCTGGAGATACCCACGGAAGGAGACTCAATAATCACACTAGTGCCGAAAGTGTTATCTAACCCCTTAGGTGAGAGTTTTGGTTGGAACCTCTTGGTGGTAGTGTCGAGGACTTATGACGCCGTTCTTGGTATGGATTGGTAATCGACAGTCTATCCTCGGATTAACCATTTTAGGCAAAAGGGTGCGGTATGTCAGCAGCAATGGAATGAGATTTTCTTTGGTCGGAGAAAAAGAAAACCCAAGCAGCACAGAATAGACTGCATGAATAGAAGGGTGCAATCGATCACTCTTGAGTCAGATAGCCTTACCCACGGGGTAGTGGATGTTATGAGATTTCAGTTCCCAGTAGTAGCAGTGGAGTACAAGGACGTCTTTCCAAGAGATGTTTCTAGTTTTACCTCCCCACAGGGAGATAGAATTCTACATTATTCTACACCCCTATATGGTACCGATACCAACATCAACATACCAGATGGATTCTGAAGAGTTTCATGAGATGAGGGTGTATAGGGAGGACTTGTAGAAGAAGGGCCTATTAAGACCTAATGTTTGAGGTTATGTTTGGATTACCAGCACTTTAATGAAGTGAACATGGATAATGAGTATCCAATACCAAATGATCAAAGACCAATTCGATGAGTTGAAAAGGGCAGCCTTTCGTGTGGACAGAAAGGTTCTCGCAAACTTTTCAGCAGTAAAGACAGAGTTTGACAAGCACCTCGATCTTGAGTTTTCTAGAGGAGGGAGTCGAGTATGTAGTGTTCTGCGATGCCTCAGGGACCGGACTTGGTTGTGTCCTGATGCAGAGGCAAGCAGTAATTGACTATGGTTCGTGTTATTTAATACCACATGAGCAGAACTACATGACCCACGATCTTGAGTTGGCAACGGTAGTCTTCACATTGAAGATGTAGCGACACTACCTGATTGACGGGTTATTTATCATCTACTCAGACCATAAGAGTCTCAAGTATATCTTCTCTCAAAAGGTTCTTAACTTGATAAAGAGGTGTTGGCTATAGTTCCTCCAAGACTATGACTTAGAGAGAGTTTATACTCCTGGTAAGGGTAACGTGGTAGTAGATTATCTCAGCAGGAGATCCAGTTCGTAGTTTCTAAATGAGGAAACATAGTAGTTGGCCTTTTTATAGTTATCCGTCATGAATAGAGATGACGCATCTTACCTCCAGTCGATGGTTGTTACCCCTCCACTATTATAGTGAGTCAGGGAGGCACGACTCAGTGATAATGATGGTGAGACTTTACGTGCTCAGTTGTCCACAGAGAATGCTCCTAATGGATATTCGAAAGGTGGGGAGCATGTCACTCCTTTTAGAGGACGCACAGAGTAGCAATGAACGCATAGAGTGGAGAGATTCATTGGGATATGCATGTGGGTGTCAAGTAGGACACCGGGGATGATGAAACAGGTTGAAGTTGGGCTTACCTGTTGATATAAAAGCTGAGCACTTGTTTGAATTAGATTCGTGGTTTGTCAACTCACTATGTCGAGCTCCTGTGCTTGGAAGGGGTTTCTCTTTTCTTCCTTGGGGTTATAGGAAGGGAGTGAGAAAGTATATCAACGAAATTCATGACAGGTTTACCACGTGCATTCAAGGGACACGATACCATCTAGGTTATCATTGACCGACTCACCAAGTTAGACACTTCTTATCTTTTCAGGAGTAGAGTCCAGTAGAGAGCTTGAGATGCCTCTAGGTGTAGGAGATAACTCGACTCCATAGAATCCCATAGAAGATAGTTTTCGATCAGAATGCCCACCTTTCATCCTGGTCATGGAGATTGAGGATCAGTAGGAGAGGACCCTCTATGGGCAGTCGATTCCTTTAGTGCATGCCCGGTGGCAGCACGAGAATCACTGGAAGAGCACATGGGAATGGGGGGCTCAGGTTCGTGCTCATACCCTCATCTGTTTGGGTATCCATTGGTTTCTCTTTCAGGGATGTAAAGCCTTAAGATGAGGATAATGTAATGACTCGGATTTTCTCGGTTTTATTTTTAGAATTTTTTTGGAAAGATTTCTAGACCAGACACTGAGACGACGTGTGATTCTGAGGCCCGGTGTGCCCGGAATGGTTCGATGAAAAATGTTAAGTTTTTAATAATGCATGTGAGTAGTTTTCCTAAAAAAGTGGAATAACTTTTAAATGGGTGTTCAGATCAGAAATATGAGGGTACCGTTGTGTTCAGGATGGTAGGTTTACCTTAGGCAGGACTTAACTTTAGTCGGCGCATGTCTCTAGTGAGAAACCCCGAAAAGGATGTAACTATAAATAAAATAATTAAATTAAATTATTTTATTTTAAAATCTTAATAACTCATGAATGGTGACTCTGATTGGAAATTTGAGACCACCGTTGAGTTCATAATGTGGCATTTTCCTTAGGCGGGACCTAACATCGACCGACATAAGTCGACTGCAAAAGTTAATTTTTAGATGTTTTAAAGAAGAATAAAATAAACTTAAAGAAGTTTATTTTATTTATTTTTAAATGTTTTGCAGTGATGCAGTGATGTTGCAATGCAGTGATGAGTCAAACCATTTCGTTTCTTAAATGAAACAGCGTGGCAACGCTGCAATGGGCCGACACATTTTCTTTTCTCCCTAATTAAACAAGAATTCAGGTTTAACGCATAACCCTGGAATTACCTCAAAACTTTGGAGAAAGGCATTGGCGTTTCCCTCATGTTGGTGAATGACAAACTATGATGAACACCGTCAGATCACATATCACGGATCACAAATCAAAGATCACAAATTGCGGATCACAGATCAAGGATTGATGATCGACAAATGACGGTGGTGCAACTTCGTTCTTCACCAATGAAAGATCCAGACCTCAAGGTATGGGGTTAATTTATTCTTGGTATTTTCTTTCCCCATTATTGATTACAACGATAAACTCAGAACAACCCATGAACAGGTTGATTCGCGATTCGATCGTTCTTGCAAGATGAATAAACTGTGAGATTAAAGGGAATAAACCAATGATTATTCTTCTTTGTAATCCTGCTGACATTAATGGACCAAGGATAACATGAATAATGCCAATGTCTATTCTAAGGGTGTTCTTGTGCTTATCTCTCTATTCCCCATTCTTATGTTCTTTATCGATGGACCCTCGTGGTCGCGACATGTTTTTCTAGGTGGTTCCAAACATGGTCGGACCCCCGAAGTGATGACCAGAAGATTTGGAACACATGATAGTGAAGGTGGAAACCCAAGGATCATAGAACAACTTTCAGATCAAGAATTGGAGCACTGGAGTGAACCTCGTGGCCTGCGGAAGTGGCCATCAGCACGCTAGCCGCGTGCTGGTGCGACAGTGTACGACGAGACATAAGCAGGAAGCATCCCATGATCCAGTGGGACCATGGTGGTGGAACGGCATGCATCATGGGGCCGTGGGTGGTAGCGGAAGGCCATGATAGGAGACCGTGGCAGTGGAGGGACACAACTCGTCAGAGCCGTGTCAGACAGAGAACCCGCGGAGGAGCCGAGGGTGTGCGCTGGTCACATGGACCAGCTGTGCAACACGGTCCGACTACATTGACCGGGGCACCGGTTGGCACACGATCAGGCAATCGTGTGGGCCAGAAAGGGGCGCGGCCAACCGGGGCCGTGTCTGGGTAGATCAAACCATCCCACTTGAGCAGGCCAGGCTGGAGCTGGCGGGGTGGGTTAATAGTAGACTAGGCCGACGGTGGTCCGGGACCAACAGGTCAGGTCGGGCCTGGCGGCTCAGACTGGACCCAGACCCAACTAACCCCCCTTTTACTAAAAGGACCATAACTTTCAAATTGTGTGTTCGTTTGATGAGTCATTTACGATGTTGGGACCCTCACGACGAGGTGATCCATTTGAGATACTCTACATGAATTTTCATGGAGGTTGGCGTATAACCTTTTTGGCTAAAGGAGTAGGTTCTCCCAGAACGAGTACGCTAAGAGAGGAATCCTATGGTTGAGACCTACATGTAGTAAGTCTCATATAAACTGTGACATATGCAGAGTAAGTCTCCAGAAAAGAGGCGGAGTAAGTCTCCTGTGAAGACGCGAATTAGGTCTCCTACGAAGACACAGAGTAGGTCTCCTATGAAGATGCAGAGTAGGTCTCCTACGAAGACACAGAGTGGGTCTTTGGAGAAGATGCAAAGCGATTCTACTATATAGACTACATGTCTCTACATATTTGAATATTACTTGAGAAAAATCCTGTGGCTAAGGATTGGATGTGATATAGAGACTCAGTCACTACACCAAAACCAGACTTTAGTGACAGTTTATTAAAAACCACCGCTAAACCTTTTAATTTTTTGACAAACCCAACACTTCTCCCTTGACCCCCTGGCGCTTCACCCCTAACCCCCAACCCCATAAATCCACACCCGACCTTCGAATCATCACCACCGATCCCAACCCTTGCTACCCCTCACCACCGATCTTGACCCTTGCAGCCCCTCACTGTCGGTACCGACCCTCACCCCCACCCCCTACCCTCACTGCCCCTCACTGTCGGTCCCAACCTAGGTGCTCACTGCCCCTCTCCACCGGTCCTGATCTAGCACCTCACCACCCCTCAAAGGTCGAGTGGTAAGTGAAAGGGAGTTTCTTTCTAGCTCTTTACTGTATAAAAATTCGATTTACCATGGGTTTTTAGGAATTACATCTTGATTTGAGTTTTGTTCTTGGGTATTTTGATATGGTTTGATGTGATTTACAACTATTATGAGTAATTGGGTAGTGTTGATATGGTTTTTGTCATGGGAATAAGTGTTGATTTGGTTTTTGTCTTAATTTGTTATCATTTTTATAAAAATAATTTTTTTTTGGACTTGGGGTTGATTATCTTTTTTGAAGTGGGAATAGTACAGTTGATTTTGTTTTTGTCTTAATTTGTTATCATTTTTATAAACATAATTATGTTTAGGACTTGGGGTTGATTATCTTTTTTGAAGTTTTGTTTGATTAGGATTTCCATGTCATCTCATGTTGTAGTTGTTAACGATTCCATTGAGGTAAGGCATTCAAGGAATTAACTTCATTATTCTGATAAAAATCCTGGAATTATCTTGATTTTTTAATGATGGTATGGATTAACATAAAAGCTAATGAATTATATAAAAGGAAAATGAAGGGAAGTGGGTGACTCACATGTTTTTTTATCAAATTTCATAATACTAATTATATATTAGACATTTTTCAGATGTTTCTGCTAAAAGTTTTTTTTGATGGTATATACATTGTTTTATTACAATTATTTTCTAGAATCACCCAATATAGAGGTTTAATAAGTAATATATGGAAATAATTTGTATGGGGTGGGATATTGAATAATTAAGTTGGTGTTGAACATGAAATTCTTTATTGACTAGAAATAATTTCCGAATAATGGTTCTTTAATGTGAAATACCACTATACATCCCATTACTATTTTGTTTCTATAGGGTATATTTGACAATTATTTGAATCCATAGGATATTTTTTATAGTTTTTGGGGTGGATGTGGAATAACTATTAATGTGGTAAAGATAGTTAGGGTACTATAAGGTTATGGTAGTGGTGAGAAAATTTGTTTTGCGGAAAAGAATTGGATTTGTGGCTGATATGGGGGCTATTGACAAGTGTTGTGGGGAAATTTATGTACTAATAAGATCATTTATTGTGTGGTTGTGTTATATAATCCTAGTATCATGTAATGTGGCTGTAATTAATGAAAATTTTAATTGGTGGTGTTATGAAATCAATAATTTTTAGGTTGTTAATGTTTAATTGATTATGGATGAAATAAAAATAACTAATGTATTATTGAGATTATTAAATGAATGATACTAGAATTTAATTAAATATTTTAATGATGAATATCTTGAAAAGAAACATTATTTAATGAATGGGATGAAATTAGAAATAAAAAATTCCATGGAATAATGAATGTGATGATTATAGTAGATAGTATATTTATAATTTAATGAATAATATGATGAAATGGGTGATAAATAATTTTCATATAGATACCATTTGTGGATATATAAGGGTTTTTTGTAATATTTATAATTATATATGACAATATGTGGTAGCGATAATGGCATGGATTTAGTATACAATTTTAATATTTTTTTGTGTCAACCCATTGGTTGGGATTTTGTGGGACTATATACCCATTATATTTCATATTATTTAATATGAACTAAAATCCATGTTTGGTAACTAGACCGATGACACCTTCAGGGTGTAGGCCATTGGTGTGTTTCTAATATGGGAGGGCAGGTCATACAAAATAGCAGTACTTGGAATCTTCCAAGTCTTTCTCCAATGTTGGTGCTTAGGTTATATGTAGCATTTTCATAGGATACCTCCTCAGAACAAAAAGGTTGGGTCATTTCACACTAAACACTCTCAATTGCAGTTGGATATATTCAAGGGAAAGGGGAATAATTCTTAGATGATAGGAATTTCTCATCTGGAAAATAAGTCCTAGAGTAGAACCAATTATGGGCATTTATATTTGATGGATCATGTGGTAGAGGATTCAAACTTCAGACCATAAATTGTGATATGTATGATATTTTACTTCATATTTTCAAAAGTTTATCTTGAATGTGACATGTATGTATGTATTTTAAGTCATTGTCAATTTTTTTTTCAAAATGTTCTTTTATGTTTTCAATTATATTTACATTTTATATTCAGAAGTATTTAACCTCAAGGAATTTATGTTACATGATTGATCCCTTCATAAATATAGTTATTTATAATTTTGGTGATTGAACTTGCAAAGTCACGAAAATTAATTTTTGATCCCTTCTTGTGTAACAACATTCTAAGATTCATCATCAAGGATGTTTTTCTATCTAACAATTCATTTATGATTCCTTTGTTACAAAGGGTATATGTTCTTTTGAAACCATCAACCTTCTTTCTCAGGAAGGATTATGAGATATTCATTTTTATCATAAGAAAAATACACCACTTCAATTATATTTCCTAATCATTTGAAGTGATTAAAAATATTTTTTCTTAAAATGAATATAATTTATAAACACCCAATTCTTTAATCCTTTAATTTAATGCTGCAAACCTATATCTCATTCATATATTGAATGTGGAATTTATTTCATTATAAATATACCCTTTATGTGGGGTAAATATAATAATCTTTAGTATTTGGATTAAATAGTATTTACCTAGAAGATTCATTATTTACCATATATATTTATATAGGAAAACCTTATTTAACATATTCATATTTTTTTTCAACTAGTATATATGAATATATTTTCCTATTTAGTAATAGTTATGTGTTTTAATTTTTTTAATAATGTGTAGGCACATTGTGATATATATGGATAAAAGGTGGATCACATTACCGAGGAACACACCTCAGTCTGCTAAGGGTTTGGAGGAGTTTTTAGAATTTTCAATTTTCAATCAATCCGTTAATAGGAGAATAATATGTCCATGTCCTAAATGTAAATTTAGAAGATGGTTGAAGAGAGATGAAGTTTATGAACACTTGATATTGAAGCAATTCTATGCTCAATATTTTTGTTAGATTTGGCACGGAGAATTGAACATTATAGAAAGGTTGAGTACTTATGTAAATCCATAGAATGAGCTCCCAACTTCATCGACAATGAAAAATGAAATAAAAAACCTTATAAATGATGAATTTGACATTACAAGACACCAACACCAACATAAAAACATATCAGAACAACCAGTTGAGGGTGCTATAAATAAAAACATGACAAGTGATGTTTTTGAGATTGTAGGACAACCAAATCAAGATTATAACATATCATTAGATACTCTTGATTTTGCGGAGACTAATGTAAGATAAAACTTCAATGAGTTGGCATATGCATTTAATGAATTATTTGATGATGGAAATCAAGATTTGTATAGTGAATGTTTGAAATATTCAAAAATTTCTTTTCTGTTGAAGTTGTACCATATCAAATGCCTATGTGGAATTATAAATAAGGCGATGTCCATGATATTGGAATTGTTGTGTGATGCATTTCCTAAAGTAAAGATCCCTGAGTCTTTTTATGATATGAAAAAAGTTGTTAACAAGCTTGGTCTAAATTATATAAAAATACATATGTGTCCCAATTATTGTATTCTTTATTGGGGAGAGGATTCAAGAATTCAGGATTGAAAAAAAATGTTCTTCTTCTAGATGGAAGTCTATGGGTGATGTTGGAAGTTTGAATCAACATACTACCATGAAGAATAAGAAAAGGAACACACCTAAAAAAGTTTTGATTTACTTTCCTTTAAAGCCTCGATTTCAAAGATTATTCATGTCATAGAAAACCACAACTCATGAAGTGGCATTCTGTAGATAATAACAATGATGGGTTAATGCGACATCCAAGAGGTTCAAAATCATGGAAGACATTTGATTCATTACATCTAGATTTCTCATATGATCATAGGAATTTTCAATTGGGATTGGCTATTGATGGATTCAACCCATTTGGGACTTTGAGTACCAGTTATAACATTTGACCGATTGTTTTGATCCCTTACAATCTGCCTCTATTGATGTGTATGTAACAAACACCTTTTATCATTTCAATGATTATTCTTGGACAACAAATTTCTGTAAATGATATTGATGTATACTTTCATCCTTTAATTGAATAATTACAGGAGTTATAAAGAAACAATTTTGAGACATATGATACATCATCTAGAACAATGTTCAAAATGAAAGATTCTCTAATGTGGACCATTTGTGACTTCCCTAGACTTGAGAATTTAGCTAATTGGAACACTTAAACAGGCTTGGATTGTCCTGTTTGTAACATTGTTTTTGAGCTCGAACAACTATCTCACAGTAGAAAATGGTGCTTCTCATGTCATCGAAGATTTCTCGATGCATCTCATAGATTTCAGATGAACAAGTCAAAATTCAATGGTTTCATTGACCGTAGTCCACCTCCAAAGTTGTTAACAGGTTCTGAAATATTGGCATAACTTGGAAATGTTGAAATAGAATTTGGGAAGGTTCATCATTTGAATGATAGTGGGAAATGATTTCGAAGTGCATCGTTAAGTAAAATCAGAACGCAATAATGGAAGGAAAAAAAAAATTCTTCAATGAGCATAGAAAGTTGAAAGATCATTTCAATGATTAGAAATACTTACAAGAAATGAACATAAAGCATGATTTCTATCCAAATGAGAATGGAAAGTATGCTCTGGTAATTTTTTCAATGAAAAATAGGGATAAAGATACATTCCTTCAAATTTTAAAACATATTAAGGTATCCAATGGACATTCAAGTAAAATATCAAGGTGTTTTAACTTAAATCATCATAGGTTACATGGATTGAAAAGTCACGATTCACATATTTTTTTACAACAGTTACTTCCATCGGTATTGCATACATTATTACCTGAAAAGGTTACTGCTGTTGTACTCTAATTCTACACATTTTTTAGATGACTATGTGAGAAAACTCTATATCCATTTAAGCTTGACAACCTTCAGAAGATATTATCATTGAAACTTTGTGCAATGTAGATGATCTTTCCTCCATCATTTTTTACTATCATGATGCATTTAACTGTGCATTTGGTTGAGGAAGCTAAATTAGGAGGCCCCATGCATTATTGATGGATGTATCTAATTGAGAGGCACTTTATTTATATGTTTTTCATTTCAGTAAACAATTATTGTCACTTCATTAAATTCATAATTATGTTTTTTATTCTATTTCACAGATATCTTGAGCTTTTGAAATCACATGTGAAAAATAAAGCTCAACCTGAAGGCTCTATTTATGAATCCTATTTGGAAAAGGAGTGTCTTAACTTTTGTTCTAGATACTTGGATGATATAGAGACAATATTCAATAAAGTTGGACATGTTGAAGACACATCAAATCAATCTAAAATACATGGGAAATCAAAAATATTTTTTAATATTGGCCGATCAGTTGTGAAAGGCTCAAATGTTACACTAACAGAAATGGAATTATTATAGGCACATAGATATGTGTTGTCGAATAGTAAAAGTTCAGATCCATTTATTGAAGAGTTGAGGATACAAACAAAGAGAGGAATGAGAGGATGAACATGAAATGAGAAATATATAACAAAAGCTATTAATAAAGAGCTTGTATAATGGTTTTCACGACGTGTAAGTTCATAAATATTGCAATCAATATGGATATTAGGTTGATACATATATTTTGTAAATCTAATAATGTATATTACTTTTTTTAGATCATGAATACTGATACTCAAGCAGAGTTTTCTAAAGATTTTAAGTTTCTTGCTCGAGGTCCTCTAAAACATGCTTGAAAGTTCGACGCTTACAATGTAAATGGATTTAGATCCCATAAAATTGACCAGGAAGTGGGTTTGAAAATATAGAATAGTGGCATATTTATGTTTGCTGAAGTGGAATACTATAAAAAGTTGACAAATATTATCGAATTAAACTACCACTAACATTTTTCAATTGTTTTATTCAAATACAATTGGGTGGATATTATCAGGGGTGTTAAAATAGATTCCTTTAAATTTACTTCTGTGAACTTATCTCGCTTGATGAATGTTGGTGAACGTGAATTACATGATTCATATATCTTATCATCACAAGAAAAAATAGTATATTATGTGAAAGATGTTGTGGATGAAGGGTAGAGTGTAGTTACTCATGTAAAACAAAGAGACTTGTATGATATGGGTGATGAAGTGGAAGATTTGACCAATGACATTGAATCCCATAAACATTAAGAAGTAGACTTATTTTTACATCATGATATTGAAAATATTAGTCTTGAAAGGGTGGATGAAGTAGATAAAGTAACAATGGATCAAGAAACTGACATGATTGAAGGATAAAATGATTGTATGTGCAGTAATCCATTCATTTATCAACCACTTATGTCATTTGTGCAGACATTTATTATCATCATTATGTATATTTTTTTTGTTATTACATTGCATCTGTTATCATTTATATATTTTTTCTGCATGATTTTTTTGAAATATATGTTCTGAACTTAATTTTATTTGATTAAATGACAAGAATTCCAAGGAGGAAACGTTATATGATTCCATTTAACTCTCAGTCGACGTTCCATCGACCACTCCGATAGATTATGATACATATGTCTCCCTCCCTACAGAATTTGAGACACCATCTGATTGCCCCTTGCACCATCTCTCACACCCTCTGCCAACATCCCATCAGCAGCTCAGTCAATGCATTCCCATTCATCAGCCTCAACAGTGAAGGAGAAAGGTGTCACTTCTAGTTCTTCACGGAGATACTAGAGTGTGACTACTATAGGTAAATTTTTTAATATGAATAAATTTATTGCACTTTTTTTATACTATTAACTATTTTTCATAAAAGATGGAAACAATGTTACTACAGAGAAAAATATGAAAAGTGAAGATGTATAGAATCTGACCAGACAAAAGATAGTTGTCCCATTTGATTCCTATGGGGTTCCTACAGATGACACTATGATATTACTTGGGCCAGATTTTAGCCCATCTTGCGGCGAAGTTGATTACCCTTCTCATTACATATGATGATTGGAGGCATATACCTTCATCTTGGAAAAATGAAGTTTTTGATTCATAAATAAAGGTAATTTTAATATATTATGGTGTAATTGAATGAAATTATGTTATTAAATGCTAATATTTTCAAAATCAATCTCAGTGTATAGATCTTTTTCTACTTTACCGTTGCTGATATCTTACACGAAAGTGGACATTGAAAATTTTGGGTAAGAAATAGAAAGATTATAAATGGAGATTATGGAATGAAGTCAACGATACTTCATTGAGCACCCAAAAAATGTATGATAAGGTACCCAATTGGGTACCTAGAGAGAAATGAAAAGTTTTTATTTATAGGCATCATGATGAGAAGCACATGATATTTAAATATATATTATTATATTAATATTATTTTACATTTATACATGTATATGAAAAGGACATGAAATTGCATAAATTAATATTAAATTAAATTTTATTTATTTTAGGATATTTTAAGGAATAATGTATTGAGATGGGCTAAGAAAATCTTTCCTCACACTACGGGGTAAAAAAGTTTTTCTAGAAGCCGATCGAATCTAGTAATCTTTTCATTAGTTTAAATATTTATTAGACAATATTATCTGTTTAATATATTAAATTTTTTATTTATCTTTGTTTAATGAATTCATAGAGTTAAGGCCACCCAACATCCTGAAAAAAAGTGTGTTTGGATGTTCATAAAAAATTTGATGGGAGTTTTGTTAATGAGCCTGCCAAAGAATTTGGGATATGAATTAATTTTTCATTATTATAACTTATTATCAATTGTCACTATGTTAATATATATTTCTTCTAATATGAATGATATTTGATTTATAGGTAAAAATTAAAGAACTATGTGATTCCAATCCCACGCAGTCTTATTCAGTCTCCCAAGATAACCCAGTTGGTAAAGTCCTTGGGAAGGAGCATCCTGGTCGAGTGTGCGGGATGGGTTTGGGACCAGTACCATCTGAGGTCTTTGGAAGGAAAACAGGGATTTCAAGTGCATATACTCCTGGTTTTAGTAGCAACCTATCCCAATATTCTTAGAGAAAGTTTGATTCTATGCAAAACACAATTCAAGAACAAGGGTATGAGATATCTATTTTGAAGAAAGTTTTGTTTGATTTATATCAGAAGATGACCAGATCTATCCCTAGGGATTTTACAGTGATGATTGGTGGTGAGTAGGTAAATCACACAACTTCAAAATCATTTATTTTACAAACTATTATTTATTTTAAGTTTAAATATAAATATACAATGTTTAATTTTCAATATAATTGTCTTACAGGTTCCAGTAACAGGAAATAGAGATTGAGATAGAGAGGGTGACGAGCAGAGTTCATCATCGGGTAATGATTAGTAGAGAGGGTTTGTTTATATACAATGTGTGTATTTTTCATCTTTTTATTATATTTTAGATGGGATCGGGACAACATGTTACCTATGTATGTGTTTTATAACCATGTTTCTATATGCTGTGTTTCAAATGGTTATGGAGATTGAAATTTCTTTATGATTATATATGATGTTTAGTTTCTTGTCTCTCTTTTACATATAGGTTGATCTAACTATTATATTCTACTATTTCCCATTTTTTTCATGGTTTCTTACTAAGTATGTTTATACTCACACCTGCATGGGCTTTTCATGCATGATTTTTTTCTTATATAGACAACTGGTAGATTGGTGGTGTCTTTAGTAGACCTAGTATATATGGAACATAGAATTAAGTAGAGGAACTAACCATGTTTGGTGGTCAGACTTAGGGATCTTGAGTTGGGAACTCCTCTTCCTTTCGCTTTCAGTTTTTTCTAGATTGGGGCCTATTTTCCTTCTTAGTTAGGCATGTATTTTAACCTTTTCCTTTCCTGTATATTCATCTATCTCATTCTGATGTATTTCCTAGAGGCTACTACATGATTTTTTACACCATAGAGGTTTTATTTTATTATACCTATGCACTATTTCATGGAGTTTAGTGTGTATGTATTCATATAAAATAGGATAAATCCTCCCACTTTAGTGATATTCTTAATCCGTTCTTGTCGCTATCCTTTCACCTATTGGGGGTAAACATGTGGCGTCACTCTCATCTTATTGGTGTCCCAAGTAGGGCCCCTATAGGTAAAGTCATGACACAAAACCCTATGGTTTTATCCAAGACCGTAATCTCTATCTAACCCCATCCATCATAGGAAATTCTATACCCTTTTCTAAATCTCACATCATGACCCAGTCCTACTAAACAAGGATCGTTCTATGTTATCACTCACCAAAATAAGGTTTTATATCACTTATCTATACACCGATGTCTCAAGATTATAACATATAAGACAAACTATATCTATAAAACCATTTGTTCGATTAGTATCCTCTTGTTTTCACCTTCTTGGTTAGAGCTCAATCTTGATGCGTTGGGTGATATCTCTTTTGGGAGATTTTTGTGCTCTATTTGTGCACGAACCCTGTTTTTTGAGCTCTGTATTGTTGTTCTTGGATAGGCTGTGGGGATATAATCGGGTAACTCAGACTATGTGGATTCTTATTGGACTAGGCACATAGAGGCAACAATGTTGTTTTTCGTGATCTCATCAAGGGCTGTGATCAGTGTTGGAAGTCCTAGTATTTCATAAAGTATTTACCCATTGTATAAATCTAATTAGTTTTAATCCTCGCTTGTGGAAGTTTAGATCATTTATGGATATTTAGGGTGATTTCTCTTTTATCTAAGCACTACTTATTGGTTTTGAATCATAAATGACCCTTTTGATGAAAATGGTATTCATGATGGATGGTTTCATATTGAGAATTATTTCTTTATTATTAAATTAATTTATCCTTTTTTTTAATTTTGTTGGATTTAGTTTTAATATGTGAAGTCTCATTTTAATGAAAGTACTTTGATTATTTATAGCTAGTTTTAAATGTATTCAATTTATGTTTTCCTTGGAAATGTGTTGTGTAATAGTTTAAAGAATCAATATACTTTCAATGAGAAATGTATTGAGAAATGTATTGATTCTTCCAATGTATTGAGAAATGTATTATTGATTCTTTCAATGTGTTGATTCTTTTAATATATTTATGTATTATTGATTCTTTTAATGTGTTGTGTCTTGTTTGATTATTTCAATGTATTGAGAAATGTATTATTTCTTTCAATGTGTTGTTTTCCTTTGTCAATGTATTGATTTTTATGTTTTGGTGAGAATCAATGTATGTTGATTCTTTAGTTTTAACATGTGTTGTTTTACTTGTATGTTGATGATATATTTGATGATTTGGTCAAGTTTTCATTCTTATTCTTGTGTTGTTCTGTCTGCAGGTTCTGGGGCTGCATAATCTACAACTTGTTTTTACTAAATCATGATTTAGTAGCAGTTTAAACAATCGCTAGATATAGTTTTTTTTCACGGTGGTTTAAATCCCCTCTATAGTATGGTATTTTTTTGGGGTGGTATTTAAACCACTGCTAAATAGGAAAAAATTTATTTATCAAAGGTTTTATCTATTTTAGTGGTGTGTTTTTTTCAGTAAAATCTTCAAAATTTAGCAGCGGTTTTTAACTGCCGCTAGACTGTCATTATTTTTTAAATGAAAACCACTGCTAAAACTGAAAATACTACTAAAAAATATGAATTTTATGATAATTTCTAGAAACTGTCTCTAAATGGAAGGAACCACTGCAAGTTGAATGCCGACACCAATTTTAGTGGTGGTTTTTTGAAACCATCGCAGAACCATGTAGCGGTGGTTTAAACCACCGTGTTTTAAAAAAACCACCGCTAAATAGAGATTTTGTTGTAGTGCATGTCTTAGAGAGACCATATATCTCAGGGAAACTTCATGATGTATCGAGACCGGGTGTTTTATCTGATAATTTTGGTAGACCTGTTCTACATGCTTACTATCAGATGACTCGAGGAGTGAGATCTCCCGGAATAAGCGTCCTACGAGCGGAACCATATGGATGGCAGTGGATGAGACCCTGAGTCTTAGAATAATTTATGAAAATACCTGGATGTTCTTATTATATGTGTTGTTGACATATACCTATATTGAGATGACTGTATCTTATCAGTGGTGTTTCCTTTGTGGTCTTTAGTTGTGTTTCAGGGTGCCCTACTGAGTATTGTTTTACTCACCCCTACATGGGATTTTCCTGCATGTGTCGTGTCTTGTGAAGACGATCGACGCATTGATGAAGCCGTTAGTGGATTAGGGCCAGGTGGTGCTTAGAGTGACCTGAAAAATGAGGTGTGCTTCTACGGATTCAGACAACTATTTCTGTACCTACCATTCAGGTAGGGTTTTCCAGCAGAGGAGTTCCAAGGGCTTGCACTTTTACTTTTCCTTTTTGGTTGAGCTTGTATTCTGGTCCAATTTACTTTCAGTCTTCTGCTGTCGTACCTTGTGTTTGTTTACTTAGTGTTTTCACTTTACAACATTTTTGGTTTGGAGTTGTGTACATGTGTACAAGTACTTAGAAAAATGCCTCCCATTTGTTTGGGATATGCCTACTCGGTGCTAGTCACCAACCGCTGGCCTATGGGAGGCGGGCTTGGGGTAATCACGACATCGGCCCCAGGGGATGGGTCGTGACAATATACATATTAATATATAATATATGTAAATATATATAAATATATATAAATATGTATAATTATACTTACAGACACACACACACACACACATATATATAATATATACATGTTTATGGATGTTGTATATATATATTTATTTATTTATAAACACACAAAAAACATATTTTATAAATGTATTTAAAACTAATCTTATAAATAAATATGAATATATGAATAAATATACAAATAAATAGATATAACTATATATATATATATATAAATAAATAGATATAAATATATATGAATATATGAATAAATAAATAAATAAATAAATAAATATATATTAATATAACTATATATATATATATTAATAAAAATCTATATTAATATATAAATAAATATATATATCATTAAATGGAGAATAAAACAAGATGAACGAGTGGTAAAGGTGCAGACTTGCAAGGGAGAGGTCCTGAGTTTGAATCCAAGTAGAGGCAGGGGTGCAGGGGGGCTAGCACTGTTAAAGGGTGGGGGGGGGGGGGGTCAAGCGCTGTTAAAAGGGGGTGAGTCAACCCTCCGATTTACAATTTTTTTTAATTTTTTTGGACTTTTATCGGCATTTTGTTTGCACTGATAAAAGGGTCCTTTATTAGTGTTTTTTAGTGCAGATAAAAGGGACCCCCTTTTAATAGCACCACGGTTATCAGCGCTTTTTTAGTGCTAACTCCATACAGAATGGTCATTGTAATAACTCTATATATGAATTTTATGTTCTAAAATGCTTTGATATTATAGGTAATTATTGTCATCTTAAAGGAAATTTGTAATTCATATGAAACTCTTCTTTTTTTGGATTGATCAAATGCTACTCTAACTATGATTAAAGAGAGAATCTAGGTCCTACAGGTTTTGGTGCAGTTTTTAGAGACCATAATAGTGATATCATGGGCTGCCTTTATTGACCACGTGGAATTGCATCATCTATTGAGGCTGGAATGCTTGGATTGATCAAAGTAGTAGAGATGGAACAATAATGAGAATGGAACAATATATGGTTTGAATGCAACTCCACTTCTATCATGGAAGCTATTATATTTGCTAATTATCATTTATCCTAGAATATGAATGCACAATTGATCAAATGTTTGGATCTTCTCTCAAACATGAATTATTTCATCACTCATGTTTTTCAAGAGGCAAATTATCATACTGATGGACTTGAAAATAAAGGGGTGAGTTTTTAAAATATCATTTCTTCTATGGTATTACATAAGGAGTTGATTCCTCTCTTTCAAGAAAACTATTGTAAAATCCCCACCTTAAAACAATTGTAATTTTGCCTTTTTTCTATAAAAGTGGTATACCAGTAATTTTTTTTATATGATAGGTCCAAAAATTTGGGCCCCTAACCACCCCTCAACTCCCATAAGCAAGTCAGATAGCCAACCCCATGGGCACCCAACTAAGCCAAAGTGGACGGCCACCTTCGGTGCATAATCCATGCACAACACTTGCAAGCCAGCACACTGGCACATGGGGAAACTCTCTATAAAAGTAGTCTCCTAGTAAAAAAAGCGTTTTTATATGATAGGTCCAAAAATTTGGGTCCCTAACCAACCCTCAACTCCTATAAGCAAGTTGATGACCACCCAACTAATCCAAATTGGATGGCCACCTTCGGTGCATAATCCATGCATAGCACTCGCAAGCCGGCACATTGGCACATGGGGAAACTCTTTGAAACTGTTACGAGGATGAGTCAAGATACGGTGGGCGCAAAGTCATCCAGTGAACAAAAAAGAAGAGCAGATTGGTGCCAATGATTCATGAACGAATAGAAACCAAAAGAACATACGAAAATGAAAATTGCAGAAATGAAAAGCACAAGAACACAAGATTTAACATATTTTGGACCCTTTGGGTCCTACTTCACGACAAGAACACCCCCACACGTGCATCTTTTATTAATATCAAACAAAATAGATTATAAAGGTATTGATACACCTTAACAGAGATATCCGATAGGGATAACAAAATAATGTTTCAGTAAACCGTAAGAAATAAACAAGATACTTACAATATCGGGCGCAAATTGCCCGAACGTCCTGTTCACTTCAAGATGATGCCTGGATTTGGTTTGAGTGGTCTCTTGGATGGCTGTTGGAGCGCTGAAGCTAAGAGGAGGCTGTGACAGAGTTCCACCAGATGCAGCACACCAGCTGTGTGTCGCGAAGTCCGTCGCCATCAAGGTAACCCTTCACAGGTTCGAGCGCCATGATCCAAGGACGATGAGGGAGCTGTGATCTACGGAGGAAACATAGGCGAGGTGATCAATCTGAGCAACGTCATTGAGTCAAGTTGCATTAGGGGTGATTAAACCCCCTATGGGAAATGGTTTGAGGAACAACCAAAATCACCTGCAGATGCCACGAATCCAAACAGAAGCGGAAAACCCGCTAGGTAGTTCGAAGGGTTTGAACAATAGAGGCCAGATAGATGGCTGTAGAGAGTTGGTCAGCGATTGACATCGACGACTATGGTGAAAAGGGAAGAAACTCTGGTAGATTGCCAGTGTGGCAGTGAGAGAGAAACAATAAAGGTATGCGGCAATGTAAGAAATAGGAAGAGTTAATATAAAACAGAATTTAAATGAATTAAAATAAAAAAATAAATGAATTAATTCATTAATTCACAAAACTCCACCATTTTTAATTAAATTCAGAGATGTTATTGCACCCAGGGTTATGGAACAGGAACTAAGTTCATGCTATCTAAACAAAATTTGAACTTAGATAAAATGACAGCTTTAGTCAAACTATCAGCTGGATTTTTATCAGTGTGTATCTTATTGACACACATGGTTACCTGTTCTATAACGTCTCTAATAAAGTGTAATATAATGTCTATGTGATTTGATTTACCATGGAAGACTAAATTTTTAGATAGATGTAATGAATATTAACTATCAGAGAAAACATTAATAGCTGAACCATAAAGCTTGAGTTCATAAGACAAGCCTTTAAGCCATAAGGCTTCCTTTACCACCTCGGTGAGTGCAATGTACTCAGACTCAGTGGTGGAGAGGGAAACAATGGACTGCATGTTTCACTTCCAAGAAACAGGCCCACTGCAGGTAGTGAACACGTATCCAGTTAATGATTTTCTGGTTTCAATGTTACCTGCATAATCAGCATCTACAAAGCCTACCAAAATGTTAGAAGCATCAAGTTTTTTACCAAAGCATAAAGACAAATTAGATGTGAAAGATAGGTATCTGAGAATCCATTTAAGGTCATGCCAATGGGGCTTCCCAGGTGTGGCCATAAATCTACTCAGGGTGCAGATAACAAAAGCAATGTCATGCCTGGTGCAAATCATAGAGTACATTATACTACCAACAATACTAGCATATAGAATTTTAGACATAAATTTCACGTCATCATCAGCAGTGTGTTCTTATGTTAAAGACAACATAAAGTGTTGAGGAAGAGGTATATTTACAGGTTTGAGAGATTCAAACATGTATCTCTTTAAAATCTTTAAAATATAAGCATGCTGAGATAAGTAGAGCAATTTTTTAGGTCTATCTCTGATGATTTCAACACCTAAAATCTGCTTAGCTACACTTAAGTCTTTTATTTCAAAATTTCCTTTCAATTGGGATTTAATAGAATTGATAAAACTCATATTCTTACATATGATAAGCATGTCATCTACGTAAATTAGAAGGTAAATCATACAACCTTTAATTGACTTGAAGTAAACACGTGCATCATACTGGATCCTGGTGAATTGGTTATTTATCATAAAGGAATCAATTTTTTTATACCATTGCCTAGATTCCTGTTTTAAACCATACAAGGACTTATTCAAAAGGCACACTTGGTTTGGTTTTAATTCCTTTGAATAATCGTCAGGAGGCTTCATATAGAGTTTTTCATTCAAATCCCCATGTAAGAAGGCCATTTTGACATCAAGTTGTTCAATGTGTAGATCGAGATAGGCAGCAAAGGCTAGCAGGAGCCTAATGGAAGAGTGTTTAACAAGAGGGGAAAAGATCTCAACATAGTCGATTCCCTCTCTCTGAAGAAATCCTTTGGCGACTAGACTATCTTTGAACCTTACTTTATTTCCCTTTGTGTTGTCTTCCTTTCTCTTATAAATCCACTTGGACCCAATCACTTTAGAATTCACAGGCTTGTGAACAACGGTCCAGGTGTGATTTTTATTTAGAGATTGCATCTCTTCATTCATGGCTATGATCCAATGCTTTGAATCTTTATCTTTTAAAGCTTGACTATACGATTGAGGATCATCGTCGATGAGATCCTGGGCCACATGAAAGGCATATGATGCCATATCATACTGGCTGAACCAAGCAGGAGGACTAGAGACTCTCCTTTGTCTATCTCGGGTTAATTGATAATCTTGATGATCAGTGGAAGGTCCAGAATTAGAGTCTGAACTAGAACTCGTCTTAGAGTTAGCCGCATCGGTGGGCTAAGGAGGAGTAGGAATAGACTGAACATCAGTCTCAACATGAGTAGATGACTCATGTTCATCAGACTTATGGAGGTCTGGATCATAACTACCAGGTGTGTTATGGCATCCCGCCTTTTTATAACATAAACTTTCATTACATTACACAAAACTGAGGATCTTTAAGGTTTATTGTCTTGGAAACCAGGAACATAAAACATGAAAACAACATAAAAAATTCTTCTTAAACACTTGAAAGGCTTATCCTTAAGTTCATCCTAGGTTCATTACTACATCTCATAACCTGGGGACATATATCAAAAGAAAGGGTGAGTAGAAGTCCCAGTAAGGGAAACAAGAGATACATTTAACATGTGAACTTGAGATACATCAACTATGTCATGAAAAAGAACTTTAAGGCATGAGAAAGAAATCATGTGGCATATCATAATAAAAATAACATTTCTCATAACTTTAAGATGTGACTACATCATTTAACATAGACAATCATGAACATATCACCAAGGTCCATCCCCAAGGTGTCATTTGAAAATTACCAAGGTTATTCACCAAGATATCGTGAAAATTGTAATCTCTAGTGGTTACATCATTACCCAATGCATTGGAGCGCTATCAGGGCACACCCTTAAATTTGAATTTATTATCATGTGAGACACATATATCATCATCAGAAATTTCATAAATAACCCATATAGCATAAAATAAATGGGTTTTATTTCATAATCATAACGTTTTAAAAACTGCTTTAAAGACAGGATCTTTACGTCACTTTAAACCCACAGAAGGGGAGAGCGGGTATCATGTATGTAAATCCCAGAATTTAAAATAGAAAATTTTGATATATATGTGAATACCCCTGTATAAATAATAGCTTTGAGTATTCACTTTATAACATAACATAATTTTGAGAAAAGAGAGAGGCATTTTGAGACGAAAATTCTGCAGCATAACAGCTATGTTTCGGGGTTTTAGAAAATATTGAAAAGAGAGGGGACATGGGTCAAGCATTCATAAATGACCCATAAAACAGTAGAGGGACAGAATAAGAAGGATATATGAACATGGTAATGAAATTTTAAGGACATACCATTTGAAATGAAAAAAACATGGAAGGAAGACAAAAAATTAGATTTCTCTTATGAAAATTCGGCAGCCTAACGACGTCACTTAAACTTCAACAAAAATGATTTGAAAAGATCAAATAGGGTCTCTAATCATGTGAAAATAATAGTTCAGTATGATATATATAGAGATAATACCCCAACATAATTAAAAAATTAACTTGAAAAACTTGACATTAATGTAGAACTTTGAAAAGAATGAGAAGGGTGAAAGAATCCCCTTAAAAATTCAGCAGCCTAATGGTGCCACTTAAAAATTATTAAAACGAATTGATGAGAGAAAGATGGGGTATCTCATCATATGAACATGAAAAGGGAATTAATATTAATATATAATAACATCCTCCAATATAAGAACATGGAGTATAAAATAAATGACATAAAAGAGATTACTTGAAAAGAAAGAGAGAGGTCGTATCCCTTACCTTAAAACGTAACTCTTAAAACTCAAAGGTTTGTACATTGAGGGCTTGGGGGAACCTTGGGAGGACTCCTTGGGAGGTAAGGAGACCATAACTTAGTTGAGTATGGTTTTGGAGTGGAATGGATGAGAGGAGGGGTTGGTATTTATAGGGAAAGTGAGGGGACAAGGCATTAATGCCCAAAGGACACCTCATTAGTGGTTTTGGAAAAACCATGGGCTTGCCCATGGTATTTGCCCATGGTATTGGACACTTGGGACACCACACAAAATAATTCATCCCCTTTATTCGACCATACCTTAAAATATCTCATGATATCATCATGACACAGTTATGATGTCATTTAACATGTCGAAACCCTAAAACTGCATTTTTACGATTCACTGAAAATTCATCTTTCTCAGAAAAATCCCAAAAAATTACCATAACATAATATCGATTCTCTGAGTTCAAAAATAAAGACCATTTTATAAAAATAATTTTCTAAATATTTTAATTAAAATTTTAAATAAAAAAAACACTATTCACCCGAAAAAACTAATACTTGATTAATAATTTATGAAACCGTTATTTAACCATTTTATTGAATCACATTACTTAATCAAGGTGTCTAAATTATATTAAAACTTTCTTTAAGTGATATTAATAATCCATTTGGTCACATTACTAATCCTAAGCGTAAAATCACTATTCATAATTTACTATTCATCAAAAATTAAGTTGATCTTATTAGACTCCAAATTCCTTACTGAACACTTTTGTAGAAGACCATTTTTTGAAAATCATTACACATCGTTAATTATTTAAGGTTTAAATAAATATTTTAAAATATCTATTTTCCAAAATTCATTAATAAAATATATCCTAAAATTATCCAGACATTTGAAATTTCACAAACATCACTAAAGGAAGAAATCTCAATTTATTAATCCCAAAGGATTACACAAAGAAGCTATAGTCTCATCACATATCCCCTTATAACACCAGCATATGACCTAAGTGTAAGGTGTGCTATGGTGAGAGAATCTGAGGGAGGCTCAGATAACATTGCCCTAGTAGTAATCTCTACTAACTTGAACTTCTCCCGCATGCATTTCCGTTCAAGCTTGACTCACTGGAGTTCGGCTTGGGCTTGGTTCAAAGCGAAGCCCAAAGATGCCACCTCCTTCCCAAGCTCTGATAAGTGGGCTTCATAAGGTTCGAGTCTACTGGATGAAGCCATCGACTCCTCTTTCTGCATTAACCATTAACATCTCTATTAAATCGTTAAGAGTAAGTTAATATACTATTTAAAAAGTTTGGTTCGTTACATTCTTCCCCCCTTAAGAAATTTTGTCCCCAAAATTTTATACTTGAGGCCTAGTCAAAAAGGTGAGGGTAATTTTGCTTAATTGTTTCCTTAGGCTCCCAAGTCGCTTCTTCATATTTATGATTCCTCCACAACACTTTCACAAGGTGGGTGGTCTTGTTTCGTAGAACCTTGTCTCTACGGTCTAAGATCTCCACTGGCTGCTCCTCATAAGATAGGTCATGTTCCAGTTGTACCACCTCTGGGTTCAGTACATGCGAAGGGTCGGGTATGTACTTCCTCAAGAGAGATACATGGAAGACATCGTAAACTTGAGCTAGGTTCGGTGGAAGTGCTAGATGATAGGCCACTGCTCCTATGCGATCAAGGATTTCATAGGGGCCAATGTACCTAGGGCTGAGCTTCCCTTTCTTCCCAAACTGCATGACTCTCTTCCATGGAGAAATTCGAAGGAAGACTTTGTCACCAACACCAAACTCCAAGTTCCTTCGACGGTTGTCCGCATAGCTCTTCTGCCGACTCTGAGCAGCCTTTATGTGTTGTTGGATGACATGAACCTGTTCTGTCATCTCTTGCTCAAGATCAGGCCCAAGAAGCTTTCTCTCACCAGTTTCATCCCAACAAGTAGGAGTTCTACATCGCTTTCCATATATAGCTTCATAGGGTGCCATCTGAATACTCGAATGGAAGCTGTTGTTATATGAGAACTCAACTAATGGGAGGTGTTGATCCCATACACCTTTAAATTCCATTGATCATAATATCAGCATGTCTTCGAGTGTCTGAATAGTACTTTCAGATTGGCCATCAGTTTGAGGATGATAGGCCGTACTAAAATTCAATTCAGTATTCAGAGTATGTTGAAGACTTCTCCAGAATTTTGATGTGAATCTTGGATCACGATCAGTCACAATGGATAGTGGTACCCCATGCAGCCTTACCAATTCCTTTACGTATATCTTGGCAAGTTGATCCAGAGAGAAATCTTCCCAAATAGAGATAAAATGGGCGGTCTTGGTGAGACGGTCCAATACAACCCATATCGCATTTTTCCCTTTGGATGTTTTTGGGAGACTGGTGACAAAGTCCATTGTGATATTATCCCACTTCCATGCTGGTATGGGCAGCGGTTGTAATACCCCCTTAGGAAATTGTCGTTCTGCCTTTACTTGCTGACACACCAGGCACCTTGTAGTGTAATCAACAATATTCCTCTTCATGTTATCCCACCAATAATGATCACGAAGGTCTCTATACATTTTAGTGCTTCTCAGATGTATAGAGAAAGTAGAGCTATGAGCTTCATCCATCAATTCTTTCATTATCTCCGGAATAGATGGAACACATAGTCTTGTATGAAATTTCAATACACCTTCTTGATCAATATTGAAATCAGGGAACTTCCCATCCTTTACAGCCTCAAACTTCTCCTGCAGCAAAGGATCTTCTTTTTGAGACTTCTTGATCTTCTCTAGTAATGAAGGTTGAGAAATCATTTGGGATAAGGTTGATGATGTCCCTTCCCTTACAATTCCCATGTCCAGTTTTACTAGATCCTTAATCAAGGGATCTCCTAGGATCCTCATTGTTTCCAGAACAACAGGATCTTTCCTGCTTAATGCATCCGCAACTTTGTTTGCTCTTCCAGGGTGATAATGAATTGAACAATCATAGTCTTTAATAAGCTCCAACCATCTCCTTTGTCTCATGTTCAATTATTTCTGCATGAAAATATACTTCAAACTTTGGTGGTCGATGTATATATCACATTTCTCCCCATAAAGATAGTGCCTCCATATCTTTAGAGCAAAAACAACTACCGCTAGCTCTAGATCATGCGTAGGATAATTATGCTCATGAATCTTCAACTGTCGAGATGCATAATCAATTACCTCGTCATTTTTCATGAGGACACACCCAAGCCCTTTCAGAGATGCATCACTAAAAATAACGAATCCTTCTTCGATAGAGGGTAGTGTGCAGTAACCAATCTCTTCTTTAGTTCTTGGAAACTTTCCTTGCATTCCTTTGTCTAGATGAACTTGACCCCTTTTCAAGTCAACTTGGTTAGCGGATTAGAAAGCCATGAAAAGTTTTTCACAAACCTCCTATAATATCCTGCTAAACCAAGGAAACTACGAATCTCAGTTACTGTTGTGGGTTGAGGCCACTCTTCCACAACCATTGTCTTTGCAGGGTCAACCGAGATTCCTTCATTGGTTACGATGTGCCCCAAGAAAGCCACTTTTTGTAACCAAAACTCACACTTGCTGAACTTTCCAAAGAGCCTCTCCTTCTGCAGATTTTTCAAAATAACCCTCAGATGATCTTCATACTCCTCACAACTTTTTGAATATATCAAAATATCATCAATAAAAACTACCACAAAGTTATCAAGGTAGTACTTAAAGACTCTATTCATCAAATCCATGAAAATAGCAGGAGCATTAGTCAAGCTGAAGGGCATAACAGTAAACTCATAATGCCCATATCTTGATCGGAAAACAGTCTTTGGAATATATTCCTTCTTCACCCTCAGTTGATGATAACCAGATCGAAGGTCAACCTTGGAGAAGAATTGAGCCCCACGAAGTTGGTCAAATAAATCATCAATTCTTGGAAGAGGGTATTTGTTCTTCACTGTGATCCCATTCAGTTCTCTATAATCAATGCATAGCCGCATTGATCTATCCTTCTTCTTCACAAAGAGAACTGGTGCTCCCCAAGGAGACACACTCAGTCGGACAAACCCCTTCTCCAACAAGTTTGGGAGTTGTTTCTTTAACTCCACTAACTCCACATTTTACATTCTATAAGGGTACTTTGATATCGGTTGAGATCCAGGTACGAGTTCAATGGAGAACTCTACCTCTCTTTCTGGGGGAGGTCCAGGTAACTCCTTAGGAAACACATCCATGTATTTCTGAACAATCGGAACATCTTCTATTTGTATACTCCCTTTTACTTCTTCATCCTCTCCGATTAACTCCATAAAGAAGGCTATAGGAGGTGCTTCTAGATAAGGATCAGGTCGGGACATCTCTCCTTGGAAGATAATTGTAGGTCGTTCATTCAAGACTACTGAGATTTCCTTACTTCTGCATTTGATCTTAGCATTATACTTTGAGAGCCAGTCCATCCCTAGTATAATGTCAAATTCCATCATGGGAATGACTACTAGATTTTCTATAAGATTTTTCTCACCAAAGTAAACACTAGAGTCTCTAAATACTGTTGATGCAAGGATAATCCCACTTGGAGTCTTGACTGAAAACTCTACCTCTAGCAGCTCGGGGATTGATTCTATATTCCTTGAAAACTTGGAGGAAATAAAGGAATGTGTAGAACTAGAATAAAATAAAGTACTTTCTAGTTTTGAGAGGACAACAAGAGTACCTACTACCACATCGTTCGGAACTTCAACTTCAGTTGTTGTGATAGAAAAAGCACGACCTTGCTCCCTTGGCCTTTGCTGAGGTTGATGGTGATTCCCCTCCACCGCCCTCAGATTTGGACAGTGATTAGAAAAGTGCCCAAGCTGTCCACACTTGAAGCATGTGACTTCGGGTAGGGCCAGAACCATTTTTCCTCTGTCGTTAGTGTTGGGAAGTTGAGGCTTCACATCACTACAATAATTCCGAGAAATATGGCCTTCTCTTCCACACCTGTAGCACTTACCACTTCTGATCAAGCAGTTCCCCGAATGCTTCTTCCCACATTTATTGCATGTGGCATGTTGCATATGCTTTCCACCTCTTTCCTGATCAAAACTTGTTCCCAGGCTTGGTTCTAGAGTTCTCTTCTTCTCGTTAGATTTGTGAGACCACTGTGTCTCCCCAAACTCTAGTTCAACTTTCATAGAACTTCAAACTATTTCTTCATAGCTATCATAGTCCCTGTTGGCTAGATTCTTCCACAGATGAGGTCGTAGTCCATCAAAGAATCTATCAAACTTCCCATTAGGGTCCATGAAAAAGCTTGAGGTATAACGGGAAAGCCTTTTGAAGTTCATCTCGTAGGTTCCAACTAATTCATTCTCCTTCTGCTTCATCTCGAGAAATTATTTCTCCATTCTCGTTCTCATCGAACGAGGGAAATAATTATTAAAGAATATTCCCCAGAAATCTTCCCAATCCATAGCTTCCATCTCTCCTTGTGGCTTCGTGTTTTTGATCAGTGACCACCACTGATCAGCTTCTCCCTCTAGGCGGTAAACAGCAAGGGTGAATTTTTCTTGTTCCGAACAATGAAGTACAGAAAAGATCTTTTCAATGGAGCTTATCCATTGTTTCGCAACCAATGGGTCAGTAGATCCACTGAATGTTGGTGGTCGTTGATGCATAAATGACTCAACAGAATGTTGTTCCCTTCGTGGTGAGATCGGCCTCTCAGCTTGATTCAAGTTATTACTCATAACTTGAGTTAGTTGGTTCATCATTCACATGAATGTTTCCATTCTGGCTTCCATCGGAGGGCCATCAGCACATGGTGCATTGCGGTCACCATCTGTACGGTTCCTCCTATTGCCCGCCATTTTCTAAAAGAATAAAACCTTAGTGAGAAACTTATTTCATTTATGAATCTTTTAACTAAGACGTCATGCTTAGACAATTACACTTCTCTATAATTCCTTCATAATGATTCATAAAAAGCTTGTGATTAACCAAACATATCCCCCGGGAGTGTCGTAACCAAGAGTGCAGTAAGGCCTATTATCGTGCACTAGTTGCCGTTCGATTCTAGCTCAAAGCGGTGTTTTCGGGTTTTACCCCTATGTACATCTGTGCCAGAGCCGCCTCTACCTGCTCGTATCCAGACATGGATGTATTTGTTTGATAAACCACTTACTCAATACTTACCAAAATACCAGGAAGTTTTCCTATATTTAAACTTTTCTATAGGGTTCTTCCTAAAGTTTTTATATCCTAATTTCCACAAATAACTAAACCATCCTTTGATACCAACTATGGCATCCCGCCTTTTTATAACATAAACTTTCATTACATTACACAAAACTGAGGATCTTTAAGGTTTAGTGTCTTGGAAACCAGGAACATAAAACATAAAAACAAAATAAAACATTCTTCTTAAACATATGAAAGGATTCTACTTAAGTTAATCCTAGGTTCATTACTGTATCTCATAACCTGGGGACATACATCAAAAGAAAGGGTGAGCAGAAGGCCCAGTAAGGGAAACAAGAGAAACATTTAACATGTGAACTTGAGATACATCAACTATGTCATGAAAAAGAACTTTAAGGCATGAGAAAGAAATCATGTGGCATATAATAATAAAAATAAGATTTTTCATAACTTTAAGATGTGGATACATAATTTAACATAGACAATCATGAACATATCACCAAGGTCCACCCCAAGGTGTCATTTGAAAATTACAAAGGTTATTCACCAAGATATCGTGAAAATTGTAATCTTTAGTGGTTACATCATTACCCAATGCATTGGAGCGCTATCAGGGCGCACCCTTAAATTTTCCTTTATTATCACGTGATACACATATATCATCATAAAAAATTTCATAAATAACCCATATAGAATAAAATAAATGGGTTTTATTTCATAATCATAACGTTTTAAAAATTGCTTTAAAGACAGGATCTTTACATCACTTTAAACCCACGGAAGGGGAGAGAGGGTCTCATGTATGTAAATCAAAGAATTTAAAATAGAAAATTTTGATATATATGTGAATACCCCTGTAGAAATAAGAGCTTTGAGTATTCACTTTATAACATAAAATAATTTTGAGAAAAGAGAGAGGCATTTTGAGACGAAAATTCTGCAGCATAACGACTATGTTTTGGGATTTTAGAAAACATTGAAAAGAGAGGGGAAATGGGTCAAACATTCATAAATGACCCATAAAATAGTATAGGGACAGAATAATAAGGATATATGAACATGTTAATGAAATTTGAAGGACATACCATTTGAAATGAAAAAAACATGGAAGGAAGACAAAAATTAGATTTCTCTTATGAAAATTCGGCAGCCTAACTGCGTCACTTAAACTTCAACAAAAATGATTTGAAAACATAAAATATGGTCTCTCATCATGTGAACATAAGAGTTAATTATGATAGATATAGAGATCATACCCCAACATAATTAAAAAAGGAACTTGAAAAACTTGACATGAACGTAGAACTTTGAAAAGAATGAGAAGGGTGAAAGAATCCCCTTAAAAATTCAGCAGCCTAACGGTGCCACTTAAACATTATTAAAACGAATTGATGAGAGAAAGATGGGGTCTCTCATCATATGAACATGAAAAGGGAATCAATATTAATATATAATAACATCCTCCAATATAAGAACATGGAGTATAAAAGAAATGACATAAAAGAGATTACTTGAAAAGAAAGAGAGAGGTCGGATCCCTTACCTTAAAACGTAACTCTTAAAACTCAAAGGTTTGGACATTGAGGGCTTGGGGGAACCTTGGGAGGACTCCTTGGGAGTTAAGGAGACCATAACTTAGTTGAGGATGGTTTTTTAGTGGAATGGATGAGAGGAGGGGTTGGTATTTATAGGGAAAGTGAGGGGACACGGCATTAATGCCCAAAGGACACCTCATTAGTGGTTTTGGAAAAACCATGGGCTTGCCCATGGTATTTGACCATGGTATTGGCCACTTGGGACAACTCACACAATAATTCATCCCCTTTAGTCGACCATCCCTTAAAATTTCTCATTACATCATCATGACACAGTTATGATGTCATTTAACATGCCGAAACCCTAAAACTGCATTTTTACTATTCACTAAAAATTCATCTTTCTCAGAAAAATATCAAAAAATTACCATAACATAATATCGATGCTCTGAGTTAAAAAATAAAGTCCATTTTATAAAAATAATTTTCTAAATATTTTTAATTACATTTTTAAATAAAAATCACTATTCACCCGAAAAAACTAATACTTGATTAATAATTTATGAAACCGTTATTTAACCATTTTATTGAATCACATTACTTAATCAAGGTGTCTAAATTATATTAAAACTTTCTTTAAGTGAGATTACTAATCCATTTGGTCACATTACTAATCCTAAGCGTAAAATCACTATTCATAATTTACTATTCATCAAAAAATAAGTTGATCTTATTAGACTCCAAATTCCTTACTGAACACTTTTCCAGAAGACCATTTTTTGAAAATCATTACACATCATTAATTATTTAAGGTTTACATATATATTTTAAAATAAATTTTTTCCAAAATTCATCAATAAAATACATCCTAAAATTATCCAGACATTTGAAATTTCACAAACATCACTAAAGGAAGAAATCTCAATTTATTCATCCCAAAGGATTACACAAAGAAGATAAGGTCTCATCACATAGCCCCTTATAACACCAGCATATGACCTAAGTGTAAGGTGTGCTATGGTGAGATAATCTGAGGGAGGCTCAGATAACATTGCCCTAGTAGTAATCTCTACTAACTTGAACTTCTCCCGCAGGCATTTCCGTTCAAGCTTGACACGCTGGAGTTCGGATTGGGCTTGGTCCAAAGCAAAGCCCAAAGATGCCACGTCCTTCCCAAGCTCTGATAAGTGGGCTTCATAAGGTTCGAGTCTACTGGATGAAGCCATCAACTCATCTTTCTGCATTAACCATTAACATCTCTATTAAATTGTTAAGAGTAAGTTAATATACTATTTAAAAAGTTTGGGTCGTTACATGTGTCAATCCTAGTCTTAGGAGCAGAAGACTCATGGAAGAATACATCTTTACTAATAATGCACCGTTGGTATCCTGGTTTATCTACCCAAAGTTTATATCCTTTAACTCCCTCGAGATAACCAAAAAAGGTGCACTTGAGGGATCTAGGTTCAAGTTTTTCAGTCTTGATGTGGGCATAGGCTGTACACCTGAAGACCCTTAAGTAAGAATATGATGGGGGCTTTTCGGTCCATAGTTCTTCTGGAGTAATGAATTGATTCGCAGAAGAGGGACACCTGTTAATCAGGTACACTGCAGTGCTAGTTTCCTCGACCCAAAAGGATTTGGGGATGCTCGAGTGAGCAAGCATGCTACAGACTCTTTCAAGGATAGTTTGATTCATCCTCTATGCTAGTCCATTCTGTTGGTGAGTTTCCCTAACAGTTCTATGCCTGTTAATTCCTTCAGAATCACAGTATTGATTGAACTCAGTGGACATGTACTCAAGCCCATTGTCAGTTCTCATGGTCTTAACTTTCTTCCCAGTTTGATTCTCTACTGAGGCTTTCTAGGTTCTGAATTTTTGGAAAACATCTAATTTATTCTTGAGGATGTATACCCAAACCTTACTGGAGCAATCATCGATAAAGGTGATGAAATAGAAACCTCCACCATGAGAGGAGGTCCTGGCCGGCCCCCACATATCCGAATAGATATAATCAAGTGGGGCAGCTGCCTTGAAGGAGGATCTATTGAAGGTCACTCTTTTAGCCTTTCCCATCACACAATCTTCACAAAATGGGAGATTCGTCGGTGTTATGTCCCTCATTAATCCTTTTTTATTGAGTTCTTTAAGCCCTTTGGAGCTTACATGCCCCATCCTTCTATGCCAGAGCATAGTGTTGTTAGTGTTCGTATTGTAAACACTACCCAACTGTCTTGAATGGGTCCTTCCATTCAAGACATACCAACCATTCACAAGGGATCCTTTGATGATGATTCTTTATCCTTTTGAAACTTTGATAGTACCAGATTCAGATCTAAAGGTATATCCCTTTTGATCTAGGACTCCTAGGGAGATCAAGTTTCGTTGCAAGTTGGGGACCCACCTTACATCAAGTAGGGTGATGATGGAATGGTCATCCAATTATATTAGGACATATCCTCTGCCCTCAACCTTGCATTTCTTGTTATTCCCTAATAGGACGTCCCCTTCCACTTTCTCGACTAGCTATAAGAAAGACTCTCTATGGGGACACATATGGAAGGAGCATCCAGAGTTGAGGACCCACTCACGGTCGAGTGTATAGCTGGACACATTTAGAACTTCAGCTGTGTCATAACCAAAGTCAAAAATAAGAGACTGGTCAGTGGGTTGCGCATGATCTTGCTCTCTCTTAAGCTTCATACACTCGATCTTAATATGCCCAGGCTTCCTGCAATAGAAGCATGTAAATTTTCTGTCTTTATTATCATTAGTCTTTGACTTTCGTTCATACCTAGGTTCTTTGCTATTACTACTTTTATCTCTGCTAAAATGTTTCTTTTTTACTTTTAACCTGAGGCCTTCCTCTAGTAAATAAACTCTCAGCCACACCTTTTGCCTTAGGTTTTGAGTGAAGGTCCTTAGATAAAAGGGAAGACTTGACTTCTTCTAGAGTCAAGGAGTTACGACCATACATCATGGTCTCGACCAAGGTGCTATAGCTATGGTCTAGAGAGATCAGGAGAATAATAGCCCGATATTCATCATCTACCATGACATCTATATTGGATAATTCTAGCATTATTTTATTGAAATCATCAAGATGAAATTTCAAAGAAGAGCTTGGTCTCATCCTAAAAGTGAACATGCAATGCTTATTGTATAGCCTACCAACTAGGGAGGTAGTCATATAAAGCTTCTTTAACTTGAGCCAGATGCCGACAACAGTGGACTCAAAGGCCACTTACCTAAGGAATTTATTTCCTAAGGACAATAAGAGGGAACTATGGGCTTTAACTAGAGTGTCATTGGGGACCGGTTGGTGTTCAGTTATGGTTTGACCAGATTCATTTACAGTTGTTACGGGTTTAGTAGGCCCAGACAGGGCATCAATAAGACTTGTTGTACTAATAGTGCCCTCATTTTTATACGCCATAAATTGAAGTCATTATCTCCATCAAATTTTTCGATTTCATACCTCATTGTAGACATATTTATATAGTGAGTTGATGCCAAGTAATTGGGGACAATGAGAGCGTACGTCCCCAAAAGACTGGCCAATACTTACTACGGATAAATTTATACAATGTGTAATGAAAACAAGATAATTTGGTCAGGATAATGATTTCAGTCTTAAAATAAATTTTAAAGACAATAATAAAATGGCAGAATAAATGGATACAAATTTCAGAAAACAGAAACCAAATTTATTAAAACAACTAACAACAAGCTAGACTATAAACCAAAACCAGTAAACAGTAATTACAACAAGGCTGAAACAGAACCTAAAATAGACAAATTCTATCAGCACAAAGGGGTTGTCAATAGAGAACTTGGAAGCCAAGGTGACAAATAATATGAGAAAATAAAAAAAACAAGAAACAGATTGATAACACAATGTAAACAGACGAACATATTGTGATGAAAATCCGATCATGTAAATTATTATCATAGGAATGAACCGTAGAATAAACAAGTAGCAGACACAGTACTGTAATTGTAAACAAAGATTACAAGAATGTCAGAATCAGTGAGTATGTCCAAACAACAAAGATAATAGAAGAAAAAAGAATAAGGAAAATCAAATTGGCAACCGAATGGTGGCTCTGATACCACTTGTTACGAGGATGAGTCGAGATACGATTGGCGCAAAGTCATCCAACGAACAACAAAGAAGAGCAGATTGGTGCCAATGATTCATGAACGAACAAAAACAAAAAGAACATACGAAAATGAAAATTACAGAAACGAAAAGCACAAGAACACGAGATTTAACGTGCTTTAGAACCTTTGGGTCCTACTACACAACAAGAATACCCCCCACACGCATCTTTTATTAATCTAAAAAAAACAGATTACAAAGGTATTGATACGCCTCAACGAAGATATGCGACATGGATAACAAAATAAGGTTTCAGTAAACCATAAGAAAGAAAAAAGATACTTACAACGATGGGTGCAAATTGCCCGACCATCCTGTTCACTTCAAGATGATGCCTGGATCTGGTTTGAGTGGTCTCTTGGTTGGCTGTCGGAGTGCTGAAGCCGAGCGGAAGCCGTGAAGGAGCTCCACCAGATGTGGCACACCAGTTGTGTGCTGCGGAGTCCATTGTCATCGAGGTAACCCTTCACGGGTTCGAGCACCAGGATCCGAGGATGACGAGGGAGCTATGATCTCTGGAGGAAATAGAGGCAAGGTGATCGATCTGAGCAATGTCGTTGAGGCGAGTCATTGCAGGGGTGATTAAACCCCCTGTGAGCGACGGTTCGAGGAACGACCAAAATCACCTATGGATTCCATGAAGCCAAACAGAAGCGGAAAACCTACTGGGTAGTACGAAGGGTTCGAACAATAGAGTCCAGATGGACGACAACAGAGAGTTGGGCGGTGATTGTCATCAACGGCTATGGTGCAAAGGGCGGAAACTCAGGTGGATTGCCAGTGTGGCAGTGTGAGAGAAACAATAAAGGCATGCAACATTGTAAGAAACAACCAGAGTTAAAATAAAACAAAATTTAAATGAATTAAAATAAAAACATAAATGGATTAATTCATTAGGTCCAAAAATTCAGATCTTTAACCAACCCTAAGGGCACCCAACTATGCTAAAGTAGGGGTTCTATGACCTCCGCCCATCCTTGCTGGTCGACTAAGGTGGAAAAATCACTTAAATAAAAACAGTCAGGCCTCAACATTTCCAATGCGGGAAAAATTGAATATGGGTACTGTGCACCACTTATAGAATTGACGTCACATCAACTCATATAGTGTCACTCCTAGCTGAGACATTTTCCCGTGCCTCTGCTGGTTATTAGACCCTCATTGCAAAGGATGCCATGACTGCCGCTATGGAAGCTCAAGCTCACCTAAAAATGTCATTTGAAGGGAAAAAATAACCATATATCACCACTGGATCTCAACACGACCTCTTCGAGGATGAAGGAACACCATGAAAGGGAGGAGAATCTTGATCTGACCACTATGAAGGCCAAATGATGATGATGAAGGGAACGGTCACGACTATGCCCGTAGCATTTTATCCCACGGCTTACAGGGAGGTCCAGAGTTAGAAACGCCCACCGAAACAACATGCTGGTTGCATGAGATGTCATGGTAGTGCCAGAACGGCTTGGATATTTTCACTACGCCATAGGGAGTTTAGCGAGTTTTTTTTACATTTAATTTTTTTTTGCAAAAAACGGTTAGGGCAAAAATATTTTTAAAAATACACCTGAAAGGCAGCATCCCAGATGCCGCCTTTGTATTTCGGGTGCAAGGCGGTATTCGGGATGCTGCCTTTCCCCTAATTTTTTTTGAATTTTTTTTGTTTTGTTTTGTTTTGTTTTGTTTATATATATATAAACAAAATAAAAAATTTTAGCAAAATTTCTTTGCTATTAAAGATCCAACGCTACAACCATTATAGCAGTCTGGATTCTGACAGAAACCCTCACCGAGGCCTCCCTTTTATAAGAGGGCTTGCCCTGAAAATCATTCTACATTTTCGATGTGGGATTCAGGTTCTCCCTTTCCTGTGTAGTACATTCTGCATTTCTGATTTGAGATTCTGTTTCAAGTACGTGACTTTGAAATAAAATAAAATATAAACTATAAGACCAATATAAGTTAAATTTTAAACATTCATTAAAAATATAATAAATAGTTGAAAACAAAAATAATTTCCTCAAAAATGTTGATGAAAAATAATCTATAACCTTTTAAAACCGCCTACTTGAAACTTAAAAATGTTTCAAGTACGTGAATTTGAAAGACTATAAAATATAAACTATAAAACGAATATAATTGAAACTTTAAACATTGATTAAAAATATAATAAATAGTTGAAAACACAAGGAATTTCCAAAAAAATGTTGATGAAAAGTAATTTATAAGCTTTCAAAACCACTTACTTGAAACTAAAAAATGTTTCAAGTACGTGAATTCAAAAGACTAAAAAATATAAAATATAACACCAATATAAATGAAACATAAAAAACATTGATTAAAAATATAAGAAATAATTGAAAACAAAATGAATTTCCTAAATTTTTTTGATGAAAAATAATTTATAAGCTTTCAAAACTGCCTACTTGAAACTAAAAAATGTTTCAAGTACGTGATTTTGAAAGACCATAAAACATAAAATAGAAGACCAATATAAATGAAACGTTAAAAATTGATTAAACATATAAGAAATAGTTGAAAAAAGTAATTTAAAAAAAAATGTTAATGAAAAATAATTTATAAGCTTTCAAAACTGCCTACTTGAAACTTAAAAATGTTTCAAGTACGTGAATTTGAAAGACTATAAAACATAAACTATAAAACGAATATATTTGAAACCTAAAACATTGATTAAATGTATAATAAATTATTTAATTATTTAATTAGTAATATAATTATTAATTATATAATAATTAATTAGTTAATTAGTAATATAATTATTAATAATTAATTATATAATAATTAATTAGTTAATTAGTAATATAATTATTAATTTTATAATACTTAATTAGTAATATAATGATTAATTATATAATTATTAACTATATAATAAATAATTATTTAATTAGTAATATCATTATTAATTATATAATAATTAATTAGTTAATTATAAATATAATAATTAATTATAATAAGTAATTATAATTATTAATTAGTAATTATTAAAAATTAATTATGTAAAAATTAATTAGTTAATTAGTAATATTATTATTAATTATATAATAGTTAATTAGTAAATCTATAATATGATTTTTAATTATAATTATTCATTATAATTATTAATTAGTAATTAGTAATATAATTATTAATTATAATTATTAATTAGTAATTATTAATAATTAATTATATAAAAATTAGTTAGTTAATTTGTAATATTATTATTAAATATGTCACAATCAATTAGTTAATTAGTAATATTATTATTAATTATATAATTATTAATTAGTAATATAATTATTACATATATAATAATTATTTAGTTAATTAGTAATATAATTAATAATTATAACTAATTAATTAGTAATTAGTAATTATTAATTAGTTAATTAGTAATATAAATATTAATTATAATTATTAATTATAATTATTAATTAGTAATTAATAATTATTAATAAGTAATTGGTAATTATTAATTAGTTAATTAGTAATATAAATATTAATTATAACTATTCATTAAATTATTAATTATTAATTATTAATTATTACTCATTAATTATTACTTATATAATAATTATTTAGTAAATTATTAATATAACTATTAATTATATAATAATTAATTAGTTAATTAGTAATATAATTATAGTCTTTCAAAGTCACGTACTTGAAACATTTTTAAGTTTTAAGCAGACAGTTTTGAAAGATTATATATTATTTTTCAGTAACATTTTTTTGGAAATTACTTTTGTTTTCAACTATTTCTTATATGTTTAATCAATTTTTAACATTTCATTTATATTGGTATTCTATTTTATGTTTTATGGTCTTTCAAAATCACGTACTTGAGACATTTTTTAGTTTCAAGTAGGCGGTTTTGAAAGCTTATAAATTATTTTTCATCAAATTTTTTTAGGAAATTCATTTTGTTTTCAATTATTTCTTATATGTTTAATCAATGTTTTTATGTTTAATTTATATTGGTGTTATATTTTATATTTTACAGTCTTTCGAATTCACGTACTTGAAACATTTTTTAGTTTCAAGTAAGCGGTTTTGAAAGCTTATAAATTACTTTTCATCAACATTTTTTTGGAAATTCCTTTTGTTTTCAACTATTTATTATATGTTTAATCAATATTTAAAGTTTAAATTGTATTCATTTTATAGTTTATATTTTATAGTCTTTCAAATTCACATATATGAAACATTATTAAGTTTCAAGTAGGCGGTTTTGAAAGGTTATAGATTATTTTTCATCAACATTTTTGAGGAAATTATTTTTTTTTCAACTATTTATTATATTTTTAATCAATGTTTAAAATTTCATTTATACTGGTCTTATATTTTATATTTTATTGTATTTCAAAGTCACGTACTTGAAATAGAATCTCACATCGGAAATGCAGAATGTACTGCGCAGGAAAGTGAGAACCTGAATCCCACATCGAAAATGCAGAATGATTTTTAGGGCAAGCCCTCTTATAAAAGGGAGGCCTGGGTGAGGGTTTCTGTCAGAATCTAGACTGCTGTAATGGCTGCAGTGCTGGATCATTAATAGCAGAGAAATTCTGCAGAATTTTTTTGTTTTGTTTTTATATATATATAAACAAAATAAAACAAAAAATAAAAATAAAAATTTTCAAAAAAAAGATTTTTTTAGGGGAAGGGCGGCATCGTGGATGTCGCCTTTCACCCGCAGTGCAAAGGCAGCATCCCAGATGCCTCCTTGCACCCGAAATGCAAAGACGGCATCCGGGATGCCCCCTTGCACCTGAAATGAAAAGGCACCATCTGAGATGCCGCCTTTCGGGTGCATTTTTAGAAATATTTTCGCCCTAACAGTTTTCTGATTTTTTTTAAAACATAAAAAAAAAACTTGAGTTTAGCTGTGGTGAAAAGAAGTAGGGAAAAGCTAGAATTCCTACTAAGTCTACAGTGCCATGGAAGTCATGTTGATGAGCATGGCTGGACCCTGCATACACGTTGAAGCTGGATGAAGAAGTTAGCATGGCGATGGCTTCGTCTGTGGCTAGGTACCCCATGGTCGACAAGGGAACCAAGGGAGTAACACGATAAGTTCTATGACGTGTTGGAGTGAATCCATGGTGGGATGATCCATGCAGAATTCATGATATATTTAAGCATTAGATAAGGGGGAATTTTAGTGGCCGATTTACATGAGATAAATTATAAGTCAATGGATGATTCAAGGAGAGAATATTAAGGAGATATAAAAGGATTTTGAAGGAGTTTTATGTTGTATTCTAGGTTTTCTTTTTCATGTAACTCATATGCATATTTTTAATCACAGTACTGTTTCTTCACTCTCGCTCCATTCCTCTCTCTCTCATGGTTATTTGTGGCGAGGGAGAGAGAATTTCCAATGATGAGTGCACTGATTTTCTATCACTATTATATGAGTCTTTCAAACTCACTCTAATCCATTAAAAAAAACCATTACCTCCCTTATCTTGGAAAAAACTCTTCATATGATGGAGTTTAGTTTATTGAAGAGATGAAACATCATCCAGTGGATCTAGGTTTTGGGTAGGTGTCACATTCTTGGTTGAGGTGTGTCATCCACCTTGACTATTGGGGAAGGTGAGATTTGGTGTACCAAATTGTTTTTCTAGGCATGCTAAAATTCACACTCAATATAAGGGTTGGTAGTTAATGTACATTGGGATGAAACATCAAATAGAATATTGAAAACAATAATGGATAGTGATAGAACACTACTACAAAAACGGGCAAGGGAAGTGCTACCCTTTTTATCAGCGCTTCTTTTAGTAGCGTTGATAAAGGGGGGATTTATCAGGGATGAAAAAATTTATATTTCAAAAAAATTCATGAAAAATAAATTATTGTTATATAAGTATATTTATTCGTATATAAATATAATATATATTTTTTAAATATGTTTTATATACGTATAAATAGACTATTACATTTAATATATAAGAAATTTAGTGAAAATGAATTTAAAATATTTTAATTTTTTTTATTAATTAATAATTTGATAATTATTATCGATTAAAAAACATTTAATAACAATTTGAAGACACAAAAAATCAAAAAAATTAATAAAAGATCTAAAATAAGTTGAAAATGTAACTCAAACTTCAAACGGTCATAACTTTTGATCCAGGTGTCCGTTTGAGCTCTACAACATATAAAATTGAAGCCTGCGACGAGCTCTACGTGCTAATGAATAAGGAAAAGCCTCTGTCACATTTTTTGAGCCGAAAAAAGGCCCAGAAGACATACAAAACTGAGTTTTTATTCTGGATACCCTGATTTGTTAACATTCTAACAAGTATAACTTCTGATCCGGATGTCCATTAATCCTGTACCACATATCATATCGAATATTGTTTCATTTTCTTCAATTTTACTGGTTGTGGAGTTGAAACAGGATTCTTGATTATAAGTTATGGTCATTTTAACATTCAATGGATTTTCAAAGACACATATATATGTATTTATTTGTATGTGTCTGTGTGTGTGTGTGTCTTGTATATATGTATGTATGTATTCATTTATTTAATTATAAACACACATGAAAAACATATTTCATAACTGTATTTAAAACTAATCTTATAAGTATATATTAATATACAAATAAATATACAGATAAAAAATTATAACTAAAAAAATATATATAAATAAATAAATATAAATATATGTTAATATACAAATGAATATATATATACTAATATATGAATAAATATATTTATATTAATATGAATCTATATCAATATACAAATAAATATAACTATATATATATATAGATATATTATTAAATTGAGAAAAAAATGAAATAGCATAGTGGTAAAGGTGCAGCCACGAAAAGGGGAGGTTGCGGGTTCGAGTTCGGGTGGAGGCAAAGGTGGTGCGCATGTGTGAGGATGCGTGGGAATGGAAGCACATGGGATACCTCCTAGTGCTGATAAAGGGGTGGTCAAGCGCTGATAAAAGCTCTCCCTGTGCATTATTTATTTATTTATTTATAATTTTTTTGACTTTTATCAGCGCTTTTAAAAATGCGCTGATAAAGGGGTCTTTTATGAACGTTTTTTTAGTGCTAATAAAAGTGACCTTTATCAGTACTTTTCAGAGCACTGATAAAAGGGACCCCCTATATTAGTGCTGAGCTTTAAAATGCTTTTTTAGCGCTGTTAAAACCTATTTTGAGCGCCGATATAGGCCGTTTTTGTAGTAGTGGAACCTAAGAGTGTGACCCTAAGACCATGACCTTTATTTCATTCTGTCTACAACTACAAGTGCATGTGTACTTTTTTATTTTTGAATTCCTCAACTAAATACCCATTTTATTTGTTTTCATAAAATAATAAATGAAAAAAATTAGAATAAGTGAATTAGGAATAGTGTGTAATTAATTAGAAATATCCTCAAGAGAGATGACCCTGGTCAACCACTTTGCTAAACTAGAAAATAAAAAATGTTTCTTTTGCACCGCTCTATGAGAGGCATTCCAGTTTCTTCCACAAAAACTATTAGTTTATTTACTCTATACATTATGTGATTATGTATGTATTAAAGTATAACCTATATTTGATTGTTGAAGAGCTCAAAGGTCCTTAATATTAATGAAGTAGGCATTATAAATTTATAACCAATATGTCAAGGGTTGGTCGGGTGCTTATGAAATGCCTGAAATCAAAGAGGATTCTTCATTAATGAATGAGATATATAAAAGTGATTTAAATTATTTATTACTAATTTATGCGTATGAGATATGAATTCTTGAACCTCTATTATTCCTTCTTTCTTCCTTAACCAAGGGGATACTAGCATAAATTTGAAATTCAAAGAATTTCCTTATAAAGGTTTTCAAAGATTTCACACCTAGTGGATCATCTTTGGAGGTAAGAACTTTTTGGTTATTTCTAAGAAGTCATCATTAGCTACACAGATTGAATCCATTAGATAGAAGGTATATCTCATTTATGTTCTTCAAGGTTTTCTTCTTTCCTTAATACTGAATGGACATGGAAAATGAGTTTTATGTTTACATTTCATTAAACCATACTAAATATCATTAAAACCCATCAATTTTATGTCACATGTAGGAGAATGGTGCCACAAACCAACCTACCTGTAAGTGAACTCTCCAAACCTGCCTCCAATAAGCTAAGGTCTATCAACTAGTGCTGAGGTATCCACCTAAAAAAATGAAAGGTGTTTCCTAAATAAATAGCTTATCTCTTGCTAACATGCAGTATCCTCTACCATGTAATAATAAAACATCCAATTATATGAATTATAATAATGCATGAATGTCACACCACCTAAAAACTCCTAATAAAAAATCTCATCACAAACAAAGAAATAAAAAATGAATATCAACATGAGCAAGACCAAATGTAGGATTGAAGAAAACTGTAACCCAACCACCACCAAACTATCATCATACCAATGCACCTCCAAGCTGCATATATTGGTCTTCCTGAGTAAAAGAGAAAAGACACATAGGTCTGCATGAAAGGGTGAGCGATAAAAGTCAACATTATAGCACTTATGTTTTTGAGTTTATTTAATAACAAGGATGATGACCATAGTTTATTTAATAAATCATGATTTACATTGATTTTTTTGGATTTTGTGAACTAGAATAAACTAATTTGTACTTTAGATTGCTTGTATATCCATAGAATTGAATATTAATAAATACATTATCATATATTTATTATTATTCTATGTAAATTTAATGTGATAATGTCCAAGAGTATTTATCACATCGAAAAGGTCACAACCGTTCCTCACTATGATGAGAACCTTGAACATCTATGATGGTATTAATAAACTACGTGTCTTATGGTCTTATGATGTAATATGATGATACCCAAATGACGCAGACTATTAGTTTTTGGATTCTATTAAAAGGATGAGACTTCATCTCATAAAGTTTATACTTAGTAACCTTTAGATGGGAGATTATGAGTATTGACCCACTGGTAGTAATTTCACATGTTTATGTGTCATTGGATATTCTCATTTTTGAATGTGTATAATGATCCTTAAACTTTAAGATTATTTTTAATACATAGCATGAGTCTCTTGCTTAGTTGTATTTCTATAAACAATGATGAAATATGTTTATGGTGAAGTTGGGTGCATCATAAATAATATGTTATTAATGAATAAGTCGAGGAAGGATTTTCCCCTTATATCTTTATGATAATCGATATCTCATCCCTTTGATTTTAATGAAACCGTAGAACTAAATTCCATGGTCATGGTGAATTGATGAGTTCATTTCAGAAATTCAAAGAAAGATGTATCGATCCTATAGGTTGATGAAACGACTATGAAACCTACTTGATGAGATGTCAAGACAAAGAGATTATATTATATAGTAAGCATTCATATGTGGTTGTCGATGTTGCAACATTAACCTCATCCTCTATGGGTACCTTTACGTGTTGTTAGATGCAGATATTAGACTTTAGGAAAACCCTCCTAATTCATTAAGGAAGAGTCCTAGAGGTTCACACACTTAGTTTTTCCATTATTCTTACTTAAATATTATTTTAATTTAATTATTGGAATAAATGTTATTATCCGAAATGAGGAATAATTTTTATTTGAGATTTATTGATTACATATACCGAGTCACTATTTTATGTGAGTTGAATATTAAAATAAATATTTTTTGTAAGAAAATGAATATAATACTTGTTTATTTATCTAATGAATAATATTTATTATTCTAGGTTTAGAAAATTCCAAGGAAGGTGGACGAGATGAGTAAGGCATGAGGTAAAAAAATGATATGATAAATATCATTTAAAAATATTTATTTATTTATTGATATGTATATTATACATGAGACATGATCACATAAAATAAATAATTATATTATTATTATTAGACATGGGGTTATCTAAATATTAAGATATTGTTTAAGGGAATTCGTGTAATTACCAATCCTCTAACCCTAGATCTATATATACCTGATTATAAAATTTATGTTGTGTGGGGGGAATCATTTTGTTGTGCACAAAATTTCTCATCCCTAGAGAATTATCTCTCAATTAATAACATCTATAGGTTCCTCTCAAGTAAGAGAGAAATATTTTACCATATTACTCTTTCTTAAGAATGAGAAAATAAGAATCAATCCTTTAAACCTGAAGGATTGTACTGTGATCAAAATCAAGTGATGTAAGATGACTGGTACCATCACACTAGCACCCGAAGTGTCATTGGATTTGCTTTGAGATTAAAGGAGTACATATGGATTACTACTATAGGGATTCTACTTTAGATCCTCTTGATGAAAAAATGTTGCAACTGAACTAAGGATCAATTGATTAAGACCTACATCAAAGAAAGAACTCAAGACTGAGGTATTTTTATTACTATTAAATTAATTATAAATTTGACATAAAAAATTCTCTCTATAGCTCCGGGATTATTTCATTATGATTCTTTTGATATCACGAGACATGTCATTATTTATTATTTTATTATTCTTAATTCTTCAGATTTAACAAAAATCCATCGTTGGGTATGGACATTATTGACTTATGTGATTCCCAAAACCTTCAAGTGGTATCAGAGTATTCATGATTAAATTTATAATTTTGTATTAATCATTGATAAATTTATGAATTTGAAGTTACTTTTTCATTTCAAATTTATTTATTCTTTAATTTAAAAGTTAAGATATTTAATCTGCACATGTCTCTATGTCATTAATTTACAGTACACACCATGTGATAGGTTTTAATACAATATTAAATGATTAATTAATTTCCACATAAAATTTTGAACTACATGTCATGTATGGTCCATACACACTATGTACTCTATGTTAATTAAATATGGTACACACCAAATAATTAAACACATGTTCATGTGTTATTTATTGACAATACATCCCATGTAATTGTGTGACATGTCGCGTATTTTATATGCAGTGTGAATGCATTGTACACAATGAGGAACATGTTAGATAACTTAGAATAGTACACACTATGTTGACTCAATATACACACCACATACTTAATTAATTTTAAATACAATTTATTTATTTAATTTTTTTAAAATTAAAATTTATGAGAATCTTAGGTACTTCTAGGATAGATATAATTTAAATGAATGAATGAATGAATAAGACAATAAATTTATTCATGTAAGTTATCTTAATAAAGAATGATTGAAATGAAAGATAGTTAGTTATTTTAAATGTGAATTAATTGCATGAATGAATGATCATGAGATTAAACCAACCAATATATGTGTTGGAATTATTTTAATTTAATTTCATGGGTTTTATTATTATTAAATTAAAATGATGGCTTGTTTGTTATCCCTTCCCCTTTATTATATATGAGTTGTATGTCGATAATTTCTTTTATGTAAACCCCTCAACCATTATAATAGTTCCCCTCACCAATGTGTGAGTAAAAATATATAATGGATGGAGCTCTAAGGAGAAGAGATGGTTCAAGTCCTAAGTTGAGGTGAAATCAACCCAAAAGATACAAAGGTTGATGGTAGAATGATACAACTCAAGCCAAGACCAACTCAACGAGTTTATTCCCTTAGGGACAAGGGTTAGTTGATCATCCAATTAATAAACCTACCATTAGAAAGCTCATGATGGAATATTATTTATTTTATTTTGTTCTAATGCATGGTTAATTTTTATTGATGCTTTATCATGATCACATAAATAAATGAATTAACAAGCATGAAAGATGAAATTAAAATAAATTAGATCATGTGTAAATTATTTTATTATAACATGGTTAATCACTTATGTTAAATACACATAATATTAATTTGACATGTAAAAGGATAAAAAACAATATTTACTCATAATAAAAAATCTCTCAATATAATATTATGTCAGAAAAGACTCCTATTACTTAGTTATGAATGAAACCATAATTAAAAGTGATTTTCTGACAAAAGTTAGGGTGCTTTCAATTAGTGGGGAGTTCTAACTAAGGTTTTAGGTAAAATTAACTAAGTTAAATCAAGGTTTGAATGAAAAATAAGTAATTAGTGATACTTAGAGGAAATTATTGAGGATATTTGAAAAATAATTTTAGGATTTGGAAGTCTACTCAATGGATCAGGGAATTGAAAAATAGCAGTTGGAAAGACTGCCTACCAAAATAAATTCGAATAGATTGTCAGGGAAAAGTCTAGGTTATGAGAAGGGAAATATGGATCCTTTCCACTATAATGTCCATGAGATAAGAAATTCTAAGTCCAATGGCGAGGGATATTCAGACTTGATAACATAGTGGGAGACTAATAATTGGTTAAATATATTTCATATCACATATCTTTTGTAATCAAGACAACTTACTCTTTTCAGCTTTTATATTTTTGTGGTAAAATTGAAAGTTAATCAACCATGTTATCCTTATGATAAATAATGAATAAAGACAATATACTTACTAGTAGAAACTTAAAAGAATGGTATAAGCCCTTGTATATTGTATTACACCATGAATTGAAGATTTATGTTCTAGAATCCTCAATTTTTGAACCCTCTAAAGAGGTGAGTGAAGAAGAAATTTATGACTACTTAAGACACTTGTATGATACATTAGATGTATAGTGTTTAATTCTATTATCCATATCTGATGAACTCTAGAAGTCTCATGAGAGTGTGGATGCATATATCACTCTTAAGAATCTCCATGATCTATATTATGAGAGAGTTAGATAGGATCAATTTTAGATCTTCAAGGCATTATTACATGTAGGCTTGGAGTGGGAGTGCCATCTAGAACTCATATTATCAAGATTATTGGACACATTTAAACTTTATACATTATATGGTTTAATCTATCTGATGAGTAATGCGACAATATCATTCTTTCTTCAATTTCTTAGAGCTTATCCACCTTTATTATGAATTTTAACATGAACATCATTAATAAGTATCTCCCAGATCTTCTTAATATTTCTCATTGGGTTGATAAGGACATGAATCATGAAAAACCACATGTTATTATGGTGAATAAGAGAAAATGAAAATAAAAAATCCCTAATACTGACTCTAAGTCTAAGGCATATACACAATGCTTGATCAAGATAAGGAGGATCAAGGGGAAAACAAATAAACATGATGCTATTTTCTTCTCATGTGGTAAGAAAGGGAACTATAAGAAACACTATAATGAATTGAAGAAGAAGTAATCAGTTACATCTACTTTAGGTATATTCATCATTCTAAGTAATACTTTTTTTACTTATTATACAATAAAATACAATAAGTTTTCTACACATGTATTTGAAAACAAGGACCAAGAAAGTATAGAAATATTATAAGAGGTATGATACATTATCTAAGGAGCTAAAAAAGGTGATTCCTAGATCAGTATAGAGAAGTGCATGAATTCAAGATTACCTAATAGATTCAAGTTAAACTAATATTTTATATTTATTATTAGCAAAAAAATTTCTTAGTGTCTAATTAAACACAACATGAAATTGTTTCAAGTTTAGAATAGATGCTGTTATGGTATGTCATATGTAACGACCCAAGTTTTTTACACATATGTATTACACCTTTTTTGATGAAAATTCATTATATTATACAAACAAATTCTTGAGTAACATACAGGTATAGTTCCTTTGGAAACATGGAAACATAAACAACTAGTTCATAAGAGTTCAACATCATCTCCCACTCTGTTCCTCATAACTATCACCCTTATTAGAAATATCACACCTAATACCTATCATCATAAACTGGAGAAAAGAAACGTAAAAAAGGATGACATCAGATGATCAATAAGGGTAATCAAGGAAAATTCATAAACATAACATGACAATAAGGGTATGAGAACATGAGCATAACATATTAAAACCATACCCTTCATATCAAATATCAAAATCTTGAGTCATGGCATAAATATTGGCAGTACATAAGACATGAATCATAAGGAAATCAAAGAACATGATTCATAAGATCATAACATTAATATAAGACATGGAATTGTGTCATGCACATAAGCATAGGAAACCTTATGTCAAGGATACCCACTAAAACATTAATAACATGTTAGGCTTGGACTAACCACCCATGTACTTGCTTTAGGCTTGAGATAACCTCCCATGTATCCTCATTTTAGACTTGGGATAACCTCCCATTTACCCTATAAGCTCATAGAACATTAATCATTACCCAATTAATTAGAGGGAGATATAGGTCCCACACACCACATAATCTATACATTTTCATGTCACAAGACCATAAAATATTCATCATATCAGAAACCATGAAATAAAATGAGTTTCATAAACATTTCATCCAATCATAACCCACAGTAAAGAAATAGGTTTCATAAATATTTTGTCATCATAAACATAAACCATCTAGAGAATTAATAAATATGGTATCATTGAATTATATCCCTAGTAAATATTAGGTAACATCAAAGGATGCCATCTTAGATAGAAAATGATTTTTTAAAGAAAATCACTTGGAACATTTATTGAGGAAAATAATTTTTCTTTGAAAACCACCTTTTTAAAACTAGAAATTCATAAAATATTTTGGAAATAATTTTCTTTGAAAATATCTTTGAAAACTTATAAAATAAGATTTAAAAATCATTTAAAACATTTCTTGAGGAAAGTATCTTTTCTACTTCAAAAAACACTTTTTTAAAACATAAAACATTTTCAAAATACTTTTATTTGAGAATAAACCTTGAAACTTATATAGGAATATTTAAAACATCGAGCAATTATGATGGTAGAAAATGTCGTACGTATTAAAACAAACATCCCTTTCACATTTTCTATAAAATTCAAAACAATATTTGTTTTGAAAACAAAATGAAGATACATTTTATTTTTTTAAAAAATTCAAACAATGGTAAAAATGTATTAAAAAAATCCCATAGGAAAATTAAAAAAAATTATAAATTTTTTTTAGAAGACATGTATATGGAAGAAAAAAAGAGTTTTTGACCAAAGAGAGAAATAAAGTTGGTTTTATTTAAAAAAATTCTTTTAGAATCATGAGTATATAAAGAGAGGAAAATAAAAGAAAAAAATATATTCTCATGACATAACCAAAGGAGAATAAATTCATGATTTTCTTGAGATATGGATCATAATATTTCATCATTGGAAGCATAATCATAAACAATCCTAATGAACAGTGATATTGTAACATCAAAACCTTACCACTTTGGTAACTTTTGAATCTTAAGCTCAATTAAATCATAAAGTCAAAAGAAAATTTAAATATAATTAATAGAATAAGATTCATTATATAAAATGTCAAAGGGGATTTATATACACCTTATAAAATAAGATAGGTGCATAACATAATTTATGTCCCAAAGAATACAAATTGTGATAAAAAAACCCTTACCTTAAGTCCTGACTTCCTTCATACATGTTCAAAACTCATATATAATAAATATAATTTTATTTTACATCTATTAGAGAATGGAAAGTAAAAATTTATATGTGATATAATAATTATTGAAGTAAAATTATGTTAAAAATATCATATATATTCATTTAATCTATCCTTATTACCATCAAAGTAAAATATAAATGAAAAACATATCACATCGGTTCGCAAGGCAGTAGTCCGCCATACACACAAGCGACGTTATTATTTTAAAATGGGTTGGAAGGTAATAGGTTAGGTGTGATATTATAATTAAATAATTATAATAATATCATGAATATATTATATAAACATTAAATCAATCATTATATCCATCCATGATAGGTGGTGATGGAAAACTAATAACATCGGTTTGCGAGGCGGTAGTCTACTGTACACTTGAGTAACAATTTCGTCTCCCATTTGATGGAAATAGAGATGGATACAGTTTATGATATTAACATAATAATATATCAGTATATGGTATATAATTTTGTTATTATATCAGCATATTTTAAGAAGTTTTGAAGGAGTTGGAAGAATAAATAAAACAAAAATACAAGTTTAATAATTTTAAATCATCTTTGGAGAACCTCTTTATGTTTATACCTAAATCCTTATTAGGAGGTTTTAATAATAAAAATAATGACTCTAGTAAGTCTATATGGAATTAGGGATGATATTTTTCAAGATATTGTCCAAACCAAATTTTTTTTTAAGTGTGTAGAGGGGAAGAGAGGGGTGACCTTTTATAAGTGGGGGAGATGACACACATGGAATTTTTGAAAAGAATAAAGTGTACCGATGTTTTTCACATGCCAAAATGATAAAAAATGATCCATTATCAAACATTATAGGTGATAAGGTCTAAATATTTTCATAAAATGGGTGTTTTACAAGTTTCTAGGTCATTTTATCCTTATCCTTTTAGTTTAATCATTCGGTAAACCCGATTTAACCTTAACTGTGATTATTAATTTTTACTATTTTCACCATTCATTTAGACCAAAAATTAAGTTGAACTTATTATATAATATAAATTATTCTTTTTAAAAATATAGAATCCAATTTTTTAAATTCCATTCATATAAGTGAACAAATTATATTTAAAATTAAACCCACAGGCGTGACGAGAAAGTAGTTTTCCAAAAGAAAATGTTCAAAAGTTTTAAAAAAATTATATCAAAATTCAATATGAATTTAATTAAAATTACCTGAATTAAATTAATAAATATATATTTTAACTAATTTTATTTTTAAATTGATTTTAAAATAAAAGTAATCTTATACATTCTTTAAATGAAAAAGGAGTTTTCAATAAAAAACAGTATTTTTCACTATTAATCAAAAAATTAATCTTTTTAGAAAAATCCCAAAAATTCACCATAAGGTAATTTCGACATGTAGATTTAAAAAATTAATTTTATTTTGTAAAATAAATTTTATAAAAGTTTCAAAAATTAATTTTTTTAAAAAGTAATTTTTTTTGAATATATATTTTTTGAATCATATAAATACTTTACCAAAAATAGAGTGCATTTTTATCAATATGATTTCTTTATATAAAACAATTATACATAATATTTAAAATTTGATTATTATTATTTATGATTCCAAGTTTAACGACTAGGAAATAATGATCGTGTTTAAATAATAATATTAAAATTTTGTCGTGGTTTGTTAAAACTTGGTGTTGCGTGTAACAAAAACTATTGAAGAAATTAAATTTATTCAAAAAATTATTTTATTAAATTTAGGGGTGTTGCATTCTACCCTCTTAAAATGAATTTCTCCCTTGAAATTTTTCACTTTGGTATAAACAATTGCGGATACTTTTGTCTCATTATATTCTCAAGTTCTCATGTAGCTAATGGTTTCGGGCACATCGGAAGCATATAGTAGTGGGAAAAATATTAAAATATCTTTTAATTATAGTTTCCAAAACCATGAGTGTGAATATTTCATGTAAAATTTATAATTAATTTATTTAATATCTGAAGAATTGAATACTTGGGCTTAAGAACTTTATTCGTTGATGAATGTTGATCATCTAAAAAGACATTTTTGGATTGACTTCATTACACTATAAATATACAAGGATAAAACCTCTCTATAGGTTATCCATATGTACTGCTATGATCGCCGAGCAGTGCCACTCGATCTCTGGGTGCTAGCGCGGTAAATCAAATTTCTTGTATTATTCATTCTTGATCACTTGTTCTTCAGTTTTGAAGAAATATTTCTTTTGTTTCTCATTATTGAGAGGGATAGAGAAGGATGAGTCAAGAGAGAATTTTTTGTGCATGAAAATTCTCTCTTTTTATATTATACACGGATAGTCCATACAATAAACATAACTGTTAATTTATAGAGCCAGGTTTTAGGTTAAAATAATAATTTAATTTCATACTGACAATTAAATAATATTATAACCTTTAATAAAACCTCATACCATGTAATAATAATAATAATAATATTATTTTGTGGTGTATTCCAACTTGAAAAAATTGATAAATAATATTTACAGGCTTGTAAATAATTATTTATCACCGGATACGTTCTTGGTCTATTCAAACTCCTCAGTATTTATTGGATACTCAAACAAATATTTTATTCATAAATAAATATTTCATTCACATATCGATGAATAAATATTTATTAAATATTCAATAAAATAAATAAATATATTTTTATTCACATATAGGTGAATAAATATTTATTAAATTTATGAAATCAATTTAACTTGAATAAAGTTATACCTTGGTCTTGAGAATAATATTTATTTCATTAATTAAATTCAAATATAATTTAATCGGGATCAATGAAAACACTTAACATGTGACCCTCTAGGATTATTTCTCATTGTCATTAGTCAGGCTTACCTAAAGTCTAATATTACTGTCTAGAAATGGGTCAAGGCACCTAAGAGAAAAAATTTAATGTCGCAACGTCAACAACCACATATAAACATTCATTGTATAATATAATCTATTTTTCACAATATCTCATCAAGCTGGTTGCATGATGGTGTCATCAACCTATATGCTCGATACATCTTTCTTTGAATGTCTAGAATAAACACATACTTATACCACGGATATGGAATTTAGGGTGATGGTTTCATTCCAATCAAAGGTTCGAGATATCATCTTCCATAAATATGGAAGGTACAAATCCTTCCTCAACTTATCCATTGATTCCATGTCAATCATAATGCAACCAACATACCCTAATTATCGCTAACATATGTAGTGAAAAATTTCTTCAATAAATATAAGTGCATGAGTCACGACACAAACTAATGATAATATTAAATTATAAATACCATCACACACACTCATAGATAGAAAGATCTGATGACACCAAAACATGCAGAATTCCTACTGATGGGTCTGTTCTTATAATCTCTTATCTTTTAGATTACCAAGTGAGAAATTCATGAGAAGAATCCTCATCCACTTTTGAGTAATTTAACCTAACAGTCTAAATACCATGTGTCCCATCATAGTACATTATTCAACCACATAACTATATTAAGAATATTATCATATAACTTCAAGGTTCTCATCACAACAGAGAAATTCTATGACCTTATCAACGCAATAGATACTCTATAACATTATTACATTAAATCCATGAAGAAAAATGAAAAATATATAATAAGATATTTAATTAATATTCAATACATCGATTATACATGTAGCCAAATCACAATCAGTTGGTCCTAAGACACCAAATCCAACATTAGTTTCCTCAAGCTGGTGGTTTCACCACAAAACTTTGATCATGTGAGTGGTCTTATTTCATATAACTTTATAAGTATGATCTAAAATCTCTATAGTATGTTCCTCATAAGAAAGATCGATAATACATTGGTATGAACTATGAGTTCAGTACATGTGATGGATCAGGTATGTACTTACTAAGGAGACATACATGGAACACATCATGGAATTGGGAGAGGTTTATTATAAGTTCCAAATGATAAACTACCATCCCGATACGATCAAGAATTTAAAATGGAACGATATAACTAGGAATTAGTTTTCTCATCTTCCTTCCTTGTAGAAATTTATAAAAACACCTCCTCACTAACTTCAAATTCCAGATCATGTCACTAATTATCAGCATAACTTTTCTATCAACTTTGTACTGACCTTATATACTACTAAATGACCCTAACCTTATATATCATTTCTTTAGCTAGTTCTTGTCCCAAAATATTTCTTTCCCCAATTTAATCCTAATACATTGAAAAACTATACCTTTTTCTATATGGGATTTCTAAGCATCCATATGAATTCTTGAGTAAAATCTATTATTGTAAGAAAACTAAACTAGAGGAAGGTGTTGATCCCAAACACCTTTAAAATATATAGAATATGATATTAGCATACCCTCTAGGGTTTGAATCATTATCTCAGATTGACCATATATCTGAGGATGATACGCAGTACTAAAACTCAAATTTGTATTAACAACCTACTGAAGACTTCAATAGAACTTTGAGGTAAATCTCAGATCCCAATCAAATACAATTTAATGTATTACTCCATGCAACCTTACCACTTCCTTAATGCATATCCATGAAATATGATCCCAAGATAAATCTTCTCTGATAGTGATGAAGTGTGCTAACTTTGTAAGGTGATTGACTATAAACCATATATCATTATTCCCTTTCAATGGTTTGGGGAGTTTGATGAAAAAAATCTATGGTGATGTTTTCCCATTTCCATTTTGGTATGGATAATGGTTGGAGAATCCCCTTAAAAATTTGTTTCTTAGCTCTATCTTTATATCATACAAAACACTGAGATATATACTCAGCAATATTTTTCTTCATGTTGTCCCACCATAAATAATTTTTCATGTAGGCCAGTTGTAGGTGATATACCCTTGTCACCCTTCGGTTGTGGGTTCAAGCCTCAGTGCATCATCAGATGTGATGGGTTGTCACCTAGCATGAAGGTTATCTTCTTTTTTCTAAAACTATAATAATTTAATTCCTATAACATTCCCAAATTGAAATAACCCATAATTACCTCAACATCAAAGATAAGATAAACCCTAAAGGTTTCTAATACCTTTAATATTTTGTCCAAAAAATTTAAAGGCATTCCTCCTAAAATAATTTTTTTTCACTAAAACATAACTAAAGGGTTGTATTTCAATAAATGTTTTCAAAAATATCCTTAATCTTGAAAAAATACAACAACATTAAACCTAAAAAGGGGTGTATAGGACTTTTAACTTATGATCAACCATAAACTCATAACCCCATGATGTAATCCATAACTATTAATTTAATCTTACATGGAAGAATATACACTTCTAAAAGATAATTCACCCTTCATTACATAAATAAGGTATTATATTAGACAAAAAAATTTCCATTGGAAGTATGAACTTATCCTTTCATTTATATAATATCAAATTTAATTTCACTACTCCAAAATCCATTTATATGAATATAATCAATTCTCAAAAATCACATCAAGTTCCACTAAGGTACGAGTTATAATATTTTCAAAAATTAAAAATGAAATTCCTAACTAAGGAGTGTTGGATAAGTGTGCCCTAATTATCACAATTCACTTCATCAACTATGATTTCATAAGATTTCACTTTATCCTTTTTCTTCATAGGTTATTATGGATTATCATCCTCATTATCCCTGTATTGGGGAATTTATTATCATAATGACCAAACTCCTTACACTTGTAGCATTGCAGTGTGGTTGGGGTATTCTGTAGAGATTTCTCTCTATTTATATTTTTATCAAACTTCTTTCCATAACTTTGGAATTAAACCACTCAATGACCTTCATTTACACAATTAAAACATTTAGTGGTCCCCTTAATATAATTTCCTCCATGTTTACTTCCACACTTTGAGCATAAAGAAAATATCATATTCTTTTCTACATGATTTTTAGAGTTTCCCTTGAATTCCATATTTCTTTTCTTATCAAAACCATGTGATTTATGGATCAATATAATATCTATTTCCACCTTGATAGAATAAAAAATTATTTATTCATACCTACAAAATTCTATTATGGATAACACCCTTTGATGACTTGGTTTTAATTCACTCAAGAATCAATCAACCATACTTTTAGGTTGGATGATAATACCAGAAGCGTATCTTACAAGTCTTGTAAAATTTTCCTCATAGGTACCAAAAAATTTATAACCCTTTTTAATGATATCAAGTAATTCCTTCTCTATTTTTGTATAAATAATACGAGGGAAGTAATTATTGAAAAATAATCTTTTAAGCTCATCCCACTCTATGGATTCAATTTCATATTGTTGTCTCATATTATTTGTAAGAGTCCACTATTGATCCACTTTTCCTTTCAAATGATATATGTAAAAAATGAATTTTTCATGATCCAAACACTAGAGAATAGAAAATATCTTTTTAATGGTATTTATCCATTTCTCAACATCTAGTGGATCAAAAAAACCACTAAAAGAAGGTGGATGTTACCTCATGAAGGAATCAACAAAATATTTTTACCTCCTTTCCTCATTCAGAAGCTCAGCATGATTCATAACATGAGATAGTTGTGTGAGTATAAAAAAAATAATTTTAATTCCATATCACATAACATTTGGTTGATCAGGATGAAAATCATTATATTTTTCATCACACTCAGAATTAATACATTTCCTTCAGGCTCCAGCCATTGACTAAAACCGAAAAGAATATTGTTAGAAACATTAATCACATTGGGAAACTACATAATCATAAAAATCACTTATAGGATGTATAAATCACGAACCATTATTTTCAATCTATGATGCCTTAGGTTTACCCTAGGTCACTCCTAGTCATTATTTAAATCATTCAGGATGATTCATAAAGAGTTTGTGAATTTTTCAAATATATCCCTCGAGTGTAACGCCTCGACCCCAGAATCCTAGAGCCGATGCATTATTAAATACATTATTATGATTAAAAGGAATAAAATCCCAAAGTAATGGATATTTTAGTAGTTTTGGAAAACTAGATAAATACATAAGTTCAACATTACAACTTTAAAGGAAAAACAATATAGCATTTCTATTGGAAACATCCATAACTCCTAGATTATCCCTGCAAACCTTTCATAAAATTCATGTTCGCAACCTAGGGGAAATAAAACATAAGAAAGGGGTGAGATAAGATGATAAGTAAGGTTAAGTAATACAACAAAATTAATCATAAACATAAACACTAGGCATGTTGAGAAACTAAAAAAACATGCCTTTAAACATATACTTGAGCATAATAAGGCAGGAATAAAAGCTGAATGAATAATGCCATAAGAAAAACATACCATGATTATTATACTAGTAGAATAAACACATGGACTATAAATTACTAGTTTCATAATGATGGAATGAATATTATGGAAATTATTAAAAAATACCGTCAAGACCTCGGCCAAGGCATATAAAAATTATTAAGGCCTTGGCCAAAACTATATCTGAAAATGGGCAAGGCCACAGTCAAGTCCATATCTATTTTTCTCATGAGACCTATCGATGCATCGAGGGGATATAGTGGGACCCAAAAATTAATTAATAATTCCAATTAATTTCTCATATTAATGGGGATAAACTTAAACAACATGTAAATTCATATTGAAACTAACATTTGAAATGTAAATAAATTTCCCCAAACATAAACACTAACCATTCAGAGTAATATGGTGAATGATTTCAAGATAACACATACATAGTCAAAATAATCATAAAACATTAAATTAAACATGGTAGATGATATAATAATATATTAGTCTCAATTATACATAATATTTAACAAGAGTGTTGAAATAAATAAAATTACTCTTATAAAATCATCAAGTAATTCTTGAGATAAATACTCCTTTACTTTGAAAAGAAGAGTTATTTTGGAAAAATATTTGTATAAAAATAGAAGTGAAATAATATAGTTTTATCATAATAAAATTAGAAATTTTATAAAAATAATGGTTGATAAAAATAGATTATAGAGTGTACTTGAACATAGGTAAGAATTCAAGAAGTTCCCTTGAAATAGGCTTGTATTTCAGGAAGAATTTTTGAAATAAACTTTTAAATCATGAAACTCCCCATAAAATAAAGAAGGATTATTGTTGGTAAAAATATATAGAACATTCATGAAGAATTTATGAGGAGTAACTTATAATAAATAATAATTTCATTGAGGTATGTAGAGAATAAAAGTAATCTGAATGAAAATGGAGGTTCGGGTAGAAAATCCTTACCACTTTGTAATCAATTGAATTATATGCCCCAAAATTAATAATCATAAAATTATAAATTTAATACCATGAAAATAAATATATTAATGATATGATACATTAATGGGAAGTATAAATACACCATATAGAAGAAATAATGGCGAATAAGGAGAATCACACAAAAATAGAAGTGAGATGAGGAAATCCTTACCTTAAGTCCGAAAGTTTTCTGTACTTGACCTTAATGTCCTAGATAATAAAATTAAATAAATTAATTAACTAATTAATAACCTTATATAAATATATTTTATTCATTAAAGTTTTATTAAGTTCATTTATATCCTTATTGATAAGTTATAATATTGAATTCTGTCGTTCTTGAGTGTTCGTTTCCTTGATTTCATGATCGGTTCACTTGATTATAAGAGTATGGAAGTTCATGTAAATTGGGAATTGAAGTCAATAATTGAAGTTATATGTTATTAATGATCATAAATAATCTTAAATGATCATATAATTAATTTGGATATTTTGGGTAAGGATGAATCATTAGATAGAACTTTAATGACAATTGCTTGGATTATTTTGAACACTTTCGCTCACAAAAAGTTTATTTTGATTTATTTTTTAACATCGCATGTGTATGATGATTACAGAACATTAAATAAGATAAAATAAATATATTATGATATGGTTCAACCATAAAAATGGTTTCATGACCAGAATTGAAGATGGTAATAAAAATTGAAAATCCTTTTTCCTTGAATGGGATAAATTAACACATCTGAGACGGTGTTTTCAATTTTTGTATAAAAGGAGAGGAAATGAGAGATGATGATGAATTATTACATTGAAATAAATAAATTAAATTATATTTAAGGTAATGGAGTTATCATACCTTTTGGATGATGGGATTTGAGAAGAGAAAAAGAAATGAAAGGAACTTGAAAGAAAAAGAGAAGTTGAGAAATATCTTACGAAAATTCGACAGCCTAACGAAATCAGTTAAAAATCCATAAAAAATATTGACGAGAAAAAAAGGAGTCTCTCATCATTAATAAATAACATTTACAGTAATGGGGAAATTTAATGAAATATACCAACATAATCCAATGGAAATTAAAAAGGAATAACATAAAAGGAGTGCTTGAAAAAGAGAAGGGTTTAGATTCCCTTACCTTGTAGATTAACTCCTAAAACTTGAAGGTTGGGACCTTGGGGGCTTGAGGACACCTTGGGAGGACTTCTAGGGGGGTAAAACTACCAAATCTTCGAGGAAGATGAATTTTTAATGAAAGGAATGGAATAAATGGGTGGGTATTTATAGCTAAAGTGAGGGAATGTTTTATTAATTTCTGAGGACACCTCAGTAGTGGTATATGCAAAACCATGGACTTTCCCATGGTATTTTCCCATGTTATAAGCCACTTGGGACACCTAATATAATATTTTAATGTACAAAAGTAGAACATAATTTTATATTAATTATTACATCATTATGATGTCATTAAACATACCAAAAACTCAAAACTGTATTTTTACTATTCATGAAAAAATAAAGTATTTTATAAAATTATCATAAATTCAGAGTAACATAATATTGATGTTTGGAATTAAAAAATTATGTTTATTTCATCATAATAATTCTACAAATATGAAAATTTTAACTTTTATCTATGAAAATACTTATTTATTAAAAATAATAGCGGACATAAAATGCATAGTAAAATTTTCGACACTTAAAAAAAATAAAATTATTTTATCATTTTTAATTAAAGAAGATTGTTTCGATAATAATATTTCATTATAATAAACATTAATAAAACCTTTTTTTGATATAATAATTTAAATCTCTATCAAATGTACAATTTTTATCCGAAAAACCAAATTATCAAATTCGTTATTAAAAAAAAAACTAAACTCAAAATAGAAATGATGGAACAACAATTTTATTTATACTTTCTTAGATAAGGTTACTATTATATTGGTCATATTAATATTCATAAGGGTAAAATTACTATTCCAAAGGGTTAAGTTACTATTCACCAAAAAATTAAGTTGATCCTATCAGACCCGAAAAATCTTACTGATCGCAACTGTGTATGTCTGTTTTTTAAAATTCAAAACACAAAAGCAGCACAATTATGTTTAATGGGTAGGTTATAACTATCTCCTAAAACAAAGTTTTGTTTCACAGAGACTCAGTGATGCATGCATAATAAGCTATCTAATGAATTGAATTTATTTAAGAAGAAACATACCATAAAATCTTGGGGTTCCATATTAATAGTAGCATAATTTAGTATTTATCAAAAATAATTATAATACTTAATATATATATTATTATTAAAATATTTAATTAAATAATCTATCAATAAAAATGAATTTTGTAATAAAAATACATATATTCAAATTAAAATATTCTTTTACACAAAATAATACTATAAAATAGTATTTTTTAGAATATTAATTTAAAATTAATTTGAAAGCTACAAATTTAAAATGTAAGTATTATTAATTAAAACACTTAAGTTTAAATTATTCTTTTTCATAACTTAACGTATTTAAAATTATAAAAAAAATTACTGGGGTGTTACATCAAGAGTGTCAAATCTGGTGTGTAGTAATACCCATTGTTGCATACTAGGTGATGCTCAAGTAAATCCTAAAACACCCTTTTTAGAGTTATTACCCATATATATATATTTGTACAAGAACGACATCCACTTGTATTTTTATATACAAATGTAATCTCTTAGAAACCACTTGCTCTATCCTTTACCAAAATTCTAGGATATTTTTTTTACAATTAGACTTATCCTTATGATTATCACTAAAATATTCTCATCCCATTTTCTAAAGGTTAACAAAACCTACCCTTTGATACTAACTATAACAAACCAGGATTTTTATATATAGATATTGAAGGACACTAGAACACCCTGAGAGGGGAAAGGTGAATCAAGGTGTCATATTTTTCTTATAATATGATGGATCTTGTTCCCAAATTGTTAGGAACGTATTAAAATTGTCTGACGAGAAGGAGCAGTAAACAAACAATCACATGGAGAGAGGTAACACAACAATTTTACTTGGTTCACCACTAAGGGCTAGTCCTTGGAGCATACGCTGAGAGTGTGTCATTCATACATGAATCCACTAATATTCACTAGGTGTGAAGTATAAGTGTTTATACATAGTCACTCTATGCCAAGAACACCACATTTACAATATTTTAGGGATAGCTCACAGTATCCCTCAGAACACTTCCAATGACTCCCCCTAACTCACTATGTTGGGAGAAATCCACACACAGTTTATGGACTTGTAGATCCCTTCATTTTCATTAAATAATACATCCTAAACTGAAGATAAATGCTATGTTGAAGTCCCTTTTTTACCCATAGATAAAATCCACTTTTCCATGCATTGTTAGTTTGCGAACTATTCCTCCGCAAACTGGCCTGGTTCCTCCGCGGACTGCACTGTGCCACATAACACATGTGCTTCGTGGAGTACCTCTTCCTCCACGGTCTTCCTCTACTTTTTCAGATCTTCTCTCCTTTCGTAGACCTCTTCTCCTCCCATGGATCAACTTCCTCTGTAGACCATCCCTGCTTCACAGACCGTTTTTCCTCCCCAGACTACCTCCGCTTCTGCAGACCAAATCTTCATACGCAAATCCTTCTTCCTTTTCAAGCTATAGAGTCCTGTAAAACCTCTTCAGTGAATAGTATTCACATACCACTTTTCCTTTCACAAAATCCTCTTCATGAACTTATTCTCCTCCACAGAGTTTTCTTCCCATGAACCACTTTGGACTTCACCGAATTCCTCCTAGATTTCTAATAAAAAATCTATAAGTAATGAAGGGATTGGTGATCCTTATATAGAAAAATAAATCTAAAAATCTTACTAATCCATTTTACATAAACATTCGATGTGGTATAACCTTTACTGTGTACTTCTCCTTCTGCGAACCGTTCTCCTTATGTGGTCTATGTACCGCCATTCTTTCTTTGCAGTGCCAATATCTTCTATGAATAGATCTCCAACTCTTAACTGCAAACGACATGCCTCCCACAAACTATTTGACTCCTATGAACAACAAGGCTCCCACAAACCATTTCCCCTACACGATCAATGTACCGTTCTTTGTGGTCCCCATAGCACTGCTATGCAGAAGTCCTTTGTCGTTTTCCCTCTCTGTTCCAGGTACCTCCCTTAGCAGTCCGAAAATCATGTTTCGTGGTCTATGAACCATGATTTATGAACTAATTTTCATAAAAACCTTCCACTTAAAAAATTATAAACTCCTGATTTTATGTCCAAAAAATCTAGAAAATACTGGGAAACGACATGACCTTCAATACCATTGTTTACTTGAATGGTAAGATCTCTTTCCTTGCAAATTCCCTAATCATCCATGTGAGGATTGTCAAAAAACACAAACCATACTCCATTTTCAGCAAAGGACTTCCTTGGTTCCAACAATATTCCCCTTTGAGTTTGTTGGCAATCTGTAGATAAATTCAATTAAGTACCAGCCGCAATCAAAACCTGATACATGATAAACAAAACAACCAACACTCTAAATCTACATGAGAAAATATCAGTGTAGAAAACAAGAGGGGACGAATTAATTGAATTCTCATGTTTTGGAATGCATAAATATGACGAAGGTAATCTTTCCACTCTATATTCACTATTCTCCTGCAACTAAAAAACCATAATTTTTTTCATTCTCCTCCTTTGTATCATTGATTTTTTTTCATTCTCCTCCTTTGTATCATTTAATTTTTCCATTCTCCCCTATTGGAAATAAACCCAAAGAACCAATTATTGAACTTGTAGAGCTCAAAATATACTCCCCTAGATCACATCTCCACATAAACCTACATTGATTCCACAAACAGATTAAAATAGTTAATCATTACTGGGGAGAGAGGAACAACCATAACCTCATCAAACACTGGGATGTGGTTGAACACCAAGGTTCAACCGATGTTTCTCGAACACATGTTTCAAAAATGGATTGGTCAATATGTTATCCACTTTATCATTAGTTCCATCATGATCCATTTTAATCATTCTGTGTTTAAAATTTTCCTTGATGAAGTGATATCTGATTTCAATGTGTTTCGTATGAGAAAGCTGAATAGGATTCTTCGTAAGATCAATTGTACTCTTATTATCACAATGAATCACCATGGGATGTTTCACATCATCACCAATATCAGTCAGTTGTTGCTTCATCCAAAGTAGCCGAGTCCAAGATTTTTTAGCGGAGATATACTCAGCTTCAACAATACAAATAGAAGTGTTTTACTATTTCTTACTGAACCATCCCACTAATTTTCTTGCTAATAAAGAATGCTCAACCACTTTTGACTTTCTATCTACCACATCTCCAACCCAGTCAGCATAAGAAAATGCTAATAATTCATTATCTTTTCCTGAAGTAAAGTATAATCCATAATTTTGAGTACCTTTAATGTACCTCATGATTCGTTTAACTTCCGCCATATGTTATTCCTTCAAATTACTTTGAAAGAGGGATTCTAAGAATATTATAAAGACAATATTTTTTCAGGTTGAAGTTAAGTATAGTAAGCTTCCTATGATTCTCCTGCACATAGTGGTATCTATAGAAGTCCCATCCTCATGCTTTCTAAGTTTAGTTCCAAACATAATCAGATTAGACCTTGGTTTGGAGCCATGAATATTGAATTTCTTAAGTAACTCTCTTGTATACTTTTCTTGAGAAATAAAAGTGAAGTCTTTCCTCTGAATCACTTGTAACCCCAAGAAGTATGTGAGTTCACCAATCATATACATTTCAAACTCTAATTTCATGTGATTGGAAAATTAATCCACTAATCCATGCCTACTTCCACCAAATATAATATCATCTATGTACACTAGTACCATGAGCCTATCTTTCTGAGAATTTTTCACATATAGATTGTAATCCACTCCTACTATTTTAAATTCAAGCTTCTTTAGATAAGAATCCAGCTAAGAGTACCACGCCTGCAGTGCCTGTTTCAGACCATATAGAGCCTTCTTTAATCTGAAAACCATTATTTCATCATTACCAAGTAGAAAACCCACTGGTTGTTCAATGTAGACTTCTTTTTCAAGAACACCATTCAAGAAATCTATTTTGAAATCCATTTGATACACTTTGTATCATCTTTGAATTTCCATGGAAAGAAAAAGTATGATTGACTCCAGTTTAACAACCAAAGAAAAATTTTCTTTGACATCAACACCTTCAATCTATGAATATCCTTTACACACTAATCACACCTTATTTCTGACCACATTACCATGTTCATCGAATTTATTCTTGAAAATACACTTCGTACCAATCACATTGTGTGTAACACCCTGAGATTTTGTGAATTTATTTTTTTCAAATTAATTTAATATTTTGATATTTTCACTTCACGTGACACTGAATATAAATTTTTTTATTATATAATAGCACTGTGTTTTTGATTATGTTATATGAAACACCAAGGGAAGCTTGCACTACATGCAACATCGACTTGGCTTGCGTGACACACAACACTGAGTTTTTGCGAAACAACACTTTACTATTATAATTATTTAAATAGTATAGTTATAACCTATGCATTAAACTTCTAATATGAATAGTAATAACTAATTTTTAGATATTACTTATAATGGTTTTGATAATAATAAAATAAAATTTTTGGTAAATTCTTTATATGTTTAAAACTACTATTTTCTCAAATGAACTACTTTTCATGAAAAATAATAAAATTAATTTTATAAAATCATAGAAATTAATTTTGATAAAATAAAAATTATTTTTTAATTTCAATTATCAAAATTATAATAGGTTGAATTTTTGGTATTTTTCTTAAATGTTTCAATTTTTGATGAATAATGAAAAATACTGTATTGTAGTTAAAAACCAACTCTTTCATTTAAATAATTATTTTACTTTAAATTGATTTTAAAGTCACAATAGATAAATAATACATATATTAATCCAATATAGGTCATTTTAATCATTTTTATAATAGAATTGGATATAAAAAATAGTGATTTTTTGAACGTCTCTTTTACCCGCCTTCTAGCCACATTTACAGGATTAACATTAAACAAAATTTTAACGCTTCTGTGAATTGAATTTAAAAAAATGGAAATACATGGTTGTAATTATTATGAAAAATTTGGTATAATAGGATCAAAATAATTTTTGTATAATAGTAACTTTTGAATTTTATTTACCACGGTAAAAGGTAAATATGTTAATTAAAGGTAAAAATAATATTATAATAACATAAAATTACCCTAAAAGTTGTCCAAATTTCGTTGGATAAGTTTTTTTGACCCAAATAAACCTTAGGTAAAAAATATGATTCTTTTTAAGCCACTTGTATTATATTAGGACATTTATTATATTTTATTTAAAGAAGAGTTAAAAATGTTATATTCAAATTTTAATAACTAAATAATTTTTAATATAGGTTTATACATAAGAATAATTCTACTATAAAAATTAAATATAAATATAATAAATTTATATACATTATTATAATTTATTTATAATTTTTAGACATTAAATAATTGAATTTAATTGTGACACAATGATAATGTAGTAATAGATTTATTAAAGGAAGAATCAAATAAATGATATTAATATTATTAAAATAAATATCATTTGAGATATTTGATAACATCCATGAATTTTTCAGATGAATATGAAATGTTAGGGATGATTTAATGTAGTTTTTTTGAAGTAATAAAGTCTTTATGATTTTATAAAATGTCATGTAATAAATAGTGTCAAAATTGACATAAATGAGATTTTAAAATAAATAATATTTTATTAAATGTTATAAAATCTATAAAAATATATAATTCTTCCAAATGACTAGTATAATGTTAAATATTTCATAAACGATCAAATTTGTGTTTTTTTGGCATTTTATAGTAACTACTATAGTGTAAAAAGACAAATTTTCACGGTAAGAGTTAAATTGTTTATCTAAGGGTTAAAAACAAAAGATAAGGTTAATTTCGCGACCTAAACATGTCTAAAATTCATTGGTTGAGAGGATTTGGACCCATAATCATTTAAAATTTTAAATAACCTAATTTTGAGCTATTTTAAATCGAAAGTTAATTTATAATAAATTAATAGTTTTGGAGTTTCCTAAAGTGCCCCCCCCTCTTATAATAGGGCATCTCTCCTTCTCTTCTATTAACACATATAAAGCCTTTTATATTGAAAAAAACCTAAAAATTTCTTATCCCAAATTCCCTAACTTCATACTAGAAGACTTTAATTTGGCATAAAGAAACCCAAGGAATCCTTTTGGCACAAACCAAAAGAAGTTACCCGATTAAGACGTAATGTCTTTTCTCAAACTCCTTTCCTTTATTTTCCTTCTCCAGCCCTACACTCTCTTTATCCCATTATTTTATAACAAAACCAGAATAATAAATATACTTAGATTTTTTTGGACTAAGTTATCAACATACACTTACACACACCTCCATCTAATGGATATCGAATATACTATTTCTGTGTATGGCGAACTACTACCTCACGAAATAATGATTGTTCATTTTTCCTTTACCCCCAATCATGATGGACATTATGATGTACACTCTATATATGTATATTATATATTATATATAATATGAATTATGTATTTAATCTTTTTTTTTTACTTTTTATAACACATACCTTTTTTACTTTCTATTTGGTGTTAATATAATAATCTTGTTTGAGGAAGTGTCGACTATCACCCCCTCAAAGCGATGTGATTCGTTCACACACTACATGGAATGTATTAAGAACGAGTTTAGTGAAATTATATGATATATATGATATAATAATGAGAATATAATAATGATATATATATATATATATACATACATACATATATATACATATTTCATTTACGTAATTTCTTTCAATACGATAATTAAAACGGAAACAACGTTCATGTGTACGTACGACTTACCGTCTCCATGAACGGTGTATTCCATTTCATACTTTTTTATGATATATATTATTATAATATAAATATAATGGATATAAATGATATTTATATCATGATTTATATTTTATAATCATGATATAATTATAAGGACCAATGATATAACAAATTAGGACACATGAAAAGAACAAAGTGAATATTACCCAAAGTGAAACCTTAACATAGGATCGTTAACAAGTAGGTAATATAATGTAATAATAAAAACATATGTGGTATTATATATAAGAATATAATTCTGTAAAATATTTATAATAAACTTATATTTATTAAACATGAATCTTGTTCGAGTACGGAGAGAGTCAAGACACAAGGTAAGGGGATTTATGTCTCACATTTATTTTTGTGAGACACATGTATTATACACTACTTGTTTCTTCTAAGTGGTGTATATACTTCCCATGAATGTATTTTATGAGTGTTTTCAAAAATATTATTATATTTCCATATTATTATAATTATCTTTCTTAAATGGGGCATACAATTCTATTTATTATAAAGTGATGAGTATTGATTTCACGATCTATTCCATATTTGGGATTGTTTCATTTTAAGTCTCCATTGGGGAATATTTATCCTCCATGTCTAGATTTTCTAATTTCTTTTTCATAAATATTTTTATTATTCTCCTATGGATGTTGAAAGTAATTTTTACCCATTTTTTACTTTTTTACTTTATGGTTTTAAAGGAATATTTCTTTCATTTTCCAAACGAGGTACCTTTTTAATTTTTTGGAAAAAGTACAAAAAGAATGTTATTTTTTAAATTATATGGAATGAATGTATTTTTATGATTTTATGATTCCTTATTAACTTGAATATTCCCATACAATATTAAAAGGTTATTTTCAAATAAAATGATTTCTTTTAAAATTTCATGGCATTTTACGAAATGAAAACTATTTCAGTGAATAAAGGATATTTTCCTCAAGATTTATTTTAAATGATTTTCATGATTCATTTATACATTTTCAAATTGGTTTCAAATAAAAGGTTTTTGGAAATGTTTTATGTTTTAAAAATTTATTTTTAAGGAAAATTCATGTTCCAAGTGATCTTTCAAAATCCTTCCCCACCTATGATGACATACTTTGTTATAGTTCAAGAATACCATTCATATTATTTCTCAAAATGGTTTATATTTTGATGGAATGATGTTTAATAAGCCCACTTATTTTCATGTATTATGTTTTTAATGAAATTATTATGAAACCTATATCTCTTCCATAGGTTATGATATGATTACACATTTATGATTCACATTTTATTTCATGGGTTATGATATGATTGTTTATGATCTTATAACACATGTATGTATGATTTAATTATGAGATGGGTGAGACCTATATATTCCTCCAATGCATTAGGTAAAGATTTATATCTCATGAGATAAACTAAGATGGTCTTGGGAAAGAACCTCAACTACTAAGATGGTCATGAGAGTGAACTATGACTACTAAGATAGTATAAGGAGTGAACTCATGATACTAATATAGCCATGAGAGTGAACCATGACTACTAAGATGGTATGAGGAGTGAACCCATACTACTAAGATGTTATTGGTAGTGATGGATTGGATACTATGGAAATCAGTATATGATTATGTGTTTTCCACACTTCCATGTTTTATTCCTATTTTATGATTTCTTAGCATATGTTCTTTATTTTCTTATGATTCATGTCTTATGAAATTACATTATTTATGACATGATTCATGTATATGATCTTTTATATGTAGGGTATGATCTTATATTTTCATGATCATGTTCTCACACCCATATTCTTATGATTATTCTTACACATCTCCCTTGTTTAACCTTACTGAGTATTTGAGATCACCTCTTTTTTTATGTTTCATTTCCCCAGTTTACAAAGAAAGGTTTTAGGTAGAAGTACTAAAGGTGGATATCTTTATGAGAGATGTTTAAGATATTTCACCAGGATAGAATATTTTATTACCATGTTTATAACGACACTAAACTATTACGGTCCTAAGGAATGTATCATTATAATGTACTGAATATTCATCTAAAATGATGTAATATCTATGTATGTTAAGCCTGGGTTTCTATAGTTGGTATCAAAGGAAAGGTTTAGTCAAACTTTGGAAACTAGGATGTGAAAACTTTAGTGAGATCCCTAGATATATTTTGAAGGATATGTCCAGGGATGTCATATGTATAAATATAAGTATAGGTTACAATCCTAGAGTTTTTGTGATAATCATGAATAACCTAGGATTATACCTAAGATATTATAGATTGGAATATTAACAGTAAGTTACCTTAATTATATGTTTTTAATCTATGAAATGTATTTCTCACACTTTGATTTATCATCTTAGTCAGTATATAGAACTAGATAGAACATAGTTAACCTTGAATGTTTAAGATGTGAAAGGTATGGGAATTATGAAAATCAATTTCCTAAGTGGAAATATCATGAAGATAATCAAGAAGGTGGTACGATTATTGGTTATAATTCTAAGGATAAATATATTTAAAACAACATGTGAAAGGTATAGGATGTCCTAGCATTATTATTTACATTAAGCCTAAGGAGCTTGGTTAGATTAAGGTTAAGGAACCATAAGACATGATTCATATTTTATGAAATACTAAGATGATGGATCCTGAGTAATGGTTTAAGAATAAATTTGGATGATTGAGGTGTATATGTTTCATAATTCAAAGATTATATGAATCATGATACATATAAGTGATTTCAGCATAAGTTTTTCATTAAGGATTGGAATGGATATGTTGAATAGTTCTTAATACCTAGAAAAGCTATTTAAGGGTAAGATAATATATTTGGATAACACGTGATTAAGGTAAATATAACCTTTAATATGTCCCTTATGTTAAGATAACTCTATTTGGATAATGATATGTTGGATATAAATAAGTAAATTGGATGATGCTACTTTCTTGGGAACTAATTATAGATTTACTATAAAGAGGGTTATGCTATCATGGATGAAGTATACAACTTTTTGGGAATTAAGGAATATATCCAATAATATTTGGAACAAGGAAACGTGGATGTTTTCAATAAGGATATATGGTAATTTAGGTTATTACCATGACTGAAGAGAATACATGATGAAGGTGTTCACAAGTTTGTAATGTAACCAACACGAGATACCTTATGATATATGAGGGATAAATATTAATCTTATTTAGTGAACCTCTTTATAAAGTTTTGTATTTTCAACTTTTATAAGGATTGTAAGGTTATAAATTTATGGAAAGTTTAAGCTAAACTTTAGATAAGTTTGTGAGATTAAAGTATTATCTCACCATAGATAGATCTATAAATATTTTATAAGTTGTGCTAACCATTTTGTTAAAGATAGATAAAATGAACTATCATTATTCTCATGATTTACTAACGATTCAGGAATGACAAATTCAACTTCATTTATTGGAATAATAGATGAAGTGGAAATTGATCATGGAATAACAAAGGTTGAAGTTATATTGAAATCTAGTAAGTATATCTTCTCTTAAAAACTATTCAACATTAGGAAAAGGGATCGTGATGTAAAGGGTTGTCTTGTTATCATAATTTTGATGATATCAATGACCTCTTTCAAATTTATTTAGTTTGAGGTTTTGTGATTGTTAACATTCTCTGAGTCACCCACTTTCTTGTGATCAGTGATATTTATCAATCTATATTCACGCTTTTCCCCCATGCCCAAATCTTCACCTATGTTATCCTATGTAGTGACTTAGTTATGATTTACTTTGGGTAACTTTTATTTTTCAACTTTTCATTTTTAAAAGAAAGATTTCAAATTAATTTTTATAATGGGGGTTTATATGAAAGAAAAATTAAAGTATTAAACCTTCGATAACCCAAATGAATTTCAAGGTTGAAATTCATTTTATGGGGGGGTAGAATGTAACACCCCAAGATTTTGTGAATTTATTTTTTTTCAAATTAATTTAATCTTTTGATATTTTCACTTCACATGAAACTGAATATAGATTTTTTTATTATATAATAGTACTGTGTTTTGGATTATGCTATACACAACACCAAGGGAAGCATGCACTATACACAACATCGACTTGGCTTGCGTGACACACAACACCAAGTTTATACAAAACAACACTTTAATATTATAATTATTTAAATAATATAGTTATAATATAGAAATTAAACTTGTAATATGAATAGTAATAACTAATTTTTAGATATTATTCATAATAGTTTTAATAATGAAAAATATAATTTTTGGTAAAGTCATTACATTTTTAAAAGTATTATTTTCTCAAGTGAACTGCTTTTCATGAAAAATAATAAATTAATTTATACATTCATATAAATTTATTTTGATGAAATAAACATTATTTTTGAATTTGAATTATTAAAATTAGCTTAGGGTGAATTTTTGGTATTTTTTTTTGAAAAGTTTTAATCATTGATGAATAATGAAAAATACCACATTGTAGTTAAAACATAACTATTTCAATTAAATAATTATTTTACTTTAAATTGATTTTAAAGTTAAAATAGATAAATAATAAATATTTTAATCCAATTTAGGTCATTAGAATCATTTTATAATAGAATTAGACATAAAAAATTAGTGAACTTTTGAACGTTTCTTTTACCCACCTTCTAGCCACATTTATGGGATTAACATTAAACGTAATTTTACCACTTCTATGAAATTAATTTCATAAAATATACATACATGGATGTAATCAGTATGAAAAATTTAGTCTAATAGGATCAAAATAATTTTTGGTGAATAGTAACTTTTGAATTTTATTTACCGCGGTTAACGATAAATAGGGTAATCAAAGGTAAAAATAATATTATAATAATATAAAATTACCCTAACACTTGTCCTAATTTCATTGGATAAGTGTTTTTTTACCCAAATAAATCTTAGGTAGAAAATATGATCCTTTTTAAGCAATATGTGTCAGATTAGGACATTTATTATATTTTATTTAAAGGGGAGTTAAAAATGTCATATTCAAATTTTAATAACTAAATAAATTTTAATATAGGGTTATACATAATAAAAAATAAACTATAAATATTAATTAAAAATATAAGAAATTTATCTAGATCATGACAATTTATTTATATATTTTAGACATTAAATAATTGAATTTAATTATGACACAATGATAATGTAGTAATAGATTTATTAAAAGAGGAATCAAATAAATGATATTAATAATATTAAAATAAATATCATTTGAGCTATTTGATTCCATACAAGATTTTTTTGGATGACTATGACATTTTAGGGATGATTTAATGTAGTTTTTTAAGGAATAAAGTTTTTTTTTATGATTTTATAAAAAGTCAAGTAATAAATACTGTCAAAATTTACATAAATGAAATTTTAAAATAAATAATATTTTATTAAATGTTATAAAATTAATACAATTCTATAATTAGAAAAAATGACTAGGATAATGTTAAATATGTAATAAATGATCTAATTGGGGTTATTTTGGCATTTTATAGTAACTATATTGACCCTATAGTGTAAAACGACAAGTTGTCGCGGTAAGATTAAATTGTTTAACTGAGGGTTAAAGCCAAAAAATAAGTTTAATTTTGTGACCTAAACATGTCTAAAATTCATTGGTTGAGGGGATTTTGACCCATACTCATCTAAAATTCTAGATAACTCACTTTGGATCTATTTAATATCAAAAATAAATTTATAATAAATTAATAGTTTTGGAGTTTCCTAAAGTGCATCTCCCCCTCTTATAAAAGGGAACCTATCCTTATCTTTTATTAACAAATATAAAGCCTTTTGGATCGAAAATACCCTACCCATTTATTATAAAAAATTCCCTAACTTACTCCTAGAAGTATTCTCTTGGGTATAAGGAAACTCAAGGAATCCTTTTGGCACAAACCAAAAGGAGTTACCCTATTAATAGGTAATGTATTATCTCAAAAGCCTTTCCTTTATTTTCTTTATCCACACCCTAAACTCACTTTATTCAATTATTTATGAAAAAACAAGTATCTTTAATATACTAGGATGTTTTTATCCTAATGGTTTTAACTACACTTACACACAACTATATCTAATGGATATCAAACATATTATTTCTGTGTACGATGAACTGCTGCCTCACAAAATGATGGTTGTTTATTTTTCTTTTATCACCAATCATGGTGACCATTATGATGGAAAATCTATATATATATATATTATATATAATATTTATTATTTATTTAATATTTTTTATTCCTTTTTACAAAACATACCTTTTTTACTTTCTATTTAGTGTTAATACAATAATCTTCTTTGAGGAAGTGTGGACTACCGCTCCCTCAAAGCGTTGTGATTTATTCGCACACTACATAGAATGTATTAAAGATGGGTTTAATGGACTTAAATGATATATATGATATAATCATGCTAATATAATAATTATATATATTTATATATACATACATATATATATACATATGTCATTTACATACTTTCTTTCAATATGAAAATTAAAACGGAAACAACGTTCATGCGTACATATGAATTACCATATTGATGAACAGTATATTACATTTTGTACTTATTTATGATATCGATTATTATAATACAAATATACTGGATATAAATGATATTTATATCATGATTTACTTTCTGTAATCATGATATAAGTATAAGGACCAACGATATAACAAATTAAGACACATACAAAGAACCAAGTGAATATTACCTGAAGTAAAACCTTAACATAAGATCGTTAAAAAGCAGGTAATATAAGGTCACAATAAAAACATATGTGGTATTATATATAATAATATTATTCAGTAAAATATTTATAATAAACTTATATTTATTATACTGGAATCTTGTTCGAGTACAGAGAGAGTCAAGACACAAGGTAAGGGGATTTATATCTCACCTTTATTTTTGTGAGACACAAGTCTTATACACTACTTATTTATTCTAAGTGGCGTATATACTGCCCATGAATGTATTTTATGAGCCTTATCTATAATATTATTATATTTAAATATTATTATAATTTTATTTCTTACATGGGGCATACAATTCTATTGATTATAAAGTGATGAGTATTGATTTCACAATCTCTTCCATATTTGGTATTATTTCATTTTATGTCTCTGTTGGAAAATATTTATCATCCATCCCATGTTTTCTAAAAATGTTTTAATAAATTTTTTTACTATTCTCTTATGTATTTTTAAAGTATTTTTTATTCATTTTTTACTTTTTACTCCCTGGTTTTAAAGGAATATTTCTTTCATTTTCCAAATGTGGTACTTTATTACTTTTCCATAAAAAGTACAAGAAAAATATTATTTTTTAACTTATATGGAATGAACATTTTTTTTACACTTTTATGATGACTTATTACCTTGAATCTTCCCCTACAGGATTACAAGTTTATTTTAAAATAATATTTTTTCTTTCAAAATTGCATGTCATTTTATGAAAAGAAAACTATTTCAGTTAAGAAAGGATATTTTCCTCAAGAACTATTTTAAATTATTTTCACAATTCTTTTATATGTTTTCAAAGTGGTTTCAAAGAAAATGGTTTTGAAATTTTTTTATATTTCAAAAAGTTATTTTTAAGGAAAATTCACGTTCCAAGTGATCTTTCAAAATCCTTCCCCACCTATGATAACATACTTTATTATAGTTAAAAAATACCATTCATATTATTTATCTGAATGGTTTATATTTTGATAGAATAATGTTTAAGAAACCAACTACCTTTCATGGGTTGTGATTTTTATGAAATTATTATGAAACCTATATCTTTTCCACATGTTATGATATGATTACACGTTTATGATTCCCATTTTATTTTATGGGTTATGATATGATTGTTTATGATCTTGTGGAACATGTATGTATGATTTCATCATGATATGGGTGGTTCCCATATCTACCTTTCATGTATTGGGTAAATATTTATATATCATAAGATAAACTAAGATGGTATTGTGAGTTAAACTTTACTACTAATATGGCCATGAGAGTGAACCATTACTACTAAGATGGTATGAGGAGTGAAATCATGCTGCTAAGATGGCCATGAGAGTGAACCATTACTACTAAGATGGCATGGGGAGTGAACCCATACTACTAAGATGGTCTTGGAAGTTATGCCTTGGCTACTATATAAATCAGTATATGCTTATGTGTTTGCGACACTTCCATGTTTTATTCCTATGTTATAATTTCTTAGCCTGTGTTCTTTATTTCCTTATGATTCATGTCTTATGAACTGCCATTATTTATGCCATGATTCATGTATATGATCTTTGATATGCAGGGTATGATCTTTTATTTTCATGATCATGTTCTTATACCCTTATGCTCATTATTATGCTAATATATATCCCTTGTTTACCCTTATTGATCATTTGAGATCACCCATTTTTTATGTTTCCTTTCCCAAGGTTACGAAGAAGGGTTTTAGGTAGAAGTACTAAATGTCATGGGATATGTTGAAGATCTTTCACTAGGATAGAATATTTTGTTACCATATTTCCAAAGACACTAAACTATTACGATCCTCGAGCATTTATTATTGTAATGTATTGAATATTCATGTAAAATGATGTAATATCCATAAATGTTAAGACTTGGTCTCTATATTGTGACTTTCAAGTATCTTATCAAGATGCCATGTCTGTTTCTTATCAATTTTAACTAACTCTTCATTCATGGATTTCACCTATGATTCATCCTTTGAATCTTATTCAAATGAGTTTGGTTCCAAAATTGATAAGAAGGAAAATGGTGAATTATTCTTCATTCTCCTCGTCTGTGTGGGTGCTGTCTAATCTCCAATGATGTTGGGTTGATCAATTTCTACTCTTTTATTTCTACTGTTATTTTTAGAATAATTTTCTTCAGCAATGGTTTCCTCTTCTGATTATTCTTCTAAATCAACATCATGTTGTGACCTATGAATGTTTTTCACTCCTTCCTCCACTTATGCATTTGAATCTATTCCATGTCCACTATCTTCTACATCTTCAATCACATTATCATAAGATCTAATCAGGGTATTTTTGGTATTATCTTCAATGATCCTAACATCAATACTTTCCAAAATTCTTTCAAGATGGTTATTGAAGAATTTGTAGGATTTTCTATTAATTGAATATCTTAGGAATATTCCTTTGTATGATACATCACCATACTTCCCTTGATTTCCTTCTTTATTTCAAATGAAACATCTACTTTTAAAAAAAATAAATTATTTCAAAGGGGGATTCATTCCATGCCACATCTCATATGGTGTTTTAGTTTCTCCTATATAAATCCCTATTCGATTTTGATTATACACTACAACTTTAATAACCACTTTCCAGTAATGGCTAGAGACACAAATCTCAATCAGAGCAGCTCTGGCCATATTGTTCACCTGTAGATTCCTATGCTAAACAACTCCATTTTTCTGTGGGGTTATTAGAGAATCCCTCTCATATTTTATTCCATGTTTCTCCAGGTAAATTTCAAACTCAATGGATGTTTATTCCCCTCCATTGTCAGACCACAAAACTTTGTTTTTCCATCCAGTATCATTCTCAGCTATTCGTCGATATGTTTTCATGCAATCCAGAACTTTAGATTTCCTATGTATAACCATAACACAATCCATTATACTATAATCATCAATGAAAAGAATGAATTACCTTTCTACATATGTTCCTTCAACATTTATCAGACCACATACATCTTTATGGATGAGATCAAGAATATTTGATGCCATTTTATTCTTTGGCTGATAGGAACTGCAAAAAAACTTCCCTCGTATGCATGCATCACAAGTCCTTTTCTATTCACACTTCATATGGGGATAGCCATGACTATCTTCAGCTTAGATATATTTTACATGTATTTTTGATTAATGTGTCCCAATATTCAGTGCCAAAAGTTGTTTTCTTCTTCAATTGTAAAGTAGATAATGCTCTCATTAATATCAACCTAATATAAGTCGCCATCTATTATGTATCCTTTCATAAGTGAAATCCCTATCCTTCCTATGATAGTGCATCCATTTTGATTAAAATTTGACATCAGTCTCTAGTCACATAGTTAACTAACACTCAAGAGATTTTGATGGAGACTGTCTATATAGAGAACTTCATTTTTCTTCCACTCTCCATTAGCCAGTTCAGTATTTTCACTGCCATTAATCTTCAAAGTACCATCATTACTGAACCTTACCATTCCATCAACCATTTTCTTAAAATTATTTAATAGATATGGATTTCCCATCATATGGTATGAGCATCCATTATCAAGAATCTAGGTTCTTATTCTCTTTTTAGATTTAAGTGCTACTTCCACAAGGTTGGATTTTTCAATTTTCCTCTTTTCCTTCTGTGAAATATTAGATTAAGTGAAGGATAAATATGTATTTTAAAATATCTCTTCCATATGCATAGATTCATCATACTCATACTCTTATTCTAGATGAGAAAACCAATTTGTAAGAGCAACATTGTCCGGATGACGAGTATTGTCTTGTATCTGAGTTTTATATGATTTTTAATGACTTTACTCTACCTGTAATAAACATCTTTATAGAAAAATTTAGAACAATGAAAACAATATCCATAGAAATTATTTCTTCTACAAGAATTAGGATATTATTTCTTTCTCCTTTGTCGACTTCTTAGCTCTTCCCCATTTAAATAGCTCTTTGCCCCTTCATAGTATGACATGGTATGGCCTAGATAGCCACAAAATTGAAATTTCATAAGATTAAATGATTTATCACTTATATTCATACCCATTTCTTTGTCCTTAGAAAAATAGTTTGAATACCTATCATTTCAGGAAACTTGTGGATAGGATTATGTTCTCCTTTTAGTTTTATTTGAATATTTCTTTGTTAAGACTTCAGAAAATTTTTCAATATGTACAACTTTATGATTCCTTTTATTTTGGTTCATCTTATTTCCAGCCTTCGATATTTCAACATCACAACCAATTCCACTTTTCCCATGCATGTGGATCATTGATAATCCAAAGACTTCTATACTCCTTCAGAACCAATATTAGCACTCTCTATTAGCTCAAAACTGAGAATATTCCAAACTAAATTTTATTCTTTATTTATTTTAAATTTGATTCAATATAAAGTTTAATTCTAAGAGTAACAAATTATTCTTAAAGACCTTAGATAGTCTTGTACTTCTCTTCCAGTCTAGATGTAAGGTCAATAATGGCCTTTTCATATTCTTCAATTCTAAGCTTCAGTTCTACTGCATATTCTTTGCTTTCAAAGGTTGTTGATTATTCTTTCACTACTTCTTCCATTCATTCAATTTCAGCTTCAATCCGATCAATATATTCTGATGATTATTTCATGACTGCTCTCCATTTTTTTCATATGTTACTTTGATTCTCATGCTTACCAAGATCATCCTTAAGTTGAAAATTGAGACCATTATCAGCAATCATCTAATTGTATCTATATTTATCTTTTGATGATTCTGACTTTTCAATTGTATCCATCATAGACACATGAGTTCCAGATTTAAACTATGGTTTTTCTTATTCAAATAATTCATTGTCATCATCTTCTTTCTTAAAGGAAAAACTATTCCTCTACACTTTATTTCTATATTTGAAGTCTCCATTTTAATAAAACCTTTTCTGAGGCTTATGTGAATTTCATGATTCACTTTCGTCATCATCTATCTTCCTTGAGCATCGAGATTCAATGTTCCTAACTCTACCATAATGAAAATAGACCAAGAGAAGATTTCCTTCAAATATTCCTTTTCCTCTCTTGAATTTATTTGCAAAAAGATAAATAATTTCATCTTCCTTGTTATCTTCTTCAACTATATCTCTAGATACCTCAAGTTTTTTCATGGACTTGAAATCCATTTCCTTGCTTACTCGAGTCGTTGCATCTGTAGGTTTGACTCTCATTTAATTTTCCACCAGAATACTCAACAGATCATCCAAAGAAAGTTTAGAAAGATACATTTCCTCAAGGGATGACACTTTCAGACTCTAGAGAGGTGGAATCCTTATCAAAATTTTCTCCACAATGTTAATGTCTTTGATTTCTTCACCAAGACCTCTAATTTCTCCTACAACTTTAGTGATTCGATTAAAAAAGGTGTGTGCATTTTCATTAGGATGCATCTTCATATCGTCAAACCTATTGCACAAGGCTTGGAGTTTTACCTCTTTCACTTTTATGTCACCTTAATATATATTCTATAGTTTTTCCCACATAGAATTTTTAGAATTATAACTCATAACCTTTAGATAAATTTTATCATAAAGAGATGTAGTGAGGGAACTCTATGCTTTAGCATCTGCATCAAGAATTTTCCTATCTGTATCAGTCATAGACAGCCCTACTGAATTAGTGACCTATATACCATGTGAAGTGGAAAACAAGACTTCCATTCCAAGAGATCTTAGATGATAACACATCATGTTCTTCCAAATCTGGAAGTATCTTCCATCAAATAGGGGGATACCCATGACATTAACTGAGTTCTCCATGAGATCAAATATGGATAAATTTAACACCACCAACCCATGTCTGATACCACTTGAAGGACCCTAGAACACCCTGATAGGGGAGGGGTGAATCATGGTGTCAAATGTTTCTTCTAATATGATAGATTTTATCCTCACATTGGTAGGAACCTGTTAAACCTATCTGATGAGAACGAGCAGTAAAAAAACTATCACATGAAAAGAGGTAACACATCGATTTTATTTGGTTCACTCCTAAGGGATAGTATAAGGATTATACACCAATAGTGTTTCATTCGTACCTAAATCCACAAATCTTTACTAGTTATGGAGTAAAAGAGTTTAGACACAATCACTCTATTTTAGGAACACTAACTTTACAATATTTTAGGGATAGCGCACTGCGTCCCTCAGAACACTTCCAACAACTCCCTATAGCTCACTGTGTTGGAAGAAATACACACATAGTTTATGGAATTATAGGTCCCTTCATTTTCATTAAATCACGCATCCTCAACTAAATATTGATTCTCTGTTTAAGTCCCTTTTTTACCCATAGATGAAATTCACTTTTCCATGAATTGTTAGTTTGTGAAATGTTCCTTCGAAAACCGGATTGCTTCCTTCGCGGATTGCACTGCACCGCATAGCACGTGTGCTTCACAGACCACCTCTTCCCCTACATTCTACCTCCACTTCCACAGATCTTCTCTCCTTCCACATACCTCTTTTTCTCCCATGGATCAACTTCCTATGTGGACCATCCTTACTTCGCAGACCATTTCTCCTCCATGGACTACCTCTACTTCCATGGACTAGATATTAATATGTAGAGATATTAATATGTAGAGCCTTATTTATTTATAGGATACATAGTCCTGTAAAACCTCTTCCATGAAATATCTTCGGGGACCACTTTTCCTTTCATGGAATCCTCCTCATGAACTTCTTCTCCTTCGTGGTGTTGTATCCCCACAAACCAATCTGGACTTCACCGAATTCCTCCCGAATTTATAATAAAAAAATATCTAAGTAATGAAGGTATTAGTGATCCTTATATATAAAAATATATCCAAATATCTCACTAATCCATTTTATATAAACATTTGATGCGGTATAACCTTCACCATGTACTGGTCCTTCTATGAACCGTTCTCCCAATGTGGTCCGCATACCACCACTCTTCCTTTGCGGTGGCCAATATATTCTGTGAATGGATCTCCACCTCTTAGCCATAAACGACACACCTCCCATGAACAATTTGACTCCCGAGAACCATAAGGTTCCCACGAACCATTTCCCATATGCGGTCTGCATACTGTGCTTCATGGTTCGTGTATCATGCTTTGCTGTCCTCATAGCGTCGGTATGTGGAAGTCTTTTTTTTTGTTTTCCTCTTCATTCAATTTACCTCCCTTAGTAGTCTGAGAACTATGTTTCATGGTCTATAAACCATTCTTTGTGGACTCCTTTGCATAAAAACCTTCCTTTTACAAAATGATAAACTCCCAATTTTGTGGCCCAAAAATTTGGAAATTACTAGGAAACAACGCCACCTTCAATACTATTGTTAGCTTGAACTGTAAGATCAATTTCCTTGAAATCTCCATGAAAATCCATGTTATTATTTTCAATAAACACAAACCATACTCCATTTCTAGAAAAGTACAACCTTGGTTCTAACAAATATCTCATTTTTTTATGAAAATTTATTACATTACACAAACACACAATTGAGGACCATAAAGGTATAGTACCTTTAGAAACTCAAAATCATAAACAACTAGTTCATAAGAGTTATACATCATCTCCCACTTAATTTCTCATAACCAACACCCTTCTTATATATATTACACGTAATACCTATCATCCTAACTTGGGGAAAATAAACATAATAAACGGTTATCTTAGGTTCTCAGTTAGAGTAAAAAAGGGAAATACATAATCATAATGTGATAATAAGGGTATGAGAGCATGATCATAACATATGAAAACCATACCCTACATATCAAAGATAAAAATATTGAGTCATTACATAAATATTGGTTGTTCGTAAGGTATAAATTATAAGGAAATCAAAGAACATGATCCATGAGATCATAACATTGACATAAGACATGTAATTTTGGAATACACATAATCCTAGAAAAACTTATGTTAAGGCTACCCACCAAGACATTCATAACATGTTAGGATTGGGATAACCACCCATGTACCTATTTCAGGCTTGGGACAACCTCCAATGTACCCTATTTTTAGTATTGGGATAACCTACTATGTACCCTTTGATCTCATAGAACATTAATCATTAACCAATGAATTGTAGGGATATATAGGTCCCACCCATCAGATAATACATACATTTTTTTTCCATAAGATCATAAAAAATTCATCATATCAAACCCATGAAATGAAATGGGTTTCATAAAAATTTCATCATATCATAACCCATGGTAAAGAAATGGGTTTCATAAACATTTTTTCACCATGAACATAAACCATCCATAGAATGAGTAAATATGGTATCATTGGATCATATTATTAGTAAATATTAAGTAACATCAAAGGATGTAATGTTAGATGAAAAATGGGTTTTTAAAGAAAATCAATTGGAAAATTTCTTGAGGGAAAAAAATTTTCTATGAAAATCACCTTTTTGAAACTATAAATTCATAAAATATTACAAAAATCATTTTCTTTGAAAATAACCTTGAAAACTTATAAATGAAGCATTAAAAATCATTTAAAACACATATTTATGAAAATATCCTTTCCAATTTGAAAAAAATATTTTTTAAAACAAAACATTTTAAAAATAATTTTCTTTAAAAATAACCTTTTAAACTTATAATGGATGGTTTAAAACATTGAGTGTTCATGATGGTGGGAAATTACATACATGTTAAAACAAAGATTCTTTCACATTTTCAGAAAAATCATAACGACCCTTGTTTGGAAAACAACAATAATATTCATTTTAATTTTTTTTAAAAGTAAAAAAGGGTAAAAATGTTATTATAAAATACCATAGGAACATTAAAACATTTTGGAATTTTTTTATAAAACATGGATATGGAAGAAAAAAGGGGTTTCGACCGAAGAGAGGAATAAAGTTAGTTTTATTTAAAATTATTATTTTAGAATCTTGAGTACATAAAGAGATGAAAATGAATGAAAAAAATGTATTCTAATGATATAAACAAATAAGAATAAAATTATTTATTTACTTGAGAGATTTATTGTAATATTTTATCATGGAAAGCATAATCATAAACAACCCTGATGAACAATGAGATCGTAACATCAAACCCTTAACACTTTGGTAACTTTTGAATGGTAATCCCCATTAAAGAATAACATAAAAATAAACATTATATATCATAATTAGAATAATATTTATGATATAACATGTCAAATGGGATGTATGTACACACCATAAAAGAAGATAGGTTCCTAATATAACATGTCTACCAAATAAGACAAATTGAGATAAAAAACCCTTACCCTAAGTCTCAAATTCCTTAATACACATTTGAAACTCCTATATAATAAATATAAGTTTATTATAACTATATTAAAGAACCATAATTATATATCATACCATATATTATTTTCTTTTTACCTTTTATTACCCGCTTATTAACAATTCTATTTTAAAATCACGTTTTGGGCAATAACTGCTTTGTTTTTTATGTTGGTTTAAGTTTTTTATTTAAAGTCCTATTAATTTGATCATGGTTCCATATTATATATATTTTTAACCTTGATATAAATATAATATATATTCAGTATATATTTACTTAGAGTAATCCATAAAAGTTAGATATAGAAAATGAAATACACCGTTCATGGAGATGATAGGACGTACGTACGCATAAACGCTGTTTCCATTTTCTCAACAGATGAAATGAAAGAAATATAAATAATATATTAAATTTAAATGACAATTTTTATTTCATATATATCACATATATTCATTAATTTTATCCTAATTACCTTCCATGCAAAGTATTAGTGAAAAAAAAATCACATCTCTTTACGATGCGATAGTCTGTCGTACACACAAACAATGTTAACGTATCCCCCACAGAATGGGAAGTAAGAAGGTATATGTGATATAATAATTAAATAAGTATAATTATGTTATTAATATAATATATATTCATTTAATCTATCCTTATCACCATCCAATTAAAACAGAAATGGAAAACACATCACATTAGTTTGCGAGGTGGTGGTCTTCCATACAGACGAGCGGCGTTATTGTTTTACAATGGTTTGGAAGGTAAAAAGGAAAGTGTGATATTATAATTTAAAAATTATAATAAAATAATAAATATATTATATAAACATTAAATTCATCATTATATCCATCTGTGATAGGTGGTGAACAAATAACATTGGTTCGCAAGGCGGTAGTCTACTGTACGCAAGACCGAGAATTTTGTTTTCCATTTGATGGAATTTTAGATTGATATAGATAATGAAATTAGAATAATAAAATCTTATTATATGGGATATATTTATATTAAAATATCATAATATTTTAATAAGATTTTACATAGGTGGAATAATACATAAAAAAACACAAAAATAAGAATTTTACCTCTTTTTCAAAGAACCTCTTTAGGTTAATACCTAAAGCCTTCTTATGAGGGTTTCCTAATAAAAAAAGGTCTCTAGGAAGTGGATATGGAATTAGGAAATATATTTGGGTAGTTATTGGTAGAAAAAATGGTTTTATAAGTGTGAAGAAGGGAGGGGAGGGGGTGACCTCTTATTAGTGGGAGAGAAGACACACTTGGATTTCTTGAAATGAATAAAGTGTACCCACATTTTTCACACATAAAAAATCTAAAAAATGGGTAATTATATAACCTTATAGGGTATAAGGTATAAATATTTCTAGAAAATTGGTGTTTTACAAATTTCTAGGTCATTTTACCGTTTATATTTTTAGTTTAATTCCTCGGTAAACTCATTTTAACCTTAACCATGATAATTAAATTTTACTATTTTTACTATTAATTTTGACCAAAAATTAATTTTTTATTAATATATAATATAAATTATTATAATTATAAATATGGAATTTATTTTTACAAATTCCATCATATAAGTGACAAAATTTAATTTAAAATTAACCCCATAGACGTGATAAAAAAGTGGTTTTCTAAAGAGAAATTGTTCAAAAGTTTTAAAAAATTTCTATCCAAATTTAATATGAAATTGATTTCAATGACCTATATTGGATTGATAAATATATAATTTAACTAATTCTACTTTTAAAACCATTTTAAAACAAAATGAACCTTATAAATTCTTTAAATGAAAAGAAAACTTTTAATAAAAACTAGTATTTTTCACTATTTATCAAAAAATTATTTTTTTAGAAAAATAACAAAAATTCACTCTAAGAAAATTTTGAAATAGATATTTAAAAAAGAATTTTATTTTTTGAAATAAATTTTAAAAAAAATTCATTTTTTTTATTATTTGTTCATAAAAATAAATAAAAAACATTTTTTAGAAAATAGTATTTTGAAAACATATAACGACTTTAGAAAAAAATGAGTACTTTTTTATCAATATGTTTTCTTTATATAAAACTATTGTACTTAATATTTAAAATTTGGTTATTCATATTGATTCTTACAAGTTTAATGACTAGGTAATAATGGTCAGGTTTAAATAATAATATTATTTGTTTGGTGCGGTTAGTTAAAACTCGATTTGTGTGTAACATAAAATATTGAATAAATTATATTTATTCAAAAAAAAATTATAAAATATTATGGTGTTATATCATACTCATCTAATAGTCATGTAATTATTTAATAAAAAATATTTTAAATCGACAGTCAATAATGAATATAAATAAATGTCTTGGAATACCTCATTGTGTAATGATATTTATTTATCAAGTAAAACTGATATTAATTGAAAGTTTTACATCCATAATAGTGTTTTAGTCTCTTTTAATATAATACATGAGGTATTCTAACTAATTCGATTCCAATTTTTCAATAAATAAACCTTTATAAATAATGGTATTCCATAAATCTACTAGTGTTAGTTTTGTAAAATTGTGTGAACTATTTTAAAGGTATAACTAAGAGAAAAGGTCATATACTTTATAATATTTCTTTAAGAGATTTTAGTAATTATGAGTAAGGAAATGAATACACTTAGTAAAGTGTACATGATCCTTCAGGATGTATTTTCAGAGTGTATCATAACCAAATATCCATCAATCATTAATATATAGAGTAAAGGTAATTCTAAACTCACATTACCTAATACATCAATTTTTTGACAGTAGTAAAAGGGGATATATAAAATGTCTTGTATGTATTGAAATATTCCATAATTTCTTCTAAGTCATGTCTCAAAAATAGAAAACATAACTAACCATATTCCAACTATATTAACAAATGGATATCAAATTAACTGTAATATGATAATTAATACATTAGGTATAACTTTTAGTGTTTAATGAGAATCATTTGCTGATACCTGACTTTAGCTGCAAATGAATATTAATGAAACAATATGTGAATATCTGTTAATAATCTTGTATCCACTCTTGATATTGACATTTCTTATTAGTCTAGACCAACTATGTTTCTATAAGAGGGAAGGACATCTCATTTTGAGATAGTGGGATCAATATATAATTCAATGAATTCTAGTTTTCATATGCACATGAGTTAGAATAGGAACATACACTTCACTAAGATTAGTGGGAGTGATTGTTACAAGAGACACATAGTATGTATAAAGTTAAAACCAAAAGGTTTTTTTATATTCACCAAGACTGGTGACATATTTTCCAATATGAATAATTAATCCTACAAAGGTGAAATTAAAATAGGAATACTAAGATTAAAAATCATGTATGAATTTAGTAATGGAATCCATATACCAAAATCCAAGGGGCTTTATATTTTGGATGTTTCTAGACTTGATATTATTAGTGAGTATTCAAAAGAAATTGTATACGGATGATATAAGTTAGTTTCAATAGATCACGATTGATTATTATAAGGATGTATAGAAATATTCTATGATAAAAAATTTACTCCAATCATCATGCTAAAATCCATTTGAATTTTACTTATCATAACAACATTCTATGATCATTATATTGGGTGGTTGGATGTCAAGTCTAGTTTCTTTAATGGAGACACTATGGAGCATGTCTATATGATATAACCAAAAGTGTTGTGATACAAATGAATGAAAATCAGATATAAAAATTGTAGATATCTATTTATAGATATAATTAAGAATAATGATCATAAAATTGTGTTTGGAATGAGGGACTTCCATGTTTCTATGAAGGGTTAGTGGAAGCACTATTATTTTCGAGGATAGATATGTTGTTAAAATATGAAAAATGATAGTTAGCCATTCTAGTCTTCTAAGGCTAAAGAAATAAATTATCTAATAATGAATTAATGTTACAACTAATTTATATTTAACAAGATCTATATACATAGATTAATGGGATTTATAAACTTAATTATAGTATATAAGTAATAGATTATTGAAAAATACAGGTTGAAATAATTAAAATTCAAGTTTTTTTCTATGTCACATAGAAAAAATATAAATATAATTTCACAAGATTAAGTGCTAGAAACCTGTATCATATGCCATGATATGAACATGTGTTTTACATTGATTATACATAAATCATAATATACAGATATCAAATGAAACTAGATTAACTATAATGATATGTAGTTAGAACTATACGATATAATTTGAGAAAGTAAAACTGGATGAGTTCCTAATAAAAGGAGAATTAAGAATACTAGTGGTTAAAGGGATATAACACTAATCTTCCTTAAATATAATTTTATTATTGTATTTAAATGAGTCTAAGTTTATATACAAGACAAACTTATTATAGCTATTTTTCCCATGGCTTTATTAACCGAGTATGTTTCTGTTTCTGATGCATCTTAAGAATTATTTGAGCAATGAACTATTTTGAATTTTTTCTTATACAAATTGTAAAAGTATTATCATTATTATGATGAAATTTGAATATATTATTAGTTAGGATGTTAGGTTTCTGATAAGGGAACAAAAGGTGTATACTTGGGGATATCACTTATAGAAGGATCTTTTAAGTTTGTGTGGTTGAGGTAAAAATAATTTCTTTAAAGACATGTGGAAAGACAAACCCTAGGCATAATAAGATGTGGTTGGCCCAATATTTATTGCCATATCAGTGGAGTCCTGAACACCAGGTGAGAACTAGTAGACTAAAAGTTATTAGTAGTTGGATCATTTTCCAAGTGTGATTCAATTAGAGATGGTTCCCGAAATTCAACTAATTTTTACTTTAGATTTCATATATATTCATACAATTGAATATTAATAAATACCTTATCACATATTGACTTTTCTTTTATGTAACCTGAATGTGATAATGTCCTATAGTATTTTTCATCTTGAAAATTTCATAGTAGTTCCCTACTATGGTGAGAACCTTGAAGTGATATGATGATATTATTAATCTGTGTGTCCTATAGTCATATAAAGTCATATAATGAGACATAGATGATGCATAATATCAAGTTATAGATACTAATAATATTATTATACTTAATATCATAAAGTTCACACTTGGTAATCTTCAAGATGACTGATTACGAGGAAAAAAATCAGTAGGAATTCCACATGTTTAAGTGTTATTGGATATTCCTATCAGGGAAAATGCATAATGATCATTATAATTTAAGATTATTATTAATACATATCATGTGTTGTGTACTTATTAGTATTTACATGAAATGTGATGAAATATTTTCATGGTGATGTTGGGTATGTTGTTTGCATCACAAATGATATGTTATTGATGAATATGTCAAGGAAGGATTTATCCATTCCTTATTTATGGAAGTAGATATATCAACCCTTTGATTGAAATGAAACTATTGAATGAAATTCCATGTTCATAGTGTATTAATAGGTTCATTTGAGGAATTAAAATAAATACATATCAAATATATAGGTTGATGACAGAAATACGAAGCCTGTATAATGAGATATGAAGAAAAATGTATTATATTACATAGTGAATGTTCATATATGGTTGTTGATGTTTTAACATTAATTTATTCTTCAATGGGTGTCTTTCCATGTTGCTAGATGATGATATTGGACTTTGAAAACCTTCTTAATTTCATTGAGGAAGAGGCTTAAAGGGTCACACACTTAGTGTTTTTATTGGTCTCAATTAAATTCTATTTGAATTTAATTTTTGAAATAAATGTTATCCTATGAACTGATGAATAATATTTATTTAGTATTTATTTATTGTATATATTAAATCTCTATTTTATTTGAGTTGAATATTAAATTAAACATTCTTCAAAATACTATGTATATAATATTTATTTGTTTATCAAATGAATAATATTTATTATTCCAGATTTGGTAAATAGTGAGGATGGTGGACAACCCATGTAAAGTAGAGGGTAACATAAATGATATACTAAATATCATTTAAATAAATAAATATTTATATTATCCATGATACATACATGTGTAAAATAAATAACAATAATAATAATAATAATAATAATAATAATATTATTATTATATGTGGGGTTTTCTAAGGATTAAGTGATTGACTAAGGGCCTTTGTGTAATTACCAAATCTCTAACCCTAGCTCTATATATACCTAATTTTATTATTTATGTTGCGTGGAAAGAATAATTTTATTATGCACAATATATAAATTACCTAGATAATTCTTGTAACGAATCTGTTTTTTTGACATGTAAATATTTGGAATATATGTAACAATATTTTCAGAGCCAGGCGCTGAGATGGTGTGAGATTCCAAGGTCCTATGAGCCTAGAAGTGATTTAATAAAAATATTAAAAATATTAATATCTCACACACATAGTTTTATTTAAATAGTGGAATGAATCTCAAATGGGGACTCATATGTGAAATTTTAGACCGTCGTTGATTTTGGAATGTGGGTTTTACCCTAGGCATGATATAGGCTTTGTCAGCGCTAGGTGTTTTGGTAAAGTGATGTCGCAGGTGAAAATAATAACGTAAATAAATAAATAAATAAATTTATTTTATTATTTTTAGGGTGATGACCGAACTCACTCCTCTATAAATATGTGTCTATACCAAATCCTTAGGGTTATCCGCATAAACCTAGAGATTGAGAGGATCCATTGGATGAACTCTTGGTGAACTACGTCAGATTGAGGATCACTAATGACAATAGAGTTCGAGGATCTTTCCAATGACGATGACATAGATTCATTATTCATTAGAGATCAGTAAAACCTGGGCCATGGCATTATTTTCCAAGGTTTATTTCATCATTGTTTATCCCATGATGAACATGAATCAATTATTCTAACAGGTTGATTTGTGGATTGACCATGCTTGTGGGTTCAGGTTCATTTCTTCCTGGGATTTAAGAGAATTGATTTATTGATTATTATTACTCCAAAATCATCATTCTAATGGAAATGAATTGAGTCCAACCCAAACATGGATGAAGTTCATTCCTCATTGTGATTTGTGCACTTCTCCTCTGTTTTATCACATGATTCGTCACTAGTATTTACTTGGACGATGGTTTGAAAAAATACCCAGTATTCAATCATTACTTGAATACTATTTGGAATAATGGATCAATACCTCATGTGCAGTTTGAGATTGATGGTGCGATCGGGGTGTCACGATGGTGGTGGATGATCAAAGATAGATCATATCAGATCGGTGGTTTTTAGTTTCTTGATTTAGCATGTGACATGAGAAACAGTGCAATACAAGCAAATACTGATCATATTTGACATCCATATTCCAATGAGTGGTGATAGAAAATCTATACAACCTTAAATATGAAATATACGATCATGATTTGTGGCGGTGACAACAAAATTAGAAGATGCATAGAATAACCATGAGATTCTGGAAAATCCCATATTACATGAAATATACCCAAAGAACACATGCCATGAGTGTTTCTAGGATATGGACTTAGGTAGTCACTTGACATAAAATATCACATGCCATGTGACATGTGTCACATACTATGTAACCCTATGTTGGTGGCTCAACGTGTATCCCGAAGGATACATGGGCATGGACACAGTTAGGAACGTAGACATAGGTAGAGTACACTAGAATAAACCAATACTCATAAACATCCTAGTACATGGGTACTACCATAGTACATGGTCAAAACTAGGTGTACATGTCCATGGGAAAAGGAAATCAACCAAGAACACAGGCAAGTCTGGGTTTAGAGGTACATGTCATGTACCCTCAATACACACCATGTATTTCCACTAAGATATATTGGAGGCCTCTATCTCTTCATTATAGACTAAGTTCACTTGATTTTATCCCCTGGTATATCCCAATTAGGTTACATTGTTTCATTAAATCATCAAAATAAGATTGTGATCCCATCTATGGGTTCTGTTTCTGATAGAGTTCGCGGTATCCCTCCGTAAGGCCTGGGGTTGGATCCTCTATCATATATTTCTTTTGTGGGGTTTGTGGTATCAATGTGACCACCATGAAAAGTCATAGATCCCCTATCTATAATATTGATTTGTCCAGTTTGGTGACGCCCTCCAATGGTCCTGGGTGTGATCCTCTATCTAGGAATCACGATCATCAAAGATACAGTGAGTATATCTTGGTGAGGCTAGATGAGTATGACCTTTTGGGTGAATTTTTCCAGTGAAATCATGGATCATGGAGTGAGTCCTTCCAAACGATCATTACCTTGAAATATATAGAAGAATCATGTAGCCAGAATAATTGGTTGAGACCCCTTAAGATTGGTTTTCTTTTAGGAGTATATCTCAATTTTCTATATTTATCATTTTCTATCATATATTTATTGGTATAAATATGTATTGGTGAGATGAATACTCTTGATTATTTATGATTTGGTTATTTTTGGGTGTATTACTAAGTATTGTTATACTCAACCCTATATGAGCTTTTATCACACATATTATGTATTATAAAAACCACAAGCCATTTGATGGATTCCTAGGAGGACCAGGAGTAGGAAGACATTATTATTGGACTAGATAGATCAAGGTTCTTTCTAGTGTTTCATTTTATAGTTTTACCATCATTCTAAGCAGGTTATACTCTATTTACACTTTTGGGTGGGTTTTTTTAACCCCTTTTATCGCTTTCAGTACTTTTTTCATAATCTGGTTGTGGTATATAGTTGCATTCATTCATTAGTATTAGTTGTGTTGTTTTACATTTTATAAATTTATAGGTTTGGAAATGTGTGTGTGAATAAATATACTTTGGATAATTACTACCATATGCGGTATATTCCTGCTTGGTGCTGGTCACCAGTCCCAGGCCTACTGGAGGTGGGCTTGGTGTTGTCATAATTGGCTTATCACTAGCCAAGTATGCCCCAGTGGTTTGGGTTGTGAAAGAGTGGTATCATCGATAGTTAGTTCTACCTTAGGGCAAGAATTTAGATATTGTCTCATAGTGAGGTTGGTTTGAGATTTATAGAAACCATGTTAAAGTGTTTTGAGTTTGAATTTTAGGATAGGTAGTCTAGTGTTGGTGCGATAGCCAACATATCCATTCACCCAGACTTTGATAACATGATTTCTAACTCAATACATGTAGGCACTATTTGTATGGAAAACATTGGTATAGGAATCATATAGGAATGGGTTATGGTTTCTATTCCCTTATTGAGTTAGATCCATAGATATAATCATCAGACATGGAGAATGTTGTTGATTTTAGGATTTCACTGCGAATACAACCAACTAGGATTCAACTAAAATCTCACGAGGATGATTTACTGAGTGAAGAGGCTTTAGTATAAGGGCCTATAAAGGAGGTAGTACATTCGTGTGGTTTTCCAGTTATTCTACCACTTGTTGAGTAACATATTTCACTAGTATTATCGGCTGAGGATGTGTGCAGTCTGAGAAAACTCTATGAATTTCAGAGGTAGTGACCAACCAGGCTTTGGAGCAAGGTAGACACCTTGGTAGCTGAGGTTTGGATAGAGGCAACGACCCAATTTTTTTTACCTTGTGAGGACACCTATAGATCATATGTTGGTCATAGAAGAAAGACTTATTTAGGGATCTGTTGGTCGATTATGGTGTCTAGTGACTTAGTCATAGGACGAGATAACTCTCTCCTAGTTAGATTTCAAGCATCTCTTCTAGGAAAAGTTAAATCTAGCCAAGTTATGAATAGTGTGCATTCAGGTGCTTCTACAATTAAACAAGGTGGAACGAACTAGCCTGGGTACCCTAGTAACCCGATAACCGAGCCGACCTTGACATAGCCCCAAGGGCGTTCTCGATCCCCATGGGTTGACGACTAGCACCTAACATCACACAACGTGCAAGTGGGAACGATTTTGGTGGGTTTTGGGATGATCAATTGGGGATAGTTGAGTTTTCTTATAACAAAAGTTATCAGTATGTGATCAAAATGGATCCTTTTGAGGAATTGTATGGCCGTCCTTGTAAACCTCCTTTATGTTGGTCAGAGATTGGTGAAAGTTCCTTGATAGGACTGAGTTTGGTCCAAGAGACGACAGCTAAGATCTAATTGATTTGTTAGAGAATGTTGACAGCACAGAGTTGGTACAAGTCTTATGTTGATCATCACCGTAGACCTTCAGAGTTCTCATTTGATGACCAGGTGTTCTTAAAAGTTTCACCCTGATTAGGTCATCGATGGCTTGGGAGGCAAGGGAAGCTTGCTCCTCATTTTGTGGGACCTTTCAAGGTTGTTGGTCATGTAGGGAAAGTTGCTTACCGTCTAGCTCTACCACCACAGCTGACATCGATACATAACATGTTCCATGTATCGTAGCTACGAAAGTATCTCTCTGATCCATCTCATGTTTTGAGCTGGAGTGATCTTGAGATTGAACCAGATTTATCTGTGACTGAACGACTAGTCAGGGTTGTTGATTCTGAGACCAAGGTACTTCGTGGGAGAACGATACCTCTGGTCTGTGTACTATGGCAGCATGGTTCTTATTCTTATGAGAGGTGGGAAAGGGAGGCACTAATGAGATAGTAGTGGCCTTATCTTTTTGAAGTAAAGGTTTCTTCATAGGATTTCTGGGGATAGAAAGATATTATGGTGGGGAGGTTGTAACATCACATTATGTTTTCAGGTACTTTTGATGTTTCTAAGTACCTCTGTTTTGGAGTAGTGACTTGGGGTGAGTTTGGGTGAACTTGTAAGGAAAACTAAAGGACAGTGAGTTGTGCACGGTTTGCGCACGGTTTGACAAACCGTACGACCAAACCGTGCCAACCATGCAGAACTGGAAAGAGAGGTCTGCACAGTTTGCGTATGGTTTGACAGACTGTGCGACCAAACCGTGCCAACCTTGCAAACCTGGATAGTGGGTTCCACACGGTTGGCGCATAGTTTTCCTGACCGTGTGCCTCTGTCCAGGTAACCGTGCACACAGTTTTTTAATTCTGAAAATCCTTCTTAAAACCACCTGAACCCCAGGACATCCATATTTCCAACCTCGGCTTGGGATTGAAACATTTTAGGTGTTTCCAAAGCCTCTTGGAGAGATTCCAAGGTGATATGAACTTCTTCCTTCGAGATTGAAGGCTCGGATTAAGGATCCTCTCTCCTCCTAGTAAGTGGATTTCAATCTGTTACATCTCCCATTCTTTCCTCTATATTTCCTTGATCTTTTCATGGGATATTTCCACCGTTTTCCATGGATTTAAACCTATGAGTTGAGATCTATATCTAGGATTTTGGATCTAGATCTAGTTTTACAAGATCTTGATGCCATTGATCTTTTTTTTGGTTTTAAGGATTTAGATCCAGAACTTGATCGACGACGTTGTGCTGCTCGGTTTTTGGGGTTTCTCGTTGGGCTAACTCCCATCAATAAATCAAGGTAGGTGGTTCTATCCCGACTTTCCAAATTGATCATCATTGTATTTCTTAATTTATTTCAATTGTTGATTTAAATTCAATTTCTCAAATTTTCTTACAATTAAATTGATAAAAAGTCGATTCCATTGAATCGAGGTATTTGAAATGGTTTTGGCATGAAAATTTGGAAAACCCCCAATTCCATTGAATTGGGTGTGTTTATTGAAATTTTCTGATTTAAATTGTTTAATTTAAATTTTTGATTTGATGGAAATGATTTCAATTAAATTATTGAATTTAATCGTGGAAATAAATTGTGTGATGATGGAATTAGTTTTGATTGGATTTCAAACTAGTGAAAATGGCTTAAAATGATTTGATAGAAACCCATTGGTTTTATCTTGTGAAAAGGCATGTTTTTGAATAAAACATGTTTTGGTTTTAAATGGAAAGAAATTGGAACATTTGAAATGGAAGAATGAGATTGATCATATTTTTAAGCATTCTTAAAATAGTTCACCCATCATGTAAGTGTGCATGCAAGCCTTAGGTAGTTAGTGAGTTATTTGGATACACTCTACACTATGACAATGTTCTAAAACATACTTGTGGTGGGTAACATCCCTGACGAGTTGGTGACGAGTCTCCTTTGGCCAGTGTCATAGGGACATGTGTATACAAATTTTGCTGAGTTCACATAGAGAGTGTGTTATCCTATAAATGGTTAATACTATCATACCTTTTGTCATATGACCATGTTGCTCGCTTATTTATTTATATTTGAGATATAAATATATGCTAATACTTTTGAACTAATTTACATGCCTACTGAATTTATATAAACTATTTTATATAAATGTTTTACTTAAGCCATTGTTTTAGAAATATTCCATCATTTTTAAAATCATTACTTAAAATATTTATTTCCATCATTTGAAAATGTATAGCATGTTTTTTTAAAATATTCTTTTGAATTAACAAACCTATTTATTTGAAAATTGAAATATTTTCTTTGGATAATCTATATTTGGCATCTGTTATGGAATCATTAGTGGTATCCTACTGTGATTAGGCTCACACCCTACTTTCGCCTTTGGGTGTTTGTAGACTTTCTTCTTCCAGGTTAGAGAAAAGGGAAGGGATATCTTAGAGGTGGATCCAGTTGTTGATCTTTGGCCTTAGTGAGTTGTGTCCTTAGGGACCTTGGGGCTGTTTTCCCATTTTTAGTACTTGGGTAGTAGTACTTTGGGCTTTTTATGCCTCTTTGTTTTCTGGTACATTACTCCCAGTGGAGTTTCTTTTTGTTGTGCATACTGTCTTGTTTATTTTCTTCGGCATAGTTGGAGGCAAAATCATTCCTACTTGCAAGTTGTGTGATGCCAGGTGCTAGTAGCCAACCCGTGGGGATCTGGAACACCCTTTAGGCTATGTCAGGGCCAGCTCAGTTATCGGGTTACCAGGGTACCCGAGCTGGTTCATGACAAAATGGTATCAAATACAGGTTAAGTATCTTGCCTTGATGACAGTATGCATTTGAGTATTCTTGTCAGGACTTAGGAGGTAGTTGTGATTGAGTGCCTGGACAGCTCTCACCACAATGAACCTTAAGTCACTAGGGTTGGTTAGGGAAATATGACTTGTGGATTAGTTCTATTATTTTCCCTATTTTGATTTGGATAGAGTGGAATCCAAATCTTGTTATCCCTTCTATCAAGAATAGTTTTCCTTGTTACTCTGTATGAGTGTTAATCTAATGTATTTTTATGTTGTGTAGAATCATACCTCCGAGAAGACGTGGGAATCCGATCCAAAAGTGGCTCCTGCTGAATCTCAGCAAGTGAGTCCAATTGTGGATTCGAGTCTGTTTGAGGTGATTGTTCGCACTGTCCAAGCTCTAGGACAGGCACCACCTCCAGTTCCTGTTCAGGCTCCAACTATAGATCCTCATAGTGATATTATCCTAAATCATTCTCAAGAGTTCCTATGTCAGAAGCCACTAGTTTTCAAAGGCTCCACTGACCCTAAACATGATGAGGAATGGTTGAGTAAGATTGAACGTCTGTTTGGGTCCTTGGAGACACCTGGTGTGATCAAGGTGAAGTGTGCCACCTTCGTGCTGGAGGGACCAAGTAGGAGATGGTGGGACATGATGGTGATGGCTGGGAAACATTAGGGTTTGGAGTGGAAAGACTATATGGTTCTTTTTACTAACCAATTCTATCCAGCGTCAATGGTGTTGGCTAAGGGTGTGGAGTTTTTCAAGCTTGAGCAGGCCATCAAAACGGTGACTGAGTACTCAAATCGCTTTTCTGAGTTGGTACAATTTTCTCCTGAGATTGTATCTAATGAGAAGATGAAGGCTCGAAGATTTGAGTTGGGACTTCGATCAGATATCTGTTATGAGGTTTTCTTACTGAAGCTACCCACTTATGCTGATGTGATGGATAGGGAGATGATGGTTGAGATGGACCTGGCAGGAAAGTCTGGGTTGAAAGAAGTTCCTTTCCCTCCTTGTGGAAGTGTTGGTTCCTTTAAAGGAAAATGGAAGCACGGTGTTTCTCATGGTAGTTCTCGACAACAAAGTCATTCCGGACCTCCGGTAGCACCAGGAGGGGCTTCATTGACTTTCTATCAGTGTGGAAAGACAAGAAATTCTAATAGGGTTTGCACTGAGGCACTCAAGAACTGTAGCTCTTGCGGATGTTTAGGGAACTTACATAGATTCTTCCATCACTTCTCTACTCCACATAGTGGAACATGATCATCAACACCTCCAAAAACTACTGGGCAATCAAATTCTTCACGTACAAAAGGGTTCCTATTGGAGTTGGTGGTCTAGAACCAACTACTTTGTACTTTATTCATTAATAAAAGCCTTATCACATATTGATTGTTCTTCTGCATGACAATGCATGTGATAATATCCTAAGGACAACTGTTGCATTAATGGGTCATATCGGATCCCTGCTATGATGAGAACCCAGAAGTGCCATAACACTGTTCTTGAATATATGTTCTATGGCCGGATGATATTATTTGAGGGACAAAAATAATACAGGTCATTAGGGTTGAGGACTCATAAAACTTTGAGGCACCTTCTAATGGTGTGCGCCCTTGGTAATATCCAGGAGGATATTATGAGAACGAGACCTGCCAGTAGGAAATCCACATTTCATAGTGTCATTGGAAGTTCCTATCTGCAGACGTGTGTATTGGTCCTTAGAATTTAAGATTATTATTAATGGGCATTACAACTCGCGCACTTAGATGTATTGATGAAAACTGTGAGGACACACTGTTTGCAGTGAGGTAGGATACGTTGGGTGTGTCACAAGTAATACAGCATTAATAGATAAAGCGAGAAAGGATTTGTCCCTTATGTTCCATAATGGAAGTAGATATATCAATCCCTTTTATGGAATTTATATATCCTAAATAAATCCATGGCCATGGTAAGGTATGGGCGAGTTCAATTCTGGGAAGTCAAAGAAAGAATAATCGAGCACATGGGTTGATAACACTAGCATGCAACCCGCTTGATTGGATATATCGAGACAAAGGGATTATATTACATGGTAAGCGTTTGTAGGAGGTGACACGTCAATGCGGCCTTAACTTCTTTCTCTATGGGTGCCTTAGCGTGTTGCTAGACGCTAACCTTGGACTTTAGGCAGGCTCTGCCTAATGACACTGAGAAAGAGGCTTAGAGGGTCACACACTAAGTGTGTCCATGTATCTCAGTTAAATATTAATTTAACAAGTTAAATAAATATTATTCCCGAATGTGGTTTAATAATTATTTAAGGATACCTAATTGCATTTATTTTGACACTAGTTATTCGAGAGAATATATTGTGGGTGAAATAATATATATTTATTAGCGAGTAATGTAGTTACATTTATTTAAGAAATAAATAGCCATTACTCAAGGTCTAATAAATATGGTGGAGGAAATAAATAAAATGGAAAAATAAAAGTACACGCCGTGTATATTTATATACACGCCATGTAGTTTGTTTTTTCAGGATTTGTGAGAAAATATTGTTTATTTAATTAAATGATATTAAATGTAATATGTTGGGTGCATGTAAAGTAATAATGATGGTCAACTGTCATTATTAAGAAATGGGGTATTACTAAGAATTAAATGAAATGATTAAATGATTTCAGGCAATTAATTCATTTTATTATTCTAAGTATTATAATCCCAATTACATTATTCTCATAGAAAAAGATCCATTGTTGTGAACAACGGATTTGGAAATACTCTCAAGCCAAGAGAGAATTCCCTTTCCACCAAGAACGCTTTCAAGTTACGAGAGCGAGATCCTCCACCGGATCAAGGCGGTAGAAGGCGGACGTCGCAAGCGAAGGTTCTTCCGTTCTAGCACCCATAGATCCCTTCGGCGACATCCATAGATACGTGGAGCACATGTGGATCACCACTAGAGGAATCCTGTACTTTGATTCTACGACGCAATGACAGACCACAAGATTGTGACCGGAGACTCCAACGAAGAAAGAATTTCATCGAGGTAATTCTTATGAATTAATTAAATTAATTATAACCAATATATGATGATCCTACATCAAGGGTTCTGGGACTCTTCTTTTCTTTTTTCATTCTTCATTCTATTATAAAGATTCAGCGTTTTAAAATCATGAAGGATCTCGGATTGAACGTTGTTTAACGTTAAAATTAAAGTTGGGTAAACCCTCCAATGCGCTTTCGCTATGCCCGGAACCTACAAGTGGTATCAGAGGGGTCATATTGTTGATTATAATTATTTAGTTTTTCATTGGTAATTTACGCATTTAATAATTTAGTTATTTAAATTCAAGTTTAATCGTTCTGAAAATATGAATATCGAGATCCATTCCTCCTCCCTCGTTTCTCGTTCACCTCAGAGAAACAATTGTTTCTTTTAATTTTGATTAAAATAAAATAGAGGAACTCATCCGGAGGAGCCAAACGTTTCTGGCCATACAACACCAAAATACACAGCGTGTATTCGGAAGTATACGCCATGTAGTCTAGGTTCAATGCATTGACCGATCCGCCAAATCAGGCCGTGTATTGGATTCGTTCAATGAATTTAAGACACCGTGTGTTGACCAGAAACAGGTGGCACACGGTTTCCGGAATGCCTGCCGTGTGGTCCAATGAACACGACGTGTAGTCCCTTTGGGTTAGGGTTGGGCCATGTACTCCATACACGGCCTGCCCGGCTGGAAACTGTGTAACACAGAAACTACACAGCATGTGTCCCACTGTACACGCCGTGTACTCCGAAAATTTCCGAAGTACATAAACATGCCCTGTCCCCAGGCATGTACTTTAGATGGACGGTGAAGAAAATTACATGCCGTGTAGTCAGAACTACATGCCGTGTACTCACCCAAATTACACAGATTTATTAAAATTTATTATTATATTATACAAACCTTTGAGACGTGTACCATGGTGCAAGCGTAAAGCTGAGGCACAACACGTGATAGGTGTTTTATATATATATGTTTAATTTAACATCTGCGTAATAAATGGGAATTCACTGGGTTTCCTCCAAGGTACAAGTTACGTACAAGGATAATTTTAAATGAATTTATTTGTTTAAAATTATGATGGATTAGAATCTCAAGGAAATTCAGAAAAAGGATTTAAGATAAAAGGATTGATTAATTGAAGATAATTAATTGATTCGAGCGTGATTTATCTTAAACAAGAACGATTAAAGAATTGAATGCTAGTTTTATTTATGCGTAAATATTATTTCATGTATGGATGATCATGAGCTAGACCAAGACCTTTGTATGTGAATGGTTTCTTTTAATTAATTTATTTAAATTAAATTTTTTGGCCTGCGAGCCATCTCCTCATTAATATGTAGGGCCTGCGTGCCCAATGATTCTTTTATGTAAAAACCTCTTTTACCCCTCACCTGCATGTGAGATAAATTCATATGTAATGGATGGAGCTCCCAAGCTAGCAGAGGAGGCTCAAGTCAGGAGCCAAGGTGAAACCAATCCAAGGAGATACGAAGGTGGACAGGTGGAAAGCTATAAACACGAACCTGAAAGGTTCAAGGTGTTTCTCCCCTAGGTCTTGGGTTAGTTTATCAACCGCTAGATAAACTGACCAATAGAAAAGCTCATGATCATACCATTTATTTTATTTCTGTCAGTTTCATGGTTTATTTATTGTAGTTGTGTTGTCACGATCACACAATTAATGAATTAAACGAGCATGCAAGATAGAACTAAAATAAAACTGGCTTATACATAAATATTATCTTAGACATGGTTAATCAATTAAGTATATCCCACTTAATATTGACAAGAATGTAATCAAAGATAATAAAATGGCAATTTACGTATAAGGATAAAATCCCTCAAAAGAAATATTAAGTCGGTATAGCCTTCCATAATCTTGGTTAGAATCGAACCATAGTTCAAAGTGCTTGACCAACCCTAGTTGGGGTGATTGAAATTATCAGGGAATTCTAATTCAAGGTTTTGGGTTGAATTGACTTGGTTCACATCAAGGGTTGACTGCCACAGCTGGACTTGGCGTGAACAAGAGGCAAAGGTTGAGGAAATCCAAAATAAAAGGATTTCAGGATCGTGGAGTCCACTCAGCGGATCAAGGAGCTGCGAGTTAATGCAGTTGGAATTTGGAATGCCTACCTAAAACCCTTCAAGTTGCTTGACCAACCTTAGTTGGGGTAATGCGAAGGGCAATATGGATCCTTTCGACTCGAATATTCAAGCAACCGAATATTCCAAAATCAATGGTGAGGGCTATTGGATTTCGATAAAATAGTGGGATACTAATAAGTATTAATTTATTTATTTGTCTCAATTTTTGTAATAAAGTACTAAACCTTTGCTCATCTTAATTTGTAGAAACATCCAGAAAACGACTTCAAACATATCATTGTGCACCATACTCGAAAAAGAAAACCTTCTCACCGGCACCAATTTCCAAGAGTGGCAGTGGTGTTTACACCTCGTCCTTCGCCACGAAAGGAAATTGTATGCGCTGGAAGAGCCTATTCCAGTTGTGCCTGGGAAAGAGGCTAGTGATGAGGAATTATCTCTCTACATGAAACACATGGATGATTCCACAAATGTCCAGTGTTTCATGCTATCATCCATGTCTAATGATCTCTTGAAGCAACATGAAAACATGGACGCCTATAGCATGATGTCTCACCTTAAAGATCTCTACCAAGAGAAGGCGAGACAGGAGAGGTATAAGATCTCCAATGCTTTGTTTACCATGAATCTTGGAGAGTCTGTGCCAGTTGGGCCTCATGTAGTCAATCTTAGTGGCTACATTGAATGCCTGGACATCTTAGGGATTGAATTACCAGATGAGTTGCGTACATATCTCATCCTATCATCACTGACCAAGACCTTTTATAGATTCACTTTCAACTATAACATGAGCAGAAATGAGAAGAGTCTGTCGGAGCTTATGACCTTGATTCGCCAGGTAGACAAAGACATGGGGCGTGACAAACCCCCAGTCCTTATGGTGAACAAGAAAAGGAAGGACAAGGCAAAGGGTCCAAAGACTAATAAACGGTATGAAGTCCCTGAGCACCGTCCCTCCAAGAAGGGGAAGATCCAGAGGTAGGGCAAGGAATGGGAGGCGGTGTGTTTTTCATGTGGCAAGCAGGGCCACTAGAAGAGGAACTGCACCTAGAAGTGGGGGGACGCTAAAGGTGTGTTCGTTATCGAGTGAAATATTTCTATTTCTACACATTGGGTATTAGATACAGCTTATGGGGCTCACATCTGTATTCAAACGCAGGAACCAAGTAGATTTAGAAAGATCTCCAGAGGAGAGGTGGATCTTCGAGCTGCCAATGGCGCAAGTATGGCTATGTTGGCTATTGGAAACTATCACCTCTCATTGCCAACTGGCATGATTTTGGTTTTAAAAAACTGTTATTTTGTGCCTAGTGTTACCAAGAACATAATTTATGTATCTTGTTTGGATATGGATGGATTTATTTTCAAGTTCGGAAATAAGGGTTGTCTCTTTTATAAGAACAACGTATGTTATGGTATGGCACATTTGAATAATGGTTTGTATGTACTAAATTATGAAAACCAAGTGTTGGCAATCGATAATGAAACAAACTCACATGACTCATACATCACCCAGTTATGGCATCACCACCTTGGTCATGTGAACGAGAAGCGCTTGACAAAGCTCTACCAAGATGGCTATTTAGACTCTACTGAGCTAAAACCACTTGATAGATGTCATGCTTGTTTACAAGGAAAAATGACCAACCGCCTTTTGGTGGACAAGGTGAAAGGGCCACAGAGCTTCTAGGATTGGTACACATAGATGTGTGTGGACCATTTCCAGTAGAAGCTAGAGGTGGATATTCTTACTTCATTACTTTTACTGATGATTTGAGTAGATATGGATATGTCTACTTAATGAGGTATAAGTCAGAGTCCTTAGAGAAATTTAAGTAATTAAAGAATGAAGTAGAGAATCAGATTGGTAAGAAGATAAAGAAGCTTCGATCATATCAAGGTGGAGAATATCTGAACTAAGAGTTCAATGATCTTCTACGGGAGTCTGGTATTCTATCTCAGCTCACTCCTCCTTATACACCATAGTGGAATAGTGTTAGTGAAAGGAGGAACCGCACCTTGTTGGACATGGTGAGGTCGATGATGAGTCATGTAGATCTTCCATTATCCTTTTGGGGATATGCATTACAAACTGCAACATACACATTAAACCGAGTACCAACTAAGGCGGAAAATGGAATTCCATCCGAGTTATGGAATGGAAGGAAACCCAATTTGTCGCACACATGTGTATTGGGATGTGGGGCGTTTGTTAAGGCCTTATCAGGAAACAAACTAGCACCCCGGGGTATGAAGTGTATCTTTATAGGATATCCCAAGGAAACGAAAGGATATTACCTATATAACCCTCAAGACAAGAAAGTGATTGTCGCCAGACAAGCCGTATTTCTTGAGAGGGAGCACATCCTCAAGAAGGATAGTGGGAGCAAGATTGACTTCGACGAAGTTGATGCTCAAGATACATAGGAGTTGGTACAGGAACAAGTTCCACAGGTCCCCGTGGAAGAGGTTACAGAAACACAAGTACTTTGTAGGAGCACAAGAGAGGTAAGGGAACCAGAGAGATTTGGTTTCCTAGTCACCGAGGACGGTGAATCATTATTGTTGGAAAATGATGAACCTCTCTCCTACAAGGAAGCAGTAGAAAGCTCAAAAGTTGCAAGGTGTCTAGAAGCTATGAATTCTGAGATGGATTCCATGTATCAGAACCAAGTCTGGGTTCTGGTCGATGATCCAGTTGATGTAAAGCCTGTTGGATGCAAATGGGTATTCAAAAGAAAGCTGGACATGGAAGGTCAAGTTAGCACCTATAAAGCAAGGCTAGTGGCTAAAGGATTCAGACAATGTCAAGGAATTGACTATGATGAAACCTTCTCTCCATTTTCCATGTTTAAATCCATAAGAATCATACTTTCCATAACATCTTACCATGACTACAAGATTTGGCAGATGGATGTCAAAACAACATTCCTTAACGGGAACCTTCAGAAAGATGTCTATATGACACAACCAGAAGGGTTTGTGACACCAGGTGAAGCCAAACGGGTTTGAAAGTTGCATAAATCCATTTATGGATTGAAGAAAGCATCCAGGTCATGGAAAATTCGATTTCATGAATCCATAAAGGAATTTGGTTTCATTAAGAACGAATGTGAGCCATGTGTTTATAAGTGGTTTAATGGGAATGCTGTCGTCATCCTAGTGGTATATGTTGATGACATATTGCTTATTGGAAACGATGTACCAGACTTACAGTCAGTTAAGGACTGTTTGAACAAGTGTTTCTCCATGAAGGACTTAAGAGAAGTAGCCTACATTCTAGGGATCAAGATAATTCTTGATAGATCCAAGAGGATGCTTGGACTAAGTCAGGGTACATACATTGACCTGATACTAAAGATATTTAGTGTGGAAAAATCCAAGAGGGGATTGGTTCCAGTGTCACATGGGTTACATATTTCTAAGAAAATGTGTCCCCAGACACAACAGGAGAAATATAAGATGAGTAAGATCCCATACGCTTCGGTTATAGGATCCATCATGTATGCCATGTTATGTACCAGGCTTGATGTTGCCTATGCACTGAGCATGGTAGGCAGATATCAAGAAAATCCAAGAGAACAACATTAAACTACTGTTAAGACTATCCTTAAGTATTTGAGAAGAACTAAGGATATGTTCCTGGTGTATGGAGGAGACGAGGAGCCTATCATCAAAGGGTATGCTGATGCTAGTTTTCAGACAAATCAGAATGATCTGAAGTCGCAATCTGGATATGTTTTCTATCTCAATGGAGGAGCTATGAGCTGAAAGAGTTCAAAGCAGCTAGTTTTCGCTAATTCTACAGGGGAGTACGAGTATATAGCGGCTTCTGATGCAGCCAAAGAAGCCGTTAGGATTTATATTTTTTTTCTAGGAGCATGATGTGGTGCCTAGAAGTAAAGATCCAATTACATTGTATTGTGATAATACTACAGCGGTGGCTCTTGTATAAGAACCAAGGTCACATCAAAGGACAAAGCACATACTCCGGAAGTATCACCTTTTGAGGGATTTCTATCAAAGGGGTGAAGTTGCAGTGGGTAGAGTGTCCACGAAAGAGAACGTGGCAGACCCCATGACTAAAGGCCTATCTCAGAAGAAGCATGAATATCAAGTGAGAGCTATCAGGTTAAAGGTTGTTAGCAGTTGGCTCTAGTCCAAGTGGGATTCTGTTGGAGTTGGTGGTCTAGAACCAACTACTTTGTACTTTATTCATTAATGAAAGCCATATCACATCTTGATTGTTCTTCTGCGTGAAAATTCATGTGATAATTTCCTAAGGACAACTATTTCATTAATGGGTCATACTGGATCCCTGCTATGATGAGAACCCGGAAGTGCCATAACACTGTTCTTGAATATATGTTCTATGGATGGATGATATTATTTGAGGGACACAAATAATACAGGTCATTAGGGGTGATGACTCATAAAACTTTGGATCATCTTATCATGGTGTGCACCCTTGGTAATATCCAGGAGGATATTATGAGAACGAGACCCGCCAGTAGGAAATCCACATTTCATACTGTCATTGGAAGTTCCTATTTGCGGATGTGTGTATTGGTCCTTAGACTTTAAGATTATTATTAATGGGTATTACAACTCGTGCACTTAGATGTATTGATGAAAACTGTGACAACACACTGTTCGTATCGAGGTAGGATACGTTGGGTGCGTCACGAGTAATACTGCATTAATAGATAATGTGAGAAAGGATTTGTCCCTTCTGTTCCATAACAAAAGTAGATATCTCATGCCCTTTGATGAAATTGATATAGCCTAAATAAATCCATGGCCATGGTAAGGTATGGGTGAGTTAAATTCTGGGAAGTCAAGGAAAGAATAATCAAGCACATGGGTTGATGGCACTATCATGCAACTCGCTTGATTGGAGATATCGAGACAAAGTGATTATATTACATGGTAAGCGTTCGTAGGAGGTGAAACATCAATGCGACCTTAAATTCTTTCTCTATGGGTGCCTTAGCGTGTTGCTAGAGGCTAACCTTGGAATTTAGGCAGGCTCCGCCCAATGCCACTGAGAAAGAGGCCTAGAGGGTCACACACTAAGTGTGTCCATGTATCTTAGTTAAATATTAATTTAACAAGTTAAATAAATATTATTCCCGACTGTGGTTTAATAATTATTTAAGGATGCCTGATCGGATTTATTTCGACACTAGTTATTTGAGAGATTATATTGTGGGCGAAATAATATATATTTATTAGCGAGTAATGCAGTTACATTTATTTAAGAAATAAATAGCCATTACTCAAGGTATAATAAATATGGTGGAGGAAATAAATAAAATGGAAAAATAAAAGTACACATCGTGTATATTTATATACACGCCGTGTAGTTTGTTTTTTCAGGATTCGTGAGAAAATATTGTTTATTTAATGAAATGATATTAAATGTAATATGTTGGGTGTATGTCAAGTAATAATGATGGTCAACTGTCATTATTAAGACATGGGGTATTACTAAGAATTAAATGAAATGATTAAATGCTTTCGGGCAATTAATTAATTTTATTATTCTAAGTATTATAATCCCAATTAAATTATTCTCATAGAAACAGATCCATTGTTGTGCACAACAGATTTGGAAATACTCTCAAGCCAAGAGAGAATTCCCTTTCCACCAAGAACTCTTTCAAGTTACGAGAGTGAGATCCTCTACCGGATCAAGGCGGTAGAAGGCGAACATCACAAGAGAAGGTTCTTCCGTGCTAGCACCCGAAGATCCCTTCAGCGACGTCCAGAGATATGTAGATCACGTGTGGATCACCACTAGAGGAATCATGTACTTGGATTCTACGACACAACGATGGATCACAAGATCGTGACCGGAGACTCCAACAAAGAAAGAATTTCATCGAGGTAATTTGTATTAATTAATTAAATTAATTATAACCAACAAATGATGATCCTACATCAAGGGTTCCAGGACTCTTCTTTTCTTTTTTCATTCTTCATTCTATTCCGAAGATTCGGCGTTTTTAAATCGTGACAGATCTCAGATTGAACGATGTTTAACGTTAAAAATAAAGTTGTGTAAACCCTCCAACGCGCTTCCGCTGTGCCCAGAACCTACAGTTCCAAGCACAGGCATCTGGAATGAAGCTTCTTCACACAGTGGAAGAGTCTCCAGAGGTATCTGATACAGGTCCTGCAACTGTGAGAGGTACCATTACTATAAATTCATCTTTAGTGACCGCCATTTTTGATACTGGTGCATCTCACTCATTTATTTCAACCCATTTTGTTAATCTACTTAATCTACCTATGGAGATTTTATATTGTGCGATGGATATTAATACACCCCTTGGTACAATGATAGATAAGGGTCTCCATTGTCCTGCTTGTGTCTTCTCTCTATTAGATTTTGATCATACTTGGAGTTTTTTGGTTCTCGACATGAAATCTTTTGACGTCATATTCGGTATGGATTTTCTCATTGCCAATAATGCCCGGATCGATTGTTATCTTCGACAGGTCTACCTTACTACACCCAGTGGCATGTCTCTTGTTTTTCAAGGATAATGGGACCCAAGGTCAAGCAGAGATGAACCTTCTTATCCAGAGTTGGGGAAAGTTATATCAGTGTTTTATTTTGATCTAGAGAGAGATTCAATGTGTGGTGATCTTCCTCCAGTCGTCGCTGAGTTTCCCAATGTTTTTCCTTATGAATTCTTTGGTTTACCACCAGTAAGGGAGGTTGATTTTTCTATTGACTTAATGCATGGTACTCAACTAGTTTCTATTCCCTCTTACCGAATGGCTCCAGCAGAACTAAAAGAACTGAAGTCTCAATTAGACGATCTTCTTGAGAAAGGTTTTATACACCCGAGTGTGTCACCTTGGGCAGCACCGGTTCTCTTCACCAAGAAGGCTGATGGTTCTCTTCGCTTATGTGTTGATTATCGAAAGCTCAATTGAGTTACGTTAAAGAACAAATACCTATTACCGCTAATTGATGATTTGTTCGATAAATTGAAAGGGGAAAAGTGGTTTTCAAAAATTGATCTTCAATCTGGTTACCATCAGTTGAGGATAAAAGAATCTAACATTCATAAGATTTCTTTTCGGAGTAGGTATGGCCATTATGAGTACCTTTTTTTTCCTTTCAGACTAACAAATTCTCCTGCAATTTTCATGGATTTGATGAACAAGGTTTTCCATGAGTATCTAGATACTTTTGTGGTAGTCTTTGTGTATGACATTGTTGTCTACTCCAATTCTGAGGAGGATCATGTGCATCATATGAGAACACTTCTGAGTCTTCTAAGGAATCCCCGAATTTATGCCAAGCTTTCAAAGTGTAATTTCTAGATTTGGGAAGTAAATTTCTTGGGACATGTCTTGTCAGAACAAGGAATATTAGTTGATCCTGGGAAGGTGAAGGCTGTTATGACTTGGGAACAACCACAAAATGTTTTTGAGATTTAGAACTTCTTGGGATTAGCAGGATATTATCGCTGATTTGTTAAAAACTTATCAAAGTTAGCTTCTCCAATGACTTATATAACTTGAAAGTGAGTGAAGTTTTCCTGGAATGATAAATGTCAATGTTCTTTTGTTGAGATAAAACATCTTTTTACTACTGTGCTGGTGTTAACTCTTCTTAAGGCTGGGATAGGTTACGTGGTCTTCTGTGATGCATCGGGTTCAGGTTTGGGATGTGTCCTTATGCAAGGTAATCATGTTGTTGCCTATGGATCTCGTCAGCTTAAGCCTCATGAGAAGAACTATCCTACCCATGACCTTGAACTTGTAGCTATAATGCATGCACTTAAGTTCTAGAGATATTACCTTTATGGAGAAAGGTTTACTGTGTATTCAGAGCACAAGAGCCTGAGTTATATCTTCTCTCAAAAAGATTTGAATCTCCGCCAAAGGTGTTGGTTGGAGTACCTGTAATATTTGAATTTGACATTGCCTATACCCCGGGGAAAGGGAATGTAGTTGAATATGCGTTAAACATGAAACTTCTATCACAGGCTGGGAAATAATCTTCAGAAGAGTGGATTTTGATGGCTCTTTTTGCTCAGTTGTATATTGGAGTTCAGTGGAAGGAGAATGAAGTTTCTTTAGACAGTGTCCAGTTGAAATCTTCTCTTCTCGAGTTAATTCTTCAATAACAACAATTGGATGATGAATTATATAGCATTAGGGAATCTCTTTATGGTGGGGAGATTGACACCCAGTGGTCGTTCTCCAAAGAGGGTGTTCTGTGTTATCAAAACCATTACATTGTTCCGTTATCGGCAAGGAAGGATGTGATGGGGGATTTCCATAACTCTCAATGGACTATACACCCAGGAACCATGAAGATGTTCTATGACATGTGATGACAGTTCTGGTGGCCAGGTATGAGACGAGACATTGTTAAGTTTGTATCTCATTTCTATACATGCCAGTAGGTGAAAGATGATCACTAGAAACCTTCAAGTTTGATTAAACCACTTCCAGTCCCTACATGGAAGTGGGATGAAATATCTATGGAATTTGTGGTTGGGTTACCTCAAAACCATAGGAAGAAGAACACAATATGGGTCGTGATCGACAGGCTGACCAAGTCGTCTCAATTTATACCTATTCGAGATATAACCAAAGTTGAGGAGTTGGGAAATATCTATGTGAAAGAAATTATTCGTTTGCATGGAGTTACGTCTACTATAGTCTCTGATAGGGATCCTTGGTTTAATTATCGCTTTTGGAGAGGCCTTTAGGAGGCACTGGGATCTTATGTCCATTTGAGCACGGCCTGCCATCCATAGTCAGATGGCCAGACAGAGAGAGCTATTCAGATCCTTGAGGATATGCTCCGCGCATGTGTTCTCAACTTTAGTGGGTTTTGGGATGATCATCTGGGGATAGTTGAGTTTTCTTATAACAACGGTTATCAGTATGTGACAAAAATGGATCCTTTTGAGGCATTATGACCATCCTTGTAAATCTCCTTTATGTTGGTCGGAGATTGGTGAAAGTTCCTTGGTAGGACCGAGTTTGGTCCCAGAGACGACGGCTAAGATCCAATTGATTTGTCAGAGAATGTTGATAACATAGAGTTGGTACAAGTATTATGCTTATAATCACCATAGACCTTTAGAGTTCTCAGTTGGTGATGAGGTGTTCTTGAAAGTTTCACCCTGATTAGGTCATCGATGGCTTGGGAGGCAAGGGAAGCTTGATCCTCATTTTGTGGGACTTTTCAAGGTTGTTGGTCATGTAGGGAAAGTTGCTTACCGTCTAGCTCTACCACCACAACTGACATCGATACATAACATGTTCCATGTATCGTAGCTGTGAAAGTATCTCTCTGATCCATCTCATGTTTTGAGCTGGAGTGATCTTGAGATTGAACCAGATTTATCTGTGACTGAATGAACAATCAGGTTTTTTGATTCTTATACCAAGGTACTTTGTGGGAGAATGATACCTCTAGTCCATGTACTATGGAATCATGGTTCTGATTCTCATGAGACGTGGGAAAGGGATTCACTAATGAGAGAGAAGTGGCCTCATCTTTTTGACATGGAGGTTTCTTCAGAGGCTTTCTGGGGACAGAATGATCTTATGGTGGGGAGGTTATAACATCACGTTACATTTTCTTGTAATTTTTATGTTTCTAAGTACCCCTATTTTGGAGTAGTGACTTGGGGTACATTTGGGTGTCCATTTAAGGAAAGCTAAAGGATAGTGAGTTGTGCACAGTTTGTGAATGGTTTGAAAAACCGTGTGAACAAACCTTGCCAACCATGTAGAAATGGACAGAGAGGTCCGCACAGTTTGCACACGGTTTGACAGACCATGCGACCAAACCATGCCAACCTTGGAAACCTGGACAGTGGGTTCCACACGGTTGGCTCACATTTTTCCTGACCGTGCTCCTCTATCCAGGTAACCATGCGTGCAGTTTTTTAATTCCAAAAATCCTTATTTAAACCACCTGAACCCCCAAGACTTCCATATTTCTGACCTTGGCTTGGGATTGAAACATTATAGGTGTTTCCAAAGCCTCCCGGAGAGATTCCAAGGTGATCCAAACTTTTTCCTTCGAGATTGAAGGCTCGGATTGAGGATCCACTCTCCTCCGGGTAAGTGGATTTCAACATGTTACTTCTCTCGTTCTTTCCTCTATCTTTCCTTGATATTTTCATGGGATATTTCCACCGTTTCCCATGTACTTAAACCTATGAGTTGAGATATAGATCTAGGATAGTGGATCTAGATCTAGTTTTACAATATCTTGATGCCATTGATCCTTTTTTTGGTTTTAAGGATTTAGATCCAGAACTTGATTGACGATGTTGTGCCGCTCGGTTTTTGGGGTTTCTCGTTGGGCTAACTCCCATAAATAAATCGAGGTAGATGGTTCTGTCCCAAATTTCCAAATGGATCATCCTTGTATTTCTTGATTTATTTCAATTGTTTATTTAAATTCAATTTCTCAAATTTGCTTTCAATTAAATTAATAAAAATTCGATTCCGGGGAATCGAGGTATTTGAAATGGTTTTGGCATGAAAATTGGGAAAACCCCTAATTCCATTGAATTTGGTGTGTTTAGGGAAATTTGCTGATTTAAATTGTGGATTTTATGGAAATGATTTCAATTAAAATTTTGAATTTAATTGTGGAAATAAATAGTGTGATGATGGAATTAGTTTTGATTGGGTTTCAAACTGGTGAAAATGGCTTAAAATGATTTGATAGAAACACATTGGTTTTATCTTGTAAAAAAGGCATGTTTTTGAATAAAACCTGTTTTGGTTTTAAATGGAAAGAAATTGGAACATTTAAAATGGAAGAATGGGATTGATTGTATTTTTAAGCATTCTTAAAATAGTCCGCCCATCATGTAAGAGTGCATGCAAGCCTTAGGTAGTTAGTGAGTTATTTGGATACACTCTACGCTATGAAAACGTTCTAAAACATAATTACGGTGGGTCACATCCTCGACGGGTTGGTGACGAGTCTCCTTTGGCCAGTGTCATAGGGATGTATGTATACACATTTTACCGAGTTCACATAGAGAGTGTGGAATCCTATAACTGGTTAATACTATCGTACCTTTTGGTAGATGACCATGTTGCTCGATTGTTTATTTATATTTTAGATATAAATGTATGCCAATAATTTTGAAGTGATTTACATGCCTGCTGAATTTATATAAACTATTTTATATAAATGTTTTACTTAATCCATTGTTTTAGAAATATTAAATCATTTGTAAAATCATTACTTAAAATATTTATTTCCATCATTTGAAAATGCATATCATGTTTTGTTAAAATATGACTTTGAATTGCCAAACCTATTTATTTGAAAATTGAAGTAATTTATTTGGATAATCTATATTTGGAATCTGTTACAGAATCTTTGGTGGTATCCTTCTGGGCTTAAACTCACACACTACTTTTGTCTTCAGGTGTTTGTAGACTTTCTTCTTCCAGGTTCGAGCAAAGGGAAGGGATATCTTGGAGGTGGATCCAGTTGTTGATCTTTGGTCTTGGTGAGTTGTGTTCTTAGAGAACTTGGGGCTGTTTTCCCATTTTTAGTACTTGGGTTGTAGTACTTTGGGATTTTTATGCCTCTTTTTTTTTCTGGTATATTACTCCCAGTGGAGTTTATTTTTGTTATGCATACTATCTTGTTTCTTTTCTTCTGCATTGTTGGTGGAAAAATCGTTCCCACTTGCCTGTTGTGTGATGTCAGGTGCTAGTTGCTGACCTATGGGGATTGGGAACTACCTTTGGGCTATGTCAGGGTCGGCTCGATTATCAGGTTACCAGGGTACCTGGGCTCGTTCGTGAGAAAAGGGAAGTATGAATGTGGTAGAGAATTCAAAGAGTTTTACTAAACATTCATAAAACTCATTAGATATGGTTCAAGATCCATTATTTAGGGAATAGAACATAGATCTAAAATTACAATGAGATATCTGGGCTAGAGTGATATCTCTTTTTATTCCCACCTATGCTGGAGTGCTTGAGTAGGCTTTAGTAGTGGAGATCTTCCTACTAGATAAGACACAGATAGTGGGTGTTGGTAGTGGGCACATAGGATTTAAGACCTCAATAGATGGTAACCTTTGATAGTCATAGTGATCTAGGCATGCGAGATGCTTCATTAGATGATCCCATGACAGAGTATTGGTGGTCCTAGGATCTTAAGATGGCTTGAGTCAGCCTACAGAGAGAGATGTGGTTCTTTACGTACTATAGTTAGAGATATCCTAATATAGATTAACCTAACCATCATACAGTTGAATGAGAGATAGTTGATGGACCGACCAAGTATAAATAGTGGTAGGATATGGTAGTTCTGTAGGGTTGAGGACATAACAGAGGAGTGGAGAGAGTATCTAGATGTGGGAGATGATTTAACTTGTTACTACCACCACACCTAGGTGGTCCACACTAGGATCAGGGAGCTAGTTGTTAGGGATGGGGGTAGTTATAACCAGTGGAGGCTTATAACCTAGAGGATTTAAGGATGATTAGAGGTACGATCTATGCCTTATCTACATTAAAATTAGTACTAATAGACATGGGTGCAAGACACTATTTTCTTAACACTTCTTTGGTTCAAGACTTAGAGATTATGATTGAGCCATTGGCTTGACCCTTGCTCTTAGAGACTCCTACCATAAGTGACTTAGTGATCACATAAATCTATAGACAATGTGAACTAATTCTTGGAGGATAGATATTAAAATAGGATCTCTTTGTAGCAGTGATGAGGTCATAAAACATCAACTTAGGTATACACTGGATATCCATATGCATGCTCATATTGACTATTTTAGTTGGAGGATGAGGTGTATCCATGGTGATGGATTGAGGTTTTCCTTTGATGGTAAAAGGAAACCCATATAAAGTAGGATGGGATCATATGTATAATGATAAAACCAATTACTCATTAGTTGGATAGTATTTCCCTTTGAGTAGTGAATATTACGGGCTTTTAACTTCTGGTATCAGTGGTAAAGTATGAGGATGTATTTCCTAAGGACATTCTAGGCTTACCTCCCCACTAAAAGATAGACTTATACATTGAATTTCACCTAGGTATGACCCTGATATCTATGCCATCATATTATATGGATTCAATAGAGATTTGTGAGCCAAGGGTGCAGTTAGAGGAATTTCAGGGTAAGGGATTTTATAGACCTTGTGTTTCCCCTTGGGCAGTCCCAGTATTGTTTTCCAAGAAGGTAGACAAGATCTTGATATTTTTTGTATATTATTGGCACCTAATCTAGCTGAATGTGAAGAATAATTATCCATTACCAAGGATGTATAACCTCTTAGATCATTTGATAGGGGCATGGTGTTTTTTAAAGACATACCTTAGATCATTATATCACCCACTTTGAGTACGAGATGCAGATATACTGAAGATGGAATTCAGATGTCATTATGGTCACTATGAGTACTTGGTGATGCATTTTTTTTGTGACAAACTCCCCAATAGTGTTCATAGAGCTCATGAATGGGATCCTCTAGACTTTCTTAGAATGATTTGTGTTGGTCTTCATTGATGATATCCTAGTGTACTCAACGTTCAAGGAGAAGCACACATGACATTTTAGGATGGTCCTATACATACTCTAAAAACACCAGATTTATAATAATATCTCTAAGTATAAGTTATGGATTTGAGAGATCCACTTTCCCGGACATGTCATCTCATTAGAGGGTGTAGTAGTAGACCTATAAAAGGTTGAGGTAGTGTTAGCTTGGGGGCCACCCATGTGAACGATGGAGGTGAAAATATTCCTTGGTTTGGAAATCTATTATATGATATTTGTTCTCGATTTATATAGGATATCATCAATTTTTAATGCATTGAACTGGAAGGGGAAACATTTTTCTTGGATATATAGGTACCAACATGATTTTTAGGAGTTATGGTAGAGGTTGATGAGTGCTACCATCTTGAGATTACCCGAGGAGGGTGTCATGTTTGCAGTGTTTTGTGATACATCAGGGACTAAAATTGGTTTTATTTTGACATATAGGGATGAAGTGATTTTATGTGGGTACCAGAAGTTGAGACACATGAGAATAACTATGAAACCTATTATCTAGATTTGGTAACAATAGTCTTTAGCCTGAAGATATAGAAACACTACCGTATGGGTGAGTAGTTTATCATCTATTGTAACCATACGACTCTTAAGTATATATTATCTCGGATGAATATTAACTTGATAAAAATGAAATGGCTATATTTCCTCTATAATTATGACTTTGAGATAGTCTATACTCATAGGAAGAGAAATATAGTGTCATACGCTTTTAGTAGTAGATATTTTTCACAATTGTTAGCTGAGGTGTCAGAGGAGTTAACCTCACTGCAGTTGTCCTTATTATAAAGGGATGGTGAATCTTATTTATAGTTAATTATTGATACCCCAATGATTATACAACAAGTTAGGGTGTCCAAAGATGGAGATACTAACTATGAGACCTTATATGCTCAGATATCTACTGGACGTTCTCTTGATGTATTTTCTGAAGGTGGGGAGATTGATATCCTTTTTAGAGGGAGAATGGTGGTACCAGTGATGTCTTATGAGGTGGTGTTGAGGTAGTTTCATACACCCCATTTGGTAATATAACCAAATGTGGAAAATATGTTCTATTAATTCTTAAATTAGTTTTGGTATCAAGGTATGAAGAATTTTGTGGCAGAGTTTGTCTCTTAGTGCCTCACTTGTTAGAAAATGAAGGTTGAGCACTAAGTTATAACAGGTTTATCTCAACCCCTTGATTTTAAAGAGTATAAGTGTGATTCTATATCTATGAAATTTGTAAAGGTGTTACCATGAATTTCTAGATGACATGATTCCATCTGGGTGATTATAGACAAACTCACCAAGTTGGATCACTTCCGAGCTATCCAAGAGAAGAGTTCAATACAGAGTTTGACACATCTTTATGTGCAGAAGATAGTCTGGATCCTCAGAGTTCCCTCAATGATCATTTCATACTATGACGATCACTTCACATCATGATTATAGAGAGGATTTATGGATGCCTTTGGGACTAAATTACGTTTGATCATGAAGTTTCACTTCTAGAATAATGGATAGACTAAGTGACCATCCAGATTCTGTAGGACATTCTTCAGTCTTGTGTGTTATACATTGGATGTAGTTGGAAGGATTACCTACCCATGGTGGAGTTCCCATACAACAAAAATTACTATTACACCATCAGTATGGAACCATTCGAGGATTTGTATGAGTGAAACCACATGTCACCACTATGTTGGACTGATCCAGGTGAGTCAACACTCATGGGCATAGAATTGGTGTGAGCTATGATAAATAAAGTGAATATTATCCATGATTTTATGAGGAATTCACAAATCCATCAAAATTCTTATACATACCGATGACGAATTCCTTTTTTGTTTAAGGAGGGATACCCTATTTTCCTAAGGGTTTTACCTTGATGTGGGTTGCAGATATTTGGTCGGGGTGGTAAGATATATACTAGATTCATTTTCCCCTTCTAGACAGTACATAAGATTATCTATGAGGTGTACCACATGGACCTACCACCATAGTTAGATAGGGTAGATGACGTCTTCCACATGTTGTAGTCGAGGAGGTATGCGCATGACCCATTGAATGTTATTGATTGGGGAGAGATATACCTCAAGGATATAGTTTCCTTTGTAGAGTACCCGATAGAGATTGAGGATTAGAAGGACAATATCCTCTGTGGGTGATTGATTCCCTTGGTGTGTGTTCGGTGACAACATATGAATCTTTAGGAGATCACCTAAGAGCAGGAGACCCATATATGAGATTAGTACCCACATATCTTTGTGTATCCTTTTTATCACTTTAAGAAAAAAATACCAAATGTGGGGGTAATGTAATGTATCTTTTTTTCATGTAAATATTTAGAATATATCTAATAATATTTTCAGATCTACATGATTAGACGACATGAGATTCCAAGACCCTATGATCCTGGAAGTGATTTAACAAAAAGATTAAATATATTAATATATTGCATGCACAATTTTTCTAAACTAGTGAAATAACTTCCGAATAAGGACTCATATGGGAAATTTGAGACCACCACTGAGTCTGGAATGCAAGTTTTACCTTAGGCATGACATAATATTTTCCAGAATCTAGATTTTTGGTAAAGTGTTGTTGTGGGAAAGGATAATAAAATAAATAAATAACTTTATTTATTTTATTATTTTTTGCACAACAACCTAACTCGACCCTCTATAAATATTTTGTCATACCAAATCCATAGGGTTATACATATAACGATAGATATTTATAGGAGTTGTTGGATGAGATCTCGGTGAGTGATATCAGATCGAGAATCACTAATGATAATGGAATTTGAGGATCCTGCCAACGACCACAATGCAGATTCATTCTTTATGAATGATCGATCCAAACCTGAGGTAGGGAATTGATTTCCATGGTTTATTTTCCCATTTTTTATCCAATTATTAACATGAATCAATTCTTATAATAGTTTGATTCATGGATCAAATTGTTCTTATGGGTTAAAGTCCATTTCTTCTTGGGATTTAGGGGAATTGATCTATTGATTGTTATTACTCCTAATTCATTATCCTATTGGTAATGAATTGAGTCTAACCCTAACATGGATGAAGCTTGTTCCTTATTTTGGTTTGTAAAATTTCCCTTGTTCCTTCACACAATTCATTGTTGGTATTTACATAGCTGACAGTTTGATGAAATATCCTGTATTTAATAATTGTGGAACCATTCCGTTGTGCAATAGATCGATATCACATATGTGGTTTGAGATAAAGGGTACGATTGAGGTGTAATGATGATGGTGGATGATCGGAGATAGATCATATTGGATTTTAGGTTTACTATTTTGTGGTTTATCATGAGATATATGACACGATGTGATAGAGACTATTCCCGATCAGATTTAATATTTGGATTCTAGAGATTGGTGACAATAAATATGTACAACCTCAGATTTAAAATATCTGAGCATGATTTGTGAAGATTGTGGAGAAATAAGAAGATGTGTAGAAGAACCATTATATTATGGAAAATCCCACATTACATGGTGCATTACCTAATAACACACACTTTGTGTGGTCCGTAGCTATAGTGATAGGGTTTCAAGTGAAATAAAATATCACACACTGTGTGACACATGTCACACACTGTCTAACCCCATGCTGGCGGCTCAGTGTGTATCCTAAAGGATATATGATAACATACATTTCTAGGAACACAAGCATAGGTAGAGTGCTTGGCAATAACCTGGTACTCAGATATATCTAGGTATACGGTTACAACCATAGTACATGGGCACAACCAGGTGTACACGGTCACGAACATGGGAACATGGACACTGATAGAAGAAGGTACAAGTTTAGAGGTATGCATAATTTACCATCTATACACATTATGTAATTCCTATGGGATATCATGGAGATATCCATCTATTTAGTATAGAACACGTTCAATTGAGTGTGATTCCTTGGTACATACTTATGAGGTTACAATGTGGCATGATGTACTCGATATAGGATTGTGATATCCTTTATGGGTTTTATTTTTGATAGAGTTTTCAGTATCCCTCAGTGAGGCATAAGGTGGGATGACCTATTATATCTTTACTGGGTGGGGTTCATGGTATTGGGATGACCACCATGCACAAGGATTGGATCCCCTATCTTGTATATTTATCTAGTTGGGTTAGTGGCATCCCCCAATGGTCTTGGGTGCAATCCTCTATATAAGTATCATGATATTCAAAGATCCAGTGAGTGCATATTTGTGAGGTCAGACGAGCACGACCTCTCAGATGAGTTTCATCAGTAACAACGTGGACTGTGGAGCTATTCCTCCTAGATAAGCATTACCTTGAATCCTCCAATAGAATCCTATGGATAATAGTGTTGTTTGATACCCCATTGAGACCATTTGTCTTTAATGAGTATGTTTGGGTTTTCTCTATTTATCATTATGACTCACATTTTGATTGACATACCTATGTATTGATGAGATGACTACTCTTGATGCTTTATGATTTGGTTATTTCATGGTGTCCTACCAATTATTATTATACTCACCCCTACATGGTCTATTCCCACACATGTCATATCTTATGTAGTAGACATGCCATTTGTTGTATTCCTAGAAGGTCTGAGAGCAGGAAAAGCTTAGTATTGGCCTAGACAGACTAAGGTTCTTTATAGTATTTAATTTGATAGTATTATCATTATTATAATCTGTTTGAAATCTATTTCCACTTTTGGATAGGCATGTATTTATCCCCTTTTATATCTTTCATTACTTTTGTCACACTCTAGTTGTGGGATATTGTTGTATACATGCATTGATATTAATTTTTGTTGTTTTACATTTTAGTATTATATGGGTTTGGAGATATGTGTGTGCATAAATGTACTTAGGATAATGAATCCCACATATGGGATGTTCCTAATCAGCACAGGTCACCAACCCTTGGCCTATTGGTGGTGGTCTTGGAGTTATCACACTCAGCTTATCGTCAGCCATGCAGGCCCTGGTGGGTCAGGTTGTGACAATTCTCTCTTAAGAAATAACATATATAGTGTTCCTCTCAAGACTAAGAGAAATATTACACCTTATTCCTCATTATTAATAATGATAAAACTAGAATCAATCCTTCAAACCCAAATCATTGTGTTGCAATCAAAGGTGAGTGATGCAAGATGATCGCTACCACTCTGCTAGCACCTAGAGTACCATATGAGGTATTTTATTATTGTTTAATTAATAATACATTTAACATAAAATACCCTCTATTTGGTTATAATATTTTTTCATTATTATTATTATAAAATAATCATGATATATATCATTCTTCATCATGTTCTTATGGTTAGTTCATCATATTTAAAGAAAAACCATTGTTTGACATGGACTCAGACAACTCCTGCTACACTCATAACCTTTAGAAATTTGATTATATTTTATTATTTAAGAATGAAATATTATTTTTTTGAAATGATATTAACATGAAGGAATATTTTATTATTATGATATGTTGGAAATTAATTTGGGATTTTGAATTTTCATGTTGACTTGGGGTTTATGGATATCATTTATATAGAATTAGAGGATTGGAGAGGTAATTCACCAAGATAAATAAAGTTGGTATACCTTGAAATTATGATGGTCCACCTTGAACTTTAATATTGAGGAAATTAATATTTTACTATTGAGTTAAAGTGAAGTGATAGAGAAATTATGGTGAAGGAAAGAGGAAAATTATTAACTAATTTATGTGGGCGTTTTATATGTTGAATTTGTTATTGAATTAGAATGAATGGTTTATAAATAAGAAGAATGGTTTATTTTATTAACTTATTTTGATATTTATATTGTGTATTCAGTGGTGGTGGAGTTTTTAATGGATGGTTAGAAAGAACGATATTAATGGTTAGTGTTTTTTCAGATCATTAAGGTATGTATAGTATTTTGTTATGTATTTTATATGAATTATTTAGATTGTATAGTGATATAAAAATGACTTAAAACTTTTAATTATTATGTTCTAAAGTTTTTGGTATTAAAATTTAGTTTTTGGATATTCAGCATGGGGTCATGTCAAATGAAATTGGGGTTGTTCCAATTTTTAGAATTTTATCCCCTAACTCTTCTTATTCTTCTTCTATTCCTTGAAAACGGTGAGTTACACGGGGGTTGTACCACTCACTGGAGGTAGTGTAATCATGTATATAGAGTTACATGAGGGTTATTACAAAATGTAATGTATTCATTATAATTGTACACAAGTTATAGTAAATCGCATTAAATAGAGGTTTAAGTACATTAGTTTATGGATTGTGATTTATTTAGGAATTTTATGACACGACTCAATGATTCTTCTTGAAAGGAACACTGATTTAGGAATTTTTAGAGACTCTAGGAATGAAAGTATGTAAAAAAACCATGTCATTTTACTTTTAAATATTATATAATTATGATTTTTTTTAATTTTTAGGATTTATGGATTTGAAATTTTGATTTTTGAAATTTTTTCTTTTGTGGAATGATCAATTCACCATTTGTAGTAAACCAAAATTTTTTAGTAGTAATAGTGAAGAGGGTTGATGGTTGATTATAGTAGGGGATATATAATTGGTGAATAGTTTGGTAAACCATGCAACCATACAATTTTAGGTTTTAGTTCTATTTTAGTTCAAGTTTCATGGTTGGTGCACAGTTTGGTAATTCATGTGACCAAACCATGAAAGCTTCCTAGATTCTTTAAAATGCGATTTTACACATTTTCCCATAATAATGTTTATTTATTTTATCCCTTTTTCCTCCCCCTTATATTTTTCCAACCCTTCAGATAGCTTAAGAGAGCCCCTCCTTCTTTCATCCTTTGTTTCAATCTTCTTCTTCATGGATTCCAAGTGGTTTTGGAAAGTAAATCCCTCATTTTCCTTACTTACCTATTCCAATATTCTCCCTATTTACATTTCCATTTGGTTTTCTTCTCTTTAATGAAACCTAAGGGATATGAGGGTCGAATCTAGGGTTTTTTTTGATCTACCCTTAAGGATTGGGTTGTTTAGGGCTTGTAGAGGCCATCATCTTGCTTGGTATGCCTTTTTCTGTTAAAGGCTAGTGGTTTTTGATTGGATAAGGTATGTGATTTTGTGAAATTCCTTTATTTCACATGTCATTAAATTATTGAGTTTTATAAAATCATTTATTATCAATTTATACCTATAAGTGATACCCTTTATGGGTTTTTGAAATGGTTTCAATGATTTTAACACTTGGGCTAAAGGGATTTTTCTTGGACTTGTAGTTCTTGGTTTTTAAAACTACTTTCTTAAGCATTCAAAGTGTTTGTTTAATTTATTAATAGGATATTTTAAATTAATTTGTGGTTAAAGGAAGGATTTTCCCCTATTTTATTTTCCAAATAATGTAACCGATGTTTTAAGGGGGTGTTTTCAATTAAACGAGTGTTCAATTTTTAATCGACTCTTAAGGGAGGTACGGTATTTTTTCAATGTGATATTATCCATTTAGTTTTAAAAATATTTCTATGACATAGTTTCTATTTTGGACTTAAAGGCATATTTGGTACTTGATAAAAATTTTCCTTGGTATGCACGACTTGGATAGTTTTATAACATGGAATTCCAAGTTGATTTTGAAGTCCTAGTTAGATCTTTATAAAAATGATTTTTCTTGATGATTTTAAACCATTATTGTGATCCCATTTGGATCATGTAATGTATATAAATTTTCCATTTTTTGATTTTAATTTAATTATTATTTTATTCTTTTATAATGTGAACAGGTGACATTTCTTAATAGGGTGATGGAGGAAAGATGAGGTTTATTTATTATCTTGTAAAATAATTTATAAATCACGTTCATGTTGTTGTGTCACCTCTACTTTGACTATGTCATGGTAATACAAGGTAACTAGTGAGAAATTCAGTTTATGCAATACTAGTTTATATTAAGAACTAGACAATATCCCCTAGTGTAGGCTGTACCCTTTCAAGGGGAGTTCCCCTGATGAGAGTGATTCAGGTGTTGATATCATTTAGAAAGACAACATAGTCTAGCAATTGATTACATTGCTATATGTCTAAGATCATGTTTTGTTAGGACCTAATTAATTTCCCATGATTCTTATTCCATTTTTATGGTATTATCTTGTGGATTATGATTTCATACTTTGTTTGTATCCCCCTGTCCTCATTTTGGATGAACAACATCATTTATATAGTCATTGTTTATTTATATTATGATTTTGTGATAGGATGGTGCGTGTTTATTTACACGCCTTGTCTCTTTTATGTTTTGAATTACTTTTCAAATCATTTTTAAAAGGGAGTTTTTGTGAAATGCATTGAAATAAAAAAATTGATATGGTTTTTTTATAAACATGGAATCACGCTGCTTTTTTGTTTTTAAAATGTTTTCCTTTTTATATAGTGATTCCACCCATTGGTTGATAGACAAGGGGTTTAAAAGAAATATTTTAAAGGAAAGGTTTTTTTATCAATATAAGTTTACTAATAATTTTTTAATCATAAATTTTTTTTTTGTTTTCCAAAAATTTTTTACCTTTGGATTTGGAAAAAGGATAATGAATGTTATTTTTTCCTTTTATACTTTTATTTTAAAAAACATATTAACTAAATGATTTTTAAACTATAATTTAAGATTTTTTAAATATAATTAAATATATTATTTGGTGAAATCCTACTAGGTATATTTATCTCACACCTTACACACACACACACACACTTGTGTGTGTGTGTGTAGCTCTCATGTTTTTATACTGGTTCCTGGGTTTTGATCTCGATTGGATATCATTTTTGTATCCCATTGGAGGAAATTATGGATTTGGAGGGTGACCAAGGGTCATATGGAGATGTTTTACAGTATCTTGGGTATTATGGTTCATTTTAGGATGTATATGTATTGGAAAATTCATCCAACTACTTTATTTTATTCCGTTTTCCTTTATGTTGAACCTTATCATGTGTTGTTGATAATGTTGTTTATATTTTTAAAGCAATCTAGGTTGGTTTATTTTTATCATTCCCTATTTGGTTAGCTTAATTATTTAGAGTTTTTTATTTCATATGTATATAAGTACAATATATAGATAAACCATGAAATATTATTAGTTATTTTATACTAATTATTTATTTTTATTCACATTTGAAACCATTCATAATTGGTTATAGTGTGACTCATTGGTGATGGTCACTAGCCCATGGAAATTAGGAACATTCTTTGATCCATATAGAAGATCTGTTTGGGTGATGGGGTAGGTTGATCTTGTCTCGTTCATTACAAAATGATATTAGAGCCACCTTTTATTTTTTGGGTGTTTCGTGGAAGTATAGATATAGGATCATTGGAACTTGCGAGGTAGCTCATGAGTAGGTGATTGATCATCACCTATCATGATGACACTTGAGTTTCCATGTATAGTTGGGATTTGAGTCTTGGATTTGGATTTTATTTTGATTATTTTTTATGTACTTTTATTTGATGTGATAGTATATTGATCCCCATTGAGTTATATCTGATACTTTGTGGTTCCCATTGAGTTTTAGGGTAAAGGTAGAAAAGAACTAGAGCCACATAGTTAGCTCGCATGGTATAAAAAACTATATAGATCTTGTTCACATGGTTTTTGGAAATTTTATAATAGATATTACATGGTTGGAATGAGTTTAACCAAATAACACGACTAAACTATGCATAACACTGCATCCCTCTTTGATATATCATTTCAACCTATTTTGATTATTAGTTTCTCCTAAAGTGATTCTGATTTATTAGAGATGAATTAAATGGGGTTTTGTAGTGTATTTGTGTAATTTTTCCTTCTGTTTTGAAGGTTGGTTTTGTAAGAAAATATACTTTTATGAAATTATTTGACTTTATAACCATTTTTGGTGGTTCATCTGAAAGAGGAATTTCATGGAATGTTTTGGTTTTAAAACTAGGTATTGAGGTTTATTTGTAAAGGATTTTGACTCCTGTGATGTGATTTTTTAAAATGTAGTTGGTTATATATTGAAATATGAGAAGTGTTTTGATATTAAAGTAGATTATATTTATATGTTTTAAATTGATTAGTAGGGAAGTTGGTATTTTAACTCATGGTAGAGTTTTGAAATCGGGTTTCCTCTAGGTATTGAGGTTTATTTGTGAAGGATTTTGACTCCTCTGATGTGATTTTTTAACAATTGATTGGTTATATATTGAAATCTGATAGGTGTTTTGAAATAAAATTAGATTATATATATATTTTTTAAATTACCTAGTAGGTAAGTTGGTATTTTAACTCATGGTAGAGTTGTGAAATGGGGCCTCTAGTTTTCCAAATAAAGTGATTATTTTAAATTGCGTGTGATTTGTAAAATGAGTTTTAGAATCTCCATCAAATGGTGGTGATTTTAAATAAAATAAATTTTTTGGTGTTTTTTTCTAGAAAATTTTTACTATTAGGTTTAATAACTTGGTTATATTGGGATTTTTTGACTTTATTTTGAAGAATGAATCAAGTTAGTTTATGTTTCATATTATTCAGAATATTCCTCCTAGAAAGTTTTTATGGAACATGTAAATTCTATCACTAGGGATAATCCTTATAGTGATTCCTCTCATCATTTTTTATATCCCTTCAGTTGTAAATCTGCCCAAAATTTAAATAGAGTAATGGAGTTGACATCTTCTATGCTCTTGGACCCCATCCAATATTTTTATAATCATTATCTATATGCTTTTCATAGCGATCAAGTTCCTATTGAGGTGATGGAGTGCTTAGCATGAATTGAGTGAATATTTAATTCTATGGAAACTCCTGAAACCTTGAAATTGAAGTCCATTGTAGTCTTGATTTAGGATTAATATGAGTGTGATAGAGATAATTTTTTCCTTCTCAGTTTTATGATTATGTGTCTTGGGACTTATTCAAGACCATGATTTATTCACTGGTATTATTCTAAGGATGTAAAAGTGGAGAAAGCTGTTGAATTCAAGATTCTCCATCAAGGTGAGGTAGTAATGAAGGAGTATTCTGATTATTTTCAAAGTTAATGTTTTCTTCTTTCAATCTAGTGACCAATGATTTTCTAAAATCTCTATTATTTGAGAGGTAAATTTCTATACCATAGATGATTTGTAACTAAATATTTCTTGGAACCTATTAAGGAATTTGTTGAAATGGTAATTATTAGAAGATGTTAATCAAATGAGAAAACCTATGATGAGTTATTTTTTGATTACGCCAAGTTTGGGTGAAGAGGGATAATATTTTGAAATCCTTATTGTTTTTTATAAGATGAATAAATATCTTGTGTGTTTATAGTAGGCAACCCTTTGGATTTCTAATCCCAATTTCATAAGTGGTTTTAAGACCTATCTTTGATGTGGTCGTCTAGGTTCCCAAGACTATAATTTATCTTGGGATTTATTCACAATGAGTTTTGAATAGGTTGAACTTTTGAGGTTATTATTGATTTCTACATTCTTTGGGAATTTCTTTAATCCTTATTTTGTGAGGTGTAGATTATTTATGGTTTTGATCATGTATTATTTATTTTTTATGCCTCTTGAGGTTTATGTATGGAATTATCCATGTGACGAGATTTGGATTTTGATGAGTAGAACATAAGAAGTGTTGGGTACATGCTTGGGTAACTTGGATGAGTGTTATACTAGTTTAGGTATTTCTTTGACTGGTTCTTGGTTTGATATTATTACAAGTTCACCATGGGTCGGTGTTCTATGTGTAAGGTCCTGGGTTATTTTTTTTCACCTTAATGACCTAAGGTTAGAACCTATGTCATTTCATGTCAAGGCATGTTTTTTTATTGATATATATTTTCTATTCCAATGTTATGTGATATTAATGGATTATTTGACCCATATTTTGGTCTTTTAGGTATTCTTTCATGCTGTATTCCTTTATGAAATTTCAATATGGTTTCTTGAGTGGTTGTTTGTGCTTGGAAGAGAATTATATTTTACCTTGGTGATTTTAAAAAACTTATTTTCTTTGGTAATGCATTTTTGGTAGTAGTGTATATTATTTTGTATCACCATTTTATAATAATTCTAAATTGTGGGGAGACCTATTTTAGGTTTTTATGATCTTTGGGATTTGTTTTCCTTGAATTTGTTATGGATTATGCTTGATATTATTAGTTGATGTTTCAGGATTAGTACCATTGATCTTGAGGAATTATGATAGATCATTTTGATGACGTGTTGAGTAGATGATCCTCTCTTTGGGTCTTCTCAAGATTTTCCTAACCCAGCTACCTCTTGTATCTATATAAAGGGATGGTGGTATTGGATTTTTTCTATTATCTATTGGTGATTGAGAAATAGATAGAATATACCTTTATGAGATATTCCTTTTTTGTCGACTTACTTGGTTTATTTTCATAGAATACTATGAAACCCATGATTCATGGATTTTTTTCTATTAGTTTCTTTATACCAATTTTAGATAACTTTTTGAGGGTATAAAGTAACATATAAGGGAGAATTTTTATACCACATATCACTTTTTTATTAAATATTATATAATAATGAGTTATTTTGAATTTCTTGGAGGTATGGATTTAACATTTTTATTTTTGAAATGTTTTACTCTATGGAATAGTTAACATAAAATTTTATATAAACCATGAATATTTTAGTGGAAATCATATAGAGGGATACAAATCTATTAGAGCATGGGATGTATGGTTAGTTCACAATTTGGTAAACTATGAATCCAAACTGTGTGAGGTTTCAGTTCTATTCCAGTGAAAGATGCATGGTTAGCACATGGTTTGGTAAAATATCTGAGCTGTCTAGATTATTTAAAATGTGATTTTCTAACCTATAATCAAATTTTTATTTATTTATTTTGGCCCTATTTTCCTCACCCTCTTGTATGAACAACCCTTATGATATCTCAATGGATCTCCTCTTTAATTCTTCCTTGGTTTAAAGCTCCTTCTTCATTGATTCCAAATGGGTAAGAAGGTAGATCCCTACTTTTCCATCATTTATCTTCCCCTATTCCCCCTAATTTTATTTCAATTTGGTTTCCTTTTCTTCTATTAATCCTTATTGATGTGATTGTTGAATATAGGGTTTGGGTTAATTTAAACTTAAGTCTTGAGTTGTATTGGGATTATAATGGTCATCATTTTTCTTGGTTTTTCTTTATTGGTTCAAGGAAAGTGATTTTTTCTTGTATGAGGTTGTAATTTTTATGAAATTACTTTATTTCACTTTTTATGAAATAAGTTTGTTTTATAGAATAATTAATTATAATTTTATACCTATATGTGATACCCTTTATGAGTTTGTGAAATGGTTTCAATTATTTATACACTTATTATAAATGGATTTTTCTTCAACTTCCAATTATTGGTTTTTGAATCCACTTTCTTATACATTCCAAGTGTTTATTTAATTAACCAAGAGGATATTTTAAATTTATTTTTATGTTAAAGGGTTTTAGACCTATTTTGGTTTCCAAAAAATATAACCCACGTTTTAAGGGTATTTTTAATTAAATAAGTGTTTAATTTTTAATTGACTCCAAAGGGAGGTGTGGGGTGATTTTAAAGTGTGGATACTCATTTAGTTTTCAAAATAAGTCTATTAAATATTTTTCCATATTGGGATTGAAGTCCTATTTTAAACTTGATAAAAGGTTTAATTGGTATGTAAAACATGGATGGTTTTATAATATTTCATTACAAGTTGATTTTGAAGGCTCGATTATCACCTTATAAAAATTTGTTAACTTGATTTTATACCCTTATTGTATGCCACTTTGAATTATGTATTATTTATAAATTTTCCTCTTTTTGGGATGCGGATTTAATTCTTATTTGATGATTGTATGATGTGAAAAGGGGATATTTATTGAGAGAGTATTGGAGGTGAGATGAGGTTGATTAATTATGTTATATTAATGATTTATGTAATGATCATGAGATTTTTGTTTTCTCACCTCCACTTTGACTATGTCATAGTAATGTGAGGTAACAAGTGAGAGATCTGGTTTTTGCAATAATATATTTTATTAATCACTGACTAGTGTCCCCTACCCCATATGAGAGTGATTCAGGTGTTTATATCATTTAGGAAGACAAAATAAGAAAATATTTGATTCCACTAATATATGTATAAGATTTTATCACATTAGTACCTAGTGAGTTTCCCATGATTATTATTCATTGATGATGGTGTTATCTTGAGGATTTACATTGAATATTTTATTCATATCCCCTTTTCTCTTTTTTGGATTAGTAGCACTATTTACACCATCGTTGTTTATTTATATTATTATTCCATACCATGATGGTTCCTATTTCTTTATATTTATTCTCTCTTTTATGATGTGATTTACTTTTCAACTCATTTTGAAATGGGATTTTTTTGAATGTTTTTGAAAAAAGGATATTGATATGGTTTTATTTTAATAAACTTATAATTCCATACCTTTTAATATTTTAAAGTGTTTTTCTTTTTATACATTGGTTCCACTACTTGGTTGATAAAAATGGGATTTAGAAGAAAAAATTTCAAGGAAAGTTTGTTTTGTCATTATAAGTTTATCATAATTTTTTCAAGCCCGAATTCTCTTTTTTTTTTCAAAAAGGTTTTTTCTTTATATTTGAAAAAAGGATAATGAATGATATTTTTTATCCTCTATAATTTACTTTTGAAAAGATATTTTTCTAAATGATGCTCAAACTATAATTTATTAAATGATTTATAAAAAATAATTACATAGACTCTTAAATGAAATCCAACTGGGCCTATCTCATACCCTATATTCACACTTGTATGTGTGTGTGTATCTCTCATGTTTTTATATAATTTTATAGGATTTGATTTCAGGTCGGATATCATTCATTTAGTTTTTTGATGGGATTTTTGGATATTGTGAGTAACCAAGGGTTACATACAGATGTTTTATGCCATCTTGTACTTAATGGTTTATCATGGGATGTATATGGATCGACCAATTCAGAAATATGATTAATTTTTATTTTTGTTTCCTTTATGTTGGACCTTGCTATGTATTGTGGATGATGTTGTTTATATTTTTAAAGTTAGTTGGGTTAGTTTATTATTATTATTTTTTATTTGGTTGGATTTATTTTTTAGTGTTCATAACATGAAATTCCAATGTATGGAATCACCATTCAAGATTCTTATTATGTTTATATTTCATATTATTTTTCATTTAATGGTTAAACTATTCCCACTTGGATATAGTGTGATTCCATAGTTCTTTTTTTCTAGCTTTTGGTGATTGGGAACACGCTTCATACCTTACAGTAGATCAGTTTGGGTGATAGTGTAGGTTTAATCAGGCCAGTTCATTACAATTTTAAGGTAGCTACCTTTGATACTTTATATGAGATGAGATAATATGTTATTTCTTTATTAAATCATTATAATATGATAAATTATTTGATTCATGTTTTATTGGAAAATCATGTATTTGATTAATGTATAGAATTTATGTAAAACCAGTTTATATGAAAATTCCATTGGGAATGGTTGGATTTTTGATAAATTATTTTGATATAGATTATTTTGAATTCTTTCATAGTGTGTTCATGTGTGAAAAATGGGGTTTTAGTGAGAATTATTTTTAAAGGCTCTAAGATCCATCCAGGTAAAGTGATGAATTAGAGAGCATGTGTTAAGGTGAGAAATGGTTTGAATGAAAAGGTTTAAAAGGGGATACTTTACTCCTCGTCATGGTAAATAGGATGGTTTGTGGTTTGATGTATGAAAGAGTGTAGACTTGGTTTGTATATAGGGACTGAGAAAGTGATGATTTGATTCTATCTTGGCAAGTGATGGATCATGTCATGTAACTAGATACACTTGAATTAATTGATTAAATTATGATCTATATTTTCCTTACCAAGAGTATATTATCAGTAAATAATGTGTTTTGGTTAATATTTATGAAATAAGGAGTTTACATTTTATTTTGGGAAAACAATGAGTTTTCATTGGATTTTAGGAAAACTAAAAGTTTTCTAAATGGATTTTTTCTAGAATAAAACGAGCTCTATAAATTTATTTGAAAATAAGAATTTGAAATAGTTTTCTTTTATTTAAAAAATTTAGTTTTTGTTACAAAATGGATATTCATGGTTTGATATCTCGGTTTTGGAAATAATTTTTATAAATTAATGTTTTTGGTTAAAAAAAATTATTTATATTTTTTGATTAGTATTCCATTTATTGGAATTTATCATATATCGATATTTAACAAATTCATTGAGTAAATCCTACCAAGTTTACACTCACCCCTGATTTTTTACTATGCTATACATGAAGACATTATTGGTTATAATGTAGATAAAGGAAATATTTCATACTTCATCAATAGTGACTCTTAGATCCAGGTTGGGGATATGGTATGAGATGTTAGTTTCTTGGGAATAAGAAAAATTAATATATCTATATAATAATGAGTTATTAGTTATATCAATTTTACTTGATTTTTGAAACTTATTCTATTTCCATTATGGATTTAATGGTTTCTAATAAATGGGTTTTACATCAACATGTACCTTATAATACGTTTTATTTTATGTATTTGATGGAAAATCATTCCCCATATGGTTTATATTTTTCCCCAACAATGGTTTTTAACATATCATGACCATGGAGAGTGTTTGAGGCTATGTGTCAGTCTTATTTGGGTCATAGGTTTTAGGATCCTGGTCTAGGGTGTTGCAAGTATGGTCATCCCAGGAAATGAGATTCCCTCCTTGTAAAATTAATAACCGTGCATGATCAATATAAACTATGTGAAAGAAATCAATACTAAACACCCCTCACAATTGATTTCTTATTAGCTACCCATAAATTCCTATAATCACACTCATAAAATAATAAAATGTGTGTTTGTGTGTGTGTGTGTGTGTAACACACTCCTCACGAAATTATCATAAAAAATGTCTCCCACAATGTAAATCCCACTAGAGACCACATGAATACCCTAACAACAACTCAAATACCACCCAATCCATACTTACATTGTAAGGGGTAATAGGTCTTATCACTCTATCCATATAGAGATACCTCTATATATGTTTGAAATAATCCAAATCATATGTATATGGCGTCCATGTAATAAGGTCTGATGCTCCAAATAAGATAACATTTGCAATAACACTACTCATCAATCAAGAAAAAACTAACATATTTTTACTACTATTTTTTAATAAAAAACTCCAATAATTATTTATTTATTAGAAAAAAACCCCTTTTATAAATAAATATATTCTTGGAGAATAATGGTGATATGAATTATATTATGAATTTTAATAATTTTTATATTATTATATGATTTTATTTGGATTTATAAAATTTAAAGATGTTATATTGATTTTATAAAGGACAAAAAGATGAGTGAACCAAGCCAAGATGTAAAATTATAGAAGATATCACTACCCACACCTCAACCTATAATAGGCTATATATGAAATAAATATAGAGACACAATCACAATAATGCCTATGATGCAATCTAGGAGAGATAACACTTGGAAATGTTGTCTATATTGTTTTATAGAGAAATTAATTCTCCAAGACTCTACCTACATTGATTCCTAGAAAAATAATAGACCAGTGATGAATATCATGTCCTGAAACTATGGTTTTTAGTGTCAATGTACACTAATTATGAAACAGACGTAGACAAAAAAACCAAGAACACAACCTATGATGCTATTACAAGAAACATCACACCCATTTTAGATCATGTGATACCGAAACTTCTGATAATATAAACACAACGAATCCCACATTACCAACACTAACAGTGAAAACTATATATCACTTACTATATCATATAATAAACCAAAATCATGCCTCCAAATTATCTTTGATAATTCTGTAATGGAGAATAAAATATAAAGTGAAGGGCCATCCAAGAAAGTAAGGACATAAGGGATCTCATATACATTTATGAAGAAAGCAATCCACATGGATCATACGTACAAACCTTAGGGTATAAAATAATCGACATACAAAAATATCTTACCAAACTAGGTAGATGAATAATAGAATGACTATATGGAACTCAACCTAGGAGATAGGATATTATAGACAAGGCAATAAAATCCATGCTGATCAAGGATTGGTTGAGAAGTAAGGAATAATATGAGAAGCCTCATCCCCATTGAAATATTACTAATACAGTATGCACTACAAGAAATAATCCATGGATCAAGAAACCAAATATAAAAATAAGAAGATGAAAATAGTGGAGAGGTGGTTCTTGATCCTCATCTAGGATCCAGGGGAGAATATAGCCTATGGTCAAGTGTATAGAGCCATGTTGAGTTGAAGAGAAGAATTTAGAGAGGGATATCAATATAGAGGAGAGAACATGAGATCCCGAGGAGTTTTCCAAGGAATATCATGATGATAAATGATACTTATTCTCTATTTAATCTATTTTCATATTTGATACAATGTGTTTATTAGGTTGTTTTATAATTCTAGTGTTGTAATTTGTAATGTCCCAGACCTGGATGCCACCATATGGTTCCCTGAGCCCGGTTGACCACATGGCCACAAGTGCATCCCCCCAAAACCTAGAGGCTGTAAACTAGTAGTGAGGGCCTAGGTGAGTTAGTGGGGAGACTAATCCCTCATTACTAGAGTATCACATCAGAATTCAAACATATAATAAATAGTGGAAGTGAAATAAACAATAGACAACTGAAAGTAAGACAAGATAGGAATACATATCAATAACCAGAAGTGTCTCATATACAAAGTTACAGAGATGGTACAAGTATATAGAAAATTTCCAGAATATTACATGGAAATACAATACAATAAAAGTATCCCAAAAAGAACAAACGACCAAAAACGTATCCCAACATCACAAGCCTCAGCTTGGTCCTATTCTCCCCTGTTTCAAAGCCACAGTCAATAACATGTACTAGGGAGCTTTCCTCTATCAGCACCTATAACCATATAATCTATTTGGGTCCTTAAGGAGGACTAAATAGGGTGCGAGATAAACATCCCAGTAAGCAACCACATAGGTCTTTACAGTTCTAACAAATATTCTAAAAAAGTGCTAGAAAGTGTAAACAATCAGTAAGTAAGTGCGTATGCCCATGGCATAAGTCCACTACAGTCAGTAAAACTAAATAGCCCTCAAGGCTACCTATAAAATATAGCCAGATCCTAACAAGGAAGCTACAACCAAGTAAACAAGCAAGTCACATGGCCATGTCGTACATCCACCTGTATCCTGTAACCCACAATCACACTATGTAGAGAAATCAAGGGCCCCATTACCACATCATATAGTGAAGTCAAGTATTCAATGACCATGTTGTATAGTGAAGTGTAGACCGCAAGGGCTGGATCCAAGGTGTCATTATACCAAGGCATCCATATAAAATATCTAGACTACAGAGGGCCAGATCCAAGGAGTTTTTCCAAGGCATCCCATAGAGTCCCATGGTCATCCCTGGTGGAAACTCACTTAGGCACTGGTTGGGGTCCTAGGAACAAGGAAACAAAAAGTCCTACACGAGCCCAAGCAAGCCAGATCCACAAGGTAGCAAGGCCCAAGGCATCCCACGAAATCAAGACCCAAGGGGTAGAGTCAACCCAAGGCATCTACTACCACACTCGAGATCCAGGGAGAGTAGTCCATGACATCTATCAAACCATTCATTAAGGCATTAAATAATTCAAGTTAAACAAACATTACATGTGAGAATACCCACTCACATCAACCTGCACAATCCATGAGTATACCCACTCATGAAAACCATTTATCAAAACAAACATATGGGCCTACCCTCCCATATAAACCATTTAACAAGCGAATAGTTAATTCATATAGGTATACCCACCCATATTATCCATTCAACCTGAAAAGCTATCAAAATAGATGAGTCATAACATGATATTAATTATTCAAGGAGGTAGTACATCTCTTACACAATTATTCACTACTATCAAGGCATTAACAAGCTTATTCTACCTAGGAAAGCACAATAACGCACCCCCTGGGTGGTTTAAACAGGCATAAATAGGTTAAAACCATAAGGTTCACCCCTAGGGGGACCTCAAAACAAAAAATGGGTGCCAACACACCTAAAGGGAACCTATGGTCAACCTCACTATATCCAACTACAGTTACTAAAAGCAACTTTCTAAAAAAAGAGACCTCGCTGAAAAGTCCAATGGATGGCATAATGGCGGAATGCCCAAAAAACACCAAAGAAAAGACGAAAGAACGTATAGACCACCCACCTCACCTTGGTAGTGGACAACTCATCCAATATTGAGTATTTATTTTTCCTAGTTTGGATGAAATATGAAGAACATACGAAGAAAGGTATATTAGGGCATATGAGCCTAAATCCAAATAGAAAAAATGATTTCTAGAAGAATAAAAAACAGCTCAAAAGTAACACAAGACTTACCTATGCAGACTTGATGAGATAATCAACGATCGAAACAGAGGTCAAATGGTTAATCTGGCTCAAAGCCTAAGTTAGGTGCCAACGGGGAGAGCTATATGGGAGCTTCTATGCATAGGAGAAGAAAAACCTAAATGGGTTTTAAAAAGAAATTAATGTTTTAATTCAAAATTTTAAAAACACACACACAGCGGGGTCGTAGAGTTTACCCATATAGTTTCCAAAACCGTGCGTAAATCGTGCGCACCTCACTTCCTAGAAGTGGGACTTAACACTGTCACCCCCCACGGTTTGAATAACTATGCAGTTACTATGCGAAAAAATTCTGCCAAAAAACCTGTACTTTTTGGACATTTCGCATGGTTGGACTAACTGTGCAAAAACCATGCACAAACTATGTGCAACCCATGCACAAACTGTGCGTCAGGTCATTTCTTTCCCAAAACTTGCTTTTAGGCTCCGAATAAGCCACGAACACTTCTAAAATACCCATAATCAAGTTAAGAATTCACATAAGGCCATAACATGGCATTTAAATTGAAAAGAAAAAGGCTTAGTACCTCATAAGAAAACTCGAGTTCTTACAATCTTCCCCCCTTATAGCAATTCATCCCCAAATTGATCTCTAAAGGGTGGTCAAGATTCGTTTGAGAACAACTCTAGCCACTCAGCACATATGTCAGCCTCCCTCTCCCAAGTCTCATCATGTAAACGGTCATGCTACCATAACACCCATACTAGAGGAACTAACCATCCTCATAGAACCTTCATGCTCCTGTTAACAATATGAATCAGATGCTTCTTAAAGAATGCATCAACCTGAAACTCAACCTCCTCAGGATATAAAATGGGAGATGGGTTTGAGTGATAAAAGTATAGCTGAGATACATGGAAGACATTGTGCATGGCTCAGTACCTCTGAGGTAACTACAACTGATAGGCAACCAACTTGACTCTCTCTAGAATCTCTAACATACCAACATATCTTGGTGAAAGTTTACCTTGTCTCCTGATCCTCCTGTGTCCCAACCTCAATGAAACATGTAAGAAAACACGATCCCCAACCTCAAACTATAGAGGTACATTGCGAAAATCGGTGTACAATTTTTGGTGAGACTGTGTAGTATCCATCCACTTCTGAATCATCTAGACTTGCTCAGAAATCTCCTACACAATATGCGGTCCCAGTAAAGCTGCCTCTCCTGCCTCTAACCAGCACATGGGAGAACAATATGGCCTACCATATAATGCCTCATAAGGTGCCATCTATATCATCTCCTGATAACTATTATTGTAGAAAAAATCAACCAGGGGAATGTGCCACTCCCTAGAGCCCCCAAAATCCAGGACACATGCCTAAAGCATGTCCTCTAGCACCAATATTGTCTGTTCTGACTGGACATCAGTCTGAGGGTGGTATGTTGTGATCAGAAACACCTATGTACCAAGTGACCTCTTAAAAATATGTTAGAAACGAGATTTAAATCTAGCATCCCTATCTGAAATGATAGTGCATGGGACCCCATGTAGTTGTACCACATATTAGATATACAACCTTCCAAGATCATCAACACTGAAGGTATCATTGATCGGTAAGAAATGAGTGACCTTTGTAAGCTGATCAATGATAACCCACAAAACATCATTACCTAAAGGAGACCTCAAAAAACCCATCACAAAATCAGTCGTGACATCATCCCATTTCCACTCTGGGATAGGTAATTGCTGTAAAATTCCAACTGGTTGCTGATGTTTTTCCTCCACCTAATAATAGGTGGAACACCTCATAACAAAATTAGCTACTTCACACTTCATTCTTAGCCAACAGTACTATCATCGCAAGTCACAGTACATCTTTGTGACCCTGATATGTACTTCCCAAGATGAAGCATGAAACTCCTACATCAAATCCTCATGTTTATCCACTAGAACCCAAATATGTCCATGGATACATAGGATCTGCTCATCTCTTACCATCTAAATAGGAGGAGGTTCCTCACCTACCACACCTTCCTATAGAACTGGGACTTCTGAATCTGATAGTTTCTTTATCATAACTCTATCGAAAATGGTATAGGTCACAACTAAGAATGATAGAAAAGTCTTCCCCTATCTGTCATGCACCTCTAGATGCATTTCAGAAAACAATGCCATAAGCTTCCATTTGTTACTAGCCAGTTGCATTGTCTATATCTGAGTCATCCTGCTCAGTGCATTGGACACTGCACTGGCCTTACCGGGCATTTAGGAAAGATCAAATTTAAAGGACTGTAGGTAGTCCAACCACCTTCACTGCCTCAAATTCATATGATTCTTTGTAAAGATATACTTAAGACTTTTGTGGTCCTTTTACACCACAAAATGATCTCCTAGTAAATAGTTCCTCCAATAATGAAACACATGAAAAAATGCAGCTAACTCAAGATCATGCGTAGGGTAATTCCTCTCGTGAGGCCTCAGCTTCTGAGACCCATATGCCATGACTTGACCTCCCTACATCAAAACTGACCCATGCTAATTCCTGAAGTGTTACAGTACACCATGTAGCTCTTGCCCTGCTCTGGTAGTATCATGAATGGTGATGATGTCAACCTCCATTTCAGCTCCTTAAAGGTTATCTCACAAGATTCAGACCACACAAACTTTACACCCTTCACAGTCAAGCCCATCAATGGAACTGTTATTCATGAAAAGTCCTATATAAAATTCTTGTAGTAGCCAGATAGCCCTAAGAAACTCCATATGTCAAAAAAAATCTTGGTTTGTTCCCAGGGAACTATAGTTCCCACCTTCTCTGGGTCCAATGACACTCTTTTCTCCAAGATTATGTGACCCAGAAAGTGAATCTGATCTATCCAAAAGCGACACTTTGTGAGATTAGCATATAACTGATTCTCTCTCAATGTATTCAAAATGATCTTAAGATGGTTGGAATGGTTGTGTCAATTGTGTGAATACACCAAGATATCATCTATAAAAACCACCACAATATAATCCAAGTAAGGACGGAACACTCAGTTCATCAAAGCCATGAAAACTGCAGGCACGTTTCTGAAACCGAATGACATAAATAGATACTTTTATAACCCATACCTACTTTAAAAGGTCGTACGAGGAATGTCTGTAGGTCGAACATGAACCTGGTGATATCCTGACCTCAAGTCGATCTTTAAGAAAACTCTATCTCCTTGAAGCTGATCAAACAGGTCATATATCTGTGGCAAGGGATATCGGTTTTTAATCATCAGATGGTTCAGTTTTCGATAATCCACACATAGCCTAAGAGTTTAGTCTACCTTTTTCACAAAAAGGACTGGAGAACCCCATGGAGAAGTATTGGGTCTGATAAACCCCTTCACCTCCAAATCCTCTAGCTACCTCTTGAGCTCCTGCAACTCCGTCATAGCCACCCTATAAGGAGGAATGAATACCAGTGCAACTCCTAACACTATATAGATGGAGGAATCCACCTCTATCTTAGGAGTTAAACCCAAAAATCTATCAGGAAAGGCATCCATGAAGTGATCCACCATTGGAGGAAATTCTATCTAACCCACTCCCTAATCATTCAGAAACAAACTAGAAATATGGGCTGTCATCCCACCCCACCCACAATGCTCTGGTCCAGCTTTGCTTTCTTGGGCATCCCATTAATCCTTATGAATAAACACTACACCCTCTAGTGATGTGAAAATCACCCTATGGTGATAGAAATCAACTTACACTCGATAATCCATGAGCCAGTCCATTCTAAGAATGACGTCAAACCATATCATCTCAAGGAAAATATGATATCAGATGAAGTTCACCCTCTTACCTCAAGAGGACAATCCATACACTAGCGCACATCACCTATTCTAACCCCCAATGGTGTGTTTAGCATCAAAACTCCCTTATAGAGAAAAACCACAAGCCCAATGATTTTTACCACTTGTGTAGAGACAAAATTGTGAGAGGCACCTATTTTGAAAAGAGTATATTAAATAGTAGAAGCTAATTATATCGTACCTCTCATTAATGACGGTCCAGAATCCTGCTCCTGTTGGGACTGTTGAACTGCATAAGTCTAGCCTATACCCCGACCCTATGACCCTACCTAGATACCCTGAGCTGGTCCACCCTGTTGTCTCTAAGAACCTGGTGTCTGGCTACCATGACCACGACCACCACTACCTTGGCCTGACCATCCTGCACTGTTCTTGCTCCCAGCCTGATATAGAGATGAAGAACCTGCTCCAGAACCCAACGTCAGAGATGACCCCATATCACTCTCAATTGGAGGGAAGTTCCGAAAAAACTGCTGCATGTGCCCCATCCTACCACAATCTTGGCACTCGACTGGGTCATAGTCGCACTGATTTTTCATGTGGACTCACTTTCCACACTGATGGGAAGATACCAAGCTGCATGCACCCACAACCAGACTAGAACTCACATCGTGGGAAGCCTCACAATGATGCTTCTTTCCTGAAGATGTAGATCCACTAGGGCGAGAAAAAACACTCCCCTATTCTGTATCCCCTGCTTCTCTCATGTTCCACTCTATAATCAGTGCATGATTCACAATCTCAGTGATAAAAGGTAACATGAAAAAATTGACCTAACATCAAATAGCATGTTTGAGACCTTCCTCAAAGAATCTCACCCTCAACATATTATCAGTAAGATACATCGGTGCAAAATACTGAAGCTCTGTAAAGTGTGCCAGGTATTCGATAATAATCATCGCGCCCTGCTCCAGATGCATGAAATCACTATCCTGCTCTACTTGTAGAGTCACGAGGTAAAAGTAGTCATAGAAGCGGGTTTCAAATTCATCCCAACCCATATTCCACATCCCAACATCTTGGTTCAAAACGTCTTACCGACGCTTTAACGTTCCACGTAGTATGTAAGTCGTGAGCTTGAATCTCTACTCCAGAGGCATCTCTAGATGATCAAAAATTGCTAACATAGTCTCTATCCACAGCTATGCATCCTGTAGTCTACTATACCTTGAAAACATAGGAGGATACTACTATTGGAACACCCGTGTCAGCTCAGCTATAGTCAAGGCCAGTTGCGGTACTCTCTAGATCATATGTATATATAAAAAGAAACCCTCATGGAACTATGCCTCAGAACCTGTGTCCAGAATAGTCTCAGGTTCCTCATTTGTAAATATAGGAGGATCAACCGGTAGCCCATATTCCACAATATCCTATGTATGTTCATCACCTCCCTCGCGGCATACCATAGGAGGTCATCGTGGTGGCATGTCTCTACAATGCCAAACACACTCCTCAGGAAAGAACAACATTAAATCACACAGATCAATGTGTAGGATAGGTCAAAACCCTCCTAGAAACCAAGTCAAACCCCCAACCTGCTCCTAAATCTAGGTCTATATAAAGAACAACCATCAAAACACAATAACTATGCCTCTTGCCTAATCAAAATATGGTTCTAGGTTATGTATATATTCATCATTACAAGTTTTAATTCCCATTTCAAATTCAGTTATTCCAGAAAATTCACCACGGGTTACCAATTTTGAATCTATGAGGGCCCATAACACCCCACGATCCCAAAACTTGGATCCCATTCAAACTATACATGTCACAAGTTCATTCAACATTTACATTCCACTGGTGCGTCATTTTCCAATTCATAAGGGCCCATACTCCTTATGGATTGAAAGTAGACTTCACCCCTTTATCTACTACTCCCAACTAACACAACAATAGACATAGCTATCACATCAACTATCACAATAGCATGAAATATATAATTCATCCTAGATGGAATGACATAATGCATGACATGTGATTCTAACAAGTTTTAATGTGATGCATGAGATGGTACAACCTCATCTCATTAGGTTTCAACTGAAATATAACCCACAATTGCATTAATACTAATAGCAGAAATCAAATGTGTCACGCAATGGTGAAATCTAATCAACTATAATAGTCAAAATCTAGAAATCAAAACTCAATTCGAGGCAATTTGGATTTTCCCTATACGTGGGGTGGATACTTCCGAGCATAGTTTATTACCAAACTCTATTTCTTTCCTATCCCTGACTAATGTCTCCTAACAGTATGTCAAACCATAAAAACCCACTGATACCACTTTGTAACGTCTCGGACCTGGATGCCACCCTATGGTTCCTCGATCCCGGTTGACCACATGGACTCAAGCGCATCTACCCAAATGTCAGAGGTTTCTGACTAGCAGCGATGGCCTAGGTGAGTCAGTGGGAAGACTTTTCCCTTATTACTATAGTACCACAACAGAAGTCAAAAATACAATAAATAGTGGAAACAGAATAAACATCAGACAACTGAAAGTAAGACAAGACATGAATACATATCAATAACCTGAAGTATCTATTATACAAAGTGATGCAGATGGTATACGTATATATAAAACAACCAAAACAGTACATGGAAATACAATACAATACAAGTATCCCAAAAAGAACAAAATAAAAAAAATGTATCTTAGAATTATAAGCCTCAGATTGGTCCTATGATCCCTTGCTTCAAATCCAAAGTTAATAACCTATAGGTCACTTGCCCCTATCATCACCTATAACCATATAATCTGTTTGGGACCCTAAGGAGGCCCAAATAGGGTGTGAGATAAACATCCCAGTAGGCAACCACCTAGGTTTATATAGTTCTAAAATCAATTGTACTAAAGTGATAGCAAGTGTAAACAACCGGTAAGTAAGTGTTTATTCCCATGAAATAAGTCTACTGCAGTCAGTAAAACCAAATAGGCCTCAAGGCTACCTGCAAAAGAGATTCATCTCCTAACAAGACAGCTATAACCAAGTAAACAAGCATGTCACACAGCCACACCGTACATCCAACTGTATCCTATAACCCACATCCATACTGTATAGAGAAATCAAGTGTCCCATGACCAAGCCATATAGTGAATTCAAGTATTCCACGACTATATCGTATAGTGAAGTGTAGACTGAAAGGGCTGGATCCAAGGTGTAAGAATACCAAGGCATCCATGCAAAATATCTAGACCACAGAGGGCCAGATCCAAGGAGCTTGTCTAAGGCATCCCATCGAGTCCCATGGGATTCCCTAGTATAAAACCAGTTAGGCACTAGTTTGGGTCCTAGGAGCATGGAAATTGAATGTCCTACACGAGCCCAAGAAAGCCGGATCCATGGGGTAGTAAGGCCCGAGGCATCCCATAGAATCAAGACCCAAGGGGAAAAGTTAACCCAAGGTGTCCACTACCACATTCCAGATCCATGGATAGTAGTCCATAGCATCTATCAATCCATTTATTAAGGCATTCAATCATTCAATTTAAACAAACATTACATGTGAGTATATCCACTCACATAAACCTACACAAGCCATGAGTATACCCACTCATGAAATCCATTTATCAAAACAAACATATGGGGATACCCTCCCATATAAACCATTTAACAAGACATTAGTTATTTCATATAGTTATACTCAATCATATTATCCATTTAACCAACCAAAATATCAAAATAGATGAGGCATAACATGATATTCATTAGTCGAGGAGGTAGTACATCTTATACATAATTATTCACAACTATAAAGGCATTAAAACTACTTCATCTACCAATTAAAGAATAAGAACACACCCCTTGGGTGATTTAAATAGGAATAAATATGTTAAAACCATAAGTCTCACCCCTCAGGTGACCTCGAAATGAGAAACAGGTGCCAATGCACCTAAACATAACCTATGGTCAACCTCACTAGGTCGAGCAACAACTACTAAAAGAAACTTCTTAAAAAATGAGACCTTGATAGAAATTCTGATGGATGGTGTAAAGGTCTAATGTATAAAAAACACTAAAGAAAAGCTGAGAGAAATTATAGACCACCTACCTCACCTCGGTAGAAGACAACTTGTCCAGTATCGAGTCTTGATTCGTCCTGGTTTGGAAGAAATCTAAAGAACATATAAAGAAAAAGATATTAGGGTATATGATCCTAAATCCAAATAGGGTAAAATATTTCCAGAATAATAAAAAATGGATCAAAAGGAACATAGGCCTTATCGATGCGGATCTGTTGAGACAATCAGTGATCAAAATGGAGGTCAAATGGTGAATCTGGCTCAAAGCCTAAGTTAGGCACCAAACGGGAGAGCTCCACAAGAAATGCTCTACATTGGAGTGAAAAAAGACAAATGGGTTTTAAAATGTAACTAGGTTTCTAAATAAAAATTAAAAAAAACACACATAGCAGGGTCGTACGGTTTACCCGCATGATTTCCCAAACCGTGTGTACCTCACTACATAGAAGGTGCACTTCGCACGATTACCCTGTACAGTTTGACTAACCATATGATAACCATAGAAAAACGTTTTTCACAAAAACCTACACTTTTTAGACATGTCACATGGTTAGACTAACCATGCGCAAGATGTGCGCAAATTATGTGCCAGGTCATTTCCAGCCCAAAACTTGGTTCGGAGCTCCGAATAAGCCTCGAAAACCTCCAAAACACCCATGATTAAGTTAAGAATTTACATATGTCCATAACAAGACATTTAAACCAAAAATAAAAAGGATTAATACCACGTACAAAAACCTTGGTTCATACATAATTGAATTCCTAATAGTTTTTAATTTATTTTACATTCTAAGAGTACCGTATTAATGATTCTTCAATTTAAAATTGTTGGGGGAAATGTTAAGTTTATGCCTACAACAAAATTCAAGGATCATAAAATAAAAATTGGGTTTAACTTGGTATATTCAAAATAGAAAAAAATAATTAGGGTAATAATGAGGACGTACATGAAATAGGGTGAAAATGAGGTGATTTAAGATGAGTTCATAAAACAAATAAGATCAGAAACCAAGATAAAAAGAAATAAGAATAAACCAGTAAATGGACATAGGATATAATGTTCTTATCACCCATTTGGTACCTACATGCATGTAAAGAAAACCACCCAAACCCATGTGATTCATTAATCCCAAATTAAAAGAGTACAAACAATAGTCAATTAAAAAGACAATAAAAAATATCTTGAAGCACAAAACTATATAAAGAAAATCAACTTAAACCTTGACTATATTACCATTGGTTAGCGGTTCCTTGCAAAATATTTTGAGAACTAATGGTTTCTATGCATCTAGTAATGCATCAATTAGGGTTCTTCTCATTAGATTTCCACTGGAATATGGGTTCAATTGAAACTTATGGATCTAATACAGCTGTATATCTTTATAATGAAGGGATATAACCAAATTTACACTATAAATAGGGTAATCATTCCAAAATGATGATGGTATTAAAAAATATCTCTTTAGGTTTTTTCCAAAATAAAATAAGGAAAAGACTTGGAGGAAGAAAACTAATCGAATGATGAAGAAACAATATCACAAGGGTTTCTAATTCCCATGAAAATGTGTAATGAATGAGTAGACAGTGAAGTGGACCAACCAACTAGTGAATTCCATGAGGGGTTGAAAAATAAACTAAGAGATAAGCATGAAATAATGGGATTAACTAGATGAAAAGGCTGTTGAAATTAGTCAATGGACATGAAGCACTTTGAGGGGGATTACTAAAGTGGCAAGGTAATAGTGGATCATGGGATTGAGGCAAGCCACAGAGCATGGGCCCTAGAAGGTGAACCAAACAAGAGCCCAAGAGGAGATCCCACTTAGTAAACAATCCAAAACCAACACAATAATTATAACATATATAATTGAGCATAAATGAAAATATTACAATTTTTTATGGGAAATATAAGCAGGTAAATAATATGAAAATGATAGAATTAAAACATGAAAATTTTAATATGGAAATAAAAATAACAAATCTCCAATAATTTCATATAAAAATTGGTTATTTTATTTCACCTAAGGTTATTGAAATAGGACAAAATTAAGCATATCTAAATAATTATTAAATTTAGATAAAATCACAGCCTTATCCAAACTAACAGTTAGGTTGTTATTAGTGTGTATCTTATTGACACACACAATTAAAAATTCAATGAAATATCTAATGAAATATTATATAATATTATTGTGGTTAGACTTATCATGGAATACTAAATTTTTAGATAAATTCAATGTTGATTGACTATCATAGAATACAGTAATAACAAAACTATATAAATAAAGTCTGGTCAGCAAACAATTTAACCAAATTGCTTCTTTAATAGCCTCATTCAATTCAATATACTCTTCCTTAGTTGTTTATAGAGACATTAATGGTTTCATATTTCATTTTCAAGATTTTTCCTCCACATGAAGTAAAAATATAGCCTATGAGGTACATTCTTGTATCAAAGTTCACCGCATAGTCAAAATCAAATTAGCTACCAACCAATTAATTAGTGTTCACATTTCTACCGTACCATAAAGATAATGATGGTGCATGAGAAATGTACCTAGAAATCCAGTTAAATGATTTCAATTATGGATTTCCAAGATTATACATGAGCCTTATAAGGGTGTAAATAGAAAATTAAAAATTAGGTTTGGTACAAATAATAGAGTACACATTACCGCCAATAATAATGGAATAAATAATTTTAGACATGTAATCAAGATCATAACTTCCAATAAGTGGTTAGTATAATGAAAGTTTAAAATAATATGAAAAAGGTACATTAATAGGTTTTATGGATTCAATAAAGTATCTATTAATAACCTTTAAAATGTATGCATGCTACGATTGGTATAGTAATTTATTACTTCTATTTTTAAAAATTTCCATTCGTAAATTTTTTTTCAGATGCTCCCAAATATTTCATTTCAAAAACATTCTTCAATTGCGACTTAACAAAAATAACGAGCTTTATATTATTTCATATTATCGACATATCAAACAAATATAATAGAAAGTAAAATAATACATTTTTAATAGTTCTAAAATTCACACATGCACAATGTTAACCCCTATTAAACTGGTTTCCAAGAATGAAATAATGAAATTTACTATATTTTCTCAGAAATAACTTTTTAAACCATATATATACTTATTTAATAGTAATAAATAGTTGGTTTTGAATTTATTCCTATAACCATTAGGAGGTTTCATATAAAATTTCTCATCAATATCACTATGAAGAAAGTCATTTTCACATCAATTTATTCAATATGAAAGTCATATAAAGTAGAAAAAGTAATAAATAACTGAATGGATGATTGTTTGAAAAGAGGATAAAATATCTTAGAGTAATCAACTACTTTTTATTGGAGGAAACTCTTTGCTAATAATATGTCCTTAAACTCAATTTATTGTATGTTATGTTATCCTATTTCCTTTTAAAGATCCATTTATAATCAATGATTTTAGTATTGAAAGGTTTTTCAATAATAGACCAAGTATGAATATTCTTTAAGAAATTAATTTCATCATCCATGGTAGAGATCCAATTTTGGAATATCTATCATTAAAAACTTTCTTATAAGTTTAAGGACCATTATCAATAATATGTTATTCTATATGGAAAAAAAGATGCCATATCATATTGGATAAATCGAGAATGGGGTCTGGTGACCCACCTAGTTCTATCGATAGTAAGTTGATAATCATTGGAATTATCAGGATGCACAATAGTCAATTTTAAATTATATTTGAACTCAGTTTGGTTTTCAATTTGAGGCTCAGTGGAGAAGGACTAATTGGAGCCTCATGTTGGGTAGGTTGTCTAGTTTAAATATCATAAGTGTGATGTGTAAACTCACTATCGTCAATAAAAATTTTGGACATAAGATAACATGATTCATGGAACAATAACTCTTGGTCGATTATAAAATTTTGATAAATATGTTTATCAACCCATAATTTTTATCCTTTTAACCCTTCTGGATAACCAACAAACACACATTTAAGAGATCTAAATTCTAATTTATTAGTTTTGATGCGGGAATAAGTTATACACCAAAATAATCTCAAATAGTTGCATGAAGGGGGCCTATTATTACATAGTTATTTTATAATTTTACATTTATTTTCACTATAAATACATCTATTTATCAAGTAGACTATAGTGGTTGCAACATCCACCCAAAATAATTTGGACAGGCCAGAGTATGCAAGCATGATGCAGAACCACTCAAGTGTGGTATGATTAAAAGGCTTGACTAGCCCATTTTTTTGGGGGTATCCCTAAAAGTCTAGTTCCTAACAATTCCTTTAAACTCAAAAAATTATATGAAATTCGTAGATAATTATTCTAACCCAGTATATGTTCTCCTCACATTATTTTTTCTTGTAATCTAATTTCACAAAAGAGATTTCTAGGTTTTGAATGTTTTAAAAACATTATATTTATTTATAATAATGTATATACATAACATTTGAGAATAGTCCTAAATAAAGGTTACAAAGTAAGAGCCTTAACCATGTAAGGTAGTCCTAGAAGGACCCCATAAGTTAGAATGCATATATTCTAAAAGATGACTGGATTTAAAGGAGGATCTTCTAAAACTAACACTTTTAGACTTACCTAGAACACAATCCTCAAATTAAGGTAAATTTATAGGCTTAAAATCATTCAGTAACCTTTGTTTTCTCAATTACTCAAGTCCATTAGATATTAAATTCCCTAACCTCTTATTATAGAGTAACGTGTTGTCGGTTTTTATAATATACACAGTACCCAGTTTCCTGTAACGAGTTTTCACATTCAACACATAATTCCCATTCATAGGATATTTCTTGATAAATATTATAGAGCCTTTTATAATCTTAAATAAACATGATTCGGACCTAAAACTGAATCCCTTTTAGTCCATAACCCCCAGGTAGATCAAGTTTCTTTGTAGATCAGGGGAAGACATAATATCTAGCAAGGTGATAATCAAATGGTCCTTTAGCTATATCAAAATAAAGCCCCTACCCACGACCAATAATATCCTATTATTTTCAAGGATTACTTATCCCTATAATCTATTAGTTAACTTAATGAAAGAATATATATAGGGGAACATGTGGTAGGAACAACCAGAATCTAGGATCCACTCAATTGTGAGGACACTCCTAGACACATTCAGGAATTATGTATTGTCATAAACATCATCCACAAATAAGTACTGGTCAATAGGTTATTTAGGATTATGATTCTAATTTGGATTTCTATATTTAGGACTTATAATACTAATCTTCCCACAATTATAGTAGGTAACCTAAAGTCCACTAGACTTAGACCTATACTTAGGTTGCTTAGTTTTATTTCCATTACACTTATCGCTATATTTCTTTTTACCATTATTTCCAGGTCTACCTCGATGGAATAGAATATATACCTCAAACTTTACTCTAGGTTTAGTGTGAAGTTATTTAGATAGTAAATATAACTTGAACACTTCAAGGTTAATGGAGTCATGATCATACATCATAGTTTCCATAAGAGTGCTATAAAAATTTCAAAGAGAAATGAGCAAGATCATTACTTGATCCTGATCATCGACAACTACATTTATGTTGGATAGATAATGAATTATTTTATTGAATTCATCAAGATTTTATCTAATGGAAACACTATAACACATCTTAAGAGTAAACTTTATTTGTTTATTATATAATCTACAAAGTAATTAGGCTTTAATATATAATTTCTCTAGTTTTAACTAGATTTCCTACAACAGATGTTTCATATGAAACTTCCCAAAGAAATTTACCACCTAGTGATAATAGTTAGGAACTATGGGAATTTTATAATACATTAGAAGGGATTTCCTAAAAGCTGGTGAAGGTCTAAAAATCATCAGATTGAGTTATTATAGGATTCTTAGGGCCATTCAAAGCATCAATAATCCCTTACTAGACATACATGGCCCTGATCTTGATTCACCACCAATTAAAGTCATTATCACCGTAAAATTTATCTATTTCATACTTATTTGAATCCATTGTTCATTCAACAAGATCAGATACTAATTTTTTTGGGGAAACAATAAGCGCACGCCCCTAAGAAAAGTTGAAGATCACCGAATAACAACTGGGTTTAACTAGGTATATTTGAAATTGAAGAAAGAATCGGGATAACAATGAGGATACACATAAAATAGGGTAAAATTGAGGTGATTAAAGATTAATTAATACAACAAAAAAAGGATAGAAACCAAGATTAAAATAAATAACAATAAATTCTTAAATAAACACACGATATAATGTGCTTCATACCTTTTTGGTCCTTACGTGCATGGAAAGAACACCACCCCAACTCATGTAATTTATTAATATCAAAACAAAATAATAAAATAAATAATTAATTCAATAGATAAAAAGAAAAAACTCTAAGTAAAGACCTATAGAAGGAAAATAAACTTACAACATGCTCAGATTACCATAGGCTACTGATTTCTTGCACAATATTCAGAGAATGGATGATTACTCTAGATCTGAAAACACATCAAGTAGGGTTCCCCTGGTCAGATATCCACTAGAATCTAGGTTCCTCTAAAACTTATTGATTTGATATATCTATATATATTCAAAATGAAGTTATATCATTGAATTTCCACTATGAATATGATAATCACACCTGAGTGATGACAAGCTTCAACAAGATCTCTCTTTGATCTTTCCAAAGTTAAATGAGGATGAAACTCAGAGGAAGAAAATTGATTGAATGATGAATATATGGAATCAAAAGTATCATCAATTCCCCTATAATTTCACTATAAATGAGTAGTAAGTGAAGTATCCTAATCAAAAAACAAATGACAAATGGGGGTGGAAAAACAAACTGATAGATAATTATGACATTGGTGGGAAACCTAGATGAAAAGGGTGGTGAAATTAATCAATATCCATGAGGCACTCTGAGGAGGATTAATGAAGTGGAATGGTAATAGTAGAGAATGGGATAGAGGAAATCCATAGAGAAGGAGCTAGGGAATTTGTCTCAAACAAGTTCCCAAGCGGAGATCCTGATCAGGAAACAATCCCATAAAAGTAAAATAATTCCAAAATATATAATTGAGAATAAAAGAAAATTTAGAAATTTTGTATGAGAAATATAAATTGATAAATAATATATAAATGGAAGAATTAAAAAATAGAAATTTTGATCTGGAAATCAAAATCATAGTACCTAATGCTTCTCCCATCTAGCCAATCGGTATATAAACATAGGGAGTAAGTGATGGAGTGAAAGTTGAATCTCACCCTAATCACTATTGATAGGACACTGAAACTTGAGAGATGGTAGTGTGGTAAAAAATAAACACCTACATACACTTAAAACCCACACAACTGTCTCAATATCTTAGGAAAGTGATGATATATAATACCATCAGGAGTGATAGGTTAATGATTATAAGGTTTGATTGGAAACCTAACAATGTAACACCCTAAGATTTTAAAAGAGAAACATCATATTCGGTAGCGTGTATGATACTAAACACCGATATTAGAGAAAATATAACACCCTGAGACTTTATGATATATATATTTTAAATTAATTCAATATCTTTGATAACATTTAATGCATGCAACTCTAGGTTTGAATGAAACACAATACACTATTAAAATATTATTATTTAAACATGATCATTATAAAAAATCTATTAAGATGAAGGGTATGAATAATAATAACTAAATTATAAAAATTTTATTCATTAAATTTTTATAAAACAAATAAGATGGTTATCTATTTATTAGAAATAAAATAAGAACTATTTGAAAGAGAGAGAAATGTTTTTTTAAAAATTGTATTTTTTTGAAAGGTAGATTAGTTGGGCATTGTGAACATAAATTAATATTAATTTTTACCACATTTAAAAAATTTATTTAAAAAAATGAACTTAATTTTTAAAATCATTATATAAAAATTATATTAGGGTGAATTTTTTGGGTTTTTCTAAAATGTTTAATTTTTCAATGAATAGTGAAAATACTGAATTTTAATTGAAAACTGCTTTTTTGTTTTAATTATTTATGAACAAAAATTATATTTTTAGTTGTTTATAAAGTAATATTAGTTATATTATATATATATATTAATAAAATTTACGTTGATTGAATCACTTTCACATTTAATTTTGATATAAATACTTTGTAAACTTTTGAATAATTTCTCTTTAAAAACTCGCTTTCTCATCGCGTCTACAGAATTAATTTTTAATTATGTTTTTCCACTTCTATGAATGGAATTTGAATAAATTGATTAAATATTTTTAGTCAAAATAATTTATATTATCTAATAAATTAAACTTAATTTTTGACCATAATGAATTGTAAAAATTATAAAAATTATTTACTGCGGTTACGGTAAAAATGGATATACTGGGTGGTTAAACTAAAATCATAATGGTTAAATTGAACTAAATTTTTTTCTAAAATATATTATCTGGCCATATTTAGACCCTATCATGTTTAAGGATCTACAATAATCCATTTTTGACCCTTATGTCTTGTAAAAAATGTAGTTACGCCTTTTTCATTATAAAAATTACAAGTGTGTCACTCACCTCAGTTATAAAAGGACACCCCCTCTCCTATGTTATTAACTCCTTCAAAACCTTTTTTTACACACGACCTAACCAAATAACTTCCAAAATTAACTAATCACATATTATAATCCATAGTTTTGGAGGAAATCAAAACTATGAATAATTTTATGCTAAAATAAGGAGGATACCAGAATAAGATGTAACATTCTTCTTCGAGCATTTTTATTTTATTTATTCCTCCAACTACTTTAATTACTATTAAACAATGATGACATAATAATATTAGTATATTTCATATATTGAAATATTTTTATGTTGATTTATTAACCTAAAAACACCCACACCTCCATAAAATGGGTTACGAAATCACCATTCATGTGTACGATTAACTATGGCCTCTCGAACTGATGTCCTTCATTTTTCCATCACCTCTTCTGATGGTTGGGTATGATGATGGATATAAAGTATATATATGATATTTATAACATAATTATACCAATGGATTAATTATATCATATATATTTTTTTACTCTCCATTCCATAGAAGATACTATAACGTCACTCATGTGTACGGCGGACTATTGCCCTGTGAAGCGATGTGATTCGTCTTTCACTAACACTTTACATGGAAAGTGATAAGCCTAAATTTAATGATTATATGTGATATAAATGAAATAATTATTATATTAATTAAATATTTTTCATTCTTAAAATATAATATATATATATATATATATCATTTTCTTTCTTAACATTTCACTTAATAAAAGATGCTAACTTCATTCATCTATGCGTGGACTACCACCTTTATGAAATAATATGACTCTCTTTTCATCACCACACTACATGGATGATATATATAATAATATTTAAAGAAATAATATAATATTTATGATATTATTATTATTATTAAAAGATAAAATATTATGTACCTTATTTCCATAATGATCATTGAAAAATGGAAACTTTACTCACACGTACGTATAACCCACCGTCTCCATGATCACAACATAATTTATTTATCAAAACCATATTTAATGATTGGTCTATAAAAGTATAATTTATGTATAAACATGATAATTATTTCATTATTCTTATTATATATATTATGAATCTATATAATATTCATAGGAACCAGAACTTTCATGATAAATAACTAATGAGAAAACAAGGAAATTAACACCCAAAACAATGAAAATAATGAATGATTATTAGCAAACAGGTTATAATATGTTAAAAAAATATCATATATGATATTATAAATATAAATATAGTTATGATATATTTAATAACATGTTTAAAACCACTATACGTGAGGTTAAAGTTCAATCAAAAGGAATTGTAAGGTAATGGACTTCATCTCAATTTTACCTTCATTAAGGAATTTTGTAATGTTATACACCTATTTGATTTTATATGGTGTATGTATTGACCCGAGACATTAAATATCATGATTACTTAATAATTCATGGTATTTTATGTTTCAATTTTAATTATTTCATCAAATGGGATTTGACTTGAAAATTACCAAGTTGTAAATGTTATTGTAGAATCTCACTTTCCTTTGCAATTGATAAATTTATATCGAAACAATCATTCCCTTATAATGATTTTTCATTGTACATTACATTTCTCTTAAATATACATATTATTGTATAATGGATATTATTATTTCGTAAAATGTATACCATTTTTATATATGGTGTTTACTTTGACAGTTATTTGATTTATTGGGGAAATATTGATAAATTAACATCCTTTACTCAATATGAATATTTGATGATAAGGAATTTTTTTGATAAATTAAATAAATAATTTAATATATGAGGAATTCTTTGGACATATAGACCTAGGTGGGTTCCGATTATGGATAGCCCCTTTATGAATCAACAGGTCTCATGGGACAAACCAGTTGGCCAAATCAGACGGGTTTTTACCCAGTAGTGTCAAAATATCTTAAGGATAGATATTTAAGGTAGTGGTATCGTGTTCTTAAGAAATAAAATCCAATAATTTAGTATTTAATTAATTTATAATTCAGTTATTATTATTATCTACAATATTTTTTCTATGATATTATCTATGTATGCATTTCATTTTCAGTTATTCATTAAATGGCACGTGTTTTTAGTTATTTACCTTTACATATTGATTATACCATATCTTATCAGGATAGTCAAGTTATTTTAATAGAATATATCTTTAGTAATTTACATTTCATGTTGATTATTCTTATTTATTCATATTATCTTCTACTATATTTAACCCTTACTAAGCATTTGATCTCAATCTTATTTTGTTTTCTTTCCCCATGATATGGAGAAGAATTATTTGAATGAGTTTTCAAGGATGCGGTTCATTTTATTTTTCTAAGTATTATGTTTTATTTTTTATTCCCAATGTAAAATGGGTATCATTTATGTATCTAGTTCTCTAAAACTTCTAAACTGATCAGTCCTTTGAGATTTGACCTTTTGTATTTATGCCAATTTAATAAAGTAGACACCAGCTCCTGGATACTGTTGTCAGGGTCTTTACAATTTGTATTAGAGAAAATTTAGTAGAAACCTTGGAAAGTATAATAATGAAAACATATATTAGAGAATACAAACCTATGATATAATTCAAGGATAATAATAGAATAACATTCTAATGTTTTGTTAATGAAGAGATTATGTGATTTTTTATAGAAATACATCCCTATAAAGATACTACAAATGGAAATGGTTGTGACATAGAACTACCTAGGGGTAATAACTATGAAAAGGGAATATTGGGAATGACCTGATCATCACTTGGTGTATAAAAATGGGCCTTATTGTGCACCTAGTTTGACACTCATGGGGGATTTTCTTAGGATAATTAACATTTTCTTTACATAACATTATAAAGTATTAAAAAACATATATCCTCAATGACACCAACTTTTTACACCATGTTTAGAATTATTTTTAGGATAATTCACATTTTATTTACAAAACATTACAAAGTTTATTATTCTATGATTAAAAAATCATAAATTATTAATTTATGATTAAGTGTTACACCATATTTATAATTATACACAAAAATTCATAAGTTTATGATCCAATCTAGTATATTCCACTATTTAGAAATGGCACTTGGAAGGAAAATAGATATCAATACTCATGTCCAATATAGATATTGCCCTACTGAGGAAGACAATATAGCTGGTATTGAAACTGAGAAAATTATGGCTATATTAGGGTATCTTAATCATGTTATGAAAAATAAACATTCCTGGATGAAGTAACCAATTCCACAAAAAGATTATCCTATGTTGGATCACTTTATGTGATATAATCCCATATCATTTTGTGGGAATACTAATCTAGTGGTATCTGATAATTGGATTAATTATTTGGAGAATATATTTATGGTATTGGGATGTAGTGAAATGGAAAAGGTTACACTTTTAGTGTATTTTCTCAAAGGTGATTTTGATCAATGGTTTTCATTGATCCTGAATACTAGGGATGAAGAGGACAAAGAAACCATAGAATGGAAAGATTTTAAGGATACATGTCATGAACAGTGCTAGGGTGACATCCAACCCGAAACCCGACCCAACCCATGTAATGTCTCAAGGGTCATTCCCTATCCCCATGAGTTGGAAACTAGTGCCTAAGTATCAACAATGAACTTTTGGGAATGATTTCAAACATTTTAAAAAGAAAGAATTAAACTCAGAATGAAACATCATCCCAAGATTAATATCCACAACCAAAATAGATACAACAATTCCAAGTAATTTTTTTTACAACTTTAACCAAAACCAAAACAAACCAAAGCACCAAAATAGGAGTGGAACCAACTAGATCACACTCAAAAAGGTACATGAAAAAATAGGGCTATCACCCTCAGTCCACCTCCATGACCACCTACAAGAGAGGAATACTAGTAACTAGGTCCACCTTCACCACAACAGAACATCTTTCCTTTACCAGGTTCATACATAAAAAATTCTACATAAACCCAGGGTTTATGTAGGATGTGAGCCAAAGCCTAGTAGGATTATACCCAAAATAAATATTTCATGCCATAACATTAGAAGATAAATTTACATGAAAGTTTTAATAAAGTAAATGAAAACATTTTTAAGGAAAATTTTTAAGGAATTTTTTTTAAATAAAATACTTCCAAAAAAACTTGCATTATAATTATAATGAAAAAGGTCAACTGTATGCTGAAGGTGGGTACCACATCAAATGAGATCACCATGTCATGGAAAATCCCTATAGGATCTAGCTCTAGTGGGACCCTAGAAACCTCATATATTAGTGAAACATGGTACAAAACCATAAAACATAGTGTCCAGATGCACTAGCCACAAGAGGGGAATCCATCATAAGGTCTAGTGGTATCCAATCATCATCAAGTTTAGTTAGTGTTGTATTTTCAATCTGGCTAAAAGAAATTGGGCATTGTCCCCACCAATTCAAATAGCGTACTAGTCCTAGTCTACCCACCTAGATACCTAGGATTCCCATTGTGATCAATTTTATTTCACATGTCACATATATTTCCATTTTCACATAAATACATCACGAAACATGAATAAAATTGAAAACCACACTTTCCTACAAGAAACACCTCTTTTGTATCCATACACACACTAAAACCACTTGAAAACAACCTTTACACAACTTACACAATTTATAGAACACATTGAATAAGCAAAAAAGGGATCCACACATGAAACACAACCAATTTCATTTGAAAAATCTTATTTCAACTTGTATGCCCCTCAAATACTTTAGAAAACACATTTTAAACCTTTCAGACAATCTATAGAACACATTCAAGAAAACAAGAAAGCATACCAAAATAATTTAATAATTCTAAAACATGGAATCACCCACCTCAAGCTCAGAAAATTCCAGATTCTGGTGTAAAACTACAACTACACCACAAAGGATCCCTATAAAGGAAAGATCAAACCAAAAACATCAATATTAAACCTAATAACTGAAGATTGAACCCTTATTTGGTCAACTAATACACTTAATAAAGAAGAAATCAAAGATGGAGGAAGATAAACCCCATAATAAAGAAGTGTTTAAGAAAAGAAAGTATTACTTGATCATTATTTAAGATCCCACACCGAATCCACCCAAAAATTAAAGTTAAAGGGGGACAAGAGGGAGAGAAGGAGTCCCCTAGGTCTGAAAATCATGTATGGTTTGAATTAATGGTGGTTTGGTGTTAAAATAGGGGATGGGTAGAAAGAAAATTGACCAATTTTCATGACCTGGACCAGTTAAACGGTTAGCCCACATTCCCCAACCATGCACCACTTGTGGTTGTGTCCAAAAACTCCATTTTCTCAAAAAACTCAAAGGAAAACCAATGGATAAATACAATACCAAAAATAAATAAAGGAATAACTCAAAATAAAATAATGGATGTGAAAATTCTCCCCACCATGGAAACTTTCCACCCCCAGAAAGCTATCCCTGAGTCTGATCAGAGAATAAATATGGATACTTCTTCTCAACATAAGACTCCCACTTTCATGTCTCATGATCATCATTTCCATGCATTCAAATAACTCGAACCAATGATATGGAGTTCCCATGAAGCACTTTCTCCTGTGAATCCACAATCCTCACCGACTGCTCAAACATAGATAAATATAATTCCATCTCCAACTTTTCCTAATTAAACACATGACCTGGTTCTAGATTTTACTTTTATAGCTACAAAACATGGAAAAAATCATGAATTGATGTCAACTAAGATGGAAATGCAAACCGATATTCCACTTTAGGAACTCTCTCTGTAATCTTAAAAGGTCTGACATACCTCAGCATTAGCTTCCCTTTCTTAGCAAGATGATGGTGACCCAAGTGAGGTGCCAATTTTAGAAACACTTGGTCACCAATAGATAATTCCAATGCTCAGAGCCTTTGATTGACCTAGGACTTGTGGAAAATCTATTCTATAAAAAAACCTTGCCTGATCAAATAAATTTTCTTAGAAATATCCTACACAAGGCTTGATCCCAAAAATGAGGACTCACCCACCTCATCCCAAAATAAAGGATTGCAATTTGAATGACCCTAAATCATCTCAAAGGGTGCCATTTTTATCGAGGATTGGTAACTATTATTATATGAACATTCAACCAACCCGAAATGGATATCCCATGAGCCTTTAAAATCCAACACACATGCCCTAAGTATTTCTTCCAAAATATGATTTTCCCACCCCTTCTGACCATCCGTTTGAGGATTGTATGTCGTTACCTACTTGATTTGTGACCACATTGCCTTCTAAAGGACTTCCCAAAACCACAAGGTGAAATATGGGTACCTATTTGAAACAATTTCCAATGGAACACACTAAAGCCTCACTATCTCCTAAACATACAAGTGACCCGACTCATCCACATTTCCCGAATCCCATATCAAAATGAAATGGTTTGATTTGGTTAGAAAGTCAATCACTAACCATATGGAATTCCATCCTCGTGGTGTATGAGGTAATCCAAAAATTAAATCCATGGAAACCTAATCCCACTTCTAGTTAGGAATGAGTATTAGATAAAGAAAACTAGAAGTCCTTTAGTTCTCTTCTTTAACATAATGACGTGTATAACACCGAGATACAAAGTCAGATATATCAAACCTCATACCTGGCTTCCACAACTGATGACGCACATCATAAAACATCTTAGTGGTTCTAGGATGAATGAACCACTGAGACTGATGGCTACCCTATATCACCACTTTATACAATGACAAAAACACCACGAAGAGGCCCTTAAAACACAAAACTCCCTTAGTAGAAAAAAATCATTCACAGGGAACCTACCCACAATTTATGGACTACACAAAATGCTAGTACAACTCATCACATAAATGATCTTTCTGAATCATCTCTATTAGTTGAGGTGTCATCTGAACACTGGAAAAGAATGCACCTCTATTGTGAGATGCTTGGGAAAATGAATTTTTTGGATTACAAATAATCTAGCTATATCATTAATTCCCTCAACTCAGTGGGGGTCATACAGTATGAGGGAAGAGATATTGGCTGTGTCCCAGATGCCAAATCAATGGTGATCTTCACATTACGATTCAGAGAAAAACATGAAAAATCATCTAGAAGTCCCTCTAGAAACTCATTCACCATAGGAGGTAATCCACCCTTAGAACCAAAATGAGATCTAAAAAACAAGATTGCTCAAATATGAAAGTGGAGGTCTAACAAGTCCTGACCGAGGATCTCATTCACCTTGAAAACCCTAGGAACTCCCATCAGGTGCCACAAAACTCACTCATTGTCGATAACAATTGATGTTCACTTGAAAACAAACCATACAATCCATACTGAGGATCATGTCAAATAGGTCCATTTATATATCTATGAAATCCCATTCTATCTCGACTCCTAATAGAGTGAGTGTGCAAGATGAACACCTGAAACCCTACTCTCGCTTGTTTCCAAGTGGAGTCACCAACTCCATAACATACGATATAAGCTATAATTTCAACACATCCACAAGAAGAGAAGAGATAAAATAAACAGAGACACCAATGTCAATCAAATAAAGAACTATAGATGATTAAATAATAATGGTACCTCGAACTGTCATAGGTCCTGCATTAGGTTCCGCTAGTGCGTGATCCAAAGAATTAAGTGTAATATCCCTGGAAAATAAGGAATATAAAATTTTCATAATTATTAATATTTGTTAATTAAATATTAATTTTACTTTAAAGGGGTTTCTATGTTTGATAGCGTACCCGATACACAACAACAGGTTTCTTTGAAATCTTACGTTGCACACTAATAATTTAATATTATCATTTTAAATGGTAGTCAACTCCTAGCCATTGTATTGGCGAGAATGAACAAAACTGACTACAATATGATTATATATGTTTTTTAAATATATTTACATTTATCCAATAAAATTTAGAGGCTTAAAATGTGAACGAATCTAATTTTAAGCATAATTTACATTGAAATGTCGATTTACCGCCTTTTAATGGAGAACCCTCTTTAAATATATTTTTGGTCAGTTTAATACATTATTTTTGACCAAATAAAATCCTTCTTTAGAATGGGGACATCAAAATTTACTTTGTGTAATTTTTTGGAATTTTTCCGATAAAGTTCATTTTTTATTGAATAGTGAAAAATATTGTATTTTAATTCAAAACTGCCTTTTAATATAATTTATTTATATGGTTAGATTATATTTTTAATTTGTTTTAAAGTTTAATTAGAATATATTTTTACTATTTAATCCAATTTTTGTCATTGGAATTAATTTCACATTGAAATTGGACATAAGCAAGTGTCAATCTTTTGATAGATATTGTTTCTTAAAAACACGCTATTTGTTTTGACAACGAGAATTAATTTTAAATTAAATAATGAAACTTCTATGTTTTGAATTTGTTAAAATAGACATAATTTTTGAATTATGAATATCAAATTTATTTTAGGGTGAATTTTTGGTATTTTTCGAAAAAACTTCAATTTTTGATGAATAGTGAAACCGCTAAGTGGTAGTTAAATAAACTGACTTTTTCATTTAAATGAAATTTTACCACCTCTGTGAATTGAATTTCGAAAATACGACATACATGGTTGTTATTAGTAAGTAAAATTTGGTTCAATGAGATGAACATAATTTTTGGTGAATAGTAACTTTTGACTTTTATTTACCGCGGTTAAAGGTAAATAGGGTAATTCAAGGTAAAAAAGATATTATAATTAATTTAAAATTACCTTAACACTTGTCTTAAACTTATTATATGATTAATAAACGACCATGGGCATATTTGGGTCTATTTTGGGACCCCATTGAGCCACTCGGGAGTGATAATAATATTTTAGATTAATTAACTTAAAGTAAGGACAAAAATGACATATTCAAATATCTTTTAGTAAATGAATTTTTACATGGGGTTATATAAGTTATATTTTAGACTATAAATATTCATTGGAAAGATAAAAATATTCCCTAAATCATGGTAATTTGTTTATAATTTTTAGACATCAAATAAATTAAATTATTTATGACACAATAATGATGTAGTGTTTACCTCATTAATAAATGATTTAATTAAATAAGATTATAATTATTAAAATATTATCCAAAACATGTCCAATTATTATTGGATGATTTTATTTCTAATATTAGTCATCTTATCTTATACTTTAATTATTTTTGGACATTTTTAAACCGAATATAATTTTATAATAAAATAATATTTTCACACTTTCCTAAAGAGCCCCTTCTCTCCCTTATAAAAGGACACCATTTCTAACCAATTACTCACACCTCTCAAGCCTTTTGGCTCATACAAACTCTACCCAATTAAGCTCCCTAAATCACTATCCTCCTTCTAGAAGCCTTACCTTAGGTTTAAGGCACTTTAAGAAGTCCTTTTGGTTAAAACCAAAGGGAGTTACCCAAATTAAAGGTAACGATTACTCTTAAATTATTTTCTTTTATTTTACTTTTCCACCCCATAAACTCTTTTTTTTTATTTTATTTTATAACAAAACTAGTATAATATATATACTAGTATGTTTTTATGATAAGGATTCTAACTAAACTTACACACACCTCTATCTAATGGGTGAAGAACATACTGTTTCTGTGGATGAAAAACTGACGCCTCACAAAACGATGATTGTTTAATTATCTCCTACCACCTCTCAAGGTGGACATTAAGATGGAATTGTATTTATATATGATATATATTATGTTTCTGTTTTCTTTATGATTCTGTATTTTTCAATTATATCATAACTTTATGGTTTCCATAGTGGGTAAATACGATAATCTCATTAGAGGAAGTGCGGACTACCGCCCCCTCAAAGTGATATGACTCGTTAATGCCTTATGTGGGACATATAAAGGATGGAGTTAATAATATTATATATTATATTATAATTTAATTATAATATAACTATGTATAATTATGTTTTAAATCCATTGAAATAATAAATAGAAATGGAAGTAGCGTTCATGCGTACGTACGACTTACCGCCTCCATAAACAGTGCATTTCATTTCTTACCTCTAAATGTTATGTACTATTATAAATACATGTATATACTGGATATATATGATATATATGATATTTAAATCATTAATAACATTATGAAGATAATGGATATCTTACCACATGAACAACTTGTAATTAAAAGAAGTCCATTTTTGACTCAAGTACCAAATATCGACATTATGACCATTATTAACTTAAATGATTACATAATGTTTATAACATGGTAATAATTGATATAAAAGGAATAATAAACTTGAAAAAGGTTCTTAAGCAAGTATAAATTAACTTTAGTTTATTATTCAGGATATTAAAGAAAGAACGGGTCAAGTCGGACACGAGGTAAGGAGATTTCTTATCTCACTCTTAATTTTGTGAGATTTCCATTGTTCGCCACTTATTTATTGCATGTGGTGTATTGTGTACTGCCATTTGATATATATTATCATGATTATCTTTATATTCATGGTATTCTATGAATCATTTGGTGGTTATTAAATTTTGGTTATACGACTCGATGAATTACAATGTGGTAAGGGGATTTCATCTCACTTCTTATTCCCATGAGATTCATGTTGTATTTCCCCTATTTCCTTTTGTGCAGTGTATGTAATGGACATGATTATTATATATATATTATACTTTAAATTATAGGTATTTACATCTTCATTTTATGATCTTTATTTCATGGGGTGTATGTTTTATAAGTTACCAAATCGGTAAGGGAACCTTTCACCCTGCTCTTTTTAAAAGACTTCTTTTTGGTATGTCTTTTAATTTACATATCATTATGTTGGGATATGTTCTTCTATATCCTTATTGATGTAAATTTTATGTCCAAGTTCTGAGATACCCTTTTTATCTCGTCAACTCATTTTCTGAATTTTAAAGTGACGCCATTAGTCTTTCGAATTTTTGCAAGGGAAATTCTTAACCCAATTTCAATTCTTTGGGTTAATCTTGTACATCTTGAATATGTAATCCTATGAATATATGTGAATGACCTCTGATTGTTTTACACTTAATATCCACTTATATTGGGTGTATTTATATTTTTCACACATTATTATCTGATTGATTTATCCTTAAGTTAAGGATAGCATCTTTATAATGGATTTCATCTCAATTTACATTTCCATTGAGACTTCATTGTTGTCATACACCAATTCACACTTATATGTTGTATATAATATCCTTTTTCATTTTATATTATGAATACCTTTATTCTCATGGTATTATAAAGTTCTGATTAAATGTTATTCCTCAATTATTTGTATTCAAGAGTCTCTCATTTTGTTAGAAACTCTTTAACTAAAATATAGTTTTAAATGTTTTAAATATTTATTACTCTAAATATTTCTCTTTAATGTCCAGGATTTGAAAATGGTTTTTAAGTATTTATTTACATGGAGATTAATGTTTTAAAATTATAATTCTTATAAGATCCTTAAAGTGTTATGGGACACTTTGATTCAAAAATCTCTTCTTAAATGGTTTTTGAAAATGGATTGATTATTTCAATATCTTGAAATTATTTCTTATCATTGAAAATGAAATGTTATTAGTGAAATGTTTATATTGGCAATATTTTTTGTGTAATGATGGTACTTGGAAATTTTATGGGTGGTTACGTGATAAACCATATGGCGGGTGGTACCGTGATAAACCAGGATGAGTGGTTACATTATAACCTCCAATGCATTGGGTATGGAATTCGGCCGTATGGATATTCCATTTAGTGATATGTGGGGAAGTCAACCGTATGGTTATTCCATTTATTTATGTTTATGTCCCAAGTTACCTTTATATGTTATGTGTTCTTTATATGGGTTTTTTGGTAATCCTTTGGTTACAAAATGGTAAGTAATGATCTTTTATTCAATGAAGAGTATTTAATACTTCATAAAGTTGAAAAGTATTACTTATGTTAAAGTATTCATGGTTTACTTGTTGTTTTGAAAAACTAACAGTTTTCCTTCTTTTTTTATCCCTTATTGAGATTTTTATGATCATCCCATGTTTTTAAATTTTTTTTCATAGGACATAATGTGGAATAGGGTCAAGTATGGGATTAAGGAAAAGTCATGTTTTCTTAAACATGGAACTAGACATGACTCTTTTTTTCAAGTGTTTTTATTCTGTGAAAAAAATGGAAACTGTTTAGAAGTGTCTACTTTGTAATCTTTTGAGATGTAATAGTTATGTCCTAATTATCTAAAACTCTAAACCTGAAAAGATCCTCAATGTGAATTATTCATTTAATTCAATATTATATAAGGTTTAAGGTCGGGTCCTTACAATTGGTATCAGAGGTCGGTTTAGATAACTTTAGAGGTTAGGGTATTCTTTAAGAATAAGTGACATAACCTTAATGGTTTGGATTTTAGAAAGAGTCGTAGTTTTATTTAATAAAGTGAATGACTTTAAGATAACTTGAATAAGTATATATTAGTATTTTCCATCCTCATAAGATATTATATGATGATTTTATTGATATACTCACACTTATCTTTTTGGTTTTAGTAAATAGATGGATCTAGGAGGTACCAAAGTAACATTGGATGTGAGGAAAACTGTGATGGTTTTATGAATAAAAAACTGAATGAAATGGGATCTCAAATAAGAAATCTTGTGGTTATTCTCAACCAACTATCTAGAATCATGATTGACAACCTGAACCTTGGTGATTTTTATAAGTCATCTTATATGCAAGAAGCAAATCCCTACAGAAGTTCGGGTAATAATCATAAAGGTAAGTATGTTCAAAAACCTATGTGTCAAGGATGTGGAAAGAAAAACCTGGGAAAATGATTCAAAGGGATGGGAATATGCTATAGATGTGGGAATGAAGGTCATAAAGCAATAACCTACAATAGAAAAAGGAATCATCCAGTTGACTCTATGAAACAGAAAGAAGTTCTTTCTGAGTGATCAATTGAATGTTTTAACTATGGTGTGCATGTTCATTATACAAACAGATGTCCTACGAAGAAGTTTCAGGGATGGGATCACCAGGATCATACAAATATATGTTTACTAAAACCTAATGCCATTCCGATTGAGGATGAAGAAACTGACAATGACCAATGAAAGGTACAGATTATTTCTTAACATATGTTTTGATATTATTGAATCTTAGGATATGATTCATGATTTTAATTGTAGGAAATAAGTATTTAAGAATAAGCTGGGAAGGAATGGTTAATGGATCATGAAGAAATTTGAATGATTATGAAGTCAACATATAATGGATTCAAGAGTTATGGTAGATTTTAGTATGATGAAATACTTAAAAGTATTATGGCTCTTTTGATGATGGGATTACATTAGAAGACTTTTTATAGTATGTATAACCCTAAAGTTTGATATATGAAATTTTATTCAAGGAATAATTATCTTTAATTTTGTGGATATAGTTATAAAAAACTATTTGGGTTTATATGATCCTTGAATTTGAGGCCATTACATGTTAATAATTTTTGGGATGCAAAATGAAAGTTATAAGATAAACATGGTGGTTAAAATATGTTATGGTTATTTTTGATGAATTTATATCTTTTTTGAGAATGTTTTAAAATTATATAGTTTCTAAAAAAGGAAAACACGCAGACCGCGTGACAACCCGTCGCGTCAGAGAAAGCTGCGGGAATCGAACCCACAACCAAAGTGCAATTGGGATTTATCACCTACCACTGGACTACAAGAAGTCCCAGGTTATTATGACTAATTAGTTTTAGTTAGATGATTTTATGAATCAATAATAAGTTGATTTTGGGTTATCTATGAAAATGATTAACCTAACATGGAGAATATGTTATTAGGTTAATTACTTTTCAACATAAGACATTAAGAGTAACTGATGTTATTTGGAGATAAATGTTAAGATTTATCTTGGAAGACTATGTGATTAAATACTTCTGAGATTTGGGTTTCAATCTTAGTTTAAATTACATTGAAGAATTTTATTGATATATGTTTATTGAATGGTCTTTGTTGAACTTTGGTTATTATTAGAAAAAATTTGGAGATTAAGAGTAGTTTTTATTTTTGTAAAAGTTTATCCTTTTGGGGGATCTGATCCTATACTAAACGTTTTGGTTTTGGTTGATGTCTAAAGACAGGGAAAATATATAGTTCATATTTTCTGGATTATGTGGTACTCTATAAGTTGATTTTAGTACTTTTAATGTGACCAAGTTAGTTTGAATAATCATCGTTTGGATAAAAGATGAGTTTGTGGTAAGAATTTAGTAAAGGATGAAAGTCTAAATGACAAGTAAGTATGTTTCCTTATGTTTTTAGTTAAGAACATAAATAAATTCCTCAACTTTATGAAAAGTAACTTAAAACGAAAACTTTGTCTGTTATCTTTTCATAATGGGGAATCATGGATCATTGAACCCATCACATGTTTGTGATTTTCTCGTGGTTAACTTTCTCCTAATCAAGTTTTCTATCACTCTCCATCAGAACTTGACCGTTTGTTTTCTCTTCCATATCCATGTTTTCCTACAATGGATCCTAGTTTGGGTTATCTTGGGTGACCTTTTTAATTCTCTTCCTTTATTTTAAAGTGATAGTTTTATTGACTCTTTTTCCGATGTGGGACTTTCAATGATGTTTCCAAGCCCAATTTTAAAATTGCGAGGATGCAATTCTCAAAAGGGGAGAAGGATGTAACATCCTAGGAAAATAAAGTATATGAAATTTTCATATTTATTAATATTTGTTAATTAAATATTAATTTTACTTTAAAGGGGTTGCTATGTTTGATAACGTACCAGATACACAACAACAGGTTTCTTTGAAATCTTACGTTTCACACTAATAATTTAATATTATTTTTTTAAATGGTAGTTAACTCATATCCATTGTATTGGAAGGAATGAAAAAAAATTACTAAAATATTATTATACATGTTTTTTAAATGTATTTAAATTTATCCAATAAAAGTTAGAGGCTTAAAATGTGAATGAATCTAATTTTAAGTATAATTTACATTGAAATGTCGATTTACTGCCTTTTAATGGAGAACCCTCTTTAAATATAGTTTTGGTCAGTTTAATAAATTATTTTGGACCAAATAATATCCTTCTTTAGAATGGGGACATCAAAATTTTCTTTCTGTAACTTTTTGGAATTTTTCCGATAAAGTTCATTTTTAATGAATAGCGAACAATATTGTATTTTAATTCAAAACTACATTTTAATATAATTTATTTATATGGTTAGATTATCTTTTTAATTAGTTTTAAAGTGTAATAAGAATATATTTTTTCAATTTAATCCAATTTTGTTCATTGGAATTAATTTCACATTGAAATTGGACATAAACAAGTGTCAATCTTTTGATATATATTGTTTCTTAAAAACACGCTATTTGTTTTGACAACGAGAATTAATTTTAAATTAAATAATGCAACTTCTATGTTTTGAATTTGGTAAAATAGACCTCATTTTTGAATTCAGAATATCAAATTTAGCTTAGGGTGATTTTTTGGTATTTTTCTGAAAAACTTCAATTTTTGATGAATAGTAAAACCGCTAAGTGGTAGTTAAAAAAACTAAAATTTTCATTTAAATGAAATTTTACCACTTCTGTGAATTGAATTTCAAAAATCTGACATACATGGTTGTTATTAGTATGTAAAATTTGGTTCAATAAGATGAAAATAATTTTTGGTGAATAGTAACTTTTGAATTTTATTATCCACAGTTAAAAGTAAATGGGGTAATTCAAGGTAAAAAGGATATTATAATTAATTCAAAATTACCTTAAAATTTTTCCTAACCTTATTGGATGAGTAATGTCTGACCATGGATATCTTTGGGTCTATTTTGGGACCCCATTGAGCCACTAGGGAGTGATAATAACATTTTAGATTAATTAACTTAATGTAAGGACAAAAATGACATATTCAAATATCTTTTAGTAAATGAATTTTTACATGGGGTTATATAAGTTATCGTTTCAACTATAAATATTCATTGAAAAGAAAAAAATATTTCCTACATCATGGTAATTTTTTTATAATTTTTAGACATCGAATAAATTAAACTATTTATGACACAATAATGATGTAGTGTTTTCCTCATTAATAAATGATTTAAATAAATAAGATTATTATGATTAACATATTACCCAAAACATGTCCAATTCTTATTGGATTATTTTATTTCGAATATGAGTCATCTTATCTTTGACTTTAATGATTCTTGGACCATTTGAAACCGAATATAATTTTATAATAAAATAATATTTTCACAATTTCCTTAAGATCCCCTCCGGTCCCTTATAAAAGGAGACCATTTCTATCCAATTCCTCACACCTCTCAAGCCTTTTGGATCATCCGAAATCTGCCCAATTAATCTCCCTACATCTCTATCATCCTCTTATAATCCTTACCTTAGGTAGAAGGCACTTCAAGAATTCCTTTTGGTTAAAACCAAAGGGAGGTACCCAAATTAAAGGTAACGGTTTCTCTTAAATTGCCTTATTTTATTTTACTTATCCAACCCCTAAACTCTTTTTGTTCCTTTATTTTATAAAAAAATCAGTATCCTAAATATACTAGGATGTTTTTACGAGAAGTATTCGAACTAAACTTACACACACCTCCATATAATGGGTGAAGAATGTACTGTTTCTGTGGATGGAAAACTAACGCCTCACGAAACGATGATTGTTCAATTATCTCCTAACACCTCTAAAGGTGTCCATTAAGATGGCAATGTATTTTTATATGATATATATTGTGTTTATGTTTTATTTATTCTTCTGTATTTTTCATTTATATCATACCTTTATGGTTTCCATAGTGGGTAAATACCAAAATCTCATTAGAGGAAGTGCGGACTACCGTCCCCTCAAAATGATATGACTCGTTAAGGCCTTATGTGGGACATATAAAGGATGGATTTAATGATTTTATATATCATATTATACTTTAATTACAATATAACTATTTATCATTAGGTTTTAATTCCATTGAAATAAGAAACATAAATGGAAGTAGCGTTCATGCGTACGTGCAGTTTACCGTCTCCATGAACTATGCATTTCATTTCTTACCTATAAATGTTATGTATTATTATAAATATATGTATATACTAGATATATATATGATATATATTATATATAAATTATTAATATCATTCTGAATATAATGGATATCTTACCACAAGAACAACTTGTAATTAAAAGAAATCCATTTTTGACTCAAGTACCAAATATCGACAATATGACCATTATTAACTTAAATGATTTCATAATGTTTATAACTTGGTAATAATTGATATAAAAGGAAGAATAAACTTGAAAAAGGCTCTTAAGTAAGTATAAATTAACTTTAGTTTATTATTCAGGATATTAAAGAACGAACAGCTCAAGTCGGACACGAGGTAAGGAGATTTCTTATCTCACTCTTAATTTCGTGAGATTTCCATTGTTTGCCACTTATTTATTGCATGTGGTGTATTTTGTACTTCAATTTGATATATATTATCATGATTATCTTTATATTCATGGTATTTTGTGAATCATTTTGGGGTTATTAACTTTTGTTCATACGACTCGATTAATTACAATGTGGTAATGGGATTTCATCTCACTTCTTATTCCCCTGAGATTCATGTTGTATTTCCAATATTTAATTTTGTGTGGTGTATATACTGCCCATGATTGTATTATTTATGTATTATAATTTAAATTATGGGTATTTACATCTTCATTGTATGATCTTTCTTTCACGGGGTGTATGTTTCATAAGTTACCAAATCGGTAAGGGAACCTTTCACCCTCCTCTTTTTAAAAGACTTCTTTTTGGTATGTCTTTTAATTTACATCTCATTATGTTGGGATATGTTCTTATATATCCTTATTGATTTAAATTTTATGTCCAAGTTATGATATACCCTTTTTATCTCATCAAATCATTTTCTGAATTTTAAAGTGACGCCATTAGGCTTTCAAATTTTTTCAAGGGAACTTCTTAACCAAATTTCAATTCTTTGGGTTAAACTTGTACATCTTGAATATGTCATCCTATGAATATGTGTGAATGGACTATGATTGTTTTACACTTAATATCCACTTATATTGGGGGTATTTATATTTTTGACACATTATTATCTGATTGATTTATCCTTAATTTAAGGATACCGTCTTTATAATGGATTTCATATCAATTTACATTTACATTGAGACTTCATTGTTGTTATGCACCAATTCAATCTTATATGGTGTATATGCTGTCCTTTGTCATTTTATATCATGAATAACTTTATTCTCATGATATTATAAAGCTTTGATTAAATGTTTTTCCTCAATTATTTGTATTCAAGAGTCTCTCATTTTGTTAGAAACTCTTTAACTAAAATATAGTTTTAAATGTTTTAAAGATTTATTATTATAAATATTTCTCTTTAATGTCCATGTTTTGAAAATGGTTTTCAAGGATTTATTTATATGTACATTAATGTTTTAAAATGATAATTATTTTAAGATCCTCAAAGTGGTATGGGACACTTTAATTCAAAAATATCTTCCTAAATGGTTTTTGAAAATGGATTGATTATTTCAATATCTTGAAATTATTTCTTATGATTGAAAAATGAAATGTTATTAGTGAAATGTTTATATTTTCAATATTTTATGTGTAATTATGGTACTTGGATATTTTATGGGTGGTTATGTGATAAACCATATGAAGGGTGGTGCCGTGATAAACCAGGACGGGTGGTAACGTTATAACCTCCAATGCAATGGGTATGGAAGTCGGCCATATGACTATTACATTTAGTGATATGTGTGTAAGTCATCCGTATGGTTATTCCTTTTATGTATGTTTTTGTCCAAAGTTACATTTATATGTTATGTGTTCTTTATATGGGGTTTTGGTAATCCTTTGGTTACAAAATGGTAAGTAATGATCTTTTATTCATTGAAGAGTATTTACTACTTCATAATGTTGAAAAGTATTACTTATGTTAAAGTATTCATCGTTTACTTGTTGTTTTGAAAAACTAACAGTTTTCCTTCTTTGTGTATCCCTTACTAAGATTTTTATGCTCATCCCAAGTTTTTGAAATTTTTTTCATAGGACATAATGTGTAATAGGGTCAAGGATGGGATCAAGGAAAAGTCATGTTGTATTAAACATGGAACTTGACAAGACTCTTTTTTTCATGTGTTATTATTCTGTGAAGAAAATGGAAATTGTGTAGAAGTGTCTACTTTGTAATCTTTTTAGATGTAATAGTTATGTCCTAATTCTCTAAAACTATAAAACTGAAAAGATCCTCAATGTGAATTATTAATTTAATTCAATATTATGTAAGGTTTAAGGCTGGGTCCTTACATTAAGATTCTTATACTCTACCTGAGCATGAAAATGACCACTGGCCTACGGTTCTGACTTGAACGGAATCTAACTAAAAGTGGATCCAACCCTTCCTCCATGACCTCCAAACTAAGAACCCACTATCCTAGATGGTTATGACTGGTATTAAATCCCCTAGAAGTTATATTTCCTACACCTCTTTGGTATGAGGGTTCCCAATTAAAAACCACCATAAGTGTCCCAGATTCCCATACTAATGGCATGGTCTAGGTGGGGCTGAATATGCAGACTGCGCATGCCCCACCTTTCTAAACTGATGGTGAAATACTAACATGGAATCTGAATGTCACAGATGAAGAAAGTTAGGAAGGATGGACTAAACAACCACCTCCCCTATTTTCCTTCTCATCATGCTTCCATTTCCTTTCAGTTTAACTTCCACTTCCTTAGCCCAATATTGGCACTACTCTATAAAAACTAGATTTTACACTATGATCAGTCTCCACCATCAAATCATGATTTACTAGATCAACATTATTATTCAACTTCAACAAGAATACTTGAGATCAAATATCTGACTATATCCTCATTTCTAACTTTTGAGCCTTCAACTGCTCATTGGAAACCACCTCAAGTGTGAACCTAACCAACTTTGTGAAATGATTTTCATACTCCATCATGACCCAATCCCCCTGGTGAAGATCCAAAAACTCACTGGTCTTGAATAAGTCCAAGGTCTCTGGGAAATACTACCCATTGAAGATGACCTTGAAATCTTTCTAACCCATATTCTTGTGCTTTCTAACTTGAACCACTAAGTCCAACCATATCTGACTAGGACCCTCCAATAGGAACAAAGAACACTTCACCTTCACTACCTCAAGAGTGTTAATAAACCAGAAAATCTTTTTGATATTCTCAAGACACTCCTCTACCTCTTGGGGATCCGTGATACCCCGGAATGAAGGAGGATTGTACTTGAGGAACTCCTGAGTTTTTTACTTTTGCGGACATGGTGCACCTTCCCCAACATTAGCTAGACCAGTGCTTGCTCCCTGAACCAAAGTGTAGACAACCCAAACTACCACATCCACTAATATATGATTAATTAGTGATGTAGAACTCTCTTTGAACTCTTCTTATAGTTGTACAAGAAGTATCCAAGGAGGCATCTTCCTACATCAAGAGACAACCACAAGGAATAACTATCAATAAACTGTTCTGAATTTTTTTTTGCAACAACAAAAAATATGAAACACTTTCGTGGATGAAAACATAACCAAATTTGTTAAAATAACAATTCAACTAAACCACTCCACCTACACTCTATGTCCATATGTAGTTTACAGCCTGTACATCTCACATGTAGGAGAATTCAAACCAATTGTTAACATCGCATGGAAGTGAAATGTCTTTTATGAGGTCTGTTGGCCAGACACCCCACTCACAACCAAAACCTCAAGCCCCAAAAATCCTAGCTCCTATCTATATAGACTATTCCCAAATAACACATCCTAAATAAAGGGTAAAAATTATGCTTTGATACCATTTTTTTATGAACTAAGCTGAGGTTCCATCCAACCCAACACCTCACCAATCCCATGGCATGTCTTGAAGGAAATTCCTGATCCCCACGGGCTAGAAATTAGAACCTGGGTATCAACAATGCACTTTGGGAATGATTTCACCGATGATAAAAAGCAATAATACAACTCATCATGAAAACTCATCCTAAGATCAATATCCATAACCAAAAGAGATACGACAATTCCAAGTTAAAAATTTTAAAAGTTTAACCAAAACCAAAATAAATTGAAGTACCAAAACAGGGGAGGAACCAACTAGATCACACTCAAAAACCTCCAGGAAACAAGAGTGACATCACCCTCAATCCACCTCCACAACCACCTCTAAGATAGAAATACTAGCAACTAGATCCACCTTCACCACCATAGAAAATATTCAATTTACCTAGATCATACATAATAAAGTATACATAAACCCAAGGGTGTATGTAGGGTGTGAGACAAAGCCCAATTAGATTCCACCCCATAGAAATATTACATGACATAACATTAGAAGATAAATTAACATGCAAGTTTTAATAAAGCAAACGAAAATAATTTTAAGGAAAACTATTATGGAAATTTTTTTAAAGAAAACATTTCCAAAGGATTCATTCATTGCAATTATTGAGAAAAATAGGTCAACCATATGCTGATAGTGAGCACCACATCATAATAGAACACCAAATAACGTGAAATACCTATTATCTCTAACTGTAGTGGGACCCTAAGAACCTCATATCTCGGTGAAACATTGTATAACAACTATAATCGATAGTGTTCTTATACACATTACACTAGAGGGGAATCTATCCCAAGGTTTAGTAGTCTCCAATGATCATCAAGTTTAGTTTGTGTTGTATATTCAATCCTAATAGAAGAAACCAGACTTCGACCATTCCAATCCAACTAGCATACTAGTCCTCGTCCTCCCGATTAGATACATATGACTCCCCTGGTACTAAATTTCATTTCACTTGTAATATTAATCACAATTTTCACATACATATGTCAAGAAACCTGAATACACTTGAAAAACCACAATTTTCTATAAGAAAAACCTCTTTTAAATCAATGAGCACACTAAAAATACTTGAAAACATGCTTCACTCCACTTTCAAAATTTATATAACTCATTAAAGAATCACAATAAGGAAACACACATGACAAAAACATATTTCTTTTGAAAAATCATTTTTCAACATGTATACCCCTCAAATAATTTTGACAATGCATTTAAAACTTTTTACACAATACATAAAACACATTCAAGGAAATAAGAAAGCATACCAAAATCATCTAATAATTCTATAACATGGAATCACCGTCCTCAAGATCGAAAGCCTCAGGAATCTAGTGAAAAAACACAACTGCACCACAAAGGAACCCTATAAAGGCAAGATAGAACAACAAACACCAATATTAAACCCAAAAACTCAATATTGAACCCTTATTAGGTCAACCAATACACTGTAGAAATAATAACTCAAAGAGGGAGGAAGAAGAACCCTAGAAGAAGGAAGAAATCCATAAAAGAGTGACTTAATTGATGATTCTTGAATATTACACACCAAATACACCTAAAAATTGAATTTTAAGGGGTCCAATAGGGAGATAAGGAGGCCACTAGGGCTATAAATTTCATATGGTTCGAATTAGTGATGGTTTGGTGTTAAAATGAAGAATTTGTAGAAAGGTAATTCACCAATTTTAATTACCTAGATAGGCTACATGGTTATCCTTCAAGGTTTTCCAAACCATGTGGAAACCATGCGGTCTCCTCTCTCCAAGAGAAACTGGTCGAAAGGTTCCCTAGGGGAGGGCACATTCACATCTAAAAAGTTGTATGAATTGGTAGTGGGACTATCACAGGCGCATTCTTTCTCTTAAATCAGTGCACGATTTCCACCAACTGTGCCCCAACTGTTTTCCACTTACTGTCGAGTACAGAAACTCAATTTTTCTCCAAAAACACCTAATAAAACCAAGGGAAAATACAAGGCAAAAAATAAATAAAGGAATACCTCAAAATAATATCACATTTGTGAAAATACATTTTATGAAATATATTTACCTCATGTGCAACAAACTGAATTGAATAAAAACTTTCTTATATTAAAGAAAAAATAACAAGAAAGTGTTTTTGAGTATGATGCTACCTTTATAAGGTTAGCTGGGTATGATATGGATTATATATGCAACAAAAAGTGAAATATTGACCATTTATTTGAAGGGTTTAAGAAAAGTATTTAAAGGAAACTATTCTTCCAAAATTTCTCATCATACAAGGAAATAATATCATATAATATCAATATAGAGAAATAATTCTCTAAGTCTTATATCTTATAAGTGAATTAAGAGAATAGGAGGATGGAAGATCAAAAAATAGGTAAAGGGAAAAAATGATTTTTTCATATGTGATAATTTTGGAAAGAAACACTCTGGTATTTTCTTGAAGGGAACAGAGGTTTGATATAAGTGATGAGAGAAAGGACACCATGATCTTGATTTCTAGGGTAAGAAAGAAATTTTCATTGTGTAATGCTTCCACTATAATGATATGAGGCACTAATAAAAGTAATTACCCAAGTGTTAAGGGAATATACCTTCGAAGAAGCTAAGGGATCAAGGTTAAGCTTATCCTATTGATACAACTAAATTTTTTTTTAATGTTCTTGTGTATTTGGATCCATGAAATATATTGTAGAAGTATTTTATCAATTATATTATTGGTATAAGAATTATGAAATGTTCAATTATTTCACTATAGTAATTTTCATTAAGGATTTTTAAATGTATGTTGAACAATATCGTTGAACAAGATAAATGATTCAATAGAAATTTAAACTTCTTGGAAAACACACAATTGATGGAAAGATAACCCTTAATATATTCCTGATGTTGAGATAATGATTTTTGGATAATGATATGATTAATATGGATAAAGTAAATTGGATAATACTGAATACCATGTAACTAATTAATGGTTTTGGAAAAAGTGGTTTATTCTATCGTAGATGGAGTTTATAATATTTTTTGGATTTAAGGAATATATCAAATAATCCATGTTTTACTTAAGTAATAAAGAGGAATTCATGTTTTCAATAAGGTTTTAAGGTAACTCATGTTATTAACTAATTTCAAGAGAATACATGATGAAGGTATTCACATTTTCGGTTTGAGACGAATTAATATCTACTTCATGTTGTTTGGGGGATTAATGATAAGTTCATTTTGGAAATTTAGTGACCTTCTTTATAATTTTTTTGATATTAATATTTTGGGAAGGGTCTTATAGTTAACCATTTATGAAATGGTTTAAATTTAACTTTGGTTGAGGTTTTAGATATTAATCTATTACTTCACCATATGAAGATTTATGCATATTGAATAACTTGTGCTAATAAATTTTTTTATTGATAACTAGAGATAAAAGGAATGACTTATCATTCTATTTTGGATCTTATGATCTGTTAGTGGTTTAGGTATAAAAAATTACTCTAAATTTATTAGAGTATGATATGTAGTAAAATTAATCAAGGCACATCCAAATGATGAGATTATGTTTATGAAATGGAATGAAATCAAGTAAGTATATCTTCTCATGAAAATTCATCAACTTTAAGAAAAGGATCTTGAAATAAAATGTTATATTATTTCCATAATTTTTGATGATATCGATGAACTTTTTAACCCCAATTTGGTATATGATTTTTTGGTCATTAAACTTCTCTGGAAGACACAATTTATTGTAATCAATGATCTCTATCACTCTCTATAAATCATTGTGTGTTAGAGTTCTCTTCCATGTCCATTATTTCATTTCCCACCAATGTTCTTCTACTTGGAAACCATGTTATGTGATTTTCCAAAAGACCTTTTTAATCCCTTTTATCTATTATTATGAGTATGTTTTACAAAACCTTTTTACGATATAGGTATTTCAATAAGGGTATTTCTAGATATCAAACCTTTGATTAACAAAATGAACCTTAAATCATAAGGATACAATTTATTTAAAGTGGTAGAATGTAACACCTCAATATTTTAAAAGTGTAACATCATGTCAAATAGCGTGTATTACATGAAACAATAAGCTTGGAATAAAAAATAACACCCATAGAATTTACAATATATTTATTTTTAAATATATTCAATCTCTTCGATAACATTAAATTCATACAACACTTGTTTTAATGAAACACAATACTCTATTAAAATATTATTATTTAAACATGAACATTATAAACTAGCCGTTAAGATGGAGGGTATGAATAATAATAACTAAATTATGAATTTTTTTGGGTTTAAAAATGTGTAAAATAAATTCAAGGGTTATTTATTGATTATAAATAAAATAATACCCATTTGAAAGAGAAATAAATTTTTCCTAAAAAACTGTATTTGTATGAAAGGAAGATTAGTTATGCATTGTGCACATAATTTAAAATTAATTTTTACCACATTTAGAAAATTCATTTGAAAAAATAAAATTTTATTTTTAAATTATAATATCAAACATATCTTAGGTTTATTTTTTGGGTTTTTTCTGCTATGTTTCATTTTTCGACGAATAGTGAAAAGTACTAAATTTTATTTGAAAAGTGCCATTTTATTTAAATTATTTTTAAAGTAAAATTATATTTTTAACTAGTTTTAAAGTAAAATTAGTTAAATTATATATATATATATATCTAATTTGGTTCATTGGAATCACTTTCATATAGATTATTGATATAAAGACTGCGTAAACTTTTGAACATTTTCTCTTTAAAAACCTGGTTTCTCATCACATCCGTGGAATTAATTTTAAATTAAAAATTTTCACTTATGTTACTCAAATTTCAAAAAATTTATTCCATAATTTGAATCATAATAATTTATAATATCTAATAAGTTCAGATAAAATTTTGACCATAATGAATAGTAAAAATAGTAAAAATTAGTTACTGTGGTTAGGTAAAAATGAATTTATTATGGGGTGAAACTAAAAATTTAAGGTTTTAATTAACATAAAAACTATCTAAAATATTTTTTTGGTAATATTTATATCCTATATTTTCTAAGTCCCAAAAATAATCTATTTTGGACCCTTGTGCCATGTGAAAAACATGGCTACACCTTTTGTTCTAAAAAATTACAAATGTCCCACTCACCTCACTTATAAAGTGAAAGCACCTCCCCTATCTTATTAACACAATAAAACTCTTTTTTCCCAATACCTACAAAAATAACTTTAAAAATTCCATAGTAACATCATAAAATCCTTATTTTTGGTAGAAAACTTACCGAGGAAGGATTTGGTACCATCCTAAGTGGGATACCCGAAGATGAGATAACGTTCTTCAACGACCATTTTTATTTTATTTATTCCTCCACATCCTTTAATTATTATTAAAACATGATGATATAATAAACCTATTATCTTAAATATACTAATATATTTTATGTTGAATTAATTACCTAAAACCACGCCTGCTTCTATCAAATGGGTTACGAAATCATCATTCGTGTGTACGACGGACTACCGCCTCACGACCTGATGTCCTTCATTTTTCCATTACCATATCCCATATTTGGGTATGATGATGGATATAAAGTATATATATGATATATATGACCTAATTATACCTCTATATTCATTATATCATACATATACCTTTTTAATTTTCTATTCTATAGGTGATATAATAAAGTCGCTTGTGTGTATGATGGACTACCACCTCGTGAAGCGATGTGATTCCTATTTCACTATGGATTTACATGGGAATTGATAAGGATAAATTTAAAAATTATACGTGATATAAATGAAATAATTATGATATTAATGACACATTTATCATTCTAAAAATATAATATATATATATATATCATTTTATTTCTTACCATTTTTGTAATACCCTAAGTTTTCATAGACCTTTTATTTTAAATGAATTAATTTTCATTGATGTTTTGCAATGAACTAAGTCAAAAATTCCTTTCACAGAACATCAAATGGGAATACATTTCACGCAATAACAAGTTTTACGAAACAAAAATATATTATTAAAACATTAAGACTTAACCTAGTCACTAAGTTAGTGGTTATGAACAGTATGAACTATCTTATGAAATCCAATGGTTTACAAAAATATAAAATTAATCTATTGTTTACAATGAAGCAATTGAATATAAATGAAATATTTTTGTAGAAAACTCTTTTTATGATCACAAAGCTATTTTCTCCTTATAAAATAAATTAATTACAACTAGTGAGTGATATTAATGTAATATATATTATATATTCAATCAAATATTTTTTTATTCATCTAATAAATTCGATAGGTATAAGATAAGAGAAAATACAATTTTATACATAAAAAACTATAATTTTATTAAAGTTTTTTACCACCTTTTGATGGTGAACCTACTTTAAATATAAATTTTGGAACTATTCTAAATTTTATAGGCCAAAATAAAACTCATTTTTGAAATCAAAACCTAAAAATTAGTTTAGTTTTAATTATTTTTAAAATTACCTTTTGTTTAAATTATTTTTAAAGTGAAATTATATTTTTAATTAGTTTTAAAGTAAAATAAGTTCAATTATATATATATATACATATATCAGTCTAATTTATGTCATTGGAATCATTTTCGTATAGCTTTTTGATATAAAGACTATGTAAACTTTTGAACATTTTCTCTTTAAAAACCCGCTTTCTCATCACGTTTGGGCAATTAATTTTAAATTAAAATTTGACACTTATGTTAATGGAATTTGTAACATTTATTCCATATTTTGAATCATAATAATTTATAATATCTGATAAGTTTAAATAAAATTTTGATCGTGATGAATAGTAAAAATAAAAAAATTTATTTACTATGGTTATGGTAAAAATGGATTTATTATGGGGTCAAAATAAAAAGATAAGGAATTAATTAACATAAAAAACTATCTAAAATATATATTTTGGTAATATTTAGATTCTATATTATACTGGTCTTGATAATAATCCATTTTGGACCCTTTTTCCATGTGAAAAACATGGGTACACCTTTTTTTCTCAAAAATTACAAATGTGCCACTCACCTCACTTATAAAGTGAAACCCCATACCCTATATTATTAACACATTAAAACCATTTTTTTGTACAATACCTCCAAAAATCACTTCACAACATCCCTAGTACCATCACACAAGCCTTATTTTTGGTGTAAAACTAACCTTGGAAGGATTTGGTTCCATCCTAAGTGGGATACACGAAGATGATATAATGTTACTCAACGACCATTTTTATTTTATTTCTTCCACCACCTCCTTAAATTGTTATTAAAACATGGTGATACAATAACCTCAATATCTTCCATATACTAAGATTTTTTATGTTAAGGTAATTACCTAAAACCTCCCCCACTTTTATCAAATGGGTTACGAAATCATCATTCGTGTGTACGACAGACTACTGCCTCACGAACCAATGTCCTTCATTTTTCCATTACCAACTCCCATAGTTGGGTATGATGATGGATATAAATTATATATATGATATATATTACATAATTATACCTCTAGAGTCATTATATCATACATATAACTTTTTTATTTTCCATTCTGTAGGAGATAAGATAATGTCGCTCTTGTATATGATGGACTACCACCTCGCGAAGAGACGTGATTCATCTTTCACTAAGTATTTACATGATAAGTGGTAAGGATAAATTTAATAATTATATGTGAGATACATGAAATAATTATGATATTCATGACACATTTATCATTCTAAAAATATATTATATATATCATTTTCTTCCTTACCATTTTTGTAATACCCTGAGTTTTTATGGACCTTTTTTTTCAAATGAATAAATTTTCATTGATGTTTTTAAATGCACTAAGTCAAACATTCCTTTCACACAACATCGACTCGGCGTATATTGCATAAAACACTGAGTTTTACCAAACAAAAATATATTATTAAAATATTCAGACATAACCTAGTGGTTAAGTTAGTGGTTATGAACAATACGAACTAACTTATGAAAACCAATGGTTTACAAAAATATAAAATTAATTCATTATTTACAATGAAGCAATTGAATATTAACAGAATATTTTTATAGAAAACTATTTTTATGTTCACAAAGACATTTTATCATAGTAAATCAATTTAATTAAAATTAGTGACTGTTATTAATGTAATATATATATTATATATTCAATCATATATTTTTTATATTCATCTAATATATTCTATGGGTATAAGATAAAAACAAACCCAATTTTACACATAAAAACCTATATTTTTATTAAAGTATTTTTACCACCTTTTGATGGAGAACCTACTTTAAATATAAATTATGGAAATATTATAAATTTTACAGGCCAAAATAAATCTCATTTTTGAAATTGAAACATAAAAATTAGGTTAGAGTGAATTTTTGGTATTTTTCTGTGAAGTTTAATTTTTAATGAATAGTGAAAAATACTGAAATTTAACTTAAAACTATTGTTTCATATAATTTATTTATAATTTAAAATTATATTTTTAACTTATTTTAAAGTTTAATTAAATAAATTTTTATCAATTTACCCAATTTAGGTCATTGGAATTGATTTCACATTGAAATTGGTTATAAAAACCTAGCAAACTTTTAAATATTTTTTCTTTAAAAACCTACTTTGTTGTCCCGTTAGTGGGATTAAATTTAAATTAATTTCTGACTTTGATTAGAATTTGGAAGAAATGGATTCCATATTAGGTATAATATTAATTTATAATCTTTAATAATATCAACTTATTTTTTGACCAAAAACATTGGTGAAGGTAGTTAAAATTAATAACAACGATTAAGATTAAATTAAACTTAACAGGGGACTAAAGAGTAAACTTAAGGCCTAATATGGGATAAAAACTTGTCCAAAAGGAATTTTAGGGAAATATTTCGACCCCAACTTATGTTTTATCTGCTTTTTACAATTATTGGATCCACTTAAAATAAAAAATGTGGATGAGATTTCCCTTTTCCAAAAATATTACAAGAGTACCACTCCCCCTCCGCTATAAAAGGCCTCCTCTCCTGACAATTCCACACACCTATCAAGACACTCAGGTTTAGAAAATCTATGAAACATTATCTCCTAAACATACTTATATTCCTCATATAATCCTCACTTCTGGTAGAAATCAATCCAAGGGAGTCCTTTGGTGAAAACCAAAAGGAGTTACAAAAAGATGAGGTAACATCCTCCCTCAAACTCCATTGTCTTATTTTCATTCTCCATCCCCTCCACTATCCTTATTACATTATTATAAAAAAATATTATAGTAAATATACTGAGATTTTGTTATGATAAGATTTTTACCTACCTACACACGCATACAATTCCATCTAATGGGTAACAAACATAGTGTTTATGTGTACAACGAACTACCACCTCACAAAATAATGATTTTTCATTCTTACTTTACTGATTCTCATAGTGGAAATTACTATGGAAAATAAATTTTTATATAATATATATGATATTTATAATTTCTTTAAGCTTCTTTAATTCTTTTACAACACATATCTTTATACTTTCCATTTTATGTAAATACGAAAATTTTGTTTGAGGAAGTGTGGGTTGTCGCGCCCTCATAGCGATGTGATTCATTCACACACTACAAGGAATGTATTAAGAATGTGTTTAGTGAAATTATATTATATATATGATATAATAATTCTAATAGAATAATTATATATATACATATATATACTTATATATCATTTACTCTCTTTCTTCCAATACGATAATAAAACAGAAACAGTGTCCACGCGTACGTACGACCTACCGTCTCTCTGAATGGTGTATTCCATTTCATAATTATATATTCTATAGATTATTATAATACAAATATATTGAATATTACTGATATTTATATCATTATTTACATTTTTTAAATTATTATATAAATATAAGCACCAAATATTTAACAAATTAAGACACATGTGAAGAATAAAGCGTATATTAACTGAAGTGAAACCTTAACAAAACAATGTTAACAAGAGGATAATATAAGGTCATAATAAAACCATATATGGTTTTATATATAAGAATATTATATTTTAATATATTTATAATAAATGTACATTTATTATTCAGGAATCTTGTACAAGTATGAAGAGAGTCAAGACAAACGGTATGGGAATTTAATCACACTTTTTATATCCATGAGATACATGCCATGTTCACCACTCTTTTATTTTTTGTGGTGTATATAATTCTCATGAATTCCCATGAATGTATTGAATGATTTATATTATTAAATTTTTGGGTATTTAAATATCCATTCTATGTTATTTCTTTAATGGGGTTTATGGTTCAAAAGGTTTTTAAGATTATTGTGTAAGTTTTCATAGAAAACAATTTTGAAATGGTTTTCAAGCTTCTTTATAAGTTTCAAGTAAAAAGGTTTTCAATTTTTTTTTCAGGATTCCATTTTAATTTTTCAAGTTTATTTTCAAATAAAATATTTTTCAAACGGTTTAAGGTTTTAAAAATCATTTTTCAAAGAATAAGGATATTTTCCTCAAGAAATGTTTTTTAAAGTTATTTCAAAATTATTTGACATCTAAAGTAACATTCATTGATGTTAATATTTCCTTTCTTGGAAATGATATAAAGGTTACATTAATATTATTTCTCTGAATGTTTTATACTTTATTTCATGGTCTTTATGACACTTGTTTCTCTTTCACAGGTAATATATTTATGGATTATTTTTTCTTTCACAAGTTATGATTTTGATGAAATGATTATGAAACCTGTATCTTTTTCCACTGGTTATAATATGATTACATGTTTATGATACCCATATAATTTCATAGGTTATGATATTATTTTTTTATGATTTTGTGGCACATGTATGTATGATTTCATTATGATATAGTTGGGACCTATATCTCCCTCCAATGCATTAGGTAAAGATTTATATCTCATGAGATAGACTAATATGGTCTTGGGAGTGAACCTTTACTTATAAGATGACTATGGGAGTGAAACATGACTACCAAGATGGTATGAGGGGTGAAATTAAGCTACTAAGATATCCATGGGGGTGAACCATGACTACCAAGATAGTGTGGGGAGTGAACCCATACTACCAAAATGGTCTTGGCAGTGGTGCCTTGGATACTAGAAATCATATTATATGCTTATGTTTTTTCCATAATTCCATGTCTTATTCCTATGTTATGCTTTCATGGATTATGTTAATTATTTCTTTATGATTTATGTCTTATGATCTATCAAGATTCATGGCATTATTCATGTTTATAATCTTTGATATTAATGGTATGATATTCAAATGTTTTTACCACATTCTTATAATCTTATGCTCATGTTTATGCTTAAATATCTCCACTGTTTACCATTTCTGAGCATTTGAGCTAATCCTTTTTTATGTTTCCTATCACAACTCATCCCTCGGGGCCCGTCTTGTGACTACCCCAATCCCGCCTCCTAAAGGCCAGGGGATGGAAACTAGTGATAAAGGCATTATCCTATAAGTGGAAGGCATTTTCCAGAGTACTTATGTGCACGCAAACACAGATCACATCCCACAATGCCAAAAATTAAACATGCATGCCACTAATACAACCACTAATATTAACATTACAAAACTAAAAATAAAGGGTCCAGAATACAAGCCCAAAAAAAGAAGACAAGTAAAATCTCCTGAAGTTTGTCTACGATAAACCCTACTTGAAGGATGGGTGAAGGGGGTTCCACCTGAAGCCTTAGAAGTATGACTTGTATGTCAGATCTCACTTAGCACTGCCTGGTCCCGAACCACCAAGTTATCTATCGAAGCATCTGTCATCTGCAAAAGACAGGACAGGTGTGGGAAGAGCCCGTGCATGGGTGAGTAACACAATACTCAATAAAGAAACCAAAACACAAAGGTAATAACACAATGGAAAGTATGAAAAATTAGACTAACAAATAGGTATATGAAGTGTATTCCCTAAGAAGTATAGTCAAGAGAAAGTCACTAGAGTTAGATCACATAGGTATAAACTAAAGTATGAAAAGAAAGACTATCAGTCGTAAACAATGAACACCTTGTTTTACTGAGGCACTCATCCCCAATGAGTTACTTAGGCCTGATGGGGCACCTATACCCGCTCATCACTTATGCCTGATGGGGAACCTAGACGACCTCTTCACTTAGGCCTGCTAGGGCACCTAGATCGTCTCTTCACTTTGACCTACTGGGGATCCTAGACCCGCTCGTCACTTAGGCCTACTTGGGAACCTATACCCGCCCGTAGCACAATTTATTCTAGGAGAATCTACTCCGCAATCCATAGGTTGTATCTCAACTTCAACAAAATCCCACTAAGAATTTTTCAAAGAACCTCTTCTCCATGAGGGTATAAATGTCGCAAATGGCTTGTCAATCGGACCTACGGTTTGGAAGTTATGAGTTTTTTTTGAAAAAAGGGGTCAGTTGGGTCCAGGCCCAGTCCGACCTGGTCAGACCGACCCAACCTGACCTGGTTCGACCGACTTGACCCAACCTGATCTAGCCTCGCCCCCAAGGGCCAGGCTGCCCAACAAACCGATCTTCATCCGGCCCAGCCCACGCTGCAAGGCTGGTTTTCGCCCAGTCGGGCCACTCAGCGGCCCGGTCCTCCCCTTTTTCCTGGCCCATGATGGCGGGCTAGTTCTTTTTATCCAGGACGCGGTGCTCGCCACATCTTTTTGATCCCCTTGGACCATCGCGTGCAATACGGTGGGTCTGTTGCATTGTCGCGTGGTCCCTAACGCAGTCCAGCTAGACTACGATCCTCCACCACGGGGCGCAGATCCCAGTCACGGAATGCGACTCTCAGATACGTCCATCCAAGGCGCTTGTTGGTGGCCCCAATCCACCACCCGTGGTGGCTACTACGGGTTTCACTGCCACCACAACCCTCCTGGTAGTGGACTTCCAACACCACCACGACCCGCCTGGTCATAGCCCCTCTACCACCACCGAACTTCAATGTCGGAGGTCGTTCACCCAACACCACAATCTCCCTCATCCTCCTACCCAAGTTGACCCACCAATGTTGTCCTGCCTGGGCCACGGTTTCTGTCACGTCATGAAGAATATAAAGGAGTGGGTGTAGTAGAATAATTCACAAAGAAAACACAAAGGACGAACCACGACATTTGTTCGTGTCAGCATGATTCATCCTTGTTAGGTGGTTTAATAGAGGATAATCAAAATCAGAATCGAACTTACTTTAATTCCCTACATGAAAATTCCCATTTCCCATAATGATGACCAATTCACAGGTCAATCTGTTAGTGGATTGACCAATGTTCGTCGTTTAGAAAGAAGAACGGGGGAAGGGAGACCACATAGAAAATAAAATCCCCTTGCCTAGAGTCAGATCGTTAGTTGGTGAAGAATGAGGGGTGTTATGTCATCATTTGTTGATCCAAAACTCTCATTGATGGAGATATCCTTCAAAGATAAAGGAAGGAAGGAATGTGTTTTTCATCGTGGGTGGTTTTTCGTTTATTAACACAAGATCTCTAGAGGTTTAGAGAAATATCCCCAATCGTGCTCTGATTTCTGTTCCCATGTTATTCTATTAATTGACGGAACATGTTTCAGTGTTTCTGTTACGCTAAGTTACCACATCGTTACACTATTTCATTTATGAAATGAAATAGTTGTCTCATCGCTGCATCACTGCGATTGTTTTTTGAATAAAATAAACTATTTAAAGTTTATTTTATTTTTCCTTAAAATGCTCAAAAATTAGCTTTTTCCCTCAACCCGTGCCAGTTGTGGTTAGGTCCTTCCTTGGGTAAAGTCATCGTTCCGGATGCAACGGTGCCTTCATATTTTTAATTTGTGCAATAGTTTAGATGTTTTCAAAATCATGCAGGTGCACTATTTTAGACAAACTAAAAAAAATTGAACATTTATTTCAGGATCATTGGGCTTCAAAATCACGTGTCTTATATGCTCCTTTCTCTAAATAATCCCATAATTTTTTCAAAATAATTTACATGGAATTTCCAGGACATTACATTCTCCCCACATTAGGGATTTTCGTCCTCAAAAGCCAAAATAAGGGCTAAAAAAATGGGGATACTGAGTGTGAATATGAGCCTCCCACTCTCAAGTGATCTCCTAGATATTCATGTGCTACCATCAAATGCACACTAGAGGAATTGAACACCGATGAAGGACCCGCTTCTTTCGATCCTCAATCTCTATTGGGAACTCTGCAAACGTTGCACCATCTTCATTGTTCAACTCCTCCAATTCGATGATGTGTGATGGGTCATGGACGTACCACCTGAGCAATGAAACATGAAAGACATTATGCACCTGATGTATGTATGGGGGAAGATCTAGGAGGTGTTCCAACTCACCAACTCTTCTCAAAATATGGAACATGAGAATGAATCTCAGAGACAACTTGCTTCCCCAGCCAAATCTCCACAATCCCTATCGAGGTGAGACCCGAAGGAACACATGGTCTCCTTTTCCAAACTCCAAGGGTCTACTTTTACTATCAACATTGGATTTATTCCTCCTTTGTGCTGTTATCATCCACTCTTGGATGATTTTCACCATCTCAGTGGTGGCTCGTACCAACTCTGGAACCATGAGTGCTGAATCCCCTAGGTTTTTCTAGCATAATGGTGATCTTCATGGTTTCCCATATAGTGCCTTGAATGGTTCCATACCAATGGTGGAGTGTTAGTTGTTTTTGTACGTGAACTACATGAGTGGTAGATGGTCCTCCCAACCACGACCAAATTTCAGGATGTAAGCATGAAGCATGTACTCCAATACCGAGATAATCCTCTCTATTTGGCCATCCGTCTGGTGATGAAATGTTGTGCTCAAATGTAGCTGAGTTCCGAATGCCTCCTGTAGTCCCTTCCATATCTGGGACATGAAGTGAGCATCATAGTCTGAAACGATCATCGAAGGAACCCCATGAAGCCGAACTATCTCTTGAATGTAGAGGCATCTCAAGCCCTCTACAGAACTATACTCTTAGATGGGTAGGAAGTGAGCCGACTTGGTGAGTCATTCAATGACCACCCAGATGGTATCTTATACATTATATGTGCGTGGTAAACCTATCATGAATTCCATTGATATACCATCCCATTTCCACTCCATTACCTCAAGTGGATGAGCCAAGCCAGCTGAAACCTGATGCACTTCCTTCACTTGCTGACAAGTGAGGTATCGAGAAATGAACTCTGCCACTGCCTTCTTCATCCCTAGCCACCAAAACTGACTTCGGAGATCCTGGTACATCTTTTCCACTCTTGGATTTACTGCTAAGGGGGAGGTGTGGAACTCCCTATGAACCTCCTCTCATAACGTCACTAGTATAACAGTGCTCCCTCTGGAAAGTACGATGTGCTATCCACCTATCGAATATCCATTATGGGTTTTCCATATGGATAAGTGAGCATGTCAAAACTCATAGTCAACATCCCCAATTTTTTCCTCCCTAACTCACTACAAGAGTGGAGCCGTGAAAAACATCAACTGAAGGTAAGATGATCCATCACTATCTACAAAGAATATTTGTATTGCGGCTAACTACTTCGGTGCCTCACTCAGCAACTACAACCTGTTTCTCCTACTGAGCGTGTCTGCCACCATGTTCCTTTTCCCAAAAGTATAGACTATCTTGAAGTCATAGTCCTAAAAAACTATAGCCACCACCACTATCTCAAGTTTTGGTCCTTCTATGAGAAGGTGTACCTAAGAATTTTGTGGTCAAAGTAGATGGTAAAGCGCTCACCCATCAAGTAGTGCTTCCACATATTCAAAGAGAATAACACTAATGTTATCTCAAGTCCATGGGTCACATAGTTCTTCTCATGATACCTCAACTATCATGAATTGTATGCAATCACCACCTGCTCCTACATCATAACACAACTCAGTCTGGTCCCTGATGCATCGCAGGACACTACATAACCCATGCCCACCTCTGGAAGTCTCAAGGTAAAGGCACTCATAAGTCTCCACCTCAACACCTAAAAACTTATATGGAACTTCTATGTCGATATGAAGGGTTATTCCATCTGTGTCAAAGATGATAAGGGTTCTACTACCTAGGAAAATTTGGGGACGAACCTCCGGTAGTATCCAACCAAAGGTAAGAAACTCCACACCTCAGTCACACTCCTAGGTGGCTCCTAAGAAAGCACTGCCTCTATCTTTGCCGGGTCCACCACAACTTCAACCTCCAAAATGATGTGTCCTAGAAAGCGGACCTCCTAAATTCAGAATTGACCCTTTGAGAGCTTCCCATAAATATGGTTCTCTCGGAGCGTATCTAGGACCATCCCTAGGTGTGTCGTGTGATCCTCCTCGAATGCCAAGTACAACAAGATGTCATCAATGAAGACCAAACCAAATAGGTCAAGTTATGGATAGAAGATCCTGTCCATGAGTCTCATAAAAACTGCTAGGGAATTGGTCATGCCTAATGAAATTACCAAGAACTCATGGTGTCTATACCGATATCTAAAGGCTATACTTGTTACATCCTCATCCCGTACATAAAGATGAAGATAGCCAGGCCTGAGGTCTATCTTTGAGAATCACCTCACTCCCTTTAGTTGGTTGAAGAGGTCATAGATTCTTGGAAGGGGGTATTTTTTCTTCACAGTCACCTAATTTAGGCACTGATACTCCACACATAATCTCAAACTCACATATTCCTTCTTGGAAAACAAAATTGGGGCTGCCCAAGGTGAAACACTGGGCCTTATGAATCCCTTTCTCTACAAGTCCTCAAGTGGTACTCTCAATTCAAAAATCTCTATAGGAGCCATCTAATATGATGGTAGGGATATCAGTGCAATCCCGGGGTACAGTTTAATACAAAAGTCAACCTCCCAATGAGGAGGTAATCTCAGAACATCCTTAGGAAATATTTCCTTGTACTCATCCATCACTGGAGGAAATTGAGGACTCCTCTCGTCCACCGCACTGAGGGTAAGTCTAGCCAACTGGTGAGTGATCGGCTACACCTTCCTCTGATTAAGTCTGTCCTATGCTGTAAAAATTCCCTATTCATCAGAAAAAGAGAACTTGGTTCCATCTCCGCGGACACACCGCACTCTGTGCCTAAAATTTTCAATCTTAGAATGAACTGTGGATAACCAGTCCATACCCAGAATGACATCGTAACGCCTCAACGCTACTACTAGAAGATCCTAGCCTAAGATCTCCCCTCCTAGATTAAGCTTGTACTATAGACACCAGTGCATTATCATCGAATCCTATCCTATAGAAGTCTCTAATAATAAGGATCGTGCCAATGGATCTATCAGAATCTTTGAGCTATGAAGAAGGTCCATGGTAATACAAGAGTAACTAGAACCTGTATCTATAAGAACTGTAGCTAAGGTGGAGAATACACTGATCATACCCTTGATTATCTCTGGAGCATCAGGTTTATTGGCCTCTATCACCTAAAGCTGGGCCTGCCCGGTCCACCTACTCACGGAGCCCGTGGTGGACCACTTGGGGGTGTAGGCGATAGTACCTCAATCCTCTGCCTTTCACATTCCACTATGACTCCTCCCCTTCAATGTTTTCCCCCATACAGATGACCCTGCTCAACCCTCTATATCTACCTCGGTGATACCTCGACTGTCTGTTGATCATCTGCATGGTGAGTCGGGCAGTCACAAGTTATGTGTCCTTGCCCGCTACACGCATAGCACACCCTGCCCCTCTAATAACCCCCTCTACCCTGGGAACCTCGTACCTCTGATCCTATTTCTTGAGGATATCCCCAAAAAGTATTGACCTGCTTGGATCCGTATATCTGCTGCCTGATACCCACTGCTAAAGACTCCACTACCTGATGTCTATTGGTAGCTCCTGCTGCTGGCACCTGCTTTTCTAGGAAGCTCTCCACGAGAAGAGATTTCTCTAGAACCCTAGCCAAGGTAGGGATGCTAAGTGATACCATGGATACCCTGATATCCCAGTGCAGTCCCTACTAAAATGCTCAAGCCTTGAATAACAGTTCTCGCACCATGTCTGTAGAGTAGCAGGAAATATCAGTGAATCTTGCTGAGTACTTTGTTATTGTCATGAAACCCTACTGTAGGTACATTAGCTACTAGATGTGTACTGAGCGTAGAGTCATCAGAAAGAATTACTCAGTAAAGAGGTGCTCAAAATCAGTCTCAGTGAGTGTTTCCTCATCATGCGTCTGGATCATCAAGCTCCACCTTCTCCCTTCTGATCCTTGAATAAGGATCACCACTAAGATTTCCATCTATTCGGTCGGTGTCCTCACAAGATGGAAGAAGCAGGTGACCAACTCAAGACAATCCTAAACTATCTGGGGGTCAGTCTCACCCCTAAACCTGAGAGGTCTATACTTCTAGAACTCATGTAAGACACTGAGCCTGTATGAGTCCTCTATCAATAACACTTGTAGGAACTGCTAATCGATGGGTGATGGTAGCACGGGTGCACCACCCAGTGGGGCCATCTCTAGTATTGGTCCCTGCACTGATGCCACATCACTAGGTGTACCATCCTCATGGTCACACACCGAAATCCTAGCTAGCTATCTACGTGGAGGCATCCTGAAATAGATCAAGATGAACCATAGTCAATATATTATACCTGGTGAGATGAATCTGACTCATGAAAGACACGAGAATACTCTCAATTCCTATATTATGCATGTAACCTGTGTTTTCATATAGCGAGTAAAATGGCAGAATTTAGGGTCCTGATGTATGGATACGTCAGTTTCCGCACCGACACTAGACTCCCGGAGTCTGAAAGTATAACTCGAAAAATTTATCACTATTTCCCCTTAATAAAGCCACTGACCCTCGGTCCTTAAGGCAGAACCGACCACCTTTGATACCACTCTATCATGACCCATCCCCCAGGGCCAATGTCGTGACTACCCTAAGGTCACCTTCTAAAGTCCAGGGGCTGGAGACTAGTGCTAAAGGCATTATCTCATTACTTGGAGGCATTTTCATGAGTACCTGTGTGCACACACACACAAAGACCAGCCCAAAATGATAAAAATTAAAAATGTGTGCCACTAAGACAACCACTGAGAGTAACAGTACAAAAATAAAATTCAATTGGCCAGAATAAAATCCCAAAAAAAGACATGTACAAGCTCCTGAGGTTTGTATGCGGTAAAACCTACCTAAATGGTTGGTGAAGGGGGTTCCACCTGAATCTGTAAAACTATGCCTCATCTGTCGGATCTCACTGGGCACCGCCTGGTCCTAGAACACCAAGTTCTCTATCAAATCATTTTTCATCTTCATAAGACACGACACGTGTGGGCAGAGCCCATGCAGGGGTGAGTAACACAATACTCAGTAAGAACTCCAAAACCCAAAGATAATACCATAAAGGAAAGTGTGCACAAAGTAGACTTCCAAATAGGTTCACGAAGTGTATCCCTAATAAGTACAGTCAAGAGAGAGTCACTAGATTCATCTCACATTGGTATAAACTAAAGTATGAAAAGCAAGACTATCAGTCCTAAACACTGAACACCTTATACTACCGAGGTACTCATCCCCGATTAGTCACTTAGGCCGGCTGGGGAACCTAGACTCACTCGTCCCTTAGGCCTTCTTGGGAACCTAGAACCATTTGTCACTTGGACCTCCTAGGGAACCTAGACCCTCTCGATACTTAGGCCTATTGGGGCACCAGGACCCGCTCCTCACTTAGTCAGGCTGGGGCAGGTAGACCCGCTCATAGCACACTTGATTCTGGGAGAATCTAACCCCAATCCATCAATAGTATCTCAACATCCATGAAAACATACATAGATTATATCAAAAGGATTGCCTCATCATGTGGGTCCCAACTCTGTAAACGACTCATCAATCAGACGTGCGGTTTGGAAGTTACAATTTTTTTGTAAAAAGGGGTCGTTTGGGTCTGAGCTCGGCCTGAACCAACCCGACCCAGTTGGGTCTAGGATGAATAGGCCCGTTGGGCCAGGGGTCTAGCCCATAGAGTCTTCCAATGGCCTCGTCTTCATCTGGCCCAGCCCACACTTGCAGACCGATTTTCGCCCAGCCGGGCCGCTCAACGGCCCGGTTCTCCACTTTGGCATGGCTCGCGATGGTGGGTAAGTTCTGTCTAGCCAAGACACGGGGCTTGCCACATTTTTTCAATATCTGAAGACCACTCCTTAAACACCCTAAAGCTTTCCTGCAGGGTCACTACCATGATCTACTACTGTGGGATACGGCTCCCAGCCACGTCTGACCGAGTCACTTTCCAACGACCCTGATCCACCACCCATGGTGGCTGCCGCAGGTTCCATCGCCTACATCCTTCGAGTTAGCAGACCTTCCCATCACCTTTACCCTCCTATCCATGGCCGCTCCGCCACCACTAACCTTATGTGCCTGTGGTTGTTCACCCGGCGTCGTCTTCTCCCTCAGCCTCCTACCCGGGTGGACCCACCATTGTGGTCCTGCCTAGGTCAGATTACTGTCACATCATGAAGAAATAAAAGGATTGGGTGGAGTATAATAACATGAAAACAATACACAAAATACAGACAATTAAGTTTGTTCATATCAGTGTGATTCTTCCTTGTTATCATGTTTAACAAAGGATAATCAAAATATGAATTCAACTTCCTTTAATTTCCAACATGAAAATTCCCATTTCCCGTAAGGACGACCGATCCCTAGGTCAATATATTAGTGGAATGACCCATGTTTTTCATTTAGAAAGAAGAACAAGGTAATAGAGACTAGATAGAAAATCAATGAAAGGCATTGTCATTGGCTCTTTCAAATGATGTTCGGTTTCGGGTTACTTAGGAGCAGCATAGTGGCTGACCAAGGTCGTCTCTCAAAGGAGGAAGCAAATTAAAACAACTTCTTAAAGGTATTCTAAAAATAAAATAAATGAGAATAAAAACACTACTTTAAAGGATGGGGGGTTTATCATTTATAAATCTATAAGAAGTTTGCTGGAAGAATATTGCGTTTTTTTTTTAATTTTGAAATGAAAGTTGATTAACAAAGCACAACGAGAAGATGTTTTTTAGAAAACTATTTTTAAAAATTGTAATTGATCTAAATATACATCTTCATTTACTTATTAATAATTATCATTTAAATTAATATCCAATTAATTATTATCCCCTAATTTTTTAACCCTCGAACCCTACGGGAGTTAACTTAACCACAAAGATGAAATTACTTAAGCCCCAGGCTAGCTTCAGAACACGCAATCGCAACACCCTGCTTTGATTGATGTAATAAGGTTAGATTGTGGTTAGTGGTTAATTATAGAACATATCCACACTTTAAATTAGGATTAATTGAGTTTAGGGATTATATTTTAACTCTACAAACTTATCTTGTGTGGTCTTGTACTACCGATTAAGTTCGCGCTCTCACAATTTACACAAAATCTCAACCTCGTGTGATTTGTGCTTATTATTCAATTGCTTGATTAGTTTCATTTAAATTGAAAACTCAATTAATATATCATATTAAGTGAATTAAATTATCTCATTTATTCAAAATAAATTAATGAATAAGGCAAGAGGTAGATTGATTACTAAGAAAACTGCTCTTCTATGGGCGATGTAGTCATCGTAGAAACTGTTTGCATGTGAAAAGGTTTATAAAGGGTGAAATACAATAAAATCTTTACTCTTGATTCCATCCCAATTAGTAATATTAAGAGAAGAATAAATTTTAACAAAACATAAGAGAATATAAGAAATAAAAGAAGAACAAATAAGTTTATTAAACAAACAAAAGTATTACAACACGAAGAAGAAGAATGCTTCGTCGAAGGGTTCCTTGCTTCAAGAGCTACCCTTATTGAAATGGTTGGATAATTAGAGTGGATATACTTCTAATCTACCATAAACTTCCAAATTCACGTCCCAACCCATCCAATTGAGAAAAAACACTAATTTATATAGTGGAGGGGAGGTTAGATTACAAGTGGTTTCATGTGTGAATGGGGAAATTCGGCCAAATATTTTAATCCAACTTGCACCACCCACTTTACCTAAAAAACACATGAATCAACTCTCCTTCTATAAGGATGAGTTGTTTGAAATTTAATCCTATATCGCCTCTCAAAATTTGGGCCTAATACAATCAGGATGAAGAAGTTATGTCCCAAATATAGAACCCATGTCCATTCTGGTGTGTCCAACCCACCATTGACTTAATGGACCATTTACTCCATTCAAATGCACTCTTTAGCTCTAGTGTCCCCAATAAAAGTTGTAGAAAATTAAGTTAGGAACATTTTTACAAAATTTTAAGTTCAAATAAGTAATACTAAAATATTTATGTTTAGGAACATTTTTACAAAAGTTTAAGTTCAAATGAGTCATACTAAAATATTTATGTGTGAAATACTACAGTTCATTTTAAAAGGGTAAAACTGGAATTTTAATCAAATTTTCAAATGAATGATCTAATCCCAAATGGTTCATAAATGAATATATTTAGAAAAATGTGAGAAAATTATGTCATTTATTATCAATAAAATATTCAACAAAATAGTTTTTTATCAACACCCCCACACTTACCCTTTTTCACTCCTAGGAAAAACCTCATATCAAGTAAACATCAATATCAAATCAAAACAAATTTTAAAACACATATCCTTGAGATCCAAAAATTACACACCAAGAAACAAAAGATATCATGCCTCATAAAAAACATTATTTCAAGTTCTACATTTATATCATTCAATATATTTCCACTTCACTTATCCTCCCATGCACAAAACACTTACCTCACTATAATTTTCTCTTATCACACAAATGTCAATTTGTTAGCAATGTCTTTCTCATCCAAACTCATACAAGGGTAACCATAGGCTTTATCAATTAATAAATTGCCACCCAATATGAGTCAAGGACATATGTTTATCATGAGGACTTTTTAGGGGTTTTTTGGATTTTGGTTGGTAGGATTGAGATTTGAAAAATTCTGGGGCTGAATGAGGGGGGATTGACTCTTTTTGAAGCAAAATTGAATTAATATAATTTTCAATTAAATATAGTCTCATCCTCAATCCACATAGAATAAATTCCGGTTCATTATCATGAAAAATAAATGAATGTTCACACCAATCAACATTTCATCAGTAAAAATGTCAATCATCTCAAGAATGATTTTCTTGAAAGCTACAGATAGGCACAACTTTCTTCCTCTATTAGAAGCTCCAGAAAGGCACAACTTCAGTTATCATGAAAGCTCCAAAAAAGGAAAAACTTTCAATATAATTATTTTCTTCATTAGAAAAAACATATCTTAAAATTTTAATTTTCCACCCGAAGTATCACAAAATATTGTAGCACAACACAAGACAACTTCCCCACACTTAAGTTACACTAGATTATGCAATTTCACTTCAAGAGTTGGTTGGATAGGGAAAATTGGCTTGTAATGTGGCTAACCTAACAGGATTTTCATGGATTCTAAGGGATAAAAGGATTAAATGTTCAAACTAGGCCATTATAAAAAAGGATTATTTGAAATAGGGGCTTTAATACCAAACAAATTCCTCAATCATTTAAAACATAAGTACCTCAAACCCTCAAGTTTTGATAGGAATAAATCAAATTTTGGTTAAATAAAGCATGGTTTAGTTCTCTCAATAAGTGAGGTGAATGTGAAGAATTTGAAAATAATGGTTCAAAAGCCTGACAGGAATGTTATTTCAAATATAAAGACAGTGATATGTGGCATAAGATTCAAAATTCTGAGTACTTTTCATGAAATTATTAAATATTTGAACTTGAAACAAAGTTATTTTTAGCATTCATTTAAGCTTGCTTTCATGAGATAACTTTTTTAAATTATTGATATTAATTTAAAAATGGTGATGAGAATCATTTCAGCTCATAAGTTTTAAAAACACACAAAAAATTGAAAAATAAACACACAAATTTTGAAAAACACACAATTTGTTTTTGAAAATCATTGAAAAAACAGGAAAACAATTGAAATTACTAAACTAAAAGGTTCCTTCCCCCATAATTAAAATATTGAATTGTACTCAATGTGAACCCATGAGATGATATATGCAAATTAAATTTATAATTTTAAATAGGACAAAGAATAAAGAAGTGAAAGGGTTAGGAATAGACTCCTATACTCAAGTGATGATGGGGTCATGCAGTGTGAAGAAATCCACTACATCAGTAGGAAGTCCCTCACTGTATTTCTTCAAATGTTGCCCATTGACTATAAATATCATTCCAGTTTCCTCTTGTGCAATATCCAATTCACCATAAAAACACATTAGTCACAACATAAGGACCTAACCATCTGGAACACAACTTACCAGGAATCAGCTTCAGTCGTGAACTATAGAGCAAGAATTTCTCTCCAACTTGAAATTCTATTTTATGCATCATTTTTTCATGAGCTGCTTTTGATATTTCCTTGTAGAGCCTTGAGTTCTCATATGAAGACAATCCAATCTCCTCAAGCTCTTGAATTTTCAGCTTCCTTTGGATTCCATCTTGGCCCAAATCCATGTTGAATTTCTTTATAACTCAATAAGCCTGATGATCAACTTCCACGGGTAGATGACACACTTTCCCAAAAACAATCCGAAATGGGTATATACCAATGGGTGTATTGTATGTTGTCCTATAAGACAACAAAGCATCATCCAAGCACTTTCTCCAATCTTTCATATTTGGCTGCACGGTTTTCTCCAAAAAAAAATTCAACTCACGATTTGAAACCTCATCCAGGCCATTTGTTTGGGGGTTGTATGGTGTTGATGTTTTGTGTGTCACCCCATACTTCCGAAGGAGGGAAGGCAAATTCCAATTGCATAATTGTGTCCCTTGGTCACTGATGATGGCCTTCAATACTCCAAACCTGCAAAAAATCTGGGCTTTGACAAAGTCCACAACAACATGAGAATCATAAGTCCTGGTGGCCTTAGCCTTCACCCATTTTCTCACATAATCAACGACAACCAAAATATATAGGAAACCAAATTAACTAGCAAAAGGACCCATAAAATATATTACCCACACATTAGAAATCTCATAGAATAATATGAGTTGTTGAGGCATCTCATGTCTCCTAGAAATATTTCCTGTGTGTTGGAAATGTGAGAGCGACTTACAATACACATCAGAATCATGGAATAATCTAATACAATATAATCCAGAGTCTAAAACTTTCCTAGCTGTCTGTTGGGGTCCAAAGTCTCCACCAAATGCAAGTGTATGACAAAATTGTAGAACAGACTCAAACTCAGGATCAGGAACACACCTCCTAATAAATTGGTCACTACACAAGCTCCATAAGTATGGATCACCCCAAACATAAATTATTTACTCACTCTTTAATTTTTGGACTTGATGTTTCCTTAAATTTGCAGAGATTTCAGAGGAAACAAGGTAGTTAACTAAATTTGAATACCAAGGATGCGTACCTGAGATGGAATAAATATGCTCATCGGGGAAAGTGTACCGATGTGGTACTAGGTCCATGGTGTCATCCTCTAGTGTGTGAGTAAGCCTACTCATGTGGTCTGTCACCAAGTTTTTCGAACCCTTCCTGTCCTTTATCTCAATATCAAATTCTTAAAGAAGGAGAATCCATCGTATTAGACTAGGCTTTGTGTCTGGATTCTTCAGAAGGTACCATAGAGATGCATGGTTAGAAAAATAACTACTTTAGAGACCAATAAATATGAATTGAATTTATCTAAAGAAAATATGACAGCAATAAACTCCTTTTCCATGGTTGTGTAGTTTTATTGGGATGAATCTGGTGTCCTAGATGCATAGACAATCACATGTGAATGTCCCTCCACCCTCTGAGATAAGACAGCTCTGACCGCAAAGTTAGAGGCATCACAAATAAGCACAAAAGGAAGCTCCTACCGTGGGGTTTGTATGATTGGTGGAGTGGTCAAACACTTATTTATCTCATCAAAATAATTCCTTCAAGAATCATCAAACACAAAATCAGAATCCTTTTGAAGTAATCATGACATAGGGAGAGAAATATTACTAAAATCTTTGATGAAGCACCGATAAAATCCTGCATGCCCTAGGAAAGATCTAACATCACACACACATGAAGGATATGGTAAGAATGAAATAATATCTACCTTAGATCTATCAACCTCTATCCCATGTTTTGACACTACATGCCCTAAGAAGATTACTATAGGCTATGGATGAAGAGATCCTGGTCTTTTGGAGGATGTTATATGAAAATTTTGAAATGGACTCCTGCTTTTGACCCGTATGCTGAATCCCCAATTGTGCCTATATGGGTTAATTTCCCTGAATTTCCTTTGCACTTGTTTAAGAAAGAAGCATCATTTCCAATAGCTAGTTTGATTGGATGTCCTCTGAAGTTGGACTCAGCCACAAAGCTCTTATCTAGACCCTCTGTAGCGAGAATCTGTATTGAAATAGATGTTTCCCAGCATCTGCCAGACCAAATTTGGATTCAGAATGGAGATTTCGGTTTTACACAAGATGTTATCTATGAAAGACTACCTGATTACTGTTATAGTTGTTTTAGACTTGGACATTCAATGAAAAACTGTGTAAAGGATTCTGCTAACTCTAAAATCAGGAAAAATGTTTGGGTTGAAAAAGAGATGCAAGGTCATAAGGATATTGCTAATTCTTCTGGCTATAAGAATCTGGCAGAACCTAGTCTGAATACTGAATTGAATAATTTACAAGTTGAAGATAATCTAAATTCCGATTATGTTACCTCTGTTCTTGAAGTCACTGCCCACCCTCCTATTTGCATGGGTGAACCGCATTCATTGTGGATAGAAAAGGATAAAGGAAAGCAAATAGTTGTGTCTGAGCCCTCTAAAGATGTTTGCAAGGACGGAGAGGATGTAGATAAAATGGGTTTGAAGTTGCAAGCACCTGAATGTCAGCCTTCATAATTCGTTCAGGGTGGTCTTGATGTCTCCAAACAGCAAGAGAACCCTGTTCCTGACAAGATTGTGATTGCACATACAATCACGAAAGGAGTTTCACTTTCTGAAAATCAGTTTATTAGCAAGGGTAAGAAGGTGAATATTGAAATTCCTCAACAGGATGTTGATGAATCCTCCCATGTGAATTCTAGTAAGATCCCCATTGTGGGGAAATCTTTGCTTTGGAAGGACCAAAAAGGGGAAAAAACTATCGTGGACCCTGATCGTTTCGTCACTCCAATTCCTAGGAAGAATAGGAAGAAAAGGGGGAGTGCTGGCCATGAGAGAACCATCACCACAAGATCATTTGTGGCTAAGAGCTCTATTTTTGAGGTTCCTCCTCAGCCTTTCCCCTCTGAACCTCTACCTGATTACTCCCAATCCTCTGATTGCTCTGATGAAGATGTTCATGAAGGAGGCTGGAAGTTTCTATAAAGATGCATTTTCTGCTTTCATGAACTTTGATTGATTAATTCTGGGATGTTCTGGGTTCCTGTTTGAATCTTGAAGCTCTCCCTAGCTGTTTGATATGTTTTATTCCAGTTTGATGCATTGATTCTCTTCTGAAGTTTGCATTGCGATTCTACTTGAACTGTTTCAATTTTTTCTTGCATCTGTTCATGACCTGTTAAGACCCCTTTTAAAGGATTTGAATGGTTGCAGCCATTGGCTATGAGACTCCAGCTACATTTCTCTTATCTTGAATTTGGATCATCTATATTTCTTGAAGGATGCATCTGTTTTCATTGAAATGTCTTATAATGAAGGATACTGCATGTCTGGACTGTACACTGTGATGCTCCTGCAGTAGAGGTCATGGACTCTCATTGGATCTTATTCGGGCCTGTTTGAAGCCTTGATTCTCGTGTATACCTGGATAAAGATGGCATGCTTTTTCTGTTGCTGCAACCTAGAATGCTGCAGGCCCAGAGTGAATTTTTTTGTGAGTTTTTGTTGCTGTTTACCCATGTTGTCAAAGCTGTTTTCTGTTGGTCGGGTTCTTGTTTTCAGGTGGTGTAAACACATTACACCTCGTGTACTCGATGTAAACTTACCTTTTTTTAATAAATTTATTTCGGCATGGATTGGGCAACCAATCCATGTCACCTTCTTCAAAAAAAAGGGTTGGATTGAGTCTCTAGAGTAATAGGAACCTAAAAATATCCATAAAATCCATCCAAGAAACAATAGTGTGTTTTCCCAGCTAGTCTCTCAAGCATCTGATCAATAAATGGGGGGGGGCATGGTCTTTGTGAGTGGACTGATTTAGTTTCCTATAATCAATACACACACGCCAACTTTTTGTACCCTCATTGGAACTAACTCATATTTCTCATTTTTAACAACATTAACACCACTTTTCTTAGGCACAACCTGAATAGGACTCACCCACTAAGAATCTGTAATGGGATATATTATACCCGCCTCGAGAAATTTTTCAACCTCTTTTTTAACAACTTCTAAAAGGGTTGGATTGAGTCGCCTTTGCAGTTGCCTCACTAGTTTATCCCGATCCTCTAAAAGAATCCTATGAATGCAAATGGAAGGTATAATACCTGATATGTCATCCAAGGTCTGCCCGATTACCTTAATGTTCTCCCTCAAAAGATTAAAACATTTTTCTTCATATTAAAAATGAATATTATTATCAATTATAATAGGTAATATCTCACCACTCAACAAGTATGAGTATTTGAGATTTTGTGGAAATGGATTCAACTCCAATGAAGGGGGGAGGTGTATGGATGGAGACATTGAAGGAACTGAAATATGTGCACAAAGATCATCAGTATTAGAATAAAAATCATCACAATTAGAGAATAAAGCATCAAATCCATCAGCATACTCAATATCCATGTCATAATTAAAGTTCAAATGATCAGAATATGATTCCATTTCAAAATCAAATCTAAGAGAGTCTTGTGAGTTATAAATAGGTGTGAAAGTACTCTTATACATCAAACTTGAACCAATACTCATAATCTTTCTAAGAATAGGACAATCAAATTCCATGGGGTTTTTATTTGGTGGTTCAAAATGGGAGATAACAAATGCAGAATGGTCCTCTCAGGGGTACTTCATGGAGTCCATAACATTAAATATCACAACTTCATCCCTAAAATCCATGGAAAGTGTACCCTCATTGACATTTATGATAGTTTTTTCAGTTTTGATGAAGGGTCTACCTAAGATAATGGGATCATGAGAACTTACCTGGTTATTCTCCATGTAAAGAATATAGAAATATTCTAGGAAGATCATGTCTCTTACCCGTACAAGTACATCCTCAAGGACTCCTGATGGATATGATGTAACTCTATTCACCAACTGCACCACTACTCTCATCTACTTTAACTCACCAACCTGTAAAGAAGAGAATACAGAGTGAGGCATCACATTTATAGAAGCTCCTAAATCATAAAGAGCATCAGAAAAGTGAAACTCCCCGATGGTGCATGGGATGGTGAATGTCTATGGATCCTTGCCCTTTGTTGGCATTACTAGAGTTGGTGTAATGAGTGATAACACATTCCTTCCAAGATTTATCCTCTCATTTCCCTTGAGCCCTCTTCGATTGGTAAAAAGTTCTTTTAATAATTTCACATACCTTGGGATTTTCTTGGTGGATTCAAGTAGAGGAATGTTGATCTCCAAATGCTTGAATGTGTCCAAAACCTTTTTCCATCACCTATTTGTCCATATTCTTGGTTTATACAACTCTGTTTAGAAATGGAAGGGGTTTAGGAGGAACATCATCAACCTTTTTCTTACCTTTATCTTTCTCCTTGGATTGCTCATTAGTTGGTGTGGAATTGGGATTTTCTGAGGTTGAGGTGAATCTCAGTGGAATGGTAGGTACATATGTATCATTCATTTTATTCCCACTTATCAATGTTATGGAACTAAAATTACCCTTGGGATTTGGAGTAGGTTGGGAAGGTAGATTTCCATAATTCTTACTTACCAATTCATAGAGGGAAGTGGCAATCTGGCTCATTTGAGTCTTTAACTCCCTCAACTCTAAACCTTGACTCTTCAGCTCATTCTATTGATTAAGAACAATTTGTTTCAAAATATCATCAGTGTTAGAATCTACCTTGGTTTGGGGATTCCCTTGTTGTTGACTATTTGATTCTTGATCTTCAAATCACCTTTGGAGTTGTTGGAAACTTTGTTGGTAAGCTAGAGGCTGCTGGAAGTTTTGTTGAAAAGGGGGACTTTGTTGTTGTCTAAAGCCATACCTCATGTATGATTGATCCTTCCACCCTTGGTGGTATGTTGGAACAAAGGAATCAAACTTATTTTGGGGATGTGGTTGTTTCTACTGCTGATATGTTCTCCCAGGAAACACTACTGTACAATCTTCTATTTCTTGTAGTTCGGTGAAACAATCAGTTGGGTGGTTTGTTTTAGTTAAAATACCACATGGCCTTGAAGGAGGGGGTTGGGATGTCTTTTGAGCCAATACAATATGTCTCACCATAGTGGTCAATTCTTCTAACTTAGTATCAATCAAATGACATTCAAGAGAAGAAGGACTCACCTGATGTACTCCCATGACATGCGGTGTACCTCAATCACCAAATTGTTGAGAGTTTTGGGCCATCTTTTCATTAAATGCACGTCCAGATACTGGTGACTTGTCCACCAATTCTCCTCTAGCTGAATCATCCACCACTCTTCTCTCTATAGGTGTGATTCCTTCGTAGAAGTACTGGACGAGGAGTTGCTCACTGATTTGGTGATGTGGACAGCTTGCACACAACTTCTTGAATCGCTCCCAGTACTCATACATTGACTCCCCTTGTGCTTGCTTGATCCCCGAGTTCTCTTTTAGAATAGAAAGTGGTCCTTGATGCTAGGAAAAATCTCTACAAGAAAATACATTTCAAATCGTTCCAACAAATTACATCTTCGAGTTGTAAATAATACATCCAATCTTTCGCAGCTCCATCAAGTGAGAATGGGAATGCTCTTAGTTTGATTTGGTCTTCAGATATATTTCTTGGTTTTAGGGTTGAGGAAACTACATTAAATTCTTTAAGGTGTTTATTGGGATCCTCACCAAAGAGGCCATTAAATTTTGGAAGTAGGTGAATTAATCCCGATTTCAGTTCAAAGCCTGATTCAAGATTTGGGTATGCAATGCAATTTGGTTGATAATTATTATCAGGTGAAACCAATTCTTGAATGGTTCTATTAAGTCCATTTCCATTATTTTCAGCCATTGCTTCTTTTTTTTTTATGGTTGAATTTTAATTGCTTCCAATTTTAATGTTCTGAGAGTGTAGGAATTCTCCAACTAGTTGAATGTTGAAACTTCCCGTAGAATGAGAATGTCTAATTCGAGCCTGAAGGCTACGTTTAATCTCAGGGTCAAGATCTAAGAGATCCTTGGGATTAGTTTGTGTCATAAATAAAGTAAAAATGAAAATAAGGAAAGTGGGCCATAGTAAAATAAAAATGAGAAGTTTGAGTTGATGGTCCAAAAAGAAGTAGAAGAAAATAAAATAAGAAAAAAATTCAGATTGGGTAAATAATGAAGAGAAAAAAAGAGGAAGAGAATAAAATGTAAAATAAAATAAATACCTCTAATTAGTTTAAATAATTAATTTCCTCCCCAGAAACAGCATCAATTTGAAAGGTGTTATCATGGGTGCTTTCAAATGATGTTCGGTTTCATGTTACTTAGGTGCAGTAGAGTGGCTGACCAACGTTGTCTCTCAAAGGTGGAAGCAAATTAAAACAACTTCTTAAAGGTATTATAAAAATAAAATAAAAGAGAATAAAAACACTACTTGAAAGGATGTTTTTTTTATCATTTATAAATCTAGAATAAGTTTTCTAGAAGAAGATTACATTTTTTAAATTTTGAAATAAAAGTTGATTAACAAAGCACAACGAGTATATGTTTTTTTAGAAAACTATTTTTAGAAAGTGTAATAGTTCTAAGTCTACCTATTAATTCACTTATTAATAATTATAATTTAAATTAATATCCACTTAATTATGATCCCCTAATTTTTTAACCCTCAAACCATACGGGAGTTAACTTAACCACAAATATGAAATTACTTAAACCCTAGGCTAGCTTCAAAACACGCAATCGCAACACCCTGATTTGATTGATGTTCTAAGGTTAGATTATAGTAAATGGTTAATTTTAAAACATATCCACTATATAAATGAGGATTAATTGAGTTTAGGGATTATATTTTAACTCTACAAACTTATCGTGTGTGGTCTTGTATTACCGATTAAGTTCACACTCTCATAATCTACACACAATCTCGACCTCGTGTGATTTGTGTTTATTATTAAATTTCTTTCTTAGTTTAATTTAAATTGAAAACTAAATTAATAGATCATATTAATTAAATTAGAGTAGCTCATTTATTCAAAATAAATTAATGAAGAAGGTAATAGGTAGATTGATTACTAAGAAAACTACTCTTCCACGGGCGGTGTAATCATCGCAGAAACTGTTTGCATGTGCAAAGGTTAATAAAGGGTAGAATCCAATCACATTTATACTCTTGATTCCAGACCAATTATAAAGATTGATAGGATAATAAATTTTAACAAAACATTATATAAGAGAAGAAATAAACGAATAACAAAGAATTTTATTAAATAAACAAAAGTATTACAACCCGAAGAAGAATAAGGCTTTGTCGAAGGGTTCCTTGGTTCAAGAGCTACCCTTATTGAAATGGTTGGATAATTGGAGTGGATCCACTTATCATCTTCCCTTAACTTCCCAATTCACGTCCCAAACCCTCCAAATGAGAAAAAAAACTAATTTATAGAGTGGAGGGTAGGCTAGGTTACACGTGGTTTCAAGTGTGAATGGGGAAATTCGGAAAAATATTTTAATCCAACCTGTACCGCCCATTTGACCACCAAAACGCGCGAATCAACTCTCCTTTCATAATTATGATTTGTGAGAAATTTAATCCTAGAGTTTATTTCAAAATTTTGGCCTAATCTAAGAACTAATGAAGAAGTTATGGCCTAAATACATAACCCATGTCCATTCTGGCGAGTCCAGTCTACCATTGAATAATGGCCCATTTACTCCATCCAAATACACTCTTTAGCTCTAGTTTACTAAATAAAAGTTGTATATAATTAACTTAGGAACATTGTTACAAACCTTTAATTTCAAATAAGTCATACTAAAATATTTATGTGTGAAATACTACAGTACATTTTAAAATCGTAAAACTGGAATTTTCATCAAATTTTCAAATGAATGATCTAATCCCAAATGTTTCATAAATGAATATATTTAGCATAATGTGAGGAAATTATGTCATTTATTATCAATAAAATATTAAAAAAAATACATTTTTATAAATCAAGACCCCTTACCAGGAGTTGGATCGTTATTTAGTGAAGAATGGAGGTTGTTATGTCATCATTCGTCGATCCACAACTCTTGTCGATGGTGAGATCCTTCGAAGAGGAAGGAAGGAATGTTTTCATTGCCATGTAATTATTATATTTTATTTACAAAATGAAACAGTTATCTCATCACTTCATCGCATGAATTTTTTTTGGAATAAAATAAAATCTTTTAAGTTTATTTTATTTTTCCTTAAAAAAACCAAAAATTAACTTTTTCCCTTGACCCGTGCTGGTCAAGGTTAGGTCCTTGCTTGGGTAAAGTTGCCATTCTAGATGCAACAATGCCCTCGGATTTTTAATATGGGATCTCATTTATTAGTTTCCAAAAATGTGCCCCGTGTACTATTTTAAACAAACTAAAAAAAATTGAACATTTATTCTGGGATCACTGGGCCTCAGAATCATGTTTCGTCTGAGCGCCTAGTCTCGAAATAATCCCATAAATTTTTTAAAACAATTTACATGGAATTTCCATAATATTTAATTTCTTACCCTAGTTTATGAAGATATTTATTAAGTATGATGTGTCTAAGAAGGGTGCTAGTCAGTAAGAACCTAGTGGGAGATAATGTAGCTCACTTATGTACCAGTTTTCATGTTTCCTTGTTTCTAATGGCACTAGACTAATGCGGTCTTGATGAATCTATTTTTGTAATGTTTTAAGTATTCTGAAAAAGTGATGTAATGTACCTATATGTTAATACTGGGTTGTTATAGTTGGTATTAGAGAAAAGGTTTAGTTTACCTTTGGAAACTTGGATGAGAAAACCTTACTGATAACTTTAAGGACATGTCTAAGGATAAGTCTATGGATAAGGAAAATTATAGAAAAATGTCCTAGAATTTTGGTCATGGATAGATTGATTGGTTTCATAGAATTAAATCCATGTCTTGATACTATAATTGGATGTGGTTCTGGTGTAGATTTAACTAGGAGTAACAAATCTGACATGGAGTACCAGGCCTGACTCAGGGTAACTTGGTACATGATAATAGGACTTACTGCGCACCTGGTTTGAAACTCTCAAGGGATATGGTTTTGTAATTAAAAAAATATTCACAAATCATCATGAAGGATTTAAATATAATTTTGATAATAATAACCTAGGATAAACCTAAGGTGTCATATATTAAAGAAGGTGTCATAACATAGACATCCTTTAAGTGATTTTTCTTAATTATGTAGTTCCTCGTTATGATAACTATTTCTTACTCTATGATTTTGGTTTTAGTAAATGGATAGAACCCAAAAGAACTAAATTAATGGTGATTTAGATGGACAATACAGTGATTGTCCTCCGGAGAAACTGAATTCTATGGGATATAGAATAAAAAATCTTATTTCTATGCTCACACAGCTTTCTCAAGCTATGAATCATGGTGGACTTCTAAATGAGCAAAGGAGTGAACAACATTCTATTGAGTATTTCATGAGGTAACTCCCACCTTATTTCTGAGGCTCTTCTGATCCACTTGTTTCTGAACAGTGGATCACTACTACTGAAAATATATTCTCCATTCTCTAATGTTCCTAGAATGATAAATTCATTATATTTTTTATTAGTTAGAAGGAAAATCAATCTAGTGGTGGACTTTAATTAACAATATGAGGAAGAAATATGAGATTGAATCTAAGGATTGGGATGAGTTCAAGAACTTATTTTTCAATAAGTAATTTTCATTAATTCTTTATACAATTATGTAGAAATAGTTCCTTGAGTTTAAGAAAAGGGGCATTCATTCTGTTGGTACCTAAAAAGATAATTTCACAAGATATGTTAGGCATGATTCAGGAATTATCATCCAACCCAAAAGTAAAGTTGATAGTTTCTTCTATGGGTTAAAACCAAGTCTCATATGGGAATATTCCATAAGCAATTTTAGTATTCATGAATAAATTTTGTGTTGTGAAATCAAGGTTTAAAGAGAGGTTGGAGTCACATATCAATCCCATGATTTTGACAAGAAAAGGAATATGGAGTTTAGGGGAAACTCTAAAAACCATAAAGAGAGGAATATGAGATTTCCTTTATTCCCTAAGTGTGGGAACAAGTGTGGAAAAAATTTCCTTAAGAGGTCTAATAAATATTTTAAGTGTGGAAGGGAAGACCATCTGGTAATTAATTGAATAAGTGATGGAAAGATGTTAGATAATTATGTGAATGAAGAAAACGCAGAACAAAATACACCTCCCACACTTCAATGCTACAAGTGTATGGATAATGGGAATTATACTAACTAGTTCCCAAACCCAAGGGTTGGTGATGATGATCGACATCAGCAACCTATTAAGCCTAGGGACAAGGTAAAATATCATGAAATCACTATTTCTTATGAGGGGTGTGATAATAATGTGGTGAAAGTTTCACTTACCATCTACTCTAGAATTGCTAATGTCTTATTTTCTTATAGATCTGCCCACTCTTTAATATCTAAATAATTTGATAAGGGTGTTAAGATTACACCAAAATGATTAGATGTGGAATCAGAAGTGAAAACCCCTAATGGTATGATAATTTATTCCAAAGTCTATGATTCCTCTCTAGTTGATGTTTGTGGGGATTTTATTCCTGCAAATATTTTCATTCTTCCTTTGGTTTAATTTGATGTCATCTTTGGAATGGATTGGCTCTCTCTGCATAAATCTCACATAAATTTTTGAGGAAGGGAAGTTACGTTTGATCATTCAGACCTTCCTATTATCGTCCATCAATATGATGATAAGTATGAACTTTCTATGGAGATTACATTCAGTGTATGGGTCTTATTTCCCATTTAGAAGGGATATTTATCTCAAATGGTTGGAGATAATATCAGCATCGATGATATGCCCATTGTTTTGGAATTGGTGGATGTTTTTCCAGAATATTTTCATATCCTTCCACCAAAACATGAAGTTGAGTTCTCAATAGAACTCATACATCATTCAACACCAATTTCAAAGATTCCCCATAGAATGAACTTGATTGAGTTGTGGGAATTGAAGAATAAACTACAAGAAAACCTTGAAAAGGATTCATTTGGCCTAGTGTGTCACCTTGGGATGCACCTATTATTTTTTGTGAAAAATAAATATGTATCAATGTGACTCTTCATTGATTATTGTGATTTGAACAAAATCAAAATCAAGAAATATTATCATGTTCCCTCTATTGGTGATTTGTTTGATCAACTTTGTAGAGCTCGATACTTTTCCAATATTGACCCTCATTCTAGATATTATAAATTGATGCTCAAGAAGGAGGATATAACTAAGACGACATTTAATACATGGTATAGACACTATGAATATATAGTAATGTCATTTGGTGTTACTAACTCCCCTTCCATCTTTAGGGATTTTATGAATAGAGTCTTTATAAATTACCTCAATCAGTTTTTGGTAGTCTTTATATATGATATTATTATATATTCAAAAAGAAAGGAAGATCGTGAATACCACTTGATAATTGTACTAAAGTCCCTAAATAAGGAGAAATTATATGAAAAATTTTAAAATTGTAAGTTTTGGTTGTAATAGGTTCCATTTTAGGGTCACATAATCTCAAGAGATGGTATAGAAGTAGATCCATTAAGGATGGTGGCTATTGAATGCTGGCTCAAAACAACTATGCTGACTAAGATTCATATATTTCTTGGTTTATCTGGATATTATTAACAGTTTTTGGATAATTTATCATGACTATCTAATAATATGACCAAGTTAACTCATAAAGGTGTTAAGTTCCTCTGGATAGATGAATGTGAGGAAATTTTCAAGGAACCGAATAAAAGGTTGGCCAGCGCACATGTGCTTACATTACCCTATAGTGGAGAAGGGATTTTAATATATATTGATGCATACAATAATTTATTGGGATGTTTTCTTATGAATAATATAAAATGGTTATATCCAATGCCTCATGATAGTTTAATATTCATGATCAAAATTACCAAACTCATGATTTGGAGTTAGCAGTGGTAATTTTTTCATTAAAAATATGGAGGCATTATCTTTATGAGAAAAGTGTGATATATATACTGATCATAAAAGTTTGAAATATATATTCTCACAGAAGGATTTGAACATGCACCAAAGAATATTATTGGAGATAATAAAGGATTATGACTGCTCCATTCATTACCACCCTAGGAAGTAAAACAAGGTGGCCAATACTTTAAGTCGAAAGGATCACACTAACATATCCATAATGAGGATAAAAAAATATCCAATATTTCTAGATTTTCAAAGGATGGATCCAGAAATCCTGATGTAAGGGGAAAAATCTTGTCTTTCTCAAGTGAATGTTCAACCCTCTGTCCAAGTGATGATTAATTAGGTGTAGAAGGAAGATGTATAGATAAAAAAGAAAGTTAGAATTGTTCATGAGTTTATCCCTTTTTAGAATGTAATGATAAGTTTTAGGAATCATGTATGTGTTCCTTGGATCTGCTTTTGTGTTCAGAGGATGAGGTGATAAAGCAAGTGCTATTTCAAAATGCCTCAGAAGAGGAAGAGGCCAAGATGATGGGTCAAGACATTTGAATGAATCTAAGTGAGGATCAATATTCTTGGGTTGACAAACAGGACCTGATACTGGTTGGGGGTTTCAATAAGGGGTTCATAGGACTTGAAGAGTATATATAGTTATGGGATAAACTAACCACTACATTGGAGGTTCTTTTAAGTGAAAATCCACCCACTCAGGTAAAAACTATTTCCTGGAAGTTGTTCAGGGATATGAATTCTGGAATAATTATATTTTTCTTCAATGATGCTGCTTTAACCTTTTCTATGTAATACTTGGTTTTCCACTCTCACCTTCCTTGTTCCTGTGATGATGATTTCTCTCAGTTAGTGCAACTGGAGATGTTTCGGTGTTCTATTTGTTTCTTGTTACATGGATCTAATTCAGATGGGGTTTAGAGAATAAGGCTACCACTTCTTCATGGAACTTGGAGTGGAAGACTGAGAGGGTATGGCCTGGCCATCAGTTCTATGCCCATGAATCCTTGCACAGGACTGGTTGCCGAGTACTCATGCTTGTTGGGGGAATAATCTTGTGGTGGTTGGTGGAGTGAGGTAGGACATGTGTTGTTTGGGTTATTTTATGTTGTTTTTTTGGTTGATCTATTGGACTCGGTGGTTCTCACATCTCTGTTAAAGTGATTCAATAATCAAATAAAAAATAATTTTCAGTCATGTATGTGTTCCTTCCATCTGAGATTTGAAGAAGAATCTATTAAAGGAAGCTCATATTTCTTCATTCTCTATTAATCTTAGAAGTATGAAGATATATAGGGATTTGAAATAATATTTCTAGTGGAATGGAATAAATAGGGATATCACAGAGTTTGTATTTAGGTTCTTGTTAGGACAACATGTTAAGGCAGAAAGACAAAATTATTAAGGGGTGCTGAATCTGTTACCCATACCATAATAAAATTCAGAGAACATCACGATGGATTTTGTTGTTGGACTACCCAAAACCTCTAAAGGGTTTAATGATATATGGTTGGTAGTCAATCTCCTTACTAAGTCGACACACTTCATTGCTATCAGAGAAGATTTATCACTAGATTATATTTCCATGATATACATGAAAGAAGTTGTGAGTCTATATAGAGTACCACATCCCATTGTATCTAATTGGGATATGAGTTTTACCTCAAAATTTTGACGAAATCATCAGCAAGCACTTGATACAGAATTTAGTTTCAGCACTACTTATCATTCTCAAATGGATAGTCAATCTGAAAGAATAGTTCAAACCCAAGAGGATATGTTGAGATCTTGTTTGTTAGATTTCAAAGGTGGTTGTGATCAACACCTTACTCTAGTTGAGTTTTCTTACAATAATAACTTTCACTCAAACATTCAAATGGAACCTTATGAATCACTCTATGGGAATAAATGTAGAGCTCCAATGCATAGAGATTAATTTGGAGAAATAAATCTATTGGGACCTGATATCACTGGAGAAATTATAGATAAGGTTATATCCATTCAACATCATATCAACGAAGCTCAAAGTTATTAGAAAAGTTATGCTGATAACCATCGGCGTGATCTAGAATTTGAATTTGGTGAAAAGTTGTTTGTATGAATCTCTCTTAGGAAGAAGGTTATGATATTCAGGAAGAAAGGGAAACTAATCCCTAGGAATATCGATCCCTTTGATATTGTTGATCATATTAAGATGGTTTCCTATCAATTGTAACTTCCTCCAAATGTCTCTGAAGTCCATGATGTGTTCCATATACCTCTCTTGAGGAAGTATATACCCAACTCTTTACATATACTAAACTCAGAGGTTATATCACTGGAGAAAGATATTTCTTATGAGGAACAACGAGTTGAAATTTTGGATTGTTTAGAGAAAGTTCTACAAAACATGACCACACACCTGGTCAATGTTTTGCGGTGAAATCACAAGTTAGAGTAAGCTACATGGGAACTTGAGGATACGATGAAGAAAAATTATCCTCATTTGTTCATACCAAAATAACAAATTTTGAGGGTGAAATTCATTTTAGTGAGGGTAGAATGTAACAAACTGAGTGTTTATGGACCTTCTTTTTGAATGAATTAATTTAATTGATGTTTTTCAATGCACTAAGTCAAACATTCCTTTCACATGGCACCATCTTGGCGCACATTACATGCAACACCTAGTTTTACTAAACAACGATATATTATTAAAATATTAATATTTAACCAATCCATTAAGTTAGTGGTTATGAATAGTACTAACTAACTTATGAAAACCTATGGTTTAAATATTTATAAAATTAATTCATTGGTTACAATGAACTAATTGAATATAAAAGGAATATTTTTATAGAAAACTATTTTTATGTTCACAAAACTATTTTATCCTAATAAATTAAATTAATAACAATTAGTGAGTGATATTAATGTAACATATATAATATATTTTCAATAAAATATTTTTTATATTCATTTAACATATTTGATAGGAATAAGATAAGAACAAACCCAATTTTACGCATAAAAACCTATATATTTATTAAAGTACTTTTATATCCTTTTGATGGAGAACCTGCTTTCAATATAAATTTTGACACTCTTGTAAATTTTATATGTCAAAATAAACTTCATTTTTAAAATTTAAACATAATAATTAGGTTGACGTGAATTTTTGGTATTTTCTATGAAGATTCATTTGTAATAAATAGTGAAAAATACTGAAATTTAACTCAAAATGTGTTTTTATATAATTTATTTATAAGGTAAAATTTATTTTAGAGTTTAATTAGATAAAATTTTATAAATTTATCTAATTTAGTTCATTTTACTCAATTTCACATTGAAATTTGTTATAATAACCCAGAAAACTTTTAAACATTTTTATTTTAAAAACTCGCTTTGTCATCCCATCCGCAAGATTAAATTTAAATTAATTTATGCCACTTATGTGATTGAAATTTGAAAAAATATATTCCATATTTGAAATAATCATAATTTATAATATTTAATTAGTTCAAATATGTTTTTGACCAAAAATATTGGTGAAGTTCATTAAAATTACTTACAATGATTAAGATCAAATTTATCTTAACAAGGGACTAAACCCAAAACTCAAGGACTAATATGAGCTAGAAACTTGTCCAAAATCCATTGGATGAAAAACTTTATACCCTATCCTTCCTTTTCTCAACTTTGTACCATTATTGGATCCACTTTTAATAAAAAAATGTGGGTCGGGTTTCCCTTTTCCATAATATTTCAAGAGTGCCACTCCTCCTCCACTATAAAAGTCTCATCTCTTCCCACTTCCACGCTCCTATAAAGACACTTATGTTCATACAAGATAAGTATAATTACATCCTAAAAATATCTAACTTACTTATTAAATCCTCCCTTTGGGTAGAAAGCAATACAAGGAATCCCTTTGGTGAAAACCAAAAGGAGTTACCCAAAGAAGAGGTAACATCCACCCTCAAGCTCCTTTATCTTATTTTTATTCTCCATCCAATCCACTCTTCTTATTACATTATTATTAAATAAAACCAATATAATAAATATAACGATATGTTTTTATGATAATATTTATACCTACACATACACACACATCCATATAATGGGTAATGAACATACTGTTTATGTGTATGAAAAACTACTGCCTCACAAAACGATGACTGCCCATTCTTCCTTTACCACCTCTCATGGTGAAAATTATGATGTAAAATCTATTTTTATATAATATATATGATATTTATAATGTCTTTAATCTTTTTTTAATACTTTTACAACACATATATTTATACTTTTCATTTTTTGTAAATGCGAAAATTTTGTTTGAGGAAGTGCGGACTACCGCCCCCTCAAAACAATGTGATTCATTCACACACTACATGTAAGGATGTGTTTAGGGAAATTATATGATATATATGATATAATACTTCTACTATAATAATGATCTATATACATATATATACACTTATATTTCATTTACTCTCTTTCTTCCAATATTACAATAAAATGGAAACAACGTTTATGCGTATGTACGACCTACCGTCTCCATGAATGGTGTATTCTATTTAATACTTCTATGTTCTATAGATTATTATTATAAAAATATAATGAATATTAATGATATTTATATCATGATTTAAATTTTTGAAAGCATGATATAAGTATAAGTACCAATGATACAACAAATTAAGACACATGTGAAGAACAAAGCAAATATTACCCGAAGTGAAACCTTAACATAGAATTGTTAACAACCAGGTAATATATGGTCATAATCAAACCATATATGATACTATATATAAGAATATTATTCTGTAAAAATATGTATAATAAACTTAAATTTATTATATAGGAATCTTGTATGACTACAAAGAGATTCAAGACACAAGGTAAGGGAATTTTATCCCACTTTTTATATTCGTGAGATACATGACATGTTCACCACTATTTTATTTTTCTATGGTGTATATACTAATCACGAATGTATTATATGATTATTATTATTAAATTTATGGGTATTTACATATAAATTATATGTTATTTCTTTAATGGGGTTTATGTTTCAAAAAAAATTAGGATTATTTTGTAATTTTTACTGGAAAACAGTTTTAAAATGGTTTTCAATCTTTATTATAAGTTTCAAGGAAAAAGGTTTTCAAAATGTTTTCAATATTCCATTATAAATTTTCAAGTTTATTTTAAATAAAATATTTTTCAAAATTTTTTAGATTTTAAAAATCATTTTTTAAAGAAAAATGATATTTTACTCAAGATATTTTTTTAAAATATCTTTCAAAATTATTTCTCATCTAAGATAACATCCACTAATGTTACTCATGCATTTATTGGAAATGATCTAATGGTTACATTCATATTATTTCTCTGAATAGTTTATTCTTGATGTCATGGCCATTATGAAACTTGTTTCTCTTTCATGGGTTATATGTTTATGAAATATGCTTTTCTTTCATAGGTTATGCTTTTGATGAAATGATTATGTAACTTGTATCTTTTTCCACAGGTTATGGTATGATTACATGTTTATGATACCAATTTAATTTCATGGGTTATGATATGATTGTTTTTGATTTTTTGGAACATGTATGTATGATTTAATTATGAGATGGGTGGGACTTATATGACTCTCCAATACATTGGGTAAAGATTTATATCTCATGGTATAGATTGAGATAGTCTTGGGAGTGAACCTTGACTACTAAGATAGCCATGGGAGTGGACCATGACTACCAATATGGTATGAGGAGTGAATTCATGATACTAAGATGGCCATGGGAGTGAACCATGACTATCAGGATGGTATGAGGAGTGAACACATACATATAATTTGGTTTTGGCAGTGATGCATTGGCTACAATGGAAATCATATTATATGCTTATATGTTTACCGTAATTCCATGTTTTATTACTATGTTATGATTTCATGGATTATGTTTTTTATAAACTTATGATTCATATCTTATGAACTGTAAAGCTTTATTCCATGATTCATTTTTATGATCTTTGATATGCAGGGTATGATATTCAAATGTTTTGATCACGTTATCATACTCCTATGCTCATGTTTATGCTTATATGTCTCCCTTATTTACCATTTCTAAGAATATGAGCTCATCCCTTTTTATGTTTCCTTCCCTAGGTTATTAAGATCTGTATTATGTATGATGTGTCTATGAAGGATTCTAGTCAAGAATAACCTAGTGTGAGAAAATGTATCTCACTTATGTATCAGTGTTCATGTTTCCATTTTTCCAAAGGCACTAGACTAATACGGCCTTTGGGTTTATATTTTTGTAATGTTTTAATTATTTCAAAAAAATTGATATAATTTCTATGTATGTTAAGATTGGGTCATTATAGTTTCGCTCAAAGAAAGATGATAACATCGTTCATGTATGTGTGGACTACCACCTTCATGAAACAATTTGACTCTCTTTTCTTCACCACACCACATGAATGATATATATAAGAATATTTTAAGAAATACTATGATATTTATGATATTATGATCATTATAGAAATTTAAAATTTTACTCACCTCATTTTGAAAATTATCATTGAAAAATGGAAATGTAACTCTTGCATCCGTACAGCCTACCATCTCCATGATTGTAACATACTTCATTTCTCAAAACCATATTTCATGATTGGTCTTAAAATTATAATTTTTGTATAAATATGTTAATTATTTCATTATTATCATTTTGGAGATGATGCAACTATATAATATTCATAAGAACCATAACATTCATGATAAATATCGAATGAGAAAACAAGGAAATTAACACATGAAACAATAAAAAAATGAAATATTGTTACGTAATGGGCGATAATATGTTATAAAAGGATCATATATAATATTACTGTACAATCTCACATTCCTTTGTAATTTTTAAACTTCTCTTGAAAAAGTCACTTCCTTGTAATCATCTTTCATTATACAAAACATTTCTCTTAAATATCCATATTATTGTATAAATGATATGATTATTTCATTAACCGTATACTATTTTTACATATGGTGTTTAATTTGATATTTATTTGATTAACTATTGAAATATTGATAAATCTATATCCTTTACTCAATACAGATATGTTAGGAAAAAAATCCCCCAAGGTAACATTGCAGCATTTTTTGGTTAGTTGTGTTTGTTGACAAAGTAGGTATTATTGGTGAATTGTTGAGTTCCAGAGATTTTGTACACAATCCATGTTGAAAAAGAACCATGATGAAGGAATGGAAGATCTAGAGGTGATACAAAATAACATACATTATGTGGCACCATTTTCCAGTGTCTGCCAAATTTTTAGGGACTAAAATTTGGGATTTGGTGAGAATCGTGAAAAGTGTATTTCCTTGAAGATATCATCAAAATATGGAAAAGGAATGAGTTTCATGAATATGCGATTCATGAATTTTATTTCTCAAAGATATGAAGAATGTTGATGATGTGCTCTGCGATTACGACCATCTTTGGGAACAGCAGAGGTGAAGAGAACTGCGAGGGAGCATTGTGGCGATGGAGAAAAGGAATTGATGGAATGATCTGTGGTTATGAAGAGATTTATGATCTAAAAAATGGCGTGGTTCTTTGTGATATAGAGATAATTTTAGGAGAAATTTCATATCTTTACGATTTGATCTGACATGGTGTTGAATTTGCGTAGAAGGTTCTCGAGTCGGTGGAATTGGTTATAAATATGTCCCGACCCCCTTGAGAAGAGTAGATAGTTTTTCAAGAAAAATTTGAAGATCTTGAATTGAAAAGGAGGTTTGCGAAGGCAGTGTGCTTTGCGAAAGGAAGGAGCTTCATGGTGGCTAATGTGGCTCTGTGAAAGAGGTGTGTTCCGTTTTGGCTCAGTGAGCTTCATGAAGGAAGATGCTTTGTGATAGATTGAGCTCTGTGACAACCTAAGCTCTGCAAAGTCTTGAGATCTGAAAAGTCTTGTGCTTTGCGACACGGTGAGCTCTATGAAGGTGTGTGCTTTGAAAAGAAGAAAGGAATTCATGAAGGCTTGTTTCATCTTTGATAAATTGGAAGCTTCAATAAGTAGGGATATTTGTGAATTTATTTCCAAATATTGTTTCCCATTGATCAGTGGAAAAGGGGTGCTCCTTAATGGATGAAATTTGGACTTCAACAGAGCATCTACATATAGTGAAGGATTCATTCATTAGAGATAATTAAAGGGCCAACAAGTCTTTAAACTATGAGTGGATCATATGAAGAAGTAGTGAGCACAATTCAGTTGAGAGAGAAGTGAGCTTTCATTTGTGATTGGTTGTAAAAGAGAAGGGATAATAAGTTCACTCCAAAAATTGTAAATAGCAGTGTGCTTATAGTGGATTTGGTAGATCGGCACATTGCCAGTGTATGCTCCTTGGACGTAGCCCATTGAGGGTGAACCAAGTAAAATTTTAGTGTCTTGTTCATTCTTTAATATTTGTTCATACTCTCCAATGGTAAGGAGAGAGAAGAGAGTTTTTTCTAACAACAAAACAAGATCAAAAGGGGCAGTTATTTTTTCTATCATACCCTGATTCACCCCCTTCTTAGGTTATCTAGTCTAGTGGACCTAACAAGATATTTTATTGCAAGGTACATTGTTCATGAATTTAATTGATTATTTGATATATGAGGAATGATTAAAAATATAGGTGCCAGTGGGGTCCAATTATAAATATCCCCATGATGCATCGACAGTTCTCATGATATAAACCAGTTGGCCAAATTAGATAGATTTTTACCCAATAGTGTTAAAATATCATTAGGATGGATCTTGATGGTAGATATATCATGTTCCTGAGATATTATTTCTAATAATTAAACATCTCCTTCATTGAGTATTTAGTTGTTATTATTATCCATGAAATTTTTTCTTTGATATTATATTAGGATTTATTTCATTCATAGTTATTGATTAAATGGAATGTGTTTCTTGTTATTTACCTAACCATATTGATTATGAATTATCTTATCATGTTATTCAAGTTATTTAAATGGAATGTGTGTTCAGTTATTTACCTTTCCATATTGATTATACTAATTGATTCATGATAGCCTCCATTGTACTTAAACCTTACTGAGAATTTGATATCACCCTTATTTTGTTTCCTTTCTTAAGGATATGAAGAAGAATTTTTGGAATGAGTTTTCAAGGATGCAGTTCATTTTATTTTGTTATTTATTATGTTTTACTTTTTATTCCCAATATAAAATGGGTATCATGTATGTATCTGGTTCTCCAAAACTTCTAAATTGATCAGTGCTTCTATATTTGAACTTTTGTATCTATGCTAATGCAATAAAGTAGACACCAGCTCTGAGATACTGAGGTTGGGTTCATTAGAGACAAGGACATAAAATTTCATTAGTAAGTACCTATATTTTCATGATAGGGAGATCTTGGATGTGGTGTGGTTAGATAAGTTGATATTATTTCACATATATTTGTAAGTCACTCTAGTAAATATGAATATATTTGTTGTTAAGAATAGAATAGGTAACTCCTCACTACTTTCCCATTCAATCAATCTCATCACTTTTGTTGAACCCTCTGGGAGAATTAGTTGAACTCATATTTTAATAATCCCAACTATGCTCAATTATATTTTAATAATCCCAATTATGCTCAATCATATTTTAATAATCCCAATTATGCTCAATTATAGTTTGATAGTTCCTATATTAATTAATGATAAATTACTTAATTTAGTATTTCTGTGCACCATGCACATATTCATATATTACAATATTTATATTATCTTCAGAGAATTTGGTTACTGAATGGATATATATTCTAACTTAACCCATTCTGCCAATAGAATGCTTAAACAGAAAAGTGGCTACCGATACAGACAACCCACCATTATGCAAGCCTACCGATACAGACAAGTCATTGTTATGCAAGCCTACTAATACAGACAAGTCACCGTTATGCAAGCCTACCGATATAGACAAGTCATTGTTATGCAAGCCTACCGATACAGACAAGTCACCGTTATGCAAGCCTACCGATACAAACAAGTCACCATTTTGCAAGTTTACCGATACACAAGGCTACCAATACATCAAGGCTACTGTTACACGAAAGGTCACTGCTATATTAAGTCTACCGCTACCGATCAATTCTATCGATAGACATGAATCTTACCGATAGAAAGGCTACCGTTATACAAGAGGTTACCGATAAAAAAGACTTACCGATACACAAGGCTATCGATATCCAAAGCTACCGTTCTAGAGAATCCGACGCTGCCTTAATTTCTTTATCTTTATTTAATCTAACCAACGGTCATATCAGGTATATTTTAATGCTCTTTCATTTATTTAATAAAGGTTGTTGGATGTCAGGGAATCGTACCTCGAACCTGCAAAAAGAAATCATTTCTTTTGCCGAAGCTCGTGCCATAAATATAAGAAGTCCATGTTGCTACAAAGTGATAACATAGAAGAGACAGAACATACATACTAAAGTAATATACACGTGACATACACAAGAAGAGATCATACAGATATACATGCACGACCAAGAAGACACAGAAGCGCATACACACTACCGCTTACTCAAGAAGAGATGTGTACATTCATGAGGACTTTGAAGAACTTCATCAACTACATTTTCACTATCTCTGAACCTGGATGTCAAGAAGAAGACACTCTGTTTTTCAAAAAAAAACAAGAAGAGGACTCAGAACAATTTCTGATCAATTCGAAAAAGTCTAGAGCTACACTGCAATCACTAGATCCATTCTAAACTCTATATCTTGCTCAGTGATTTATTATTTACATTACGAGTAGTGTGTATAATCAGTTTTTATTTACACACATACTGTCTTCTGAACCTTAACTGGAGGATCTTTAAATACTCATTCAGACTCCTTACATCTTCTATTTCCCACTGTGGATAGTGGTAGAGGTCGTATGTGACCTGGACAGCTGTATTTGCTGTTGTTTTTGTTTCCCAGGAAGAACTGTGGTAGATGTATTTGACCAGGATAGTTGTAAACTATTGTGAACCCCGATCCAGGGTGTGGATAAAATTTATATAAATTGTTTAGAGGACTAAGTCTCGGCTTGAGACTTAACCTCTTGGTTATATCTGCTGTGCTTTATTTAGTTTTATCTAAAACCTTTTATTCCACTGCTAAGTGCTTTAAAACTTAAACTGTTTTTCAAAGTTACTCTTATAATTGGATTAGAAAGTTTTTGCATTACTTTCAAATCATTAGGTTAGTTTCAAAATCTAATCTGATCTTCTGATTAGATTAACTGGGAATTAATCAATCGCTTGAGAACCTAACTGAAAGTTTGCTTTAGTTCAAATTCACTACAATTCAATTAGTATTTTAAACTGGGGGATTTTAGTAAAGGATTTTAAACAGAAATTTTAATTGGAACTCAATTCACCCCCCTCTTGAGTGTCCACTCTGACCAACATTTGGTATCAGAGGCTTAAAATATTTTCTGAAGTAATCTGTTTTTCAACTGTGATTTTAGTTGTATTTTAAAGTTCTTAAAATTTCTGTTATTTCTAAATTTTTATCTCTTTAAATTTTCTATTTTAACCAAGTTATCATGGATAACAGAATTGAAGTTGTTGCTACTAATAGACCACCATTTTTCAATGGAAACAATTATTCTCAGTGGAAGATTAAGATGAAAATTCATTTAGAAAGCATGTGTTTTGATATTTGAACTGCCATAGAATCAGAATATAAAATTCCTGCTACTGTTAGATCTACTTGGAATGAAGCTGTTAAGACAGCTGACAATAATAATTGCAAAGCTATGAATGCTCTGTATTGTTCTTTATGAGATGAGGAATTTAATAGAATATCTGCTTGTAAGACTTCATATGAAATCTAGGATACTTTAAGTGTTTCTCATGAAGGAAAAACTAATGTTAAGGAAATGATATTGAACACATATACTATTAAATATGATAATTTTAAGAGGAATCCTGGTGAACCCATTTCTGATATGTATCTCAGGTTTAACAAAATTGTCAATACAATGATCTCACTGGGAAAAGACGTTTCATCAAAGGAGCAGATCATGATAATTTTGAGATGCCTACCTGAAAGATGGAGGGGAATTTCTATTTCAATTAGAGAATCTTGTGATATTAGTAAACTGCCAGTCAAAGAACTTATTGGATAGTTGATGATGTATGAAGAAGAGATTAAGGTAAATAAAGAAGAAGAAGAAGAACCAAAAATTAAGTCAGTTGCTTTCAAGACATCTACATCAAAGAATAAGGATAAAGAGAAAATTCAGACCACGATTGATAGCTCAAGCTGTGAAGAAAGTGAAAGTGCATCTGACAGTGATGCAGAAATGGATCACATAGCCAGAAGATTTAAGAACTTTTATAAGAAAAATAAGTTTTTCATAAAATTAAATTACAAAGTAAAGTATGACAACAAGGGTCACTGAAAAAAGGACTGGAAGAAATCTGAAAAATCTGATGAAGTTGTCTGCTATGAATGAAAAAGAAAAGGACATATAAAAGCAGACTGTCCAAAGTTGAAATAAAAGAAGAAGTATGAGTATAAGGACAATAAGTATAAGAAAGCCATGAAATCTACTTGGAGTGCTTCTGAGGATAGCTCTAGTGAATCTGAAGCCTCTGAAACTGAAAACAGAAATAATGAAAACATGTGCTTTATGACAAACACTTCTGAGGTAACATCTGAAACTCCTGCTTTAAATTCTTATTATTCTGGAGATGATTCTGATTCTGAAAATATGTCAATATCTAAACTGTTTGAATACTGTGATATGTTGGAAGAAACCTGTAATGATCTGAAAGACAAATACAAAGGTTTAAAGAAACAGTATGCTTTAACTGTTAAACATAAATCTGATCTTGACATAGAAATGGAAAAGAATGCTCATTTGCTTAAAGAAAACACTAAACTGAAATTGTCAAATGAGAAACTTAGGAAGGATTTAGAAAAGTTCACAAATGGAAAAGATGCTCTTACTCAAATTCTAGGAAAGAAGATTTCACCTAGATATACTACTGGTATAGGATACTAATCTGGACAAAGAAAAATTACCAAAACTAGATTTATTTCTAAATTTGGACAGAATGTAGATAGTTCTAGTTCTAGAAGTCCATATGCTTCAACTAGTTATATTCATAGTTACGGATCTAATAAAGTTTATCTTTCAAAATCTATCGATTCTACAAATTTTATGAGACCCATAAGACAAATTTGGGTACCTAAAGTTTTATTAGCTAACCTGTCTGGACCCAAGAAAATCTGGGTACCAAAATCATTTCCTATCTAAATCTGTTTTGTAGGGAACCTGCTTAAAGAGCTCCTGTAGAAAGACTTGGTACTTAGACAGTGGATGTTCAAGACATATGTCAGGAATCTTCTCATGCTTTAAAATCTTAGTCAGAGTTGATGAAGGTTTTGTCACTTTTGGTGATAATTCTAAAGGGAAAATCATCGGCTTAGGCCAGATTGGTAACACTAACTCAGTATTAATTTCTAAAGTTCTATTTGTTGATGGGCTTAAGTATAATTTACTAAGTATTTCTCAGTTATGTGATGATGGTTTTAATGTTAAATTTGAAAATTATTCTTGCAATGTTTTTAATTCTAAAAATGCTTTAGTATTTTCTGCTTTGCGAAATGAAAATGTCTATGTTGTTGATTTAAATTCTTTAGCTATGAAAAATATTACTTGTTTAAATGATTTTCATAAATATTCTTGGCTTTGGCACAGAATATTAGGAAACTGCAATGTACATTCACTTAGAAAACTTACTAGGAAAAAATTAGTTAGAGACCTACCAAAACTTGAGTTCCCAGCAGATAAAGTTTGTAATTCCTGTCAAAAGGGAAAGCAACATAAAGTTTCTTTTAAATCAAAGAAAGAAGTGTCAACTTCTCAACCTCTCGAGTTGGTTCACATGGATTTGTTTGGACCTTCTAGAGTTTCTAGTTTAAATGGGAAGCACTATGTCTATGTTCTAGTAGATGACTTTTCTAGGTATACTTGGGTATATTTTCTAGCTTAAAAAAGTGAAGCTTGTTCTTACTTTGTTAAATATTCCAAGTTTTTGGATAACCTTAGTGGACTTAAGATTAAAACCTTGAGAATTGATCATGGTCGTGAGTTTGAAAATCATGAGTTTGAATCTTACTGCTCACACAATGGCTATAGTCACAATTTCTCTGCCCCTAGGACACCTCAGCAAAATGGTGTAGTAGAAAGGAGGAATAGATCCCTTCAGGAAATTTCCAGAACCATGCTCAATAAATATGACCTACCTGTTTATTTTTGGGCTGAAGCTGTCAATACAGCTTGTTATATTATCAATAGAGTGTTGATCAGACCTGTTCTTAAGAAGACCCCTAATGAGTTGTGGAAGCATAGGAAACCTAGGGTTAACTACTTCAGAGTTTTTGGTTGCAAAGTCTTTATTATTAATACGAAAGATAATATTGAAAAGTTTGCATCCAAGAGTGATGAAGGAATTTTACTAGGTTACTCTATTTCTAGTAAAGCCTATAGAGTTTTCAATAAGAGAACCAAATGTGTGGAGGAATCTGTTCACATCAAATTTGATGAAACTGATCCACATGAACCTAAGACCTCTCTTGAAAATCTTGAAGATGATCTCTCTATTTTGAACCTTAATGATAAAGACAGTGGACCTATAGTTAAAACATCCAGTTCTGGAAATTTTTTAGAACCTGCTTCTGTTGACTCCCAACCTATTGATGAACCTGAAATCTTTAGCCCTATCTTTTCAAGACCAACTAGAATTCTAAAGAACCATCCTTTAGATGTTGTTTTAGGAAATCTAGATAGAGGAACATAGACTAGAGATTATTTAAGAAATCAGGTTGAACATCAATCCTTTCTTTCACAGTTAGAACCTAAAAATATCAATGATGCTATCAATGATGAATTTTAGGTAATGGATATGCAAGAAGAACTAAATCAATTTGAAAGAAATAAAGTCTGGGAATTAGTAGAAAGACATAAGGACATTTTAACCATAGGCACAAAGTGGGTGTTTAGAAACAAAGTTGATGAATCTGAAAATATCATTAGAAACAAAGCTAGACTAGTTGCACAAGGTTACAATCAAGAAGAAGGAATTGACTATGAGGAAACCTTTGCACCTGTAGCTATATTAGAGGCAATTAGGATCTTACTTGTCTTTGCATCACATCTGAATTTCAATTTATATTAAATGGATGTGAAAAGTGCTTTTCTAAATGGTTTTATTATTGAAGATGTTTTTGTAGAACAACCACCTGGTTTTTCAAATCCTCACTTTCAAAATCATGTTTTTAAACTTTCTAAAGCTTTATATGGTTTAAAACAAGCTCCAAGAGCTTGGTATGAAAGACTTACAAATTTTCTTACTTCAAAAGGATTTACAAAAGGAATTGATGATCCCACTATTTTTATAAAAAGAATTTCAAAATATGTTTTAATAGTATAAATATATATTGATGATATTATTTTTGGATATTTTAAAAATTCTTTATGTACTGATTTTTCGAAGGTTATGCAGAATGAGTTTGAAATGAGATTAATGGGAGAGCTTAAGTACTTTCTTGGATTTCAAATATTTCAAACTAAAGATGGTATTATTTTAAATCAAAGTTAATATACTAAGGATTTATTAAAACGTTTTGGTTTGGATAGTATTAAGGGAAGTGATACACCTATGAGTACCACATGTAAATTGGATATTGATGAAACTAGAAAACCAGTAGATCAAACAAATTATAGAGGTATGATTGGGGGTTTACTCTATCTTACTGCTAGTTGACCTGATATTATGTTTAGTGTATGTATGTGTGCTGATTTCAAGTTAACCTTAAAGAGTCACACTTACTTGCTGTTAAAAGGATTTTCAAATATCTTAAATATACTTCTAATTTGGGACTGTTTTACCCAAAAGAACAATAATTTGATTTAATAAGTTATTCAGATGCTGACTTTGCTGGATGCAAGTTAGATAAAAAGAGCACATCTGGAATATGTCATTTACTTGGAAACTCCCTAGTATCATGGTGTAGTAAGAAACAAAACTCAGTTGCATTATCTACTGCTGAATCAGAGTATATAGCTGCTGGTAGTTGCTGTGCATAGATTCTGTGGATGAAACACACTTCATTGGACTATGGATTTGATTTTAAACATGTTTCAATTAACTGTGATAACACTAGTGCGATCAAAATCTCAAATAACCCTGTGTCTCACTCTAGAACCAAACACATTGATGTTAGACACCACTTTCTAAGAGATCATTATCAAAGAGGTGGTATAACTCTTGAATTTATAGGCACTGAACTCCAATTAGCTGATATTTTCACTAATCCTTTAAGTTCAGAAATATTAAGTTTCATTAGACACGGATTAGGAATGATAACTTACTCTTAAAACCGTTAGATAAACCTCACTGTTGGATAAACCACACCGTTAGATAAACCTCACCGTCAGATAAACCTCACCATGAGATAAACCTCACCATCAGATAAACCTCACCATCAGATAAACCTCACCGTCAGATAAACCTCACCGTCAGATAAACCTCACCGTCAGATAAACCTCACCGTCAGATAAACCTCACCGTCAGATAAACCTCACCGTCAGATAAACCTCACTGTTAGATAAACCTCACCCCGTTAGATAAACCTCACCATTAGATAAACCTCACCGTTAGATAAACCTCACTTTTAGATAAACCTCACCATTAGATAAACCTCACCGTTAGATAAACCTCACCGTTAGATAAACCTCGCTGTTAGGCTAAACCTCATCGTCATACCTCACCGTTTAAGGACACCTCACCGGTACATCTCTCATGCTGTTTTAAATTTTCATATTAAGGCTGAGAATTTGAATTTCTTTTTAATATAAGATTTATTTTATATGTTAATCCTAAATGATATTAAACCCAACTCTATACATCACTCAATCACCGCAAACCCGTCTATTCGAATCCCTCCTACCTAGACCTCTCAAGTTCGCAAAACCCTAAGCCTCAGAATCTGAAATGGCCCGTGTGAAGAGACCCTCAGTGGATGAAGGGAGTGATGCGCCGCAAGCTAAGAAGCAGAAAGTAACCAATGTTGGTGCTAGTGGAAGCAGTAGAGATGTTGTTCGAAGGAATCCTATGAATCCACATTTATCGAAGCGAGAAATTGTAGTGGAAAAGGAATTATGTGCGGAATGGATGCTGGAAAGAAAGTCCTTGATTCTGAAGGTTTTACAAGAACAAGGATGACTCGAATGATTCATGAACAATAATGGACCATTTTATCTAGCACTGGTAAAAGAGTTTTATGAGTTTGTCTGTTTTGAGACATCAGAAGAGGAGAATAGGATGATTTCCTTTGTGAATGGTCAAACGTTTTCATTTTCATTAGTTGAATGGGATGAGAACCTTAGAGTTCCTCATAGTGGTGATTATGCATTTTATTCAAAATCCATACCTACTGCTACAGACTTTTTCAATTATGAGGATGCCTTGTTAGAATTGATAGGAAATGGAACTCCTAGAAAGGTCATTGCTGTAGAGATGGTAGGGGAGGATAAACTACTTTTCAAGTTCATTCAGCATGTGATTAGTCCAAGGAGAGGATATTTTTCTACCCTCAGATTTCAGGATATTTATTTGGTGTATTTGTTAAAGCATGGAGTAAAGGTGAACTTGTGCAGATTTCTAATGATTCAGATTGAGGATATGAATAGAATGAAGTCTAAGTCCAATGCACTATTCTTTTCTAAGTTTATTTCTATTATGTTGAAGGAAAAGGAGGTAGCTGGACCTCAAGAAGAAACTGTTGTGGTTAAGGATAATTTTTGCATCACCAGGACTATTTGTAAGTTTATGAAAGTCAGCTGGAACCCTTGGAAGAAATCATGGGTTAATGATGATGGAAAAATCTATGACAAGTTCACTCCTGTGCATCATCCTTCTAGACCAAAGGATGTGAGGGATCCTGGTCTTGGACCAAATGAGCCAGAACCGGTCTACAGTGATAATGAAGCTGAAACTGAGGAGGAAGAGACATCAGTTGAGGAAGGAGGATACCCTGATTTACCTCCTAGTCTTATGCCCCAAAACATTTCCTATGAAGCAGCTAGCCCTCCAAAAGAACTACCAAGGAGAGAATCTGTTTTGAAGGAAAGTGATACTGAGACCACAGAAGAAGAAGAAGAAGCATATCGGTATGTTGTTAAGGACACCTCTAAAGAGGATGAGGCAACCGAATCAGATCAGCTTGCTCATGAAGAAGAGGAGACTGCTGGTGAAGCAGATGATGAGGAAAATGAAGAAGAAGAGCTCAGTTTGAGACCTCTGATAGACAGTGCAGTCATGATAGTGCCTGATCAGGAAGCAGAAGTAGAATCTGTTGATGAGAGAGTCTTTGAGCCCTCAGAGCAAATGGTTGTTGAATCTACTGAAGTTATAGAGGAAGTTAGAGAATTACCTCGAGCAAAACAGTTGGAGGAGATTCCTCAGGTGAATGCTCTAAGTGAGGGGGAGCATCTTGGTTCAGTATCAGTGTTGTATGACATTGAAGGTTGGACATCAGATCCAAGATATATGGTTCTTGGACTTAGTTATGAAGATTCTGATGTGGAAGACCAGCCCCAAAGAGAATCAGTTATCCTACCTGCTGTGGATGAAAATTTGGCAACCAAGGAGTACCTTGAGTCCTTAAAGGCTGAAATGAAAGAAACACTGAGAGAATCAGTGGCAGATTTGAAGAAAAGCCTGGTTGGAGAGATGAGGAGTGTGGAGAAAAACCTGCAGCTATATATGGTATGTTCTGTTTCTAGTCCAATGAAGGGAATGATGGATGAAGATAAAGTATGCCATACTCAAATTGAGAGTTGGACAGGAGTTGTGGTGGATCTAAGACAATCGATTTCTTCATTGAATGCCATGAACAGTTCTCAAACCCAAGTGAATACTGATATCAGATATATCAAAGAAGTAGTCAAGCAGTTTGTGGATGTCTTTGAGGATTTTAAGAAATCAGTCAAAGAACATTTGAAAAGTCAAGATGAACTTGTTCAGAAGGTGGTTAGTAATTTGTCACAATATTTCAAGGAGACAGTAGCCTTCTCTGTGAAACCCCTTCCTTCATCCTGCTCTACTGTGAACCTTGACCAAATCAGAACTGTAATCCAGGAAGATTTGGATAAGGCCAGTACCAGTGGTACCTCAGATACTCAAATCCTTGCTACCACTTGGGAAGTTAGTAGTTTTGTTTGTGATCACCTACGGGCAGCTACTGCTTCTCAAGAGGAAATTAAGAATAAGGTGGATGCTTACTTTGAGAAGGTCTATACCAAACATCAAATGACCAATCATTTCAAGCTTTTGATGGAGAATATGAAGTTGCCTCCAGTGACTCAAGCTTTCACAGAACAAGTTAGTAAGCTCAGGGAGCTCACTCCTACCTTGGATAAATTCATTGAAAAGAGAGATGATTTTGTGTCAGCAATGGAGAGAGGAGGCAGTATTATTATGGAATTCAGGAACCTGTTGCTACTATTCTTGCATGTGGATGCCAGACCTGTGATTGTACCTCCTGCTCTTCTTGCCTCTACCTCTGGTAGTACACCTCAGTTGACTCCAGTTCAGGCTATTCGAAGATTGACACCTATGATCCCACAGAAGAGCACAGATTTCAGATCCGATATAGTTTCAGTGGCTGAACCTCCAGTTGTTCTTTCAGCTATTCCCAAGCCATCTACTCAATCTGACCCTACACCCTCTTCTGATCCTAAGGGAAAGACTCCTGTTACAGAGGAAGATTGAGTGATTCTGGATGTTTTTGATGGGATTCTCTTGTATTTTCTTTTGTAATACTGACTTTATCAGTTTTTACCTTTTTTGATTTAATGGACAGTTCCTCTTACCTTTTCTACTTTTCTATGTTTCTGTGTAATCTGTTTTCTTTTAGTCTCTACATTTCTCTGATTCTACCCTTCTTTTTGTTAATCGCAAAGGGGGAGAAAAAGAAACAAATGAGAACTGGGAGTGCAATTGCAAGGGGGAGAAAAATGAGGATTTTGTTTTAAAGTTTTTTTTAGGACATTTTTCCTCTGTCACTATTTTAATTTTCTTAATACTTTGGCATAATTTGTGATTATTAAAAAGGGGGAGATTGTTGAACCCTCTGGGATAATTAGTTGAACTCATATTTTAATAATCCCAACTATGCTCAATCATATTTTAATAATCCCAATTGTGCTCAATCATATTTTAATAAACCCAATTATGCTCAATTATAGTTTGATAGTTCCTATATTAATTAATGATAAATTACTTAATTCAGTATTTGTGTGCACCATGAACATATTCATATATTACAATATTTATATTATCTTCAGAGAATTTGGTTACTAAATGGGTATATATTCTAACTTAACCCATTCTTCCAATAGAATGCTTAAACAGACAAGTGGCTACTGATACAGACAATTCACTGTTATGCAAGCCTACCGATACAGACAAGTCACCGTTATGCAAGCCTACCAATACAAACAAGTCATCGTTATGCATGTTTACCGATACATGAAGGCTACCGTTACACGAAAGGTCACCGGTACATTAAGTTTACCGCTACCGATCAAGTCTACCGACAGACATGAAGCTTACCGATAGAAAGGCTACCGTTATACAAGAGGTCACCGATACAAAGACTTACCGATACACAAGGTTACAAATATCCAAAGCTACTGTTCCAGAGAATCCGACGCTGCCTTAATTTCTTTATCTTTATTTAATCTAACCAAAGGTCATATCAGGTATATTTTAATGCTCTGTCATTTATTTAATAAAGGTTGTTGAATGTCAGGGAACCGTACCTCATACTTGCAAAAAGAAATCATTTCTTTTGCCAAAGCTCGTGCCATAAATATAAGAATTCCCTGTTGCTGCAAAGTGATAACATAGAAGAGACAGAACATACATACTGAAGCAATCTATAAGTGACATACACAAGAAGATCTCATACAGATATACATGCATGACCAAGAAGACACAGAAGCTCATACACACTCCCGATTACTCAAGAAGAGCTGTGTACATTCATGAGGACTTTAAAGAACTTCATCGACTACATTTTCACTGTCTCTGAACCTGGATGTAAAGCAGATGACACTCTGTTTTTCAAAAAAAAACCAGAAGAGGACTCAGAACCATTTCTGATCAATTCGAAGGAGTCCAGAGTTGTACTGCAATCAATAGACCCATTCTAAACTTTATATCTTGCTCAGTGATTTATTATTTACATTACGAGCAGTGTGTATCATCAGTTTTTATTTACACACACACTGTCTCCGGAACCTTAACTAGAGGATCTGTAAATACTCATTAAGACTCCTTACATCTTCTATTTCCCACTGTGGATAGTGGTAGAGGTCGTATGTGACCTGGACAGCTGTATTTGCTGTTGTTTTTGTTTCCCACGAAGAACTGTGGTAGAGGTCTTTGACCAGGACAGTTGTAAACTTTTTTGAACCCCGATACAGGGTGTGGATCAAATTTATATAAATTTTTGAGAGGACTAAGTCTCAGCTTGAGACTGAACCTCTTGGTTATATCTGCTGTGCTTTATTTAGATTTATCTAAAACCTTTTATTCCGTTGCTAAGTTCTTTAAAACTTAAACTGTTTTTCAAAGTTACTCTGATAATTGGATTAGCAAGTGTTTGCATTACTTGCAAATCATTAGGTTAGTTTCAAAAGCTAATCTGATCTTCTAATTAGATTAACTAGGAATTAACCAATCCCTTGAGAACCTAATTGAAAGTTTGCTTTATTTCAAATTCACTACAATTCAATTAGTATTTTAAACTGGGGTATTTTAGTAAAGTATTTTAAACAGAAATTTTAATTGGAACTCAATTCACCCCCCTCTTGAGTGTCCACTCTGACCAAAAACTTTTATTTATTATTTTCATTTAAAAATCAACCAATAAATAAAATGTAATCCTAAAATTTTCATTATGGATAAATATCTTGGTACTCTACTATTATTGTTCTGTAATGACCCCTATGGACTTACAGAGAATCATAATGAAAATTTTAAATTGTTGTTGAGGATAGACTATTTTGATAGAATTTGACTTAGGGAAAAAAAGAAAAATGTAAAATAATAATAATAGTAATAAACAGAAGAAAAATAAAAAAATAAAGATAAAAATATTTCAATTTTATTATGTTGTTTAAAAATTTTGTTTATTTTTCTTATAGGTGGATCAATGACTAGTTAGACTGAAGCTAACTTTTAAATCTTTCCATAGGACAATAAACTTCAGGTTGCATCTCTCCTCATCACAAACCTATCTACTGTCTTATATATTGACATATCATAATTATTATATAAATAATAAGTTTTAAATAGGATAATTATAAATAATTATAGGGGAGTTAAATCCACTTTTTTTAGTTAGGTTGTACGCTTGGTTTTGTTTTTTATATTTTGGTATATTTTTAAATTAAAATAATGATCTTAAATCACCCTGATAGGTGAAAATGTTAATTATTTTTGAGGGGATTCATAATTTTAAAATATTGAATTTATATGATTGTTGATATTATTAATTTCTCTAATTCATATTATTTTAAATTTTTATTAATTAAATATAATTTTTTATACTATAAATTTTCTTACCAGTATTTTGAATCACATTATTGAGAGGAATTCTCATCAAAATTGACATAGTATTTATATACCTAGTTTCTAGTGAGCCTTGGGATATATATAAAACTAAAATATTTCATAATTCATTTTCAAAACTATAGGTGTTAAGTATAATAAATATGATTAATTCCATTTTTTTTTTGATTCCTCATAAAATGTATTGAGATGACCATGAATTTGGACCTCCTTTCATCCTTAGAGTCCATGTATAACTTGTTAGGTATTCTACAAGACTAGCTAATAAATAATTTCTTACCCATATCTTGGTGAATTTCATGATATATTTTCATCTTATAGTTTGGATGGGTGGTTTATTTCATGAGATTTCATGTGATGAAATTCAATGTAATTAGAAGAATGTGAGGAGGACTTCCATTGGTTATGGGTAGTGCATCCACTTTTAAAATCTTTAATATAATTATTATTACCCGATTAATCTAAAAAAATGAGTATTTGAGAAATATTTGTATATTAAAAAGGGAAATAAAAGAAAAATATTCCTAAAAAGAGAGATTTGAGGATTAATTATTTACAATATTCACTATTAAGGCTTGAAAACATCAAAAGAACAAGGGAAAGAGCTAGTGGGAGATACTCGTCAAAGAAATGAGAGAGGAACCATTAATATTTTTGAATTATATATCATGAAATGTGAATATAAATTAATCTCCTCATCCAAACTTGTATTTTTGTTTTATTTACCACCAACCTTTAACCATAAAAAAAATTCAAATTCCCTCACGATTAGTTTACTTATACTCTAACAATAGAGAACCTAGAAGTTTGGAAATCCAATATTGGATCAAATATACTCAAGGATTGAAAAAAACTCTATACATTTTGATCCTTGATTTATGAGTGAAAATTTTGTAGGAAGGTAGGTCATGAGTGGGTAAGGGAAATAATATAAGGTTAAAAAACAAAGGTGAAAGGAAATGAGGTTGGGAATATAATTCATAGAAGAGGAATTATAATATTTAATGATGAATGAATTGGTTATTTCCCTCTTATTTGGTTATCTATTTAATATAGGTAATCATTTTATTGAATTCATTATAAAATGCCTAGAAGTGTAGTAACTTAACTATGGGAGGGGTGATTGGGGAAAAATTAAATATTTTTTAGAAATTAAATTTCAACTAAATCCCCTATAATTATTTACTTATCTATAAAAAACTAAAATTTAAAAATAAATATACTCTTGGAGAATAATGGTGAAATCAACCTAAATAATTAATTTTATTGATTTATTTATTATCATTTTCTTTGATTTAGATTGATTTTTTTAAGATGTTTTTTTTTATTTTATATAAGAGAAGGATCCATGTAAAACAAGCCAATATGGTTAGTGATGGAAGATGTCATTTTCCATGTCACAATCCAATAGATAATTGGAGTATCAATGCTATTTATTCCATATATAATATTAGAGAGTGGAAAATAATGTTTTAGGCTATATACCCAATATAGATAACTATATAAGAATATCTTTATCTACAACACAAACTGAGAGAGAGAAAACTAGGTAATTCTAGTGGTGTTGTTTTCCAGGACTATGAAGTCTTCAGGCCACCACATGAATTGATGCCTTGGGTAGTGATAGATTACCAACAAATTTTTCATCATAATACATTGTTTTGGGGTGTTGATTTACAATGATTGTGCAATATCTTAAAGAAACAACACACCGAGAACATATCATGTAATTCCAAAATAAAAAAATTACACCCATTTCAAAGCATGTGATACCAATGAAACCAATAATATGAATACCTCATATCTTATATTCCTAAAATAAACAATGACACCCATATATCACTTCATGTGTCATAGAATAAATCAAAACATAACTCCTGAATAATCATTGATAATTTTAGAAGGGACAATAAAATGTAAAGTGGAGGATGATCTAAGGAAGGAAGGAAGGGAGCTAATGGCCATTGATGAAGAAATTACTCCACATAGGTCGCATTTATAGGCCTTAGGGGAAAAATAATTCTAATATGAAACTACCTAATGAAATCAGGTGATGTAATAGTAGAAAGTTCACATGAAGCTTGACCTGAGAGAGGGGCCCAGAGAAAGGAACTATAATCCATGATTATTGAGGCTTATATTAGTTGTGAGAAATAATATAATAACCCTCATCCATGGGTAAAATAATATTTTCACTACATTCCACATGGAATGATCCCTAGGTTGAGAATCATAGCATTCAAAAAAGAAGAGATAAATGGAGATGAGGTCATTATCAGTCCTCATATGGGATCTAGGGAAGAAGAGAGCATATAATAAATAGTGAAAGGCCATGTTGAGCTAGAAAAGAGACTCTAGGGAGGGATACCAAGTTTAAGGGGAGTACATGAGATCTAGTGGATTCATCCATCGATCATTTCAGGGATCAATGATCCTTATTCTCTTTATCCATTATTTTCATATTTGATTCCATGTGTGTCTTTGGCTATTGTTTAATTTTGGTGTGGATTTTGAAGTTCAAATTAATTTTACTTTATTTTAATCACTATGAGTGCATGTGTAAGGATTCTTTCCTTTTCACCCAACACTTATACCATTCTACCAGTGGGTTGAAGAACATATTGGGAGAGTGATGAAGTGAAAGTGGAATCTCAACCTAGGAACTAATTATAGGACACTAGAACTTAAGATAATATAGTTTTGTCTGTAATCTAAACCCATGTGCACTTGAAACCCACACAATTTTGTCAACCTCTTAGTAAAGTGGAAACATAAAACATTAGTGAGAGTTAGACTTTAATTATTTTAAGTGATTCTTAAAAGGAAACCTCATGGGTATCTACAGGTTTATTAATAATTCCTTTTATTTTTATGTGAGGGAATTATTGGGATTTTAGTGGTGGTTTCTCACTACACTTGAATAACTTGTAGGTGACATGTGGATTGATAAGTTTTTGTAATGTAACTTGTATTTTAAATTCATTCCAATAAAGTTGAATATCTTGATTGAAAATTATAAATTAGGAAAATATTCACTACTTTCCTATTCTAACAATCCTACCACTTTCCATTACTACTAATACAGGTTGGGGACCAGCCCCTTTATTAAAAAGATAAAGAAAAATAGTCAGAAATGCCATTTGTGTTGGGTTAAGGGAGAACCTATTACAAGCCCGAAGGACTAGAGGAACACAACTTTAAATATAAATGGCCCAAAATCCCAATGACCAAAAGAGCATTACAATAAAACCCAAAAAAAGTGTCCAAACTGTCTAGACGAAAGACCCAAATGACCTGAAGTCCCAAAGACAAAATGTTTGAAACAAGACCCAAAGCCCATAGGCAACAAAACGCAAGAAAACCCTAAGGTGTCCTCAAAAAATCCATCGTCGCTACCTATGAAACCGATGAAGATCCCCAGCTACGTTGTCCTCCACCGTTTGACCAAATGGCTACTGACGCCAAACCTTAGAAAGCAGCGATCTGAAGCTAGATCTATCCCACACAACAGATCTGACCAAAATCATCAAATATGGAGAACAATACATCAGAGAAGAATATCTGAACCCTCATCATCTGTAGTTTATTCGAAGCGACCATCACTGACTCTTAGATTAAACTATCACCACTACTGGTACTCTACAGGTATTGTGTTACAATGATAATTATACACTTGAAGATAATCCTCAGGCACACATATTATAATTTATATTATAAAATGAATCACCTGAGAAAGTATCACCAATCCCATACTAGAGTAAAATCTCCATAGCTAGTCTATCTCAAACCCAGAATTATGGGTGAGAAAAGATAATAAGTATTCGATTGTGTCATTTTCATCATTTAGAAAGTCAAATCATTGAGAACTATGCCAGATGAAGAAAATAAAATATATTCTCACACATTACCACACCAAAGTTATTTTTTAAAAATTCAATGAATATACATAATATAATTAAGCATTTTTTTAAAGTATGCATCATTATCATAAAAATCCAAATCATTTTCATGGAAAATACACAACATAACCCAGAAAATTCACGAAACATTCATAAATGGTACACCATATAATCACAGAACATTGATATAAGAATTCAACAAAATCATTACAATAATTACACATCATCGTCATCATGAGCATTCCCTAAAAAATATGTGATTTGGTACATCTTCTACAACACACAAGCCTCTATTAATATAAATAATTCAAATTAAACTATCAAATTTTACCAAAAAATTAAAAATAAGGTTTTATTAATTTCAGTATGTTAAAAAGAGAATAATAAAACTTTCATTAGTGAAATTGGATATCATATTCAACTTCACATTTTTTCCCATTCTTTGTTAATAAAATGTTACCATGTATGTAACACTTCACAATTTAGAATTTAATTTAATCAATGAAATTGAAGATTTTTTTACATTTAGTTGTAAGGGATAAAGAAGTTAAATTATATGATGTTTTGGTTAAATAAACCATAATATGATTCATTTTTAAGTGGGTAGGTATTCAATCAAGTTATGTAACGACCTGAGAATCTAGATCCTTTAAATTAATATTATCTTTGATGGATTGTGTCACACGCAACACCGAAATAATGCAACACTCTACTAAAACAAATTGCAACATATTAAAATTACATAAATAAAATAATCATTAATAAAATAAAAAGATAATAATATAATAAAATAATAAAATATTATTATTTTTCTTTGATTATTATTTTAAAAATGATTCCTTTAGAAGAACCATTTTTTAAAAAAGGTATTATGTTTTTCCTTAAGAAATTAAATTGATCACAATTAAAATTTTAATATAATAGGTAATATTTAGATTTATAATTATCATGTCAAAATTAATTTATTAATAAATTTATACAAAATAAGATTAAATAAACTTGAATATTAAAAATGTATTTTTTTAATCAAAGCAGTTTTTATTTATATGTTTTCATTGAGAAAATAAATTTATAAAGTTTAGATTTTTAATTTTGTAAAATGAACATCATTTTTAAATTCATCATGTAAAAATTAGCTTATGGTGAATTTTTTATATTTTTTAAAAATAATTGATTTTTATGTGAATAGTAAAAAACACTAATTTTGCTAACACTATCACTTTTTTGAAATTATCATAATAAAATAATGACATAAAAGTTTTTGGAACATTTTCTATAAACACATTTATATTTATAAAGTAAATTTATTCATTTAAAAATAATTATATTGAATTTATTAAACCTGGTTGTAATGTTTGGGAAACTTAAGTAATATTTTACTTTAAAAAAATTATTCACCTATATTAAAATTTAGATTTCATCACTTATATAAATTAAATCAAACAAAAATGGATTTTATATTTTAGATAAACATGTTCATATTATTCAATAATTCCAATGTCATTTTTTAGTTGGGGCTCTCTTTGGAGTGACCTCTTAGTGGGGAGGGGGTTCCCTTATGTATAGGGTTCAAAAAGGCCACACTTGGGGATACCCTTTAGAAAAGTATACAAATAATTACGTTAATGACCATGATAATGGTGAGGTGTTATTTTCAATGAATTATTTTATTAATGTTGTGTAATTATTATATAATAAATTAAATTGATCTATTTTATATAATTAATTTGATATGATCTTTAAACATATATAAATATATATTATCACTCATTTAATTTTTAATAAATTCCATATAAGATTAATAATACTTAATGATGAAAACAATTATTTTCCACATAATAGTTTTTCTATATATTAAATGTTTTAATATAAAATTAAATTTTATATTAATTAGAAATTTAATTAGATTATATGGGTCCGGAATTTATTTTATTCACACAAAAATTTGGAAATAGGGGTTGTCTTATATTTTTAGTAAATGATAAATTACATGGGTGAAAACCAGTTTCCATGGTAAAAAAATGGTAAAAGTAAAAATCTAAGAGTAAATGACTTGAAACATGTTTAAAACATGTGTAAAAATTAGTGGTAGGGGAATAATATAGCTTATCACTTCTGAACTCTATTATTTCTTACTTTTTTAACCATTGACCCTTGAATAGTGTCATTACATTATTATAAAATAATGTGTGTCACAAAAGTGCTTTTTCTTCACTTATAGAAGGGGATCATTTCCACCCTCTCAAAGTTACAAAAACCCTTCTAAATTTTCTTCAAATACTTCCCAATTTTTAACTCCTAGTAGTACCTTAAACTACCTAAATCCCCAGGTCCCCATAAGTTATCTTATGTCCTTCTTTTCCAAGGAGACTTTCAAGAGGATGTTCAAGGTCCCAAACTGAGTATTACTTAATCCTTATCTTTTTCTTCCTAATACTTATCTTCAAAACATACCCAATCCATAGTAATATAATGAACTAGGTATAATATTTATACTGAATTTTTATTATATTAATGTAATAACCATTATTTATTCCCTTCTATCCACTAAGAAAAATAAAAGAACATCAATAGTGCATACTCATGGACTGTCGTCTCTACGAGATGATGTATTTAATTTTCCATCACCACCGAACATGGATGACTTTAAAAATATATTTTAGATATAAAATTATTTTTATAACACTATTAATATTATAGAAATATAGTATTTTATATTCTATAATAGATATTAATAATAAACAGTCGTGGTAAACTTAAACACTTAAAATGGACATATCATATTATCTTTTTTTAATATGAGTTCATTTTATAAAAAGCTATCTAACTGTATAAATTTTATAATAGTAGTATAATAAATTAAATACAATCCTATAATTTTTATATTATGAATTTATTCCATAACACCTTTAACCATGGTCAACATACCAAAAGAGTTACATAGAAATTGACCGAACCACCTCAAATAACCAACATAAGAAAAAAAAAAAAAAAATTGCATATGATAATACATGATACTTAATAAATTAAATATAGATGAATAAGGTTCTTAAAAAGGTATCTAATAAACTTAATTTTATTATTTAGGACGTTAGGTGTATCCAAAGAGCGAATTAGGACCTAGGTAAGGGTTTCTTGTCTAAAATTTAATTTGTTAGGATATATTTATTATTATACACCATGTTTTAATTGGAATGATGTATCTACTTACTCATTAATATTTTTTATCACGATCCTATAATTATTCATGGTGTTTAATTTTTCATTTAAAATAATATCCTTGAAGGTTTTTCAATTTAAATGTTACTCATACCGTAATTGATTTCACAACTCAAATTATTTCTCCTCAAGTCATAAATTCTCTACTTGGTTGTGATCTCCTAAAACCCCTTTTATCCTTCCATTTACTTTTTGAAATATTAATTTATATTTTCTCATAGGAATTTACTTAATATAATTGATATTATCTTCTTTGATGAAATATATTCTCAAATAAAAGTTTTACATCGTTAAGAATAACTCCCATTCTTTACAACAATTTTTTCTCCACCATTTCCATGATTCCCCTCCCACTAATGATTTCTTCTCATTTTGGGAACTCAATTATGAATTAATTAAAGTGATCCTATTACTTATCATCAACACTTTTCAAATAGAAATTTTATTTCTCTATTTATGATATGGGTTTTCAATAAAGTTATTTTAAAATATTAAAATGTTTTGCATATCATGGATATATATATTGTCATATAATTCATGTTTTCTTTATAAAAACTTTCTGAATTTTTCACGATTCCATTATTGGTGATTTATTAAAAATTAATTTTTTAATATATCTCAAAAAAATTCATTCCAATATTTTTTAAAATGAATTTTCAAAAGAAACAAGTGACTTTATCCCTTATACTTTCTCTATAAAAATAGGAAAAGAAACTTTTTTTTAAAACATTTTCTAAAGAATGAATTTCCCATCATTTTGAAACTTATTTCCCATATTTCATGTTTTATAAAATTAAAATTTTACCATTATTATATGAGTTTAATTTAAAAGGTTTTTCATGGAAATGGTTCATTTTTATCATGAATTTTAAAGTAAAATTTTACTATTATTCTAAACTTATTCTTCAAAAATATGTTGATTCTTTACCTATATTTTCACAAATGATTAATATTAAAAGAATATAAGATAATTGATCCATTACTTACATTGACTTTCATAATAATATTTAGTGTATAACTATAATTGTTCTTCCACTTCATTTTATTTTTTAATACCATATTTTTTATTCCATTGATTAAAGGATGTCAACCTAGTTACCCATACATCAATTAATTGGGGAAGTGTTGAATAAACAATAAATTATTTATTTATAAAGTGTAAATACCATGTGTTATAATATTTGAAGGATATTTACCTAGAGAGTTACTTAACATCATCATATACCTATTTATTTTCCATGGGGTTATCATGTTATGATAGCTGTTGAAATTTTGGTATCAATAAATATAAATCTTGAAGTATTTTTATATGATACCATTTAGAAATTTTATGAAAACCATTTTATTTTTATGGGCTATTTATAATGGCTGTTTTATTTCTTATAGCACACATATGTAATTATGATGATGGGTGAGGTCCCCTATCACCCTTCAATGCATTTGTTTAAGTAGAAATCTCTTGAGATTTATAGGCATAGACATAATGAGTTTGTTCACAAAGGAATGATCATAATGAGTTTACTCACATTTTTAGGCACGAACATAATGATTTTGTTCAAATTGGTGTGGTAATAATGAGTTCTCTCACATGATTTTCCTATTCTTATGGTTTTTCCATATCACATAGTTGTTTTTAAAGTTATTCAACATTTTTGAGTCACTCTTCTTTAAATTCTATGTTACATTCAATGTTTATGAATCTTTTATAAGATATTATGAACTTCAATTTTATGACATGAATTTTTCCATGATTTATAATCAATTATTTATTGGGTGTATTTTTTTATATATTTTCATTATAACAATATGATCATCTTATTCTCACTAATAATTTTTGTCGGTTATCACTTATGTTTACCCCTACTAAGCATCTGAGCACACTCATTTCTAACGTTTCCATTTCTACAGGTTATAAAGAAAAATAAATTCCCATAATGTGTTTAGAAGTGTATATTTTGGGTAGAATTTGTGGTAGATGTTGATGAATTTTTTGGATTAAGTAGTTTCTTATATAGTGGGAAAATTTCCACTAGTTGAAAAAGATGTGAGTTTTGATAGTTAAAGTTTTTTCCCAATTCTATAAAACTCTAAACCTAAAATATCACGAAAATGTATTGTATTAAAATAATTAATTTAAATTAATGTAATTGATATGGTCACATCCATGAAAATTCATATGTTTGGAGGCAAACATGAGTGAAAACTGGGTTTTTATTACCTACATGGTTTGTAGAACGGTTCATAAATGACTTAAGGGATATATAAACTATTATATGGTTTTTAGAATTAATAATAGGTCAACACACATTATTTAATAGTTTATAAACCATGCTAAAAAATTATCCTTTAAACCACTTTATTTTTCTTCACTTCAACTCATTTTTCTATCCCTTCCCTTATTAGGATTGCATTAACTTAAGCGGGTTTAAAATTAATTTTTTTTATAATTATTAAGGATTTAGAAGTGATCCCACACCCACACTCCTAGATTTGGTTCTATAAATACATAATTTTTACACATACTCTAATACCAACTAATTATACTTATTATAATATATAGTATATTTATTCCACCAAAATTCCTCACACTTGAATCCCTCATAGTCCTATCACTGTATAAAAATTTATAGGAAAATGAGGAAACATAATAAAGGATAGAAAAGGCTCCAAAACTTGAGGTAGGATTATTAAGGAAGGAATTTCAATAGATAAAGGACATAAAACTAAATCTTAGGTGTGTCTTGTAATGGGTGGGGGAAGCCCCCTATTTATAGATGAGTTTGTGTGGCATTCTTGAAAATAATTATTCTTTAATGTGCAAGGAATGAAATTTTTAAAGTAAAGTGGATTAAAATGGAATAAATAATGAATATAGGCCATTAATTCTCTCATCCACATATTTATAGGATAATTTTTTAAGATATTTCATCAATTTATTCATTATTATAATAATTTACATCCTTTTAACCTTTATCATCATAACTCACTATTTACCTCGGTGTCTTATTTTTTCCAAAAAATGAAATTGATCCCCTTACCTAATATTCATATTTAGATTTAAAATATAAATATGAATTGTATTAAAATAAATTTATAAAAGGTATAAACATCAAAATTAAAATTAAAATTCATAACATATAGAATTTTTTTAGAAAAATAACTTTTAAAACATTAAATGGGTTGATTATTAATTCTTACCGATTATTAGTCATTAATTTATATGATTATATGTATTAATAGTAAATCTTAATAAAATAATTATTTAAACATGATAGATTTAGTTATTAAAAAAAATCCTAATGTATAAATATAAATATAAATATATATATTTTAGAAAACATGACCTTTTTACCAATGATTTATCAACTTCCTATTTTATTAAATAATCATTTATTATATGTGATACAATGTTAATATATATATTTTAACATCTACATAATTTTTTTTATAATAACAACATGCCATTAATTCTAAAATGATAATAAATTATTGAGTATAACATCCAATAACTATATTTGCAATGACTATATATCCAATAGCCATATAGAGATCACATTATCATTTTACATTACCAAGTATAACCATTCATACTTATCTAAAATAATTAATCTTAACCCTTCCATAATATTTTTATCATATTTATCATGTTTTTATTTCTTTCAATAGTTATACTTGATGATATTATATTTATTGGAGACTATTATGAAAAATACTTCAATATTGTAGTCATTTTATTTACCTATAGTGATAATCCTCTTGTGATCTTTATAATTATGTTTGATATAACTTAATTATAATGTATAAATGCTTATTTTATTTAATGATGTAATATTTTTCCATAATTAAATATATTATTATTCATTTTAGATTCAATTTTCATGCCATTTATATTTATACACGAGTTCAATTATTGATAAAAATATATTAAATTATGAAAAGAAAATATTGGGAAGGAAAATTCATACTAAAACATGGGATGTTGATACTTTTGTATTATTTCCTTAGTGTGTTAAAGGTATGTCTATTATTTATCTCCTATCATCTCTTATTCCCCCTCCTCTCCTTTTAGAAGTTTGATATCTAGGGTTATGGGTTTCTCTGAAGCATGGATAAACCCACTTGAAGTATGGTTGTTTTGTTCATAGATATGGTAAAATGATTAAATGTGTGATTTTCATACCATTTATACATTGATTAGTTTTGTTACGTTTCTTGGTGAGTGTTTCATCATTTTTTTGTATTTTTTTTGTACTTTTGGACATAATCTTTATATAATTTTAGGATTTTGATTTAGAGAGTACCATGTGATCATTTTATGATCCTATAAGTGATTAAATTGACTTGTAGACGTGATTTGTGATAAGTGTTCTTTACTTTACCTATTCCTTTATATATATGTTCAATTACATATCCCACTGTATAATACAATAAAAATAAAGAAATCATATTAAACATGCAGTCCTGAGGACTTGAACCCATGATCTACCCATCTCCCCCAAGTCCAACCACCCCGCCACCAATAGTGGGACATATATTCCTTACTTTATACCTTGTTTTTATTGTGTGATTTCAATAAATAAATTTAATAAAGTATTTTTTTATAATTATAAATAATTCTTTAACACTTTGAAATGATTTTTCAAATAGTGATGTTAACTACTTTTCTTTTGTTCATATTTTTATAATTTTAATGTTTTATCATTATTTGAATGATAAAATAAGTAATTATAAATTAAATTATGTGTTACTCTTAACAAGTATTAAATATTTTTATAAAAAAATAAAAAATATGGATGGTATTATAAAAATATTTTGAGGGGCGTTAAAATGTATTTTGATTTAGATAGCTTGAAAAATGTCTTCCTAAGTATTTTTCATTATTAAGTATTGGTATTTTGGGTTTTAAAAAAATTTAATAGTCATGATAAATTCCCTCTATATATTAAAAAAATTCACCCATGATGAAATGGGGTTGGTTCCAGAGATCAGGTGCCTCGAGGATTTAGGAATAGAACTTGAGATTCAATCCCATTGAGATTATAAAATTGTTTTCTTAATTTTGGGTCACGTTATTTGGTTTAAATTGGATCTATTGGAACCCTGAGATCCTGTTTGATTTAGATTCTATAATTAGAGTTCCAATTAAAATGGATAGAAATATATAGCAGGCTAGCTTTATCTACTTTTATAGGGTCTTAGTATAGGCTGATTTGAGCTCAATATTAAATATGAATTTGGTTATATCTATAGAGAATAATGACATGAACATACATTTTGTTTATAAAAATATACCACTTTTTTTATTTTCTTTTAAGTTAATTGACCATACAAGGAAATTTTTTAGGAAATCATTAACCTGCTCAACTATCCTTAATAGTGCTTATGATGCCTCTATGTGTAGGAATGTATTGTCCAATCAGGATAAAGATATTGAATTTACTATCGATCCTTGTCATAATAGGAATGCTTTTATACCCTCTTCCAGTGATAATAATGAGAAGGCATTTGGAAAATATCCTATTTCTATAGTTTATTCTTTGGGTCATGCCTCTTTTCAACAGTAAGAATTTTCTGGTTCTGCAGATACTTTCAAATGATATGCCTCTTCTTCTGGGAAGAGGTAGGATGAGGCTGAGTGATATCAGTATAATCTTCCTCAGTACTATGTTATTTTTCTTAAGGATAGTCTTTCCTAAATAGAAAAACCATAATATTCATCTCATACATCTAATAATGATTTTTTAGATACTATTTCCCCATAAAGAAGGTTAATTGGTGGAGTAGGGACGAAATTTGGTTATAACTATAGTTACTGGAGAGGATGGATTTCACCAAAGGACTAGAATTCAGGAAGATAGGGAGGTTTTCCTACCTCTGGTTCTATATTCTCATAATTATAATGAGGTTAATCATAAGGGAAAATTCAGGAATTAGTTCTCTATTTCTGATCCCATTGGGGATGATTTAACTATTGTGCCAGAGAAACATGGAATTGATTTTCATCTGGTCATCAAGGAGGACTACAAGTACTTGGGATTCACTAGAAAATAGAGAGAAATTTTCCTTTATAAGGATGAAAATAATCAAGGGAGTAATATTTCATATGAATAAAAAGTTATCCAAGGAAGAATGATGGATGACAAAGGAGTATCTTATACTATGATAAGAAAAGTAAATCTTAAAGGGACTACTCCAATCTTAGGTTAATGATGAGTACCAGGAACCCTCATTTGGAAATAAAGAATATGGATCAATCCAACATGTTTGACCCATTGAGTGACGACTCTAGCAGGTATGAATATGGTGACAATTATTATGTTGATTATAACTTCTGTTTCTTGATTTCATAGAATCCTTTTTATCTGAATTTGGTTTTTGGTTGAGGTTATAAATTCTATGTATAACCCGTAAAATCCTTCATCTCATTGTTTATTTATTTTAACGTTAATAATAGGGTATTTTACACCAACCTGTTCTAAAAAAAATATAGAATTTTTATTGTAAAAACACTAGAAAATTTATTTTTTTAATAACTCTATTTCAGATCACCTATGATCAAATAATTTATGTATTATGGATTTTATATTTCTAATATTTGATGTAAGAATATATAGGGTAAGTGATTATTATTATAATACTTCATATTGAAGTGGTTCTATCTAAGAACTTGGTGGTTTTGGATTAGAGATTTGATCCTCATATCTCTTTGGGTTTAAAGAGAATAAGTTATAGGGATAATAACTTGGATATTACTCATTGATAATTTTTTTAGGGGAATTATGGATTGTAAATTAGAACTCAATTGTTTTTTTTCATTCTATTCTTTATTATTTATATTCTATTATTCTATTTATTTACTTTAATTCAAAATGTGTGTGAAACTTCGGAATTATCTTTTATTTATACTACACCTATAACTCTGGTAATAATTTAATTTTTAACAACATTACTTTAGTTTGTTCTAAACTATATTTTTTAAATGGGTTATATTTTATAATACTATTAAAATATTCAACCCACCTCCTCTGGAAGCTACCATTCTGAGACAATATTTAGTATCAAAACTAGTCTCTATATTTTTAATTATGCTATCATATAATAGAGGAAATATTTATTATGATAGTTAATCTAATAGTTTGAGCCATTAAGAATATCAATCTAAATTAGACACCTTTATTTGATAGTGTTGATTATGATTATTAATGAGATATAATAAGGACTCATGTTATCAATACTAGAGTTGAAAATTATCGTATGATATTTGCAGAATGTTATATTTTAGATACATTGAATTTTAGTCCCAATGAAAATGTTTAATTTTACCAAAATTAATAGTTTAGAAAAATATTTTATATGGTATGATGAGAAACATCTGTAATCATGTTTCATCATGTGAAACTACTACTGGTTTTTTATATGACTATCGATATTTTGACTTTATACATGAAGAACCCATCATTCAGATGTATCAAGTGTTTATAGTGATTATAAATAGTCCATAACATCTTGGTGAATCATATATTATTAAAAAATATATGGTTGAGAATATTATAGACATTATTCAAAAAGAGGGGTAATCAAAGAAGACCACTTTGAAAAATAAAAAACATATTACTAGTCTAAAACTTGATGAACTTATTAGAAGATTAATTTAGTATAAAAATATAATGAAGAGAGATAATGGAAATGGGAAAATGAATAATATAGTTTCTTTTTCTATTTATTCTACAACTACTACTTATAAACCAACTTTAAAGTCTTCTAAAAATCTACATAAAAAATCATTCAAATGAAAGTGATATTGATTTTAGTGAAAATGAGTTTACTATATTAGAAAAATATATTAGAATAATATTTTGTAAGAAAAAAAGTTTATAACAACAATAACCTGAAGGATAGATGAGAAATATATGATAAATCTAGAAGGAGAGATAATAATAAAGGTTTAAGAAAGGTGATATACTATAAATATAACTAACTGGGTCATATCTGAACAGATTTGACAAGGTTTAAATGAAAATATTCTATAAATTTTCAAAATATAAAGGAAAGTACTAAAGCCTACTAAAAAACAGAGTGATAATTAAAACTTTTCTAATGAAATATATTTTAAAAGAGATTATAAAAAATAAATTTTTTGAATCCATTACCAAAATTACGAGGAATAAAAAATTCTTCATGGACAGGGTAAGTGGATCCTACTCTATTATGTATTTAGATTCTTATAACTCTTTGTACAATAAAGAATAGAATAATCCATTAATTAAATAAATGGAAGAATATGAGGATAATTTTTAGAAAACATATACAATGTTGTTAAATAAATATAATCATGCGAAGATATACTATACCAAGGTGAATGAGTATATTTCTAAAATTACTTATGAAATGTATTCACAAACAATTTTTAATTCATTACTTAATAAAGATCTAAATGTGGTTGTAAAGATAAAATATGAAATTGAAAGTCTAAAAGGAATTTATCTAAATTTATTTATGGAAGGAAAAAAAATTATAAACTTTTTTTATTAATGAAGCCTCAAAATGAATCATCTGGAATTGGTTCTGCTTCATCTAGAATGTAATATTATCATTAAAAATACATCATTTAAGAAAGTGTGCCATTTTTTAATATATATAAAATGGGAGTTCATTCGAAAAATAGATACTCCCTTAGAAAAAAGTAATATTTTAGAACTACTAAAGCTTATATTTCTAAATAACTTACAACTTTTCATCACAGAAGTGTTTTTTAGATTTGGGCACCAAAGGTTATTTTTCTAATATTTCCTGACCTAAAAAATATTAGTTCCAAAATTCAACTTTCATACTTTTTAGGTGAAGGGGATGGGTTCCAAAGATCAAAATATTTTTTTAAATGGGTAGTGGTTATCATCTACACATGATAGGAAACAATTATAAATTTTAAAACTTACAAAAAATTAAAGGTGGAATTATTATTTTTAGAGAAAATATACAAGGTAAAATCATGGGTATAAGTGATGTATCCTTTTATGGAGATTACTTAATCTCTAATATTATTTAGGTTCTAATAATTAAGTACAACCTTTCAATGATTAGTCAAATATATGATAAAGGTTACTCCATTAACTTTGGGAATGAAAAATGTTCCACCACAAGTTTAGAGAGGGAGTTTATATCTTATCTACCAATCAAAATAATAATGTTGACATATTAGACCTAGAAGAATTAAACATCCAGTACTTTATTTTATTTATTTCCATTAAGTATAATTCATGGATTTTACATAAAATTTTAGGGCCCAATACCATTCAGAGATTGACTAATATTTCTATGGAGTAAATCATAATGGATATTTAAAAACTTAAGTTTAAGTCCACTAAATTTTATGACCCTTTCCAAAATAGAAAGAAATATAAATCTTGTTTTAATCATATTGGTGAAATATCAACTTTTAAACCACTAGGGTTAGTGAATATAGATATTTTAACACCCATATAAACTGATATTATCAAAGGTTAATAATTTATGCATGTCCTGATTAATTTTTACACCAGATTTATTTGGGTTTTATTCCTTTCCTAGAAATAAAAAATAGTCAAGTTATTTAAAAGGTTTTCTTATCTAGTTAAAACTAATAAAAACCATACTATAATCACTATCCAGGCTTATCATACAGAGGAATTTTATAAACTTGTTTTTGAAACTTTGTATAGTAAGAAAGTGATAAAAATTTAGTACCAAGAACTTCATGATAGAATGAGGTAGTCAAATGGAGAAATGAAACACTTCAATAGATTTTCAGGTCTATGTTATGTGAATATAAAGTTTCTAGAAATATTTTTTGCTTTATTTTTAAATAATTACCCTATAAATTTTAGAATCGAAGGAAATGAAAACTTAGTTACTTAATAGTTTTTTGATGTAAAGTTGTTATTCTAAATATTAATGATAATATTTATAAATTTAATCTAAACTCTGATAAATAAATTTTTCATGGTTATTCCACCATAGGTAGTGTTCATTATGTATTCAAAAAAGAATCACATACTTTTTAAGAGACATTATGTGTGAATTTTGATTAAAAAAATCTATTTATAAAATAATTTTCTAAACATTAAAATTAACGAAGTAATTTAGATTTTGTTTTTAAAAATACCTCTATTTTAGATTTGTTGGTTGAATGATAGAAACCAAAATTCACTAATCCTAAAGTAAATATTTTAGGAGATAATTAGATAAATGTGAAAAACCTCCCATTTTTTCTACCATCCTAAGAATGTTTGAGGACCACCCTATTAATAATTTTATTGGTGATGTTGACCAAACCATTAAAACCAAAATTTATTTATGAAATGAATTTGATAATCTTATATTATTATCTCAATTTGAATCTAAAATGGATCACGATACCTTGGTTAATGGAAATACAAGATAAAATCAGTCTGTTAGAAAAGAACATGGTTTGAACTTTGGTCAAACATCCTAACGATATTTTGGTTATAAGAACTAAATGGGTATGTTGAAACAAATGTGATGAAAATAGAGCCATTATTATGGATAAGGTTAGACTTATTGAAAATTTATATAACTAGGAAGGGGGAACAAATACCAAGGAAAATTTTTATTTGAGATCCATATTAAAATATATAATCATCCAATACTAATATAAATTTTAGATTATTCTAAATGAATGATAAAAGTAACTTCCTTAATTGATATATTCAAGATGAAGTTTATATTCAAAATCCTCATAGTTTTTAAAACCAAAATTTTTCAAAAACATGTTTATAAACATATAAAGGAACATTATGGACTGAAACAAGCTCTAAGTTCGTGGTATCACCATTTTTATATATTCCTTATTTAAAAATATTTTGATAAAGGAAAATAAAATCCTAATGTTTATTATGAATAAAGTATCTAAGGGAGTCATAATCATGAAAATCTATCTTGACGGTGTAATTTTCAAATTGACCAAAAAATCAGTTTAAAAATATTTCTTAAAACTCATGCAAAGTGGACTTGAGATTAGTATGATGGGGGGAACTCATTTTATTCCCTAGTTTAAAAAATTATTAGAATCTTGAAAAATAATTATATATCAACATAAGTATATTAGTGATTTACTTAAACAAGTTGGTTTTGATGTTTTTTCAAGTATTAATACACCAAAAATAACCTCTTTTAAAGTTGAACCTGATAAATTTATGAAATTGGTTGATCAAAAAGTTTATATAGGAATGTTTTTTTACTTTATTGGACTTTTGATCAGTTTGACTTTATGTTTTTAGTTTTCTTATATGAATGATTTCAATAAAATATAAAATCATCACACTAAACACGACAACAGAAATAGGTTTTAGCGGCGGTTTTATGGCGGCGGTTCACAAAACCGCCGCTAAACGTTTTCCGAAAAAGGTTTCGCGGTGGTTTTTAATAAACCGCCACTAAACCCATATTTTGTTTTTAAAATTCCTGACCCTTACCCCGACCCCCGTTTTCCCCAACCCTCCAGACCCCATGCTCCCTTCTTCCCGCAACACCCCCCCCCCCCCCCCCAGGCGACCCCGCGACGACTCCGGTGAACGCGCGACCTCCGTCTCCAGTGACCCCGTGACCAACGCCTACGGCGGAGCCCATGACCGGCGACCGGCGACCCCGGAAACCCGTGACCCCCTTCTCCCGGCGACCCTTATCACTACGACCGCGACCCCAAAGTGAATTTTCCAACATTTTTCATCTTTTTTTACAGGATTTTGTGCAATATATGTTTATTATTTTATTATAATGTTTGTTACTTTAAGTTTTATCATGTTAATTTGAAGAAAATTGTTAATTTGATACCTAATTAATATTTAATTGAAATTGTTATTCCATGTGTTAAAGGAATTGGATAAAGAATATGAATATATAAATACTTATATATTCTTTGTTTAGGGTATTTCAAAACATTTCTCCTCTATGATTTATTTGATGAGTAAATGAATTCTATAAAATTGGAATGATGAATTACATAATACTTTTAAGGAGTTGTCGGTTCATCTTATAACAACACTCCTCCTTACAATGACAAAGTTAGAACTATCATATATCGTCTATTGAGATTCATTAGGATTTGGGTTGGGATGTATTGTTATATAAAGATATTATGTCATTTTTTATGAATCATGTCGATAATGATGACCATATAAAATTTAGCTGATTCAAGACTTTGAATTTAATACTGAGGATCATTCCTTGAATACATGTCATCATTATATTTTCTGTGAGAAATTAATAGTGTTTAAAAATCATAATTATATGAAACACATTTTATCATAAATGGATTTTAATCAAAGGTAATGAATATTAATGTATTATATATAGATGTTTGAATTTGAATTGATTTATATACATTGGGTATAGGTAATTTTTTAATAGATTAATTGATTTTGAATTTATATAATCAGTTGGATAAATAAGCTTTAGGCTAATGAAATATGATATTTCATATAGTTGATATTTATTTGGATTGAGTTTAAAAAGGAAATTCTATTATTTTATATCATTTTTATCTCACTACTGATTTGAATGATATGTTTTTTGATGCTCAGACCACTAAACCTAAAATGATTGAATAGTTGGCTAAAATTAAATCATGAGGAGAACATTGAGGGAAGGTGGTTATATAAGAAATATTAATTGTAGTTTATATATCAAATATTTGTTCTTATAGATTATTAGGAATAGATTTTTCATAGCTACAATTATTTTAGATGGTTTGTTCATCTAGGATTCCAGAAGGTGTATAAAGGGTTTAAAACCAAATATTGGTGGGATGGTGAAATGTGGAATTTTCAAGGGTTCATATCATGATTCCAACCATGTTGATCTTTCATGGAAACAATCCAACTCACAGTGGGTACATTCATCTCCTTATTATTTCTCAGTTGGACATGGGATCATATAACTATGGATGGTATCATTAGTCTACAAAGAATAAAATGAAAAAAAAAATACATATGGGTGACTATGGATTGTCTCCAAATGGTGTCCCACCACATCCCTATTTTTATATATATTATAGTGGTAGATTTTTACAAATTCAATATTTTAGAAATTAATTTACCCCCATCAATTATGTTTAACCAGGTTCCTAGGATTATATATCAGTTTGGGGATGCATTAATGTAATCTCTATGTGCATAGTATTCAATGGAATATATTAATCATCATAAATTGTATGTACAATCGAAATGGTTTATCCAACCATTATAGGAAATGATAAAATATTTTGTGATTTGTTTTAGAGGCTCATGTAAAGATATTTTACTACTACTTGTGCCTTATACAATAAATGCTTTTGATATAGTGATTAATATGGATATAATAATACTATTTTATGGATTTACTTCATGTTCAAGTCATTTTTGTGAGAAATTTTTTGATAAATTTATTATTATAACTATTAGAGTTGTAGAGACAATGAAAAATATTCATATTATCAAAATGAGGTTGTTGATGGCTCAATGTCATCTAAAATCATATTTAGATCATCCATGATTACCATTATCATTTGAGGTGGCTAATGACATTATATTAATAATATCTCCATTATTTGGAAAACAACATTTTGATTACTATTAAATGTTTCTCCCTAATATATTATTAATTTTTAGATAATTGAAGTATTGATTATTGTGAATTATTAGTTGTCTTCACCACTACAAATCAATTTTCTACACAATTTGTTTCATGGATCTCAATTGATGATATTCAATCTGGATCTATATAATGCAATTAAAAGGGAAATCGTCCAAGAATACAATATTATATCATACTTTCTACTCAATTTGTCTTCAGATTTTACGATGAAACCATACTTTGATGAATAATATAATGGAGGTGTTTTTTTAGACACTCGACAATGTTTCTTAGTGTACTTCATGAACTCCAATCGTCCAATTTCTTATGGAACCTATGGTAACATTCTTACATCAATGTTTTTCCTATTGAGTTATAAATGTTGTAATGAATGTATGGAGTTCGGTTAAATCATTGAACCATGGGCTATATTTAAGGTTTCGGGTCATCTACGGAGTTGAGTGACCTATGAATTAAATAATCAACTATGTATCAAAGCATTGGAGGACTTAAAAAATAATAAGGTGTTTTGGCATGCTGGTCGGTTTGGTTTTGGCCCTCTTTATGATTGTTATGACATAATGAGTGTGCTTGAGGGGAGAATCAAACGTATGTTTGATGTGAATATGATATAGATAACTTATTAGTGGAGGATATATCACTAATTTTGATAACTAGGACACTCTATAAGTGTGGAGAATCTAGTCATTTTTGTTAAACATGTGACATTCCCGGTAGAATGAACACAACCTAAGATGTCAATTGAAAAATGGAATTTTTTTCTAGAATTTCTTTTGAGCTCTCATGTCTTAAATCTCTTCAGTTATTGCTTGGAAATATGAATTTGATATGGTTGGTTGTGTGTGAAACCATTGAGAAACATCATTCCTCTTGGAGGATATATAAGGTCAAGCCTAAACAATCACATAATGTCTCAGGTTTAAAATTCACTATGATCGGTTTCGATCACACGTCAATGGGGTGTTGTTTGAGGCAACATAAATGTCTGATTGACCGTGTTATGATATGTTTTTAAACTAATATTCTTACTGCTCCTTAATGAGGTGTTGACGCTGTCTCCTATGGACCAGACTTGTTCGGTTGGTCTGAAGTAGTAAATGTGATCAATGAATCAACTTTATTATATTATTCATACTATATGATCAATGGGTCATCTTTATTATATTATGTTTCTGTAATCTTAAACTATTGTATATTTTGTGTAGGCACATTGTTATATACATAGATAAAAGTTGGATCACATTACCAAGGAACACACCTCAGTATGTTAAGGTTTTGAATGAGTTTTTAGATTTTTCAATTTCTAATCGACCCGTTGAAGGGAGAATAAAATGTCCATGTCCTAAATGTAAATTTAGAACATGGTTGAAGAGAGATTAGGTTTATGAACATTTAATACTGAAGCAATTCCCTGCTCAATATTTTTTTTGGATTTGGCATGGAGAATCGAACGTTACAGAAAGATTGAGCACTGATGTTAATCCACATAATGAGGTCCCAAGTTCGTCGACAATGGAAAATGAAATGCAAAACCTAATAAATGATGCATTCTGCACTGCAATACACCACTATCAGTATTAAAACATATCAGAACAACCATAAGAGGGTGCTACAAATTGCAACGTGACAAGTGATGTTTTTGAGACTGTAACACATGCAGATCAAGATTGTCACATATCATTGGATCCTCCTCTTGATTCTATGGAGCCAAATGTAAGAGAAAACTTCACTGAGGAAAATGTGTTTCACGATTTAGTTAATGATGGAAATCAAAAGATGTATAGTGGGTGTTTGAAATATTCAAAGCTTTCATTTCTGCTGAAGTTGTACCATATCAAATGTCTATGTGGAATTACAAATAAGGCAATGCCCATGATATTGGAATTGATTCGTGATGCATTTCCTAAAGCAAAAATCTCAGAATCTTTTTATGATATGAAAAAAGTTGTTAACAAGCTTGGTCTGAATTATACAAAAATACATGCGTGTCCCAATGATTGTATGCTTTATTGAGGAGAGGATTCAAGTAGACAGAATTGAAAAAAAATGTTCTTCTTCTAGATGGAAGAAAAAGGGTGGTGTTGGAAGTCTGAATGAACATAATTTCATGGAGAAGAAGAAAAGGAGCACACCTACAAAGGTTTTGCATTACTTTCCTTTGAAGCCTCGATTACAAAGATTATTCATGTCATTGAAAACCGTTGAACACATGAAGTGACATTTTGAAGATAATAACAATGATGGGTTAATGATACATCCACGAGATTCACAATCGTGGAAGACATTTGATTCATTACATCTCGATTTCTTAGCTGATCCTAGGAATGTTTGATTGGTATTGGTTGCCGATGGATTCAACCCATTTGGGACTTTGAGTACCAATTATAGCATTTGGCCAGTTGTTTTGATCCCTTATAATCTGCCTCCGTGGATGTGTATGAAACAAACATCTTTTATCCTTTCGATGATTATTCCTGGAAAACAAATGCCTAGAAATGATATTGATGTATACTTGCAACCTTTGATTGAAAAATTGTAGGAGTTATGGAGCAACAGTGTTGAGACATTTGATGCTTCTTCTAAAACAATGTTCAAAATTCATGCTGCTTTAATGTGGACCATTAGTAACTTCTCTGGGATTGAGAATTTATCTGGTTGGAACACTTACACAGGTTTGGCTTGTCCCATTTGTAACTTTGATTTTGAGCCCAAACGGCTACCTCATAGTAGAAAATGGTGCCTCTTGTGTCATCGAAGATTTCTTAATGCATATCATAGATTTCGGCTGAACAGATCAAAATTTAATGGTTCCATTGATCATAGACCACCTCCAAAGTTTTTAAATGGTTTTGAAATATTGACACAGCTTGAAAATGATGAAACAGAATTTGGGAAGGTTCATCATTTGAATGATAGCGAAAAATGGGTCTGAAGTGCATCGTCAAGTGAAACCAGAACGCAACAATGGAAGAAAAAAAGTATATTCATCAAACTTCCGTATTAGGAATTTAATTTGTTGAGGAATAATCATGATGTGATGCATATTGAGAAGAATTGCTATGAAAATTTGATTTTCACATTGCTTAATGAGCATGGAAAGTCGAAGGATCATCTCAATGCTCGCAAAGACTTACAAGCAATGAACATAAAACGCGATCTCTGGCCAGATGATAATGAAAAGTATCCTCCGGCAATTTTTTCAATGAAAAATAGGTATAAAGATACATTCCTTCGAATGTTAAAGAATGTTAAGGTATCTTATGGGTATTCAAGTAACATATCGAGGTGTGTTGACTTGAAGAATCGTAAGTTACATGGATTGAAAAGACACGATTCACATATTTTGTTCCAACAATTACTACCATTGGCATTTCGTACATTATTACCTAAAAAATTACTGCTGTTGTACTCCAGTTCTGCACATTTTTCAGAAAACTATGTGAGAAATCTCTACATCCATTTCAGTTTGACAACCTCCAAGAGAGGTTTGTTTTTACCCTTTGCACAATGGATATGATCTTTCCTCCATCCTTTTTTACTGTAATGATGCATTTAACTGTACAGTTGGTTGAGGAAGCTAAATTACAAGGCTCCGTTCATTATCGATGGATGTATCCAATTGAGAGGCACTTTATTTATATGTTTTCCAGTTAAGTAAACAATTTTTGGTACTTAATTAAATGCATAATTATGTTTATTTTATTTCACAGATAGCTTGGACATTTAAAATCATACGTGAGAAATAAAGCTAAACCAGAAGGCCCAATTGTTGAAGGCTATGTGGCTAAGGAGTGTCTTAACTTTTGTTCTCGATACTTGGATGATATTGAAACAAGATTTAATCGAGTTGGACGTGTTGACGACACATCAACTCAATCTCAGATACATCATAAATTCAAAATATTTCCTGCTATTGGCCGATCAGTTGGGAGGACCTCAAATGTGACACTGACTGAATTGGAATTATTACAGGCACATAGATATGTGATGTTGAATAGTGAAATTGCAGATCCATTTATTGAAGAGTTGAGGAAACAAACAAACAGACGAATGAGAGGCCGAACACAAAATGAAAAAGATATAACGAAAGCTATTAATAAAGAGCTTGTAGAATGGTTTGCACGACGTGTAAGTTCATAAATATTGCAATAAATATGAATATTAGTTTGAAACATACATTTTGTAAATCTAATAAAGTATATTTATTTTTTCAGATCATGAATACTGATACTCGAGCAGAGGTGTCAGAAGATTTTAAGTTTCTTGCTAGAGGTCCTCTAAAAGAAGTTAGAAATTTCGACGCTTATAATTTGAATGGCTTTAGATTTTGTACAGTCGATCAGGAAGTGGGTTTGAGAACACGGAATAGTGGTATATTTACATTTGCTGAAGTGGAATACTATGGAAAGCTGCATGATATTATTGAATTAAACTACCATAGACATTTTTCGGTTGTTTTATTCAAATGAAAATGGGTCAATATTATCAGAGGTGTTAAAAGAGATTCCTTGCAATTTACTTCTGTGAACTTCTCTTGCTTGATGGATGTTGGTGATCGTGAACTGCATGATCCATATATCTTAGCATCGCAAGAAAAAATGGTATATTATGTGAATGATGTTGCTGATGAAGGGTGTAGTGTAGTTTCTCACGTAATACAAAGATATTTGTATGATATGGGTGATGAAGTGGAAAATTTGACCTCTGAAATTGAATTTAATCAGCAACAAGAAGCAGAATTATTTGTCCATCATGATATTAAAAATATTAGTCTAGCAATGACGAATGAAGTGGATGAAGCAATGGAGTAGGAAACCGACATGATTGAAGGGGAAAATGATTGTATGTATAATTATTTATTTATTACGCAACCACTTGTTTCATTTCTACAGTCATTCATTATCATTGTTATATATATTTTTTCTGTTAGTACTCCATCTATTATCATTTTTAATTTTATTTTCTGCATAATTTTTTTGAAATATATATTCTGAACTTAAATTTATTTGATTAAATTATAGGAATGCCAAGGAAGAAGCGGTACATTATTTCATCCAGTTCTGCAACAGATGACTATCCATCTGGATCCCTCCCCACGAAATCTGAGGCACCATCTGCTGACACCCATGCACCATCTCCCCCTGAACCATCTCTCACACCATCTATGGATGTCCTAATAGAGGCTGAATCGTCGACTCCCCCTTCAGGATCCTCAGTAGTGGGGTAGCGACACGCCCCTTCCAGTTCATCCCGGACATACTGGAGTGTCACTCTCATAGGTACAAATTTTAATTAAATAAATTTATTTCATTTTTTTATACTAATTGTTTGCTCATTGAAGATGAAAAAAATGAAACCGTAGAGAAAAACATAAAAAGTTTAGATGTTTGGAATCTGAATGGCGAGAAGATTGTTGTGCCATTTGATTCTTATGGGGTCCCTATGGATGATGTCGCGGGGTTACTTGGCCAGATTCTAGGCCAGCTAGCAGCGGAGCCCATTTCCCTTCCCATTTCATATGACGATTGGATATATATGCCTTCAAGCTGGAAAAATGAAGTGTTTAATTTTCAAATCAAGGTAAATTTATTACATTATGGTTTAATTGAATGTCATGTTACTAATATGTTCAAAATTAATTTCTGTATACCGATGTTCTTCCACTTTACCGTTGCTAATGTGATAGCACGGAAGTGGACGTTGAAAAATCTAGGTAAGAAGTGGAAAGATTTTAAATGGAGATTGTGGTTTGATGTCAATGATGATTCGTTGACCGCGCTGCAAATGTATGAGAAGCTACCCAGTGGTGTACCTAAAGAGCAGTGGAAAGTGTTTGTTGACAGGCATTGGGATCAGAAGCGTATGTTATTGAAATATATATATATATATATATTATTATATTATCCTCATTTTACATTTATACATGTATATGAAAATTACATGACATTCAATACATTAGTATTAAATTTCATTTTATTTATTTTAGGATCTCTCAAGACAGAATGCGTCAAACCGAGCGAAGAAAGTCATCCCGCACACTGCGGGCTCAAAAAGTTTTTCTAGAAGTCGAATGACATTGGTAATCTTTTAATTGGTTTAAATATTTATAAGATAATATTATCTGTTTAATATATTGGATTTTTTATTTATCTTTGATTAATGCAGTCACAGAGTTTAGGCCATGAAGCTTCCAGAACTGAACTGTGGTTGGATGTTCACAAGAAATAAGATGGATGTTTTGTTAATGAGCATGCAAAAGAAGTTGGGGTATGAAGTCAATTTTTTATCATAATAACTTATTATCAGTTTTTACTGTGTTAATATATATTGATATTTGATTTATAAGTCAAAGTTAAAGAACTATGGGATGCCAATCCTGCGCATTCCTACTCAATCTCCCAGGATGACCTGGTTGCTAAAGTCCTTGGGAAGGAGCATCCTGGGAGAGTGTGTGGGATGGGTTTGGGACCCATTCCATCTGAGGTTTTTAGCAGGCCACCAGGGATAGATGTTTCATCTACTCCTGACTTTAGTCAACCCATACCCAGAGATGCTAAGAAAGAGATTGTTTCTTTACGAAACACAGTTCACCAGCAGAGGGATCAAATATCTGCATTGCAGAAAGAGTTGACTGAAATACCTCAGCATATGAGAAGATATTCCAATGGTGGGAGTGCATCGATTGGTGGTATGTAGGTAAATCACATAAAATAAAAATCATTTAGTTTGATAACTTTCATTGGTTTTATGTTTTAATATAAATATGTAACCTTATTTAATTTTCAATATAATGTTCTTACAGGTGACAACACAAAGTGGAAATGAAGGTGGAGAGGGTTACGATGCATCATCAGACCCTGAGTAGTTGTATTATTGATGTGTTGAACAAAAATGGAAACAGTTGGTTTGTATATGTAACATTCGTAGCACATAGTTTCCACCATACATTTTCATGTCCTAAAATTTCCTTGATTTCTCATGTTTCTTTTTATGCATTTTATTGATTTCTGATGTTTCTTTTTATGTCTTCATTTCTTGAGTGTTGAGTGTTTTCCCCTAATAATAGAGGAAGAGGATTGGGGAACCTCCCACTACTACAATAGGGTGAAATAAACCCCTAAAATTGAGTGGAGAGGGTAAGAAGGGATGGGTGGGGGTCCAATAACCAATTTAACCCCCTTAAAAAATCTACCTGGTGGCTATTAACTAGGAACTGGGTTTCCACCATCTATCTGGTGGCTCCAGTAGCCTTACTTGGCTACTGGATCCACCACAAACTTGCCAAAAATTCCTTTTCGGCTATCTAGTGGGACTATAATAGCATATTGTAGTCCTAGCCCGATCTATGAACCATTTAGTTTACACATTAGAGCTCCCAAACCATTGAGACACCTCCTACAAGTCCAAGTACCCAATTTTATTGGAATTGTTTGACGATACATACCTCCACTAACTAAACTATGACCGATTTATGAAAAATTCAAAATTGTACAAAAAGTGTATTTTTACATACTCCCCACTATAGGACAACTCATCCCCAAGCTATACTTACAGAAAAAATGAAACATTTAAAATATTCCCATAACCATAAAGGATAGTCTAATAAAGTCTAGAATTGCATCATGAGGATTAGTTATGAACCCAACCTTCTCTCTAGAGTTAGAATATGAAATTTCAAAATTCACATTCAAACCAAACACCCAGGGAGTATAAGTTCTAAAAATCATATAACCAAACATACCTCAATTTTCAATTTATGATTATCCCATGAAATTCCCTTTAAATTGTTGAACATAACTTAGAAACACAAAATAAAACTGACCGGTTACAATGGACCATTTATAACCATAATTGTTTTGATCACTGAACTGTTACTGCATGACTTGAACTGCATTCCCAACACAATTTCCACTTAATCATGGTATGTCTGGTAATTATTACCTATCATTATATCCCTGAATTATTTATATTATGATTCTTAATTCCATTTTTTGATTCATTACAAGCTATCCGGTCATGAAACTTTAATTACTGGAATTCCGAAACTTTATTCTTTACCAACACTAGGCCTTATAGGGAGATGTCATAGGTCTGGTATAAAACACTTCTATCCAAACATACTCATAAGAAACCATAGTTATACTCCCAAGACTCCGTGTAATGATCGTATTGAATTTTACCAACACCCACATCTAGAGGATGTCCAATTTAATAAGACCCCCTCAAACCACCTCTCATCACTTGTCCCTAGGTTTCTTTTCCATCTGAATTTAATCCAGAAACATTAAACCAAGTGACACCACTCAGACACATTAACAATGAAAACTACTTAAAGCGAGAACCACATGATTTATAGGTCCATGGTGTCTTCCCACCATAGTAATTCTCAAACCACTAAACCATGAGCACTATACTATTATACATCACTTCTAGTTTCACATTGACATGTTCGAGCTTTGCTTGTTTTATTTAGGACGGATCTCACTTGAGCTCACTTGAAAACTCCTTATGAAGCGGTGCCACATGAAAACCGCTACCTCCATTTACAAATCAACCATCACTGTTAATCTAGTCCTAAAAATTTAAACTAAAGGGTCATAACCAAAACACACTCTTAATTATTAATACATATTACACAAAGAAATCTTAGCTCACAACATACACTTGTTTACTAAAATTCTAGTCAGAATGCTTTAGGTTGACCTGCTTAGAGGACATCCAAATTCATGGTCAAGGCCTTTATTTGAAAACTAAATCATATTAACATAAATTGAAAAGTTATATCGTGATAATTGAGATGAACCCACTAAATTCCAAAATTTACTCTTGGTGTGATTTAATGGGTGCATACTCAACCAACCCTATCAACATCATGCTACATTACAAGAAAATATACGATATCAATCTATCACATTTCCTAGATTTCACATGCAGCCCGAGTCTGAATATAATTTCCAAAACTGATTCAAACTCATACCTAAGTCTTAAATTCAACACATCCTCCATGTCTGGAAAACTTGAATTTTATAGCTCACAGACTTCTGAAAGTCATTTTGACCATTCATGACTATTCTTTCTACAACCACTATCCCAAAGGTTACATTTTCCATGACCTGTGTGATTCTCCCCACCATAGGATTTTAATATTCATCATTTTAATAAAAATAGGAATCTAATTCCCATGAAAAACACTTTTTCCACCACTAAACATGGTTTCTGGATGTGAGTCAACATAATTATACCATGTTTCATCACGATAATACATCCTTGGCATACGCTGAAGCCTCATCTGAAACTAATATTCCATCCTTGAACAACCTGTGGTTCACTTCCTACCACATAGATTTACATCATCCACTTAATAATAAATAGAAATGGTCTATTCATAATCACATGCATTATTCAATCCTCATTCCATGCACACACATTCAATAAACATCAATAACTACATCTTGAACTTTAACCAAGATTGATGATGTTATAAAACTCAATCCTCTTACATAGTCATCCATAGAACTAGGATAACTTATCTTTTCTACTAAAAACTCTGGTCTACATCACTCACCACAACATATTTAATACCTAGGTAACCTCACTCAGGGAGTGATCAGTTAACAAAACCTTTTTAGATCCCACAACCCTAAACCAAGTAGTTATGTGATAATACCCCTCAAGGTGTTACCTATGATTTCATCCCTCAAACTCTCAGAGACTAGAAATTTTTTCACAAAACACCACACAACTCTCTCCATCAAACCTTAGTTAAATAGGAAATTTATATGATAATGAATACTAAATTGATGTTACATCAATGAAACGGGAACACCCATTTCATATAATTCATAGGACCAACGACACTATGCATTCTTGGTATTTTCTAGCCTACTCAAAAAATCAAACCCAAGGGTCACGTAATCCTACATAACCATTTAACATGGATGATGACTTCTTGAGTCATACACCTTTGAAATTAAACTCACACAACTAACTAAACTAAATAAAATTAGATTGGCATGTCAGTCTAACTAATCTCAAGCATTAAAGATGCTCATAACACCTAGAAGTTTTAATTATCTCATGATCGCCTACCAACTTGGGGAATCATTCCACAACTAGAGTCCTACTCAATCCCAAAATACATAAAAAAACACATTCTATGACCAAAAACTAAAAAGATGTATCCAATGATGCTTAATATCTCCAAGGATGCTAGAAAAACTAGGTTAACCCCTCACATAACACGAGGAATCAACTCTAATTCTAGGTTTATTCCTAAAAGGTCACTAGAATCTCCCACCTAACCTATATTCCAACATAAAAAGATGTCAACTAAGACTCACTGGAAATATCCACATTCCTATAAAAGCTATATCCCAATGTAACTCTAAAACTATTCCCACAGTAGGATTTTTTATAACAATATATTTCTAATGTGTTATTTAAGCTATTTCCTCAGTTCAAATTTATTATAAGTATTAAGGATGGTTTCTAAGCCACAAAACCAAAAAAATCATTATATAAATGGGTTGGTACTAATATAACTACTAATTCATCAATTATCAATTTTTATAAGTATAGTGGAATCATTGTGGATGATCTATCCTAATAAAGTGAAGTTATAAGATTTAGTGGAATCTAGTTTGGGATGTTACAATGTTGTATCAATGGAGTTTTATTTTCCTAGTATTTACTATTTAGGATATTTTATACATGAGTATGAGGAATGTGTTGGAACCTTTGATAGATATCTGACTGTTGTGTTAATAAAACTTTCTCTAATAGGAAGTCTTATTTTCCAAGGTTTCAGATTTTTGTTCTATTTTTAAATATTAAAGTTTTATATTATTTCTCATTGAGAGAAAAACATGTTTTTTGGATGTTGTGATTTATTCTGGATATTCAGCTCTTGGTCATTGGTGGGAGGCTAGGGATGGTTTTTGACTCTTGGGTGGGGAATAAAGAGGACTCTCATGCATCATATTTGGCATCTAGGATTCACATCATATATATTTTCTAGTGTGTGATTTTACTGACAAAGGAGTCTTTTGAGCCTTCATAAACAGATAATTAACTTTCATGGAAGGTTATGTGGGTCTATGTCGAAACATTTTTTTGTGGGGCTAATGACTTTTTCCTCCTACACAGGAGGTGTAATGACCAGGTTGGTCGATATGATATGTGATTCCTTCTTATTGATCCCCATGTTGGGTGTTGTTTCTCAGGTTGTTCTCAGTTGCTTTATATTTCTGGTTTTATTTGTTTTTCAGGGCAGTAGTGCAATAGAAGCAAAGAATTATTATTTTTTTATTCTGGGCAGATTTTCGCGGTGGTTTTAACCGCCGCAAAATGTATATTGGCGGCGGTTTAAACTGCCGCTAAATGGTGAAAATCGCCGCTAAACGTAAAATAAAATTTATGTTTAGTGGCAGTTATAACCGCCGCTAAATAGGATAATCATGCATGCCTCATTCCGCGGTGGTTCCCATGACTTTAGCAGCGGTTTTACGGCCGCTAGAATTTGAGTTTATTAGCAGCGGTTATAACCGCCGCGAATAAAGTGATATCCATGGCTCGTACAACCACCGCTAAATTCAGTAAAACCGCTGCTAAATGATGCAGCTATGACGCTTTCCTAAAACCGCTGCTAAACATAAATAACCGCCGCTAATAGATTGGAGACTCCCTATTAGGCAACAGTTTATGTAAACCGCTTCCAAACAATGTAGCGGCATTTTAAACCGCCACAAAACGCAAAAAAAAACCACCGCTAAACGGCGATTCTGTTGTAGTAAAAAATATATATTGTGTATCTTTCATTATATAATGGGAACTTCAAAACATGGACTTTTCTATCCTTATATATTTTAATTTATTCTTAATAGTTATTCATATATAAAATTTAAATAATTTAAAATGGATAGAAAATTTATTTTTCGAACTTATAACTTCTTAGTGAGTCTTTATTTTCTTTTTTAAACAAAAATAAATATTCGGTATCAAAATCTAGTTTCAAAGATGAGTATGTTCCAACTCGATGTTATTAGGCCCATTTATTGTAGATGCAACACACACTTACAGATTACATAAATATTTTTTCTCAAATTTGAATTTTTTACAATAACACAAGTTCTATTTCTTTATATATGAATCATATCCATCACTCACAATACAACCACAAAGATATAATGCACCACTTGTTTCAAGATTTTATATAAAAAATATATTAAATTCAAATTTATTGGAATTAAAAATCATATTATTGATATCCTTACTAAACCATTACATTTTAAAATATTTGAATACATAAAATAGAATATTAGAATGATCATTTTTAAATTATTATCTTTTTTTTCTTTTTATATACTCCTTAAATTTAAAAAAAAATCTTAAGAAATGGGGGAGAATTGTTTTGAATAGAAATGATCTAATTTTTTGAAAGTTTTTCATATTGTGGAAGAATATAGTTCATATAAAAGATTTATATTCAAATATTATGGAATAAAACATTTTATATTTTAGTTTGTAAAATGTATTTTGAAATAATGCTTATTCCTTGTAAGATTATATTTCATAATGAAACATTTAAAACACAATATTTCATCATTTATTTTTTATCATTTTGTTTTGTTCAAATTTGAATGTTTGTAGGTAACTGACTTATCTCAAGATTTAATATTTATTTTTTCAATGAAATCATCGATTTTTCTTCTTGGGTGGGAATAATATTTCACAATACATTCACAATATTATCAAAAAACAATACAAATTTATTCCACCCTATATACACAATTGATGATCAATCATGTCAGGTGAAATGGTTGATCAATCATGTCAGGTGAAATGGTTGATCAATCATGTCAGGTGAAATGGTTATGAGTCACTACTCAAATAGATCATAAAAAATTAGAAATTAGAGGAAATTTATCTATTATAGAAGTAGGTATAATCATATTACCCAATAATATTTCACCCAATTAATTATACTTTAATTCACAAATAGTTCTAGGTGAAAAAACTATGATATTTTTAGTAGAAGAACATGAGTTTACCATGATAGTATTTTAGTTTGTGGAAGCAGTAAAATTATCGCCAAAAGGAGATTCCTTACTTATATCACTCAAACTTATAAAATATTTTGGAATATTAAAAATATATAAATAAATATTTAGTGTTTTTATATCAAATAATAGGCCTCAAAAGATGATAAAACTTGGTGTGGAATAAAAAAATTCCTTTAAATATAATAGATTTTAATACCATGGAAGGGTGATAAGGACACAGTGAAGGTATATGATATTTACATCCTCGAATACCTATTTTGAAATATTACTTTTAAAATTATTCAATTTATATAAGATTAAATCAAGTAAATTCATTCTGGAACTTTTAAATTGAAGAATCTACTATTCTGACATGTCATTAATTGAACAGTTTTCAAAATGTTAAAAGATGATGGATGGGCTTATTTGGGAGAGCCATCTAAAGTGAAGGATTATTTCTTAAAATAATTAAACTATCATAAATATGAATCTAGAGTATATTTAAAATGAGAAAAGTTTCATTGATCTGAAATATGAACTCCTACAACATGCTTACCTAGGGAAATTCTTGAAGAACATAAAGTTAGTGAGTTCCTTAGGGAACCAAGAGTTAGGATTTTTTATTTATTTGAAAATGAGTAAATAGAGGATACTCTATTAATAGTTTTAATGAAATATAATAAGAACAATGTTAAAGGGAAGAATATAGAACCGCTAAAGGAGAAGAAAATTGAGAAAATATAGGAATAAACAAGATGTTTTGGGATTGTAACTGATCTAGAAGAGATGAAATGGTGGAAGGTTGGAGATGAAGTGCCTATAGGTAAATCCATGTTAAAGAAAATAAAAAATCAAAATACAAATAAAGGTATATAATTAAAAATTCATTTATATTTTTCAATTCCAGTGATAAAATTGAATAGACCAAAAAGAATCATGAAAAAAAACTTCAGAAGAGAAAAGTAGAATTAGAATGTTAAAGGGCCAAGATAGAGTAAATAGAAGTTGACTATAAAAAATGATGGTAGAAGTTGTGAAGAGAATATTATAGGAGTAGAATTAGAGGATAATAGAATGATATCTGATGTTAATAGAATTTGAGGAACATAAAGAGAAAGAAAATTCTCTAATGTATAAACATCCCCAAATAATACAAATGTCTGTCACTATCCAAGATCAAAGCAAAGTTAGGGATAGATTTCCAACGAAAATTTTGACCTACCCTCCCACACCCTCTGCAAAGGAAAATGGTTATCTATAGAAGTAAATGTTTAAGATTTCATCGATTCCATTTGTATTATGTCAATTGAAAAATGTGATGCCATCATATGGTTTTAAACTCAATATAGATAGAATCTATGTTGACAGTTTGATAGATGGAGGAGGAATCATACAATATTTCCATGAATCAATCATTTTAGTTTTTATAATTTACTATGGTGAGGGGTATTAACTTATAGTAAATTATTGAGTGATTCTTAGTGGTTTTATTTTGATTAAGTTTTATTACATCAGCCTATATGAGGTGAAAATAGACTCAGTATTTACTTATAGATTTTTAAAGGGTGATTCTCCTATCCATTGTTTAGTTACTTATAGAATAAAGTAATTTACTCATTTTATTAATCATAATTTGAATATCTCTCACACTTAGCATGAGGTAAATAAGTAAATATACAGTATGGATTCCAAAGGGATCCCAAATGACTCTCCCTAAATTTTCAATAGTATAGGTTCTATTCTACTTAGATATAATTCTATTTTTTGTGGGAGATTCCTAAGGGATCTATTATTTTACACCTCCTTGAACCGGATAGTGTGTGAGTTTTGTGTGTGCGGAAATTTATTAATGAAAAATTAGGTTTGATTGAAAAAGATGAAATGATAGAGATTCATAAGAAGAGGATGACTATTGTTGAAAAGTACTCAACATAATCCCAATCTTTTGAAGAAATTCCCATTGATGAAAATCATGATGGATATTATTATTCTCCTTCATAGAAATTTGAATCTATAAAATTGGATGAGGTGGTTGAAAAATAATTTTCAAAAGTTTTATTGAAATATTTTTTATGAAAATTTTGAAGAAGTTAAAACTAAGAAGAAGGGTGAAGAAAAATTTAAAACTTAAATAGATATAGAGATATTCAATGTTGTAAAATAAACTTTTAAAAATTATAAACAAAAAATTTCATAAAAAACACATTTATAATAATCGATCAAAAAAATTGATTATACTTATTAAATATTGATAAAAATTGATAAAATGAGAATGAGAGTACCAAGAGACTAGTTAGAAACTCTTGATGAGTTTTTATAAATTTATTTATTTTCAATTATATATATAATGAAAATTAATTAAATTTCATAGATGATAAAATTCAACCAAATAAAAACATTAGTGTTAGTCATTATGAAATAGAAAATAAAAATGAGATTAATCTAGTGACACATAGATTTTATGAAAAACATTTTAGTTTATAAAACACAAAATTCAATCTAGGATAACCATTTCAAATTCGATAATATCTTGAAAATATTAAAGAATATTATTATCATGAATTTCAAAATCACCTAATAAATTTCTAAGAGAGTCATGGAGAAATGATCTCGATAGTTGAAAATCAATATTAACTGCAAGAAAAATATAATTCCTCAAGAACCATCCAAGTGAATCCCCAAATAGGACACCCAATCTAGGTGTGTTAATTCTCAAAGGTTTTTCTGGATCCCCATGGGTAAGTGGTAAGCCCCTGGGCATCAATAAGAACAAATTAGGAACAATTTCACCTAATAATAGTAATAAATAAGCACTATGAGGTCAAAAATAAAAAACTAGTAAATTTGGAAATAAAATTTAATAAATTCACCAACATGAGTACAATATCCCAGCATACAACATCTATGGTTGATAAAATAGAATACAATGATAAAAAATAGGACAATATCACTTCCCAACCTCCATGTGAAAATGAATAAATCTACTTTCACCTCCATCAACACAAACTGAGAGGTGCACACATGTTCACTAAATCCAAGAGGATGATTACCTGTAATATATAGAGATGAGATAAAAATTACATTAGGTCACTACCCATTTAACTATAGCATAAAACTTTAAAATAAAATCCATTTCATGCAAGTTTGAAAATAAAGATATAAAATTAATTTTTTAGGTTTTCTATTATAAAAAAGTGTCAAACATTTTTCTTTGAAGACAAACATTTTTATAAATCCAAGGTTTATTTTTAAATAAAACCAAAATTAATTTTACTTTAAAAAAACAATCATAACATGTAGTTAAAACCATTTTAATCCAAATCTTGAAAGAAAACAGAACACCTACCAATAAAAACCAAATTAGAATTCTTTAAAAAATACACATATATGATTGTCATGGAATCCTTGGTGAAAGGATGAAAATATATAATAGAGATAACATGGTCATAAATGAAGAAAATTTGACATAATGAAAAACAAACACACATAAATTGACCCCACCCAAACACCTAGTATAACCCTTCCTGGCCTGACTGAGTGGAAACATACCATAGGTTAACCTATGTCCCACATAGGGCCACTATCCAAAGTATAATTCTAAATTATTACAAATGTGTACCTAGAATTACCTCTATTCTAACCTATCCTTCCTATGACATATCAAAAGGAGGAGAGCATTTCAATTTAAATAAGATTACGATAAAATATTATCAGGAAACAACCATTTAATTATTTATCTTGGTCACACCTCCAAACACCCCCACTAGAACATACCCACTATCTAGGTATAATAAAATAAAATTACTACCAATATATGGGTAGTTATCCCATGAGTTCATATATTTTACAATATAACCACCAATATAGGGGTTTTTACCCTATGGCATCCAAAATAACCATGTAATGGACTGAACCTCTGTGGTCCATTAATTTGTCAAAAATTTAGTGTTTGGGGTGTTTTGGGAGGTAACAGTGGCTCAATACAAGATTTTTTCAAATTTTCTAGTTTTTTCATCAGTAGGTCAATGCTTTGGTAGGTTTGAATGTTAGTAGGTCATATAGTCGGTTAGTGAGAGCATCGGTGAGTGTGGGTGTCAGTGAGTCAGGGTGTTGGTGATTCAAGGCATTGGTAGGTCACGTCGGTGGATCAGTGTCGGTGGCTCATCATTAGTGGATCAGCGTCGGTGGCTCAGTGTCGGTGGCTCGTCATCGGTGACTCACCCATCAGTGAGTCATTTCCATTTTTTCCAATTTTTCTAGTTTCACCCCTCTTAAGTTTTATTTGAAACTAATAGAGTTTAAAACCATGTTTGAGCATTTATAAAGTTTTTTAAAAGGATATTAATTATATATTTAATATGATAACACTTCTGGGACTTTGAAATAGTCAAAACACATAATCTTAATCATGATCCGACTTTAATGGAATTTGAACCATTTTCTTCTATTGATAAAGGATCTGAATTTTTCTAAAGTTAAGATCCTCTCTTCTATTTTCTCTTGGTGCATAGAGAAATTTTCTTCCTCGAAGATTCATATGCCTGTGTTGTAGAAACCTATTCATTTTTTCCCTATAGTCTTTCATACTGCTTGCACGAACCCCTATTTTAGCGCAACGAGGAACTGGTGATCGTCTATTGTTCCAAGTAGGGATCTATTCATCTCTATTTTAATTATGTATCATTATGGGTGAGTGTACTCATGTACCCTTATGAATACAATTGGACCCAAATTTAATGAAGATATAAGAATTAATAAACCAGGGGTTGGGAAGATGATGATTATCACTTTATTTTATATGTTATCCTTATTTTATGTGGGTATTATTATTTTGAAAATCATGGTTGTTGGTGGTATTTGTTTGTAAACCTATATGATTTATGAATCATTGTTGTAAGAATTATAATCTGGTTAATCACATATTTTGGTTAATTACATGGATTCCCTAGGATCAAACTTATTATGTGATCACACTTGTTTTATCAAGTGGAATTAAAGAACGAGTGCTACTAAATCTGAATAAATCTTGGCTTGTTGGTGTGGTTGTGTGTTGTGTGTGGTTCTATTCAACTTGTGTCTATGCTTTTCATGTGGTGTTGTGGATGGGAGTGTGGTTGTGAGTATGGGGTGGTACGTGTGGTGTAATGGTATCTCAGGATCAGAGATTGATTGATTGTGGAATGGATGAACATTTTATGCAGTGGGACCGCATCTAGGTAGTGGTTGGGAAGTAGGGATGCAAGACTAGGTTGTGTCATGTTCATTTTTATGAGTGTGATGGTCATGGTGTTGTTATGTAGTGGGGCTTCCGAGTGGGGTTTCGGAGAGGTGTGTTTGTGGGTTTTCTTATTGAGAGTAAGGACATGGGGATATTACTTTGAATAATGATGGTGGTAGTGGTTAAATGGGTGTTCATGAAAAGGTAGCGTGTATTGGGACTACAAGTTGGTTGATTTCTATTGTTTTGTTGGATATGGTTATTTTGGTGAAGTGGGGCTTCTGAGGATGGTTTAGGAGGGATAATTTTGAAGAAGGTTGGTTGTTATTTTGCATGGGATTTTCTCCAAGAGTTTTCAATGACTCTGTGAAGTGTGTGTGGGTTAAAATGATACCTGTGGTGTGATGTGTTTGGTAATTTCCTAGGCATGGATGTAATAAATTAATTAATTAATTGTTAATGCAGAATACAAATGGTTAAATGATTTGGTTGGGGGTATGTTTTGATTTGTGGTTGTACTAAAGTGGTGTTCATTTATTGAATTAGGAAGTGACCATTGTTCGTTTTGATATATGCATTTAGAAGTCACGGTAAGGGATGTTTTATGTGGGATGGTTGTTGTTCTAAAAATACATAGGTTGGGATGATTGTTTGGTACCTATATATATATACACACACTTGTAGTTCCTTGAAATTTCTATACGCACCCCACATGTGTTGAGCACTACATGCCGAACACCCCCATTATTGTGGGGGAGGATTTCATTTCCCAAAATCTCAGTGGGAGGATGGATGGCTAGTTATTGTCTCTTATCTACTCCTTCTTCTAGGTATTGGTAACACTAGACTATTTGGGCAGGTTATGGTGTAGTTGTGAGGCCGAGGTGTCTATAGGCGAAGTGTACTTCCCAGTTGTCTTCGGGATGAGTTGTGTGGTGATTACCAGGTGTCTTCGGTATGGTATTGTGGTATTTGGACTAGGTATTTATGGGCGAGATGTGATGTGGTTTGTGTCCCAAGTGTGTTTGGGCAGCTTGTGACAGTGGGGCTCATGGAAGACCGTGGTAGAGTCAGGACGTTCGTTGTTAGGGATGAGCAGTTAACCAATGGGAAGTAGTGTGGGGTACCCAAATATCGATGTGCTTACTACTTTACTTTACTTTACTTTACTTTACTTTACTTTACTTGTGTTATTTAGTGAGCTTGTCTTGGTGAGGTTGGGATGGATAGTATACCTTGTTAGGTTCTTTTGAGTTTTTGTTGTTTTCTCATAAGGGAATTAGTATGCTTTTCCCACTTGTCCATGGGTGACTTTGGTTTTCCCCTAATGGGTATACTTGTATCCCCACCCAACATATATAAAACTGATTTAAAGTGTCTAGGGAGATTACACGAACTGTGTTGGGGATTTCTAGCTCCGACATTGGGGATAGTTGTTGTGTCACTGATTTGTTTTATTTTGGTACTTACTTTGGAGTTTTCTTGTTTTTCTAGCAGTTTTAATTTAAACATGCATGTGGTGTGGATTATGGTTTCTTTATATATATGTCTCTTGGGGATGTTTGAGGTTGATACATATTATCTCCCAATCTTAGTTACTATAAAAAGGGTAATGCCTCTCATTTTTTATGAGATTTATATACACTTGGTGTTGGTCTCCACCTCGGGGCCAATTGAAGGTGAAACTCAAGGGTCATTATCTCTCCTTCATCTTGAGGAAGGAAGTCCTCGACATATTTATATCCATTCTCTCATCTTAAATAAGGTGGGTCATGACAGAATGGTATCAGAGGTTATGGTTGAGAGATAGTATAGAGTTTGGAGTTAGGCATAGTGAGGATTGCATGGGTTAGTAGGGAAATAGTCTTAGGTGATCTTGGTGCATGACATAACCTAGGGAATAATGACTTAGACATGAGATTTGAGGGGCCCCCATGATGCAATATAAGGACTCTAAGCTTACCAAATGACCAAGTGATTCTACATATATTACGGGGTAGAGACCCTAGGAAAGGTACATGAATCATGATAACTTGTGTTCTTGCTTGTTTTGGGTGTTTTTAGGAAATTAAAATAGAAAATGAGTTAAAATGAATCATAAATAAATTTCATAAAACTTGGGCTTAAAAATTCCTTATTTACCTTATAGCTATGGAACCTGATCATTGTCCACAAGTGGCTCAAGAAGTGGAGGCTCAGTAGGCCAATATGGCTGATTAGAAGAGGGTTGATCTAGAGGAGGAGGACAACTAGTGGTGGAAGACACTTCATACCTTCCAGTGACAGAAACTTGGAAATTATGAGGGTAGTGTCGCAAACATATAGATAAAGAGTTGGCTTGAGTAGTTGGTGATCACCTTCAGCTTGATCCAGGCTCCGACATAGTACTGGGTTTCCCTAGCAGTGAGCTAGATTAGGGTAGCAACGTGTCAGTGGTGGACACTTTACCACGGAGAGAGGAAGGAGACCAATGTTTTGTGGGTTTAATTTGATAAGTATTTCTAGGTATAATTCCATTCTTCCATGATGAATACCGAGAAGAGGCTGGATCTAATCTCCCTCCAGTAGAGGATTATGTCGGTGAGGGAATTGGGGATCAAGTTCAAGGATCTCCTATATTTTTCTATGGATCTATTTCCAAATGAGGAGTCTTAAGAAAGATGCTTAGTGGAGGTACTCCGTCCTTCCCTCCAGTATGCAGTTACTCCCTTCACCCTACTAACATACTTAGAGGTTCATAAGAAGAATGAGGTAGTGGGAAGGATGCACTCATGAGGAGGTATATCATAATAGGGGATCCATACATGTTCTTTAAAGGGTAAGTCTTCCAGTAGTAGGTCTCTGGCAGCAAGACCTTCCAGGTTTTGGTCGACAGGGATTCGACCCCAGCAGTTCCAGTTTCGACCTTTAGGTCCTTGTCCTTTTCTCGTGGGCTTGGGGCTGAGGTGTTTTTCTTATGGAGGCCACATGCACCATTAGAGTTAGTGCATAGTTTGAGCTTAGTATGGTGGTGGTGGTAAGGTACAGTGCCCGTCTCAACAACATTTTTTGGCCAGGCCATTTCAATAGTAGGGACAGCAGGCTCCTACTCCACCTAGGGGAGGCGAAGCAGGAAGAGGCTGAACTTCGGACCTTCCACAGGGACCTCGACCCGGGAATGGTCAAGGATTCATCCTATATAAGAGGGTTATAGGAACTAGGAGTGGTTAGTTGCATGCTACAGAGACAACCATTCCAGTAGGGTCAGAGATCATTCAAGATACAATCAGTTTGTTCAGTACTCTTGTATGTGCCTTGTTTGATTTAGGAGATTCTCATTCCTTTATTTCACCTACTCTATCCCATGATCTAGTACTAGACATAGAGATAATTTCTTATCCCCTAGTGTTAAGCACACCATTTAGAGTTTATACCAGCTTTTCTGATGTTTTCCAAGGATGTAGACTGATATTGGGGCGGCATCAGTTTAGTGGGGATCTATTTATTCTACAAATACAACTATACGGTGTTATCATTGGAATCAACTGGTTGTACTATATGAGTTCTATTATAGAATTCATATGGATAAGAGTTGTGTTTTCATACAAGTATTTCCAACATGTGACTTTCATTGGTGACCGGAGTAGTCTGAGGGGTAGTCAGTTTGTGGAGCCTTTCCTTTCCTTATTGGCCGAGTTGTTAGTGTAATCAGTGGATGCTAAGATGGTGGAGGTATCGAGATTTTTCAAAGATTTCTTGGATGTTTTCCCCAAGGAGTTTTTGATTCTACCCCCTCAACATGACATTGAGTTTGGGATATAATTACAACCCATATCCAGTTCGATTTCAATGGCTCCTTATCAGATGGCACCTTTTGAGCTATGGGAGTTGCGGATCCAGATTGACGATAAAATGAAGAAGGGATTTATCCAGCCTAGTGTGTAACTGTGGGGTGCTCTAGTCTTGTTTACGAATAAGGAAGATGGTGGTATGAAGCTTTGTATAGACTACCAAAGGTTGAATCAGGTAATGGTCAAGAACGGTTACCCTCTCTTGAGGATAGATGATCTTTTCGACCAGATGAGTGAAGAAAGTTGGTTTTCTAAGATTGATCTTGGTCTGGGTATCACTAATTGAGGGTGAAGGAGGGTGGCATCCCGAATACTGCTTTCAGGGGTAGTTATGGGCACTTAGAGTTCATGGTTATGTCGTTCGGTGTTATGAACACACCAGCCATGTTCATGGAGATTATGAACTCTATCCTTCGTGATTTATTAGTCTGGTTTGTCGTCGTATTAATTTATGACATCCTGATCTACTTGAAGTCAGAGGAGGAGCATACATAGCATCTTAGGACCGTCTTAGAGCTCCTTCAGCATGACCATCTCTACAGAAATATTTACAAGTGAAAGTTTTGGACATTGTAGGTCCACTTCCTTTGGAATTTAGTGTCTCGGTAGAGTGAAGTAATGGATCCATTAAAGGTTGAGGCAATTTTTCCTTGGGCGGCACCCAATAATGTGGTATAGGTTCATGATTTTCTCAGTTTGGCAGGCTACTACTAGATATTTGTACCTAATTTCTCTTAAGTAGCAGTTATGTTGATAGAACAAACCAGAAGGGGATAAGATTTTGTGTAGAGCAAGAAGTGCTAGGTTGTGTTTGGCTATCTGAATGGGAAGTTGGTCAGTTCCCCAGTGCTCAGGTTGTTGGAGGAATGGGTGATGTTTGAGTTGTTTTACATTGCTTCCTGTTTGGGATTGGGGTGTGTACTTATTCAGCAACATGGAGTGATCTCCTATGGGTCTAAGAAGCTACTTACCTATGAATGTAACTATTCTACCCATGATATGAAACTAGTTGTGATCATGTTTGTGCTAAATTTGTGGAAACATTAGCTCATTGGGGAGTGCTTTGTGGTCTTCAAGGATCACAAGAGCTTGAGGTACATCTTTTTCCAATGAGATCTGAACTTGTGGCAGTGGAGGTGGATGAATTTTCTCTAAGATTATGATTTTGAGATCTCCTACACCTCAAGAAAGTGGAATTTTGTAGCCTATTCTTTGAGTATGAATTCATAAAAGGAATTGGTTTGGGAATATGCAGATTCTTAAAGAGTAATAGAGAATTTGGTTGTCTTACACTTAGATACAGAAATGGATAGTGGCCGAGGCTGCCTACTTTAGATGATAGTGCATTATTCTCTAATGAGGAAGGTAGAGGAGTCTCAGTGTGGAGACACATAGACAAAGGTGATTCATCATTGGATTGACAAGGGTGATTCTCTTGAAGGATGGTTGGAGTATGGTCAGAATTGAATATTGTTCTGTGGGAAGCTGTTTGTTCCCATAGAGATGCACAATGGAGTTATCCATGAGTTTTATAACTAACCCCTAGTGGTACCCTTGGGGATTTCCAAGATGCACCATGTCTTGATGGAATAGTTTTTGTGTCCTGGGATAAAGCGAGCAGTGGTGGAGTTTTTGGCAAAGTGCTAGGTGTTCTAGCAAGTGAAGGTTGAGCACTGTGTTCTCGTTGGTTTGTTTCATCCCTTAGATGTCCCCAAGTGGAAGTGGGATGATATCTGAATGTATTTCATCGTAGGATTAACCAAGGATCAAGGAGGATGTGATTCAATCTGGGTAGTAGTGGATTGGTTGATGAAATCGGCTCATTTCTTAGCAATAAAGGATTCAAGCACAGTGGATGCCTTAGCGTAGAGGTATGTGGATGAGGTGGTGTAGCTGCATGGAGTTCCAAGATCCATCATCTTAGATTAGGATATTTTTTTACATAATGATTCTGGAGGAGATTGAAGCATGATTTTGGCACTCAGTTACGCATTATCACCGCCTTCCACCCTCAAACAGATAGGAAAAAAGAGCATACCATCCAAACGTTGGAAGACATGTTGCGAGCATGCATCTTGGATTTTGGTGGGTCTTAGGTATAACACTTTCCATTGGTACAGTTTTCTTATAATAACTACAATCACTCTACCATATTCATAACACCATTTTAATCTTTATATGGAAGACTATGTTTTCTACCCTCATGCTGGACATAGGTCGGGGAAGTAGTTGTTCTTAGTCTGAAGGTAGTGAAGAGTACGACTAAGATGGTGAATCTTGTTCATGAGAGGATGATGGTAGCACATGCCCAGTATAAGACGTATGATGATTGTATGAGGAGGCACTTGGATTTCTAGGTTGGGGACCACGTGTTCTTGAAGGTTTCCCCTTGACGTGGGCAGTAGAGGTTAGGTAGGGGGAGTAAGCTCTCTACTAGGTTCATTGGACCCTTTGAGGTGTTGGGACGAGTTGGCGAGGTGGTATACAAGTTGGTGTTGCCACTGCAATTGAGAAGGATCCACGATATCTTTCATGTCTCCCAGATTTTTCAGTATCTTCCTGATGACTCCCATGTCATTGACTAGGGAGAGTTGGATATTGAGGATGACATGATGTTCCTAGAGAAGACAATGTAGATCCATGATAATCAATCTAAGGTGTTGTGTGGAAGGACCATTCCTTTGGTTTATGTGTTGTGGAGGCATGGTGTCTTGGATGAGAGTTCTTTGGAGTAAGAAACATAGATGTGTGCCTAGTACCCAGAGTTTTTTTTAGTTTTGCTTGTGTGTTTTGATCTGTGACATAGTACTTGAACCTTGTTTTCTATGAGATGAGTTATTTACTTGTTCTATAGTATGTGATGATATCCTATCACATGAAAATGGGGAGACTTGATTCCAAATCAAGACGCATTAATGTGAATGTAATAAAACCCATGTGGGCGAGTCAGTGCCGCCCATAGTGGATAATATCTTAACATGGAGGAAGGAATTCCCTAATTCATGTTTTTGGATAGTTGGTGCTTGTGTAGGGTATCTTATGAATGTTTGGGTTAGCATATGTGGGAGGAGTTTTTATTGGATGTTGAGGTTTCACTATAGTTTGCGAATAACACAAGGTAGTTTTTTCTTGGAAGGTATCTTACTAGGTGGTTTTTCGGACCCCTCTTTCTTCTGGGTTCGATTTTTAATTATTGAGGGCGAGAATTGTTTGAGAGGTATCTGATGTAATGGTTAAGACATCCATAGTCCATTAATTTATAAAAATTAAGTGCTTGGGGTGTTCTGGGAGGCAATTGTGGCACAATCCAAGAGTTTTCCAAATTTTCTAGTTTTTCCATCAGTAGTTCAAGGTGTCGGTGGGTCAGGGAATCAGTAGGCCAGGTTGTCAGTGATTTAGGGCATTAGTGAGTCAGGGCATTGGTGAGTCAAGGCATCGATGAGTCAAGGTGCTGATAGGTCGAGGCGTTGGTAGGTTGAGGCATCGGTAGGTTGGGCATCAGTAGGTTAGGTGTCGGTAGGTCGGACATTGGTAGGACATGCATTAGTAGGTTGGTGTTAGTGAGCCATGCATCAGTAGGTCACATTGGTGGATTAGTATTAGTGGATCAGTATTGATGACTCATCATCAATGGCTTAGTGTCGGTGGCTCGGCGTCGGCAACTCACCCATCAGTGAGTCATTTCTAGTTTTTCCAATTTCACCCCTCTAATGTTTTATTTGACATAAACTGAGTTTGAAACCATGTTTGAGAATTTATAAAGTTATTTCAAAGTATATTAACTATATATTTAATATTATAACTACCCCAGGACTTTGAAATAGTCAAACCATGTAATCTTGATCATGATCCGACTTTAATGGCCTTAAAACTGTTTCCTTCCATTAATATAGGATCTAGATTTTTCTAAAGCTAGGATCCTCTCTTCTCTTTTCTTTTGGTGTGTGGAGAACTTTTCTTCCCTGATGAGTTGAATGCCTATGCTATATCAGCCTATTCGGTTTTCCCCTGGAGTCTTTTCTACTGATCACGTGACCCCATATTTTGGCATAAAGTGGAACTATTGATTTTCTATTGTTCTAATTAGGGATTCCTTCATCTCTCTTTTAATTATGTATCATGTGGGTTGGGTGTACTCATATACCCTTGTGAATATGGTTGGATCTATATTTAACAAAAACAATAATAATTAATAAACAAGGGGTTGGGAATACGATATTGATCACTTTATTCTTTATGTTATCCTTTCTTTATACGGGTTGTATTATTCTGAAAGTCATGGTAGTTGGTAGTCTCTATTTGCACACCTGTATAATTTTTGAATAATTTATATAAGAATTGGAACCTGGTTAATAATTTATATTTGGTTAATTACATGGATTCCCTAGGATCAAACTTATTCTGTGATCACCCCTATTTTATCAAGTGGAATTAAAGAATGAGTGTTGCTAAATCTGAATAAACTTTGGCTTGTTGGAATGGCATTGTTCTATGTGTGGTTTTGTTTGTCCAGTGTATGTGCTGTTTGTGTGGTGTTGTGGTTGGGAGTGTGGTTGTGATTATAGGGTGGTATGGGTGGTGTAATTATATCTTGGGCTGAGAGATTGATTGTTTGTTTAATGGATGAACTTGTTATGCAATGGGACTATATCTTGGTAGTGGTTGGGAAGTGGGGTTGTAGGACTGGGTTGTGTCATGTTCATGTTTATGGGTGTGATGGGATTGGTGTTGTTATTCAGTGGGGATACTGAGTGGGATTGTGACGAGGTGTGTTGGTGGGTTTTCTTTTTGAGAGGAAGGAAAGCGCGATATTACTTTTAAGAATGATAGGGGTAGTGGTTGAATGGGTGTTTAGGAAAGGGGAGTGTACAGTGGGACTACAAGCTGGTTAAGTTTTGTTATTTTCTAGATATGGTGCTTTTGGTGTAATGGGGTTGATTAGGATGGTTTAATAGGGATAATTTTGAAGAACTATGTTGTTACCTTTCATGGGATTTTTCCTCGGAGTTTTTAGGGACTCTGTGAAATGTTTAGGGGTTAAAATGCTACTTAGGGTGTGATGTGTTTGGTTGTTTCCTGGGTAGATATGGGATAAATAAATAAATTAATTGGTAATGCCAGATAAAAATGGTTAAATGATTTGGCTGGGGATATGTTTCGAGTTGTGGTTGTAGTAAAGTGGCATTCATTTGTCAAATTGGGAAGTGACCGTCATTCATTTTGATACGTTCATTTAGAGGTGGCAGTAAGGGCAGTTTTTTGTTAGTTGGTTGTTGTTCTAAAAACCCATAGGTTTGGATGAGTGTTTGGTACCTATATACATATACTTGTAGTTCCTTGTGGTTTCTATATTCACCCACCCGTGTTGAGCGCTATGTTCCAAACACCCCCATTTTTATGGGGGAGGGTGTTCTTTACCAACATTTTAGTTGGAGGATGGATGGATAGTTATCTACTATTCTCTACTCCCTCTTATAGAAATTGGTAGCCCTAGACTCTTCAGGCAGGTTGTGGTGTGGTTGTGGGGCCAAAGTGTTTGCGGGTGAGGTGTGCTTCCCAGGTGTCTTCGGGGTGAGTTGTGTTGTGATTCCTAGGTGTCTTCAGGACGAGATCGTGGTTTGTGGCCCAGTTTTTTGCAGGTGATGTGATGTGGTTTGTGGCCTAGGTGTGTGTAGGTATTTTATGACATTAGGTCTTGTGGAAGAGCATGGTAGCCTCAGTATGTTCGCCGTTAGGGATGGGCAGTTAAATAGTGGGAAGTGGTGTGAGGTACCCAAATGTCAATGTTCTTACTACTTTACTTTACTTGACTTCCATTATTTGGGAGCATTCCTTGGTGAGGTCGGTATGTATAGTATACATTGTTAGGTACTTTTGAGTTTCTATTGTTTTCTCACAAGGGCATTAGTATGCTTCTACCACTTGTGCATAGGTGACTTCAGTTTTTCCCTACAAAGTATACTTTTATACTCACCCTAAGTATATAAAACAGATTTTAGGTTTCCAAGGAGATTACGCCGACCATGATGGACCTTACAAGATCAAAATTTGGGGATGGTTGTTGTATCGCTGTTTAGTTTTATTTTGGTACTTACTTTATATTTTTCTTATATTTCTAGCAGTTTTACTTTAAAAATTCATGTGGGATGGATTATGGTTTCTTTATATATATGTTTCTTAGGGTTGTTTGAGGTTGATACATCTTATATCCTGATATTAGTTACTATAAAAAGGGTAATTCCTCCCATTTTTTTGTGAGATTTATATACCCTTGGTACTGGTCACCACACTGAGGCCTATTGAAGGAGGGACTCAGGGGGTTCATTATCTCTCCTTCATCTTGAGGAAGTAAGGTCTCAACATCTTGATATCCCTTTCCTCGTCTTGAAGAAGGTGGGTCATGACAAACCTTGACTTTCCCTTACATGTGAATTGGCATGTCCTGTGGGTTTTCATTTTTTAATTAAACTATTTAAATTTTCAATAAAGATTTAGAATCATTTTTTAAAAATGAAGGAAATGAATATACCTTTGGAAAAAAAACTACATATTCATCATTTAAACATTGCAATAGATAAAAAATTTCAAATCATTTCACAAATGGTCTAACCCACCCGGTCTTTATAAAATAAAATTTTTCCCGTCATTTTGGAAATCAAAATCATAAACAATTCAAGAAAAATGATCAAGAGGAAACCATGCAATACCATTTCAAAAAAAAATATTATTCCCTTAAAAAAAAATTTATATTAAATCATACAACCCCACCATCCCACTTTTATCAAAATCTCAATAAAACACCATTATTTTATATAGTTACTAGGAATAAGTGGAAAAATTATAGGCTAATAAAATCCCATGATAATTTTAGAAGAAAACATAGATTGATATGAATGTGAAACCTACTACAACCACTTGAAATTTCCAACAACCAAATTGGATCCACAAGTCGAAGATATAGAGGGGGAGGGAGAGATCTAGGGAGATAAGAAATATTCCTTGACCAACAATCCCAATTCATGAATCCCTAATTCAAAGATCACTTGATTAAAGGAGGGAAATAATAACCACATACCTCTACATTGATCATACAAAAAATAACTCCAATAAAGGCCAATTAAGTAATGATGAAATTTCTTTAGGAAGAAACATGTGTGTAGAAATGTCATTCAATGCTCTCCCCAAAACCAGATGAATCAAAAACCCTATAAAGGGAATAAATAATTTAGGTTTAAGTGAAGTAAAACTAATCCAAAATGCATTAATAAACCTCCCTTAATTATTGTGCTATCCGTAATTGAGGGTCATAAACTCCTCCAAAAGATCAGGTAGCCTATTTGGTAATTAAAAAAATCCAAAACCACTAACACCATAGGATGGAGGTTTACACCATGACTATGGTGGATTCGATCGCACCACACCTAGGTTACCTACCACAAAACTCTATAAGATATTGGGGAAAACCTTGTCCATTTTAAATCCACCATGCCTTACACCATAAAATAGTGATGACAGCTTATCCATGGTCCATAGGGAGACTCATCACACTTTACACTTATGACTATGCCTATCTTGGTCATGTTGAACTTCTTATTTTACATAGGTGATCTCTAGATGAAACACATCTTGGACCACGATGTGTTCTAACCCATTTTTCATCATAAAAAGATCAAAACCCCACTTAAATCCACCAATAATGATCTGGCACACCCCAAACCCAAAATATATTATCCTATATATAAAAAATACATGACCTATACCAAATATATTGCAATATCCCCACCATGGAACTTTATGAGCCCAGAAAGCTTCAATGATAATGGTTGATCAAGAGGAAGATGAAACTTATAACTCAAGAGGAAAAATAAAATCAATGATATGCTCCTAAACACAAAAACCAATCCAAAACCCAAGAAACTAAAAACATTAAACTCTTATAGAAGAAAACTGAAAGGTAGAACTTTTCAGCATGATAAGCTCATGAATGGTGTTCTTCCCATCTATTAGAATTACATTTAAACAATGTTCCCCCACAGATCTCTAGGATCCACTAAAAATAGATAAAGGAAAACTTTACAAAGATGAAAATTCTCCAAATAAACTCACTAAATGATATTCCTTCATAAATTGATTGTAATATCCTAAAATAATCAATCAGTAAAGAAAACAATCATTAATTTTCTAATGAAAACACAAAATCACCACACATGTTAAACCTTAGACATCACACTAGAATAAGAGGCTTGAAATATTACTTCCTCAAGCAATGCCATCAGAAAATATTAGGTATGAGAATGACATATAACATTTGGAAATTCCTCACAATGGATCATGCCTAAAAAAACCACATAGTATAGCCTAAGGTTAGGTAAGGGTAACCCAGGTCCATACTTCTAGAGCACTGACTCTTGGTGATTCCAACAGAATATAAAACCAGATCCAAAACTTTTTCTCAATCATCCCAATACCTTCAAAATATTTTCTATATAAAATAATTCCAAATAAATGTTCTAATTAGAGGCTCAATTCACACCATGTGAAGAGAAGTTAAGCAATTCAAGAGTCATGATCATTCCAAAAAAACCTAAAATCCCATAGGGGATACTCAAGGGAAATGTGAGAAAGAAACCCTCACACAAATCACCCCAATGTTTTTTGGCATCCCAAGAATTCTATCTCTTTCTTATTTCTAAACTAGATAACAAAACCCACATTGATTAAAGTGGTGACCTACTTTTCATATATAAAACTTACGGATGGGTGGTCCTCCACATGATATTAGGATTTACCTCAGATTCATTCCATTCCAACTCAACTTCATAAATAACTGGGAATTTAATATGGGAGAAGGATCACATAGAAATTCATATAAACAAAATTATTATATAACCAAGATAGAAGTCAACAATGACATTGGAAATATCAAAACATCATAAAAAAAACTTCAAAACCCAACTCCTAACATTATAGGGTCAACAAGCTGAAAAATTTTACATCAAAAGAAAACTCAAATGATCTTCACACCGATGTTGAAATTAATGAGTTGAATTAGATGATATTTAGAAGGGGTATATTTCACTCCAAATTTCTTATGAGAAACTCCGCTAAAAAACCTTTGCAAATGACCCTAATGACCATAAGAATGAAATGACTCAAAATTCCATTAACAAGAAGGTTTCTTATTCTATTATTTTCCATACAAATAGAAAACTTAGTGCTTGTTTCTTGGATTATATAGAACAAAGAAATGATTTGTCCTTTAAATTTTGATATTTTTAATGTTTGACTTGGCATACTTTCTTTTCCCCTTTCGTGAGATCCCTGCACCACATCCAAGAATATGAGAAACCACCAACACCATTGGTTCTCATGCTAAGTATACTTTAACTTTGATGGTTTTCCATACCATCACTCCATAAGAGTTGGGGATGAGGGAAGACACTTCCAGTGATTGGTCGAGTAAAAGATCTTCATTGAAAAACCAATCCATTAAAGGATTATCCAAGGATGATGAGGTAGGTGAAACACTAACTTGATAAAATTATTGTAAAACTATAACATTTTTTATATACTTATGGGATACCATGAAATTCCATATCCTTAGATACCTTCACTGAATTAAAAAATTATTTCTGAATGAATATTTCCTTGAAATATTACTAAGAGTGGTCCTTCTTTAGATTAGTTTAAATGCTTTCTTCCACCATTTCCAATTTAGACCATAGAGAATGAATGTCGCAAACTTAACTCTAAGTGAATCGGGAAGTATGAGATGGATGAAAATATCCTCAATTATTAGTATCCAAACCACCACTACTTGTGAATCATATTTCCCAAATAAATTTTGAGGATTTATGATTTATAACTCTTGAATAAAATAATGATATAGGGGAAAGATATATAGAAAACCAATCTCAAATACTAGAGTAAATGGAATAAAAGTCCTAAGAGAATCTTGATTAATAAAAGAGTCCATTTAAATCTGACTACGTGCATATTCTAAAAACATGAAATGTAAAAATCATCAATATAAACTCAAAAATTCAAACCCCATGTGGAAAAGCAAAAACTCAATAATAAATCTCAAAAAAAACATTTAAGAAAATTAAAAATTAAAAAATTAAAAAATTATCAAACAATAAACCCATTTATTTATGAATAACTAAAAAAATTCACCTCTTCAACCCAAGAGGGATTTAAAAAAACTCATTTCAAAATGAGAATTCATTTTTCAAACCAATGTTTAAACCTTTTTTGGATATTTTAAAAAAATCTTTAATATAGAAATGTTTTAAAACTACACATTTTAAAAGAATAACACATAAAATAATTAATATAATCCAATTAAAATTTATTATCATCACATGAAAATTCTAAATAATTAAAAAAATATCTTTTCCCATGTTACAAACTAATTTTTGAAAAACCACTCACCATTTTGAATCCAAAACATCTTAGCACCATTTCAAAAACCATATATCATTTATAATTCAAACCATTTTAGGCACCTTTTAAAAAATGAATGTAATTTTAGATCTAAAACATTTTCATCACATTTACACAACATTTGAAAAGTGTCTCCAATTTTTTCCATAAAAATCAGTTCCTCTTAAATATCAATTTTCTAACTTTCCCATTTAATATTTCCATATTAATTTTTTCCAAACAACATGAGTACTCATAATCTAAAAGTTGTGGTAAAATTATATAAAACATTTTCATATATTCATTAGTTAAATTTTATAGAGGAATATTCATTATAAAAATATTTGATAATTTTTCAGTAAAAAAGAAAGAAGCTTTATTTCTAATAAAATTAGATTTTTATGTACTATATGGTTTTATTTAAAATATTTATTTCAAAATTATAGAATTTTAATTTTTTAAAATTAAATTAATTTTTTAATTAATCGTATCAAAATTATCTTATAATTAATTTTTTATTATTTTTCTGAAAATATTGATTTTTTAAGAAATAGTGAAAATACTGATTTTTATTGAAAATTGTGTTTTATTTTAAAGTATTTACAAAGTAAAAATCTATTTAGGGTTAGTTTTAAAATTTAATTAGTTTCTTTTTATTTAAAATAATACAATTAAGGTTTTATAAATAGATTTTATACATGAATAAATAATTAAAACATTTTATATTTAAAAAGATCATTTTTCTAAAAAAACCTTTTTTTGTTGTGTTTTTAAAAAATAATTTTAAATTAAATCCTTCCACTTCTATATTTTGGATTTTAAAAAATGGATTCCATATTTGAAATTAGTGGATCCAAATTTAGTAAACAATACCTTTTTATTTTTTTCAATATGAATAATAACCCTAGTAATTTTTGTTAACATGGTAAAGGGTAAATCGGGTAATTAATGGTTAAAAATAAAATGATAAGAACTATAAAATGACCACAACACATAAATAAATTTTATTTTATGATTTAATATCATTAATAACCATACATAGGTATAATATATTTCATTTTTTCCATTTGGATGAGATTATATCCTTATAATATTTTATTTCAATAAAATTCAAAAATTTCACGCTCCTATTTTTAATAAATATAATATTTTTAACATGGGTCTAAACAAAATATATTTTTGTTTATAAGTATTATTTTTAAATATTATATATTTATCTTCATCATGGTAATTTTTTTATTTTTAGTGATGAAATATTTATCTTAATTTCTTACACAACAGTGATGTAGTCATTATCCAATTAATGAAAAAATAAAATAAATGACAATAAAAAATAAAAGTAATATAATTTGATATAAATAAATTGATACATTAATTTTATAGATTAAAATAAATTTTTAGGTATATAATAAAATATTTTTTTAATTTTACTTATTGTCTTTATGTTATTAAAATCAAAGTAATTGATAAATCTAAAAATTGACATTAATTATATTTTATAAAAAATAATATTTTATTAAATGTTATAAAATTAATAAAAATATAATATTTAGAAAATCTGTTCATATATGGTTTATAATATTATCCATGGTCTATTTATGGGAATTTTTTCCATTTATAGTGACTGTATAGAACCTAAAAGAATAAAAATCCTTGTTGTCATGGTAAGTTTGAAAAGGTTTACCAAGGGGTTAAAACCAAATGATGAGGGTAAAAATGTGAGATAAACTTTTCCAAAAATTATTTTATGAGATTATTTCAACCCCTCCTTATACTATTTTCTAAATAAATCAGTTTTGAGCCATTTTTAATTAAAAAATAATTTATATTAATTTAATATTTTGAGAAAATCCAACACTTTCTCGCCCCTCTCTTATAAAAGAGATCCTCTTATTATCATTCATTCACACATCAAAAAAATTAATTCATCCATTTCCTACCCAAACACCTTCCAATAATCTATCCCTTTATTCTATAGGTATTTTTTTTAGGAAAAATACAAACATTAGAGGGATTAAGGTGTTAATCAAATGAGATTTTCCAAATAAGAGGTATAGTTTTTAACCATGTGTTTTAGTTATATTTATTTTTCCACCTCATTTAGATATTATTAAACCATTATTATGTAATAACACTAGTATATTAAATATACTAAGGTGTTTTTATGTTAATGGTATATTAATTTTTTTTTTCAAATTAAAATATTGTTTTAATTTTCTTTGAAAAATTTATTGCCTTATTATTATGAAAATTGGTTTTCTTTGGGGGGGGGGGTCTGTTCTGTTGTGACTTCCTATGTGTTGGGAATTTTGGTTTATTTTTTATATTGGGACTTTATCTACTTCGGTCATTGGGATTTGGGAGTTTCCTAGTTCCGCAGTCTTGATCCACATTCTCCTTCAGTGCTCATTCTCAGTCATTGATTAAACTACATCTGATGGATATAATTCAAGGCATTTATGCTTTCTGCTTTATCAAAGATCCACATAATTTAACCCTATTCTTTCCTCTACTATCTGATGTCCTAGATTTAGCTCAACCATTTGTGCATGCATGATCTTCATGATCCTTCAATGTTCTCTTCACTGCCCACATGTTAGCCTCACCTGTTGTGCCTATCAACCTTTCACCTAACTACCTTCCTCATTATTATGCCTACTACGTCACTTCATTTTATTACCACTCTCCTTTTATATTTGGTGATTTTGGTTTTTTGGTTCTCAGTTATAGTGATAAGAAATTTATATAGTAAGGATCATCTGTGTTCCTCATTTCTACTCCTACATGCTCATATTCCAATGATTCTCTTCGGTGGAGAGTTCTCGGTGCAAGAACTATGTTCACCTGTAAAATAATCAAGAACTCTTAGACATGGAAGAACTATTTATCTTCTCTAGTTACCTCTTCTTGGTTTCTTGGTGTGTGTACTAATTTGTAAGGCTATATTTTTTTGTTTATTTTACTTTTACTTGTATCTTCTTTATGTTTTCTTCAGGTAGGGGTTGAGGAAGTGTGTGTGACTCCGTCCTACTTGGAGGTGTATGCTACAATATTTGGCTCAAATTCACTATGAGTACTATAGTGGAAAGGACCTCATGCATGGATAGATTTTTTGATCCATAAGCATTGTCTTTGTGCTTTAATTTTATCTATTTGTATGATTCTTGTTTCATCTTTCATAATAATAAATGTTGTAGTGGTGTTCTTACCATGTATTAGGACCAAACTAGACCGAACCATGTAAATCCCTATATTGATCTTTACTTTCCTACAGTTTTTGTTTTTGTTTCTATCATTCGTTCTTCCTCCTTACTTATGTCTTTATTTTTATTGTTGTCTTTCTTTCATCATCGTTAAACCGATCCTTCAATTATCTTCAGTTATCCTTAGACTGCCTTTATCTGAACTATTCGAAAATTAACAATTGGTATCAGATACTCTAATCGATTTAACAATGTTTTCTGTTAAGTTTGAAGTCAAAACAATTGATTTTGAGAATGATTTTAGTATATGTAGAATTAATATATGTTCATTATTAGTCCAAAGTGGACTAGTAGATTCTTTTTTTGTCCCCAAAAAACCCACTGTGATTGCATCTTCTAATGGTTATTTTGTAACCACTTATGTTGATGGCGACCCTAGTACTATATAAAAGGCTCACTGTATACTTCTCTTAACCCTAAGAGACAAATTCTTACATTAATTCACCCATGAAACTACTACTAAATCCATTTGGAATAAATTAGGACATTTATATATGACCAAAACACTACACGGTCATTTGTATAAAAAATATGGTTTTATACTTTTAAAATGATCCCAAGATATTCCATGCATGTCCATATTTATGAGTTTAACAAAGCCTTTTTGGATTTAAATAATATAGATATCAAAGTTAAGGATAAAGATCAAGATTTAATTATTTTAACCTCCCTTTTCAATTATTTTAATTCATTAAAGGATTACATGATGTATGTTAGGGATTCAATTACTTTAGAAGAAGTTAATTATGTTGTGTTATCTCATGATCTTCGAACACATGGTTTGAAGGAAGAACTTAGTGGTGTTAATAGTGAACCTTAGTTTATGTATGTTAAGGTTCAAATGTAAAATAATAATAAATATCAAAAAATAAAAACTGGTTTAAGAAATTCCAGTGTTTTGAGTGTGGAAAAACCATCCATATAAAAAGATTTTATCCCAAGTTTAAAAGTAAAGACAGCATGGACCAGTCTCATGGGGTATGCCCCAGGTTTGACATAAATGTTATTTAATTTTTTGTTTAGTAGCCCTTAATTAGAATTAGGAATAAATTCTAGGCAGTCTCTCTTCTATGATCCTATTACTGGCCCTTTTGGTGTTTGTAGGGGAACCTAGTTGGAAGAGAGGGTGTGTTAGGGCTGGTCTAAGACGTTTGGGCTTAGGTGGGGATTCTTCTCCTATTGACTTCCTATTTTCTCATTGTTGTGTAATTATACTACTTTTATTTCTACTTTATATTGATATTTTGTTTTACTGGGTTTTCAAGTTCATTTTATTTTACCTATGAGGAAGGCTGTGTATTTGTAGATATTGGAATGCTCATAAGGACCTCATGCATTGATGAATACTTGGGTATATTTGGTATGATCTGGTTTAATTTTTTTGTTTATTTTTGTAATTTCTAAGAATTATTAACCTATTTGATATAAGTAGATAGGTAGAATAGGTAGAACATATACTACTCCCTACACATGATAAGTGGTATTCATGTTGGGTGAATATTTTATAGAATTTGGTATTTTTGTTTCAGAAATCTACCCAAACTGCTAATAGGATGGTAATAGATTGGTTGTAAGAACACGGTCAATAATTTTTTTGTTTTGATTTTATTTTGAAAAGGTAAATATTTTTAAAATCTTGTTTTCAAATTAAAATCTCATTCTAACTTTCTATGCAATTTTTTTACCTTATTTTTATGAAAATTGGTTTTCTTCCATGTGGGATCTATTTTGTCGGGCCTTCTTTTGTGATGGGACTTTTGGTTAATATGTTCTATTGGGCCTCTATCTGCATTGGGTGTTGAGATTTGGGAGTGGCCTGGTACCACCATCTTGATCCACATTTTCCTTTGGTTCTCATTATTTTCCATCAATTAAACTTCATCTAATAGATATACTTTGAGGAATTTGTGCTTTCTGCTTTACCAGTGATCCACATCATTTTCTCCTAGACATTCCTCTTCTTCCACATGTCCCATATTTAGAACAATCAATTGAGCCAACCTGATTTTTGTGAACCATTTTCTTGCTCTCTACTGTATACCTTTTTGCCTCACCAGATGTGCCTATTAGACCATCACCTCACTTCCTGACTCATTATTATGCCTGCTATGACACTTCGTTTCAGTAGCACTTTCCTTTCATCTTCGGTGAGTTTTGTTTTTTAATTCTCCATTCTGGTGAGAAGAAAACTTGAGAGGGAGGAGCTTTAGTGTTCCTCTTTTGTACTCCTTCATGATCTTATTTTGGTGATTCCCTTTGGTAGAGAGTTCTCGGTGTGATAACTCTATTTAAATTTGACATCTTCATAAATTTCAATCCCTAAAAACACTATTTATCTTCTCTGATGACCTCTTATTAGGTTCTTGGTGTAGGATTGAGTTTATAAGGTCATAGTTCTACATTTCATCTTTTTTCTATTTTATTTTGGTTAGGTTTAGGGTAGCATGATTGATTCCATCCCACTTGGAGGTGTATGCTACCATCTTCAGCTCAAGTTCACTGCAGGCCCTAGAGTGGAAATGACCTCATGAACAGATAGTTCTTATGGTCTATGATTATTTTCAAGAACCTAGTCAGGATGCCATCCAACCTGACACCCAACCCAGCCTAAGATAAGGCCCAAAGGTCATTACCAATCCCCATAGGATGACAACTAGTGTCAGGATTCAAAATAATGAAATGGTAATGATTTATCCTAATAACAACCAGAATCAAAACACCAAAACTGAATATGCAGCAAAACCCAATAACTAAACCTCAAAAATTATATAAATAAAATCCAAATAAATAGTTGTTGAATAGAACAAAAATTGAATACAAAACTAAATCTAAATCATGATAACACGATCTAAAAATGACCTCTTGGTTGCCACCAACCAAAATACCAACCTTCTCTAAAGGAAAACACACGAACCAAAAACTTAAACCTGCAAAATAGCTCAAGTCTACTGATGCTGAGTGGCACAAGTAAGGTGTGAGCATACAACATATAAATAGGTAATATCCCTAGATTTCATTCATTTCATTTCCATAAATAGTCCACAAACACTAGTTTAAAATATATACATAAAATTGGCTTTTAATAATTTTAAGAAACCAAACACAGTTTTCAAAAAATTTGATTTTTAAAACCACATGCAGATTTCCATTTCAAAAAAAATTCACACTAAAAAACCATGTTTAAAACCAAAACCCAAATACAAATCCATACCAAATGACCAAAATGGTGATATACTGAAGTAAAAGAAATAAAACAAGAAGATATAAACTAGTAGGGATAATATCCACATGAAAAATAAATAAACGGAACATACAAATTGTAAATCATAGGAATTTTCTAAACATATCTAGAGAAAATCCTTATATGTACTAAGTTTAGACTCACCTACCAGTATATAGAAAATCTCCATAAAAAATAAACAACTAGTCGCTCTAAACTAGTCAATCCAATAGCACATCCCACCTAGCCTCATACCAAATCAAGGGGGTACAACCCGTCTAACCGGGGTCGACAAGCAACCATCACTCAACCCTGTATATGGTGCCTAAGAATCCCATAATAATAACATGTAGGGAATGGGAAGGTCCTCACATTCATGGTTCAATTGAAACCCACTACCACTATGCTTGGCTAGCCCAAACACCATCACCACCTATACGATCCTCGCTTGCCTTAGAGGATCCACCATAGATGTTCCCATATCACATGTCAAGCCATACACAAGTTCCAACCAAGGCGTCACTTAATTTAAGTTTTTCAAAACACTTTCCCAATATTATAAAAATACTATCCTATACTTTACTCCACTCAAGATTTCAATCATTTTTCCAAAACAGGCCAAGATTCCAACCGATCCTTCATTTCACATAACTTTCAAATCATTTTTCCAGCAATTATTAAAAAACAATCAGGACTCCACATCACATCACATCAAAACAAACATTCACAAGGAAATATGAATAAATAATCAGGAATTTAAAATTTATAATCCAAATACATTTACAAAAACCTTTCCAAAGTTAATATAAAACACCACTTATACATGAAAAAAGTGAAACATGCCTTTATATTTCAAATCCAAAACCATCTCCAAGAAAAATTAAAAACATGAAATTACATGAAAAGTTCCAAATGGTCCTTTACATTTCAAATCCAAAACCATCTCTAATAAAAATTGAAAACATGTAATAACGTGAAAATTTCCAAACGGGCGTTTACACCACTTGGTTACTAACTATGTCTTAAAGTTCCAAACGAACCATTATGCCAAATTATTCAAAAAAACATATCTCAAAATGAAAAATGTTCCAATAATTAGAGAATACATTTGAAGCCACATTTAAAGTCACTTGAAGTGCTGATACTCCATTTAAAAATCAAGGAATGATTTTAGGAAAAAGAAGGCAGGGAGGGAGGAGAAGCCTTTAGAAAAACATAGTTCAAGGAAAACATCATTCTCAAGGGACATTATCATTTATTTTCCTATACTTATGTGTACCACATGCATATATAGTTGTTCTTATATCCAATTTCACACTTCAAGTATCCATGAAATCACCCAAAACCCTTTTTAATGAAACACCATTTTCTTTACCACCAAACCCAACTAGCCCTACATAAGAATCAAACCAAAAGAGTCACAAATACCCACATAAAATACCCAATTTACAGCCCAAATACAATAAAAAATCATAAAAAAGGGTAAACACCACCCAAGGCACCCAATTTTATTTTAAAATATCAATTGAAATTTTATCAAACACCTTGCATGCATTTAAAAATGGGAATAATTAAAGAAACACCTTAAAAACCATTTCACACCCATTTTCCATCATGTAAACACAAAAAAAAATTATAATAACACACTGAAAGAAAGATTATAACATGTTTAAATCATTAAAGGAAATATAAAGCATCAATAGAATGTTCTGGAAATAAAATTGATGTAAATACCTGCCTCAATGATGTGTGAATGCAATGAAACTTTGAGAGAAGTAAGAATACACTCCAAGAGACAATCCTCACACCATAACTTGAAATAAATCAAAACACAAATCAACCCTAACCCTTATGAGTTGTTCAAGATAGAACCCACAAAGAAAATACCAAGAAACCAACATAGAAGGAAGATTAGAAGAGGAAACAAACCAAAAAATCAAATAAACTTACCTATTAACCTTCAAGGAGCTTCAATAAAGGAAGGGGAGAAATGAGGAGTCTTTCATAGAACCCCCCATTAATCCTAGGTTTAGAAGGGGAGTAAAATCCTAAAATAGTGTTAAAATAATGAAGGGGAAAAAAGTAATTCCATATTTTAATGATCTAGGAAACTCGCATAGTTTGGCCACCTGATTTGACAAATCATGCACTGATCGTGTGCACCCTAGTGGAGAGGAAGGGAATCCCATCTGGGATGGCCACATGGTTTTCCAAAATACATACCAACTATTCGAAATTCCACTTTCAAAACTACAGAACCCCTCATATGCTTGCCGCACATTTTCTTCTCACTGTGTGTGGGTTGTGTGCCATGCCCATAACACCAACCCTCAAGACACACAGTTTCCCATAACCTTACATGGTTTGGACCAAACCATGCTGTTCAAACCATACAAGAAAAAAATGAACTAGAAACACTCTCTTCGTTAATAGGCTACATAGTTAACCCTCAAATTGTGTATACAAACCATGAACAGACTAAAAAGTAACTAGAAAACTTCAAAACTCAAAAATTAATACTAGGAACCCAACCCGAAACTCAACCAAAATACAAAATGAAAATAAGATAATTAAATAAAGTAAATTCCAAGATTGGGGTGTGATAATTCTCCCCACCACAACTATTTCCACCCTAAGATCCCCCACCTTCCCCCGACAATTCCTTACTGCATGAAAAGATTTACTCTGGGGCCTATTGATGGAGCCCTAGTGTCTTGAAGCGTCTTCTTCCCCACAACCAAAATATGGAATACTCTAATCGATACTTCTTCTAGAAACTCTTCCCATAGAACTTTTCCATGTGACCTAAAAGGCCACACCACCAAGAAGTCTTTAGAGGATTATGACAATACAGATTAGAATGCCTAAATTAACCACACTTGATGCATACAAGCGAATGGTCTGAAAAATGAGAGGTCAGAACCAATGAATGAGTTTTCTAAGAAATACGATCCCCTATCACACATTCATTCCATATTTGGAACCTTTATAGGTGCTAAGAAGGACTAGTTCATTAACTGTCACTAACTGCATTCTAGGAACAAACTTGGTGAGAAATGCCTCATCCACTAATTTCTCAAACTAAACTTCACCAGATGAAAGGAATTTATCCTTGATATTAGGATGAAGAGTCCAAACAAATATAGGATCTTTCAACTGATCCGATGATTATACCACTGGAGAAAAGGAAACCAACTATTTAAACTAGTCGACATAGGCCCTCACTGTCTTCCAACCTTGTTAAACACCCAAAAACTCCACCGCTTTCCCCGCCTTCACCTCCTATAGTATGAAACATTGGATGAAAGTGGTCTTAATCACATCCCATGTCATCACAACTTGCAACAATGATGGAAAAATCACCTTCCACTGATCCAAACCAGGACCTTCGAACAAACCCAAAATGGAATGCACCCCCATAGCTTTGGGAGTTCAAAATGATATGAAGATACTCTCAACTTCCTCATGCCATTCCACTACCACCAATAGACCACAATCACCATGATAGATTAGAAAAAATCAAGAATAAATTGACTTCACCACCCCATTGGGAGTCTGGGAAATGCCAACAATTAGACAAAACTCTCTAAAAATCTTGGGGACCTTTCAGGGAAGTATACTCTAAGAAAAATAAAAACATAGAAGCAAATCAAAATCAATGAAAATTCAGCCAAAATACCATCCAAATTCAAAACAACCAGTTCATAATCCAATCATCACAAACAAAACCAAAATAATCTTTTTAAAAAACCACCATTTCATTCCAATTTTAAAACCGCATTCTTCCGATGCCACTTTCTAAATGCCAAAACCCATTTTCCAATACAACCCAAACATAAAATTTATCTTTTATAACAAAATAATTCCCAAATATCATTTTACCTTTTAAAAAATAATTTTCTGAAAAATATTTCCCTTTTGAAATATCCTTTTTCTAAAAAACATTTTCCCCCTTAAACATTAACACACACTTTTCAAAAAAACAAATCACAACTCACAGCAAACTCCTATGATGAAGAACTAGTGGTCATGCCTAACCTAGAGACATTGTTAGTGGGTCAGGACCCAAGTAAGCATCAAAAACTAAGAGGACCTTTAACCATGAACTTGGACTCCACATGTGTCACTAATCCATGTGAGATCACAACATGACACCGACTCACCTCCATTTTCATTCTTTATCCATACCCCAAAATCCAAAATAAAAGACTCAAATCATGGACTACCCCTAGAAACTTGAGGATCAGAATGAGTACGGGCTTCTGAAATCCTTCCCATACCTACCTCCCAAGTCCCAAAATTCCTAATCTCTAGTCTACATGATGCCCTAAATAACAAAGGTCTGCTCTGATACCATTTTTTCATGAACCAAGATGAGATGACATCAAATCTGACACCCGAACCAACATGAGACAAGGCCCAAAGGATATTCCTAATCCCCTTGGGCTGGAAACTTGTGTCAATCATCAAAATAATCTAATGGGAATGATTTATCCCAATAAAAACCAATATCAAAATATGAAAAGTAAATACACAACAAAACCCAATAGATGAACATCGATAATTATAAAAATAAAAGCCAAATAAAACACCTAATGAATAAAAAACAGAATACAAAACTAAATCTAAACCATGCTAACACAATCTCCACATGACCTTTTAGTCACCACCAACCACAAGACCAACCTTCTCCAAAGACAAAAACACAAACCAGAAACTTGAAACTACAAAATAGATTAGGTCTAACGATTTAAAGTGGCACAATTATTGTGTGACCATACAACAGATCAATAGGTAATCACTTTAGATTCTATGCATTTCTTTCCCCAAAATAGTACAAAAACACTAATTTAAAATATATACATAAAATAGTCTTTTAATCATTTTAAGAAATCAAACATAGATTTCCACAAATTTCCTTTTTAAAACTACACACACATATATTTCCTTTTCAAAAATTGTTTCACACTCCAAACCCCAGTTCAAAACCAAAACTAAAATATAAATACATTACATATGACCAAAAAGGATCTATTCTAAAATAAATTAAACAAAATAAGAAGATATAAACTAATATGGATAATATCCACATGAATTAGAAATAAAAAAACATATAGATAGTAAATCATGGCCATTTACTACACATATCTAGAGTAAATCCCTGTACATACTAAGTTAGGAATCACCTTATAAAATATAGTGTATCTCCACAAAAAATAACCAACTAGCCTCTCTAAACTAGCCAATCCAGTGGCACGTCCCACCTAGCCTCTCTTTAAATTAAGGGGGTACAACCCATCTAATCAGGGTTAACAAGAAACCATCACTCAACTATTTAGATGAATCCAATGAATTCTATGATAATAATATGTATTTAATGGGAAGGTCCTCAGATTCATGGTTCAAATGAAACCCACTACCAATGTGCTTGCTTATCCCAAACACTAACACCACCTATACAATCCTCTCTCACCTCATAGGATCAACCATAGAGTTACCCATTTCACATGTCAATCCATACACAAGTTCCAACTAGTCATCAATTCCTTTAAGTTTTTCAAACCACTCTCCCAACAATATAAAAATACCAGCCATGCCTTTATGCTACCCAATATTTCAATAAGTTTTCCAAAACATGCCAAGATGCCAACCAGGCCTTCATTTCATATAACTTTCAAATAACTTTTCAAACCATTATGAAACACCAAACGGACCTCCACATCACATCACATCAAAACCAAATTTCATAAGGAAACACTAATCACCAAGTGGGCCTTTAAAATTTCTAATCCAAATACATTTAAAAAACCATTTTCAAAATCAATATGAAACACCACTTATATATGAAAAATGTCAAACGAGCCTTTAATTTTCAAATCCAAAACCATATCTAAGAAAAAGTGAAAATTTGCAATGAAATGAAAATTTTTGAATGGGAATTTACATTATAAATACAAATCCATCTCCAAGAAAAATTGAAAACATGTAATAACATGAAAAGTGCCAAACGAGCCATTACACCACTTGGTTACCAATTATGTCTTAAAGTTACAAATGACCCCTTAAGCCAAATTATACACCGAAACATATCTCAAAATGAAAATTTGGAAAAACATTAGATAAAAAATTTTAATTCACACTTAGTGTCACTTAAATAACTGATACACCATTTAGAAATCAGGGAATTATTTTAGGAAAAAGAAAGTGGGGAGGGAGTAGAAGCCTTTGTAAAACATGGTTCAAGGAATACATCATTCTCAAGGGACATTATCATTTGTTTTCCCATACCTATGTGCACCCCATGAACATATAGATTTGAAAAAATCCAATTTCACACATCAATTATCCATTAAATCACCCAAAAACCCTTTTTAAGGAAACACCATTTACCTTAACACTAAACATAATAATCCATACATAACAATCAAACCATACGAGTCATAAATTCCCACATAAAATACCCAATTAACTTCCAAAATACAATAAAAAAGCATAAAAAAGGTAAACACCACCCAAGGAACATAATTTCACTCTAAAAGATTAATTGAAATTTTATTAAACACCTTTCATGCATTTAAAAAATGGTCATAATTAAATAAATTCCTTATAAACCATTTTGCACCCATTTTTCATCATGGAAACACCAAAAAAAATTATAATACCACACAAATAGAAATATTATAACATGTTTAAATCATTAAAGGAAAGATCAAGCATTAATAGAATGCTTTGGAAAGAAAATATATGGAAACACCTACTTCAACAACATGTGAATGCAACAAAACTTTGGGAGAAGGAAGAATACACTCTAAGAGACAATCCACACACCCCAACATCAAATAAATTGAACCACACATCAACCCTAACCCTTAGGGTTCACCTAAGAGAGAACCAATGAATAAAATACCAAGAAACCAATAGAGAAGGGGGAGGAGAAGAGGAAACCAACCAAAAAAATCAAAGAAACTTTCCTAGGAACCTTTAAGGAGCTTAAATGGAGGAAGGGGCGCAAAAGAGGAGGGTTTATTGGAGCCACTGGTGTGCCTTGGTAGAGAAAGGGAAGAAAATACCAAAATAGGGATAAAAATATAGGGTGGAAAGAGAAATTTTACACTTTTAATGATCTGGGAAACTCAAACCGTTTTTCTATATGGTTTGACAAACTGTGTGCAAACTGAGCACACCCTACAAGAGAGGAAGGGACTCCTACATGGGTTGGCCACATAGTTTCTAAAACTATGCACCAACCATGAAAAAATCCACTGAAAAAAATACAGAACCCCTTGCACACTTCTCTCATGGTTTCCTCTAACCATTTGCAGGTCGTCTACCATACCCCAGACACCAACCCTCAAGACATACAATTTTCCCTTGAACTTGCACGGTTTGGCCCAATCCATGCTCAAACTGTGCAAGTCAAACCGTGAAAGAATAAAATGAAATGAAAACACCCTTTGAATTAATAGGTTGCACGATTAACCCTCAAACCATGCATAAAAACCATGCACAAACCAAAAATACACACGAAAAATTAAAAACTCAAAAATTCAAACTGATAACCCAACCCAAACCTCAACCAAAATATCCAATGATAAGAAAGTAATTAAATAAAGAAAAATCAAATACCATAGTGTGACATTCATTATTTCAGTTCTTTCATTTTCTCTATTTGTATGATTATTGTTTTGTATTGAATAATAATAAATGTTTTGGTAGTTTTCTTTCCATGTAGTAGGACCAAACTCATCTAAACCACATATATCCCTGTTTTGATCTTTACTTTCCTAATTTTTTTTCTCATTCTTGCTTCTGCCTTCATTTTTATTCTTATCTTTCTTTCAATATCGTCAAAAAAATTCTAAGACTCTATTATTTTGGACTCAGACCACTTTAGTTTTAACTGTTCTGTAATTAATATGGTACAAGCTATATCTATCTTCTCTTCCATGAAATGGTAAACTAAACCATCATTCATGCATACGACGGACTACCACCTCACGAACCAATGTAATTCATTTTCTATCACTGTCTCTCAAGACTGATTATAATAATGGATTTAAGTTATAAATATGATATTAATGATATATTTATCATTCTATAAATATAATATAACACTTATTTTTTTTACCTTTTAATACACTAGAAAATGACAACATTGTTCATGGATATGTGTGTACTACCACCTCCACAAAGTGGTGTGATTCGTTTTTCATCACCACATCACATGGATGATATATATAAAAATATTAAAAGAAGTAATATTATATTTATTATATTATGATCATTCTTGAAATATAAAATAATACTTACCTTCTTTCTATAATGATCATTGAAAAATGGAAATGTTATTCATGCTTACATATGACCTACCATCTCCATAATTGTAATGTAGTTCATTTTTCATAACCATATTAAATGGTTGGATTTAAAAGTATAATTTATATATAAAAATTTTAATTATGACATTATTATTATTCTATAGAGGATTTAATAGTGACCACTTTTACCATTTTACACTTACTGAAGTCATTTTGGAATTATGAACCAAATATTGTCAAAATATCTTAAGTGAAATTAATTAATTGAGTAGTTATAAATAAAAATTAATTAAATAAAAATAAAGGAACAATGAACTTTTAAAAGGTTCTTAAGAAAATATAAATTTACCTAAGTTTTTTATTCAAGAATATAAAGAATTTACATAACGATTCAGACTCAATGTAAGGGACTTTCTTTTAAAAATCATCTTCTGAAGTTTCCATGAAAACTATATTCTTATTTCATGTCCATATTTTCAAAACAAAAGTTTCATAAAAAAGGTTTTCATTATTCTCTTAGGATTTTTTAAAGTCATTTTTACCCATGTTTGAACTTTAACAAAATGGTTTGAAAGGAATCATTTTTTCATTTTCCAAACCGGGTACTTTGTGACTTTTTCGATAAAAGTATGAAAGTAATGTTTTTTTAACTTATATAGGATGAATTTATTTTCCCACCATTATGAATAATTTTGTATTTGAATATTACTTTAAAAGTTTACAAAAAAAATTCAATGATAATTTTTCCCTTTTAATTGCCCAGTTATTTTTTTATTAATGGATTTAAAAATGGAAAGGTTATTTTATTTAATAATATTTTTATGAGTGTAATGTTGGAAATTGAAAGATTTTATGTATTGTGATTATGTTATGGTTCTTGGAAATTTTTATGATATTATTTGGTTCTATTATAAACCATGTAAAGGTGGTTATGTTATTAACTAATGATTGCTGGTTTTGTGATAAACCATGAATGAGTGGGTATGTGATAGTCCTCCAATGCATTCAGTATAGAAATCGACCGTATGTTTATTCCATTTGTAATAGTGGTTGTAAGTGTGATATATAAATGATGTCCCAGGTAACCTACATGTTTTATATATTCTTTATATGGATTTTTATGGGAATATTATTATTTCTCATGGTAATATAATGATCTTATATATAGAGGAAATTATAAGCTACTTTTCAAGGGTGAAAATTATAACTTTTTGAACGAGTTATTATGAGTTTTTCATCTTTTCAAAGAAACCTTTTTGAGTTTTATTTTTCATTTAAGATTTATTATGAATTATTTTATGAAAATATTTGGTAAGATTAGGTGATTTCTCAGGTAATAAAATTTTTATTTTATGACTAAATTTTATTTTTTAAAGGTAAACTTTTTTATGTATTCATGGACTAATGATTTATTTATTTCCTTTTATTCACCTTATTTAGATTTTTGTGCTCATTATAAATTTTAAATTTTTTCCCATAGGTCTTAAGGATGGGTAAATGAAAGTAATAATTCCAATTGAAATTCATGAATATTTTCATAAAAATAAATCATGTTTTACTTTAAAAGTTTTATATTGTGAAAAAATGGATGCTAATTGGAAGTATCCATTTTTTAATTTATGGGAGTATTAAGTAAGAGTTATGAAAAAAATATCTAAAACTATAAACCAAAAATAACTTTAAGAATTTAAGAAAATGAATTCTAGTTTCATGTCATTAGAATATGTAATGTTTAAGGTCATGTCCTTACAGTTGGTATCAGAGTAAGGTTTAAATAACATTATGGGTTAGAATAATGTAATTATAATACCCTTAAAAGATTTTAATTTATGGTTAAATTGAAATGATATAGAATTTGAAGATTACCATTTTTCTTCATCTAAATTATATTTTTTTGGAATGGTTTTCCAAAAAAGGAATAGAGAATCTAAAGTAGTAAAGCATCGAGATGATGATATCTTTCTGAATCCGTAACCCAGAATGGTTATAATTGGAACAGAGTAGTTTGTTGTTGTAATGGGTCAGTTTACACATGCAATAAATGGTGGTGGTATATATGTGAGAGAGAATCTAGATCTACTATAAAGGAACATGTTGATAGTAGATTAATTTATGAGGCGGAATCCTCTAATATTAAATAGATCTTCTAATCCTGTGATTAGTGAAGAAAGTATTAAATCTTTGTAGATTATATTTTAAGTCATGTATTGTTCAAAGCTTAAAAAGGTAAGTATTGGTATTTAAATTTTGAAGGTGAATCTGATCAATGGTGGAAAATGGTGAAGAATACTAAATAAAGTGAAGATATTGATAACTTAGAATGATATTAATTTAAGTATATTTTCTTTGTGGAATATTTTACTAAGTTTTTTTGACATAGGATGGAAAATAAATTTTTAGAATTAAATAAGAAGGAGGAATAATCGATGCCTATATATGAAGAAAATTTGAACCATTTAGCAAGGTACGTAACAAATTTTATTCAGGGTCATGATAGTAAAATTCATCTCATTTACTCAGTATTGAATTAAATATATCAAAGGGAATTGGATTCTTGTGAGTTTAAAAGTTATGAGAAACTTGTTCAATGTGCTGAGAGGGTAGAAATGGAGTTTTCCAATGATCTTTTATACCCCAATAACAAGAACAAGAAAAGGTTTGGATATTATTAAGTGGGGAAGCATTTATCAAATAAGTTTGGAGGTAAGAAAATGAAGTTCTCATCTTCTAATAAATGTGGAAAAAATAACCCTCTTGAATGTCTTACGAAAACTAGTAAATGATTCCAATGTCGAATGTTTGGGCACATGGCTCATGATTTTAAGAAAAATGATTATACAAATAATGGAAATTTGATGGTAAAATTCTTTAATTATAATGATTTAGGAAATTATGCTCACATGTACCAAAATTTAGTAACTCGGAAGGGAAATAATCCTGATAGAAGGAAAAAAGGTGTGGAAAAATATTTTTCTACTACTATGGTTGATGTTGGGTCATCAAATGAATTGGTGATAGGTATATCACTAGTTTATTCATATTATACCAATACCTTGTTTTCTCTAGATTTTAACATCTCAGAGTTTACATGAATTATTTTTAGATATTATATGGATTTATTTTGAGACCAGGCACCGAGGCTGCGTGCGATTCCGAGGTCTGGGGTGCCCAGAACAATTGTTTGAATAATATTAAAATATTATATATCACACATGTGAAATTTTTCTAAAAAATTAAAATAACTTCTAAATGGGTTCCAGGATCATATATATGAGGGCACCGTTGTGTTTAGAGCAATGAATTTACCTTAGGAGAGGCCTAACATTGACCAGCATGGGTCAGTTGTGAAACGTAATTTTTGGAATTTTTAAAGAATAAAATAAATTAAGATTTATTTTTTTTTAAATTACATGAAAATGTGACAACATTTCATTTATAATAATATTTTGTTTTAGAATTCATGGTTATCACCATAACCCTAGAATTCCTCTAAATTGTGGAGAAAGAACCCTCTCCAATGAATGATGATGGATCATAGATCGGATTTTGGATTGTTGTGCCAACAGAGTTAGAGGGTCTCATAAATGATGGAAAAGAAACTGCTCCACATCAATGACCAATCCAACTCATGGTAGGGTGTTTTTTTTCTTTGTGATTCCTTATTCATTAATTCAACAATGAACGTGGACCAACCCTCAAACAAGTTGATTCATAGTTTGATCTTTCTTGCGGGATGGGCTTGATTGTGGGATTTTAATGGGAGATAAATGTTTGTGGTTATTTCTTCTTCGTTCTTCATCCTAACAGGAATGAATTGAGGTCAACACAAAAAAAGTGTAATTTTAATTCCTCCAGGTGTTTTTATGATTCTTTTCTCCACTATTTATGGCCCTATTAACCATTGGACCCTCGTGGTTGCGGATCAAATTGTTGGGAGGATCTGTATGAAATCGGACCCCTGAACTTGTGGAAAGACGAAGCGAATGTCGGATCAGTGTAGTTAAAGACAGAAAAATCATGGAAGTGGTATTTTTTCATAAAAAATACCACCAAATGAGGTGTGGTGTATTACATGACTTCCAGAGGAAAGGACCTCTCAGGTTTTAGGGTGAGCTAGACCCTTAGGAAGCCAAGGATTGGCTGGAGGTAGTTACACATCTCTTTCACCTTGTGATGACACCTTCCAACTAGATCGTAGTACTTGTAGTGAGTCTTTTATAGGGATCAGAAAGGTGATGGTGGAGCTTATCGACTCAGAAACCTAATGAGATGACTTTCTATTGGGAAGAATCTGAGCATCTCTTCATAGAGGAGTTCTTTCCAGCTACATTCTGATTTGTGCTCATATAGAAGCTTCTGCATCTATAGTAGGGTAGTTTAATTATGGCGGAGTATTAAGAGAGGTTTACCAATATTTTTCATTTCTCTAAGGATATGGTACGAGACCAGTTCTTCAGGTCTAGGACCTTTAAGTAGGGCCTATGCTGGGAGATCAGGGCATCCATGATATCCATTAGCATTTCTACTTATGCTGGGGTACTTGAGCAAGCTATGCTGGTGGGGATTTTTCTAGCAGAGTAGACACCGGTAGTGGGAGCTACCAGCAGACACCATGTAGCTGATACCTTGGTAGTAGGTAGTTTATGATAGTCTAAGGGACCCAAGTGAGTTAGGCACTTTGGGGGATTATCTTAGGGCACAATATCAGCAGTGTAGGGTTCCCAATGAAGTTCGAATCAGCTGAGGGGCATGTTGTGTTACATGTACAGTGGTCAGGGTCATCTGGCATGAGATTTTCTGACCCATAATATGGTAAATCAGGAGGTGGTTGAGGGACCACTAAGGAAGAGGCAGATAGTGGATAAGGGTGGCCTTCAAAGAAGTAGACGTGGTGGAGGAGCAGGTAGGGCAACATGAGGTGGGCAGAAGTTTGATGTACTACCAACTCCACCCTCAGGTGGTCCACAATATGCTTAGGGAGCTGGTATAAAGGGATGATGCCAACTTAAGGTGATGGAGGCTTACAACCCTAGGGCTCCAAGGTTTATTAGAGGTATGATCTATGTATTTTCCACCTTAGCTGTAGGTTTGATAGACACAGGCATCAGTCATTATTTTCTTTCCATGATCCTTGTTCGAGACTCATAGATTTCATTTGAACCATTAACTAGACCCTTATGCTTAGATACTCCTATGGGAGAATATTCGATGATCACACACTAGTGTCGATTGTGTGACCTTACTATTGTAGGTGAGAGTTTTAATTAGGATCCCTTGGTAGAGGTGTCAAGGCCTTACGACTCCATTGTCAGTATGGGATGGTTATCCATAGTCCATACTCAGATTGACTATTTTAGGAATAGAGTGTGGTGTTCCCACAATGATGGGACCAAGTTTTCCTTTGTTGTTGAAAAGGAAACCCAAGTAGCACATGATGGACTCACACATAGAAGGATTTATCCGATCTCTCATTAGTTGTCTATCTTAACCCTCAGCGTAGTGGATGATATGAGTCATCAGTTTCTTGCAGTGGTGGAGGAGTACGATGAAATATTTTTTAAGGATGTTCCAAGATTACCTCCCCATAGGAAGGTAGAATTCTGCATTGATCTATACCTCGGGACGACACTGATATCTATAGTTTCAAATTGGATGGATCCTACAGAGCTTTATGAGCTGAGGGTATAGTTGGAAGACTTTCAGAGGAAGAGATTTGTAAGACCCAGTGTTTCACCCTAGGCAACCACAATTTCGTTTTCCAAGAAGAAATATAGAAGCTTGAGGTTATGTGTTTGCTTTTGATGTCTGAAATAGGTAAATGTGAAGAATAAGTATCCACTACCAAGGATCGATAACCTCTTTGATATATTGAAAGGGGCACGGTGGTTCTTGAAGATTGGTCTCAGATCTGGCTATCACCAGGTTCGAGTATGGGATGAGTATATATTGAAGACAGCTTTCAGATGTTGATACGGCCACTGTGAGTATTTGGTGATGTCTTCTTTTATGATGAACACTCTAACAATGTTCATGGGACTCATAAAGGGGATCTTCTAGCCTTACCTATACCAGTTCATGTTAGTATTCATTGATGAAATCCTAGTGTACTCGGTGTCTGAGGAGGAGCACGTGAGACACTTGAGGATGGTCCTGGACACACTCTGAGAGCACCAGCTTTATAGGAATCTCTTGAAGTGTTAATTCTAGATTCAACAGATCCATTTTTTGGGACACTTCATTTCAAAGGTTGGGAGTTGCAGTGGATCTAGCAAAGAAGGAGGCGGTTCTTTCTTAGGATCCACCCAAGAGTGTTACCTAGGTACAAATTTTCCTTGGTTTGGATGGGTACTATCGGAGGTTTGTACCTGAATTTTCTAAAGTTTTAACATCCATGAAATCTTTTACATGAATGGGGAAGCCTTTCTTGTGGATATAGAAGTTCCAGGAGATATTTAAATAGTTGAGACATAGAATGATGAGTGCTCTCATCGTGATATTTCTAGAGGAGGGTGTTGAGTATGTAGTGTTCTAGGATGAATCTGGAACCCGGATTAGTTGTGTCCTGATGTAGGGGAAAGTGGTGATTTCCTATGGTTAATTCCAGTTGAGACTACATGATTAGAACTACGTGACTCGTGATCTTGAGTTATCAGTGATATTCTTCACATTGAAGATGTGGAGACACTACCTATTGGGAAAGCAGTTTATCTTCAACTTTAACCACAAGAGTCTCAATAATATATTCTCTCATAAAGATCTGAACTTGAAATAAATGCAATGGATAGAGTTCCTTTAGTACTATGATTTTGAGGTTTTCTATACCCCTGGGAAGGGGAATATGGTGGCAGATTCTCTCAATAGGGGATCCAGTTTATAGTTGTTGAACGATGCATCAGTGTAGTTGGCCACATTACAGATATCATTTGTAGATAGAAATGGAGAAGCTTAAATCCAGTCGATGGTTGTCACCCCTCTACTCTTATAGAAAGTTAGGGAGGAATAACTTGGGGATACCAACTATGAGACTCTACATGCTCATCTTTCTATAGGGCATGAACCTGATGGATATTCAAAAGGTGGGGAGCACATCGTTTTTTTAAGGGGACACACAGTAGTACTGGTGGAATTATGGGAGGAAGTCTTGAGGGAGTTTCATACATTCAATTTGGTATTACATATAGGTGTGGAGAAGATGTACTAAGACCTCCAACATCAGTTTTGGTGGCTGGGAATGAAGAAGGGAGTTATGGAGTTTGTTTCTTGATTCCTCACTTTCTAGCAATTAAAGGTTGAGCACCAGATTCCAGTGGGTTTGAATCAACCCCTAGAGGTTCCAAAATGGAAGTGGGTGGGATATCTATGGAATTTGTGATGGTTTTACCACATACATCTAGGGGAAATGATACCATCTGGGTGATCATTGACTGACTCAAAAAATTATCCCACTTCCTAGCTATTCAGGAGTAAAGTTCATTAGAGACCCTGGGATGCCTCTACATGCAGGAGATAGTTCTAATCCATAGAGTTTCATCAATGATAGTCTCATATCATAATGCTTGATTTAAATACTGGTTTTGGAAGGGATTTTAGGAGACATTTTGGACTTAGTTACGCTTGAGCGCAACATTTCACCCATAGATGGATGGCCAGACTAAACGGACCATTTAGGTTCTGGAGGACATGCTACATACTTGTATACTGAATTTTGGACACAATTGGGAGGATCATATACCTATTTAAGAGTATTAATAAAACAATAGCTATCATTCCACCATTAGTATGGCACCATTTGAGGCCTTTTATGGAAGACCTTGTAGGTCACCACTTTACTAGATGGACCCAGGAGAGTCAGCACTCATGGGACCAGAGTTGGTGTAGTCAACTACAGAGAAGGTGCATATCATCTAGGAGTGGATGAAGACTGAACAAATCCGTTATAAGTCTTATACTTATAGACAAAATAGGCCTTTGGAGTTCGAGGAAGGAGACCACGTGTTCCTTTGGGTCTCACCTCAACGCAAATTATACAGATTTTACCAGGTTGACAAGATATCTACAAGGTTCATTGGCGCTTTCCATATTCTACGTAGAGTTGAAAAGGTGGTGTACCTCTTGACTCTACCTTTATATTTAGAGTGGGTTCATGACGTCTTCCACGTGTCATATATGAGGAGTTTCATGCATGACCTATCACACGTCATTGACTGGGGAAAGATGGACATCGACGATGGGAAAACTTTTACTAAGTACTTAGTGGAGATCTAGGATCAACAGGAGAGGATCCTTCATGGGTGCTCGATTCCTCTAGTGCACATTAGGTAGTAGCACGAAAATATTCAGGAGAGCACTTGGGAATGGGAGGCTCAGATTCGTGCTTAGTACCCTCTTTTGTTTGAGTAACCCGTTTGACTTGGATTTTGGGGACGCAAAGACCCGATGTGGGGAGAATGTAAAATATTGGATTTTTCATGTATTATTTTTAGATATTATATGGATTGATTTCTATACTAGGCGCTGAGATGGTGTGCGATTCTGAGGCCCGGGGTGCCCAAAACAATTATTTGAATAATATTAAAATATTATATAACACATGCATGTAGGTTTCCTAAAAAAGTAGGATAAATCCTAAACTGGTTCCCATATCAAAAATCTGAGGGCATTGTTGTGTTCATAGTAGTGACTTTTCCTTATGTGAGGCCTAACATCGAACGGCGCGGTTCAGTTATGAAAAGTAATTTTTGGATGTTTTAAAGAATAAAATAAAATGAGTTTTATTTTGTTTAATGCTATATGATGATGAAAAAAAGTTCCCTTTTAAATAATCATTTGTCAAAAAATTTAGGGTTATTTCTATAACCCTAGAATTCCTCTGAAGCATGGAGAAAGAACCCTCTCCAATAAACGATGATGGGTCAAAGATCGGATCATGGATCGCCATGCCAACAGAGTCGGAGGGTCTTGTCAACAACAAAAAATCAACTGCTCCTCATCAAAAAATGATCCAACTCAAGGTAGGGAATTTTTTTTCTTTAGGATTACCTATTCTTGAATTAAACAACAAACACAGACCAATCCACAAACAGGTTGATCCACAGTTCGATCGTTCTTGCGGGATGGGCTTGATTGTGATGTTTTAATGGGAGATAAATCTTTATGATTATTTATTCTTCGTTCTTCATTCTTACAGGAATGAATTAAGTCCGACACAAACAAAGTCCTAGGTTCATTCCTTGATGTTTTTTTTGTGGTTCTTTTCTCCATCGTTCATGGTGTTTTTCACCGTTGGACCCTCGTGGTCATGGCTTGAATTGTTGGGATGCTCTATATGAAATCGGACCCTCATATTGGTGACAAGACAAAGAGAAGTCTAGATCAGTGTAGCTGAAGACCTAAGGATCACATAAGTGGTCTTGTTTCAGAAATCAGACCATCGAAGGTGGCGCGGTGGCCCATAGAAGAGTCCACCGGCGTGCCGACACCAGCGACCGGCGCCGACGGTGGCACGCCGCATGCGGGAGGCGCATGCAGGAGCGGCAGAGCTACGTGGACATGGAGGCCTGTCCACATTGGATTCCTCAGTAGCAAGCCGCATGATCTGGTGGTCACTTCAAAGGGGAGGGTGTTTGTGGGTTGTAGATGTGGCGTGCGGGATAGCCCGGTCAGGTGGGGATGGGCCTCAGCGAGATGGGTCGGGCCCAGGTATGTCAGGCCCAGCCGTATCGAGCTGGGCCCAACTAGAGAAAGCTGAGCCCAGTGGGTCAAGTTGACCCAAGTGGCTAGACTGAGCTCGGTGGGCCGAGTCGAACCCGAGTGTCCAGACCGGGCCACAGTCGATCGTGCACCATGGTCGACCAAGCTGTCGTGTGGCCACGATAGTTGGGTTGTGGTCGACCGTAATAGAAATTTGAGTTACCATGGCATGGTCGATTGATGGGGGTGGTCAGATTGTGTGGTCAACCGTGGGGAACAGCCAGACTAGGAAATCAACTGCAGGGGGTGGTCAGACCGAGCGGTCGACTACCCAGTCGATCCATAGCCTAGTGGACCCCACTTCTGAATTTTCAAATGCCTATAACATTAAAACCATATTTTTATTTGAAGAACCCTCTACGGTGTTGGTACCCTTGTGATGAGATAGTACTTTTGAGATATCCTAAGTGCGTTTTGTGGAATTGTGCATACAACATAATGGATTGAGGTGTAGGTTCTCTTGGAATGAGCATGATTTAACCAGAATTCTATGGATAGTTGTGAGATAGAGATTGGGTGTCTCATGGAGACTGTGTGACTCCAAAAGACCACGTGTCTTATAGAGACTATGTGTCTCATGGAGACTGTGTGACTCCCAAAGACTATGTGTCTTATAGAGACTGCGTGTCTCATGGAGAAAATGTGACTCCTAAAGACTGTGTGTCTTTCCGAGACTGTGTGTCTCATGGAGATTGTGTGTCTCGTGGACACTATGTGTCTCATGGAGATTTTATGTCTCATTGGAGAGAGTATATCTATAAATTCTTGGTATATGGGATATGGGCATATATCTTTAAGGAGCTGACTATATTATTCCTTCGTGGTATTTCCTTTGTGGTATTCCCTGTGTGGTATTTCCTTTGTGGTATTTTCTATATGGTATTTCCTGTGTGGTATTTCCTTTATGGTCTTCCCTTATGGTTTTGGGGTTCCTTACTTAGTATTGTTTTACTCACCTCTGCACGGGCTTTTCCTGTACGTGTTGTGTCTTGTGCAGATGATCAACCTTTTGATGAAGTCCAAGGCAGATCAAGACCGAACAGAGATTTTTAAGTGCAGGTAGGTTGAGGCATTCCTACCACTTTGAGCAACAGTACCAATACCTTTTTCTACGGGTTCGAATTTGTAGTTTATAGACTTTTCTTTTGGTGGGATTATATTCTCGTCCATTTTACTTTACTACACTTTACTTTCCTTTTGTACTCTATTGGTTGGGATATAGTGTATGCGTATATTTTTTTACCAAGAGTTTTAACATTTCAACATTTATGACTTGGAGATATGTGGATGTGTATAGGTACTTAGGAAAATGCCTCCCATTTTTGGGATATTCCTACTCGGTGCTAGTCACCATCCCCTAGCCTATTGGAGGCAGTCTTGGGGTAGTCACGACATGGGGCCCTCTAGGATGGGTAGTGACAATATCTTTATATTCATTTATTTTTTAGAATTTTTCAATTAGATTGGGAATATTACCTCATAAAAGTATTATAGAACTTTTGGTGACAACTTTGGGTGTAAGTATCAAAGAAACCAATATTTATAGTATTATTCTTATTATTCTCTATGAAATGGTCATTCCTAAAAATGTTATTTAACTACCCATAGTATAGTTTGATATTATTTTGGTTATTGATTGAATTTCAGTTTATCATGCTAAGATAGATTTCAGAGACAATAAATTAATGTTCAATGATTTTATACATTTAATAAAAAACTAATAAGTAGAGAAATTTATTAGAATTTGAAGTGGAAGTTACTTATAATATTTTGTTGAAAATAAATAAACGATTTAGATTAGTGATATCCCACTACTGAATGGATATATGGATGTTTTTCTTGATGATTTACCAGGTTTTATTCATGATTGAGAGATTTTTCTTACATTTTAATTATTGACTTATTCTAAGACTATTTCAAAACCCCTTTATTGAATGGATCAAGTATAACTTTTAGATTTGAAAAATAAATTACAAGAGTTTTCAAATAAAGGTTTCATTCATCATAGAACTTCACCATGGGGTGCTCCTATATTATTTTTTAAAATTAAATATGGTTCAATGATACTTTTCATTGATTATATATTCTTGAATAACATTAATATTAATAATAAGTACCATTTTCCTCATATCAATGATTTTTTTGATCAAAACTATGGTGCACAGTACTTTTCAAAGATCGATCTTAGGTCGGGGTATGATCAGTTGAAGGTGAAGGTGTTAGATATTTTGAAGACTTTATTTAATAATTGATATGGGAACTATTAGTTTGTAGGTATTCTCTTAGGGTTGTCTAATGCACCCATTATATTTATGTATTTAATTAATATATTTTTCCATGTGTTCCAATATAATTTTTTATTTTTTTATTGGTGATATATTAGTTTATTCTAAAATTCATGAGGATCATGAAATACACATAAAGATTATTTTCAAAACCATAAAATAAAATAAACTCTATTGAAAATTTTGTAAGTGTGAATTGTTGTTGTAACAAATTTTTTTCCTTGGACACATTATTTCTACAGATGGAATAACTATTGAACTAGATAAAAATACTCATAGAATAATGTAAAAGAACAAAAAATGTAAAATATATTTATAGTTTTTTTGGATTAGTGGGTTACTATTGATAGTTCATTGAAAACTTTTCTCAGTTGTATATCCTAGTAACTAATTTAACTTGAAATGGAGTTAAATTAATCTAGAAAAAAATGTGATGATTATTTTCAGAAATAAAAAGAATATTGGTAAATGATCTAGTTTTTTCCTCGCCCTAAATAAATGGGGATTTTATTATCTACATTGATAATTATTTAAAGGGACTTGGTTGTGTTATGATGTAGAATAATAAATTAATTTCTTATACTTCATGACAACTAAAACCTTATGATTTAAATTATCTTACACATGATCTATAATTATATTCTATGGTTTTTTATTTAAGATTTTGGGGAAATCATTTATATGGATCCAAGTATGAAATATATAACTATCCTAAAATCCTTAAGTATATTTTCACTCAGAAATAATTGAATATGAGACAAAGAATATGGCTGGAATTGATCAAGGATTATTACTGGACAATTCATTATCACCCTAGAAAATAACAGAAATTAACTGATTCTTTGAGTTGGAAAAGTAATGTTTCATTAACCATGTTACATTTTGAATATGACCCTTTGGTTAATGTTTTGATGAATGTTGACCTAGAGTTTTTGGATGAAGTAACTTCCTCTATTTTTCTTTAGGTTTCATTGTAATCAAATTTGTCATATAGAATTAAGTAATCTCATAAAGAAGATCATGAGTTACAGAAAAAGGTATAATTGGTTAATAAAAGTAAGTTGCATGGATTTAACATTGATAAAGATTATGTTTTGAGATTTAAAAATAGATTAAGTGTGCCTTTTTATTCCTAGTTAAAGGGAGAATTATTGAGTGAAGCTCATAGTTCCATGTTTTCCATTCATCCAAGAATCACTATGATGTACAGAGACCTTCGAGAGTTTTACTGGTTTGATGGAATGAAAAGAGATATTGCTGACTCTACCATGAAATGTTTAAATTTTTAACAGGTTAGAGTATATAAAAAATTATTGAAGGGGATTCTTTAGTATTTGACAATACTAGAGTGGAAATAGGAAAATTTATCCAAGGATTTCATGGTGGGATTTACAAATAATTCTTGAAGTAATAATGAAATTTGGGTTATTGTTGATCGATTCAGTAAATCTATGAATTTACATCACATTCAAGATACAATGTGTTTGAATATTATTTCCTGAAAATATCTAAAGGATATAGTCAGGTTACCTTGAGTTCCTCTATCAATTATATCTGATCATGATCTCAGGTTCACTTAAGATTTTTGGAAAGGACATAAAAAGTCATAGGTATTGAATTAAATTTCAGTATAACTTTTCATCCTCAATCTAATAGACAATCTAAATGAAAAATTTATACCACTTAAGACATGCTTCATGCTTGTTCAATGGATTACCAGGGAAGTTGGTATTAACATATTTCTTTTTTTTTGAATTTTCTTATAATAACAGATTTTTTCTAATATATAGATGACCCCTTTTTATGAATTAGATGGAAAGAGATATCGGAATATATTTTTTTTGGGATGAAGTAGGTGAAAGGAAGTTTATGGGACAAGAATTTTCAGAGGAAATGGGTGAAAAGGTGAAGTTAATTCACCAATATGTGAAGACAGCTCAGAACATGCAGAAAATTTATGTGGATAAATGGAGAAAAAATATTTCTTTCAAGCCAAGTGATCATGTTTTTCTTAAAATATCTCCATGGAGAATTGTTATGTGATTTCGTAAAATGGGAAATCTAAGTACATGGTTCATTAGACCATATGAAATCCTAGAGAAATTTGGATCATTTTCCTACTGAGTGGACTTGCCTCTGATTTTATCCAAGTCACATAATATTTTTCATGTTTCATTGTTAAGAATTTATGTGCTAGATTCATATCATGTTTTGAGCTCTAAGGTGGTTCAGTTTTAAAATAGTGTTTATTATAAGGAATAAAATAGTCTGATTCATGATCATAGAGAGAAATTATAATGAAATAAGGTAATTCACTAGGTTAAGGTTTTTTGTAAAAAACATATGGTTTAAGAAGCAACATGTGAGTCTAAAAATTCTATGAGCGAAGCATATCTCCACTTGTTTAATAAGTGAATAAAATTTTGAGGATGAAATTTATAAAAAATAAAAGGATGTAAAATCCTAGGTAAAATTCTATAAAACATTTTCATATATTCATTAGTTGTATTTTATAGATTTATATTCATTATAAAAATATTATACAAATTTTCAGTCAAAAAGGAAGAAGCATTTTTCTAACCAAATTAGTTTTTTTATATTATATGGTTTTATTTAAAATAATATTTCTAAATTATATAACTTTAATTTGAAAAAATTAAATTAATTTTTTTAATTCATCATGTTAAAATTATCATAGGAAGAATTTTTGAGAATTTTTTTGAAAATATTGATTTTTTAATGAATAGTGAAAATACTAATTATTTTTGAAAATTATGTTTTTATTAAAGTATTTACAAAGTATAATTATTTTTTGGAATAATTTTAAAATTTAATTATTTAATTTTGATTTTAAATAATCCAATTATGGTTTTTTAAATGGATTTTATTCTTGAATAAATCATACAAACATTTTATATTTTAAAAGGGCATTTTTGTCAAAAAACTTGTTTTCATTGCGTTTTGTCGGTTTAATTTTAAATTAAATTACGTCGCTTATAGGTATTAAATTTTAAAAAATGGATTCAATATTTTTAATTAGTGGTTCCAAATTTATTAAATTTGTTTTTTTTATTTTTGGTCAATATGAATAGCAACCTTAGTAAAAAAAATTAACATGGTAAGGGGTAAATCAGGTAAGTAAGGGTTAAAAATAAAATGATAAGATCCATAAAATAACCCTAAAACTTATATATATTTTTTAATATTAAATATATTAAATAATAATCTGAATGTCAAATATATGGCCTCTTTCTATTTAGAAGAGATTATGACCTTTATAATATTTTATTTCCAGAAAAAGTAAAAAATGTTACACTCTTTTTTTAATAACTATAGTATTTTTAACATGGGTATGAATAGAAGATATTTTAATTTATAAATATTATTTTCAAATAAAAAATATTTATCTTAATCATGGTAATTTATTTTTAATTTTTAGTGATGAAATAATTATCTTAAATTATTACCAAACACTATTTTAGTAATTCTTCGATTTATGAAATAAATCAAATAAATGATATTAAAAATAATAAAAGTAATATAAATTGGGATAAATAATGTGATCCATGAATTTGATAGCTTAATATGAGATGTTAGGGATATAATAAATTATTTTTTTTTAATTTTACTTTTTGTATTGATGTTATTAAAATCAAAGTAATGAATTGTTCTAAAAATTGACATTAATGATATTTTATGAAAAATAATATTTTATTAAATGATATAAAATTTATAAAAATATTATATTTGGAAATGTTATTAATATATGGTTTATAATATTAAACATGGTCTATTTATGGTAATTTGGTTCATTTATAGTAACTATATTGACCCTGAAAGAGTAAAAATACTTGTTGCCACAATAAGTTTAAAAAGGTTTAATGAGGGGATAAATTTAAATGATAAGGGTAAAAATGTTACCTAAAGTTGTAAAAAAATTATTTTATGAGATTATTGTGACCCATAATCACCCTATATTATAAATAAATTAGTTTTAATCTATTTATAATTAAAAAATAATTTATATTAATTTATTATTTTTAGGAAATACAAGAGTGACCCTCTCATCTCTTATAAAAGGGTGTCACTTCTTCTATTTCCTTCACACCTAAAAACCATTTTTTTATAAAATACCTAAACAATACCTTAATATAATTCCTACCATAATTATATATTTGTTTTTTAGGTAAAATACCAACCTTATAGAACTTAAGGTGTTAATAAAAGGATACTCTTCAAAGAATAGGTAAATTTTTTAACCACATGTTTTATTTTTATTTATTCTAACACCTAATTTAAATATTATTAAATAATTATTATATAATAATAGAAATATATTAAATATAATAATTTTTTATATTTTAATGCCACAACCAATATCAATATCTTCTTCCATCAAATGAGAAATGAAACCATCATTCGTGTGTACGGAAGAATACAACCTTATCAACCAATGTAATTATTTTTCCATCACCATCTCTCAAGACTGGTTATAATGATGGATTTAATTTTTATATATGATATTCAAGATAAATTTATCATTATATAAAGATAATATAACACATATTTTCTTACATTTACATACATTGGAAAAAGATAACATCATTTGTGCGTATGTGTGTACTTTCACCTCCACAAAGCGATTTGATTTGTTTTTCATCACAACATCACCTGGATGATATATATAAAAATATTTCAAAAATTAATATGATGTTTATGAAGTTATTATCACTCTATAAATATAAAACAATACCTATCTTCTTTTCATAATGATCGCTAAATAATGGAAACATTAATCATGCGTACGTACGGCCTACCGTCTCCATGATTGTAATATATTTCAATTTTCATAACCATATTTAATAGTTGGATTTAAAAGTATAATTGATGTATAAAAATTATAATTACTTCATGATTATTGTTCTAGATATGATGGAATAATTACCTCTTTGACCATAGTCAACTGACCAACGTTAAAATATCTGAAGTGAACTTAATTAATTGAGTACTTGTATATAACATGGTATTAAAAACAAATAAAGGAATATTTAACATGAAAAATTTTCTTAATAATTTATAAATTAACCAAATTTTTTTATTAATTAAGATAAAAAATGTACGGTATGAGTCAGACTCAAGGTAAGAGATTTTCTTTTAAAAATCATCTTTTAAAGTTTCCCTTAAAAATCTATTCTTCATCCATGTCCATATTTTAAAAAAAAGTGTCTTAAAGAAGGATTTTAATATTATCTTATGATTTTTTAAATTAATTTTTACCCATGGTTGAATTTTTAAAAAATGGTTTGAAAGGAATCTTTTTTTCATTTTCAAAATTATGTACTTTTTGACTTTTCTGAAAAAAAAATGAAATGAATGTTTTCTTAAACTTATACAACATGAATGGATTTTTATGCCATCATGGTTTTTTTTGAAGATTACTTTACAAGTTTGCAAGGTTCTTTTCAGAGATAATGTTTTCACTTTTAATAAAGCATTTATTTTTTTAAATAATTGATTTCAAAATGGAAAGGTTAATTTCCTTAAAAGAATATTTTTATGAGTGTAATGTTAGAAATTTCAGTATTTTATGTATTGTGATTATGTTATAGTTCTTGGGTATTATTATGATGATGGGTGGTTCTGTTATTAACCAAGGATGGATGGTTTTGTTATTAACCAATGAAGGGTGACTCTATGATATACCAAGGACTTTTGGGTCTGTGATAGCCCTCTAATGCATTGGGTAGAGAATTAGAACGTATGGTTATTCCATTTATAAGATTTATTACAATAGTGATATGGAAATAATGTCCCATGTAACCTACATGTTTTATCTATTTTTTATGTGGGTTTTTATGGGAATGTTATGTTTTCTCAAGGTAAGATAAGGATATTATATGTAGAATAAAGTAAATGCTACTTTTTTAGGGAGAAAAGGTTAATGTTGTGAAAAAGTTATTATGACTTTTTCATGTTTTTAAAGAAAACTTTATGAGTTTTATTTTTTACTTAGTCTTATCATGAATTTTTTTATAAAAATATTTTGTCAATGAAGGTGATTTTTTGGGTAATTAAATGTTTATTTTTGAGCCCAAAGTTTACTTTGAATAAGAAAATTTTTTATAAGTATTCATGGGCTAATGGTTTCTTTATTTACTATTATGTACTTTACTGAGCTTTTTGTACTAATACCCCATTTTAATTTTTTTTCATAGGGATTAATGATGGTTAAAGGAACGGAAGAATTCAATTTCAAAGTCATGAATATTTTTAATAAAAAGAAATCACATTTTACTTTAAAAGTATTATATTATGAAAAAATTAATACTGAATAGAAGTATACACTTTGTAATATAAGGGATTATTATATAAGAGTTGTGATCTAACTCTCTAAAACTATAAACCAAAAATATCTTTGTCAATGTAAGAAAGTTAATTCTAGTTTAAAGTCACTAGAATATGTAATGTTTAAGGTTTGGTCCTTACACATAAAACACTAAAATCTACCATAATTCAATCTTAGAGAAAAATAGAAACAACTCAAATTCAAAAAATAATGAAAAATTACAAAATCTTGGAAACACAAAAAAAATGTAAGGATTAACCACATTGTGTATAAAACTATACACTAACCATATAAAGTTAAATGGATGTTACTTAGGTCACATGTCCTGCACACAGTTTTCCAAACATTGTATAGGAACTGTATGCCCCTGAGTTCCTCCCTACTTGAATTACATCTCACAAATCACCAAAAATTAAAGACCAAAATACTCAAAACAATCGAGAATCAATCTTTAAAATAAAACAAAAAAGTCATATCCCATACAACCTTGTAAACTCTTATCTCATCATGAAAGGTGGTGATCAAGAACTTATTTATGATCTACCTACTTAATTCTATCAATTCTAGCTCATTTTCACCAAATATTCCCAAGTAACAAAACAATCCACTTTCTTATTATACCATTTTTTCACAAAATAGCTTATATCATCCCAGAATAGGACACCCAAACCTTCCATTCAAAGGTCCAATGGGTGTTCCTAATCCCCACGGGCTGGTGATAAGCAACTAGGAATCATCATGAATGCTTTGAGAATGATTTCACCCAATAATAGTAATAAATAACCAGCATAAGGATAAAAATTAAAGGGAAATAAATGAAGAACTCAAATATAATAACTGAACCATAAAAAGTAAAAAATCTCCAAATACAAGGATAATGGCTAGTATAATAAACAAAAGAGGGAAATAAATAAAAAAATACTACTACCAAACCTCTATATGCAATTTAATTATAAGGCCCCAGCCTTAAACCTTACTTAATATTGAATTAAATGAGTAATTCACATTGAGGATATTTTTAGGTTTAGAGTTTTAGAGAATTTGGACATAATTATTACATCTCAAAAGATTAAAAAGTATTCGCTTCTACTAAATTTCCATAAAATAAAAACTCTTAAAAAGAAACATGTATAGTTCCATGTTTTAGGTAGCATGACTTTCCCTTGATCCCATCCTTGACCCTATTCCACGCTAAGTCCTGTGAAAAACATTTCAAAAACTTGGGATGAGCATAAAAAGCTCAGTAAGGGATACACAAAGAATGAAAACTGTTAGTTTTTCAAAACAACAAGTAAACCATGTATACTTTATCAAAGTAATACTTTTCACCTTCATGAAGTAGTAAAAACTCTTCACTGAAAAAAGTATCATTACTTACCTTTTTGTAACCAAAGGATTACCATAAAGCCCATATAAAGAACACATAACATATAAAGGAAACTTGGGACATAAACATACTTAAGTGGAATAACCATACGGTCGACTTCCACACATATCACTTAATGGAATATCCGTACGGCCAATTTCCATACATACTTAATGGAATAGCCATACGGCCGACTTCCATACCCAATGCATTGGATTTTATAACGTAACCACCCGTCTTGGTATTCACGGCACCACCTGTCATATGGTTTATCACGTAACCACCTGTTAAATTTCCAAGTACCATAATAAAATCATAAGACATAAAACAAATATAATGGAAAGAAAACATTTCCACACTTTGATCACAATATATCACTCAAATATATTGACATAACAAATCCATTATAAAAAACCATTTTCAATACCAAAATACATAAAAGAGTATATGGTATTTATTTCATTTTAAAAACATCATGGCTTGTTGAGGAAGCCAAAGACTAAATAATACTCGCGGCGGCGGAAAAGGTCGTTGTCACCGCGTACGTTTAAAGAAACATTCCTTTTTGTCGTTTAGTAAAACGCTTCGTATAAAAAGATTCCTTTTGTATAAAAGTAAAAGTAAAAGGGGTTTATACACCGTATAAAAGAAAGTTTTGTATAAAATTAAATATGCCTCAATGAAAGGAGATTGAGACATAGTCCCATACAAAGACGGTATCCTTGGTTTAAGGATAAATCAATTACATAATTAAGTGTGACAAATGAATACACCAAATATAAGTGGATATTAAGTGTAAAATAATCAAAGGTCATTCACACATATTCAAAGGATGACATATTCAATAACTACATGTTGAACCCAAAGAAATCGAAATTGGGTTAAAAAGTTCCCTTGATAGCCTAAAGGCGTCACATCAAAATGAGTTGATGAGAGATAAAAAGTGTATCTCATAACTTGGACATAAAAGTTACATCAATAAGGATATATGAGAACATATCCCAACATAAAAATATGTAAATTAAAAGACCCAACAAAAGAAGTCTTTTAAAAAGAGGAGGGTGAAAGGTTCCCTTACCGACTTGGGTATCTTTCAAAACATACACCCCATGAAAGAAGGACAATACATCATTGATGTAAATACTCATAAAAAGAAAGTATATTAAAAAAATAGTAGAATAATGGGAAGTACGTACATCACTCAAAGAAAATTGTGGCAAATGTAGAATAAATCTCACGGGAATAAAAGTGAGATGAAAAATCCCTTACGAAAACTCGGCAGCCTAACGGCGCCACATAAAACTTACAAAAATGGATTGATGAGATAAAATAGGCTATCTCATCATATTAACATAAAGTTTATAGAAAGATGAATATAAAATAACATCCCCCAACATAACAAATTGGAGCTTAAAAGAAGTGACATAAAGGAGAGTACTTAAAAAGAAAGAGAGAGGTTGGATCTCTTACGAAAATTCGGCAACCTAACGGCACCACTCAAAACTTCCAAAATGGATTGATGAGATAGAATAGGGTATCTCATCATATGAACATAAAAATTACAGTAAGAGTAATATAAAAGAATATCCCAATAACAAGAAATATGAGCTTTAAAAGGAATGACATAAAAGAGTGTACTTTAAAAACAAAGAGAGGAGTAGGATCCCTTACCACGGGTCTGACTTGACTCGATCATTCTTTAACGTCCTGAATAATAAACTTGAGTTAATTTCTATTTTCTTAATATCATTTTTCAAGTTCATTATTCCTTTTATATCACTTATTTCTATGTTATAAACATTATGTAATCATTTAAGTTAATAATGTTTGTTTTGTCGATATTTGGTTCTTAAGTCGAAAGTGGACTTCTTACAATTACATGTTGTTCGTGGTCAAAGGTTCTTTATATACAGAATGAAATTCCTTATTTGGATATCATATATATCATACATATCTATAATATACATTTATTTATAATATCACATAATCATTTAGAGGTAAGAAATGAAATGCACCGTTCATGGAGACGGTAAGCCGTACGTACGCATGAACGCTACTTTCATTTCTTTGTCATATTAATGGAATTAAAACTAAATGAGAGGTATGTATATTTTAATTCCAGAATTATATTCATAATTTAGATGTATCATTCATCATATATATCCATTATATACATGTACTTATAATAGTACATTACATTTGGGGATAAGAAATGAAATGCACCGTTCATGGAGATGGTAAGCCGTACGTACGCATTAACGCTACTTTCATTTCTATCTCATACTTTAATGGAAAGAAATAATAATTATATAGAGGTATATAATAATTCCAGTATAACATCATATATAATAACATTAAATCCATCTTTTATATGTCCCACGTATGGCATTAACGAATCACATCACTTTGAGGGGGCGGTAGTCCGCACTTCCTAAAATGAAGATATTGCGTATACCCATAATGGAAGCCATAAAGGTAATCCACAAATGAAAAATACAGAAGATCAAGTAAAACATTTTAATATTATATATCATATATAAATATAGTGACATCTTAATGGCCACCTTTGAAGGTGTTATATGAGTGTTGAACAATCATCGTTTCGTGAGGCAGAAATTCATCATCCACAGAAACAGTATGTTCTTTAACCATTAGATGTAGGTGTGTGTAAGATTAGCTCGAATAATTCTTATAAAAACATCCTAGTATATTGAGGATACTGTATTTGTTACAAAAGAAAAGAATAAAAAGAGTTTAGGGGGTTGTAGAAGCAAAATAAAACAAAAGGACTCAAAAGAAGACATTACCTTAAAATCGGGTAACTCCCCTTGGTTTGAGCTCAAAGGCTTCCTTGGGAAGACTTCTGCCCAAATTGAGGCTTCAAGGAGTAATAGAGGGATGTGGAGAGCCAAAATGGGCAGGGTTTGGCCGAGCCAAAGGCTTTGGGAGTGTGGGTAAGGAGGTAGAGGTGGAGGCCTTTTATAAGATAGGAGGAGGGGAACTCTTGGAAAGTGAAGAAACGTCACTTTATTTAAAAATGGTATTCGGATTTAAGAGGTCCCACATTGATGTGTTTCGAGGATAAGGTGATAAGGGTTCTAAATACACTCATACAATAGGTTTTGGACATGTGTAGGTCTTAGATATTACATTATCTTTCCATTTTATTTAAATCGTTAAATAATGAGGTCATCGCTGCATCATCATGATGTCATAAATAATTTAATTTATTTAATGTCTAAAAATTATAAAAAAACTACTATGATGTGGGAAATCGTTTTATCTTTCCAATTAATATTTATAGTAAAAAATATGATTTGTATAACCCCATGTAAAAATTGTTTTAGTAAAACATTTCATGTTTGTCTCATTTTTACTTTAACATTAAATAAAAAGTTATTTATGTCATTTCCCAACCAAAGTGGCACAATGGGGTCCCCAAGTTGACCCATGGATTGTCTTGGTCGGCCATGAAACATAAAATAATGGTAGGACATGTGTCAAGCTCATCTCATATTATTAAAACATCATTTTTACCTTAAACTACACTAATTACCTCTAATCGCGATTAAAAACTTAATAAGTTACTATTCACCAAAAAATTATTTTAATCTCATTGAACAACATTTTACTTCTTAATGACAACCATGTATGTCGGATTTTTGAAATTAAAAACACATAAGTGGTAAAATTTCATTTAAATGAAAAATCAGTTTTTATAAGTACCACTTAGTGGTTTCACCATTCATCAAAAATTGAAGTTTTTCAGAAAATTACCAAAAATTCACCCTAAGCTTTATTTGATATTACAAATTAAAAAATTAAGTCCATTTTACAAAATTCACAACATATAAGTTGCATTAATTAATTTAATAATTAATTCCCGCTGTCAGAGCAAATAGCGTGTTTTTATGAAACAATAAGTATCAAAAGATTGACACTAGTTTAAGTCTGATTTCAAAGTGAAATTAACTCCAACGACCACTATTGGATTTAATGGTAAAAATATAATCTAATTTCACTTTAAAACCAATTCAAAAGATAATCTAATCATATAAATAAATTAGATTAAAAAGAGGTTTTGAATTAAAATACAACATTTTACACTATTCATTAAAAAATGAACTTTATCGGAAAGATACCAAAAATTTACACAAAGTAAATTTTGATGTCCCGATTCTAAAGAAGAGTTTTATTTGGTCCAATAGAATTTATAAGAGTGAACAAAACTATATTTAATGACGGTTCTCCATCAAAAGGCGATAAGTGAACCTTTAGTGAAAACTAGGGCATATACGCCTAAAATTGAATTCTTTCCGTATTTTAAGCCTTTATATTTTATTGGATAAATGTAAAAACATTTAAAAACATATATAATCATATTTTAGTTATTTATATCCATTCCCGCCAATACAACGGCTACATGTTAACTACCATTTGAAATAATATTATTTTATTATTAGAGTGCAACGTAAGATTCCCAAGAAACTCGTTGTTGTGTGTTGGGTACTCCATCGAGCATAGTGTCCCCTTTAAAGTCATATTAATATTTTATTCACAAATATGGATAAATATGAAAATGTCATATTCTTTACTTACCTGGGGTGTTACATCCTTCCCCCCTTTTGGGAATTGCGTCCTCACAATTTTTTAAAAATTGAGCTTGGAAACATCCTTGAAAGTCCCACATCAGAACAAGAGTCGGTATAACAATCACTTTAAAATAAAGAAAGATAAGTACAAAGGTCACCTGAGTTAACCCATAATAGGATTTCGTGTAGCAAAACATGGACATGGAAGAAAAAGCAAAGGGTCATGTTTTGATGGAGAGTGATAGAAAACATGTTTAGGAGAAAGTCAACCACAAGAAAATCACAAACTTGTGATGGGTTAAACGGTATTCGATTCCCCAGTAGGAAAAGTTAATAGAAAACATTTTTGTTTTAAGTTACTTTTTATTGAGGAATTTATTCATAAGGAAACATAATCACTTATCATGTTGACTTTCAACTTTTATTAGATTCCTTACACAAACTCATATTTTCTCCAAAAGGCGAGTATTTAGGAAGACTCGTTCACATTAAGAGTACTATAATCAACTTTTAGAGAATCACCTAATCCACAAAAGAGAACTATATACTTACCATGTCTTTAGACTTTAACCAAAACCAAAACCAAAAAGGTTAGTACAAGGTCAGATAATCCAGAAAAGGATAACCCATTAAAAATAAAATCTATGCTTAATCTCCAAAATTTGTCCAACAAAACCCAAAGTTCAACGAGGACCATCCGATAAACAATTTGTCCATAAAATTCTTCAAAGTAAACCAATCTAAGATTGAAACCCAAATATTTTAAGGATTTAGTCGCATAGTCTTCCAAGGTACAAATTAACACCTATATCCAAATAACATCAGTTACTCTTAAAGTCTCGTATTGAAAAGTAATTAACCTAATCACATACCCTCCATAATAGGTTAATAATTTTCATAAATAACCCAAAATCAACTTACTCTTAATTCATAAAATCATATAACTAAAAAGAATCAGTCAAACTAACCAGGGACTTCACGTAGTCCAGTGGTAGGCGATAAATAGCAGTTGCACTTTGGTTGTGGGTTCGATTCCCGCAGCTTTGTCCGACGCGACGGGTTGTCACACGGTCTGCGTGTTGTCCTTTTTCCAAAACTATATAACTCTTAAAACATTCCCCAAAATAAGATAAAATATTCAAAAAAAATCATAACATATTTTAACCTCAAGTTTATCTCATGCCTTTCATTTTCCATCATATCATAGAGTAACCCATAATTTCCTCAAAAGTAAGGATCATATAAACTCTAATGGTTACCTTTATAATTATTACCTGAACTTCCACATCGATTGGTTATCTTGTACATGATGCATTACAGAACATACCAATGTTCAAGTGGTTGATCATGACTCCTTGATAGTTGGTTTAGAACAACCATGAGTTTCCTCATTGAATCCCCCATTTTATCTAGTATCCTAATCAGAGAACCACCATAGTTTCCTTCAAACCTATTGTCTCTTTGGTGCCTGTTAGATCCATCCATTCACTAAAAACAGAAATGTCAGTGTGAGTATATCAACAAAACCATCATGTACTAATGAGGAAGGTAAACACTAAGATATACTTACTCAATCACTTTATCTAAAACTAGGACTCTTTCTGAAATCCTAACCATTATGGTAATGTCACTTATGCTTAAAGAATACCCTAACCTCTAAAGTTATCTAAACCGGCCTTTGATACCAACTATAAGGCCCCAGCCTTAAACCTTACTTAATATTGAATTAAATGATTAATTCACATTGAGGATCTTTTCAGGTTTAGAGTTTTAGAGAATTAGGACATAACTATTGCATCTCAAAAGATTACAAAGTAGTCGCTTCTACTAAATTTCCATAAAATAAAAACTCTTAAAAAGAAACATGTATAGTTCCATGTTTTAGGTAGCATGACTTTCCCTTGATCCCATCCTTGACCCTATTCCACGCTAAGTCCTGTGAAAAACATCTCAAAAACTTGGGATGAGCATAAAAATCTCAGTAAGGCATACACAAAGAATGAAAACTGTTAGTTTTTCAAAACAACAAGTAAAACATGTATACTTTATCAAAGTAATACTTTTCACCTTCATGAAGTAGTAAAAACTCTTCACTGAAAAAAGTATCATTACTTACCTTTTTGTAACCAAAGGATTACCATAAAGCCCATATAAAGAACACATAACATATAAAGGTAACTTGGGACATAAACATACTTAAGTGGAATAACCATACGGTCGACATCCACACATATCACTTAATGGAATAGCCATACGGCCAATTTCCATACATACTTTATGGAATAGCCATACGGCCGACTTCCATACCCAATGCATTGGAGGTTATAACGTAACCACTCGTCCTGGTATTCATGGCACCACCCGTCATATGGTTTATCACATAACCACCCGTTAAATGTCCAAGTACCATAATAAAATCATAAGACATAAAACAAATATAATGGAAAGAAAACATTTCCATACTTTGATCACAATATATCACTCAAATATATTGACATAACAAATCCATTATAAAAAACCATTTTCAATACCAAAATACATAAAAGAGTATATGGTATTTATTTCATTTTAAAAACATCACGGCTTGTTGAGGAAGCCAAAGACTAAATAATACTCGTGGCGGCGGAAAAGGTCATTGTCACCGCGTACGTTTAAAGAAACATTCCTTTTTGTCATTTAGTAAAACGCTTCGTATAAAAAGATTCCTTATGTATAAAAGTAAAAGTCAAAGGGGTTTATACACCGTATAAAATAAAGTTGTGTATAAAACTAAATATGCCTCAATGAAAGGAGATTGAGACGTAGTCCCATACAAAGACGATATCCTTGGTTTAAGGATAAATCAATTACATAATTATGTGTGACAAATGAATACACCAAATATAAGTGGATATTAAGTTTAAAATAATCAAAGGTCATTCACACATATTCAAATGATGACATATTCAATAACTACATGTTGAACCCAAAGAAATCGAAATTCGGTTAAGAAGTTCCCTTGACAGCCTAACGGCGTCACATCAAAATGAGTTGATGAGAGATAAAAAGTGTATCTCATCACTTGGACATAAAAGTTACATCAATAAGGATATATGAGAACATATCCCAACATAACAATATGTAAATTAAAAGACCCAACAAAATAAGTCTTTTAAAAAGAGGAGGGTGAAAGGTTCCCTTACCGACTTGGGTATCTTTCAAAACATACACCCCATGAAAGAAAGACAATACATCATTGATGTAAATACTCATAAAACGAAAGTATATTACAAAAAGAGTAGAATAATGGGCAGTAAGTACACCACTCAAAGGAAATTGTGGCAAATGTAGCATAAATCTCACGGGAATAAAAGTGAGATGAAAAATCCCTTACGAAAACTCGGCAGCCTAACGGCGCCACATAAAACCTACAAAAATGGATTGATGAGATCGAATAGGGTATCTCATCATATTAACATAAAGTTTATAGAAAGAGGAATATAAAAGAACATCCCCCAACATGACAAAGTGGAGCTTAAAATAAGTGACATAAAAGGAGAGTACTTAAAAAGAAAGAGAGAGGTTGGATCTCTTACGAAAATTTGGCAGCCTAACGGCACCACTCAAAACTTCCAAAATGGATTGATGAGAGAGAATAGAGTATCTCATCATATGAACATAAAAATTACAGTAAGATTAATATAAAATAATATCCCAATAACAAGAAATATGAGCTTTAAAAGGAATTACATAAAAGAGTGTACTTTAAAAAGAAAGAGAGGAGTAGGATCCCTTACCTCGGGTCCGACTTGACTCGATCGTTCTTTAACGTCCTGAATAATAAACTTGAGTTAATTTCTATTTGCTTAAGAACCTTTTTCAAGTTCATTATTCCTTTTATATCACTTATTTACATGTTATAAACATTATGTAATCATTTAAGTTAATAATGTTTGTTTTGTCGATATTTGGTTCTTAAGTCGAAAGTGGACTTCTTACAATTACATGTTGTTCGTGGTCAAAGGTTATTTATATCCAGAATGACATTCCTGATTTGGATATCATATATATCATACATATCTATAATATACATGTATTTATAATATCACATAATCATTTAGAGGTAATAAATGAAATGCATCGTTCATGGAGACGGTAAGCAGTACATACGCATGAACGCTACTTTTATTTCTTTGTCATATTAATGGAATTAAAACTAAATGAGAGGTATGTATATTTTAATTCCAGAATTATATTCATCATTTAGATTTATCATTCATCATATATATCCATTATATACATGTACTTATAATAGTACATTACATTTGGGGATAAGAAATGAAATGCACCATTCATGGAGACGGTAAGCCGTACGTACGCATGAACGCTACTTTCATTTCTATCTCATACTTTAATGGAAATAAATAATAATGATATAGAGGTATATATAATAATTCCAGTATAACATCATATATAATAACATTAAATCCATCCTTTATACGTCTCACGTATGGCATTAACGAATCACATCACTTTGAGGGGGCGGTAGTCCGCACTTCCTAAAATGAAGATATCGTGTATACCCATAATGGAAGCCATAAAGGTAAGCAAAAAATAAAAAATACAGAAGATTAAGTAAAACATAAACATATTATATATCATATATAAATATAGTGACATCTTAATGGCCAACTTTGAAGGTGTTATATGAGTGTTGAACAATCATCGTTTCGTGAGGCGGAAATTCGCCATCCACGGAAACAGTATGTTCTTTAACCATTAGATGTAGGTGTGTGTAAGTGTAGCTAGAATACTTATTATAAAAACATCCTAGTATATTGATTATAATGGAGTTTTTACAAAAGAAAAGAATAAAAAGATTTTAGGGGGTTGGAGAAGCAAAATAAAACAAAAGGACTCAAAAGAAGACATTACATTAAAATCGGGTAACTCCCCTTGATTTGAGCTCAAAGGCTTCCTTGGGAAGACTTCTGCCCAATTTGAGGCTTCAAGGAGTAATAGAGGGATGTGGAGAGACAACATGGGCAGGGGTTGGCCGAGCCAAAGGCTTTGGGAGTGTGGGTATGGAGGTAGAGGTGGGGGCCTTTTATAAGAGGAGAGGAGGGGCACTCTTGGAAAGTGAAGAAAAGTCACTTTATTTCAAAATGGTATTCGGATTTAAGAGGTCCCACATTGATGTGTTTCGAGGATAAGGTGATAAGGGTTCGAAATCCACTCATCCAATAGGTTCTGTACATGTGTAGGTCTTAGATATTACATTATCTTTCCATTTTATTTAAATCGTTAAATAATGAGGTCATCGTTGCATCATCATGATGTCATAAATAATTTAATTTATTTAATGTCTAAAAATTATACAAAAATACTATGAAGTAGGAAATATTTTTATATTTCTAATGAATATTTATAGTCAAAAATCTGATTTGTATAACCCCATGTAAAAATTATTTTAGTAAAACATTTCATGTTTGTCTCATTTTTACTTTAACATTAAATAAAAAGTTATTTATGTCATTTCCCAACCAAAGTGGCTCCATGGGGTCCCCAAGTTGACCCATGGATTTTCTTGGTCGTCCATGACACATACAATAAGGGTAGGACATGTGTCAAGCTCATCTCATATTATTAAAACATCATTTTTACCTTAAACTACACTAATTACCTCTAATCGCGATTAAAAACTTAATAAGTTACTATTCACCAAAAAATTATTTTAATCTCATTGAACCAAATTTTACTTCTTAATGACAACCATGTATGTCGGATTTTTTAAATTCAAAACACAGAAGTGGTAAAATTTCATTTAAACGAAAAATCAGTTTTTATAAGTACCACTTAGTGGTTTCACTATTCATCAAAAATTGAAGTTTTTCAGAAAATTACCAAAAATTAACCCTAAGCTGTATTTGATATTACAAATTCAAAAATAAAGTCCATTTTACAAAATTCACAACATATAAGTTGCATTAATTAATTTAATAATTAATTCCCGCTGTCAGAGCAAATAGCGTGTTTTTATGAAACAATAAGTATCAAAAGATTGACACTGGTTTAAGTCTGATTTCAAAGTGAAATTAATTCCAAAGACCACTATTGGACTTAATGGTAAAAATATATTCTAATTTCACTTTCAAACCAATTCAAAAGATAATCTAATCATATAAATAAATTAGATTAAAAAGAGGTTTTGAATTAAAATACAACATTTTACACTATTCATTAAAAAATGAACTTTATCGGAAAGATACCAAAAATTTACACAAAGTAAATTTTGATGTCATGATTCTAAAGAAGAGTTTTATTTGGTCCAATAGAATTTATAAGAGTAAACAAAACTATATTTAATGACGGTTCTCCATCAAAAGGCGATAAGTGAACCTTTAGTGAAAACTAGGGCATATACGCCTAAAATTGAATTCTTTCCGTATTTTAAGCCTTTATATTTTATTGGATAAATTTAAAAACATTTAAAAACATATATAATCATATTTTAGTTATTTATATCCATTCCCGCCAATACAACGGCTACATGTTAACTACCATTTAAAATAATATTATTTTATTATTAGAGTGCAACGTAAGATTCCCAAGAAACTCGTTGTTGCGTGTTGGGTACGCCATCGAGCATAGCGTCCCCTTTAAAGTCATATTAATATTTTATTCACAAATATGGATAAATATGAAAATTTCATATTCTTTACTTACCTGGGGTGTTACATCCTTCCCCCCTTTTGGAAATTGCGTCCTCACAATTTTTTAAAAATTGAGCTTGGAAACATCCTTGAAAGTCCCACATCAGAACAAGAGTCGGTAAAACAATCACTTTAAAATAAAGAAAGATAAGTAAAAAGGTCACCCAAGTTAACCCACAATAGGATTCCGTGTAGGAAAACATGGACATGGAAGAAAAAGAAAAGGGTCATGTTCTGATGGAGAGTGATAGAAAACATGTTTAGGAGAAAGTCAACCACAAGAAAATCACAAACTTGTGATGGGTTAAACGGTATTCGATTCCCCAGTAGGAAAAGTTAATAGACAACATTTTTGTTTTAAGTTACTTTTTATTGAGGAATTTATTCATAAGGAAACATAATCACTTATCATGTTGACTTTCAACTTTTATTAGATTCCTTACACAAACTCATATTTTATCCAAAAGGTGAGTATTTAGGAAGACTCGTTCACATTAAGAGTACTATAATCAACTTTTAGAGAATCACCTAATCCACAAAAGAGAACTATATACTTCCCATGTATTTAGACTTTAACCAAAACCAAAACCAAAAAGGTTATTACAAGGTCAGATAATCCAGAAAAGGATAACCCATTAAAAAGAAAATATATGCTTAATCTCCAAAATTTGTCCAACAAAACCCAAAGTTCAACGAGGACCATCCGATAAACAATTTGTCCATAAAATTCTTCAAAGTAAACCAATAAAAGATTGAAACCCAAATATTTTAAGGATTTAGTCGCATAGTCTTCCAAGGTACAAATTAACACCTATATCCAAATAACATCAGTTACTCTTAAAGTCTCGTATTGAAAAGTAATTAACCTAATCACATACCCTCCATGATAGGTTAATCATTTTCATAAATAACCCAAAATCAACTTACTCTTAATTCATAAAATCATATAACTAAAAAGAATCAGTCAAACTAACCAGGGACTTCACGTAGTCCAGTGGTAGGCGATAAATACCAGTTGCACTTTGGTTGTGGGTTCGATTCCCGCAGCTTTGTCCGACGCGACGGGTTGTCACACAGTCTGCGTGTTGTCCTTTTTCCAAAACTATATAACTCTTAAAACATTCCCCAAAATGAGATAAAATCTTAAAAAAAATCATAACATATTTTAACCTCAAGTTTATCTCATGCCTTTCATTTTCCATCATATCATAGAGTAACCCATAATTACCTCAAAAGTAAGGATCATATAAACTCTAATGGTTACCTTTATAATTATTACCTGAACTTCCACATCGATTGGTCATCTTGTACATGATGCATTACAGAACATACCAAGGTTCAAGTGGTTGATCATGACTCCTTGATAGTTGGTTTAGAACAACCATGAGTTTCCTCATTGAATCCCCCATTTTATCTAGTATCTTAATCAGAGAACCACCACAGTTTCCTTCAAACCTGTTGTCTCTTTGGTGCCTGTTAGATCCATCCATTCACTAAAAACAGAAATGTCAGTGTGAGTATATCAACAAAACCATCATGTACTAATGAGGAAGGTAAACACTAAGATATACTTACTCATTCACTTTATCTAAAACTAGGACTCTTTCTGAAATCCTAACCATTATGGTAATGTCACTTATTCTTAAAGAATACCCTAACCTCTAAAGTTATCTAAACCGGCCTTTGATACCAACTATAAGGCCCCAGCCTTAAACATTACTTAATATTGAATTAAATGAGTAATTCACATTGAGGATCTTTTCAGGTTTAGAGTTTTAGAGAATTGGGACATAACTATTACATCTCAAAAGATTACAAAGTAGTCTCTTCTACTAAATTTCCATAAAATAAAAACTCTTAAAAAGAAACATGTATAGTTCCATGTTTTAGGTAGCATGACTTTCCCTTGATCTCATCCTTGACCCTATTCCACGCTAAGTCCTGTGAAAACATTTCAAAAACTTGGGATGAGCATAAAAAGCTCAGTAAGGGATACACAAAGACTGAAAACTGTTAGTTTTTCAAAACAACAAGTAAACCATGTATACTTTATCAAAGTAATACTTTTCACCTTCATGAAGTAGTAAAAACTCTTCACTGAAAAAAGTATCATTACTTACCTTTTTGTAACCAAAGGATTACCATAAAGCCCATATAAAGAACACATAACATATAAAGGTAACTTGAGACATAAACATACTTAAGTGGAATAACCATACGGTCGACATCCACACATATCACTTAATGGAATAGCCATACGGCCAATTTCCATACATACTTAATGGAATAGCCATACGGCCGACTTCCATACCCAATGCATTGGAGGTTATAACGGAACCACCCATCTTGGTATTCACGGCACCACCCGTCATATGGTTTATCACGTAACCACCCGTTAAATGTCCAAGTACCATAATAAAATCATAAGACATAAAACAAATATAATAGAAAGAAAACATTTTCACACTTTGATCACAATATATCACTCAAATATATTGACATAATAAATCTATTATAAAAAACCATTTTCAAAACCAAAATACATAAAAGAGTATATGGTATTTATTTCATTTTAAAAACATCACGGCTTGTTGAGGAAGGCAAAGACTAAATAATACTCGCGGCGGCGGAAAAGGTCGTTGTCACCACGTATGTTTAAAGAAACATTCCTTTTTGTCATTTAGTAAAACGCTTCGTATAAAAAGATTCATTTTGTATAAAAGTAAAAGTCAAAGGGGTTTATACACCGTATAAAAGAAAGTTGTGTATAAAACGAAATATGCCTCAATGAAAGGAGATTGAGATGTAGTCCCATACAAAGACGGTATCCTTGGTTTAAGGATAAATCAATTACATAATTATGTGTGACAAATGAATACACCAAATATAAGTGGATATTAAGTGTAAAATAATCAAAGGTCATTCACACATATTCAAAGGATGACATATTCAATAACTACATGTTGAACCCAAAGAAATCGAAATTGGGTTAAGAAGTTCCCTTGACAGCCTAACGGCGTCACATCAAAATGAGTTGATGAGAGATAAAAAGTGTATCTCATCACTTGGACATAAAAGTTACATCAATAAGGATATATGAGAACATATCCCAACATAACAATATGTAAATTAAAAGACCCAACAAAATAAGTCTTTTAAAAAGAGGAGGGTGAAAGGTTCCCTTACCGACTTTGGTATCTTTCAAAACATACACCCCATGAAAGAAGGACAATACATCATTGATGTAAATACTCATAAAACAAAATTATATTACAAAAAGAGTAGAATAATGGGCAGTAAGTACACCACTCAAAGGAAATTGGGGCAAATGTAGCATAAATCTCACGGGAATAAAAGTGAGATGAAAAATCCATTACGAAAACTCGGCAGCCTAACGGCGCCACATAAAACTTACAAAAATGGATTGATGAGATCAAATAGGGTATCTCATCATATTAACATAAAGTTTATAGAAAGAGGAATATAAAATAACATCTCCCAACATAACAAAGTGGAGCTTAAAATAAGTGACATAAAGGAGAGTACTTAAAAAGAAAGAGAGAGGTTGGATCTCTTACGAAAATTCGGCAGCCTAACGGCACCACTCAAAACATCCAAAATGGATTGATGAGAGAGAATAGAGTATCTCATCATATGAACATAAAAATTAAAGTAAGATTAATATAAAATAATATCCCAATAAAAAGAAATATGAGCTTTAAAAGGAATGACATAAAAGAGTGTACTTTAAAAAGAAAGAGAGGAGTATGATCCCTTACCTCGGGTCCGACTTGACTCGATCGTTCTTTAACGTCCTGAATAATAAACTTGAGTTAATTTATATTTGCTTAAGAACCATTTTCAAGTTCATTATTCCTTTTATATCACTTATTTCCATGTTATAAATATTATGTAATCATTTAAGTTAATAATGTTTGTTTTGTCGATATTTGGATCTTAAGTCGAAAGTGGACTTCTTACAATTACATGTTGTTCGTGGTCAAAGGTTCTTCATATCCAGAATGAAATTCCTGATTTGGATATCATATATATCATACATGTCTATAATATACATGTATTTATAATATCGCATAATCATTTAGAGGTAAGAAATGAAATGCACCGTTCATGGAGACGGTAAGCCGTACGTACGCATGAACGCTACTTTCATTTCTTTGTCATATTAATGGAATTAAAACTAAATGAGAGGTATGTATATTTTAATTCCAGAATTATATTAATAATTTAGATGTATCATTCATAATATATATCCATTATATACATGTACTTATAATAGTACATTACATTTGGGGGTAAGAAATGAAATGCACCCTTCATGGAGACAGTAAGCCGTACGTACGCATGAACGCTACTTTCATTTCTATCTCATACTTTAATGGAAATAAATAATAATGATATAGAGGTATATAATAATTCCAGTATAAAATCATATATAATAACATTAAATACATCCTTTATACGTCTCACGTATGGCATTAACGAATCACATCCCTTTGAGGGGGCGGTAGTCCGCACTTCCTAAAATGAAGATATCGCGTATACCCATAATGGAAGCCATAAAGGTAAGCCACAAATGAAAAATGCAGAAGCTTAAGTAAAACATAAATATATTATATATCATATATAAATATAGTGACATCTTAATGGCCACCTTTGAAGGTGTTATATGAGTGTTGAACAATCATCATTTCGTGAGGCGGAAATTCACCATCCACGGAAACAGTATGTTCTTTAACCATTAGATGTAGGTGTGTGTAAGTGTAGCTCGAATCCTTATTATAAAAACATCCTAGTATATTTGGGATACTGTAGTTGTTACAAAATAAAAGAATAAAAAGAGTTTAGGGGGTTGGAGAAGCAAAATAAAACAAAAGGACTCAAAAGAAGACATTACATTAAAATCGGGTAACTCCCCTTGGTTTGAGCTCAAAGGCTTCCTTGGGAAGACTTCTGCCCAATGTGAGGCTTCAAAGAGTAATAGAGGGATGTGGAGAGCCAACATGGGTAGGGGTTGTCCGAGCCAAAGGCTTTGTGAGTGTGGGTATGGAGGTAGAGGTGGGGGCCTTTTATAAGAGGAGAGGAGGGGCACTCTTGGAAAGTGAAGAAAAGTCACTTTATTTCAAAATGGTATTCGGATTTAAGAGGTCCCACATTGATGTGTTTCGAGGATAAGGTGATAAGGGTTCTAAATCCACTCATCCAATAGGTTCTGGACATGTGTAGGTCTTAGATATTACATTATCTTTCCATTTTATTTAAATCGTTAAATAATGAGGTCATCGTTGCATCATCATGATGTCATAAATAATTTAATTTATTTAATGTCTAAAAATTATAAAAAAATACTATGATGTAATAAATCTTTTTATCTTTCTAATTAATATTTATAGTCAAAAATCTGATTTGTATAACCCCATGTAAAAATTGTTTTAGTAAAACATTTCATGTTTGTCTCATTTTTACTTTAACATTAAATAAAAAGTTATTTATGTCATTTCCCAACCAAAGTGGCTCCATGGGGTCCCCAAGTTTACCCATGGCTTTTCTTGGTCGGCCATGACACATCCAATATGGGTAGGACATGTGTCAAGCTCATATCATGTTATTAAAACATCATTTTTACCTTAAACTACACTAATTACCTCTAATCGCGATTAAAAACTTAATAAGTTACTATTCACCAAAAAATTATTTTAATCTCATTGAACCACATTTTACTTCTTAATGAAAACCATGTATGTCGGATTTTTGAAATTCAAAACACAGTAGTGGTAAAATTTCATTTAAACGAAAAATCAGTTTTTATAAGTACCACTTAGTGGTTTCACTATTCATCAAAAATTGAAGTTTTTCAGAAAATTACCAAAAATTCACCCTAATCTATATTTGATATTCTGAATTCAAAAATGAAGTCCATTTTACAAAATTCACAACATATAAGTTGCATTAATTAATTTAATAATTATTTCCCGCTGTCAGAGAAAATAGCGTGTTTTTATGAAACAATAAGTATCAAAAGATTGACACTAGTTTAAGTCTGATTTCAAAGTGAAATTAATTCCAACGACCACTGTTGGATTTAATGGTAAAAATATATTCTAATTTAATTTTAAAACCAATTCAAAATATAATCTAATCATATAAATAAATTAGATTAAAAAGAGGTTTTGAATTAAAATACAACATTTTACACTATTCATTAAAAAATGAACTTTATCGGAAAGATACCAAAAATTTACACAAAGTAAATTTTGATGTCCCGGTTCTAAAGAAGAGTTTTATTTGGTCCAATAGAATGTATAAGAGTGAACAAAACTATATTTAATGACGGTTCGCCATCAAAAGGCGATAAGTGAACCTTTAGTGAAAACTAGGGCATATACGCCTAAAATTGAATTCTTTCCGTATTTTAAGCCTTTATCTTTTATTGGATAAATGTAAAAACATTTAAAAACATATATAATCATATTTTAGTTATTTCTATCCATTCCCGCCAATACAACGGCTACATGTTAACTGCCATTTAAAATAATATTATTTTATTATTAGAGTGCAACGTAAGATTCCCAAGAAACTCATTGTTGCGTGTTGGGTACGCCCTCGAGCATAGCGTCCCCTTTAAAGTCATATTAATATTTTATTCACAAGTATGGATAAATATGAAAATTTCATATTCTTTACTTACCTGGGGTGTTACATTAATAACTCTACTTGTACCTCCATCAACCCAAAATGAGAGGTACATAAACTAACACTAAATCCAAGCATCCAGATAACCTATAATATATAGGCATAACCTAAAAATCCTAATAAGTATCCACCCACTAACCCATAAAATAACAATTTTAAAATAAAACACATTTTTTACAAATTTTAAAATAAATATATAAAACAGGATTCCTAGTTTTTCTCTTATAAAACAATTATAAAAAAATCCTTGAAAACTTCCATTTTCACAAATTTGATATTTCCTTCTAAATAAAACCACAATTAATTTTCATTTAAAAGAAATCATTCATAACTTGCAGTTAAAACCATTTTAATAGAAATCTTGAAGGAAAGTATGACACCATTCAATAAAAATCAAAATTATCATTCTTTGAAAAATATATATATATCTTCATCATGGAATCCTAGGTGAAAGGGGGGAAATCCAGTATATAGCTAACATGGTCATCAATGAAGTAAATTCTATGTACTATAGAAAAACTACACATTAATTTACCCCACCCTAACACCCAATATATCCCTTCATGTACTAAATAAGAGGTAATATCCCATAGGTTGACCTATATCCCACCTAGGGCCACTAGCTAGAGCATAATTCTAAACTAGTTCGCATGTGAACCTAGAATTCCCTCTTAGGAAACCTGATCTTTCCATGGCATATCAAAAGAAGGTGAGTATTTCAATGTAAATATCCATACTATATTATCATATTAGAAAACAATCATTCATTTACTTATCGCGCTCACACCTCTAAACACCCACATAGTAACATTCCCTATAACATCCCAGGTAAATAAATAATATTACATTCTCATGTTTATCAATATTTGTGAATTAAATATTAATTTTACTTCAAAAGGGTTGCTATGTTCAATAGCGTACCCGATATGCAACAACGAGTTTCTTTGAAATCATACGTTGCACACTAATAATATAATAATATTATTTTAAATGGTAGTTAACACGTAGTCGTTGTATTGGCAGGAATGAATATAAATAACTAAAATATGATTATATATGTTTGTTAAATGTTTTTAAATTTATCCAATAAAAGATAAAGACTTAAAATAAGAAAAGAATTCAATTTTAAGCATAAATACTCTAATATTCACTAAAAGGTCGATTTATAGCCTTTTGATGGCGATCCCTTTTTAAATCCACTTGTTGAAAATTTTATATGTTATATTGGACCAAATAAAATCCTTATTTAGAACCAGGATATCAAAATTTACTTTGTGTATGTTTTTGTTATTTTTTTGATAAAGTTCATTTTTTAATGAATAAGTGAAAATGTTGTATTTTAATTCAAAACCTCTTTTTAATATAATTTATTTATATGATTAGATAATCTTTTGAATTGGTTTTAAAGTGAAATTAGAATATATTTTTACCATTTAATCCAATGGTGGTCATTTTAATTAATTTCACTTTGAAATTGGACTTAAACTAGTGTTAATCCTTTAATAGATATTGTTTCTTAAAAACACGCTATTTGTTTTGACACCGAGAATTAATTATTAAATTAAATAATGAAACTTATATGTTTTGAATTTTTTAAAATAGACATCATTTTTGAATTCGGAATATCAAATATAGCTTAGGGTTAATTTTTGGTATTTTTCTGAAAAACTTCAATTTTTGATGAATAGTGAAACCACTAAGTGGTAGTTAAAAAACTAATTTTTCATTTAAATGAAACTTTACCACTTCTGTGATTTGAATTTCAAAAATCTGACATACATGGTTTTTATTATGATGTAAAATTTGGTTCAATGGGATTAAAATAATTTTTTGATGAATAGTAACTTTTAAGTTTATTAATCGCGATTAAAGGTAATTAGTGTAATTTAAGGTAAAGATAATGTTATAAAAATATGAAATGACCTTGACACATGTCCTACCCTTATTGTATGAGTCATGGCAGACCAATACAATCCATGGGTCAACTTGGGGACCCCATGGAGCCACTTGGGTAAGAAAATGACATTAATAACCTTTTATTTAAATTTAAAATAAAAATGTCACAAACATTTATTGTTTTACTAAAACAAATTTTACATGGGGTTATACAAGTAATATTTTTTACTATAAATATTAATTGGAAAGATAAAAATATTTCCTACATAATAGTATTTTTTTTATAATTTTTAGACAATAAATTAATTAATTAATTTATGACACCATGATGATGCAGCGATTATCTCATTAATGAACGATTTAAATAAAATGAAAAGATAATGTAAAATCTAAGACTTAAACTTGTCTAAAACCTATTAGATGAGTATATTTAGAACCCTTATCACCTTATACTTGAAATATATCAATTTGGGACCTTTAAAATCTGAAACGCATTTTAATATAAAGAAACATTTCTTTACTTTCCAAGAGTGCCCCTCCTCCCTCTTATAAAATTCCCCCACCTCTACCTACTTACCCACACCTCTCAAGCCATTTTCTCAGCCAAACTCTGATCATTTTATCTCTCAACATCCCTCTATTCATCATAGAAGCCTTACTTTAGGCAGAAAGCTCTTCAAGAAACCCTTTTGGTTCAAACCAAGGGGAGTTACTCGATTTAAAGGTAAAGTCTTCCCTAATGTTCTTTTGTTTTATTTTGCTTCTCCAGCCCCCTAAACTCTTTTTATTACTTTATTTTGTAACAAAAACATTATCTTAAACATACTAGGATGTTTTTATGAGAAGGATTCGATATACACTTACACACACCTCCGTATAATGGTTAAAGAACATATTGTTTCTGTGGATGACGAATTACTACCTCATGAAACGATGATTGTTCTATCTTCTCCTACCACCTCTCATGGTGGCCATTATGATGGAACTATATTTATTTATGATATATATTATATTTATTTCCTCTCTATTCTTCTGTATTTTATATTTAATACATACCTTTATGCTTTGCATGTTGTGCAAATACGATAATTTCATTTGAGGAAGTGTGGACTACCGCCTCCTCAAGTGATGTGACTCGTTCATGCAATACATGGAATGTATAAATAATTAAATTGATGAACTTATGTGAAAAATATAACATATATATTATACTGGAATTATAATATATATATATATATATATCATTTAGTTTTAATTCCATTAATGTGCCAAAGAAATGAATGTAGCGTTCATGCGTACGTACGACCTACCGTCTCCATGAACGGTGCATTTCATTTATTTTTATCTAAAAATGTTATGAAATATTATAAAATGAATATATACTGGATATATATGATATTTAAATCATTAATACTATTCTGTAGATTATGTACTTATAACTACATGGACAATTCTTTTCAAACAAGTTCAATTTTGACTCATGTACCAAACATCGACAAAAACATTTGATATGAACTCACATAATTAACTAATTATTATAAAATTATAACATGTGATATGAATTTAATAATAAACTTTAAAGGAGGTCCTTAAGAAATTATAAATTGACCAAATTTTATTATTCAGGAATATAAAGAAACGAACAAGACAAGTCGGACTTGAGGTAAGGGATCCTACCACTCTCTTTCTTTTTAAGTACTCTCTTTTATGTCACTTCTTTTAAGCTCGTATTTCTTTTGTTGGGGGATGTTATTTTATATTAATATTACTATAATTTTTATGTTAATATGTTGAGAGACCCTATTTTATCTCATCAATCCATTTTTGGAAGTTTTAAGTAGCGTTGTTAGGCTGCCGAAATTTCGTAAGGGATTTATTTATCTCACTTTGTGTTCCTGTGAGATTCATGCTACATTTTCCACTATTTCCTTTTGTGTGGTGTATGTACTGACCATTATTGTATTCTTTGTGTAATATACTTTAATTTATGGGTATTTACATCTTCATTGTATGATCCTTCTTTCATGGGGTGCACGTTTCGAAAGTTACCCAAATCGGTAAGGGAACCTTTCACCCTCCTCTTTTTAAAAGACTTATTTTTGTTAGGTATTTTAATTTACATCTTCTTATGTTGTTATATGTTCTTATATATATCCTTATTTCTGTAAATGTTATGTACAAGTGATTAGATACCCTTCTTATCTCTCATCATCTCATTTTCATAATTTTAAAGTGACGTTGTTAGGCTGTCGAATTTCTGTTGGGGAACTTCTTAACCCAATTTCAATTCTTTGGGTCAAACCTCTACTTCTTGATTATGTATTGCTATGAATATGTGTGGATGAAATATGACTATTTTACACTGAGTATCCACTTATATTTGGTTTATTTATATTTTTCACACATAATTATGTCATTTCTTTATCCTTGCTCTAATGGCATGATCCTTGATTGGGATTACATCTCAATTTCTTCTCATTGAGAAATTTCTTAATAATATGAACTTTTATTCTTTTATAAAGTGTATATACAGCCCCTTTGACATTTCATATCCATATTATGTCTATACTAAAGTCATTTAAATGTTTTCAAAATGGTCTACTTTCATGTGGCTTATAATTTAAATGTTCAAAATGGAAAAGGAATCTTTTATTAAAACATTGTTTTAAATGGTTTTAAAGATTTATTCTTTTAAACATTTATCATCCATGTATATGTTTTAAAAATGTTTTTAAGGATTTATTTATATGGACATGAATGTTTTAAAACCCTTTAAAAAGTTTTGAAGTGGTATGGGACACTTTGATTCTAAAATCTCTTTTAAATGTCTTCTTTTAATATTTTCAAAGTATAAAGGGATATTTCTCTCATAGAGTTTTAATGATTTTATTCGATGTTTTTATTTATGATAATATCATGATGTGATATATTGTGATTGAAATGTGTAAATTTTATGTTTCTTTTATGCATGTTTTAAGTGTTATGATTATGTTATGGTTCTTGGGCAATGTTTATGAAATCGGGTGGTTCCGTGATAAACTAAGGGTGGGTGAGCCCGAGATAGCTCTCCAATGCATTGGGTAATGCGAATGAGTTAAACGCTAAGGTTTCTCTGAAGAGATTTAGGGAATATACTATGGTGGGTATTACAAATGTAACCATGAGGGTTACTCCCTACGTAAGAATGTTTTGAATGCCTCAAGTTACCTTTATGTCTTATGATTTCTATTGAGTTATGCATAAATCTTATGATTTCATGAGATATGTTAAATTGATTATGTTTTATGAGTAAAGTATGATTTCATTGATTCTTATGTATACATGGACTAATATTTTCTCTCCGTATTGTTATAACCCTTACTGATCTTTTTATGCTCATCCCAAGTTTTTTGAAATGTTTTTCACAGGACATAAAGTGGAATGGGGTCAAGGATGGGATCAAGGAAGTGTTATACTGTCTAAAACAAGGAACTAGACATGACTCTTTTGTTCAAGAGTTTTTATTTTGTGAAAAAAATGGAAACTGAGTAGATGTTCCTACTTTGTAATATTTGAGATGTAATAGTTATGTCCTAATTATCTAAAACTCTAAACCTGAAAAGATCCTCAATGTGAATTATTCAATTTAATTCAATATTAAGTAATGTTTTAAGGCCGGGTCCCTATATTCCCACTATCCAAATATAATAAAATAACATAACTACCACTACATGGGTTGTTATCCCATGGTGTCCAAAACAACCATGAATTCCCATATATTATAATATATCCACTACTATTGGGGTAGTTATCATACAGATTCCAAAACAACCATGATTTTATATTAAATATAAATGGACATGTCCTACATTTTTCATTTTCCAATTAAACCATTCGAATTTACAATTAGTCCTAAGGATAATTTTTTAAAAATGAAGGCAATGATAATCCCTTGGTTAAACCAACCACATATTCGTCATTTAATCACTTCAATAAATATAAATATTCCAAGTATTTCACAAAATGGACCACCCAATTGATCTTTAGAAAAAAAACATTCTTCCTAAAATTTTTGAAATCAATGTCATAAACAATTCAAGAACTATTATCAATATCCATCTAGGCATTGCCATTTACAAAACAAAGTATTATTCCCTTAAAATCATTTTTATATCAAATCATACAGAAAACCTTGTTTTCCCACTTTTATAAAAAGATCATGAAAAATTAATTCTTTTATACAACTACTAGATATAAGAGGAAAACATTAGAAGACATTGAAATCACATGATGAATGCACAAGAAATCAAAGATTCAATTTTACAGTGAGAAGAATAGGAAACATACCTCAACCACTTGGAATTTTCAACAAACAAACACGATCCACAAGCCATGGAGAGAGTGTGAGTGGGAGTGAGAAAGAGATATCTAGGGAGATAAAAAAGTGATCTAGACCAAAAAAACAATTAATGAATCTCCAATTCAAATAAATCTATAATAATAGAGGGAAATAATATCCACATACCTCTATACTGATAAAATAATAATAACTCCAACAAAATCTAATCAAGGAAGTATGGGATTGTATTCGAAAGCAATATGATTAATGACATCCCATTCAATACTCTCCCTGAAATCGTATGAATTAAAACCCCTTGGAATGGAATGAATTTGATAGGTTTAGGAGAGTAAAAATAATTCCAAAAATCATTAATCAACCTCCCTTAATGATCATGTGTTCCCAAATCAATGGGCGTAACATCCTCAAGAAGACCAGATAGATGATTTGGTCATTAAAAAATCTAAAACTCCCAATACCACGACATGGTGGTGTCTACCATGACTATGGTGGATTCGATTTCACCATACTTAGGAGAAAGACTGCAGTGACACTTCATAGTGTAGTGGAAAAACATTGGTCATTTCAGACCCACCACACCTTCCAATACAACATGGTGAGGCCATCTTGTTTATGGTTCACATGGAGACTCCCCATACTCTATGCTCATGATCATTCCTAGAATAGTCATGTTGATATCCCCATTTTACCTTGGCAATCTCCAGGTGAAACACAGCTTGGACCATGGTGTGGTCCAGCCCATGTTGCATCGTAAAAAAGTCAAAACCCCATTTAAATTCACCAAGAATAAACCAACACATCCTAAACCCAAAATAAACTATCCCAAAGCTCAAAAACACATACCCTAAACTAGGGATTTGAAATAATGACACTTGGGAATAAATGTTTAAAATTTTGGAAAAGGAGGTGGAAGAGTTGAAATAGATGGAAAAAATAGTTATGGAAACATAATGAAGAGTTAAAAAACTAGACTTGTGATTTGAAAAGTAAAATTAAGTTCCCAAAGTTTTGTGTTAGTTATATTTATTTTCAATTAGGGTTTATGGAAATAATCATGTTGACATGTATGAATTTAAGTGTTGGGTGATGGATGAAGTATCCAACCAATAAATAATATGAATATACTTCCCATACTTTTATGGGTAAATAATAGTGGAGCTATATTCCTTGAATACCTAACTATAAATATTTAAGATATCGACTATAAAAATTAGATGATTGTTTATTTTGGTATTTATGGGAAAAATGACAAGTAATTAAGTAAAAAATAGTGATGTCAATAATAGTTTTTCAATGAAAATTTAATTGGTGTTGATGTGTCCATGTAGATTAATAGAGATGGAATTCGGTTTCTAAACTGACTTTTGAAAAACTTGTAAAGCTATGATTATAAAAGAAATTAAAAGAGGTTCAATTTTTTGATAAAATATAGATGATGTGGTAAAGAAATCATCCTTTTTTATGTGTTAATTAAGTCTAATAGAATTTTTGAATGAATATAATTGGATGAAGGTTTTAAGAGGTGGATATCAAGCTATAATTTGAGAGTCAGTGAAGTTACTTGAAATACTCAGATTTGAGTAGTTATATGCTGAAAAATGATTTTTAAAAAATTTGAAGAGGTTTGGAATTATTTTGAAAACCCCCAAAATTATTTAAGTTATCTTGAAGTAATTTTAACTGATTAAGAAGGCCCTGTGTTGATTTTATTTTTTTTAATTGATTATAAAAATTCTATAAATTTTGTTTGGTATTTAAAAATTGCATAATTCTTGAAATAATTGTAAGGTACATTTCTATATTTCATATGGATAAGTAAAATATTCATAAGGGTTCTCTAGAAATATATCTTAATATTGAAAAATTAAATCTTTATAAGGTTTCATAAAAGTTCTTAAGGTTGTCTCAAATGTAAAAAATGGTAATGTATGAATCATCATATAATTCATTGTGAATCTTAGTAAGGTTCATTCCTAGACTTTTAAGGTTTTATAGTGATCCTTATAAGGTTTATGTTGAGAAATATCGAAAATTGGCTGTCATAAACATCATAAGGTCATCTTATGAACTTCATAATCTAGAATATAAACTTCATAATGTTCATCCCAAAGGAAATAAAATATTCATAAGTTTGTTCCTGAGACTTCATAAGGATGACAAGAAGACTTCTTATAGTTTTAAAAGTAAATTCATAAGGTTCCTCCCTTTATGAAAAAACAAATACTTAATGAGTATATTGTACTTTATAAGGTACATTTTAGGAATTTATTAAGGTTTAAAAGGGACTTTGTAAGGTTTAACACTTTGAAAAGTTTTTCAAATTCTGAAAAAATGAAAATACTAAAAATTTCAAAATATAAAATATTCCAATGAATGAAAAATAAATAAATTGATGCTTTATATTATCCTCAATTATTCAAACAACATAATGATATTTTTATCCATGAAATTTTTTGATAATTTTATATTCATGATTGTGGAAAGGAATATCGAAATAGAAGGAATGACTGAGAAAAATACATGAGTCTAAAATGAATAAATTTAAAAATAAATAAATCTAGAAATGATGAGTGGTTGTAGCATTTCCACCTCTCTTGAAGCTGAAATGATGAGTTTGATACATGCCATTGCATTTGTAGGCTCTTTGGTTGGAACAACCTATGGATTTAAAGTGACTGGATGACTATCGTGCAAGCGATTTGGAATGGCATAACACATCTCACTTAGACGATTACTACCTGTTGCATGGAATGAACCCATTCTCTCATCGAGCTTAACTATATCATCACACATGTTTATCAAGAGTCAAACATGGTTGCAGATGGCCTAGACAATATGGGACTAAATCAAGACATCACCTGGTTCGAAGACCTCCCTACTGCTCTTATTTCCTTACATGTAAAAGATTATAATATAATCCTGTATTTTAGACTCTTGTGAACTTTCTTTTAATAATAATTGTTCTTTGGTCCTTTTGGTCCAAGGCATCAAAAAAATCTAGAAATCAAATGTGATGATGTTGAAACTGAACTTCATTGGATCTAAACATCACAAATGATTTTTGATTCATGATAATAATATAGGACATTATAGTATTAATTATATGTGAATTAAAAAGATAATCTAAAATGATTTTGTAATTATATATTCCCTCATGTCTTAAAAAGATGAAACATACCACAATAATTATTTATGTTTATTTTGATATAGAAATGAATATTGAATAAATGTGGATATTTGTTGAAATTATTTTGAAATGAAATACCCTAAGAACTGTTTAATATTTAAATGGATGCTTAATTTTCTAGGATAAAATGAGAAAGAAATGAATAAGTTCATTCCAAGAAATGTAGTGGTGGAAAGAAGTTGAGGTGAAAAGCATAACTGTGATCATGGGAGCACACCAATATAAAAATTAATGAAAATGAGTGGAGAATAATTATACTAACTTGATGAAGAATTTATATATAAAATAGATATAAAATATATTCTGTTTATATAGGATATAAAAAATCAATAATGGGAGAGAGAGAGAGAGAGATATGAGGTTCTGAAGTAACCACTCTTACTATGTGTGAAAAAATAAGTTCTCTCTAGGGTGAAGAAGATAGGATCTAATACTGTACTATAAAAAATAATCTTCTAGGTATCTAAAAAGAAGAAGAATTCAGGATAAATTTTTTGATCATATCCATTCAATCGAAGAAAAAAGGAGAAAAAATAAGAAGACCTATGAGAATATGCGTTAAAGAATCATGAGATTGGTAGAATATAAGAAGGAGAACAATAGAATTTGAGGAAGGCTAATATGCATGAAGTATTGTTTTTTATTCATTTTTAGTTGAGATCCTTACAAAATAAGTTGATAGGAATCAAATTAATGGATTGTGAATAAGATTTTGGGAAATGCTATTTATAGAGATTGAGTTTTTCATACTCTAGTATATCATATAAATCTATTCAAAGGAACTAATTGAGAAGAAATAGATCTATTGATTTTGATGCAGTGAAACCCTGTGTAAATTTTCGTTCTACTTCATGATGGATGGAAACTATTGATAACTATTGGGATATAGTATAATATTGTATTCAAGAGAGAGACTATAGAGGTTTTTGGGAGATAGCCTACTCACCTGTGTTATATGTTGAGAAAGGTTTTATGATAAATCTAGACCAACCCACTTGTAATTGATGAAAAAATTATTAGTGGATTGTCCATGTCTTGATAGGAGTAAAATACAACAAGGAGTAGGTTTCTGACATCATTCCTGAACCTTGGAAAGATACCATATGTTACTCTCTACTTTATTGTTCTAAAATTAAATGTTTGTGTTGTATTTATGTTAAATAAAATAGATCTATTTATCTAAACTGAACACAAAGGATAAAATATCAGAGGGAGTAAAATATTAAAATGGGTAATTTGAATCTGTTAAAATAATTTGGCATACCTAATTGACCCCCTATTTGGTAACTTCACTTGATTCTAAGGGAATATCAATTGGTATCAAATAAAATTAAGATATTTCTGATACTTGGGAACTCACACATTTGTGAGTGAGGTGAAACATGGATCTCTGCTTAAAGGCTTTATGTTTGGATGACATAGGTTTAGGATGATACCTTCTCAAGGTTCCCCTGGAGAATTGGATGATACATTCCCTATGGTTTCATCTAGGGAAAATATATCTATCTTGGATTTCTATATTAAGTATCACTTGTTTCTTCTCATAACACTTTAATTGGTATCAAAGAAAAAGGTTCCATATAATTAGATCTTTTTTCCCCTTGTGTTTTTATCATTATAATATAAAGTATGAATTTAAATATTTTCAAAAGTTCCCCGTATTTGAAATTCTATTTATATTAATATTAATTAAAAAATAGAGCTTTTTCTAAGACTATAAAAAAGAATTTAAGTGTGGAAAATACGGACTCAAAGGTAAAAGTGTAATCTCCACTACCTTAAGGAAATTATATTGGTAATTATTTTGATAAATCTATTGAAAATCATCCCTCTGGTGAATCAAGTTCATGTTATACATAATATGAAAAGTAATCCCATGATGAATCAATTGGTGATTTTTATTCTAAAATTAATTATTACATTTAAATGTTCCCTATTGAAGTTATCACATATATAATTACACATATTAGGGGACTGTATGATGAAAACTCACATCTGGGAGAGGAAGATAATGAAATGGAGGATGCATTGGTATTAAAGGTAAGGAAATTAAACACTCTCACAAAACTGGTTAAAATTAACGAAGAATCTATATCACATTATAATGAAAGATATTATCTAGATGATAAATAATTGAAAAGATCATTTTGTGAGAATATTTTGTTTGATGAGGTTCCTTCACAATTTATCCATGCATTGGAAGATATATATAAAGTATCCATGAGTTTAAAAGACAATATTAAGTTAAAATTAATATAATAAAAGAGTTGTGTTGAGCCCACTTTTTGTGTATTGTATTTGTTATCAATGGATTTCATTAAATAAGTAGTTTTTCATTGATGTAAATATGCTGAAGAAGGATCATAATGATGGGAGATGAAGTAACTTGGATGTTCAATAAATATAGGTATAATAAAGTATTGATTATGAATGATCCATGCTTATGAATGATATAATATTTTTATTTCAGAAGTTCCCAAGAAGATATTATTATTGAATAATTTCTAAAAAATGTGTTAAGTTGTTCTAATTTTTTTAATAATTTATGATATATATTAGAATTTTTATTAAGAATTTTTTTTAAGTTATTGCCTTGAAATCATTTGGAGGTCATATTATTATTATAGGAAAAAAATAAAGATTAAATTTCCATAGAGGATTTAATATTGAGCATTCTATATTTCTATGATGAATGGTAATTAAAGTCTTTATGCACATGTATTGGATAAATTCTGAAGCCATCCAAAGATATAAGTTGAACTTAATTTTCATATTTCAATAAAGGAAATCAAGATTTTTAGAATTATTCTTGAATCCCAGCTATCAATCATCATGGAAATATTTTCCAGTGTTTTCTATATTTTTTATTGCGAAAATATTGGGGAATTTGGATGAATAAATAGGTTGGATTGAATTTGATTCATTATGTTCAATTTTATTTTCAATTCATAAATCATACTCGAAATCATATATATATTTTTCAAGGTGAAGGTGGTTAGAGTGGAATTCAGATGATGCCTAATCTGGTTTGTAGTGATTACATATCATGTAAGGATTTCATGACGTAAGCAGTTGAAGGAAGCAGTATCAGACCATAGATCTTTTTATTGTGATATAGAAGTTAATTTAATAAGAGGGTTTTCACTGTAAAATATATACCATGTTTTAAAGTAGTTCGAGTCATCATTTTAGTGGTTTTCCTATTATAAGGACTCCAAGTCATAAGTAAATGGCTATACTTCAAATAAGTTTGAGAATATTTTTCATGTTTTTGAATTTTTGAGGACCTCTACACCATAAAGAAGTAACACATCACAATTTATATCATGTGAGGCACTTATTCCATGGAATTTTGATGAATTCTAAATAGAAAAGGAACTGGTGGATTTGGATGCTTCTAGAATTTTGAAGGTGTCTGTGCCGTAAAGGATTTACCACATCACAAGTATAAAACTCATGTCATGGAAGTGTATTCCGCATTACAAAGGATCCTCGTTTATTTTCATGGCCTTGAACATTTGAATACCTCTACATCACATTAACAAATCACACTGAAATATGTTTATAAAATTAAAAAATAATAGTTTTGAACTATTATTCTACACCATAAAGGATGAGGTTATGCTATGAATGTGGGAAACTGATCAGTTCCAATAGCCTTGATAACTTGGAATTATTTGATAGGTTTTGTGGTTATTTCAACCTATAGTAACTACCAATTTTAATTTTATAGTGAACATTTATTGAAAGATAATCCAAGGGATGAGTTTGCAGTTAAAGGTTTTAATTTTAATTTGAAATAAATGAATTGGAGGTACATTATGTATAGTATATTAATAAGAGAGAGAAGAAGGAAGATGAGGTTCATGAAGATTTTTGGATACATGCTAAATTGAATAATATAAAGTGATTATCTAGAATAAGAGATGTTTGACTCTATTATTCCCATGAATATGGATTATGAGTCAAATAAAGTGAATAAAAATTAGTTTATTTATATTTTTATATTGAAGTAGATGATAGAAAATGAAGAGATCTAGTGCGGTATTAAAATATTATGAAGTATAAGAATAAAAGAATAAGTGGTAATAATAATAATAAGTGTTGTTAAAAAGTGTTTATGTGGTGAAGAATAATTCTTGTAACTTATTCAATAAAGGAAACCATAACTTGTTTCTATGAAGTAGAAGAAGAGATTGTATGCAGTGTCATGCATATAAAAGAATAAGTGAGTTTCTCTATACAATAAAATAAGAGGAAGAAAGAGATGGTATATCTATAATATGGAAGTATTCTAAATTAGTTTTAGAATATCTTATTATTACCTCTAACTTTATTATAAAGGTATGGTATATACCTGAGTGTGGAATTCACCAAACAAGTGTGTGAGATACACACTCTATACTTTCAGGATAGTATAGTGTGAAGCCTGCATGATGATTATAGTGGATTGTGTGATCTTAGAGGGATCTAGTTCACACTAAGGACTGGCCTTATCATATTGAGAGGTGAACCTTGTAAATTTATGTTCCTATTGTGTGTGTGTCTTTGTTATTTGGAAAGAAATAAGGAAAGTTATAAGAGATAACATGAGTGATCCTTTCACCTCAACAAGTAGAAGAGGTATAATAAAAGTGATAAATAGTTATAAGTATAAATTAGATTTAAATCCACCTACATTGATTCACTCTCCCTTATAATTTTGGTTCATATCTTAACTAGTCCCTTCAATTAGTATTAGAGACCGGTTCACCTATAATAGGATTCTCGTATTTTGAAGGTTCTTTCTTGTTTCATAATGAAGTGAAGTTTTTGTGAAGAATTATATATTTCAGTTCAAAATTTATTTTATACTAAGAACTTGATAAATATAAGAAATAAATAGAACAAAAAGATGAGTAAGTTGTCTCTATTATCAAAAGAAGTATACCTGTGAAATGATAACAAAGAAGATAAATCTAGTAGAACTGTAGAAGAACTAGTGGTTTAGTATACCACAAAGGTATTGGAAATCCCTTCTACCTCAATAGGATCAAAGAAGTTGAGTGATCATGAGGTGTGAAAAAAATATTCTGAAAAATATCCACAAGAATAATAACTAAGTGAAAGGGTTCATACATTTTTTTGATTCACAAGATATATCTTTTTGAAACATTAAAATATATGAAAAATTATTTTCCCTAATAAATAGTTTCTTTTATTTGTGGTATTTTTGAAAGTCAACAGGAAGAGATCACCCAAATTGAAGGTGAGGAGGATAACATGGGGAAATCATTAGGATAAAGAGATCTAACATCAATAAATATTTCTAAATAAGTTATTATCAAATAATAATATTGTGGAGTGTTTATAGAGAGTTGCACCAAATTTTAAGAAGATTGGATCAATAAAATCTGAGATAAAGATAAGGACATTGAATAATTTTAGGAGAAGATCCATGATTTGTAAGTCAATTTGAAAATAAAACTGATGTCTAGAATGTATAATTAGATGTAAAATCCAAGAGTACCAAGGATATTGACATATTGTTACATTATAAGATAAAAATTCATGATGAAAATTCAGAAAGGCTTTGGAAGGAAGTTGAAGATAATATAAAGGTAATTGAGTATTTAAGGAGCATTCTCAATATGAAGAATTGTCTTCTTAAGGTTGCTTTAGAAAACATTGAAAGTTATTAAGATCTGTATTCACAAAAATTTATTGAAATATAAGATCATATTATAAATATTTATAAACTATATTCTTATATAAAAACCCTCTATTAAGTGTAAATAAGATCATTATGTCATCAACTGATTTTTCTCAATAAGACTTGAAAAAAAGGTACCATCCCTATCTAAATTTCATGATTATACCAAATTATTTTTCATGAAAAGTGCAGTGGAACAATATAAACCTATATAAATTTGGATGTGAATAAGTGGTGGGAAGATTTATACCATGGATGTGGTGGATAGTGGAAGAAATGTATGTGTTGGTTCCCCGAGAACCACCCAATTTATAGTTGGGAATACTAAAAAATAGCTTGGTCACAAATCTAGAAATTCCAAGCAATGAGAAGTTTTGATGATAAGATCAAGGTTTGTTGGATGTTTCTAGTGGTGAAATAGATTTGGTAATAGATTACTTGATTGTTTGTATAATCCATCAATCTCAAATGTTCAAAAACTTCCTATGTCAAGGGGGAAATCCCGAGAAGATGAAACATCCACATATTCATAAGAACCCATATAACTTAAATAGGTTTGAGAAGCTTGGAGATATCTTTGATGTGCAATGGTGGTGGTCATAATAGTGGTTCGTGATTATTTCATCATATATCAAATGAAATTAAGAATATAAGGCCATTTAGGATGAATGAAGATCCAACCTTGGGTAGGAATCTAAAGAAGGTTATAAACCAGATTAATCCCAAGAATTTTTAGAAGAGAGAATAGTTTTCCATGGAAAACAAGAATAAGGGAAAATTGATCCAAATAAAGTACAAGAGTTTTAAAAGGAGTGAATCATCTAAAATAAATTATAAGAATAAATTCACTAACAATATTCCTTACGGAGAAAAGGATGTACCACATCACAAGTATGTAACTCATGTCACAAAATAGGCTTCGACATTACAAAGGATCTTGGTCATTTATTTCCATGACCTTGAACATTTTAAAACCTCTACATCGCATTGACACATCACACTACGAAATGTTTAGACAATTAAAAAATAATAGTTTTGAACTATTATTCTACACTGTAAAGGAGAAGGTTATGCTATGAAAGTGGAAAACTGAGCAGTTCAAATAGCTTTGATAACTTGGAATTATTTGATAGGTTTGGTGGTTATTTCATCCTATAATAACTACTAATTTGAATGTTATAGTGAAAATTTATTGAAATATGATCCAAGGGATGATTTTGAAGTTGAAGGTTTGAATTTTAATTTGAACTAAAAGAATCAGAGGGACACTGTGTATAGTATATCTATAATAGAGAGAAGAAGGAAGATGAGGTGCATGAAGATTTTTGGATACATGCTGAATTGAATAATATAAAGTGATTATCTAGAAGAAGAGATATTTGACTATTATATTCTCCTAAACATGGATTATGAGTCAAATAAAGTGAATAAAAATCAGTGTATTTATTTTTGTACATTGAAGTAGGAGATAGATAATGAAGAGATCTAGTGCAGTATTGAAATATAATAAAGTATAAGAATAAAAGAAGTGTGAATAATAATAATAAGTGTTGTGCAGAAGTGTTTATGAGGTGAAGAAAAAGTCTTGTAACCTATTCCAGAAAGGAAACCATCACTTGTTTCTATGAAGTAGAAGAAGAGATTGTATGCAGTGTTATGCATATAAAAGGAATAAGTGAGTTGCTACTATACAAGGAAAGAAGAGGAAGAAAGAGATAGTACATCTATAATATATAAGTATTCTAAATTGGTTTTATAATATCTTATTGTTACCTATACCTTTATTATAAAGGTATGGTATATACCTGAGTGTTGAATTCACCAAAAAAGTGTGTGAGATGCACACTCTACACTTTAAGGAGACTATAATGTAATTCCTACATGATGATTATAGTGGGTTGTGTGATCTTAGAGGTATCCAGTTCAAACTAAGGACAATCCTTTGCATATTGAGAGGTGAACCTTGTAAATTTATGTGCCTCTTGTGTGTGTGTGTGTCTGTTATTTTTCATGAAAGAAGGAAAGTGAGAAGAGAGAACATGGGTGATTATTTCACCTTAACAAGTGTAAGAGTTATAAGAAAGTAGATAAATAATTATAAGTATAAATTATATTTAAAGCCACCAACATTGATTCACTATCCCCTCTCAGTTTGTTGCATACCCAAACAGTCCCTTCAATTAGTATTAGAGGTCAGTTCACCTCTAATTGGATTCTCATATTTTTAAGGTTCTTACTTGTTTCATAATGAAGTGAAGTTTTTGTGAAGAATTATATATTTCAGGTCAAAATTTAGTTTATACCAAGAACTTGTTAAATTGGAGAAAGAAAGAGAGGAAAAAGATGAGTAAGTTGTCCCTCTAATCAAAAGAATAAGTTTCCCTTTGAAATGATAACAAAGAAGACAGGTCTGGTAGAATTTCAGAAAAACAAGTGGTTTAGTATACCACAAAGGTATTGGAAATACCTTCTGCCTCAGTAAGATCGTGGAAGTTTTTTTAAGGTTTGGGCTGAAGCCTCATTTATTATTCAAAGTAAAGACCTCTTTCTAACTGGGTAGAGGGAGACTCATTACATAGCTCGAAGGCCTAAGACCAAGTGGTCTGAATACAAGGCTCAAAAACCCATTTTTTGGCCCAAAGAACCCTTTAGTGAATATTATTGCTACAGTACCCACACTGCTACTGTACCTGCTACAGTACCATTTCCACTACAGTCTTGATACAGTGCCTCCGCCACTATAGTGTTACCACTGCTATAGTCCACCGCTACTACAGTACCTACTATAGTACCCTGAAAAAATTATTCTGAAAAAATATCCACAAGAATAATAACCAAGTGAAAGGGTTCATACATTTTTTTATTCAAAATATATATCTTTTGAAACATTAAAAGAAATGAAAACTTATTTTCCCTAAGAAATATTTTCTTCTATCTGTGGTATTTTTGAAATTCAATAGGAATAGATCACCCAACTTGAAGGTGAGGATAACTTGGAGAAAGCTTTAAGAGAAAGAGATATAACTTGCATAAATATTTTTAAATAAGTTATTATCAAATAATAGGAGTATGGGGAGTTTATAGAGAGATGACCCAAATTTTAAGAAGAGTGTGTCAATACAATCTGAGATAAAGATAAGGACAATGAAGAATTTGAGGAGAAGATCCATGCTTTGGAAGTCAATTTGAAAATAAAATTGATATCTAGAATGTATAATTGGATGTCAAATCCAAGAGGACCAAGGATATTGAAACATTGTTACATTAGAAGATAAAAATTTATGATGAAAATTTAGAAAGGTTTTGGAAGGATGTTGAAGATAATATATAGTTAATTGAGGATTCACAAAAATTTAGAAGGATGTTGAAGATATTGAAACATTATTAAATTGGAAAACATTAAAAGATCTTAAGCTCTATATTCACAAAGATTTAATGAAATATAATATAGTATTATAAATAATTATAAAGTGGATTCTTTTATAAAAATACCTCTATTAAGTGTAAATAAGATCATTACATTATAAACTGATTTTTCTAAAAAAACATTGACAAAAAGGTACCATCCCTATCTAAATTTCATTATTATAATGAATCTATTTTCATGAAAAGTATAGAGGTAGAATATAAATCTATATAAATATAGATGAGAAGAATTTGTGGGAAGATTTACACCATGGATGTGGTGGATGGTGGAAGTAATGTAAGTTTTGGTTCCATGAGAATGACCCAATTATTAGTTGAGAATGATAAAAATAGCTTGGTCACAAATCTAGAAATTCCAGACAATAAGAAGTTTTGAGGATAAGATAAAGGTTTGTTGGATGTTTCTGGTGGTGCAATATATTTGGGAATAGAGTAGTTGATTGATTTTATAATCCATCAATCTCAAAGGTTCAAAAAAAACTATGTCATGGGGGGAAATCCTGAGAAGATGCAACATCCACATATTCATAAGAACCCATATACCTTAAATAGGTTTCAGAATCTTAGAGATATATGTGATGTGAAATGGTGGTGTTCATAATAGTGGTTCATGCTTATTTAAGAATATATCAGATGCAAGTAAGCATAGAAGGAAACTTGGGATGAATGAGGATCCAACCTTGGGTGGGAATCTAAAGAAGGTTATAAAACAGATTGCTCCCAAGAAGTTTTAGAAGAGAGAATAGTTTTCCTTGGATAATAAGCATAAGGAAAAACTAATCTAAATCAAGTAAAAGAATTTTAAAAGGAGTGTATCATCTAAAATAAATGATAAGAATAAATTCACTAACAATATTCCTTGTAGAGAACCCAAACAAGATGTTAATATAATCAATGATATTTTAGTTATTTAGATAGTAGATTTGGATATATAAATAAAGATAGAAGTGGAACAAAAAAATATATAGTTACAAAGTAAAAGAAAAAAATTCACATGAAGAAGTAAAATTTCATGAGTGGTTGTCAAAAAATGATAACTCTTGTGTCAAATAATTCCTACACGGGAGATGTAAAGATTCCAGACATAATTTGGAATGTTATTTAACCATTCTCTTAGCAGAAGATGAATCTTAAAAAGAATTCCAGATATATTAGATGTAAATTCTGATTTCTCAAACAAAGAATAAGTTTATGTGAATAGATCCATGCTACCAAAGGAAAATCAGATTTGAAAATCAAATGTGGATGTATAAAGAGTGGAGCATCTTGGTTGAGAAAAAAATCTCAACCTTTTTGTTCACATTGAGAAGCAATAAGATCCACCTTACTCCTTTATCTCTAGGTTCTGTATTTATACTTACAATGTAAGTAATTCAAGGTGTAGTTTATTCTCAGGGGGAGAACCTGAGATGGAGTGGATGATGTCAGCAGTGGACAATAAGAAGATAAAACCACCATCTAAGATTGATATATCAATTATTATTCTTTAAAATATGATTAGAGGATCATGTTTGATAATATTAAGGAGTGTATTGTCCACACTAGGTAATAAAGTGAAAAAATATCATCCTGGTTTGACCTGATTTTCAGCATTTTAAAGAACATGCCTTGAAGAAGAAAATCCTTGGTAAAGATATATAAGTTTCCAAATCTATATATCCACATGAAGAATTACATTTTTTTTGTATTCTCATCATGTAAATTATGAATCATATCTATTAAGTAGATTCATAATTATAAATAATGTTTGGAGTGTATCCTTGTGGGGGATACCAATGAAGAATAATAAAGAATTAACTACCAGGATTATCATTCCATGTAAATCAAATTATTCTGGAAAATGCTTGATGATGGTGTCATTGAAAATATATGTTTTTTAATCTCTTATAATTGAAAACTAAAATTGGAACATAATATTGGGGGGAGAAATTTAATCAATAACCTAAATTGTGAATTTTTTATGATGGTTCATATCTATTAAATCCTACAACATTGTGATTGAATGTTTTTAACCTTTGTGTTGAAGTGAGTAAAGGAAATTTAGGTTGATATGATAAATGCATACCTAAATTGGTATCAATTATTGCCTCTCACAACCCATCAGTTGGTATTATCAATTATGTCATACTTGAATTATTGGACAATATCTAATAAAGTTTAGAGTATCTCTTTTTAGTTGGTAACATATTCTTCTCATAATGAACAACTTTTTTATTTAGACCAAACTCTTTGGTTTTCTATACCAAACATGGATCATGTAAAATTAGTCTAAAATGGTTGATTGAACATTTATAAGTATAGAATGATTACATTTATTCATAGGTGCTTCCTATTTCTTGTCAATAAGTGGGTGAGAAAGTGAAATGAAAGGTTGATGAGATAGATGGGAGAAATAAGTATGAGAAATGTGTTAGAGTTGGTTCCCTAGAAACCAACTTCTTTGTGCTTTATGATAAACCTGGTATTCATTGGATGAATATTAATAAACTCTTTATAACATCATGATTGTTCTTCTATGTAATATAATATGTGATAATGTTCTGAGAATAGTTGTCACACAAAAAGTTCATAGTGGATCCCTGCTATAATGAGAACCCGAAAATGCCATGACACTATTCTTGAATATATGTTCTATGGCCGGATTATGTCATTTTAAGGGACACAAATGATACAAGCTATCTGGGGTGGGGACTCATGAAACTTTGAGGCACCTTCTCATGGTGTGTTCCCTTGGTAATATCCAGGAGGATAATATAAGAACAAGACCTGGTAGTAGGAAATCCACATTCATATGTGTCATTGGATGTTTCTATTTTCGGATGTGTGTATTGGTCCTTAGACTTTAAGATTATTATTAATGATTATTATGAATTGTGCACTTAGATGTATCAATAAAAACTGTGATGACAGATGTTTGCAGCAAGGTGGTATATGTTGGGTGTGTCATGAGTAATACTTCATTAATGAATAATGAGAGAAAGGATTTTTCACTTCTACAGAAGTAGATATCTTAGGACCTTTGATGGAAATGGTATAGCCTAACTAAATCCATGGTCATTGTGTTCTCTAGACAAGTTCAATTTCGGGAAGTCAAAGAATGAGAAATCAAGCACATGGGTTGATGGAACTTGCTTGCAACCAGCTTGATTGAAGATATCGGGACAAAGGGATTATAGTACATTTTAAGAATTCATAGGAGGTGACATGTCATTGTGATATCAACTTCTTTCTCTTGGGTGCTTTGACCCATTTCTAGACAGTAATCTTGGAATTTAGGCAAGCCTGACTAATTCTAATGATAAAGAGGCCTAAAGGGTCACATGCTAAGTGTAGCCAATATCTCAGGTAAATAATTTGTTTATTTAACAAGTTGAATAAATATTATTCCCCGCTATGGTTTAATAATTATTCAAGTATGCTTGATCGCATTTATTTTATCATTAGTTATTTGAGAGAATATATTGCGGATGGAATATTTATTTATTGGAAAATAATGTAGTTATATTTATTTAATAAATAGTCATTATTCAAGGCCTGGTAAATATTGATGAGGATTGGCGAACCAAGTTATGGGTATGGTGAGAAATAATATTAAATATTATTTGGATAAATAATATTTAAATATAACGTGCAATTTAAGAACATGTCATGGAAATAATAGCATTCCTATTAGTATTTGACATGGGGTTTCATATGGAATAATAAATTAAGTAACAGTTTTTGTGATAATTATGTATTATTACCAAGTGAATTAAATTCCACATTATGTTATTATTCTCTATATTATCCAAGGGGTCATTCGACCAGCAAACCCAATCATTGTGCGCACAACATCCTTGGAGAAAAACTCTTGAGCCTAGAGAACTCTTTTCTCTCCAAGAACGCTCTCAATAATGAAAGAGATACTTCTCTATCAGATCAAGGAGAACACTTTGGATGTGATTCTAAAGACAATCGAAGGCAGACATCGCAAGCACAAGGATCTTTCGTGCTAGCACCAAGAGACTCCTTTTTTGAAGTCTGGAGATATGTGGAGCACGTGTAGATCACTGCTAGAGGATTCATATCCTTGGATTCTATATCACAATGAAACAACACCTTGGACCTATGGTTGGATGCATCAATGATGAAAGAATCACCTTAGAGGTAATTTTATAATTTAATTTAATTAATTATAAACTAAATATATTGATCCTCTCTTCTTGGTTCCGGGGTCTCTCCTTTTCCTTTTATATTTGATTCAATTCCATGGATACTGGTCTTCTTCTTCTTATTGATCCTGGATTAATCATCGATGATAATTTAAAAAGTTGGGTACACACCCATCATGTGCTTCAACTACATCCGAAACCTACAAGTGGTATCAGAGGGAGTCATATTTTCATTTATAATTATTTAAATAATTATTTTGTGATTTACGCTATAATAATTTAATTGTTTAATTCATGTTTAATTGTTCTTATAATCTGAATTTTGAGATATGTTCCTCCCTTATTGTCTCTCATATATCTAATAGAAATGAATACTTTTATGATTAAAATTAAATTAATGATCTCATCAGGAGGTGTTGATGGTTCTATCTAGATAACACAAGAATACACACCGTGTAGTCAGATCTACATGTCGTGTATTTGTGTTCAATGCATCAAGAGTAATTTAGAAATTACTCAATCCATGTGCATTAATGACATGCGGTGTAGTTAATTATTACACCGTATGTTGACCAGGACAGACTGGCGCATGGTCAGCTGGACTACACATCTTATGGCCCACTGGACATGGCGTGTAGTCCCTTCAGGTCAGGGTCAAGTCGTGTATCTCATACATGGCTTGCCCAGATGGTGACCGTGTAACACAAAGTCTACATGGTGTATGGACCACTGTACATGTCGTGTACTCTAAAGATTTCAGAAATACATATCACACACTGTTTCCCCAGACGTGTTCTTCAGATGGATGATGGGAGGGTACACGCCATGTAGACGGATCTACACGTTGTATACTATTTCCAAATTACACAAATTTAAAAATTTATTATTATATTATGTAACCCTTGAGACATGTAACTTCATGTGGGTGTAAAGTTGGGATACAACATGTGATAGGTGTTTGATGTGTGTGTGTGTTTGTGTTTGTGTTTAATTAACATCTGTGTAATGTTTAATGATCTACGCATCATGTGTGAGTTGTATTACAATTATAATTTTGTGTGCATGCTACATTTCACAAAGAATAAAGTTTATACAAGTATAAATACATGCTAGGTATTTTTTGATGGGTATTTAACAGGTTGCTTCCAAGGTACAAGTTATGTACAAATTTATGGATGAGAATCTCAAGGAAATTCATAAAATGATTAAGATAAAAAGGATTGATTAATTAAAGGCGATGATTAATTAATTCAAGCGTAATTTATCTTAATAATAATGATTAAATAATTGAATTCTAGTTTTATTAAATGTGTAATTTTTTGCATGTATGTGGATGATCACGAGCTAGAAAAGACCTTTTTATGTGATTGGTTCCCTTTTAATTTATTTGATCAAAATTGTTGGTTTGTGTGCTTTCTCCTCATTAATATATAGGAAATTCATGCCCATGGTTTCTTTTATGTAAATCTCATTTTACCCCTCACCTACGTGTGAGTTAAAAACATATGTAATGGATGGATCTCTCAATCTATTAGTGGTAGATCAAGTTAGGACGCGAGGTGAAACCAATCTAAGGAGATACAAAGGTGGATAGGTGGAAAGCTATAAACACAAACCTTAAATGGTTCAAGGTGTTTCTCCCCTAGGCTAGGGTTAGTTTATCAACCGCTAGATAAACTAAACAATAGTAAATCTCATGATCATACCCTTTATTTTATTTTTTTCAGTTGTATGGTTATTCATTATGGATGTTTGACACGATAAGATAATTAATGAAATAAAAATCATACAATATGGAACTAAAATAAAAATGGATGATGCATAAATATTATCTATACATGATTAATCACTTAAGTATATCCCACTTAACATTAAAAATCTTGTAAAAAGATAATAAGTGTAAATTTACGCATAAAGGATAAAATCCCTTAATTAAATATTAAGTCAATATAGCCTTTCATTACTTTGATTAGAATCAAACCTTAGTTCAAAGTGCTTGAAAAACCCTAGGTGGGGTGCTTTTAATTATAGGATAATTATAATTTAAATTTTTGGTTTGTCTTAACTTAGTTTACATCAAGGGTTTACTTCCCTAGTAGGACTTGGTGTAACTGAGAGGAAAATGTTGAGGAAATCCAAAATTAAGGATTTTAGGATTGGGGAGTCCACTCAACAGATCAAGGAGCTGTGAGTTAATGAAGTTGGCATTTTGAATGCCTACCTAAAACCTTTCAAGTTGCTTGACCAACCCTAGTTGGGGTAATGTGAAGGGAAATATTGATCCTTACCGCTATAATGTCCAAGAAACATGATATTTTGAAGACAATGGTGAGGGCTATTGGGTTTCGACAAAATAGTGGGAGACTAATAGATATCAATTTATTTATTTGTCTATATTTATCAAGATAAAGTAACAAAACTCTGTTCATCTTAATTTTTAGAAACAAAAATCAAAATGACATCAAACATATCATTATGATCCCTAATTAAAAAGGAAAACCTTCTCACCGACACTAATTTCCAAGAGTGGCAAAGGCGCCTTCGGGTTATCCTTCGCCATGAGAGGAAACTTTATGTGTTGGAAGAGCCTTTACCAGTTGCGCCTATAAATGAGGATAGTGATGAGGAACTCTCTGTGTATAAGAAACATTTGAATGATGCTATGGATTTTCAGTGCCTCATGCTATCATCCATGACTAATGATATCTTGAAGCAAAATGAGGAAATGGATGTTTATAACATGATGTCTCACCTTCGGGATCTCTATCAAGAGAAGGAGAGACATGATAGGTATGAGATCTCCAATGCTTTGTTCACTACTAATCTTGGAGAGTCTGCGCTAGCTGGACCACATATAGTCAAGATTATTGGCTACATTGAGCATTTTAACATCTTAGGGATTAAATTATTTGATGATTTGTGTGAAGATCTCATACTATCATCACTACTTAAGACCTTCTCTAGTTTTATTGTGAATTATAATATGACCAATAATGATAAGAGTATATCGAAGATTATTACTCTAATTCGCCAAGTTGATAAGGACATGGGGTGTGAAAAACTCATATTCCTTATGGTGAATGGGAAGAGAAAGGATTAGGGAAAGTGGCCTAAGATTTATAAATAATCTAAAGCCTCCAAGAACCACCGACCAAGAAGAAGAAGATCCAGAGGAAGGGTAAAAAAAATGAGGCAGTATGATTTGCATGTGGCAATTCAGGCCACTAGAAGAAGAAATACACCCATAGGCAAGGGGAAGCCAAAGGTGTGTTTGTTATCGAGTGCAATCTTTCCATTTCTACACATTGGGTATTAGATACAGCTTGTGGGGATCACATATGTATTCAAATACGGGAACTAAGTAGATTCCAAAAAATTGCCAGAGGAGAGGTGGATCTGTGAGCTGCCAATGGTGCGAGGTTGGATGCTCTTTCCATTAGTGAATACCACCTCACATTACTGATGAGAATGATTTTGGTTTTACATGGATATTATTATGTACCTAGTGCTACCAAGAACATAATTTCTGTATTGAGTTTATATATAGATGCATTTATTTTCAAGTTCAGAAATAAATGTTGTTACTTTTATAAGTACAACATATGTTATAGTATGGCACATTTAAATAATGTTCTATATGTATTAAATTATGAGAACCAAGTTTTGGAAATTGATAACAAACAAAGTTCACATGACTCATATAACACCTAGTCGTGGCATCACCACCTTGGTCATGTAAACGAGAAGTGTCTGACAAAGCTCTGTCAAGATGGTTATTTAGAATCTTCTGAGATAAAACCACTTGATATACGTCACACTTTTTTACAAGGGAAAATGAACAAACCACCATTTGGTGGATAGGGTTAAAGGGCCACAGAGCTTCTAGGGTTGGTACACACTGATGTGTGTGGACCATTTCTAGTAGAATCTAGAGGTGGATTTTCTTACTTCATTACTTTTACTGATGACTTGAGTAGATATGGATATCTCTACTTAATGAGGTATAAGACCGAGTCCTTTGAGAAATTCAAGGATTTCAAGAATGAAGTAGAGAATCAGCTTGGTAAGAAGATAAAGAAGATTCGATTGGATCGGTGTGGAGAATATATTAACCAAGAGTTCATCGACCTTTTATAGAAGTCTGAGATTTTATCTCAACTCACTCCACCTTATACACCACAGTGAAATGGTGTTAGTGAAAGGAGTAAATATACCTTGTTGGACATGGTAAGGTCGATGATGAGTCATCCAGATCTTCTGTTATCCTTTTGGGGATATGAATTGCAAACAACAATATACACATTAAACCAAGTACCAACTAAGATGGTAAAAGGGATTCCCTTTGAGCTATAGAGTGGAAAGAAACTCACTTTTTCGCATACAAGTGTATGGGGATGCGATGCATTTGTTAAGGCTTTCTTAGGAAACAAACTATCACCCCAGGGCTCAAAGTGTATCTTTATAGGATATCCCAAGGAAACAAAGGGATACTGCCTATAAAACTCCTCAGACAAGAAAGTGATTATTTCGAGACATGTTGTCTTTCTTGAGAGGGAGCACATCTTCAAAAAGGATAGTAATAGAAAGATTGAATTCAATGAAGTTGATAATCAAGATACACAAGAGTTGGTATAGGAACAAGTTTCAAAGGTCCCCATGGAAGTGATAATTCCTGAAACACAAGTACTGTGTAGGAGAACAAGAGAGGTAAGGGGACCGAAGAGATATGGTTTCCTTGTCACTGAGAAAGGTGACTCATTATTGTTGGATAATGATGAACCTCTATCCTACAAGGAAACATTAGAGATCTCAGAAGTTGCAAGATGGATAGAAGCTATGAATTATGAGATGGATTTCATGTATCAGAACCAATTCTAGGTTCCGGTCGATGTTTCAGTTGATGTAAAGCCTATTGGTTATAAATGGGTATTCAAAAAGAAACTAGACATGGAAGGCCAAGTTAGTACCTATAAAGCAAGGCTAGTGGCTAAAAGTTTTAAACATCATCAAGGAATTGACTATGATGAAACGTTTTCACCAGTTTCTATGTTTAAATCCATAAGAATCATACTTGTCATAGCATCTTTCCATGACTATGAGATTTGGCATATGGATGTCAAAACTACATTCCTTAACAGGAACCTTCTGGAAGATGTCTATGTGACACGATTAGTAGGTTTTGTGACACCAAGTGATGTTAAAAGGGTATAAAAGTTGTTGAGACCCATTTATGGATTAAAGAAAGCATCCAGATCATGGAACATTTGATTCGATGGAGCCATAAGAGAATTTATTTCATTAATAATGAATGTGATCCATGTGTTTACAAGCATTTTAATGGGAATACAGTCATTATCCTAGTAGTGTATGTTGATGACATATTTATTATTGGAAACGACATACTAGTCCTGCAGTTAGTCAAGGACTGGTTGAACAAGTGATTCTCCATGAAGGACTTAGGCGGATTAGCCTACATTCTAGGGATCAAGATCATTCGTGATAGATCCTAGAGGCTGCTTGGACTAAGTCAAAGTACATACATTGACCATATACTAAAGAGATTTAGTATAGAATAATCCAAGAGGGGATTGGTTCCAGTGTTACATGGTATACATCTTTCCAAGAAAATGTGTCCTCAGACACAACATGAGAAAGATAGGATGAGTAAGATCCATACGCTTCAGTGATAGGATCTATCATTTATGTTATGTTATGTACCAGACTTGATGTTGCCTATGCACTGAGCATGGTAGGTAGATATCAAATAGATCCAAGAGAACAACATTGGATTGTTGTCAAGACTATCCTAAGTATCTGAGAAGAACTAAGGATATGTTACTGGTGTATGGAGGAGAGAAGGAGCTTGGCATCATAGGGTATGATGGTGTTGGTTTTCAGACAGATCAGAATCATCTAAAGTCGCAATTAGGATATCTTTTTTGTCTCAATGGAAGAGTTGTGAGTTGGAAGAGTTCAAAGCAGTCAGTTGTCACTGATTCTACAGTGGAGTCCGAATATATAGCAGCTTATGATGCATCCAAGGAAGCTGTATGGATTCTGAACTTTGTCCAGGAGCTTGATGTGGTGCCTAGCAGTAAGGATCTCATTACATTGTATTGTGATAATACTGCAGTGGTGGATCTTGAAAAAGAGTCAAGGTTACATCAACCGACAAAGCACATACTTTGAAACTATCACCTCTTGGGGGATTTCTATCAAAGGGGTGAAGTTGCAGTGAGCAGAGTATCCACAAAAGAGAACGTGGTTAACCCCTTGACTAAATGTCTATCTCAATAGAAGCATGAATATCATGTGAGAGCTAGCAGACTGAAGGTTGTTAGCAGTTGGCTCTAGTGCAAGTGGGAGCCTATTAGAGTTGGTTCCCTAGAAACCAACTTCTTTTTACTTTATGATAAAATCGTTATTCATTGGATGAATATTAATAAACTCTTTATCACATAATGATTGTTCTTCTGCGTGACATAGTATATGATAATGCCCTAAGAATAGCTATCGCACTAAAAGGCCATTGCGGATCACTGCTATGATAAGAACCCGGAAGTATCATGACACTATTCTTGAATATATGTTCTATGGCTGGATGATATCATTTGAAGGGACACAAATGATACAAGCTATCACGGGTGGGGTCTCATGAAAATTTGAGGCACATTCTCATGGTGTGCACCTTTGGTAATATCTAGGAGGATATTATGAGAACAAGACCCGTCAGTAAGAAATCAACATTCATAAGTGGAATTGGATGTTTCTATCTGCGGACGTGTGTATTGGTCCTTAGACTTTAAGATTATTATTAATGGGTATTATTACTCATGCACTTAGATGTATTAACGAAAACCATGACGACAGATTTTCACGGTGAGGTAGGATATATTGGGTGTGTCATGAGTAATACTGCATTAATGAATAATGCGAGAAATGATTTGTTACTTATACGGAAGTAGATAACTCAGGATCTTTGATGGAAATGATATTGCCCAACTAAATCCATGGTAGGCAAGTTCAATTCCGAGAAATCAAAGAATGAGAAATCGAGAACATGGGTTGATGGAACTTGCATGCAACCCAATTGATTGGAGATATCGGGACAAAGAGATTATATTACATGGTAAGTGTTTGTATGATGTTACATGTTGTTGCGACATCAACTTCTTTCTCTTGGGTGTCTTGACCCACTGTTGGACAGTAATCTTGGACTTTAGGCAAGCCCGACTAATACCAACGAGAAAGAGGTCTAGAGGGTCACACACTAAGTGTAGCAAGTATCTCAGTTAAATAATTTATTTATTTAACAAGTTGAATAAATATTATTCCCGGTTGTGGTTTAATAATTATTCAAGTATGTCTGATCATATTAATTTTGTTGCTAGTTATTTGAGAGAATATATTGTGGATAGAATATTTATTTATCGGCGAATAATGCAGTTATATTTATTTAATATATAGTCATTATTCAAGACCCGGTAAATATTGAGGAGGATTGACAGATCAAGTTATGGGTCTGGTGAGAAATAAAATTAAATATTATTTGGTTAAATAATATTTTAATATAACATGCAAGCTAAGCACATGTTGTGGAAATAATATCATTGCTATTATTATTTGACATGGGGTTTCACATGAAATAATAAATTAAGTAACGACACCTATGCTAATTATTTATTATTACCCGGTGAATTAAATTTCTCATTATGTTATTATTCTCTATATTAGTCAAGGGGTCATTCGACTGGCTGACCCAATCGTTGTGTGCACAACATCCTTTAAGAAAAACTCTCGAGTCTAGAGAACTCTTCCCTCTCTAAGAACGCTCTCGATAACGAGAGAGATCACACTCCACCAGATCTAGGTAAACGCTTTGAAAGCGATTCTCAAGGTGATCGAAGGCGGACATCGCAAGTGCAAATATCTTCCACGCTAGCACCCGAAAATTCTTTCGGCGATGTCTGGAGATAAGTGGAGCATATGTGGATCACCACTAAAGGATTTCTATCCTTGGATTTGACATCACAATGAAGCCGCAGCTCTGACTCGTGATTGGATGCATCAACGAAGAAAGAATCACCTTGAAAGTAATTCTATAATTTAATTAAATTAATTATAAAAACAAAATATGTTGATCCTCTCTTCGTGATTTCGGGATCTCTCCTTTTTCATTTATCTTTGAATCAATTCCATGGATACTGACATTCATCATCGTATTGATACCAGATTAATCATCGATTATGACAATTTGCAAAGTTGGGTACATGCTCATCATGCGCTTCCGCTGCGCCTGAAACCTAGAAAATTAAGTTGCTCATATTGACTTATCATTTTGGAGTTGGTAATGACAACAAATGCGAAGAGGGAGATTTTTTATACCATTTTGTGTGTGTTGTATTTGTTATTAATGGTTGTAAATGGATGATGAGTTTTTCATCGACGTTAATTTGTTTAAGAAGAATCGGAAGGAAGGGGGATAAAGTAGTTTAGATGTTCAGTGAAGATTGTGATCATGAAGAATTTATTATGAATGATCTAAGCTTACGAATGATATAATATTTTTGTTAAATAAGTTCCTAAGAAGGTGGTGTTGGTGAAGAAGTTTCCAAGAAGGCATCAACTTGTTCTAAATGTTTGGAGACTGGATGGCATTTCTTAGTGATGTGTGCCAAAAAATTCAAAAACAAATCATTGGATTTTCTTTTAAATAACTCCCATTAATTAAATAAATACCAGGTAAATAGTAATTTTTGTTGACTTTTATTTTTCGGAATTAATTGATAAATGGCTCAAAATAAATGATTTTTAACGATTTAATCATTTTTTGGAATTTATTGAAAAGCGGCAGTTGAAATTGAAATTAATTGTTCGTAATTTGAAATTTATTTTTAATTATTTTATCATTTATGTGATTTTATTGTAAAAAAAATGGTGTCTTGAAAAATGTGAATTATTTTGTAAAATACAGGTTGAAGGAGAGGAAGCCCTAATCTCTCCCGGTCGAACCAGATATCGCCGAGCATCGCTGATACCAAGTTCGACAATGCAAGAACCCAAAGCCAAGCTCGTCCGGGCCGAATGGAGAACCACCGCCACGTGCCGGTTTTTAGAAGAAGACCCGAACCGCCGCAGAAGAACTCGCCGGCGTCGACTGAAGATGAACCAGATCTGGATAAGCCGCACCACCTTCAACCGGCCGCGCCGCCCCTGCGAAGAACCGAAGCCAATCCAACGGACCGCGCCGCCCCTGTCAAGCTGAAGCGCAAATAAGAAGGGGGAAAAAGAGAGAATAAAAAAATAAATAAAAAGACAAAAAAAGACAAAAAAATTATAATAAATAATATATATATAAACATAGATATAATGATTGCTTAGTTCACTTTTCCGTGTATCTTTTTTTTCCTGTTTACATTGAGGTCAAGGATTGAGCCCACTTGCCATGGCCCATTGATTTCGGGCCCAAGCCCAGTGCATTTGTCTTCTTCCTTCAATATGTCCTCTGAGCTGTGATGTATTGAAGCACTGTGACTCCAAACTGTATCGTGAATGATCGTGGGAGGGCCGTGATTCAGTCATAGAAAATTCTCAATGCCAAGCAAAGACGATTCGGACCCTCGACTTTGTACACGTGTCAAGAATTCAAAGTCGTTGTTCGACGCTGGAAGTAAGAACATTCCTGAAGAAAGTGGAGATGTCCTTGCTGCTCACGCGGAGAATTTCAAAGTGCACCAAGGACCTCCGATCATACTCTTTAAATATCACAGTGTTTCACTATGATTGGTCGGTGGGATGCTCACTTGTGCTCTCTCAAAGATCATATGTCGTTTCTCGCTTTATTTATTTATATTTATTTCTATTGTAATAACTCTCAAGATGGCACACTAGGCCCTTAGTGGTTGCTCTGAGGAGACTCCCCCTATCCCCTTGTTAATGAATTCTCTATTTTAATTGTTCCAATCTCTTTTGTAAAATTTCAAGATTCATTCAAAGTGCATTAATTATAGAAGATTTCTTATTTTTTCACTTTAAATTTATCTTATCTTTTTTGTTGGATTGCAGATAAAAGCAACTTACATCTTCTCCATTGTTCACTAATGTGAGCAGTGGGTTGATTTAAGGGTAATCTGAGATCTTTGATTACTGAGCAATGCTAAATTGGAGGTTGTAGTGATATTTGCACCCCTCCAATTGAACCGAAAATTCTAGGAGAGTAATCCAGTGAGATTTCACTGGATTAGAGAGAAAACAAGAGATTAAAATTGAATGATGATTTAACAAGATAGGTAGGGGGATATCCAAGGTTAGACCATTTTTTTAAATTGGTTTTAAAATCAATCTAACTCGATCTTTCAATATCGATTTCAACAATTTAACCCACAAAACAAAAGTGAAACACACTTGTAACTCTGTCCTCACCAGAGACAAACCCGAGTCACACTACTACTGCATTTAGTTTGGGTTCAAAAATTGTTTTGCTGACCGCCCCAAGACATGCGCGTCATCAAAATTCGCATTGTTGCCGGAGAGTCCAGAGTCGTCGTTTTTTTTGTTTTTAAAAATGATTTCAAATGACCAGATCCAATTCATCTCACGCGTTGGTTTTGATCTTGACATTGAACAAACTCTTCTGGCTAGATTAAGAAATTTGAGAATCACCAAGGAAGTGCAAAGGGAGTTTGTCACAACCCCCTCCCCACAAAGTGAACTCCTCCTGAGCCGACATTGGGAGAAGAGAGATAGTGACACCCAAGTCTCACCTCCAGTAGGCCCCGGGTTGGTGACTAGCACCGAGGGTATTGTAAACACACAAATAGGAGGCATTACCCTCTAAGAGAACACATGTGAAAGAGAGAAATAACATAGACACTAATCAACTCCTGCTCAAACTACAATATAAAAGAAAATCCAAAGTTCATATATGTAATGTCATGCAAGAACTACTAAAACTGAAAGGGGAAACTGCAAATACCAAAAGAAAAGTAAAGACGATAGCGACCACGAAGCCCAAACAGCTCCTACAACCCGCAAGCTAGTAGTAACCAGCCTAATCTCCAACCTACTCCAACTGACCTGAAAAAAGTTTATATAACATAGGGTGAGTATAACAGTATACTCAATAAGATCCTCCCCTGAGCCTCTCGTACAAAAGTAAAGTAAGTATGTTAAAGCACAGTGAACAATAAGTGAAACTTACTCGTCACCTAAACAGGTATACTAAGTTCTCAACCTCGCCATGACTACTCTCACCAAGTATCGCATACAAGAGCATATAATATAATAAAGAATATCAAGGGTACCCCACTACTACTTGCTCACTGATTTTCTGCTTTTCCCCGACATCGCACGTCCTGAGCATCTCTCTCCAAAAAGGCCAGCCCACATACACCTGGACGAAGCACCACAACATGCATCTCGTGCAACACACACCACCACATTCACATATCCAAAAGTAACTAGGTAGTTTCTAAGAGCCACCATAACCCGCATAATATCTATCATACATCAGGTATTATACCCCAAGTCATTATAGCCCATACACTGAGTAAGGATCCTCAATCCATCACAACCTATACACATTATACCTATAGTAGCTCTTAGGAAACTATATCCAGAATATATGTGTGTGAAATAACCACAAGCCATTACATCCCTCTACACACATATATGGGAGAAACTAACCACCGTGCATACCAGCACAAGTAACTACCAAGAGAAGAGATTGAGGCCAAAGGGGGTAGTTAACCATCTATCATCCCATCAGAATGTTAGGGAAAACACCCCCTAGGGCTCAGAATCCTCGAGGTGTCAATTGCCCTAACCAACAGGGTGAAGTAGCATATAGAAACAAAAAATGTACATGATACAATATAGCTCACAACCACACTATGGACATGACCTAGTCTTAGATTTAACTGCATCTAATGTCTCTCAGACTCCCGACTGCCACTAATAAGAATAAAAATCCTATAAGCACACAACCATTTTAAGAGCTATATTAAATTACTTCATTTCATTTTATCAGTTTCACTTTACGTTAATCAATTCTTTAACCATTAATTAACCATTAACATCTCCACATTACATTTCATTAACATTTCAACAAATATCCATGCCCTCCAGGCATAAGAAAACGGAGTCCGTGACTTATCATAATTATAATCTCAACATTTCATCCCAGCACCAACCCCATGGGTTAAGCATTTATTCATTTATTAACACAATTACTTTCCATATTTCTAGGTTCTCTAGGAAAACCTCCTAAGCTACCAAACAAGGCACATGACCAAGCACATCCATCTTCCTCAAGAAATAAAGGAGTAACCTCATCCAAGCACAGGGGGCTCGACACCGTGAGTAGGTTAACTACACATCAAATATTCACCACCCATAACATGAGAATAGACTCATCCAACCATGATAATCTAAACATGGAAAGCACGTGACATACCCCACACGTCTTGTCCTCTCTTGGAAGGAGAGTAACCAAAACCATATACCTCAAGTAGCGTGTAAAGGATAACAGATAAATAAAAAATAAATTCAAACAAACATCTATCTTTCGCATCAACAGGTAATCCCAACTTCAACTCGTTCCGTCATCCCCGAGGTCCTCCTTGACACCCACATGCATATCTCGATGCATCTCGCCACTCTTGGCGTCAACTGCTGCCACAACAACCAGGTCTCCCCACCCCATATACCACAAAAAACCTCTAGGATCATCCATCCTAGGCTCACATCACATCCGAGCCTCCCTGCCCCCACAAACCACAAAAACCCTCTAGGCTCAACTATATCACAAGTAGTAGGAAACAAACATAACAACTGGGCTCTTGGACCTAAATCAAGGCATTTAGCCTTCACACAAAACAAGCTATCATGACTCCAAAGAATAATGCACTTTTCCATACAAGAAAGTGGGAAACTTAGGACTTACAAAGACATTATCTTTTATCACATAACTGGTTCTTATTCTATCTTGAATTAAATGATTCATTACTCACAGGTTCCAAATACGGGAAACCTAAGCAACAAGCTATCATAAGACATCACAAACTAATTAAATAATTAATTTAACATGCCTTTAATTATTTTATCAATAAGCATCAACATGCTTCGGGTTCATTAACCAATTCAATTAAACATGCATATCTGCATCAATTTGATTATCATCAAATTGAAACAATAACAACCAAATTCATTAAACATGCCTCTTAAATTCATTTATACAATTAATTATCAATTAATTCTGGATTTATGTTCTTTAACAATTTCTATCAAGGACAACATACTAAACTAATCAAGTCATAGATATCATACTATCTATAAAATCAAGAGGCAAACTATTATCATGGTACAAAGAAAAAACATCACTATGCGATCGATACCAATTATTTAATCCAGATTAAATAATTATTAAGGCAATTTCATTATGATCCAAGGGGATAAATCATGCTAGTTCTATAATTTCATGTAAATAAATAGAGAAGAAATGAATCCCCTACCTCAAAAGGTCATCGACATTCTTCACATGAGAACCGATCAATGTAATGAATCTCTGATCACCTCTACCATAATATCTACATCCATCAAAGGGAGCCACGACACCACCACACCAACAACAACCAAAATAAATCCCATTAGAACCATGAGAGATCGTATGCCATCACATGGAATGAAGAACAAAAGTAAAAAGAGACCAAACTTGGAGAAACTGCAAGAACGGAGGAAGAACACACCTTAGATTGAAATAAGATTGTTACAAATTGAAGGAGGGAAGGTAAGAATCAATATTTGATGAAGGAATCCACAAAATGCTAAAGAGGGTTCGTTGGGATGACTAGAGTTAAGAGAGAGCCACTGCAACCCTAGGGTTTGATAACCCGAGCGACTCAAAAATGTTTTAAAACATACAGTAGTGAGGGATTACACAATGTGTACTCCCTTTTCACGTTGTGTAATGCCTCAAGGTAGGTTTCTGCTGAAAAAAACATCACCTCTTCATTTTATTTATTTTTCAAACCTAGAAATATTACAAATCATGAAACCCATATGCATGTCGTGTAATTTTCTTTCACGGTGTGAAATCTCCCTACTTCTAGCTTTTAGCAGCCGAGTCCCTCTAGACTTCCTCTAAGCCTCCTCCGAGCACCTCAATTTTTAGAAACACGTAAAGGGTTGATCCTTGTGGATCCGGGCCCTTACAGATTTTGTTACTATTCTATTGACTAACTCCTAATCACCTTTTTCTACTTCCACCAGAGGCAATTTATGAAATGAAAACATGGAACAAAATCATATTCAATTAAATAGAGATTTAAGAGACATGTATGCACCTAATTTTAATAACAACAATCAGAAGTTACAAATGAATGATCAATAAGATTTTGATCTTAAAACTAGAATTCTTACTCACTTTCCTAAGTTTCATGGTTTTTTAGGAGAAGACCCCAACAAGAATCTACAAGCATTTGGAGAAATCTGAAATGGTTTCAAACCTATAGGATACACTATGGTTCATATTATCCGAATGAAATTTCCCTTATCGCTTAAAGGATCTTCCATGGAATGGTTATACACTATCCAAATATGAGAGATCACCACATGGGATGAACTGTTCCAAGACTTCCTATAGAATTATTTCCCCACATCAATGAGTGTCCAGCTGAGGAAGGAAATTTATGCAATCAAACAAGCTAGTGAAGATACCTTGGATGAGTATTGGGAGAGATTTAAAGGATTAGCCAAATCATACTCATTTTTTTAGAAAGGTGGGGGACAAGTCCCCAATTATTATATAAAAAAACACAAGCAGGAGAGTCATCAAGTACAACCATATTCAAAAGAAAATCAAAACCAGAATTCTCAAGTGTGGCCAATCTTCTTTCTGATTTTATCAGCGAACCGTTCTTTGTACCGCAACTCATTATAGAGTTTGACATTAATGCGCCCACATCCTCGCACTCCACTGTATCGGACTTCTAATTCTTTTTCTTAATGAATTAAAGAGTCCAGATCTTCATCTGAACTGTCCTCCTGTGCCACCTCTTTTTTCTTCTCTTCTTCAATTCTTTTAGCATTTTTCTTTTGGTTGCGCGTTCTAGCCTATTGCCATGAGCCACCTTCCATGTCTTCAAGATTAGTAGCTTGGTCAGTGTTATTAACCACTACTAGATGCTTCATTTATTGTTTTTTTTTGGTGTTACAACCTGCATACTTAAGAGTGGAGTGTGAGAAATAGTCTCACCCAAAGAAGTACTCACCTGCTGTCCAGTAACAGTCTTGACAGTGGATTCTGTCTCGGCCAAAACAATCACACCATGAGTAGAAAAAGAAGTCTCCACACTGGCCACCTGATTTGATTCAGAAGATGAAGGAGTAGCATTCACATTGAGCATATCCAAAGTTGTAGGAATATCATTCACATTGAGCATAGCCAAATCAGAATTTGCTGAAACATTAAAAGGGGAAGTGTACTGCTCTAATTGTCCAGAGTGTCCATTCAAAAAATTCCATGGATTGGTAGCTGTGTCAGCTTTAAACCCATGGAAACCTGTGACAGCATGAGAATAAGAAACAGGCTCAGACAAAATCTGGGTCTCCTAAAATTTCTAAGCAACATCATGAAAATTATCCTCCCCATTATCAAATCCAGCCTGGACAGACACAGTAGGTGGTAAAACTGAGGGGTTAGATCCCTCTTCAGTCATGTCAGTCCAGTTTTTTCTTCCCTGTCCAAGAAACTCATAGCCTTCTCCAAGCAAAGGAACCTCAGGTTCCTTACCATGCTTAGCAAGGTGATTCTGTTTGACAGAATCAGCTTTCCCAGCTTTCTCCATCCCTACTCTAGGGCATGATTTAAGATCATGTTCATGATGAGAGCAGTGTTTACATACAATGGACCTTCTACAGTTAGATGTGTCATGTCCTATGACCCTGCAATCAGAGCAGAATCTTGGGAGACCTTAAAATTCAATTCGCAATTCTAATTCTTCTTCATCAGTGGCCAAATACACCTTATCAACCAAAGTAGAGCAAAGGTCTATCTCAACTAGGCACCTAGCATAATGACCATACCTAGAAATTTCAGTTTCTTTATCCATTTTAATTGGAATTCCAATTGCTAATGCAATATCATAAAGTATTCAAGGATGCTATAAAATCTAACTTAACCCAAAGATTTTAATCCAGGTTTGAGAATAGAAGTTACCAATTTAAATTGGGTTGAATCTCCTATCCCACTCTCGGATGTGAATAGCACCTGGTTTGAGCGATATTGATCCAAAACCCCATGTGTGAATTTTAAGCTCTTCTGGGGGAGCCGCCCTATGACACGAAATGGTTTCTAGGGTTCCAATCTTTTTTCCTTCGATTCATGATGGCAGAGGGATTCTTGATGCCAGGGAGGTTCGACTCCCACAAGCACACTGCAAGTGAAATAGTGATATTGGAGATTCGGGGATGTGAAAGTCACAAGAAGGAATCCATCGAGGTTAGCGACTCCAGCCATTACTTTTCCCATTTTAAGGTTTTGTGTGCAGGAATACGTAGGCGAGGTTCTGTTGCTCATGTGAGAACAGATCCAGATGCGATTTCGGAAAGATTGGAGCTGGGAGAACATTCCATTATTTCCAACTCATACTCATACCAAGACTGTGAAGGGCATTATTTTATCAGGTATTGATGGATAGTGATCAAAACCTTTTGGATTATTCCTCTGGAGGAGCACTGATCAACAAAGCACCCACTAAATTTGGATACCTCATTGAAAGAATCTACTAGAATTCTCACCAATTTGGTATGAGAACTATCATAAGGGCAGTACATGAGGAGAATGGTTTTAACTCTCTCTTTTTTGATAAAATTGATGAACTAAACTCTATCATGAAAAATCTAGTTGTGAAAAAATCGTAGGAAACACCACCCACCATAGCCCCTCGAGCCTGCCATATTTGTTTTGCTCGAAAACAATTTATGGATGGGTGTCCTCAATTTCAAGAAAACTATGAATCTATGTACCATAGACCATATCAGTAATAGCCAATCTATGATCAAGGAAGCATAGAGTACTCCAATATTCAGAATGGAGTTGGAAATAAAAATTTTCAAATACTACCCTTTCAACAAGGTTTTCAAAAAAAAAATCCATCCACCTCCTTTCCATGGACATAATTATCATCCATCTACAAGTTATCAACTGAGACACGATAAAGAACCCTCACTGGAGGACCTACTGGAAGAAGTTGTGAAGACCAATGTCCAGATCCAACCTACCATCAACGGAATGAATAACTGAAACTTAGGTAATATTCCTACCCAATCCATTCCTAAACCCATAGGAAATTTTAGCTCTATTACACTAAGGAGTGGTAAGGAGCTGGAAGATAGTGAATAATCACTATCCCAAGAAGAAGTTGGAAGTAGAAAACTCAACGAATCTGAAGAAATAACCCTATGTCAAAGAACATGAAGTAGAAGTGTTACTAGAAACACCCATTTCTAGGAAGGATAAATGGAAATATAAGATGGAAGACCCACTTAAACCCCAACCACACTTCCATGGAAGAATAAAAAAAACCTAATAAAACTAGTGAAGAGTCACTACAACATGAGATGCTAGATTTGTGTATGAAAGTGGAAATCAACATCCCCCTTTTGGATTCCATCTCCCAAATACCAAGGTATAAAAATTTAATTAAATATATTTTCATTGGAAGAAGAACATTGTGAGGTAATGAAAAGTTAAGTCTAAGTAAAAATGTTTCTTCCCTTATAACCCCATAAATCCCCTAGAAGTGAAAATATCCAAGTACCTTTTCTTATCCATGCACTATTAGTGTGGTTAAATTTTCTAATTAATTATGTGATTTAGGAGCATCGATAAATTTTATTACTTACTCAGTTTACTCATCTCTATAGATAAGATAACTCAAAACCACTCTAGTGGTTATACACCTTGACAATAGAGCCACTACCTACCCAGTAGGTGTTTTAGAAGATGTTCTGATAAGTGTAAAAGGTTATCCAGTCTCTGATAATTTCTACATCTTGAACATGGAAGAAGACAAAGGTACAAATATTTCCCCCATCATATTTGGAAGATCATTTATCAAAACTACCAAAAAAATAATCAATTTCGATGAAAGAATGACTTCTATGACATTTGGTGAATAAACTGTTTATTTTAATATACCTAATTAAATTAAATACCCTCACTAGGGAAAAAACTTTCATTGTAACCTAATTTAAGTGTCATGTTTTTCTAAAAAAGATGATGAAAGTTTTTATGAAATAATTTTATTAAAAATTTATTTGGAAACTCAAGATTTTTTTGCTAAAACTATTTTTGAAAATAAGTTTAATTTGGAAGATGCTTTAAATACTGAACAATTTGAAGGAATTGGTGATAAATATTCAGGTAATCCACTTGAATTTACTACTGTTACACCTATATTAACCGTTCAAGTTACAGGAATTGATTAACTATATGTTGAGTTACAAGAAATTATGTCTGGATACTAAAGGAGTGTACTTGAGGTTTAGGAAAGTAAGAGATAATAGGAAGCTATAGAACATAGTGATATATAAATAAGGACTAGAATTATACCATAACACCCTTTCATGCAAAGAAAGAAAGAAATATTTCCATGATAGAAGCACCAAGAACAGAATCCTATAAATTAGAGAAAAAGTACAGATTTACTCTTTAATAAGGAATTTAATTCTTGGTAAGAATCATTCCAAGAATACTGAGCCTTATACAATAACTAACATACTTCCATATGGTGTAGTGAAGATCATGGGAGATAATTCAAAGAACCCATTTTAGGTGAAGTGAATGAATTTGAAGCATTTCAATGATGATCCATAGAAAGAGCACATAGAAGAGTCTAAACTCCTATATCCTCCAATGGCCTGAAGGCCTTCATTTTTTAATGATTTTTGATAATCCACCTTTCAAGGGGTGAGGTGGAATCCTTACAAGGTCTGTAGGCGTAAATATTACATGGCCCGTAGGCCTTAGAGGAATTCATTGCCCGTAGGCTTCAAACATTACATACAACCCATAAAAAATACTTGGAATTGCTCATCCCCAACATCTTCATCATGAAATCATCTCTCCACCTTCATATGGATGTTCGACTAGGCATTCCCGTGCATGCATAGGCTTATCCCGATGGCAGGTGCCATACCCTCTCATTCTTACAATCCGTTTAGCTTCTGCTATGGTGAAAGCTCCTTGCTCATCCTTTTTTGGAGATTGTTCTTTGTAGGTTGTCTGGTTTTCATCTGCACTTAAGGTGTCCTGAAGGACTTGAGGTGGCCCAAAGGCCTCACTGACCCGAAGGCCTGGGTGGACCAAAGGCCTTAAAGGACTCGGGGACCAAACTGGTGGCCCGAAGGCCCAAACGGGGGAATATTCCCAGCTTCTATAGTGCCAAATAGTACCTGCTGCAGTTCCCTCTACTGTACTTGCTACAGTACTACTAGAGTTCCCGCTACAGTACTGATACAGTACTGTTATTGTGCCTATGCCTAGATTTGATCCCAGGTCTCCATTAACCGAAGGAAGTCAGGTTGTCTCTTTCTTTCACACTAGCTTAGATAATTTTATTTTAAATTGAATTTTCTAAAAATATGCATATTGCACTTAAATAGTACAGTGTCTGTACTAAGTGTAGGGGATAGTTACAATGTAGTTTTAGTATGTAAATATCATTGCTTATATTTTACTCTAAACAAACTAAATATACATATATATATAGAAAAAAACAAAAAAAAAACAATTATGTTTTGGGAACCTGTACATAGCTCTATAGGTTTATGATTTAGATTTTATAGAACCTGAAGTGTAGACAAATAAATCAAAAAAGTTTCCAAAAGAAAATGTAAAAAAACCCACACAAAAAATTGCTCTATTTATAAATTTTGTTCATAACTTTTGTGTAGTTTTTGATTTTTTCAAACTTTCTTTGACCTGAATCGGAAAAATCAATGAAATTTTTGAACTCAAAGTGACTGTGGGGAGATTTATTATATTAATAAAGCCTGTGTAACATCCTAAGTTTTTGGGTTAGGTCGAAATTCACTCCCCTTTTAAACTTTTCAATTAGTGGCTATGCTACTTTTTGTTTCGTTGATCAGAACTAAATTCCAAGAGTTCTGTTGGATTTATATGATAGTTTCGAGTTAGTCTAGTGGATTGGATAGTGACCTAAGTGTTTTTGTTTGGTTTTGGGAGAGTCAGAGGCTAAATAGTCTGCTTTGAAATTGTATATATGGGTGCACGATTTAAGGTAAACCGTGTGGCCCCTTGCAGGTAACCGTGCGACTCAGTTTTGTACTGCTACATGATTTGTGTAAACCGTGTGTGGGAGGCCCATGGATGTGTGACCATATATGTATTTTTAATAGAGGGTTACTGCATGGTTTGCACAAGGTTTTCAAATCATGCAGGTAGCTCGTGCGAGCCTGGAGCCTTAGGCAATGGCTGTCGTATAGTTGTCGCATGGTTTGGTAAACTATACAGGTAAACCATGTGGCATGTACATGATTCTTTTTTTAGTTTTTATTTTTCTTTTTTTTCTTTCCTCTTTCCTCTCCTTCTTCTCCCTTGTCACCCACAACAATGGGTTTCAACCTCATTTCTCCTCCTCCACAGATTTTGATCCCTCTCCTCAACCGGTGATCTATTCTTCGATCCGTCAGAAGCTATAGGACCGCATCGGTAAGGCTAACCCCATGCGTGCTTCCTCTTCGTTTATCTTTCACCTAAAAGAACACTATTTTTGTTCGAGCCAATTTTAGGGTTTTTGAAATAAACTCAGATCTATATCGATCAACTTCAAATTGGATCTCGATATCGGATGTGCCCACCTTTACAAGTCCAAGGTAGGTGGTGCATACCTTGATTTGTGTTTTCACAGACATTTTGAGGGCATGGATTTTAGTGTGTATCTGGGTATTTTTAGTGAGAACCCTTTATATCCAATGCTTTATATTGAAATGATCGCGTGACTAATGGGATGCTGTTGGGCATGGCCAATGCCTATTTCACTTGAGTAAGGTTGGGTTAGAGGTTATTTCTCCTTAGGGAATTTTGGCCAGGGGTGCCAAAATTGTCTAAATTGAGTTGTTTAATTTAAATGAATTCATTTAAATTGTTATGGCTTGGTTAGATGAATTTTAGGCATTCATGACCTCAATATTTAAATTGTGATGGTTATCTAATTTTGAAATACAATCATCTAAATTGAATTGCTTGTTTAAAGTGTGTTGTTTAAGTTGTATATATAAATGTAATTGCTTGAATTGCATGAGATGGGACCCAAGGGTTCATGATGGGCATGGCCTGAGATGATATTAAGATGGAATGACCATCGAGATTGGGCATTGTGGACATAATATTGAGGGGATGAGGCCATCAAGTTAGGCATGGACCATGATATTGGGATAGAAAGGCCATCGGTTTTTAAGAGACATAGTCACAATGGCATGAGGTACCAGTTGGTGTGTCTTAGGTTCTTTTTTTTTGTTGATTTACTATCACCCATGATGGAAAAATCACTGATTGAGTCATGTACACATAGGTTAGCTTTGTGATAATGTGTTTTTGTCCACTCATGTGGGTAGAGGCCTCCAATAGTTATGGCTTAGGTGAATATGGTTTAGGGGTGCTTTTCATAGAAAGCCATGAAGAAGGTGAAGAGCCTTTGGTTGATAGCGACGAGGCTATCTAGTTGGGGCTGAGGCTTTTCATGACTAAGGCCATGGGCCTAGATATTAATTAAGGATAGATATCACTATTCCTCCAGTTATCGGGCCTTGGGCTAACATGATATTTCGATAAGGGTTCCATGGGACTAGGATCCTATTTCTTGGGTGTGCCTTCGGGACGTTAGTACTTTTTGAGACATGAGGTGTTAGAAGGCACATGGTTCCGGGTTACTTGTTTGAGGTGGAACCTAAGGGTTCACCTGAGTCATGACATCAGAGGTACCTTGGGCCATGGTCCAAGGACCTTCTTCTGTTTTGGATTCCGGCATTGTCCAAGGTTGGTGGTGGTTTCCTAGTGGATGTTAAGCACTAAGGAAACCTTGTTTATTTATTACATTGAACTGTTTTGTCTAATTATTGTAACATGCCCAATTAAACACATATGTTTGGTATACCCCATTGGGTGGTATCCTATTGAGATTTGTCTCACACCCTGCACGGTTCCTTTGGGATGTGTGTAGACTTTATGAATTTATATTTAGGTAAAAGAGCAGCCTCAGGAGATGGATTGTAGTAGTTATTTTCATGGAGATTGGAATGGACCCTAAGATTGTTCCTATCTAGAGTTCCATTTAGATTTTATTTATGTTTCTACATGCTTTTTTATATTGTATGTAGCTACAGTGGTTATCCATGTGCACCCATGTGTATATTGACATGTAACCTATTATGTAAGGTATGCTTGTTTTGCTAGTTACTGCAAGTGGTATTTGGCATGCCAATCTATTTACTTTCTGATGCTTCTGTATTTATTACTTCTCATGTTTATTTGATATTGATTGTTCTTCCACCATTGGTGGGTCTGGTTCGAGTCTGTTGAGTAATTTATTTCTGCTTCATGTTATATATTATTACTCAGACTAGTATTATTATAATTACAAGAGGTTATAGCCTCCCCACTATACCTGTTACACACTAGCTTCTAGTCGGAAGCCTTTGGAATTTGAGGAGGTGTGGCTAAGGCCAGTTACACCCTATCCGATATCACTGTTAGGGTGGATGTTTATATCAATGATTCTATAAGTGGTATTAGAGGAGTTTCTTTACCATTTTTTTTGGCATTACTATTTCAGTTATGGTAGACTGGTGATTAGGTTGTGGTTAAAACTAGATTTCAAACTCGTGCTTGGGTTCCTGTAGCCCCATGTATGATGGTTGAATTTAGCTGCCATGGGAGGTAATTATTCTTTTTGATTTTTCATGGATTATGGTTTATATGAGATCCACCTCGGTGGATTACAAGGAATGTGATGTTATTGCTTGTGATATGTGTCCCTTGACCTAGTGAGGTAAGGGACGAGAATATGGACCCTTGGCCTCGTATGGAAAGGGGGTTTTGATGCTTATGTTTCCTTGGATTTTGATAGGAACATTTTAGGTTATTTCAATTTTATAATTACATGTATTCTTTTTAATGTGATCATACCATGTGATAAATATTAAACACCATGTGAAAATATGAAATTCCATGATTTAAATTCTTTTGAAATGTGAGATGTGATATGTAATTGATATTCCTTGCTTTATATATATGTCGAATTTCATGTGGAATGAGATATGGGCCTAGATCTTATATGAGCAGGCATGTACTTTGGTGGAGGTGATGTTGATCACCAGGATTGGGTGACTCAGTTATCAATTTGAGGAAACTTTGATCGTCAGGATGGGCATGTCCCAATGTACTATTGATACTTGGCTCTATTTAGGGTAGGTAAGAATACCATGAGGCCGGGATGCCATGAGGCATGGTTTCGATAGGGAAGAGTAAGAGTAGTTGTTGTGTTCTCACTTTTTACTGCTTTCCCTATCTGTATTGTATATATTGTATATATATTGGTTGTCTGACCATTTATGGTATTAATCGGGTTCCTCCTAGACGGATTAGATAGAGCATTAGGTAGGTGATGTTATAGTGTCATAGGAGCACAGACAGGTTCAAAGCCCTTAGGGTTAGGTAGACCATGAGCCATAGGTATAGGCTTAGGTTTAGGATCCAGTACAGGCAGGGCACCTGTCAGACTTGACAACATTTGGGTTGTGGTTTGACGTGAAGCTCTGATTGATCATGGTACATGTCTTGCAGGGGATCAACAAAGGTGATCATGGAGTAGATCCCTCTATGGCTTACCTTACTCGGGAGTTCCAGTCGCAACACCTGCTGCTTTTTCAGGGTGAGGGTGGACCGCTGGTGGCTGAGAACTAGATAGAGAGCATGCATATGATATTTAAGCAGCTCAAGATGACTCTAGGGTGGAGGGTGTAAATGGCGACATACATGATTAGAGGACCAGCTAAGCATTGGTGGGATGTATAGGTTTAGGCTGGTAGACACAAGGGACTATCCTAGAAGTATTTTGAGGCCAGGTTCTTCGAGCACTTTTTCCCAAAGATGTTGAGGGTAGAGAGAGCTCAGGAGTTCTTGAACCTTTAGTAGGGTGACATGTCTATCATGGACTATGTATCTGACTTCAATGAATTGCCTCTCTTCACACCTGGTATGGTAAGTGATGAAACCTTAAGGGTGAGGCTCTTTGAATATGGTTTACGACATGCCATTAGGGTGAAAGTAAACATCTTTAGGCTGGCCTCGTCCTCATAGGTAGTGAATCAGATGCTCATAACTGAGAGAAACCTGATAGAAAGGTCCAACTTGATCCAGGAAGAAGCTTCATGTGATGGTTTAGATGGCAGGAAACAAGGTCAGGATGAGTTTCAATAGGGAATTCAGGCTAAGGACTCGACCAAACCACCTTGAAGTGGATCTTCGATAGTTTTCTTCCAGTGTGGATGGTTAGGTGATGACCAAACTCAGTGTGATTATCCTCTAAAGGAATTTTGGGCATGTGGCCAGGTCAGGTATCTTGAGAGGTTCTATAGGCATCCTTCTCAGACATCCAGTAGGCAGGGACCAAGGCAGGCTTCATAGATTAGTTCTGGATCGGTACTAGGTGAGGGTATCCTAGTTTCAACTGCACATTGGGGACATAATAGAGATAATGGGACCTAGATGTGGGGTCAGTGGTCAGTGGCTGAGTAGCACCGTAGAGTGGATAGGCTTTAGTCAGTTGAGTGTCGACTAGGTGCATGCTGTGGAGTTGCTAGGGGCTTAGTGGGTTGGTGAGTCGATGATGTTTAGTGGTACGCCATAGGTGTGGTTTTGATTTAATTTTTTTTCTTTTGGCATGTCTTGTTGCGACATGTCAGTTTTGGGTGCATGAGTTGAACAGAATGTATGTGGACTAACCATACACTAGTTATTAGGTTGGAATTATATTAGGTGTTATATATATATATATGATGAGGTTCTTGACATCAAGGCATCGAGGATGAAGATTACTTGAGGTTCCTTGGATATCTGGGAATCGGGGATGTGGTATTTGATTGAGTTAAAAGGCACTGTGTCTTGTTTGAGAATCCATGAGATGTAGGACCTCATTGTTCCATGTGTTCCATGGGCTCAAGGTGGGCTCCAATGTGGTGTGGGATGTGATTGGGTGTTGAGAGAGACACAGGAGCACCTGATGAAGTGTGGGAGTGATGATGTGTCATGGGAGGACCATGGGTATGAGAATTGGTTGTTGGACCATTGGTTGATTTTAGCTTTGGATTGGAATGGTTTGGGTTAGGAAATTCCTACGGTGGGGATCATTCCTTGAGGAAGTTGACCTATGCCTTTAATACCGAGAAGTACATGTTAGTTTTATCGGGATGGTTACATTTGGTACCATCTAAGGGTTTTGTTTGATAGCTCGGGGATGTGCTATGTTAAGTTGGTTATATTGTAGCATCCTAGGTTTTTTAGTCTGGTAAAAATCCACTACCTTTTTCAATTAGTGGCTATGCTACTTTTTGTTTCATTGATCGAAACTAAATTCCGAGAGTTCTTTTAGCTTTATATGATGGTTTTGGGTTAGTCTAGGGGCTTAGAGAGTGCCCAGAGTGTTTCAGTTTGGTTTTGGGGGTGTCGAAGGCCAAATGGATTACTTTGAAATAGTAAATTAGGGTGCATGATTTAGGGTAAACCGTGTGGCCCCTTGCAGGTAATCGTGCAGCTTAGTTTTGTACTTCCACACGGTTTGTGTAAACCATTCATGGGAGACGCACAACCGTTCCACCATCTCTTGATAGAGGGTTACCACAGGGTTGGAAAACCATGTGGGTAGCTCATATGGGCCTAGATCCTTAAGCAGTGGTTGCCGCACGGTTGTCGCATGGTTTTGTAAACTATGTGGGTAAACCGTGCGGCCTGTACATGATTCTTTTTTTAGTTTTTCTTTTTTTATTTTTATTTTTTTCTTTATTCTTTCCTCTCCTTCTCCCTCATCACATAAAATAGAGGGTTTCACTCTCATTTCTCATCCTCCACCGATTTTGATCCCTTTCCTCAACTGGTGATCCATTCTTTGATCTATCGAAAGCTATTGGACTGCATCGGTAAGGTTAACCCCATGTGTGCTTCCTCTGCATTTATCTTTCACTTAATGGAATACTACTTCCATCCAAAATTTTTTTGGTGTTGTTTATGGAAACTCAAATCTACGTTGATCGGCTTCAAATTGGATATCGATATCGGACGTGCCTACTTTTATGAGTCCATGGTAGGTGGTGCATACCTTGATTTGTGTTTTTGTAGACATTTTGGGGGCATAAATTTTAGCATGAATTTGGGTATTTTGAGTGAGACCCCTTTATATATACTTATTCATATTGAAATTACCGTGTGACCTATGGAATTCCGTTAAACATGCCCAATGCCTATTTTGCTTGATCAAGGTCGGGTTAGAGGCAGTTTCTCCTTGGGGTATTTTGGCCGGGGGTGACAAAATTGTCTAAATTGAGTTTTTTGATTTATATTAATTAATTTAAATTGTTATGGTTGGTTATATGAATTTGAGGCATTTAATACCTCTATATTTAAATTGTGATCATTGTTTAAGTTGTGTAATTCAATCATCTAAATTGAATTGATTATTTAAAGTGTGCTGTTTAAATTGTATATATAAATGTAATTTCTTGAATTGTATGATATGGGACCTAGGGTTCATGAGGGGTGTGGCCTGAGATGATATTGGGATTTCATGGCAATCGGGATTGGACATCATGGACATCAGATCGAGGTGGCGAGACCATCAGGGTTGTGCATGACATGTGATAATGGGACAGTAAGGCCATCGATTTCTGAGCGACATGGTCACAGGGTCACAATGTGCCGATTGATGTGTCTTAGGTTTTTATTTTGGTTATTGTTGCTCAACCATGATATCTATAGTGACCCGAGCCTTTTACATATAACATTTCATGATTTTAAGCATAATTAATCATCAGAGTACAAGCCAAGGATCGTTAAGTCTAGTGTCTTGGAAGACTAGGTACATATAACATAAAACACGGGGCTAAAAAACACTTCTTTATTTAATATAAATAAATATCTTCTAACATCCTTTGAGCCCTTACACTTGCATAGGGTACCCTGGGGAACACAAGAATAAAGGGATGAGTTGAAAAGCCCAGTAAGGGAATGAACATAAGGATACATCTTAAGAACATGTGTTAGGAGGCACGACATATTGATATCCAAAACATGGAACATATGAAATAACATCATATAATCATGGGATCATATAAACATGGAATCATATAAATGTGGAAGAATCATAAAAAATTTATTTAGTATGGGTCAAGGCTATCCGCCAATCCTGTTTCCCATTTCAGTACGAGTCAAGGCTAACCGACAATCCCGTTTCACATCACATCTCATGAGACTTAACCTTACCCAATGCATTGGAGTGCTATCTGGGTGCACCCATATCAACATTTTCATGAATATTATTGCCACATAAATATTCTTACCACATATACAATCATACATAATCAACCATACATAAACATAAGGTACCCATGGAGAGAATTGGGTACCACAATCATGACATAAAGCATAACCAATGAGTGTATCATGAAAGTGTACATAAAAGAAAGGGATTAGAACATACATGGACGTTAATAAGGTAGTATAGGCATATAACATGGTAGGTGGTAATAAATAGAAGTGACTACATATAAGAAATGTATTTTAGAAACATTAGCATTAAAACATTTTGTGCGGTTTTAAGGAAAATACTATAGAGATTTTAAAATAGTAAAGAGGGAATTATCTTATAAAAAACCAGAATTGAACCAAGAAGATTTTGATAATAAAAATACTGATTTTATAAAGACAATGGTGTCTTAAAAAATAGGATATAGTTCACTTGAAATTGGGTAAAAGTTTGGGAAGTTCCTTTAAAACGAGTGTGCTTATTAGGAAGTATTGAGGAGGGATTCACTTAAAATCATGTATATCCCTGAAAGATAATGAGATATGGATCTTGGAACATGATTATGGATCATATAAACATAATTTATAAGTTTTACATAAAAATAAAAGACATCTACATTTTGGAAAAAAAGAAAGATAGAGTAACCCGAAGGAATAAAGGAAGTTCGGGTAGAATCCATTACGGTTTAACGACATGGTATCAGGTGTAACTAAGAGAGATTTATGAGAGAGTTAAGTGGTTTATCATCACTTATAAAACATCGGGGAAGTATTGGTAGGTGAGTAAATATACCCCATCACTTGGTATTACACAAAAAGTCATATCATAGAGAACAATCTTGACTAACAGTGAAAAGGAGAGGATCCATTACCTTAAATCTGTTGGTGTTCTCCACTTGTTATTAAAGACCCGAATAAACAAATTTAGGCTTATTAATTAATAAGTACAGAACCTCTCATATATGTAATTTATTTATTATAACCCTTTTTAGTTCATTCAAAGCCTTTTTGATTAGTTATAAGGTTTAATTTCATTGTTTGGGCTCGTTTGTTTACTTGGATTTAAAAGATCGGTTCACTTATATTCAAGTTTGGATTATATGAAAGATGAAAGTGGTTGTATAGAATTTAAGTTATATTATTTAGTTCACATCCAGGAGATTACATGGTTTTAATTTTAATTAGGTTACTTAGAGTGAAGTCTAATTATTATATATATAACCTTAGTGATAACTGTTTTTGTTAATAAGTGGATTTGATTACAAAGAACGTGTTTTGATTTATAACTTAATTCCATTTGTAAAAAATGATTAAATAACCAAAAATAGGATATATTGCATATATAATAATCTGGTTCAACCATAACGCAAATGGTTTCATGACCAGAATTAAAGATAATAATAGAAATTGATAAACTGTTGTCCTTGAATGTTCTAAATTAGCACATCTCAAACGATGCTTTCATTTCTTTCAAATAAAAGGGTGGGGAAAGGAGAGAAGATAATGAAATATACCATTATCAAGAAAAAATTACAGTACATTTATGTTACTGGATTTATCATACTATTATGGTGAAGGGAGGTGAGGAAAGAAATTAAAAGAAAAGAACTTAACAGAAAAGAAGGAATTGGGAAGAGGAATTTACCTCTCGAGACTTCCTCCTTTGAGAACCTCTTTAGGGGAGATGTTTTGGTATTTTGAGGGGACTGAGAGCTTTTGGACGTGGGGGAGGAACTTGGGGAGATATTTGGGCAGAATAATGGCAAGGCACTAGTCTTGAGAGAAGTGAAGAAAAGAGGGAGTGAAGGGGGGTTTTTATAGTGGAGGAGAGGAGGGATTTCATAATATTATAACCATTAATTTATTATTTCTTCACAAGACAAGGTATAGTAAGTATTACATGACCAATAATAGTTATTTTATTATGTGATCCTAAACCAAGTGGGCTTACATCAGCAGAACATCATCGATGACTCAATTAATCCATTATTTAGCATTTATTGTGAATTATCGGATTCTACTATTCATAAAAAATTCAAGTATTTCAAAAAAATCCCAAAAATTCACCCTAACCATTTTTCAATGTGTAGAATCCAAAAATTATGTTCATTTTTTTAAAAATAATTTTCTAAATATGATTATTTTAATATTTAATTAAAAAAATAATTTATTATCAAAACCAGTTTTAAAAGATTCATTAACTTATTCTAAAATATAGGTATATCATACTTCCAACTTGAATATTATTTCTATACTACCATAGGTGAGGATACTATTCATTAGGGCATATCACTATTCATAAGGGTATGTTACTATTCATTAGGGTAGGTTACTATTCACAAAAATTAAGTTTTTTCTTATCAGGCTCCAAATAACATACTGATTACAACTGTGTATGCCAGATTTTTGAAATTCCAAACACAGAAGTGTCAAACTTATTTTTAAATGTCACTTAGCACTTATTAGATAATTATGTTGTGTTTTTATGTGATTTTATGACATACTTATGAGAAGAGAATTTCCATTGAAAAACATTGGGTCATTACAATAGACAAACCGCTGATTGAGTCATGTGCACATAGGTTGAATCAGTGATAAGATGGTTTTGTCCACTCATGTGGGTTATAACCCTCAATATTTGAAGCTTAGGTGAGTATAGTTTGGGGGTGATTTCCATAAAAAGCCACATGGAAGGTGGGGAGCCTTCGGTTGATAGTGATGAGGCTATCTGGCTGGGGGCCGAGGCTCTCTGTGATTGAGGCCATGTGCCTGGATATTAATTGAGGACAAATATCATTGTTCCTCCGATTTTTGGGCCTTAGGATGATGTGAGATTTTGGGTAGGGGTCTGTGGGATCAGGATACTATTTCTCGGGCATGCCTTTGGGATGTCAGTACTTTTTGAGACACAAGGTTTTAGGAGGCACGTGGTGCTGAGTTACTTGTTTGAGGTAGAACCTGAGGGTTCACCTAATTTGTGACATCAGAGGTGCCTTGGTCCATGGGCTAAGAACCTTATTCTGTTCTGGATTCCAAAATTGGTAGAGGTAGGTGATGGTTTCCTGGTGGATATTGATCACCAATGAAACCTTGTTTATTTATTTCATTGAGTTATTTTTTATAATTGTTGTAACACGCCTTCTTAAACACATATGATTAGTATGCACCATTGGGTGGTATCCTACTAAGATTCATCTCACACCATGCACAGGTCCTTCAAGACACATGTAGAGTTTATGAATTTACATTCAGGTAAAGGACCAACCTCAGGAGCTGGATCGTAGCACCTATTTGCATGGATATTGGCATGGACCTTGTGGTCGTGCCTATCTGGAGTTCCACTTAGCTTTTATTTCTGTTTCAGCATGCTTTTGTATATTTTATATAGCTACAGTGGTTAACCATGGGCACCCATGTGTATATTGACATGTAATACCTGTTATGTAATGCATGCTTGTTTTGGTAGTTGCTGCAAGTGGTATTTGTCATACTGATCTGTTTACCTTCCACTGCTTTTATATTTATTTCTTCCACTATTTATTTGATATTGACTATGCTTCCACCATTGGTGGGTCTAGTTTGAGTCTTCTTAGTTATTTATTTCATATGCATGTTATATATTATTACTCGGACCTGTATTATTATAATTTCCTGAGGGTATAGCCTCCCCACTATACCTGTTACACCCTCACTGTTAGTCAGTAGCCTTTGCCATTCAGGGAGGTGCGCCTAAGGCCAGTGGCACCCAGTATGATAGCACTATTTGAATGGATATTTGGGTCGGGGATGCTACAACCAGAATGATCAAATGATTTATAAAATGTATTTCTTTTCTTGGGTTGTGATTTTCCAATATTTACATTATTTTTTACTAGAAATTGAAATTCAAAACTGCAAGTGGTTTTCCTAATTTTTTATTCTTTCCCTAAGTGGTTTATGATCCATTTTGACATCATCTTTTTGATACCCCCACTTCTTGAGAGAAGTTTGGTATTTGTTTTATAAACTAGAAATTGTGTTTATTCTTTCTAAAACCTTTTTAACTCATGAGGTATCTTCAATATGATTAAGGAATTATATTGGAAAACCCCTCATTATTCTTTGAGACCTAATGTGAACATTAATCCTAGTTAAGGCCTTAGATAACCATGGATGGTCTTATAGGTTTAAGTTGCATTACAAGACAAATTATCCTTACATACCCTTGCTCTAGAATACAATTTCATGATTAATTCAAGTATAAGTGTGGGGGAATGGGGCTTCCATGTGTTTTTATCTAGGAAACATTTCATGATAAGAGGTCTATGATAGGTGTGATTCATCATTTTGAGATATCTGAGAGAGAGAAATGAGTATGAGTCACCTACTATACTTTATATTTTTATTATCCACTTCTCCAGTAAAAAAATGTTAAAAAAGGGATGATTTTGAAACATTAATTATACTCATCTTAGTGATTCATGACCCTAATCAAGGAAAAAGGCATGATCACTATTCATTATGTTGATATTGACAACTCATTTCATCTAAAAAAGGGAAAAATGGAAAAAATTGTACATATAAAAAAGAGGAGATTAGAATGAAACACGTTTTGGATTCATTTCATAACTTATGCTCGGTGTATAAAAGAGTACACTGGGGATTGTGTGTCACATATTGTATAGGTGGGATTTAGAGAGGATTCTTCTATTATTTTCTTGATTAATCATGCTTTGTGTTTTAAGATTCAAACCTTTATCTTTCTACTGATGAGTTTTGAACACTTTCCCACCAACCTTAGAGCCATTAAACAACTTTTTTAAAGACTTCATAATTGATTTTATTTTCATGATTCACAATGTATAGAGATAAGAATATTCTCAAGCCTATGGTAAATAATCACTTTCCAATTATGATCATAACTCCACATAAAAACATTATCTTGAGTGAAGAGTGGTAGTTTAATTCATGTGTGGTAGGTCACGAAATGTTTTTCGATGAATTTTGAAGGGTGGATTTTTTGTTAAAATATGAGAATTTCATGCCTTTGAAATTAAGCAAATTTATGAATCATGATGTATTTTTTTTGGAATAATTGAAGAATTTTACCTCAAATCTTCTTAGTAGTTTGGAATTTTATGTGATAATAACTTTTAATTTCATTGATTGTTTTTCATTTTAAATTGAACTTTCATTGAAAAACCTATTTTTAAATGTGAAAATCTATAAATACTTGAATAAATTGAATTCATTGTAAATATTTTCTGGGAGTGTAATAGTTCAATCATGGGTGAGTGATATAAACCCAAAATTTTTAAAACAAATTTCTACTTTTCTTTGAAATTACCCTCATTAATTAAACAAATGTTAGGTAAATAGTAATTTTTGTCGACTTTTTAAAAATTTAAATTTGTGATAAATGGATCAAATTATTTATTTTTAATTATTTAATCATTTTTTGGAATTTATTGAGAATCCATTCAATTGAAATTGAAATTAATTATTTGGAAGATGAAATTTTATTTTTAATTATTTTATCTTTTGTGTGATTTTATTAGAAAAAATGATACACTAAAAAATGTGAATTATTTTGTGAAATCCAGGTTGAAAACTGACTGTGCCTAGTGATCGTGTGTACTGGTCATGTGTACAAAATAAACTGACCATGCATGTTCAAAAATTCTACAAATTCATGATGTCACGAACCAACCTGGGTCGACCCTGAACCGGTCACCCGAGTTGGCCAACGACAAGGCCCGAGAGGCATTCCCGATCCTCCTGGGCTGGCGACAAGCGCCATGGCATCAATAGAGAACAATGGGAATGATTTCTCCCAATAAAAGAGAACTAAGAAGTAGAAATAAAATAGAATAGAGTAAGATAAATAAATTATAGGAAAGGAAATAATGAACAAAAAAACAACTAACATTCCCATGACTAAGACTCCACGTAACCCCATGGGCTACTCTCCAATACCGAAACCAATCATCACCCAAAGCGATCCAAACCACATATGAAACCTGCAAGAGAAACTAAAAACAAGAAAACACTATAAGCATGAGTATTAAAACACAGTAGGTAGGCCCGACTAATCTATTCCCAATGCACATTATTTAAATAAAGATAAAATTGATTTTAGGTTTGAAATAAAATCTATAAATATAGAATTTTCTACACTTTTCATTTTTTTAAGGTAAAAAAATCACAATCATAATCCATTGACCTCAAGTTTAAAATAAGGTTCAAAAGGAGTAAAGAACAAAAAAAAATAATCATTCATTTTTCATAAAAGTGTCAAGGGAAAGAGTGATTGTTCATTTAAGACATTTTTCTTGAAAAGATATTTAGAAAACCACACATTTATAATATTACAAGAAAACACCAAAAATAAGAACAATGGGTATCACTTCATATAGAAAGGGAAACAATACTAACTTTACTAGTGTCAAAGGAACACTAGAAATCCTAAGAACTCAGAGGAAAACTAGAATGTACTAATACATGTGACTCATCCTAAAGGCATGCCTACTCTAAATGATGTCATAACACCCAAACGCTCGGTGTTTCCCTACCTATCCTAATCGAGGGGCCCAATCCCATAGCAATAATAATAACAAAACATCTCTCTACTATGGGCCACTAGATAGTGCGTAATCTAAACTAGTGCATCAATCGTTCTCAGTAAACCTATTTGTTATTCTAGGATCCCATGTGTAGTTCTCAAGAGGGTGTGGCATACATTTCAAATAACAAGCCAAAAATATATAACGGAACACACCACACAATCCGACACCACCCCGACCAACTCAAGGAGGGTCCCCTACCTTAAATAATAATTAATCAAAGGAGATCCCATACCGAGGACCCTCACGTCCCATGATCAATCTGCAAGGCAAGAGACCAAACCCAAGAGGGGTTTTCCAAAATCTATTTTTTTAATGAGAGACAGGACTTTAGATTCACAATGTTCAACCATTTACCAAAACACTTATAAACCATTTCCAAAACATTACCAAAGCATCCTCTTTAGGATAACATGGACAAACATCTCTTATACCGAGTACTCACCAAAAATATAACTAAGTGCATTTTAAATCCAAACCAAACACACAAAACATCTGAAGGCTCCAAATGAGATTTCCATCATTCTCAAAAAAAATAATTCATTTCATAAAATACCATAAACCAACCACTTTTTCAACCAAATTGGAAACCCATTTCAACAATTCAACCCATCATTCAAATCAAGAACATATTTACAAGGGCCAAAGGGGAATACACCATTAAGCACTTATTGTGAAAAACCCATTTAAAGACTTAAATCACCACTTTAAATTCAAAATAAGTTCATGAGAGACAACCGGAATTTATTAAACACTTAGTATGCATAGCACAACTGAGCAACTTAGAAAGTTCCAAATGGGCCTCACACAATTTTCATGAAACAATACATTTCATAAACACTATACACAACCCCTTTTTATAATCCAATGCAACCATTTGATAACAAAACACTTTTAAAAATACAAAGGTCCTTAATCATCAAGCTTCTCATGAACAAACCCCATTTGAAAAACCAATTCACCATCTTAACATCAAAACATGTTTACAAAAACCAAACCATGCCATTATGAATCACTTTTCACCTTAAAGGGCCAACCAGGATATTTTCCGAAACAGTAAGCAAGCTAAAACTCTCCAGAAATTCTAAAACAACATATGATAAGGGGAAACCAACCAATTTCACAAGATAAAATTAATTTACTAAAATTAATTGCCTAATTAACAATTAATAATGGTGCAAAAAACAAGAAATAAAAGTAAACTTAATTTAAATGCACATACAATGGGGTTCCAACCTCAAAGGAGAACCAAACTAAACATTTTTCCTCTTAACGACTTCTAACTAGAAGATGCTGCTACCCACTTGCACGCACATACTTTCATATATACATATACATATCCTTAATCCAATGCATGTATTCCCCATGCCATGAGGGAACACGTACATGTAGGACACACACACACACACACACATAATATATACATACCTAAGCATACATGTGCGTTCCCTAGAAGATGCTTAAAACCCACTATGATAAAAACCAGGGTCCCAAAATTAATTGTCAGGGACTTACAAGTCACAAACCCCCAATTATAAATTGAGAAACGATTAACAATAATGGAAAAACTACCAATGTGGCACGATAAAAGTTCAACGCACTATAAATCCAAGATTAGTTCATTAAAAAAAAATAAAAAAACCCTAATTAAATGGTGCAAAACAAATTAGAAATATAAGACTTTACCTCAAATCGATGACGGCGGACCGATATCGGTGCAAAATCTCATTTGCACCTCCATTGCAACCTTGCAAGTCAAAAAAAAAACCCTAATCATCAAATTGGACCAAATATTTTAGGTATTTAACCATAATAATTAAACCCTAACCATGGGGGAAAACCAAATTGAGAGAACAATGAAGATACCGAAGGGATGCGTGGCGGAATAGGAGGTGCCAATGAGGGTGGTGTGCGCCAGAGGAAGGGTGACGTCGGTGAGGAAACACGCCAGAGATGGGGGTGTCACCATAGGCCATGAGTGGAGTCACTACGCGCTGAATAGAGGAGCAAAGGAGTCATAGGCTGGGGTCGTCAAAGCTTGAGGAGGGCCGACTGAAGGTGACCGCGCCGAGCAGGGGGGTGCATCGGCCAAAAGGATGCTGGTAGGGAGGTATGAGGCACTCTAGCAGGGGGTGTGTAGGGGAAGGTACAGGGGGGGGGGGTGCAGGTCATGTAGGAGAAGAGGGGGTTTGGGGTTTGGGTAGATTTTTTTTTTCATTTTATTAAAAAAATTAAAACTAACCTATAAAAATCTTAATAGTTAAAATAATTGAAACAATAAACATAATGATAACAATTTTTTTAATCCCAATAATAATAACAACAAGATGGTCAATATATATATATATATTAATCTAATTTATTTATTAGTGACACTAATATCGACAAATTTTTTTTAATAATAGAGGACAATAAAATTAATAATACAAAAACAAGGAGATTAATAATAATACTATTATTCAAAATAATAATAATATTATTATTGCAGTTAAGATGTTTGGTCATCTCATTTTAATGTGCTCGCCACACTTAGTTTCATCTTATTTATTTATTTTATGTGTCGTGCAACTATTCGGTTACCCCACACAGATCATAAAAATTTTAAGAATAGTAATAAAGATTAGTAAAAAAACAAATTTAATAATAATACTTCTATTATACACAAAAATAATAATAATAATAATTAAACTTAAAACACTCGATTGATTTATTTTATTTTTAAGACTCATTTAAACTCTGTTTCATAACACTTTCAAATATTTAATTTATTTTGAAAATTGGGTAGGCCACACGATCTCTAAACCATTCCATTCCCTTGTGCTCAGTGCCACTAAAATCCCAAAACACTGATCTTTAAATAAAAATTTAAAAATTTAAACAAGGACACCCCCAAACCCCGAATCGAGCTAGAACCAAGGCATAAAAAAAATCAGCTGTGACACCTGAGATATGACCACGTTGTCGTGACACGTCAAATTGATTATGATTTTAAGGTTGATTTATAGTCTAGGGTAGACCCTAGGTCATCTCTCAAGGAGCGTTGGTAGGTTTAGAGTGTGTATTTTTAATAAAAATGACTAAGAGAGGGGGTCGTTTTGAAAAGAGTTTAAAAAAAATGGCTTAGTTGAAATAACTTAAAAGTTGAGTGACCTAGTGGATTTTGAAAAATATGAGATAAAAGGGTCAATGTGATTTCACTACACACACATAAAGTTTATTGTTCAAAGAGATTCATCTTAGGTTTAGAATAATTCTTTGGTTGGAGTTAATTGGAATCCCGATTAATTCCTAAGCTTTTATTTCAATGCTTTAAGGACCAAACCTTGATGTAACAATCGTATTGTCAAGGTCCAGTACTTATGCATGGAATAAGAGCTTCCAAAGCAGATTGAAATCTCAATAAGGTGGGTATGAAAAGGATTCTTGTGATGTCCAATCAGAACAACATAAGTCACGCACTCAAAACCTCACACCGATCGGTTAGAAGTTAAGAGCATAACACTCACATGCATGAAATCAAGCATTCAAATCTAAAATAAAATAAGATACATGGAATTAAATGTTTAAAAACCCAAATTACTCCAAACCAGTAGCTAGTGTATGCATCGTAACTCCCTTGACATGTGTGTAGCTCCCTCACAACGAACACCCAACTTTTAGCTCGACACCAGGAGGAGGAGGAAGCTCGGGTGGAACTCCTTCATCCTTGATTACCCTATGAGAATAGGGGCCTCCAGAACTTCTTGGATGGTGATAGGACTCCTTTGGGTCTCCCAAATGGCAGAGTTTGGCTCCTGGTTCGAACTTTCAAATGAGGTTCCCTTGGTGCCCTTTTATAGGAAAATTAGAAGGTGGTTTTAGGCACACAGATTTCATCAATCCAATTGTACCATGCATTTCGATTTTCATACAGCCTTATCCCGATTTAGAGAAAATATAAAAGTTGTAGCCCTATCTCTTGAATATCTCCACCGAAATTTTGGCACCATTTTGACAACTAAAGCTCAAGATATTGATAAAATATAGAACACCTCATTTGACTTGGTCCAAATTCGGTGTCTTGGACAGATCAGTTCGGATGGGCCTCATAGAAGCTGAATAAGGATTGGGTTCCTTAATATGAAATGTATAATATTAAATTTTGGACAGGTCCAAAACATTTCAGCCAATTTGGATCCACGGATTTAGTGTACTGTGAAAAACAGTGGACATATGTCCATGGATCCATGCAATTTTGGCCCATTTTTCTTCCACTTCATCAAGAACCCTCCAAATCACCTCCACCTACATTGAAATAATAAAAACAAGTAACATTTCCCATTATAATGTTGATTAAAATTAATTAAATGATTCAAAAATAAATTTAAATTTATTATTATATTTGAAATATTCATTACAAAACTAGTTTAAAACAGCGGTGTAAGGGTGGAATAAAACAGTGAATCGTGGTACGATCAAGATACTAACTGTACTCCATGCTTCTCACAATAGGTTGAAGAAATGAAAATGACATGCCAGAACTGGGAAAAGACAAACCATGAATCATTGAGTCACCTCCACTCGAAGGAGATCGAATCCACCTTGCACGATTGGAGTTACCGACACCCACGGTTGAAGAACTCTAATACTACACCAATTAAAATGTTGAAGAAACTAGATATGACACTGCTGGAGAGACCTGCGTGAGCCCCCTATCAAGGCCAGCGCATTCATATTCTTCCTTTAAGATGATATCTATAATGTGATGTATTTAAGCACTATGACTCTAAAATGTACTAAGAATGATCATGGATGGAGCATGATTCAGTCGAGGGGATTCTCAATGCCAAAAAAGATGATTCAGACCCTCGAATATATACACGTGTTAAGAATTCAAAGTTTTCGGTTGACATTGGAAGTAAGAAAATTCCCAAAGAATGTAGATATTCATGTGCTTCTTGTTGGAGTTTTTGGCCTAAAACAAACTACTTTTTACTTTATTCATTAATAAATTCCTTATCACATCTTGATTGTTCTTTTGTGTGACAATTCATGTGATAATGTCCTAAGTATAGCTATTACATTAAAGGGTCATAGCGGATCCCTACTATGATGAGAACCCAAAAGTTCCACAACACTGTTCTTGAATATATGTTCTATATTTTCTTGATGATGTTATTTGAGGGACACAAATAATATAGGCCATTAGGGGTGAGGAATCATAAAACTTTGAGGCACCTTCTCATGGTGTGCGCCGTTGGTAATATTCAGGAGGATATTATGAGAATGAGACCCGCCAGTAGGAAATCCACATTTCACAGTGTCATTTTATGTTCCTATCTGCGAACATGTTTATTGGTCGTTAGACTTTAAGATTATTATTAATGAGTATTACAACTCGCACACTTATATGTATTGATGAAAACTGTGATGACACACAGTTCACAGTGAGGTAGGATATGTTGGGTGTGTCACAAGTAATACTGTATTAATAGATAATGCGAGAAATAATTTGTCCCTTATATTCCATAACAGAAGTAGATATATCAGGGACTTTGATAGAATTGATATAGCCTAAATAAATCCATAACCATGGTGAGTAATGGGAAAGTTCAATTTTGAAAAGTCAAAGAAAGAATAATCGAGCACATGGGTTGCTGACACTAGCATTCAACCCACTTAATTCGAGATATCGAGACAAATAGATTATATTACATGGTAAGCATTCTTAGGAGGTGACACGTCATTGTGGCCTAAACTTCTTTATCTATGGGTGCCTTGGCATGTTGCTAGATTCTAACCTTGGATTTTAGGTAGGCTCTGCCTAATGCCACTAAGAAAGAGTCCAAGAGGGTCACACACTAAGTATGTCCAAGTATCTTAGTTAAATATTAATTTAAAAAGTTGAATAAAGATTATTCCCAATTTTGGTTTTATAATTATTCAAGGATGCCTGCTCACATTTATTTCAACACTAGTTATTCAAGAGAATATATTTTGGGAGAAATAATATATTTATTAGCGAGTAATGCAGTGAGATTTATTTGAGAAATAAATTTCCATTATTCAAGGTCTAATTAATGTGGTGAAGGAAATAAAGAAAAATAGAAAAACAAAAGTACACACCATGTATATTAAATATACACGCCGTGCATTTTTTTTCTGGGAATTTATGAGAAATAATAATATTTATTTAATTAAATAATATTAGGTGTAATTCGTTGGGCGCATGTCAAGTAATAATAATAGTCAAATGTTATTATTATACATGGGGTATTACTAAGAATTAAATTAAATGAATAAATGCTTTCAGGTAATTAATTAATTTTATTATTATAGGTAATTAAAATCCCAATTATATAATTCTCATTAGCCTAACCATTTTTTTGGGTTGTGCACAACGGATTTGGAAAATCTCTTAAGCCAAGAGAGAATTATTTTTTTCTTCCAAGAATTCTCTCAAGCTATGAGAGAGAGATCCTCCTCCACCAGATCAAGACAATTGAAGGCAGACATCACAAGCGAAGGCTCTTCCATGCTAGAACCTGGAGATCCCTTTAGTGATGTCTAGAGATACATGGAGTATGTTTGGATCACCGCTAGAGGAATAATACACTTGGATTCTACGACACATCGACCAATCACATCAGATCATGACTGGAAACATCAATGAAGAAAGAATTCCATCAAGGTAATTATTTTCAATTAATTAAATTAATTATAACCAACATATAATGATTCTATATATGGTTTTGTAACTCCCCTATTTATTTTTCATTCTTCGTTCTATTCTGAAGATCAATCATTTTATTATCATGAAGAATCTCAAATTGATCATTGTTAACGCTAAAATTAAAGTTGGGTACACCCACCAACACACTTCTTCTATGACCGAAACCTACAAGTGGTATCATAGGGGTCATATAGTTGATTATAATTATTTAGTTTTTTGTTGGTGATTTACGTATTTAATAATTTAGTTGTTTCAATTCAAGTTAACCATTCCTTAAATCTGAATCTCAAGATCTGTTCCTCCTCTCTTGTTTCTCGTTCACCTTACATAAAAACAATTCTTTTAATTTTAATTAAAATAAAATAGAGGATCTCATCCAGAGGTTCCAAACATTCATGTCCATGCAACACCAGAATACACGATGTGTATTCAGAAGCACACACCGTGTAGTCAAGATTCAATGCATCGGACCGGTCCACCAAATCAGACTGTATGTTGGAGTATTTCTAAGTCTTAAATGACTCTGTGTGTTGACCAGGAAAAGGTGAAAAACAGTTTCTGGATTACACGTCGTGTGGCTCATTGAACATGGCGTATAGTCCCTTCAGGTTAGGGTTGGACCGTATACCCCGTACACAGCTCGCCTAATAGGAAATCGTGTAACACGGATACTACAGGGTGTGTGTCCCACTGAACATTCCATGTACTCCGAAGAATTCTAAAGTACATTTACACACCATGTTCTCAAGTGTGTAATTCGGATGGACGATGAACAAAAGTACACGCCATGTAGTCGGAACTACATGTCGTGTACTCATCCAAATTATACAGATTTATTAAAATTTATTATTATATTATACAAATCCTTGAGATGTGTACCATAGTGTAGGTGTAAATCTTAGGAACAACACATTATAGGTGTTTTATATATATGTGTTTAATCTAACATCTGCGTAATGTTCATTTCTACTCATTGGGTAGTTATGAACGGGAAATCATCGGGTTGCCTCCAAGGTACAAGTTACGTAAAAAGATAATTTTAAATAAATTTATTTGTTTTAAAGGATGAGAATCTCAAGGAAATTCATAAAAATGGTTTAAGATAAAAGGATTTATTAATTAAAGATAATTAATTTATTAGAGCACGATTTATCTTAAACAAGAATGATTAAAGCATTAAAGGCTTGTTTTATTTATGCGTAAATATCTTTGCATGCATGGATGATCATGAGATAGACCAAGACATTTTTATGTGAATGGTTTCATTTAATTAATTTATTTAAATTAAATTTGTTGGCCTGCGAGCCTTCTCCTCATTAATATGTAGGGCCTGTGTACTCAAGGTTTCTTTTTTGTAAAACCCCATTTTACCCCTCACCTATGTGCGAGATAAAAACATATTTAATGGATGAATCTCCCAAGATAGTGAAGGAAACTCAAGTTAGGATCCAAGGTGAAACCAATCCAAGGAGATACAAAGGTGGACAGGTGGAAAGCTGTAAACAGGAACCCAAAAGTTTCAAGTTGTTTCTCCCCTAGGTCTTGGGTTAGTTTATCAACCGCTAGATAAAATAACCAATAGAACAAGATAATTATCATACCATTTATTTTATTTATATCAGTTTTATGGTTTATTTATTGTGGGTGTGTTGTCACAATCACACAATTAATGAATTAAACAAGCATGCAAGATGAAACTAAAATAAGATTGGATTTTTTTAATAAAATATTATCTTAGACATGGTTAATCACTTAAGTATATCCCAATTAATATTAACAAGCATGTAATAAAAGTTAATAAAATGTAAATTTACGTATAATTTTAAAATCCCTTAAAGAAATATTAAGCCAGTATAGCCTTCCATAGTCTTGGTTAGAATCGAACCAGAGTTCAAAGTGCTTGACCAACCCTAGTTGGGGTGCTTTCAATTATCGGGGAATTCTAATTCAAGGTTTTGGGTTGACTTGACTTGGTTCGCATCAGGGGTTGACTTCCACAATAGGATTTGGTGTGACCAAGAGGCAAAGGTTGAAGAAATCTAAAATAAAAGGATTTCAGGATTGGGGAGTCCACTCAGCGGATCAAGGAGCTACGAGTTAATGTAGTTGGCATTTGGAATGCCTACCTAAAACCCTTCAAGTTTCTTGAACAACCCTATTTGGGTTAATGAGAAGGGAAATATAGATCCTTTCCACTAGAATATTCAGACAACATAATATTTCAAAGTCAATGGTGTGGGCTATTGGATTTCGATAAAATAGTGGGAGACTAATAAGTATTAATTTATTTATTTGTATTAGTTTTATCATAATAAAGTACTAAACCTTTTATCATCTTAATTTTTAGAAATGAAAATAAAAATGACTTCAAACATATCATTTCGAACCATAATATTGAAGGAAAACCTTCTCACCCACACTAATTTCCAAGAGTGGCATAGGTATTTACGCGTCATCCTTCACCACGAGAGGAAATTGTATGTGCTGGAAGAGCCTATTACAGTTATGCCTGGGAAAGAGGCCAGTGATGAGGAACTATATCTCTATATGAAACATATGTATGATGCCACAGATGTCCAATGTTTCATGATATCAGCCTTGTCTAATGATCACTTAAAGCAGCATGAAAACATAGACGCGCACAACATGATGCCTCACATTAAGGATATCTACCAAGAGAAGGTGAGATAGGAGAGATATGAGATCTCAAACGCTTTGTTTACAACTAATATTGGAGATTCTACGCCAGATGGCCCTCATGTATTCAAGCTTATTGGCTACATTGAATGATTGGACATCTTATGGATTAAGTTCCCGGATGAGTTGCGTACAAATCTCATCCTATCATCACTGCCCAAGACCTTCTCTAGATTTATTTTCAACTATAACATGAGTAGAAATGAGAAGAGTCTATCAGAACTTCTAAACTTAATTATCCAGGTAGATAAGGACATAGGGTGTGACAAACCTGCAGTCCTTATGGTGAATAAGAAAAGGAAGGATAAGGTAAAGGGGCCAAGGACTTATAAAGGGTTTGAAGCCCCTGAGTACCATCCCTCCAAGAAGGGGGAGATCTAGAGGCAGGTAAAGGAATAAGAGGCGATATGTTTTTCATGTGTAAAGTAAGGACACTAGAAGAGGAACTGCACCCAGAAGGGTGGGGACACTAAAGGTTCATTCATTATCAAGTGTAATCTTTCCATTTCTACACATTGGATCTTAGATACAGCTTGTGGGTCTCACATCGGTATTCAAATGTAGGAACCAAGTATATATAGAAATATTTCCAGAGGAGAGGTGGATCTTCAAGCTTCCAATGGCATGAGGCTAGCTACATTAGCCATTGGAGATTAACACCTCTCATTGCCAAGTAGGATGATTTTGGTTTTACATAATTTTTATTATGTGCCTAGTGTTACCAAAAACATAATTTCTGTATCTTGTTTGGATATGGATGGATTTATATTCAAGTTTGGAAATAAGGGTTGGTTATTTTATAAGAAAAATGCATGTTATGGTATGTCACATTTAAATAATGGTTTGTATATATTAAATTATGAAAACTAAGTGTTGACAATCAATTACGAAACAAACTCACATGACTCATACACCACCTAGTTGTGGAATCACCGTCTCGGTCATGGAAATGGGAAGTACTTGAAAAATCTCTGCCAAGATGGCTATTTAGACTCTACTGAGCTAAAACCACTTGATAGATGTCATGCTTGTTTACAAGGTAAAATGAAAAAGCTACCTTTCGGTGGATAGGATGAAAGGGCCATAAAGCTTCTTGGATTGGTGCACAAAGAGGTGTGTGGACCGCTTCCAATAGAAGCTAGAGCTGGATATTCTTACTTCATTACTTTTACTGATAATTCGAGTAGATATGGATATATCTACTTAATGAGTTATAAGTTAGAAGCCTTAGAGAAATTTATGGAATTCAATAATGAAGTAGAGAATCATCTTGGTAAGAAGATAAAGAAGCATTGATTGGATCAAGGTGGAGAATATCTGAACCAAGAGTTCATCTATCTTCTATGGGAGTCTGGGATTCTATCTCAGCTCACTCCTCCTTATACACTATAGTATAATGGTGTTAGTGAAAGGAGTAACCATACCTTGTTAGACATGGTGAGGTCAATGTTGAGTCATGCAGATCTTCCATTATCCTTTTGGGAATATTCATTGCAAACTACAACATACACATTAAACAGAGTACAAACTAAGGCGACAAATGGAAATTCCCTCCGAGTTATGGAATGGAAAGAAACCCATTTTTCCGCACACACGTGTATGGGGATATGAGGCATTTTTAAGGCATTATCAGGCAACAAACTAGCACCCTAGGGAAAAAAGTGTATCTTTATAGGATATCCCAAGGAAACGAAAGGATATTACCTATATAACCCTTCAGACAAGAAAGTAACTATCGCCAAAAAAGCCGTATTTCTTGAGAGGGAGCACATCCTCAAAATGGACAGTGGGAGGAATATTGAATTTGAAAAAGTTGATGCTCAAGATATACAGGAGTTGGTATAAGAACAAGTTCCACAGTTCTCTATGGAAGAGGTTCAAAAAACACAAGTACTGCGTAGGAGCTCGAGAGAGGTAAGGGAACCAGAGAGATTTGGATTCCTAGTCACCAAGGATGGAGAATCATTATTGTTGGAAAATTATGAACCTATCTCCTACAAGGAAGTAGTAGAAATCTCAGAAGCTGCAATATGGATAGAAGCTATGAATTCTAAGATGGATTCCATGTATCAGAACCAAGTTTGGGTTCTGGTCGATGAGCCAATTGATGTAAATCCTATTGGATGCAAATGGATATTCAAGAGAAAGCTAGATATGGAAGGTCATGCTAGCACCTATAAAGCAAGGCTAGTGGACAAAGGATTTAGACAGTGTTAAGGAATTGACTATGATGAAACCTTCTTTCCAGTTTCCATGTTTAAATCCATAAGAATCATACTTTACATAATAGCTTACCATGACTACGATATTTGAAAAATGGATGTCAAAACAAAATTTATTAATGGTAACCTTAAGAAATATTTCTATATGACACATCCAAACAGGTTTATGACACTAGGTGAAGCCAAATGGGTTTTCAATTTTCAAAAATACATTTATGGATTCAAGCATACATCCAAGTCATGGAACATTCGATTTGATGAAGCCATAAATGAATTTGGTTTCATTAAGAATGAATGTGAGATGTGTGTTTATAAGCGGTATAATGGGAATGTGGTCATTATCCTAGTAGTATATGTTGACGAAATATTGCTTATTGGAAATGATGTACTAGTATTACAGTCAGTTAAGGACTATTTTAACATGTTTTTCTCCATAAAGGACTTGGGCGAAGAAGCCTATATTTTAGGGATCAATATCATTCATCATATATTCAAAAGGCTGCTTGGAATAAGTTAGGGTACATACATTGACTAGATACTAAAGAGATTTATTATGGAGCAATCCAAAAGGGAATTGGTTCCAATGTCACATGACTGACATCTTTCTAAGAAAATGTGTCCTCAGACACAATAGGGGAAAGATAGAATAAGTAAGATCCCATACTCTTTGGCTATAGGATCCATCATGTATGACATGTTATGTTCTAGGATTGATGTTACCTATGCACTGAGCATGGTAGGCAGATATTTAGCAGATCCAGGAGAATATAATTGGATTGCAGTTATGACTATCCTTATGTATCTGAGAAGAACTAAGGATATGTTCCTGGTGTATGGAGGAGACAAGTAGCTTTTCATCAGAGGGTATGATAATTCTAGTTTTAAGACAGATCAAAATGATCTGAAATCACAATTTGGATATGTTTTCTGTCTCAATGAAGGAGCTGTGATCTTAAAGAGTTCAAAATAACTAGTTTTCACCGATTCTACAGCGGAGTCCAAATATATAGCGGCTTCTGATGTACCAAGGAATCCGTTTGGATTTGGAACTTTGTACAAGAGCTTGATGTGGTTCCTAGTAGTAAAGATCCTATCACATTGTATTGTGATAATAATGTAGTGGTGTCTCTTGCAAAAGAACCAAGGTCACATCAAAGGAAAAAGCACATAATCTATAAGTATCACCTCTTAAGGGATTTCTATCAAATGGGTGAAGTTGCAGTGAGGAGAGTATCCATGAAAGAGAATGTGGTAGGCCCCATGACTAAAGGCCTATCTCAGTAGAAGCATGAATATCATGTGAGAGATAGGGGTTAAAGGTTGTTAGCAGTTGGATCTAGTCCAAGTGGGAGTCTGTTGGAGTTGGTGTCCTAGAACCAACTACTTTGTACTTTATTCATTAATAAATACCTTATCACATCTTTATTTTTCTTCTACATGACAATGCATGTGATAATTTCCTAAGGATAACTGTTGCATTAAAGGGTCATAGCGAATCTATGCTATGATGAGAAACCAGAATTGCCATAACACTATACTTGAATATATGTTCTATGACCAAATGATGTTATTTTAGGGACACAAATAATACAAGCCATTATAGGTGAGGACTCATAAAATTTTAGGAACCTTCTCATGGTGTGCAACCTTGGTAATATTCACAAGGATATTATGAGAACGAGACCTTCCAGTAGGAAATCCACATTTCATAGTGTCATTGGATGTTCCTATATACGGAAGTGTGTATTGGTCTTTAGACTTTAAGATTATTATTAATGAGTATTAAAACTCATGCACTTATATGTATTAATAAAAACTCCAACAACACAAAATTCATAGCGATGTAGGATATGTTGGGTGCGTCACAAGTAATACTGCATTAATAGATAATGCGAGAAAGGATTTGTCCCTTCTATTCCATAATAGATGTAGATATATTAGGACCTTTAATGGAATTGATATAGCCTAAATAAATCCATTTCCATGGTGAGGAATGGTCAAGTTCAATTTTGGAAAGTCAAAAAAGAACAATTGAGCACATGGGTTGATGGCACTAGCATGCAACCCGCTTGATTCGAGATATCGAGACAAATGGATTATATTACATGGTAAGCGTTTGTAGGAGGTGACACATCATTGCGGCGTTAACTTCTTTATCTATGGGTGCCTTGGCATGTTTCAAGATGCTAACCTTGGACTTTAGGTAGGCTCCACCTAATGCCACTAAAAAAGAGGTCTAGGGGGTCACACACTAAGTGTGTCCAAGTATCTCAGTTAAATATTAATTTAACAAGTTGAATAAATATTATCCCCAATTGTGGTTTAATAATTATTCAAGGATGCCTGATTGCATTTATTTCTACACTAATTATTCAAGAGAATATATTTTGAGTGAAATAATATATTTATTTTCAAGTAATGTGGTGATATTTATTTGAGAAATAAATAGCCATTATTCAAGGTCTAATAAATGCGGTGGAGGAAATAAAGAAAAATGGAAAAACAAAAGTACACGCTGTGTATATTAAAAATACACACTGTGTATTTTTTATGGGAATTTATGAGAGATAATATTATTTATTTAATTAAATAATATTAGGTGTAATTCGCTGGGTGCATTTCAAGTAATAATAATAGTCAACTATTATTATTATAAATGGGATATTACTAAGAATTAAATGAAATGAATAAATTCTTTTGGGTAATTAATTAATTTTATTATTCTATTTAATTAAAATCCTAATTATATAATTGTCATTATCCGAGCCATTTTTTTTGGGTTGTGCGCAAAGGATTTGGAAAATCTCTCAAGCCAAGAGAGAATTCATTTCTTCCAAGAACTCTCCCAAGTTACGAGAGAGAGATACTCCTCCACCGGATCAAGGTGATCAAAGGTGGAAATCGCAAGTGAAGGGTCTTCCATAATAGCACTTAGATATCCCTTTGGCAACATCCAAAGATATATGGAGTGCATGTGGATCACTGTTATAGGAATCCTACACTTGGATTCTATGACGCATCAACGGATCACATTAGATCGTGACTGTAAACATCAATGAAGAAAGAATTCAATCAAGATAATCATTTAATTAAATTAATTATAACCAACATATGATGATCCTATATACGGTTCTAGGACTCCCCTCTTTCTTTTTCGATCTTCGTTATATTTCAAAGATCCAGCATTTTATTATCGTGACAGATCTCTGATTGATCGCTGTTAATGCTACAATTAAAGTTGGGTACGCCCACCAATGTGCTTGCGCTGCACCCCGAACCTACACTACTGACATGGATAATTTAAAATCAAGCCAATTACATATAATCATCCTCTTTATATATCACACACTATTCTTGATAGGTGGTATGATACTTTGAGATCTCTCACGATGATCATCTATGGTTTCTCTCTTTCTTTATTTTTGTTTATTTCTATTGTAAGAGCTCCTAGGACAGCACACTAAGCCCTTAGTGGCTGAGCCGAGGAGACCCCCTATCCCCCAGTTAATGAATTATCTATTTTAACTCTTCTAATATCTTCTATTAAATTTTGGGATTCATTCGAAGTGCATCGACTATTGAAGATTTCTTATTTCTTTCACTTTGAATTTATCTTCTCTTCTTCACTTGATTTCACAAACAAGAAACTTATGTCTTCTCCATTGATCAATACTGTGAGAAGTAGGTTGATTTAAAGGTATTCATAGATCTCAGATTATAGGGCTAGGCTATATTGGAAGTTGTAGTGATATTTTCACCCTTTCAATTAAATTGAAAATTCTAAGAGAGAGTAATCTAGTGATATTTCACTGAATTAGAGAGAAAACAAGAGATTAAAATTCAGAAATTATTTAAAAGGATAGGTAAGGGGATATCAAAGAGTAGGACACTTTTTCTTAAATTGATTTTAAGACCAATCAAATTCAATCTTCCAATACTATTTTCAATAATTGAACCCAAAAAACAAAAGTAAAACACACCCATAGATCTACGTAATTCACCGTCTTAACATCAAAACATGTTTACAAAAACCAAACCATGCCATTGTAGGACCCCGAGACACCCTGAGAGGGGAGGGGTGAATTAGGGTGTCAAATTTTTCTTTTAAAAACAAGGATCTTGTTCCCACATTGGCAGGAACTAGTTAAACATGTATGATGGATATGATCAGTAATGAAACATTCTCATGCAAAGAGGTGACACAAAATTTTTTACTTGGTTCACCACAACGGGCTACATCCAAAGAACATACACCAACAAGTTACCGATCATACCAAATTCCACTAATCTTCACTAGATGTGGATTACAAAGGTTCGGGATCAGTCACTCTGTCCCAAGATCACTACCTTTACAAAAGTTCAGGGATAGATCATTGCGTCCCTCGGGTCACTCCCGTTGACTCCCCCTAGCTCACTGGCTTTGTTGAAGTCCCACTCAGTTTATAGACGTGAAGGTCTCCTCAATAGATTTTCATTGAAGTCTTTTCCTCTGCTTAGCATGAGACTCTGCTTACATCGAAGACCGGTAATGATGCACTTGAATGTACTGAACCACTGAACTGGATAATTAGAAAGTGAAAACAGGATAAACATATGATTTCATGCAACAACAACCCTTTGCATGCAAGTTCACACTTTTCACCGAAGGTATCGGGCAATCTTCTAGCTTTTGTGTAGCTCCAAAAAAATACCGGTGGGATTCAGCAACACCTGGCGTGCTTCCCTAAGCCGACGTGCAAGTCTCAAGACGACGCGCAAGTCTCGGCGTGCAAGTCCAAACTGGCGTGAAAGTTCACCTCAAAACTTGCGCAACACTCATTCCTTTAACTTCAAACTTGCGCGACCCAATCCCTTTCTCGCCTAAAACACCTTGGACGTGTATCAAACAACTGTCGCACAACTTATACTTGCGCGACCTACCCACCAGTTGCGCGACCAGCACACCTGCGCGATGGGAGCTCTGATTTTCTCTAAGTGTTGAGCTAATGTGAAATGAGGAGGGGTTGACCTGTATTTATAGGCATTTGGATACCCTGCGCGACGGCGTGCAAGTCTCCCCTCAGCGCGCAAGTTTCGGCGCGCAAGTCTATGCCCCTGCAAGTCACTTGCGCGACCAACTTCCAAACTTGGGCGCCCTTATCCCTTTGCCATATTTTCATGTTCTGATCTTGAAAATCAACTGGCGTGCAAGTTCCCAAGCCTCCAAGTAATTGGAACGCAAGTCCCTTTACTAAAAACACTTTTCAAATCACTTGCGTGACCAACCTCAAAACTTGGGCGCCCCTTTTCCCTTTTCCATATTTTGATGTTCTGATCCTGAAAAACATATGGCACACAAGTTTCCTTTATTTCAAGTCAATGGTGCGCAAGTCCCTTTTTCTGTGCTAGTAACTTGCACGACCAAACCTATACTTTCCCGACTCTCTTTCCTTTGCCATATTTTTAAGTTTTAATCTTGAAAAACATATGGCGTGCAACTTTCCAATCCTCCTAGGCACCGGTGCGCAACACCTTTCTCGGTGCACAAGTCACTTGAGTGACACATATCCAACGTGCAAGTCTCTTTCCCAAAAACACTGTTTTCCCCTTTTTCGATGTTTCAGGACCAAAAATTTGGCAGACACTGGAAAATGGTGCCACCGTCAATTTATGCTTTGGCCATAACCTTCATGCTTGTGGTTTGCCTTCTTCAACAACTCTTCTTCTTTCATCACTGTGGTTTGCCTTCTTCAGCAACTCTTCTTATTTCATCACAAACTCCACTATCGTGATATATATCTTTTGATAGATCAGCTTTAGCATCATCATATTTTGAGACAATGTGAAGTACATGACCATCTCAGAATTCCAATCCCTTCCACACTGTCTTCTTCTTCAACCGTCATTCTCTACTTCATGCAAATCATAAGATTCTATTCTTTAATAAGACTCTTGCATGGTTCTCATGCAATCATGAATAATTGCATGGTCTTTATCAACCGTCATGTCTTCTTCGTCATCCTTCATTCTATACTTCATGAAAATCATATGATTCTATTCTTCAAAAAGTCTCTTGTATGGTTCTCATGAAATCATGAAGAATTTCATGGTCTTCATCAAATCCCCATTCTTCTTTAATCATCCTCAAATGGATTATACCTCACCATTCTTCACTGTTGTAAACAATGTGTCACCTTTGACACATGTTCTCTGAACTTATGATCAGTACAACAATCATCTGAATTTCTATTCCTCCTTTTCATTAGATTACTTCTTTATCTCCTTCATTTTGATCTTCGTTGACAACTATTGACAAAAAATACAACCTTATACACAAATTGGTCCTAACAACCATTATGAATCACTTTTCACCTTAAATGGCCAACCGGGATATTTTCTAAAACAGTAAGCAAGCTAAAACTCTCCAACAATTCTAAAACAACATATAATAAGCGGAAACCAACCAATTTCACAAGATTAAATTAATTTACTAACATTAATTACCTAATTAACAATTAAGAATGGTGAGAAAAACAATAAATAAAAGTAAACTTAATTTAAAAGTACATGCAATGGGGTTCCTACCTCAAAGGTGAACTAAACTTAACATTTTTCCTCTTGACGACTTCTAACTAGAAGATGCTGCTACCCGCTTGCATGCACATACTTTATTATATACATATACATATCCTTAATCCAATGCATGTATTCTCCCCACTCCATGAGGGAAAACATACATGGAGGACACACACACACACACATATAATATATATATACCTAAGAATATGTGTGCGTGCCCTAGAAGATTCTTAAAACCCATTGTGATAAAAACCAGTGTCTCAAAATTAATTTTCAGGGACTTACAAGTCACAAACCCCTATTATAAATTGAGCAACGATTAAAAATAATGGAAAAACTACCGATGCGGCATGATAAAATTTAAACGGACTATAAATCCAAGATTAGTTCAATAAAACAAATAAAAAACACTAATTAAAGGGTGCTAATAAAATTAGCAATATAAGACTTTACCTCAAATCGATGATGGCAGACTGATATCGGTGCGAAATCTCATTTGCACCTCCATCGCACCCTTGAAAGTCAAGAACATACCCTAATCATCCAATTGGACCAAATAATTTAGGTATTTAACCATAAGAATTAAACACTAACAATGGGGGAAAACCAAACCGAGAGAACAACGAAGATACCAAAGGGCTGCGTGCGGGAACAGGAGGCGCCGATAAAGGTGGTTCGTGCTGGAGGAAGGGAGATGTCGGTGAGACAATGAACCAGAGATGGGGGTGTCACCAGAGGCCACAGGTGGAGTCGCTATGCGCTGAATAGGGGAGCAGGGGAGTCGCGGGCTGGGGTCGTCGGAGCTTGAGGAGGGATGACCGAAGGTGACCGCACCGAGCATGGGGGTGCGTCGGCCAGAAGGATGCTGGTAGGGAGGTACGAGGAACTCCGGCAGGAGGGGGGTGCGTAGGGGAATGGGCAGGGGGTGCGAGTCACGTAGGAGAAGAGGGGGCTTTGGGGTTTGGGTAGAATTAGTTTTTTTTCTTCATTTTATTAAAAACATTAAAACAAACCTATAAAAATCTTAATAGTTAAAATAATTAAAACAATAAACATAATGATAATAATTTTTTAATCCCAATAATAACAACAACAAGATGATTAATATATATATATATATTAATCCAATTTATTTATTAGTGACACTAATATCGACAATGATTTTTTTAATAATAGATAACAATAAAACTAATAATACAAAAACAAGAAGGAGATTAATAATAATACTATTAGTCGCAATAATATTAATATTATTATTTCAGTTAAGATGTTGCGTCGTCTTATTTTAATGCACTCGCCACACTTAGTTTCATCTTATTTATTTATTTTATGTGTCACGCAACTACGTGGTTACCCCACACTGCTCATAAAAATATTAATAATAGTAATAAAGATTAGTAAAAAAACAAATTTAATAATAATACTTCTATTATCCATAACAATAATAATAATAATTATTAAACTTAAAATACTCGATTGATTTATTTTATTTTTAAGACTCATTTAAACTCCATTTCATAACACTTTCAAATATTTAATTTATTTTGAAAACTGGGTAGGCCACACGGTCTCTGAACCATGCCCTGCCCTTGTGCTTGGTGCTGCTAAAATCCCAAAACACTGATCTTTAAATGAAAATTCAAAAATTTAAACAAGGACACCCCCAAAACTCGACTCGAGCTGGAACCAAGGCAGAAAAAAAATCAGATGTGACACATGAGATACTAACTATACTCCATGCTTCTCACAATAGGATGAGAACCTACAACGGGCCCCATTTTGGCAGGCCATGATCTATGTATCACCTCCATTACCTAGTTGCCTACCACAAGCTATTCTCATGGTAACCTCTAAAAGACCATGAATTGAAACTCCCAACTAAAATGCCTCTAGCACCATCATCTCATTGTGTCCCCAAAGGTTTCCATGGCTGTGTCCCCACCAGTTGAAGGAGATGAATTCCTAATCTCTCATGGATGAATCAAATCTTGCCGAGTGTCACTAATGCCAAGTTTGAAAATGAAAGAACCCAAATCCAAGATTGTCTGAGCCAAAGGGAGAACCACCATCGTGCGCTGGTATTTCAAATAAGTCTCGAACCACCATAGAACAAGAAATCACTGGCATTGAATGAAGATGAACCAAATCTAGATAAGCCTCACCACCTTCAACTGACTGTGTTTCCCATGTGAAGAACTGAAGATGACATGAAAGAACTGGTAAAATCCAAACCATGCATCATTGAGTCACCTCCACTCGAAGGTGATCAGATCCACCTTGCATGATTGGAGTTACCAACACCCACAGTTGAGTAACTCTAATATTGTGCCAATTAAAATGATGAAGAAACTAGCTATGCCACTACTGGAGAGACCTGCGTGAGCCCCCTATCAAGTCCAGTGCATTCATATTCTTCCTTCAAGATGATATCTACAATGTGATGTATTTAAGCATTACGACTCTAAAATGTACTAAGAATGATCATGGGTGGAGAATGACTTATTCGGGGAGATTGTCGATGCCGAAAACGATTATTAAGACCCTCGACTCTATAAATGTGTTAAGAATTCAAAATCATTGGTTGACATTGGAAGTAAGAAAATTCCCAAAGAACGTATAAATTTATGTACTTCTTGTTGGATTTGGTGGACTAAAACCAACTAATTTGTACTTTATTCATTAATAAATACCTTATTACATCTTGATTGTTCTTCTGAAAGACAATGCATGTGATAATGTCCTAGGATATATATTAAATTAAAGGGTTATAGAGGATCCCTACAATGATGAGCACCCAAAAGTGCCATAACACCGTTCTTGGCCGGATGATGTTATTTGAGGGACACAAATAATACATGCCATTAGGGATGAGGACTCATAAACTTTGAGGCACCTTCTCATGGTGTGTTCCGTTGGTAATATCCAGGAGGATATTATGAGAATGAGACCCGCCAGTAGGAAATCCACATTTCGTAGTGTCATTTGATGTTCCTACCTGCAAACATGTGTATTGGTCATTAGACTTTAAGATTATTATTAATGGGTATTACAACTCGCACACTTAGATGTATTGATGAAAACTGTGACAACACATTGTTTGCAGTGAGGTAGGATATATTGGGTGTGTCACGAGTAATACTACATTAATAGATAATGCGAGAAAGGATTTGTCCCTTCTATTCCATAAATGAAGTAGATATCTTAGGCCCTTTGATAGAATTGATATAGCCTAAATAAATCCATATACATGGTGAGGAATGGGCAAGTTCAATTCTAAAAATTAAAATAAAGAATAATCGAGCACATGGGTTAATGGCACTAGAATGCAACACACTTAATTCAAGATATCGATACAAAGAGATTATATTACATGGTAAGCGTTCATAGGAGGTGACACGTCATTGCAGAGTTAACTTCTTTATCTATGGGTGCCTTGACATGTTACTACACGGTAACCTTGGATTTTAGGTAGGCTCTGCCTAATGCCTCTGAGAAAGAGTCTGAGAGGGTCCCATACTAAGTGTGTCCAAGTATCTCAATTAAATATTAATTTAACAAGTTATATAAAGATTATTCCCAATTGTGGTTTAATAATTATTCAAGGATTCCTGATCACATTTATTTCGACACTAGTTATTTGAGAGAATATATTTTGGGAGAAATAATATATTTATTAGTGAGTAATGCAGTGATATTTATTTGAGAAATAAATTTCCATTATTCAAGGTCTAATAAATATGGTGGAGGAAATAAATAAAAATGGAAAAACAAAAGTACACACCGTGTATATTAAATATACACGCCGTGTATTTTTTTCAAGGAATTTATGATAAATAATATTATTTATTTAATTAAATAATATTAGGTGTAATTCTCTGGGCGCATGTCAAGTAATAGTAATAGTCAACTGTTATTATTAGACATGGGGTATTACTAAGAATTAAATTAAATGAATAAATGATTTTGGGGAATTAATTAATTTTATTATTATAGGTAATTAAAATCCCAATTATATAATTCTTATTAGCCTAACCATTTTTTTTGCATTGTACACAAGGAATTTGGAAAAGATCTTAAGCCAAGAGAGAATTATTTTTTCTTCCAAGAATGCTCTCAAGCTATGAGAGAGAGATCCTTCTCCACCGGATCAAGGCAATCGAAGGTGGACATCGCAAGCGAAGGTTCTTCCACGCTAGAACCTAGAGATCCCTTTAGCGACATCCAGAGATACGTGGAGCATTTGTGGAGCACCTCTAGAGGAATCCTACACTTGGATTCTACGACGCATAGACGAATCACATCAGATCATGAATGGAAACATCAATGAAGAAAGAATTCCATCAAGGTAATTTTTTTCAACTAATTAAATTAATTATAACCAACATATGATGATCCTATATATGATTTTTGAACTCCCCTCTTTAATTTTCATTCTTCTTTCTATTATGAAGATCCAACTTTTTATTATCATGATGGATCTCAGATTGATCATTGTTAACGCTAAAATTAAAGTTGGGTACACCCACCAATGCACTTCCGCTATGCCCGGAACCTACAAGTGGTATCAGAGGGGTCATAAAGTTGATTATAATTATTTAGTTTTTTTGGTGATTTACGCATTTAATAATTCATTTATTTCAATTCAAGTTAATAGTTCTTTAAATATGAATCTCGATATATGTTCCTCCTCTCTAGTTTCTCATTCAACTTCATAAAAAAACTTTTCTTTTAATTTTAATTAAAATAAAATTGAGGATCTCATCCATAGGTTCCAAACATTCATGGCCGTACAACACCAGAACACACGGCCTATATTCAGAAGTACACGCTGTGTAGTCAATATTCAATGCATCGGGCTGGCCAACCAATTCAGGCTGTGTGTTGGAGTATTTATAAGTCTTAAATAAATATGTGTGTTGACCCAGAATAGGTGGCACATAGTTTCTAGATTACACGCCGTGTGGCTCATTGAACATGACGTGTAGTCCCTTCAGGTTAGGGTTGGACCATGTACCCCATACACAACACGCCTGACTGGAAACCGTGTAACGTGGATACTACACGGTGTGTGTCCCACTGAACATGCCATGTACTCCAAATAATTCTGAAGTACATTTACACACCATGTCCTCAAGTGTGTACTTAAGATGGATGGTGAACAAAAGTACACACGGTGTAGTCGGAACTACACGCCGTGTACTCATCCAAATTATACAGATTTTTTAAAATTTATTATTATACTATACAAACCCTTGAGACATGTAGAATAGTGCAGGTGTAAAGCTGAGGAACAACACATGATAGGTGTTATATATATATATGTGTTTAATTTAGAATCTGTGTAATGTTCATTTCTACTCATTGGGTAGTTATGAACGAGAATTCATTGGGTTGAATCCAAGGTACAATTTACATACAAAGATAATTTTAAACAATTTTATTTGTTTAAAATTATGATGGATGAGAATCTTTAGGAAATTCAGAAAAAGGGTTTAAGATAAAAGGATTGATTAATTAAATATAATTGATTGATTCAAGCATGATTTATCTTAAACAAGAACGATTAAAGAATTGAATGCTAGTTTTATTTATGTGTAAAAATATTTGCATGCATGGATGATCATGAGCTAGACCAAGACATTTGTATGTGAATGGTTTCTTTTAATTAATTTATTTAAATTAAATTTGTTGGCCTGTGAGGCTTCTCCTCATTAATATGTAGGGCCTGCGTACTCAAGGTTTCTTTTATGTAAAACCCCATTTTACCCCTCACCTGCATGTGAGATAAAAGCTTATGTAATGGATGAGGCTCCCAAGCTAGTGAAGGCAACTCAAGTTAGGATCCAATGTGAAACCAATCTAAGGAGATATAAAGGTGGACAGGTGGAAAGCTGTAAACATGAACCCAAAAGTTTCAAGGTGTTTCTACCCTAGGTCTTGGGTTAGTTTATCAACCACTAGATAAAATAACCAATATAACAAGCTCATGATCATACCATTTATTTTATTTCTTTCAGTTTCATGGTTTATTTATTGTGGGTGTGTTGTCACAATCACATAATTAATAAATTAAACAAGCATGCAAGATGAAACTAAAATAAGACTGTCTTATGCATAAAATATTATCTTAGACATGGTTAATCACTTAAGTATATCCCACTTAATATTAAGAAGCATTTAATCAAAGTTAATAAAATGGAAATTTACGTATAAGGATAAAATACCTTAAAGAAATATTAACTCAGTATAGCCTTCCATAATCTTTTTTAGAATCGAACCATAGTTCAAAGTGCTTGACCAACCCTAGTTGGGGTGATTTCAATTATTGGGGAATTATAATTCAAGGTTTTGGGTTGACTTGACTTGGTTCGCATCAAGGGTTGATTGCCATAGTAGGACTTGATGTGACCAAGAGGAAAAGGTTGAGGAAATCCAAAATAAAAGGATTTCAGGATTGGGGAGTCCACTCAGCGGATCAAGGAGTTGCGAGTTAATGTAGTTGGAATTTGGAATGCCTACCTAAAACCCTTCAAGTTTCTTGACTAACCATATTTGGGGTAATACAAAGGGAAATATGTATCCTTTCCACTATAATATTCAGACAACAGAATATTTCAAAGTCAATGGTGAGGGCTATTGGATTTCGATAAAATAGTGGGAGACTAATAAGTATTAATTTATTTATTTGTCTCAGTTTTATCATAATAAATTACTAAACCTTTTCTCATCTTAATTTGTAGAAACAGAAATTAAAATGACTTCAAACATATCATTTCAAACCATACTCATGAAAGAAAACCTTCTCACAGACACCAATTTCCAAGAGTGGTAGAGGCATTTACGCGTCATCCTTCACCACGAGAGGAAATTGTATGTGCTGAAAGAGCCAGTTATAGTTGCACCTGGGAAAGAGGCCAGTGATGAGGAACTATATATCTATATTAAACATATAAATGATTCCATTTATGTCCAATGTTTCATGATATCATCCATGTCTAAAGATCTCTTAAAGAAACATGAAAACATGGACTCATATAGCATGATGTCTCACATTAAGGATCTCTACCAAGAGAAGGCGAGACAGGAGAGATATGAGATCTCCAACACTTTGTTTACAACTAATCTTGGAAAGTATACACCAACTGGGCCCAATGTAGTCAAGCTTATTGGCTACATTGAATGCCTGGACATCTTAGGGATTAATTACCTAGATGAGTTGCGTACAAATCTCATCCTATCATCACTACCCAAGACCTTCTATAGCTTTATTGTCAACTATAACATGAGAAACAATGAGAAGAGTCTATCGGAACTTCTAAACTTAATTATCCAGGTAGATAAGGACATGGGGTGTGAAAAACCCGTAGTCTTTATGGTGAATAAAAAAAGGAAGGACAAGGCAAAGGGGACAAGGGATTACAAACAGTCTGAAGCCCCTGAGCACCATCCCTCCAAGAAGGGGATGATCTAGAGGCAGGTAAAGGAATAGGAGGTGGTATGGTTTTCATTTGGAAAGCAAGGCCATTGGAAGAGGAACTGCACCCAAAAGCGTGGGGATGCTAAATGTGCATTCGTTATCGAGTGTAATCTTTCCATTTCTACACATTGGGTATTAGATACAGCTTGTGGGGCTCACATCTGTATTAAAATGCAGAAACCAAGTATATTTAGAAATATTTCTAGAGGATAGGTGGATCTTCGAGCTGCCAATGGCATGAGGCTAGTTGCATTAGCCATTGGCGATTACCACCTCTCATTTCCAAGTGGGATGATTTTGGTTTTACATAATTTTTATCATGTGCTCAGTGTTACCAAAAACATAATTTCTGTATCTTTTTTGGATATGGATGGATTTATTTTCATGTTTGGAAATAAGGGTCTCTTATTTTATAAGAACAATGCATGCTATGGTATGTCACATTTAAATAATGGTTTGTATATATTAAATTACAAAAACCAAGTGTTAGCAATCTATAAAGAAACAAACTCACAGGACTCATACACCACCCAGTTGTGTCATCACCATCTCGATCATGTAAATGAGAAGCGCTTGAAAAATCTCTACCAAGATGGCTATTTAGACTCTACTGAGCTAGAACCACTTGATAGATGTCACAATTTTTTTACAAGGTAAAATGAACAAGCTACCTTTCAGTGGATAGGGTGAAAGGGCCATAGATCTTCTTAGAATGGTGCACAATGATGTGTGTGGACCATTTCTAATAGAATCTAGACGTGGATATTCTTACTTCATTACTTTTATTGATTATTTGAGTAGATATGGCTATATCTACTTAATGAGGTATAATTTATAAGCCTTAGAGAAATTTATGGAATCCAAGAATGAAGTAGAGAATCATCTTGGTAAGAAGATAAATAATATTTGATTGAATTGAGGTGGAGAATATCTGAACCAAGAGTTCATCGATCTTCTATGGGAGTTTGGGATTATATCTCATCTAAATCCTCCTTATACACCATAGTAGAATGGTGTTAGTGAAAGGAGGAACCATACCTTGTTAGACATGGTGAGTTCGATGATGAGTCATGCAGATCTTCCATTATCCTTTTGGGAATATTCATTACAAACTGCAACATACACATTAAACTGAGTACCAACTAAGGCGACAAATGTAATTCCCTCCGAGTTATGGAATGGAAAGAAACACATTTTCTGCACACACGTGTATGGTGATATAAGGAATTTGTTAAGGCCTTATCAGGAAAAAAACTAGCACCCTAGGGCATGAAGTGTATCTTTTTAGGATATCCAAGGAAACGAAAGGATATTACCTATATAACCCTTGAGATAAGAAATTAAGTATCGCCAGACAATCCGTCTTTGTTGAGAGGGAGCACATCCTCAAAATGTATAGTGGGAGTAATAATGACTTTGACAAAGTTGATGCTCAAGATACACAAGAGTTGGTACAAGAACAAGTTCTATAGGTCCCTGTGGAAGAGGTTTAAAAACACAAGTACTGTGTAGAAGCTTAAGAGAGGTAAGGGAACTGGAGATATTTGGATTCCTAGTCACCGAGGATGGTGAATCATTATTGTTGGAAAATTATGAACCTATCTCTTATAAGGAAGCAGTAGAAAGATCAGAAGCTACAATATGGCAAGAAGCTATGAATTCTGAGATGGATTTCATGTATCAGAACCAAGTCAGGGTTCTGGTCGATGATCCAATTGATGTAAAGCCTATTGGATGAAAATTGTTATTCAAGAGAAAACTGGACACAGAAGGTCAAGTTAGCACCTATAAAGCAAGGCTAGTGGCCAAAGGATTCAGACAGAGTTAAGGAATTGACTATGATGAAACCTTCTCGCCAGTTTCCCTGTTTAAATCCATAAGAATGATACTTTCCATAGTATCTTACCATGACTAAGAGATTAGGAAAATGGATGTCAAAACAAAATTCCTTAACGGTAACCTTCATAAAGATGTCTATATGACACAACCAAATGGGGTTGTGACACTATTTGACGCCAAATGGGTTTGCAAGTTTCAGAAATCCATTTATGGATTAAAGTAAGCATCTAAGTCATGGAACATTCGATTTGATGAAGCCATAAAGGAATTTGGTTTCACTAAGAAAGAATGTGAGCTATGTGTTTATAAGCGGTTTAATGGGAATGAGGTTGTTATCCTAGTAGTATATGTTGACAAAATATTGCTTATTGGGAACGATGTACCAGTCTTATAGTCAGTTAAGGACTGGTTTAACAAGTGTTTCTCCATGAAGGACATGGGCGAAGAAGCCTATATTTTAGGTATCAAGATCATTTGGGATAGATCCAAAAGGATGCTTGGACTAAGTCAGGGTACATACATTGACCATATACTAAAGAGATTTAGTATGGAGAAATCTAAGAGCGGATTGGTTCTAGTGTCACATGACCGACATCTTTCTAAGAAAATGTGTCATCAGAAAAAATAGAAGAAAGATAGAATGAGTAAGATCCCATACGCTTCGGCTATAGGATCCATCATGTATGACATGTTATGTTCCAAGATTGATGTTGCCTATGCACTGATCATGGTAGGAAGATATCAAGAAGATCTAGGAGAACAGAATTGGACTGCTATTATGACTATCCTTAAGTATATGAGAATAACCAAGGATATGTTCCTGGTGTATGGAGGAGACAAGGAGCTTTTCATCAGAGGGTATGTTGATGCTGGTTTTTAGATAGATCAAAATGATCTGAAATCACAATCTGGATATGTTTTCTGTCTCAATGGAGGAGCTGTGAGCTAGAAGAGTTCAAAGCAACTAGTTTTCGCCGATTCTACAGTGGAGTCTGAATATATAGCGACTTCTGATGTAGCCAAGGAAACTGTCTGGATTTGGAACTTTGTACAGGAGCTTGATGTGGTGCCTAGCAGTAAAGATCCAATCAGATTGTATTGTGATAAAACTACAATGATGTCTCTTGAAAAATAACCAGGGTCACATCAACAGACAAAGAACATACTCTAAAAGTGTTACCTCTTAAGGGATTTTTTATCAAATGGGTGAAGTTGTAGTGAGAAGAGTTTCCATGAAAGAGAATGTGGTAGGCCCCATGACTAAAGTCCTATCTCAGCAGAAGAATGAATATCATGTGAGATCTAGCGAGTTAAAGGTTGTTAGTAGTTGGCTCTAGTCCATGTGGGAGTCTGTTGGAGTTGGTGGCCTAGAACCAACTACTTTGTACTTTATTCATTAATAAATACCTTATCACATCTTGAATATTATTCTATTTGACAATGCATGTGATAATTTCCTAGGATAACTATTTCATTAAAGGGTCATAGCAGATCTCTTCTATGATGAGAAACCAGAATTACCATAACACTATTCTTGAATATATGTTCTATGACCGAATGATGTTATTTTAGGGACACAAATAATACAGGCCATTAGAGGTGAGGACTCATAAAACTTTGAGGCACCTTCTCATGGTGTGCACCCTTGGTAATATTTAGGAGGATATTATGAGAACGAGACCTGCTAGTAGGAAATACACATTTCATAGTGTCATTGGATGTTCTTATATGAGGAAGTGTGTATTGGTCCTTAGACTTTAAGATTCTTATTAATGGGTATTAAAACTTGTGCACTTAGATGTGTTAACAAAAACTGTGATGACACACTGTTTGTAGCAAGGTAGGATATGTTGGGTGCGTCACGAGTAATATTGCATTAATAGATAATGCAAGAAAGGATTTGTCCCTTCTATTCCATAACAGAAGTAGATATCTCAGGTCCTTTGATAAATTGATATAGCCTAAATAAATCCATGTCCATGGTGAGGAATGGGCAAGTTCAATTCTGGAAAGTCAAAAAAAGAATAATCGAGCACATGGGTTGATGGCACTAGCATGCAACCCGCTTGATTCGAGATATTGATACAAAGGGATTATATTACATGGTAAGCATTTGTAGGAGGTGACACATCATTGCGGTGTTAACTTATTTATCTATGGGTGCCTTGGCGTGTTGCTAGATGCTAACCTTGGACTTTAGGCAGGCTCCGCCTAATGCCACTGAGAAAGAGGCCTAGTGGGTCACACACTAAGTGTGTCCAAGTATCTCAGTTAAATATTAATTTAACAAGTTGAATAAAGATTATTCCGGATTTTGGTTTAATAATTATTCATGGATGCCTGATCGCATTTATTTTGATACTAGTTATTCAAGAGAATATATTGTGAGTGAAATAATATATTTATTAGCAAGTAATGTGGTGATATTTATTTGATAAATAAATAGCCATTATTCAAGGTCTAATAAATGTGGTGGAGGAAATAAAGAAAAATGAAAAAACAAAAGTACACGCTGTGTATATTAAATATACACAATATGTATTTTTATGTGAATTTATGAGAAATAATATTATTTATTTAATTAAATTATATTAGGTGTAATTTGTTGGGCGCATGTCAAGTAATAATAATAGTAAACTGTTATTATTAGACATGGGATATTACTAAGAATTAAATGAAATGAATAAATGATTTTAGGTAATTAATTCATTTTATTATTCTATATAATTAAAATCCCAATTATATAATTATCATTAGCCTAGACATTTTTTTGGGTTGTGAACAATGGATTTGGAAAAGCTCTCAAGCCAAGAGAGAATTCATTTCTTCCAAGAACTCTCTCAAGCTACGAGAGAGAGATACTCCTCCACCGGATCAAGGCGATCGATGTCGGACATCGCAAGTGAAGGCTCTTCTATTCTAGTACCTAGAGATCCCTTTGGCTATATCCAAAGATATGTGGATCACGTTTGGATCATTGATAGAGGAATCCTACACTTGGATTCTATGACGCATCGATGGATCACATTAGATCGTGACCGGAAACATCAACGAAGAAAGAATTCCATCAAGATAATTCTTTTCATTTAATTAAATTAATTATAACCAACATATGATGATCCTATATATGGTTCTCGAACTCCCCTCTTTATTTTTCATTCTTCATTCTATTTTGAAGATCCAACGTTTTATTATCATGATAGATCTATGATTGATCATTTTTAATGATAAAATTAAAGTTAGGTACACCCACCGACGCGCTCCCACTGTGCCCGAAACCTACACTACTGACATGGAGAATTTCAAAGAAAGATAAGGACATTTGATCATCCTCTTTATATATCTCACACTATGCTCGATAGGTGGGATGCTCGTTTGCGATCTCTCACGATGAACATCTATTGTTTCTCGCTTTCATTATTTCTGTTTTTTTTATGTTGTAAGATCTCCTAGGATAGCACACTAAGCCCTTAGTGGATATGCCAAGGAGACCCCCTATCCCCCGTTTAATTAATTATCTATTTTTACTCTTCCAATATATTCTATTAAATATTGGTATTCATTCAAAGTACATCGACTATTGGATATTTCTTATTTCTTTCACTCTGAATTTATCATCTCTTATTAATAAGATTTCACAAACAATCAACTTATGTCTTCTCTATTGATAACTACTGTGAGAAGTAGGTTGATTTAAAGGTATTCATAGATCTCAGATTACTAGTATAGGCTATATTGGAAGTTGTAGTGATATTTTCACCCTTCCAATTGAATCAAAAATTCTAATAGAGAGTAATCGAGTGATATTTCACTGAATTAGAGAGAAAAAAAGAGATTAAAATTCAGAAATTATTTAAAAGGATAGGTAAGGGGATATCAAAGAGTAGGAAACTTTTTCTTAAATTGATTTTAAGACCAATCAAATTCAATCTTCCAATACTATTTTCAATAATTGAACCCAAAAAACAAAAGTGAAACACACCCATAGATCTTCCCAATTCACCATCTTAACATAAAAACATGTTTAAAAAAAACAAACCATGCCATTAAGAATCACTTTTCACCTTAAAGGCCCAAATGGGCTATTTTTCGAAGAAGTAAGAAAGATAAACCTCTCTAGAAATTCTAAAACAACATATAATAATGGGAAACCAACCAATTTCACAAGATACAATTAATTTAGTAACATTAATTTCCAAATTAACAATTACGAATGGTGCGAAAAACAAGAAATCAAAGTAAACTTAATTTAAAAGCACATGCAATGGGGTTTTTACCTCAAAGGAGAACCAAACTAAACATTTTTCCTCTTGATGACTTCTAACTATAAGATGCTGCTACCCGCTTGTACACACATACTTTCATATATACATATACATATACATATTCTTAATCCAATGCGCGTATTCCCCACACCATGAGGGAACACGTTCAAGGAGGACACACACACACATATATAATATATACATACTTAAGCATATGTGTGCGCACCCTAGAAGACACTTAAAACCCACTGTGATAAAAACCAGTGTCTCAAAATTAATTGTCAGGGACTTACAAGTCACAAACCCCCAATTATAAACTGACCAACGATTAACAATAATGGAAAATCTACCAATGCGGCATGATAAAAGTTTAACGCACTATAAATCCAAGATTATTTTGTTAAAACAAATAAAAAAACCTTAATTAAAGTGTGCGAAAAAAATTAGCGACATAAGACTTTACCCAAATCAAAGATGGGGGACCGATATCGGTGCGAAATCTCATTTGCACCTCCACCGCACCCTTGTAAGTCAAGAACAATCCCTAATCATCCAATTAGACCAAATATTTTAGGTATTTAATCATAATAATTAAACCTAAACCATGTGGGAAAACCAAACCGATATAACAATGAAGACACTGAAGGGCTGCACGTCGGAACAGGAGGCGCCGATGAGGGCGGTGCATGCCGGAGGAAGGGAGATGTCGGTGAGGTAACACGCCGGAGATGGGGGTGTCACCATAGGCTAGGGGTGGAGTTGCTACATGTTGAATAGAGGAGCAGGGGAGTTGTGGTCTGGGGTCATTGGATCTTGAGGAGGGCCGACTGAAGGTGACCGCGCCGAGAAGGGGGGTACGTCGGCTAGAAGGATTCTTGTAGTGAGGTAGGACACACTCTGGCAGGAGGGGGGGTGTGTAGGGGAAGGCATGAGGGGGGGGGGGTGCGGGTCATGTAGGAGAAGAGGGGGCTTTGGGGGTTTGGGTATAATTAGGTTTTTTTATTTTATTAAAAATATTAAAACTAACCTATAAAAATATTAATAGTTAAAATAATTAAAACAATAAACATAATGATAAATTTCTTTAATCCCAATAATAATAACAACAATATGGTCAATATATATATATATATAAGTATATATATAAATCCAATTTATTTATTTTTGATACTAATATCGACAACGATTTTTTTGATAATAGAGAACAATAAAATTAATAATACAAAAACAAGAAGGAGATTAATAATAATACTATAAGTCGCAATAATAATAATAATAATAATATTGTAGTTAAGATGTTGGGTCGTGTTATTTTAATGTGATCACCACACTTAGTTTCATCTTATTTATTTATTTTATGTGTCGTGTAACTGCGCGGTTACCCCACACGGCTCATAAAAATATTAACAACAGTAAAAAAGATTAGTAAAAAAACAAATTTAATAATAATACTTCTATTATCCGTAACAATAATAATAATAATAATTATTAAAGTTAAAACACTCGATTGATTTATTTTATTTTTAAGAATAATTTAAACTCCGTTTCATACACTTTCAAATATTTAATTTATTTTGAAAACTAGGTAGGCCACACGATCACTGAACCATGCCCTGCCCTTGAGCTCAGTGCTTCTAAAAGCCCAAAACACTGATCTTTAAATAAAAATTCATAAATTTAAACAAGGACACTCCCAAACCCCGACTCGAGACGGAACCAAGGCAGAAAAAAATAAGCTGTGACACATGAGATACTAACTATACTCCTTGCTTCTCACAATAGGTTGAGAACCTACAACGGGCCCCATTTCAACAGACCGTGATCTATGAATCACCTCCATAACCTAGTTTCATACCATCAGCTCTTCTCATGGTAACCTCTAAAATACCATGAATTGAAACTCACAACTAAAATGCCTCTAGCACCATCACCTCATTGTGTCCCCAAAGGTTTCTCTGGCTGTGTCCCCACCAGTTGAAGGAGATGAATACCTAATCTATCCTGGATAAAGCAGATATTACCGAGTGTCACTAATGCCAAGTTTGAAAATACAAGAACCCAAATACAAGATTTTCTGAGCCAAAGGGAGAACCACCATCGTATACTTGAACCACTGTAGAACAAGAAATCACTGGCATTGAATGAAGATGAACCAAATCTGGATAATCCTCAACACCTTCAACTGACTGTGTTTCACATGTGAAGAACTGAAGACGACATGCCAGAACTAGGAAAATCCAAACCATGCATCATTGAGTCACCTCCAATTGAAGGAGATCGAATCCACCTTGCACTATTAGAGTTACATACATCCATGTTTGAAGAACTCTGATACTCTGCCATTTAAAATGATGAAGAAACTAGCTATGCCACTGCTGGAGAGACCTGTGTGAGCCCCCTATCAAGGCCAGTGCATTCATATTCTTCCTTCATGATGATTTCTACAATGTGATTTATTTAAGCACTATGAATCTAAAATGTACTAAGAATGATCATGGGTGGAGCATGATTCAGTCGGGGAGATTCTCAATGCCAAAAAAATATGATTCCAACCCTTGACTCTATACACATGTTAAGAATTCAAAGTCATTGGTTAACATTGGTAGTAAGAAAATTCCCAAAGAACGTAGATATTCATGTACTTCTTGTTGGATTTGGTGTCCTAGAACCAACTAATTTATACTTTATTCATTAATAAATACCTTATCACATGTTTATTTTTCTTCTGCGTGACAATACATGTGATAATGTCCTAAGGATAACTATTACATTAAAGGGTCATAGCGGATCCTTACTATGATGAGAACCCAAAAGTTCCATAACACTATTCTTGAATATATGTTTTATGGTCGAATGATGTTATTTGAGGGACACAAATAATACAGGCCATTAGGGGTGAGGACTCATAAAACTTTAAGGCACCTTCTCATGGTGTGCGCCATTGGTAATATCCAGGATGATATTATGAGAATGAGACCCGCCAGTAAAAAATCCACATTTCATAGTTTCATTTGATGTTCCTATCTGCGGACATGTGTATTGGTCATTAGACTTTAAGATTATTATTAATGGGTATTACAACTCGCGCACTTATATGTATTGATGAAAACTGTGACGACACACTGTTCGCAGGGAGGTAGGATATGTTTGGTAAGTCACAAGTAATACTACATTAATAGATAATGCGAGAAAGGATTTATCCCTTCTATTCCATAACATAAGTAAATATCTCAGGCCCTTTGATAGAATTGATATAGCCTAAATAAATCCTTCTCCATGGTGAGGAATGTGAAAGTTCAATTCTGAAAAGTCAAATAAAGAATAATCGAGCACATGGGTTGATGGCACTAGCATGAAACCCACTTAATTCGAGATATTGATACAAAGAGATTATATTACACGGTAAGCGTTCGTAGGATGTGACACATCATTGTGGCATTAAATTCTTTATCTATGGGTGACTTGGCATGTTGCTAGATGCTAACCTTTGAATTTAGGTAGTATCTGCCTAATTCCACTGAGAAAGAGTCCGAGAGGGTCACACACTAAGTGTGTCCAAGTATCTCAGTTAAATATTAATTTAACAAGTTGAATAAAGATTATTCCCAATTGTGGTTTAATAATTATTCAAGGATTCTTGATCACATTTATTTCCACACTATTTATTCAAGAGCATATATTTTGGGAGAAATAATATATTTATTAGCGAGTAATGCTGTGAGATTTATTTGAGAAATAAATTTACATTATTCAAGGTCTAATAAATGTGGTGGAGTAAATAAAGAAAAATGAAAAAACAAAAGTAGACACTGTGTATATTAAATATACACGCCGTGTATTTTTTTCTGGGAATTTTTGAGAAATAATAATATTTATTTAATTAAATAATATTAGGTGTAATTTGCTGGGTACTTGTCAAGTAATAATAATAGTCAACTATTATTATTAGACATGGGGTGTTAATAAGAATTAAATTAAATGAATAAATGCTTTCGGGTAATTAATTAATTTTATTATTCTAGGTAATTAAAATCCTAGTTATATAATTATCATTAGCCTAACCATTTTTTTGGGTTGTGCACAACGGATTTGGAAAAGCTCTTAAGCCAAGAGAGAATTATTTTTTCTTCCAAGAATGATCTCAAGCTATGAGAGAGAGATCCTCCTCCACCGGATCAAGGCAATCGAAGGCAGACATCACAAGTGAAGGCTCTTCCACGCTATCACCTGGTGATCCATTTAGCGATGTCCAGAGATATGTGGAGCATGTGTGGATCACCGCTAGAGGAATCCTACACTTGGATTCTACGATACATCGACGAATCACATCAGATCGTTACTGGAAAAATTAATGAAGAAATAATTCTGTCATGGTAATTATTATCAATTAATTAAATTATTTATAACCAACATATAATTATCCTATATATGGTTTTGGAACTCCCCTCTTTCTTTTTTCTTTCTTCGTTCTATTCTGAAGATCTATCTTTTTATTATCATGATGGATCTCGAATTGATCATTGTTAACACTAAAATTAAATTTGGGTACACCCACCAATTCACTTCCGCTATGCCCGGAACCAACAAGTGGTATCAGAAGGGTCATATAGTTGATTATAATTATTTAATTTTTTTTTGGGATTTACGTAGTTAATAATTTAGTTTCTTCAATTCAAGTTAATCGTTCTTTAAATCTGAATCTCAAGATCTGTTCCTCCTCTCTTGTTTCTCGTTCACCTTCATAAAAAAAATTTCTTTTAATTTTAATTAAAATAAAATAGAGGATCTCATCCAGAGGTTCCAAACATTCATGGTTATACAAAACCAAAATACATAGCGTGTATTCAGAAGTACACGCCATGTAGTCAAGATTCAATGCATCAGACTGGTCCACCAAATCAGGCCATGTGTTGGAGTATTTCTAAGTCTTAAATGACTTCGTATGTTGACCAGGAATAGGTGGAACATGGTTTCTGAATTACACACCGTGTGGCTCATTGAACATGGCGTGTAGTCCCTTCAGGTTAGGGTTGGACCGTGTACCCCGTACACAGCTCACCTGACTGGAAACCATGTAACGCATATACGACACGGTGTGTTTCCCACTGAACATGCCATGTACTCTGAATAATTCTGAAGTACATTTACACAGCATGTCCCTGAGTGTGTATTTCAGATGGACGGTGAACAAAAGTACACGCCGTGTAGTTAGAACTACATGCCGTGTACTCATCCAAATTATAAAGATTTATTAAAATTTATTATTATATTATATAAACCCTTGAGACATGTATCATAGTGCATGTGTGAAGCTAAGGAACGACACGTTATAGGTGTTATATATATGTGTGTTTAATTTAACATTTGCATAATGTTCATTTCTATTCATTGGGTAGTTATGAACGGGAATTCATCAGGTTTCCTCCAAGGTACAAGTTACGTACAAATATAATTTTAAATAAATTTATTTGTTTAAAATTATGATGGATGAGAATCTCAAGGAAATTCAGAATTTTTTTTAAGATAAACGGATTGATTAATTAAAGATAACTAATTTATTTGAGCATGATTTATCTTAAACAAGAACGATTAAAGAATTTAATTATAGTTTTATTTATAAGTAAATATCGTTGCATGCATGGATGATAATTAGATATACCAAGACATTTTTATGTGAATGGTTTCTTTTAATTAATTTATGTAAATTAAATTTTTTGTCCTGCGAGCCTTCTCCTCATTAATATGTAGGGCCTTTGTACTCAAGGTTTTTTTTGTAAAACCCCATTTTACCCCTCACCTGATGGCGAGATAAAAGTATATGTAATGGATGAAGCTCCAAAGCTAGTGAAGGCAACTCAAGTTAGGATCTAAGGTGAAACCAATCCAAGGAGATACAAAGGTGGATAAGTGGAAAGATGTAAACACGAACCCAAAAGTTTCAAGGTGTTTCTCCCCTAGGTATTGGGTTAGTTTATCAACCGGTAGATAAAATAACAAATAGAACAAGCTCATGATCATACCATTTATTTTATTTCTGTCAATTGCATGGTTTATTTATTGTGGGTGTGTGGTCACAATCATACAATTAATGAATTAAATAAGCATGCAAGATGAAACTAAAATAAGACCGGATTATGTGTAAAATATTATCTTAGACATGGTTAATCAATTAAGTATATCCCACTTAATATTAACAAGCATGTAATCAAAGTTAATAAAATGGAAATTTACGTATAAGGATAAATTCCCTTAAAGAAATATTAAGTCAGTATAGCCTTCCACAATCTTGGTTATAATCGAAACATAGTTCAAAGTGCTTGACCAACCCTAGTTGGGGTGCATTCAATTATCAAGGAATTCTAATTCAAGGTTTTGGGTTGACTTGACTTGGTTCGCATCAAGGGTTGACTGCGATAGTAGGACTTGATGTGACCAATAGGCAAAGGTTGAGGAAATACAAAATAAAAGGATTTCAGGATTGGGGAGTCCACTCAGCGGATCACGGAGCTGCGAGTTAATGTAGTTGGAATTTGGAATGCCTACCTAAAAAAATTCAAGTTGTTTGACCAACCCTAGTTGGGGTAATGAGAAGGGAAATATGGATTCTTGCCACTAGAATATTCAGACAACAGAATATTTCAAAGTCAATGGTGAGGGATATTGGATTTTGATAAAATAGTGGGAGACTAATAAGTATTAATTTATTTATTTGTCTCAGTTTTATCATAATAATGTACTAAACATTTACTAATCTTAATTTGTAGAAACAACAATAAAAATGAATTCAAATATATCATTACTAACTATACTCGTGAAGGAAAACCTTCTCACCAACACCAATTTCCAAGAGTGGCAGAGGCGTTTACGCATCATCCTTCACCACAAGAGGAAATTGTATGTGCTGAAAGAGCCTGTTCGTGTTATGCCTGGGAAAGAGGCCAGTGATGAGTAACTATATCTCTATATGAAACATATGTATAATGCCACATATGTCCAATGTTTTATGATATCATCCATGTCTAATGATCACTTAAAGAAACATGAAAACATGGACGCGTACAACATGATGTCTCACATTAAGGATATCTACCAAGAGAAAGCGAGATAGGAGAGATATGAGATCTCCAACGCTTTTTTTACAACTAATCTTGGAGATTCGACACTAGCTGGGCCTCATGTAGTCAAGCTTGTTGGCTACATTGAATGCCTAGACATCTTAGGGATTAAGTTCCCAGATGAGTTGCGTACAAATCTCATCCAATCATCACTGCCCAAGACCTTCTCTAGGTTTATTGTCAACTATAACATGATAAACAATGAGAAAAGTCTATCAAAATTTCTAAACTTAATTCTCGAGGTAGATAAGGACATGGGGTGTGACAAACCCACAGTCTTTATGGTGAATAAGAAAAGGAAGGACAAGGCAAAGGGGCCAAGGACTTATAAACGGTCTGAAGCCCCTGAGCACCATCCCTCCAAGAAGGGGAAGATCCAAAGGTAGGTAAAGGAATAGGAGGTGGTATGTTTTTCATGTGGAAATCAAGGCCACTGGAAGAGGAACTGCACCCAGAAGTGTGGGGATGCTAAAGGTGAGTTCGTTATCGAGTGTTATCTTTCCATTTCTACACATTGGGTATTAGATACAGATTGTGGGGCTCACATCTGTATTCAAATGTATGAAGCAAGTATATTTAGAAATATTTCCAGAGGAGATGTGGATATTTGAGCTGCCAATGGAGCGAGGCTCTCTACATTAGCCATTGGATATTACCACCTCTCATTACCAAGTGGAATGATTTTGGTTTTACATAAATTTTATTATGTGCCTAGTGTTACCAAAAACATAATTTCTGTGTCTTGTTTGGATATGGATGGATTTATTTTCAATTTTGGAAATAAGGGTTGCTTATTTTATAAGAAAAACGCATGTTATGGTATGTCACATTTAAATAATGGTTTGTATATATTAAATTATGAAAACCACGTTTTGAAAATCGATAACAAAACAAACTCACATGACACATACACCACCCAGTTGTGGAATCACCATCTCAGTCATGTAAATGAGAAGCGCTTGACAAATCTCTGCCAAGATGTCTATTTAGACTCTACTGAGCTAAAACCAATTGATATATGTCATGCTTATTTACAAGGTAAAATGAACAAGCTACCTTTTGGTGTATAGTGTGAAAGGGCCATAGAGCTTCTAGGATTTGTGCACAAAGATGTGTGTGGACCATTTCCAATAGAATCTAAAGGTGGATATTTGCACTTAATTACTTTTACTGATTATTTGAGTAGATATGGCTATATCTACTTAATGAGGTATAAGTTAGAAGCCTTATAGAAATTTATGGAATTCAGGAATGAAGTAGAGAATCAGCTTGGTAAGAAGATAAAGAAGCTTTGATTGGATCGAGGTGGAGAATATTTGAACCAAGAGTTCATCGATCTTCTATGGGAGTCTAGGATTCTATCTCAGCTCACTCCTCATTATACACCATAGTAGAATGGTGTTAGTGAAAGGAGGAACCATACCTTGTTAGAAATGGTGAGGTTGATGATGAGTCATGCAAATAATCTATTATCCTTTTGGGAATATGCATTACAAACTGCAACATACACATTAAACTAAGTACCAACTAAGGCGACAAATGGAATTCCCTATGAGTTATGGAATATAAAGAAACCCATTTTTCCTCACACACATGTATAGGGATATGAGGAATTTGCTAAGGCCTTATCAGGAAACAAAATAGCACCCTAGGGAACGAAGTGTATCTTTATAGGATATCCCAAGGAAATGAAAGGATATTACCTATATAACCCTTCATACAAGAAAGTAACTATCGCCAGACAAGCCATCTTTCTTGAGAGGGAGCACATCCTCAAAATGGATAGTGGGAGAAATATTGACTTCAAAAAGTTGATTCTTAAGATACAGAGGAGTTGGTACAATAACAAGTTCCATAAGTCCATATGGAAGAGGTTTAAAAAACACAAGTACTGTGTAGGAGCTCAAGAGAGGTAAGGGAACTAGGGAGATTTGGATTCCTAGTCATTGAGGATGGTGAATCATTATTATTGGACAATTATGAACCTATCTCCTACAAGGAAGAAGTAGAAAGATCAGAAGCTGCAATATGGCTAGAAGCTATTAATTCTAAGATGGATTCCATGTATCAGAACCAAGTCTGGGTTATGGTCGATGAGCCAATTGATGTAAAGTCTGTTGGATGCAAATGGGTATTCAAGAGAAAACTGGACATGGAAGGTCATGTTAGCACCTATAAAGCAAGGCTAGTGGCCAAAGGATTTAGACAACGTTAAGGAATTAACTATGATGAAACCTTCTCACTACTTTCCATGTTTAAATCCATAAGAATCATACTTTACATAATATCTTACCATGACTACGATATTTGGAAAATGGATGTCAAAACAAAATTCCTTAACGATAACTTTCAGAAAGATGTCTATATGACACAAATAAATGGGTTTGTGACACTAGGTGAAGTCAAACAGGTTTTCAAGTTGCAAAAATCCATTTATGGATTAATTCAAGCATCCAATTCATGGAACATTCGATTTGATGAAGCCATAAAGGAATTTGTTTCATTAATAAAGAATACGAGCCATGTGTTTATAAGCAGTTTAATGGGAATGTGGTCATTATCCTAGTTGTATATGTTGACGACATATTGCTTTTTGGAAATGATGTACCAGTCTTATAGTCAATTAAGGACTAGTTTAACAAGTGTTTCTCTATGAAGGAATTGGGAAAAGAATCCTATATTTTAGGGATCAAGATCATTCGTGATAGATCCAAGAGGCTTCTTGGACTAAGTCAGGGTACATACATTGACCAGATACTAAAGAGATTTAGTATGGAGCAATCTGAGAGGGGATTGGTTCCTGTGTCACATGACCGACATCTTTCTAAGAAAATGTGTCCTCATAAACAATAGGAGAAAGATATAATGAGTAGGATTCCATACACTTAGGCTATAGGATCCATCATGTATGACATGTTATGTTCCAGGATTGATGTTGCCTATGCACTGAGCATGGTAGGAAAATATCAAGAAAATCTAGGAGAACATAATTGGACTACTATTATGACTATCCTTAAGTATCTGAGAATAACTAAGGATATGTTCCTGGTGTATGGAGGAGACGGATGGCTTTTCATCAGAGGGTATGTTGATGCTGGTTTTTAGACAGATCAGAATGATCTGAATTCTCAATCCAAATATGTTTTTGTCTTAATGGAGGAGTTGTGAGCTAGAAGAGTTCAAAGAAACCCATTTTTTCCGATTCTACAGCAGAGTCCAAATATATAGCAGCTTCTGATGTAGCAAAAAAATCCATCTAGATTTGGAACTTTTTATAGGATCTTGATGTGGTGCCTAGCAATAAAGATCCTATCACATTGTATTGTGATAAAACTACAGCGGTGTCTCTTGTAAAAGAACCAATGTCACATCAACGGACAATGCACATACTCTAGAAGTATCAATCTTAAGGGATTTATATCAAATGGGTGAAGTCACAGTGAGAAGAGTGTCCACGGATGAGAACGTGGTAGGCCCCATGAATAAAGGCCTATCTCAGCAGAAACATGAATATCATGTGAGAGCTAGTGGGTTAATAGTTGTTAGCAGTTGGATATAGTCCAAGTGGGAGTCTGTTGGAGTTGGTGGCCTGGGACCAACTACTTTTTACTTTATTCATTAACAAATACCTTATCACATCTTGATTGTTCTTTTACGTGACAATGCATGTGATAATGTCCTAAGGATAACTGTTGCATTAAAGGGTCATAGCTGATCCCTACTATGATGAGAAACGAGAAGTTCCATAACACTACTCTTGAATATATATTATATGACCAAATGATGTTATTTTAGGGATATAAATAATACATTCCATTAGAGGCGAGGACTCATAAAAATTTGAGGCACCTTCTCATCGTGTGCGCCTTTGGTAATATTTAGGAGGATATTATGAGAACGAGACCTTCCAGTAGGAAATCCACATTTCATAGTGTCATTGGATGTTCCTATATGCAGAAGTGTGTATTGGTCCTTATAATTTAAGATTATTATTAATGGGTATTACAACTCATGCACTTAGATGTATTGACAAAAACTATGATGATACATTGTTCACAGTGAGGTAGGATATGTTGAGTGCGTCATGAGTAATACTGCATTAATAGATAATGCGAGAAAGGATTTTCCCTTATATTCTATAATGGATGTAGATATATCAAGCCCTTTTATGGAATTGATATATCCTAAATAAATCCATGGCCATGGTGAGGAATCGACAAGTTCAATTCTAGAAAGTCAAAAAAAGAATAATCGAGCACATGGGTTTATGGCACTAGCATGAAACCCGCTTGATTAGAGATATCAAGGCAAAGGGATTATATTACATGGTAAGCATTTGTAAGAGGTGACACATCCTTGTGACGTTAACTTCTTTATCTATGGGTGCCTTGGCATGTTTCTAGATGATAACCTTGGACTTTAGGTAGGCTCCGCCTAATGCCACTAATAAAGAGGCCTAGATGGTCACACACTAAGTGTATCCAAGAATCTCAGTTAAATATTAATTTAACAAGTTAAATAAATATTATTCCCGATTGTGGTTTAATAATTATTCAAGGATGCCTGATCTCATTTATTTCGACACTTGTTATTCAATAGAATATATTTTGAGCGAAAAAATATATTTATTTAGATAGTAATGTAGTGATATTTATTTGAGAAATAAATATCCATTATTTATGGTCTAATAAATGTGGTGGAGGAAATAAAGAAAAATGGAAAAACAAAAGTACACACTGTGTATATTAAATATACACACTGTGTGTTTTTTATGGGAATTTATGAGAAATAATATTATTTATTTAATTAAATAATATTAGGTGTAATTCGTTGGGTGCATGTCAAGTAATAATAATAGCCAACTGTTATTATTTGACATGGGATATTACTAAGAATTAAATGAAATGAATAAATTCTTTTGGGTAATTAATTAATTTTATTAATCTATTTAATTGAAATCCCAATTATATAATTCTCATTAGCCTAGCAATTTTTTTGGGTTGTGCACAACGGATTTGGAAAAGCTCTCAAGACAAGAGAGAATTCATTTCTTCCAAGAGCTCTCTCAAGCTATGAGAGAGAGATACTCCTCCATCAGATCAAGGCAATCGAAGGCGGACATCGCAAGCGAAGGATCATCCATGATAGAACCCAGAGATCCCTTTGGCGAAATCCAAAGATAATGGAGAACCTGTGGATCACCGCTAGAGGAATCCTACACTTGGATTCTATGACGCATCGACAGATGACATTAGATCGTGACTGGAAACATCAACAAAGAAAGAATTCCATCAAGATAATTATTTTCATTTAATTAAATTAATCATAACCAACATATGATGATCCTATATATGGTTATGGGACTCCCCTATTTCTTTTTTGTTCTTCATTTTGTTTTGAAGATCCAACGTTTTATTATCGTGACAGATCTCTGATTGATCGTTGTTAATGCTAAAATTAAAGTAGGGTACACCCACCGACGCACTTCCGTTGCACCCGAAACCTACACTACTGACATGGAGAATTTAAAATCAAGCCAAGGACATATGATCATCCTCTTTATATATCACACTCTATGCTCGATAGGTGGGATACTCTTTTGCGATATCTCACGATGATCATCTATTGTTTCTCACTTTCTTTATTTCTGTTTATTTCTATTGTAAGAGCTCCTAGGACAGCACACTAAGCCCTTAGTGGCTGCGCCGAGGATGTAACACCCCAACCCTTGTTACTCAGAGTTGGTTAATTATTACATAACATTAGCATGATCAGAAAAGATCAAGTCACTAAAGACCGATTAGTTTAGTAGCCTTGGAAGTACTAGATACATTCATAAGGTTTACATTACATCATAAAATGAAAAACTACAACAACATTGTTTCCATATACCACACTCATATCCCCTCAGACTATCCCTGCAGGTTAGTCATAAAATACTTCTTTGCATCCTGGGAAAAATAAAACATAGAAAGGGGTGATCTCAGATGATCAGTAAGGATAACAATATAGCGGAAACTTTCATAAATAAGCATAAACATTTAAGGCAATCTATAAGACTAAAACAAAATCCTTTTAAACTTGAACTTCAGTATAATATAGAAAATATAAAATAAAATAATTCCATTTACTTACTCACATGGATATTCTACTAGTCTAATAATCACATGCAATATCAATATACACTTTCATAATGATGGAATGAATAATGCCACAATTTCATAACCACATAGTCAAGGACTTGTGCCAAGACTAAAAATAAGATTTTGTCAAGGCCTTGTGCCAAAACACTAGTTTGTCTCATGATAAATACCGATGAATTGAGGAGCTATAGCGGGCTCCATCCGTCACTTACTATGTCCAATGCATTCCTTATATGAAAAGGTCTAAACATAACATAAACATTCGTATTAAAACTAGTATAATAAATGTCAATACTTTATCCATAAACCATGAATGGTGTAAAAATAACACATCCATAGTCAAACATATCACAAAACCTTCAATACAATATAGAAGTTTTGTATCATAATAAATCAACTTTAATAAGCTTAAAATCCATCAAAGGATGTTGACATAGATGAAATAAAAACTTTTTTATAGAAATATCTCTTTATATTTTGAAATCATTTAAGAAAACATTTATTTTGAAAATATTCTTATAAGATTGTAAGGGAAGATTTGATGATGTTATAACGGCAGAAAATAGCCCCACCCACTGTACAAGTTAAGAAAAATACATTCTTACCTTAATTTTTTCGAAAAGGTTAAAATGTACCTTGTTTAGAAAATGACTAAAAGATTCCTTTCAAACCATTTTATAAAAAGTAAAACAAGGGTATAAATGAATTTAACCCATAGTCTAGTAACTAGTAATTTTTTTTGGAATATATTTTTAAGAAACATGGATGTGGATGATAAAGAGGTCCCAGTATATACTTACATAAAAACAACCTCAGATAATAAAGAGATTATGAAATTAACCCTTACCTTGTACTTTTCCTTGGTCGAGGGTAGGTTAACATCCTGTATAATGGTGAGATATTTTTTATTAAATTATACAAGAACCATATACATTAATGAGATATCATATATGATCTTTTAATATTTTTTTTGTTAATAATATTTTAGTATTATCATCGTTTTGGGTGTTAACTGATTCGTTTTCCTTTATATTCTTTGTTACATAAGTAATGTTTGTTATGGATAAGATGTATCTTATTAATATTCAGAATGATATTAAGTCTTTAAACATTATTTTTAATCATCTAATGAAAATTAGTCTTGAATGGATACGATGGGGAATGAATCTTATCGCGTTCGTGGAGACGGTAATCCGTACGTACGCATGAGCGACAATATCATTCTTTTTATATTAAAATAATATATAATTGGATAGTATATCATATATACAGAATCATTATCATGTTATATTTATTATTTACATCAATTAAAAATCATTATTATACCCATCCAAATAATAATGTATTGAATAACAATTACACCACGATGTGGAGACGGTAAGCCGTACGTATGCACGTATGGTGACACGTCATTCAAAGGATGGATAGAATAATGAATATGGTTGTACCATATTTATATTAACATCACATTATATATAATATACTGGAGTTATTATTTTATAATGGAAATAAAAAAGAAAGAGGAAGTGGAAGAAGAAAGGAATTTGAAAGAGGTGATGAAATATTTACTTCTTCTTCGTGTTCTTCCTTTTGATTTGATAAAAAGGGATCCTTAGGTTAAATTTCTGATCAAAATGAGGCTTCTAGGATGAATAGATAATAGTTGGGAGTATATTTGGGTAGGGTTTGGCTGAGAAAAATGGCTTTGAAGGTGTGAATTTGAGAGAAGGGGAATTTCCCTTTTATAAGAGTGGTGAGGGGCACCTTAGGAAAAGCTAGAAATATTATTTTATAATAAAATCATTTTCGATTTCTAATGGCTCCAAAGTAGATTATTTAAAGGCTAAGTTGGGTATGGGTCTAAAACCACTCAACCAATAGGTTTTAGACAGGTTTGGGTTACTATATTAACCTTATCTTTTAGATTTAACTCTTAGTTAAATAGTTTGACATTTACCATGTCTCTTTGTATTTTTATATTATATGGTTAATAAACTTACTATATACTTCCAAGCGAACCACAAGTGGTTCATTAATGATACAACTATAATTATATAAGTCTTTTGTCCGAACCGTAGATTTGTAGGAATATAACATCAATTAATAATATAATATTTGTTTTAAAAACTCTTTTATGTCAATTTTGACACTATTTGGTATTTTGTTTTTGCTAAATTCATAACAGCATTATTACTTCAAACAAAGTTTATCTAACTAACCCTAACATGTCATATATAAAATTAGTGTACTTCATAAAAAGTCTCAAATTACATTTATTTAGAAATTTATAATATCAATTATTTTAATATTTCATTAATTAGGTAATTGCTGCATCATCATTGTTCATAAATAAATTTAATTATTTAATGTCTAAAAATATAAATAAAATACTATTATGTATGAAATATTTTTATATTTATAATGAATATTTATAGTTGAATTTATCTTATGTATAACCCTATATTAAAAATGTTTTAGTTATTATACTTTGATTTTAACTCTTTTAAGTCTTCTTTAAATAAAATAATAATTTTTTTACAGATGGCCACTGCAGACCGTAACCCTTCTCCAGCTTCGAGAAACTTCTCTGATGTAGTTTCCGAAAGATCCTCTGCTAACATTGATTCCAGCACATCTGTTTCCACAGCTCCCGACTAACCCATTTTTCCTAAGCATTTCTGTCATCGTGGTCAGCCGACAATTTCCTTCTCAAATAATGAGGCAAACATTCTTTCTTCAGACCTACAATTTGTGCTTGTTGGAAAATTTCCTTTTTGCAGACCATCTTTGAAATTCTTAAGACATGCTCTTGAAGCCATTGGATTTTCGGGTTTCAATATTGGTCTATTAAACTCGTCGAACGTTGTTTTCCGCCTTTCCTCTGAGGATGACTACTTTAGACTATGGGCAAGGCGTTTTTGGTTTTTTTGGGGGCTGCTCTATGAGGGTGATTAAATGGAAACTGGATTTCGACCCCTCTGCTGAACCTCCCATTGTCCCAACGTGGATAGATTTCCCTGGACTCCCGCTTCACTTGTTTAAACAAAAATCCCTTTTCCCGATTTCCATGCTTATTGGAAATCCTCTTAAACTTGATTCGGCAATGAGGACTCTTTCTAGACCATCATTTTCTAGGATTTGTGCTGAAATAGATGTCTCTAAGGAACTTCCGCCTCAAATTTGGATTCAAAATGGTGAATTTGGTTTCTTCCAGGACATTGTCTATGAAAGAATTCCTGACTACTGCTCTTCTTTCCTTATGCTTGGGCATGATACGAAAGAATGTGGATATAAAAACACACGATCTAAGACCAAAACTATTTCCTGGGTTGAAAAAAGAAGGAAGGGTCCTAGAGTTGATGAGGCCAATGTCTTTCATGCAGTTAATGTTGGCTCTACTACTACTGGAGAGCAGATAAATGACTCGAAAAAAGAAATCATGGTTTATGCTCAGCCTTCTCAATCTAATTTCCAAGCTCCTGATATGTAAACATTTATTGATTCTATGACTACGAATCCGGGTGACACCACCATTCCTTCTCCCTTGGTGGAGGAGCAAAGGAAATGTACTGTATCACAGGATTCAAGAGATAAGGAGCAAGGTGAACTTTCTGATTCTAGTGAATCCTTGCTTGAAATTGATGATCACACTAATCAAATTGAGGAGGATTTCTTAAAATCAAGTGCTAGGAAAGGAAAAAATCCAATGGTGGATGCTGATGGTTTTATCACCCCAAATTTTAGAAAAAAAGGAAGCACAAAGATTATTCTCATATTGAAAGAACAATAGTCACAAGATCTCTTGATCCCACTAGGAAGGAGTTTCCACCACTCCCAACTGTGACTGAACAACCAAATTCTGACACTAAACTACCTGAGGAGGACTCTGAATCTGATGAGGATAATGATGAAAGAAAACAAAACCCTGTGTATAGAGATGCCTACTGCATTGAGGAGGATGTGGGGGATGCAGTTGGTGCCTGGATGGATGAACAAGATGCAATCACATTTCAGAAATTCACGGACAGGCTTGTCACCACTGAGGAATAACTTGACATTAGAAAGTGTGTGTTCATTATGATGGTAGAAGAATATAAAAGAAATCCTGATTTTGACTTCAAGGCCATTCCGTGGGAGTGAGTTTATTTCTGCTCTATTATTCATGTCACCCGTTTCAGTTTTGATCGTGCTTTGCTATCTTTTTTGGAAAGATTTGGTCCCTCTAATTTTTCTGAATGTTTCTGATTCAATTTTCATCCACCAACATAGTACAAGATCTTTCCATTTAGGTTGTTCTGTTTTTGTTTGTCATTGGACTTCTCTGTTCGGGAATCATGGAGGGTTCATCCGTGTAAGCATTTGTTACAACAGTGAGTGCTTGCATCATGAGTTTCATTGTTTTTTCTGGAGGGTTTTTGAATTTCAAGAATGGATGGGCTGGATATGAACCTCCCAACTAGTTCTTACCTGGGATTTCCTGCCCTTTATGATTGATGCTCCTGACGGTCTGCTTTCATGATGCCCTGGACAGCTTTGAGGAATGGGAGGGCTTGGCATGATCGACTAGCTCTTGTACAGACTTCATGGATGGCATTTTCTACTTTGTATAACCTCTGAGGATGGGATAATCTTGATGTTTCCCTTTTTGTGTTTTTTCTATATGAATAATGGAAGGTGTTGTTGCAATGTATTGAACTGCGTGACCTCCTTTTGTTGCAATACTGGAAGGAGATGTTTCAATGCTGGAATCTTGCACTGCATGATCTCCTTAGGGAAGGTGATGTTGCATTTCTGGTATCCTACTGGTATGACCCCCGTTTTCTCTACGCTAGAATCTTGCACTGCATCTTGTGATTATATTGGAAGGTGATGTTGCAATGCTGGTCAACACTCTCAACAGATTTTTGGTCCAAACTTTTACTTGTTTTCATCTCTAATTGGTTCTCTCAGTGCTCTAAGGACCATCTCAAGTTCCTTTCCCGCTTTCATTTTAGAATCAGACCTGTATACCAGCGTGAAGGATATGGATTGGGTTGATAGAGAAGCAATCAGCATTGGCCTCTCTTCAGACAATGGATTGATGGAAGCCCCATGGACAATACAGTCTTTGGATATCATAGAAGAGTTGATAGCAGGTTGTTTCGATCTTTTTTGATTCTTGAGATTTTTCTGGTTTTTCCTCAGTGTTTTCTGGTTTGTGACTCTCTCAATCCTTTCAGGTGTAAGTCTGTTACACCTCGTGTTTATACTGCCACTTTTGTTTTTTAATAAAGTCATTTGGGGCATGAATTGGGTGACCATTCATGTCACCACTTTTTTCAAATAATAATAATAATAATAATAAATGTCCCAATCTAATCTAAGTGGACCTAAAGGATCATATTTTATTCCTAAGGTTATTTTTGGTCGAATTATACTTATCCAATAGAATTAGGACATGTGTAGGGTAATAATAATTTCATTTTACCCTTAATTACCATATTTACTTTTAACCGTGATAAATAAAAGTAAAAAGTTACTATTCACCAAAAATTATTTTCATTTTATTGAACCAAATTTTACTTATTGATATAAATTTTGTCTCTCATACTTTTTAAATTCAACTCATAGAAGCGGTAAAATTAAGTTTTATGTAAATTTGCAGATACTCCTAGGAGGTGGGTAAAAGACGGTAAAAAGTTCAATAGATTTTTTTATTATAAACTGACTCCAATGAATTACATTGAACTTATATAGGTATTATGTATCTATTTTTACCTAAAATAAATTTAAATAAAATAAATAATTATTTAAATAAAAATTCGGTTTTAAGCTATAACTCAGTATTTTCACTATTCATCAAAAATTGAAAGTTTTCAGAAAAATACAAAAAAACACCCTAATCTAATTTCGATATTCCAAATCCAAAAATGAAGTCCATTTTGAAAGATAAAATTTATAAAATTTCAAAAAGTGGGTATTACTATTCATAACGGATAGTTTGATTGGTTGTGGTGTGTTAGAACTCGAAGTTGCATACAACACACGCTACTGTATTATTCAAAGAGAAGCGTACCATGGAAGCTTGAGGTGTCACATTCTCCCCTCCTTCAAATAATTTAGTCCTCGAAATTTCTAGAATATTACTGCATAAAAAGACTCGAGTAGTTCTTCATCATAAGTTCCTCGGGTTCCCACGTTGCCTCTTCCATCTTATGGTTTCTCAATAGAACTTTTACCAGAAAATTCGTCTGGTTTCTGAACACTTATTCTCTTGTATCAAGAACCTTAACAGGCTCTTCGCAATAAGACATATTGGGTTCCAGTTCTAATTCCTCATAGGTGAGTACATGCGTTGGGTCATGCATGTATTTTCTCAACAATGATACGTGGAACACATCGTGAACTTTGGAGAGACTTGGAGGCATTGAAAAATGGTAATCTAAAGCCCCAATTCATTCTATAATTTCTAAAGGTCCTTATTCATGCTCAAATTTACCCAAGAGATGAAGGTAGAACGGTCCTTGTATTTTAGCTTGGGTTGTTGAATCCTCAGACCTAAGAAGTAACCTATAGACACATACATTCTATGGAATGTTTTTGGATATTAAGTGGACAAATTTGGGTTGATTTTAGATGGGTTTAATTTAACACTAAAATTATTAAGTGAATTCAAATTATGATAAGGGTTTATCTTAGGTTATTATGAGGGGTGGATTGGATGCATTATTTTTCTTTTAAAAATATTTCAATTACTTATATTTGAGATGGGTTCATTTAAGGAGATCAAACAAAATCATCACTTACTATTTTAATGCCTACACACCCTAATACTAATCACCTATACACTTGAAGGATCAAAGTTTGGAGCACTCAAAGGTAAAGTTTCTTATTATCACTTGAAATGTGTGACCTTAAATTTAATAAGGATGAAGAAGTTTTAAAGTCATCAAATAAAAATCTCATTTAAAAGAAGTGATTATCCATTAATGGAGTGATAAATAAAATCCAATGCATACTCTTGCTACTCCCTTGGATCAACCCATAAGTGAGTTATCCCTCCATTTATTCTATGGTTTCAATGGAAGCGAAAAGTAGACTCATGAGGGAGGAATTGGAGAAGTAAAAAAAACAATGAAATAACAATCACTCTACCATTGGGTGATATCTCACAAGGTTTGGTATGAAAAAGTTCACACCTTGAGGCAAAGTTATCAAAGTGATAATAAGAATAATAGAAAAAGAGAAGATGAAGAACTTTTATAAAGAAACTAAGGTAAATCAAGGAACTTACAATTGAAGGAATGCGATTACAACATCAAATTGGCAGCATAACATTAAAACAAAACAAAACTCAAAAATGAAACACTCCTCCACCAACACTACCGTAAATAGAAATTTTTGGAGCTTTGGGTCGAGCCTCAAACAGTACAAAGCATAACACTTGATTATGGTAGGCCTAGGGTGGTGGAAAGCTTGTGGAACTTGAACTTTTCCACACTTGACCCGAGGTGGAATCCAACTTTCATTCACCGAACAGATGTGCTTGGAAGAACTTCTAGATGGCTAAATCAGAGTGGGACATAGAAGAAGAAAATGGATCCCCAGATGTCTTCTAACCTCCTGTAAAAGTTGGTCCCATTTGGAGTTGTGGATTCTGATATATGATTATATTGGTAGGATTTTTTTCTGGGCCGCAGAATCTGGCCCAGAATTTTATCTCCAAATTGGGCCGCCTTAATGACCACCATGGAGGAAGAATTAGCACTGGATCCTGAATAATTATTTGTTCCTATACATTTATTCTAGAATACCAAGATATTTGGGTTTCATTGGGCCTGTATGTTGGGCCCCACATTCTCATCAGTGGGCTAGTGTCCAATCTGACTTCTCCAGAATTGTTTCCTTTCATCACAAAATATCCCCATATTTTTCCATGAATTCTACATTGATCCCAGAATGAAACATGTTCATATTGAATTTTATATCAATTTCCCAAAATATAAAATTGAAATATGGATAATTATATTCCTTAAAATCATATGAATCATTAGGTAATTTAAATGATGTTAAAAAATGTACCACATAATAGTGCATTTTAAGAAGGAATTACAATCATAATGTCAAATGATGTTCAAAGTGTAAAATGCACTAAAATGGTGTTTATAAATAATAAATCACATGAATATTATATATATTAACAATGAATATTAGCCTCATTTAGTGGCTAATCACACTTCCAACTTGAGTTTTGCTAGTCCCGAGCAAAATATATCTCAATAATATGAAATTCGAATTCCCTTTTTCAAAAACATTTTAATACACAATGATCACCAAAAACCCTTATACCAACAAATCATGAAACCCATCAAAATATTTTAATACAAGATAGTTTTATGAGAATATCCCAATCCCAATCCCATTCCTTTGTTCAAATTCATTTCTATATTTCATCCAATATCAATTAAGTATGAGGATGTATTGTGCATCACAATAGACATGGGGGTTCATCTTTATTCATAGAGGAAATGAAAGAAGAGCTAGATTGAATCAAATTTAAATATTAAGATGATTATTTAATTTTTTAATTTTATTATTTTTTTTAATTTTTTTTTGTTTTTGCAATTTTACTATGGTAATTGAAATTGCACTCAAAAGAGTTAACCCCTATAGCGAGACTTTGCCGATGACTCCCAGGCTCAAAGACCTTAGGGAACCAAGTGAAACCCACATACTAGAGCATCATCTCAAGTTAACTCAGTTAAAAAAAATTCAAATTAGTAAAAATAGAGATAAAATTACTAACTCTGGGCCAGAAAACTATGGAGTCACAATCCCCAAGTGCCAAAAGCCACACATTAGGTCATTTCATTGCTCTACGTGCAAATTTTTTGTTTTTTTAATTTTTTTATTGAATAATCATATTAAAACTAAAATTATCACCAAACCTATGCTATTTATTTGGGGGACCCCATGAACTCAAACTAATACTCCACTATCCAAAGGAAGTGCATTGTGATCTTTTTTTATTTGGATGAAAATATAAACGATGAAATATTACATTGGACAGCCACACTTTCCAAAATCTATGCTCATGAAATTATACAAGGATTAAAATTAGAATCAGGGTATGCTAAATTATTTGATATTCAGTTTCAAAGTGTGAAATGTGTATTACCATGTTCAAAGTTAAATGAATTTTTCCTTCCATTTACAATTTTTTTCTTCAAATCATTAATTTTTTTTGACACAAAAGAATTTTTTCTTTTATCTCCCCCCCAAAATAAAATAACACTGTCCCCAGTGTTTGAAGAAATAAAAATTTAGAAGGAGTAGAGGCAGATAAGGGAAGTTCAAAAAGGAAATTGAAATATGAGGATCATGGAATGAAGTCACATGGTGGTTGAAGTTGAAATTCTTGCTGCTCCAATTTAGTCCCTTGATCTCGATGTCACTCTGAGAATTCCCTAGTGAAAAAAACTATATATATATATATATATTTATATAATAAAGAAACTAATATATAAGTATATATATAAAAATTATAGAATAAGGAAGCACAAAAAGCCATAGGTCAGTGGTAAGCGCGCGCCCCTGTCTCCCTTCAGTCCTGGGTTCGATTCCCCGTGACTTCACCGGTTGTGATGGGGTTTGACCCACGACCTATGAAGTGTTATTTTTATTTATTTATTAATATATATATATATATATATATATTTTATGTTTATTTTAACCTACAAACACATAAAAATAAAATAAAATAAACTGATGATACATTTTCTTCTTTTTAAATTTCTGGGTAAGGTATTACTCAAGGATCACACCACATGACACAGATGAATATGTCGCTCCCCTTTCGTACCCATCCATACTCATAATAGAAGAACAGGTAAAAAAAAATATTTTTTATTTTTAAATATCAAAATGATTCATTAATCCTATTTAAAATATAAAGTTGATTAAAACAAAAAAATGATTGGAAACTTGAAAACCATGGGTTGCCTCCCATGCAACGCTTTGTTTAACATCGTTAGCTCGACTTGGACCCCTAATTGATTAATTATTTTTGTAATATAAGGTAGGTTCAAACAATTATTCATCAACTTGATGTTTTTTGGAATGGTTTGACTCTATTACCATTAACTTTAAAGGTTTAACCATTGGTGGCATCTTGAATTTCTACAGCTCCATGGGGGTACACCTTATGCACTATGTATGGACCTGACCATATCGACCTCAACTTTCCCGGGTGTAAATGAAGTTTAGAACTATACAAAAGAATAGGTTTACCTAGTACAATGTGTTTGGTTTTAAGATTTTGAGATTGGTAGGCTTGTACTTTAGCTTCATTGATCCTTGAATTTTCATAAGCCTCTATCCTAAGTTCCTCAAGTTCATTGAGATCTAATTTTCTTTTTGTTTCGGCCAATGAGAGGTCATAATTCATTTTATTAATTGCCCAAAAAGCCTTATGTTCAATCTCCACTAGAAAATGACATGATTTACCATAAACCAACCTATATGGGGACATTCCTAAAATGTTTTTATATGCAGTTCGATAGGCCCAAAGAGCATCTAAGAGTTTGCTTGACTGATATTTCCTAGATGGTTTAATAGTTTTCTCAAGAATTTGTTTGATTTCTCGATTGGCTTACTCAGCTTGACCATTGGTCTATGGGTGGTAAGCTTTGGAAACTTTGTGAGAAATTCCAAACTTTTCCATGAGTGATGTGAATGGAAGATTGCAAAAATGAGTTCTGTGATCACTAATGATAGCCCTAGGAATTCCAAATCTAGAGAAGATGTTTTATTTTAAGAATCTAATCACAGTTTGATGATCATTGGATTTTGTGGGAATGGACTCAACCCATTTTGATACATAATCAATAGTTAAGGGAATTTAAATATATCCCCTAGAGTTTGGGAAGGGACCCATGAAATCAATTCCCCAACAGTCAAATATTTCAACCACTAAGATGGGAGTGAGTGGCATTTGATTCCTTTTTTGGGATGGACCCTACTTATTGACACCTAGGACAACTTTGAAAAAATGTGTAGGAGTCCCTTGAGAGGGTGGGCCATAAAAGACCACACTGAAGAATCTTAGAAGAAGTTTTTTAGAGTAAAAGTGACCTCCACATGCCTCACAATGACAGAATTTAAGGATGGACTCTTGTTCAGATTCTGGGACACACCTCATAATGACTTGTTTAGGGCAGAACTTATAGAGGTATGAATCATCAAACACATAGTTTCTAACATCAGAAAGTAATTTACTTCGAGCTTGAGTCCCTATGAATTTTGGAATGACTCCTGTAACTAAGAAATTGTCTATGTCAACCTTGGATTTATCAACTTCAATCCCCCTACCTAAGACCAGATGTCCTAGAACTAGTCCCTCTTTAACCATGAAATGGAATTTTTCCCAGTTTAGGACCAGATTATTTTCTTCACATCTTGACAAGACTCTATCCACATTCCTCAGACATCCCTAAAATGTATCCCCAAACATAGAGAAGTAATCCATGAAGACCTCAAGAAAATCCCCTACTATGTCTGAGAATATTCCCATCATGCACTGCTGGAAGGTTCCAGGGACATTGCATAACCCGAAGGGCATGTGTTTGAGAGAAAAGGTGCCGAATGGACATGTAAATGTAGTCTTCCCTTGATCCTCTAGGGAGACCTAAATTTGATTATACCCCGAGTACCCACCTAAGAAACAGTAGAAGGCACGACCTTCCACCCTCTCAAGGACTTGGTCAATGAATAGTAAGGGGAAATGGTCCTTCTTGGTGAATGAGTTTATCTTCCTATAGTCAATGCAGACCCTCCATCCACTACTCACCCTAGTTGGAAAAATCTCTCCATCCTCATTGGTTATCATTGTGATTCCAGCCTTTTTTGGAACCACTTAGATTGGGCTCACCCACTCACTCTCAGCTATGGGATAGATGATACCAGCTTTTAACAATTTCAGAAGTTCTTTTCTCACTCCTTCCATGAGATTAGGATTGAGTCACCATTGAGGTTGACGATATGGATTTGAATCAGATTCCAGAACAATCCCATGAGTCCTGATAAGTGGGCTAATCCCAGGAATATCAGACAGGGTCTAACCAATGAATTTCTTATATTTCCTAAGGAAATCTTGAAGCATCATCTCATGATTGGATTCAAGATAAGAATAAATTACAATAGGATGTGTTTGATTGTCCCCTAAGAAGGCATACTTGAGTGTAGTAGAAAGTTCCTTTAATTCAAGATCATGTTGGTTCAGAATTTCCGAAGAAGATTGGGACATTGGATCAAGATCAATTTTATTTCCTAAAGTTTTAGATAGGATTGATTCGCCACATGTAGAAGTTTCAGCTACTAGATTGGCTTGATCAGATTTAGGTAAGGAAGTTGTAGTGGTCTCCATGAAAGTGGTTTCCTGAAAGGTTTCACTAATTGTTATACCTAAGACTTCATCATAAGAGAAATTTGAAAATGATTCAATCTAAGGAGATAAAATTACTTCATGTGAACAAAGGAAATCAATCTCATCTTGACTTAAACATCCATCAAATATTTCTTGATGTTCTATGGATTCATTATCAATGCTTCCTATCATGTTTACTTCATGAATGTCCTCATTATCCCCTATTTGCGAGCTTGCATTGTAGATGTTCAAGTCTAGACTCATTTTACCAAAGGTGATGGTCATGTTCCCATTTCGGACTCAGATAACATAGTTGATTGCTGCAAGGAAGGGACGACCAAGGATGATTGGGGTTTATTCCTTATTTCCTAAATATGGATGGTTGTCAAGGACAATGAAGTCAGCAGGGTAGATGAAGTTTTCAACCTTTACTAGAACGTTTTTTAAAATCCCCTTTGGAACCCTAATGCTACGATCAAAAAGTTGAAGTGTGACATATGTGGGTTGGAGCTCTTCTAGGACTAACTAGTAGTACACAACATAAGGGATGAGATTGACACCAGCACCTAGGTCACAAAAGGCCTTGACAACTTTGCTCTCTCCTAGTTCAACATTGATGTAAGGGAAACCCGGGTCTTTCAACTTAAAAGGAATGGTCCCTTGAATGGTGGTACTCACATTATTAGCCAAAAGACTTGGTTTTTATGTGAAAATTTTCTTTTAAAAGTGCACAATTCCTTAAGGTATTTTGAGTAGGTAGTTATGGTTTGGATGGAATCGAGAAGGGGGATGTTCAAATTGACTTGTGAGAAGATTTCCCTCAATGTTTCACTCAATTAAGGCTTGGTTTTCCCCCTCATGCGTTGAGGAAATGGTACAGGTTGTGGGGTTGTTTGTTGAAGAGTTTTTTCTTTGACAAAGTTATTGTGTTTTTTAGTTTGATCATTTGGTTCATTTGAATTTTCATCCAAGTTTGAATCTTCAGGTGGGTTCTGAATTAGTTGTTCATGTTTCTCAATTGATTTCCCACTTCTTAAAACAGTCACAACCTTTAGTTGTTCATGAGTTGTTTGAGTACAACTTGACTCTCCCCTTGAAGTTGAGGATGGAACTGCCTGAGTAGGAATGGGTGCCTTTCCATTTTTGATGGTTTTAAGTTCTTATTTAAGAGAAGAGACTTCCGAGTTCATCCTTTCCATTTGTTTGCAAAGTTTTTCTAGTAGGATTTGTGGAACAGTTTGGGTTGGTGCTTGAGAAGATTGGTTTATCCTGGGGGGATATTTTGGAGGTGGGATGGTTTTTTGAAAATGGACCGGTGGATGTTGGTATTGGATAGGTTGGGTTTGGAACTGGTTTTGGGTTTGGTAGTTCTAATGTGGGTAAGGATTTTGTCCTTGTGGTTGGCTAGGTTGTTGGTTATCTTTCCAGCGGAAGCCTGGGTGGTCATTATACCTTGGGTTGAAGTTTTTTTTGGTATTAAGGATTTTGAAAGTTCAAAGAATTTACTTCCACTGGGGGTCCTCCTAAAATAACATCCTTGATGGATGGAAATGTTGGGCAGTTGTCGGTCTTATGGTCATGATTTTCACAAATTGTGCAAACAGGGTCTACAGTTTAGATTTCATGGACTTTCCTAAGGTCTATCTCTTCAACCTTCTTAGAGAGTGCTGCAAGTTTATCCCTAAGGCTTTCCTATTTTCTAAGTTTATGAATTCCAATAGTTCTTTGTGGCTTTTCATAATAAGGTAAAGTTCCCTATGTTTGGTTTTGTTTAGCAAGGCTTTCTAGATACTCATAAGCATCATTTGGGGCTTTGTTTTTAAAATTTCCATTACACATCATGTCAATGAATTGTTTGTTCCCCTGACCCAACCCTTTATAGAATATTCTCACTTGTTATGGAAAAGAAAAACCATGGTGTGGAACCATGTTTAGAGTTTCCTTGAACCTCTCTCATGTTTCAAAGAATGACTCTCCCGGTTTTTCAAAACAGTTTTGGATGCTCTTTTTAAGTGAAATTGTTTTGTGGTGGGGAAAGTATTTTTTGTAGAATTCTATTTGTAGTTGGTCTCAAGAGTTGATGGATGATGGTCTCAAACTGTTTAGCCAATTTTTAGCTCGATACTTTAAATAAAAAGGAAATAACCTCATCTTAGCTGATTCTAGTTGATGTGGGGGACATATGGTTTCTACAATGTCATTGAACTCCTTGATGTGAAGGTAGGGCATCTCGGACTCCATTCCATGGAATGTGGGAAGGTGGTTTAGGACATGGGGTTTAAAGATGTAGTTGGAATCTCCTAGGGAATTGTGTCTAATGCATGAGGGGGCATTGGTCTAGGAAGGTGTGAGGTAGTCATTCATGGTTTGATCAACTGCATTCCCCAAGTTTGGGGCTGCCTCATTTGGGTTTCCATTTTGGTTTCCACCCGGGTTTATGAGTTGGTTTATTTGAAGACCTTCCATTAAAATGGGCTCAATTTTGGACTCTGGAGTATTAGGAAGATTAGGATCTAATTGAAAGATTTCCCTTGGTTTACTTGACTCCCCAACCTCAGGACTATCCACCCTAACTAGGCGGTTTGATTTATCGCAAGTGTAGGCGGACATGCGCCAAAAGAAAAAAAAATGAGAAAGGGACAAGATAAGAGAATTTGGATGAGAAAAGAAGAAATGGGGGAGAATAGAATGGGTGTTTAGATAAATTACCTAGGTCCCTAGAAACGATGCCAAAAATTGATTCACGCTCAAATTTACCCAAGAGATAAAGGTAGAATGGTCCTTGTAGTTTAGCTTGGGTTTTCGAATCCTCCGAGTCCTAAGAAGTAACCTATGGACACGTACATTCTATGGAATATTTTTATATATTAAGTGGAAAACTTTGGGTTTATTTTAGATGGGTTTAAGTTAATACTAAAAGTCTTAAGTGAATTCAAATTATGAGAAGGGTTGATCCTAGGTTATTACGAGGGGTGGATTGGATGAATTCTTTTTCTTTTAAAAATATTTCAATTTATTATATTTGAGATGGGTTCATTTAAGGAGATAAAAAAAATCATCACTTAATGGTTTAATACCTACACACCCTAATACTAATCACCTATACACTTGAAGGATCAAATTTTTGAGCACTCTAAGGTAAAGGTTCTTATTAGCACTTGAAATGTGTGACCTTAAATTCAATAAGGATGAAGAAGTTTTAAAGTCATCAAATAAAAATATCATTTAAAATAAGTGATTATCCATTAATGGAGTGAGAAATAACATCCAATGCAGCCCCTTTCTACTCCCTTGGATCAAACCATAAGTGGGTTATCCCTCCATTGATTCTATGGTTTCAAAGGAAGCGGAAAGTAGACTCATGAGGGAGGAATTGGAGAAGTAAAAAAAAATGAAATAACAATCACTCCACCATTGTGTGATATATCACAAGGTTTGGTATGAACAAGTTCACACCTTGAGGCAACAGTATCAAATTAATATTAAGAATAATAGAAAAATAGAATATGAATAACTTTTATAAAGAAATTAAGGTAAATCAAGGAACTTACAATTGAAGGAATGCAATTACAACATCAAATTGGCAGCATAACATTAAAACAAAACAAAGCTCAAAGATAAAAAACTCCTCCACCACCACTGCCTTAAATAGGAATTTTGGGAGCCTTGGATTGAGCCTCCAACAGTACAAAGCATCCCACTTGTTATGGTAGGCATAGGGTGGTGGAAAGCTTGTGGAACTTGGACTTTTCCACACTTGACCCGAGGTGGCAACCACCTTTTATACACCGAACATACATGCTTGGAAGACCTTCTATATGGCATAATAAGAGGAGGCCATAAAAGAATAAAATGGATCCCCGGATGTCTTCTAGCCTCCTGTCAAATTTGGGCCCATTTGGAGTTTTGGATTCCGAGATATGGTCATATTGGTAGGATTTGTTTCTGGGATGCAGAATCTGGCCCAAACTTTTATCTCCAAATTGGGATGCCTTAATGACCACCATGGAGGCATAATTAGAAAGGGATCTTGAAGAATTATTTGTTTATATATATTTATTATATAATTACAAGATATTTGGGCTTCATTGGTTCTTTATGGTGGGGCCCACATTCTCATCAGTGGGATGGTGTCCAATCTGACTTCTCCAGAATTGTTTCTTTCATCACAAAATATCCCCACCTTTTTCCATGAATTCTACATTGATCCCTGAATTAAACATGTTCATATTAAAGTGTAGATAAATTTAACAAAATATCAAATTGAAAATGGATAATTACATTCCTTAAAATCAGATGAATCATTGGGTACTTTAAATGATGTTAAAAAATGTACCACATAATAGTGCATTTTAAGAAGGAATTACAATCATAATGTGAAATGATGTTAAAAGTGTAAAATGCACTAAAATTATGTTTTTAACTAATAAATCACATGAATATTATATAAATTAACATTTAATATTAGCCTCATTTAGTGGATAATCAGGTCTGATGTATTTGGGACTCAATTTACCCTTCTTAACGAAACGTATAACACCCTTCATAGAGATACCTTCAAGAAAGCATGATCTCCTACCTGAAATTCTAAATCATTCCTTTGGTTATCAGCATAGCTCTTATGTATACTTTGAGATACCTTGATGTGGTTTTTTATTACCTTCAACTTTTCCATCGTTTCCTCTACAAGTTCTGGGCCTACGAGTTTTATTTCACCAACATCATCCCAACAGGTTGGTGTGCGACATCTCTTTCCGTATAACGCTTCATATGGTGCCATCAGAATACTTGAATGGAAGCTATTGTTATAGGAAAATTATACCAAAGGTTAATATTGATCCCACATACCTTTAAAGTCAAGTGAGCATGATCCCAACTTGTCTTCTAATGTTTGAATAGTCCGTTCTGATTATCCATTAGTTTGGGGGTGGTAGGCAGTGCTCAAACAAAGTTCAGTATCCAGGGATTTCTGAAGACTTTTCTAGAATCTTGATGTAAAATGGGGATCATGATCAGAAACAATAAATAGTGGTACTCTATGAAGTCTTAAAATTTCATTAATATATAGTCTTGCTAAACGTTCTAGTGGTAAATATTCCCTTATAGAAAGAAAATGTGCTGACTTGGTAAGATGATCAACAATGACCCATATTGCATCGTTCCTTCTAGGAGTCTTTGATAGTCCCATGAAAAAGTCCATCATAATATTATCTCATTTCCACTCAGGTATGTGAATAGGTTTAATGAATCATCAAGGCTGTTTCCATCCAGCTTTCACTTGTTGACAAATTATACATCTTGACACAAAATTAGCAATCTCCCTCTTCAGGTTTCCACACAAAAAATGTTCCTTCAAATATATATACATATTGGTGATACCAGGGTGTATAAAGAAATTGGAACTATGAAAATCATCTAACAATTCCCTTTTTAGATTAGGTATATTGGGAACACAAAGTCTCTTCCCAAATTTCAAAAGTCTATCTTCATACACAATGTCACTCAATCTCCCATCATTCACAGCTTTAATCTTCTTTTGAAACTCTTCATCATCGATCTAAGAACTCTTTATCCATTCTAGTAAATATGGTTTTGAAACCATTTGAAAGAGTATTGATGTTTCACCTTCCATGGTGATTCCCATATCCATCTTTACTAGATCCATGTATATAAGATCCTTTTCAACTCTCATCTTGTTCAAAACTCCATGATCCTTTCTACGCAAAGCATCCGCCACCTTATTTTCCTTCCCCGGATGGTAGTGTATAGCGCAATCATAATCCTTGAGTAGTTCAAACCATATCCTTTGCCTCATGTTGAGTTCTTTATGTGAGAAAATATACTTTTAACTCTTATGATCAGTATATATCTCACATTTTTCACCATAGAGATAGTGTCTCCAAATATTCAAAGAAAATATTACAGATGTTAACTCAAGATCATGAGTAGGATAGTTTTTCTCATGAATTTTTAGCTATCGTGATGCATGGGAAATAACCCTATTATTCTGCATAAGGACACAACCAAGTCTTTTCTTTGAAACATCACTATAAATAACAAACCCATCATTCCCTAATGGTAGAGTCAAGATAGAAGCATTGACTAATCTTCTCTTCAATTCTTCAAAACATTATTCACACTCTTTTTTCCAAACAAATTTAATCCCTTTTCGTGTGATCTTTTTTTAATGGGTTAGCCAACTGGGCAAAATTATGGACGAAATGTCGATAATAACCTGCTAAACTAATAAAACTGTGTACCTCAATTATAATCGTCGGTGCTGGACATTCTTGGATTGCCTTGTTCTTAGAAGGATCAACAAATATTCCATCCTTAGAGACAATATGGTCAAGAAAAGAAATATCCTGAAGCCAGAATTCACACTTGCTAAACTTCCCATATAATTCGTGTCTTCTAAGAGTCTTCAGGATAATGCACAAGTGATTTTCATGATCTTCGTAGCTTTTGGATTATACCAAGATATCATCAATAAATACCACTACAAAGTCATCCAAATATTCCTTGAAAAATATATTCATTAGATCTATGAAGATAGAGGGTGCATTAGTCAATCCAAAAGGCATTACTGTAAACTCATAATGCCTGTACCTGGTTCAAAATGCTGTCTTCAGAATGTCTTCCTTCTTCACGCACAACTGATGGTATCCAGATCGAAGGTCAATATTTGAAAAGTATTGAGCTCCATGCAGTTGGTCAAATAAATCATCAATGCGAGGTAGGGGATACTTGTTCTTTATTGTTATAGTATTGATCTCCCTATAGTCAATGCACAACCTCATAGATCCATCTTTCTTTTTAACAAAAAGGATAGGGGCTCCCCATGGAGAAACACTAGGGTGATTAAATCCCTTATTACTAAATTCATCTAGTTGTTTCTTTAGTTCCACTAATTCCACAGTGTCCATTCTTTAAGGGGTCTTCAATATGGGCCTTGATCTAGGAATTAAATCAATGGAAAACTCAATTTATCATTCTGGATGATGTCCAGGTAAATCCTCTAGAAATACATCAACATATTTTTTCACAATAGGTACATCCTCTATTTGAACATTCCTTTACTCACCCATAGTTATTTCATTCTCTTCATCCCCAATAATTGAATTTAGTTGAGCTACTGGGGGTGGATCTAGATAAGAATTAGGCGATGAAAATTTTTCTCTAAAGATAAGGTGTTCTTTATCATCGTCATAAAAAATAGTAATCTCCTTATTATTACAATAAATTTTTGCATCATGGTCCGAAAGCAAATCCATACCGAGGATTATATCAAATTCAATCATGGGTATGACGATGAGATTAACAGATAAAGAATATTTATATTCCCTAATGGGAACTGATTCAAAAAACTTTGTAGCAATTATACTTCCCTTAGGTGTTTTTAAAGGAAACTACCTTGTTAAATCAAATTGGAAATATCTAATTTTCTTAGAAAACTAGGAAGATATGAAACAATGTGGTGATCAAGAATCAAATAAAGCATTGGCTAAACTTGAAGAAACCATTAAATTACCTACCACCATGTCTTTCAGAGCTTTAACCTAAGTAGTAGTGATAGAATAATCTTGGCCTTGATCCCTTGGACTTTTCTGAGGTAAGTTCCCATGATTCTTAGGAAATTCATTTTGCATAATTCCCCCTTTCTTTACAATTGTAGCATTCAATATCGACATCCTCTTTCTTCCCCTTGCAATCACAATCTTGGTGGCCTTTTTCACCACACTTGTAATAGACTCCCATTCCATTTAGGCAAGTACCAGGGTGTTTCTTCCCACATTTACTATAGGATGTATATTCAACTTTTCCCTTCTTCCCCTTATTTACATTTCCAGAGTGTTCAGAAGATCTCTTCTTCTCTTGTTTTTATTTAAAGTTGTAAGACTTAGAGAATTCTTTTTCTATCTTGATAGCACATGAGACAATATCCTCATACGATGAGAAAGATTATGAGACTAATGCTCGATGGAGAAATGGTTTTAACCCATCAAAGACAAAATCAATCTTACTTCTTGGGTTACATATATAATTTGTAACATGCCTCGCTAACCTTGTAAAGTTAGCTTCATACTTTGCGACATTATCATCCTCCTTTTGCCTCAGACTTAGAAATTTCCTTTCCATATATGCTCAATGGTCATGAGGAAAGTATTTTTCTATGAAAATTTCTTTAAACTCCCTCCATTCCATATTTGATACTTCATCATATTCCTTTGTGTTTTGAATCAATGACCACCATTGGTCAGCATCTCCAGTGAGGCGGTAAACTTCCATGACAACTTTTTCCCTTTCGCTACTCCCCAAGGTGTGGAATATTTTCTCTAAGGAATTTATACATTTCTCAGCTACTAGTCTATTTGTACCCCCATTTAATGTTGGTGGTTGTTACCTCATGAAGCGATCTAACATTGACCCTCCACACTGCGGATAAGGGTGCTCCATATGGGTAAGGTTATTATTCATAACCTGAGTGAGTTGTCCCAGTATGGTGATTAGCTGATCAGTCCCAATTGCATCACCAGCTCCACTATAATTATCTTGAGAAGGAGGGAAATCCCTACATGGAGTGCATGCATTTATATGGTTTCCATTCCTTCCACTAGGCACCATTTCTAAACAATGGTATAAACTAGATTAGTTTATGAATCGAAATACATAATTCCAAACTTGTAAAACACTTAACATAAATTGAACAGTTTATGGATATAATCCATAATCATAAACATGTTTTTTTGTGGAGGAATATACTCATAAAACCTTCATAATGGTTTGTAAATAAAATGAGAATTATCCTAAGCATATCCTCCAGGAGTGTCATAAACAAGAGTGCAGCAAGGCCCATTTTCATGCACTAGTTCCCATTTGAGTCTAGATCAAAGCGGTGTTTTCAGGTTTTACCCCTAGGTACATCTATTCCAGAGCTGCCTCTACCTACTCGTATCCAAACAGGGATGTATTTCTTAGAAAACTCACAAAATCTCTACAATACCAAAATTCTAGGAAGTTCTTCTATACTAATCCTCAAAGTCTATCTTAGGGCTATGTGCTCTAATCAGAGTTTATCTAAATCTAGATTCCAAGGTTTGTACTAAACTTCATCTGATACCAACTGTAACACCCCGACCCTAGTTACCCTGAGTCGATGCATCATTACATAACATTGGCATGATCACAAAAGATCAAGTCTTGAAAGACCGATTAGTTTAGTAGCCTTGTAAGTACTAGATACATTCATAAGGTTTACATTACATCATAAAATGAAAAACTACAACAACATTGTTTCCATAGAACACACTCATATCCCCTCAGACTATCCCAGCAGGTCAGTCATAAAATACTTCTTCACATCCTGGGAAAAATAAAACATAGAAAGGGGTGATCTCATATGCTCAGTAAGGATAACAATATATTGGAAACTTTCATAAATAAGTATAAACATTTAAGGCAATGTATAAGACTAAAACAAAAGCCTTTTAAACTTTATCTTCAGCATAATATGGCAAAGATAAAATCAAATAATTCCATTTACTTACTCACATAGATATTCTACTAGTCGAATAATCACATGCAATATCAATATCCACTTTCATAATGATGGAATGCATAATGCCAGAATTTCATAATCACCAAGTCAAGGCCTTGTGCCAAGACTACAAATAGGATTTTTTTAAGGACTTATGCCAAGACACTAGTTTGTCTCATGAGACCTACCGATGAATCAAGGAGCTATAACGATCTCCACCCGTCACTTACTATGTCCAATACATTCCTCATATGAAAAGGTTTAAACATAACATAAACATTTGTATTAAAACTAGCATACGAAATGTCAATACTTTATCCATAAACCATGAATGGTGTAAAAATAACACATCCATAGTCAAACATATCACAAAACCTTAAATACAATATGGAAGTTTTGTATCATAATAAATCAACTTCAATAAGCTTAAAATCCATCAAAGGATGTTGACATAGATGAAATAACAACCTTTTTTATAGAAATATCTCTTTCTATTTTGAAATAATTTAAGAAAAAATTTATTTTGAAAATATTCTTATAACTCTGTAAGGGAAGCTTGAACAATGTTATAATGGAAAAAAATAGCCACATCCGTCGTATAATTTAAAAAAAAGACATTCTTACCTTAATTTTGTTGAAAAGGTTAAAATATACCTTGTTTGGAAAACGATGGAAAGATTACTTTCAAACCATTTCATAAAAAGTCAAACAAGGGTATAAATTACTTTAACCCATATTATAGTAAAAATTAAAAATGTTTTGGAATACATTTTTAAGAAACATGGATGTGGATGATAAAGAGGTCCCAGTAGATACTTATATAAAAACAACCTCAGATAATAAAGAGATTGTGAAATTAACCCTTAACTTGTACTTTTCCTTGGTCGAGGGTAGGTTAGCCTCATGTATAATGGTGAAATAATTGTTATTAAATTATAAAAGAACCATAAAAATTAATATGATATCATATATGATCTTTTAATATTTCTTTGTTAATAATATTTTAGTATTATCATCATTTCGGGTGTTAAATGATTTGTTTTCCTTTATAAGATTTATTATGTAAGTAATGTTTGTTCTGGATAGGATGTATATTATTCATATTCAGAATGATATTAAGTGTTTAAACATTATTTTTAATCATCTAATGAAAATTAGTCTTGAATGGATACTATGGGGAATGAATCTCATCGCGTTCGTGGAGACGGTAATCCGTACGTACGCACGAGCGACAATATCATTATTTTGATATTAAAATAATATATAATTGGATGGTATATCATATATACAGGATCATTATCATGTTATATTTATTATTAAAATCAATTACACATCATTATTATACCCATCCAAATAATAATGTGTTGAATAACAATTACACCACGACGTGGAGACGGTAAGCCGTACATACACACGTATGGTGACATGTCATTCAAAGGATGGATAGAATAATGAATATGGTTGTACCATATTTATAATAACATCATATTATATAGAAGATACTGAATTTATTATTTTATAATGTAAATAACAAAGAAAGAGTAAGTGGAAGAAGAAAGGAATTTGAAAGAAGTGATGAAATATTTACCTCTTCTTTGGGTTCTTCCTTTTGATTTGATCAAAATGGATCCTTAGGTTGGCTTTATGATAAAAATGAGGCTTCTAGGATAAATTTATGATAGTTGGGAGGATATTTGGGTAGGTTTTGGCCGAGAAAAATGGCTTTTAAGGTGTGAATTTGAGAGAAGGAGAAGTGACCTTTTATAAGAGGGGTGAGGGGCACCTTAGGAAAAGCTAGAAATGTTATTTTATAATAAAATAAATTTCGGTTTCTAATGGCTCCAAATTGGATTATTTAAAGGAAAAGGTGGGTATGGGTCGAAAACCACTCAAACAATAGGTTTTAGACAGGTTGGGGTCACTATATTAACCTTATCTTTTAGATTTAACTCTTAGTTAAATAGTTTGACATTTACCATGTCTCTTTGTATTTTTATATTATATGGTTAATAAACTTACTATATACTTCCAAGCAAACCCCAAGTGGTTAATTAATGATACACCTATCATTATATAAGTCTTTTGTCTGAACCTTATATTTTTAGGAATATAATATCAATTAATAATATAATATTTATTTGAAAAACCCTTTTATGTCAATTTTGACACTATTTGGTATTTTGTTTTTTCTAAATTCATAACAGCATTATTACTTCAAAAAAGGTTCATCTAACCAACCCTAACATGTCATATTAAACTATAAAATTATTTTAATTCATAAAAAGTCTCAAATTACATTTATTTGGAAATTTATAATATCAATTATTTTAATATTTCATTAATTAGGTAATTACTGCATCATCATTGTGTCATAAATAAATTTAATTATTTAATTTTGAAAAATATAAATAAAATACCATTATGTAGGAAATATTTTTATCTTTCTAATTAATATTTATTTTCTAATTTATCTTATGTATAACTTTATATTAAAAATGTTTTAGTTATTAAACTTTGATTTTAACTCTTTTAACTCTTCTTTAAATAAAATAATAATAAATGTCCTAATCTAATCTAAGTGGACCTAAAGGATCATATTTTATTCCTAAGGTTTTTTTTGGTCGAATTATACTTATTAAATAGAATTAGGACATGTGTTAGGGTAATAATAATATCATTTCTACCCTTAATTACCCTATTTACTTTTAACAGTGGTAAATAAAAGTTAAAAGTCACTATTCACAAAAAATTATTTTCATCTTATTGAACCACAATTTAATTACTAATATCAACTGTGTCTCTCAGATTTTTGAAATTCAACTCACAGAAGTGGTAAAATTAAGTTTTATGTAAATTTGCAAATGCTCCTAGGAGGTGGGTAAATGATGGTAAAAAGTTCAATAATTTTTTTTTTATAAACTGACTCTGATGAATTATATTGAAATTATATAGGTATTATGTGTCTATTTTGACCTAAAATAAATTTAAATAAAATAAATAATTATTTAAATAAAAATTCGGTTTTAAATTATAACTCACTGTTTTTTTCACTATTCATCAAAAATTGAAAGTTTTCAGAAAAATACCAAAAATTCACCCTAAGCTAATTTCGATATTCTGAATCCAAAAATGAAGTCCATTTTGAATAAAATTTCAAAAAATGGGTATTACTATTCATAACATCTAGTTTGATTGGTTGTGGTGTGTTAGAACTCGAAGTTGCGTACAACACACTCTACTTTATTATTCAAAGAGAAACATACCGTGGAAGCTAGGGGTGTTATAGAGGAGAACCCCTATCCCTCGGTTAATGAATTATCTATTTTAAACTCTTTCAATATATTCTATTAAATTTTGGGATTCATTTGAAGTGTATCGACTATTAGAGATTTCTTATTTCTTTCACTTTGAATTTATCTTATCTTCTTCACTGGATTTCACAAACAAGCAACTTATGTCTTCTCTATTGATCACTACTGTGAGAATTAGGTTGATTTAAAGGTATTCATAGATCTCAGATTACTAGGCTAGGCTATATTGAATGTTTTAGTGATATTTTCACCCTTCCAATTGAATCAAAAATTCTATGAGAGAGTAATCTAGTGATATTTCACTGAATTAGAGATAAAACAAGAGATTAAAATTCAGAAATTATTTAAAAGGATAGGTAAGGGGATATCAAAGAGTAGGACAATTTTTCTTAAATTTATTTTAAGACCAATCAAATTCAATCTTCCAATACCATTTTCAATAATTGAACCCAAAAAACAAAAGTGAAACACACCCATAGATCTATCATATCCAAAGACAAACTCAAATCCCACCACTATGTTTAATTCAGGTTCAAAAATTATTTTTCTAACTTTCCCTATACATGAGATTCATCACATGGATGATTTGTTAAGAAGTTTTTTGAAGTTATTTCCTTGAAAGCATTTGGTGATTATCATATTATTGTAGGAAAAATTGATTTGAATGCTGAAGTTCCATATATAATTTAATAGTGAGCATTCTATATTTATTTGATGAAACTTACTTGTATTTTTCATATATATGTGCTCGATAAAGTCTAAAACCTACAAAAGTTGGAAGTTGGTCTTAAGTTTCATCTTTCAATAAAAGAAATAAATAAGTTTTCAATTATTCTTGAAGTTAAATTTTTATCATAATGGTAACATTTTCCAAAGTTTTCTATATTTTTGAATGAAAAAATATTGGTGGAGTTGGATAAAGAAACAGGTTGGAGTGAATTTGATTCATTGTGATGGATTTTGTTTTAAATGTATAAATCATATTCAAAGTCACATTTCTTATGAGGTGAATGTTTTTGGAGCGGAATTCATACATTGATTAAGATGGTTTATAGTGATTATATATAATTAAAGTTGTTCATGATATAAGAAGATAAAGTAAATTGTATCACACTTCAGATCTTTTCACCATAGAAGTTTATTGGAGAAGAGGGATTGTGTCATAAAATAGATACTATACCAAAATGGAGTTTGAGTCAGTTTTTGGGTGGTTATGCTTATTTCAAAGAATTAGCACCTGAAGTAAATGGTCACACCACAAATAATTATAAGAAAATTTTCCATGTCTATGAGATTTTGAGGACTTCTGTATTATGAAGGAGTACCATGTTGCAATGGATATTGAGTGAGTTACTTATAACAAGGCAGTTGTACCATAATGCAGAGAAGAGGAACTGATGGATTTTGATGTCTCTAGAATTGTCAAGGAACTTGTTTTATAAGATATGTATCATGTCTCATGTAGGCATCTCACACTACATTAGAGGATTCCATGATAAAAATGAGTTTGGGAGTTTATTTTCATGCCATTGGACTTTTTAGGACAGCTATGTCGTAGTACCAAATCATTTCACAATGTGTTCAGGTAGTTAAAAATTTACTTTTTTAAACTACTATGCTACACTACAAAGGAGGAGGATATATTGTGAAAGTGGAAAACTGGATAGTTTGAACAACCTTGATAATTTGGAATCATCTGCTAGATTTAGTGGTAATTTCAACCTATAATAACTACTAATTCAAATTTGGTTGTAAAGTTTTAATAGAAGATGATCGAGTGATGAGTATAATGTTGAAGGTTTGAATTTTAATTTGAAATTAAAATTTATACTAAAAGAATTGGATGGATACTATGTATAATATATCTAAATTAGATAACATAAGGGAGATGAGGTGCATACATATTTTTAGATATGTTCCAAATTGAAGAATATACAGAAATTATATTGAAGAAGAGAGATAAGAATCTGATATTATCCTAAAGATGAATTATGATTCAAATCAAGTGAAGAAGAACCATTGTATTATTTATTTGTACACCGAATTAAAATATATATAAGGGAGAGATCTAGTGTAGTCTTATTATGCACTGAAGTATAAAGAGAATAGAAGAAGCTAGAAGAATAAGAATAAGTGCTTTACAGAATTGTTTATATAGTGATAAATAAGTCTACAAAATTGCAGAATAAAGGAATCTATCACTTGTTGATGTGAAAAAGAAGAAGCTATTATATGTAGTATCATGTATTCAAACAGAAGAAGTGAGTTTCTACTGTTCAAGGAAAGAAGGACAAGAAATTTTAAGAACATCTCCCATGAGGTGATGTTATAAATTGGTGTTAGGATATATTTTTTGTTACCCATATATTTATTTTCAAGGTTAATTATATACCTGAGTGTAGGATGAACCAAATAAGTATGAAGGATATACAATCTACACTATTAGGAGACTATAGTGTAAAGCCTATATAATGATTCTAGTGGGTTCGGTGATCTTGGAGGAATCCAGTTTACACCCAGGACCTGCCTTCTCATATTGACAGGTGGACCTTGTAAATTTTTGTGCCTCTTATATGTGTTTGTTTTGGTTATGCTGTAATAAATAAGGAAAGTGAGAAGAGAGAACAAGAGTGGTTCATTCACCTTAACATGCCATAGAGGTAAAATAAAAGGGATAAAAAGTTATAAGTATAAATTGGATTTAAATTCACAAACATTGATTCACCACCTTCTTAGTGTAGTTCATATTCCAACCAGTCCCCTCAATCCATACAATTATTTTTTAAAGAAAATTAAAATCTATGAAAATAATTTTGAAAACATAAAAACAGAATTTTTAGAATGGGTGAAAACACTTGAAGACCAAAAATACATCTTTAAACTAAAATTTCTAGATATGGATATTAAATTAAAAAATATGTAAAACACCCTAGTGGAATATTTACAATATTATAAGAAGAAAAGTTCAGCCACACAAGTTTATGAATGGTGTTTTTTCTTCAAATAATGATCAAATTTTTGGAATGCATTGTTTGAGATCCTTTAGAGATCTATGTACTAAAAGCTCTTCGAATATGGTAACCCATGCTCCAGATAAATCTATTTACACTAATTATGTTTTAATGGATAGTGCTGGACTAAAGTCTAAATATGGAAAAATGTGGGTGAGTAAAAATACTAGAAAACCCACTAATGTGTAATGGGTGAATTCTAGTATATTCAATACGATTATCTCCCTAAACAAATCTCAAACAATGAGTGGTTCATCCATAAAAAAGGAATTAAATCAATGAAGACTACACTCAAAATAAAAAGAAGGAGATTTATTGTCTACTTATGGTATTGTTGGAGGTTTAGACACAAAGATATATAATTATAGAATTATATTTAAACATATATAAATCATTAAATTCCTGAATATAAGGGGAACATAGTTGAAGTAAAGAACAAACCTACTGGTCTAATCTAAAATTCACAGAATAAGAGAAAATTTTCAACTAAAAATAAAATTGGTTTACTGAAAAAATTATGTGATTATTACAAAAATGTGGTCTCATTGATGATGTGTTCTTGTGTGAAAAATCTTAGCATAACACTTTTATTTAATAGAAGTGAGCACCATAATAGAAAAGAAAGCATGTGAGAAAAGAATATAAGCCTTCTTTGGAGTGTAATAAAAAAGGAGTTGTTCAAGATACTCCTAAAAATCCAATGAAGAAATATGAAAAGTATATATCTTTAAAGAGAATTTTCTTCTATTATGATATGAAAGGTCACATCATGGATTGTTGGAAATTTCTTAAAAATATCATGATAAAAGGAATCAAGTTGGAATCATCAGAGAAAGAATCAATCCAAGTATTACATAACATGATTGATTTTGTGGTTGACACCAATAATATAGAAGTTAAGATATTTCCTAAAACGGATAATCTAAATCCAACTAAATACTTGTGCGGGTGTTGTAAATTATATGGGAATTCTATTAAAAAGTGTATAAATTGGCTACATAGACAAGAGGAGATGTTGAATCATAATGGGAAAGTACCAATGACTCTAAGTGATAATGTTATTATGATAAGAAATGAGTCTACACACAAGAAGAAGGTTTTCCATGTGCCAAAATAGTGTCTAACAATTTAGCCAACCCAGTTGAAAATGGATAAGAAGACGAAGTAAGATGAATAGAGTTAAAGTTATTTCCTTTCTAATGTGATGAATGCTATTCCAACTAAGAAGAAGTCTCAAATGGAAAATAATACCATGTATCTAAAATATGAATATATTTAGAAAGTCCATGGTGAATATATAATGAATATTTGTCAACATTTTAGAGCTGTAAAGAAAGGAGTTTATAGGTTGATAAATAATTCTCATCCCTATTTCTAACATTACAGTGCTGATGGAAACTCACCTTATTCTCATAACTATTGCTCTTATGAATAAATACTATGAATTATAGTTGATAGATCAAAAGGGATAATTTATTTAATATTGTGATGTTAATTTATAAAGTATAAAAATCCATCATAAAAATTATCAACTTGTATCATATTATCACCTTGTAAAAAAATAATTACAATATCTCAATTTTTTTTTTCATATTCCAACTTCTATCATAAATTATTAGAGATTATTTCTGAAAAAATAATCTAGGATAAAGACCATTTTAAAACAACCCTTGAGAGGTATCTAAGAAAATAAATATTCCAAAATTTTAAAATCACTTTGTCAAATCTAGAATTCGGGATAGATATGAAGAATTGAAGGCTGAGGTATGATGATCACTTTTCTTATCCTGTTATATCATATTTTTATTCTAATTATTAAGGGGTAGTGATTGTTAAACAAAATTGGGAATAAAAACACACATACAATGGAATATTTTTGATTTTTTTTATTAAAGTTGAGTATAAGTGTATAAAATCTATTTCTGAGCCCCTTAGAAAATGAAGATAGAGTTGGTATCACATTGAAGATTGAATATGAATAGCTTTTTTGTCTAAATTGGTCACTCTTGTTTTCTACAATAGGTTTTACCATGTAGACTTTGTGTTGATTAGTTGATGAGAATTTTCTAATAAGAACATGGTTCCATCCTTATCTCATGGTAAATTTATTGATTCTCTCATTAAGGAAATGAACAAAGATAAAGGATGAAAAGAGGGGTTAAGATATCTTTGTTGGATGTTGAAGAGATAGAAAGAACTTACCTTATACTTATGGTGTTAATAAGGGGGATAATAAATTTACCCTTTTCATTTATTATCAATAAAGGGAATAATGAACACATATTATAGAATATAACAACATATTGAATTTAGTTTTTTAAGTGATTATTGGTATTATAAAGAAACCAAAAGTTGGAGATTTAAGTTCCTAATGGATTGTGTTGGTTTTATTTGTTTCCAATGAGAATTTTTGTTAGTTATCATGTAAATATGTATGTATTTAAGTGATATGGTGATCGATGAAGTACCCACCCAATAAGGAACATAAATATTCCACCCATAATTTGATGGGTAAATAATAGTAGAGTTATTTCCCTTGAATACATTACTGGAATGATTCAATATAGAAGCAATAAAAACTAGATTTCTGTTTGATATGGTCTTAACATAAGATAATAACAAGTACTTAATGAATTTAATAGTGTTTTTTAAAATAGTTTTTCAAAGAACATGTTAATGGATTTGATGTGCCCAATTGGATCAATGAAGTGGAAAACTGAATGATGAACTAACCGATGAACATCTAGTAAAATTGTGATTATTAAAAATATTATAGTATATACTTGGATTAAGATTTAAATAAGTTTAAATAAATATGGAATTTAAGTGGAAGTGATGTTACTTAAAATACACAGATTTAGGTATTTAAATTCTATAAAATTATTTAGAAAAAAACTGACAAGGTTTGGAATTATTATAAAAATTCAAACAATTATTTGAATATCTTCCGATGTGATTTGAAGTGATTATGAATGTATTGTTTTGATTTGAAGATTTTTTATTGATTAAATGAATTATAGAAATTATTCTTGGGAATGAAAAATTTCTTAAGTCTTGAAATATTCATAAGGTATATTTCCTAACATTGTATGGTTGAATCAAATCTTCACATGGTTACTCTAGAAAGAATTATGGATATTTACAAAGGAAATATTTATAAATATTCTTAAAAGTTTGTAGGAATGTCTTAGATATAGAAAAATGGTAAAGTGTGAATATTTATAATGTTCATTTTGAGTCTCTATAAGGTTCATTATTGGACTTTATTAGGTTGATCAGTGATCTTTGTAAGGTTGATGATGAGAAATATTAGGAATTAGTTTCTAGGAACACCATAAGGTTTTATTTTTTTACCTTTTTATTGTAGAATAAGGTTCATTACAAATACAACATAATATTTTTAAGGTTGTTCCTGAGACTATAGTTAGTAAGAAAACTTTGTAAGGTTGAAATAATAACTTCTTATGGTTTCTACCTTTGTTAAAACTGAATACCTTATGTGGTTTTTGTATTTCACAAGGGAAGTTGTAATAACTTTGAAAGTTTCACAAGGGACTTTGTAAGTTTTAAAAAGTAGTGACATTTTGGGAATTTTGAAAAAATAAAAATACTATGAATTCCAAAATATTAAATATTATAAATAATTAAAATAAATTTATTGATACTTGGACTAATCCTTAATGATTCAAATATCACAACGAGATTGGGATTCATGAAATTTTTTGAGAATATGATTTTTGTTACTATGTAAAATAATATTATAGTAAGTGAAAATACTGAGAGAAATATCTGAGTCTATAATGAATAAATTATAAAATAAATAATTCTATAAATAAAATGTAATGATGTTGAAACTAAACTTCGGTGGATCTAAACATAAAAAATGGTTTGTGATCATTTCTAAGATTTGAGGATATTATTCTAGGAAGAATTTATGAATTAAAAGTTAATTTGAAGTTGAGTTTTTAATTATAGATGCTCACATACCATAAAAAATGAACCATGCGGCAATAATTTCTATTATACACTTTGATAGGTAAATCAAGATTGATTCAATGTGGATATTTTCAGAAATATTTTTAGAAGAAATATCCCAATAATTTTAGAAGAGTTAAATGGAGGCTTATTTTTTTGGGATAAAATGAGGAAGAAATAAATAAGGTCATTCCTAAAAATATTATAGAGACATGCGATTCAGGAAGAAAGTATAACCATGATTATGGGAGCACACCCACATAAAATTTAAGGAAAATGGGTATAGAATCACTATTTTTTTGATAAAGATTTTCTATATCAAATATATAGAAAATATTTTCTGGTGACATCGAATATAAAATATCGATAAGATAAATGTAGAGATAGGAGGCTATTAAGTAACCTCTCTCATTATGTGAAAAAAGAAGAGGTCTCAAGGAAGAAGAAGATAAAACTAAATACTATGATATATAAAAAAACATTATGGGTATTGAATAAGAAGAATATGCTAACCTAGATGTGTTTATCCAATCCATTTAGTCAAAGAAAAAATTGAAAAGGAATAAGACCTGTGATAGTCTATATTGTATAAGTCTTAAATAGTGATAAAGTAATAATAAGAAGAGAAACTAAGTAGGATGATGTGTATAAAGTATTGTAGCTTATACACTTACTTTCAAGATCCTTAAAGACTGATTTGAAAAGAATATAGTAGATATATTATGAACAAGATTTGGGAGAAAGTATATTTATAGTCTGAGTTATATATACTTTGGTAGATTAAATAAAGGCAATTGAATTCTAGGATTGAGAATAACTACACCTTGGTATGTTAATGGAGTAACATCCTATGCAGATGGTGATCTACTTCTTGAAGACTTGAAGCCATTAAAAATTTTCAAGAGACAATATAATCTTATATTCATTAAGGAGACATTAGATATTGTTAAAAGATATCCCACTCCCCTATGTAATATTTTGTTAATGGTTTTAAGATGATTCTTATCTAACCCACTTGTAGTCAATGAAAAAATTATTAGGAACTCCCGATTCATCCCCTCCCAAGTGACTACACCTTAACTTAAGATCATATAAGAAAACTTAAATCCTCAATTTCTATTTGTATTCCATTTTGGAGAAATGTTAATAAATTTTTTGGATGTTTTGTATTATATTCTTTGAACTTAAACTTTTCTTAATTATTTAACTACATCGGTTACTTTTTTAAAATCAAAATAGGGGGAAAATATTAAGATTATATGAATTCCCTGACGGAGAGAGATTTTTTCTAGGAAACACATATTCATAGGGGAGCTATTTCGAAAGAACATGGAGTTTATCTTTACTTATGTTTTATTTATTCATTTAAACCTAACTTTCTTAACATGTATTATGATTATTAAAATGGGGTTATTATTGAGTCATTTTTCTAATTAAAATACTCTGATATTTTATTTTGATAATTCAAAATACACATTATTTTTTAGTTATGTTTACATGATGTTTTATTTTGAGTTTCATTTTTATAGAAAAAATCATTTTGAATTAACCTCCTTATGAATATTCTTATTTTTAAATATACTAAATTCCTAATATAGATTATACTAAATCATAAATTACTCAAAGTTACCTAAACTAAGTAAAACCCAAAGTTGTTTCTGAGGTGAATTTGATGCCTTCAAATTGATAGTTGTCTCCCCAAAGTTCTTGAAAAGTTTGTGACAACTGATGCCTACAAATAGATGACCTAGGAATCAAGATTATAGTTCTGACATGATAATAAATTTTTTAGATGATCACTATCTATGTGATTTAATATCTCTTATTATTATTATTATTTTTAATATGGTGTTTTCACTTCCATTTTGATAAGGATTCTTGTAAAATTATTAAGACGTTTGTGTTAAAATCATTTTGTTTCCAATAGTCTATGATTTAAGAAACCTTGAGATAGAGACTTGGTATTTCCAATATTTAATCAAAAAATCTTTAGGGTAATATCTTACCCTTCAAATCATTCATATCAAATAGATTTTGTCTCAAAACACAGTGATTTTAGATCAAGGTTTTGATCATACTACTATTTTGGGTTAAAACAAAAGAAGTTCTAGGGATAGGAACTTCGATATTGTTTATTAATTTTTAAGGGACTTATAAATTGTAACCAAGAACCCAATTGATTTTTTTTATTTTCTTAGTTATTTTCTCTTTTTTTGTTTATTTACTTTAATTTTTAGTGTGCGTGAACGTTTTGAATTATATTTTATTAATTTTTCACCCACTTATCTAATTATTATTTATTTCAGAATGAATTAACACTTGTTCATTCTAAAATATATTTCTTAAAGAGGGTTATATTTCATAAGACTTAAAATATTAAATTCACCTATCTCATGAATCTTCCATTTTGGGAAAACATAATTATTTTAAATTCCTCTTTCATTTAATGTTTTCAAATTATAGAATGTTTCATGTAAGTGTTTTTATTATTATCTAGATTTGTTTACTTTTTCATTGGTATAATGGGTATTCCTTCTGGGAAATACCCATTAAGTGTATGTATATAATGAAACACTTCTATATTTTATGATATATTTATCTTTAAATGAACTTGATGTGTTTTATAACTTTCTTTACACACAACATCAGGCATAAATGAAGCATAATGTGAAATTAATATATTATAATTTTATATGATTGTTATGGCCTATCAGTTGGATTGGTGGATATGAATAGATTCAACTAAATTATAAAAAGTACGTAATAATTTTTCTTTCAAGAAAATGAATTTATTAATTCTAAGTAAATAAATACTCAATTTTAAATGTTAAAAATAATATTTTTTTTATGTTAAATAATAAAAATTTCAAACTATTATATATTTATATATTTTATGTGTCTTGATCACTAATGAAATTTTATTTTTATAAAATAAATTTAACGTGAAAAAAATAATAATCATTAAAAAATTTATAATAAATTGGTTAAAATAAAGATAAAATCATTTGAAAGTGAAAAGAGATATTTTTTAGGAAACTGTTTTTATTGTGCATGTTGTATTTTATTTTAATAAATTAAGTTAATTAATATTGATGAATTATTTTAATGAAATTTTTAGATAATATATTCAATAAAATACATTAAAATTAATCTAATTGTTTATTATTGGTTATGTATAATAAAAAATTTAGTTTTATGCTTAAAATTTTATTTTTATAAAAATAGTTTTCATTGCATTTTGTGTAGTTATTTTAAAATGAATTTATACCACTTATATAAATTAGATGTTGTAAAAAGGATTCCATATTTTTGATCATCATAATTAATATTAGTTAAAAAGGTTAACTTAATCTTTGGACATAATGAATAGTTATCATGGTAAAAATATTTTTACACAGTAAGGGTTAAAAGGTTTAAAAGAGGGGTTAACCTAAGAGATAAGGTTTAAAATATCGATAAACACTTGCATTATTTTTATTGGATGATGGTATCTTAACATCATTCTTCTTATCTTTAATGATTTGTAATTTGGTATCCATTTACTTGAGTAATACATATATTACATATTAATGTTTTAGGTATTTAAAATTTTTCCACCCACCTCACTTTTAAAATGGAACTTTCTCTCATCTTCTTTCCATACCACTTGATCCTTTTTTTTGGAATAAGATCTACCCAAAGAATATCAAAAAATCGTTATAAATGTATTTTGGATTTCGAATTCCTAAAAGAATCATATAATAATCCTTAAGACACTTTTAAAAGGAGGATACTCAAAGAGGAGGAGGTTTTAATGCATACAAAGCAAGATGATACTTTTAGGTAAGGGTTTATTTTACAATATCATTTATTTTAAATATTTTATATGTTAAATTATCATTGGGGAAATTATGTTATATTTTTTCTTTAAACACAATATATTTTATTTTCATATGGTTATTCATGTAATTTACAAGTATTAATACCATTTTAATCTCTTTGGTACTTAAAATGATTGAGAAAATGTTTTCAAGAAAAGATAACCTTATTTATTCTTTTCAGATTGAGAATATTTCTCCTCCATGACCATGTTCTTCAGAATATTTTAATGAAGTTTTTAACTATACTTAAATGTTTAAGAACGTTTATTTTTACTACATTTTACTTTCTTTACATATGATTAAAAGGAATCATTTCAAATGTTTTGCCCACAACTCCCTTTTGACTTTTTACAAAAGTGTGAAAAGAGTGATCTATTTTAACATATATATCAGGAACAACTTTTCCTACCATCATTGTAAAACATTGAGATTTTATGAGATATATTATTTTTAATTTCTTTGATTTATTGTGTTTTACGCTATAACAAGATTAGCTTGCGCTATACGCAACACTATACTTGGCTTGTGTTACACACAATTTCACATTCGTTAGATAGAATTCATTTCACTCAACACTAAGTATATATTTTGTTCAATGTATAAAATAGATATGTTTGTATTATTTTATATTCCACACCAAAGTTATCTTACACTATACGCAACATTGACTTGGCTTGCATTACACGCAAGAGCGACCTTCCTCGATAGCTTGTGTAGTACGCAATACCGGGTTTTACTAACCAACGATATAGTATAAAAATATTATATAAATTGGACATTATGAATGTTATTAACTAGATTTTTAATTTTATATTAAATTAGCATTAATATTATGTATTTTCTAGAACATGATAAAATAAAAAAAGTTAATTTTTTCGGATAAAAGAAATATTTTTCAAAAAATTTAGTTTTGTCGCCTTTTGATGGCGCACCAATTTTAAATCTAGTTTTTAACAATTTTATATATTCTATTTGAAAAAATTAACATATTATTTATAATTGGGACATAAAAATTTAACTTTATTAAAATTTTGGTATTTTCCTGATGAAATTCATATTTTGACAAATAGTGAAAAATATAGCATTTTAATTTAAAATTGCCTTTTCGTTTAATTTATTTATATAGTTAGATTATATTTTTAATTGGTTTTAAAATATAATTGGATTATATTTTTATAATTTAATCCAATTTTATCCATTTTAAGTAATTTCACTTTTAAATTGGATATAAACACATGCCAATCTTTTGATAGTTATTACTTCTTAAAAACATGTTTTTTTGTTTTGACAATAGGACTTAATTTTAAATTAATTACTAAAAATTATCTATTTTAAATTTGAAAAAATGGATTCCATATTTGTAATTATAAGTTTTAAATTGTTTAAATAGGTACCTTTTATTTTTAGACATTTTGAATAGTAACTTCAGCAATTATTTTATTTACTATGGTTAAAGTGTAAATCTAGTAAATAAGGGTAAAAAATAATATAATAATAATAATAAACTACCCTAACACAATTAATAATTCTATTTAATGATATATTTCCGAACATGGTCATCCTTGGGTCAATTTTGGGACCCCATGGATTCACTTGGATGTGAAAATGACATTTTATAAGAATTAATTTAAAGTAAAGATAATTACAACCAAAACATATATCTTTTACTAAATCTATTTTAATATAGGGTTATATAACTGATATCTATATCTATAAATTGTCATTATAAATATTAAAATATTTCCTACATCATGGTGTTTTATTTATAATTTCTATACCCCAAATAAATAAATTTATTTATGACACAATGATGATATAGCGATTACCTTATTAATGAAGGATTCTAATAAATGAGATTATAAATATTAAAATAAATTTATTTTTAACCTTTTTATGCCATAAAATAATTTTATGGATGATTATGACTTTTTATATTTGAATTAATGAAGTTTTTTTGAAATAATTGAGTTATTATGGATTTTTAAAAAGTCATGATATGAATAGTATAAAAATTGACATAAATGAGTTTAAAAAAAATACTATTTTATTAAATGATATAATGATTCTAAAAATCTAATATTCGTCAAAATTAATTATATAATTTTGAACATTTAATTAATTAACCACTCTATATTTGATTGGCATTTTATAGTAACTATATTAACCATATAATATGGATATATAATAAGACATTGTAAGAGTAGTTAACTAAGGGTTAAAGCTAAAATATAAGGTTAAATTTGGAACACAAACTTGTCTAAAACATATTGTTTGAGAGGATTTTTAAAACTCTACATCTTACCTTCTAATTAAATGAGTTTTGAACCTTTTTAAACTAATTTTTTTTTGTAATAATTTAGTATTTTGGGAGTTTCCTAAAGAGCCCCTCTCCTCTCTTATAAAAGGGAACCTCCTCCCTCTCCTCTTCACTCCATTATGAGCCTTCAAGTTCATCCAAAACCTGCCCATTTTTGTTCTCAACTTCCCTAGTTACATTATATAGGTGTTGGTATTCTAAAAAGACCATCTGTAGTGCCCTAAGAGGAAATTTAAAGGAGACACATCGAGGAAGAGGTAATCTATTTTACCGATTCTTTCAAATTTGTTTCTTATTCTACTTTTTATTCATTAGTTGTTTCATTATAAAGTAATAAAATCAGTATAAATAATATGAGGATATTTTAAATAAATATTAAACAACACTATTTCACCTTCTATTCATCCTACGAAAAACAAAATCACCATGCGTGAATACATACGACTTACCGTCTCCATGCCATGGTGTAATGTGTCTTTCACCTCCAGCTTACTTGGATGGGTATAATGGTATAAATAATAAATATATATAATTATTTTAAAATGATACTAATTATGAGATATTATAAACCATACACTTCAATACCATTCTACAATTATGGGAACGATATTGTCACTCGTGCGTACATACAACTTACTGTCTCCACGATGCGATGAGATTCATTCTCCACGTTAACCATCCAAGAATGATTATAAAGTATATATAATAAATAATTATGAAATATATGACATAATAATTCTACTGGATATATATATATATATTTCATTTACTTACTTCCATTCAATTTAATAAGGAAATGAAAACAGTGTTCATGCGTACATACGACCTACCGTCTCCATGAACGGTGTATTACATTTCATTTATCTATCTATTATATATATATTTATATACTGAATATATATGATATATAAATCATGTTTTAAATTTTTTAAGTAAGTGAATCATGATATAAGTAATAATATCAAGAATAAAAATTCAAAACTTGTACGATAAATTACCCAAAACATTGCTTTAACATGGAATTAACAAATGAGCGGGTAATATAAAGTCATAAGTGAATCATATATGATATAATAAATATTATTATGGTTCTATTACAAGTTAATAATATGTTTAAACCCACTATACAGGAGTTTCATACACATACGAAATAAATAAGACCTAAGGTAAGGCATAATTTTTCAATCTCATTTTTATGTGAGATTGTTTATATGTAAGTATTTACTAGGGGTATATTTATCATCAATGTCCATGTTTTCCAAAAATATTATAATAAAGTGATTTTTATTATTCTATGTATGTTTAAAGTAATTTTTACCATTTTTACTTTTACTACATGGTATGGAAGGAATCTTCTTTTTACCATACGAGGTCTTTTTTTGGCTTTTTGGGCAAAAGTATGAGGAGAATGTTTTTTTAACTTCTATAGTATGAATGAATTTTTATGGTTTCATGATTATTTATTTCCAATAATCTTACTCTACACTATATCAATTTTATTTTCAACTAAATTATTTTGTTTTAAATTTGCGCATCATTTTGAGAAAAGAAAATGTTTTTGAAGAAGAAAGGATATTTTTCTCAAGAACTGAGTTCAAGTGGTTTATCAAAATTATTTTCCATATAATATGACTCTATTTAAATAGGGTTATGTTTATATAATTATTATTACAATTATTTTATTATTTTAATGATGCAACGTTATTTTATATGGATTATGTTATGTTGGAATGATGTTTAAGAAAACCCATTTTATTTCTTGGGTTATGGTGTGATGAATGATTTATGTTTTTATGGAACATGTAAGAATGATTTCATTATGAGATGGGTGCGACCTATATCTCCCTCAAATACATTCGGAAAAGATTTATATCCTATGAGATAGACATGACTGGAATAACAAGTAAATATGTTTCAGTAATACATGGTTAAAATGACCAGTGAATCCGATTCAGTAATACATGGCTGGAACGACAAGTTAACCCGATTCAGTAATGGACTTTTTCCACTATGATAGTATTGGAAACAATGCCTTGGATACTATGGAAATAATATTATGTGATTATTAGTTTTCCAAAATTACATGTTTAATGCCATTGCTATTCATTCATGGTTAATGTTCCTTGATGATCTATGCCTTACGTACTGCCAAGATTTATTTCATGAATCAATATTTTGTTGTTTAAACTTTATGTTCATGTTTTTATGTTCAAATTTTTATGGTTTGTTTTATGTTCTCCATGTTTACCATTAATGATAAGTTTAGCTCCCCATTTTATATGTTTTTTTCCCAAGGATATAAAGAAAGGTTTTAGGTAGGAAAACAAAAGAGGAAGATCTTTATGGGAGAGGTTGAAGATCTTTTACCATGATTTGAAGATTATGTTATGAGTTTCTAAAGACACTAAAATAAAACAGTATTTGGGTGTCTATTTTTGTCATGTATTAATTATTCTGAAAAATAAATGTAATGTCCATGTACGTCAATCTAGGGTCTCTATAGTTGGTTTTAGAGTGAAGGTTTAGTCAACCTTTGGAAAATAGGACGCGAAAACTTTAGTGAGGTCCCTAGAGATATTTCCAAGGTATGTCTAGGGATGTACCTAAGGTTAAGTATAAGTATATTATATAGACTTAGAATTATGATAATGATCATGAATAACCTAGTATTAAACCTAAGATGTTAGAGATTAAAAGTAACCCCCTTAATTATGTTATTTTCTTAGTATGAGTTTTGCCTCTCATGCTATTCTTTTTGGGTTTTAGACAATGGTTGGAACCTGGAGGAACCATGCTAATGATAAATGCACATGAAAATGCAATGATTGTCCTCTTTAACAACAAAATGTTATGGGAGATGGAATGAAAAATCTTATTGTTATACTTACACAAGATATGAATCATTCTGGACTCCCAATTGAGCAAAGAAGGGAACAAAATTCTATTGAGTCCTTCATGAGGAAATGTCCACATTATTTCAGTGGGTCTTCCAATACACTTGTTGATGAACAATGGATCAGTACTATTGAAAAGATATTTTCCATCATTCTCTATTTGTAACATGAAAAAATCATTTTGGATGTCTATCGATTAGAAGGTAAAGCAGACCAGTGGTGGACTCTAATTAAGAACACAAGGTAGCAAGATGAGATTGAATCCATGGAATGAGATGATTTCAAGAACTTATTTTTCAATAAGTACTTCCCTCATATTTTTTAAACAAATATGTAAAAGGAGTTCCATTATCTTAAGCAAAAGGATGAAAAATCTGTTGGTACATACGAGGTGAATTTTACAAGACTTTCAAGGTATGCTTCTGGCTTTATCATCAAACCTAAAAGTAAAGTTGTTCGATTATTCAGTGTCTTAAAACCAAGTATTCAAAGGGAATTATCTATAAGATACTTTAGTAGCTATGAAGATATTGTGTGTTGTGCTATCAAGGTAGAATTGGAATTTGGTATTATATATCCATCTCATGGTTTTGACAAGAAACGAAAGATGAAGTTCAAGTGAAATTCTCAAAAAAATGGTGAAAGGAAGATAAATGTTTCCTTATACTCAATGTGTGGAAAGAAGAATTGTGTATATTGTATTAAAGATACTAGAAAATTTCTCAAGTGTGAAAAAGAATTCCATCGAGCAGTTGTGTGCTGAAGTATTGAAAAAAAGGTTGCTGATGATGTGAATAGAGAAAAGACTACAGAGAACGCACCGCCAACACTTCTATGCTAAAAGATAAAGGAAATGGGGAATTATGCTAACCAATTACCTAATACAAGGGTTAATGATGATCAAAGTCAGCAACCTCTTAAGGAAAAAGGCAAAGGGAAGTCACATACGATCACTATTGGTTATTGTGAGTATGACAAAACAGTGGTGGAATGATTAAGTGTTTATGTAATATGATTCCAAAATAATGTTGTGGAATATCATTTATAGTATTGTGGAATATTTGAATATATATTGGTCCATTGTGGTTTTACATAATTATATGGTACCAGTAACCATGAAAAGTGATTGAAATATTTTTAGAAATCACATGATATGCGCATAATGAAGGGGTAAGGAGATAGTGAGATATTTTATAGTATTAATGAGCTCATGAATGATATAAGGACAAAGTGATATCATGGTTTGAGTTTGTAGAATTTTTGAGATTTTAGTATATGGAAAGAGTTAACTTTTGACAGCATTCATGTTTTCACTAAGGTTCTATGGTAATTCATGTTTCAATAAAATACACGATTAAGGTATTCACATGTTTGGAATGTGACAACCAAGAAATACCTTATGAGATATGGGAGACAAATGTTAAGTAGATTTAGTTCAACTCCTTCCAAAGTTTTATATTTTTAGTTTTTGGAAGGATTGTAATGTTATCCATTGATGGATAGTATAAGTTATATTCTGGTTGATGCTTGCAGATTAATGTATTAACTCACTATATGTGGACTTATGCATATTTGATAACCTGTTCTAACCTTTTTGTTGAGACTGGTGGAATGACCTATAATTATATCTTATGATCTTTTAAAAATTCAAGAATGAAAAATTCAACTTCATTTCTTTAAATAAGAGATGAAGTGGAAATTGTTTAAGGAATGACCAATGGTGAGATTGTACTGAAATCATGTAAGTATTTATCCTCATGTAAAAACTCATCAACTTTTGGAAAAAGATCTTGAAAAATAAAAATGTTATCATAGTACCTTTTTATCTCATGATATTTTATGTATTATGTTGTATGCTACACCAAGATTATCTTACATTTTATGTAACACAGTATTATCTTGTTGTATACGCAACACTATACTTGGCTTGTGTTATACACAATTTTACGTTTGTTTGATAAAATTAAATTCACTCAACACTGAGTATAGATTTTGTTCAATGTATAAAAGAAATATGTTTGGATTATGTTATAAACAACACCAAAGTTAGTTTTCACTAAACACAACACTCACTTGGCTTGCATTACACACAAGAGCTACCTTCCCCTGTAGCTTGCATAGTATGCAATACCGAGTTTCACTAAACAATGATATATTATTAAAATATTATATAAAGTATCCATTATAAACATTATTAACCTAATTTAAAATTTTATATGAAATTAACATTAATATTATGTATTTTATAGAACATGATAAAAAAGTTATTTTTTCTGATAAGAGAAGTATTTTTCAAAAAATGCAGTTTTTATGCCTTTTGATGGAGCACCAATTTTAAATCTAGTTTTTAACAATTTTATATATTCTATTTGTAAACATAAACATCATCTTTGGAATCATGAAATCAAAATTTAACTTGGTTAAAATTTGATATTTTTCTGATGAAATTCATATTTTGATGAATAGTGAAAAATACTGCATTTTAATTCAAAACTTCCTTTTTGTCTAATTTATTTATATAGTTAGATTATATTTTTAATTGGGTTTAAAGTGTAATTGGATTATTGTTTTATCATTTAATACAATTTTGGTCATTGGAAGTAACTTCACTTTTAAATTGGCCATATACACATGTCAATCTTTTGATAGTTATTACTTCTTAAAAAACCTGCATTTTGGTTTTAAAAATGAGAATTAATTTTAAATTAATTAATTCCACTTATGTGTTTTGAATTTGGAAGAATGAATTCCATATTTTGAATCATAAGGTTTAAATTATGAAAATAGGTACCTTTTATTTTTAGTCATTATGAATAGTAACTTTAGTAATTATTTTATTTACCATGGTTAAAGGGTAAATATGGTAAATAAGGGTAAAAAAATATTATAATAATATTAAACTACCCTAACACACGTTCTAATCCTATTGGATGAGATATTTCTATCCTTGGGTAGATTTTGGGACCCTGTGGATTCACTTGTATTTGAAAATGACATTTTATAAGAATTAATTTAAAGTAAAGATAATTATAACCTAAACATATATCTTTTACTAAATGGATTTTAATATTGGGTTATATAACTAATCTCTATGACTATAAATAGTCATTAAAAATATCAAAAAAATTTCCTACATCATGGTGTTTTATTTATAATTTTTACACCCCAAATAAATAAATTTATTTATGACACAATGATGCAGTGACTACCATATTAATCCATCCAAATTTAAATTTTTATTAAAACCAGTTTTAAGGGAAAATGGGAAACTAATGTTCACAAAAAAGGTACCACTACGCATAGAAAGAGCTCACAAAATTATTAAACAGTAGACTAAGATTACTTGACTCAGCTACCCTATAATGTTCCCAGTGCAGCATACTAAATTGGGTATCCAAATCCTCTCTGATGAGCTCTTCAAGGTGAGTGATCATCCTTTCCATTGTCTGAATAAATTCCTCTGTATTGATTTTTCTCTGATTAAATCCCCATGTTAGTATTTTTTCTTGTTTATATATCTAAACTTCTTGCTCCTCATTGGACTCAACTTGTAACCTTCGTTCATAAATTCTTTTAATCTCCTATTTTGAGACATTGAGTCGGAGAGATTTTTCAATTATTTATTCCTTGGAATGCAGGATTAGTTGCAAGAACTCCCCATCCTCTTCTTTCCTTTCTATTTTATTCCTGCTTGATTCTTTACTTTCCCCATTCTTTATATATTTTCCTTCCTTGTTTCTACCCTTCTTGGCTGACCTAGTCTCCATTTGTTTTGGAAAGTGGGAGTAATCCTTACATCATATTGGTTTTTTCCCTTGAACATCAATATAGTTCCATGAGTCTCGAATTCCTTTTTTCCCTTTCTTCCTTCTAGGGATGTGAGGAACTTTACCTTGAATTTGGTCCACACTATCCACTTAGGGGTGACTATATCTTTCATCCCTAAAAGAATCCTCCTCTTGAGGTAGTGGTGGATCTTGGACATCCAGACCATCAAAACGGTTCCCTAGCTTTATTGCAGAGCCTTCCTTGAGGTGAATCTACTTACACTGAGACTCCTTCTTACCTATTTTATTCTCCACGCCATTTTTCTTCCCCCCATTCCAAGCCTTCATATGAACTTTAGAGTTGACACTGAGGGTTTTTGGGTCTAAGGGCCCTAAGACATCCACTCTGTCCCACCTCCCCTGTCCATGGTGAGAATCTGTTGCTTCCAATAATAAGGACTTCCCCTGCACCATTTCCAATCCTATGGGATACTCATATCCACATCCCATAAACTGGGGTTTCTTGTTCGTGTCCTCCCATCCTCGAGCTTGAGATATACTGAGACTTTGGCCATCATTCACTATCAAGCACGCCTCACCTCCCTCGATGGATCTAGTTGTACCTGGTAGATCAACCGTAGCCACAGCTAAGGGATCTTCCTTATCTAATCTATTTAGTCACAAATCCTATTTTAAATAGGCAAATATATCCTCTACCCATGGATCTACCTCCTTAGGCTTCACACACTTCACTACCGCTGGAGAATCCAAGGGAGGCCACTTTTGGAGATGATCCTCCCAGGTACTAGACTCCGCACCTGGAAATTCTTGTTGTCTAACATGATCCAACACCTTTGGTATAGCCCCACGGACCTCCTTCTTCTCACCCACACCAGAAATATCCCACACCTTCTGGTTCACTACAAGATCACCCTGCACCTCATAAACCTCAGTTTTACTAATCACAACTTGCCTATCCCCGAGTCCGCAATGACAGATAGAGACCACATGGCCTAACCTATGACTATAACGACCCAAAATTTCATCAATGGAAATCCATCTTAATCTAATTAAATGTCTCTTTATGTAAAATGTTTATATAAAATGTCAACTTCTTTGGTTTTATTTTAAAAATTGTGACCGTTTCTAATACAGCTGTTGAACAATGATCACAAGATTAATATAAATATAGGGCTTTAACAAATCCAATTTACTCAGAAAAAGGAAGTGATGGCCTCATACAGTAGACATGCCCCATACAAAGACCATTTTTCAGAGCTCGAAAATAAGGTTGCATCTTTGGGATTCACTCTTGACTAATCCCTAGATGAGCTTTATCATGTCAAGCTCGAACAGAACCGTCTACGGGAGAAGTGGAAGTTGATAGAGATCACCACGCGTGCAATGTTATCCGAGCCACCCCAAGAGTCTGTCACCATCATGCACCTTACCCTTAGGTCTTATGCAGATATTATAAGGGTTTATGTAACAAGACATTAGCACTACTAATATGTGCATTATTTTTGAATATAATAATGAATATACTTTAATTTTATTATTGTTACCTTGTAAATAGTTTTTAAAGCACAAATAGTAATTTTAGTTAATATTCAACTAAGAAATATATTTTGATGAATTAATGGATTTTTGAATTAAATAATATTTTAATAAAATATTATTATTATTATTAAATTAATTTTTTATTAAATATAAATGATCGTATAATTTTAGGAATGCAATTGTAATTTTTATTAAGGTCTGAAATCTATTTTTTGTCAAAACCCATGAATTTTTTATAAAAGTCGGTTTTTATTTTAAAAGTGAAAATTAACATATTTAGAAAATTATTTAGATAAAATAAATATTATTTTTGTAATCAAGATGTCGAAATTATCCAACGGTAAATTTTTCAAAATTTTCTGAGATAGTCAAATTTTTGGGTAAAAATTAAATACCGTTTAAATATATAATGTGTTTTGTGACATCATAATGACCCAATAGTGATGTAATAAAATACTATCAGATTTATGTTCGTCCAATATATGTTTTAACATTAAAATAATGTGGTTTTGGATTTGTTTGATTTATTTTAAAAAGTATTAATGGACCCTTCAAGACTTATTAAATATCTTGTCTTTTTAAATTGTTTTCCTTGGGATTGTGACTCACCTCCACATAAGAAACACCATTATTTTAAGAAGTTCAGACTTTGGCCTTATAAAATATTTTTTTAAACTTCCCTTTTCCAAAAACCATGGGCAAAAACCATGGGCTGGTTTGTGGTTTGGATTAGTTTAATGTGAGGTGTCCCAAACCTAAATATTAAAGAATTCCCTCACCTTTCCTATATAAACCCACCCAAGCTCCCACTTCCTCCTCACTCAAAGCATTTGGATTTCATCCAAACTCTTCCCTCCTCTCTCTATAATCCTCCCAATGTTCCCCAATCTCCCATGAAGCCTCTCTCAAGCCACTCCCAATCCTTTGGAAGCACACTTCCAAGTAAGGGTTTTTCTTCCTTTCTCATTTTTGTCCAATTTTCATAATGTTATTATGCCCTTTTAATTTCAATTATAAATGTTGGGGTATGGTTTCAAACCTCCCCATACTTCCCTATTTATGTTTTAATGATGGGATACCCCTTTATCTCTCATTAAATTCCTCCCATGTAAACCCATTACTATGCCGAAATTCAGAAAGAAATTTCTCTCTCCTCTTTTACATTCAAGTAATTATTTTGTATCATGACTATAAATTACATTAAAATTGTGGGGAAATGTATCTATATGACCCCCTTACTTTAAATTTCATGTAAATATGATGAGACTCCCCTTTCTCTCTAATCAACCATTTTGATTAATTCTTACGTCACGCCGTTACGCTGCTGAAATTGCACAGATTTTCCAAGCCAATGTCATTGTGTAGTGAATACCATTCCCATTTCTCTATCAAGGGTATTCACCTTTATTCACATTTAATAATTGATTATAAGGTTTTATGTATGAATTCCACATTCCTTTATCATGGAATAAAATATTATGTTGAATGATTTAATGTTTCATGATCCATGTGACACACTTTTTTATAAAATGAAATGTTTAAGAAGGGTGCGCCCTGATTGCACTCCAATGCATTGGGTAAAGTATAGTATCATGATACATAATGTGCAATGGGTGTTTACTCATGCTAATTCAATTGCAATGAGGGTTACTCGTGATTCATGTTCAATGAGGGTTTACTCATGCTCCATGTGCAGTGAGCCTTGACTCATGCTAATTCCATGTTAAGTGTTGTTGCCACATTTCCATGTTATGATTATCATGATTTATCACGCCTTTATGTTTATGATTCACTTGTGCTCTATTTATATGCCTATTTTCTATCATGTATTGTATTCCTCATGTTATTCCACAATTATTCCCTTACTGGGCTTTATATCTCACCTTTTTCTTATGCATGTCCTCAGGTTTTCCCATGCAATGATAAGTACGAGGGAATATAGTGGTCATGTAAAGGAAGTTTTCATTAAAGATGTTTTATTTCGTGTTTTAAGTTGTTATGTAATGATCCTAATCCCCAAAGACACTAGACCTCTAGATCTTCTATGTTGTATCAAGTGAATTTTATGTAATAAATTATGTTTAACTGTGTAATAAAAAGCAGGGTTGTCATAGTTGGTATCAGAGGATAGGTTTAGTTATTTTTGGGATTAGGATTAGAAAACCCTAGTAAATCCTTAGAGATAAGAATAAGTATAATAAAAACATCCCTAAGTATTGGTGAGTATTGAGTAAGTGGTTTATCAAGAAAATATATCTCTGTCTGGATACGAGCCGGTAGAGGCAGATCTGACACAGATGTATCCTAGGGGTAAAACTAGAAAACACCGCTTTGAGCTAAACTCGAACAAGAACTGGTGCACGTCAACGGGCCTTGCTGCACTCTTGGTTATGACACTCCTGGGGGATATGCTTTGGTAAATTCACAAACTTAGTATGAACCATTATTAAGGGACCAAAAAAATTCCCTAAGAATATATGTTAGAAAGTAGATCATGAATAGCATAGACTGAATCCAACAGATTCATATGTTAAGGAAATAAAAGTTATTTATAAGTCATCAGTTTTGTCCTTGTATTACCCTTTATGTGTCACCCCTAACTTTCCTTTTTATTCCAGCCAATGGCTGGTAATATGAGGACTCAGGCTAGCAACCGATGTGAAGATCAATGTGATGACTGTACTAATGAGATTCCCAATCCAATGAGATTAGGAATCACAAACTTTGTCATGCTTCTATCTCAGCTAACTCAAGATTTGAATAGAAACATGGGTCAAGAGAAACATTCAACCCCTCCTAATAAAGAACAAGTCACTATCGAGAGCTTCATGAGACAAAGGAATCCTACTTTTAATGGATCATTTTATCCCTCAATCGCTGAACAATGGATCAAATCCATTGAAAAGATCTTCCCCATCCTTCAATGTTCTGAACAAGAGAAGGTTCTCCTGACTGCTTATTGTATAGAGTGTGAATCTGATCAATGGTGTACATTGATAAAAAATAAGAAGACTGAGGAGGAGATTGAGGCATTGAAATGGAAGGATTTTTGGAAGATGTTTTTCGATAAATATTTTCCGTGCACCCTCCGACTTAAGATGGAAAGGGACTTCCTTTCCCTCAAGAAAATAGATGATGAATCTGTTGGAATGTATGAGGAAAACTTCACAAGGCTTTTATGATATGCCTCCATCTTTGTCGTTACCCCCGAATGCAAGGTTGAATGCTTCTTTGGTGGGATGAAACCTAGCTTGCAGAAAGCGCTGGAGATCCGTGACTTCGACAGCTATGAGAAAATTGTCCGATGTTCCCTCAAGGTAGAAATAGAGATCGGAGAATATCAGGGGTATCATGGGGATAAGAAGCATAAGGTGTACTTCAATGCTGGTGGTCCGATGGATAAATCCAACGGTGCTAAGAATATCCATCACCCCACTTGCCAAAGGTGCGGAAAGAAGCACCCCAAAAATTGCCTGAAGGGGACAAGGAAATGCTTTAGGTGTGGAAGAGAAGGGAACCTGGCTATTAACTATTGTCAAGAAAGTCCCACGACTGTGAAAGAGGATAGTAACACTCTATTAGAACCTTAATGTATGGTTCATTGCTACAACTACAAAGAATCAGGGAATCTTGCAAATCAGTGCCCCAAGACAATGGTTTTTTGAGGCAACCCACAAGCTCCAAGGCAGCAAGGGAGAGCTTTTTCCATCACTACTGTCGAAGTGAACCCCAACACTGAAGTGGTGACAAGTATGCTAGTTATTATTTCAAGAATAGAGAACATACTTTTTTATTATTGTTCTACGCATTCTTTTATATCTCAAAAGTTTGGTAGAACAATCCCAGCACCACCACAAATCTTGGAAGTGAATATGTCAGTAAGTACAGAAAATGGGGCAATCATTGCGTCCCATGAATATAACTCCTTACCAATCATAATTTGTGGATTGAACTTTCCAGCAAACCTCTTCATACACCCTCTAGTGGAATTTGATGCAATCATTGGCATGGATTGGCTTTCCTTATATAGATATAACATAAATTGTTGTGAGAGTGAAATCACTCTCCATGTGGAGAATCGACCCCTGATTCGTTACAAGTACAAGGAGGAAGATGAACCTTCTTTAGCTCCATCATCTCAAGCGTGGATATTACTGCCCTATAAGAATGCATATCTAGCTCATATGTTTGAGTCTAAGGAGGAAAACATCTTAGAAGACATGCCTATTGTGAGGGAATACGCTGAAGTGTTTCACGAGGAATTGCCCGGTCTTCCTCCTAGAAGAGATGTTGAATTATCAATTGATATTATACACGGGGCATTGACAATATCCAAGACTCCATATAGAATGGATGTTTTGGATCTTGAGGAGATGAATAAATAACTATAGGAGAATATGGATAAAGGGTTATATGCCCAAGTGCTTCACCATGGGGTGCACCAGTCCTCTTCATCAAGAAGAAGGATGGGTCAATGTGCCATTGCATCGATTATCATGAACTTAACAAAATCACGATAAAGAACAAGTATCCTCTCCCACGAATTGATGACTTGTTTGATCAGATGCGTGGAGCTCAATACTTCTCTAAGATCGATTTTCGGTCGGTATATTATCAAGTAAGGGTGAAGAAGGAAGATATCCCCAAGACTGCTTTTCGTACAAGTTACGGGCACTATGAATTCATAGTAATGCCTTTCAAACTAACTAATGCTCTAGAAATATTCATGGACTTGATGAATAAAGTCTTTAGATATTACCTCAACAAATTTTTGGTAGTCTTTATAGATAATATTCTGATATACTCCAAAACCAAGGAGGATCATGAGGAGTATCTAAGAACTATACTAGAGACCTTGCGGAAGGAGAAGCTCTATGAAAGGTACAATAAGTGTGAGTTCTGGTTGAAGGAGGTCTCATTCTTCGTCCATATAATCACAAGCAATGGGATATCTATGGATCCCTCCAAAACAGATGCAATTGAGTGATGGCCGAGGCCAACATAGATAACATATATCCGTAGCTTCTTAGGGTTAGATGGATATTATCGATGTTTTTTGAGAAATTTCTCACGATTTTCCAACCCTCTTACCAAGCTAACTTGAAAGGGAGTAAAGTTTTATTAGAGTGATGAATGCGAAGAAAGCTTCAAGGAGTTGAAAAGGAGTCTTATCACTGCTTCTATGCTCACTTTACCCACAAGTGGAGAACTTTTTGTGGTATTCAGTGATGCTTCGAAGAAGGGCCTGGGATGTGTGTTGATGCAAAATGAAAAAGTCATTGCCTATGCTTCAAGGCAATTGAAATTTCATGAACAAAACTATCCATCAAATGACCTCGAGTTGGATGCTACAATATTTGCTTTGAAAATTAGGCGAAATTATCTCTTTGGGAAGAAGTGTGAAATATATACAGACCAAAAAATTCTCAAGTATATATTCACACAGAAGGAGTTGAACATGCACCAACGAAGATGGTTAGATATGATCAAAGACTATGACTCCTCAATCCATTACCACCCTGGGAAAGTGAACAAGGTGGAAGATACCCTAAGTAGAAAGGACCCAACGATTCTATCATTGATGAGAATTGAAGAGGATCTAATCTTATTAGATTTTATAAAGATGGACATGGGAATCATAAAGAAGGGAACATCATCAATCCTTTCACAAATTATTGCTCAACCATCACTTTTGGAAAGGTTAAAGGATACTAAGAAGGAATATGTGTGAATTCAGGGAAAAGTGGAAGCTATCAGAAAAGGGAAATCCTCATAGTATAATATTAATGAATAAGGAATTGTGAGAGTTGGGAAAAGACTATGTGTTCCATCAAGTAGAAATCTGAAGAAGGAACTTTTGGATGATGCACATAGTTCAAATTTCTCTATTCACCCAGGAAACAAAAAGATGTATCGAGATCTCTAAGAGCATTATTGGTGGGATAATATGAAGAAGGAGATCGCTGAATATAAATCAAAGTGCCTAGTGTGTCAGCAAGTAAAGGAAGAGTGGTAGAAGTCTAAAGGGATGATGCAACCATTGCCCGTACTAGAATAGAAATGAGAGAACATCACCATAGACTTTTTCACTAGACTTTTGAAGAAATCCAAAGGCAACAATGCAATCTCGGTTGTTGTGGATCATCTTACAAAGGCTGCACACTTCATTCCTATTCGGGAGGATTTCCCATTGGATCAACTGGCACAGATATATATCAGGGAAGTGGTAAGGTTACATGGAGTACCACTATCTATTATGTCCGACCGAGATCCAAGATTCACCTCAATGTTTTGGAAGAGTCTTCAACATGCTCTGAATACTGAACTAAACTTCAGTACGACCTATCATCCTCAAACTAATGGCCAATCCGAGTGAACTATCCAAACACTTGAGGACATGTTGAGAGCATGCTCAATGGACTTTAAAGGAGGATGGGATCAACATCTTCCTCTGGTTGAGTTCTCTTATAATAACAGTTTCCACTCAAGCATCAAAATGGCACCATATGAAGACCTTTATGGGAAAAGGTGAAGAACACCAGTGTGTTAGTATGAGGTCAGTGAGCGTAAGCTGCCTGGACCAGAAATGGTCAAATAAATGGTGGAGAAGGTTAAAACCATTCAGCAGCATATCAAGGTATCCCAGAGTTGACAGAAGAGTTATGAAGATAACCGTCGATGAGACCTTGAGTTTAAAGTTTGATACATGGTATTTCTATGCATATCTCTATAGAAAAAGGTCATGAGGTTTGGAAATAAAGGGAATTTAAGTCCAAGGTACATCAGCCCCTTTGATGTTCTTGATCATGTTAGGGTTGTGGCCTATCGAATAGAACTTCCACCTACCATGGACAAAGTACATGATGTCTTTCATGTATCTCTCTTAAGGAAGTACATACTAGACCCTTCACATGTACTCTCTTAAGAGGTGGTACATTTAGAGGATGATCTTTCTTATGAGGAGCAACCAGTGAAGGTCTTAGATCGTAGAGAAAAAGTTCTACGAAATAAGACAATTTCCCTCGTCAAGGTGTTTTGGAGAAACCACAAGTTTGAAGAATCGACATGGGAATAAGAGGAAATTATGAAGCAGAGTTACCCACATCTATTTTAGTGTGGGAAATGAAAATTTCTATGGCGAAATTTTTTTAAGGGGGGAAGATTGTAACGACCTCAACTTTCATTAATGGAAATCTCTCTTGATCTAATTAAATGTCCCCTTATGTAAAATGTTTATATAAAATGTCAACTTCTTTGGTTTTATTTTAAGAATTATGAAGGTCTATAATATATCCGTTGAACAGTGATCACATGATTAGTATAAAATAAATATTATTTTTGGAATCAGGATGTCGAAATTATCCAACGGTGAATTTTTCATAATATTCTGAGTCAGTCAAATTCTTGGGTAAAAATTATATACCGTTTAAATATATAATGTGTTTTATGACATCATATTGACCCAATAGTGATGTAATAAAATACTATAAGCTTTATGTTCGGCCAATATATGTTTTACCATTAAAATAATGTGGTTTTGGGTTTGTTTGGCTTATTTTACAAAGCATTAATGGACCCTTCAAGACTTATTAAACATCTTGTCTTTTTAAATTGTTTTCCTTGGGAGTGTGACTCACCTCCACATAAGAAACCACATTATTTTAAGAAGTTCAGACTTTGGAATTATAAAATATTGTTTGCAACTTCCCTTTTCCAAAAACCTTGGGCAAAAACCATGGGCTGATTTTTGGTTTGAATTAGTTTAATGTGAGGTGTCCCAAACCTAAATATTAAAGAATTCCCTCATCTTTCCTATATAAACCCACCCAAGCTCCCACTTTCTCCTCACTCAAAGCCTTTGGAGTTCGTCCAAACTCTTCCCTCATTTCTCTATAATCCTCCCAAGGTTCCCCAAGCTCTTAAGAAGCCTCTCTCAAGCCTCTCTCAAGCCTTTGGAAGCACACTTCCAAGTAAGGGTTTTTCTTCCTTTCTCATTTTTGTCCAATTTTCATAATGTTGTTATGCCCTTTTAATTTCAATTATAAATGTTGGGGTATGGTTTCTCACCTCCCCCATACTGCCCTATTTATGTTCTAATGATGGTAGACCACTTTCTCTCTCATTAAATGCCTCCCATGTACACCCGTTACTATGCCGAAATTCTAAAAGGAATTTCTCTCTCATCATTTACATTCAAGCAATTATTTTGTATCATAAATATAAATTCCATTAAATTTATTAGGACATCTATCTGTATAAACCCTTTACTATCCATGTCATGTAAATATGATGAGACACCCATTTCTCTCTCATCAACCATTTTTATGAGTTCTTATGTCATGCCATTGTGCTGCCGAAATTGCACCACACTTTTCCAAGCCAAAGTCATTGTGTAGTGAATACCATGCCCATTTCTCTATCAAGGGTATTAACCTTTATGAACATTTACTTATTGTTTAAAGAGTTTCATTTATGTATTCCACATTCATTTATCGTGGAATAAAATATTGTGTTTTATGAATCCATGTTTTATGATCCATGTGACACACTTATGCTTGAAATGAAATGTTTAAGAAGGGTGTGCCCTGATAGCGCTCCAATACATTGGGTAAAGTATAGTATCATGATAAATCATGTGCAATGGGTGTTTAGTGATGCTAATTCAAGTGAAACAATGGTTACTCATGCTTCATGTTCAACGAGGGTTTACTCATGCTCCATGTGCAGTGAGCCTTGCCTCATGCTAATTCCATGTTAAGTGTTGTTGCCACATTTCCATGTTATGATTGTCATGCTTTGTCATGACTTTATGTTTATGCTTCTATTTTTCTCTATCGATATGCCTATTTTCTAACATGTATTTTATTTCTCATGTTATTCCATGATCATTCCTTTACTGGGCTTTATAGCTCACCCTTTTCTTATACATGTCCTTAGGTTATCCCATGCAATGATAAGTATGAGGGAATGTAGTGGTTATGTAAAGGAAGTTTTCAATAAAGATGTTGTATTTAAAGTTTTAAGTTGTTATATAATGATACTAATCCCCAATGACACTAGACCTCCTGATATTCTATGTTGTATCAAGTGATGTTTATGTAATAAATTTTTTTTAATAGTGTAATAAAAAGCAGGGTTGTCATACTGACATCCTAGGTAGAACATAAGCCATGATTTAAAGACAACCATTTGTTTCCATATTAATTATTATCCAACTGAAATCCATAGACACTCCTTAGGAGGCTTCAAAACATCAACCTCGACATATACATGAGGGGATATTAGGTGAAAGACCACCGACATGCGACTATCAGAGCACAAATATCTTCCATACATATTGCCTAACATTCGTGTAATTGATGGATTCTGGAAAGGGAGTGAATGTTCTGGAAAGATTACCCATACCACAGATGAGGTCACTTCACGATTCATGTTGAGTTCAAAAGACCAGTGAAGAATGTAAAAGACACATCTGTTGATAACACAAGGGGCTCTAAACCAGTCAATGATTAGATCATCCTCTGAGGAGAAACAAATCATCAGGTGGAGCCGATCGAAGAGACCCACCACCGTGTGGTCTTGAAGATCCGATGATTTGAATACAAATATATCAGAAGTGTCAACCAAGGGACGACGACCCTTGAATCGGGATATAATCATTGACTTATGAAGATCCGAATCTTTGTTGAACTCTTTTTTAGAAATCACAAGCTGGGGTGAGCCTTTGTGAAGGTTAGGGACCTTAGGGAAAAGCGGGATCGACAGGAAGGGAGGAAGGAAATTCAGTTTCGTGAAAGGAGAGAAGGACTGAGCCAACAAGGAAAAAGGGATGAAATTCCCCCTCTTCCCACTGGGGAGGAGGAGGCTAGAGCCTCAAGCATTTCCACTAGGGCATCACTGCTGAAGGCCGAGCTCCGCTAGTCTTACAGTACCTTATTAATGAATGATTTAAATAAATGAGATTATAAATATTAAAATAAATTTATTTTGAACCTTTTTATGCCATCCATGAATTTTATGGATGATTATGACTTTTTATATTTTAATTCATGAAGTTTTTTTTCGAAATAATCAAGTTGTTATGGTTTAAAAAAAATCATGATATGAATAGTATACAAATTGACATCAATGAGTTTTTAAATCAAATACTATTTTATTAAATGATATAATAGTCCTAAAAAAATAATATTCCACCAAATAGATTAGATTATGTTGAACATGTCATTAAAGAACTACTTGAGGTTCAATTGGTAGTTTATAATAACTATATTAGCCATATAGTATGAATATACAAGAATACATGGTAAGAGTTAAATTAGTAAACTAAGGGTTAAAGCTAAAATATAAGGTTAAATTTGAGACCTAAACTTTTCTAAAACATTTTATTTGAGAGGATTTCAAAAAATAATTATCTTAATTTTGAATTAAATAAGTTTTTGACCATTTAAAACCATAGATCATTTTGTAATAAATTAATATTTTGAGAGTTTCATAAAGATCCCCTCTCCTCTCTTATAAAAGGGAACCTCCACCTTCTCCTCTTTACTCCATTTTGAGCATTCAAGCTCAGAAAAACCCTACCCATTTATCTTATAAAATTCAGTAGTTACATTATATAGGTTCTAGTCTTCTCAAAATACCAAATCTATTGCCCTAAGGGGAAATTTAAAGGAGGCACATCGAGGAAGAGGTAATCTATTCTACCTATTCTTTCAAATTTATTTCTTCTTATACTTCCTATTAATTAGTTGTTTCATTATAAATTAATGAAATAAGTATCAATAATATTATTATATGTTATTATAAATATTAAACAACACTATTTAACCTTCCATTCATCCTACAAAAAATGATATCACCGCGCATGCATACGTACGACTTACCGTCTCCGCGCCGTGGTGTAATTTGTTTTTTCACCACCACATTACTTGGATGGGTATAATGGTGGAAATAATAAATATATATGATTATTATATCATGATACTAATTATGAGATATTATACACCATCCAATTCAATACCATTCGATAATTATGGGAACAATATTGTCACTTGTGCTTATGTTCAGTTTACCGTCTCTACGATGCGATGAGATTCATTCCCCACATTAACCATTAATGAATGATTATAAAGTATATATAATAAATTATCATAAAATATATTACATAATAATTCTACTATATATATATCATTTACTTACTTCCATTCAATTAAATAAGGAAACAAAAACAACGTTCATGCGTACGTACGACATACTGTCTCCATGAACGATGTATTTCATTTCATTTATCTATCTATTATATATATATATATATATATATATATATATTTATATACTGAATATTTATGTTATATAAATAATTTTTTACATTTTTGAGGTAATTAAATTATTATATAAGTAATAATATCAAGAATTACAATTCAAAACATGTATGATAAATTACCCAAAACGTTGCTTTAACATGGAATTGACAAATGAACAGGTAATATAAAGTTGTAAGTAAATAATATATGATATCATAAATATTATTATAGTTATTTTACAAGTTAATAATATATTTAAACCCACTATAAAAAAGTTTTAGACACATCTAAAGAAATTGTACCTAAGGTAAGGTATAATTTTTCAATCTCATTTTTATCTAAGATTGTTTATATGTAAGTATTTACTGGGGGTATATTTATCATCCATGTCCATGTTTTCAAAAAATATTATCATAAATTGATTTATATTATTCTATATATGTTTAAACTAATTTTTACCATTTTTACTTTTATGACATGATATGTTAGGAATCTTTCTTTTTTTACCATACGAGGTACTTTTTGGATTTTTGGGCAAAAGTATGAGGAGATTTTTTTTTTAAAATTATACAACATGAATAGATTTTTGGGTTTCACGAAACTTTATTTCTATGAATATTCCTCTACATTATCTCAATTTTCTTTTCAACTGAATTATTTTCTTTTAAATTTGCGTGGCATTTTGAGAAAATAAAACGTTTTTGAAGAAGAAAGGATATTTTTCTCAAGAACTGAGTTTAAGTGGTTTATCAAAATTATCTTCCATCTAAGATGAATCTATTTAAATAGAGTTATGTTTATATCCCTATTATTACTATTATTTTATTATGTTAATTATGTAATGGTATTTTATATGGATTATGTTATGTTTGAATGATGTTTAAGAAAATCCATTTTATTTTTTGAGCTATGCTATGATGAATGATTTATGTTTTTGTGGCACATGTAAGAATGATTTCATTATGAGATGAGTGAGACCTATATCTCCCTCCAATTCATTGGGTAAATATTTATATATCATGATATAGACATGACTATAATGGTAAGTAAATCGGGTTTAGTAATACAAGGCTAGAATGACAAGTAAATCCAGTTCAGTAATACATGGATGAAATGACAAGTTAACCGAGTTCAGTAATAGACTTTGTCAACTATGATCATCTTGGAAACAATTCCTTGGATACTAGGGAAATAATATTATGTGCCTATTATTTTTCCACAATTACTAATTTTATGCCAAGGATATTAATTCATGGTTAATGTTCCTTCATGATCTATGGCTTACATACTGCCAAGATTTATTTCATGACAAAATATTTTTACGTTTAAACTTTTTGTTCAAGTCTTTATGTTCAAATATTTATGGTTTGTTTTATGTTCTCCATGTTTACCCTTACTGAGAATTTTATCTCACCCTTTTATATGTTTCTTTTCCCCAATATATAGAGAAATGTTTTAGATAGGAAAACAAAAGAGAAAGATCTTTATGGGAGATGTTGAAGATCTTTCACCACGATTTCAACATTATGTTTTTAGTTTCCAAAGACACTAAACCAATACAGTCTTTGGGCGTATTTTTGTGTCATGTATTAAGTATTCTGAAAAAGAAATTTAATGTCCCTATACATCAATATAGGGACTCTATAATCATAACCATTCTTTTCTTTAAAGCTTAATTTACAAGTTTCCAGGGTAATTTTTAATTTTTTTAATTTTATGGAAATTTATAGTTTTAAAGATATTGAAAGAAAATGATATTTTCCCTATTTCTAAAGAAATGTTTAAACACTATTTTAAAGGTATTTTTTATCTTCATCAATATCTTTAATGATTTTCATGCTTCCCTAGGGATATGATCTAATGATTCCATCCATTTTATTTCTATATATAGATTATGATGGTGATGTTTTAAGGATGATTTAATGAAACACTTTTCTAACCCATGGAATAATCAAGATATGATGAAATAATCAATGTTTTTATGATATTATCCACTTCCTTTCTCTAGATGGATTATGATTATGTTATTATTAAATGTTTATAAAAACCATTTATTTTTCTTGGATTATTCTATGATGAAATAATGAATGCTTTTATGATATTGGGGAACACTTTTGTATGGTTTTAATTATGTTACAACTGGGAATGAAATTATACATCCTTCTAATGTATTGGGTAAAGAATGATATATCATGAGATAATATGGACTGGAATTGGGAGTGAACCTAGTTCTGTAAGGTAACCTATCCAATATGATAGACTTAAGAGTGAACCTTGGCTAAGGAAATGGTGGAATATACTGTAAACCTGACCGAAAATGGAAATTTTTCCACTATGATAGTCTTAGAAGTAAACCTTCACTAAGGAAATGATGGAATGTTAGGTAAACCCAATACATTATGAGAATTTTTCCATTGTGATAGTCGTATAAGTGAATATTGATTAAGGAAATGATTTTCTATGATTATGTGCATGCCATAAAATCAGGTCTTGTTCTTATGATATGTTTTCATGGCTCATGATTTATTATTTATGATTCCTCACTCTTATGAATTATGTCTTTTTTATGAAAAATAATTATTCCATAACTCATGATTAATGATATTTTACTGATTGGATATTAATTTTTTATGTTATGATCATGTTATCATTCCCTTATGCCTGGTTTATAGCCACTTATTATCATTTATTAATATCTCATGTGTTTACCCTTACTGAGAAAATGATCTTAACCTTTATTATGTTTCTAACCCCTTGGTTAGAAAGAAAGGTTTTAAATATGGTATATATAATAAGGGAACTATTTGAATAATGAATGTGATTCCCAATGCAATGATCATACTCATGAAAAGACAAAAGAAAATGGAGTTTGTATGCAAAATATTTGGCTATCCTCACTAAACTCTCTCCAGATATGAATGGTAATAGGAATCATATTGAACTTCTATACAACCAAAGGAATGAATAGCTCACCATTAAGTATTTTATGTAAGAACATATACATTAAATCAGTGGTTCCTCTAATCCAATTATTGTTGAGTAATAGATTAGTGATATAGAAAATATATTCTCCATTATCTAGTGCTTGGACCATGGGTAGGTTATTTTTGATGTGTATCATTTGTAAAGTGAAGCTAGTAAATGCTAGAATCTTATAAAGAATATGAGGAAAGAGGAAGAAATTGACTCTATAACATGGGAAGAGTTTAAGATGGTATTTTTCACCAAGTATTTTCCTTAAAATATTTGTATTAAGATGAAGATGGAATTTATTGAACTGAAGTAGAGGGATGATGAATTGATCAGTACCTATGGGGAAAATTTCCTCAAACTTTCAAGGTACACTTTTGGCTTTATCATCGACCCTGTAAGAAAAGTTGACTGATTCTTCAGTGGATTAAGACCAAAACTCTAAAATAAATTTTATATAAGAGAATTTGATAGATCTAAATAAATCCTTAGATGTCTTCAAAAACTATAAATAGATATTGGATACTATCATTATTCTCATAGTTTTGGAAAAAAAGTGAAAGATGGAATTTTTTGGAAATTCTAATAATAAGACCATTCTAGGAAGGGAAATTAACCTTAATTCATGAGAGTAGTATGAAATAAAGATTAGGGGAGACTACCTTATGGGGTCTAGTAAATGTTTATGTTATGAAAATAAGGTCAATGAGAAAAATAATGAAGAAGTAATTTCCAGAGGCTATTTAATGAAATGAATGAAGAACAATATGTTCCCCCCATACACTAATGCTACAACTATAAAGAGTATGAGAATTAAAAAATCTAGTGTTGTAAGGGTTAATGATGAAATCATCACTAACAACCTCTTAAGCTAAGAGATAAATGGAAATCTCATGTGATCAAAATCACTTAAGTGGGGAATGATAATGAAGTAGTGAAAGGTACACTTATCATATACTCTATAACTAAAAATGTTTTATTTGATATTGGTTTTACCCACGATTTTATATCTGAATAATTTTTTAAGGGTATTAAATCACCAACTCAATAATTATATGTTTAATTATCAGAGAATCCTCTTAATGATGTGATGATTGAGTCTCAAGGCTGTATCTCCTCTCCCATATAAGTTCATCAAAATTTGCTTCATGTAAATCTCATGGTTTTCCATCTAGTAGAATTGGTTGTGATTTTGAAAATGGATTGGATTTTTTATATAGATCCCACATCAATCTTTAATTAAGGGAATCCACATTTAAAATTATAAATCATCCCATGATTATCGTTTGATGTGATGATAAATATGAACTTCCAAGGGTAATTAATTAGATTTTATGGGTCATACTATCTATTCATGTGGGATATTTATCACAAATGGATGGGAAAAAAATAACCACTCAGTAGTCATGGTCCATGTTCAAATTGATTTTTTATTTGATCCTAATATAAAATAGTGGATGACTGGGGTCATCTCTCAAGGAGTAGGGTTTAGGCATTTCACTATCCTATCACTTATGTATTTTTGTTTTTGTTTTTATTAATTTGGAAAGTTAGAATTTAGGATAAGTGATGTTTTTTTGGTTTTCTGATAAAATGTATTGGAAATAAAATAAGTAAAAAAAATAAAAGAAAAGGGTCAGGAATAAATGCATGAGGTCCTAGGGTGAATTCCAGTTGGTTGGATCATTATTTACATTTGTTCTATGTCTGTTACCTCATTACACATACTCAATATCATTAATCAATGCACCCTATAAAAGTTTAATTTAGTATGAAACCACTAGTATATTTAAGGTATCCCTTAAATATACCAGTAATATAATATATTCTCCTCGGTGAATGTTTAATCATTTTACTCAATTGAGTTAATGAACTTTCTCACTCACATGGTAGAAATCATGTAACATTATCCCATTCAAATCACCTGACTCCACTAGTATGAAGTGTGTTCAGAATGGTGGGAGACATTAAAGAGTAACAAGTATAGGGGGTAAGAAATGTTTATGAAATATGGAGTAAAGACCACCTCCTCCACACACCATATTCACTATTGCACCAAAATCAGAGAGAATTAGAGTGAGAAATGTAAGAATAAAAATTCAGCGCAACATTATGATTCTCCTCAGACCACCTGTGATGGGTTAGTTCTCCATGTTCATAGAGATTAAGATCATTGGGATGTCACAAAGGTGGGGAAAATGAGGAAAATAGGGGAATATAATGGAACAATAAATAAAGAATGTACATAATTAGAGTTAAACACGTATTAAAAAGTAAAAATAGAGGAATTAAAGAAAATTTTAGCTATGATCGGTCGAAGATGAATAATTATAAGTGGAAAATAGTGAAAATATTTATAATCCATTAAAATTATTCTTCCTATCACTCAATGTCATGGAAATATCTTTTTTCATTGGATGGGTTCCATGTTTCACAACCAATAGTTGAGATTGATTCAGTTAGGATTATTATTTTCCCATGATCTATCATGTATAGGTTTGAGAATAATCATAGTAGAATTGTTTCAACACTTTGTAGCTATAGTGAATAATGATAATTGAATCCATGTATAAGCAGTAGCTAAATAATTTTAGAATCATAATTTTAGAATCACACGTACTCTTTCTGTTATGGATCGATTAACTTGACTAATTTGATGGGTTTTGGTCTGGACTTCACTACTAAATTTGTTTAGAAAAAATACAAGGTCACCTTGTAAAGGATTTTAATCTTGGTCCAGTTTCAATAAGTAGAAATTATCGACTCAAATTCATTGTGGTATTTAAATGAGAACCTCATGTTCACTATGGTATAGAATCACATTTATATGTTTTTATCTGATTCATCATCAATAACATAATTATTGGGTTCATCTAATTCATCCTAAGCAGGCACACATCCGGTATTCACAATGATTTAGTGGGCTTCAACAATTTGGTTTTAACAAGGTGGAATGGGATCTTTAGTACTGTGGTGCTCAGTCATCTCCCTTAGTAGTGATTAGTTTGGCTAAGGAAGAATTTCCAGTCTATTGGTAAGCTTCAATGGTTGATCAACAATATCTGATCATCTCCATCATGTAAAGTCGAATGAATTCTGATTCAATGTTACTCATTAGGTTCAATTTAGATTTCAATAGTTAGTTCAAACCTGGTTCAAAGGGTTTCTCATATCTATAGAAAATTATTTCATGGTTTTCTTCATCAATCATGACAGGTGCTATGGCAATGACTGGTTTAGGATCTTCAAGGTGAAGCCCCACAGTCAGCTTGAGGAATAGTTATTTAGAGGCGGCACAAGTTAAATTATTTCAAAGGTTTCAAGTTTATTTATATAGGTAATAAATCATATTCCTAATTCATAGAGAGGCTTAATTTAACTTTATCCCCCTTGAATTCTTTTGGATAATGGGGTACGACATGAAGTCACTTGTGAAGGTGATGCTCACAGTAGCTTGGTTGAGTATAACCCAATGCAGTAGCTTAAAAATATAAGGAACATTCTCAGAAGTGACCATGGATATGTGGTTGATCCAATATAATTATGTGAGGTAGGTTATACCTGGAATTTTAAGTGACCATGTAGATGAGGTTGTGGAAGGTTGCAAAAAAGAGGGTGGCTGCAGTAGGTTGATGGGAGCTGTCACCTGACAATTGAGTATGAGAATTTGGACACTTGAGGTGTATTTATGTATTTAGTATAGTGATCACGAGAACTTCATACAATCAATTTAGGGGTGACAATTTTTTTAGAGAACAGTAAATTCAAATTTTTTAGGCTTGGTAACTTCAAGACCTTTTTGTATTTCAACTTACATCACCACAAAAATTCATATTTCTATGTATATTTTTCCTAATTAAATTTTAATAAAATGATAAAAAAAATCAAATTAGAATTTAATGTATCTATATAATTATTGTAAAAATAATATAAAATTCATTTTAATTAATCAATTTAAAATATTTTTTTTCAAAACATCAAATTTATAGGTTCTTTAAAAATAACATTCATTTCCAAATTTCAATTTCACAAAGAAACATTTTAAATTTAAATTCCAAAATTAATCTGGGTATTTAATTTAATTTAAAAATGAATGAAATAATTAATACTAAAAAAATAACTCCCGATATGAATTTTAATACCATAATTACACAATTATAATACCAAATTTCATAAAAATGCACGACTTCACAATTTACTTCAAAAAATAAATAAATCATTAAAGACTATTAATTGATCCATTTAATAATTAATCTCCAAATTGACAATGTTCACAAAACCATAATTCTACTTGTGATTTGGATTAAATGATGGGGTTATTTCTTATGAAAAAAAGACAAAAAATGTTCAAGTTTTTATCTCACATCAATCTCTCACAATTGAACTATTTCACTCATAAAAAGTTTTACCATTGAATTAAATTTATTAAAAACTATGAGATGTGTCTTCCTAAATCTAAATACACAAGATAGAGAATAAATAAATATATATTCATCTAATGTTTTGAATTATCATGCCTCATATGTGAATCTTTCCTACTATCTAATTTTTATTCAATCAAAGATCCAAGTATAGGAGTGGATCAAATTAGATTTAAGTGGAATCAAATTTTTAACAAGAAGAACTTCTATTTATCTATCTCTCTTAAGTTTATCATACCAATGTTATTTTTCCACTTCATTAATACTAATCATGTTAATTCATTATAAGTTAACTGTCTCCTTCTTCACCAGAGTTCAATATTATTTGCGCTTGAATGAATTCATTTTTGGATGTCAGGCATGTTATTCATTTTTTAATTTTCCCAGCCATTTATGTGTGAGACACTGTGGAAAATAAGTTATTTGAATATGTACAGAGGGATTAATCACACTCCTGGTTCCTAATGTCTCAAAGTTTCACCACGGGATCCCAATTTCCCATTTAATCCAAGTTCAATGGACTTATACTAATTTATTTTTAGTTGGATCCGTATGGTGCTTTTTATTACTTAAGTCAAGTTTTCTCAGATTAAGTTCTAAATCCTGGTGACCACAAGTTATAATTCTGACTCAATAAAAATATTTTCACTTACACCCACTTTCCAAGTTCTAAGATCAAATTATAATAAGTGGAGTGACTGGTTTTCACTCACCGATCATCTAAGTTTAATAGTTTCAAAACAAATGAATTACTCAACTCTAGCATAAAATTTTAAAACAAGTAAGTACAACTTAGAGTTTATGAAAGGACTAAAAATTCAAAATAGAATTGATACAAATGTCTATGTAAAATATTTATAAAGAAAACAATTTTATATATATATATATATATGTGTGTGTGTGTGTGTTTTTTTAATGTTTTTAATGTTTTTATGTTTTTATTTATTTCTTTCTTTCTTGTTTATTTATTTATAGATTTAATAAAAACTTTCTAAAAGAGTAAAAATATTTTTATTTACAAATTCTAAAAAATTGGATAAAAATTATTTAGATAACTAAACTAGTTGAGTTCCTTCCTCCATAATGATCAATTCGACTACCCTCCATGATTTTTATCATGTGAAGTTTTCCAAACAAAGACAAAATATTTTTTAGTAGTGTCACAAAAATAATAAGGAAAGATACAACCGTGTATTTTTTATTATTAATTTAGTAGGTTTGAGGTAATCTCTCCCTTGGTGTACTATATACAACCTTGAGCTAGCTTCCTAGGTTTATGTATTCTTAGTGAAGACCTATATAAAAATAGAATAAACAAATATTTTTGTGTTAAATTAAAATTAATAAAATTGAAATGACTATTTTTTTCCTTTTAGGACTTTAATATATTTAATGAAATATTTTTGGATCCATGCGCTAAGCCAACATGAGATTCTGAGGCCTTGGGAGTCTCTATATTGATATAATAAAAATATTAAATATATTATATCACAGATGCATAATTTTTCTAAAACAATGGAATAACATTTGAATGGGGTCTCATACAGTAATTATAAGATCACCATTAAATCCTAAAAATGGGGTTTTCCCTAGGTGTGACATAATCTTTATGCATGTTGGGTGTTTGGATTGAGCATTTTTGCTGGACTAATAATAAATTAAACAAATCATTTAATTAATTTTATTTGTTATCAAAATACTAACCTAATAATACTCAATCATATAATCTTCTCTAGGAGAGGTTTGAGGAATCATCATGAAAAACTTATGTGGGAATATGATCCCCTACTTAGTAGGTTATTCTAGATAGGGTTTGTGGTATCCTTCATAACATTAGGATGTTATAGGGGAATAGGGTTTGTGGTATCCACCATAACACAAGGATGTGATACCCTATATGTGTATAAATATCTTCAGCGTCCACCATGTAATTTTTCATGGGGAGTACCCAAGAGAATGACCTCTTGGATGAGATCCTTTAGTGATATCATGGCTCATGGAGTGAGATCTATCCTAGATGAGCATTACCTCAAATCCATGAGCAGAATCCGGTGGCTGGCAATATGGTTGAGATATTTTTGAGAAATGAAGTATATTAAGAGTATATCTGGGTTATAATTATTATTTCTAAATCTCATATCCTAATTGACATACCTTTGTGTTGATGATCAGACTACTCTATTATTTATGTTTGGTGATTTTAGAGATTTATACTGGGTATTGTTATACTCACCACTGTATGTGATCTTCCAACACATGTTGTGTCTTATGTTGAAGATAACCCTTTTTATAGAGTCCTATGAGGACTGGGATCAAGCAGAGAATAGTTTGGGCTAGACAGACCATAGTTGTGATAAGTATTTCATTTGATAATAGTCCACTCCTACTTAGCAGGTTGGACTCTTTTATCAGCTTTGGTGGGATTGTATTTAGACCTTTATTCATTGTAGTAATTTTTTTTCTTTTAAGTTGGATAGATGTTATGGATGTACAATTGTATTCGCTGTGTTTTTTTATTCAACATTTTATAGGTATTTGGATATGTTTGCATGTGTATAAGAACCTTAGGCTAAGGACACACATGTTTGTGCAGTGCTTACTCGACACTTTTCACCAACCCCTAGACTTTTGGAGGTGGGATTGGGGTGTCACAGATAGCTTATCACCAGTTAGGTGTGACCAAATCGGTTGGGTCTTTAAAAAGTGGTATTAGAGAGGTGTTCATGTTATAACTATATTTTGGAGATTATATTGACATGTGGATCGATTTGAGAGCTAGGGATCTCAGGATGGGGACACCAGTATTGGTGTGGTGGTCGATGTATCCATTATCCATGACTATGATAACCTTCTTGTCAAATCAATACTTATATACCCTAGTTTTAGGAAAAAACATTGGTACACGCACCATATAGGAATGTGTTTTTCTTTCCATGTCAATCTTGTGTTATCTCCCCAAATATAATCATATAATGTGGTATATATTTTCTCCTTGCAGGATGTTTTCATAATAAAAATGAGTAAGGTTTCTGTAGTAGGGTCAAGATTATGAACTGATGGATGATGAGTCCCCGATGAAGGGGCTTGGTCATAATGATGTTTTCCTTCCTGGTGGATAGAAGGTGGTTCCTCTACCAGTTGATGAGTACATAGACTTACCTTTGGTGGTTTAGGTGGATGCATTATGTCAGAATGATCCATGGATCACTTTGATGGTGCTGGATGATGACGCAATGGGGATAATGGAGTATCCAAATATTATAAGGTAGGGATAACCTAGGGTCTAGGGTGATTAGGACCTACTTATAGTAGAAATATGATATAGGGAATGATATAGGAGGCTGCGTAATTCATGAGGATATCAAGGAAAAATCAATTTTCCAAGGAAGAGGTGTTGTTATACTTAAGATGAATACGGACCGCTCATGTGGGATTTTCCTACCCATCATGCTAAGACAGAGATATGGTTGATATATTTCCTAGGCAGAGGCAATGGTTAGAGCAGGGAGGTCTGTAGGGTGGTAGATTTTATGGAAGAGATAGAAGAGTAGAAGGAGGGTCTTGGAGCTTTAATATTTTTCCACCACCACCACCACCCCTGGTGGTCTACGCTAGGCTTAGGGAGATAGTGGTCGGGGATTTGGGAAGCTGTAGGCATTAAAAAATTATGACCCAGAGTCTTTAAAAGTGATTTGAGGTATGATATGTTTCTTTTATACATTAAATATAGTATGGAAAGACACAAGTAAGATCCACTCTTTCATCTCTATACCTCATGTTTAAGACCTAGATCTTCTGGGTGGATCTTATAACTCAAACTTTTAGGGCTAGAGGCTCTTATTAGAGGAGATTCATCAATTAAGATTTTATTCTCACAGCGTGACCTGAATTTTAGAGGAGAGAGATTTCATGGAACCTTTTTTATAACCATGGTGAGAACTTACAATGTCATCCTCAACATGGATGGGCTCTCCATAGTTCATGTGCATATTGACTGTCTTAAACAAAGGATGTGGTGTGTCTGCATTGATGGGACAAGGCTTTCCATCATTAGAGAGAAGTAAGTCTTAACAGAGTAGGATGTACTTATGAATAGGGGGATAGAGTTGATTAATTACTAGTTAGATAATATTACCCTTGGTGTAGTGGATGTTGTGAAATTTTAGTTCCCTACAATAGTGGTGGAGTATGAGGAAATCTTTCCTAAGAAAATTCATGGATTACCTCCCCAACATGAAATTGAATTCAACGTAGACTTGAACCTAGGGATTTCCCCAATTTCTATGAAAAAATATCAGATGAATCCTAAAGAGATTCATAGTTGAAGGTGAAATTGAATGATTTTTAGAGGAGGGGATTTGTTAGACCCTATGCATTACCTTGGGTAACCCCGGTGTTGTTCATCAAGAAGGTGTACAATAGGTTGAGGTTATGTGTTGATTATCGTCGTCTGAATCATGTGAATTTAAAGAATATATATCCACTTTTGAGAATAAAAAACTTCTTTAACTAGTTGAAAGGGGTGATGAAATCCTCTAAGATTGACCTTAGGTTGTGTTATCACTAGATCTGAGTTATTGAGGAGGATACACCACATCCGGCATTCTGATATCATTACACTCACTACAAGTACTTGCCGATGCCTTTCAATGTAAAGAATACCCCAATAGTGTTCATGGAACTCATAAAACAGATCCTTTAACCTTTCTTAGAACAGTTCATGGTAGTATTCTTTGATGAAATCTAGGAGTACTTAGTGCCTGAGGAGGAGCATGCGAGATGCTTGAAGATGTCTCTAGGAATACTCTGAGAGAACCAAATTTATGGGAAACTCTTGAAGTTTTAGTTCTAGATTTGAGAGGTCCAGTTCTTGGGAAATGTCATCTTAGATATGGGTGTATTAGTGGAACCAGAAAAGGTTGAGGCAGTGTTTGCTTAGGAGCCTCCCAATAGCATATCTAAGGTGCGAATATTCCTTGGACTGGAAGGAAACTATGAGATATTCATGTTTGATTTCTTTAATATTTTTCCACCCTTGAATGTTTTGAACTGAAAGGTGTATCCTTTTGTGTAGAAAAAATAGTTACCAATAACCTTTTATATAGTGATGGAATAGGTTGATGAGCGACCCCATCTTGAGACTTCTAGAGTAGTGTGTCGAGTATTTAGTGTTATACAAGGCATCTAGGATTAGGTTTGGATGTGTTATAATGTATAAGTTGGTGGTGTTTGACTATGGGTCTTGAAAGCTGAGACCTCATGAGAAAAACTAAGTAACCCATGATCTAGTGTTGGTAGCAGTGATCTTCACCTTGAATATGTGGTGACACTACATTATAGGTGAGTGATTTATAGTCTTTTTTCAGAACACAAGAGTCTCAAGTATATCTTATCATAGAAGGATATTAACTTGAGACATACGTGAGGACAAGAATTACACCAAGATTATGACTTTGAGATATTCGATACTCTTGGGAAAGGGAATGTGGTGGAATATGCTCTTAGTAGGGGATCTTGTTCTTAGTTGTTAAGAAACTCATCAGATCATTTGGCCTCATTGTAGGAGTCCTTAGTAGATGAAGATGGAACCGCTTACCCCTATTCGATGGTTGTTACCTCACCACTTATTAAAATTATTAAGGATGGTCAAATTAGAGATTCTGAATGCAATTCCTTGAATATTTTTATATCCAATGGGCATGCACCTCATATATTTTCTGTAGGTGGGTAGTATATCATCCCTTTCAAATGAAAAACAATGGTAGTTGTGACATTTCATGAGGAAGTTTTTGAGGGAGTTTCATACACAGTAAATCTAGGTGTGCAAAGGCGTACTGGGTCCTTCAGTGTTAGTTCTAGCGGCCAGGTATGAAGAAGTGTGAAACAAATTTTATCTCTTGATACCTCACTTGTCAATGGGTGAAAGCTGAGAACTAGGTTCCAGTAGGTTTAGATCAACTCCTTGAGGTTTCCATAGTGAAGTGGAGTGGTATACCTTTGGACTTCATGGTGGGGTTCCCATGATTTTCTAGAGGTCACAATGCCATAAGGGTGATTATAGGCTAACTTACCAAGTCATCCCACTTTCTATCTATCTGATGGTAGAGTTTAGTAAAGATCTTGAGATGCCTTTACGTGTAAGAGATAACCTGGCTTCATAGAGTTTCCTTGATGATCAGTTCATACCATAATGCATGATTCACTTTAGGATTATAAAATGGATTAAAAGAGTAATTTGAGACTTAGTTTCATTTGAGTGAATCATTTTACCCTCATATTGATGACCAAGATGAGAAGACCATTTAGGTTTTAGAGGGCATGTTGCATTATTGAATGTTGAAGTTTGTATGTAGTTGGGAGGATCACCCATCCTCATTAGAGTTTTTATACTATAACAGCTACCATTTAACCATTGGTATGGAACCATTTGAGGCCTTTTATGAGATACCCTGCATGACAACACTATGTTGGACTGATCTTGGTGATTCAACACTCATGGTCCCAAATTTAGTGCAAGTGATGTAATAGAACGTGAAGATCATCCTAGAGTGGATGGGGACTACCCAAAGTTTGTGAAGACCAATTTTGGATATTCCTAACACTGAGAGGGGGGTGAATCAGTGTTGGGGACCTTTTAATCCCATTCTGTATTTTTATCCCTATACTTCTTGAACTCCTAGGATCTTGATTCTCTTATTCCATTTTCCATATAAGATGGAAGTATATGAAATAATTAAAGATAACACATGATATTTTTACAAGTTTTACTAGTTAATAATAGTATCTAGTCCATCACATGGTCTGGAAATAATCTTGACCACACAACCAATAGAATAAAATCCTTTGAATTTGGTTAAAATGAGTAGGATATTACCTTACACTCATGTAGCACTATGAAAACAATTTAATTGCGTGTGCTTTACAGCTCTTGGATAGATCTTTATACTACCTCCAAAGATATTCCTTTTTACAGAACTTGGATGGATCTTTATACTACCTCCTAGGATAGTCCTTTCCTTGTTAATGGTTTGAACCACCAATAAAGTATTCCACCTATTGTGACCTATTGGATTCCACAATACTACTTTGATCTTCCACTTTTTACTTGTTGATAAGGGTTTGTAACACCAATAAAGTTCTCCACCCACTGAGTCCTGTCCAATGTCACATTTTTTTATTTATTCTCAAATAGACTTCTTCTTCACTTTATTACTTGTATAGAAGCATGAAAGTAACTCTTCTTACCTATTCCCAATAGGAAAATAAAAGATATACAGTCTTCTTCTTCTATCAGTCATAATAATATGAATGTTGTAGACTGATGGACTATATTCTCTCTGACCCAAATTGTAATCAACTAATATCAAATTGGTCAGAAAATCTTCTTCTCTTCTTCTCACTTTCTTATGCAGTTCAAAATGAATTGTAATGAGATCTCTTCTTATTATTCTTGTTGAAATCACAACATTCCTTTATGATTATTAAATAAATTAAGATCATCTCAACTTAGCATCATCACAATTGGTATGGCCTGAATAACTGAATATATATTGACAACTCTATTCTTCCTTTTTGACACACAATATTATAGAATAGTGCAGAAATTTCTTCTTATACTTCTTCAATACTGAATACTAACACATGAATTTATTAGTTTAATTATCTTGTACCTTTTTCACTATTTCACCTAAACTAGGTATTTAGAAATGCTATTCACAGAGCACCCTCATGAAGCTCACAACCTTTGTGAAGAGAATTTCTTTCATAGACCAAACAACCTTTGCGACGCTAACTGCATTTACAGAGCTCATTGCCTTTGCAAAGTTAACTGCTTTCATAGATAAAAATTTCTTTACGAAGCTCGTTGAGTCATCACGGAACATCCCATCATCACAAAGAACCCATTAATTAGAAGCATTGGTATTAGTAAATAATTAAGTAGTATTTTCATGATGCTCAATATCACATAAAAAACCATCTTTGAAGAGCTCTTCTACCTTCATAAAATCAGGGCAATTTCATATTTTCTCTGATAATTTTGGTCACAAATGAAGTGGGGTCACCACATATTTATAGGCTTTCCCGTTCATGATGCTCCACCACCTCCAGTACATTTTTAGATCAATTGAAAATCTCTTCATGAAACTCTTCTATTCATGATGATACATTGATATTTTTCATTGTCATGAAGATCACCATCAAACCATTGCACGCTCATGATACACCACTTCTCGTAATCGTGAAGATCAATTTCAAATTTATTTGATCCTTCGTGAAACACAATTTGTGAAGAACATCATCAAGAAACTCATTCATTTACCATATTTTCATAACGCCTTCAAGAAAATCCATGTTTTGTGATGATAGTCGTCCTCTAAATTTTGGACACTAAAAATTTGGAAGACACTAGGAAACTACATCACCTTAAAAATCTACTTTGGAAAAACAATACATGCTGATTCATAGTCATCTAATAACATCTTTATTTCCAATTAAATCAGTAAATGATTGGAACCACCTTTTCTCACCTTATAGTCATAAGTCTTGTATCATAAGTTCTCCAAAAAACTTATGATATTTGTGAAATATGAAATAGAAAATCATTATAAAATTTTCCAAGGAAAGTAATTGTAACTTCCCTGTATTATTATAATATATTTATTTCCAATAAAACCTAAATACGATTGGATACACATTTAATCCCATCTTCTTCATAAGGCTTGTATCAAAATTTCTCCGAACAACTTATGATATTGGTGAAATACAAATCAACAAGTCATAATAATATTTTACTAGGATAATTATTCAACCATGACATCCAATTTAATCAAATGAACATATAACAATTCTCCATCCATCACCTTCAAAATCAAAGTCTTCAAACCATTCAAATGTTTCTTGTAATATCAAGACTTAAATAATTCATTAATGCTCCATTAAATTTGAAACTACTTCAACATATTGACTACACAAAGATCTTCTTATCTCATTGATCACTATTGACCACCAATGAAAATTAGTTGACAACAAAAATAATCCATAAACAAATTTGTCTCTTCAAAGTTGTCATAATTCCTATACAGACAAGAAATAGAGGCCTTTAGAGTTCAAAGATAGATACCATGTGCTTATAAAGGTCTGACCTCGACACTGGTTGCATAGATTTGGCCAGAGTGAAAAATTATCTCAGAGATTCATTGGATTTTTCTAAATACTGTGTGGGGTCAGTGAGGTGGTTTACTTCTTGGAACTGATACCACAATTAGAATGGATACATGATGTATTCTACATGTCCCATCTATAGAGGTTTCCTCACAACCCATCACATGTTATTGAATGGGGAAAGTTGGACTTCAAGGATGGGGCTACCTTTGTAGAGTACCAAGTATATATTGGGGATTGATAAGAGAAAATCATTTGTGGGAGAGTGATTCCCTTGGAGAGTTTCAGATGGTAGTATGAGAATATTCAAGAGATCACATAGGAGTGAGAGACACGTATGAAATCCCAGTACCCCCATTTTTTATATAGGTTTTTCCCTTTGGTATGAAAATTCTTATTGTGTGGAGAATTAAATGACTTTGTTTCTTCCTTTTAAGACTTTAACTTTTTTTAAGGAATATTTTTAGAGACAGGGACTGAGTCGACATGAGGTTACAAGGATCAAGGAGGCTCAATATTGATATAATAAAAATATTAAATATATTATATCACTTGAGTGAAATTGTTACTAAAATAATGGAATAATTCCTAAATAATGTATTTGTTTGGAATTATGATACCCCCATTAAATTTGGAACAAAAGTTTTTCATTAGGCACAACATAATATTTGTGTCTGTCTGGTGTTCAGTTTGAGTGAAATTATGGGAGGAATAATAAATTAAATAAATTATTTTATTTATTTTATTTTTCATTAAAATATTAACCTAATAATACTCTATTTTATCATCTTAACTAGGCAGGTTTTGAGGAATATTTGAGACCAAGTTATATTGGTGTACGATCCCATACTTAGTGGGTTACTTCAAACAGGGTTTGTGGTTTCCCCCATGAGCCCTGGGGGTGATACCTTATTTGTGTATCGGTCTATTTTTCATTCCAACATGTAATTCCTCATAGAGAGGCTTGTAAGCATGACCTATCAGAGGATCTCCATTAGTGATATTTGGGATTGGGGAGTGATATCTATAGGATGAGCCTTGAAGCCTTGAGAAGAATCATGTGGCTAGCGGTATGGTTGAGACCTCTTTAAGAGTTAGAGTCAATGAAGAGTATATCTAGATTATTATTCTTATTTATATGTCACATATCCTGATTGAAATACCTTTGTGATGATGAGATGAATACTCTCTTAATGATTTATGTTTGGTGATTTTGGGGTGTCCTACTGGGTATTATTATAATAACCCCTTAATGTGCTCTTCCCACACATGTCATGTCTTATTTAGACAAAATCCATTTTTTATAGAATCATAGGAGGACTAGGATTAGGTGGATCATCGTTTGGTCTTGACAAACCATGCTTTTACCTGATGTTTTTTTTGACAGAAACCCCCTCCTAACTAGAAAGTTAGACTCTATTATCATCTTTGGTGGGATTTTATTTTTCCCTTTATTCTTTCCAATACTTTTTCATAATTTGATGGGGGTTAGATGTTATGTGTGCACTATGGTATCAGTTGTGTTTTAACTTTCAACGTTTTATGGGTATTTGGATATGTGTGCATACATTCAAATACCTCAGGATAAGGCATCCCATTTGTGTTATATGCTTACTCCATTTTTATCACTGACCCTTAGCCTATTGGAGGTGGGATTGAGGGTGTCTTACTCATCTTAACACCATCCAAATGGTCCACGGTGGGTCATTTCATGACAAAAATGGAGAAATAAAAACAGTATAGGATATTCTTAGTTAAAAATAACCAAGAGGTGCTGCCGTTTTTATTTTCCATAGCCATAAAACCTTTTGGTCATCCCCAATCTATTATAGGTTTGGGTTTTTGGGGTAAGAACAACTACATGTTATTTTTAACAAATATTGTCAACTTAAATTATACTTAGAGTCCCCTTTGATATAGTGCTTCATATCCACCCCTAGGAAGTATAATATAACTCGAAATGTGGGGGTGGAAGGATTTGGTATGGGTCCTCCTCAGTTTATGAAACAACTATTGTGGACTCCTCTTTATCTATTGGAAACACAAATAATTAATATTTTTCATGTTCATTAAAGGAAGAGTTAGTAAATATTTTAAATTGAATAATATCAAAGAAAGTTGAGATTAAGTAAAGATTATATCACTTATAGGTAGTAGCTAGTTCCTCTTTTTCTTTATGATGGACCACTGGGATTTTATTATCTACTATTCCTCTTTCTAGTTGACATTCATAGTGTTCCTGAGGGATTAGTTGATTCATCACAAGTCCCAGGATATACTTATCTTGTTTTTCACTAATTTGGTGGATGTAATAAATTTCAAAGGATAACTAAAATTATTTCACTTAAAATTAGTCAATATTCTAGTCTATTCTAAGTTTTTCAGACACAATGTGTCTTCTTCCAGAGAAAATTTCCATAGATTGTCAAAAATTTATTTATCCAGCTCTTCTTATATATCAACCTAGTCAGGTAAAAATAGTATTAAATTGGAATCATTCTAAGAAGGGAAATAAAAATTCAATTCATAAAAAATTTATTGAAATGTGATCAAGGTAAGAAAATTTTCCTCAATTATTTTAGCTTGATTCTCTATTTGTTCATGAAAGCACACTGACTCTTGGAAATTTTCTTGAATTTAAGTGGATAATACATTACAAAAAAACCACTACTTAGCAGTGGTCCTAGTAACCACAGCGAGATAAATCCAATTAAAAAAAACATATAATGACGTTTTGATAAAATGACCACTATATTGTTTTAACAATTAGTGGCTGTTTAAATTAAACCACCACTAAATATAAAAAAACTGCAATTCCTTCCCTCCCCCAGTCCATCTGCATGACCCTGACCCATTTCCCCTCCTCCCTGACCTTCTCCTCTCCCCTCCCCAACAGTGACCCTGACCCCACAACCCCCGTTCCCCCACCCCTATGAACTACTTCTTCTATTCTTGGTGGATTCCCTAACCACTGCGAACCCCCTCTAACCATAAAACACATGACCACCCTCACCTACCTCTCCCCATATTGTGTTTCCCCTACTCATATGCGATGCAACCCCCACCCATCCTCCCTCTCCCTAGCCCGGTTCCCCACCTTGGCTGCAACGTGGACCCCCCCTCTGACCTCCCTCTCCCTAGCTTAGATCACCTCCTCACTGGAAACGTAGACCCCCCCTTAAAGGTCGCATCATCCTCACCCTAAATATATTATTGAGCAGCAAAATATGGATAACCATGATTGTTAAAAAGAGTATAGAATTTGTTTTTTATTCATTCAAAAGTAATGTATATATGTAATTTTGGTTTATAGTGTGTTATTTAGATTTTTTAGTTATTTTTTGGAGTTATAACAATCATTAATTTTGGTTATGTTTCATTAAATTAGAAAAATAAAATATTTTATGATATAAGTCAGTTATGGAATATAAATCATTCATAATATCATGGATTTATTTGATATTAATGAATTTCACTTTGTTATATATATGTTAATGAATCTAATATATATATATATATATATACATAATTCATACTATTTTCCAACTCATTACCAATTGGTTTTAAGGTTTGGGGTCAAACATGGTTTCATCACCAACCTTGGAAAGGCCTCTAAGGATAAAGGACTTGAAAATGAGAAATTAGACCCTTTTTATATTTATCATAATATTTCATGTTTTATGTATATGTTAGGAATCATTTAGTTTAATAAAATCAATCAAAAAATTATATAGTAGTTAGGGTTAAGGTTTACATGCATGATAATCAATTATTGGTTATGTTAACTAGAACAACCAACATAGTTTCATTGATTTTATTTTAACTAACATGATTTTTAAGAGAACTGATTATAGTGTGTAGTTTGTTTTTTATTGATTCAAATGAATAATTTTTTATCATTTTATTTGAAAATAACAATACAAATTATTCGAGTTTATGTTAACATCATGTTTCTATGTTTATCTCAAATTGAAGGACATCCGATTCAATGTTATGTGGAAAGAGTTTATTTATATAATTCATGGAAGAACATGAAGTCACACTAAACCAGTTCAACAGAATATAGACTTATAGAGTTGAATATTTTGGGTATGCATGACATATAATGATATAAAAATAAATTATAATTTACATTAATATTTTTAAAGGGGTGATCTTGGTCTTAGTTATATCCCAGGAAATGGTTCAGATGTTTATCAATGTAGTTATTTTTTCAATGGAATGAACACGCCTTAGTTAAAACACTAGGGTAGAGTACACCCTTATATTTTTCTCCCATAAAAATAATATCATATACATATAAAATATCAAAAATTGGTACATATTTATCATCTTTAATGTAGAGGTGATTTTCCACACTTCCATCATTAAATATTAATTGTTCCAAGTGTGTATCTAACTTTAAGTATCATGATCTTGAGCCTTATCCTAACCTGTATAAATCCTTCTTTAACCTAAAAAAACTAATTTTATCTTTACCTAGAAATACACTTCATCTTCCAAATCTCAATTTAGAAAGATATATTTGATATCATTTATAATGTTCAAGGGTTTCCATTGTAATAAAATGAAATTTTCATCTAATTTATGTCATTATTCATCTATATTTGTGAGAAATAATAATTTATTTGATTCACATTTTTATATTATATGTTTAGTAATAAAAATTTCATTATTTGATTCATCCCATTTTACTTTATAATTTTTATGGAAGATTCAATGGAGAAGTTGGGTGATATTTAATTTTGATTTTACCTATTTGATTAATAATATATATCTTTATATCTAAATGTATAAGGAAAATACTATCCAATACCTATGGATAAAAGTTGGATTAATTTACCTTGAAAGACACCTTGATATTCTAATGGTTTGGAAGGATTTTTAGATTATGCAATTGCAAACTGATCAGTGGATGGTTGAGAAAAATTTATGTGTCTGGATTGTAAATTCAATTGATGGTTGAATAGAAATGAAGTATATGGGCATTTTATATTGAAACAGTTTTCTTCTTGATATGTATATTAGATTTTTTCATGGTTAATCAAATGTTATGGAAAGTAAAAAACAATGAAAATACTATCAATGAAATAAAAAGTGACCAGACAAAAGATAATTCAGTTTGAGTTTTGTTAAATGACACATTTTTTTATAGAATACAATGTTTAATATTTTAATAGATCAGTAGAACCTTCAGTTGATCCCAAGAAAGTTAATATTTCTCATAACTTCAATAAAAAAAATTATTTTTATGAATTAGTTGAATATCGAGAACAAAAACTATATGAAGGGTGTGCAAAGTATTCAATGTTTTGTTTTCTACTTAAGTTGTATCACATCAAGTGTCTCTATGGAATTAATGAAAAAGAAATGTCAATGATTTTATATTTGTTTGATAATGAATTTAGTAAAGCTAATATCATTTAACCACTCTATGAGATGAAGAAAGTCATCAAAAAACTTGGAATTGATTATAAAAAGATACATGCATTCCCTAATGATTTCAATATTTGCTGGGGAGAAGAGTTAGATAAAGAAGAATGCACAAGATTATATACAAGTAGATAAAATGAAATGAAAAATGCGAGTATAAATAAATGAAACCCCATGAAGAAATAGAAGTAGAAAACTCCTACAAAGGTATTTCCTTACATTCCTCTGAAACCATGCTTGCAATGATTATTCATGTCATTTAAGACTGCATATGACATGAAGTGACATGCTCATGATAATAATAATTTCTTGATGATACATCCAAAAGATTTATCACAATGGAAGATGTTTGATTCTCTATATCCATATTTTTATTTTGATCCTATGAATATATATTGGGGATTGTCTTCTGATGGTTTTAACCCTTTTGGTACTTTAATAACTAATTATAGAATTTGGAAAGTTGTTTTATCCCATATAATCTACCACCATGGATGTATATGAAGAATAATTGTTTCATTATTTTGATGATTATTCATGGAAAGAAAATTCCTAAAAAAGACATTGATGTATAAGTTTAACCTATAATCAAAGAATTATGAGAATTATGGGTTGATGGTGTAGAAACATATGATGCTTCAATGAGACAACTATTCAAAATACATGCTTCTTTAATCTGGAAAATTAGTGGCTTTACAGTACATGAAAATTTATCTAGTTAGAACATTCTTACTATTTTGGCTTATCTAATTTTTAATTTTGATTTTGAAACTCAATTATTACCTTATGGAATAAAATGGTGTTTTATATATCATCTTTGATTTCTTGATGCTTCTCATAAATTCATGTTTAATAAGAAATGATTAAATGGAGATATTAAAATTATAATATCACCAAAAGTTTTATTTGGTTTACAAATCTTGTCACAATTAGTTAATGTCAATGAATAATTTAGAAAATGTCATCAGTTTAAAGAAGGGGGAAAAGGGTATATGGAACAATATCCGAAGAAGATAGAACATAAAAGTGGAATAAAAAGAGTATATTTTTCAAACATCCTTATTTGGAGTTTAATTTGATATGTAATAATCTTGATGTAATTCATATTGAGAAGAACGTCTGTGAAAATGTAATTTTTACAGTGCTTAATGAGAAGGGTAAATTGAAGGACCACCTTAACGATCATAATGATTTGGAGTAAATGAATTGAAAGAATGGTTTGTAGGAAAATGAGAATGGAAAGTATCCTTCTGCTATTTTTACAATGAAAATCATGAGAAATATGTATTCCTTCAAAATTTAAAGAATGTAAAAGTTCTAGATGGATATTCAAGTAACATATCAAGGTGCATTGACTTAAAACATCAAAATTTACAAGGACTGAAAATCCATGAATCACATATTTTGATGGATTAGGTGTTGTTGTTGGATTTATATAATACTTTACCTAAAAAAGTAACTGCAATTCTAGTTGAGTTTTATACCATTTTTCAAAGAGCTTTGTGGAAAAACTCAAAATCCAACTGGGCTTGAAAAACCTAAAGAAATAATTGTTGTGACACTATTTAATTTGGAGATGTTATTTTTGCCTTCATTCTTCACAGTAATGATTCATTTGACTATTTATTTGGTTGAAGAAGCTCTACTTAGTGGATTGGTACACAATCGATTGATGTATCAAATTGTGAGGTAAATTTATATATATTTTTATTTTCATTGGTGAATTAAATTTTATCAAATTATTGAGTATTTTTTTAATATGTTTCATATTTTTTTTGATCAGGTATTTTGGTAATTTAAAATCACATGTGAGGAATAAAACTCAACCAGATGGCTCTATTGTTGAAGGTTACATATATGAAGAGTAATTGAAATTCTATTCTTGGTATTTAAATGAGATTGATACTAGATTCAATAATGCAAGATGTACTGAAAAAATATCTATTAATTCTTATTCTGAAAACCAGTCATCGGTATTTCCAACTGTTGGATGACCAATTGGAATGGGGTTAAATTTTACACTGACTGAATTGGAGTTTCTACAAGTAAATAGATATGTGATTCTCAATAGTGTTATTTCAGATCCATTTATTGAATAATTTTTACTAGAACAAAGTGGTGACTAAGGGGTGGATCTTGAAATGAGATGGAATTAACAAAAGATAATGATAAGTATCTTGTCGAATGGTTCATCTATCTTGTTAGTATATACTCGTATTCATATTATTGACGTGTAGTAATTTTTTCTTTGTTAAAAGTAACAACTTATATATATTTTTCTACATAATGAATGTTTAAAATTGAGATGAAATATTGAAATATTTGAAGTTTTTGGCTCGAGTTCCTTTGAAGCAGGCTAATAAATTTGATGCCTACAATATTCATTGCTTCAGGTTTTGTACAATTTATCTCGAATATGACATGAAAACTCAAAATTGTGGTGTATTTAAACTTGTAGAGGTGGGATACTATGTGAATACTAATTATATAATTGAATTAAACTATCATGGATTGTTTTCAATTGTATTATTAATATTAAAGTGGGTCAACATTGATAGGGGTATAATGAATGATTCATTACATTTTAATTTTGTGAACTTTTCTCTCTTGATATATATCGGTGAGCGTGCAAAGCAAGATCCATTTTCCTTGGCTTCACAAGTAGAATTTTTTTATTATGTGGATGATGAAATACATGAATGTTAGAGTGTTGTTGTACACTTAAAGTAGGGAGAGTTATATGATATGGGCGATGGAGATCAACTAGTGCTTTGTGACAGTGAACCTCATCAACCAAAAAACATTAAATAATATTTTCCTAACAATAAAAATAGTAGAAATTTCAAGAGAGGGTTAAAATGAAGGACTTGTTTCTATGAAGGTTGATAAAAATTAAGATAATGAAGATGAAGATAACTGAATATATAAATTGGTAATGAAAATATATTATAATTTTCCATTGATAAGTTTTTTGTACATATATACATTGTTCATTATTATTTTTTAAAATATTTTATTTTTTCATTTTTGTAAATTTAATATTCCTTAAGCATTTGAAATATAGGAATTATAAGAACAAAAAAATTTCAGGATCATACCGAGTCAGCATCTCGGAGCACGTGACCACTACCATCATCTTCTATGGATCCTAGTGATTCTATTGTACCTGAGACTTCTAGCGATCCAGTAGTTTCCCCAGATGTCATTGGTATCCCACCACTTATTTTACCTCTGATGACAGAGGAGTCGGTCACCCATCTATTTATGGGATATTGGTGATTTACCCTTACCGGTATGTATGCCAATTTAAAAAAAAAACATTATATTTTATTAATTGTTGAATGCATTTTTCAAACAGATAAATTAAACAATAGAAGGGTTAAAAATATAAACCTAGAAGATGTATCAAACCTGATGGACTTTAATATTATCATTACATTTGATGAGTTTGGGGTGCCTACAAGTGACACTGCCAGAATCTATGGGCATATTCTTGGGTAGCTTCCTTGCGAGACAGTGATCTTTCCCATTAATTATAAAAATTAGAGGCATATTACTACATGTTAAAAAAATGAGGTCTTTGATACTCAAGTAAAGGTAATATTAAGTTCATATTCCTTGATTAATACTTTAAAATACATGAGTAAATCTTTTCAATATACTTATAAATTGTTATGTTTCTTCATTTTGATGTACGTGACTCCGTTTCACACCCATGGAATTTGGGAAATTTGGGCAAGAAATAGAGAGATTTTAAATGGAGATTATGGAATGAGTTTAATGACACTTTTCTAAGCTCACGAAAAATGTATGAGAAAGTGCTTGAAGGAATTTCTCATGATAAATAGAATCTATTTTTCAATATCAACAAAGATGCATCTCATAAAGTAATTTCCTATTTTACAGTATCTTAATAACATAAACATAATAAAATTATATTTTCTATTAATGTTTCTATTTTTTGTTGGAATTATCTAAAAAAATACTGTCAATCATAAGAAGTGAGTCATTCCTCACATCAAGGGTTCTCAGAGTTATCGAAAAAAAAGAACAATTTTGGATTTTATTTTTTTTTTGTTATTATTTTATCATTTTATTATAAATCAACATTTTTTTGAACTTGTTTATATTTTTTATAAATGAGAATGAATGAAGTCACTCTATTGGATAGAAAGAGATGTGGTTTAAAGCACATAAAAAATCAGATGGAAGTTTTATTAATAACCCTACCAAAGACATTGAAGCAAGTACTTTTCATTACCAATTCATATTATTTCATTACCATAAAAACATAATACTGAAAAATATATTATAAAAAATAAAAATCTTTAAACCTAATTAAATGGTGCCAACTACATGTATCAAATTATTCCAATTTGGCATCGTCTGATACATCTAACCATCTCCAATTAATTGGGTTAAGGCTTGTTTGTTGTTATAATATAATTTTCATTATTATGTTTTTATAGTTATGAAATAATAATAAATACTAATGAAAAATATATTAATTAGATAACATTATAAATTTTGGATATTTTAAAAAATAACTATTAATATTTTTATATTAATGGGATAAATTCAAGAAGTCTTGGAGGCGAACCCTTCAGAATCATCATCGGTTTCCTAGAATGATAAAGTTGGAATAGTTTTATGGAAGGAGAATCCCAAACATGTGTGGGGGATGGGTTATGGGGTTACTCCATTAGCTGTCATTGGTAGGGAGGCATCATCTTTTACTACTACACCTAGTGGGGGTTAGAGTAGTGTCGTTGATTGAGAAGCACAAAGAGAAATTGAAATATTTAAAGAAAAATTGCAAGAACAAGACTCTTATAAGAAAACACAAGACCAATGATAGTTGGTAATGGGAAATGCTTTAGTTTATATATTTCAGTGGATGACCAACATGATCCTTGAGAAAATTGATAGGATTTTAGCTCATCCCATTGAGGTAAATTCTAAATTCCATAGATCATTCACATAGTTACAAAGAACACATACAACATACATAAATAAAACTAAAATGAAACTTTTATATAGAAAAAAAAACATTTTAAGTTATATCAACCACATATTGATCCACATTGACCTTTAGTTGATTCTTACATGTCAAAAATAAATTATAGATCATTGTCCTTAAGTTTGAAAACAATTTGAGATTGTTTGCTCAGTTTTGACTCGACATACACTTCTGAAAGGTACAAAAGACATAAATAACAAGTGTCAAGGGATCAAAACTAGGAAAAAGATGTCATAGTTCCCTAAAATCATTGGACAACAAATGTAGATTTAATTTTGAAATGTAATAATCAACAATACATCACTATGAATTACGGGTTGCTTGTTAGGGCCATAAACGCGTTTTTAGTGTTTTAAAACACTAAAGCGTGCATGAGACTATAAAAACCATATAAAAATACATTATATTGACATAAAATCATGGTAAAAACACTGTTGAGTTTTTTTGACATGTAAATACAGTGAAAATGTCAATCCTACATGCACTGTGGTCGTAATTACTTGACATACACTTTTGAAAGTTACAAAAGCCTTTAAAAACAAGTATCGAGGGGTCAAAACCAAGAAAACAATGTTGGATTGACCTAAAATCATGTGAAAATGAGTGTATATTTAATTTTGAAATGTAGTAACTGAAAACACATCATTTTAAATAATGGTTTTCCCATTATGGTCATAAACATGTTTTTTTTGTTTTAAAACACTAATACGTGCATGGAATAGTCAAAACCATAGAAAAAGACCACAAATTGATATGAAATCATAGTAAAACTACAAAGAGTTTTTTTGATGTTTATTCATAGAAAATACATCAATCCGATTTGTAGTGTGGTCGGAATTACTCAGTATACACTTTTAAAAGGTACAAAAGCCTTTTAAAAAATTGTCAGGTCATTAAAACAAGGAAAAAGACATACTATTAATATGAAATCATAATAAAATGACTATAGATTTAATTTTGAAGTTTAATAATTGAGAAAAATCTTTATATAATACAATTTTCCTATTATATCCATAAACATGTTTTTAGTGTTTTAAAACATAAAATCATGCATGGAATGGTCAAAACCATATAAAACGACCTTTGATTGACGTAAAATCATGGGAAAACCACCCATGAGTTGTTTTTGACATTTACGTGTCAAAAATATGTCAATACAATGTGTTTTGTGGTTGTAATTACTCAATATATACTTTTGAAAGGTACAAAATCATTTCAAAAAAGTGTTAGGGGGTCAAAAATAGGGAACAATTTCAGATTTCTCTGGAATAATAAGAGAATGATTATATATTTAATTCTAAAATATAGGAATTGATGGAAAATCATTCTTAATTACGGTTTTCCCATTATGTCCATAAACATGTTTTTAGTGTTTCAAAACACTAAAACATGTATGGACGGGTCAAAATCGTAGAAAACAACCTCATATTGATGTGAAATCATGGGAAAACTCATTTGATTAATTTTTGATGTGAACGTGTAGACATAAAATCAACATAACATTCAGTGTGGTCATAATTACTCAGTATACACTTCTAAAAGGTACAAAAGCCTCTAAAAAAGTGTTATAGGGTTAAAAATAGGAAAACAACATTGGATTTCCCTGAAATCACAGGTGAATGAACAAAGATTTAATTATGAAATTTAGGAACTAACGACATGTCATTATGAATTACGGTTTCCCATTATGAACATAGATGTGTTTCTAGAGTTTTAAAACACTAAATCATGCATAGAATGGTTAAAACCATAGTAAATGACCTCACCTTGATGTAAAATGAAGGTAAAACCACAAATGAGTTGTTTTTGATATGTATGTGTAGAAAATACATCAATCTAACATGCGGTATGGTCATAATTATTCGGTATACACTTCTAAAAGGTATACAAGCATTTAAAAACAAGTGTTTGGGGTTCAAAACTATGAAAATGATGTTATATTGTCTTATAATCATGGGAAAACAACCATAGATTTAATTATGAAGAGTAGGAGCTGAAAATATGTCATTTTGAATCATATTTTTCCCATTATAGATATAAATATATTTTTAGTCTTTTAAAACACTAAAACATGCATCAAATGGTAAAAACTATATAAAATGACCTTATATTTATTTAAAATCATGGGAAAACCTCCGCTGTGTGGTTTTTGAAATGTATGGGAAAACAACACAATAATCTGATGTCCTGTTTGGTTGAGATTACTCAGTATTAACTTTTGAAAGGTATAAAATATTTTAAATACAAGTGTTGGGGGGGGGTCAAAAATAATAAAATGACATCATATTTCCCTCAAATCATGGGAAAACAAGTGTATACTTAATTTTGATTTGTAGGAACCGATGACACATCATTTTGAATTACAGTTTTCTTGTTATGGATGTAAACACACTTTTAGTGTTTTAAAACATTAAAACATGTGTGGAATAGTCCAAACTATAGAAAAAACCTCATATTTATTTCAAATCATAGGAAAACCACTTCTAAGTTGTTTTTGACATATACACACATAGAACACATCAGTCTAATGTGTAGTGTGGTCAAAATTACTCAGTATACACTTCTGAAAGGTACAAAAGCCTAAAAAAAACAAGTGTCCTGGGTTCAAAACATGGAAAACGATGTATTATTTCCTTAAAATCAAGGGAAAATTTACAGTATATTTATTTTTGAAATGTAAGAACTGAATAAATGACATTCTGAATTATGGTTTTCCGGTTATGGCCATAAATGTGTTTTTAGTGTTTTAAAACACCAAAACATGCATGGAACGGTCAAAATCATGGAAAATAACCTCATATTGATGTGAAATAATTCTAAAACCTCAGATGAGTTGTTTTTTAACATGTACACTCAGATAACACTTCAATATGACCTTCGGTGTGGTTGGAATTACTCAGTATACACTTTTGAAAGGTATAAAAGCCTTTAAAAACAAGTTTTGGGGGGGTCAAAACTAGGAAAAAACATCATATTACCCTGAAATATTAGGACAATGACTATATATTTAATTGTGAAATGTATGAACTGATGACACATCATTCCAAATTATGTTTTACCCATTATGGGTGTAAACATGTTTCTAGTGTTTTAAAACCCTAAAACATGCATGGAATTGTCAAAATGATAGAAAATAACCTTAGATTGATGTGAAATCATGTGAAAACCACCATTTATTTGTTTTTGAAATATAATACATGATGTGATATCAAATTTTTTAATTTTTTATTAAGTAAATTTCAAGCACACCGCATGTCTCTTTAAAAATAAATTAGAATATTTACTTATCCATTTTTAGTTTCAAGTGTTGAATTTTATCTTAAATATATATGTTTAAGTTTTCCATGTATTTTTATGTATATATTATTTTTATGTTAAAATTTATTCTATTTGATTAACAAAATAACATATTTTATTGGTAGTATTTTGAATATATTATGCATCTTTTCTCTTTCACATTTCTTTTCCCAAATGTTCAGGTTTTCATTATAAGTGGAAAATACCGACAGTAGGCAAGAGGTTGACCTTTCAATCCATGAAATTCTTCAGAAGGCAGTCATGATGTTTTTTAGTTTTGATTGTATGATAAAATTTTATCAATTATTCTATTGTAATTCTGATTTAGTATGCTTAATTTTATTTTTTGTTTTCTTTTTTTATAGTTGGTGAGATAACGTGATTAGTTTCAGTTGATGTGTTGATGTGGAGGCATAAAAATGCTGTGCATTTCATGACATAGATGTATATTTGGTGAAGTAATATTAAACAAGGGTTTAACAGTGTTGGTATTTATCACTGCTAGAAAAAAGTGCTGATAAATTGTATCTTTATGAGTGCTAAAAAAAGAACTGATAAAGTGTCCCTTTATCAGCCCTTTATTTTTAGCGCTCATAAAGGAATCATTTATCAGTGCTTTTTTAGTGCTAATAAATGTAAAAAAATAAAATGAAATAATTAAATAAGTAGAAAATAAAAAAATAGTTTATTAAAAATAATATTACAAATTTTATTAATTAAATAATTATTGATAAAAATAAATAAATTGATTATACTATATATAAATTATGTATACTAATAAATAGTATGTATTAAATATATAGATATATAAAAAATTAAAATTAAACAAATAAAAATTAAAAATAATTAAATCAAGAAAAATATTAAACATTTTATTAATTATAGGATTATTGATAATGTTAATAAATAGTATATATTAATATATATAAATACAATTTATATAACACAAAATATTATTTTTATGGAATGATTCTAAATTCTATATGTATTTCTATCACATATATACCTAGATTATTCTATATTCCTTTTATGGTGTAACACATTCCTTATGTTCATTTATCAAATTCCTTCTTTATGAAATCTCCTTTGATAATAATTTGAGACGAGATTATGCAACCCATTTATTTTTATGGGTAATTATTATGTTTTTGACTTTTGAGTGATTTAATTTTTTTTCACACATAATCATGTACGTGATATTATGGGTGTTCCCACATATCACTCCAATGTATTGGGTAATGCTTTTGTCTCATGAGATGACATGTTTGGGGTTAGGGAGTGAAAATAATCCATGATGGAGTTATGTCCACCATGTGGTGTTGTCATTGAAGTTAACATTGACTTATGATTAGGTCATGTATTATGATTCTTTCAAATTACTATGATTCCATGATGTTATGATTAAATGATCTTCATGTTATTCCTCCATATGATTATTCACGATCCATATTTATTTATAATACAATGTTATGACTTTTGATTGATTTTTTATACTTCTCCATTATGTTTATTCCCTTACTGGGCTTTATATATCAATCATTGATTTTATTTATTCCCTAGATTATCCTATATAGTTTTTTGTTATCAAAGGGATTTAAGAGCTCATTATAAACATTTTAAAAAAGAATCATTATTTTAGTGTCTTGTTGTTTTTTTATGTACCTAGTATTCCAAATACATTAGGAATTTTTATACTATGGTTATTTTAATGGATATTTTTGTTAAAAATAATTTAATAATATGCATAAAAGGTTTGGGTCTCTATAGTTGGTATTAGATATGGTCTTATTATTTTTGGGAATTTGTACTAGAATATTTTAGTGAGATCATTAGGGATATATCCAAGTATAAGAAAACATCCTGAAATTTTGGTAAAGTATAGAGTGAGTCATTTACAAGAAATTACATCCCTATATAGATACGAGAAATGTATGTGTATCTGTAATAGTTTTAACTTATTGAAATAACATAAAAAATGGTGCATTGGGCTTTGTCTTGATCGTCACATGGTGAAAAACAAATAGGCATTACTGTAGACCTTGTTTGATAATCCTCGGGGATATGCTTTGGGAATTCATAAACTCTATATGAACCATTATAAATGATTTGAATAAATTATTAGGTTAAAAAACATAATAGGGATATTGAATTGGATAACGTCTATTGAAACCCTTAAGGCTCATAAGTTAGGATTTACATATCATTTATAAGTTATTAATTCTAATTTTATAGTTTCCCTTTGATAAAATGATTAGTTAAAGAACTTTCATCCTTGAAAAAAAAATTAGTTAATAGAAGTGAATATGTGAAACTTTTCCAACAACCAATGTTATAGGAAATGTGATTATTTCCCTGAATATATTCCTAACTTTATGGGAGTAAAAACTAGAACTTCCTGGTAGTACTGGCTCCGATGAAGCATTCTATGAATAATATATTGAATCCGGTGGAACCCCTTATCATAATAAACTTTATGTTGTAGTTGAGCCCTTTATATGAAAAGGCCTTTTACCTTATGTGGATACTTTGATCCCCTTATCATGAAACAAATATTTAACTCTATTGAGAAGATATTCCCTATCCTCTTATGTTAAGAATAAGATAAATTCAGATATACTATCTATTGTCTTCAAGGAAAAATTGATCAGCGGTGGACACCAGTCAAGGACATGAAGTCTAAAGAGGATATTGATTCGATAAAGTGCGTAGGATTGAAGAAAATATTTTTCAATGGATATTTCTCTAAACTATTGATATTAAAATATAGTGAGAGTTCCTCAGAATGAATTAAAAGGAATATGAGTCTATCGATGCATATGAGGTAAACTTTACAAGGATTTCATGATACTCCTCTAACATTTTCATGAAAACTGAAAGAAAGGTTGAGTGTTTATTTATTGGATAAAATAAATGTATACAAAAATCCTTGTATATTCAAGTCTTTGACATCTATGAATATATTATACATTATTCCCTTAAGGGAAAGATAGATATTAGAGACTCTTAATGGTCTTATGTGTCTAGAGATAAAAATATTAAAATAAAGTTTAATTCAAGAGGTTTAATGGATAAATCCCCTAAAGGAAAGAAAACCCAATATCCCATTTGTCAAAATTATGGGAAGAATAATCCCAAAAACTATCTAAAGGGAACTTAGATATGTTTTAAATGTGGAAAAGGGCCATCATGATAATTAGTGTTGAAGGGAAATGAAGTAACCCACTAATACATAACAAGAAATGATGTTTTGTTTCAACACTCAGCATAAGGTATAATGCTTCAAGTTCAAGGAACATGAGCATTACGTAATAAAATTCCCTAATCCAATGGTTGTTAGAGATAATCAATGACAACAAACTCTAAGTCCTATAGAATAAGTAAGGGTCTATTTTATCAATAATGATGAGGTGGATCTCAAAAATTATGTGGTGATAGGTACACTGGTTATTAATTCAATAATAATGAACATACATTTTGATTATATTTTAACACATTCTTTAATATCTTTCAATCTTAGTAGAACTATATAAAAACCACCACAAAACATGCGGGTTAAGTTATATATGAGAATATAAAACAAATAAATTATTTCATCCTAGGTATATAAATCCTCCCTAGTACATCTTTGTGGACTAAACCTTCCAAAAAATCTTGTCTTACTTCCTTTAATGAATTTTTATTCTATAATGGGCAAGGATTATCTGTCCTTATATAAATCCAACATCAACTATCGAAAGAAGAAGATCACCCTTCACATCTTAAACCATCCTCTGATCCAATACAAGTGAAATTAGTAGGATAAATCTCCTTTGAAAACCTTATCTCAAGTGTGAATATTTTTTCTATGTGAGGAATAATATCTATCCAAAATGAATGAGACAAATAAAATAATATTTCCTGAATACATACCCTTTATGAGGGGTAATATAGATATATTCCATAAAGGGTTTCCTAGAATTTCTCTTGGATGAGAGGTAGAGTTCTCAATTAACCTTATACCTGGATCTCTACCTATATTAAATACTCTCTTCTGAATGGACACCATTGAGTTAGAAAGACTGAATAAAGTTAAAATAGAATCTGAAAAAGGGTTTTATACACCCAAGTCCTTCATAGTGAGGTGTATCATTCCTATTTTTCAAGAGTATGTATGGGTCAATATTCCTCTACATTGATTGTTGCAAGATAAAAAAAATCACAATAATGAAAAATTATTCCCTGCTATATATAGATGACTTATTCAATCAACTACATGGACCCCAGTATTTCTCTAAAGTAGAACTTCGGTTGGCATATCAAAAATTAATTTTAATTAAGGTAGATATTTCTAATACTAACTTTTGAATGAGGTATGGACACTATGAACTCAAGATAAAGCCCTTTGGACTCACTATTGCCCTATAAATATTCATACAATTAATTAATAATGTCTTTAGATATTAAATCAATAAATTTGTGGTATTATTTATTGATAATATTATGATATACTCCAAAATAAATGATCATGGGGAGAATTTTAATACTAGGCCAATGACTTTGCGAAAAGATAATCTATATTAAAAGTATAGTAAATATGAGTTTTTAATAGAGGAAGTATCATTACTAGGTAATGTTATCACTGACAAAGGGATATATGTGGACCCTTCTATTGAAAATTAAATTGAGGAGTGGCATAGATCATAATCTGTAACGAAAATCCACAGTTTCCTTGAACTAGCTTAGTATTATGGAATATTTGTGAGAAAATTATAGTGATTCTAGAACCCACTAACCAAGATGATTCAGAAGAAGGTAATGTTTTCTAGATATATGAATGTGAATAAATCTTAAAAGAATTAAAAAAAGTATTATTACTACACTAGTCCTCACACCAACTTTAGTGGAGAAATTTTTATAGTATACAATGATGATTCAAAGAAGGTATTTGGAGGTGTACTAATGCATAATGATAATGTAATATCCTATTCCTCAAGGTAATTGATAGTACATAAGTATAACTATTTAACACATGATCTTGAGTTAGATGCAGTGATCTTCACGGTGAAAGTATGGTGGAATTATCTCTATGGTGAGAAATGTGAAATATATACAGATCATAAGTGCCTCAAGTATATATTCAAGAAGATGTAGATTAATATACACTTGATAAGATGGTTAACTTTGATTAAGTACTATGAATTCTCAATTGAATACCATCCTAATGACAAAATAAAGTGAAATATTCTCCATGTAGAAAGGATTTGGAAACCTTATCAATGATGAGAATTGATAATGATCCAAACTTTTTAGAGTTGTATAAGATGTACAAGGTAATCATAAAGGAAGGAAAATCATCATTAATTTCTCAAATGATTTATCAAATATCCCTTTTGTAGAAGATAATGTATGCTCAAATAAATAATGTGGAATTTCAGAAGAAGGTGGAAGATATAAGAAAATGTAAATCCGCAGGGTTCAATGTTGATGAAGGAGTTTTAAATTTGGGTCATGACTATGTTTAAAATCAAATCCCAAGATAAAGAAGAATCTATTGAATGATGCACATAGATTGACCTTATCCATCCACATAGGGAGCATGGAGATGTATTGATATATATAAGAGCATTATTTGTGGGAAAATATAAAGTAGTATATTATAGAATATACATCAAAGAGCCTAGTATGTCAACCATTGAAGTTTGAAAGGAGAAATTCTAAGGGGGTGACACAACTATTACCCGTACCAACATGGAAATGGGAAAATAACCCCATGGAAGTTGTTACTATTCTTCTAAAGACATAAAGAGGAAATAATTCTATATGGGATGAGGTGGATCATATTAAAAAAACTAATCACTTCATTGTAATTAGATATGACTTCTCACTCAATCAACTTGCAAGGATATACATTAGTAAAGTGGTGAGGCTACATGGAACACCACTATCAATTATATCCGATCAATATCTAATATTTACCTTTATATTCTGGAATAGTCTCAAACATGATCTAAAAACTATGTTGAAATTTAATATGGATTAGAACCCCCCAAACAAATTTCCAATCTAAGTGAACTATCTAGAAACTTTATGAAATGTTAAGAGCATGTTTGACGGAATACAAAGGTTCTTAGGATCAACATCCCCCTATGGTGGAGTTCTCATGAAATAATAGTTTTCAGTATACCATAAAAATGGATCAATATGAAGACCTTTATAGTAATATATATAGAACACCTATGTGATAGGATGAATTTGGAAAACAAAAGCTGTTGGGACCTTTAATTACAGAGGAAATAGTATAAAAGTTCAATACCATTCTATATCAAAATCAGGATGATGAATGTTTGAAGAAGTGCTATAAAAATAATGAATAATGAGACCTGTATTTCAAGGAAAGAGATAAATTATTTCTATATATATCTTTATGGAATATATTCATGAGATTTGGGAAGAAAGGAAAGATATGTCCCATGTACATCGGTCCCTTCATGATTCTTGATTGCATTAGAGCTGTGTCTTATTAACTAGTACTCCAACAATCCCTGTCGCAAGTACATGACATATTCAACTTATTCCTTTTAAAAAAGTACATACCAGATCCATCACATGTATTGAATTTAGAGTGAGTACAACTAGAAAATGTTCTCTCTTATGAGAAGTAGTCGATACAGATCTTGGATTATAGAGGTAAATTTATATACAATAAGACATCTCACCTAGTCAAGAAAGTATAGTGAAACTGTAAGTATGAGGAGGTATCATGGGAACCAAAGGAAGCCATTAAGTATAAGTACCATCACAAGTTTTTACCTTAGTATTTAAAATAAAATTTCAAGGGTGAAATTTCATAAGGGGGAAATAATTTAGAAACCCATAATTTTATTAATAGAATTTGAAATATAATTATATAGCTGTTTCATATTATGTAATACAATATTATATAATCCACATGTACAACATGATAAAAACAACTAAGTTTTATTATATTAATTTGAGCATTTCATTAAGATAATAATAATTTACATAAGAATTGAAGGTATTAAAATGGGATAAAATATATAAAATAAGATAATAATAATAGAAAAATTAAGATATGCTTGATCACCCAGAATAACTACGCTCATGTAAAAACCTGTAGAAATGAAGAAGAATTTTAATAATGAAATATGAATTTTAAATATGACAATATATAAACTTTATAGAAAATAGAAGTGAACTAAGAATGAATGAAAGATATAATGTTAAGATCCCATATGAAAGTTACAAATCTGACTGTTGAAGTAGTAATTTGGTTGTTGGAATAGTAAACCGACCATTTGAATAGTAATATTTCCATTAGGATTAGTAACCTTTCAATTAGAATTTTTTTATAACATATAAAATCTTAAAATAATATATATACATCTTATAAAATGAAAATATGATATATTTATATCATGGTATAAGTAAATAATTTTTTTAAATGATAAATTAAGTGTATTTATTTTTTTCAGACACAAATGTTTTAATTATAATATTATAATAAATATAATGATTTATAAAAAAGTTTATTTTCATAAAATGTATGGGTAAATTGATCTTAAGTTTTATTATAATGATAAGATAATTTTAAGAGGCTATAATTATTTTTTCAAAGCATCCGAAAATCAACCAGAATATTATTGTAGATATTTTTCAAAAAAATGAGGATTTTATCTATAAAACAAATTTATCATATTTTGAAAATTATTTTCATAAAATTTAATTCATTTTTGGAATCTAAATATATAAAAATAGTTAGGGTGAATTTGTATTATTTTTCTAAAATAGTTTAATTTTTTAGTGAATAGTGAAATATATTAAAATACAATATTTATAATTATAAGATAAATACACAAATTTTGAGTTATGGATGATGAAAGAACCCATTATTTATTAATAAAATGAACTATTTACTATATATAGTAATAATAATCAACACCTTTTATATTCTTGATTAAACAATAATAAACTAATGATTATAATTTTCAAAAACACCACTCTCCTCCCCTTATAAATACCTCCCCTCACTTGACACCTTATAAGCCTTGTATCTTGAATCGTTTATGCCCAATTACCTTTAAAATACTTTAAACTGTGTCCTAGTGATTTTGGTCTCATCTAAAGACCATTTTGAGGAGATTTAAGGGATAACCTAAGAGGAGGTGACTAAAAAATGATATAAAAATATCGACTAATCTATTTTAATTTTATTATTCTTATACTTCTCCCAAATAATATCAATCCACCTAAAAATAATTACATAATTATCCTAAATATATTGATATGTTATTATTATGGAGGAATATCCATTTCAAACCCTCTTTTCTTTCATTTATAAATGGAAAACATTGTTTACAAAATGGTTGGTTCACCACCTCTATGAACAACACACTTCATTTTTCTAAACCTCCTTCATGGATAGTTATAGGAACAATATTATGGTTAAATATGATAATAATAATTATATTATTACTTTTTTCAATTTATATAAAGTTTTAATAGTCATTAAATTAAATAAAAAACCTACTTTTTGAATGTCGAAAAAATGACCTGAATTAACTAACCACATACGATTAGGTTTTTTACTAAAATAATCGTACCTATATCAAAACATGAAAGGATATTTGGGAAAAATTAATTTTTTTTGAAGGAAAAGAATAAAATTTCATTTCACCACTGGCTTTATAATCCCATTTTACAAGAAAATCAATAATTATCCATAAGTGATCCAACCTTGGAACCATGAAACCAACCTTCCCAGAACAAAAAAGTAAACATTATATCTTATTGAAGTGGTCATAAATGAAGACAATAAAATTAAAAATATTAAAATATAGACGTAAAGTAATCTTAATTAAGTAATAAATTAGTTTATTTTGATTATTAAGGATATTTAGTACAAGTACAGAATGATTCTGAACAGATGGTAAGGGATTTCTCTAAACCACCGTTTTTTTGGGTTTTGAACTTTATATATAAAACAAAATATTTCTTCATTTTTAATATTATTTAATGATTTTAAATTATATATATATATATATATATCTTACATATATAATTAGATTATTATCCCTTATTTTTATGGGGTAACACATTATTTACGTTCATTTATCAAATACCTTCTTTATGAAACCTACTTTGATCATGATATGTGGAAAATTATGGAACCCATTTCCTTCTATGGGAAATTATTTTATTTATGCCGTCTGATAGATTTCCTTTTGTGAAAGAAATAATCATTTAAATGTTATGGTGGGTGTCCCCTGATAATACTCTAATGAATTGGGTAATGTTTTTGTCTCTTGAGACGTCATTTATGTGATTAAGGAGTGAACCTAATCCATGAAGGGACTCTTCACACCATGTGGTTTTGTATTAGTAATTAGCCTTGAATTAAATTTTTTTCATGTATTATATTGAATCCAAATTCATATGATTCCATGATATTATGATTTAATATCCTTTATGTTGTGCCACCATATGATTATTCACGATCCTTGATTCTTTATGTTACCATGTTATTACTTTGGATTGATATGTTATTATTCTCCATCAGGTATATTCCCTTATAGTATTTATAGATCACCAATTTATTTTATGTATTCTATATGTTATACTATATAGTTTTAGAAAATACAAGGCATTTAGGAAATCATTATGAATATTGAAATATGTAAGTTTTATTTTAGTCTCATGTTGTTGTTTTATATACCTAGTATTCCAAAGGAACTAGGCCTTTTGATCCTATAGTAGTTTTAAAGGGATATTAATATTAAAAATCATGTATGAATATGTGTAAAAGGTTCTGGTCACTAAAGAAATTTCATAAATAGATACAGGAGACAAAAATAGATTGGTTTTAAAAGATAAGGGTCTTATTATAACACCACATGGTTTTGTAATTTATTTTCTTTAAGTAAAGTATTTGATAGAGTAAAGTATATATAACACTGAGCTTTAAGAGATTTGGGATATACTATAAAAAATATTATTATCTAAATGTGAACATTATAACCTAGTTGTTAAATTGATGAAATAAATCTAAATAAAAAAATTAATAAAAATACATATAAATGTTTTATATAATTTACATGAATTAATTAATACATAATATATAAGTACAAATTTTTTAGTAATGTCATTTTATAGTTCAAAAGTTTGTTTACTTCAAAAAATATTTTTTTTTATTTTGCGCATGGCCATTATAAATAATTTCCACAATTTTTTTGAAATATTATGTTAGGAAATGAGTATAATTTTTGAAATCATCATGTTATTATTAACTTAGGGTGAAGTTTTGGTGTTTTTTTAAAAAAATTTATTTTTTTGGTGATTAGTAGAAAATTACAATTTTTGATGAAAACTTTCTATTATTCTCATATATTTTAAAATTAAAACTCTATTTTTAAGTTGTTTTAAAATTTAATAGTTCATATTTATTGATATAAGTCCTATAAATTTCATTAGGATCAGTATTAAATAATATTTTTGAATAAAATATTTTTTATACATAAAAAATCCATTTTTATAGAAAATCATTTTTATCATGTTTTGTAGGTTTTTTTAAATTCAAAATTTCCACTTATAGAATTTATTTTTTTAATATAGAATACATATTTTTAATTTTAATATCCAAATTTTTTAATGAGGTCACTTTCATTTTGGGTTGTTATAAAAAGTAACTTTGGTAAAAAAGCCAGTGACCACCGTAAGACTAAAAACAAGTGACAAGGTTTAAACCAAAAATGACAATGATTAAATTGACATAAAAGTTATATATATATCATCTTTTAGGTAATATTTTATCCCTATTTCATATTATATTTTAATATGATTCATTTTTGAACAATTTTTCTTGGGTAAGACATTATTATATTTTGATATTTGGAAAAATTTCAAGTGTGCCCTCTCCCTCACTTATAAAGCGACACTTAAAATGCTTTCTTATCCAAAATTTAATAGACTCATTGCTTAGAAAATTCCTACCCAAATAATTTCCTAAAATATCTCCACATTTCCTAGAGGTTTTGGTTTGATCCGAATACCATCATAAAAAGGCTATAGGTATAAAGCTATTGAGGTTGTATGAAGAAGAGTTATAGTTTTAATCAATTGTTTTATTTTTTATTTCTTATTTTACCTCACTTATACCTATATTAAAAAATGTGGAATAATAACATCATTATCTCCCATAAACTTAAATTTTATTATTTATATTTTATAACCCTTTTTCATATACTCATCTAACTGGTGAAAATTAATAACATCTTTAATGCGTATGTGCGGACAACCGCCTCATGAAGATGATATATTTTATTTTTCATAACTACCAATTATAGTTATAGATAATGATCAATATGAATAAAATAATATGATATGTTTGATATAAATTTTATTTTTTAATTTCAAATGAATATTATCATTACTTTTTTACCATCCAATTAAAAATTATAACATCGTTCATGCGTATGTGCTAACAACATCCATGCGAACATATGTATTCTATTTTTCATCACCACATCATTTGAATTGTATATATAGTGGTATTTAAATAAATAATGTGATATTTTTTATATAATTTTTATTACTTTATGGTAAAATAAAACTTACTTTTTTCCCACATGATCATTGAAAAATGGAAACACAACTCTTGCGTACATACAAACTAATGTCTTCAGGAAGTAACATGATTTATTTTTCATAAAAACCATACATGGTTGATAATAAAAGTATAATTAATGTTTAAAAATAATAATTATAACTTTATTTAAAATTTTAAATTTATATAATCATGATCTTATTGACCATAATCAACTGACCAAAGTCATTTTAAACTTGCAAACCAAACATCCACAAAATGTACGATGTAAATTTAATCAATTAAGTGATTTAGATTATATGGTAATAAGTGAAAAAAAAGTAATAAAAAAGGATAATGAAATTTAAAACTATTCTTTTAAAAGTAAATAATTAACATAATTTTATAATTATGAAGATAATGTATGTACGTGACTAGTGAGACTTGTAGTAAGGTATATCTAGTCTGAATTACCTTTCCTTGAGAATTAACTAATTTTCACCACATAATTTCTTTTTTATGGTGTATAAAATACTTTATTGATGAATTTTATCATTAGTATATAAAAATTAAATTGTATAATAGTTTATTAAAATTTATTTACTTCAATGTTTCATTGGTTCAGAAGGAATTATGGTATAGGTGATATTATATCTTTAAATGTTGTTTTAAAATGTTTTGTAGATTTATTTCAAATATTTTTCATTCATGTCCATATTATTTTATTGATGTTTAAATATCTAAATAAATTAATACAAAAGTTCATTTTAGCTCTCCTTTTACTTTCTTAAAATGGTATTCAAAATGAAACTTTTTTTATATTTTATACGAAATGTATGGATTGTGTTACATAGTACAAATAGAAAGTTTTTTTTGCGTATACGTTAATGAAATTTCACACCACCAAAACTATTATTATATATTTGTATTAATTTATAACACAACATGTTTTATTTAAAGAAAAATTTTCCTTCCCTTTGTTCTAGGAATTTTAGTTTTGAAAATATTTTTTAAGGAAAAATATGTATCAATATTTGAAAATGTTTTTCTTAAGGGTTAAAAAGTATATTTTTATGAGTTTGATGATGGAAATGTAATATTTTATATTATTTTTTGTCCTTTTAAATTGACTATAATGACACCTAAGACCATTATATCTCTTAGATGCATTGGATAATGATTATGAACTTTGGGGATTCATGTTGGAATTAAGAAATCAGGTTAATCCATTTATAAGGGTTCTAAGTAAACCATATCTCAAGGAACCCACATGACTTTTATATTCTTAGAAATTACTTTTTATGGATATATTTTTATTTCAAAAGGTAATATGTTTATCTTTTTATAAGGAATTATTATTCTCTTTATGAGTAAAAGTTATGTTTAAAAAAATGTCTTCTATAGATTGTAATATTTTGAATGAAACCCTCATAATTATTATTTTTCTATTATGTTTCATTATAATGTTTTTTATGAAAAAATTTGGGAAATAAAGCCTATGTCATGTGTACGTAAATTATTATTTGAGTTCAAATATTATTATGTTAGGAGAAGACATTCTTATCTAATGTCATGGTTTTAAAATGGACTAATGGGTTTCTTTTATTCTTTGAATATATCCCTTATTAATATTTATGTTCCCATACCATGTTTTAATTTTTTTAACAATGTTTAAGGATTATTAGGAAAAATGATGTAGTTATGTTGAAAATCGTGTAGATTTTTCATGAATAGGATGCCTTTCATTTTAAAATTGTTGTATTGTGAAAAAATGGACACTTATTGGAAGTGACAACTTTGAAATGCATGGGTTTGTTATATAATAATTGTGGGACAATTTTCTAAAAATATAAACATTAAAAGGACATTGGGGTTCCAAACAAATGAATTTTCGATTAAAAATTAAATAATGGGTTGAATAAGGATAGGGACCTTAGAGTTGTATTAGATAAAATGTTTAGATAACTTTTGAGGTTTTGATGTTATTTGAGAATAAGTTTAATTTCCTCTATAAACATAAAGGTTAGTATGTTATGGATAATTTTAGGTATTATGAATAAATTGAAAGTAGTGAATTTAATATGACATTGTTAAGGATATCTTAGTGTTTATCCCCCTCCTAAGATGGTATGTTATGATTTTATTTGAATAATCAAATAATAATTTTTTTATTTTAGTAAATGGATAGAACTAACACGAATGATATTTACAACATATGTGAAAGACGATTGGTTGGTTTTCTGAATAATAATACCGAATAGAGTGGGAGATGTAGTAAAAAATGTTATCGTTATTCTTAACCTATTACCATGAGTTTTGATTAACAACATGTACCTAAGTGAGTTTCTTAGGGAAAAAATTAGAGAAAAATCTAGTTTCATGGAAGTTCATTTGATCAAGAGCATGATGTTAAAAATATTCAATGTTTTATGTGTCAATAATGTGGGAAGAAGAACCTAGGTAAATGTCTTAAAGTTATATGAAAATGTCTTATATGTGGAAAAGAAGGTATAAAGAAATAATATATCAAGGGAAAAAGGAATAGTTTGGATAATTTCATGAAGGGGAATAAAGTTCTTACCAAGATATCTATTGAATGTTTTAAATGTGGAGAGTATGAGTTTTCCTAAAATCAATTTTGTTGGGGGAAAGAACCAGAATATGATCAGTAGGACCATATGGAAAATGGTTTAGTAATGTCTAATTCCATTATAGTTGAAGATGTGGAAATTAAAAATGACATATAAAAGGTGTGGATTATATTTTATATTATGTTTATATATTGATGAATAATAATACATGATTCATATTTTTTTTATTATAGAAAGTATTCAAGAGTTAACATGTAGTAATAAATTTAAAGAAGATAATAATTTTAATGTGATTAATAATCTTGAAATTTTATGTGATGGGAGTACCATGGAGAAATTTATTAAGTCTTAATATATGTTTGAGTTATATGTAACACTTAAGATTAATTTTTGGTCTAAGGAAAAGGTTATTTGAGAAATAATGCTTTTATACTTTGTGGAATCAAGTTTAAAGGTATTGGTAACCTTTATGGCTGAGAAGATATATGATGTTGAGGTAATTATGGTTAATTATGATAAAAGTGTTATTAAAATTTGATAACATATGTTTTATCATATTGATAACCATGGGATTAAAAAAGATATTTTATGACTAAGTGATTAATGTTATTTTGAAGAAGTTCACTATTTGGGGACTATTATATGATTAAGGTAAATAGAAATATTTATGTTTAAGATGATATTATATATGTGGAATAAAGGGTGATTTATATTTTGTAATCATACATTATATTGTATAGATTTATGGTGATTCTGTATGGTAATGATTATTACATTTTATAAATTAATTGATTTGTGAATATATATTTTTTCAATGTAACTTTAGGAGTGATTATTGTTATTTGTAGATAAAAATTATATTATAATTTGAATAATGTGTGATAATTAATTTTTTATTTTTTGGGTTTAAACTTGGACGTGCATATTTTAAAGATTTTTAAGTTTAGTTATTTAAGGAATGATTTAAGTTGAAATTTGGGCATTGTTTTTTGAGATTTTGGAGATTGATGTTTGAAGGTTTATTCATATTCAATATTATCAGGTCCTGTTCTAACCATTTTAGTTTTGGATTATGTCTAAATAAACGAGGAATAATATTTTGTCCTTTTATGAATATTAGGATACATTAAATGTTAATTTAAGTTCTTTATACATGATAAATTCATAATGAATATTATTTTCTTGGAGTAAGAGATGAGATCAAAGTTTATATTGATCAAAGTACAACCAAAGGATAAAATTGTGAATATTAAATTGAATTAAGTCAAGTAAGTATATTTTTTCATGTTCTCTTATTGATAATTGAAGAATCCATAAAATCTTGGATAACGATCTTGAAATAAAAATTGTATCCTTATACCTTAATTTTTGATGAATTTATGTTGTTCTTTATCTACTATGGATTTATAATTTTATGTTTAGAAAATTTATCCCGAACATGTTATCTATCACTCTCTATTATTACTTGGACATTATGTTTTTTTTATGTCCATATTTTCAATTTACACAAATGATATTTTTATTTGGGAACTCGATAATGTGTTATTCTAGGTGGACTTCATATTTCTATTATATTTTTTCAAAAGTATGTTTTATTATCCTTTTTTACATTATGGATTTTCAAAAAAAGTACTCTTAAATTAAATTTTTTTCCCTTTGATGATCGAATGTTTTATCTCTCACTCCTTGGAATCAATTCTAAAAATGTTTCAAACCATTCATACCATGCATGATATAAATTTATTAGGACAAGATTTATTTATGGGTATATAAATTAACACCCCAAAATTTTATAATTTATTTTATTTAACTAATATATTAATTAGCTTGTGGTATACACAACACCTAGCTTTAAGAGAATTTCAATATACTATAAAAATATATTATTATTTTAAATTTATTGTTATAACAATGTTGTTAAATTGGAAGTGTAAATAGATATAAACAATTTATGAGAAATATGTATTAATTTTTTATATAATTCAACTTTTTTTAATTAATTTATAATAAATAATTACTCAGTTTTTAGTAAAGTAATTTTATTCTTTAAAGATATGTTTTCTTAATAAATGGTTTATATTTTATTTTGTACATGGAAATTATAATTAATTACTAAAAATTTTAGAAATTGAATTTTATTAAATTAAGACCATTTTTAAATCACCATTTAAATATTAACATAGGGAGAATTATTTATATTTTTCTTAAAAACTTTATTTTTTGGTGAATATTAAAAAATAACGATTTTTTAATGAAAACCATATTTTCATTGCTTGTTTTAAAAAATTCACATTATATTTTGGGTTGGATTTAAAATTTGATTCCATTAATTCTATTAAACATGAACCAATAAATTTAATTAAGATGAACATTACACATGATTTTGTATAAAAACATTTTAAAAATTAGAAGGCATTTTTTCTAGAAAACCATGTTTCATCGTCTTTAAAAGATTTTTATGAATTAATTTATACCAAATATGGAACTTAAATTTTTTAAAAATGAAATCCCTATTTATAATATTAATTTATATTTTTTTAATGAATTCACTTTCATTTTTGGTCATTATGAATAGTAACTTTGGTAAAAAAGGCAATTACCCCAGTAAGCGTTAAAACGAGTTAAAATGGTTAATTATAAAATAATAAGGATTTAAATGTCATAAAATATATAAAAGTAATATTTTATGGTCATATTTTGACTCAATATAATGTAAAATTTTAATATGAGTCATTTTGGAAGCATTTGGCCTGAGTAAGACATTAATATATTTTAGTCTTATTTAAAATTCCATGTGTGTCTTCTCCCTCATTTATAAAAGGATACCACCTATCCTATTTTATAAACACTTAAAGAGTATCTAAAATTATAAAATCACTACCCAAATCCTTTAATAATATCCATACCCACATCCTATATGTCATGGTTTGATCAAAATACCATTCAAATAAGGGTTTATGTATAAACTTAAAGAGGTTGTCCAATAAAGCTGTATAGTTCTTAGTTGAGTGTTTTCTTTTTTATCTCTTATTTTATCACCTTAAAAACTATATTGAAAATTATGATATAATTAAATTTTTATATATTATATAATTAAATGATTCAATTTTTTTTCTAAAACCCCTTTTCATCCACTTATCAGTCTAATGGAACATAAAAACATCATTTGTGCATTCATGCAGACTACTACCTCACGAAGATGATATATTTGATTTTTCTCGAGGGACTATAATATTTGGTCATAATTATCTATTAATATGAAATAATATTATATATATATGTTAAAAATTAAATTCAATATTTTTAAATAAATATTATAATTCTTTCTTTACCATCCATCAAAATAAAACATCACTTGTAAGTTCGTGCAGACTACCACCACGTGAAATGTTGTATTTTAGTTTTCATCACCACATCACATGGATGATATATATAGGTGGATTTAAAGAAATAATATTATATTAATTAAATTATTATCATTTTATAAATTTAAAATAATAATTATCTTTTTTCTTACATGTTTGGTGAATAATGGAAATGTTACTCATGTGTACTTACGTACTACCATCTATATGATGTAATGTAATTTATTTTTCATAACCACACCATGTGGTTAGTTATAAAAGTAAAATTAAATTATAAAAATGATAATTATAACTTGAATAATATTTTTTTATATTATATAATCAAAATATATTTTACTATAATCATCCTATTAAATTCATTTCAGACTTATGAACCAAACATCCTCAAAACATTAAAAGTAAACTAAATAAATTATATGATTAAGTAGGACATGGTAATGAGTGAAATAAAAATTAATAAAAAAATAAAAATGAACTTTAAAAATATAATTAATAATTTAAATAATTAACTTAACATAATTATTATATAATATAAAGTACATACATGACAAGTCAGACTTGTGGTAAGGGATTCCAAGTCTCAATTCCATTTATTTGAGACTTAACCTATTTTTCACATATGTTTTCTTTTGTGTTGTATATAAAAGAAATAATGGATGTATTTTAAATTTATTCTATAAAAATTAATGTTTTTATAAATCCATTTAGAGTTATTTCCTTCAATATTTCGTTGCTTCAAAAGTTATCAAGCCCTAAGGGATATTCTTTCTTAAAACCTAATTTTAAAATACTTTGACGATTTCTTTATTATATATTTCCTCAATGTACATAATGATTAATCTATGAGTAAATATTTAAATAAATGAATTAAAATATTCATTTTAACTATCCTTTTAATTTATTATATAGTTATTTTAAGTGAATCTTTAAGAGTATTTGAAACGAAATGTTTGACTTTATTTGCAATATAGAAAAAGAATATTTTCTTTAATGTACACAACCAAAATGGAATTTACCAATGCAAAAAAAATAATTTTATATTTGGATTAAATTAAAATGATATATTTTTTTTATTAAATAAATACACTTATTCTATTTTTTTAAGTATTTTAGTTTTGAAAATGATGTTTTAAAGGAATGGGATATATCAATATCTAATTTTTTTCTTATGGGTTCAAAAATAGTTTTTTTTTATTTTGATGATGGAAATAAAAGGTTTTATATGTTTCATGTATGTAATGGTACTTGTATTTTTTTAGTGATTGTGGGTGAGATAAATAGAGCTCTCCAATTCATAAGGTAATGGTTACATTCTCTGAAGTTTCTTTTTGCAATTAAATGTCTAGGTTATTTTATTTGTAAGAGTTCTTGTAAGCGTTATGAGAAGATGATATATCAAGGAACTTACATGAATTTTTTATTATTTTAAATTAATTTTCATGGAAATATTTTTATTTATTAAGTTAAAATACTTATATATTGTTTTAAGGAATAATTATTCTCTTTAAGGGTAAAAGGTATGTTTTTATGATTTTTTTTTCAGGGATTCTCGTGTCTTCTAAGAAACCATCATGATTATTATTATTTACTTATTTTCCATATAAAGTGTTCAATAAAAAACGTTTTGAAATAAATCTAATGTGAAGTGTAAGTAAAATATTTTTGGAGCTCAATGTTTTTTTTAAATTAAAGGAAAACCCTTTATATGATCTCATGATTTTTTTCGAATGGAATGACATGTATATTTTCTTATTTATTTATATCTGTTATTGATATTTTTTTCTTCTCCCAAAATTTCAAATGTTTTTAAAAATGTTTAAGAAAAATTAGGAATTATGATGAAGTCATATTGAAATCATGAATATTTTTTAGGAATATACAACCTATTACATTTTAAAATTATTTTATTGTGAAAAAAGTACACTGCGTGGAAGTGACTATTTTTAATGCATGAGTTTGTTATGTAAGAGTTATAACCTAATTCAATAAAACAAAAAACCTAAAAATATTTCCAAGAATGAATGAAAATGAATTATTATTTAAAAATAAAATTATGATTAGTATAAGTATCTAGTTCTTATATGAATAAATTTCTTTAATGAAAATTTGACATAAAAAATTCTGAAAATAAAAGAGTTTGTAATATAAACCCCTTACCTCAAGTCTCATCTTGATTCATATGAATTCAAAAAATTTCTTCTCCATATATCCTACTTTTAATAGAACCTTAATGATTCTTGAATGGGTATTTGGAAATATTGACACTTTTAGGTCGTTGTTGTGGATTTTGGGAGATTATTTTTTTAGATTAAGGTTGATATAAAGGGATAAAGTGGTGTGGGAAAGAGAGGAGAGGATGCTGACTTTTATAATTGAGGTGGGTGGTAAATTTCTAAATACTTGAAAATTTATTATATATTTTAAGTTGTACTCAAGTCAAGTGTCTTAAAAATGAAAACTCAGAAAATATAAGTAGTCTAATGTTTAAACCCATAATCTAATCAAATTAAATAATGGTTTTTTTGTGATATTGTAAACATTATCTCTTATGTTAACCCCTTTTTGACCCTTTAGACCTTACTAGGGTGGCCAGATATTTAACATTGAAACTATTCACCACTTCTAATAATTAAGTTGAACTTATTAATTGATTTTAATTATGTATATTATAAATAAATAATACATTTTATAAGATTTAATTTCTCTAAGTTTTAGAAATTATGTTTTAAATAAGCATTTAAAATGTAACGAAAATTGTTTCCAGAAAAATGTATTGTTAAGTATAAAACCAAATTTATTATTATTCCTTTCCTAGTAAAAACAATTAGTTGAATGTAAATATGTTATATTGAATATATTATTTATACCCATAATTAATATTATTCATCATAACTAATTAATTAAACTTATTTATATTAAATACATTGCACACTGTTAAAATAGTTTTCAAAAAAATATCTCTTTTTACCATCATATGACTTTATCTTTATATCTGACCAATTGATAATCGATGTATGAATGATTATTAATTTTCTCAAAAATCAATATATTTCATCAACATCCTATTTCATTATCAATCAATAAAAATAATATATAAAAAAATATAATACTTTGAAAAATTGAGTTTTTAACATAAAATGATATTATTTTTAACATTTAAAATTTAGTACTTATTTACTTAAAATTAATAAAACCTTTTAATTAAGGAAAAATTTTATTAATAGTTTTATTAATTTATTCAGTCCTGTTCATACCCACCAATCCAATGACTTGGTGATAAAAACCACTTTTAATTATAATACTCTAATTGTATATCATTGTTTGTTTAAGCTTAGTGTTGCATGTAAAAAAATATATCAACCGCATAATTTTTTTTAAAGATATATATATATATATACATGTATCATGAAATATTATATATTTTAAATTTTAATCATCTTATAATAATTTCAACCTTGATATTCAGTAAATCTAATAAAAAAAATGAGGATACTTATGCTTTATAATGTCATCAAGTTCCTGCATATCTTACTCGAATGTATAGTTTCACCCTAAGAATTTGATAATGTTAATATTATTATTCTATAGAAATTTCTTTATTTGATCCAAAATATATACTTGTTATTTCTCATATGAAAGATCATTATTTAGTGGTACAACCTCTAATATTAGTAAATATTAAGGACCAGGTTTGTTTATCCTTAAAAGGTATACGTTAAACACATCATGAATATGTAAGAGGTTCAATAGGTTGTTCCAAGTGATTATATACCTCCCTAAGATGATCAAGAATACCAAAAGGTTTAATATATCTCAAGATAATTTTTTTGTTCTTTCCAAATCTCATAACCCTCTTCCATGGATATATTAAAAGGATACCTCATCACCAACTTTGAACTCTAGATTTCATTGATAATTGTCAGCATAATTATTTTGTCGACTCTAAGGTGCCCTAATATGGTGTTGTATAGATATAAACTTCTCTATATTTTCCTTAGATGGATCAAGTCACAATATCTTTCTTTATCCATCTTTATCTTATAACATTGTAGTTCTACACATTATTTTATAGAGGGATTTATAAGGAGTCATATGAATTCTTGAGTGAAAGATATTAGTGTAAGAAAATTTGACAAAATAAAGGTGTTGATCCCAACCACATTTGAAAACCATAGAATAAGATCTCAACATATCTATTAGTGTTTGAATGGTACTCTCATAATGACCATGTGTCTAAGGATAATATGCAGTGATAAAGGTCAACTCAGTATTCAAATCTTGATGAAGACTTATCGAGAAATTTCTCGATAAGATACAATAAAATGTGTTTCCCCCTGAAACATTGTCACTTCCTTAATGTATATTCTAGAAATATCATCAAGGGATAAATATTTTCTAAAATAAATGAAATGTGATGTCTTTATAAGGAATTCAAATTTAATCCAAATAACATTACATACTTAAAATATTTTAGGGAGTTTGATTAAAAATTATAGGGTGATATTTTCCACTTTCCAATTTGGTATGGGTTTGGTTGTAACATAACCATATTATTTTGTCTCTAAGACCTAACATGTGGATATACCAAGCAATGATATATATAATCTATAATATCCTTTTTTATGTTGTCCTATTGGAAATAATCTTTTAGATCTCTCTTAATCTTCATACTTCTAGGATGAATAGAGAATAATGAACCATGAGATTCATCCAATGGATCTTTCTTGAAGTCTAGTATTTATGGGTCAGGTTTTTTGTTGATGAATCTTTTCCTTCCATCATAGTCATATTTTAAATCAGTAATATTCCTTAGTTTCATCAACAATTCCATATCTTCCTTTTAGGCAACTTTAATCATCATGTGGACATATAATTGAACATTCATTTGTGAATGATATGATCTATAACATTTTCTCATGATTTAAATATAAATATTCTGAAAAGACATAAGTATTGGATATCTTTCAATCCTAATCATGGATATACTTGCATGGTCATTCTGATTCAGCGAATCAGACACCATGTTCGACTTCCCTAGGTGGAAATGTATTGGGGAATCATAATCTTTAGTTAAATATAACTCTCTCCTTTTATTTATATTAAAATCTTTCTATGTGAATATATACTTTAAAATTTTATGAATAGTTTATATATCACATCTTTTACCATGTAGATAATTCTCCATATATTTAATTAAAAAATTTCCATCACCTTTTATAAATCATGAGACAGGTAATTTTATACATGATTTTTTAATTAGCATGAACCATAAGCTATAAAAATATAATTATGAATGAGGAAGCATTCTAGTATCCTCTTTGACACATCACTATAGTTCATAAACATTTATTCACCACATTTTAGTGTGATAATAGTTGGCTTGAACAACCTTCCATTCAGCTCATTAATTTTTTCCTCACATTAATCTCTCTACTGGAACTTGGATAACTTCCAAGTCAACTTGGTTATTGTATTTTATTTCCATAGTAAATTTATCACAAAGAATTGATATTATCTAGCCAACATAAAAAAACTATGGATTTCAGACACTGAGGTTAGTTTGAACTATTACTTTATAACTTCTCACTTTTAAGGATATATCGATATACCCTCACTTGATATTATATAACCCAAAAATGAAACATTATATAGCTAAAATTCACACCTGATAAATTTTCCATTATGTTTATCCCATCTCAAGTTATTAAAAAAATCCTCAAATGATCTTCATGATCTTTATTACTCTAGGAATATATAGAAATATCATATATAAAGAGTAACATAAAATAATCAAGGTAATCTCTAAAGAGTATATTCATTAAAATCATTATGATTTTATGGGAATTGGTAAGTTCAAATGGAATCACTCTAAATTAAAAACTACCATACCTCATTCGAAAGTTTTTCTTGGCTGTATCTTCCTTTTTGACCCCCAAATTGATGATATCTAGATCAAAGATCAATGCTGAAAAAATATGGTGCTCCCCATAATTGATCATACATATCATAGATATGGGTATATGATACTTGTTATTAATAATGATCTTGTTCTATTCCCGATAATCAAAGAAAAGATTCATTGAACTGTATTTCTTCTTAACAAAATGAATGGGTAAAACCCATATTGATGCACTAGGGATTATAAAAACCTTAGGAACATTCTTCTAGAGTTTATTATCAATTTCCTATAACTTAATCAGGGCCATTCTATATGGTGTCTTTGAAATTGTTTTATCACCATATATTAGTTCTATTGTAAATATAAATTCATGATTCAAGGGAAGAATAGGGAAGTCTTTAGAAAAAAAAATTCATATTCCCAAATAATAGGCATGAATTTATTGTAGATCTTCTGATGTGATCTTAAAATCTGAGCATTTTCCCTATTATTCATTGAAAATAAACCTAATTTTTTCCAAATCTCAGGTCAAATAGCGTTTTTGTTATATTTTGGAATTATTTACTTAGTTTATTATTGTTTAAAATTAATGATTCTTAATGATTCTAAATTCTTGATATAAATACGGAATCTATACATCTTTCTGAAATGTGAAGTTATGATTGTTTGATTCTATCAAGAATTAAAATTCTTAAGGAGATTTATTTTCTTGTATTAATTCCTTCATTCACATTCAAATTAAATTAAATCAAAAAATTGATTATGAAATAGAAATTGAAAATGTTTTGTTAAAAACCTGAATTTAAAATTATAAATAATCAATCTATAACTTACATTCATAAATAGATTTAGTTTTGATTTTTATTTATTTAATAATTATTGAATTTAATGAAAATCCATAAATTGAATTTGATGAAAAAATAATTGTTTTTTTTAATTTCTAATTTTTAAATAGATTTTTTTTAATGTTCTTAAAAATTACTTGAAATAAAATCTGATTTGAATTGAAAGTTAATGAATTTGGGGTTTTCTTGGAATTTATTTTGGTAATTTGATTTTCATTTTTTGTTTTATTTTAATTTATTTGAAAAATTCATGTACTGTGTTTTTATTTTTAATTAAGAAAGATGAGAATAATCTAGAAATGGGTTTAGGTGACCTTTCTTGAAAAATTTGAATTGACTAAACTACCTCTTCATAGTCAGTATAGTCCCTTGATGTTCTACAATTGACCACAAGTGAAAGAATCAATTGAACACAAATTTAAGGGATTGCATGACCACCCTCTCTCATGATAACTTCCCAAGTGACCATTAACACAAAAATGGTTTTTTTACCTCATAAAAGATTAATATAAAAGAAACCAAATGAACTCATATTTAATGTAGAATAATATATTGTGAAACCATGCCACCATGAAACTATCATCAAGATAGTATGATCCTCCTTGGGGAAAATTCCTACCACATTTCCATAGATTATTTCTAATGAATATGTCCATATTCTAGAAGTGATCCATCACCTGAAGAGATAACCTAGTTTGACCATGATTTCCATAAAAGATGAAACTCATTCTGACTACCTGATAAGAGGTCCATGACCACACCCGATGAAGATGAACCAATGTATTCTGATGAAGCTTCATCGCCACAACACATCTCTATACAAAGGTATAATGCCTCCTTGATGAATCTATACTTGAGATTTCAATATAATATTCACTACCGATGATGGAATATAGAAACATTTCTCTCCACTAATTTGGAGAATACGATACCCATGTTGACAAATTATTGATGAAGACTCCCAAGTCAGATGCATCTAATCCTATTTGACTAGATATAAAGAAATTAGGCTAAAAATTATTGTATAATATGATGATAAACCTTTTTAAGGAACCACTCAAACCACCTATAGAGACAATGAAACTCACTATCGATGGCGGACCCCTAAGGATCTGAAGCTGGGAAGAACCCTTACCCATGAAACCATAAAGAAATTTTGTTGCTCGATGATTAAAGAAGAACATATGATGACTTGATCCACACCACTATTAAAATTTATGACCACTGAGTTGAATCCCTTCCAAATCTCACACCACCTATTTAGGAAAATTGGGAATAAATGAGTAAAAATTTATGATGAGGAATACAAAGTTGATCTGATGTGAGCAATGATTTTGTTGAGATGATCAAGACACCTAAATCATTCTTGAATCTAAACCATGGTGAAGCTTCTAAAAGATTTTTTTTGGTTAAGTTCAATTTTCCCAGTGAACGGTTTTTGAAGACTATGGAGACCTCAATTTCCCCCATGGTTATAATTGCAAGTCTTTTGGAGGGTGAACACAAGGTGCTTGTTGAAATTTCCCAATTAATGAAATATATTCAAGTGGATGATCCAATCCCACTACCAAAAACCTGGATACATTTGATCAAAACCCCAAAAATTAATCCCACCTTTTCTATGCTTGAGTTTAGGCCTTAATTCCAAAAAAATCAGTGATGGGAAAGCCCAATTTTTAGTCTATACCCAAACCAGGACACACAGTGATAAGCTCAATTCGAAAATGATCACAATATGCTGAAAAAAACTCAATTTTCATTACTTTGAAAAGAATCATATCATTTATGTGGTCTAATACATGTGTGTGTGACTGCGTGAAGAATTGTTTTTCAAAAAAATTAATCACAGCCTTTGAATCTGTTCCATGTGGAACTCATCTAGCCAGAGAATTGACTCACTGATGCTTGACACTAAACTATAGAACAAGGAAAAAGATACAACATATTATAAATATTTCCCTTTTTCCCATTTAAAAATATTTATATCTTTCCTATTTCAACTTATACTCTTATTTAATTTGTTTTTGTAATTTCATTTTAATTTTAGTTTCCATTCTCTTCATCATGTTGTTCTATTCATTTATACCTCAATTTCTTGGTGTCTCTCACCCCTCTGATGTACCAATTATTTTATTCTCTATGATCATAGGGAACTAATCCATTGTGGGTGGTTTTATGGGAATAAAATTGGCATTCATGAATTGATGAATTCATTTCTTAATCCATTTCCTATTTGATTATAGTGCGATAGTTGAAGTGGAGTGTGGTGGAGGAGATCATCACTCTATAATCCATTTACACTATTTCACTCATCCAACTGTTTCATACCAAATTCTCACCCCATTGGGACATAAATCATACCATTTTATTTTTGTGGTTAGAAAGGAAGAACGATTAGTGATTGTTTCTAAGTGTTTGAGTGAGTTCATTCACTAGATTGATGAATTTCCTTACCCTTTCACCGAAAAAAACACAAGGAATTACTAGTCTATTTATGAATTTATTATGTAGATGAGTGGTTCTATAAAAAATAAAAAATTAGAGGATGAGTGGGTTAATTATATTGAACATTCTCATTGAATTAGATGATTTTGAACAAAATTAAATAATGATAGATCCCACTAGAATTCATCCTTAGTAAATTTAATTTATTATATTCATTCTATATGAATATGAATTTAAAATTTATTCCCTAATTACATTCAATAAAAAACCGAACAATTATTTCTTATATTCTTTAAAAAGTAAAAAACATAAGTTCTAGGATTGGTGAAACTCCCAAACCCTATTCTTTGGGAGACAACACTCGTCATACACTAGGCTACATTTGAAGTAAATAAAAAATTAGTTTGATTACAGCCCGTGAAAACTTAATAATTAGTAGATTGTGAAAATTTTATTATCTATAGATGATATTTATTTTTATTTTTAATAGAGTTATCTAAAATTTTATTGGAGAACATATTAATTAGAAGGATAAGTTCATATAAGTATGATCTTCAAAGATGAACCCTGATTGATATAAATCCATTTAGTGATTCTATGGAATTGTGTGTTAGTGGATGAAACCACCTAACATCATGGATATCTCTGTTCATTTAGAGGAGTAAACCATGTACATAATAGGATTCATCTTTGAGTGTGTGAATGTGAATATGAAATCATTGAACTGGATTGATTAATATCTAAAAGTTTTTATGGGTAAGAACGAAATGTTGTCACATTTTTTTTATTGATCATCCTAATATGTGACAGAGGTTACCTTAATAGGTGAATACTTAGTATGGAACTGCACTTTATCAATAACAATGTTATTTATTTTTGTGATTTGTTCATATATTTTGTCTTTATATAGTTTGATAATCGATAATATATAAGTAGTCTATAATTTATTGACATATTCTTTGTTTTGTGGTCACTAAATGTTTTGGAAAAAGTAATTATGTGATTATGAATACTTTTATATGATACAACTGGTGGACATATGTATGAAGATACATCTATTTGATGGTGGTTATATCAAATCCCTATGTAGTTTGAGTATCATTAATTTCATAAGGATTATCCTCACTTATAATTATATATCAGTGGATTCATAATTCTTTTAACACTACAAAGGTATATGGGACTATACTTTGTGGCTATAGAGATATAGATTAAGATTTATTACAAATCATTTTAAAATGGCGTATAAATATTACAACAACCCTACTCTTTATTATACATTAATAATTGTTTTATTACATAAAATTACACTCAATACAACCCAAAATGTTGATAAATATAGTGTCTCTATAAATTAGGTACATAAAATAACACATTGAACATGGGATACAACAACATTATTAAAAACTTCCTTAACATGATTTATTGAGAACTTATTTAACATGCTCAAAATACTCCTTCGAACTTAAAAATGCACGGGATAACCTGGGGAAATTCATAAGAAAGGGGTGATAAATAAAGCACAGTAAAGGAATAAAAAAGTAATAATATGAAGAATATAATACATGTTGGACAATAGTCACATCAATGAGTAATAAAAGGACTATGAATAATAAGTCATGATATAACATGATAACCATAACATGGGAAATATATAAACAACTTAAAACACTACATCATAAAGTTAGTTCAAGTATAAATCCTAAAAGTGCTCATGATAGATGAAGTACCATAAAGGAATCAGGATCACTACCTATCCCAACATGATGTATCAGGATACTAAATGTTACCCAATTCATTGGAGTGCTATTTGGTCAAACACATAATATTCATTTCATTCTCACGCTTAAGTGAGCCACATTGACCATGAAACATGGATTCATTAATCATAATAATTTATTCCATAATCAAGGAATATGAAATAAAAATATGTAATTCCCAAATTAATAAGTATATGTGCATAAATAAAAAAAGCCTTGATAGAAAAATGGGTATGGTATTTACTAAACAACTATCCTAACCTGGGAAATCACAGTGAAATTTCGACTGCATAACGACATTACTTAAAAATTCATAAAAGGGATTGATCAGAGAGAAAGGTGCATCTCATAGTCTATAAATAAATGGGAATGTAAGGGGGATATTAAATAACTTATTCTCTTATAAGTAAATTAAAATAAAAGACATAAGGTAAAGAAGATATATGAATAAACATGATAAAGGAAAAGACCCCTTATGAAATTTCGGCATGGTAACAGGTGTACATAAAGGATCATGAGAGGATAAATGAGAGTGAAAATGGGGGATATAATAATTTATATGTTAAATTTATAGTAAGGCGAATATGGAATAACATATCCCAAAAAAATCAAATAGAATTCAACAGACAAAACTTAAAAGGAGTTCTTGAATGGAAATGCGGAGAGAGAAATCCCTTACAGAATTTCTATATAGTAACGGATTTGGTGAAAGTAAAAATGAGGGATAATAAATGATAAATAATTAAAATAACATATATTGGATAGTAGGGTATGTTAAAAAATAAATTAAATCATAAAAAATTTCAATTAAGAAGACAAATTCCAAAGAAGGTGCTTGAATTGAATGAAGGAGAGGAAGATGAGGATCCCTTACTTGAATGTGTGACTTCAAAGGATTCAGAATGACTTTTTGGGAGCTTGGGGAGCCTTAGGAGGACAATAGAGAGTGTAGGGAAGAGTATGGATGTGATACAAAGATTTTTAGTGAAGTAAAATTGTATCTTGTGTGGGTTTATATAGGAAATGAGGGGGATTTCTTTATTATTTATATTTTAGATCCTAAATAATAAAATATCCAAAACCACCAACCCTACTATGATTTTTGACCATGTTTTCTTCCAAATGGTAGTGGTTTACATTATTTTATAATTTCAAGGTTCAAAATCATTAAAATATTACCATTAGTAATTTGGAGGTGAGTCATGCTCTTAAAGAAATGATTTTATAACCTTAAAATATATCATAAGTTTTAATGGATTCAAAAAGGATTTATAAAATAAATCAAATAATATCAGAATAAAATAATTTTAAAGTATATACAAATATTTTGTCGTGTATCTAATATATGTTACTTATTACATCACATTTGGTTCATTATGATTTCATAAAACACAAAGTATATTTATATAGTTTTTAATTTTTACCTGAAAATTCGATTGTTTCAGAAAATTATGAAAAATTCACCATTGGAGAAATTGGACATTATGATTACAAAAATAATATTAATTTTATATAAATAATTTTATGAATATTTGAATTTTTACTTTTATAAATAATGATCATAATTTATTAAAAATGATGGGTTTTGACAATAGTAGTTATTGGACTTAATAGCTAAGAGGGTGTGAGATTCTGTGGCCTGGTGAGATCATAATTAACTTTTCAAATATAGTAAATATATTAAATCTCACACATGTGTAGTTTTACTGAAATATTTTAATAACTATTAAAAAATTATAGGATCCTAAATTTGATTCCTCTATTAAGTTTATAGTGTATTTTTTTTTACCTCGGAGCAACAAAACCTTGAAGCATGTCAGATGTCCAGGTTGGGTGTAGTTGTGGGTGAATGTTTAGATAAATTAATTGATTAAAATAGTTATTTAATTAAGTTTTCATGACCATTATTTTTCTATAAATATAAATCTATGTGGAAATATCAAGGTTATCCACATAACCTTTGATCAATTAGAGATAGTGTGGGAGGATCTTTCCCGGTGAATAAAAATAGGATCATGGATCATTGATCAATGTGAAAATAGATTTGAGGATCTCTCCAAAAAAAATGATCCAGATTCATTCTTCATCAGTGATTGATCCATATCTAGGTAGGACATTATTTTGTATGGATTTTTCTTGTTTGGTTTATCCTGCGATGAATGTGAATCGATCAACAAATGAATTTATTCATGGATAAAGAATATTGTAGGCATGAGTTAGATTTATCTAGGATTAGTGATTTATTTTATTAAATTATGTTATATCTCTTCCTTATTAATTATAAGGGAAATTAGTTGATAGAAACTGAAAAATTGGTTGAGGATTATTACTTGTGTTTGTTTTTTGTACATTGCTTCTCCTATTATTCACAAATTCATTGAAATAAATTACCTTCACTAGCGATTCTATGAATACCCAGTATTCGGTCATTGTATGAATGTTTGTTGTCATAACAGATCAATACAGTGGTTACGACTCATGATCATGGATGAAATTAAGTTATGGCAATGAGAAAGGGTGATCAAAGGCAGATTATAATAGATCAATAACTTTCATTCATCTCATATCGAAAATGTAGTTATAGATGGTACATCTATGATTTTCCCCAGATATTTTGAAGTCCAGATCCCTATAATAATTGACAAAGAGGAATGGTCAGACTAGATCCATAATCTTCATGTGTGATCAGTGGTGAAACTAGAGGTGATGGAATCATGAGAATATGCAGAGGAAGAACCCTAATGTTTTGTGAAATTCAAGGTCACACGACTTATAATATAGAATTAAATTCTATGTGGTACCCCTAGAGTGGTGTCTTGGGTTTATATATATTGATAAAGTTCACAAAACATGTATTCCATACCACATGTTGTATGATCCCTAGATATCTAGAATGACATGTATAGAGTGTACACACCAAGGAGGCTGGGTGGCATTACACATAGTGCATCCCATTGTACATGTCGTGTTCACCTTGGTAGGATCTTAGTGTGTATAGGGAGTACACATAAAGAATATCATGTGGCCCCACACACCTTTTATTGTGGTCTACAAGCTATATACTCAGACACGAACATGAGAACGATCTATTAAAAATGGTTCAGACTCAGTGTCAAGGGGACACACTATGTACTCCTAGTACATGCCATGTACCCTCTTAAAGAATGAAGTGTGACCTTTTCCTCTTTAACTTGGGAAAGTTTCATTAGGGTATTTTCCCTTGATCATTTCCATGTGGGTTTATTATTTAATCATGTTCTATGATTTGGATGTTCATCCCCTCCAAGGAACTTTAGACTCATGTAGAGTTGTTAGAATACCTTGATGATGAATAGAGGGATATCCTATATCATCATCATTTCCCTTGGTGGGGTTCTTTGTATAATAATAACCAACAATACGTAGGCATCAATTGCTAAATTAGACAGTTAATCTAGATTGGGTTTTTGGTATACCCCATGGATCTAGGATAAATGCCTATTTGTGTGTTGATCTCTTTAGAATTCTAGTGTTCACTTTTTATGGAGATACTTGTTGAGAACGACATATCAGATGGACGTAATTAGTGTGATCTGACTCATGGAGTGTGTTCTCCTAGACAAGTGTTATATGGAACCTTCGAGCAGGAATACTACATTGTTTTTATAGTTGTAATCTGACCTTGAGACTAAGTGTATACCACGAGTATATCGAGATATTGTGGTTATATGTTCTATTGATATATCCCTGTGATGAGATGACTATTATTATTGATGCTTTATACTTAGATATTTATGGGTTTCCAGCTAGATATTGTTATACTAACCCTTTCTTGGGCTTTGACCACATTTTTCATGGGTTATATAGACAATTTTTTTTGATGGAGTCCTAGAGGGACAAGGAATAGGTGGATATTAGAGGTAAAGACAAACCAAGGTGTGTTCTAGTGTTTTCATTGACAACAATTATCACTTAAATTACAAGTTGGACGTGTTTAGTTTATTTCCAGGGGCTTATATTTGGCCCTTTTTTTTCTGATACTTTTTTTCACAATCTAATGGTGGAATTTAGATATATTAATGCATGGTTATAGTATGTATTATATTTTATCATTATATGGGCTTGTATAGGAGTGCATGTGTATAGTTACAATATGCTAAGTCCTACGATGTGTGTGATATGAATACTCAACACCGGTCGCCAGGCCCTGGCCTATAAGAGGCGTGATTGGAGTAATCACAGCATGATCCCCATTGGGACATGCCATGAAAATTTAGATCAATATATTGGTTATTTAGGGTTTGAAAATGTGTATGAAAACACTAGATAATGCTTACATATATATCAGATTAATCAGATGATGTTTATGTTTCACCAGATAATCCATATATAGATCCTTGGTTTCTTAGATAATTCTTATGTAGAATTATGTACATATACAAATTTATTAGTTGGACTTGAACATCTATATTTCATCAATTAGGATCAAATTCACCCCAAGTTATACCAGAGCCTCTCTTATTTATTCAAAATTATTCAAAAATATTTTATAAATTTAAAAAAAATTATCAAATTAATCAGAACAATTCCAAATAACTATTTCTATATATTAATACTCACATTAGAGTATTTCTTGAACCATAACCACCACTAATACCTTCCCATATACTCACGCATGTACACACCATCATACAAGTGATACATTTCATTTTTTTCAGTGACGTTCATAAAGATGCACAGTAAGATGTCTTTCTTAACTCTTTGAGCCTTCAAACTCCCTATTAATCTTACTTTTATCACTATTAACAATATATCTTAAATATATTCACAATAACAACAACTTAACACTCTAATAACCTGTAATAGAGAATACCTTCACACACATAACAAATATCTTGGCTTAATTACCAAAACATGAGATCATATGATTTTATGAGGTTGCTCATTTATTATCCTATACAACCAAACTCCGAATCCATCATATGAAACTCCCTATAAACATTCATTGGAATCAAAATCTCTTCAATCACCCATAGATCAAGGGAAACACCACCATTATTCATGTAATGGGTGGATTCTCAAACAATCACCCAACATTAATGCCATATTAATTTTCACCTTTGAATGAATTCCATTGAAACCAAATACAACTTCAAAATGAATTTGGTAACATTATATGTGATGTGAAATAAGGCGAAAGTGTGCTATGAATATTAGGCCTTAGTGAAAGTGATGTTGTGAGAATGGGTGATTTAGACAAAACATGAACTTATACTTGTTGATTACCTCATTGTGTATAAAGTATGATATATGATTTAATAATACTTACGTTAATAATATCAAAACCTTTTCATGTACTATATATGGAAATGTACTTAGATTCAATATCTTATCAAGGGTCATACTAATTCCATACTTTAATGAGAACCAAATGATATTATAAATACAATGTAAAAAATGTATCATATAGTATAGATAGATCAATATGGGGGGACATAGATGATATCTGATTATCAGGTGGTGGGAGCCTATAAGCATTGAGATATATTCTCATGAAGTTTCACTTATTGATCTTAATTATAGTAGATCAAGAGAACTAACCAAAAAATAACATTACTATATGTTTTGGGTGTCATTAGATGTTCTTATCATTGAACATCTATATTTAAATATTTAAATGAGAATATTGTCAATGTATATCATTGGTTATTCACTTTGATTTATTTCAAAATCCACACCATTTTATGTTTTGTGTAAAAGTACTTGAAATCGGTTTCATTATTAATGATATGATATTGATTGAATAATCAACATATGATCTTTCTCTTATGAATACTGTATAATGATATCTATGTCCCCTTGATTTATATTGTAGTGACTTGAATAAATCCATTTCCATGGTAGATGAGAAAAGTTTATATAATACTATAAATAAAGATAAATAATTCATAAAAGTATGGTCATATATAGTAAAGATCAAATTTTGTGACATATTATGATGCCAGGAGATAAAATTACAAAGTATTCATTGGGTTATTTTATCATTATGAATTATCCTTATCTATTTAGAGTCCATGATGTGTGGTTAGTTGCAAATACTAGTCAATAAGTATGACTCTTTGTTATCAAGATAAAGTCCTCTAGATTCAAAAACAAATTGTATCTAGAAGTTATTCTAATTTGGTTGAATTTTAGTCGAGGATGAATTTTACATCACATCTATGGGATGTAGATTATCAAAGTGTAAATGACTACATAAATTGAGTACACAGAATCTGGAGATATAAAATACATCACATTGTATGTAGGGTGAATCTAATGATTGGACATTTTTTGTGCTTTTATATAGATTTTGTGTCTTCATTATTTTATTTAGTTGTGTCCAAGTTTTGAGGTATGGGATCCTATTTGTGGACTCTATTGTTAATGAGTCTTTATCACTTCACATTCTTATAGAATAATTTTTCAAATTTATGTTAAAATTTGTATTTATATCTCAAGGTATTCACAAGCTATTTATGTGTAAATAAGTGAATACCACAAAAATATAATTTTAGTTAATATTAACTATTTAGGGTTTATTATACATATTTAGGAGAAAATATTAGAGTTAAAATTTCTTATTTCATTACATGAAATTTTATAATTTTACATTGGAGTGGTGAAATGAAAGTGACATTTATGACAAGTTAATATGTTATTAAATTCTATTTTTGGTTTTTTATTGTTTAAGTTTTTATAATGACTAATGTGATGTTAGAAGAAACATTAACTTTAGTATAAAAGTTTACCTTAGACCTAAAATGATTGAGTGGTAAGACTTTTACAAATTTTATCTGACACCTTCATTATCTCAAGTTCTCCATAGAGAAATTGAGAAAAATAACATTAAAAATTCAACTCATTCGTGCCAAATTTTAACCATTGTGTGTTTAAAATCATACATGCATCAAAAATCACTCATTTATTTTATGATAGAACCCATAAAATATATTTTTTTAAACCAGGAAACTTCAAAGAATATATGGATAATCTCCAGGGTTCCTCACTTTTTTTCTTTGATCCTTGATGATCTAGATTTAAGTAGAGAATTCTAGGATCACTTGAATGAACAAGGTATTATTTTATTTAATTTTTTTACTTAAATTTTACTAGAAATGATACTTTTATGAATATGATAATTGGTATGTTGGACTATGTTATAAAAAAACCAATCATTTTTTTTGAAAATAGTGGTATTGAAACCTCTGATTTCAAAAACACCCCTTTAAGTGGAATTAGTGTGATTATAAATAATTTAATTCAATGACTTAAATTAAATTTTCTATTATTATATTTGATTGATTTCATGTCATCACAAAAATATAAACATTTCATTAATGTAATTTAAGATGGACAAGTTATGTCTATTTAAAACTTGTTGGTGATCAAGAAAGAAAGAGAGGGATGTCACATTCCATGTATTTGGGGGGGTGTGGGGTGGGGTAGGGATCAAGACCCATGAGAGGATGATATTTTTAAAATAAAATTGTTTAAATGTGGAAAGCAGCACATGTTTCCCTACACATTCACCACCCACGACCCCCTATTGACTCGGGGGGGGGGGGGGTGACATTGAACCTAAACCTAAATGGTAATGGGTTTTTGAAAAAAAATTGGGGAATTTTACCATTACCTACTGGACAATGTGGTTGAAATGACCAAAGACATTTTGGGTTAGGCGATGCTTGATGATCCCAACCATGCACAAGCCTAGAGAAACCTCTCAGGATTTTTTTAAGGCTTAAGAAAACCTTAAAAGAAATATCTATAAAATCAATAATGGCCTATATAATTTTGTAAAACCATTTGGAGGATCATGAGATAGATAATTAATGAATTAAAATTTTCTTAATTATATTTTATTTCATCATAAATCCATCAAGTAGAATTCTATCTTATTTAATATTCTTTTTGTAATATTTTTGCATGATGTAGATAATGAGAAGAATATAGCATATGCATGTTTGATTTTTTTTTAAATTTAAATTATTTAAATAGTCGATAATTTGTGATAAATAATTATTAAATATTATTTCTTAGACCATAAATGTACCATATGTAATGTCCTGGCCCGGATAACAATAAACTGGTACTCTAAGTCGGTTCATTAAGAGGCCTCAAGAACACCTTCCCATAAGCTAGAGGCTACTGACTAGAATTGAGGGTATAAAGGTGGTATAATGAAGAGACTATTCTATCATGTTAGACAAAAAATAGAAATAACTGGATATCATACAAAGAATAAAATAAATAGAGTGTGGGATCAATAAATAACTAACATAGAACATGCAGTAATAATAAATTAAATACAATAGAATCCTAAAGAATGATGTCATAGATACAACAATGGTCACCTTCTAGTCCGACCATTCATGTAGAAGTACAAAAAGGATACTGAAATAAAATTATAGGTATTGACATCTAACTATGATCTTGACCACATACCATGTCTCAAAACACAATCAAACTACATCTTCTTGATTATAAGAATCCACAGAAGTGGCTTCGCTTGATTATACAACATTGGGGATAAGCCCTAACCACCATGAATCTATACTCAACCAGAAAAGAAGGCATAAGGTATGCCCAAACACTGAGTTGAACATATAGGGGTGTGAAATAATCTTAGTAGGCCACCCTAATGATGAACCTATAAACTGATTCCATAAGTGCATACTCATAAAATATGCTCATCCTATATGAGACAAAACTGAAAATTTTAAAAAATAAAATAAATAATGAAAATGAGTCCACAAACAATTCTTTGTTCCATGGACCAAATCATCAAAAACCTATATATTCTAGCACCAGAATGTCTCTAAACATGCTACTTCACCATAGTGGGATATAACTCTTACACTTGAGTTCACTTATAGTCCCCTCCACTCACTATAATTATAGATACCATATACTGACATATTAAACTATAAATCCTAATAAAAATATCCACTGTGGCCTATGATGAGTAACCTAGTGTTAGAAAACAAGGGTCAGATCCAAAGTATTACAACAAAGGCTTCCACATCATCCAATATCGTGTAATCAAGTAAACATCCACATTAGCCTATGCTATGTAATCAAGTGTCAGACCACAGTGGCCAGATCAAAGGTATAAATACCTAGGGATCCACATCATCCTATGTTGTGTAATCAAGTGTCATACCCCAAGGGATGGATCCAAGGTATGAACAAAAATGAATTTACATCAGACTACATTATTTAATAAAGTGTTTAACATCCACAATGACCCATGCTATTTAATCTAGTGTCAAACCATGAAGGTCTCGATCCAAGGTATAGAAGACCAAGGAATATTCATAGAGTCCTAGGAGTATCTTGATTTAAACTCATTAAAACTTGGGTGGATTCCAAGGAGCATGTCAACATAAAATGTCCAACAGAGTACAAGCAATCCAGATCCAAGGGGTAGAATAGACCACGACTTCCTACAGAATTAGTATCCTAGGAATATAAAATTTCAAAGAAAATGCTACCATAAACAAGATCTGTAGAGTAGAAATGACTATGGTATCCAAAAAAATTAGGATCCATGGAGTTGAAATATATAATAAATCCACTACCATAACTGGGATACATAGAGTAGAAATGCACATGACATCCAATAGAATTTGGATTCATGGATTTGAAATTTCCAAGGCATCCACTTCCATAATCAGGATCCATGGAGTAGAGATGTCCATGAAATACTACATAATCAGGATATGAGGAGTTGAAATGTTCAAGGAATCAAATACCATGTAAGGCTCATGAGATAGATCAAAAATTCATGTATGGGAATCCTAAAACAATAAGGCTTAGAAGCCAGATCCTATGAAACATTTCTAGTCATCCAAAACATACAATGTATCATGTTGTGGTCATTATCCACCAACTAGGAAACACATATGATAATCATTGCTACATAAATAATAAACAAGTTCAAGTATAAATAAAGAGTGATGGTGGTGGAATGCCTCGACCCACCACTACTGCCATGAATTCCCAGGCCTACAATTTTAATATGGATTCTAAGGTGACACTTACTACCATCAATGCCCAAACTCAATGCACTATAATAGGGTTGGTCAAACATATGGGCACCCATTGGGCTCCTCAAGTCATAAAATATGAGAGGAAACCTATATGTGATCCTATAAATCCATTGATAAATTAATGAATTCCTCTTGGGATCTTCTGAGGTAAAATATAGGTGAGGAATCATACTCAGGATGCTTAGATGAGAAATTAAAAGGAGGAATCCTATTATTGATCCTCTAACCGTAAGAAAGAATAGGAATCCTACCAGGGGTCATCACATGATACATCCTAAAAGGCTTACATCAAGGGACCCTTAATAAATGAGATCATATTGTCGAATCCTACATGATATCCTCTAGGTTAAAATGTAAGTAGAGGCATCCCATAGGGGATCCCTGATAACAAATAATCTCATGGCCTCCTGGGTTAGAAGGTAACATTTCAAAAAGGAGACATCATCAAGGAAAAATCTACAAAATAATTGCTTATGAGAGATGGATCACATCCCATATCAGATCAAGGTCTCACTCTCAAGAGTTTACTGTATTCGATTACCGAAGTAAGAACCTCTCCATTGAAGAAAATACTTGAAACACCACCTAGAGTCCTCAAATCACTCCATGGGTTTCATCATCATGATCTTTGTGGTAAACTACATAGAATAAAATCCTATTATGTTCAATTAGACTCCAAGGAATAAAAAATAGAAGAACCTCAAAAGGGAAGCGAAGGAGAAGTACAAGATGTGTCTCCCAAAGCATATGACATGTACCCTAATGACCCAACCTTGGAATGTACTTCATTTAGAAATGACATGTCAAAGCCCATGTATATAATGTGATAATAATTTACACAACATGCACCCAAAATGGGGTACCTTACTATGTAAATAACATGGAATTTATATGTATATCGCCTACCCATATACCTTTACATGTTGTGTAACCCTCACAGGGTCTACCCATGTATCCTACATGACCATGTGCCCCTACACGGTTGTCTTGCCGGGTACTCGACTACATGGGTGAGTCCGAGTAGACAATGTGTATACCAAATACCGGATATTTACCTCCAAAATATCATCTTCCCAAAATAGAAATAACACATGGTGTGTGTTATTTGAACCAAACACCATGTACATGGGATTTCTTGAATGGAAAACCCCCAAATCATCTGAAACCCTCATCCCCCCCCCCAAAACAACAGATCAAACCACAAGGGTTCCCAATAAAGTATAATAGCTGTCAAAAAATTTGGAATAATAAAAATGTGAGGATCTATGGAAAAAACATAAAATGGAAAACCTTTGGGTACAATCTTCCCAATATTTTCCCATTTTCGTGTTCCACGACTATCGCATGATGACCCGACACGTCCCGAGCTCTATGGTGGTACCTCCATTTCTCCATATCACTATATTTCTCTAACTCTCCCTTTCTCTCTTGGCCACACAATGAGGTAGGATACCAAATAAGAATGTGCAATAATCTAGGGGATAAGTAAGAAGATAAAAGGGGAAATAAAGTAAAAGAAAATGAAAAAATAAAAACAAAATAAAATGGGTCCCTAGCAGGCCCCGACACCCAACACGAGTTTATGCCCTGCCTAGAAAAGACTCATAATTTTGGACTCAGTAGTGGAGATGGGATATCAATCAATTATCCATTCAATATATATAGCTGACCAATCCTGTGAGAATAAATTTATATTTAATTAATTAAATATTAAATATTAATTATTCTTCTAAAATTAGAACGGATCTAAATTCTTCTAAGCACATATCCTTGGGTAAAAAACCTATTCTAGAACAAAAAAAGTGGTCAAAAAATTATCTAAGATCAAATTATAGGGGAAAATAACCATTTTACCCCTTAAAAGCATAAGATAAGAAAAAATTCAAATTTCTGCTCAAAATTCTAGTTTGAAAAAAACATGGGTTCTTACACACTCCCCACCATAAACCTTTTCATCCTAGAGAATCATTGGTGGATAAACATAGATATTATCTCATCTCAATCATCTCCATAAAGAGCTATGTATACTATCCCATGACTAGTTTCATAGAGTTCACAACTGTCTTCTATATGGAAGGCATTTAACTACAACCAATCTATTACTCCCCACCACAGGAATTGCCTTATTATCGTCTCAAAAACAAAATTATAAGCTCAAAATAGCATAGGAAATAATGAATTAAAAGTAAAAATGAGGTTCAATACCCTAAAAACCATGGTTTACTCCCCACTATATGGATGAACTTATACAGCTCCTCCAGTGTAGCCTCAAAAGGTTTCCTCATCAATTGGGAAGGAAATTTGAATGAAAATAAGCTCAGTGTAGAGATGAAACTCTCTTAGCATACTTAAGATGATATCAAGATAGAACATGATCATATCTAACTAGGAGTTCACTGTGATCCCATCTAAATGTGTTTAAATATTCCTCTGATCCACACTCACATTCAACAGGCTAACTTGATTTTACCCAATGCCTAAATCTATGTCTCTTGATAATGCATGTCTAGGTACAACCATAGGTCAACCATCTCATGAGACCCAATTCATTTTTCATGTCTTCTCTACCATATAGGGTCATTAATCACTTAACCATAACTTCTAGAAAATTATGACCACATAAATTCTTCAAAAAATTGGCCCTTGGCTCGCACCCAACCACTCACCAATTTACGATTTAGACAGTAAAAAACACTAACAACATATACCCTTTACTCCTAAATCATACTTCTGAAAGTCGTCTACTATGAGAACCAAGACAGACTTGATACATGGAATGTTATTCTAAACAATCAAGAAGATCCCTTGGAACTCCTCTTCAAAATCGATTACCTCACATGTGACATGATTTATTCCTTAGATGCCTGTCACCCAATGTCGTTCCATTCATGAGTATCTACCCATGCTATTTCTATATTAGAAATAGTGGAAACACTAATTGATTAGGATAGGCACCCAAAAATTCATTCCTATCAAATGCAGTCTTGATACCAAAGCACCTGGTGTTTTTTTCAAAATATGAATGCATTTATATGACTATATCTCAAAACTAGATCAATTACCTTGCATCAATCTCAAAACGAGCATATAAACCAGGTCACTACCTAAAATGGAATCCATAAACCTCATTAAAAAAATTTCATATTGGTTTCCCTTGACCAAAACTAAAAGTCAATGTACAAGGGTCTAACTCAAAACCATGGGTATGTAGGTCTGCCAACTATCCCTACTAATCAAGTCTCATAATAGGAGAACATGGTCTAACCACCTATTTGAAAATATCCACCATTATCGTGGAAAAGATCAAAATGACCTACAATGTTTAAAACTGTCAACACAACCTTCTAGGTCCCTCCTCCTCTCCGAGTATCCTCATAAGGAACTTCTCCTTAGAGGTTATAATATGACAAAAAATAGATACAAAAAAGACCCTCCCCAGACATTTGTATACAAAAATACCCCCTAAAGGTCCAGTTCACCAGAAAATTCCCCGTGTCCATCACCATTGTACTCAATGATCTGACTAGATAACAAGAAAAGAGGACTAATTCATCAGCCACACCATTAAATGCCTTAATATAGATCCACACCACCTTCCATCAAAAGTAAATATATATATGAAAGCATTCTCAACTGAGTAGAATTCCACCAAAAACCTACATGGGAGAAATTTTTTTGTTTTTATCGACACTTTAATCAATAGGCCTCTGTCGTCAGTAAAATCACTCACTAGTCAGCTTATAACATTTGAATCCTACATGGCAAGTATGATGCATGAGAAACCTATTCACTTTTTCATCCAAGATTCAAAATAAGTCATTGACCTCTTTCCAAAGGCTAATATCCTGTAATCCATAACAAATAATAAAATTGATACAACATGTGTGTCGCTCAAATCCAAAATCATATACAAATATAATGTCATAGATTAGAAAAATAATCCAAAAACAAGTAATTATCATGAGAATTAAAATCATCGATACAAAAATTCAATATCTATCATAGGTTCTAAAAAATTCCAAATACACCTTTTTATATCTCAAATAGTAATATAAAAGGAAAAAAAACAGCTCTAATACCACTTTGCAATGTCTAGAACCAAATACCACTAAACCAGTGATCTGAAATAGTTCATTATGAGTCCCCAGGAATGCCTTAATATTTTCTAAAGGATAATAACTATAAGAAAGGGTCTAAAATTTGTACACTAGGGAGACTATGAACTTATATTAGAGTGAAATTAGCTAGATATCATCCAATGTAGTAAATAAATAGAGTGCAGAAGCTGTAAATAAACTAAAATAAAACATTATGCAATAAAAAATGAAATTATATAAAATCTCGAACATTCATGTCATACAAACAACATTGGTGACCCACTAGGCCAACCGTACATATAGGAGTACAGAAAGGAAAAGAAAATAAAAGTATAGGGATATAGTATTAACATAGAGCCTGACCACTTACCTAGTCTCCATACGCTATCAAGCTACATCATCTTAATCATAATAACCCACACAAGTAAATATTCCAGATTATGAAACATTGGGACTCATCCATAACCAACATGAATCAATGATCAACATGAAAAGTAGACATAAGGTCTGTACACACAATAAGGTGCATGTACAAGTGTGATAAATAATCTCAGTTGGCCACCCCAATGATGAACCTATAAAATAATGACATATGTGCATGATCATTCAATATGATTAGGTTAGATATTACCCAAATAAAAATGTAAAAAATTTAGTTAAATATAGGAAAAATTTCCTAATCGATTCTTGGTTCCATAACCCCAATAAAAAATAACTTGACTCATCCAACACTAGAATGTCTCTAAGCTTGCTACATCACCACATGAGGATAAAACTCCAACCCCTAGGTTCACCCACACTCTCCTACACTCAATATAATCTAGGATAGCATATACCAATAGATAATCCTATAGATCCTAAAAGAAATCCCTTGCATCCTCGACTAATTAATCCATTTTCAGACCTCAAGTGTCAGACCAATGGTATAAAAACCATGACATCCATATCAGCCTCCACTGTGTAATCATGATAACATCCACATCATCATGTTCCATGTAATAAAGTGTTAGACCCCATGGTTTGGATCCAAGTTATAAATACCAATAAATCCACATTTTTCTATGTCGTGTGATCAAGTGTTGGACCCCATGGGCTGGATCCAAGGTATAAATATCATGGAATCTACATCGGCACACAAGATATAATAAAGTTCATAACATCCAAAATATCCCATGCCATGTAATATTGTGTCAGGACATTAAGGGATGTATCTAAGGTATAAAAGAACAATCTATTCTCATTGAGTCCCAGGAGCATATTGATGGAAACATAGCAAAGAATTTGGTGGAGTACAAGGAGCATATCAATAGAGCATGTCCAACATGAATCTAAGAAATTCATATCCAAGGTGTAGCAAGGCCCATGGAATCTTATAGAATCAGGATCCAAGGAGAAGAAATGTATAAGGAAATCACAATCGTAAACAAGATTCTTTATATAGAAATGTACATGGAATATAAAAGAATCAGGATCAAAGGAGTTGAAATGTCTATGGCATGCACTACCGTAATTGAGACCCATGAAGTAGAAATTTCCACACCATCCAATGGAATCAGGATCCAAGGAGGTAAAAAGTCATCCACTACTATAATAAGGATATTTTGAGTAGAAATATCCATGGAATTGAATATAATTAGGATCCTAGTAATATCCAAGTAATCCACTACCATGTAAGGCTCCAAATTCGGATTCCAAATTCATGCATGGGAATCCCAAAACAATAATGTTTAGATTTGGAATCCCAAGAAACACATCTAAGGACCCCAAAAAATAGTGTATCATTTTAGGATCATCAAGCACTAACTTGGATGCACCTCTAATAACCAATAATTCATTAGTGATAAATAGGTGAAAGTATAAAAAGACAGTAGTCGGGATGGATAAACGCCTCATCCCACCAATACTTCCATATCCTCTCAGGGATAAAAGTTTAGTATGAGTTCTAAGGTGAAACCCAATAAAATCTATATCAGCACCTGACATAGTAGATTAGGTTTAGTCAAACATCGGGGCACCCATGGGGTCTTGTATGTCATAAAATAATAGAGTCATCCAACATGGTATCCTCTAAGCCCATAGATGAACAAAGGAATCCCTCATAGGATTCTCTAAGGTCAAACAAAAGTGAAAGTATTCTACTCAAGCTTTATAGAGGAGAAAGTAAAAGGAGGAATCCTATGAGGGAGGTTCTAATGGTAAGTAAGTAGAAGAATCATACTCAATATCCTCACATGATACATTGAAAACGACATACTTCAAGGTAACCTTAATAACTAAGATCAGATAGAGGCATCATGCACCAGATCCTCTAGGTTAAAATGTATGTAGATTCATCCCATAGGAGAACCTCGAGAACAACTAGTCTCACTACCTCTTGGGATGGAAGGGAACATCTCTAAAAGGAGACATCCTAAAGGGAAAAACTACACAAGCATTAATCATGGGAGATAACACATAGTTCATCTCAGATCAAGGTCTCACTCTTAGGAGAAAATTGGATTCTATTACTAGAGGAATAACTTATTGATTCAAGAAAACACTTTACATACCAATGAGGAGTCCTCAAATCTTGAATGGCCCAAAGGCCTTCTTCTTTTTATTTATTTTTCATAACCCCCCCCCCCCTTTCAAGGGATGAGGGGGAACCCTTATAAGGCCCGTAGGCTTAGAGATAACATTTCCCATAGGATTAGAGACATTAAAGGACATGTAGGTCTTAAAGATAACATACAGACTATGAATAATTAAAACAACCCCTCCCCAGTATCTGTATCGTGATCAGATCCCCACCTTTGCATTGATGTTCGACTATCTGTCCTGTGTAGAGATCCATATGACTGGTATAGAGGGAAATTCCATACCCTCTAATTATTCCAAATCCATTATCCATGCTCTGCTAAAATATCCCTACTATTTAATCATCCTATAGAGATGGTTCCCTATAGAATCTGTCTGGGCATCAGCGTATCAGGTGGCCCTGAAGGCCTTAAGGTGGCCTGAAGGCCTTGTGGTGGCCCGAAAGACTTATTGACCCGAAGGCCTGGGTGGCCTAAAGGCCAAAAGAACTCCAAGCACAAACTGGTAGACCAAGTTTAATAGTTCCAGCTACTAAAGTACCAAAAAATACCAAAACGTAACTACTATAGTACCTACTACAGCACTGCTACAGTACCTGGAATTATGCCTCCGCCTGGTTTCGAACCTGGGTCTCGTGGATGAACATAGAGATACCTCACCAACTGAAAACTAATAAGAATGGAAAGTTATTATGTCCAATTATGAATCTAGGGAATAAAATAGTCAAATTCCATCAAAAGGGAATAAAATGAGAAGTACACGACATGTCACCCCTAGAACACAACATGCACCCTAACAACCCAACCTGGGTGTGTACTTCAGTCAGACATGGAATGTCAAATACAAAGTACATAGTGTATTCATAATGTACACAAAATTTATGCTACATGGGTACCTTCCCATGTACTTCACATGGTTTGGCTGTGTATATTATCAGGCCATGTACCTTTACACATCATGCAACCCTCACGGGGTCTGCCCATGTGTCCTATATGGCCATGTGCCCCTAAATGGATGTCAAGATGGGTACTTAGCTATATGGTTGGTTCCCAGGAAATTATGTGTATACAGAATACATAGAGTTAACTTCAAAAATATCATATTCCATGAATAATAAGAACATATGGAATGTGTTCTTTGAACCACATGTCATGTACATGGGTTTTCCTGAACGAAAAACCCCTAAATCATCTACAACCACAATTTCCCCCAAAAACAATATATCAACCCTAAGTGATCCAAAGAGGGAATAATAGGGGTAAAAACTTGGAAGTGATAAAACTACCAGTACATATGTAAAATATTTAAAAATAACCTACATTTTTTGGGAGTCCACCAAAGCTTTGCTCGTTTCTACTCTCCACGACCACAACACAACTATTCGATGAGTTTTTCACTCTCTGGTGGTACATATCCTTCTTCCTTCCTCTTTATATATCTCCCTATACCATTCTATATCAACCATGTGATGGAAGAGAAAACCATAATGGCATGAGAGAGAATCAAAAGGATAAAGAAGAAAAGAAAAGAGGAAAACAAAGAAAAGAAAAAGAAAAAAGAAAAAAAGAAAAAGGGGCCTCAGATGGCCACGACCCCCAACATAATTTTATTCCCCAACTAAGAAAAAAATCCCCATTCTAGAATCAATAGAATAGATGATATCTCAATCTGACACTCCATTCAAAAGATATTTTTGAATGAACCAATATAAATAAATTAATATTTATTTAATTAAATATTAAATATTAATTATATTTATAATCTTAGAACATTATGGAATTCCACCATACTATTGTCCTAGGGTAAACACCATATTTTGATATGGGAAAATGACAATTTTCTCCTACGAGCATTTGATAAGAGAAAATTCAAATTGTTTCACAAAATTCCAACCCTAAAAAAAGGTTTCTTACACCATCACTATGTCTTTTTAATATGCAATGTATTTCATGTCCACATTTAAATTTTTAAATATAATTCATATATCATGAGTTCCCCTCACTTGTGTTTAAGTATACAGTTTTAAAGATGAAGGTCTTCATGACATGGTGGTTTGTGATGAGAGATGATGTAAAACAAAACAAATAGAAATATGTGGGATAATAAGGATTATATAAATTGAGTTAAGTTAATGATTTGATAAGATTCCCTTAGGATTCCAATTGATCCATCATCTAATAAATGGATCAACCAGTGGTATAAAACTCATTATTTTTGGATTATTTGTTTATTTTATGATGCATGATTAATTATTTATTATGAGAATTCATTTTTGATATAAAATCACATAGAATATTTAACAAAAATTAAAAGATAAAAATGAAAAATTGTGTGATGAATTGTTTTTATTTATGAATAATTAATTTTGTAAAAGTGAATATATAGTTTAATGGAAAATAATAACAAATATAATTTTATTTCATTATTAGAGTAACAAAAGGGATTAAAATCCCTCAACATAAGTCGACAATGGCTCCCATAACTGGAATTTGAATAAATCCATTGTTTTAGGTGACCATTTACCAAAATTAAGGGTTTATTATATTTTAAGGGGGGTTAGAATAAGAGTTATGGGTTTAATTAAATAAAATTATCATTAAATATGTATCCATATCTAGATTGGTATAATTTTAGGGGAAATGTTTAGAGAAAATAGAAGCTCATGAATTGAAAGAGATGGGAATCCATTAAATTAATCAAGTAGATATGAGTTAATTTATTTATTCTATGAAAATGATAGATAGAACTCTATATTTAGTAGCATAGGAATATATTTTACTATAAAGAGTGGTTTTAAAATTCCTTTCCTGCTCAGATATTCAAGCGACTCAATATTTTAAATTTAATAGCTGACCTATATTCATATTTAAATAAAATAGTAGGAGAAATTTGTGATAAATAAATCAATAGTGTATAAATAATCCATTTTCAAGGAAAACTTTTAATTTTTTTTAGAATATTTCAAGTAATACCATAAAATAACTACGATTTATATTGGATAATCAACATATCATCATCGACACAATGTTACAAGAGTGGTATTATTATATGTGTATAGTTCTACAATACGGAAAGGATTTTCCATGATAGATTCCACTCCTCCTGATGATAAATGTAATTAATAAAGTGAAGTTAATAAGGATTCCTATAGAATACTCAATAATGATGTATATTATTTTAACATCATTAATTTTTCAACAATGTTCAATGAGTTGTAGAACCCACCCGAGGATATATATGGCTACACAATGTTATCAGTTATCTGATATCATTATGGGGAGAAAATTAGGCAATTAAAAAATGAGATTATCAATATGTGTTTAACGTGTAGGATGTAAGAATGAATCTTGGTTATTCATCATGTACTTAAGGTAAAATATTACATTGAATGATTGGTTTAGTTAGGATTCAAGTTGAATAATGATTTATCCATATATCCCATGATTTTATACTTATCTCCTAGTTACTCTAGTTTCATTGAACATTATAAGATGAAATATATAATGAAATTGATTTGATTTCATTTGGAAAGAATTATATAGGTTAATAATAACATAAAGAGTGAGAAATCATTTGTTATTATAGGGAACAAGAAGAAAAAAGGTGGAATGTCCAATATAAAATAAAAATCTAAAGGTGCATTTGAAACATCATTTCATGAAACTAATGATTAAAATAGGTAAAATAAAATATGAGCCTACTTTCTTCATATATGGAAAGAATGTTAACTGAAATAAAAATTTCAATGAATTGAATAAGAAGAAATAAAAAAATATTACTTCATGTATTTTGGTCTTTGCGTGTAAAATTTTTGTTCTCACTTATTCGATGCTAGAAAAAATTTATGAATAATTTTTATCCGAATATATAAATAAAGGAAGTATAAAAATATTGTATGCGTTAAAGTGGATTTTCAATTTTTTGAGGGAGTTTGACTTTTCCATAAGCTAGATAATATCACATCATCACATTTCATAGTATAAAGTTTCTTATATTTCAATTTTATTATTATGTATTGTGTTTACCAAATACATAGTCTCATTTTCATATTTAGACACAATGAGATTTTATTTCATGTATGGAAATAAAATTTTTTATGGTATAAAATACTTGAATTATAACTTAATTATGACTGAATCGTAGATATCTTATGTTAATAGTAAATGATGATTATTACCCATAAGTCACATATTATACCTAGTTGTGTAAATATAATACATGAAAAAAATTGTAAAAGAAAATTTTATAGATACAGTAAGAAGAATGTGTAGACTCTTTTGAGATAAAAATCATGATTATATGACATAATTCCTTATATTCTATAATTGATAAGATACATTTTTTATTTAAAGGTGATAAATCCTTCAAAATTATATAATTTGTTTAGAATGATACATCTATACTTTTTCAGGTAGAAAATAGAGGAATATTCTCATACTTCATAACTTTTGATGATATCATTAGTATATATAGAAATGTGTGGTTGATGAATAAAAAATTAGATCAATTTAATAGATTTATGAAATATAAAATTGGTCTAGAGAATGAGAACTGTTAGAAGATAAAATAAGCATTAATTAGATGGATTTGAATAATATCTTAACCAAACATTCATCAATAATTGTATTTAGAGTGTATAATATTCATAAACTCCAATTTCCATAAGAAAATTGGGTTCATGGTGTATTTAAAATGATAAATTACACCATAGTTGTGATGGTGGGATCAATGACCTGTCTTATAATTCTTTCATTATCCTTTTTAGATATGATTTTAACATATAATAATTGAAACTTAAATATATTCCAAATATAAATAAAAAATGGGATTTAGTTTGAGTTATAATATGAAAAAATTTCATTATGTTATTTGTTAAGATGAATAATATTTTTAGGGTAAATTTTAGCAACAAGCTTATATCAAGAAACAAAAAGTGAATATAATTAAATTGACTTAAGTTTACAAAGGATTTTATGTGTACCATCCCAAAGATACAATAGTAATATTTAACTGATAGAAAATAGTTTTACTACAAGTTATCACATCTCTAATTGTGATAATGGGGTCATGAAAGATTTTGAAAAAGTCAAGGCTTAAGATTTATGTAAAATTGAAAAATAAAGTAGTTTTAAAATAGTTCAGGGAAAAGAAAGTTAAAGGTTAAATTAATTTATAGGAAACCTAAAAAACAAATATATGGTTTTATTATCATCATGTTAGGTGAAACATTACTCATTTTAAATAACGAGTCCTTAAATAATAAATTGGTAATATATAACATATAATCTAAAAAATGGAATGTAATAATGAATCTAGATATAGAATCCATATACCAAAAACATATTTATATTTTAGTGGAACTTCTATCTGATGTAAAACCAACTAGTTCTATATAGGTATTTAAGAAGTATTTAAACCAGGATGGTATCAGAGATACCTATAATATAGTATAGTTAGCTAAAATTTTAAGAAATTTTAAGAAATATATATTGGATAAATATTTTTACAAATAAAAATGTTGAAAAACATTTTAATTTATATAATAGATTATCATGATAGTTATATACAGTATGTGAATATCAATATTGTACCCTTAAATGGAAACATATGAAAATATATGTTATATATAACCAAAAGAGGTTTTTTCATTAATAATTTCCAATATATTATGTAAATTGAAATGATTTTTCCATGGTTTAAAGGATGAATTAAATCATATGATGATTTGCATTTAATGTGTCTATAATTAGTTTATAGGAATTTTATGTTTTTAAAAAATATGTATGTTGACAACATATAGAAAGTGGATATTAATCATAATTTTAGTTAAGAATTGAATAAAAATATTTTTTGCTGAATGAATTAAAAAGTATCCACCCATGTTCTTGGGAATGAGATCTATTGAGATTTATCTATGGGTTTCTTGGACTAATTCATGGTATATAAATTGACAAGGTATTGAAAAATAAAATATGGAGTAATTAAATAGTTAATTATTCCTTTTTCCCCATAGAATAAATATATCCAAGATGTCATGTTTATGATATATGAAGAGATTAAGAAGATAAAAACAAATCTATACGCTTCAATATTGCGATTTAATAAATATTCCATGTTATATAAAAAATTTGATATTTTATATAAAGAAATAATAGAGAGATAAATATTAGACCAATCTAGGTGATCAATACTATATAATAGTTAAAACTATCTCAAAGTACTTGACAAGTTAAAAATGATATGTTCATATTAGTTGGAGAGGAAGGAGTGACAATTGTCAAAGGTGGTAAAAAACTGACCTTAAAATAGATCAATTTGACCTATATCACAGTTAAGATATGTAAATGAGAAATAAAGGATCATTATTTCCAGTAGTATCTAATTCTACTCAATTTGAGTATGTTAAAAATTTTAATACAACTATAGAGAAATAATAAATATGAAACTTTGATTCCTATCTTGGTATTGTGACATGAAATTATAGTATTATCAAAATATATATTAGGATAATATTTTAAAAGTGATACATTTCATGAATTTTAGGTTACAAAATAGGTAAAAATGTATATAATTCAATAATATCATCTCTTATGTGATTTTACTCAAACATGTGAAGTCATAGATTTTAGAGTATCAATATAGGATAACATGACTATCCCTATGGCTAATAGAATAACTGAAAAATAAGTATGATTTTTTATATGTGAGAAGGAATGTTATGAATTTTTAGAAATTTATATATTGAGAAAGTATTATTTGTGTTAGAGTGGGTTCCATAGGACTAACATGAACTTTTAATTTTTGATAACCACATTATGCATAAAGAATTTTATATGAATGATTACTACTTACTATGACAATAACACTAGTTTAACATACACTATTTATGAAAATATCCTTATATTAAAATTATTATCAAAATATACTAGCAATTACCATCAATAATGAGAAGCTTCAGATACTATGATAGTAAATTAAAAAATATTTCAGGTGGTCTAGATATAAAAAACCAAGGACAGATAGATATTGTCTTACTGTCATGAGTTTTGCACTTATAGGCACTCAGAATTCTCTTAATGAAGTTCATACTTAGTGACCTCAATTATAAGAGACCATGAAGACTAAACTACTAATATGAACTATCATGAACCAACCCACTGGGGCTCGCCATGCTATTAGTAAGCTAAGTATAATAGCTCAATCCCACCTCCAATAGGCAAGGGGCAAGATATTATCATCGGGTAGGTATATCCCTCACATGGGAGGCCTTAGCCTAAAGTACCTTTACAAACACACAAACACATCTCCATATACCAATATATTGTGGAAAAGATAAATAATTGACATTGCAAATACATGTATAACAAATAATCACACTTTATAGTATGTCAAACAGCACATAAAATAAAAATAGTGAGAAATAAAAGCCCACATATACTACAAAAGAGTCCATCCTATTATCAAAAATGGGAAAACTAACAATATGAAACTTCTAGATACATCTATGATTAGTATATAACAATTAATCTCCACCAACACCTAATCCTCCAAGGTCCTTATCAAAAAGACCATCATCGGTATAAGACATGACATGTACTGGAAGATCCCATGCATGGGTGAGTACAAACATGCCTAGTAGGATACCAAAAAATCAAAAAACATAAATAATAAAAGGGGGAGTCAACTAAAAATAACTAGTAAGGGGAATAAACAAGAAAACCCATAGATGATCAAGGAAAAATCCAAGATTCATGGTGGGTTTTATCCACACTACTGCATAGGGATACTACTTAAGGTTCCAAAGTAACATTTATCTAGGAGAACTCATTCATCAAATTATTTATGATGATGGAACTCATCCAAGTGGACACACTCATTGTTTATTTCAATAAATAACCATGACATAATTGAGAGGGCTCATCCAAGTTACTCACTCGATAGCACCACTACGCCAAAATTTGTAGTTAGCAGTGGTTTAAACCACTGTTAAATCATTCTACAACGGTTTAAAAAAACCATTTCTAAATCGTGTGTTTGGAAATAATTAATGGTGGTTTTTGAAAACCAGATTAGAATGATTTAGAGGCAGTTTTATAGCGCCAGTTTAAACTGTTGGTAAATAATTTTTAATTTTGTATAATTTCATTAATTTTTTTATTTTATTAATTTTTTATTTATCTATTTATCTATCTATCTATATATATTTATTTATTTTTTTTGTTTATTTATTATTTATTATTTATTATTACCATGCTCATGCCCATCTCTATGAACAAGTCCATGCCCATTAACATTCCCATGCTAGATATAGAAATTCTGTGTTGGGTGAGATTTGAACCCCTTACCTCTTGCTTATTCTCCAAAGACTTTAACACTCCATAGGCTATTCATGTGGTCAATCAATCAAATTTAATATATATATATATATATATATGTCAATTATAAAAACAAATAATACATAACAAATAAATATAAACTAAATAATTATTAATCAATATTGGTTAATCAATAATCAATAATTAATAAAGGAATGATTGAGGACACTTCTAGTTCTCCTCTGCGCATAGATGTTGTAGCTCATATTAATAATGGTGGTTCTATGGCCTCTAAAGTGGTTGATGTTGGACCATTTGGGGGCTCTGAACCATGGGCTGACATGGATAATGACTTAGATTATGAGGAAGCTATTCAAGAGGAAGTCGATATAGGAATGGGTTATATTGCTGCGAATTCTTATCGAGGTAAGGGTGAGATGATGCTTGTTGATGCTGATGGACTTCATATAGTGCGGCCTAAAAAATCATGAGGTCTTGTTATTGAAGAGGTGCCAATGGCTAGCATTGGGTGCCCATTGGTGACTTCTCCTGGGTTGGCTATTCCTTTTGTCCAACAACCTATTTCTTTAGTGGATAACCTGGCTGAGGTTGATGTACAAGACCCCATTCCTAAGGCTGAGATTAATGTAAGGTTTACCCCTAGGTTGGGGCATGGAAAAGCTAACACATATTTCTTCTCCATGTTAGATTCCATTAATACTCTTGATTTTTATTTGATTGGCGTCCAAGGTCTTTAGAATGAAGGTTGTAGTAATTGGATAAATTCTCCCCTCTTTCTTTCTAAAGCTAGGGATGGGCCTTCAGTGGGGCTGGATCTGGAGAAGGATGTGGATACAGCCTCACAAGATGATGCCAATACTGGTCATGTTCTGTGTCCCAACTCCGAGGGGGCCTTTGGGTCTCCAAAGGGGATGGTCCAGGGGCAAGCAAAGAATGAGGTTGTGGATGGGTTTGGGCAGTCCAAAGAATAGGTTGTGGTAGATGGGTCTTCCAAGGGCTAGACAAGGAGAGGGATATGCTATTTCTGAACTAGGCTTTACATGAGGCTATGGATGGGTCATCAAAGGGGATAGATAATGATGAGACTGTTGCTGCTTCTCCTACTATGCAGGGCTCAGTCCAAGAAATTGTTGCAGATGACTTGCCTTGCGATGAGGCTGTGCAAGGTGAGATTGTGATGCATGCTCCATGACAGGAGGAGGTTAATGAGATCCTGGTGGGGGAGGCTTCACAACCAATTCATTAGAGGCGTGGATGACATACAGATAATTAGGGATCTCGGGGTCGGGGCTGGTACAAATAGATGTGATCTATCTTGTATGTGTTGATTTTCTTATCTCCGGTTTTGGTGTGTTTTGTCACACTTTCAACGTTTCCCTCATTTTCTCTTGTACTGTTAATTTTTAGTTAATAATTTTAGGACCATGGACTTTAATCCATAGTTGAGCTGTTTGGGTATAATATATAATATATAATATATAATACTTAATATATAATAGATAATAGATAATAGATAATAGATAATAGATAATAGATAATAGATAATAGATAATAGATAATAGATAATAGATAATAGATAATATGTAATATGTAATATATAATACCTGATATATAATATGTAATATATAATACAAAATATATAATTGACAATACATTATACATAATACATAATACATAATACATAATACATAATAAATAATAAATAATAAATAATAAATAATAAATAATAAATAATATATAATATATAATATATAATATATAATATATAATATATAATATATAATATATAATATATAATATATAATATATAATATATAATATATAATATATAATATATAATATATAATATATAATATATAATATATAATGTATAATCTATAATGTATAATATATAATGTATAATCTATAATGTATAATATATAATGTATAATGTATAATATATAATGTATAATCTATAATAGATAATAGATAATATATAATATATAATATATAATATATAATATATAATATATAATATATAATATATAATATATAATATATAATATATAATATATAATATATAATATATAATATATAATATATAATATATAATATATAATATATAATATATAATATATAATATATAATATATAATATATAATATATAACATATAATAAATAAGTAATGCATAAATAATAAATTAATTAAAATATATTTGAATATATGATAAAAAAATAACAAATTAATAAGAAATTAATAAATAATATATGAATAAATAAATAAATAATAAATAATATAAAATAAATAATGAATAATAAATAATAAATAGTAAATAGTAAATAGTAAATAGTAAATAGTAATTAATAATTAATAAATAATTAATAATCACTAATAATTAATAATTGGTCATTAAGAATTAAGAATTAATATTTAAAAATTAATAAATAATTAATAAATTATAAAGAAATTTTTAATAAATAAATATTAAAAAATTAATAGATAATGAATATTGAATAAATAAATACATAAATAATAAATGAATAATAAATGAATAATAAACTGATAATAAATTAATATTTATTAAATTGAAAATTAATTAATAAATAATAAATAATAATGAATAATGAATAATGAATAAATAATAAATAATAAAGAATAAATAAATACATATATTAATAAATAGATATATAAATAAATAATAAATAATAAATAATAAATAATCAGTAATAAATAATAAATAATAATTGATAATTAATTTTTAATAATTCTAAATTAATAATTAATAATTAATAATTAATATTCAATCATTCATATTTTATAAATAATTAATAAATAAATAATTAGTAAATAATAAATAATTAATTAATTAATAATAAACAAAGAATAAATAAATAAATAATAAATAGATAAATAATAAATGAATAATAAACAAATAATTAATAAATAAATAATTAATAAATTAAAAATAAATTAATAATTAATGTGTACATAAAAACTAAATAATATATATATATATATATATATATATTTCAATAAATAAATTTATAAATAAATAAATAAATATATATATATATAATAAATAATAAATAATAAATAATAAATAATAGATAATAGATAAATAAATACCAATAATTAATTAATAAATAAATAAATAAATAAATAAATAAATAATAAACAATTAATTAATTAATTAAATCATAAAACCTCAAGAACCTCTGAAAACCTTAAAAACACTAAAATGACCATAAAATTTGATTTGAGACACCTTTTCAACATCATAACTAGTCAAATATAAGATCATGAAATGAGATTCGTTATGATATGTGGTACATGCCGAACTGACACCTGGATCGAAAGTTATAACCGTTTGAATTTTAAGAAATTGAGGTCTGCAACTAAAACTTCTTTTTTAGAGGCCTTATGGGCCTATATGGTAGAATAAAAAGGGTTGTGATACTCTAAAAGTTGGTACTATACCTAAACGGTGTAGAGCATGCTGCATGCTTTGATTTGATATTTGGTAGAGCCCAAATGAACACCCGGATTAAAAGATATGGCCGTTTGAATTTCAAGTTTGATTTTTGACTTTTGAAATTAGAATATATATTTTTACTTTTATTATCATATGATTTAAATCTCACATGGTTTTATCTCAATTGATAAGCTTCTATTTGACTAGTTTTGGACATAAAATGGACTTTTGGATCAGAAGTTATGGTCATTTGATGCTGAAGTGTGTTCTTCAACTTATTGAAGATTTGTTTTCAGTTTCAAAATATTATTGACTAATAATTATAAATATTTATTAATTTACACATTATAAATAATTAAAATTATAAATTATAAATTATATTTTACTTTAAATAATAAATAATAGTTAATAAATAAATAAATTTTTAAATGTTTTCCCTCAATTTCACGACAGATTTGAAAAATCCGTCTCTAAAAAATTGTGAATTTTTTTTGGAAGAAATTTTAAAAAATTTATAAAAAATATTTTAAAAACATTTAGTGGCGGTTTTCTCATGGCGGTTTTGAAAACCGCCTCTAAATTGTTTTTCGATCAAAAAATTAGTGGCGATTTTGAAAACCGCTACGAAAAAACCGCTGCTAAAACATTGTTTTATTTTAGTGATACCTCAGGACATAACAAATTTTGAAACATAGGTGTGGGATCACACCCATGGATTATGGTTTTACCCAACCATATATAAAATAAAACACTATAAAGGGGATTATACACCCTTAAATATTGAAAAATAACACCTGAACAAATTATGGGAAGAATGATAAAATATCACACCACATGCCTCATAAAGGGATACCTGACTCTATCCAAAAGTATAATGTAGAGGGAATCAATCATCCTATGCTTAGGTCGAGATATCACATGACACCCTCTTAGGGTCTGGACCATGGGAATTTACCCAAAATGATATGGATCAAAACGAATCTCCCATCCTAATATCAAAGATAGAATGGGGAGAACAACGAATCTAATGTACCCTAGAAGGAGTACAATTCATGTCAAAAAGTGTTCACATGTCATGTCTTACTATGTCTGGTTCTACTTGTGTCCTTATAACTCACATGTCATATTTATATAGAAAAAATATGTATTTTTACCATACATGGCATGTAGAGTTTGTTCCTTAATTTGTGCATGTTATGTTCTCCCATTCTAATGGACATTCCAATGTACACAGGGTGTGTGTTGACACACATGACATGAGGGCTCACATGGATTCCAAGGAGTGTACTCCCTATACAAGTCGAGCTGGATGACTAAGGGTAATAAGACATATGGGTCCCCTAAATGATGTGTTATATTTTACTCATAGTTTAAATCCTTTCAGTAACTCATATGGGTCCACAAAAAATGTTTTATTTTTAACTACAAGTTGTCTATATTAAAAATTTCAAGAATTTCCATCTCTTCATTCATCTATAATTATTCCACTATCACCTTCAATTCCATAGTGATTTTTAGTCAAAATTCCCAGAAACCATATTTAATTAACTCAAAACATCACTATTATCCTAATTACGTACACCCTTTTCTCATAATTTTCTCATTGTTAGTCTACCAAAGTCCCACACACCACATCCTATGTTGCTAGAAACATTTGACCTTCCTTCAAGATTCTTAAATCATACATGAAAATCCCCCATTTTTAAACTCCTTGTTATTGATTATAGAACAAAAATCCATGGATCTTGATAATAAAACAATAAATAAGGTTCTTTAATAAATTTGAATCATCTGTCAAATGAAATACATATGATGAACTAGGAATAGAGGGCGAAATCCACAAAATAAAAAAGTGAGAATGAACATTGGTCATTTTTTGTTTGAACATAATCAATAAGAACTAAATAATGAGGAAGGATAGTCAAAATAAGAAATTATAAAATGAAATATCAAATTCCTAATTCTAGGAAGAAACATAAAAAACTAAAATTTAACCATCTTGATCCATAGGTTAATTTCTAAATAATTAATGTGTGTTATTCATGGAACATCAATAACGGAGAATGTAATCAAAGAAAAAAAATGTACCTTGGATTGGATCTATTTTCAGATGAGAAAACAAATTCAAGAATTTAAGTTGGAGAATTCACTGTATTCATCATCAGGTCCATGAGTTTCCACCTTCGATCATCATCAGGGAACAATCTCACAGTCATCTCCAAATGGTCTCCACGAACCTCCTACCAAATATATAGGTGTATGTTTCTAACCCTAGTGATGAGATATAAGAGGGTTCATATAGTGTATATCCAGGTTTAGGGGAATAATTATTAAATAAAATTAGGTAATTCATTAAATAAATTCATTTTAATTTAACATCCATCCATGATTGCACTTAACTAGAGTACCCAATGCTGAAAACACTTATGTTGTACCTTAGGTAAAAACCAAGATCCATATTTATTAATGGTCTTAGTTTCCCCTTAAGAGACACCATTTGGTGGTATAGATAAGTGGTACACCACCTTGCTTACCCTTGGTGAAGTTTTCATTTAGAAATAGTTACCTCTCCACCATTAGTATGGAACCATTTAATTCCCCCTAAAATATACCCTGAAGGTCACCACTATGCTGGGTGGATCCAGATGAGAAATCACTTAAGGGCCTAGATATGGTGATATCAATTTTATAGATTGTGTTATTCAAAAATCTTGACATGTGAATAAACTTCTATAGAAATAATTCATATTCGTCATAAAACATCTAGAATGAAAAAATAATCCAACAAAAATGAAATCCAAAACTTGAATTGGATCGATCATTGGAGGGGAATATTACTACAATAGTTGAAGTTGAAAAATTCATTATGTTCGTCACTAGCTCTAAGAATTACCACCTATGTTCATTGTCTATCAACAATCCCGCAATCATCCACTAACAATTTTGATGAACCTTATCTCAAATCTCTAGGGCTATGTTTCTAACCATAGAGATGAGATATAATAGGGTTTATATTAACCATTGATTGGTATAAGACATTAATTATTAAATTAAATAAATTAATTTTTTTAATCATTTTAATTTAATTTAACACCTGTTCATGATTTCACTTCCTAGAAACACCCGATGATGAAAAAAGTTATGCTACTTCTAGGGTAATATCAATTCTCAAAATTTAATGGTGGTATTAGTTTCCCTATATAAGACACCATTCAGGAGATATTAAATTATTTACAAAAATCTACATGCACATGATATATTATATTTAATAATTTTAATATATCCACATTGAGGCCCCACATTCCCCACTATCTCATTGCGAATTCACACCTAATGATGAATATATTCTTTAAAATATTCCAAAGTGTTACCTGGAATAAATAGAGTCATTAAATGATGTCACATATTTTATGTGTCATTAGATGTTTTAACGATGATCATGTGCAATGGTGTCTCAATTTAAGATAATTGTTAGTGTATATCATTGATTGCATACTTTGAAACATGAAAAAACTACACTAGTTTATATTTATAGTGAGGTAGCTATAATTGGTTGAATCATTAATGTAATGATGTTGATTTAATGATTAGTATTATGATTTTCACTTGTGAGTATAGAAAGAATATATCTATGGAACTTCGTGAAATATTCCAACTTGACCCATTAGCTTGGGGAGGAATGAAATGCCACTAACTATTTTTGACATCCCCTTAATTACAAAGGCTATAAGTAAATACAAAGGGATTACTAATTCAGGGGGGAAGGTTTTCCCTTAAACAAAAAACCTGTGAGTATACAATAATAAGGAGAAACAATATGATGCATGATGCAAAACCAAAACAAACTCCAATAGTATAACCAAATGATCATTAAAGTAACAACATAGGAGAAAAAAACAAAAGTTTACATTCCCAAGAAAAGTAAAATTCAATGAAAATAAAACCCAAGGAAAATAAGATTCAAATCCCCATAGTTACAACACTCTATACTGCAAGTCTCAACAACCACCCCATGCTCTATATCTAGACATCGAGGACCACAACATCATGAAGCTCCACTTGTAAAATATTAAAACTTTACCTTACCTATATCATGATAAATATAATATGCATACTCACCAAGGTTCATATATTGGGGTGAGTATACAAACCAATAGGAAAACCATGATACCCCATATTCTTCTAAAATCGGAATTAAGTTATCTAAAATTTTATTTTTAAAACAAGATAGTCAGAAATCATGAAAACAAATGATCGATTTAGAAAAATATCCATTGTGAAGTGAAATAACTCACATAAAAACAATCCCATGGAGTAAAAACACACACACATAAAGATTTCCCACTAAAGAAACCACTTTCTTAAGCCACCTTGAACAATCCAACTCATAAGTGGTATCCATTCCTCTAGTCCCATACCTTAACTTGGTTATATAATCCAATGTGCCACATTATCTGGAACCATGACCATGTCTAACCCGCACAACCCTTTCCATATGCATATAAACATGCTCCCACCAAGTTCATGTGAAGTTATCACATCAAAAACCTTTATTCAAAAATCAAAATCCATTTAATCAGTTAATTGAAGACACTATGAGTGTTATTCATAATTCTACATTTTAAGACCCACCAAGTGAAAGGGTTTACAATAAGGATTTTATAATAGTTTTTCAACCAAAAGTAGAAGAAATTTATTAAAAAAACAATGAGCCTTAATGTTATAAGGGAAAGTGGAAAAATAGGATAAGAAAACTACATATGATGTGTTTGACATGAAGCAACAACTTATGAACTCACAGATCTAGTATATAATTTTCACCCCATTAACAAAGTCCAAAGAATATTTTTCAAATAATTCACTAAACTATATATCTAGGCATGAAAACCTCGGTCTAAGGTTCCTATTTATAAAAAATGATAGAATCAAGGAGAGATTGAAAAACAATACTCTTGTCTTTAATCTCTAAGATCAAAAAATCTTCAATCCATTGAAATCATGAATCATAAGGAAGAAGATTTTAAAAATCTCCTAAAGAAGGGCTAAGGGTTGAGATCCTATGATAAGAGAGGATGTATGAGTGTTTTGAGGGAGTATTTAGGTTAAAAATATATATTTTTGATTTAATTAATTTTATCTAATGGTTATGCCACATGGTTTAGAGGACCATACACCAATAGTGTATATCATCTCTATCATGGAAATTAAAGTCACATGGTTTCTTGATGGGTTTTACAAACTTTTAACCTTCCCAAAATACCCCTCCATCTCTCGTAAGGTTAACAGGAGAACACCACATGGGTTCCTCTAACTATGTACCCCCAAAATCCTCCCCCAAACATCCCAAAACCACCTAGAGTCTTCTGGAAATCAACCTAAAGAATATGTAACTTGAAAAAAAACAAGGAAATATCTCTAAATGAGGGTGTTACACTCTCAAAAACTATGGGATTTATATCATTGGGAAGCTATAAGTCAGTTGTGTCAAGAGTTAAGGTCGAACCACTGGTCCAACTTAATAACATGTAACATCTATCATTATTAAAAGATTACTAGATGTTGTAATAATTGATGTACCAAAGGTATACATCAACTTATCATAAAATTATCATTACTATCCCAAGATATGAAAGATAATGAGAACCGAATAGAATAATCAACTTAATAATGACATGACCATTGAAGATAGGTAATATTAATTTGACTCACATGACTACCATAAATAGATAAGGGAATGCTATGTGAAACATTAAATTATAAATTAGATTCTACCTAATAAACAACCCCACCAATAAACTCAATAATCTCTAATGGTTTAAGTCACTAAGGAGCTTACTGCATATACTTTCCCAAATAAAAACTTACAAATTATGAGTATACCCACACAAAATAGTGATTTATTCTTATTAGAGGATATGAAAAAATTATTATTGGATGATTATGGTATCCCCAACTCATATCCACACATAGCCCACTACATGATCTTAAAAGGAACTGTCCCCCAAATATGAATAAAAATCATTAAATGATTTACTTGGAAAATGACCAACTTGATGACATCATGATTTTGAAGAATTTTTAGTGAAAACAACTATGAGAATTATCTCCCAATAATAGAAAGGTATATGTAATATTCATATCAAATCGACCAGTTATTGTTCATTGTTATCTACTATATATACCTTCATAATATTTGAGTGGAAAATCCCCCTCATATAGTCCCAACATAAGGAGAAACCAAAATCGGATCCTGATATATAATTTACAATTTCCCTTGTCCATCCGTTGGAGGCTCCTCACCATTAAGGTTTAACTTAATGGTAAAAAAATGACAAATTTATAAATAAAAATCATTGGACTTTCTCACTAAAGTGAATAATGAGAACTATCTGGTAGAATATGATTAATTTATCTTAGTTTGTAAGATTAAAGTTCATTTCATTGATTGGTCCATGGATTATACATGATAAAAAATTTAACTAACCGACACCCAGATACATAATAATAAATACCTCCACTACCCCCTCAATAATGAACTATGAGACCTAGGCATAAAATACCTCGATGAGACTAGACATGAGAAGACAAGAATATGGATCGGTAAGTAACCCAATAAGCATGGGTGCGGTAAGAATCCTTGAGGTATCAAATAAAATAGATAAACCATTGTTAATGCCTGGGAAAATATTATGTACTAACCCAAACCTAAGTAAACTTCTAAGGAGGTTACCTATTTAGCACTTATTTATGAAAAATAGCACAAAAATGAGAAATTTGACCCAAGTTAGTTCCCAATTTCACTGACTAGAACTATAGTTTAGCAGATGACTAATAAGATATGGCGCTAAATCTATAGGGTAAGACTATGATTCTTCTAGAATTACATTATATCACTACTGAAAATAAATAAAAACTCCCTCAGGATCTGTGATAATGGATCAAGAATCAGTACAATAAAAGTAAATCTGATTACCAGAAACCAATAATTCTTTAAATTATAGAAAAGAAACTTTTCAGAGATCTAATTACACCAAATTTGGACCATGCAAATGGTAATTGAACATGATGACAAATATAGATCCCAAAATATCCTACTACCCATGATATTCCTTGATTCTCATCCCATGATAAATCATTCCTACATAAAACCTTTATCTCTAATTTGAAAATATTATACAACACACACAAAAGAAACCAGAAGAATCACGGTATAAAAAAACATATACAAGGAAATGTACAAAACAAATATAAATATTATAATAAAGACAACCAATAACATAAATTTATAATTAAATATGAATTTATATATTTCCAATAAAAATAACCATTAATTTTCATTCTATTACCCCATCAAGGTTTTCACCCACCAGTTCACTGTGTTACAACAATCCCAAAAACCATGTGCAAAATAATCAAGTTCCCAAAATGATGAAAAGGTTCTTAATGAAACATTTTAATTCATGAAACCCTAGTTAATGAAAATTTTTAAATCCTTTTGTATTTTTTTACAATATTAAAATCATTTAGAATTTCATTTTTAAAAAATATATTTTAAACCGGCATGAACCAATTCTATGTTGTAAAACAAAACATGTCAAAAAGAAGAATTATAGGTTTCAAAACAAAAGGTTTATCTTTTTTAATTATTTTACCCAAGGTTAATTTATATAGGGGTTTTTAAAAAAAGTCTTAAAATAATTTTTTGAACCCAAAATACCAAAAAATTCTCATAAAAAATTCTAGAAAATTCTTCTATAAAACCTGTTATAAAGATAGAAAATGTTTTGAAAATAAAACCTCCAAAAAAATTCCTTAATTTGAAAACTAATTTTCATTTAAAACATGGATCATCAAACCATAAAACATAAAAATAGCATCAAAAGAATGAAATTTCCAATAACAAACAATTTATAAATATACACTGAAATTGTAATTTACCAAATAGGTTATAAAACTTATTATCAACTCTTTATTAGAAAACTAGTTTAAGAAGAAGACTAGTTACTTCATTTTCCAAAAGTTATAAGCATTCGAAATTATTTCTAAACAATAAAAATTCATGTATAGGATATATATATATATATATTCTCCATATTTAAAGGAGTTATATTATAATTTTAAAACTTTTGGTGAAAACACTCTATTACTAAATAGGAATACTAAATTAATGCACAAATTAAACATATGATATTGTTATATAAAAATGTTTTGTGTTATTTCATGACTAATAACCAAAAAATCATAATAATCACAACATAGAATACACATTAACATTGCCTATTCCTTTTTAATATATTAAAAAGTTTATATTCTAGTCTAGTCATTATAATAAACATGATTCACTAGATATATAAAGAACTTAGAATAACAGATTCTGTTCTATTTGAAATATTTTGAAATTATGCTTGGTAATAATAATTTATTTATATTTTTCCATTCTCAATGTTAATTCATAGATGATATACACCAAAATTTCAAATAATTAAATTTAAATCAACACATAACATTTTATGATAATCATAAAATGTTAATCTCAAAAAAGGCTAAAACATGTGTAGAGGAAATATAATTTATATATATGGATAAGGAATAAATATAGTAAACATGAAATAATTATTTTCAGTTCTCATTCAACTATTTTTTACATTTTCTTAAAATAATTGGGAATACAATAAACATTTAGTCAGTTACTTCTTACTAGAGTAATTACTAGTTTTTATAATAGTTTCATACAGATTTCATGTTTCTTTAAATATTAAAACACATGGAATAAAAAAAATAATATCAATGTTTGTAATAATCAATATACAATATAAAGAAAAATAATATTTCACAATGTTCTTAAAATAATTTCTTAAGAATTCCATTTTTTACCTAGTTACAATTACCCATTTCAACAAACAAGGTTATATTGTTTCCATATACCAAATCATAATGAAACAAATATCACAAAAATGATGAAATAATAGTATGAAATATTATTACTAATTCATGATGATAGAAACCCATAAACTAAACCCATAATGATGAGGTGACAACAAACCTAAAATTACTTTGCAACACTATTCATATTTGAATTACTTAGGTAACATGAAGTCCAATATAAAGAGATTAAATATGAATTTTTACACTCTAAATTTCAAGTTTAGCCACAATATATCTCCAGACCTACCATAAAAATTGATGGAACATACCCAAAAGATTCTATTTGTTGCATCATGACCAAACCCATTTCCTTTGGAAAAACTAAAATCCCACAATCCTTAGTTGAAATCTCTAGAACACAAAAGGATGAAACATTGTTCCAAGGGTTTACTAAATAGTTGGGGGTTAGTTTTACATTAATAAATAATATAAAATAAGTTCAAAATAAAGATATATAATTTTTATACCTATCCATATTAGGTAATTTTCAGGATTATAAACACTCTTCTATCTTTCAAACATTTTGTTTAAGTGATTTTTTTTGTTTTTACTAAATTCAATGTGGTGTATTACATGAAATCCTAAATTTCACTTGAAATATTGATAATTTATTTTATATATCTATAGTCATACATTATTTTATTTTAAGAATATTAGTAGAACTATAGAATGTAATTTTTTACTGTATAAGTGGAATCTCTTGAAGATGAAGGTGTGCAAGCTGTATTGAAAAATTGATACAGTTAACTGGATATCCAGTTCTATGTATCCAAAAGAAATTTACCTTCATAATACCCACCAGTTATCTAGTGGTTAAGTCATAACTAAGGATCCAAAGTAACAACCCATCGGTTTACTCATGGAGTTATACCGACAAGCTGGAACTAGTTTCATATTAAAGAAAGAGTCTGGGTAGGGCACTGACTACTCGATGGGGGCTATCGGACACCCAATGGAATCAGGTAGTTTCAAGAAGGGATGCTTTTAATATAGTTAAAAATGTATTATATAATCCTGTTCTAGGGTCAATGTACTTGGTGATTCCAAAAATTTTCAAATCCTCTTTAGATCCAATAAAAAGTATCTCTTGGCATCTTGAAGATCAACACACTAGTTACCAACTTTTTTCCAAGTTCTAATTAGATGGTAAATCATTAATATCAGAACTCTTCTCAAGAGCATTCAAGTTCTAAATTCTTCAATGTCTTTGTAATATTTCTCACAATATCTTTATTCTCCATTGAACATCCTACAACCAAAGATATTTTTGAGTGGTTTATAATGGGATTACCTAACATAAACCTCTTTTCTCAACCTCCTTTCACTAATGGTTCATACTTAGAAATTTTTTTGGGATTGTTTAGTTGATAACAAATGATGTTCTAGAGGGTTATCACAATTCACAATTTTGAGTGATGAATTCTTTGTAATTTTTGAGAGTAAGGGATTTATAGAACTAGCCTTTTGAATGGAGGGTTTGGAGATATAGGGTCTCACATAGAGATTTTGTTAAACACCTTATAAATTGTGTTTGTATCCTATTTATATTTACATATTTTGTCATTAATGATCATCTCACACACTTCAATAATTTTGATTCGATCATTTATAGGGTTTAATTACATTGATATTAGTCTTTATAAATTTTAATTGAAGATATAAAATATCACATATTTGGATTCATGAATTATTATTTCAAAATTGTTTAATTTTGAAATTAATATTTTATTCCACTTTAAATTTTTATTAGGGAAATTCAACCCCATTTCCCATAATATGTGAAGAAGAATGATATAATGCATAATAAAAATATAGAATAAAATCAAATAGTATAACCAAGAGATCATTAGTGTAACCAAGGAAGATAAAAATAATATATCTATAATTCCAAGATGAATAAAACTCATGGAAAATAATACTCAATTAAAAAAAGACTCAACTAACTAAAGTATTACCACTCTAGACTCAAAGTTTTGACAACTTTCCGAAGATACAAATATAGACATCCATTACTACAATATTACAAATCTCTGCTGGTAAAATATGAATCCTCCCATTTACATATATAATGGTAAACAAAATATACATATTCACCAATGTGAATATGAAGGGGTGAGTTTAATACGAATTAAGAAAACCACAACACTTCCCCTAAATGAAATTAAAATAAGAAACATGTTTCATCACATTTTATTTTAAATATTATATAGGAAGAAAACATAAAAACCGATGATTAATATGTAAAAATATCTATAAAGAATATAAATAAATCATACCAAAATCTCATCCATGGTATGGACAAACACATTCATGTAGAACACCCACTAATACAACCACGACCAATGTACCCCCCTAAATAGTCCAACTCACATGGGTATCCATCCCTCCAATCAAAAGTTGTTAGTAAGTAGTAAAATCCAATGTTCTACAAGATTTGGTACCACATACATGTTTAACAAACATGATTCTTTATATATAAATATGATGAAAAATATACGAAATTTATTTCAATTTTTGACACCCAAAACATTATTTTTAAAAATAAATCTACTTAATTATATAGTCGTACACTTTTTGGGAGTCACAAAAAAATATAGATTTTAAGACCCCCAAAACAAAATGGATTTTGAAAGTGATTTCAAAATATTTTTATGGCCAAATGAAGAATCAATTCATTTAAAAATTAATGAGTTTTCACATTCTAGGAGAAAGTGAAAAAATAGGAGAATCCAACCACCTTCTATGAGTTTTACATGAAGAATATACTGATGAACTCATAGATCAAGGATCTCCTTTTTTCTATTTCAATAGATTCTGAAGAAAATTTTACAATGCTTTACCTAAACCGTAGATCCAAGAATGGTATACCCTATCTAAGGTTCCTCTTCTAATAAGATGAGAAAATTAGGTAGAGAGATAGGAAAGAAAATAATATTACCTTTGATCTCTAAGATCTAACACTCTCATATCCATTTAAATTAAGCATCATAAGGGATAAGTTATTCAAAATCACTTAGGTAAGGGTCACGAGATATGAGCCGATGACATTAGAATATGAATGAGGGATTTGGGGAAATTTTTAGTTTTAAAACTTATTTTTAGGATTTATTTAATCCCATCCAATGGTTATGATTCGTGGTTTGGAGAATAGTTTGAGAATAGTGCAGATTTACCCTATCTCAAAATTTAACCAGTCACACAGTTTCTGGAGAGTTTGGCCAAACTATGCACCAACCATGTACCTACCTTAGAGACACCTCCAACTTTAAAATTAATTAGAGGATAATATAACATTTATTATAATTTTGATCTAATCATGAGCATATTAAAAACTTCCTAAAACATCCCAAAACCACCCATAATATTTTGAAACTAAACCAAAGCATTATTTCTCCGAAAAATACATAATAAAATAGAGAAAATTTTCAAATTTGGATGTTAAACATTTAAGTTGTTGGTAGTGCCTTTTATAAATAAATTTATAGGGTTAGTGAAGTAATTTGTATCCCATATGGTGAAATAAAGATAAATAAATCATCTAATTATGATGACATAATGTATGAATCCTTTTTTATGAGATATCATGAGGAAAAAAGATTTATATTACACAGTAATTGTTCATTAGAGGTTATCTTGGAATTATCCTTCACTATTTAGTGGATATGTTGTGTTATTTAATAAAATATTTATTCTATGAGTATGCCTCACTTATTTAAAGATAATTACCTAAAGCGTCAAAAAGAATTATATCTAGAAGTTACACCCATTCACAAGAATTGAAGTTTTGGAAAAATTAGCCTCATATTCATGGGTCAATGAACATTTGACTGTGAATGATATGAAGTAAATAAATAAATAAATTCAATTATATATTATTTATTTTTAGAATAATTAATATTTAATTTATATATCATTTTATGCATAAACTATTTATGTTGATATTAGTTAATAAGAGTAAAGGATTGTTTTGAATGTATTTTTGTTATTCACGGTTCCATAAATATATTTGGGGGGAATTTTTAATTTTAAAAGTTATTTATCATATGAAATGTAAAAATGTTACATGTGATTTATAAATTAAACATGAAATTTATAATAAGTTAATATGGTTATAAATGACATTTAGCTGACTCTCTATAATACCTTTGTTATCACTTGTTATAGAGTGATAAATTGAATGAAAAAACATGAATAATATGACTTATTATTTTTAAATCATGTTTTTCATGTTTTAGTGATCATATAGGCATTGAAAAAATGTCTATTTATTTCATTTTAATACATAAATAATATATATCATTGAACCAAGGAACTTTAAATCATGTGTGGATAACATTGAATCTTCCTTTATTTTTTCCTTTATAACAAGATGATCCATTATCGATCAGATAATTTCATGATCAAATGAACGAATAAGGTATTGTTTCTTTTAATTTCCTAATTCTAAAATTTAGACATTTTGACCTATTAAGGAATCAAAGATTCAGTATGAAATATCTTCTGTTAAAAAATATCTCTAGCTGAAATATTTTTAGAATATCAGTTCAAACCATTTCACTATGATTAGGCTCGTTCAAGTTTGATATTTTTAGAAATATGCACTAAAGGTTAAACAATATGTGGTGGTTTAAATAATTTCATGATTTGTTTTAGTGTAAACAAAAAGATATTTATGGTTAACATGACAAGGTTTTATGTAGAAAAAATCATTCATTATGGGATAATGAATAACATTAAATGTTCTTCCTCTAAAGGTATCATAAATAATTTGTATCACCATGTGATAATTGTTATAATATTTTGGTAATATTTAAATTTCTTTAAATATTAAACAATTAATCATAATGATTATATGAGAGTTACAAAGGGTTATAACTTATTAAAATTTTATGAATCATTCCATTAAATAGTTGAATGTTTTTGAAGCATTTCGACTATTACTTTAGGGATATATAAAAAATTTCAAGGTTTTTGAATTGGGTACCGAAGGTAGTAAAATTTGAGTAAAACATTATTATTGTGGTAACTCCTCAAACTAAATCTCTATTTAGTTATATGTCATTCCCTAGGTTTGGTAGGTTCTATTTGTTTTCAATAAGTGTCAATATGTATATCTTGGTGAATGTTGGGAAATAGAGTGAGTATCCAACCACTAAACATGAAGTTGGATTAGAATACACATATGGGTAATGGAATGAGAAATAAAGGAGTAGATTCTCTTGAGTAGATGGATGGATATATTGAAGTGGAAAAACCTTAAATTTGAATTTTTTTGAGCTAGTTTGTATGCCTATGAAATGTGATATAATATATTGGATGGGGAATTTCCTACAATATATTTAGAATTATGAAGATGATGATGAAATTAAAAGTTAATGAACTATACTGGCTATCCTATAGAGATATACCTAGCAGAATTAAAACAATCTTAAAGCATTGAGGAATCATGTTGGTTTTTTTCAAGAATCCATCCCTAAGTTATCTTTCATGAAGGGTAGGCATATAGTGTCAAATATCTTATAGATTAGGTTTTATAAAGTTTGAATTGAATATGGTTTTATAGAGTTAGTGGAGCTTCTATATGTACTCTACATTAGTTTAATACTCTATAAAAGACATTGGGTATTGTGATGAATATTTCTAGATAGTTTTACATATTATTTCAAGAATCCGAAGTTTTTGAATAAGTTCATATAGGTTGAAATTGCTTTAAAGAATACCTGGATTAATTTGATTAAAATATATAAAAATATATAATTGTTTGTATTATCATAGGGTTAAAATAGGAACCTTATAAGGTTTGAAAAACTATAGGCCTTACGGTTTAGAGAAACACCCCATAAGGTTGGGTGAAATAGAGAATGTGGTTAAGACATGTCCCCATAGGGTTCGGAAATATTACTATAAATTTGGTGCTAATATCTCAAAATGTTGAGCATAAAATTTATAAGATACAATGAACGTTATATTGAGGACTCATATGGTACATATCGTATGCTATATAGAGAAACATAAGTCTCAAAAGTTATCCAAATCTTGAGAAAAATTATTAAAAAATGACAAGATTCTAGAATTTAAGTTTCTGAAGACAAAATCCTTTGGTATGATATAAAAACCACTCTATCATGTTTAAAATATCTTATATTTATGATTATAAATGATTAAATAATTATTATTGATAAGATCAAGTGGATGATCTTCTCGAGAAAGAAAAAGAAATTACAAGAGTTTTTAAAAACATTGCATACATTATTGATTCGATGCTTATACTATTCCCCAAAGATTAAAACAAAAAAATAATTATAATCCAAGTCAATTGAATGAGTAAGAGGATGATATTAATAATTTATCAAAAGGATATCAAAGTGGGATGAGATAAAATGTTTGGAATTTATACATCTTAAAAATAAAAACTTTCAGATAAGAAAAATATTGAATGGTTTAAAATAATAAATTGGTACAATTGTAATACTAAATGAGACATCCATAAGAGAAGTTGTTTAAGAAATTAATATGGATGTTCATGGGTGAATATATGATTTAGTTTTGGATTTCATGTTTATTTAAAGATATTTATATTTACAGAAATCAGAGTATAACCTAAAATCAAGTGTGGGGAGACATGTTAAAATGTGGTGTGAAAAACTCTCAATACATATGTGTTGTAATATTTAAAAATAAAATAACTCTTGAGAAGGAGGAAGTGGTGTGTGCACACTTAATTTGTGAGTGTTCTAAAAGAAGTAGAATAACTACAATCTTTCAAATAATAAGAATAAAAATATTATTTTTTATAATCTAGAATCTCATTCGAGTATCGAAGAATAAGTGATAAGAATAAAGAGAAGGATAATCTTGTCTACATATCAGTTCCTACACCCCATGATTTTGAATAAGTTTTAAAAATAGAATAAGAAGAGTTATGAGAAAATATGATATAAAGAAGGTTTTTCTGAGTATTCAATGGCTATAAATACTTCATAGTTTGATTTAAGAGTTTATTTTATGAAATTTATAAAAAATAATTGGAATAAAGGAAATATACAATGACAAAGTTTCATGTATTTCTTCCAAGGACTTGAAGGTAGTTGAAGAATCTTATTTATAGAGGAATAAGATCAGTTTTGTGGGTGTAGTGACATCCCTAGATAGTTTGAAGATTTAATTTAAGTGTAAGGAAGTTAAAAGACTACATGGGAGACTGAAGACCATGGAAAATAGTAAAAATATCCATCTACAAGTGTAATACTGTGAATGATCACCTATGTAATATAGTGAACCTAGTATCAGGATAAAAGCTAGCCAACCCACTATATTTTTCTTACAAGATTAGTAGTGTATAATCTATTTCTTGGTGAATCCTGATCACAATAAAGAATATATTTTCTATATAGGGGTAAAACCTTATAAACATAAATGTTCTATAATTTACTTCTTTAATTTCATGTGGTGTATGTGATTAAGAAAATATATATAGATCCACTTACATCCTAACAGGTTACAGAGGTTGAAAACCAATTGGGATTAAAAGATAAGTGAGAAATTTAGAATTTTGGTAAAAGAATTTTGAAGCAATTGATTCACCCCCACTCGGGTGTTAACGCTATCCCACAAGCACATAAAAATGGTATGAATGCATAGGTTCCCTCAAATTAGATCAAGGTACAAGTTGTTTTCATCTGATTAAATGAATTACAAGTTTTAAGAGAGTATAAAAGTGTCTACGCTATAAAAATATGATTACATCCATGTCAATAAATATTAGGGGTTTTTGAAAAAATGTGATAAAGGTGAAAATGTGACAGGAGAAGAATTTGATAAAGAAAAATACAAGGTACAATAAAATCTACCATTACTTGACAGTATTCTAAATGATAAGTGTTCACTAGATATATCTATTGGTTATGTTTCATCTAGTTAATCTAATACAAGCAGTGATAAATATTGGATTGTTAAATCTAATAAATACATAGACAGTAATGTTAAGGAATAAATAAGTAAAATTTCTAGTGAGGATATCAAACACTTATTTGGATTTATCCTATATTTATATGATAAAAAATTATAGACTATTAAATATACTGATGAAAATGGGAAAATTACTAATAAGATAGTTGGAAAAATGAAGTTCTCATATCATAGTGTTAAAAGATAAAAATAAATCTATAAAAATTAGTATATAAAAATTATCAATGGTTGAAGAAAACTTATAATATAAATTTGATAAGAAGTATAAAGTTATTAAGGTTTTTTCAATAAAGGATTCATAATTTAGATGAGAAATATAAATATACTGTTAGTGTAGAGGAAGCCTAATTGAGACGACCCAAACATTACATTCATAAAATTACATAATTTTTTTATTAATATTCAATACATTTCATAAAAATACACACCCTAAAATGATATATATTTAGTTTATTTGGAGACTAGCTACATAGAAAACTTATTTCATAAAATATCTTTAATATATCCCATAATTTTCTTCTCACATAGTCCATTAGACATACCCTACTTAAAATTTTTTATTAATAAATTAGTGAAAGCAAACATAATAAACAATGAGCTAAAATTCTTGATAAGGGTAAATAATAAATATATCAATCAATGATAATTAGTGTTTAGATGATAATCATAAGAATACGGTAAAATTTACATAACTTACAAAATTTATACCCAATCAGTCAAATATTATTAATCATAAACCATGAAATAATTATTTTTCATAAAAAATACATAAGTCATAACTGTACAGAATCATTAATAATTAATTATGATATATGACTATATATATCATAAGCATAAGAAATAGGTTTTTTGACATACACTTAGGCATCAAAATTAATTTTCTTGGTAAATGATCACTTCTTATATGATCATATTAGATTGGGATCACTCCCCATTCCATAATTTCTATAGTTAGAGTTTACTCCTAAGACTATCATAATGGAAAATTTAATTTACTGAACTAAGTACACTCCCCATTCTAGTCTTTATTATTTCATTATATACAAATATTTACCTAATACATTGGAGGGATATATAATTCCAATCCCACCCATCACATAGTGAAAACCATAGATATGTGTCCCATAAAATCATAAAAAAATCATCATTTAAGAATAATATAACCTTTGGAAAGGTAATAGGTTTTATAATCATTTAATTATTTCATCATAGGGAAACCTATAGAAAAGATACTTGTTTCATAAATATTTCATTACAAATTAATTCACCCATGGGAAAGAAATATGTATCATAAAATTATCATCAAAATATCATTATCATAATCTATCCAAATAAATAAGGTGGATGATACCATAATATCATTTCCACAATTAAGTATAAAAATTCTTAAATAATGTTGAAAAAGATTAAAAATACCTTTAAAATAGATATTGATCCTTCATTTGAAAATAATGAAAGTATCCTTTTCTTTGGTATCCTTAAAAATTACAACTTCCCAGAATACTAAGAAAAATTTACTTGTAGATAATTATAGAAACATTTAGGGTAATATTCAAGGAAAATAATATCCATGACAATATGGAAATATGTTCATGTGGGAAATGTTAAAATAAAGATCATTTTTACAGTTTTTCTATAAAAATTCATAAATCACATATTTGATTTTTTTTCGAAAATTAATCTTTAAAACATTGAAATTATTGTCATATAAGGTTGAAAATGAATTTAAATAATCTTTTAAAAATAAATTTTGGATTATTTTAAATATCATGGGCATAGAAGAGAATGTTCATTGACCAAATATGAAATAAGGTATGTTTTTATTAAAACACAGTTTATATAAATTTTTAAGTACAAAAGAAAGGATAATGGAAATAATAATTAAAAATTATATTAATTTACAAAGGGAAAAAAATGTGGCATTTAATTGATAATTATTATATAATTTCTCACAATTGAAATTTTATATAAATAGTCTAGAAAAGAAATGAGATTGTAAGATAAACCCTTACCTCATGTACCATTTTGTTTTATACACAATCAAAAAATATGTAAATAAAAAGAAATTTATTATAAATATATTATAGAAACATATTCATAGAAAAAAAAATTATAATTCCAAAATAAATTTCAATTATCATTTTATTAATAATTCTTCATTAAAATTAACATTCGTGTGAAATATTGGTTCATTTTCTATGCATGTTTCGATTCGATCGTTTCTGTTCTTACACCTTGTTCATGGTTTCTTCATATATAGAATATTAATCGTGTTAAAAGTTTCACATTTATTCATTATATACCATTTTATAACTACTTATATAAAGTGGTGATGAAATATTATTTACATCACTTCATGGTGACCGTATCCCATACGTATGCATGAGATATGTTTCCACTTTTTTATAAATGGAACAAATAAAGGTAAATTAAAATTAAACTTTATATATTCATAAGTATATCATAAATACCAAATATATTCATTTAATATATCCTTGTGGTCAATGATATAAAAATGAAAAAAGAATCAGATCACATCATGGATTTGATAATCCACACTTACATAGAAGAAACAATATAATTTTATAATAGATAGAAAGGATATAGAAAATGTATATAACATTGAAATAAAAACATTTTATTATAGTAAATATAACAATTAAATCATGTTAATATGATTATATAACATTTTAGGAGGTTTAATAAGAAATAAAAATGAAAAATATTCATTAGAATATATACCTCTTTTTCGGGTATTCTTCTTTGAAAAGAATATTATGGATTTTTGAATGGGTATTTTGTGGATAAAGATTTTGGGAGAGTATTTAGGAAGATATTGTTCAATATAAATGGATCAAGTGTTATGGATAATAGAGTATAGAATGTGACCCTTTTATTAGTGATGGGAGTGGCACTCTTGTAAATACAGAAACATTAAAATCTCATAAAGTCATATTTAAGTTAAATTGGCACCAAACAAAATGAAATTTTAAGGTAAGATAAGAGTGGGATGAAATAAACCTGAAAAATATTATTTGGACAAGTTTTTTTTCTATTTTAACCCTTATATATTTACTTTAACCCCTTGTTAACCCTTCTTAACCTTTACTGATGAAATGAATTTTTACCTCAAATACTATTCATAATGACCAAAAGTGAAATTTACCTCATTAATTTTTTTCCAAGATTTTTCCAAATTTGGAAACCATTTTATCTATAAGATCCTAGTTTTTTCTTCAGGTATGGATCCTTTTAATTTTTGGTTGAACCCCTTGTTGTAGTCCTATTATAGGTTAAAACCAAAAACTATAGCTTAGGGTTCATCATTTTGTCCTTAGAGGGGTAGGAGGAGGGGTCTAGATCATGTCTACAAGATAATTACATGAAGTGTATTAAAATACACTATGTGTATTAAATGAATGATGTGTATTAGTCTGGGCAGGACTATTCATGACATGTAAAAAATTTCTTCAGATGGGAAAGCCCAAAAATTAAATGATGTGTAAAGCATTTAAACATCATTTAAATTCCATGAAATGTTTTTAATGGGTAAAAACCATTTTATTTTTCTTAAACCTCTTTTACCTATTTTTTATATTGCACTGGTGTCTATTGTTGGAGCACCCCTTTGAACCCAAAGCTAGGAATTGATCTTATATCTATTCCTGGACTCCGATTTGGCCATCATCTATCACATTTTATAGCCACCATTAATATTTATAAGCTTTAGTCTCCTTTCATCGTATGTATTTCTATCAAAGTTTCTCCTTTGAAAGAGGATCATATGCTATATTTTTAGGGTCTTCCTCTATTATTCCTTTTTATTTTAATCTAGGTCATACTAAGGGCCAATATTGGACGAGGCATCTACTAAAATCATAAGGTAGGTGGTCTATGAATTTTCCCCAAAGTCTAGTTGTTTATAAATGCTATCATTGTGCTCAGGACTTTTTCATCAGTTGTTACTCCATAAATTCGTATTCCATGAGTTAAATTTTCTAGATTGTAATATATAGACCAAATAATATCCCTTGATGTCATTGGAGGTTGAGACCTCAGTGAGGACCACCCATTAGGTTGTGTTCTTAATTTATACCTTGGAGACCCATGTTCGGTTCCCATGAGACACTATTTATGTTCTTCTGAATTGAACTTTTATAAGGTAAGTGTTACTATATAATTTATAAATTTTATAATGTATAAATAGAAAGTATACTATCGATATCACTTGGGATAGTTTAATTATAATTTAATTGAATTGATATTGGTTACATGTCCTTAACCCACCTTACCATGCTTAAATGAGATGTATTTAATAAACCTAATAAATTATTTATTTTATTGATTCAAAATTGGTTTCATGTCTTGTTTACCTTATCATGTTTAATAAAAAGCATGGAATGAATATATTAATTTTTTTAGATGAAAATTAAAAATGGTTGCATATCCTTGATTAACATTACTATGTTAATGAACGACAATGGAATGAACCTAATGACTTATTAAATGGAGTAAATATTACATGGAATTAAATTAGATTATGATTTAATTATAAGGTGCCTATTTCATATTGAAAATTTTAACCATATAGGAGTGGTCAGACTTGAGCCATCCTCAGATTCCAAAGGGAATTCCTTGACCGCTCAGAGGACGCCATTACAAATCTAGGAGAAAATTTCTAAGGAAGATACCCTCCTTAGAAGGTGTAATTTATATATTAGTGGATTCCCAACATGATTTCATAGGATCTATTGACTGTCTATTAGGATATTATAATGCCTCAGATACTCTCCTTGGATTCAACTTGATGTCTTCAGACATTCAGGGCCATGGATTCACCCCATTGGACCTGGTCATGATAAGCATGAAATTATAATAGAAAAGATCCATAAACTCCGTTAGACTCATTTATTGTGCAATTCCTTAGGCGATCCCTTTGGATTACACTCAGATCCCTTCTTTCAAGATATCATGAGTTATTACTATAAGTTGGTCGACCTCTGAGGTTATGGATGCCTTAGTTTCACCTTGTATCCACCTTTATTAATATTATTATGATCTATCTTGGTACTATTGAAAATTTCACATCATTTATGTATATAAAATGAATCATAATTAATTAAATGGTTACATGTTCAGACACCAACCAAGGATGAAGTAGGTATGAGATATTTACTTATAACGCTTTACTTTATTATATACCTACACATTGAATGTTATATATTCATTGACAGTATTGTATAGACTTCATTGGTGGTGGCCTACTGCAATTTATTTCACACACTTTCCAGGAGACCATTGGTAGCTAGGAAGGTTATATGATCATAGGTATGGATAAGTGTAAGCATCCCACCTTGCACACTTGAGTTCATTATTTTCTTTAGGATGGAGTTTAGAAGTAGATGATTGAGCCAGAGATTGGGATTCTTGGATAGTTTTTCCTTTTTTGATTATTTTGAACAACATGTATTGTATTGATTTCCTACTTCCATGTATGACTTCTTTTCCTCTATATAGAGACATGGAATTAAAACATCATCATTTTTATATGGTATAGTTCCCAGTTGTTGGGATGTTTATTTATTACATGAATCATTATGTTTATCTTCGACTACTAATATTATTGACTACTAAACTACTTATGTTATTGTTTATCCATTTGTTGTTATATCTATTGTTCTCTACTCTCAAATGACGATATAATCTCCCCACAGACATACCCTAGGCCCTCATTTTTTGACAGCTTTGGAATATGGGGATGCACTCTTGTCACTACGGGAAAAATGAGTATTTGCGACGGGTTATTTGCGACGGGAATAAATCCCGTCGCAAATAGTCCCGTTAAAAAATTATTTGCGACGGGGGTATTTACCCGTCGCAAATAATTAGGCTTTTGCGACGGGATTGCTTTCCCCGTCGCAAATAGTTTTCCCGCGATGCGCGCCAAATCGCGGGAAACTTATTTGCGACGGGGGAATATTCCCGTCACAAATAACCGGCGGCGGTAAAAGGTATTTGCGACGGGAATATTCCCCCGTCGCAAATACTATGTCGGCAGGGGTTATTTGCGACGGGTCCCGTCGCAAATAACTATTTACCGGTTGACCGTAATAAATGTTGGATAAGGTATTTGCGACGGTACCCGTCGCAAATAATACTATTTGCGACGGGATACCCGTCGCAAATGGGCCCGTCGCAAATAATCTAACCTATAAATACCCCCATCGGTTTTTTTCATTTCATTCTGATTCCTTATCTTCTCCTTCTCTCAAAATTATATTTCTAGAGTTGAGTTTTTCTCCAGTTTAATTTTTTTTCTTCGGAGCTGATATTAAAGTTTTGAAGAACGATCAGAACAGATCAATTTTCAAGGTATTTATGTTCATTTTAATTTTTTATTTATTTTTAATTTTTTATTAGTTTCAATTATTATTAATTAGTTGTAATTTAATTATGTTTACATTGTTTTATTACTTAATAAATTTAAATTATTAGTATTGTTTATAGTTAATGGTAATTAGGAATAATTAGTAATAATTTTTAATAATTAAGAATAAATATTAATAATTAGTAATAAATACCAATAATTAGGAATAAGAACATTATTACATTATTAGTTTATTTTATTATTAATATTAAAATAATATAATTTTTTATATATATACAATTCTTTTTTCATCTGTGTGTTTGCTGTCTTCACATGTATTATTTGTATGTGGAGATAGAAAACGCACAGATGAAAGAAGAATTGTATATAAATTAGAAAATTATATTATTTTAATATTAATAATAAAATATATTAATAATGTTATTATTTGTAATTATTGGTAATTATTTCTAATTATTGATAATTATTCATTTAATTACTAATAATTAGGAACAATTATCAATAATTATCAATAATTAAGAATAATTAGTAATAATTAGTAATAATTACCAATAATTAGTAATAATTAGTAATAATTATCAATAATTAGTAATAATTACTAATAATTAGTAATAATTACTAATAATTAGTAATAATTACCAATAAGTAGTAATAATTACCAATAATTAGAAATAATTACCAATAATTAGTAATAATTACCAATAATTTGGAATAATTACCAATAATTAACAATAATTAGTAATAATTACCAATAATTACCAATAATTAGTAATAATTAGTAATAATTAGTAATAATTAGTAATAATTAGTAATAATTAGTAATAATTAGGAATAATTAGGAATAATTAGGAATAATTAGGAATAATTAGGAATAATTAGGAATAATTAGGAATAATTAGGAATAATTAGGATTAATTAGGAACAATTATCAACAATTATCAAGAATTAGTAATAATTAGGAATAATTAGGAACAATTATCAAGAATTAGTAATAATTAGGAATAATTAGGAACAATTATCAATAATTAGTAATAATTAGGAATAATTAGGAACAAATTCAATAATTATCAATAATTAAGAATAATTAGTAATAATTAGGAACAATTATCAATAATTATCAATAATTAAGAATAATTTGTAATAATTAGTAATAATTGCCAATAATTACCAATAATTACAAATAATTAGGAATAATTAGGAATAATTAGGAATAATTAGAAATAATTAGGAATAATTAGTAATAATTAGGAATAATTAGTATTAATTAGGAATAATTAGCAATAATTAGTAATAATTAGGAATAATTAGGAATAATTAGTAATAATTAGTAATAATTATTTATAATTATTTATAATTAATTATAATTACCAATAATTACCAATAATTTCCAATAATTACCAATAATTACCAATAATTACCAATAATTACCAATAATTACCAATAATTACCAATAATTACCAATAATTACCAATAATTACCAATAATTTGCAATAATTACCTAAAATTAGGAAAAATTAGAAAAAATTAAGAAAAATTAGAAAAAATTAAGAAAAATTAAGAAAAATTAGGAAAAATTAGGAAAAATTAGGAAAAATTGGGAAAAATTCTCAATAATTAGTAATAATTACCTATAATTAGTATTAATTACCAATAATTAGTATTAATTACCAATAATTAATAATAATTAGGAATAATTTACAATAATTAGTAATAATTACCAATAATTAACAATAATTAGTAATAATTAACAATAATTACTAATAATTACCAATATTTAGTAACAATTAACAATAATTGCCAATAATTACAAATAATTGCCAATAATTACCAATAATTAGTATTAATTGCGAATAATTAGTAATAATTACCAATAATTAGTAATAATTAACAATAATTAGTAATAATTAGTAATAATTAGGAATAATTAGTAATAATTACCAATAATTAGTAATAATTAGTATTAATTACCAATAATTAGTATTAATTACCAATAATTAGTATTAATTACCAATAATTAGTATTAATTACCAATAATTAGTATTAATTACCAACAATTAGTATTAATTACAAATAATTAGTATTAATTACCAATAATTAGTATTAATTACCAATAATTAGTATTAATTACCAATAATTAGTTTTAATTACCAATAATTAGTATTAATTACCAATAATTAGAATTAATTACCAATAATTAGTATTAATTACCAATAATTAACAATAATTATTAATAATTACCAATAATTACCAATATTTAGTAATAATTAACAATAATTGCCAATAATTAGCAATAATTGCCAATAATTACCAATAATTAGTAATAATTACGAATAATTAGTAATAATTACCAATAATTAGTAATAATTACCAATAATTATCAATAATTACTAATAATTATCAATAATTACTAATAATTATCAATAATTAGTAATAATTAGCAATAATTAGTAATAATTAGTAATAATTACTAATAATTAGCAATAATTAGTAATAATTAGAAATAATTAGTAATAATTAGTAATAATTAGTAATAATTAGGAATAATTAACAATAATTAGTAATAATTAACAATAATTAGTAATAATTAGTAATAATTAGGAATAATTAGTAATAATGATTATTAATTACCAATAATTAGTATTAATTACCAATAATTAGTATTAATTACCAATAATTAGTATTAATTACCAATAATTAGTATTAATTACCAATAATTAGTATTAATTACCAATAATCACCAATAATTACCAATAATCACCAATAATTACCAATAATCACCAATAATTACCAATAATTACCAATATTTTCCAATAATTACCAATATTTTCCAATAATTACCAATATTTACCAATAATTACCAATATTTACCAATAATTAGGAATAATTACCAAAAATTATGAATAACTACCAATAATTTGGAATAATTACCTTATTACATTATTTGTATATTTTATTATTAATATTAAAATAATATAATTTTCTATATTATATACAATTCTCTTTTCTTCTGTGTTTTTTCTATCTCCACATGTAATATTGGCATTCTTTTTCAAAATTATCAACCTACTCGCAACTCATTCAATGTATAGTTTACTATATTGATAATTATTTCACAAATTTTCAGGTGTCTCGACATGCTGATAAAATTGACAAACGACTGTGTGTATTGAGTAACCCACCTTCCAAACTTGTTAAAACTTATAATGCATATGTGGTGAATGGATTTCGATTCCACACACATGCATATGGGGAATCAAAAAAAAACAATGAACAGTGGAGTTAGCTTGAGAGGATCTCATCATCGAGAAAATGAAGTTGACTTTTATGGCATACTTGATGAAATCATTGAACTCTGTTATCTTGGACAACATTACATAACCATGTTCAAATATCGGTGGTTGGATACAGAGAGAGCCGTGCGTGTTCATCCGACTCATGGAATCATCGATATTAAATGTAAAAGTGTTCTCGCAGTAAATGAACCATTCTTATTGGCTCAACAGGCATATCAAGTTTATTATGCAAAGTACTGTGCAACATCAAGAGACTTGACTGATTGGTGGAGTGTAATAAAAATCAAAATTTGAGACAATCAGTTTAGTCAAAGTGAATGTGCTTTCACTGATGTGCAAAGAATTGAAGTTTTTCAAGAGAGTACTCAAAATCAATCTTTTTTACAAAGAGACATGAGTATCGATGACGACACCCCACATTTAAGAGTCGGTGATGACGATGATGTTAATGATGTCACACATGAATTTGAAATGGTAAGAGATGAAGCAACTGCAACTCGAATGGATATCAATGATGTTGAGGAGGAATATGAAGATGACATTGACATATATGAAGATGATGATGAAGATGAACACTTATAGAATTCCGTGGTATTTATATACAATCATAATATGAATATATGTATATATAATAGTAATTATCAATTATTTGCTAACATTAACATTTTTTGTTTCAGATGGACGAGGACACATTTCGTGAGTTGACGGATGCTGACCTGCCTTTCGATGCGGATGAGTTGCTGGCAGATGACCCTCAGCCTGCAGGCGCTTCAGGGAGTACGCGGAGGGGGCGCGGTCTTGCACGATTGATGATTCCTGACCCCGTCCCCGAGCGACGTCCACGTCTTGGGTTTGATCCGCGCACCCGGAGGTGTGATAACCTGTGTGATAACCTGTGGATTTGACTAAGATTTCATTAATCTATTCACATAATAAATGTTTATTATTTTTTTCAGTTTTCCGCATATAGAAGTCGGACAGGGCAGCGCTATTTTGCGCAACTATTTCTCTCAGCCGTGGACCACATGGGAGCAGATTCCCATTGATGTGCAGCAGGCCATGTTCGGACATTGGTTGGTACGTACGTAAATAAATAATTTTTATTTTGAAAATTATTTAATTTCTAACTTGATATTTTGATTTTTTTGTAGGGTTTATGGTATCCGATCGAGGATACCATGCGTGACGCCATCCACGAGGCATGGGAGGTGGCCATGCGTGATTGCCTTCGTCAGTTTTTGCACAATTTAAGAAAAGCTGCGATGAAGAAAGCAGGAGTGTCAGATTTTGAGGAGTCATGTAGAGCACATCGACCAGAGTATATTTCATCCCATGTATGGGATGGATTATGTGCGCACTGGTTGAGTGGTGCCTTTCAGAGGAGATCATCGCTGGGGAGGCAGAATCGGGGGAGACAGGAGGTGACTCATCGAGCTGGGAGTCGTTCTTTCAGTACTCATAGACAGCATCTGGTACGTACATTATTTATAAATATTTTATATAACTATAAATATTAACAGTTTATTTTTTATTCTTATAGGCTGTCGAGCACCCCGATATTACAGAGTACGACGTATATCGGAGGATGTATAGTGATCCTGCTACTGGGGAGCTCAGAGGTGATCGTCAGCATCATATCGTGGTCAGTATTATTTGTTTTCAAGTTTAAAAATTAACTGCATATAATATATTCACAATTTTAATTTTAAATTGCAACTATAGGAGTCATATGAGGCCGCAGCGTCACAGGCCCGGCCTGAGAGTCAGGCCGAGTCATCAGATCAGACCACTGCCCGTCAGTTTGATGAGGCGGCATGGATGCAGGCCACCCAGTATGCCTTCGAGAAGGGCCGGGTAGTTGGTATCGGCTCTCGACTGACTCCCGGAGATTATTATGGCAGTGCTGCGATGTCGGCGTCCAGCTCGAGAGGAGCTCGTGCATCTTTTTCTACACAGTATGAGGATCAGTTGCGATCTCAGACTGCACAGATAGAGAGTCTCCGATAGGAGCAGGAGCAGATGCGTCAGCAGCATGAGGAGGAGCGTCGACGCCAGCAGCAGCTGTACGAGGAGCAGACGAGTCGGTGGCAGCAGCAGCATCAGGAGCAGATGGAGTACATGCGCCGACTCACTCATGCTTTAGGGGTGGAGTTTCCTCCACCACCATCTGCAGATCCCCCACCTCCCCCTCCTCCTTCAGATTAGAGTTTGTATTTCAGTTATAAAATTTGTGAAATCAAAATATTTTTTTTTCTATTCGTAGTTTCTGTCTCATTATAAAATATTAATAATATTATATTTTTAAATAACAATATTAATATGAATAATAATATTATTTATATTTTATGATATTAAATTTTATATATATATTAAAATTTTATAATATTATAATTTAATTATTTTTTTTGTAATACTTGAAATATTTTAATATTTGAATGTAAAATAATTCTATTATTTTTATATTAATTAAAATAACTTATTAATATTTTTTTTATTTATGAATTATAATTGTAATATTATTATATTAATTAAATTATTTATTAATATTCTATTATTTTTTATTTTTGAATTATAATTCTACTATTATTATAGTAATTAAAATAATTTATTATTTTCATTTGTAAATTATAATTCTATTATTATATTAATTAAAATAATTTATTAATAATTTATTTTTTTATTTTTTTTATAGTATTTGCGACGGGATACTATACCCGTCGCAAATACTAGTATTATTAATATTTTTTTATTTTTTTTTTAAAAAGTATTTGCGACGGGTCCCGTTGCAAATACTATTTATAGTATTTGCGACAGGATACTACTCCCGTCGCAAATACTAGTATTATTAATTTTTTTTATTTTTTTAAAAAACAGTTTTTGCGACGGGACCGTCGCAAATACTGTTTTAAAAGTTTTTTACAAAAATACGGAATACTATTTGCGACGGGGAGAATGCCCGTCGCAAAAAAAGGCTTTAGCGACGGGCCCGTCGCAAATACCTGTTTTTCTAGTAGTGTGAGGCCATGTATCCAACCAGGTCTAGGGAACCTTTGACTACCACTCATAAAATAAATGTCACAAAGTGGTATCAAGGCATATTTATTTTATTTTTTATTATTTTCTAGTAAATTTATATACGAGATTAGGAACATGTTGGAACTTTTTATAAGCCATGTCTAGGAGTAGGTGTAACACCCCAAGGTTTTAAAAATAAATTGAAATATATGAAACTTTTTTAAGTAGATATTTATAACTATCCTTTAAACATAATTTTTCCACTTCTATGTTTTGATTTTCTAAAAATGGTCATCTACAATAGTGTTCAGTAAGTTATTTGGAGTTTGATGGAACCAACATGTTCATTTCGTGAATAGTAACATACCCTTATGAATAGTAATTAGAATAGTAATATGACCCTAAAGAATAGTAAACTGTATTTTTATTTTTATTTATTATGGATTTAAGATAATTACAACTTGGTTAATTTTTCAATGTGATATAAAAGCTGTTATAGTGTTAAAATTGGTAATTTCTGAATTAAGTATGATTTTATTTAAAAATTAAATTAATAATATTTAGAAAATTATTTTCAAAAAATGGAGTTCATTTTTGAATTCTAAATGTTGAAAAATGGTTATGGTTAATTTTTTGGTTTTTTCTGAAATTCTTGAATTTTTGATGAATAGTAAAATATAATAAAATACCATATATTCAAATTATCTGTTAAATACAGTATTTATGACATCATTAGTTAAGTAAGACCACATGGTTCAAACTCAAATTATATTATTACTATATTAAGTCACATGAATTAAGACGATTCATATTCTTGAGTAAAAATATTATAATAATGATTAAAATAATATAAAATACCTCCTCTCTTTCACTATAAATACCACTCTCACTCCCCTCTTCCTCCCACACCAATAAATCATTGATACTTACCTAAGTTATTCCCAATACTCCTCCCAATTATCTTCCCCACTTCCTAGATCAACTGGTCTCACCAAAAGACGAAAACCAAAGGCCTTAAGAGGAATCTCAAGGAAAAGAGATCAAGAGGTAAAAATCCTCTTTTGTTTTGTTTTCTTTTTTTTTTCTTTTCTATTATTATTCTTTACTCACCTCCCCTTATCCAAGAATAATTAATTATACATAATTTTACATATTATTTATTTTATAATTTTTATGTAAGACTCACTATTATACTTCTTCTCCTCTCCAACTTACTGAAGAAATTAAAACACGTCTGTGATGTGTCGATTTACCGACATGGTGGATGATGTGATTTAAATTTCTTTTACTTCATTAAATACTGGTCATGAAACCATTTTTATGGTTGAACCATAATATAATTTATATATTATATCTTATATAAGGTTCTGGAATCATTTTTTACACATGTTCTTAATTTATAAAACAAAATGAGTTCATTACAATCTAAGAATCGCCAAAATAACCTTAACAAACATCAATAATGTTCTAACTTATGAATCATCCTCATTTAATAATTCCAAATAATAAATGGTATAATTTATGGTAGTAGAAATATTTAAATACCATTCCATTCCAATTTTGTATTTTCACTTCCAATCGACAAGAATATCCATCATGAACTGATAATGGAAATCATGTAAAGAACTAACCCAAAAAACAATGCAAAGAACAAAATACTAACAATTAAAGGGTGAAGTGATGTAATGAAATGATCATATAAGGATTTATAAAGTTGGATATGTTTCCTTAAGATATTAATAACACTATTTTAACCATTATACATGAGTTTTAAATTTTTTTGATGTAAGTCAAACCCGAGGTAAGGGAATTCTTAACCCAATTTCTATTCTTTAGGTAAACGTTATAGTTCATTATTTATGTGGTATTAAATTTATTTTTGAGATTAATTTTGTTTATATTATGTTTAATTATGTTTATTTATAGTGTTTATACATATTCCATCCAATATGTTATGTCTCACCTCAATTATATGATATTTTTAAGGGACTTTTCTTTTAAAAATCCTCTTTTAAAATTCTATTTTACGAAATTACAAAGAAATGTTTTTATGGATTTATTCATGTTGTATGATTATGTTATGGTTATTGGGAAGTTTTTATGATTATGTGTGGGACCTATATTTTCCCCCAATTCATTGGGTATGTGTATGTTAGAGTTCATCCATATGGTTACTCCAGGTGTAACTGCGATATTTAAACAAATTGTAAGGTATCTGTGAGGGTTACAAATTATGAGGTAGCTGAAAGGGTTAAACGATTATGTAAGTAATTCCCCAAGATAACTTTATGGTTCTATTTATGTTCTTATGTTTTATTTTTACTTTGTGGAAATATCATATTTCACAAAGTAATTATATATGGGTGACAAGTATGTCTTTGGAAAATGATTTCATACGTTACAACTGTTCATACACTATTGTGTTCTTTCCCTCTTTTTATATCCCTTAATGAGATTTTTGTGCTCATACCAAGTTTTTAAATGATTTTAACTTGTTATAAGGATGTGTAAGTCAAGAAAGGAAGCCATGTGATGTTTGAATAATTGTCAAAAAAATCATGTTTTATTTGAAAAGTTTTATATTTTGGAAGAAATGAATATTCTTTTTATGGTATCCACTCTGTATTAATGTGTAATGTTATGAATGTATTATGTCCCAATTATCTAAAGATATAAACATGGAAGGATCCACAATTTATAAGGAAGTGATTTTTTAGACTACAATACTCTTAAGTGAATCCAAGAGACCTGGGATCAAATCCAAGAAGAGGCACAATTTATAGGTTACTATAGCAGTACTGTAGTGGGAACTGTGCCGTACTGTAGTGGGAGCTGTAGTAGGCACTGTTTGGCACTGTAGCAGCTAGGAATTCTCCCCTGATTGAGCCTTCGGGCCACCGATTTGGCCCATGAGTCCTTTAAATCCTTCGGGCCACCCAAGCCTTCGGGCCAGTAAGACCTTTAGGCCACCTCAAGGCCTTCAAGCCACCTTAAGTGCAGATGCAGACCAGACAACCTATAAGAAACAAGCTCTATAAGGAGGATGAACGAGGAGATTTCACCACAACAGAAGCTACACAGATTTTAATAATGAGAGGTTATGACACCTACCACCGGGATAAGCTTGTGCATACACGGGATAGCCTAGCCGAACAACTATGCGAAGGTGGAGAGCTGATTTCATGATGAAGATGCTGGGGAGGAGCAGTTCCAAGTAGTTAGTCTGGGTTGTATGTAATGTTTGAAGCCTATAGGCAATGAATTTATCTAAATCCTATGATCCATGTAATACTTATTCCTACGGGACTTGTAAGGGTTCCACCTCACCCCTTGAAAGGTGGATTATCAAAAATAAATAAAAAAATCAAGGCCTTCGGGCCATTTGATGGATGGATGATAATAAGGCGGGGTCTTTATAGTTGGTATCATAGGATGATTAGATAAATTTAGGGGTTCATATGATGTTAATAGAATACAATAAATTATTTTTTACTCTATTATTAATTTGAAATGTTATGGAATTTAAAAGATTACCTTATTTCTTCAACTAAGATATGTTTGTTCAGAATGGTTATCCGCAGAAGATATAGGAAATCTAAACAGGAGAGGCACCAGCAGGATGATATCCTTCTGAATCTCCATCTCTGAATGGTAGGTATTGGAACCAAGCTATTTCTAACAGTAATGGATCAGCTAACCCATACAATAAATGGCGGTGACATCCATGCAAGAGAATATCTAGAGGAACCACAATAGAACACGACAATAGTGGAACATTTTAGGAGACAACACCCTCTTACTTTTAATGGATACTCTGACTTAGTAGTGGTTGAAAGATGGATTAAATCTCTTGAAAATATTTTCGATGTTAAGGGATGTTTATATAAAAAAAGGGAAAGTCTTTCCATTTATAATTTTGAAGGTGAAGCTGATCAGTGGTGGTCAATGGTAAAGAATATCAAGGATATAGAGGATATGGATGCCTTAGAGTGGGATAAATTTAAAAGTCTTTTTCTTGAGAAATATTTTCCAAAGGTGGTTCAATTTAGGATGTAGAACCTATTCCTTGAATTGAAGCAAAAGGAGGAAGATTCAATTACTATGTATGAGTCAAACTTCACCCGACTAGCGAGGTATGCTCCAAATCTAATTCTGGATCTTGATAACAAAATTAACTCCTTTTAATCAGTATTGAAGACAAGGTATTAAAGGGAGTTGTCCTCCCATGAATTCAAAAGTTATGAGAAAATTTTCTGATGTGATGAGAGGGTATAGATGAAATTTAGTGATGATCACATGCATTTTGACAATAAGGAGAATAATAGGTCTATATGGCAAGTGATGGGTAAGAATCAACCAAACAAATCTAATGGTAAGAAAATCTAGTTTCCAGTTTGTGAAAAGTGTTGCAAGAAGCACCCTTGGGAATGACTTACCCAAAATGGGAAGTATTTTCAATGTGGTATGTTAGGAAATATGTCCCAAGATTGTAATGAAAATGATCCTAAGACTAATCCTGATAAACAAACTATAAAATGATTTAAATGTGGTGATATGGTTCATTATGAAAATGCATTCCCAAAGAGAGATCATAATGATGCAAAGAATCCATACTATAATTATAAATGTGTAGTGAGATCCTTTGTAACTACGTTAGTAGATGTCAGTCCATCCAATAAAGTGGTATCAGGTACTCTAATCGTTTACACAAATTTTTCTAAGGTTTTTTTTGGTACGAGGTCTGCACATTTCTTTATTTATGAGAAATGTTCTGGTAAATTAAAAGTGTCATCAAAACAAATGGGACAAGGGCTTATTGTTAAAACACCAAGGAAAAGTATTATAGAAAATATGAATTATAAGAATATTTATATTATAGTATGTGAAAAACATTTACCTACAAACCTTGTTGTTTTTCACTTTGTAGAGTTTGATGTCATTCTTGGAATTGATTGGATTTCTGTTTATCATGCTAAGATTGACTTTAGAGCTAAAGAAGTTATTTTTCTAAAAGAGTTTTCTTTTTTTGTATAAGAATGAACCCAAACAATTGATAATATATCAAGAAACTGAGAAATTGTTAAAAGATATAAATAAAAGTTATCTTTTTAATATTGTTGAAAAAAAGGGAACTGTTCAGATTAATGATGTACCCGTGGTAAATGAATACCTTGATATTTATCCTGACACTACTAAAAATTCGGGCTATAGAGACTGCCATTGGCGGTCGCTATAGGCCTCTAGAGACCACCCAGTGACCTCTATTGGCAGTTGCTTTAGCCTCATCACAATAGGCCAACAGCGACCGCCAATGGCGGTTGCTTTAGGTGGCCAAATTTTCAGCCTACAGCGACCGCTTGGCGGTCGCTCTAGGCTGCCTGTCGGGTCAACATTAGCGACCGCCAATGGCGGTTTCTGTAGGTGGCCGAAATTCCGGCCTACAGTGACTTCCATTGGCGGTCGCTAATGTTGACCCGACAGGCAGGCTATAGCGACCGCCACAGGCGGTCGCTAGTTTGGGAATTTTTTTTTTAAAAGTTCACAGTGCAAATAAATGAAATATTTTTAAGATTACAAATGTGTTTTATTATAATAGAAAATAAATAAAATACATTTATTTAAGGTTATTAGTGAAAGAAATATATATATATATATATATAATATTAAATAAAATATATTTCTTATTCATCCAATAGGTTTGCTAAGCATATGGTAATAATAAATCAAATTTTATGCTTAAAATTTGTTTTTCTCTAAAAAGGTAATTTTACTACCTCTTAATAGAGAGCCCATTTTAAATATAAATTCTATAGCACATCTATAAATTTTTTATTTCAATATAAACTTATATTTTTAAAAACTTAACATAAAAATGTCTTAGGGTTAATTTGTGGTATTTTTTGTGGATTTTCAGGTCATTCGGAGCATGTTTGCTCTGAATTCGACTGTCTCAAGCCGTTTTGGTGTTTTATGACTACAGAAACGCGTTTCAAGTCACCACGGTCAAACGACACCTCCAATTGACGTACCTTCTACCTGACCATTTCAAAATTCACACAATGGCTGTTGTCGTATGATTTCATGGCATTCTGTGGTCTTTCGGGTGGTTTTGAGCCCCCAACGCGCCCTTTTTGCGCGCACCGAGCTGCTGAAATTGACACAATCAGTCATACCATGCGCACCGCACGTATGATGGGTGTGCCGTCTCCTCCTAAACATCATGAATAATATTCATATTGTTTTCATGTGGTTTCAGGTCATTCGGAGCACGTTTGATTTGAATTTGACCATCTCACGCCGTTTTGGTGTTTTATGACTCCGGAAACGCGTTTCCAGTCACCGTGGTCAAAAAACACATCCTATTTACGTGTCTTCTACCTGAACATTTCATAATTCACACAACGGCTATTTTTGTATGATTTCAAGGCATTCCGAGGTCATTCGTGTGGTTTTGACACCCCAACGCGCCCTTTTAGCGCGCCCCGAGCTGCTGAAAACGACACAATCGATCGTACCACGCACACCGCATGTTCGATGGGTGTTTCGTCTCCTCCTACACATAATGAATAATATTCCTATTGTTTTCCTGTGGTTTCAGGTCATTTGAAGCACGTTTTCTTCGAATTCGTCCGTCTCACGCTGTTTTGGTGTTTTATGACTTCAGAAAGGCGTTTCCGGTCACCACGGTCAAACGACACTTCCGATTGACGTGTCATCTACTCGTACATTTCAAAATTTACACAACGGCTGTTTTCATATGATTTCATTGCATTCCGAGGTCATTCTGGTGGTTTTGACCCCCCAACGCTGCCTTTTAGAGCACGTCGAGCTGCTGAAAACGACACAATTGGTCGTACCGCACGCACCGCATGTCCGATGGGCATGTCGTCTCCTCCTACACATCACGAATAATATTTCTATTGTTTTCGTGTGGTTTCAGATCATTAGGAGCACGTTTTCTCTGAATTCGACCGTCTCATGCCGTTTTGGTGTTTTATGACTCCATAAACAGGTTTCCGGTCACCGTGGTCAAACAACACCTCTGATTGACGTATCGTCTACCCGAACATTTCAAAATTCACACAATGGCTGTTGTCGTATTATTTCATGGCATTTCGAGGTCGTTCAGGTGGTTTTGACCCCCCAACGCGCCCTTTTAAGGCGCCCCGAGCTGCTGAAAACAACACAATCGGTCATACCGCACCTACCGCACGTCCGGGGGGAATTCCATCTCCTCTTACTTGTCACAGATAATATTACTATTGTTTTCGTGTGGTTTCAGGTCATTCGGAGCACGTTTTCTCTGAATTCGACCGTCTAACGCTGTTTTGGTTTTTTAGGACTCCGGAAATGCGTTTCTGGTCACCGCGGTCAAACAACACCTCCGATTGATGTGCCGTCTACCCGAACATTTCAAAATTCACACAACGGCTATTTTCGTATGATTTCATGGAATTCCAAGGTTGTTTGGGTGGTTTTGACCCCCCAACGCGCCCTTTTACCGCACATTGAGCTGCTGAAAATGACGCAATCGGTCGTACCGCGTGCACCGCATGTCCGATGGGAATGTTGTCTCCTCCTACATGTCACGAATAATATTCCTATTGTTTTCGGGTGGTTTCAGGTCATTCGGAGCATGTTTTCTCCGAATTCGACCGTCTCACGCCGTTTTGGTGTTTTATGACTACGGAAACGTGTTTCTAGTCACTGCTGTCAAATGACACCTCCGATTGATGGGCCTTCTACCTGACCATTTCACAATTCACACAACGGCTGTTGTCGTATGATTTCATGGCATTCCGAGGTCATTCAGGTGGTTTTCACCCCCCAACGCACCCTTTTAGCGCGCGCCGAGCTGCTGAAAATGACACAATCGGTCGTACCGTGCACACAACACATTCGATTGGCATGACGTCTCCTCTTACATGTCATGGATAATATTCATATTGTTTTCATGTGGTTTCAGGTCATTCGGAGCACGTTTTCTCCGAATTCGACCGTCTCACGCCGTTTTGGTGTTTTGTGACTCTGAAAACGCATTTCCAGTCACCGCTGTCAAACGACACCTCCAATTGACGTGACGTCTACCCGAATATTTTAAAATTCACACAAAGGCTGTTTTCGTATGATTTCATGGCATTCCGAGATCGTTTGGATGGTTTTGACCCCACAACACGCCCTTTTAGCGCGCGTCGAGCTGCTGAAAACGACACAATCAGTCATACCGCGCGCACCGCACGTCCGATGGATGTTCTCTCTCCTCATACACGTCACAAATAATATTCCTATTGTTTTTTGTGGTTTCAGGTCATTCGGAGCACGTTTTCTCCAAATTAGACAGTCTCACGACGTTTTGGTGTTTCATGACTCCAGAAACGCGTTTTCGGTCACCGCGGTCAAACAACACCTCTGATTGACGTGCCATCTGCCTGACCATTTCACAATTCACACAATAGCTATTGTTGTATGATTTCATGGCATTTTGAGGCCGTTCGAGTGGTTTTGACCCCCCAACACGCCCTTTTAGCGCGCACCGAGCTGCTGAAAACGACACAAACGGTTGTATCGCGCACACCGCACATCTGATGGGAATATAGTCTCCTCCTACACATCACGAATTATATTTATATTGTTTTCGTGTGGTTTCAGGTCATTCGGAGCACGTTTTCTCCGAATTCGACCGTCTCACGCCGTTTTGGTGTTTTATGACTACGAAAACGCGTTTCCGGTCCCCACGGTCAAACGACACATCCGATTGACGTGCCGTCTGCCCGAACATTTCACAATTCACACAACGGTTGTTTTAGTATGATTTCATGGAATTCAAGGTCATTCGAGTGGTTTTGACCCCCCAACGCGCCCTTTTAGCGCGCGCAGAGCTGCTGAAAATGACACAATCAGTCGTACCACATGCACCGCATGTCCGATGGGTGTTCCGTCTCCTCCTACATGTCACGAATAATATTCCTATTGTTTTCATGTGGTTACAGGTCATTCAGAGCATGTTTTCTCTGAATTCGACTGTCTCATGCCGTTTTGGTGTTTTATAACTCTAGAAACGCGTTTCTGATCACTGCGGTCAAAAGACACCTCTAATTGACGTGTCATCTACCCGACCATTTCAAATTTCACACAAAGGTTGTTTTTGTATGATTTCATGGCATTCTGAGGTTGTTCGGGTGGTTTTGACCCCCCAACGCGCCCTTTTAGGGCGCACCGAGTTGCTGAAAACGACACAATCGGTCGTACCGCGCGCACCGCACATCCGATGGGTGTTCCGTCTCCTCCAACACATCACGAATAATATTCCAATTGTTTTCATGTGATTTCAAGTCATTCAGAGCAAGTTTGATCTGAATTTGACCGTCTCACGCCGTTTTGGTGTTTTATGACTCCAGAAACGTGTTTCCGGTCACCACGATCAAACAAAACCTCCGATTGACATGCTGTCTAGCCAAACATTTTACAATTCACACAATGGCTGTTGTCGTACGATTTCATGGCATTCTGAGGTCGTTCGGGTGGTTTTGACCCCCCAATGCGCCCTTTTAGCGCGCGTCGAGCTACTGAAAATGACACAATCGGTCGTACCGTGCGCACCACACGTCTGATGAGCATTCCATCTCCTCCTACACGTCGTGAATAATATTCCTATCGTTTTCGGGTGGTTTTAGGTCATTCGGAGCACGTTTTCTCTGAATTCAACCATCTCACGCCGTTTTAGTGTTTTATGACTCCGGAAATACATTTTCGATCACTACGGTCAAACGACACCTCCGATTGACATTCTGTCTACCCGACCATTTCAAAATTCACACAACGGCTGTTTTTGTATGATTTCATGGAATTCTGAGGTCATTCGGTTGGTTTTGACCCCCAATGCTCCCTTTTAGCGCGCGCCGAGCTGCTGAAAACTACACAATCGGTCGTACCGCATGCACCCCATGTCCGATGGAAATGTCGTCTCCTCCTACATGTCAAGAATAATATTCCTATTGTTTTCGTGTGGTTTTAGGTTATCCGGAGCACGTTTGCTCCTAATTCGACCGTCTCACGCCGTTTTGGTGTTTTATGACTCCGGAAATGCATTTTTGATCACCGCGGTCAAACGAAATTTCTGATTGAAATTTCGTCTACCCAAACATTTCACAATTCACACAACGGCTGTTTTTGTATGATTTCATGGCATTCTGAGGTTGTTCGGGTGGTTTTGACCCTCCAACGCGCCCTTTTAGCACGCGCCGAGCTGCGGAAAATGACACAATCAGTCGTACCGTGTGCACCACACGTCCGATGGATGTGCGGTATCCTCCTACACATCAAAAATAATATCCCTATTGTTTTCGTGTCATTTTAGGTCATTCAGAGCACGTTTTCTCCGAATTCAACCGTCTCACACCGTTTTGGTGTTTTATGACTACGGAAACGCGTTTCCGGTCACTGCGGTCAAACGACACCTCTGATTGATGTGATGTCTACCCTAATATTTTCCAATTCACACAACGTCTATTGTTGTATGATTTCATGGCATTCCAAGGTCGTTTGGGTGGTTTTGACCCCCCAACGCGCCCTTTTAGCGTGTGCCGAGCTGCTAAAAACGACAGAATCGGTCGTACTGCGCGCACCGCACATCCAATGAGCCTTCTGTCTCCTCCTACACATCACGAATAATATTCCTATTGTTTTCATGTGGTTTCAAGTCATTCGGAGCACGTTTACTCTAAATTCGACCATCTCACGCCGTTTTGGTGTTTTATGACTCCGGAAACATGTTTCCGGTCACCGCGGTCAAACGACACATCTGATTGATGTTCCGTCTACCCGACCATTTCAAAATTCATACAAAGGATGTTTTTGTATGATTTCATGGAATTCTGAGTTTGTTCGGGTGGTTTTGACCCCCCCCCCCCCCAACGCGCCCTTTTAGCGCGCGCCGAGCTGCTAAAAACGACACAATCGGTCGTACCGCGTGCACCGTACATCGGATTGGCGTGTTTTCTCCTCCTACACTTCAAGAATAATATTGATATTATTTTCATGTGGTTTCAGGTCATTCTTAGCATGTTTTCTCTGAATTCGACCATCTCATGCCATTTTGGTGTTTTATGACTTCGGAAACGCGTTTCTGGTCACCACTGTCAAATGACACCTCCATTTAACATACCGTCTACCCAACCATTTTACAATTCACACAATGTCTTTTTTCGTATGATTTCATGGCACTCTGAGGTCGTTCGGGTGGTTTTGACCCCCCAACACGCCCTTTTAGCACGCGCCGAGCTGTTAAAAATGACACAATCGGTCGTACCGCGTGCACCGAATGTCCGATGGGTGTGTCATCTCCTCCTACACATCACGAATAATATTCCTATTGTTTTCATGTGGCTTCAGGTCATTCAGAGCATGTTTTCTCTGAATTCGACCGTCTAATGCCGTTTTGGTGTTTTATGACTCCAGAAATGAATTTCCGATCACCGCGGTCAAACGACACCTCTGATTGACATTTCGTCTACCCAACCATTTCAAAATTCACACAACGACTGTTTTCGTATCATTTTATGGCATTCCGAGGTCGTTCGGGTGGTGCGAGGGGCCTGTCTGGTGTGCGGGGGGGCCTGTCTGGGGTGCGGGGGGGCCTGTCCGGGGTGTGGGGTCTGTCCTGGGTGCGGGGGGGCTGTCCGGGGAGCGGGGAGGGCTGTCCGGGGTGAGGGGAGATGTCTGGGGTACGGGGGGGGGGGGGGGATGTTCAGGGTGCAGGGGGGGGCTGTCTGGGGTGCTGGGAGGGGCTGTCTGGGGTGCGGGGAGGGCTGTCTGGAGTGCGGGGGGGCTGTCCGGGGTGCAGGGGGGGGGGGCTGTCCGGGGTGTGGGGAGGGCTGCAGCCTCTGAATCATTGAGATCATGAGTCCTCATCCACACCGACATTTTATCAGTCAGTGCACCTTGCTCCTGCAACTGTATATGAATAGAATATAAACACAAAACCATATTAATTAATAAATTAAAAAATGAATAATAAATATCTCATGTCGGATCTTAGACACGTGACGAGTCCTGAGCCTGTGAGGTGGTCCTTGCAACGCTCGATTCTCAGAATGGCGTGTTAACACCTCCTACATTTAATTCATTCAAATTTCAAACAAATCACACATTCTTGAAAATATATATACCAAAATAAATATACAAACCGCAACACCCTCAGTATACCAATATGCAACTAAATCATGCCACTGAGCCAGGAGGACACCTCTCGGGACTTTTTCCACAATGTCTGGGGCACCCACATTTGGTACCCAGTGGCCCCTCTTGACTTTGCCTTTATAGTCTTTCCACATCTTACGACATTTTCTCATACACACTGGCCGAAACTCATCGGGACATACTTTCAAATTTTTATATTAAAGAAAAAAATCACATATGTTATTATTGTTTATACATAGGGAATACAGTAAAATGGTCTTCTTACCTGAACCTCCCTCCAAATATGATCTAATGTGACCTGAGGGAAAGAATCCCAGTCACACGTGGTCAATTAAAACAATTATACCTTTCATTAAGCATGAAAATCGACCATTTCCCCTTCAACAACCGCTCTGACCCAATAAATATCTTCTTCACGTTGAACTACGATATATTGATCAAGCTGTTGGGAAACAAAAGGAACAGTCTTGGGTTCATCTTGTTCAAATAAAAACACTCCTCTCCAAGACATTTTGACAACAACTTGCCAACTTGGATTTGAAGGCAAAGTAATGAAGAATACTTGTTCCGCTTGTGATGTCAAAATGAAAGGTTCATTATCAACTCGTTCATTTATATATAACATATAGTTAAAATTCACCAATGAAAATTGATATTGATCGAATTTACATCCACGCACTGGATCAACCCAATTATACTTTAACAATATTTACTTCAACCCGTGTGTGTATACAACTTCAATGATGTTTATCAATTGACCATAGTAATAAACAGAATCTAAAAATGGACAACCGATGCTACTGTTTTGTGTTTCTCATTTGTCGTCGACATCTTTAATGCGAAATTGAAAACTATTAGCATCTATAGATTTATAACGACGAGCCGTTATAGATAGACCCTCAGCCAGTTGGATAAATTCTTCAGTTAGCATGGGGTCCCCTAACTCCCTCAGCTTATGAACATACATAATTCATAGAATTCAATAATGATATATGTAGAAAGAAATTAGTATAATAATTTACTCATAATGAAAATCAATTTATACGTACATAATCCTTTAACCAATCATGAAATGACACATAATGAGATTGTTGAATTTGTAACTCAGTCGCACAATACATCTCTTATTTTATCTCATTAATGTGTTTCCTGCAAATGATAACGCGATGTTTAAATGATCAACTTATGCAAAAAAACATGTAAAAGTTAAAAAATAATAGTGATAATATACTTACTGCATTTATGGTGCAGCTGATGAAGTATTGAACAAGATATATCGATGCGCTTGTATCCACTCGATGTTGTCCATATCATATGTGGTTCCTTCTCCAACTGGACCATCATGAATCTGAGAGGGATTATCTAATTTTGTTTCAACATCCGTAAGATATTCTGCACAAAAAGTAGTATAGTCATCCATCAAATAACCATTGGCTATTGATGCATTTGGACGAGCTCTATTGCATACAAATCATTTCAATGTACTCAAATACCACTCAATAGGATACATCCACCTGAATTTCACTGGACCACCAGCCATTACTTCATCAGTTAGGTGCACTGTCAAGTGGACCATAACATCAAAAAATGAGGGGGGAAATAGTTTCTCAAAGTGACAAAGCATAAGTAAAATTCAGTCCAGTAAAATTTTTAAATCACTCATTCGTTGATTTTTTAAACAAAGATTTCTAAAAAAATTACTCATCTCAATCAATGACTAAAAAACATTGGGGGATAAACAATCACAAATTGCGATTGGAATCAACTGCTGAAGTAGTATGTGATTGTCACGACTTTTCAACCCTTGCAATGTCTTGCTCGTCAGATTCACACACTTTGAAAAATTAGAAGAGTAAACATTAGGAACCTTGAGCATCTTCAAAATAGAAATAAATGTATCTTTCTCCTTTGTAGTCATCGTATACTGTAAAGTAGGCATATATGCCTTGTTTCCCTCAGATAAATGTAAATGAAACCATTTCCATAAACCCATTTCTTCCAAATCACGGCGTGTATTAACATGGTCCTTTGATTTTCCACTGACACCTAAAATGGTCCACAATATGTTATCACAAACATTTTTTTCAATGTGCATGACATCCAAATTATGCCTCATCATGTTAGTTTTCCAATACGAAAGACTATAAAAAATACTTTTCTTTTTCTAATTGTGACTGCGCTGCCTACCCGCATCACGAATATTATGTACCGGAGGAGCCACCAAATTCTGAATTTCATATACCATGTGGATGTTTTCTTCCTCAATCTGCGATAACATTTCAACTCCTGTCATGATATTTGGTGATGGGATGAACTCTCTAGAACCATCAAATGCCACTCTGTCCTTTCTGAACCTGTGTTGAGGGGGGAGAAAATGAATGTGACCTATTTATGCCCATTTTTTGGAATGCTTAAGCCATACATATTTTTTACTTTTGTTGCAATAAGGGCAAGAAAATTTCCCTTTCATACTCTAGCTTGATAAATTTGAATAAGCTGGGAAGTCATTGATTGTCCACAATAAAGAAGCCTGCAGTTTGAACATTTCATTCGTTTCACAGTAATAATTCGTCACACCATCGCCTCAAAATTCATTCCACTCATTAATCAATGGCTAAAGGTAAACATCAATCTTATCCCCCGAACTTTTAGGTCCATCAATAAGAGTGGAAATTAATATAAATTGTTGCTTCATACAAAGCCACAAAGGAAGATTATACGGAACCAACACCACGGGCCATGTTCTATGAGTTGCACCAACCGTAGACTTTAATGGATTGAAACCATTTTCTTCCATTCCCAATCGGACATTACGGACATCTTTAGAAAAGTCGGGATGTCTCTTATCAAAATCCTTCCATGCAAGAGAGTCTGCCGGGTGGGTTAACATATCACTTTCATGAACTCTTTCTGCATGCCATCTCATTAAATTAGAAACTTTAGATGACATAAAAAATCTTTTCAACCAAGGTTTAATGGGAAAGTACCACATTTTTTTTACGGCAATCGGTTTCCCCTGTATCGCAATCTCACTTTGATGAGTCTGATTTCCCCTATTCTTTTTCCACCTGGAAGCACCACAAACCGTACAAATATCCAAATGGGAAGTTTCCTTCCTAAAAAAAATACAGTTGTTTTCACATGCATCTATGGTCTCATATGTAAAACCTAAGTTCTCTATCAACTTACGAGCATGGTAATACGACTCGGGAATCTTAGCGTCAACATGAAGAACTTTTTTCAATAACACCAACAGCATGTCGAATGATGTGTCTGACCAATGATTCAAAGTCTTCAAATGCATTAACGCCACGATAAACGAAAATTTATTGTAAGAAGTACATCCAGGATATAATTTCGGTTTTGCATCATCAAGTGCTTCATAAAACCTCCTCGAATCACGATCTGCACTAGAGCAAAGATTTATCTCACCGTTCTCAATATTCAGGATTTCAATGCCTTCAGGATCAAACCACGTACTATTTTATTAAGCATTTCATGCATTGGATCATTCATCCTAGCATCAACATCCATATTAATTGCATCCATATTTTTAAAATGAACATATTCTTCTCCATGACAATTCCAACTCTTATAATTTTTCAGAAATCCATTAAAGAATAGGTTCTCTCTCACAGTATCTCATGTGACTTGATATCAGTTAACACATTTTCTACATGTACAACTAATATAGTCACTTTCAAATCCTCTCGTGAAGTCAATAAACTGCATAATTCCCTTGAAATATTCTCTAGACGTTCGATTTGGAAGATCAATCCAACTCTTATCCATAATAAGATCCTTATAAAAAACATTTACACAAGACTTATTACATTTGCATTTTTCATATCAAATATATTTAAAATAAATACTAATTAATTGTTTGTGAACCATTTATAAAATAATAATGTAAGTGAAAGCCCATCTCATACCTTATTGCGCTACAAACCTGGAAGGGAGGGGAGTCGAAGGCAGTGTTGCGAGGGAGAGGAGAGGTAGCGGAGGGGAGCCGGAGCTGGAGATGGTGCGACGAGGGAGGGGACGGGCGGCGGTGACGACGAGGAGCTGGAGGAGAGGAGGTGGTGAGGTGGCGATGGTGCAGCGAGGGTGGGACGACGAGGGAGGGGACCAAGGACAGGGGGAGCCGGAGTGGACGAGAAACAACGGCGAGGGGACGAGTGGCGGCCGTGCAAGGAGGGAGGGGACTGGGCGGTGGCAATGCGGCAAGGGAGAGGATGGTGAGGGAGGGACGAGCGGTGGTGGTGCGGTGAGGGAGGGGACAGAGATGGAGGGGACGAGGTTTGGCGGGGTGCGGGGGCGGGGGTGTCAGGGGTGTATGGGGGAGGGAAGAGGGGTCGAAGGGCGGAGGCCAGAGGGAAAAGGGGTCGGAGGTCGGAGGGGCTGGAGGCCGGAGGTGGGTGGTAGGAGGCCAAAGGGAAGAGGGAGGCTGGAGGGCGGCCGAAGGGCTGCCGGAGGGTTGCCGGAGGGCTGCCGGAGGCGGGTGGCGGGAGGCCCAAGGGTAGAGGGAGGCCTGAGGGCGGTCGAAGGGGGGAGGAAGGCCAAAGGAGTGGAGGGCAGGGAGGACGGAGGGTAGACGATGGAGGGTGGAGGCCGACAGGGAGACGGGGGATGGCGGCGAGGGAGGGCGCGCGGCGACGGGGCAGGGCACGCGACAACGAGGCGGGGGGGGGGGCAAGGGGGGAGCACGATAACGGGGGAGGGCACGCGGCAAGGCGAGGGAGGAGGGTTCGGGGAGGGGGGGCGAAGCCGCGAGGTGAGAGGAGGGAGAGGAGGGTTCAGGGGGGTGGCGAAGCCCGTCTTTTTTTGGGGAAAACCTAGCGATCGCCCTCTAAAGCCCAATTCTCTAGTAGTGTCATGAGTTACCCAGTATCATACCTGATCAGGAAGTCAAGTTCACAATTTAATTAGTTTCTGATGCTAAGACAATTTAAAACCCCCCATATTGAATAGTTCAAATGGAATTTTTAGAATTGAAAAATCAGTTGTAGGAGTTTCTTGATACATGCTTAATTCATCCTAGCACTTCACCATGGGGTGCTCCTTTTTTTTGTTAAAAATAAAGATGGTTCCATGATACTTTCCGTTGATTATAGAGTTTTGAATAACATCACTCTTAAAAACAAGTATCATTTGCCTCATATCGATGACTTGTTTGATTATCTCTTGGGAGCTCAGTATTTTTCCAAGATTGAATTGAGATTCGGATACTATCAGCAGAAGGTGAAGGAGAATGACATCCCAAAAAAAGATTTTTGTACTAGATATGGGCATTATGAATTTTTTGTTATGCCATTTGGGTTAACTAATTCACCGGCTATATTCATGGATATTATAAATATAATATTTCATTAGTTCTTGGAAAATTTTGTGGTTGTGTTTATTGATGAAATTATGGTATTTTCTAAGAGTAAGGATGAACATAAAAAATATCCAAGGGTTTTTTTTACAAACCTTAAAGGAAAATAATTTGTATGGAAAATTCAGAAAGTGTGATTTTTGGTTGCAACAAATTTCTTTTCTTGGTCACATTGTAAATAAGGATAGAATAATAGTTGATCCTGCTAAAAAAAGTGGTTGATGAATGGCCAATATCCACAAATGTTACAAAGATTCACAGTTTTATTGGATTAATAGGTAATTACTAATGGTTTGTAAAAAACTTTGCACAGTTATCTAGCCCTCTAACTAAGTTAAAGAGAAAATGGGTTAAATTTATTTGGATAGAAGAATGTGTTGTTTTTTTCTATAATTCAAGAAGAGATTGGTGAATGATCCAGTTTGGGCCTTGCCTTTTGGAAATGGTGAGTTTATCATCTACAACGATGCTTCATTGAAATGAATTGGTTATGTTCTGGGGCATAATGAATAGGTAATTTCTTATGATTCAAAAAATCTAAAACCTCACGAGTTAAATTATCCCACACATGATTTAGAATTTTTAGCTGTGGTTTTTTCTTTGAAAATTCAGAGGCATCATTTATACGGAGCCAAATGTCAAATATATACTGACCATAAAAGTTCAAAGTATATATTCAATCAGAAGGAATTAAACATGAGGTAGAGAAATGTCTTGAAATGATAAAGGATTGTGATTTCATGATCAATTACCATCTTGGAAAATAAAAAAAGTGGGGGATTCCTTGAGTCAAAAACACATTGCATCATTAACCGTGTTACGTTTGGAACATGATACCTTGATTAATGATTTGATGAATTTTGTCTTAGAAGTTGTTGGTGCCGGAAAAACCTCTCTTTTATTTTTTGTTTTAGTGTAGTCATCATTATCAGAGAAAATTAAGCAAGTGCAGAAGGAAGACCATGAGCCACTGAAAATGGTAGAAATGGTTAAAATGGGTAAGTTTCCAGAATTTAACCTTGATAAAGATTGTGTTTTAAGATTTGGTAAAAGATTGTGTGTGCCTTGTACTTCCCAGTTGAAGAAATAATTGTTGTGTAGAGCTCATATTACTCCATTATTAGTTCATCCTTATAGTACTAAGATGTACAAAGACTTTCATGAGTATTACTGGTGGGATGGAATGAAAAGGGATATTGTAGATTTTACCATGAATTGTTTGAAATGTCAATAGGTTAAAGTAGATCAGAATTTACCTAAGGGGATGCTTAAACCTTTTATGGTTCTAGAGTGGAAAGGGGAGAATATACCCCTGTGATTCCTGGTGGGAAAACTAAATACTTATCGAGGTAACAATGAAATTTGGGTTATTGTTAACCGGCTGAAAGAATCCACAAATTTTCTTTCTATTCAAGATACAATGTCTTTGGATCTGGTTTCTCGACTATACCTCAAAGAGATTCTTAGGTTACATGGATTTAATCTTTCCCTTGTATCTGATCAGGGTCCTAGGTTCACTTATAACTTTTGGATGGGGCTTCAGAATTCATTGGGCATAGAATTAAATTTCAATACATCTTTTCACCCTCAATCAGAGGGATAGTCAGAATAAACAATTATGAAGGATGATATGCTTTGAGCTTGTTCAATGGACTACCATGGATGTTGGGACCAACATGTTTCTTTAGTTGAGTTCTCTTATAATAATAGTTTTCATTCCAGTATACAAATGACACCTTTTGAGGAATTGTATGGGAAGCGGTGTCAAATTCCATCGTTTAGGGATGAATTAGTGGAAAGGAAAATGATGGGACCAGAATTAGTAGAGGAAGTGGATAAGAAAGTAAAGATGATCTAGAAACACATCATTACATCCTAGAGGAGGCAGAAAACTTATACAGACCACAAGAGGAAAGAATTTTCTTTTGAGGTAGGTGATCATGTTTTTCTTAGAATCTCACCATGGAAAAGTGTCATGCGTTTTGTTAAGAAAGGAAAGCTAATTCCATGGTTCATTAGACCTTATAAAATTCTGGAGAAAGTTTTACCAGTCACAAACCAAGTAGCTTTTCCTCCGAATTTATCTCAGGTACACAATGTTTTTAATGTTTTGATATTGATAAAATATGTTCCATATTCATATCATGTCTTGATCCCAGAATTAGATCATCTGAAAGGGAACCTTTCTTATAAAGAGAAACCAATTCAGATTCTTGATTGATGGGAAAAAATATTATAGAATAAGTTAATCCACTAGGTAAAGGTTTTGTGGAGAAACCACATGGTTTGAGAAGCAAAATGGGAGTCTGAAAATGCTATTAGTTAAAGATACCTTCACTTTTTTAATAAGTAAATAAAATTGCGAGGCCAAAATTTCCGAAAGATGTGGATAATGTAATACCCAAAGGTTTTAAAAATAAATTGAAATGCATGAATTTTTTTTTAAGTAAATATTTATAACTATCCTTTAAAAATAAATTTTCTACTTATGTGTTTTGATTTTCGAAAAACAGTGATATACAATAGTGTTCAGTAAGTTATTTAGAGTCTGATGGAACCAGCATAATTTTTGGTGAATAGTAACAAACCCTTATGAATAGTAATATGAATATTAATATGACCCTAATGAATAGTAAATTTTATTATTATTTTATTTTCTTATGGATTTAAAATAATAACATCTTGGTTAATTTGTCAATGTGATATAAAAGCAGTTATAGAATTAAAATTAGTAATCTTCGAATTAAGTATGATTTTATTTAAAAATTAAATTAATAATATTTAGAAAATTATTTTCATAAAATAGATTAAAATTTTAAATTCTACACATTGAAAAATGGTTAGGGTGGATTTTTTGGATTTTTCTGAAATTCTTGAATTTTTATGAATAGTGAAATACAGTAAAATACTGTATATTCAAATTATCAGTTAAATAAACTATTTATGAAATCATATGTGATGTAAGACCACTTTGTTTGAACTCACATTCCATTATTACTATTTTATGTAACATTAATTAATACTACTCATAGTCTTGAGCAAAAATATTATAATAATGATTAAAATAATGTAAAATACCTCCTCTCCTCCACTATAAATATCACCCTCATTACCCACTTCCTCCCACACCTATCAAGACTTGAGCCTTACCTAAGTCCATCCCAATACTCTTACCAAGTATATTCCCCACATCCTAGATCTTCTGGTCTCACCAATAGGCCAAAACCAAATGCCTTAAGAGGAATCTCAAGGAGAAGAGATCAAGAGGTAAACATCCTCTTTTGTTTTCTTTTTTATTTTCATTTTATTATTCTATTATTCTTACTTACTCACCTCCCCTTATAAAAGAAGCATGAATGATCCAGTATATTACATATTATGGATTTATTCATGTTTTTGGAAGACTCACCATTATTCTTCTTCTCATCTCCCACTTATTCAATAAGTTAAAATACTGTCTGTGATGTTTCGATTTACTAACATCGTGGAATGAGTGATTTTAATTTGTTTCAATTCATTAAATACTGGTCATGAAACCATTTTTATGGTTGAACCAGAATATAATTTATGTATTATATCTTATATAAGGTTCTATAATCACTTGTACACATGTTATTAATTTATAAAACAAAATGAGTTCATTATGATCAAAGAATCGCCAAAATGACCTAAACAAAAATCAATAATGTTATAACTTATGAATCATCCTCATGTAAGAATTAAAAATGATAAATAGTATATTTTATGGTACTGGAAATATATAAATAACTTTTCATTCCAATTCCATAGTTTCACTTAATATCAACAAGAATATCCATCATGAACCGATAATGGAAATCATGTAAAGAATGCACCCAAAAACAATGCAAGGAACAAAATACTAATAATTAACATGAGAAATTATGTAATGAAATTATCATATAAGGTATTATAAATATGGATATGTTTCTTTAAGATATTAATAAAATTATTTTAACCATTATACAGGTGGTTTAAACAAGTTTTAAGTAAGAAAAACCTGAGGTGAGGTAATTCTTAACCCAATTTCCATTCTTTGGGTTAACGTTCTAGTTCATTATTTATGTGGAATTAAAATTGTTTGTGAGATTAATTTTGTTTATATTGTGTTTAATTATGTATATTTTTAGTGTTTATACATATTCCATCCACTATATTAAGTCTCACCTCAATTATATGATATTTTAAAGGGACTTTTCTTTTAGAAATCCTCTTTTAAAATTCTGTTTTAGAACATTTCAAAACAACGTTTTTATGGATTTATTCATATTGTATGATTATGTTTTATTTCTTGGGAATTGTTTATGATTAAGGGTGGGACCTATATTTCCCTCTAATTCATTGGGTATTTGTAAGTTGGAGAATGACCATATGGTTACTCCAAGTGTAACTTCAATGGTTACACAAATTATAAGGTAGCCATGAGGGTTACATATTATAAGGTAGCCAGAGGGTTACAAGATTATGTAAGTAATTCCCAAGATAAATTTATGGTTCTATTTATGTTCTTATGTTTTTTTGAACCTTGTGGATATCTCATGTTTCAAAAATTAAGTATATTTGGTTGACAAGTGTGTCTTTTGATAATGATTTCAAACATTGAAAGTGTTCATGGACTATTGTGTTCTTTCCTTCTTTTTATATCCCTTACTATGCTTTTTGTGATCATCCCATGTTTTTAAATTATTTTCATAGGTTATAAGTATGTGTAATAAAAATAAGGAATCCATGTAATATTTTAATAATTATAAAAGAAATCATGTTTTATTTGAAAAAAAATTATATTTTGGAAGAAATAAATATTTTTTTTATAGTATCCACTCTGTATTAATGTGTATTGTTATGAATTTATTACGTACCAATTATCTAACACTATAAACTTGAAAATATCCTCAATGTGAAAGGAAGTGATTTGTTGACTAAAATCAAGATTATTTAATGCAATAAGGCCATGTCCTTATAGTAGGTAAACCATGTTTGAGGTAAATACCAAGTATCTCGTGAATGGGTAATTATTGTTCTATATTTTTATAATTATAATTGATAGAATTTCTACATTGTGGGATTCAAATGAATTTTTATCTTTGATATTTATTATGTATATTTTTCCTTGGCCATGTATAGTAAGGATAATTGTTACATACATCATTATAGGCCCCAATAATTCATATTCCATGCATATTCAATTCCATATAGGTGTATTTTACTACTTAAATTTTCTCTGTTTCCTGTGATTGTTGAGTGAGACATGGTTTTTATATATATCCCTATTCTACAATCATATTTTACTAGGAAATAAAATTAGTTTTTGAAAATGTTATAACCAATCTAAATAGTGTTTTACCGTATATATTTATGGTGGAATATTAAATAAACATTGACAACCCTTATAATCCATATACCCCAGGTTACATGAGTTGTGTTTTGGCTGCGATCACATCATCACCTATTTAAATTATATGGTGTATAGTAACTTATGATTTGTAAAGGTTAATTCAATGATTCAATCCATTTTTTATCTAATATATTCTTAAATCAAATGTAGAGAGGGCTAATTTGAATTAAATGGGTGTTGATATTAGTTATAAAGTGTATGGACCTTTATTAACTGGGAATGGCGGTCCATTTAATTGAACCTTTTTATATGTATATAAGGACATTGAAACATAAAATTTAAATTCTGAACAATAAATAAAATGGTTTTCATAAAATTGATAGGCTACCTGTAATTTAGAGAGTTTTTTCCTTCTTAAATTGAAATTGACCCTTCCATATGTTGGAACCCCAGTAAATTAATCTGGAATAGTTACCAATTCTATGTGGGTATTTGGGGATAGTATGTCATGGGTGGTGATCCATTTTCCTTATTATTTTAAATCACTAGTGATTCTATGTACTTCAAATCCTATTCTGAGGAATTATCCTGGAATTTATAGAGATATGTCACCATGACATCCTTGAGTCATGCACTTGGAGGGTGGTGATGACCATGCTCCAGAGATGGTGGTCCCTAATTCTCCAGTCTTACAACAAGGAGTTCCACTTGTGGAACCACCCACTATTATTGAATGGGGAACTGATGCTCAACTTTGAGATGGCCTTCTATGTTTGATGAAATATATTTAGGGTGCTCCATGGCCAACACCAATGATGGATTATATGAATCATGAGTTCCTGTAGTAAAAACCTCCCATATTTTTAGGGGAAGATATTCATCAGGTTGTTGAGTATTTTCTAGAGGTAATCATATATATCCTTGAGCATCTAGAGACTCTTCCAAAGAAGTGGGTAAATCTCGCCACTGACATGCTATGTGATTTCACCAAGCACTGGTGGGTTGTGATTACTCAAGATGGTTATCATCAAGTCATGGTCTGGGTGGACATATAGACTATATTATAAGACTAATTTTTTCCCTCATACACTGAGAGTTAACCAAGCTAGATATTTGATGCACCTGGAGCAGGGTGCTATTTCCTTCATTGACTATTCAAGGCATTTCACTTAGTTGCAGTGCTTTGTACCACTTCTATCCATTGAAGATCTATCATGAGAGAGACATTTCAAGGTTGGGATCAAGAATGTCATATACTCATAGCTGAATGTCTTTCACCTATATACCTTTTCTAATATTGTTAATCAGGATCTTATCACAGAGTAATGTTTGAGAGAGTTTGATATTACTGGGAATATAGTTTAGGTTCTGAGATAGGTTAGTAGTTCTTTCGGTATAAGGAAGGTTATCCTTGAGGTTTCTCATCAAAGTAGTGGTGGGTAGAGTTTCTATGATGGAATATCTTTTATATTCAATTTGTGTGGAAGTAAGAAAATCTGATGACTTAGTGTGATAGAGACTAGATTTAGTGTCCTTCTTGCAGCTGTATGGGGAATCTTCAGAGATTCTACTAGACCTTTCCACCTACTTCAAGTGGAATAGGATGAACAACAGATCCACCTTCAAGGGTGGGATCAGTTATTCCATGTCAGCATTGAATCTATAATTGAACCAACCGAATAGGATGTAGAGTTCCTAGCCATGGTATCTATACTTCTATTTATCAGTGCCAGTAAAGCGAACCAACTTAGGGTTTTCCAACTCTAGCGTAAGGCCATATATCAGGTCAATTGAATTCCTTAGACAATACCAAAGGATAATATTGTAGGACTATTTATATTTTGATGTACCATTCTAGTATCCTCTACAATTGTATATTCTTTATTCAATATATTGGACTATTACTCTTTTATCTCTTTATTTATTATGAAAATTCTTAGGGTGTAAATTCAGTTCTTCTAGAGGGTGATAACACAGGACACACTATTGGGTGTGTGGTCAGAGGGTATACACCAATGCCAGGACAATTATCTTTTGGAAGGTGTTTCCTCTAGAAATGTGGATGACCTCACTGGTTTAAGGTTCAAACATTCCAAACGGTTTCTAACAGGTTTGTTCGTAGAACTGGAAACATCCAATGATTCTATATCCATTTGGACCTACTTTCCAAAGGTAGGTGCTCATTAGTTGTGAACCGATGAGGCTTAAGAATTTTCATTGGTTGAGAGGATGGGATATCATACTTATCACACCTTTTTTAGGGGAATTATTATCTACTCCGGGACTCTATTTATAGATTTGAGTTATTTTCATGAATCCTTATTAAATTACCAAGTATGAAAATGAGCTTTCCTTTAGATCTGACAATCAATGATTTAGTATGTAGTAGATTTAGAGTATATTTTATATGTATTCGATGTTCTTCATCGATAGAGAATCATCTGCATTTGTTAGATATTCTTAGTTAATGGTATCCTTCAACACATTATATAGAAATATCTTGGCCATTATGATAACCATACTGGTTTTAAATCCACTCAGCGTGGCACTTGAAGTTTATTTTCATTCATAAGGACATAGATTATTTTAGAGTTGGGATCGTACCCACAGATGGGTTACCTAAGTATCCTTGTTTAGAAAAGTAATCAGAACCCACATCGTTCGAGTAAAGAAGTATGAGGTTTATGTATGATTGATGGCTCAAAGAAAGATGTCATAATTACTTTTACGCTCTAAGCTCACGTGAGTCATGATCAGTGTGAGAAACAAGAGGTATTGGTAAAAACTAACGATTGTGCCATGAAATATGCAATCATAAAAAATGATGTGGGGCTTATGTATGCATGACTACCCAAGATATAGGAGGATTGGGATTTACTTCAGGGAAGAAAGCCAGGCATAAGGTCTATAAAGGTATATGTTCTTTATTGAGATTTGGATACTAAACTTAGGACATAATCCTGAGAAGGATGCCCAAATCAAAAGTAAAATAAGACTGAATAAGAAAATAAATGAGTGGGAATTATTCTTGAGAAGGAGGCCCAGGTAAAAGGGACTTTAGAACTGGGGCTTACTCCCGAAAAGGAGGCCCAGTTTAAGGGGAATTGAGAACTGGGGCTTACTCCTAAAAAGGAGGCCCAGGTTAAGGGGACTTGAGAACTGGGGATTACTCCTAAAAAGGAGGCCCAGGTTAAGGGAATTTGGAATTTGGGGCTTACTCGTAAGGAGGATGCCCAGATTTGGGAACTTGTGACTGGGTATTAATACTGAAAATGAGGCCTAATGTTTAAGGAGATTTAGGACTTGGGGCTTATTCCTAAGGAGGGTTCCTAGATTAAATATATTGGATTTGGGCTTACCCCTAAAAAGGAGGCCCAGGTTAAGAGAACTTAGACTGGGGCTTACTTATGAAAAGAAGGCCCAGGTTAAGAGAACTTGAACTGGGGCTTACTCCAGAAAAGAAGGCCCAGGTTAAAGATCTTATCATCTTAAAGGATGATGTTTAATGAATGAAATCTCTCACCTTAGTGACATTAAGATATGTAAATCACTAGGTTTTGAGAGATGTTCTACAGAATTCCTTTTAGATAAGGAATCCAACCAAGGAATCATGCCATAAATGGCTTTGAAGAGGATTTAGAAGACTAAATACTAAAGAGGAGATGTATATTTGAAAAAAAGAGATGAATGGATAAAAGGGACACCCAAAATGAGGTAGGCATGCAAGTCTTGTTTGGGCGCGCAGGTCCTGGTCGCACAGGTATACCTGCGCGATACATGTGTACTTGCGCGCCGGTCAACCCATAGGGAATACTTGGGCAAGACATGGCTTAAGCCCTTAGTATTATCCCTAAAGGCTTATAAAAGGGTGCCACATAGGTTCTGTTGAAGGTATAAGGCGGCGCACAAGTGTGACCATTTCCCACAAGGGCTGGACACTTAGGCGCACTGGTGTTGATGAATTTCAACACTTAGGCCTTGTTTCCTCTCTTTAGATCTTCCATTCTAGGTAAGAAATTACCTTAGAAGTGTTTAGAAGACTTAAAGAAAGACTAGGGCACCAAGAGCTGAAATCTGAGTTTCTGGATTTTTCGTCCTTGAAATGGGGGGCCCACAAGGGGTATTTATAAGCTACTGAAGACCCTAGGTGAAAATCAAATAGGGTGTGCAGGTCACCTGTGCGCCCAAAATGTGGTGCGTAGGTATACCTGCATGACCATCAAGGAACTTGCACGGCCCGTGCTCAAAGAAATCACTGTTCACGCCTTTGTTGATTTTTGATGTTTCTTCAAAGGATGAATCACTTTGTGTTAAGGTATTCCCCTTTTTCTGTCATTAGACTCTGTGACGGAAAGGAGCGTAAAAAAAAAGTCCCCCCTCATATTTGGATCCGAAAGGAAGGAGGATGTGACTCTGAGGTAAAGAAGAAAACCATGGAATTGCGGCGCATAGGTTTTGAGCGGGTAGATAAAGGCGCATCGGTGAGAGGCGCACAGGCTTCGGCGCGCAGGTGTGCGGCCTGTCCTATAAATATGCACCTCATTCTCGCACAAAGTACCCGACTTTGAATGCTTCTGAGCTCTCGCTGTGCAGGTTTCTCTCATCGCACTTGTTACTAATTTTTCGTGGTTTCATTGCTTCTATTCGTGTCATGCTGATGCAGAGGTATTTTGATATGCGTGGTGATACCTGTGCTCCAAAAACTTCATGACATAGTTACACTTGCACGCCAACATTGGACCTGCGCACCTTAATACCTTAGCCATTTTTTTCACTTTTCTTCAAAAATTTTATAAAAAATCAACTCACTTAAGAGTTAATTATTTGACCTTTGTGTATATTCAATGGCTCCTAGAATAATTGGAACAGATGATGAACTAGCTAGCAAGCGAATTGATGACATGATGGGCATTGTTGTCCATGATTAATATGATATTTGCAACAATACTCTTCCAGATTTGGCTAAGTACTTGAAGAAGTATCATCTTAACTTTCCACAGAGCATCTACTTGCCTCTGTATGGGAATGGTCATCTGCAAGACATCAATATTCCAGAGGAAAATAATTATCTCCCACATTCTTGGTTTCAGAATTACACCAATTTTGCTTTAGCAAATATCTCAAGTGGAGGAGCATTTTTTTATATTGGAACATTGGAGAAGGCATACATAATGCATCATAGCCCTTGTGCCTCAGATATGAAACCTCACAATCCCAAGCTGCAACCACATTGTTATCCTTCAATCTTCCAAAATTCTCAAATGGATCATTCCAAAGGCTGGAAGAAGAGTTGGGACTTTCGTACTGGAGGAGGTGTGAAGACAACTTTATTGTGGGCATATTGGGTGTGAAAAAACTGTGCATAGTTTGTCGAGTATTTTAAAGGAATTGCAATATAAGAAGCCGCCTGGGCTGGGCAGACATATGTCTACAGGAATGATGAGTTTCTGCAGGAGCTAATCAGCCGCTAGAGCCAAAAACCAATTCTTTCCATCTGACTCATGGAGAAGTAGGCATCAGTTTGTTCGATGTCTACAAGATCTCGGGGGCTCCAATTCTAGGTAACATGTATGATGAATTTATCCCTTCCAATGCGACTTGGAATAAGTCCAAAAAGACTCCGTCTTTGGCTTGGGAATTATTGGAAATCTTCTACAAGATCAAGAATTCCAAGACCTCAAAAACTCATTCCAGAAAGGATATTCATCCAGAGGAGTGGATGGATATGTTTCTTACATGGAAGGAGGGGGAATGTCCCAGTTGTACTCGTCCTACTATTTTCCCCAGAATAGAGAAGAGGGGTGTTTTTGGCACATTCTGGCCGACTCTAGAAGCAGGAGAATTTGGTAAGTGGGGGTACGAAGTGGATCAGAGAATCCAAAAAAAGACCCGCCTAGCGGGCTTCTAAGCCTTGTGTCTTAGTGTTTATCTTCTTCTAGTCAGGGATTCGAAGGGTGGCATCAGGACAGGGACCTTCGTTGTGGCATCCAAGTTGGCTGAGAAGAAAATGGTTGGGTTGGTCACCCCCATTTTGGAGAAGATTCATAGGAGATTACTCTATGTCTTTATGGGTAAGTCTCCTTTGAGAATAGTGGGACCATTCCAAGTTTTGTGTGGATGGATCACCACTCATTTCAGGACTCGTGATGTACATAATGGAGTACAGGTTCCTGGAAGTTCTTTCAGGCCATTAGTGTAGGCATTTTCTGGAGTTTCTCCGTTAGCTCTCAACATCTATGTTATGAAGGTGAGGCTGATCATGTACAAAGAATTCAATTTCTTTCCTTATGGAAACCCTCCAACCAGGCGGTTTGTTGATGATGGAATAGCCGACTTGGAACTGAGGTCATACATGCTGGCTTGCAGAGATGGTGTACTGGGCACTAGTATTGACGGAGAGATTATAAGCGAGGCCTATTCTCCATATATATTTGAACGCTAATTCAAGTGTCTGCAGCAGACTGTTGTATCCCCTCCTATGCATGTTAGGTCAGAGCAGAATCTGATGGTTTCCCGACAACTATGGTTGCTGACATCTATGGAGAAGACCGTGGTAGTGTTTGATCTACCAGTTGATAAAGCAGCGAGTAACTTGACGACATGGTATGCCGAGAACTGGATAGCATCATACCCTGAAGGGGTTTTGAATCATCTGGTTTATCAGGTAGGGAAAAAGAAAAGAACTGTGGAGAAAGAAACCCCTCATCTGGAAGGTGACGCTTCTCCACCTGGAGCTGATTCACCAAGTTATTCACTTAAGGGTGACTCGCCGGATTCCCAAGATGGGGATGATGAGGCACAACATGCGACAAAGTAGCCTCATGCTAGATATAATCCTCCTGCCTGAATCAAGAGACCAACTCCATCGACTCCTAGTGAGTTACTTCATTGAGTAAATTTAATCACCATTACATTATAGAGAAACAAGTCTTATTTCCTTATCCTTTATCTATAGTTACAGGAGCTGGGAAGAAGCTGAAGTATAATATTGTAGGACCCTCCTCGCAGCCTTCTGGTACACATGCTGAATATCTACCACCAGAGGCTGTCCAGACGTGGCATAGTTTATATTGTGATGCTGAAACTGTATGGATAGATCTATGTGAGGAACTACATATCCCTGGAATAGGGAATCTTCATGCCTCCACCGATATCTGTTTCGAGGATACCTCCTACGAAGTGTGGGATTACATTAGAGAGCTAGAGATGCTCATATATGCCACCGATGATTCCATTCCTGTCACCAAGCGGGTGAAGGGAATGATAAATTGTGGCACCACTGAGGGTACTGGTGGTTCCAGAGATGAGGAGTGGCATGATTACGTGGCTCCTGAAGATGTAGGTTTCTTTCTTTATTTGCTTTGTAACTTGATTCCAGTTAAAGATTTGTTACTCAAGGAAATTACTTTCTTCATCCTGTAGCTTTAAAAGAAAGGAACTACTAAGATTCCTTCACCATTTTATAGCCCTGGTGGTACTGCCATCGGGGCTAATAAATTTACTCATGAGCAGGGAAAGATATCTCCAGGCTAGCATGCCATGGAGGAGGAGTTAGACATGGCTTTTCATTCTCCAATTCCTGTATTTGGAGATGATGATGTCAACACTCCTAAGAATCCAAAGAAGAAAAGGCATCGAAGGAAGAAGTCCAAAACTAAACGTTTCATCAGTAGTGGTAAGTCCTTCAGATATTCATGAGTCTTAACCCATGAAAAGATTGTTCATACTTTTTGGGATTGCAGGGGCTTCTTCAATTTCCCCTTTGAGGGAGAGGATTGACCCTCCTTTGAGGACGACAGAGGGTACTGGTGAAGAGTCTCAAGTTAATGCTGGCTTGGCTGCTCCTGAAGAGGATCCATCATATGTTCCCAGTACCACTCTTGTTTCTGTAGCTACAAGGAGAGAAGATCCTGCTTCTAGTAAATTAACAATGCTTCATAAGGTGTTGAATGAAAACATAAACTGACTTCCATTCTGTGATACTTTAGGTTCAACCCCTGTACCGGAACATTTAGTGGCCAATGCAACTAACACCACAATTTTATCTGAAGATGTTGTCCGGGGACAGAGGTCGCAGCATGAAGGTCACCAAGAAGACGTATCTAATTCTCCCACTGGTGAGACTAACTAAGAATCTGAGATAACATTGGATGAAATGATTGAAATTGGCGCATCTTTTGAAGATTTTTTAGATCATGTTAAATTACCATGTAATTTAGAAGATTTTGGACGTGAGTTTTATCCTTCATCCTGTTAAAATAACTTATTACATCTCTAACCATGATTGGTTCAAATGTGCAGTTCCATTTGAAAAAGCTTCCGAACTGCCAATGCCTGAAGGGGGTACAAACAACCCTATTATTGCAGAGACACTGGCTCAAGTGGAGCTGAACCCAGTAGAGCTTCCTCAAACTCGTCCCGAAGATCCTATTGAAGATAGGAAAGATGGGGAGGATCTTTCTCATGCTGTTGATCTACCATTGGGTAAGAGATAACAATATTTGTGGCTATACATAAATTACAAGACAACTTAATCAACTTTTGTCATCCCTTGAAACTAACCAAAAACTTTTGATTGACTATGCAGGGCCATCAATTTCAGTGGCTAGATCTAGAGGTGAAGCCTCAGCTTCCACCCCAACGGGAATAGAAAGTGGAATAACAAGGGTCAGGGGGGAAGGAGCAGAACAAGGCACTTCTCTAAGTGCATTAATCTCGGATTATATTTCCCCCTATGACAGTGATGTTGAGTCAGACCCGGAAGTACAAAAGGCGCTCCAATTTTCACAATGCAAGGTATGGAAGAACATATGGAAGATCATATTTGAAGTGCCTCTTGAGGAGTTGTATTCATAGATCCCATGACTTTTATCCCTATTCTTCATGTTGGGACTTGGGGGATTTGGATATCAAGAGATCCATGTCGCGGTGAAACAAGTCATCTTAAGAAGGGAGAAGGAGCAGAGGTACCGTCAAGACTGGACTAGAGTAAGGTTGTCAGCCAATATCAGTGAATTTGAGGTTGTGGTTTCCCGAGATGAGGATGATCATGCTGCCAAGTTGAAGGAGTTAAAACATAAGATCAAGGAGAAAGTTGTCCAGTAGAAGCACCTTCAACAACAGTTATATGTTGTTACTGGGGAACTTGACCAGTTGAACAATTTACTGGAAGGAGTTCAAACAAATGGTATAAAGTCCATTTTTGAAGCCAAGAAATCACTCCATCAACCTAAAAAGAGTGAAGCTGGTCGAGTGCATGAACTTTAAGTAGCTGCTGATGAAGCTCGGGATACCGTAAATCAAATGAAGACTTATGTTGATAGTATCTTGCAATCCCTGAAAAAAGAGAGAGAAGATACTCCAGTCTGTGGATGTCCTTCTAACTTTTGTGCATCAAATGAAAAACACTTTCATCTTCAATCATTTGTTCATGCCTTCTTTTTCTACTTGTTTTAAATTTTACCTAAGCCAATGGTCCTAGTAAGCATAGTTTGATTTTTTCTAGGATTATTATAAACAACCCTACAAACTTTGAATCTTTATGTTGCTCAATATTACATAATCATAAAAAATGTATGTTTAATGAGCTGATACTTGACTTTTATTCATATTTCCCTTGTCTTTTGTGGTCAGTTTAAAGTTATGCATGGCGGACATAAAACGGCTAATGTTTAAGGTCGAAATAGCTTTGACAGAATGGATTAAAATTGACTCAATTCTTTGATAATTTATCTGAAAACATATTACCATATTCAAGTATGGGGGAAAATATGTAAACTGTGACTTAAGAAATTTTGAATCTGAGGAATGATGTGAAAAAGGGTTAAAAGTAATTAGAAGTACTTCATAAGAATGAAGTTACCACTATTTAACAAACCTGTTAGGGGTTGAATTATGCAGGTCCGATTAAGGGCATTGGCTACATAGTCAAATAATAGAATCTTTTGGCTGATAGGTCTGTTATGTAGACTACTTATGCAAGGCCACCTAAGGGCACATGGTGCATGGTCAGGCAAAAGAACTCTCAGAAATTTTACTTTTATATTGCTAAAAAGCCTGTGGAAGTTTATGGAGATTAAAATTTTCCAAAGCATAGAGTTTGTTGTATGGAGAGAGGTACTTGAATATGGAGAGGATATTTCCGATCAAGATTGTCAAAGAATTGGATGAATGTCACTCCCATGAAGGCCTAACCCAAACATAGGGAAGGGAAATATAAACCATAGACTTGAATACTTTCAGATCATGAAAAAGAGTATGGGACAAATATGTTAAGGATGGCTATTTTTGCGGATCCCTACATATTGTCGTTAAGACAAATAATAACAAAAGAGGTTTTTCTCCCATGAATGAAGTTACCACTATTTAACAAACCCATTAGAGGGTTAAATTATGAAGGGCCACCTAAGGGCATTGGCTGCATAGTCAAATAATATCATCTTTTGGCTGAGAGGTCTGTTATGTAGACTATTTATACAAGACCGCCTAAGGGCACGTGCTGCATAGTCAAGAAAAAGAACTCTTAGGTGTCAAAAATTTTGTGACCAGAAGTCAAGAAAAAAAGATTATGGAGATCTGGAAGTATTTAAGGTTAGGAGTTTGAAACATAAAAATGGGCATTGTTAAATGCATGTAGAGATACACAGACCAATGCTAACCATAATCATGTTATGGCTAGATCCTTAATTGAGGTGTCAGACTTCACTACGTATCCCATAAGGATGGGAATCAAGCCATACATAGTTCTTGAAATACATTTTAATTTCATGTGGGACGAGAGTGTAGAAGATCATAGTTTAGGGTCATAGAGCTCAGACCATTATAAGGAGTACACAGTGTGTTTTATAAACTTGATGTGAATGAAGACCAGGGTTTCCATACCACATTCATGTTTTCACAGGGGGATTTTCAGCCAAAGGAATGAAAGCGGAATTTGGGGTTAGGCCCAAAGACTTGGGGCTAGATTCGAGGAATGCTTGAACGTTCCTACGTACCCCATAAGGATGTGAATCAAGCCGCACATAGTTCTTGAAATACCCTCTTTATAGATTTGGTTTGTACAAGTGAAGGGTGAAAGGGGAATTTAGTGCAATGATGGTTTGACCCAAGATAAAAGGTTCTGGCATTTCCTTGTATTCACGTAGTCTTTAGAATATAACATGATTGGATATCAATGTAAACAATGATTCCCTCTCAGGTGAGGGTGTCAAATAATGTTGTATTTTATTGTCATATGGGGAAAAAGTGCAAATAGTTTAACATCATATAGCAAGGACGATGGTGAACCAATGTAAAAAATATTGGTTCTGGGGGCAGTTTCATGAATCAACATCATATGAGATGAAGGTGAACCGATGTGAAGAGATTGATTTTGGGCTTGAACCTTAGGTGGTTGCCTACGTACCCAGCCTAGAAGGAAAGGATCAAAGTCCGCGTAGTTCGATTAAAGAAAGAATTGGTAATCAAGTTGTTCTTGAGGACAACGACCTTAAAAAATGGTGTCGGGACTTACACATGGTTAGTAGCCCAGATATGGTGTTATGGTTGAAGTTTACTCTAAGCTCACATGATTCATACTTGGTGTGAGAAACAAGAGGTAGCAACAACCTTAACGATGCACAGTTTAATGTCATGTTGGACGAAGAAGGGACTGTGTAGTTTAATGTCATTAAGTAAGGACTTAGGGGGGGACTATGCAGTTTAATGTCATATAGTAAGGACAATGGGGACATAGTTTAACATCATGTTGGACGTATTAGGGAATTTTTCACAGTTTAACGTCATGTGGGACAAATAGGTGCACAGTTTAACATCGTATATCAAGGAGTACATAGTTTAATGTCATGTTAGATGTTGGGGTGCTGTACAGTTTAGCGTCATGTAGCTAGGACTTAAGAGGGACAATACAGTTTAACGTCATGTTGGATGATGGTGCAAATAATTTAAGGTCATATGCATAGACCAGTGATTATACAGTTTAACGTCTTTCTGGACGTATTAGTATTTGTGTTACACAAAATAATTCTTCAGAAATCTAGCATTGGCTGGAGTAGTGATGAGTTATCCATCCATTGAGATTAAAGAATAAGCTCCATTGGAGTAGACCTTATGTATTGAGTAAGGTCCTTCCCATTTTGGCTCAATATTGGGATGTTTCTTTCCTGGTATCATTGGAGTTCTGAGAACCAATACCAATTCTCCCTGAATTAATGAATAAAGATGAACTTTTTTGTTGGAAGCTCGTGCTATTCGATTCTGATAGACTTCCAAGTGGTGTAGGGCACACAATATTTTTTCATCTAATCATTCCAATTCATCCAATCACTTTTGAGATTGTTCATATTTAGATGACTGATCACAAATGGATACTCTGAGCGAGGGTAATTGAAACTTAATGGGTAATACTGCTTCTGTTCCATATACCAATGAATATGGAGTTTATCTTTTTTCAGTGCGGGTGGTGGTCCGATAAGCCCATAAAGCATGAAAGAGTTTATCAGGCCATGATTTCTTATCTTTATACACCATCTTTTGCAGTATATTTGAAAGATTATTATTTAAGGCTTCTATTTGTCCATTGGCCACTGCATGATACCGAGATGAATGATTGGATTTGATGTTGCATTCTTAATAAAACTTCCTTACCTCAGATGAACAAAAGTTTATGCCATTGTCCGTCAATATGGTATGAGGGACACCAAATCTGGTAATGATGTTAGACTTGATGAAGCTAACAATGGTTTTAGAACTAACTTCTTTGAGGGGTATTGCCTCTTCCCATTTATAAAAGAAGTCAGTAGCATTAATAATATACTTAAACTGCTTAGATTTAGCTGAAGGATAAGGTCCCACTACATCCATTCCCCATGTGGCAAATGGCCACGAGTGTTTATCTGTATGAAGCAAATATGGGGGTTGATGAATGAAGTTGGCATATACTTGGAAAGAATGAAATTTCTTTGTGAAATCAACACAATCTTGTATCATTAAAGGCCAAAAGTATCCAAGCCTTCGAATTTGATCAGATAGCTTATGTCCAAACTGGTGGGCACCACAGACTCCTGCATGTACTTCTTTCATGACAGCCATTGTCTCTTCACCATCAATGCATCTGAAGAGAACTCCATCAAAACCTCTTTTGTATATAATTTTTCCTAGGTAATCAGGGCTATCATAAAGAGTAAAATTGACCACACGTCGTCGGATTTATTCTTTCCCAGCTCTATCAGGTGGAAGTGTTCCATTTTGAAGGTATTCCCTGATAGGTGTCATCCATCCTGTAGTATGACCATATGGTTCAGAAATGGGACTAATTTCATTGATTTCCTCTGTTCTGATTTGAACAGAAGGTGAAATTGTATGAAGGTGGGAAATACTAATGATTTTCTCATCCTGATTTGGATCTTCCAGAGTTGTAGCTATATTAGCCAATGCATCATCTTGGGCTTTTTGTGATCACGGGACATAAGAAAATGTCGGTTCCGAAGGAAATTTCACCATTAACTCTCTGACGTAATCATACAAAGGGATTAAATCTTCTTTTCTGATGGCATAATCCCCATTGACTTGTTTGATTACCAGGTCTGAGTTATCTTTCACTTTTAAGTGATTCACGTGTGCTTGAAGCGCCAACTCCAATCCAGCGATGAGAGCTTGATATTCTGCTTCATTATTTGTACCGCCTTCCCACAATAAGAAGGAATAAGGTAGCACTTCCTTTTCCAGGGAAATAAGAACAATTCTCAACACAACTTTGTTGAATTTATGATCTTCCATTTTCTTCCCTGTTGGACTTCTGGAAGCACCATCAAAGTACATTTCCCACATTTGAAGATTATCTTGAATAGAAAAGACTTCCTCATCAAGAAGTTCAATATCTAAATATGTATCTTCTACTGAAGGATGTTCAGCAAGGAAATCAGCCAGAGCTTGGCCCTTTATGGACTTTTGAGAAACATATTGGATATCAAATTACTACAAAATAACTTCCCACCTTGTTAGACGTCCTGTAAGCATTGGACAACTAAGGATGAATTTGAGCGGGTTATTGCGAGATACCAATTGGACCTAATGATGTTTTAGGTAGTGTCTCAATTTCTGAACCGCAAAGATTAATACTAGGTAGCACTTTTCAATACTTGAATATCAGGTTTCTACTTCAAGCATAGTCCTAATGAGATAATAAAGGTTGTTTTCATTCCCAGCATCATTCTTCGGAACAAGGAAGGCTCCCAATGATCGCTCTAAGGCTGTCACATAAAGAATAAGTGATCTTCCTTCAATGGGTGGCATTAATACCGGTGGACTCAAGAGATATTTCTTGAGAATATTGAATTCTTCTTGACATTATTCATTCTAAAGGTAAGTGACTCCCTTCTTCATTAATTTGGTGAAGGGTAAACTTTTGTCTGCCAAATTGGAGATGAAATGCAGAATATAGGCCAAGTGTCCTTGAAGTCCTCTCAATTATTTCAAATTACGAGGAGGTGAAATACCAAGGATTGAATTTGTCTTCTCAGGATTGACTTTGATACCACAATGGCATACAGCAAAGCCAAGAAATTTTCCTAAGGTTACCCCAAAATCACATTTCAAGGGGTTCATCTTCAAATTATGTTGTCGAAGTTTGTGGAATATGATTTCTAAATAAGGTAAATGATTAGAACGTTGTCTAGATTTAACCACAAAATCATCCACATAACATTCAACAAACTTCCCTAAAAAGGGTTTGAAGATATGATGCATGGAACACTGATATGCTGCTCCTGCATTCTTCAGGCCAAAGGCCATTACCTGATAGCAAAAAAAACACAGAGGGGCACTGAAGGCTATATATTATTCATCTTCTGGAGCCATTCAGATTTGATTATATCCAAAATATCCATCCATGAAGGAAAGTGCTTCATATCCATCTGTTTCATCAATTAAAAGTTCTGCAATTGGGACTGGAAAATCATCTTTGGGACAATGCCGATTAAGATATCTGAAATCAATGAAAACTCTAATTTGTCCATTCTTCTTTTTCACAGGGACAATATTACCCAACCATTTGGTATATTGAAATTCTCTGATGAATATAGATTTGATAATCTTATCCACTTTAGCTTCAATTTTGGAATCATAAGTTGGGAGTGTTCTTCTTGTAGCTTGTTTGAATCCTCGATGTTCTTCTAGAAAACCCAAACAATGAGTAGCAACATCAGGATCAAGCCCTGGTATTTATTTATAGTTTCAAGAAAATATATCTTTATTTTTCTTCAAAAATGAAATATACATTTCTTTCTCTTCAAGAGTCATGGCCGCACTAATTAAAGTGGGTCATGGATCTTTTTTTGTACCCAGATTTATTACTCTGAGTTCATCCATCGTGGTAGAGATACCCTCTTAAAAAGTGGTAGGAGAATCCTTGAGATCTTCCTCTTCTTCTTCAACATGTGTTACTTCTTCTATTTCTACTTGCATAGTAGATGATGAATCAAAATTTCCATGATCAGGAGAGATGTTAAAATTTGAACATCTTGAAGAAGAGGCTTCCATTTCTGACCCTATTGATGATGAAGGGTCTTCCTTGGGTAATAAACAGGAGATGATGGATTGAGAATTGACATCATCATTCACCTTTAAAATTTATATAACTTCTTATGTCCTGGTTGAAGAAGTATAGACTTGCTGGATTTCAGCTGATAAAATGAATACATCTCCATTAGAGCTTTCATCCTTGCTTGGTGAATCACCACTTTCTCCCATGTTGTCTAGCTTGATTGCCGTAATTGACATTATGGAAGTTTCCATAAGAGTACTTGGATTTGGGTCTATCCTATCAATTTGAATGATAGGCAACACATAATCTGTACTCACATGTGTGAATGGGTTTACTGGGATCTTTTCCAAACCATATGGAGCATTAAATTTGGTAACCTCCCTTGTTGTGGATTTCTCCTTACCCTCTATGTGATAAAATTCTGCCTCAATGTATTGATATTCACATGTTTTGAATGAGGCCTTATCACCATGAAATGTCCCAATTTGACCATTGAAATGATATTTGAGGCATTGATGGTATGATGAAGGGATAGCCGCATGTTGATGTAGCCAAGGTCTTCCAACCAAAATGTTGAAGGCAGTATCGTGATCAACAACCATGAAATATATCAATGCATGTAATTCTATAGGATTATTCTCAACATGGTATACTTCAGCTACAACAATTTCAGTTTCGAATTCTTGAGGACTTGAAAAAGTCTCGATGAGTGCCTCCCGAAGATCCTTTGATAGATTCAAGGCATACAGAATTGATAACTTGGCTGGTACTTGGTCCAAATGTTTCAATACATCTTATTTTTGATCCAAAGGTCTGTGTTTCCCAACAATAACATGTGGTTTTGCAGGTTCCTTAGATGTTGATGCTTTAAAAGTAGATGCATCTTGTATTGGGGTAGGAGTTGGAAATACTCCTAGCTTTGGAAGATTAGACCAAATAGGTTTATTTAATTTATGAGAGGAAGAAGGTGGAACCTCTAACCGATCTTCCAGAATAATTGTGCCCGGACTGAATCTACTATTGGTGGAAGAATTTTCTTGTTCTTGTTGAGCCCGCTGAAGGGCTCTTCCACGAGTTTCTACTTCATATACAGTTCTAGTAAGAGTAGGATTGGAATAGTGGATTCTGGAATATTTACGTCTTCCTCTGTATCCCAGACCTCTGGAACTCCCTCTAATTCCTCTGTTTGATATGGGAACTCAGGCTCATCAAAATCGAAACTATGACTGGAATAAGGATATGTTAAGTGAATCCTGTTAACTGAACCAAAGATCAACTCTTTATCTGATGAAGACCCTACCTGATTAGCCAGTTTAGGTTATGCCGTTTGGTGGGGTGGTGCCCGTGGCTTTGAATTAGATGGCATAAAATCTTCTAGAGTCAAAGAAAACTTGGTCTTTGACAGGATCTCATCTTCTTCTGATTATTACTCTTTCTTTGAATTATGTCCTTTCTTCAAGGATTTTCCCTCTGATGAAGAGGGTTTTGTTGTGGAATTCATAGCATAATACACAATTGGTTTCTTCAATTGCGTTTGAAAAATGGCATGAGTTTGGTTGATCATTTTATTGACCATCCAATCATCATATTTATGCGCATTTTTTCTTTTGACTTCTTACCACTCTCTTTCTTCCTCTGGATTAGTAGCAGTAACACATGCCACCTGAGCTGAAGAACCTTTCAGTTTTACCTGTCCCGAGTCCACCATCTTTTGTAGGAGGTCTTTGAAAACAAAACACTCCTAAATGGGATGCCCCAACATCTGATGAAATGGGAAATAGTTGGGATGGTCTTCATCTCCTTCCTTATTTGGATTTTGGGCCTTGGCAATTGAACCAAATTATTTTCCAGGGCCGAAATGAAGTAACCAGGAACTTGTTCATTTAGAAAAGAATAAACTTTGCTCTTTAGATCCTAAAATTGTTTCCATATTTGATCTCTTTGATCATCTTGACGAAATGCCCCCTATTGTTGATGTTCAAGAGGTAGATCACTTCGATAAGATGAAGGTTTTGAAGTAGAAGCAGGTATATGTGCTTGTTTAAGCGTAACTGCAGCAGTCACTGCTTTACCCATTCTCCTTCCTAGAGCTGATGGAATTACAAAAGTTTTATACTTAGTCTTCGTAAGAGAGTATTCAATTTACTGACCAATAGAAGCAAGTTCTTGAAACCCTCTTGTGTATTTCACATGGATCAATGGTGTGCGTAGTACACCATGTAGATTTTCCACACATATTGGCAACAACTCTTCTTGAGGGAGTGCTAAGATCAGGGAATATGTTAATCCCTTCTAGTGAGAAATGAAATCTGAAACCCTTTCATTATCCCTTTGCTTACAATTTTTAAGATAAAAAACTATTGTCTTTGGCAAAGTTGATCTGAATTGAAGAAGGAATCGTTGACGGAGATCCTCCCACCCGGTAATTGACCGGGATTGCAAGCTTGTATACCAGACAAAAGCAGGCCCTTGTAATGACTGTACAAAACACCTGAGCTTAACCACTTCTTGTTGCTGAGGGGTTCCCATCATAGGATTGCAACGAGAAACAAAATGTGTTAAGTGTTGCTCTGGGTCTCCAAAACCGTTAAAGATTAAGAATGTGGTACTTGCAAAATTTGATGGGGGAGGAATTGCATCAACCCATTCAGGGTAAGCTCTCTTTTTTGGTCGAATTTGTGCACTCTTTCCCTCTATAGCTTCCAACCGATCTGTTAATGACTCAATGGTAGTTACTAACTTTTGAGAAACATTCGGTTGAGCTTGGACCTGAGCAGGTGCAATATCTAGAGCTTGAACAGGTGTGGTGGCTGGTACTGCAACTGATAGTAGCACCACCGATTGTTGTTGTGCATAAACCATAGTAATAGACATGTGAGGGTGCACTGGTAAAGGAGGATACTCTTCATCCATCTCAGAAGCTACAACAAATTCCCTTAGCTGACTGAATCTAGCACACTTAGAAGGAAGACTACCTTGAAGTAGTTCTTCATTCAACCTCCTTAATTCCTTTATTTCTTCCTCCTCTTGTGCAAATATTTGCTCTAATGAGAGTGATTGGACTTCACCAGAGGAAGTGTGGAATGTAACCTGATTCTTTCCTTTCCCCTTGTTGGACGCATTTTGGAGAGGGGGGAAGTTGGTTACTTGAAGGAATACCTAGATTCTGAGTAATCATTTGGTTTCATGTACGCACGCCTTCTTCATTGGCTTCTGTGTGCACAACCTCTTGAGAAGGAATCTCTTCATCTGATCCCTCTAAGTGATACTCATCTAGGGGATCAAAAACAACGGAATTGATGACATTAATTGATGCATAATGCATTGCATCCCTTATATCGGCATTTCTGCGATATTGTCTTCTTCCATGTCCTTGATGAGACATTGCCTTTTTTTATTTGACCCCTTAGTAAATTCTTGACGAACCTTAATTTGGAGGGAATCTTTAGATAATTTGGCTCTTCGTTCCTCTTGGGGCTTCTTCCCTAAACGAGAGAAGACTGAGTTTCTCTGAGGAAGAGATTGAGGATTTGAAAAAGTCCCCAGTCCAGTGGACTGGGGATGTTCTTTTTGTTCCTACTCAACTCCTCAAATCCTATTTGTTGATTCCAAGGGTTGGGATAAAAGAGTCCCCAGTCTGGAAAGCTGGGGGGGGGTCTTGAGTTTCTATATCTGAGACTTTTTTAAAAGCTCTCCTGATCTTGCAGACATTAGTTCAGAAATTGACTGGATGCATTAACCTATGTCCACTCAAATCACCTGGTTCAAATGAACGTTGTATGATTTCTGACACTTCTATCACTTGATGATGTGCACACTCTAAACGAGAGTCCTGTTCGATATTCTCATTTTCCTGATGCAAGATTGATTTGACAACTTGTTCTATGTATGCCTGACTTTGAGAAGAACTAGTTGAGGCATGTTCTTGAGCGAGCCTTTGATTACAAACAAAGCCAATTGGTTGTGACCGGCCATGGGAAATAACATTGCATGAGACCATTTTTGGTGGGCTTTTTTGGCTGGAGAGTACAGTGAAATGTAGTTCTCCATGAACACCCCATCCCCTAATATGAATACTAGATTGGGAATTGGCAATCAACTGGCGTAATATTCTTTATGCGCCAAGGCATGAATGCTGAAGGGATCTCTGCTGCTTTTCAGCCTTCAGATATCGAGAAACTGAGAGAGAGGTCAAATAAATTTTGTGTTGTAATTATTTTGACATGATTTTCATATTCATCATAAGATAATATTTTCTTTTTCAATTGAAAAATATTTTTCCACATGTTGAGATGAACATCTTGAATACAATCTTCTGTCAACATCTCTGGAATGTCATACTGAGAGTCAGCCAAAAGCTAAAACATAACTGGCACTTCACCTATCTCCAGTTGTTTTCTCACATTCAATTATTCCTCTTTATCATTCAATGAAGATTCTTCTACCTAATTAGACCATATCTGGTGCTTCCTTGTTGCTTTATCCGATTCAACAAGATTGGTAGAGAATTCATTTATCAAACTAGAATATGAATGACCCAAGGGTGGTTCAAAGAATGACCTACACCTCTAGCTATCTTCTGATTGAGAAAGTATTTCACCTTCTAGGGTAAAGCATCAAACATGACTGGCTTCACATTTGCAATTGCCTCAAGATAAGAGGGCTTTCTTTTCACTGTATTGCCCTTTGAAGAAATTTCAAGGCAATGCGAATTACTACTGTGGAGAGGACTTTCACAGCTAAATTCACCATCATTGGGAGGACCACCATGGTGGGTTACAACAAAAGATGAAACCTATTTCTCCTTAGTCTTCTGGCCACGCAGAGGGTTATTGTGGATCCTATCTGAAGATGATACTTTGAGATCGATCGAACTGTCATGAAGAAAGACTTCATGAGGAAGTGTCTGATGCAGACCTTCGGAATTAACGTCCCCACTATTGGGAAATGAGAGAGTAGAATCTTGAGTTGCAATAGATTATTTTATGAGTGAATGAATAACTCCAACATCGAGTAAGACCTTATTACAGATTGACCCTTGATTTCTTGACTGTGTTGGACGAGTCTTTTTCTTAGATGCCTTCTTACTCACTTTGGGAACCACTTGTTGACAAAATTGGTTATTATGGGTAGGTGTATGTGCCTGACTTGGTTGTCCGTATGACATGGGGGAGTATTCCCCACAACCCTCTTGGACTAGAACAGAGGTGTGTGTCTGTTCCGGAGTGAACTGTTGATGTGTCACTCCATTGGTAGGGATAGATTTCCATTTCTTTCCCTGTGATGCTGCTGAAGCTGTTATAATATCCTAGAAGGCATCCAGAATATGAGCATGGATTTTCTTATGCTCCTTCCCTATTTTTAGAATGTGTTTGGTGACTTCAGCTTCTAGAACGGGAATATACTTCCATTCCGTGCTTGGAGTAGGTGTGTGTTCCTACTCCTGTCCTCCTTTTCCTGCCATTGAATTCTGACAGTACTCATGTGTGGGGGTAGAGAGTTGAGTCTAATCCAAATTTGTTGTCAGAGCTTTCCGACTGACTTCTCCGAATTCTACCAAATGAGATTGTTGGTAGGATTGATTAACATTGGCAGGTGTATGTGCCTGCTGTGTATTCCTCGTCAAGTATGGTTGATGATTTTCCTTCAATACTGGCAGACGAGACTACTGACAGAGTTTTTTATTATAAATAGGTGTATGTTCTTTCTTATCAGTTGCCACTATATCAGATTGGAGAACTTCTTTTATTGTTGTTAGACGAGACTGCTGACTAGCTGATGAGTTATAAATAGGTTTATATTCCTGCCTATAATACTCCGTCGGAATTGCCTGGTGGGATTGACGTGTTGCTTCTAGACGAGTCTGCTAGGAAGTAACATCAGGACAGACAGGTGTGTATGGCCGCTCGTTATTTTCCATCAAGTTGGTTTGATGGACTTCTATGGAAGGGGAAGAAGCAATAAACTACTCCCTATTGATAATATTTCACCTCTGGAAGTTCATCTTGCGTGCTCAGGTTTGAGGAACCTGAGCTGAACCCCTGAAGGTGATACCCTCATCATGTTGAGGGTGCACTGCCGCACGAGTCTGGTGGAAATTGTTAATGGGATCCCTCGGGAAGGACTCATGTCTCCTTGAATTAAGGCCTTGAGTGACCTTCTCATTCACCTCCCCAGAATATGGGAGGGACTGGTGATTGCGTTCTGGGGATAACAACCCGAAACGGTTATAGATGGTGGTTGGCACCACCTGCTTCTTGATCACTAGTCATCGCTGTCCAGACAACCAGGGTGAATTATTGACTTGGAGAGCTTTTCGAGCAGCCTCCAGATTCAGAATGGTATCGTGTCGACGGTATTCTTTAACTAGTGCATTTGATACCCATCGTTGAAGACGCTGAGTAGGTGATGTCATCCTTAGAGCGGACGACGATCCAGCAGGAGTAACAGCAGAGGTATTCACAGCAGAGGCATTCACAGTTGTGAAATTTAGAGAATCCATTTCTGTAACACATAAGATCTTGGAAAAGAGTGGTTGTTTGATACAACAGACATAATCAAGATAAGTCTGGACACTACATCTTTTGGATGAGAACATATGTTATTGATTGTTTTGTTGGCCCTCTCATTGAATTTAAATAGGGGCCTAACAAATAATTAAAACACTATTTTAATTTGGTTAAGGATTCACGCCGGGTTCACCATTTTTTTTCCTATGGAAATGGGGATGAACTCATTGGTTTAATGTTCAAGCATTATAATCGGTTTCTAACGGGTTTGTTTGTAGAACCGGAAACATCCAATGATTCTATATCCATTTGGACCTACTTTCCAAAGGTAGGTTCTCATTGGTTGTGAACTGATGAGGCTTAAGAATTTGCATTGGTTGAGTGGATGGGAGATCAGACTCATCACACCTTTTTGAGGGGAATTATTGTCTCTTTGGGACTCTCTTTATAGATTTGAATTATGTTCGTGAATCCTTATTAAATTACCGAGTATGAAAATGAGATTTCCTTTAGATCTGACAATCAATGATTTAGTATGTAGGAGATTTAGAGAATATTTTATATGTATTCGAGGTTCTCCATTGATAGAGAATCATCTGTATTTGTTAGAGATTCTTATTCAATGGTATCCTTCAACACATTATATATAAATATATTGGTCATTATGATAACCATACTGGTTTTAAATCCACTCAGTGGGGCACTTAAAGTTTATTGTCATTCATAAGGACATAGATTATTTTAGAGTTGGGATCATACCTAAAGATGGGATACCTACGTATCCTTGTTTAGAAAAGAAATCAGAACCAACGTAGTTTGAGTAAAGAAGTATGAGGTTTATGTATTATTGATGGCTCAAAGAAAGATGTCATAATTAATTTACACTCTAAGCTCATGTGAGTCATGATCAGTGTGAGAAACAAGAGGTATTGGTAAAACCTGACGATTTTTCCATGAAAGATGCAATCATAAGAAATGATGTGGGGCTTATGTATGTATGACTGCCCAATATAGATGAGGATTGAGATTTACTTCAAAGAAGAAACCCGGGAACAAGGTCTATAAAGGTATATGTTCTTTATGGAGATTTAGATACTTAACTTAGGACTTAATCCTGAGAAGGATGCCCAAATTAGAGGGGACTTATGATTGGGTTTTATTCCTTAAAAGTAAGCCCAAATCAAAAGTAAATTAAGACCGGTTAAGAGAAATTATGACTGGGACTTACTCTTGAGAAGGAGGCCCAGGTTAAAGGGACTTGAGAACTGGGGCTTACTCCTGAAAAGGAGGCCCAGGTTCAGGGGACTTGAAAACTGGGGCTTACTCCTGAAAAGGAGGCCCAGGTTAAGGGGACTTGAGAACTGGGGATTACTCCTGAAAAGGAGGCCCAGGTTAAGGGAATTTGGAATTTGGGGCTTACTCCTAAGGAGGATGATTATATTTGGGAACTTGTGACTAGGTATTACTCCTGAAAAGGAGGCCCAAAGTTTAAGGTGATTTAGGACTTGGGGATTATTCCTAAGGAGGATACCCATATTAAATATCTTGTACTGGGGAATACCTCTGAAAAGGAGGCCCAGGTTAACATAACTTAGACTGGGGCTTACTCCTGAAAAGAAGGCTCAGGTTAAGAGAACATGAACTGGGGCTTACTCTTGAAAAGAAGGACCAGGTTAAAGATATTCTCATATTAAAGGATGAGGTTGAATGAATTAAATATCTCACCTTAGTGACATGAAGATATTTAAATCACTGGGTTTTGAGATATTTTCTACAGAATTCCTTTCAGATAAGGAAGCCAACCAAGTAATCATGTGATAAATGGATTTGAAGATGATTTTGAAGGCTAAATATTGAAGAGGATATGTAGATTCGAAGAAAAGAGATGAATGGATAGGAGGGCACCCAAAAAGAGGTTGGTGAATAGGTCCTATTTGGGTGTGCAGGTCCTGGTCGCGCAGGTATACATGCGCGACACATGTGTACTTGCGCGCCGGTCAACCCATAGGGAAATACTTGGGCAAGTCTTGGCTCAAGCCCTTAGTATTATACCTAAAGGCTTATAAAAGGGTGGCGCATAGGTTTTGTTGAAGGGATAAGGCGGCGCGCAAGTGTGACCATTTCCCATAAGGGTTGTACACTTAGGCGCGCAGTTGTTGACGAATTTCAATACTTAGGCCTTGTTCCCTCTCTTTAGATCTTCCATTCTTGGTAATAAATTACCTTAGAAGTGTTCGTAAGACTTCAAGAAAAGACTAGGGTTCCGAGAGCTGAAATTTGAGTTTCTAGATTTTTCATCCTCGAAATGGGGGGCCCACAAGGGGTATTTATAGGCTACTGAAGACCCTGGGTGAAAATCAAATAGGGCGCGTAGGTCACCTGCGCACCCAAAATGTGGCGTGCAGGTATACCTGTGCGACCATCATGGAACTTGCGTGGCCAATGCTAAAAGAAATCCATGTTCATGCCTTTTTCAATTTTTGATGTTTATTCAAAGGATGAATCACTAAGTGTTAAGGTATTCCCCTTTTTCAGTCGTTAGACTCTATGACGAAAAGGAGTGTCAACAGCAGGTAGTTATTGTTTCTTATGGGACTTATTCATCCTTGAGATGATGGAATTTTATTTCATTCTTGATGTGGATTAGATAATTTCCTATCAGGCCTATGTATACTACTATCACTACAAGGTATTGTTAAGATCACTAGGGGGTGGAAGTTATCTTCATTAGGGTGAGTGGGATTTCTAGGATAGTAGAGATAGACCAGTGCATTGTGAGCTCGGTAAAGTGACCTCTAATATTGCTATATTGTTTTTATAGAGGAGAAGGGTTTACATCTGGATGACTTTCCTTCAGTAGTGGAACATTTTAGGGATGTTTTTTTAAATATTTCTCTTTGATATTACCTCTTTAAAGAGAGGTAGAGTTTATGATCAAGATCATTCTCAGAGTAGCTGCAGTATCTATTACTCTATACATGATATAACTTAATGAGATCCAAGAGATCAAGAGATAGTTGGAGGATTTAGAATCTAAGGATTCTATCCATCTGATCAATTCATCTTGGAGGTCACCCAATATTTTCTCCAAGATAGAGGATGGGAACCTTATTCTATCCATGGAATACCGATGGTTGAACCGGATTATAATTAAGAATCAATATCTATTTCCTCAGATAGATTTCTCTTCTGCCAGTTCCGAGGATATAGAGTGTTTTCGAAGATCGAACAAAGATCAAGATATCATCAAGTGTAAGTTAGGACTTCAGATATACCACCTATGAAATTAAAAATTCAGTAAAATTTATATAAGTTTCTAGTTATTCCATTCATTCTTATGAGTTTTCCCACTATTTTCATAGATTTGATGAACATGGTTTCCCCCCTATCTGGATTCCTTTGTCTTTGTTTTTTGGATGAAATCTTGGTGTATTCTCATACTAGGATAAACCATTCCAAACATCTTGTGATAATTCTAGATACACTTGGAGAGCATCATCTATATTCAATGTTTACTAAGGGACACTTTTGGATCCACTAAGTTCACATTCTGGGTCATATTATCTCAAATTCAAAAGTATTAATTGACCCAAAGAAGCTAATTGTTGTGGTTTCTTGGATGTATCACAAGATCATATTTTATATATAGTTTTTTTGGGGATAATTGGGTATTACAGGTGTTTCATATAGGACTTATCACACATTTCTGCACCTATTACTAGTTTAAAGAAGAAGGGTATGAAGATATTGTGGTTTGAAGCAAGAGAGAAGGATTTTTAAGAGCTAAAATAAAGGATTAGCTTAAGAATGATTATAATTATCTATGATCATGAATGAGGCTATAAATTTTTATATGATTCATTAATCATTGGGTTGGGTTCATTATTTATTAATAAAAATAGAATGGTTGTATACATTTCTCATTTTTTGATGCCCCGCATGCATAATTACTCAATTCATGACCTTGAACAAGTTATTATTTTTCAATACCTTACATTGTTAGAGACACACTATGATGGGTGAGTTATTTGTGTTGTATAATAATCACCAAATCCTCAAATATATATTTACATAGTATGAATTGAATCACAGATATCAAATATGGGTTGAACACCTTTAGTATTTTTACTTTGATCTAGCCTATATGTATAGAAAGGGAAATTTAGATTCTGATGTGCTAAGACAAAAAACTCGGGCATATGTTGTATAAGAATCCATCGATGAATGAAAATTGAAGGCCCTCTTTTTAGAGCTACATAATGAGTTTCATGAGATTCATGAGGAACCTTTTATTTCTACCTTAGAAGTTACCTCTTCACTCCTGGATAGGGTGAAGAGCTGGAATATTTCAAACCTATAATTTATGGTCCTATGGGAGAGTATTTATGGTGAGAACCCACCTTAATATTGTTTTTTCGGTGGAGAAAAATTCCAATGTATACATGGTTTCATCTAAGTTCCCACGGATATGACAGAGGAACTGATGTGATGATTTCACAGTTCTTAATGGGTAGTTCATCCAGGTATCTCTAATATGTATCATGATACCTGTCACCAGTGTTTGTGTCCTTGGTTGAAATTTATATAGTAGGTTTTCTCACTAGGTGTCCCAACTAGTAGTAGGTGAAGGTGGAGAACTAATGACTTTCTATATTGTTACAACTATTACCAGGTATATGATGTAAATTATAATATGTTGTGATGGGGTTTTTGGTTGGATTATAAAGAAAACCATGGGTTATTGACATGGTTTGGGTATTCATGTATTAACTGACGAAAGTAGAAAACTTACATCCTATTTGGGAGACTTTATTAGTTAATGATCTATAAAGACTATATTTCTGTGAGATTATGTGGCTTCAAGGGGTCCCTAGTACTATATTTTTAGATAGGGATGCTCATTTCACATCGAGGTTATTTTTTTGGTAAAAGAAAGAGTTAGGTACACAAGTGCTTTTGAATTTAGATTTTCACCCTCATACCAATGTCCAGTTGGAACAGACTACATAGGTTTTATAGTACACAATCTGAACATGAATCCTTGATTTTGATAATTCATCGCAGAAAAAAAAAATATTCTCATTGGGTTCACATTCAATAATATCTATGAGGAACTGATTCAGATAGATCTATATGAAGCCTTGTATGGTATTCCATTATATTCACCCCTATTCATGTTATATGTAGGAGATGTAATGCTACATAGTCTTCATCTCATATAGGTTACTTCAGAGTAGGTGAAGTTGATCAAAAATATTATGTCTACTGCTTAGTTTATAAAGAAATCTTATGCCTGTCGTCATCAATGATATCTTGAGTTCGAGGTTCGGGATCATGATTTCCTGTGGTTATCACCCAGGTTTGGGGTTATATAGATATAGAGGAAAGGGAAGCTATCACATAACTTTTTCAGGAATTTTGAGATCTTGGATAGAGTTAGGATGATATCCTTTTTGTTACTATTACCTCATAGGTACCCTGAAATGTACTACATCATCCAGGTTTCACAGATTCACTGTTATCATGATATCTCATCTCATACTTTCAATCCGAAGGATGTTTTGCTAGATGCTGATGCTTCTTTTTAGGAGTATCCCATATAAATCATTGATTAGACCAAAAATGATATCTCGGGCTATTCAATCTCTAAAGTGTAGGTTCTATGGTAGCACAACCTTGTACATGATGATATATAGGAGTGGGAAGCAACATACATGCTCGGTGGATGAAATTATTCTCATACAACATCTTACCACCCTTAGAAGTGAAAGTCATAGAATAGTTTCTTTAAGGGTGAATTATATAAGATCATTTTTTTACTTTAGCTAAGTATCCATTTAATTATGGGTTGAACCTTTTTTTGTAGTCTACTTTTGTCTTAAACCCAAAAAACCACACCTTAGGGTGGGTCTTTTTGTCATTGGAGGAGAAGAAGTAGGGTTCTGGAGCCTGGCTATTAGCCAACTATATGAATTGTATTTAAATAAATGGTGTGTATTAAATACATGATGTGTATTGTTTTGGAAATAAAGATTTACGATGTGTAATGTAATTTCCCCGAAAGGTAAATTTGAAATATTACATGACGTGTAAAGCATTTACACATCATGTAAATGCCTTAAATTTTTTTAAAGGTTTAGAACCCATTTACTTTTTCTTACCCCAACTTTTCCCTTTTTCTATCTCACATAGGAGTCCATCATATGATCTCCCCTTTTCTAGTCTTTGATCCTATCTCTCTATCCAAATTCCAATTTGAACACTGTATGTCACGTTGGATAGCCACCGGTAATCTCTCCACTCCTTATGCTCTTTTTGTCATTTTTATTTCTATCAATGACATTATTGTGATATATGGTCATCATAATTTCACTTGGTACTATTCAAGGATGAGACCTCAACACATACTACCCATTTAGGGTGTGTTCATTTGTACCATGGTGACTCATGTTGGGTACCTCTATGAACCTGTTTGGGTGCTTATGACTTAACCTTTGATAAGGTAAGTGTTCTTACATAATTTAAAAAAATCTTCTCATGGATAAATGTCATGTATATTATCAATATCACTTGGAATAGTTTAATTATAATTTAATAGAATTAAAATTGGTTGCATGTCCTTAACCAACTTTATCATGCTCAAATGAAAGGTACGGAATAAAACAAATTAATTATTTATGTAATTGATTTTATATTGGTTTCATGTACTATTTTTGTTTCCATGTTAAATGAAAGGTGTGAAATGAACCTATTAAATTTGTATAGATGAAAATGATAAATGTTTGTATGTCCTTGATTAACCTTTCACCATTGATGAAAGGTAGTGAAATAAACATAATGAATTATTAAATGGAATTAATATTACATGGATGTAAATTGAATAATGAAATAATTATAAGGTACCTATTTTATATGTACCTTTTTATCTTGATAAGAGTGGTTAGACTTGATCCATCCTTAGATTCCCAAGGGAATGACTTAACCTCTCTGAGAATGCCATTCTGATTTAAAGAGATAATTTAGAAGGGAGATACCCACCATGGAACATGTCCCATTTCTATTAGAGGATACCCTACATGATTTCATAAGATCCCTTCACTATATCTTTGGATATTATAATCCTTTGGATACACTCCCTGTATTCATCTTGATGTATTAGGACACGTGATGCCATGGATTCACCCCATTGGGTACAATCATGGTTAGACCAGTATTACTATGGATGAGATACATGGACCCATTTATACTCATTTAAAGGGGAATTCCTTTAGTGAGACCCTATATTACACCAACTCCCCTTCTTTCTAGACTTCATGAGTTATTACTACGAGTTGGCCAACCCTTGTGGTCACAGATGTGTTGGTTTCACCTTGGATCCTTATTTATTATTATAATGATCTATCAATGAGCTATTAACATATTCACATGATTTATCTAAATAAACCAAATCATAATTAACTATATGGTGACATGTTAAGAAACTATCCATGGATGAAGATTTTATGAGATACTTACTTGTACTACTTTAATTTATTAAATACCAGTACACAGTACAATTTATATACACAAATTGGATTCTATAGATACTATTAGTGGTGCCCAAATAAGATTTATCTCAATCCCTATCTGAGACTCCATTGGTACCTATGTAGATTATATGATTGCAGTTGTGGACAAGGGGAGGAATCCCACCTTATAGACCTGACTTGATGACCTGATTTTAGATGAATCTGGGTAGCTTATGATCAAACTAGAGCTCAGGATTCTTAGATAGTTTTCTACCTTTTTGATTACTTTTGAAAACAAGTTTTATACTGACTAAATGCTTCCACAAATTCTTGATTCTCCTCTATTTAGAGACTTGACACTACATCATTATCTTTTTTATATGATATAGTTCCTAATTGTTGGTATATTTATTTATTACATAACTAATTGTGTTTATCTTTTGTCACCAGTATTATTAATTACTATACCTAATTTCACTATTTTTTATCCATATATTGGTATATCTAATTTTCTCTACTCTAACATGAGGACATAATATCCCCAGGGACACACAGTAGGCCCTCAATACTGTTTGGAAACATCTGGCATACAGGGAGGCGCGCTTGAGGCCATGTGGCCAATTGGGTCAGGGAAAACTTTGAGTGGCACTTGGGTCGAGATGTCATATTATCATATTCAAATTTTATCTATGGTAGAAATTAATTTTAAAATAAGTGGAAAAAACATGATGAAAACCATTTTTAGAAACATTCCTTTCAAGTATAAAACTAAATTTATTCTTATTCTATTCCTAGTAAAAACCATTACATGAATGTAAAAATATTTTATTAAATATATTATCTTTATATTTCATTAAAATAATTCATTAATTGAGATTTAGTTAATATACAATGGTCAAAAAAATTCATGCATAATTGTTTTAAAAAACTTCACTTTTTTATTATTAAATGTTTTTATTTTCATTTATGGCTAATTAATAACCAATGAATCCATTTTCTACATGTGTAAATAAAACTTTTCCATAATATAGTTATATCTATTCATACTCTCCAATCCAATGTGTAGATGAGAGCAGTAATACCATGATATTTTTTAATATATTTCCCTATAAATAATTTGATTTCTTCAATAGAATGTGTTACACATAACACCATGATTAAACGAACTGCGATATACTATCAAAATATTATCACGTGACAGTTATCATATAACCCTTGGATTGGAGGTTATGAATAAGACTAAATAAATTTTAAAAAATTTATTATTATATATGTATAAAAAATAATTTCTAGGTTATTAATCAATTATAAATAATAATAATAATCATTTGAAAATAAAAGAGTTATTTTTTTGAAAAATTATTCTTATGCATGAAATATGTTTATATATTAATGAATTTAATTAATAAATTTTGTTTAATGATTTTAATAAAATTAATATATTATTAAATCAATATTTTTTTTAACATTAATATAATATTTTGTTGAGAATGAGATAAGAATAAATCTGGCTTTAAGTTTAAAAACTATATTTTTTTTTCTGAGAAGTAGTTTCGTAATGTTTTACTCCCTTATTTTAAAATTAATTTCTTCAACCTATAAGGATTTAATTTGATAAAATGGATTAAATATTTGGAATATGAATCTTCAAATTTTCTAAATTGTTCTCTTTTATTTTTAGCCTTTATGAATAGTTATAATGATAAAATTTATCGACTTTGTGAAGGGTAAATCAGGCTATTCTAGGTAAAAACTGGTGATAATTTCATAATATTTCATCTAAATTATTATTTGATAAAGTTGATTCGAGCCTTATCACCTAGGGATGAAAATATTTTTTTAATGGACAATTTTATATGAAAATTAATTATATAATATTTAAATCAAAGAAAGTCAGAAAATGCCACTCTCTTAGTTTAAAATATATCTTATGTGTCCATATAGGAGGAAGAAAGAGGTTAATGAATATATATTCATATTTTTTGAATAATAATATTATTTTTATAATTTTAGCGTATTTATAATTTTTATGTTTTAAATAATCAACCTAAATTCTTACACAATACCGTAACAATATTTATTCAATTAATGGAAAAAAAATTAAATGATATTAAAAATATTAAAAGTGACATATTTTGAGAGATTTATAGTTTTTAATGAATTTTTTATATTAATATGATATTTTATTGACATGTAATTTGATTTTATTTGAATTAAACCTTTGTATAGTTGTCTTTAAAGTCAAAGTAATTAAATAGTGTTAAAATTGATATTAATGATATTCTATCAAATTAATATTTTATTAAATTATTTAAAAATCATCAAAAACATTAAAGTAGACAATTAGGATAAATTATGGTCTAAAATATCACATTCTAACCACTTATAAGCCAATTTTCACTATATATTCAAAATTAAAACCCTTTATGATTAAAAGAGTTGTTGTTGTGGTTAAGGTTAGAAATGATAAACTAAAGGGTTAAACCAAAAGATAAGGTTAAAAAATTCTTAAAACTATAAAAATTCTATTATTTTATGGGATTATAATAAAATCATATATTATATTAATATATATGGGTCTTTGGAAGAATTTTTCTTGAGAAGGAATTTATTATAATTTATTCTCTTAAAAAAATCCAAAAGTGTATGTCACCTCGATTATGGAAGGGGACATCCTCCCATCACTTATTCACACAACATTGAGCCTTATGGATTTATAAAACCCTATAAAATTATATTTTCAAATCGACTAAACACATTATATAGGTTATATTCTTCCCAAAAACTAGTCCTAGGGTCCTTAAGAGGAGATCTAAGAGAGTTGTTTCAGAGATGTGGTAATCATTTTATCCGATCACTTTCTTTTTAATTCTTTTTTATCTACACAGCTTTTCATATATTCTTCCTAAAATAATAATATAAGTTAAAAAAATATAATTAAATTTTATTATGATTATGAAATCATCATTATCCCCCCACTTTTCAAAAAATTGGGAAGTGGAAGTATCACTCGGGTATATGTATATATTACCATCTCTACGCAACGATACAATTCAATTTTCCCCAAAAATATTAATGGATAGTTATTAAGATATGATTAATGTTTACATATGATTATAATGAAATAATTATACTTATTTAATTATAATATCACATATACCTTCTTAACTTCCAATCCATTGGAAAAAAATAATGTTGTTCTTACGTACGTGTGGACAACCACCCCCGTGGAGTGATGTGATTTTTTTTCATTTATATATTAATTTTATGGTAATAAGGATAGTTTTAATTAATATAAATTATTGATATGATATAATAATTATATTTTAAAGTTGAATTATTATTTACCTTTATTTTTTTCCATATGTGAATAATGAAAATAATGTTCATGTGTACGTATGACCCACCATCTTCACGAATGGTGTAATTAATTTCTCCATATCTATATTTTATTGATTGAATTAAAATCATATATATTATGACTATATAATTCTTAAAAAAATTATTCGATGGAACAATGATAAATGTAATACAACTAAAACTACCAATACAAAACATATATGAAAAAATGAAGCGGTTATTATCTGAAATAGTGTTTTTAACAAAGAATTGGTTAATAAACTGGAGATAAATAAATATAAGTAAATAATATATGATATTATATATATTATTTTGGGTTTTTAATAGATCTTTAGAAATTATATATTTATTATAAATTAGTTTTTGACACATATGAAAGAAGTCAAACCTATTGTAAGGGTTTATTTCACAATCTCATCACTATTTGGGATTATTTACATTTTAGTCTCCGATAAGAGAATTATTTGATGTTTTTATATTAAACCCATTAAATTTTATTATCCTAAGTTTATTTGTATAAGTAAAAATATTTTTATTAATTTTATTCTCTTTATGAACTCCAGATTGTTAACTAATTGTTTTAAAGGAATCCGACTTTGTTTTTCTACTTGATTGGTAATATTTTTTCCTTTGTGTAAATATTTTCCTTAAAATGTTTTATATAATATTTTTAATATTATATAATTATTTATTAAAGACCATGGTTTATTTTTAAATAAAAAATTTCAAGGAATTTTATTATATTTTTCTAAATGAGTCACTTTTTGACCTTTTTATAAAAGTGTGAAAGGAATGTTTTTTAACTATGTGGCATGAATGAAATTTCCCACCATCCTGACCACTAATTTCTTTAAAGGATACTTAAAAAAATCAATGTTGATTTCAAATAAATTAGTTTCCTTACTACAAGGGATTTTTTAGATTTTATTACATCTTTTTCATAGTGAAAATTGTGTTTTCCTAAAGAAATTTTCATAAGATATTTTGAAATTATTTTAATATATACCAATATACTATATTAAATATTATGATTTTATGAGGATATTCTAATATTATACCATGAAAAATATTTATCTGAATGGTTCATGGTCATATTCACTTGGGAAAGTATTGATATTCTATATACCATTTTTCCAATATAGATAGTTATTTATCTTTAAGGAATATTGATTAGTTATGTTGTTTTTTCATTTAATGTATTCTTGGGTATTATTAAATGTTTAGCGGTTATTACAATTACAAATCCTCTCAATGCACAAGTAGGAATCATGAAACAAACTAGAGTTGGTATTTTGATGAGGCCTCACCCGTTTACATCGTTGTCATGGAATGGGGACTTGAAAATATTTTTAGATGTATTGGTATAAGGCCTTTATAATAGGTTTAGAAGTCTGAAATTATGCATTCCATACTTATGAAATCAGTTATCGATGTACTTGTGATTTTTTAAATACTTATGATATCCATATATATGTTTATATCTCATTTTATTATTTTCATGGTATTATTTTATTATCATTTATTATTTCTATATTATTCATACATTATTATATTTAGTTATATGCATTCCCTTATTGAGAATCTGTGATCACCCCTTTCATATGTTTCCTTTCTATAGGATGTTTGGAAAAAATTTATGATTGATATGAAGACATATTATAGAGGTAATAAATATTATCCTGAATAAAATAACCTATTGTATTTTATGTTTTTAAATATAATGTGGGAGTCAAGAGTGTATCTAGTTTACCAAGGATACTAAAATATTCTGTCCTTTAGTATGTGATTTCTTGTATTTAGTAGCAATGTAATAAAGTAACCACTGACTCTAGGATATATTGGTCAAGTTCATTAATGTTTTTATTAGAGTATGTTTTTTAGAAACCTTGGGAACTAGATTTATGAAAACATAGATTAGGGAACTCGACACTATTAAATACCTAAATAAAATTTCTATAGAAACCAATATTATACCTTTGAGATTTTTTATACATAAATTTTTAATTTATCTTAAGTTTTAAATAATACCTTTTGATTGATAATGTTATGATCTAATCTAGTGTGTGCCACTTTTTATAAATGATGCTTAGAAGAAATAAAGGAAACTATATCAATGGATGAAATCCTTTTATAGATTTCCATATTGGGAAATATAATAAAGGTAGAGTTGTATATATAGTTGGATATGAACAAACTATAACTATATTGGGGTATCTTACTAAGGTTATGACCAATAAAAATTCTCTTATTGAGTATCCTTCTGATCTAAAACACAATTTAACATTTTTTAACCTCTTTATGAATGATCATCCTCTATCACTCAATGTGACTAAAAATCCCTTTGTAAATAAGCAATGAACAATTTTAATAGAGAATATGTTTCTTAATTTTAGATGTAATGAAAGAGATAATTTTTCATGGTATTTTATCATCTCTTAGGAAATGTGGATCAATAGTTTTCATTAATCTAAAATAATAAGGATGAGGAATAAATAGAAAACATATAATGGGTGGATTTTAGGGAAATTTTCAATGAAAAATATTTTCCTCATAAGCATTAAGAATATGTTATGAGAAATTTATTGATTCTAAGATAAAATTAAGTGGAAAAGGATACTATGTATGAGGTTAACTTCACATGGTTATCAAGGAATGATCTAGACTCTATATGTAGTTCATAGATTAAGATTGATTTTTTCTTTGATGGTATTAACCCCATCCTTTGAAGGGTACTAGTCTCACATACATTCTCATCATATTAGGATATATTAACATGTCCTATCAATATAGGTAAACAATTCTACAAGTATTATGAATTTATAGAAAATTTTGAGAAGATGAGGATAGAGTTAATAAATGAATAAGTGGATTAAGAGAAAGTATAATTTTATAGTATGTGATACCTGTGGAAGGAAACTCCTTGATACGTTCCTAAAATAAAAATACAGTTTTATTCAATGATGGAGAAAAATTCTATCATGATCATGAATTCAAGTGTAATTTAGAATCCATTAAAGTATAATTATTTAAATATAAGGATTTGGATCTATTAAAAATAATTCCCCAAATTAATAGAGAACAAACTACAAAAATAATCCATGGGGGTAAAGACAATATTATGCAATTATTATAGCCCATATGGGAGTTCTTGGTTACACAGTTAAAGGTACACTTATCATGAACTTTAGAGGTGAAAACGTTTTATTTGATTTCAGTTTTAAACACTCTTTTATATTTCAATAATTTTTATAGGGTATGAAATCACTACCAAAATGATTAGATATTGAGTTGGCGATGAAAAATCTTAATGGTTGGATAACCACATTTTAAGTCTATGACTCATCTCTGATAGATGATTATGGAATGGTTTTTCTTGAGACTCTTTATATTATTACTCTATTTAAATTCATTATTATTTTGGTAATGTATTGGATTTTTTTATATAAACCCCACATCTATTTATAAGTAGAGGAAGACACATTTGATATTATAAACCAAAATATAAACATTTATCTGTGAAATGAAAAATATGTACTTAAAATTTAAATTACATAAATTATATGAGTATTGTTTCCTTTTTAGGAGTTTTTATCTTATATGATTGGGGAGAAACTCAAAATAGAATATATGACTGTTGTATGGGATTTTTTTTGTTTTCATTCTAAAATATTTTCTTGGTCTTCCACCAAATCATGATGTTTAGTTTTCAATAGAACTCATAACTGGTGTTACACATATTTCAAAAAAATCTATATAGAATTACCACAATTGAGTTGTAGGTATTGAATAAGAAACTGTAAGAGAATCCAGATAAGGAATTCATTTGTCTAAGTACATCACCATGAGGTGAAGCATCTATTTTTATTGAAAAGAAAGATGTATCAATGTGGCTTCTCATTGATTATCCAGAAAATAACAGGATCACCTTCAAGTATAAGTAACATCTACCCTATATTGATGACATGTTTGATCAAATACATAGATATCAATAATTTTCTAATATTGACCATCATTTTGGATATCATCAATTAACAGTTTAGAAGGAGGATATACCTAGTACATCATTCTATACAAGTTATGGATTCTATGATTTTATAGTGATTCCATTTGGTCTTACTAATGTCCCCAATATCATCATCGATTTAATGAATTGAGTCCTTAGATATTTCCTTTATTAGTGTGTGGTAGTCTTTATAGATGATAATATTACATATTCAGAGATCAAGGATGATCAGAATGATCATTTAGGGATTTTAAGGACCCTAAGGGTGGGGGGAAGCTGTATGAATAATTTAGAAAGTTTGAATTTTGGATTCATAAAGTTTCATTCATGAGTTATACAATCTCAAGTGATGTTATATAAATTAATACATAAAAGAAAAAAGTAATTGAATGTTTTCCTAGACAAACAAATTTTATTGATATTCTCAGTTTCCTTGGATTAGATTGTTATTATTAGTGATTTGTGGAGAGTTTATTAGGATTATTTAATCCACTGAAAAACATAATTCATAAAGGGAGACAAGTTCCTTTAGACTAATTAATGTAAAAAAAATTAAGGGATATTTAGGGATGTTTGTTTTGTGCACCTATGAATACATTACCCTACTGTGTAGAGGGGTTTATAATCTATAGTGATGTATCAAATGAGGGATTGAGATGAATTATCACAAATAATGATATAGTGGTAGTATATGAATCATGAAAATTAAGGTTTCATGAAAAAAAAATCACCCACCTTATGATTTGGAGTTAGCTACAGTAATTTTTGCATTAAATTTATCAATGCATTTTCCTTTTTGATAAGGGTGGGATATATATACTGATTAAAAAATTTTAAAGTATATATTCATTGATAAATAGTTGAATATATTGTAGACAATATGGATGGAGTTGATTAAATATTATAACTTATTAATACTTTACTAACATTAGAATGAAAATAAGTTGTCATTTTATTTGAGTTGAAATGATCATGATATATTATTTATTATGAGAATAATAAGAGATACAATATTTCATTATTTGGAAATGATAGATCTAGAAATTTTAAAGGAATGGGAAAAATGTTATGTTTCTCAATTGAGTTTTAAACCATCTATCCATGTGAGAATTAAATATATGCATAAGGAAGATATAGAACTAATAATGAAGGATAGAAATAATCTTATGTTAAAAATTGATTATTACTTAATGATAAGGTTTAGGAACCATGTCTGAATTACATCCATACTAGATTTAATAAGGGGGATATTTTATGAGGCTATTAGTTCATAATTCTTTATACATCCTAGTAATATGAATATATATATAGAGATTTGTAGGAGTATCTATGGTGGGACAATATGAAGATGGATATTACATAGTATGTATAATAGGTTGTAATTTTTTTTATTGTCTATTGTATCTGATTTAGATCTGAGGTTTACCTCAATGTTTTAGAAGAGTATTTAGTGAGATCTTGATATAAAGTCAAGTTTTAGTATGGATTGTCATCCCTAGACATATATTATATCTAATAAAACCATTAAAATCATAAAGGATATGTTGATATCTTACTATATTAATTTTTAAGGTGGTTGTGGTCAACAAATTCCTATGGTCAAGTTTTCTTACAATAATACACATCAATATAGAATTCAATTGTCTCTTTCTGAAGTAAAAAATGGTAAGAAGCATATAAATCCAACCAAAAGGGATGATGTTGAATAAATAATGCTATTAATAACTCATATATATAAGGAAATTATAGGGAGAGTTAGATCCATTTAGAAAAAAAAATCAAGGTATCTCAGAGTCGATAGAAATGATTTAATGATAATCACCAGTGTGATGTGAAATTTGAAGTTGGTGAGAAGGTTTTTACCTAACTTTGTCCATGTAAGAGGGTTATAATATTTATAAATAAGTTAAATATCATCCATATGAATATTTTACCTTTCATGATTCTCGATCATGTAGGGATGGTAGATTATCTCTTACCGTATCGACCAAAACTCTCTCAAGTTTAGGATGCATTCCTTACATCTCTCCTAAAGAAGTACATACCTAACCCATCCCATGTACTAAAATAATAGGGTATAACAATGAATCATGAAATTTATTATGAAGAAAAACCATAAAAAATATCATATCAAATAGATAATGTGCAACAGAATAAGACTACTCATATGGTAAAAGTTCTCTGGAGGAATTTGAAATTTTACGAAGCTACTTGGGAAGAGGAGGATGTAATGAAAAAAAATTTCTTAATTTTTTTGTATGATAAGGTTGAATTTTTAAGGTAAAATTTATTTTTGGGGGGGATTAATGTAACACAAAAATATTTTATAATATATTTCCCTTTAAATAATTTTATTTTTTCAATAACTTGCATTACACACAACACCCAGTTTAAACGTACCACACTATACTATTAAAATATTATTATGTAATAGTTATTTATTTTCCATTGTATTGGTAAGTATATATAGAAAAAAATAAATTATTAAAAAAGTATGATTACATATGTATAAAATAAATTCACATGTTATCAATAAATTATAATTAAAAAGAAAAATCATTTGAAAATAAAAGATCGACTTTTTCTGGAAAATTGTTTTTATGTATAAAATATGTTTTTTATTAATACATTTAATTAATAAATACTAGTGAATAATTTTTTTTAAATTTTTATATTACTTACTCAATAAAATTATTGGACATTCAACTAATATTTTTTGGGCATGATAAATGAATAATCTGAGTTTATATTAAAAAACTGCATTTTTGAAAAATAAGTTTCATTGCGTTTTTCACACTTATTTAAAAAAAATTCTGTACTTATATATATTGTATTTTATAAATTTTATTGCATATTTAGAATCATAATACTTAAATTTTATAAACATTTATCTTTTATTATTAGTAATTATTAATTGTAATTATGATGAAATTTATCACCTCCGTGAATGGTAAATCAGGTTAATATAGGTCAAAAATAAGTGTTAAGGTCATAATATTTCATCTTAATTCTTATTGGATAAATGGAAATCATATTTTATCACAATAGTATTGAAATTTAGTTTTTCAATGGAGTTTTTTACATTTAAATTACATATATAATATATAAATCAAAGAAAGTCACAAAATATCACTCGCATAGTTTTAAATATCAATTATAAGGCCAAATATGAAACAAAACAAGTTATGAATGAATATAAATATATATATTTTTACAATAATAAACTTATTTAATGACATAAATTTATTTATAAATTTTTGGTATTAAATAATTGCCCTAAATGTTTACACAACATCGAAATAATATTTATTAAATTAATTGAAAAATAAAATAAATGATGGTAAAAATACCTAAAGTGATATAATTTGAGTGAATTATATTGTTAAATGAATTTTTTAGAATAATATTAAATATTATTGATTTTTAAATGGATTATATTCTAATTTAACCTTTTTAATTTTTTATTTAATTTCAAATTAATCCAATAGTGTTAAAATTGATAATAATGATATTTCATCAAAATGATATTTTGTTAAATTATTTAAAAATAGTAAAAAACATGAAGTTGGAGAATTTAGATAATTTATTCTAAAAAATCATCCATTGTCCATTTTTAATCCAATTTTCACCTTTAATATAAAATTATAACCCCTTTTGAGTAAAAATATTGTTACCATGATTAAGGTTAAAAATGGTTAATTAAGGGGGTAAACCGAAAGATAAGGTTTAAAACATCAATTAAACATGTAAAAATTATATTTTATCACAAAAACAAATAATATATTAACTTATAATATATGTTCATTTTTAGGCATTTGTATTGATAATGAATTTATTATAGTTTAATAATTTTGGAAATGACAAAATTGACCCTATCCTAAACTATAAAAGGGCACTACCATCTCTCTATTTTTCACATAAATTTGAGCCTTATAACTCAAAAAAACCCTAAAAAGTTTTCTTATCAACTGTAATAATGATATTATAGAGGTTTTAGTATTCTGAAAATACCAACCCTTGTCCCCTTAATAGGATATTTAAAGAAGTTTTTTCAAGGAAGAGGTAATCGATTTAACTGATCACTTTCCTTTTATATATTCTTTTACCAACTCTGAATCTATTATATTATTCATAAAATAAAATATTTAGTATACTAAAAGAAATTAAATGTTACTATGATAATTAAATCATTATTATCTACCTTATTTCACATCAAAGGGGATGTGAAAGTATCACTTCTGCTTACGTACGAGTTACCATCTCCACGTAGTGATATAATTCATTTTCCACCACCATATTTCATGGATGGTTGTTATGATGCATGTAATGTTTATATATTACAATATGGAAATAATTCAAAATATAAAATTATTATATAACATATACCTTATCACCTTCAAATGAGTTATAAAAAAATAACGCCGCTCATGCGTATGTGCGGACTACCACTTCCACGAAGCAAGTTATTTTTTCATTTCCATTTAACTTAGATGATAATAAGGATATGTTTAATTAATATACAATATTTATATGATATAATAATGTTTCTATTTTGGTAAACTATATTTTACCTTTATTTTATTCTATCCTTTGAAAAATGAAAATAATGTTCCTGCGTATGTACAACGAACAATCTCCATGAATAGTGTAATTAATTTATCTATCTCTATATTTTATATATTAATATAAATAAATCTATATTATATTTATATCATTTTTAAAATTAAGTATATTATAGAACCATGATTAATGTAAAAGTATCTAAACTTATAAACCAAAACATACCTGAAAAATGAAGCAGTTATTACACACAATAGTGATTTTAACGAAGAATTGTTAATAAATGGGTGAAAAAATATTATAAGAAAATCATATATGGTATGATATGTATTATTATATATGTTTAATATATTTTTAATAAATATATATTTATTATACAATATTTTCGGTGGCATACAATGGAAGTCGAACCTGAGGTAAATGTTTATTTCAAAATCTCATCATCATTCCACATTGTATATGTTTAAGACTTATCTAGGATAATTTTTTGATGTTTCAATATTCAACCATATGTATTTTATTCTTTAATGGTTATTTATATAAAAAAATTTAAAGAATATTTTTACAATTATATATTGATTTATTAAAATTGTTTTTACACATGATATAATTTTTTAAAAAATGGTTTAAAGGGTTCTTCATTTCATTTTCCTAACAAGGTACCTTTTGAAATTTTTATAAGTGTGAAAGGAATATTTTTTTATGTTATATGACATGAACAAAATTTACCACCATCATGATTTCTCATCACATTAAATAATTTTTTACAAGTTTATAAAGTTCATTTGAAATAAAAAACATTACTCAATATTTAGGAAAATTTTATAATTTTATAATTGTTTTTCTATGTGAAAAATTTTATTTTCCTTAAGAAATTTTCCTGTGATATCTTGAATGTATGTTTATCTATGTCAACATCATTTATTGAATATTATGAATTATTGAGGTTATAATCTTATCATACCATTATCCATATGTATTACATCATTATGAAATCAGTTATTAATGAAAATCTGATTATTTGAATAGTTGTGATATCTATCGATAAGTCTCTAGCTCATTTGATTGTTTTCATGTAATTATTTGACCATCATTTATTCTTTACATATTGTCCATGCCTTATTATATTCCACTATATAAATTCCTATATAGAGCATTTAAGATCAAAATTTTCTTATGTTTCATTTCCCCAATATTCCATGTAATTTTTTAAGATTGAAATATAGGGATATACTAGAGGGAATAAAGTTGATCCCAATGAAAATACTATGTCTTATTTTATGATTTCAATTGTAATGTGGGATTAAATTGTGTATCTTGTTTATCAGGATTGCTAAATTATTTTATCCTCTTGGGTGATATTTCTCTTATTTAGTACCAATGTAATAAATTAACCCTGAGATCTAGGCTACTAGGTTTGATTTCTTTATAATAACTATCTCATTTAATGAAAATCATTTAATAGTTATTGTGATTTATTTAAACTCATTATTTTATTTAAATAAATCTATCAAATATAGAAAACATATTTAATGAAAAAAATATAATAAAATAATAGGGTGTTACATTCTATCCTCCTTACAATATTTTCACCTTTGAAATTACATCACTCTGATACAAAAATATAATAAAATAATAGGGTGTTACATTCTATCCTCTTTACAATATTTTCACCTTTGAAATTACATCACTCTGATACAAAAATATGAGTATAATTTTGCTTCATCCCATTCCGGGTTCCCACATAGCTTTATGAAATTTATGGTTTCACAACAAATATTTGAATTGGTAAGTGGTACTATTCCAAAACTCTTTATATCTTTGATCTAGAATATGCACAATTTGTGATTCATAAGAGAGATAATTATCTATAGGTATAACCTTTTAGTTAATTACATATAAAGGATGATGTATGTATTTCCTTAGGAGTGACACATTGGACATGTTTTTTACTTTATAGAGATTCAGTGGAATAACCAAGAGATAAGAAAGCGTCATTATACAACAAATAATATTAAATGGACTGATATATTAAGAGATCAAAATTCCCTTATTTCAGAATCCAATATCCTTATACCAAGGAAACATTCATTGAATTACCTTATCACCAACATTAAATTATATATACTTATGATGTCTATTTTCAAATATTTTCAATAGATTCAAAGAGTCCATAGCGTGATGAGGAATGGATATAAATGTCTGTTTCATTTCCCTAGATAAATGAAGCATGAATAGATTTCAATATCTAACCTCATTCCAACACATTATATTTTTACACTTTCTTCCATATAGTTATTCATTAGATACATTTGAATACTTTAGTAAAAACTTTTGTTGAAGGAAAACCTATCCAAAGAACGTCATTGATCCCAAAAACCTTTAAAATCCATAAAGCATGATATCAACACAACTTAATGGGTTATAATAGTACACTCATACTGAACATACGTCTTTGTGTTATATGTTGTGCTAAAGTTAAACTCCATCTTCAAATCCATTTTAATATTTATCCATAACATCAAGGTTAGCCTCAGATCCTGATAAGATATAATATTTTATGAAACTCTATTAAAACTTCCCTCTTTCAAAAAGTATATCCTGGAAACCTAATGAAGATATAAATCCTCTATGATTACAATGAAATGTTTTTATTTTTTTAGGTGATCATATATAACCAAAGTAACATTATTTAATTTAATTTTTTTTCGGATTATGATGATGAAATCCATTAATCTATTTTCCAATTTTTATTCTGGTATGGGTAGTGGATATAAAATACCCTTAGACTTCTGTCTATAATTCTGAACATTTTGAAATTCCCCGCATCAAGATACATACTCTAAAATATCCCATATTCTGTTATACCACAATAAATAAAATTTTAACTTTATATACATATTTAAACATTAAGTATGGATAAAGAATGATGAATTATATTTTTTATAAAATATATCCTTATTTAATTTTTTATTAAAGATATATATACTAGGTTCGTGATCTGTTTCATTCCATAACAATCATGGTTGAAATTAGAAACTCTAAGATCCTGATTTTATTTGAGGTATGAATTATAAAATTTTATTTTAAATCTCTTATTTTATCATAGTAATAGTCCTTATGTGTCTTAGAAAGGGCTTAAGAGTGTTTGGGGATTGTTTAGATCCCAAATCTCCATTTTTTATGGATTAATAGAGTAAGGCACATAGTTTTCATATGGTTAGTACTAACCATATAAAAATTCATGTGACCATGTGAGGTTGGTGCATAGTTGGTTTTTACATATAGGAGGAGGTGAAAAATATTGAAAAACATACAATTTATTATAGATTTATAAATAAAATTTAGTGCATGGTTTCCCCTAATCATGTGCCTAACTGTACAATGGGGGTGTTACCTTAGGTAGTAGGGTTTCATGGTTATTTCATGGTTTGGACAGCCATGCATCAAAACCATTCACCCATTTAAAAGGGTAAAATTATATTTTTTTACCTTGAATCATTATAACCAATATCCTCCTTTCTTCTTCACTGATACCCCCAATAACCCTCTATAGTTTTTTCCCTTTTCGTATCCACCAAATATTTATTCTATATACACCATTTGAGCTATGAATAAAACACTGTTAATCTTGTCGGATCCCTATCAGTATGTCTCTCATTCCTCTTAACACCTTTCATATTTTCCATGTTCTATCTGATGCTATTTCTATATGAGCTAGTATGACCTATTTTTAGGGTGGTTGACTAGTTTCTCTATTTTATCTCATCCAATCTTGTGTCTGAAGCTTTTATAGGATGAGGAGTCATCTGTCAACATACTGTAGGTGGTCAATATATTTTATCTAAATTCCTTGATATCTTTATTAGGAATTGTCTTTCAACATTTCAGATGATTGTTGTGACACCTATAAAATGTGAATTTATTTTAATTAAATGTATAGACCATAGAGAGAGACACCTAGATATTTTATGTTATCATTGGTTTCCTTCATTTACTAGTAACACCCATTTTAGGTGTGTTTAATTATATTAACTTTATACATTTATTAATTCCTTTGAGTCCAAAACATCACCAAATTAGTTTCTAATTGTATCTTATTTGAAATGGATAAGAGGAATAAAATGAAAAGTGAATGGAATTCCCATGTCACATAGCCCATACTAAATTATAAAATGTGAACATGGCTATCTTTACGATTATGGAAACTTGATTAATAATTACAACATGCTTGATTATGGACACATACCTAAATTTACATTAAGGGTGTGGAATGATCAATCTATTCATGGTTTAGATTTGTGGATTTCCTTGGATGGGCTTATGGGATGCCAACCTATTCATTGATCCATCTAATGAGTTAATGACCAAACTTGTATTCATTATTTTTATTAGATTGTGAAAACCTCATCTAAGCACAAAGGGTTTTTTATATTTCAAAAAATTAAATTGAATTACTTGGATGATTATCCTCATATTTTTTTCTAGTGTTAAGGACCATCTTGGACCATTTATTGGGCTCCTTTCAAGTCTCATACCAAGGCTACCTTGTAATTTTTCCTAGGGCTCAGCTAAAACTCCCCTATAAGGTGAATTTATGAGGGTACAACCCTATGGATTTCACCAATATTATTAAACTTAAGAAACATTGAAATTATGGTAACTTACAAGATTAATACTAAATATGGATGCATTGGTTGTATGCCTCAGGTCCCAACTGTATAAATATAAATTTTAAATGTAAAGTGTTTAGAGCCATTCTAACTTAGGCTGAAACAGGTAGTATCAGATGGGTATCCCATGAGGAACTTGAACTAACATGATCATTTATTTACTATCCATATTTATTATGACTTCACAGTTCTCATATTATATTAACATAATAGATTATGATTGACACTATTAGAACTACCCTACTAAGTTTTACTCACACCCTGTTTGGGACATCGATTAGTACCTGAATAGACTTTATGTATGCATGCAGAGTCAAAGGTAAGAGACATGTTATAGAAAATTGATTTTATTTACTAGGATGGAGTATGAGAGTAGAGAATCAATCTTGCTCTTATGATTCTTTTGGAGATAGATTTTGTTATTTTTTATGTTTTGTATAGAATTTGATGTTGTTTGCCTATTACTTTGTTTCTCCATTACCCATTTTTATAAAAAATAGTAATATCGTCATTTTTTATATGATACTAATTATCTTTTATATCATTTATTATTGAAAGATGATTTAATTATATTATTATTAATTATTTATTTGTATTGATTTATATGTTTTTCTCCATCGTGATCCACTTTGATAAAGAGGATATAGTCTCTCCACTACACTATCATAGAACCTCACTACTAGTCAAAAGCCTCTAGCATACGAGGATGATTTCTTAAGGTCACATAGGCCTAGGGTCAGGTTACTTATTAGTGAACTGGGTTTGAGATGTCACAAAGTGGTATCAGATCATTATTTTCTTTCCATACTATTTTTGGATAGTAGAAAAGAGAGTAGGAGGTGTCAAAATTTGGAAATGGGCCAATGCTTGGGAGTTGGTAACCCTCATACATGGGAAAGCCACATTTCTTGGGATGAGACTTGTTTTTATGGTTTTTACAATTATAGTTGTAATGATTTCACTATATGGTGGTACACATCTTTTATAATATTTGTTATAATTTTGTATTTTCACTCTTGGATGGTATGACAGTAAAGTATTATCTCATGCATCATTATAGGCACCTTATGATTTATATACCATGCATATGTAATTCTATGTTTACTATAATAATTCCATTTCCTATGATGCCTATTGTTAATGAAGTGCCCAGATCAGTGTGAATCACTGAGAGGGGGAGGGGGTGAATCAGTGATCCCTTAAAACTTTTTACTAATTGATTCTTATCAATTAAACCTCTATGGCTGGTTAAAGCCTCGATCCACTCTTCTTGTATCTCTCAACCTTTCCCGGATAATGCAGTAATGAAAAGGCACAGGACACAAGGATTTACAAGGTTCGGCACCAAAGGCCTACATCCTTGCCATGCTTTCTCAGCATGGATTCTCCCATTATAACTTGTTAGAATTACAATGGTCGATACAGAGTCCCACTGTATCTCTCCTGAGTCCCACAGGAGGGTCTTTATACTGCGTCCCACAGTGTTACCAGAGTCCCACTGGCCTGCTCCAGAATCCCACTGAAGACTTCTTCTCCCTGAGTCCCACAGGGTCTTCTCCTGGCTCCTCGAGTCGCACGAGTAGCTCTTCTTCACTTTAAGCTTCTTCAAGTATCCTCAGCAGCCTGGGATAAAGGCTGCTGGCCTTGCTCTTCTTCTGATCACTTGTGGTGAACAGGTCTTCTCGTCTAGCTCGGGCTTTATCACCTTCTTCTAAGGATGCCCCGGCTTCTCTCCAATTACTGAATGCTCAGACAAATAATATCTTTATCTTTGGTCTGGTCCAGTCTCAGTTGCACACCACTGATTTAGCACTGTTCACGTGTGCACGTGCATGCATGCATGCATGCACTCTCCTTTTCTTCCTCTTGGTGCAGTAGACCCACAAAGGGTGTAGTCACTTTAAGCACACACCTTCACTGAACTTCACACACTTTATCCAATTGGTTTACACACTTAGAGTGTGTTCTACTTTAGTGTGGGTCTTTCACTTCTTTCTTCTTCTAAGTGTGAACACACTTTTAGTGCACACACTAGGTTCGGCCTTCACTTGTTAAGCACACACAAGTTCTTCACTTTGCACACACTTTAGACTTGGCCTATTCTCCTCTTCTTGTTGCACACACTCACTTTAGTGTTCTTTTAGTTTGTTCTTCAAGGTATGCACACACAAGGTCACATCCCTCGGCCTCTTCAAATGCACACACTTAAAGTGTGTTCTTATTGTTGTTGCACACACTTAACCCATAGGTGGTTCTTCAATTTAGCACACACACACTAAGGTGTGGTCTTCACTTCACCCACACAAGGCTACGGCCTTTCACTTCCTTTGCACACACAATTTGTTCTTTCTCTTTTAATCTTCAAGTGTGCATACCCATCAAGGGCTACGGCCTCCTTCTTCAAATTGCACACAAAGTGCCTCGGGTACTTCCACCTTCAAAGTAGGCGCGCAAGTGCTTGATGAGCCGCGGCCTCCTCTTCTTCAACAAAGCACAAGGCACACTTGGTGCACAAGGCAGCGTGCAAGTGCACAAGGCCTCTAGGGCGCGCAAGCCTTGGGTGCAAGGCACCGCGGGCGCGCAAGTGCTACCGCGCAGAGGGCACGGTGCACAGAGGGGGCGCACAACTTTGTGCTGCCCAAACTCCTTCCTGTCGCGCAAAGGATAGCGCACAGGGGACTCCTCCTCCTCCTTCTTCTTGTCGCGCAAAGATGTTGCGCGCAAGGAACTCAGCCACGCAAGTTTACTTGCGCGGGGCTTCAACTTCGCGAGGCAGAGGCTTCGCGGGACACAAATCTTCAACAAGAACTTCAGCAAGCATTACCGTGCTTCGGGTTCTCTTTTTATAGGCAGAGGAGAGGCGGTTCAATCCGCGTGATAAATCTCAAAATCCCGAGATCTTCGGATCTTTAAAAACTTTCCAAATCTTTATTTTCTTTCCTCTGTTTCACGAGGAATCTTCTTCTTTAATTTCCTCTACGTGCATGCGACTTAGAACGCATGCACGGCCTTCTTCTGATCCATAACATGCACGCATAAACACCCCACGGCTTTCGGCAGCTTTGCTTGCCTCGGCCTCGACCGAAATTCCTCATTTCTTGCATGCAAGGCAATTTTAAGGCATGGATGTATTCAGTGTGGCCAGACGATCTCAATGGACGTTTTACTTCCTTCAGAGGTGGCCGGGAACTCGAAATCCATCTTCGGGAAGCCTCTGGTTCGAAGGAGGTACGCGGGAGGCTTCGGTCGAGCTCGAGGGAGGAGACGATGCGGCAGCCGTCGGATCAGGTGATCGAAAGACATCGGACGGCTGGATCGATCGCGGCGCGCGGCAGATTAGATGAGCGGTCCAGATCGAGCGCGCGATTTCTCGGACGGCGGAGATTTGCTCCCGGTGAAAAATACGCGTCCCACATCGAAACGGCGCGGGATTTTGCCGCGGCTTATAACCCTGGCGCTGCCTCAACCCGCCAGTTGAATCTTCTCCCTCCACGGTGCCACCCCGCACCGTGTTCTCCCTGCGGGCGCGCTCCTAGCGCCCACTATGCTCCTCCGGCGCGCGGGTTTCACCACCGCGTGCCCTCTGGGGCTTATACACGGCCCCCTGCGCTCCTCCGGGCGTGCCCCAGCGCCTCTGTGGTGTCTGCGGGTGCGCCCTTGCCGCCCTGAGCTCGCCCCACGGGTTCCCCCTTGGGCGTGGCGCCTTAGGCCCACATGAGCCTTGGGGTTGAACCCACAAGGTGCTCACGGGCTGGCAATATTTTTTTTTTTTTTGGCTTAGGAAATGTAAAGACTTTGTTAAAAAACAAAGTTCTCCTCCATATGAGTATAAGCCAAATGCCACATTCCAATCCACTTCTAAGCCATTCTTCTCCTTCATCTTCTTCTTGAGAATTCAAACATTAATCTTCTTGATAAGAAACAACTCCTCAATTTATAATTCTTCTTCATCATTTGATTTTCTACTTAGGAGAGAATTCTCAAGGATCTCCATCAACCGAGCTCCTGAATCACATAACTTCTTCAATTTTCTTTGTTGATCTAATAAGAGATCAAATTGGGACTTCTTCAGATTCACATGCACTAAGTGTTAGTGCATGGACTTCTTCAGCTCACTTCATCCACTTAGGAGGTGTGGATGGATCTCCTTTCATCTCCAACTCCTCATGCATTGTCACTACAATGCATGGTCTTCTAATCATGTTGTGACTTTGTATCATCTTGATACAAGTTCTTGGAACTCTAAGAACAGCTCAACAATCGTCTGATTTCCTTAGAGAATGTTTCAACCATCATCTCCTATGTCACTTAGTGAATCTCCTAAGTGACATACATCTTGGTACCATGGCCATTCTCCTTCATCACCATCACCATCACATCCTTTGACATTCACATCTTGACTCCTTGACATCCATTCAATCCAAGACAACTTCATGCCTCATTGACAACAAATGCAACACATTGCACTTCAATCTCCCCCTTTGTATTTGTTGTCAATACACTCCTTCAGCACATATGAATGGGTCAATATGTGTGCCAATATTTCTCCCCCTTATTGGCAATCAAATGCAAAGGTGTGGTGTGGTTCTCTTTCAAAAATCTCTTCCTCCCTTTGAAAAGTATTTTCTTGAAAAACACTGAGAGAGGGATGATGTCACATGTTCTTCTTTAGCAAAGAACCTTTAGTTGATCAACTCTAAGTCTACTTGGGCTAACCCGGTGTAGAAAACAAGAGTGATGTAACCAAGGAACTCAATGTTGTCCAACATTCACTATACATGTGAGATCATGCTTAGGGGATTGAAATTTTTCAGATATAACAATGAATTTGCTAAATCCTGCACAACTTCACAAAACTCATTAGAAAGTTCAGGTGCAAAGATAAAGCTCCCCCTTTCATCCATTTGTCTTCAATCCATACTCCCCCTTAATTGACAAGATAAACTCAATTAAGAAACAAGGGATGAAAGTATGATTGGAATACCTTCACTTTTCTCAAGATGGTATTAATCTAAGAATTCCATCTTCTTCAGATTGGCTCCCCCTCAAGGGGTGCACTCCATTCCTTCCAAACCATTCTCCAGCTGAGAAATGATCATCATCTTCAATTCCCTGCAATGTTAGCACATGTAAATACCAATGTATAAGGGAATAAGATGGAACCTCCTTGGTTCATCAATGTGAACAACAAGGTTGAGAAGATTCTCTCAACCGAGATGTCCCATTTTCACCAGTCTTCACACTTGCACATTTGATCTTTATTGATGATTGTGCTGGTGTGGTTCTCAAAACATCTTCATGTGAAACCTTCTTCTTCCCTTTTTCTTTAGCAATTGCCAGAGATTCATCTTCAACTCTTTGTAGTTCTCTGGAAAGTTGAAACTGATGTGGCCATATGACAAGTAAATCATTTGGAAGAGTGGCCTCAGTTTTGGAAGTTCCACATGGTTCTTTGGATGCTGCTAAGCTACCTCTCTTAGGCAACTTATTTTCAATCAATCCCTTCTTCTTCTGGATTGATTGCCTTTTGGAGTTCAGTCTGCTTCTATTTAGTTTCATGGCTTCTTTACAAAGGTCCATGATGTGTCCTTTCTTTCCACAGTAGAAGCATTTCTTGGTGGTCCTACTGGATGACTCACCCTTCTTGGATTTGAATTCCAAGGACTTCTCTTCATTCTTCAAACTCTTCTTGGGAGCATCTTCCACTTTCTTCTGCTTTCTTCCCAAGGAATCCTTTTGAGCCAGGTTCTGTGATCTTTTCTTCTTTTGATCTCTGGATACAGTTGGAGACTGACATGTATCTTTTTGACCACTTTTGCAATCATCCCAGATGTTGTCAAGTAATCCAAATCTATTTGCAGTAAACAGATGTCTCTGGACCTGTGGATGTTGCTTCTTTACTTCTGGCTTGCTCCCCCTAGGCATGGGCTTCCTCTGTGCTTTGGCATTCAGTGGATTGTACCAACAATCCTTTGCACAATTCCCATACTTGTTACAACACCAACATTGACCCACAAATCTTGACCTCTTGAGTCCTTGCTATTGGGCATTTCTCTTGAATTGCTGTGTTGTTTCAGGAGAGCTCTGCTTCTTCATTTTCTTCATCCATACTTGTTTGGAATTATTCTTCCATCCTGCACTTTTTGTGGAAACACTTTTAGAAGCATGGGTACAAGATGGTATGGATGGTACCTTCTTTTTAGAAGTTGTTGCACTTTCACAAGAGGATGTCTTTCTTTTAGAATCATCCTGCTCAATGCATACTTGAGTAGCAACATTTCTTCTTCCAGCTGACTGGGAGGATTCAGCTTTAGGTGATTGCTGATTTTTCAATATCACCTCTAGTTCTAAGAATTTCATATTGAGGGAGTTCTTCTCATCCTCAACAGTTCTTAGCCTTCCTTCCCAATTCTGTTTCAGCTGTTCCATCTGGTTATCATGCACCTTCTTTATTTCATGCAATGAGTTGTCAAGCTCCTTCACCATTTTGACTTTTTCTTTGAGTTGAGCATCTCTGACATTCATTGAAACTTTGTGCAACTTCTCCAGTGCATGAAAAACTTCTTTGACCAATACTTTAAAGAATTCTTTCTCAGAAAGGCTTCTCTGCAATTCTTCAGCAGTGTCTTCATATCTTTCATTGCAAAGAGAAACAGTTTCATCTTTAGCCTTCACCAGCTTTCTGAGAGTGTTGGTTATGCCAACCCTTTTTGCCAATTGGACTTCTAGAGAATTGGCTTCATCTTCTAGCTGTAATTTTTCTTCTTGAAGATCAAGGAGGCCTGTAGCTATACACATTGCAACTTCCTTGGGGACTCTCTTCTGAAGATATTTGATTGCATTTAGAAGATCATTGTTTCTTCCATCTTCATCACAGCTAGAGCAGGCTTCATCAGAAGAATGATAAAAGGAATTGTCATCTGATGTGACGTTCACATTTCTTTCCATAGAAGGAGTTTCTCTGATTGCAGTAACCTTCTTCCTCATCTTCTTTGCCTGTTTCTTCATTCTGTTTTTCAGAGTCTTGGCAGATATCTCCATTTGAGGCTGTTCTTTCATTTCCTCAAATCTGCACTCCATATAGACTCTCTTGGATCTTTTAGAGGCAACCTCCCTCTGATACCAATTGAAGTGCCCAGATCAGTGTGAATCACTGAGAGGGGGAGGGGGTGAATCAGTGATCCCTTAAAACTTTTTACTAATTGATTCTTATCAATTAAACCTCTATGGCTGGTTAAAGCCTCGATCCACTCTTCTTGTATCTCTCAACCTTTCCCGGATAATGCAGTAATGAAAAGGCACAGGACACAAGGATTTACAAGGTTCGGCACCAAAGGCCTACATCCTTGCCATGCTTTCTCAGCATGGATTCTCCCATTATAACTTGTTAGAATTACAATGGTCGATACAGAGTCCCACTGTATCTCTCCTGAGTCCCACAGGAGGGTCTTTATACTGCGTCCCACAGTGTTACCAGAGTCCCACTGGCCTGCTCCAGAATCCCACTGAAGACTTCTTCTCCCTGAGTCCCACAGGGTCTTCTCCTGGCTCCTCGAGTCGCACGAGTAGCTCTTCTTCACTTTAAGCTTCTGCAAGTATCCTCAGCAGCCTGGGATAAAGGCTGCTGGCCTTGCTCTTCTTCTGATCACTTGTGGTGAACAGGTCTTCTCGTCTAGCTCGGGCTTTATCACCTTCTTCTAAGGATGCCCCGGCTTCTCTCCAATTACTGAATGCTCAGACAAATAATATCTTTATCTTTGGTCTGGTCCAGTCTCAGTTGCACACCACTGATTTAGCACTGTTCACGTGTGCACGTGCATGCATGCATGCATGCACTCTCCTTTTCTTCCTCTTGGTGCAGTAGACCCACAAAGGGTGTAGTCACTTTAAGCACACACCTTCACTGAACTTCACACACTTTATCCAATTGGTTTACACACTTAGAGTGTGTTCTACTTTAGTGTGGGTCTTTCACTTCTTTCTTCTTCTAAGTGTGAACACACTTTTAGTGCACACACTAGGTTCGGCCTTCACTTGTTAAGCACACACAAGTTCTTCACTTTGCACACACTTTAGACTTGGCCTATTCTCCTCTTCTTGTTGCACACACTCACTTTAGTGTTCTTTTAGTTTGTTCTTCAAGGTATGCACACACAAGGTCACAGCCCTCGGCCTCTTCAAATGCACACACTTAAAGTGTGTTCTTATTGTTGTTGCACACACTTAACCCATAGGTGGTTCTTCAATTTAGCACACACACACTAAGGTGTGGTCTTCACTTCACCCACACAAGGCTACGGCCTTTCACTTCCTTTGCACACACAATTTGTTCTTTCTCTTTTAATCTTCAAGTGTGCATACCCATCAAGGGCTACGGCCTCCTTCTTCAAATTGCACACAAAGTGCCTCGGGTACTTCCACCTTCAAAGTAGGCGCGCAAGTGCTTGATGAGCCGCGGCCTCCTCTTCTTCAACAAAGCACAAGGAACACTTGGTGCACAAGGCAGCGTGCAAGTGCACAAGGCCTCTAGGGCGCGCAAGCCTTGGGTGCAAGGAACCGCGGGCGCACAAGTGCTACCGCGCAGAGGGCACGGTGCACAGAGGGGGCGCACAACTTTGTGCTGCCCAAACTCCTTCCTGTCGCGCAAAGGATAGCGCACAGGGGACTCCTCCTCCTCCTTCTTCTTGTCGCGCAAAGATGTTGCGCGCAAGGAACTCAGCCACGCAAGTTTACTTGCGCGGGGCTTCAACTTCGCGAGGCAGAGGCTTCGCGGGACACAAATCTTCAACAAGAACTTCAGCAAGCATTACCGTGCTTCGGGTTCTCTTTTTATAGGCAGAGGAGAGGCGGTTCAATCCGCGTGATAAATCTCAAAATCCCGAGATCTTCGGATCTTTAAAAACTTTCCAAATCTTTATTTTCTTTCCTCTGTTTCACGAGGAATCTTCTTCTTTAATTTCCTCTATGTGCATGCGACTTAGAACGCATGCACGGCCTTCTTCTGATCCATAACATGCACGCATAAACACCCCACGGCTTTCGGCAGCTTTGCTTGCCTCGGCCTCGACCGAAATTCCTCATTTCTTGCATGCAAGGCAATTTTAAGGCATGGATGTATTCAGTGTGGCCAGACGATCTCAATGGACGTTTTACTTCCTTCAGAGGTGGCCGGGAACTCGAAATCCATCTTCGGGAAGCCTCTGGTTCGAAGGAGGTACGCGGGAGGCTTCGGTCGAGCTCGAGGGAGGAGACGATGCGGCAGCCGTCGGATCAGGTGATCGAAAGACATCGGACGGCTGGATCGATCGCGGCGCGCGGCAGATTAGATGAGCGGTCCAGATCGAGCGCGCAATTTCTCGGACGGCGGAGATTTGCTCCCGGTGAAAAATACGCGTCCCACATCGAAACGGCGCGGGATTTTGCCGCGGCTTATAACCCTGGCGCTGCCTCAACCCGCCAGTTGAATCTTCTCCCTCCACGGTGCCGCCCCGCACCGTGTTCTCCCTGCGGGCGCACTCCTAGCGCCCACTATGCTCCTCCGGCGCGCGGGTTTCACCACCGCGTGCCCTCGGGGGCTTATACACGGCCCCCTGCGCTCCTCCGGGCGTTCCCAAGCGCCTCTGTGGTGTCTGCGGGTGCGCCCCTGCCGCCCTGAGCTCGCCCCACGGGTTCCCCCTTGGGCGTGGCGCCTTAGGCCCACATGAGCCTTGGGGTTGAACCCACAAGGTGCTCACGGGCTGGCAATATTTTTTTTTTGGCTAAGGAAATGTAAAGACTTTGTTAAAAAACAAAGTTCTCCTCCATATGAGTATAAGCCAAATGCCACATTCCAAGCCACTTCTAAGCCATTCTTCTCCTTCATCTTCTTCTTGAGAATTCAAACATTAATCTTCTTGATAAGAAACAACTCCTCAATTTATAATTCTTCTTCATCATTTGATTTTCTACTTAGGAGAGAATTCTCAAGGATCTCCATCAACCGAGCTCCTGAATCACATTACTTCTTCAATTTTCTTTGTTGATCTAATCAGAGATCAAATTGGGACTTCTTCAGATTCACATGCACTAAGTGTTAGTGCATGGACTTCTTCAGCTCACTTCATCCACTTAGGAGGTGTGGATGGATCTCCTTTCATCTCCAACTCCTCATGCATTGTCACTACAATGCATGGTCTTCTAATCATGTTGTGACTTTGTATCATCTTGATACAAGTTCTTGGAACTCTAAGAACAGCTCAACAATCGTCTGATTTCCTTAGAGAATGTTTCAACCATCATCTCCTATGTCACTTAGTGAATCTCCTAAGTGACATACATCTTGGTACCATGGCCATTCTCCTTCATCACCATCACCATCACATCCTTTGACATTCACATCTTGACTCCTTGACATCCATTCAATCCAAGACAACTTCATGCCTCATTGACAACAAATGCAACACATTGCACTTCAGTTAATGTGTGTGTGTGGATTGGTTGTTATATTATAATTTCACTAACTTTTTTTATAGGAAAAGGGAAAATAATTTGTTAATTAAATTGTCTGCATCACCCTAAATGGCGTTTTCCTATATAGCTTGTTGGCGGCACATTAACAAACCAATTATAACATATTTGAGCTATATAATAATGGTTACACAAGGTGAAAATTTTCTTTGTTATGGTTTAATTGATGAAAATAATAATTTATAAATTATGTGACTTTATAAATTTGAATAGAAATCCATATAATCTAACCATCATATATAGATTATTATATTACAAAACCGGATTTTAAAAGCCAAGTTGTAGTTACATGAGGTACTAATTTTAACTTATAAAGCATAAAAATTTGTAACTTGAAAATGGTAACTCATCTAAATGGAACCCAATACAAATGTGTATTGATAAAAATAATTGAGTTTTGAAAATTGAATAGAAATGGTTTTCTTTAAATGTGGATTTCAATTGGAACTTAAAGAGTGTTTTCAACCATAACATCTATTTGAAAATATATTTACTGTAACCATTGTTATAAGATATGGGACTTTGACCAAACTTTTTTGTGGGTTTTTGGAAGTATCTCCTGTGTTCCTTCCTAACCTTTTGAGTTACATATACCTGAATTTAGGAGTGGAGAGTTGGGTATTGAATCTTGTGCAGTATGGATTTGTACCTATCCTATTAATTTATTTTAAATCATTCTATTATCAAACCTCATTTTGAGGATTATTTTAGGAATTGTAGATATATGAATCCATGATGGACTCAGGTAAAATACTAGGAATTTGGAGATTAACATCCTATAGAAGTGTTGATAAATGAGCTACTGGTGGTACCTCGTGTAGTGACACCTTTAGAACCTCCTGTTATACCGGATCATAGCACTGAGGCTCAGTTTTGAGAGGGTTTATTACGCCTTTTATAGTCCCTATAGGTAGATCAATTACCTACCTCTTCTATCAAATAGTTGACTAGGGAGTTCAAATAGCATTACCCTCCTATATTTCCTGGGGAAGTTTGTCCCCAAGCCATTGAGTCATGGTTAGAGTCCATGTAATCTATCTTTGACCATCTTGTGGAACCGACCTATAGAAGTGTCAAACTCACAACATACATTATTAGAGGTTCGACCAAGAGGTGGTGGGATGTCTTGACCCCATAAGATCAACATCGGGTTATCGTTTAGAAGGATATACAATCTAGGTTATATGAAAAATTATTTTCAGAAATTCTAAGAGCTAAAAAAGATAATAAATTTATGCACCTACAGTAGGTTTCTCTATTCGTTACTGTTAAGATAATTCAAAGAGCTTCAAAGTTTCATTACTTGTCTTTTTTGTCATTAATTAACCAGATCAAGGCAATTTGAGGATGGAATCAGGTACATTATCTTGTATCAGGTGAATTTTTTCGGATTTATTTCCATCACTGAGATAGTGAACAAATCCCTTATATCTGATTGTAACATGAGTGAAGATAAATGTGTGGGAATAATGGTTTAGTATCTCAATAAGGAATAATTCTATAAAATAAAAGTAAGATTCATCTTTTTCTTTCTTATTGGGGTAGCAGTAGTGAGAGTGTGTGATAAGGAATCCATTTAGTATATCAAAAATACAGTAGTCTAGGACACATGAATCCCCAGGGTGGAATGAACCTTATTTATTTTCAGGATTATGGAAATATAGATAATCATTAAATGTTTTGTAAAACCCTTCCTATAGTGGGAAGTAAGAGAGGGTATTCACCAGTTATAGGTTCTTTGTAGGACAATTTGATCCATGTAAGGTAAGAATTTGAACAAATGTAATGTCCTAGTCTGAGTTCCACACACCTGTTCCCCGATCCAGTATACCAAATGACCTCAAGCGTGCCTCCCCATATGCTAGAGGCTTCCAACTAGCAGTGGGGGTTTGATATATCAATATTGAGTATATTATATCCACTTTTATCAAAGTAATACATCCATAGAAAATAAGAAACAATAACTAAATAAAATATAATCATAACCTAAAAGAAATTTTATCCAAATATGTCCAATAATAGAAATATAACATCAAAACTCAAGAAGAAAATATGCCATGACAATGTACATTCCAAGTGTCTAAAATTCTACCAAAAATAAATACAGTGACGAATCCACCAAGAAGGCCCTAAATTTTGTTTGGTTCCCTCATCCATGATCCATCCCCAATCATCCATCTAACATTGGTCCTTTTCCATTTTCCTATCTGGAAAACAAAAAGTCTATTCAGTTACCAATCAAGCATTCCGTGTTGCGTGGGATTATAACTCAGTAGGCCACCACCAACATTGTCTAAAAAATATCCATTAAATAAAATTATAATAAGATTTATAAATAAATAAGTACAATACATAAGTAAATAGTTATCACATTATCAATTTTTCATTATTTAATCACATAAAACCCCGAGTTCCTATGTACACCCAAACCTCAATATCTACTTTGGCAGGTGCCGGATTCTAATACATTTCTACAATTCATTATCATAATTTGTATCTAATAAAATAATTAAAATGTGTAAATTTATCTATCATGAGTAATGTGAACATAGGGATATAACCTCAATGGTCTAATGTGAGGGAGACTAAATGATGCAAAATAGATTTCTAAGAAAAGGGGAAAGCTCTCACGGTCTTTTTGCTGGCCCAACTCCAAGATCTCTCATGGTTCCTTAGAAATTTAAATGGAATCTGTCATGGTATTCCTCCCTAAAGGATCTCATGGTCCTTATGAAATAAAAATATAATCTCTCATGGTCTTCCTCCCTAAAGGCTCTCACAGTCCTTCAGAACACAAAATAGAGGCTATCACGGTCTTTCTCTAGTAATCCCTCACTCACACCCTAGTTAACCCATGTGCTACTCAATGCCAACATAATCGCAACCAAGTGACATATAACCAATAACCATTTCAAAAATGATTCCATTAATTAATTCAACAATTAACTAATCATACCCAATTCCTTTAATTAGTCCAATGATTAATTAATAACATCAATTTCATTAATTAATTCAATAATTAATTAATCACCCCAATTCGATTAATTAACCCAATAATTAATTAATCACATTAATAACATTAATTAATTCAAAAATTAATTTATACAACCCGTCAATCTCAATATACCATAATTAATTCAATAATTAATTATACCAATTCACAATTCAGTATTCAATAATTAATTCAATAATAAATTATTCTTAATTAAAAATTTAACATTAAATAACTAATTAAAATATTAATTATTATTAATTCACAACTCAAAATTCTGATAATAATTCCAACAATAAATCATCCCAAATTCCACAATTCAACTATTCAATCAAATTCCCAAATTCATCAATTAATTAATTTACCACATTAGTTAATTCAATTAGGAATTCCAATTGATAAAAAAAACCCTATAAATTATTTAATCACATACATATAATTGATATTAGTACAATGAGATTTGAATAATAGACCACTTACCATAATTCATCGATGAAAAATCACCCAATGGAAATCCTAAAAATTCAGTAGAATAGCGGTGTAGAATGAAATCTCGATCTATAACTTAAATCATGATTGAAAAAATAAAGATATCTTAAGTATAGATATAGTTATACAATCCTAGATCTAGATCCACCAAATTATTTTCACTTAAATAAAGAGAATAAATTACTAGGAGGATGAGGAATGGGAAAGTAACCGGGATAGGAGAATAACATTCCTTAATAAAAGAGAGAATAATGGAGGAGGAATGTGAAAGCAATCTGGATCAGTTTCACTTACTGGGAGGGATTAAAATCTTTAAATTGGTGCTAAAATTGAAAATAAAGGAGGTTGTATGGCCTTGGAATCCTTATAGGAGGCTCTGGAATTGATAGAAAATGATTTTGGGTTGAGATACGGTGTTCAAGGGTATTAGGAGGGGTTCAATTTTTTTTATAAATTTTAGGGAATTAAAATCCCGTACACATGGTTTGCTACTCAGTGTGCATGGTTTCCCCTAATCGTGCACCTTAAAAATATACCTCTTCTAGGGGGTTCATAATTTCTTCTTTTAGTAGGCACAGTTTGACAATCTGTGCACCGACCATGTAAAACCCCACTATCCAGGGTTGCACAATTTGTTGGTCCCTATCATACAGTTAGGAAAAATCCTAATACAACTATGCACTGTTCTATAGCTTCCATTTTTCATAAAATTTTTCCTAAACACACCCCATGCGGAAACCCAAAATAAAAGTACTCAATACTAAGAAAAATATTACATATAAATGAGCTCAAGATAACTCCAATAAAGGTCAATATTTTACATTCTCCCCACCTTAAAACATCCCATTCTCTATATACACTCCCACACATCTCTAAGTCTTTGAGTAAAAATTATCAGTATACTGGTCCCACATATCTACTTTCCTTTCCCATGTTTCCACTTAAACACACCCATGTTTCCATAATACATGAACTGTTAGTACAATCTTTCCTCACAAACACTATCTCTCTGAGATGTAATAGACATATCAGATGCTCCTCAAAGGATTCAACTATCTCAAGATCAACATAATCAAACTAGATCACGTGATAAGGGTTGGGGTAATGCCACTAAATTTGAGACACATAGAAAATTTCATGCATAACACTATATTTCTCTAGAAGAACCAATCGGTATGCCATCAACCCGATACTCCTCAGAACCTAAAACAGTCCAACAAAACAGAGAACCAACTTTCCATGTTTCTATATCCTATGGTGACCCATCTTTGTAACAACTAAAGGAATACATGATCACCATCTGTAAACTCTATGGGTCATTGACCTCTATTAGCATACGACTTCTTTCTACTTTGAGCCCTAGCCATATGTTTCAAAATTAGCTAAACCAGTTTTGACATCTCCTCGATGAGACTCAGTCCCATGAAGTATGAATCACCAGCCTCTATCTAGAATAGAGGAGATCTACATGGATTTCCATAAAATGCCTCATATGGTTCCATCTATATAGTTTATTGATAACTTTTGTTATAGGAAAACTCCACCAAATCTAGGTTCTTCTCCCAAGATCCTCCAAAGCCTAGGAGACATGCTCAGAGAATATCCTTAAGCACTTGTATAGTATTCTCGTACTTCCCATCTGTCTTTGTGTGGAAATACATACTCAATAAAAGCTTCATACCATGAACCATCTATATAACCTTCTATAAGAAAAAATTAAAACATGAGTCATAGTCTAAAATTATATTTTGTTGCCCCCCATACCGGCAGACTATCTTCCGAACATACAAATCTCTAAGTTTCTCTAATAAGAAAGTTTCTAATATAGGCAAGTAATGTTCTAATTTAATCAATCTATCAACAACAACCCAAATAGAATCATTATTCTAAGGAATTTGGGGGGGGGCCACCACATGGTCCATGGTCATGTCTTCCTACTTCCTTTCCATAATGGGAAACAACTGTATTAAACATGTAGGTCATTGATGCTTGACCTTCACCGGATGACAGGTGTGGCATCATGTCATGAACCTCGATATCTTCTTTCTATTTTTTAAACCCCAAAACTATCATTGTTGGTCATGATACATTTTGGTTACACCTAGATATACCACTCAATTTGAGGCATGAAATTCCTACATCAACTCATCTCATATGCTCGTATGCAAAATAACCCGATTCCTGACATAGATGATATTATTCTCATCTATGTTCCAATCTAAAGGTGACTCCCCACCATCAAGGATTTCTTTCAATGTAAAGACCTTTAGAGCCTAAAACTACCTATCTATAATCTAGATGAAAAGTTTAAACTTCACTAAAACCAATACGATAGTCATATACTCCAAGATTTCTTGAACCACCACATGAATCTCCCCTGATAGATTCATCATTTTCCACTAAGCACTAGACTCTTGAACTTTTGCAGTCTAAGTTTTTTTACTCAAAGAATTAGCCACAGTGAATCATATCTAGGCATATGTGCTAGTTAAAAATCAAACAACTGTATATACTTAACCCATCTCTACTTCAATAGATTTAAGTCTTTCTATGAAAAGATATACTTCAAGATCTTATGATATGTATACACATTAAAATTTTAACCCAATAAATAATGTTGTTAAAAATTAGAATAATACACCATTATAAACAAGGTTCGTAGGATTATCAAAATAAACCACTGCATATACTTTCTGTGGGTCCATTGAAAGACCATACTCTAAGATGATATGACCCAAGAAGTGTACATGATCTATTTAAAACTGGAACTTAGATTGCTTGGCCTATAGCTGATTCTCTCTCAGTGTACTCAAGATGATGTCAAGGTGTTGTGAATGATCATCATGATTCTTGGAGTACACCAATATATCATCCAAAAACTCTTCAAAAAACTGATCTAGGTAAGGATGGAATATTCTCTTAATCAAGGAAATAAACACAGCTGGTGCATTCGTCAACCCAAATGGCGTCATAGAAAACTCATAAAGTTCATTACCACTTCTGAAAGCATCCCTTGGTATATTAGAAGTTAAAACTCTCAGTTTATGATACACTAATATCAAGTCAATCTAGGAAACAACACAAGATCCCCTTAACTGGTCAAAAAGATCATCGATTCCTGGAAGAGGATACCGGTTCTTCACAGTCATCTGGTTTAACATCCGGTAATCAACAAATAAGCACAATCTCCTATCATCCTTCTTTGAAAACAACACTAGAGAACTCTAAGGTGATGTGATCAGTTAGATATATATATTATCCTCTAACTCCACCAGCTAGGTCTTGAGATCTTGAAGCTTTGTTAGAACCATTCTGTATGATGGAATAGAAACCGGATCAGTTCCCAACATGAGATCAATAGTAAATTCCACATCTATCTTGAGTGGAAGACCTGATAAATATATAGAAAACATATCCTAAAACCTATCCAATATGGGTGAGAAGACATATTTCATTATACATCCATCATCTAAAATAGACTAGAAACTTGGTCTATGATATCTCCTAGTTTTTGATTAATTGGCCCTCCTTGAATCGCATGGATATTCCACTCTCCAGGCTGAATATAGTTCCCACCTTTAGCAAACATAAAATCCACTCTTATATGGTAACAATCTATGTGGTATTGATATGAACCAAGTTATTCCATTCCCAAAATTAGATAGAATCTTAACATGTCAAGAATGTAAATATCCCAAAGAAAATGATACTCCCTAAATTTTAGAGAACACGCCTTTCACAAACATATATCTCTCGACCTTACTCCCAATGGTGTATCTATTGTCAATACCTATCTCATAAACTCTTCCACAAATATAAAACCATTAACTAGTTTCATATAAATGAAGTAATGTGAGACACCAATATAAAATAAGGAACTAGATAATAAAGAAGCTACAAGAATAGTACTTCTCACTATCGATGGTCCAACCTTTATATCCACAAGTATAGGATGAATGTAATGTAACCGTATTTCCCCCCTTACCTATGATGTAGTTTAAATCCCATGAGTTGTGCCACTTTACTGATACATGATCTATTTATCAGAAGCACCCCATCCACTACCTCTCCCACCTCATCTTCTAGAACTCCAGTTGATATAATTATATAGTGAAAAGACATCCTTTCAATAGTCTGGTTCTGTGTATCTCTTGCATTACTAACTATCTTTGTTGGTTTCCTATAAGACTTATTTAGATGTAACACTTTTCTACAGCCTCATCACTCCAATGTGGGTTGGGTATAATGTTTCCAGATTTTTCATGACCTACCAAACTGGTGGAAAAGAACATTGGTAATTTCTTGTGAAAACTAACCTTCCCCCTAGATAGTCTTCTTCCCGCTACTCTGGGATAAATAATTATAATACAATTTCCTACTTTTAGAAGTTATACCAACTGACTGTGAAAAAAGAAACCACCTTTCCTCCACTAGAATCCTCTTTTAGGTTCCCCTTATATATGTGAGCCTGATTCACCACCTTTGGAAACTTCTTCAGTCTGAATATATTTTCTAGGGACTTAATTTCAAACTTAAGTACATCCTAAAACCACTTTTCTACAGTATCCTCGTATCATTATTACACTATAAAAAGTCACCACAAATCTATAAATCATTCAACATAGTCTATTATGGACATACTTCCATGAGTCAACCTTATGAGCCCAGCTTCTCTATCTAATCTCAGTGTGACTGGGTAAAAGTGTTCCCAAAAATTCTCTTGAATGTCCTTCCATTCCATTGCTTCCAGTTTTCTATCCCAAGACTGGATGTCACACCAATGTTTCACTTAACCACATAACATATATGTATCCAATTTTAATCTCTTCTCAGTAGGAGTCTCCATGTGGTCAAGTATAGTTTGGATATACTCAATCTAGAACTCATCTCCCTTAGGTCCACCATCACCAGTGAAAGTTAGAGGGAGAAACAATTGAAACTAAATCATCATATCAGATATGATTTTCACAACCCACCCTCTTCATATTTCTAAAAATCATAACCAATCACAATAAGTTTTTCCCCAAAATCTCACAACATGGTAAAAACTGAGGCACTATTAATACCCTTAAGCACCCTATACCTAGGTCCTAGTTAACAAATATAATCCTCATTATTGTTATTAAAATTCCATTATAAAACTATTTATTCACATTTTTCATCATTTTATCATTTTTAATTTTATATTAAAAACCATTTTTTATTCAATTTAATAATAAAGGAAAACATTTCAAGCATAAAAAATTACCCAAAATCTATTTTCCCATGCATTCACAAAATGATGTAAGTCACAAAATAATCATGGGTGCCAAGAATGATCCACGAATACTGAACTATCATTCCTTACATGTCCATGTGTCCAAACTCATAAAATCTAAACTACTCTTTAAAACAATCATTACATCACACAAAAAGTGCATCACCAAAGGTGAAATGATATCCAACTATAACAAAACACATCAATGAAAACAGTCCCACTCTAGGTACCTATGTTTCTCCCTGCACATGGTTTTTTAACTCCCATGAAAGAGATCATTACCACAACAAGACTCTTCATATTCTTCTGTCCACCTTTCCCAAAATAGTAAGACAAAAGAAAAATAAAATAAAACTTGGCTATGATACCACTTTATAATGTCCCAACATAGGTGTGATGCATCATTTCCCCAAGACGGTTTTCCACATGACATCAAGTGTTCCTCCCCGTATGAAATAGGCTACCAACTAGCATTGAAGGTCTGATATATCGATCATAGAGAGACTATTCCCTCTTCTATCGGAGTAATACACGAGCAGAAAATAAGAAACAACAACTGAATAACATAAAATCATAACCTAAATAACCAGTATCATAAGATGTCCAAAACTTGAAATATAACGTCAAAACTAAACCAAAATATATTCCATTCCAATGTACATTCCAAATTTCTAAAATGAATCACAAAATAATGGTACTAAAGAATCCCCCAATGTGTTCTAAATCGTGTCTGGTTCCCTTATCCATGATCCATCCCTGATCATTCATATAACACAAGGCATTTTCCCTTTTTATATAAAAAAGTATATTCAGGTACTAATCAATCATCCTAAGTTGGGTGTGAGTAAAACTCAGTAGTCCACCACCAAAGGTGTCTAAAACAATATTCAGTCAATGATAGGGTATTTAGTTTTATAAATAAATAAGTAAAATTCATATGTAAACATTAATCATAGTCAATTATTCTTTATTTAACCACATAAACCCTCGGGATCCCATGGACACCTGAACCTAAATACTTGCATCAAACTGTGATGGAGTCTAAACTATTGTTACCATTCATTAGCAAAACTTATATATGATAAAACACTTAAAACATGTATATCAGTCTAACATGATTAACGTTAACAAATGGATCTAACCTCAAGTGTATAATGTGAGAGAGACTAAATGAAGTAAATAGCTTTCTAGGAAAAGGGGAAAGCACTCTCGGTATTTTCTTTGGCCTAACTCCAAGATCTCTTATGGTCACTTGGAAATAAAAATAGGATATCTCATGGTCTTCCAGCCCAAAGGCTCTGACAGTCCTTCAAAATACAAAATAGAAACTCTCATATTATTCCTCCTGAAAGGCTCTAATGGTCATTCGTAACACAAAATAGAAGCTCTCATGACCTTCCTCCGGTAACCCATCGATCACACCCTAGTTATCCCATGTGCTAATTCATGCCAATATACTCAAACCAAGTGAAATATAAAAAAATTCATTTCAAAAATAATTTCATTAAATTATTCAACAATTAATTTATCTTACCCATACTTTAATTCATCCAATAATTAATTAATCACTTCAATTTCATTAATTAATTCAACTGCTAATTAATCACTCCAATTACATTAATTAACCCAATGATTAATTATTCATATTAATTCCTTTTATTAATTAAAAAATTAATAAAAACAACCCATTAATATCAATATACCATAATTAATTCCATAATTAATTATTTCAATTCATAATTCAATATTCAATAATTAATTCAACGATTAATTATTATTAATTCACAATTTAAAATTAAATTATTAATTAAAAAATTAATTCATATTAATTCATATTTGAATATTCTAATAATTATCACAAAAATTAATTATCCCCAATTGTATAATTCAATTATTCAATCAAATCCCTAAATTTCTCGGTTAATTAATTTCCACATTAATTAATTCAATTATAAATTCCAATTTCTAAATTAACCCTAGATATTATCTAATCACATACATGTAATTGATATCAAAATTATGGGATTTATATAATATAACACCTACCTCTACCCATTGATGTATAATTTCCCAATGTAAATTTCCAAAAATTCAGTAGAGTAATGATGTAGAATGAGATCCAAATCTATAACCTAAATTAAGATTAAGAAAATCAATATATCTTAAATATAGATCTAAATTTAAAATCCTAGATATATATCCAAAAAAAATAGGTATAGGTCTTACCAAAATATAGAATAACTTCCTTTAATGAAAGAGAGAAGAAAGGAGGAGGAATAAGAAAGCAATCGGGATAAGATTCACTTACCCGAAGGGGTGAAGATCTTCAATCCAGGCATCAAATCACAAAGAATAGAGGTCATACCACCTTGGAATCAATATGAGAGGCTATGAAATCAAGAGATAATGATTATGGGTTGAGCTATGGTTTTAAAGGCTACTATACATGGTTTTTATAATTTTTTAATAATTTTGGGGTGATTAAAATCTCATACGCACAGTTTGATGTTCGGGGCACTCAATTTCCTCTAATAGTGTGACTTAACCGTGTGCCTCTTCAAGGGGGGTGAAAAGTTTCTCCATTTTTGGTGAATTAAAAACTATGTGACATCAATGAAACCCCCCTATTTCCATGGTTTCATTTTTTGTTGTGCAATGGTGCACAGTTAGGGAAAACTGTGTGCCAACAGTGAAATGCCCTGTATCATCCATTTTTCTCATTTTTTCCCAAAAACACCCAAAGTTAAAACCCAAAATAAAAGTAGTCCAAACACAGAAAATGTGTACCTATAAATGGGCCAAAGAAAACTCTAGAAATGGTTATGATATTACAACTCTGATAGACTATTTAGGATAAAGTGTTGGATTAGTCCAGGGAAACTAGAATTCTAATGTAAAGTGCCAATATAGTAGACCTACTCAGTGTGGTCATGTTGAAAATTAGGTCCCAAATCATGATATATATATGTAGTACAATATAAACTAGTGTAGTATAGTGTAAGTCCATTTATAGTTCAATTTACAATCATAGTATCCGCCACTTTAGTGTCATCTTTATTTGACACATGGAATAAACATTTTTTTATTTATGGCCATCATTGAAACCCTTGGTCTCAAAATTCAACATTTTAGGGTGGATGTGAATATCAATACACTACTAAGACTTGGCCTTTTATTAGCGCTAAAAACCAATATTAACAGCGCTACCTTGAGCGCTAATAATAGGGCCCTTTATCAGTGCTCTTTTAGTGCTGTTAAAGGTGTCCTTTATCAGCGCTCAGAAAAGCGCTGATAAAGGCACCTTCCCCTGCACCTGCATAACCAGCACCTAAACACCTACACACCTACACAAACCAGCATACCTGCACAAAATAGCATCTGCACACCTGCACAAAATATCACCCGCACACAATATTTTTACAAACAATTCTATATACATTTACTTAACATCCTGAATACAAAAAAAACACTGCTATATACATTTCAAACAATGTTTTACATAGTTAAAATTACAATTATCCAAAAATAGTTATAAACATTAATTTTTCATATTTTTATATTCGTGATCTGCTCTAAAAAATTTTCTTCCACGGTATTTGTTGCCGAACAAAGCATTCGAACTCAAGGAAGAAAATTCACCTATATAAGAAAAAAAAGATTATGTTAGTAATACAATAATGAAATAAATTAAAACATTAATATGAATGAATACATTAATATAGAAATGTGAAACTAAAATATAAAAATGATAAACTCAAATGTTTTTATTCTGATAACAATGAAAGGGAATAATGTAAAATCAATATGTTATTGGATGATTTATCTCAATTAATAAATAGTGATTCTTTATCTAATGAAAATATTTATAGGTCACACTATGTGTTGGATTGAGGTGCAATTGATTCGTACACGTCAAAAATGACTACTGGATCGTTTTCCTAAAGTATTAAAACAATCCAAACATGTTTTCTCGGTTTACCGTATGTCAGTAGTGTTGTTTTCTAAAATTTATGTCAATTTGAAACTGATATGAGACACTTTTTTCCATACTGGTCACACCGTGCATTGGATTTAGGTACGGTTGATTCATACACATCACAAATGAATCATGGATCGTTGTCCTAAAGTATCAAAACAATCCAAACACATGTTCTTGGTTTCCCGTATGTTAGTAGTGTTGTTTTCTAAAGTTTATGTCAATTTTAAACTGATATCAGACACTTTAAGCCATACCGGTCACACCGTGTGTTTGATTGAGGTGCGGTTGATTCGTACACATCAAAAATGACTCATGGATCGTTTTCCTAGAGTATCAAAAGAATACGAACATATTTTCTTGGTTTTCCATATGTCAGTACTGTTGTTTTCTAAAGTTTATGTCAATTTGAAACTGATATCAGACAATTTTAGCCATAACGGTCACACCGTGCGTCGGATTGATGTGTGGTTGATTCGTATATGTCACAAATGACTCATGGATATTTTTCCTAAAGTATAAAAATAATCCTAATGCCTTTTCTTGGTTTGACGTATGTCAGTAGTGTTGTTTTCTAAAGTTTATGTCAATTTGAAACTGATATCAGACACTTTTAGCCATACTGGTCACACCGTGTGTCGGATTGAGGTGTAGTCGATTCTTACATGTCAAAAATGAATCATAGATTGTTTTCATATCGTATCAAAACAATTCGAATGTGTTTGATCGATTTTACGTATGTCAGTAGTGTTGTTTTCTAAAGTTAATGTCAATTTCAAACTGATATCAGACACTTTTAGCCATACCAGTCACACAGTGCGTTAGATTGAGTTTCGGTTGATTCATAAACATCAAAAATGACTCATGGATCATTTTCCTAAAGTATCAAAACAATTAGAATGCGTTTTCTCAGTTTTCCGTATGTCAGTAGTGTTGTTTTCTAAAGTTTATGTCAATTTGAAACTGATATCAGACACTTTTATCCATACTGGTCACACCGTACATCAGATTAAGGTGAAGTTGATTATTACATGTCAAAAATGACTCATGGATCGTTGTACTAGAGTATGAAAACAATCTGAACATTTTTTCTTAGTTTTCCATATGTCAGTAGTGTTGTTTTCTAAAGTTAATGTCAATTTCAAACTGATATCAGACACTTTTAGACATACCGGTCCCAACATGTGTCGGATTGAGGTGAGGTTGATTCGTACACATAAAAAATTACTCATGGATAATTTTCCTAAAGTATCAAAATAATACTAATGCGTTTGATCGGTTTTCTGTATGTCAGTAGTGTTGTTTTTTAAAGTTTATGTCAATTTGAAACTGATATCAGACACATTTAGTCATACCGGTCACACCGTGTGTCGGATTGAGGTGAGGTCAATTCATACACGTCACAAATGACTCATGGATCGTTTTCCTAGAGTATCAAAACAATACGAATGCATTTTCTCTATTTTTCGTATGTCAGTTGTGTTGTTTTTTAAAGTTAATGTCAATTTCAAACTGATATCAGACACTTTTAGACATACCAGTCACATCGTGCATCGGATTGAGGTGTGGTTGATTCATAAACATCACAAATGACTCATGTATTTTTTTCCTAATGTATCAAAACAATCCTAACGTGTTTTCTCAGTTTTCCATATGTCAGTAGTGTTGTTTTCTAAAGTTAATATCAATTTGAAACTGATATCAGACACTTTTAGCCATTCTGGTCACACTGTGCATTGGATTGAGGTTTGGTTGATTTATACATGTCACAAATGACTATTGGATCATTTTCCTAAAGTATAAAAACAATCCAAATGCATTTTCTCAGTTTTCCGTATGTCAGTAGTGTTGTTTTCTAAAGTTAATGTCAATTTCAAACTAATTTCAGACACTTTTAGCCATACCGGTCACACCGTACGTCTGATTGAGATATGGTCAATTTTTACATGTCACAAATGACTCATGGATCATTTTCCTAGAGTATAAAAACATTCCGAAAGCGTTTTCTCAGTTTTCTGTATGTCAGTAGTGTTGTTTTCTAAAGTTAATGTCAAATTCAAACTGATATCAGACACTTTTATCCATACCAGTCACACCGTGCTTTGGATTGAGATGCGATTGATTTCTACACATCACAAATGACTCATGGATTGTTTTCCTAGAGTATCAAAACAATCCGAAGGCGTTTTCTCAATTTTCTGTATGTCAGTGGTGTTGTTTTCTAAAGTTAATGTCAATTTCAAACTGATATCAGACACTTTTAGCCATACTGGTCACACAGTGCATCATATTGGGGTGAGATTGATTCATACACTTCAAAAATGAATCATGGATCATTTTCTAAAATTATCAAAACAATATGAATGCATTTTCTCAGTTTGTCGTATGACAGTAGTGTTGTTTTCTAAAGTTTATGTCAATTTGAAACTGATATCAGACACTTTTAGCCATTCTGGTCACACCGTGCATCAGATTGAGGTACGGTTGATTCGTACATGTCAAAAACGACTCATGGATTGTTTTCCTAGAGTATAAAAATAATCTGAATGCATTTGCTTAGTTTCCCGTATGTCAGTAGTGTTGTTTTCTAAAGTAAATGTCAATTTCAAACTGATATCAGACACTTTTAGACATACCAGTCACAACATGGGTCGGATTGAGGTGAGGTTGATTCTTAAACATCAAAAATGACTCATGTATCATTTTCCTAAAGTATCAAAAAAATCCGAATGCATTTTCTTAGTTTTCCGTATGTCACTTGTGTTGTTTTATAATGTTTATGTCAATTTGAAACTGATATCAGACACTTTTAGCCATACCAGTCACACCGTGTGTCATATTGAGGTGTAGTCGATTCGTACACATCACAAATGACTCATGGATCGTTTTAATAGAGTATAAAAACTATAAGAATTCATTTGCTCAGTTTTCCATATGTCAGTAGTGTTGTTTTCTAAAGTTAATGTCAATTTCAAATTGATATCAGACAATTTTAGCCATAATAGTCACATCGTTCATCGGATTGAGGTGTGGTTGATTCGTACATGTCACAAATGGCTCATGGATTATTTTCCTAAAGTATAAAAACAATATGAAAGCGTTTTCTCAGTTTTCTGTATGTCAGTAGTGTTGTTTTCTAAAGTTAATATCAATTTCAAACTGAAATCATACACTTTTAGCCATTATGGTCACATCGTTCATCGGATTGAGGTGCGGTTAATTCGTACATGTCACAAATGACTATTGGATCATTTTTCAAAAGTATCAAAACAATCTGAATGCGTTTGGTCGGTTTTCCATATGTCAGTAGTGTTGTTTTCTAAAGTTAATGTCAATTTCAAACTGATATCAGACACTTTTATCCATACCGGTCAAGACGTGCGTCGGATTGAGGTGTGGTCGATTCTTACACATCACAAATGACTCATGGATCACTTTCCTAGAGTATTAAAACAATCCGAACATGTTTTCTCAGTTTTCAATACTAGAAATATCACCTATACCCATGGTTTTAAACCGTGGGTATAGCCCTTGAAACCATGGGTATAGGATATACCCACAGTTTCAAGAACCGCCGGCTGTAGTGTCGTTGCAATAGGGCTATACCCACGGTTTCCATAGAACCGTGGGTATAGATGAAGAGAAATTCACATTACCCACAGTTTAACAAACCGTAGGTATAGACATCTATACCCACGATTTGAAAACCGTGGGTATAGTGATTTAAATCTCGCCATATGTACCCACAGTTTGAAAACCGTGGGTATAGTGATTTAAATGTCACCATATGTACCCACGGTTTGCAAACCGTGGGTATACTGAATTAAAATCCCAGAATGTACCCACGGTTTGGCAAACTGTGGGTATAGACTTGTTCCCCAGGCAGCTGCAACTCCACCTCCCTACCATTCTGCACCTACAGACATATCAATCCTTCCATTCAAATATATCAGAAATCAACAATAATATGAAAATACCTACTCTGGTATATCAATCCCAACATGAAAATACAATGGAAATTAGAGGACCTCATTAAAGAATCTTGACTAAAAAACAGAGGAAGACTCACATTCTTACCAAACACCGTACTACTGCATGTGCACCTGTGCAAGCTTGCTGCTAGAGTATCCCACTAAACTGGTGAACTTCTTTTCACCAGAAATAACATTCATATCTTTAGAGTCGATAAATCCAACATGATGTATCTACTGAAAGGAATAGAAAAAATTATCTCAAACCCATAATTGTGGTGCAAAGAAAGCGGTAATGAAATGAAACGCGGTCAAAAATCAGCTAATAAATCATGTAGATGTAGCGAGTAAACGAGCAAAGCACTGAGACTGGACATGCTCATAAAGTTCTACACTTTCAATTTAAGAAGTAATATGTAAAAGACAATGAATTGTTCAGACAAAAGAACTTACAACAAAATTAATGTTAACAATTCGACTTGGAGAAGCTCTAATAAGAGATGGCAAGAGCAAAACAGTAAGTAATTCTTGAGCCAAATGATTCACTTGCATATGTTGCTTGTATCCATCCTCTGAAAACTTCTGTTGTTCTAATTATAATAAAATTTTATCTCATGTTGAGTTATTTGTGTAAGATTCCTCAACCCTATCACAACCTGAACCACTTTATGTCTAACCCAAATCTATTTAACTCATGTCATGTCCAGATATCATGTCAAGTTAAAAATTGTCACCTCCAATTGAGGCAAACAGAAAATAATTTTAATAGATCTAATACAGAAATCTGATGCCCCCATAAAACAGTAATGGCCTCCTACAATGAACATTAAAAACCTATGATCAAAGCACATGAAGGAATAATAAGTCATTTACAATTGGAATTCCCAAATCCTTAAGATCCCCATCACCCATGTGTAACAGGGCTGCCATGTCTACCTAGAAAACATGAAAACATGGAAACATTAAAATAGAAAATAAAGAATGTATAGACATGAGTTGAATTCAAAAGCTAAAATAAATAACTCTAACTTATGGTTAACAATTAATAATGAAAATATTAACAACGTATTAATGCGCTTATGTTAGTTTATTTCTCTGACCAAGAGAACTAGATTAACCTAGGCATAATCAATGGACTTGACCATAGAGAAGTTCATGATTTTAGAATTATCTTGCAGCCAATTTATTAGACTCGTTCATGAATGAAAGAGGTGGACATCTCTTGTTAAACATCCTTCAAAATTGATACCTTGCTTCTATGTTTATTAATTGTCTTTAAATATCATTTAAATTCTTGTTTTAAAATTATGTTTGAACTGATTTTTGCTTACAAATCACTAGGTTAACAATTAAGTAATGTCAGGCTCTTGCAGATCACTCATGTTCCTTGTGGGATCGACCTTGGACTCTCACTGTTCTACACCTTAGTAGTATAGTGAAGGGTCAAGTATATTCATAAATTCTAAACTTGATAGTCAATTGAAAGTAAATACATCGGTCGGCGAGTCAAGTAACTTCACCCGTTTCAATTATAGAAATACCATTTTATCCTTCAATCAATACTTGTACATCTCTTCCAGTTTCAAAATCATAGGTCTCATATGGGTACACAAACATGTACATGAAAATGAAGGCATTGTTCTAGAAGTTCCATAGAATCATAATGTGCTTTATTTAGTGTTTTAACATATTCATTCTAGAGTGACTGGGATGAGACCCTTTTCTTCTATCACCAGGCCTAGTGAACTAGGAGATTCCAAGAGGAACCTGACCCATTTCAAATATAGTTCTCTAATTTAAATTTTTTGATGGTTAAATACATGATCCCCCCCTCCCCCCTGCCCATCCCTCACCCTGCCCAGCCCTCCCCATCCCTCCCCACTGCCCAGCCCCTCCCCATCCCTCCCCACTGCCCAGCCCTCACCCTGCCCAGCCCTCCCCCTCCCCCCTGCCCAGCCCTCCACCTGCCCATCCCTCCCCCTCCCCCCTGCCCAGCCCTCCCCACTGCCCAGCCCTCCCCCCTACCCAGCCCTCCCCCTGCCCAGCCCTCACCCTCCCCCCTGCCCAGCCCTCACCCTTCCCAGCCCTCCCCCTCCCCCCTACCCAGCCCCTCCCCCTCCCTCCCCACTGCCCATCCCTCCCCCCTGCACAACCCTCCCCCTCCCCCTGCCCAGCCCCTCTCCCCCTCCCCCTCCCCCCTGCCCATCCCTTTCCCTGTCCAGCCCCCCTCCCCCTCCCCCACTGCCTAGCCCCTCCCCCTCCCTCCCCACTGCCCATCCCTCCCCCTGAATCTCCCTACATGAAATATGTAGATGCATGACATGTTTTATTTGGATGCAGACCCAACCAGGTAAGGTACTACAACTGTTAGAAAACATCCTAAAATTTTGATAAGGTACTAAAACTCATTGTATTACAGAATAGATTATAACAGAAAACAAATCTAAAATCGGATGTCCAACTAAATATGTTCCCTTAAGGTATGTTTATTTAAGGTAATACAACTCACTGTAATACAAAACAGATTATAACACAAGAAATACAAGTCAAACTCATGAAGAATGTGATTATCACTGTATCATTTACTTCTTGAGTTGTAAACAATATAAACTACCATACATCCTATCCTGTTGAAGAGTTAGTTGGGAAAAAAATACCTTCATCAATCCTTGCTGAGACATAAATGATACAAATCTCTTAAGTTTCTTCTCCATGCTGGTAAATCGAAGGCATTCTTTCCATCAGCCCATGCACATTCACCAATATTTCGGTTCATCGCTATGCTGGGATGAGAACAATCAAAGTATGTCTAGAAAATCTTAGACATGACCCACCAAAATCAATATACAGTGGAGTCAATAGTGAAAACATATCACCTACATTCATATGTTGGATGAAAGGGAGGTTAACTCCATGATTTTACGACCAATAACCTGCATTCATATAGTGTGTAAATGCAAATGAAAAATGATGCATGGTTGGGAGGTTAATTACACAATTTTAGGAAAACATACCTGTTGTAGAGATCTGGAACTTATTAGTGTAGGATTCCCTTGATCTCTTCATGTGCTGAGTGAGTCACCTGCAATATATAAATAAAAATAATCAATATTCATCTTAAAAGATGAAGTGCGTAATAACGTATGAAAAATTATTATGCGAAGGGAAATACTGCAAATTTTCAAGGAGATTATTTCAACGATATTACGATAACATACCTATTGCGGGATGAGCAACACATCAGTCAAGATTCGATTGAAGTGGCTGCTCTGGGCGGTTTTGTTAACATCCACCTCACTCGTGCACTTGCTTTGTGTTTCCAGCGCACCCTTCAAGAACACTTTCAGCTTCCAGAATGTTGATTCACTCTGCATCCCACATACCAATTACGGCCGGAAACAGAGAGGAAATAGAGCATTTGGGCTTCAATGAATAGTCAGAAATGTCAGGTTTAATGATAGAAACCAGAAGTGGTTACCTTCAACTGGAAGACAATGCCCCATTAATGATTGTTCAGAAGGCGCTGAAGAAAGGTGATATCTTGGGAGTGGTCGATCCACTAATGCGCCATGGTAATCAACTAAATCAGCTGCAAATTCATTTCTAGGAGCACTTGAAGTCCTACTACATCATATTATGAAAATATGAGTCTGGGGTTAAATTGGATATTTGAGGATGCAGTTGAGTAAAAAGAAAACTTGTCATGATGTAAAAAATGGTGTGGTAAAACCATACCTTTAGCAATGGTGGATAAGTCAACACCATGTCCAGCTCCTCCCCCAGCCCCTCCTCCTCCCCACCTCCCCCTCCCCCTCCTTCCCCACTACCCAGCCCCTCCCCCTCCCTCCCCACTGCACAGCCCCCCCTGCCCAGCCCCTCCCCCTCCCTCCCCACTGCCCAGCCCCTCCCCACTGCCCAGCCCCCCTGCCCAGCCCCTCCCCCTCCCTCCCCACTACCCAGCCCCCCCTGCCCAGCCCCTCCCCACTGCCCAACCCCTCCCCCTCCCTCCCCACTACCCAGCCCCTCCCCCTCCCCACCTGCCCAGCCCCTCCCCCTCCCTCCCCACTGCCCAGCTCCCCTGCCCAGCCCCTCCCCACCTGCCCAGCCCCTCCCCCTCCCTCCCCATTGCCCATCCCCCCCTACCCAGCCCCTCCCCCTCCCTCCCCACTGCCCATCCCCCCTTCCCATCCCCTCCCCCTCCCTCTCCACTACCCAGCCCCTCTCCACTGCCCAGCCCCTCCCCCTCCCCACCTGCCCAGCCCCTCCCCCTCCCTCCCCACTAAACAAGATTTTTCTTTTGTGTTTGGAGTCTTCCTAAAACACACAAAACCACATTAAAAAATTAGACAAAGGAAAGCTAAAAACCAAAAACAGCATATGAAACATCTAAATCAGTTAGTCATCTCCAAATATTCATATAACTATTAGATCACATACCAATCAGTTCCATTACGTTTAAAGAAAAAGATCAGAAGCAACTAAACCTTCTCAACGCCTTCAATAGATGAGGTCTTCTGCTTCAAAGTGGAGGACACGATCATACTCGCCAGATGAACATCCTTTTCATGTCGAGTATATGAAAAAGAGATTACGTGAATGCAGCCCCCTCCCCTCCCAACCCTCCACTGGACCCCCCTCCCAACCTTCCCCTCCCAGCCCCCCCCCCCCAACCCTCCACTGCAGCCCCCCATCCCAAGCCTCCCCTCCACTGCTAAGGCCAAGATTATATGGCGAGATAATAATTAACACACCAAACCATAAAAACAAAAATGTCATGTGAATATTACCTAAAGAATTATCAAATAACACCCCCTATGAAAACATAATCCAAAATGCATTTCACTGCATAAAGAAATTCACATACAAGCAGTCCACCAATACAAAAAAAAATTAAAACTCCAACACAAGTCTCTCTGCTAAGTCAAAAATGGAGGGGATTAATATCCCCCCCATCACCATCATCGTCATCCCCATGTACAGCATAATCATCATCAGCAGCAACATCATCAGCATCATCATTACCAGCAGCAACATCATCATCATCAGCAGCAACAGCAGCAATCTATCACCAACAACAGCATCAACAACATCCTCGCTAGCTCTATTTCCACCACCGTCATCGCCACTAGGACCCTCATGGGAATCACCTGAGGAATTATGTAAAGAGCGCATTGATGCTATACATGAATCAAAAGTGGAAGAAACCTCTGGTGGTAGTGACTGACTCAACATTGACATAGCTTTCATGAAATGTTCATTCATTAGCTTACTTTTTTCATGCTCCTCTAATACTATTTTCCTTGTCGCAGCTAATTCAGCATGCGTACTTTCCAACTCAGAGGCCTTAGAGGCATTAGAGGAGTCCGATGATGACCAATACCTAGATGGGACAATGTTTTTTCCTGGTCTACAACGGACTCTTCCTGGATGCTCCACACCTAACACCTGACTCAAATGATCATTTGGCCCTAAGTTTTCAGATTCCTCATCCATGCCCTCCAAGGCAGACTGTTGAAATTATACACATATTAAATTATGAATTTCGTATAAATGTTTGAAATATATATAAAAAACTTACAATTTTTTCTTGTGTTTGTGAATTAACTACAGTTCCATCTTTTCTTTTCCTACTGAAGCAGAATAATTTGGCATGAGGTACAGGACCTTCAATGCCCCATTCAGCTTGCTACATATGAGAAATGCAAAAATTTGGATTACAACCATATATGATAAATGCAAAAAATTGGATTGAACATACCAGCCGCTTCTCATGATCGGGCATTGTAGTGCGCCCCAATGTGTGTCGATATATCATTTTATCTTTGTTTTTTTTTTGTTTTTCGCTAACACTTCCTAAGAAACAAAAAAACAATACAAGTAATAAGAATTAAATTTTATATAAAAACCATTAAAGATGGGTAGTACCTTATACTGTTCAGTCTTCCAATGTGTGATCATTTTTTGATATTGACTTTTTAGACAGACAGGGTTTGTGGGTACACCCTCTAACTTGGTACCCACTCTGCTTCTCCAACCAATATGTAACTCATACTTGTATGACCGCCAATACTCTCCAAGATCACTCAACTTAGCAGCTTTGGTAGCTTCACCGTTAGAAAAGTAAAATCAACTCTGCAACGAAAATGTTAAATCATATAAATACATTACTAATATAAATATAAATTTATAAAATTTTCGTACCCATATATACGCCCATGCCCTATCCTTGATGTCAGCACTGATATGTCTCCATGAGACTGGTTCCACCGGAATGATATCATGATATTTGGCTAAAGTAGACATGAAACTTCTACACTCCTTAGCATTTTTACCTACCATTTTATTTTCAGGATTATAATCCACCATAATCTGAGTTTCGCGATTCCAGGCATCCCGCATTCGAGTGCGCCCACGTCTCCTACTAGAAGATCCCACTAAATAACATAAGAGGTGAAAAGAGAAGATTTAAGTGACAATACAATAATAAAAAAGTGAAATGCTATAATTTGAATCATTTATAAAAAAACCTGATGCAGGCTCCTGAATAGGCTGTGAGGCATCCATGGACTGTGCTAGATCAGCATCCTCTGAAGGAAGTATCTGTTCCACAGCATGCTCCGGCTGATCTTCATGAATAAGAGTGGAAACTGAAGGAACAGACTCAATATGTTTATGATGGATGGTCGGAAAAGGATGTGGTGTAGACATGTCATAATATGCATAGTAGGTCTGGGGATACATGAATGGATATGGAAATTATGGAGGTGAGAACATCGGTCGAGTCAGCGTGGACATGGAATGGGAAAAAGAGGGTAAATGGGATGATGATGGAAGAATGTATGGGAACATCCCAGGGGTCTCAAGCGGAGGGCGGACATGTGTGGTAGATGGGATGTCCACTGATGGGTCAGTGTGGGGAGTGGTAAGATGGGAGCTCTGCCTAGGTCTAGGAGGATCCCTGCTCGGTCCCATACTAGGAAGAGGAATCTCTGAAGTTATATATCCCTAAAATAAATTTGATCAAAAATATTAACTTCATATTATATGTAATGCAGAAGATAAATATTATAATTATTATACTCACTGAAGACAACTCACGCTCACGTCTAACAGGATCAACATCAAATAATCTTTTCTTGCGAGCTTCTGTAGTTTTCTTCATAATCTGTATAAGAATGAAATAAATATTTTTTAGCAAAAATTTTTACAAATCATACATACAACTTAGAAGCCAAAGAAGACAAAAAATTTCATAACATCTTTCAGTAATGATAATTTACAACCAATTTATACAATTTTTAAAACCACATTTTAAACCAAGTTTTATGAATTGAAATAAATATAATTAAATGAAACGAAACCAAAAAATACTAAAACAGATATATCATTCCAAACTAAAACTAAATTATATTAATTAAATTCGTACCAACCTGAGAAACTCACTTCAATGTAAACTGAATGAACTCTGAATATATATGGTTGCTTTTATATATTACCCTCCACTACCTCAGGTTCAACATCATCTCTCACAATGGGACAATTTGTGTCATCAAATACAATATTTTGGCTAACACCATTGGGGGCATCAATGGTGAAAATTTCATCCCCAACATCATGAAAAATGTGTCTTGGGATTACTTCATTAATGACACCGTAATCAGGTTTCAGATGATCTTTCACATAAAACACTTGTTTTGTCATTGATGCCAAAATGTATGGTTCATCGGTATGCAGGAATCGACTCATGTCAATAACTCTAAATCCGCAATCATCAATAAATGTACCATGTCACATCATTGAATCAAACCATTTACATTTCATCATAGTGACTCGACCTTGAGAGTAGTAATCCAATAACAATATTTTCTCAACCAGTCCATAATAATACACATCTTCATATCGAGGTTGACTATCTGATGCACTGGCATAACAATCTGTTCTAGCAGTTAACATAACGCCATCATGTTGTGTTCTAATTTTCATCACTTTATCAGTTGTAACAAATTTATATCCATTGATTATTAATGATTTGCAGCCACGAACCAAAGAATTGGGACCAAAAGCCAACGCTCTTAATTCTTGAGAAATGAAGTCAGCAGGTAAACTCAATACCTGAAATACATATGAGTAATATAATTAAATATATATCTATATTTTAAGGTATATAATGTAATGTTCATACCTTTGATTTCAACCAAGCTGGTAACTCTTGGCTATGCATAGCCTCTCTCCTTCTCAATGGCAAAGACCGATGAACTCTACTTATAATTTTTTTATGTTCTCTACATAAAATGACAATAAAAGTATAAGGTATATGTGATATGATATCGTATGAGATAACATATATATATTCAAATTACTTACTTGATATAGGCATTTAACAAACCACAATTAAACAAGACTGTTCGATGTTCCATATTCCTCTCTTCAAATCTCAATGTAACCAATGTATATGACCCAAAAATTCCACCTGTTTGGGGAAGATATGGAAACGAGGGCTGAATTTCCTCATACTTCTCATCTTCATTTCTCATTGGTCGATTATGTCTTGTGCTCACATCAGAAAAATACATTGAACAAAAATCCATACATTCTTGGGCCAGATAACTCCTCACAATGGAACCTTTAGGATAATTCTTATTTAGGATATATGATTTCAAAGTGCACATATTTCTTTCAGTGGGATACATCCACCGAAAAGATACTTGTCCCCCAAGAAGTGTCTCAGTTGGAAGATGAACTGTTAAATGCAACATGCAAGTGAAAAAGGATGGAGGAAATTTTTTTTCCAACTCACATAGAATTAACGGAGCCTCTTCCTGCATTTTTATCAACAATCATTTGGATAACCTTTTAGCACAAAGGTCTCTAAAAAAATGACACAACCGAATCACTTCCACTCTTACATTATTGGATAGCAAATGTCGAATTGTTATTGGAATCAATTCATGAATCAGGATGTGGTAATCATGAGTTTTTAGGGATTTAAATTTCAAATGTCTTCTGTTGACTCGTTTAGATATGTTGCTAGAATAGCCATCTAGAACCTTGATATTCTCCAATATTGCCAGAAATCGATCTTTCTCTGCCGGTGTCATCACATAAGAAGCATAGGGAACTTTCCATTTGTTTTCACCGATACAAACATGATGTAGTTCTGGTCGAATACCCCAATCCAATAAATCCCGACGAGATTGGAGGTCATCTTTGGTCTTCCTCTTAATATTCAAAAGAATTGCAAGCAATATTTCACATATATTTTTCTCAATATGCATTACGTCTAAACAATGACGTAACAAATTAGTAGACCAATATGGCAACACAAAAAAAAATACTTCTCTTTTTCCAATTGTAAGTGACTTCAGTATCATCATTCTTCCTCTTTCGAGATTTCAACTGACCTTTCCCTAATGAAAAGCTGAAATCTTTCAATTCATCAAGCACATCACTTCCTGACATATGTTGAGGTGGTTCTTCAGTGTCAACATTATCATCAAACCTCCGATGATTCTTCCTGTATTGATGATCCATTGGCAAGAATCGGCGATGCCCCATGAAACTAAAACTACGACGATATTTAAGCCTTCTCGATCGTGTATTCTTCATACAAATGGGACATGATAGTTTTCCCTTCGTGCTCCACCCAGAAATCATTGCATAGGTAGGGAAATCATTTATGGTCCATAGAAGGGTAGCACACATCTGAAATGTATTCTTTGAAGAAGCATCAAATGTCTGCACACCTAAATCCCAAAGTTGTTTCAACTCTTTTATTAAAGGCTGCAAGTAGACATCTATATCATTACCAGGATCCAAAGGTCCAGATATCAGTATACTTAAGAAAGTGAAAGGTTTTTTCATACACATCCACAGAGAAAGATTATAAACATGAATAAAAACCGGCCACGTGCTATGAGCAGTAAGCATCTGGCCAAATGGATTAAAACCATCACATGATAGGCCCAATCTGACATTACGCACCTTAGCTGCAAAATCAGGATATTTTGCATCAAATTTACTCCATGATAATCCATCTGCAGGATGGACCATCTCATCATTACCTTTAATTCTCTCAACATCATGCCATCGCTTATTAACTGAGATTTCTGGAGACATGAATATATTTTGAATTCTGGGAATCAATGGAAAGTGCCACATGACTTTCTGTGGCACACGAGATGGTGTTCCATCTGCATTTGTCTTCCATCGAGATGTACCACATTCATTACAGTGATTACGGTCAGCCGTTTCCTCCAAATATAAACTAAAATCTTTCAGACAAGCGTGGACTTTATTAGTAGCAAATCCAAGCTGCTTAATTAACTTCCATGCCATGTAATGATTGGAGGGAATATCTACACCATCAGGAAGAAAGTCCTTCAAAAATGTAAGAATATAATCAATGGCGGTATTAGAAATCCCATACATGGTTTTTCCATGATATAACCGCATTAAAAATTCCAACTTGGTCATTTTAGTACATTCTTGATATACTGGAGTTCTGGAATCATCCAATAAATTTTTCACTCTCTCAACATCATCATCTTCAACATTTTCCTCGTGTGTACTGATATCATTGTCTTCTTGCACCGGCATGTTATCTATCTCGTAATGATGCACATATGGAAACTAATCAAATATCAAATTATCCATGTCACTTCGTTCATTTCGTTTATGAACAGTCGAAGATTGACTCGTCTCTCCATGGTGAAACCAAACATTATAGTTAGTTTGAAATCCAAATTTCGTTAAATGGTGACTAACTTCTTCTCATCTTAACCGTGGTATTCCAACACAATTATAGCAGGGACACTGTATACATCCTCCATCTGACGCGTTGTTAAATGAAAAATCTAAAAAATTCTCCAAATTACTTTGAAACTCGGTTGAAATCCGATCGATACGATACATCCAGCTTTTATCCATTCTATAACAAGAAAAAAAATTATCATTCAATCAACAATGTAAATCATATTTAAAAAATTCATTACAATCAATTTTATTATTAAATTAATCAATACATATTAGTATCTAGAAAAACATATTTAATGACAAGAGGAGTCCATGATTGAATAAGTTGCAATAATAAGAATAATCAGGATAAACCATCTTTCTATATTAATTTTCCATGTAAATCTAGAAAGGATCACATTGGATATCATTGTAAATCCTAAACCTGGATAAGAAATCCGAGATCTATTTCCTTTACAAGGATAATAAATAATATCTAGAAATAATAAGAATAACAACAAACAAATGATAAATTATATTTAAATCTCAAGGACTGATTAAATTCTATGTAAATGGTTTAGTTTCTTGGCTTAAAAAATAATTCTCTAAACCATTACATTTTGTTCAATTCACCTTTAAATATAACATTAAAATGTTACATTAATACATAGTAAAAAACTTTAAATTTTAAAAAAATATTTAACTAATTGTTTTTCATAATTTATGGAACATACATTATCAACATTTGAAGATGATTTCCATGTGTTACTGGTCATAAAATTTAGTATGTTAATTATGAATCATTCCATGATTGGTTTAAGAATTATGTATGTACTCATATAATTATGTTAAAAATAAATTATAAATGGTATCTTCAGATAAAGCACTATATATGATCATAATGTGTCTTATATAGTCTAGCATGCTTAAACAATTAATTGAGAATGATTTTCGAAATGCATTCAACAAAAATGTTATTATACCACTCAATAAAATAATGAATTATTTATTTTGAAATACAAATGAATGTTAATTTCTCATTATTTAGGTTGTTAAAAATAGGTCAATACAATACAATAATATTTTGGAGTTTGTTTCAGCTTGGTGTTTAGTGAAAAGTAAGATATCAAGGATAAAAAAATTTAGACATAGAAAAAAATCTTGGTGTGTTACAATGAATATTAAATTATACCTCCCTATGTGTTGTGATCATTATTGGTTTGAAAATCTATTCTCTTAGGATGGTATGATCTTGGTCTTCCTGGTTTCGCATCAGATGGTTTGCAACAGGTCATGACCACATGGAACAACCCCAAGAGATGATTTAGATCTTTCAGTTCATCTATGCAAAGTTTTTTGGATTTGTTCATTTGAGAGGGTATGGCGTCAGCCATCGGATCGAGACTGTGCTTTGACATAGGACACTTTCTTGTTGAATCACTTTGCAATGGTGGAGAGCTTCATCACATTCAAATATTGGGGAGGGGCATTTTTTATGTTGTCAATCTGGTTTTATTTTCCTTGACCCTTAGGGAATTATTTGTCCCAATTCATGATGTCTTTGGGTTTTCCCATTCATCCCTTAAATTGCAGTCTTATCTTAATAAAAATTTGAAGGCCTTCAGGCCATTGGAGGTGGTATGAGCTCGGTCAAGTGTCTTTTGAGTCATCTATTTATCGAACATTTTTTCCACGCGTAGTTAGTTTTTCTTGATATTCACCCTCTTCTTATGGTATGGGTAAAGGTTAAATATACCACCTATGTTGGGGAATTCTCTAATATCATCTATCTATAATCAATTGTGCTCTTCAGAATGTCATTAAAGACAAATCAACCTTAAACGGTGTGGACCAATCTCCTATAAAAAGAATAGTAGACATGATGGTCTGTGAGGTTGACCTCATTAGGTTTCTTAGGTTTTTGTATCTTGATTATGTTATTTTCCATGTATGTAAGGAAATAATTTTAAAACTTCTCATTTAATAAGTAATACACTTTGTCCATCCGTTCTTCAAGTCATGGGTGACCCAGATCACTTTTTTCTTCCATTCAAGGGAGAATTTGTTGTTAATGCCGCTCAATGGGAGGTGTCATGTGATTTAGGGCCTTCCTAGGTTCTTGAATTGGAACTACTACTGTTTTTAGGGTAATAGAAGCATTATCTACCTTACTAGTCCTTTTTCCCTATGTCATGGGTGTCGGCCAAGATTTGGCCTAGGTTTTTTAAATGGAATCTTCTAAGCATTGTGTTGTCTCTGAAAACTCATAGAATCTTCCTAGATAATTCATCAAGATAAAAGGTGTTCATATCTCATCCTAAATATTCCCATCACAAATTTCCATCCATTTCTTTTTTGATAAAGGTATTCTGAGTGAATATGTTAAACTTTTCCATCTAGTGATGAAGTAAGAAACTCTATCACTTTCACATTATTTGCAATCTGTGAGGTCAAAAATCATTATTTTCATTAACATAGAGTTTAAATGATTTAGGAATTGATAACAAATAAATTTACATTCCACAATGGATCCTACCGAAAGGTTGTTTTACTAAAATAAGGTTGGTCCTACCAAATTACATACAAAAACATCTTAGTTTTGTTTCCTCCTACTGATCATAGGGGCTCATCATAAAGTCTCTTTAGGACATGAAGTGTGTGAGATGTAATTTTGGATCTCCCAAAAAATCAAGGCTTTAGAATATAGTATTGTAAAAATTGGATAGGGTAAAGGTTTTATCCACACATTCGGGATATAACTTATTTTTGGGTTGTATGGGGGTGTTCCTCCCTTCAATGGATTCCATTTTGGAATCCAATGATTCAGTGGTGTTGAGGAGTTCTTGAGGTATTATTGTCTAGGACACCTTCTAACTACAGGTATTGGGAAAGTATTGATGAGGTGGCCCCACATTCATATCTCATTGATTCTCAATCTATGCTAAGACTGAATGATCGCTCTAATGGGGAAGATGTTGTCACCATAATAGAGGAAAGTCGTAATCATTCAAAACTTCTTCATTTATGTAAATCAATTTCTTGGATCTATACCCAACCTAACATTAAAATCACACCGTTTAATGCATATTATCCCTCTCCTGATGTATGTGATGAGAGTGTTTTGTCTCTTTTTGAAGACGATAGCCAGCAGAAATATTATCCCTGATAGTTCCTCATCGATATATTTGAGATTCTATATCACATTCTCTTATTGTGCTAGTAGTTCCTCTATAGAGGTAATTTCATTTCCCCTTGGTAGTGATTGGTATATATCCACACATTTCCCTTTATCCTAGGTAGAGTTCCATCGAGGAGAGGGAAATTCCTCATTCGTAGGTGCCATGTTCTACATATTTCTCCGATTACGTGTATGTGTAGCCTTAGTTTGTTCATCCACATCACCTACCCCTAAATGAATATTTTACACATCATTCCCCTATATTTTTAAATCTTGGTTGACATCAATTTTTATATTAATTATGATGATGTTCACTAAGGTGTATCAAGTAGTGGGATTTACCCCATCACTCTCCACGCAAAAGGGAAATTATCCACTGTTTACTCCTCCTTTGAGGGTTGCATTAGGGTCATTTATCTGACCCCTAGTCATATTAGTCCATTTTGTCTTATGAAACTTATGGTTTTTAACTTCCTTTATCGTAAATTCCCCCTACCTTGGTCTATGAATAGTGACCATAAGGGAATTTCCAATCATACTTGTCGAGCAGACCCAAAATAAAAGAGGTGTATCTCATAGTGGGAGGAATGATTGGGATGTTGACCATTGATAATTATCTTCAAAACTAGAGAAGATTAATTCCTTTAGGGGTGATAATAATGATAAAAATTACCCTGGACCTATGGAATGGCAATGATTTGGGGCTGTTGTTGGCACTTTTTGATCCCATTTTTTAGGATATAAGGAATCCAATCAAGGATTTTATGGATCCTAAGATGGAAATTGAGATATAAATTCCCCCATACCTAGATGTTGTTGTTGATATAGATCCACCACTGATTTCTCTAGGACATAAGGAATCCAATCAAGGATTTTATAACATAAGATGAGTGAATTGTTGTGTCATTTCACACATATTACTACATCATGTATGGATCAAAAAATTTCTGATCTATCATTATCTATAACCCCATTTTTAGATCTTCCATCGCCCATGAAATTCAATCTTATAAGATAATATTTTCTTATTCCACGCCTACCTATTGATTGAGAACCATTTATAACTTCACATTCCACATATAGAGTACCACACCAGTATCTCTATCCTATAACAAACATACATTTTCATATATTTTAATTTTTATCATTAATTATAATATATTTATTTGTCTTGTTATTAATTTATGAAGATATGTATTCGGAAATGAGGACTGTTAGCATACATAATATATATAAGTTGATATTTATGATAACCCCAACTCTATCATAAATAATTCCCAATTTTACTAATCTATAGATATCTATGTGACACTTAAATCAACCAGCATCTACAACTTCAAATCCTAGAGGTTAATCATTACACATGGTAACCCCTATAATCAACCAAGAATCATCGATATCCTCCCATAACATTAATGGAGCATCACAAGTAAAATTACCTTGTTTAATAGATGTCGAGGCGGAGGCGAAGGCCAGGAGGTCCAGGTCAGGAGCTGGGATGTGGAGCCATGATGCGGAGCCGAGAGGCGGAGCCAGGATGCGGAGCCGGGATGCGGAGCCGGGATGCGGAGCCGGGATGCGGAGCCAGGAGGCGGATCCGGGATGCGGAGCTGGGAGGTGGAGCCGGGACGTGGAGCCGGGACGCGGAGCCGGGATGCAGAGCCGGGAGGTGGAGGCTGGGGAGGGGAGTCGGAGAGGGGAGGATAGGGTCGGGAGGCGGTGGTCGGGGAGGGGAGGACAGGGCCGGGAGTAAGGGCCGGGGAGGTAGGGTTGAATGGGAGGAGCGCCGAGTGAGGAGCCTGATACTTCTGGCAGGATGATGTTTTAATACCCATGGTTTTAATAAAACCATGGGTAAAGATAAATAAAAACAACCTATTCCCATGGTTTATAAAACCGTAGGAATATATGTGTGGGGATAAACCCCATTCCCAGTAGTGTTTCCGTATGTCAGTAGTGTTGTTTTCTAAAGTTAATGTCAATTTCAAACTGATATCATACACTTTTAGCCATACTGGTGACACCGTACTTCGGATTAAGGTGTGGTTGATTCTTACATGTCACAAATGACTTGTGGATCATTGTCTTAAAGTATCAAAACAATTCGAACGCATTTTCTCAGTATTCCTTATGTTATTAGTTCATAAGAGTCTCTCATTAATTTATTCTTTACAAGAAACTCAAATAATTTCTAAAACCATTGTTCATAATCTAAGGATATGAAACATAAGAAAGGGTGATCATATATTCTCAATAAGTGTAAACAAGGGAGATATCAATAATCACATAAAGATAACATAAGTAGTAGGAATTGACCTTCATTGTCCTATTTTTTTACATTCTTCCATCAAGTACGCTGCCCATTCGTTTCTAAACACATATATATCATCTTCTAAATAGGAGTTTTTGCGACAGTCATAGTAGTACTAAAAAAATATAAATACACAAAGGATTAATAATTATTTTAAATTAAATTGTAATTGTTTTCAAAAATAACTCTTCATGGATGCTAGTTTGTTCATGAAATATGATCTCTTTCATAAATTTACAAACATAATAACCACAGTCTTTATTGTTTGTTTGTTTCAGACACTGCAGAAACATCGATAAAAATAAGTAATCTGTTTTGATATGTATTTGGATAGTGAAATATATTTATATATACCCTGATACTTCTCCATTTGTAGATCTTGTGCACCTTGTTGTCCTTAGTCCTTGGATTCATTCCAACCTTTAGACTATATTCATACACCGCCCTATCATAAAAAAATACTCCTTAAAAGATAATATAAATTATATAACTAGATATTTAGTTCTAAAATGTAGGATCTAGTGTATTACGAATTGAAAATCACCATCATGTGTGGTTGGTTTGTTGGATATCCATGCAGTGAATCCAGAAAATAAATCTTTGGAGTATCCAAATTGACTACAATGAGCATCTAATGTTTCTTAAAAGTAAAAAAAGGAATAAGTACTGATAGAAATGAAAATATAATTGATATGATTAAAATGTAGATTTTTACCCCTGCAATGTGGGTATTAGAAAGAGTCTATCAGTTGTAATTATTCATTGAAACGTTTTGAACAGGTTTGACATTAATTCATCCTGAAAATCAAAATCTATTTCTTTTCATTGTGTAGAAATGGTGTGAGGACTAACGAGTCGAAATTTGTATTCATGGGAAAATACCTTCAATTTTTTTTCATATATACGCCTGTAAAAAATATGAAATGTATTTAGCCATAATTAATATAGTATATCAGCTTTTGTAAAATCAAATCATGAAAACATACCTCATGTATACATTTATAACTGAGGCTCCTAGCCAGTCGTATGTGATGATTTTAGCTACAGCGTCAGCACTCACAAAATCTAATGTTTCCTCTCCATACATATCTTTTTCACAAACAATTATGTGACTCTTTCAGCCTTTCATTTTCGTATCCACATGAGCTTGCAATGATATTAAATGTGGATATAGAAAGGGCGGGGTGAATGTGCTCTCAGTAGATCGTTTTGATCAGTTGGTTGATCCTTTTGAGCCACTCTTTCGTTTTAGCTCCTCCATTTTGTCCTTCTATAATAACATTCATCGGTTCAGCCATTTTCTAATTTAATGTTAAAGGTTCTTTTGGAAAAATGAATTGAAAATTAATACCTCTTGGTCGACATGTTTTTTTACAAGATTTGACGACCATGCAACGAATGTTCTAAGAGCTTTTTCCACCGTATGAATGTCATCATCGTCATTTGGAATGGGTAACTCAGTGCTCGGCTCATGAGCTATGTTAATAGACACTTTGACATGACCGAATGGAAGTGGTCTAGAGTGTAGCATGTCATTCTGCATATTGAACACCGTAGCCCTCGCTACAAGGCGATGGGTGGGAGTTGACAGATATAAATCACAGTCATTTTCACCCTGTATAATATCATTACAAGAAAGGTATCAGTGTCTATGTGATTCACATTTCATAGAAACAAATATTATAACATTTATTGCCTCGGTTAAGTCAGGTCTTTAAGGGGAATGGCTCGCCTCAAAGCTAGTGGGGGTGGGTGGGATTTTCTCGCGCAGGTTGTTCTTGAGTTGTTTATTCTCTTCACTTATCCCCCATTAAAGTTGCTAGAAAGTCTCCCTGACTTTCGATTCTTTATTTAAGGGTAGCTACTCTATCTCTCATCATTTTCATTTCTTCAGTTTGTTCATCCTCTTGTTTTTTTTCTGAAAATATGTTTGGGGTGTCACCCCAAAACCCACACCTCTGACGTGGCCATACTGTTCTGGCTGTTTTAAGGCCACTGAATGTATGTCTGCATCTGGTGCAGGTGTTTTTGATTCCTGTGACTATGTCAAATAGAAAACATTGAAAAATAAGTAATCATCGTTATGTAATAGTGATTTAAAGAAAAACAAATTTAAATTATGTTATACTTACACATGTTTCCCACACTTTTTGTGTATTTTTATCTACGAGTTTCCCATCTTTATTAACACGGGCCTCCTTCTATAGCACATGGCATGGGATGGAAGTGTCTTGAGATTTTGATTCATCAATCTACATATAAACAGAGAAACATCGTTACAGTGTTGTTTTATGTCACATAAAAGAATTACAGTACTTTTAAAATACGTACCAATTGTTTTTCAATTGAAGCGTACCCCAGCCTTGCTTTTTCAGTAGGGGTAGGCTGGTTTTGCTGCCTGTTCTTTATTTTCAACACTCAGTTGTTGTTTCATAAATAAAAACATGTCAATAAAAGTGATGAATACAAGAAACGTTAAACGGCGTGTAACCAAACACAATGTACCTGAAAAGTCTGCTCTGCACGACGGTTGCAAAACACATCCCACGCTCCTTGGGATATCAAGTGTGCATAAAGAGGAGGTGGGTGCGGCTTGATTTTCCCTTCAGCATCTTTCATATGATGTTTTGTTAAAATGGTGTGAAAGCCTCTATAAACCCTTCCTACCAGTCATAATACATATTATTTGTGTGAGACATCTACTACAAATTCACTCTATGAGAGATGATTAATAGTTAGTCAATATTTCAGAATTTTATTTTATTTTATCTTAATAAACTAAATAAATGATATCATAATGTTATTGTAATCTCTTCCCACATTAATGTTTTCAGCCCGCTGAAAACATGGTGTCACGACTCTATATCAATCAGCATGCGTTTCCGAGTGACGATTCCAATGTAGCTACTAAACATGGCTTCGTTGGGGTTCACATGCTGGCCTCGCTTATTCCATCCCACCTCATATTTCATGCCTTTTTCTTTTGCCTTAAGGATTTTGGATAAAACTATCAAACTACGATGCACCTTTTTTTTTGTGCCATTGGGGTTTTATTTCCTACCATTTCCTCATTTTCTGCATCATTATTATGTTCCTCCGAAGCGCTAGCATCAGCACTGGGACCAGTAGCAACGGGTTGAGAAACCTGTTGTACCTCAGTAGTGGGACCAACTGCAACAGGTTGAGAGACCTGTTGTACCTCAGCAGTGGGACCAGCTGCAATAGGTTGAGAGACCTGTTGTGTCTCAGGATTGGATGCATCAGCAGGTGTAGAATTCATTATCTGCAGAAGTGGTTTAACATTTAATTTAGATCACATAAAAGCAGCAGCGAATAGATAATAACATAATGTAACACAATCTATATTACAATAAAAAAATAACATGATTATTGAACTCTCTTATTTTTTTTAAAGGCTGAAGGGATTTGACCCCTCTATCGACGATCCATATCCCTTCATTGTGGTCTCCTCTGACATACAAAACGTCATCTACATTGGAACCACTACGAAATGATTGCAAAGTCCCAATGAAAGGGTCATCCTCCATTGAATTTTCATCTGACCCTTCAGCTGTTTTTGTCGATAACAGAACAATTGACCATTTTTGGTTTGCAGGATCTAGAACATAAAATACTTGCATTGTCTGTGATTCCATTATAAACAGTTTTTCTTTTTCCCCTTCCTTACTGAAATCAACTTTCACAAATCCCAATTCATCTATTTTTACAGAACTCCTGTTATCAACCCACTTGCATTGAAAAACCAGAACATGGAATTCTGTATAATCCAACTCCCATATTTATTTGATGATGCCAAAGTATGACATATTCGCATAAATTGGATTTCTGTCCTTATCACCAGAAACATGCATCGCTTCAGCCACAAGTGTAACCCCACTATTCTGCATGGTACTGTCTTCATCATGTTCATTAGTATAAAATTTATAAAAATTAACTAAATAAGCATTGTAAGATAATATGTACACACTTGGTCCTCCGGCTAGCCATCGAAGTCATTCTGAAATTGACTCTAGATTTTCATCTGACTTCTTAAAAATATGGTCCCAAAACCATCTTATAAATTGTCGATTATGTGTATCTGATCCATTTTTCATCACTAGATGGATTCAAATTCCTAAGAATATTTTTGTGGATTTCAACATATGGGTCAACGTCAAAAATATCATGAAAAACATAAAGTTGGGCTTGCTACCGATCTGTAATATTGATTGTGACAACCTTTCTTCCAGAAATTCCTTCACCCTCAAGCCACCCAGTGTGATGAGATTTCGGTAGGACAATGTTTTCCACACCAGACAGGTATTCGGTACAGAATTCAACGGCTTCCTCAACAATACATCACTCTCCAGTATAACCATCTGACTGAATTCTATTTTTATCATAACCTTTCAAAATCTTCATATATGGTTCAATGGGGTACATCCATCTGTAATTTACAGAACCACATAGTTGAATCTATCTCACCAAGTGTACCATCAAATGAACCATCATATCAAAAAATGAAGGCAGGAAGAACATTTATAATTCACATAATATGACGGAAATTTCTCTTTCCATAGTTGGCAATTTTGCCGGGTCTATAACTTTTCTGCATATAGCTTTGAAGAAGAAACACAGTTTTGTTAATGTATGGCAGACATTCTTGGGAAAAATATAACATAAAGAAATAAGAATGAGATCTTGCAGCAAAACATGACAGTCATGTGATTTCAGACCTTTTGTCTTCAAGTAACTCATTGACACGAGGTTCCTGATATTTGATGAATACCCCTCTAAAACCTTTACGTCATTCAAGAAGTTTCAAAACTGATATCTCTCCTTCCTGGAAAGAGTGTAAGCAGTAGGCGGAAGAAATGTTCTTTTTTCACCCTTCACTAGTTCCAACTCTTCTCGAATTCCCATCTCAACCATGTCCAACCTAGCCTTAATTCCATATTTTGTTTTTACAGATGCATTTAGCAATGTGCCGATGACACTATAAATACATTTTTTTCTACATGCATAACATCAAGAAAATGTCTGACATACAGACAATTCCAGTATTGTAATTCAAAAAAAACTGATCTCATTTTCCAACCGATTTTCATAAGGTTTTTTGAATCCGGTTTACCAAAAGTAGTGCCCACTTTTTTAACTTTCTCAAACAATTGATCGCCGATTAGTGGATATGGTCTTGTAAGTTCTTCTGAACTTACATCGAATGATGTCGTCCAATAACGGTACTTATGTCGTTGGGGTAGAAATCTAATATGTCCTAGAAACATGGTTTTTGATGAATGTTTCAACCTAATTGATTGTGTACCTTGTTCGCAAATGGGACACCCTTGAGTTCCTTTAATGATATATCCTGACAAATTTTCATAAGCAGGGAAGTCATTTATCGTCCCATACAATATGGCTCTCAAAGTGAAATCTTCCTTTATGTAAGCATCATACAATGTAACACCTGAATCCCACAATAATTTCAAATCTTCAATCAATGGAGCTAAATAAACATCAATATCATTACCCGGTTGTTTTGGTCCTGATATTAGCACAAATAACATGATCTATTTTCATTTCATGCATAACCACAGTGGTAAGTTATAATTTAACAACATAACCGGCCATGTACTGTGACTGTTACTTTGAAAACCAAAAGGATTCACTCCATCTGTAGATAACTCAAGACGAAGGTTTCTTGACTTTTTTCCAAATTCAGGATACTAATGATCAATTCTCTTCCACTGAGGAGAGTCTTTCGGGTGATGTAGTATCCCATCTTTAATTATTGTATCTGCATGCCATGTCAATTGTCCAACGGTCTCCTCACTTCCATATAGGTGCCTAAACCTTAGAATGATTGGAAAGTACCATACAACTTTATTAGGAATGGATTAATCTTTCTTGTATCGAGAAGCACCACACTTTGGGCATTCTTTAAGTGATTTGTGGTCCTTGAGAAATAGTATATAGTCATTCGGGTAGGCGTGTTTTCTTTCATAGATCATACCCAACGAGCGTAGAATTTGTTTGGTGTCGTATGTTCAGCTCGGGAGCTCATTATCTTCTGGGAGCATGTCATTCAGGAGAGCAAGTAGTTTTGTAAAACTGGTGTCACTCCACCCGTTGTCTGCTTTCAAATTATACAGCTTCAGTATGGATGAAAATGCTGTATATTTAGTGCAACCAGCATACAATGGCGTCTTTTCACAACTTTTTAACTTCTCAAACAATTTTGGGCAATCACGAAGTTCATCTTAGATAGTCCTTGTCATTTCCTCAATACGATCTTAATCATCATTCACATCTGTAATCACATCCTCCATACGGTCATCTTCATTGTTCATGTTTATAATCATATCAGATGATCTATAAAACGCAGTGTTATCCCAGCCACTACCTACATTCGTTGTTTCCCCGTGTTTATTCCAACATGTATAACTCAGATCTATTCCATGACAGATCAAGTGTTCTTCCAACTCCTCTGGACTAATTCTTTTTGAATAACAACAGCGTAAACACGGAAAACGGATTTCAGAAAGGTCACATGCATGATCTTTTGCAAACTTTATAAACTCTTTCACGCCTTCTTCATACTCTTTTGTCAACAGATTGGCATTCATCCGTTCCTTATTTATATTCATCCTATTTGAAATCCATTGGATGGGTATATAGGTTAGTGGAGAAGTAATATGAGTATAATTTAGATAAAAAACTAGATTGTTCAAAAATGGTGGGGGCATTCTCATTAATAGAAAATCTTGGGTGGTTCTTGGGATTCATCCTTTCTCTTCCTCTCTTCGATCCCCCCTGATGAGGGGTGGTTCTTGGGATTTTTTTTATTATGCGTTAGTGAGTTCTTCCCTCATACTTCCTCCATTACTATTATCCTTTATTTCCCAATGATTTGGGATGATTTTAACTAGGATTTGTGTGATTATTTCACTATATCGTCTTCAAATCAATTTATATGATTTAGATTTTGTTTGTATTGGCTAGAGGTTATCCTCGTATGATGAACGCACCATCTTTTGTGTGGTTTAGGTGGTGCTGTGTTTCCCAGTGAATTTTTGAAATATTATTCCTAATTATATTAAGGTGAATAATTAATTATAAGTTTCTATAATTAATTATTTGGTAATTGAGCCTTGAGATTGGGTCTCAATCATTGGTGCAAGATTAGATAAGGCATGTATAGTCTTGGTTGAGGATGAGTTGATCTTTGTGAGGGGGTTACTCCATTTTTCGAGGTAGGTGGACCCTATAATACAAAACCATGTTCCAATTTATGCATGATTGTGCATTCATGCATGAGTATATGTGTTCCAGTGAAAGGGATAGAAATCAAGAGCAACCAAGGTAAATAAATAGGGTGTTTTTGATCCACCAAGAGATAGAGTGAGGGTTCTATTGAATGTTTGTGATTTTGTGATCATCCAGAGATTATGTCTCCATGGAGTAGTTGTGTTTTTGAGAGGATCGGGTTTGGTATGAGATTTTTATAGCCTAGTTAGTTTTTCTAAGTCTATTTGAGTGGGTATTAGATTCTTAGGCCTAAAGAAGATGTATCATATTGTTTTATATCTCACGTATGATGAGGAACACCCTATTAAGGATATATAAGAGTCATGGTGTGTGTGATGAGTAGGATATTCCATATAGGGATTGGTGAAGTGTGACATAGAGTATTTCCTCCTTTTAATTGGATTAAGAGATCTCCAAGGGGAGATATGATATGGTACCTAAGTGAGGGTCATGGTAATAGTCTGGACTACTTAGCATAGGGTATCCAAGGCTCTTAGTGTGAATTTATTAGGATGGTCATCATTTAGTTTTAATGAGTTTTAATGTGGGAATTAGAAGATGATATAGGCTAAAATATAGAGGCCTAGATCATGGGTTGTGACATTACCATGTAGAGATGAGTGTGTGTTGGTATCAATGAGTAGATATGGGTTAGGTTTGTAGAGCCCAGTAGATTCTCTTATAGGAGGAATTAGAATGTTGATAGGTTGGGAATAATTTTCATGTATAACCAAGATGGTTTTAAGGAGATTATTATGCAAGGCTAAATGGATGGTGACTTTTATCATTTATGGTCAGATCGACTAAGAGATTGGGACTTCATATGAATTTTACCTAGTTGAAGTATGATCATCCATGGGGCCCACCTATTGATGATGTTATTTAGCTAGTATGAGAGGTTGTCTATCTAGATACCCTCATTAGATTACTATTTATATGTTTTGTGGCATGAGACAAGACGGATGGCCTTTATTTAAGTGATGAGGTATTGTTAGGACCCTACTTTGAGTGAGAAGGCATTGGTCAAAGGGGATTAGTGTGTGACTTCCATGGGATCCACCTATTGATGGTGCATTTTTACTTGTGATAGAGGTTGGATATTGTGATTTCCTCCTTAGATAATTTTTTGTATGATAAGATAATGTGAGATATAGAAATGGGGATCACTTCATATTGGTTTGGAGTAGTTTTGTGAGAGGTTGTCTATAGAGATTCCCTCCTCGTTTTTTATGTGATGTGATGGTGAGACCCACCGTAAGTGAGAGGGGGAAGCTACTATGTTGTGGAATTAGAGGATATGTGAATCACACCCAATGTGAGAGGTTGGTGGCACTATTATGTTATAAGAAAGGATGTGATATTTAAATTGGTATATGACCCAACCTAGAGAGAGTGGGTAGTGGGAAGGAATTGGTAGAAACCCTATTAAGGTTCATTTTTTCAAACCCAAGGAGAATAGTGTACAATATAGTGTACAATATAGAACATAATAAACATATGTTTCATCCCATTGGCATGCATCACCTGATGACATGAATTCACCAACACGGACGGTTCAAACCCTACCTGGCCAAACTATGGGGTAGTATCCAAAATCATAAAAAGATCCATACTAAGGGCCACTAGACGGAGTGAAATCTTAATCTAGTGTAACAACCTTTCACAAAAAATACTCTCTCTATTCAGGTTTCTATCACGAGGCTATAGTGGGGAGAGATAATCAAGATCAAACAAGTAACCAACCACATATACATGTGTCACACACACAAGAATCACAGACAAGAATCACACCAAATCACCCCAAGGAAGCATCCCTTGCCTTTTAACCAATATTTCATGAGGAATCCCCATTCAAGGGCCTCCTATCACATTCAATATAACCAGGGAAAAACTTGGTGTGCATAGCTTAACAAAACAATTCCATATACATTAAAATAAAAAAGAAAACAACTCATTTCATATCAAACAATTATCCTAAAAATCAGACATTGCTAATTAATATCCATGTAAGGTTAGAAAAGATAGAAATCATTGATTCATAAAGACTTCGATGATTCCACCTTAGAGATGCATGGTTTGAATAAAACTGTGTACAACCCATGAAACTCAAACTCTGTAAGTTCAAAATGAACTAAAAATTACTTAGCTTTAAGAGGATTCACAATTACCTATTAATAATGTACCTAAAATGTGCAGTGGAGGTAGTGGAGGCAGCATGGAGGCAGCGCAGAGGCAGCGTGGATGCAGCGCAGAGGTAGGGTGGAGGCAGCGTGGAGGCATCAGAGGCAGCTCGGAGGCAGCGGAGTAGGCAAAGGAGGAGGAGGAGGTGCCATTGGAGGAGGAGGAGGAGGAGGTCGTGGTGGATGAGGAGGAGCAGGAGGATCCGCGGTGGAGAGGAGGAAGCGGAGTAGGCGGAGGAGGAGGATTAGGAGCAGCGGCAAAGAGGAGGTTGCGGCGTAGGAGGAGGAGGAGGAGAAGAAGTAGGCACCTGAGTAGGAGGAGGAGAAAGCAGCGGCCGCGGAAAAGGAGGAAGAGAAGGAGGCGGCGGCCGCGGCAGAGAGGAGGCAGCAGTGGAGAGGAGGCAGCGGCGCAGGGAAGGGTTTCCACGAAGGCTTGACAGGGTGTGGGGAGGAGGAGGAGGACCCGATGGATTTTATGAATCCCACGTGGACCTTTATCAGCGCTAGTAAAAAAGTGCTCATAAAGGGGGTCTTTATCAGCGCTAAAATGAAAACGTTGATAAAGACACCCTTTATCAGCACTTTTTTAGCACTGATAAAGGTTGTACTTTATCAGCGTTTTTGTAGCGCTGATAAAGAGTGACTTTATTAGTGCTTTTCATTTTAGCACTGCTAAAGACACTCTTTATTACTGCTTTTGTACCACTGATAAAGGCATAGTTTATCAGCGCTAATAAAAGCACTGACAAATGTATAAATTTAATAATTTCTTTATATTATTATATATTTATTTAAAATGATATTTATGATATATATATATATATATTAATAATTATAACTCTAAATAAATATATCTCTATTTATACTTATAAAATTATTTGAAAGGTATATTTATATATATATCATTGAAAATATAATCAGATATATATTTATTTTTTAAATATAATTTAATTTTAATTATAAGTGTACATTTTTTATAACATATATATTATATGGGTAACATAATGAATTATAAATCAATAACACATCAACGTGATATGTAATTATAATCTATAAATGAAAATTATTCATGCACATATATATATACGCATGTATGATATATTCATTGACCCCAATTCATTGGAAAACACACACATATTCAATAAGTTTAATTATACATATATATTAAAATGTGTTATATATTAATAAATAAAATAAATACATTAAATATAAACAAATATAATAAATATGTATATTAAATATAATGAATTAATAAATCTAATAAATATAATGAATTAATAAATCTAATAAATATTATAAATCTAATAAATATATTTATTATTAATATTATAATTATTTAATTATATATATATATATATATATAGTTATAACATGTGTTTTTTATTTAATGTATACAATAAATATTATCAGTGCTATGAAAAGCGCTGATAAATGTAACCTTTATCAGCGCTAAGAAAAGCGCTGATAAAGAGTACACCTTTATCAACGCTTGTTTTAGTGCTGATAAAGGGTACATTTATCAGTGATTTTTTAGTGCTGATAAAGGCCTACCCCTTTATCAGTGCTTTTCTGTTATCGATGATAAAGGAAGGCGCCTGCCTTGCCCAGTTTTGTGGTAGTTATAATCTGTTTGAATTATGATAATGTTTATGTCAATGTAAAGAGTCCCCCCTTGAGTTTTACATATATCATTTCTTATGTAACTTCTTCATCCTTGAGTTTGTTGTCTTTGATAAGATTCACATGATCTTCTATTTGGTTCCATAGAAAAAACATATTGATTGTTATCATCGGAGGGTTTCCTTCACATCTATTTTGTTTGGTAATAGTATTTACAAGGGTGAAAGGAATTCCCATGTCATACAAGATTTCCCCTGAGCATCGTGGGCTATGTGGAGTAACAACCCAAAATTATATTCATTTTCTTAATGATCAAGGAATGTGATAGATTAATTTCTCTCCAGTAGTGGATAATTTTGGGGATACATTTCCAAATTATTTTTTTTGGACTATATACAGAGAGATAGTTTTATTTTACCATATATCCAATTTCTGGAGTTACAGTAGTATATATTCCTCTATATAGGGTTGCTATAATCAATCTTCAGGAACTCAAGAGACATTTGGAGGACTTGGAAGAAAAAGGGTTTATATGACCTAGTACTTCTCATTGGGGTACACCCATTCTTTTAACTAAGAATTAAAATGGTAACCTTAGTATTTGTTTAGATTAATATCATTTGAATCTACTTAGCATTAAGAAATGGTACCCCCGATCCTTGTATAGAAAATCTCATTGACTAGTTCTATGGAGGCAGGGTATTTTGGAGGATTGATGTGAGGTTGGGATATCATCATGTATGATTAAGGCCTTCAGATATGACATGTATATATTTTCAAAGTTCTTATAGCCTTGAAAAGTATTTTGTAATTTCATTCAATCTCACGAATTTTCAAACAGTTTTTATGGCCTTGATGAATTGGGGTTTCCACTTGTACCAAGTTTTTTTTATGGATGATATCATAGTGTATTTTAAAACTTGAAGTGATCATTCAAAAACCTTGAAATCATATTGAATACACTAAGTGACCAATAATTATATGATAATATCACAAAATTTTATTTATGGATTGTTAATGTTCACTTCATGGGATAAATTATATCGTAATTTAGGGTATCTATAGATCCCGAGAATGTGAGAGCTCTATTGTCCTAGGATTTACCCAAGTGTGTATTTGTTATATAGAATTTATTGGGTATATATATTTATTACATGTATTTTATTCATAACTTATCACACCTTCCAACATCGCTTATTGTCTTAATGAAGAAAGGTCTCAAATTCTCATGGTCTGAAGCTTTCGAGAGATCCTTTTGGGAGTTGAAATGAAGACGTAACTCAGCATGGAACCTAATTCTACCTAATATTAGTAGAGGCTACAAAATATACTATGATGCATTATGCATTAGACTGAGTTTTTTATAATGAAATGGGATCAGGTTGTGGCACACAAGTCTCACCCATTAAGGGATCACAAGTTCAATTATCTGACCCATGACCTCAAGATAGTAGCAATTTTCCTTGCCTTGCATTTTAAGAGTCATTACTTTCTAAGAGAGTGGGTTGGGGTGTATACAAACCATAAAATCCTTAAATACATATATAATGAGAATGGATTAAAACCTAGAAATAATATATATATTTTATACCTATAGTAATTCAATTTGTATATTTCTTATATCATTTTTAAGGTAATTTTGTGGCTGATGTTATGAGTCGTAAGACTAAGACACAAGAGGATCCGGAAGCCACTAGAAATGAGAAGTTGATGGATCTATTTTTTGAGATGCATCTAGAGGTTCAAGAGTGTTATGATTATCTTATTCTTATGGATTTTCAATGAACTCATCACTTATGGAATTAGTAAAATTGAGATAGATTTTAGATCTAAAATTTGGGCCCTGAAGGAGAATTTTCTAGGTGATGACCCACTACTAGGTTGGGTTTTTTCATAAGGATGAAATGTGGAAATTTCATAGGATTGTTTGGGTACCAGTATACACATGAGAGAAGTTGATGTGGGAGTCATGTTCCTCTAAAATAATAGTTTATCCCTCACTTAAAAATATGTATCATGAATTACATCTCTAGTATCATTATCCTTGGATGAAAAAGAAGGTGGTTGGTTTTTTTACTCGGTGTTCCATTATCCATCAGTTATAGGTTGAACACAAGAGGCATGTTGGTATATTATATCCATTACCCATTATTGAGGGAAATGGGATGATGCCAAAAACTGTTTTTATGGTATTACAAAAATATCCTCAAGACAGTGACCCCATATGTGTAATAATGGAGAGGATGATGACGTTCATGCGTTTCTATCCCATTAGGAAGACCTTATTAGGGGATGAACATGGTAGAATCTACATCCAATAAATCATACACCTTCATGGGGTTCCACATACAATATTATCAAATAGGGACACTATTTTTATGTCATGGTTTATGTATGGGTTAGAGAAGGATATTTTTTCATAGGTGGTTCTATGAATATCCTATCACCCTCATACCAACAGTTAGTGTGGGTATACAATATTGGTTCTAGAAATAATTCTTAGGGTATTAATCCTTGATTTTAGAGGTTCCTAGGATAATTATTTACCTATTATTGAATTTTATTATAATGACATATTTGAAGAAACTATTAAGATAGATCCTTATGATGACTTATATGGTAGGTCGTGATGATCACCTCTATGCTGGTTAGAAGCATCAAAGACATTGCTATTGGGACCTCATACTATTCGTGATACATAGAAGTAGGTATAATGGATCAAAAACTATTTGGATATATCTCAATTTAGGGGAAAATCTTATACCAATTGTCTTCTCTTACCAATGGATTTTGAGGTGGGAGATCAGTTTTTCTTATGTTTTTCACCTAGGTTGGGTCATTGATGAATTCATAGGTGGGGTATGTAATCACCAAGATTCATTAGAAATTTTGAGGTTTTGGAGAGGGTCAGAAAAATTGATTATCAGATATGAAATCCTTAGAGATATAGGGCTTTTCATGATGTGTTCAATGTCTTTCATTTTCGATGTTACTATTTAGATCCATCTCACGTCATTTAGATTGTTAAGGTTGATTTGGATATTGATACTACTTTTGAAGAATACTATATCCCTATAGTTGATAGTAGAGAAAAATATATTCCATATATTTTAGTTTCTTTAGTTTAGGTTCTTTGGAAGAAAGACAATGTATAGGACTATTACTTGGGGAGAGTCCAATATACATGCTCATTGGCTTGAGTTTTTTTGAGATACAGATAACCTCCCTCAAGGAAACTTGGGGGTGAGTTTTTTTAAGGAGGGAGGTTGTAAGATCCCATTTTTGATAAAGGTTCAAATTCCTTAATTTTAATTTAAAGATCTAATTTTATCTTACTAATTGTTTTTAAGATTCTATGAAAGGGATTAGGATCATTTGAGGCTTGTTCGAAACTTGGATCTCCATTTTTTATAGAAACATACTGAGGTGCATGTTTAGTGTAAAGATGGCACTTAACATTCAATATAAACATACATCCTAGTGAGGTTAGTTCATGTTTAGTTTAACTATGTGGGAGGAGGAGTATGAATATTAAAAACCAACAATTTATTGTAGGTGAATTAATCATGATGGGAGCCTGATTTCTTCTAAACCATATCCAAACTGTTTATGGCAGGATTAACTATAGACTATTTTTTCCTTTCCATATCAGATGACATTTCCTACATGATAATATTAACTATCTTCAAGGACTTGGATAGTTTCTATGATTTATCTAATTCTAACTAGAGTCCAATGTTGTTATCAGATAAGGAATCACCTACCAATATAAGGTAGGTTGTTTAGATCTTTATGCTAAAAGTATTGATGTATATATCATGTTCCTTCATTACATGTTCTATAATTCCCATGTGACACCACTAAAATGTGAATTTACTTTAATTAAATGTATGGACCCTGATAATATACATTGAAAAACCTCATATATTGTCAGGATTTTCCTACCTCATGTAGTTCCACCCTATTTTGGGTGTTTTTAATTATTTTCCCTTAATACCTTTATTGTAACACCCCAAGATTTCATAGTATGTTATTCAATAACTTGCACTACACGCAATACCGAGTTCTAGCGCACCATGACTTACCAAACAAGCCGTTCAAAAGCGGTTATGAATTGTATTAACTGAATTTTGAACTTTATATAATCCTTATAATTTTTGAATCCATATTACGAGTTTCTTAGACATAATGTAAGAACAAATACATTTTTTTCAGATAAAATAAGTATTTTTCAAAAAATGCAATTTTACCGCCTTTTAATGGAGAAGCCTTTTTAAATCCAATATTTGAAACTTTTATATATTAAATTTGAAAAAATAAACTTCTTCTTTAGAATCGGGATATAAGAATTTAGTTTCAATAATGTTTTGGTGTTTTTCTGATAACTTTTATATTTGGGTGAATAGTGAAAAATACTATATTTTAACTAAAAACAACTTTTTAAATAAAAATAATTTATATCGTTAAATTATACATTTTAATGGTTTGGAAGTATAAATAGATTATATTTTTACGATTTAATCCAATGATGGTTATTGTAAGTAATTTCACTTTGAAATTGGACATAAACAAGTGTCAAACTTTTGGTTGTTATTATTTCTTAAAAATACCCCTTTTGGTTTTGACAACGGGAATTAATTTTAAATTAATAAATGAAACATCTATGTTTTTAATTTGGTAAAATAAACTTCATTATTTAATTTGGAATATCAAAATTAGCTTAGGGTACATTTTTGGTATTTTTCTGAAAACATTTAATTTTTGATGAATAGTGAAAAACACTAAGTTATAGTTTAAAACCGAATTTTTATTTAAATAATCATTTATTTTATTTAAATTTATTTTATTTCAAAATATATACATAATACCTATATAAGTTCAATGTAATTAATTGGATTCAGTTTATAATAATTTTAGATATATAAAAATTTGATTGAACTTTTCACCGTCTTTTACCCACCTCCTAAGAGAATTTGAAAATTCACATAAAACTTAATTTTACCGCTTCTGTGAGTGGAATTTCGAAAATATGAGTGGCACAGTTAATATCAAGGAGTAAAATGTGGTTTAATAAGATAAAAATAATTTTTGTTGAATAGTAACTTTTTACTTTTATTTACCACGGTTAAAAGTAAATAGGGTAATTAAGGGTAAAAATGATATTAATATTACCCTAAAACATGTCCTAATTCTATTGGACAAGTGTATCTCGACCAAAAACAACCTTAGGAATAAAATATTATCATTTAGGTCCACTTGGATTAGATTAGGACATTTATTATTATTTAATTCAAAGAAGAGTTAAAAGAGTTAAAATCAAAGTTTAATAACTAAAACATTTTTAATATATGGTTATACATATGATAAATTAGATAATAAATATTAATTATAAATATAAAAATATTTCCTACATAATTGTATTTTATTTATAATTTTTAGACATTAAATAATTTAATTTATTTATGACACAATGGTGATGCAGTAATAACCTAATTAATGAAATATTAAAATAATTGATATTATAAATATCAAAATAAATGTAATTTGAGACTTTTTTATGAATTACACTAATTTTATAGGTTAATATAACATATTAGGGTTGGTTAGATTAATTGTTTTAGAAGTAATAATGCTGTTATAAATTTACCAAAAACAAAATACCAAATAGTGTCAAAATTGACCTAAAAGAGTTTTTAAAAAAAATATTATATTATTAATTGATATTAAATTCCTAAAAATATAAGGTTCGGACAAAGTACTTATATCATGATAGGTGTATCATTAATGGATCACTTAGGAGTCTCTTGGATGTATATAGTAAGTTTATTAACTATATAATATAAAAATACAAAGTGACATGGTAAATGTCAAACTAATTAACTAAGAGTTAAAACTAAAATATAAGGTTAATATAGTGACCCAAACCTATCTAAAATCTATTGGTTGAAATGATTTAGACCCATCCCAATATTAGACTTTTAATAATACACTTTTTATCCTTTATAAACTGAATATGAATTTATTATAAATTAATACTTTAAGTTTTTCCTAAAGAGCCCCTCCTGCCCCTTATAAAAGGACACCACTTCTAACCAATTATTCACACCATCAAAGCCTTTTGGTTCGTCCAACCCCTACCAAAATATTCTCTCAACTTCCCTCACTTCAACTTAGAGGCATTGGTTTGATCAGAAAGCCAACCTAAGGAGCCCTTTTGATCAAATCAAAAGGAAGAACCCGAAGAAGAGGTAATGTTTTCACCACCCTCTTTCAAGTTCCTTTCTTCTTAAACTTCTTCTTTATTTTTAATTTCTATTATAAAATAATAACTCCAGTATCTTATATATACTGTGATGTTATTATACATATGGTACAACCATATTCAGTATTCTATCTATCCTTTGAATGATATGTCACCATATGTGCGTACGTACAACTTACCTTCTCCACGTCGTGGTGTAATTGTTATTCAATACACTATTATTTGGATGGGTATAATAATGATGTGTAATTAATGTTAATAATAAATATAACATGATAATTATTCTGTATATATGATATACCATCCAATTATATATTATTTTAATATCAAAAGAATGATATTGTCGCTTGTGCGTACGTACGGACTACCGTCTCCACAAACACAATGAGATTCATTCCCCATCATATCCATTCAAGAATAATTATCATTTAATGATTAAAAATAATTTTTAGGGACTTGATATCATTCTGGATATGAATAAGATACAATCTATCCATAACAAACATAGATTATGTAACAAAACATATAAAAGAAAACGAGTAAGTTAACACCCGAAACAACGATAATACTAAGATATTATTAACAAAGCAATGTTAAAAGATCATATATGATATCATATTAATGTATATTATTATTTTATAATTTAATAAAAATTATTTCACCATTATAGAGGAGGTTAACCTACCCCCAACCAAGGAAAAGTATAAGGTAAGGGTTTATTTCACAATCTCTTCATTATCCGAGGTTGTTTTTACATAATTATCTACTGGGACCTCTTTATCATCCACATCCATGTTTCTTAAAAATGTATTTCAAATCATTCTTAATATTTTATAGACTATGGTTAAATTCACTTATACCCTTGTTGACTTTTTATAAGATTTTTATAAAGGAATATTTCTGTTATTTTCCAAACAAGGTCATTTTTAACCTTTTCGACAGAATTAAGGTAAGAATTTTTTTTTAACTTATACGGAGGGTGCGGATATTTTATGATGTTATAAAATTGTTGAAGCTTCCCTTAAAATATAATAAGAATATTTTCAAATTAAATGTTTTCTTTTACAATTATGTGACTTTTAAATGTTTTAAAGATTTATCTTTCTAAATACTTTTAATTAATGTCCATATTTTCAAAATGATTTTAAGGATTTATTTATATATACATGAATGTTTTGAAATGATAATTTCTTTCAAAAGTTTCAAAGTGGTATGGTACAGTTTGATTCAAAAATCTCTTTTAAATTACATTCTTTATAAATTTGTGACTTTTCAATGATTTCAAAAAAAGAGATATTTCTCTCAAATAGTTTTCATTTCATCTATGTCAACATCCTTTGATGAATTTTAAGCTTATTTGAAGTTGATTTATTATGATACAAAACTTCCATATTGTATTGAAAGTTTCGTGATATGTTTGACTGTGGATGTATTATTTTTATACCATTCATGGTTTATGGAGAATGTATTGACATTTCGTATTCTAGTTTTAATATGAATGTTTATGTTATGTTTAAACCTATTCATATGAGTAATGCATTGGACTTAATAAGTGACAGGTGGAGCCCGCTATAGCTCCTAGATGCATCGGTAGGTCTCATGAGACAAACTAGTGCCTTGGCATGAGGCCTTGAAAAAATATTATTTGTAGTCTTGGCAAGAGGCCTTGGCTACATGGTTATGATAGTCTGGCATTATGCATTCCATCATTATGAAAGTGGTTATTGATATTGCATGTGATTATTCGACTAGTAGAATATCAATGTGAATAAGTAAATGGAATTATTTCATTTTATTCTTTCCATATTATGCTGAAGTTCAAGTTTAAAAGGCTTTTGTTTTAGTTATACATTGCCTTAAATGTATATGTTTATTTATGAAATTTTCTGCAATATTTTTATCCTTACTGAGCATCTGAGCTCACCCCTTTAAATGTTTTAATTTTTCCAAGGATGTGAAGAATTATTTTATGAATGACCTACAGGGATAGTCTGAAGGGGATATGAGTGTGGACCATGGAGACTATATTATTGTAGTTTTTCACTTTATGATGTAATGTAACATTTATGAATGTATCTAATGATTCCAAGGCTACTAAACTAATCGGTCTTTAGAGACTTGATCTTTTGTTATCGTTCCAATGTTATGTAATAATGCATCGACTCTAGGTAACTAGGGTCGGGGTGTTAAATTTATAAATTTCTATGAGAAAAACCCACCTCCTATGTGGATTTTTGTTGTCTCTTATTTGAAATGTATAATAGAAATTAAATTAATGGTGAATGGAACAAACATTTCACATAACACTTGTTTTACTATGAAGTGGGAAAATGGATATCTTTAAGTTTGTGGACACTTGATTAATCCGTTCACAATTATTGATTATGGTATCTAACCTAAAATTACCTTAATGGAATGTAATGTCTAATCTATACCTAGTTTACCTTTGTGTATTTCCTTATATGGGATCATGGAATAATAATTAATTCATTGATGTTTTTTCCAATTGAAAAGTCACAACCAAATTATACCTTTTTTTATAGATTGTGAACGCCCAATATTAGCACTAGTGGATCCCTATATTTCTAGTAATAAAATTGAATGGATTTGAGGGTTCTCCATATATTTAGGTTGATTTTATAGCTTCGTTTGATCATTTATTATGCTTCTTTTAAGACTCATAGTGAGTATACCTAGGACTTATTCCTAGGGATTAGGTTGAACTCCCCTATAAGGTGAATTGTCAAGGGTGCACTCGTATAGATTTCACTTAGCTTATGAAACTTAATAAACATAGTAATTATGGGACCTTACATGATCATCACCATATATGGATGTCTTGGTTGTATTATTCAGGTCCCAATATTATTAATATAAATTTAAAATGTAATGTGATCTGTGAAATTATGGATTTGGTTGAAGCAGGTAGTATCAGACAGATATCCCTTGAGGAACCTAGACTGACATGGTTGTTTATTTAGTATCCTTATTTATCATATATCCACAGTGATTATATTATATTGAAAGATTGGATTATTCTAGACATTATTTTTGGGGGCCTACTATGTTTTCTCACTGCCAGTTTGGGATTCCGATCGGTATCTAGACAGACGTTATGGATGCAGGTAGGGGGAAGGTATGTTCCACTCTATGGATTCTTGATTTTCTATCCTAGTATGGAGTATAAGATTATAGGAACATTATTTTTCTCAAAATTATATCAGATTTGTCTTTTTTTAGTTTTGTATAGAGTTTAATGTTGTATTCATTCTACCTCATTTCCTCTATACCATTTTTTTAGCATCATGACATCATAATTTTGTATTTGATACAAGTTATTATTGATATTAGTTATTATTATTGGATAATTTACTTCCACTATTGTTTATTTTTTTAACCTGTGGATTTATATATTATTCACCAATGTTTCTCACTCTGGTAAAGAGGTTATAGTCTCCCCACTGTATCATCACATACTCTCTCTGCTATTCAGATGCCTCTAAAATATTGTCAGGCATGCTTAAGCCCATGTGTCCACTGGGTTAGGTTTCCTATTAGTGAACCAGGTTTAGGATGTCACATGAACATTCCTTACTTTCTTCAGTTGGTCCACAACTTCCTTATAAACATCTTTAATACTTACATTGAAGTGTGATCGGTAATTCATCCTATAAAGATATTATCTTCCCATTTTCTCATGATTTTAATATTTGCCTTCTACAAATGTAAAATTATTGGATCTATTTCAATCATCATCACAGAATAACTAGAATGGTCTATTCGATACTGAGCATCAACTACCTTATTCACCTTCCTAGGGTGGTAATATATTAATGAGTCATAATCTTTAGTCAACTCAAACCATATAATCTAGTGCATATTCAAATATATATCTATGAATATATGTACTTAAATATTTTATGCTCAATACATATACCAATTCATTCATGAAAAATATACTACCTCTATATTTTTAATGAAAAACTTCCATTGGAAACTCTAAATCACAAGTTACGTAATTTTACTCATGATTTTTCAATTGATGTGAGGAATAATAAATAATTATATCATTCCTCCTAAGGATACATCCCATTACATTTTTTTTAATAAAAACTAAAGAACACAAACCCTTTTACACTACAAGTATAGGTACATTGGCCAAAATTATTTTTATCTCATTATAATTTTCATCAAATTATTATATCCAAAGGAACTTTTATCCCTTCCAGGTCAACATTTTTATTGGATTATAAATTAGTAAGAAATTTATCACATATTTTTTATAGTATATATCTAACCTAAGAAAACTATAAATATCAACCACCATATTTGGTTTGGGCTAGTGATCAATAACATCCATCATTGAAGGATATACCAATATACCGTCACTTGAGATTATATAACCCATGAATAAAAATGTATATATCCCAAATGGGGGTATCACTCTTCAAATCCCGCAATGGTTATGTCGAAGAACGCGCTCTTAGGCGAACATATAAGAAACCCTAATGATGACCATAAATCTTTCATGGACGTCGTGGCTGGGCATCAACGATTGCAAGCTCATATCGACTAAAAGGATGTGGTGCGCATTGAACCGAAGAGATATCGTCACAGAGGTCTCACTGCGATCTTCTTTTCAAAAGAATAGGTATATTTACTTTCTTTGGATCTGTGTTTCGTGCTTGTTGGAAAATTTCTAAAGTGAAGACCCTCCCTATTCTTCATTAGAAAGACCCTGGAATCTATCAGATTTGTGTCTTTTCATGTGGGACTACATAATTGCTCTCCTGTGGGTTTCTAATTCACATATGATAATGACTACTATAGCTTTTGGACAAGAGGATTTTGGTCCTTTGGTGGATGTTTGATGAAGGTTTTGAAATGTTCAACAGATTTCAACACTGATTTTGAGCCTCCTATCTCCACTATTTAGCTCGGTTTCCCTGGTTTTCCGTTGAATTTTTTTAAACGAGAGGCTCTCTTTTCGATTTCCAGCTTAATTGTACAACCACTCAAATTAAATTCTGCCACTAAAAATCTTTCTAGACCTTATATGGCTATATTATGTGCTGAAATTGATATATCACAACTGTTACCCTCCCACATTTGGATTCAAAATGGCGATTCTAGTTTTTTACAAGGTGTTGTTTTTGAAAAACTTCCATCTTATTTCCAAAAATGCCTCAGAATTGGTCATTCCACAATGGAATATGGAAAGAGGTATTTTTCTTCCAGATCCCCTACACATTATAATTTGATTTGGGTTAAAAAAATGGGAGCATAAGAGGATGGAGGTTGTCTCCTCCGATTGTCCTGGGAATCTTGTTCAAAATATAGCTGGACCCTCAAAAAATCAACTCTTTCTTGTAAACTCTCCTGTAGTGGATGTTGTTCAGAATTACCAATCCATTGATACAGACAAATAGAATATTGACAAGAATGACCCACCTGTTGTTGATACCACAAGTGTTGTACAACCATCACAAGAAGAGGATAAAAATGTTCACTTTGATTCCAATGAAGTATTACATGATAACGTTGAGCAAGTTTATCAAATTGAGGAGGATTACTTGAATTCAAGGGTGAGAAAGGGTAAAAAAGAAATGGTTGACCAAGATGGTTTCATTTCTATGAACCCCAAGAAGACTTGAAAACATAGAGATTACTATAATCTTGAAAGAACACTTGTCACTAGATCCTTAGGGGCCTCTAGGATTGAAAATGCAGTCACCCCACCACAACCCCTATCTGTTGAGTTCCTTATTGATTTTAAAGGAAAAAATTGTGATGATGAATTTTATCCGGATTTTAGGGAAGCATATCAAGTCAAAGAGGATTTGGAGGAAGAACTGGATTCATGGTTAGATGAAAAAGATACAATTTTTTACCATAGATACAATTTTGGTGAAATTACTGCAGAAACCTACCTTAAAATTAGAAAATGAATGTTTATTAAGTTGGTAGAGGAATATAAACAAAATCATAATTTTAACTACAGGGAAATTCTAGGGAAATGATTCTTTCTTCCCCTAAATAGTTGGATTCCTTTGATCTTCTTTGAATTTAGTTGTCTGGTGGATTTTCTGTTTTATCCAAGAAGTTATTTCTAATCATTCCTGCTTGCTATTGTTGGACAGATGTGGGTTTGGTTTTGTTATTTCTATAGGTCTGTGTAATTTTTGGAGATTTTGGCTTGTTGTATCAGAGGTGGAAATACATCATTGCTAGGTGGAATCAATGGAGGTGGAATCTAGTTGTGATCATTTGCTTCCTAGGACACAAGACTTGATGCTCCACAGTTTATGGATCCTCAAATGCTGAAGAGTTCCATGCAACTGCTCATGGTGATAATGAACTGGATGTCAGGTCTTTTCGATTATATGGATAATGATTGAATCAATATGTATTTTATGACTTGAGCCTTAAATATTGGGTGTGTTGGGGCTAGAATTTCCCCATGTTTCCATCTGCACTTTTCTGTCATTTATGGATTGATGTGGATTTCCCATCATTTTCAGTGTTGCGGCTCAGAACTTGCTGGTTCTGTGAAGCTAGATACTGATATGTGCAAAAGCTATGAATGGATTCTTTGGCCTGCCTACTTCATATCGATGGTGCTTACTGATCCTCTGATGGAAATATCTGAGTGATGAAGATTTCTCTAAGCATACTTACAAGGAAGAATTGCAAGCATGAACCTTATTAAAGATTATCCTCGGTGTTTTAGTATCGAATAAAGTGAAGGATTGGAATGGAAAACCATCTCATGTGCATCCTTCCTAGGATACTTTCTCCACTGTAATTCCCTCTGTTTTATGCTTATCTATTTCACAGCTTTATGGAAGTGCTTGGATGTCTTCTAGATGTTTCATCTTTGAAGAATGGTAAGACTTGGCATGGTCGACCAACTCCTGTTCAGACTTCCTGGATTTCATTCTAGCATTACCTCCTATTTTAGTTTCACTTATTTCTTGTGGCAGTGCATGATTATCGTTGAGGAGTCTTGTTTTCAGAATGCTCTCTATGATTTTCTCCTTACTATGAGGATGGAAATACATGATTTTGAGGAATTTTTGTAGTCATGGAGGAGCACTCCTTGTTAATTTGGTGTATTCTATGTAGATTTTTCTTACTATTTAGTTTCCCAATAGCCAGCTAGTTTTTTTGGAATTCATAGGCTTGAGTCTCTATCTGTTCAGCCTCATTGGGTGTCTCCCTTAGTTACATATGCTCACTTCTCTAACAAAAATCTAAGAAGAGTTTGTTTTTAGATTAACTTATCAAATTGAAATACGAAGAAGTTGCTGCTTTGACCTGGAACTGAAAGTTTAACTATCAAGATTCCCTCCAGATCTGAAGATACCTGCTAGATTATTGGACAGTGTCCTCCATGCAATTGCTTATGTTGTTCATGGATTGGATGATGACAGGTCAAATCAATCATTCTTTCAACTTGAGCTTCTTGGTTTTCTCATCTTGTATTCCCATCATTCCTACTGGGGTAAGCTATTTACACCTCGTTTTTGTACTGATACTTGTATTTTTAATATATTTCTTTGTGGCATGAATTGGGTGACTAATTCATGTCACCAATTTTAAAAAAAATGTATTTATCTCAAATTCACACTTTCTAAAATTTTAATATAAATTATCCTTCCTTAGAATATTGATCCCAATTCTCAAATGATCATTATGATCTTCATAATTATTGGGATATTTAAGAATATAATTTATAAATACTACCTAAAATAGATCTTTGAAACATATAAAGACTCTATCCACTAAATCCATGAAGATAAAATATGCATTGGTAAGTCCAAAAAACATATCTATAAATTCATAATGGCTATACCTTATAAGAGAGGTTGTGTTGGGTATTCCTCCTTTTGACACTCGATTGATTAAATCCATAATGAATTTTGTCTTGGTAAAGTATTGATCTATTCATAGTTTTTCAAAGAAATCATCTATACATGGTAGAGGATACTTTTTATTGATAGTGATTTTGTTAAGTTCATGATAATGAATAAAAAGACATATTAAACCATCTTTTGTCTTAACAAAAAGAATAGATGAACCCTATTTTTACACACTACATCATAGGATTCCCCTATCAAGGTTTTCATGGAGTTTCTTCTTCAATTCTAATAGCTAAATTGAGCCCATTATGTATGCAGACATTGAAATAGGTGTTGTAACGGTTATGAGTTATATTGTAAACTCAACTTTAGGATTTGGGGGAATACTGAGAATGTTTTTTAGAAAAAAATTCAATAGAATCAAACAAATAGGCATATATTTAATGTTTAGTTTCTCCCTTACCCTTTAAGATAAATACCCCTCATGAGTAAATATTAATACCAACAAAATAGAAGTAATATATATTGGAATTTCATATTCATCCTCACACTAAAAGATGATCATAGTTTGATTTGGAATATCATGTTTGGCCTCCCTTCCTTGGAAATTCATTTGTAATCTATAAAAATATATCCAATCCATTCTATAAATAAAATAAAATTTAACTAGATGGAGAATATGAAGATTTATAGGAAGAAAATTCTTATAAACTTATATCCAAGAGGAGTTAAAGACATGATATTTGATCATCACTCCATTATTATTTTCAACTAATAATTCAATATTTAATTATTTATGTGGGGAGGAAATACCCTTAGAAAACTCTTTAGATATAAAATGTTTAGTAGATCTAGAATTAAATAAGTCATTTCTAATTCTAGAGTGTTTGGTATGTGTAACTTTTACCACTTCATTCTCATGAGACACTTCATAGTTGTGATCACACGAAGTTTCCCCTTATATCTTAGAATAAGTTTTTATCGATATTGATTATAATTATTAAACAATATATTCATTCACTAATTTGTGTAATGTTCATACTTCTTGTAATTATAGTAGTGGAGTGTAGGTGGAACACTCAGTTGATTTTTATAACCATTAATTTCTTTCACTGGAATCTTCTGATCAATTCAACATTATTTTTCTTTATAACACTATTTTCCACAGATAAAATGTTTTCTAGAAACCATAAGGAAATTTCATTTATTCTTAATTCTATAAATATCTAATTGAGTGTGATGAATTTTTTTATATGATTTATCATTATAATTTACTTGAAATTCCATCATTCTCTTTTTTCCCAAAACTACGAGAACAATGAGAGTCTCCAATATCTATTTATTAGTTGGGAGCACATAAAATGATGTTTTTCATAGATATAAAAGTCTATTATAACCATTTTTTTTATAGATTTGGTATTAATAAACTAAAGAACCAGTCGACCTTACTTTTAATGTTTATGATAAAACTATAAGCATACCATTCATATCTTGTGAAATTTTCCTCATAGGTACTAATGAATTCTACATCCTTTTACTTTAGTTCTATAAATTCACTTTCTATTATTGTGTGAATATATTGATGAAAATAAATATTGAAAAATTAATTATTAAAATATGCCCATGTCATAGAGTAAATTTCAACCTCTCTCTTCATATTCTTGATAATAGTCCACCATATATTAGACTCACCATCTGAATGATACAAATCCAAAATAGTGTTGTCATGGTCTAGACATTGAAATAGATAGAATATACTTTCTATAGCATATATCCATTTCGCATTAATAATTGGATTGAAGGAAACACTATATAAAAGTGGAAATTACCACATAAAAGAATCAAAAGTGAGTTATTCTTTCCATTATCCAACTGTAAGTTTACAGTGAATCATGTTACTATTCATACATTGAGAAAGGTAGGTGAGAATAACCACAATATTTTTCATCCCAGTTTCCATTTCATTTGGTTCCTTCTATAGATGGTCATTTCATGGATTTTCACATTTTCTTCACAAGATTCATCCTAGTTCCAACCATTAAATAAAACAAAATACTTTCTGTGTGCATCATAAATTATTAACCAGAGTTAATAATCAAATGATTATGAAAATAATTCTTATGATGTGCTAAATTTTGACACCTTCATTCAACCCTCAACACTTTTAGTTCATATGATTCCACTATGTCTTTTAATATGTTTTCATAGATTTTATCATCTTATTCATCATAACGGTTTAAAAAGATAACGTGAATTAACCAAACCAAATTCCATAAGAGTGACTAGAATGGTGTGTAATCCTATACCCACTAATAATGCACTGAGTAAAGATCGAGTTGAAACTCAACTAACCATTATTTAATGTGTTTACCCCTAGTTTCATCTGTTCCATAGCCACATCCACTTGTCAGTATCCAGATAGGAATTTTATTTCTAGTAAAACACACAATATATACTTATTAGTAAGACCTTAGGATGTCATCTTATACATAGACTTATCCACAGGGTTATCCCCAAAGTTTTAAAATTCAAATCTCCCAAAATAACTATATTATACTATTATACCATCTTAGGACATCGAATAATTAAATACATAAATATTATATCATATTATATGAATATTCAATACATCTCATAACAATACTTTTCCTCAAACTGTAATGGTTTAATATCATTAGAGACATGATATATTGTCATAATATCTCATGAAATATCTTTGAAATATCCTATACATTTCTTCTCCCATAGTAAATTTCATAAACTTACAGTACATAAAACCTATCTTCATAACTTAGGAAAAGGAAACATAATAAAGGTTGAACATAGATGCACATTAAGGGTAAACATAAGAGATATCCATAAATGATCATAAGTGAGCGTAATATAAGTATTAGGGTATGATAAATTGATTATAAAGTATGAATTTCATACCTAATTAGTCAAATATATTTAATAAAATTCATGTAATAATAATTTTTCATAATGAATTACATTGAGTGATAAGAGTTTAGAATCATCAATAATCAATCAAGATCCAAGATAACATATCATAAGCATAAAATAGAGGTTTGTGTTATATACATAAGCATACAATATCATTTCCTTTGTCACATATCACTTCCAAGACTATCATATTGTAATGGATTCACTCCCCATTCCCATCTATATTATCTTATGAGATATAAATATTTACCCAATATATTGAAATTATATATAAATCTAGGCCCCACCATCAAATAATAAAAAACATACATATATGTTCCTAAAGATCATAAAAATTACTCATTTTTTATTACAGAATATTCCATTGACTAAAAATATTTTTCATAATTATTTTTTCATTTCATCATATCATAACCCATGGAAAATAAATTCGTTTCTAAATATTTCATCAAAAAATAATTAACCCATGGGAAAGATATGAGTTTCATAGAATCATCCATAAATCATCATAATCATAACATATTTAGAGAAACAAGTTGGATGGAATTATATGATCATATACCTTGTGAATTATAATTATCCTTAATGTGAGTTGACATTAATGAAAAATAACTTTAAAAGTGAATTTAAACATTCATTTTGAAAACCGAGAAAATATATTTTTCTTTTGGTTTCTTTAAAAATAAAAAAACACCAGAATATTGAGAAAAAATTTTGTTTTAAAATAAAAATGGATTATTATAAAATAATCTTCAAATTAATAAATATTAATGATGGTGGGAAAGGTTATTTGTGCAAAAAAATTGAAAATAAAGTTTCCTTTCACACTTTTTATAATAAGTCATAAAGAACCTCTCTAAAAGACATTGTAAAAAATAATTTTCAAAAAATATAAAGGAATTAAAAATGTAGTTGAAATTGAAATTAATTAATCATATAATCATAGAAAATAATATTCATGAAAACATTTTAAAGAACATGTACATGGAATAAAAATTTCATTGACTAATACATGATGCTTTTGAGAATTTTTTTTATATTGAAGATTATTAATTGAAGTTGAGTTCCAGGAATGGTAAAACCTCAATGGTTTAATTATATGGATTTATTACACTAAATACTATGAATACTCATAAGTTTTTATATTATTATAATCTTGAGTGGAAATTGTTACTAGATCCTTAAAGCCTTCTTGGAATGAAAAAATGGATATCCTATATAGCCTATGGTTGTTAATAATTTTATTTCATCCTCTAGTGAATATGATATGGAAAATATTAATGAAGATGATGATATTTACCCCACAGTGAGGGATGCATATAAGGTTGAGGATGGATTGGGGAAAAACTGAACACTATTTTTGATCAACCTAAAGTAATTATATTCCAAAAACATATGGAAGGGGAACTCACTGCATAGGTTTACCTTCAAATAATAAAGTAATTTTTCACTAGATTGAGGGGGGATTTAAAATAAATACATATTTTAACTATAGAGAAATTACTTTTAAATGATTCAATATTCCCCTATTTTACTTTCATTATTTGAAGAATTTGTTTTTATGGGGAATGAATATGTTCATGATTTCTCTGTTTTGGTCTTCACAATTTGTATTAATGTACTTTTTGAGTTTTCCTTTGATGATTCTCAATGGTGAGTTTTTCTTTATATAGACATTCCTTTCTCAAGATAGATCATTTCTAATAAATCATAGACAAATTTTAATGTTCATAAGATGCATCTTTACTTCTCTATTTTAAATAAGAAGTTGATTGCTGATGTTTATTGGGTTATTTGGCAAGATGTATTTGTTTGATTTTCAGTTTCATTTAACTATATATGGAAGATTTTATGCTTCATTAAGGATTATCCTTTTAGATTTTTCTAACATTTTTCATTGATACACTAATGTTGTGTTTTATTTTTTGTCTGAATCAGTTTTGATTTTAGGAATCGAAAGTTGGCTATAACCTTGTTGAGGAAGAGAATTTCATTAATATGTTTCTAATTGTCTATGCATGGACATTTTTTGGAACTATGTAAGTATATGTCATTTTCACTAATATGGATTAATGTTTTTCATATGTAGAATATTCTAGAGGGTTTTAACTTTTGTCAATGGAGGGGTTTGAAGGCTACTTTAGATTCTAGATTATTTGGAGGATAGGTTGATGGTTCTAGACTTCACTATGAATTTATGTTCTATCTGTGAGTTTTGGATTTTTTTGTCTTTATAAGACTGATTTATAAAATTTACATGGTTTTTCTAAATCTTTATCCAAATGTATTTTTTTTTTTGAAATTTTCAAATAGATTATGTGTCGTTGTCTTGATTTTTATTATGGAACCTAGGGATTCTCTGGAGGACATCTCCGTCTATGATGGGATTTTGATTGTGGGACCAATTTTTTGATTGGAAGTGAATATTGTTTTCAATATATAATTGGATTTGTAAAGATCATTAATGGATGATCCTTATAGAAAATTTTATGAATATAATTGTAGTGAGTGATAATAATGGTCTAGAGTCTATTTATTGAGGTTCTGGAATCAATCCTAAAGAATTATGATAATTTGTTAATTTTCTTTCATAGTTTGAATCTTTATAGATTTCTAATTATTTTTTTATTTTATGTTATGCACTTAGGAGTTAGGGGACCTACTTTTAAAGCCTCTCAAAGATAAATATTTTATTATGTGCTTACTTCCATTGGGTGAATCTTTCATTCATGGAATAAGTGTTTGGATGATTTTGGGGAGACTCTAAAACAAAGTGAGCATGATTCATGAAGTTATCTTTCACTTACTTTGGATCAAATTTGTATGTTTTAGGTAATTTTGATTTTTTTTGTAACTTTTATTTATACCGATAGTGAATTCTCTTTTTTCCGTGTACAATATTTTCACTCCCTTGTTCTTCTAAAAAAATTCAAGGAGTATGGATTTGTTACCAACTCATTCTTATGAACATTTAATAAATGGTAATTATTAAAATAAATACTAAACTTCAATTTAAGACACTAATAACTAAAAAAATGGAATAAAATTGATGCGTGTTAAAATAAAATTAATATAAAAAATATTTTATTTTTTGAATTAATAAAGATATTATCATATAAATTAATATTATTTTTTGATTTTTTTTAAAATATTCAATAAAAAAGTTCATATTTTTTAAAATTATATTATTGTAGTTTTTTTTTAAAATCCTATTAAAATTATAAAAAAATATATTATACATTTTATAGTTAATGTAAATTAGTATATTTATAATTAATATAAGTTTTTTTTTTGAAAATGGCATACTATTTTATTTTTATTTTTTTCCATATGAACCTTTTCCTATGTTAATAATATTTGGTGATATTTAGTTTGGGATATATTGAACACTATGTAGGGGGATCAGTGTGGAGGAAATTATAAATTTATTATTCCTTTTATTACTCTCCCTCTTAGACCTTTTAGGAACTTGTTCTATTATTCTCACATCCGTTTCATATGAAAGTAGATAAAAGCAATTAAAGGATATCACATAATATTTTTACAAGGTTCACTACTCTACAAGAGTAGCTAGTCCTTTCTATGTATGGTGGTGAACAATACATTTATTCTTTGATATAAATAGATAACAATATAGTTGTTTTTATTATAAATAATTGTGAGATGAAGTGTGTTTCCTTACACATTAGAAGGGTTGAAAAAAAATATTGATTCCCTGGACTGGGGATAAACTATTCCATCTGCATCTCATGTTATATCTTTATGCATATTGTACAGATTGTATCGAACTTCTTTAATTTATTTTCAATGTTAAGAATTTCCTCCACCATATTTGACTTCTGACGATTTTTGCAGTGCCACTTTGTTCTCATCATCCATTTCCTTTTATTATTTCTTGTGCACCAAAATGAAAGAAAAAAATATTCTTCTCTTATATGATTATTAGTGCACACAATCTTCTTCATGATCACCTTCTTTATTTTTCCCTATACAATCTACACTACATAGATCCTTATTCATCTTATTAAATTCACAACTGAATCAACCAATTCTCCTCCTTCTTCTTCATATGTAAATATATATGTACATAACTTCCTCTTATATTTTTTCACACTTATTTTTTTCTTCTAGATATTTAATGCATAAAACTTCTACTAGTTTATTTTTATTCACAATAAATCATAGAATACTTAATGATGACAACATATTTGGTTCTCTCTATTATTCTTCAATGCTAACAAATGTTCTCATCAGTTTTTGTATCAGATCATTGACATGACACCAAAATATTCTCTCATGAATGATAGTATTGAGAAACTATAACTACTACTCCTTTTCAATGAACTGTTATAATATATATAATATTTTAAAAATTCTACACTGGTTATCTTCACCACTCACTTTTTTATTCCAGTGTTTACAAAACCACATAAATATAATATTTCAATTACCAAGTATTGTGGTAATTCAAATACACCTAAATATTTGGTTACGTCAATAAAATAGATCCATAATTGTCGACCTCACATCTATGTAATCTTAAATGGATTAAGACTCAAAATTATCTACTACCATTATAATAGGAATCATCGCATGACATATCATGTTTTAACTGCACATAATCACTATATGTTAATATAAATTAAATGATTTGGGTTTATTATTCTATATAATTTTCCCTTAAATCCACAATAATTTATAAGAATTTAATATAGATATGAGTATGCATGCTTCTCATGTAAATAAATTCACATGACCTCCCTTAAGAAACAAATCATGTGATACTTCTCCAAATTCAATCATGATAAACAACTCATACATTCCTTTTATATTTATGTATAACTAATTAAAATTTTAAAATAAAGCCTCATGATTATTATTTCAAATATTCTTATCTTTCTTACCACCTTTTTAATTATACTCAGTTATTAAATGAAAATATTATTTTTAATATCTACTTTTTTTTCTTCACTAAGAATTAATCATCAGTTAATTTATTAATGATCATGAAAACTAATATCATGATATATAGAAATTATGAATATCATCATACAAATAATAATATAAAATATTCTCATCATGGCATAGATCTTTACCTTAAACATCTCTTTCATTTCCTCTTCCTAATTTATAAAGAACCTCTTCGTGTATGTGATGTCTAAAATTCATATTCTTTGATGTGGAAATTAAAATATGTATAAAATTCATATGCATGAACCATTCACCTACATTGATCCATTCATGTATGTAACCAATTTTACTACATGGCCAATTCACATAAGTAGCAAGACGTTCGGGTATGTAGATTCACCTACAAATCTTGGAAATAAAATATCAATATATTTCCGTATGTGGAGCATGCATGCAGATTCACATACAAGGTTCTACACTTCTTCAGCCACCACCCAAAATTCATCATTTTCTATGTAGTTATTCATTATTTTAACTCCAAATCCAAGAAACTCTTTTCAAGAATCGTGAGAACCAATACTATGACTCTTAATATTTATAACAAGACTTTTCATTAAATTGATGAAATTTACTTCCCCGGTTTTTCAAACGGTCTCCATGAAACCTTCCATGTGATAGTCAAGATATATCCTCCTACTTATCAACTTATGGTAGATATTTCTTCCCATGGGAAAGGTCTATTCTCAACTCTTATCCTCACAAAGGGTATATACTTATACTCATCAAATCCCATCTTTATAGAATCTTCATTCCCTAGAATCCCTTCATTTCATCTTTTCTTCATCCTTCATCCAACACATGGATTTAACTCCTCAAATATTTATATGATCTTTTACATTTAATAATAAATATGTCTCCAAATATTCTACTGGAAATAATCTCAAACACTAATTGTAAGTTTTTTCCAATGTTAATTCATATAATATAATTAATTAATATGATTGGACACAATTTTTGGAATATATTCTTCATTATACTTGGATTCCTCAATAAAACTCCCAAACTACTTATTCACACCAATTATTCTTCAGCATATTGAAATATCCTGATATTCATTCCTTGAAAATAAATACAACTCAGAAAAAGTGGGTTTAGAAAATTTATTTTAATAAAATTCATATATAAAATTACTATTACCATATTTTTTTAATTAATTTCAATTAATTTATTTGTAAATTAATAAAATTATTTACCCTAATCCTATACGCTTTTTTATATGTGTTTTTCTAAATAATTTTTTAATTTATTTTTAAACATATACTATGTTAAGATAATTAAAATATGTATAAAGCTGTTAAATTTATTTTATTAAAAAATTATTTAAATCCTCACAAATATATGGTCTCCTTACATAATATCCCACCTATCCAAAACCCATCCATTAATATTTGTCCCCAAAACCCTTGCATTGCACCTTCCTCGTGAAATTTCTACCATGTCATCCCTTATTCTACCAAACCTATAAAATATATTGGTTGTAATATCCTCTATTATAAATCTAATCTACCCACACAGACATTATCCAACTTACCTCATCCTAATTTTCTCAAACTTGAACATGCAATCGGTATACCCAAATTTGAACCCTCTAATCAAAATGTGATCTCCCATAACCCTTTTATTATCAACCCTGTAAAGACTCATCCCCCAATTCAATTTGTTCTATCATTAACTCCATTAGATTTGGGCAATCCCTCTTATCACTTTAGATATCAATTTTCACATCCCTACATGTGTGCCAAATTTATTTATTTGGACTCTATCGATTTTCATAATAATAGGTATTCATTTAATATTTTATTATCATTTTCCCTTATCACCATCATGAAAAATTATTACTAAACAAATAAAATGGTATATTTCATATTGAAAAATAATTTTATATATAGTGAAGGCTTAGAGGTTTTCTTGATGAGCATTTTTTATTTTATTTTTTCATTCTACATTTTGTTTTTTTATATATCAAACTATTTTTTTCACATGCTTTTAATAGGTTTCCATGTCAATTTTTTCATCTGCATAATAGGTTTTCATGTCTATTTTTTCATATTCATAAATCAAGTCTTCACATGTGGTTAAATATATGAGAACATGTTTTTTATATGAAAACCAACTTTCATTATGTTTATTTCATATGGAAACTTGTTCTCTCATATAGATACTTGTTATTATGTTAAAATAATATGTGAATATATTGTTATATATACTTGTATAATTTTTATCAAACCTGATATTATGTTACCTACATTATGAAAACCTATTTTTGTATTATGAACATCCTCATTTTAAAAAATTGTTCCTTTTTTCCATAACTATTACAATGCAACCTACATTATATTTATTTGAAAACCTATTATTATACATACTACATTATGAAAACCTATTATAAATATATTAAAATACATTGTGTTTCCATTATTATTTAGAACATTATAATATGATAGTTAATTATGTTAGAAGTGCAGTATAAAAATAAAACATTGATATTAATGCATTATGTTACCTGCATAATGTATAACAATGTATTATGTGACATGCATCATGTTATAGAGCCCAATGTGGGATCCACTATGGTAGGAGGGGAGAATCTAGGGTTACATATTATGAGTTCACTTTTTAATAAAAACTCTATGGCTAGTTAATGCATTGATATCTAATTATTTTAATTCCCACTTCTCTAATAAGAAAACAAATAAAATCACTAAAAACAAATAAGGATTTTTACAAGGTCTAATGTCAATGTGAAAACATACTCATTATCATGATCAACCTGTGGTTGTTTCATGGATTTTCATATCTCTATAAATTTTGGGCAAAAATCCCTCAAGGTATCATTGAAGCATTTTTGAGTTGATTGTGTTTGTTGACAAAGTGAGATTATGTGTTGTGATTGTTGACAAATCAAACCAAGAAATAAAAATTTGTTGAAAAAGGGGATTTCATGGTGGCATGTCAAGTTCAAGGGTTGTGGTTAATGATCCATGTTTGATTCAAGAACATCGACAAATGGAGAAAAGTGGTTTTGGAAAAGTGACTTGTGTGTCGTTGTCTTGAAGGAGAGGAAACTTGCGTGCCATTTGTTTTTCAAGATCATAACATCAAAATATTCAAAAGGGATAAGGGGAACCCAAGTTTTAGGGTTGGTCGCGCAAGTGACTTGCGTGGCAGAGACTTGTGCACCGAGACTTGCGTGCTGAGGGGAGACTTTCACGCCATCGTTCAGGGTGTCCAAATGCCTATAAATAGAGGTCTAACCCTCCTCATTTAGGGAGAGTTCAACACTTAGATAAAATCAAAGCTCCCGTCGTGCAGGTGTTGTGGTCATGTAAGTGTTGGTGTGGTCGTGCAAGTAGCTGTTGTGCACCATTTGATTGATGCATGTCCAGAGTGGTTTGGGAGAGAAAGGAAAGGAGTCTCCCAAGTTTTTAGTTTAATAAGGGGGTGTCACACAAGTGGTTTGGTGACACTTGTGCACCAAGTTTTGAAGAATAGCAATAGTTGATAGTTGCGCACCAAAATTGGTTTGGGCGTAAAAGGGTGTGAGTCATGCAGGTTTGGAGAGGAAGAAGTCAGTGTCGCTCAAGTGGTTGAGGTGAACTTGTGCACTGGTTTGGACTTGTGCGACGGGACTTGAACGCCGGCTTAGAGAAGGGCGCTAGGTAAGGTTGAAGCACGGTAGTGATTTAGGGCTGCGTGGAAGCAGGAAGATTGTTTGATACCTTCAGTGTAAAGTGAGTCTCATCTACGGGTGAAAGTTGGACTTCAATAGATCATCTACATACAATAGAGGATGCATTAATTGGTGATAATGAAGAGACCTATAGGTCTATAAACTATGATTAGATCCTTTCTAGAGCAGTGATCAAAGGAAAGGGAAGAAGGCGATCCTCTCCACCGGCAATGAGCCAGAGAGAGAGAAACAGGGAGAGACCCTTGGGAAAGTAGTGAGCTGACCCTAAACCTTGTAAAGGCACTGATCCTGGGCATAGAAGTGATCTAGCCCGAACCTTGTAAACATTAGTGTGCTTTAGTGGATTTAGTACAGTGTCACATCACCATTGTATGCTCCCAGAACGTAGCCCAATGAGGGTGAACCAAGTAAAAAATCTCTGTTTCTACCTACTTACTTCCCTGCATTGCATTTAAAGCATCATCATCAGATAAAGAAGAAAATAAGTGGTCATAATAAACACAAAATTGAAAACAAAGTTACCCTTGTAATAAAGAGTTCAAGATCTAGTGGGGTAGGAAGAATTTTGAAAAAGAATATCCATACCCTGATTCACCCCCCCCCCTTAGGGTATATAGGCCCCTATTGGTCCTAAAAATATATTATATTGATTAAAAGTTTTGATAAATTCAGAAAAAATGTTATATAGTAATTTACATGCCCTATAAATTACAAATGGTGTTATTTATAATAGAACCACCATTAATTCAATAGATCTTAAAAACACTAGTCGACAGGTCTTCAGATACTTCTTCCTATTGATGCATTGTGAAAGTTAGACTTGTTCAATTTAAATTCCATGTAGTAAAATATTATTTTGAATCATTGCTGGAATTTCACACCTACAATGCATGTCTTTGACTACCATAGAATATGATTAACAGCACTACAATCAAGTCAACACAATATACTCTTATGTATGAGTAGAAGACATCACTTCTACTACATATCCTTGTTATATCTAAATGGAAAACATGATAATTTTAAACTCAATTCATGTTTCCTTCTTCCATGAAATATTTTCAAGATTATTTTATGCATGAATAAACATGAATAATTGGAATTTTTTCTCTATTTGAATTCTCATCACACTGAAAAAATCAGGAATAAAGCCTTCCTAAATACCACCTAACATTAGTCTCAAATTACTAAAACATATTCATTCAATTTATATTTCATATTTCATGTAGTTCTCTCAAGTATTCATGCATATATATCATCACATGAAAGTAATCACAACCATTTATCTTGCATGTACAATGTGTATCAAACAAGAAATATCTTGACTCATGTTATTTCTTCTTGGTGAAACACACAAAGGACCATATGGTCAATGTATCTATTTGGATGTGTACAATATTATTTACACATATTTCTTCATATGAAACCATTCACATGAATCTTAACTTTTATAAAAGAACACACTATTTTAGGTTTATTATTATTATTATATTTTGATGTTATTTTGAAATAATGTGTATCTTATTTTCATAAGGTTGAGTATGTGGATCCTTCTTCTGCACACAATAAATGTTGTATTTGAGGTTATTACTTCATGTAACTAGATAGGATCATAAAACTCTTTCCACTTCATATACACAACAGCAGGTACACTGTTATTTCTTCAACCAATATGTGTGAGGATTCTTCCTTCACAAACCAATAAAGTTCATGGGTTTTCTTTATGAAATAGTTGAGTGTGGAACCTTCTTCATGTTGAGTCAATAAGGTTTTCTTTATGACTTTTCCATTCCTCTTTTTTTGAAAATCACAAACACCTTATACTTAAGAAAATATTTTTCCCCCATAAGGAAAATTTACTTCTTTAAGGAAATTTACCCTAACCTAGATTTTCTTATACATTGCAATATTTTCTTAAGTACAAAAACCAGATTCGTACCCAAAATCCCGGAGCTATATAATGAAAAGATTTGGAGCATTCTGTTTTTTAGGATCCGAATTCTGGATGTGATCTGTAATGTAGTTTGAATCCAAACTCTTAAGTAGTTCAACTCCGAACTCTCAAGTAGTTCGACTCCGAACACCTAAGCAGTTCGACTCAAAACTCTTAAGTAGTTCGACTCCGAACTCTGAAGTAGTTCGACTCCTAACTCTTAAGTAGTTCGACTCCGAACTCTCAAGTAGTTCGACTCCGAACACCTAAGCAGTTCGACTCCGAACTCTTAAGGAGTTCGACTCTGAACTCTTAAGTTGTTCGACTCCAAACTCTTAAGTAGTTCGACTCCAAACTCTTAAGCAGTTCGACTCCGAATTCTTAAGCAGTTCGACTCTGAACTCTTAAGCATTTCGACTCCGAATTCTTAAGCAATTCGACTCTGAACTCTTAAGTAGTTCGACTCCAAACTCTGCAAGTTTAGATTCCAATCTCTGGTGAAACCAGACTCCGAATTCCTATAAAACAGAATCCAAATATTTCTTAAACATAGACTCCGAATTTCATTTTGGTTAGACTCCGAACTTTTGACTTGCTTACACTTCGAAATATTGATTAGCTTTTACTTACATATGCTTCATTTCAAAACGATGTTGTGCATTTATTTATACATAGTTTTTTATAAAACGATGTCATCTATTCTATTTCTAATTAACCGTTGGTTAACTTACACGTGTACAGGTCCCTCCGAATTTCATCAAAAATATGACTGTTGGAAGAGGGAGCTGACCGTTGGAAATTTTCCTATAAATAGGAGCTCTTTTGAAAGATCTCAATAACAAGTTGATCGATCTAGAGAACACACGCTGTTAAGGTTATTTCTAGAGATAAAATCTTTTCATGCCTTGTGCGTACTGAACTTCTCGTTCAGATTGCTTCATGCGACTCCGGATGTTGGTGATTACATTCGAGGACTTCCGGGGATAGGAAGATAGAGGTACCGACTACCTTGAAGTTCAAGGTCTTCCTTGATGAGGAAGACAGAGGTTCCAACTACCTTAAAGTCGAGGGCTTGCAGGGATAGCAAGACAGAGATTCTGATCTTTGTATCGAGGGCTTATACTGGTGTGGGTAAGACAGACTTTCTTGAAAGTATAAATCAAGAGACCTTTATCCAAGGTTGTTGGATACCCTTCTCTTTGGGTTAAAAGAGTTATTGTTTGTTACTTGTAGTTTTTCTACTTGTTTTTTTCCGCTGCATATTGTATTGTAAGGAAAGTATAACCTTCTTGTATTTCCTTACACTTGTACTCTGATTAGTTTAAGATTCTATATGCTTTAAGGTAGAATCTTATATTGTAAACCTTGGTTCCAATTCTCCAGTTGGTGATTAGAGGTGTTGTGAATTTTCTTAGTTTAACTTTGTTGAACCTAGATTTTCCTTGTCTAAGGAAAATATAGTTATCCATAACCAACTTTAAAGGTTCCAAAGGAATTTTTAAAGTGTACAATTCACCCCCCTCTTGTATATTGAGCATCTATATCGTTATTTCGATCCTACAATTGGTATCAGAGCAGGTCTCTGAAATAATCGTACTAACGTATAAGTTTTTCTTGCTCATTTTTCATTCTGAACTTTTTCATTCCAAACTTTTTCATTCCAAACTTTGTCATTCCGAACTTTATCATTCTAAACCTTTTCATTCCGAAATTTGTGGTTATGAACTTTTTCTACTAACTAGTTTGGTTTACCAAGTTTTTTTAGAATAGCAGGAATCAATGTTGGTTCTATTGACAATCTAAATTCTACAATACCACCAATCTTTGATGGTAATGACTATGAGTACTGGAGAGATCGAATGAAGACTTTTTTTATCAACACTAGAGTGGACAATTTTTTTATGCTTACTGGTGATTATAAAATACCTGATAAGAAAGTTAGAACTTTCACTAACCAGGAAAAGCAAGAGTATCAACTCAATTATAAGGTACGCAATACATTACTATGTTCAATGACTCGAAATATATATAGCCAAATTTCTTCTTATGAAGCAGCTAATTGCATCTGGAAGAAGTTATAAGTTACACACTTTTCCACTTCTAAAGTGATTGAAAATTGGAGAGCTATGCTTAGAGCTGAATACTATGGATTCAATTTTCCGTATGGAGAACCAATCTGCAAAGTTCAACAGAGGTTTATGACTATAGTCAATAGCTTACAGTCTATGGGAGAAAAAGGGTTAGATGATGAAGCCCTTGTAGATAAGATAATTGATATTATTCCCAATGAGTGGGAATCAAAGAGAACAACTATAGATGTGAACAGGAAGGTCACTCAAATTTCTCTTGATGAGCTATTTAGAACTCTTCTGCAACATGAAACTAGAATGAAGAGAGATGCTGACAACATCAAAAAGAATAATGGGAATGGTACTGTCGCTTTTACAATAATATAAAATCATATAAAAGATAAGACTCCTAAGAGAGTAACCAGATCCAAGTCTAAGAATGTGGTTGTTCAATCAGATTCTAGTGAAAGTGAAATCTCAGAAAATGAGTTAGAAAATCTTGCTCGAAGGATGAACAAGATAGCCAGCCAGAGAAATTTCCAATCCAAGTATAAGAAAAAGGAAAGGAAAGAAAGGAAAGATGGATAAGTTACTTGTTACGAATGAAAGAGAGCTAGACATATTAGACCAGATTGCCCTCTACTCAAAAATAAAGAAAGGAAAGAAAATAATTCTGAAAGGATCAGGAAGAAGTATTACAAAACCAAAGCTAAGAAAGTTCTGAAAGCAAATGACACCTGGAGTGCCAGTGGTGGTGACTCTTCAGATGAATCTTCTGATTATGAATCTTCAGGAAAGAAGAATCTTGGTCTTATAGCTAGATTACCTATTGATAATCATTTCATTATGGCTAAGTTATGAAATGATGAATCATTGACCAATGTATCTTTAAATTATAATGATAGTAAGTATTATAACTCCTCAGATGAAGAATCCTCTTCTGATGAAGAAAATACTTCACCTACCTATGAATAAGTTTCTAGGTTTGCTGAACTTCTTGAGATTGAGAACTCTAAACTCAATAAGAAACTTGATAAGGAAAACTCTAGGAATTCTATTCTTACAAAAGAGATATCAGATCTTTCTAAAGATCTTTATAGGAAAAATTCTGATTTTATAAGTATTTCAAAAAATCTTGAGGAAGTAAGTTCTGAGAGGAACAAACTTTCTAAAGAGTTAGAAAAAGTAATTTCTAAGAAAAGTGTTTTCTAGCCTAGATCTAGTTCTAAATCTAATGATTTTGAAGATAAAAACTTGGTTATAAAACTCAAGTCTGAAATTTTTTCCTTAAAGAAGTGTTTATCAAACTTTACCCATGGTTAGGAAAATTTTGATAAAATGTATTCTCAAATACGAACTTTAAGAAAAAAAATCTGGATTTGGTTATACCCATGAAAAACCAATTTTTAGTAACAACTACTTTGTTCCACAAAGTGCCCCATTTTATACCAAGTTTCAATGTGGTGGTCACTGGGAAAAGAATTGTACTTTAAATAAAACACAATCTCTAGGTTTTCATAAAGCCTATTTTTCTAAGAAAGTGTGGGTTACTAAAATTTTATTGTCTGGAAATTCTGGATCCAAGCAAGTTTGGATTCCGAAAGTCTAATTCTTTTCTTGTTTTCAGGAAGATAGAGTAAGTACCCACAAAAATACATGGTACATGGATAGTGGATGTTCCTGGCACATGACTGGTAACAAAATCTATTTTGAAAAGATTATCAAAACGAAAGGAGATATCATTCTTCAGTTTATCAGAACGCAAGATCAACTTGCTGATATTTTCACAAAATCATTACCCTCTGATAGATTTGAAAACATTAAACAAAAGCTAGAAATGATAACTATAAGGTAATCATTATTCATTAACTTGTTGTTGAACAATTATCCTAACAGTAATAAACTCCTCTTTATAGGGGGAGTACATTTGATTGTTAGTGTAACTAATTTTTTTGGGTAAGTTTTTCAAACTTTTCAGAACAGAAGTTTCTAGAATGGAAATTTCTAAAACCAAAATTTCCGAAACGGAAATTTCCAGAACTGAAATTTTCAGGACTGAAATTCTCGGAATGAGAACTTCCGGAATGGAAATCTTCGTACTGAAAACTTCCAGAATGGAATTTTCGTACTGATAAGTTTCGGAATGGAGAGTTTCGTACTAAAGTTTTCGTAATGAGATTTTCATACTGGAACTTTTGTAATGAAGTTTTTTTCTTTAAGAAGAATATTACCAATTACGAACAATATTTCTAGTTAATCCATAAGCTATGATTTTCTTACTTATAGTTTTGTAATCAAATATTGCCTACTGGTATTTTCCTTGTTTTTTAAAAACTCAGATTTTAGTTTTTCCTCAAATCCGGATGTTTTCTTTAAAAACCTCAAAATATCGGAGTCAAGTTTTCCTTGCGGGATTGTTCTCTACAGTCAGATCAGATCAAAGTTTTTTCAACCGTTAGATGGCTTTTGGAAGACCAACGGTCAAATTCTTTTCCTATATAAAGGGGACCCTGAGACTCATCCCACATCAGTTTTGCCAAGATTTTGTGTCTCGAAGCTCTTCTAATCTTCTTAAGGCCAGTTCTGAACTTTGTGAAGCCGATCTGAATCTTTCAGATTACTTCACACCGAATGTCTGTTGAAGCAACTTCTCAAGATATTTCAACTGCGAAACCAATCTCAAAGTGGTTAGTCTTTAGGGAAATATTAGTTCATCTGTACTTCTATAAGCTTTATTCCCTTATTTCCAAGAACATAAATATGAATGGATGGGAAGATGTCTGCATAGAAAAGCCAGATAAACAGGATCCAGTTTATACTGATTTGCTGATCGAGTTTTACGAGTCTGTTTCCTTCCTGATGGAAGATGGCAGAGAATGGTTTTCTTTCAAGTCTTATGGGAAGACTTATAAGCTTTCTTACACCAAGTCTGTGATCTTGGTTGGGTTATCATATGAAGGAGAAGCTAACATCTGCTCTCACAAACATCCTGATGTGCAAGGAAGTTTCAATAAGTAGAAGGCACTGAAGTTTCTTGGGCTTAAGGATGATTCAAAAATTAAAATTTCTCATCTAACTCTGAACAATAGAATCCTTCAACTATGGGTGCAAGGCTTTATAGTTCCAAGAATAGGTGATAAAGACAATTTAAAGAAGAGTGATATCTATGTCTTAGATTTCTTGGTAAATCTAAGAAAGTTAAATCTGATGAGGCATGTCTTGGTTATGATCAAGAATATCAAAGAAGGAAATTTGAGAGCTCAGATTATCTTGTTTTCTACCTTGTTATCCAATCTGATAGTTCGATGCTTAGAATCTTTCAAGATTGCCTGCAAATCAAAGATCCGGAATTGCAAGCTCATGCTAGTCAGTGATGATACTCTTAAGAGGATGAAGATGGGATTTTCCAGTGAATCTGGAGAATTTTACCCCCTATCTGTGGAAGAGTTTGAAGTAGCTCAAAAAGAAACACACTCTCCAGAACCATCCAAAAAGAAAAGGAAGAAGAGAAAGGATAAGGAAGTGGTTGCTGATGAAGAAATTCCTCAGGCTAAGGAAACTCAATCTGCTCCCCCCAAGCTGAAGAAGCAGAAAACATATACGGATGAAGTAGCAGCCAAATGGAGGGAAGACAAAGAAATGAGAAAGGAATGGGATCCTCAATTCAGATTGGACCCTACTAAGGCTAAGGCATTAAAGGAAAAAGATGCTGACGAGATATAGAGATAAGTGAAGGAAAAGAAAATGAGAAAGAAGATGTTTGAAACTGAAGTGGTGTGATCTTTGCTGAAAGATACAGATTTGGCTTCCGAAATGCTTCCAGTTCCGGAATCTTTTGGTGTTGAGCCTTCTTTACCAGAAACTCCAGCCAAAAACTATGTCACTCTGGAAAAGGAAAAGGGTAAAGAAATAGTTGAAGAAGCTTAGAAAGAAGTTGCTGAAGAAGTTGAAGAAGAAGAAGAAGAGGAGGAGAGTGGAGATCTGGATACCTTGATCAAGCAAGTACAAGACTACAAAGATAAGGCTAAATCTGCAAAGTTAGTTACTCCAGGTAAGGGAGATGAGGAAGCTAGAAAGCAACGTCAAGAAGATGAAGATGAAAATGTGTTGTATGATGAAGAAGAATCCTATGAGAGGAATTTTCTTGAGGAAGTTCAAGAAAAATAGAAACTAGATGAAGACCAGATTGTTCAATTTTCTGAATCTGAGGAAGTTTCTCCCAATGTGGAACTCATTCTGAAATCTGATAAGGGGAAGAAATATCTCATGAAGACACCTATAAAAGATCTCATCAGGAGGAAAGAGGTTGGTGGTACCTCTAGAAGAAAGCTGGTGCAAGTTGAAGAAGAGCAATCTCAAAGAGAAATTTCTGATTCGGAATCATCATCTCATGGGCATTATTTTGTGGTTCAGTCTCTGAGAAAGTTGGTGGACACAATTCTTATTCTTCCAACAATAGATTCTAGATGCCAGATGCTGCAAAAAACTATGAATCAGAAATCAGATTCTTTGTCCATGGTCATGGATAAGTTTTTGAAGTTGGAAGATGAACAGAAAAGTTTTCTGATCGATTATGATATACATAGAAAGTCTTGTAGTAAGGTAAAAAAGTGGTCTAAGAGATTTGAATAAGACTTGTCTGTGTATGATAATTTTCAGAATGACGTGAAAGAAGCATTTGATACAGCAGATAAAAAGGTTAAGAATATTGAATATGAGCTGATTATTGAGCAGAGTATCTGGAGTCAAAAAGTGAAGGAACTGAATGAAAAGGCAAATTCTCTTGCTCAAAATCTTATAAATGATAGAAATCTCTGGATTGAGCTTGAGAAAAAAGTCATTCAGCAAGATGAGTTGTTAAAGTTCCAGAAAGAAGCCTTGGAGGCTCAAGAAGAGGCTTTAAAAGCTCAAGAAAAAAAGGTAAAATCCTTGGAGAGGCAATGAGAGGAAGATCAAAGAGACTTGAAGAAACTAAAATACTTGTTAAAGCATCTCATTCCGAAGGAAAATTAAGACAAATGAACCCACTCCGATCTTTCGTTGTAGTTGTCTTTCCTTGTAATTTTTTCCCCAACTCTAATGAAATGGTTATCTGGTTGGTTGTATCTTGTTATATACTAATGTTTTAGGTACTATACTTTGGTTTCCATTCCCTTCAATTCTTTTTGAAAATCACAAAGGGGGAGAAGGAAAAAGAACTACTCCTAAGGAGGAGAAATGAAAAATTTTCTAATAGAAATATCCTTAAAGAAAGGGGGAGTTTCCCACTACGAAGTTTTTCATTCTTACAATAATGAAAACTCCACTTCGGAAACTCAGAATACAATCCTTAGAGTCTCAATGCCTAAGGGGGAGTTAGTTGTATTCACTTTTATCCATGAACAAAGAGAGATAAGTTTTAAATTTCAAAGTCTAATGAAAATTTTCAAAATCCTTATATGCTTTTTGGATAGGATGTTTGTGATTTCCAAAAAGGGGGAGATTGTTGAGTCAAAAAGGTTTTCTTTATGACTTTTTCCATTCCTCTTGTTTTGAAAATCACAAACACCTTATACTTAAGAAAATATTTTTTTTCCACCATAAGGAAAATTTACTTCTTTAAGGAAATTTACCCTAACCTATATTTTCTTATACATTGCAATATTTTATTAAGTACAACAACCGGATTCATACCCAAAATCCCGGAGCTATATAATGAAAAGATTTGGAGCATTCTGTTTTTTAGGATCTGAATTTTGAATGTGATCTGTAATGTAGTTCGACTCCGAACTCTTAAGTAGTTCGACTCCGAACTCTCAAGTAGTTCAACTCTGAACACCTAAGCAGTTCGACTTCGAACTCTTAAGTAGTTCGACTCCGAACTCTGAAGTAGTTCGACTCTAAAATCTTAAGTAGTTTGACTCCAAACTCTAAAGTAGTTCGACTCCGAACACCTAAGTAGTTCGACTCCAAACTCTTAAGTAGTTTGACTCCGAACTCTTAATAAGTTCGACTCCGAAATCTTAAGGAGTTTGACTCCGAACTCTTAAGTAGTTCGACTCCGAACTCTTAAGCAGTTCGACTCCGAACTCTTAAGCAGTTCGACTCTGAATTCTTAAGCAGTTCGACTCCGAACTCTTAAGTAGTTCGACTCTGAACTCTGCAAGTTCAGATTCTGATCTCTGGTGAAACCAGACTCCGAATTCCTATAAAATAGAATCCGAATATTTCTTAAACATAGACTCTGAATTTCATTTTGGTTAGACTCCAAACTTTTTACTTGCTTACACTCCGAAATATTGATTAGCTTTTACTTACATATGCTTCATTTCAAAATGATGTCGTGCATTCAGTTATACATAGTTTGTTATAAAACGATGTCGTCTATTTTTTTTCTAATTAACCGTTGGTTAAGTTACACGTGTACAGGTCTCTCTGAATTTCATGGAAAATATGACCGTTGGAAGAGGGATCCGACAGTTAGAAATTTTCCTATAAATAGGAGCTCTTTTGAAAGATCTCAATAACAAGTTGATCGATCTAGAGAAAACACGCTGTTAAGGTGATTTCTAGAGAGAGAATCTTTTCATGCCTTGTGCATACTGAACTGCTCGTTCAGATTTCTTCGTGCGACTCTGGATGTTGGTGATTACATTCGAGGACTTCCGGGGATAGGAAGACAGAGGTTCCGACTACCTTTAAGTTCGAGGGCTTCCTTGCTGAAGAAGACAGAGGTTCTAACTACCTTGAAGTTGAGGGCTTGTAGGGATAGCAAGACAGAGATTCTGATCTTTGTATCAAGGGCTTATCCTGGTGTGGGTAAGACAAACTTGCTTGAAAGTATAAATCAAGAGACCTTTATCCAAGGTTGTTGGATACCTTTCTCTTTGGGTTAAAAGAGTTATTGTTTGTTACTTGTAGTTTTTCTACTTGTTTGTTTCCTCTACATATTGTATTGTAAGGAAAGTATAATCTTCTTGTATTTCCTTACACTTTTACTCTGATTAGTTTAAGATTCTATACGCTTTAAGGTAGAATCTTATATTGTAAACCTTGGTTCCAATTCTCCAGTTGGTGATCAGAGGTGTTGTGAATTTTCTTAGTTTAACTTTGTTAAACCTAGATTTTCCTTGTCTAAGGAAAACATAGTTATCCATAACCAACTTTAAAGGTTCAAAAGGAATTTTTAAAGTGTACAATTAACCCCCCTCTTGTATATTGAGCATCTACATCGTTATTTTGATCCTACACTTCACATAACTGAGTATGGCTCACATGAGGCCTTCTATTTCTTCTCAAAACCTTAGAGGCTCATGGAAATCTTCCTTTCATGTAATAGGATACCTAATAGTATAATGTTGTCTTTGAGGAAAACAAGCAATCTTAGAAATCAACAACCATAAAAACCTATATTTATGGGTGAAAATCACTACCTTTATTTTACTCTTACACTAACATTAATACCTAAGAAACATTACATGTAAATATAATTTTGATTAACCATAGATCATAGTATTTTGAATTCCTTGAATGATGGTTAATTTATATCACATGATGATACCGAGGTTCATGGTGTCTTCTCTTTCATGATTAGATTATTTCCATATGATGAAGTCTCATTTTAATGCATTGATAAATTCATGATTCATTATATTTATAATCTTGAAATAATTCATATTCCAATGATTCATAAATAGACTTCTTTAATTATCTCATGAATTCAGTTGAAGCTTATTATTTAATTATCTCATGATTATAAGATATATATTGCATACATGATATCCTGATGATTAACTAAGTCTAATTATTTTTTCATGATAAGAAAAATATGGAAGAAATGATGATGATCATATCTTTCGTGTTTGAGAGGCATAACCATCTTTAGGAAGTTGAAAATTACACTATTGGGATGATTGGACAGATGAGGTGCAGTAGATCAGACAGAAAATGTTATGTTCATGTGTTTTAATGACATGGGAAGAGAACCTAAATCTACCACTATCCCACATAAACCTTTAGCATATTCTTGGGATCCTTAATAAATGATTTTGTTCCAAAGAATATATGTACCAAAATAGTGAGGGATAGGCAATGACAACACACCACACACATATCACGAGTTGTGCCTCAACTATGTTAACCCAACATCCCAACCCAATCCACATGTGCACGCTCACCTTCATATCTCAGTGATATTAATTCATTCCTGCTCTCTTGTGAACCTCCCTAGGGTGATATGCTAGCCCAACATCTCAAATATTTCCCATGGTTATCCTGGTCAAGTCTCTCCCTTAGTGTTAACCCCTGATTCCCCCATATATGGTTGAGGGGCTCCTTAGTTGGCATATGGGTTGGACTAATATTTAAGTAAATCCCATTATAAAAAGTTATATAATTAATCACTTCCATTCCATAACACCAATTTCCAATCTATATTCTTCATGAAAACTATAAATAATATATTTACAATTTTTCATGGAATGATTTAATTCCATCATGCAATATTCTTTCTTTTTCATGGAATCCTTCAGATCATATTCTTCATCCCCTTCTTCAATATGTTGTAAACATTGTGAAAACTTCTTAGAAAATTTTTTCTGCTTAAGATAATCTCCATAAAATGTTAATATTATTGTCATGAAAGAAATTTCTACATGCTACTACAAATACTTCCAACAACATATGATAATCATGTAATAACTGCATGGGGTTTATTTATTAATTTTTTGTAATTCAACCGTGAATTATAAAGTCCTTCATTCTTAAATCGTCTTCTTCTATGAATTTTTGTAATCAGTTTTAATTATCCTAATGTAATTGGAATATGTTTTGGACATTGACAAAATGATGGAATTGACATATTTACATAGATAATTGTTCAACCATAACATCCAATGCCCTTAAATGAATCTATAAAAATTCTCCAAGCATCATCACATTATCTCAAATTATGATCATTGATCTTATGTAGATGGAACATAATATTCAAAAAAACATTGGGAACACCAATTCACTTCCATGTTATTCTTATCCTTCAAGACATATTGAAAAAATAATTGACAAAAAATACAACACAATCAAAATATAGGATCTTCAATCTACCCCATCTTATTTATTTTTAGTACAAAAATAATGTTTTATGTGAATATATTCATCCAATTATGTCAATATGATTATACCTTCTCTTCTACTTTATTATTAAATATTCAATTCACTTTCTCTCCCCCTTATTGAAATGAAATGAAAAGTAATTGTGGAATGTGATATAAATTCATACATAGAAAAGTTCCATCAACCATTCCACTCTACGTCTAGTAATCCATTCTTAGTGTTTAAAATAAGAGGGTTTGAATTAGACAACTATGTTTTTTATAAAAAAATGGTACAAATGAAATGAGAACTCAAAATCTTATTCAAGAACTATCTAATTGTATTCTAGGTCGATAGAAATGATAGATACCAATTGAAACTCAATAATATCAACCTGAAACTCCTATATTAAATTTATAAAATAGATTAATTATATTCAACTACAAATAGTAGGATTCTATAATATCCTTGTAAATTTCACATCCTTTCATTTTGCATGTATTGGGTAAAATTAATATTATCCATCTTTGATTTTGAATCTAGTTTTTTATCAAGGGTGAGAGATAAATTATACATTCCTCTTTAATGAGATTATCAATCAACCTCCATCTAGAATGTATAATTTCACATGATACAAATAATTCTTGTAGTGTAAAATCATCATCAAGTATGACCTTATTTAATGAATGTTCTTTAGAATACTAACTTGTGAGATCCAATAAGGACGAAGTCATCATCTTTTTTATTATTAATTTTTGATAGTATATTCATCAAATATTCTTATTTTATCCCCTTATAACATTCTTCAGTTATAATTCCCTATATTTTAACTATAAATTATGTATCAAAAGACTAAGGGAATATGGTTTTTCTTCTTAGTAATCAATGTGAAAAACAAGGCTGAGATTATTTTCTCAACAATGTTAGTTCAATTTATCCATTCTTCATGCATTCTAATATATTGTTCACTTTTAATTTTCTTGTGGTAGCATGGATATCATCATTTATTCAATTTAATTATGTGTGTATTTTCTCTTCACAAGTGATTTTTATACACTCATATCCACTGGTGTAACTTTCATTATTTTTAAAAACTCTCTTTGTGTAGGAATTATCATTGATAAATCTTCAAAAGTGTGTCCATCCATGTTTCGTCTCCTAATAATAGAATTTATATCACAATAGTTTTAATTTTTTTACATCCTCTCATGAAATTAATATTCTTCTAAAGGATTATTCTTTTACCATTATCACTAACTTCTTCTTTTTCTTCATTGATATTTCTTTCATTATATAGATATGTTTTCAAAATAATAAGTATGTATTTAAGGTTATTGGAAAAATCCATAGAGTTTCCAAATGTCTTATTCTAAGTGTTCTCCACATCATACCTTTTATATGTGACACTCTTCATAATCTTCCAAGACTTTTCTTGAATCTAATTTATGTTCTCCATGTTGTCCCATGGTGACTTCTACTAAAACATCATGGGTGTAATTATTTTTCCAAATATATTAAGATTTATACCAATGGTTTAGTCTTCAATATTATATAGTATTATATTATCATTATTATTTGATACATATTGATATAGACATTTATAAACTTTTTGACCATCACTTCTGCAAACATCGTATGAATCATTGAGTGCATAAAATGAATTTGATTCAGATAGAACCTTGTTGTTCTATGAATGTTTCATATTTAATTTCATTATTCCTCTTAGAATAGGATTATTGTTTTCTTTAACATTTATGTTATTATACCAAAAATCAATTTCAAAATGCATCAATCTATTTCAACACAAACATTGAACCAAAAATCCTAAACTTATTTTATCTTATGTATACTATCTAGAACTCCTATAATAATCAACATATTGTTTTTGGTACTTCTTTAGAACATATTATGATATTATTGGGGGAAATATTTCTATATTTCCTCTTGCAACCATTTTTATTGTGGAAGGATATTATTCATTTTTCCTCAACTAAACTTGCACATAATTTTTATTTAAACCTACACTTTTTATATAAAAAGATTTAGATAAATTATTACATTAAGGTATGGATTGTACCTTTTTATTCACAACTAATTATGAGATATAATTAATTGATATAATGATATCCATTCCATATTATAGAGTTATTTTTTAGGTATAATCCTCTAAAGAACATTATGTGGTATCAGTAACATACTTCATTGATTATGAAGAAATAACGTGAGTATTTTAAATATTTTCTATTTTGAATTTCGATATAAGACATCTCATACTAAGGGAGTTATTTTTATCTTTAGTAAATTCCATTCTATAATCATTGTTTCATCTCATTTTATCAACATAAAATTCATGAAATGTAAAATTTTATTTGAAAAATCAGTCTATTTTGTTATCCTATTAGATTTGATATCCAATTTGATCACTCTTGACATCTGTTATATTTTTCATATTTTCTTCAAATGCATGGATCTTCTTCTCAAATTATTTTATGGCGTCATACTTCTCTTGTATTTTATTGAAACTATATTCTTCATGTTTGGAGTATCTTCCTTTAATCTCATCATACTCTACTCTATTTACTCCAACTCGTGTGGAGATATTTTCACAAGTGTTAAACTTTTTCAACAAGATCTTCTCCATTTCTTCACACGCATCCTCAAGAAAATTGATTTAATTTTTCATGATTTAAAAAATACTATAAATAATATCTTTGGGAAAATAATTCATTATATTCCTTAATTCATTAATTTTAAAATCAAGTTTCAGGTTATCACTTTCATTAGTGATTGTATCATATTTAAGAAATAAATTAGAAAATAAATAATAATCACTTAAATCCATTGATCCCACTGAGGTATTAATGTTTTTCATATACTTGGTTGTTGAAATTACCATTTTTTCATCTCTAAAAATTATAGATACAACTTCATCATTACTCGAAGGGACTAAAACTTATTCTTCCTCTCTTGATAAGATTGACATATTCTTCATCTTCTTCTTCTCATTGTTTTTCCTGTTCATCAATGTATTGGAAGAAACTGGGTTATGATTTGAAAAAAATAGAACACCTATTCAACAAATAATCATTATATGTTCAATAATGATAATAAAATCTTTTAAAATAAAACATTTAAAATAGAGAATCCAACCAAGAAAACCTTACACTCTGATACCACTTGTAGAGTCATATGATGGATCCATTGATAGGGGGATTAGTTGTTACCTTTTATGAATTATATTTTAAATTAAACCACTGTGACTGTTTGAAGCCTCAATCACTCATTATTTAATGTCAAAATTCTCCCATAAACAAAAAAATGAAAGTAATGAAAAGCACAAAAATATTTTTAAATGGTTTATTATAGATGTGGGAACCTTATCCTTATTTGGATCAGCCTATGGTTGTTTCATGGGTTTTATTATCACTATTAATTTTAGAGATTAAAAGTACTAAAAACATAACACATAATGTTAAATAGGTAATATACATTCCCTATAAAGGGTAAATGGGGTTATATATACTAGAACCACCAGTTCTTAGATCAAACATTAACAAACACCAGTGAATAAGTTTTCAACATCTTCCAACTACTGATTTAGTGTGAATGTTGGCCTTATTCTATTTCAATTCCACATGGTAAAATATTCTATTGAATCAACACTAGACTTAAAAGTATTCATTGTAACTATTCAAATACTACTAAATATGATTAACAACACAACATGAAATTTAACTTAGTATAGTCTTCTAAATGAGTATAATATATCACTTCGATTACGAATCATTGCTCTATCAGAATGAAAAACGTAATATTTCTCTACTGAACACCAATTGTCTTATTGCATGAAATCCCTTAAAGATTATTTTAATCAAGAATAATCTTATTGAATCACAATTGTTTTTCTTCTTGAAATCTCAACACACTGAAAAAAATGGGTATGAAAGCCTTCTCAAATACAACCCAACATTATTCTCAAATTATTTCACCCTATTCTTTCAATGTATATTTCATATTGTATATAGTTCTATGAAGTATTATTGTATTCATATCATCACATTAACAAAATAAAAACCATGTATCATGCATGTACAATGTGTAACATTCATAAAATATTTCAACTCGTCTTATTTCTTATTAGTGTAAAATAAAAAGTGTCGAATGATCAATGTCTTCTTTTGGATGTGTGAACTACTATTTACTCATGTTTCTTCATGTGAAATAGTTCAAATGGATCTTAAATGTTTTTCAAGAACATGATATTTTAGGATTATTTTTATTATTCTTATTCCAGATTATTCTAATCTAATGTGAATCTTCTTCACATAAGGTTATATACATGGATGTTTATTCTACACACATACCAAGTTGTACTTGCAATTCTTACTTCACATTTCCAAAGGGGTTCATAGAACTCCTTATAATTCATATAAAAAACATTAGGTATGTTGTTATTTCACTGTGAAATATGTGGGTATATTATTCTTTAGTGAACCAAGAAGGTCCATGGTTTTTATATATTCAAGAGTTGAGCACAGAACCTTCTTTATGTAGCTAAGTATAGTTCATGGGATCCCTTATGTTTCTAGATAAAACCTTGTATGATCACATAAATTTTCCCTTTATATGATATGAGGATAAAGAATACACTATTTTCTTTGAGTAAAACAATATCTATCATAAATCATGATCAGAATCCATAGAAATATTGTCCTTTCCTCAGAATTTATAGTTAAGTATCATTACCTTCATTATACTCTTCCAATAACATTAATGCCTGATAAATATTACAAACACATGTTAACATCCCCATGGGTGTTATACTGGTGGGATTAATTCAGCCCCACCGACTCGTTTACTTCCCCATGGATGTTATACCAGCCTAACTTCTCACCATCCATACATTGCTTGCAAGGTCGTGTCTCTCCAATCTGGTTAACCCTCGGTTCCCATATATATGACAGAGGGAATGTATTATTAGACTAAGGTTTAGTTTATTTTTTATGTAAAAACCACTCCAAAGAGTTATCCAATTAATCACTTTCATGCCATACCATAAAATTCCAAGCCATATTCTTCATGAAAAATACAAATAATATATTTATATTTATTCATGGCCTTAATTAATTCTTTCATGAAATATTCTTTATTTTTCATGGATGTGTTGAAATAATATTCTTAATTTCATTCTTAAATATATGTTAAATATTTTTGAGAACTCTTTTTCATATATATTTTCTATTTATTATCATATCAAGAAAACATCAAAATTACCCATGTGAAAAAATATTATCTTTGCGGGATACTCCATAAACTTTCATGAATATATGATAAGCATGGAAAAACATCATGGGATATATTCATTATTATAATTTGGAATTAAATCATGAATTAATAATCCCTTCATCCCCAAATCATATTCTCATGTGAAATTTTGTAGAAAATGAACATTCTCCTAATGTAGTCAGTACATGTTTTGTAAATTAAGAACATATTTGAAAATAAAACATTTTCTTGGGGATTTATTCAAGTACGAAATCGAATTCCATTAAATGAATCCATAACAATTCTATATGAATAACTACTTCATCTGAAAATATTATCTTTGATTATTCATAGATGGAAAAAATCATCAGTGAAACATGGTTAGGAACACCGATGCACTCCTAATATTCTCTTCTTCTTCCCGACATATTGAAAATCTCTTTGACAACAAATACTACACAAAGAGAATGTATGATATTCATATGTACAATAGTACATAATTTTATTATCTAATTATATCCTTATTTAATTTATTTAATGAAAAAATTATCATTTTATAAATCTATAACAAATGTATTGAATTGTAATATTTTCACTATTATTATCTTCTTATCTATAATTTCAATTATGAATTATCAAAAAAAATAGTATGTATAAGTGTTTGATCACACATGATACTCAATATTACACCATTAGAATATTCTATGAGTATTTTTATAGGTTGAATTAGTTTATTCAATTTGAACAAGAGAATAGAATGAGCGAGAATATAATTTTAGGTCTACGTATAAATTTCAAAAATAGCCATCTACTTGATTAAAACACTGTTAAATTTCATATTACTAATTGTGTTGTGACATAATTATATAAAATTTAGTTTTACCCAGGTTAATTTTTATTTACCCCTAATTATGAAAGTGTATTAAGAGATATATGTGATGAAGGAATTAAAAATCAAGATTAATATGCATCAATGATAGAATACCAATACACTAGAATTTTTAATAATTACTAGTTTTATCATAATAATAGTAAAAATGACAATAAAAAAATATTTCAGGCTTTTAAATGGTCATCATACAATGGTTTTTATTTATATAATATGTTGATAAATTTTGTAGTGAAGATGATACAACAAAAGTTAGAGGGAAAATGAACCAAAAAAAATTCAATATTATGATTTTCATGTTTATGATAATTCATCTTGGTTATAATTTATCTCCAAATTAAGTTTATGAAGTCAAAGAAAATTTGGGTCTTGGTTTTATAATATAAACACATTAATGATTTTCTTAATTAATATGATCTATTTTGGAACTAAAATTGTGATTTACAAAATATTCTAATATATGTAGAGTCTTGGAATAATAAAAATAAGGGAGGATGAAAATAAAACAAAATGTTTGAAAATATTTTCCTCTTATAATAAGGTTTCAAATATTATATATGTATATTAAATAGAGGTACATATGGATTAGAATCATGATAAATTCAATAATGATGAGATGGAAAGATATCCAACTAACAATGTTTATTGTTTTATCTCCACAGATAGGTTCATACATTTAAGATTCATTATTTATGATTTAATTACTTATTCCTAGACCACATCAACTAGGTAGTGAAATTTATATTTATCTTAGACCATTAATTGATTAATTTAAAGTACTTCATATTAATGGTATTTACACATATGAGAATGTGATATTCAAAATTCATGTTATTCTAATATAGAAAATAAAATAATTTCCAGCATATGGAAACTTTTCAATGTATAGTAAGAAAAGATACAGAGCATGAACTCACTATAATAAATACTATTTATCTATTAAATTATGTGGGAAAACACTTTACATAGGTCACAAATCATTCATTCCCATAAAATGAAGTTGGCGATGTAATAAGGATTTCAATGGTAAAACAAAACATCATGAAATTTGATTGAAGTTTTATTTAGGGAGAGTGCACTAGTGAAACTTGATGAACATGGAAGAATTATATTGAGAATAATTCCCAAAATAATAATAGTCCATGGGATCCAAAGTTATGGAATTATACCAAAAATATATATTTTTTATTACTTTAAATACTTTAAAAACCCAAAACCTTAGCATAAAATTGTTGTTATGGTTGATGGAAAAATAATATGTGAAAGTGTTATTGGAAAAATGGTGTGGCAAGAAAATTAAATCAAAGATATATATTATTCTCAAGAATACATAGAGTATATAAATATAGTCCCAAATTACATCTAGGAAATATAAGTAATGGAATATGATAGAAACATCACACATGTTACACATTAGGATCTAGGGGAAATATGGGATTTATAATTATTTAATACCAATTCAATACCCATGTGGATATTTCAAAAACCATTCAAACTATGTGACTACAAAAAATGAAAAATAGATGGTTTGAAAATCCATGATTATCATGTTTTATTATGATGAATTTTCCTTATTAGTATGTATGGGTATGTCAGAAAAATGATATAAAAGACATTACTTGATATGGGAAGGTTCTTTAAGAATATATTTTAAAAAACATTGAACTTTATTCATATAGAATAATTGGATAAATAAATATTTCTCATTTTATACAAGTTAGAATTTTTATTTCCTCCCAAATTTTTTGATGTGATGATACATTTGGATATTCATTTACCACATCAAGTTATTCTAGTAGGTCTAGTGCAATATTGGTTGATATTAACAATTAATTAATACATAATTTTATTAGGATTTAATTATTGAAATTTAAATTATTTATTAAATATAGTTATAAAATAAAAATATTGATTTTTATATTTAGGTTTCTTTGAAATTTGAAAGTTTATATTAATAATTGTTCCCCTCTTAAGATTTCAATTGAAAAAGAATAATTTTAAAAAGAGTGTGTATTATGAAAATTTAATTAAAAGAATATTTTGATGAAGAAAAAAATAATTAAAATGGACAAAATATATTGAAATTGAATATATTTAACTTATAAGTGATTCTGTTTTATCCTCTATTAAGGGATATTAACATGATCGGTGTGGAATGTAATATTTCTTAGTGATTAGTTTTGTATAAGACATCATTATTTTAACCTTAGATAATGTAGTTAATTTTTTAATATTTTTTTATTATATTTTAATTACATATTTTTCATACAAATTATGTTTTATTAATATATTTTTTATTCTACACATGTGTTAATCAAACATTCATATGGAATGTAAAGCTAGAAATATAAAATTAAGAGAGTTTAAAATATGGTTAAAATATCATGTAATTATAATCCAAATTTTTAAATATATATTGTTAAAAAATTAAAATTTAAAAAAAAAATGATTGTTATTATTTTAATAAAAATAATTCAACATAGATCTCAATATTCTACTGAAGTAATAAATTCATTGTGGGAATTAAAAAATACCCTTGATTTCTTAATTCATTCATAATCATATTGTTAGGTAAATGGTATTTTTTTTCAAAATTTAATGTTATCATCACGTCAAAAACCAAAATAGTGGCATGGTCATTGAGGGAAACCATAATGGGTATAAAATAAATTTTTTTATTACATGACCCATATATATCAATTTTCATATATTAATAGAGATGATATGATTTTTTTTCAAATGTAAATGTTATAAATCTAATCATAAACCAAAAATAAACACTAATCCACATGTGTTAATCACCGGTATTAGGGGTTGATGGTATAATGATAATCCATTTATTTTTTAAAATCAGGTAAATCAAGTTTTTTATGTTAAAGAGTCAAGAATAATAAAAAATATGATAGAATTTCAATGGTTAAAATATCGTGGTATATAGGATATACAAGATTGTGATGTAGAAAAATAGAATGACTATATTGAGTAATTCTGAGATAATAAAACCATAAACATTTTATCAATATCAATTGAATATGATAAATAATTTATCCACTGTTGAGACGACATGGATCCATATGTTATAACTAATTGTAGTGAATATATAATTGATAACTGTGATCCAATATTAGATGATCACCTTGATGATGTTGATACATTGGTATAGTATATTGATGAGAATAAAACTAAACAACATGATCTTGACATCGATTTTAATATAGAACAAACACTTATCTATATTCATTGTTATTTTTTTTTAATTTACATATTTATAGTTTACATTTTTTTCTTACATATTGTATTTAACATTCTAATATTGAATTTATTTTAAATAAATTGTGTAGTATCATAAAATTATAGTTTCAATTATATATATATATATATATATATATATTAAATACATGATTTATAATTGATTAATTTTCATTAATTTTATTATTGAAATATTATCATCTCTATGTACACATTATTTATGATGACCATATATTATTTTAGATGTATGTGAGCCATTAGAAACTCATTAATGACAAATAAAATGAATTGTTTCACTAACATAAGTTATTATTTGGAATGAATTATTATGAATTACATTGAGAAAAAAAATAATCTAACATTGAACATTTCATGAAGTTGGTAATCAAACCATTGGTATAATATCTGCAATGTAATGGTCATCACCAAACATTAATTAGTTCCATAGATGATGATAACTTTTACAAGGAGTATGTTACTTTTAAGAAATATTTGAGTCTATCTAAATTGGAAAATTATGTTATATTTTATATGAAAACATCATTATCAAATGATGAATGATTATCTGATTAAGTCTCTTAATGATCAATATTTTTTAATTTATTTTCTTGTTTGGTATTTTTAGTTAGATTTAAGAAAACAGGTTGACTACTTTCCTCATAAAAACATGTCCACAAATTGGTTTATCATTGAACATCAATTGGAAGTGTCTTGTCTGATAAAATACCCATAAATCACACTACCTAAATAAAAAACATAGTTAAGATTAATGTGAGTATAATTTTAATTTCTCATTCATTTGGAAAAAATATTTGTGAAATTATAAAATAATAACCATATTGAGTTTCTCATGTTCTTATTATTACTAATTTGTATTAGTATCTTTGTTTTAACATCATAAACCCAATGTGTAAGAGACAATATAGTTAGTCATAAATCAATGAATAGAATGATTTTATTTGGTGGTAGGATAGTTACTCCACTAGAAGATACTTTAAGGTAACTTGAAGGTATATATGCCTCAACATTTTTAGTTAATTTATGTTTTCAGATACATAGACTTCCACCCTTGGATATGGATTCATAAAATTTCATAGATGATAGATGAAAAGATTTTTTATTTATAGATGTAGTTGTAACACATCTTTATTTTTAATTTATATTCACATGTTATGATTGATAATGTAACTGAGAGGTAGGACTTCCTTAAATAGAATTCTAAGTTACAATAGGATGTAAAAAATATAGAAGGAGAGGTTTTATTTTATTTATTATGAATAATTGTGATGTTTTGTGTCCTAGGTTGTTATATATGATGGGTTTATATGGATTTAATAACACTTACTGAACATAGTTTAAGTAATTTGAAACCTAAGAACCAAAATATTTCATGTATGAATTTGAAAGGATGAAATAATAAAATGAAGAACATAGTATACCTTTAATCGAGGATAACCAAATCTACTATCTTCATTTAAGTTCATGATGGAGATAAATCAAAGGAAACCATCAGACTTACCACTCCATGGTGTATCTATAAGGTGTACCAAATCACCCAATGCTTGAGTGGGTATCTACTTCACCCGATCTATTCTAGTACCTCTCATGGAAAAGGATGGAGGAAGAAAATTTTTCTTGGTCACTTAGAATCAGATAGACTCTAAAACCACCCATGTATTATAGAATTTTATATTTCTATTTTGATTAATCTCATACATTTACTATACTAGAAAATGATCATCCTTATTCTTAAAATTGTGCATAATTGGTAATTTTATTCCCATATTCCATTTATTTTCTCTCCAAACCAACCCTGCTGAATGAACTAGGGATTTACCTTGCTCATAACTACAATTGATAATAATTTTCTAAAAAAAGAAAATTAATTTTATCATTGATAAAAATTTGGTGATGTTTTGACTCCTTTTAAAAGCCATGGACTTTAATCAGTTCTGAAAAAGTGATGACAATGGACTCTATCAATAGTACTAAAACATTACTAATAAAGGGAAAATTTCCCAATTTGTATTCTATAACTGATAAAAAATATTTAATTTATACAATTTTTAGTGCAGATAAATGATGATTTTATCTATTCTAGAGGATGCACTGATAAAAGATATGTTTATCTATGATACTTCTACAGGTGATAAAAGCTATGAGTGATGTTTTATTTATATCACACTACATTAAACCACTCAATAAATTTCAACAAAATTTAAAATAAATTTACATTAAAATAAATAAAATTTTCAAATAAAAATATATTAAAAATATTTAAATGAATTATAAATTTATTTATATGTATAATTTATTACAAACATTAAATTTTCTAAAAAATTCAAAAATAGTTTAACATGAAGTAGACTGAGTGGACCTATATTTTTCTCTCATTGGGACCCCTTCCAGTAGAGTAATAAAATACTGGAACTTTTGGACCATTCCCTTGAGAGATTAGGTATTTTGGTATTTTGTAAGGATTTTAGTTGAAAAAGAGTGTTGTTGGAGCTATAATGTTTTATAGGAGAGGGAAGTCATAGTGTGGCCTTGAACAACATATCATGAAGAGTTAGTTGAAGTATATGGTAATTCTGTAGGTGATGAGTCAAGGTGTGAGTAAATACAACATAGTGAAAGGTGTCCTGGGAAGTTGTGAGATTTCTTAACATGAATTTGGATTCACAATATGAATTGGGTTTTCATGGTGTAATGACCTAGAGGCTAAAATTAGAGTTTCATACAATTGGTTGGCCATGGTGTTCTTATATTTATCACGAAATAAGGGACTAGAAAATAGGATTCAGTGGTTATATTTAATGTAATGTCACTATATGAATATTTTTTCATTTTGTAAAACTAATATTATTTTATTGGATTTAAAAAATTTCATTTTGTAAACTAATATTATTTTATTGGAATTGAAAATTTGACCAGGTTTAGGAGGGGTGACATATGGGGGGATTTGGAGCATGATTTTCAGAGGGCTCTCATACTCGACACATCACGGCCTGACAGGGTCTTTCACACCAAAATGAACTAATTTTACAACAAGATATAAATTTAAAAACCCCTTTATTTTCACTTTATTTATTTCAATTTCACTTATACCTTGTATTATTAGAGGTTCTCCATTAGTAAAATTGGAGCTACTATTGGTATCCTTAGCCATTAAATTTAAGGGATCAATTGGCGGTGATCTGAGGTGTGTTTCCCCTTCTTTTGTCTTCTATATCCCCTATTTCACATTTGGGAAGGATATTTAAGTAGGTTAGAAGGTATTATTTTCTATATTTGAGTCATTTTTTAGGGTATTTGTGTGTTTTATATTTTGGTGGGTGCATTTCATGATTCCAATTAGCTGATCTTCCTTTAATTACTTTATTATTATCAAATTAATTATGAATATTTAGATTAAGTAGAAGATTTGGGAACTCTATTATGTAGTGTATGTTGTAAAACTGACTTGATTTTTATTTTAATGGGAGGACATAATATATTGGCTTAATCAGGATAATGAATTGGACTAAAAAAATTCATTGTAAAGGGGTGTTTCTCTTGTGTTTACTCATTTAATGATATTGGTCATGTGTTTAATGAAAGTTAAAAAATATTATTGAACATAATTATTTTTTTTGAGTTTTTTATGACAATTTTCTAATTTATCTATTTTAATCAGATTTCATAAAAGTAAAATATTAAAAATATGGTAATGAACTGGCTATGTGAAATTAGAAGATTGGTGCTTTAACATTCATGCAACCATAGGTGAATTAATCTAGAATCATACCTTAAAATGGAAATATGGTAGTATTTGATGCTAAAATTGGTTGAAATATAATGCTATGTTATTGTTGTGACATTTATTTTGTGTCAAATCGGTCGGGCATTTATTATGGTTGGTTTCAAAACAATGGGATTTTTAATACAGTGAGTAATGATTGGTTGGCTTGAGTGGTGATGGTTATTGATGTGTGGTGGTTGGTATACTGGTATTCATTATGAAATTGGTAAATGGATCACCTTCCATGGTTAGAAAGATGGAATGTAGAGGTTATTGTGGGGTAATTTAATGGTTGGTTGATGTGGTATATTTATGTAGTTTCCCAGTAGTGGTGGAATATAATAGGTAATGATAAACTAAGAGATGGGTATAATTGGAATTGAACTAAATATCATATGTAAAAGCAATAATGATATATGAAATTAACAAGTTATTTCTAAGACAAAAGTGGGATATAACATGAATGATTTATCATAAACTATGGAATTTAATTGTGAAAAGACCCACATGATCATTCAAATTGTTTCAAGGGGGGAGAATCAATGATAAAAAATTCCATTTTATTTTTCTTCTTGAAACAACTTTCACCACCTATTTGGATATTAATTTTCTCTATTTTCAACACATCCAAGAAAAAAAGAAAAAAATAATAGTAGCCTTACAAGATTATCCATTCAAAATGAATGTCCAATCCCTAGAATGATCCAGATTTTATCAAGGATATATGACCCATTAGTATAAATATATAGGTACAAAAAAATTAGGGAATATCCTTGTTCTTGTGATACACATTGATTAACCATATTTGAGTGATTCTTATACTGTTATAATGATATATGAATTTATTTTAACTCTAGAATTAAATTCACATAACTAGAATCTTAAAGAGATATTCTAGTTCTTATTATACTTATTCTACTTCTACTTGTTCTATCACAGGTTTCCTTTTTTCTCTTTATAAAAACTAAATAGAATGTTTTTCTTTTACTTCTACTTACTCTCTTAAAACTATTCTTGAATATTATTTAGATTCATATAGATATCAGACATACTTATCTTCCTCTCATTCTTCTATCATGCATAATATTGTATTTTTTTAGTTATTTATTTTATCACATGGCATGCAATAAGTAAATTTTTTTTACTTTAAATTTTAAATTTAAATAAAAACTGGTAAATTACTCAAACTATTTTTCAACTTCTTCTCCTTATTCCTACTACTATTGTCTTTAATTAAACATATTTCCTAGATACTACAAAAAATCAGTAACGGTTGTTTCATGATTAGGCAGTTACTCCATAACTAATATTTATTTATTATTTTTCATTTTTTGTACATTGTTTTTTTCCTTTACCTGAATCACAAATCCTATTTTGTTATATTAAATCGATGAAAGTATAGCTTCTGCATCATTATAATTAATAATTTATTCAAAATAGTTTATTTTAAAAATTATAATTTTAATATAGTTTAATTGAAAAAAAATTAACTAAGTTTAAAGATATTAATAGATCAAAAGTCTTATATGGCTCTGAAAAATTCATACACGATAGTTGACAAAGTCTCACAACCCTATATTGATGTCTTATGCTATTATTCCCATGCACCTTTAAAGTCTAATACCACCAAAATTCATATGAAAATTCTCATAGTATTTCACCCTAATGAAAGTTTAATACCATATTTTAAATCCTTATTCTGATATAATGAAAACTCATATGCACAAAGTGAAGTCATACGAACTTCTCAAATATGGATAAATAAAATTCGTACAAAAAATTTAACGTCTTTTCCATTTTCATCCATAACTACAAAATTATAGAGTACTTCAAAAAATAGAAATATTTTTTCCAAACTCTTCAAAACTAATTACAGTCAACTTCAAACACTCTATAAATATTGGAATGAAATTCATCACAAAGTAATCATCCAACATAACTTGAGTTTGATCATGTTAAATATATTGAAAAAAAATACAACAGAAGAATAAAATCCACTTTAACCTTATCTTTTATTTCTTCGCTTGATTAATATCACAATATATATGAACATATTCATTTCATACACATCTTTATGTAACTAAAATAATTTCAAGTACATTACATATTTAAAAAATCTATATGTATCAACAATCTCCCTCTTGGATTTTATTGGTTACCATGGAATATAAATTAAAATAAAACTCAATCCTCTTATCAATGAATCGTAATTATATTATTTTAAACCTGCATTAGAGAAATCAGTGTAAGAAACACGAAAATTGATTAATGATACCATGTTGTCTATAAAACGGTGATTTACATTCATACATTCAAACTTGATCCTCTTCATTCATCTTAATGCAATAATACCACTTGATAATTGATCTAATAATAGATCATTATCCTTAAATAAATAATTAATCATCATATCTTCAATTAATACTTTATAATCAAATTAAATTTACCCTTGACTTAAAAAATATTACCATGGAATCTTTAATATACATATTCTTACATACACTTCAACAAACTATAAGAACAAATCACATATGAATAGTTTTGAATTCATACCTTACACTATTTCATAAATCAATCATAATATATTCTCCTTACAAATAAGATATACCTCTCTATTATTTAAACACATATCAATAGATTCATTTAAAAAAATTCACTCCCCCTTTGTAAATACAATTTGAAAATATATAAAGGAATAAAAATATTCATTTTTGTTTTATTTTTCACCCCCTTTGACTAAAACAATCTAAAGCATAAGATGATATAGGGGGATGAATCACCATACCTTATTCTTGATATGAATGAGTTTGAACTCCCATTATCAACTTCAATATTTGAAAATCATATTTTAGAAATGGTTTAGTGAATTTATTATCCACTGGATCATTTATCGATACAAATTACATATTTAACTTATTATTTTCAACAAGAACTTTGAATAAGTGATAATTTATATCAATGTAATTTGACCTTGAATATTAAACCTTATTTCTGGAATGTTAGATAGAACATTTATTATCACAACTAACAAGAAGTTGAAGTTTCACTTAAACCTTGATATCTTATAACTAAGCCTTTATCCCCATTATTTGGGTTCTTTATTATGTTCCAATTTCATAAAATACTTCAATATTTATCATGTTCATAGAATTATACTTTTTTGTGCCAACAGACACACCTTTATCAAATGAAGAAAAATCCATTGAATGTAGACCCCTTATCATCAACACAACTTATCCAATATGCATATGTCTATCTAAATAGATCAATATTACATTTTCTACCATATTTTAAACCAAAACCTATTATTCCTCTAATATAACTATATATCCCTTTTCACTAATAAAATGAGACTCTTTTGGGTCACTTTGATACCTAGAACAAAGATTAATAGCATAAACCATATTAAAGATCAATAATATTAAGTATTTTATAGTCTGATTCTATATCTTAAATTTCATTGGGTCTACTTCATTTCCTTTATCATCTTTGGATAGCTTGGTTCCTAGTAAAATTGGAGTGGAAATCATCTTTTAGTGTTATATTCCAAATCTTTTTAGAAGTTCCTTAGCAAAAATATCTCGATAAATAAAAATGAGTCTTTTCTATTGAGAAATTTATAATCCAAAAAAGTACTTATTGTCTCCATGAATACACATTTAAAATAGAATCTTCACATCCATTGAATAATCTTCACAAACATTATCATTATTTCAAGTAAAAATGATGTCATATATATATAAAATTACAATGTGAGATACCTATTTGACATCATTAATATAGAGGTTGTTGTCCACTCATCCTTTTCTGGATTTCAAAATCTTCAAGAAGGTTGAATACTTAGAATACCAAGAATGGGGGGATTTTTTAGAAAATATATAGAATTAACTATCCTAGAAACATAATTATAATCTTCTCCAATCAAATATACACAAGGTTTTTTATGTGTACCTCCAATTCCAACTCACTATTATGGGAGGCAGAATTTACATCCATTTGAAAAATCATGTATTTACATTGAGATGAAATAGAATGAAATTTTATTATATTCCCAAGCCTTGAAAATGGATTATATATCTCACCAAATTATATTTTTTTATCATAATAATATACCTTCCACACAAGTTATTATTTGTTTCTCACAACTTCACCTTCATTTAACATGTTTTGGAATTCCCATTAACATACAATATAATTTCCATTTTATGGATTCGGTGCCATCTCCTGAGATTCATTACACTCTATATAATCCAAATAATCAGTTGTATCATCATCACACTCTTGATTATGTAATTATTCTTTCATATCTCTTTGTTTAACTTGATAAAACAATGAGGTATGAGATTTATTCCCCAAAGTTCATTTTTTTGACCTATTGTTCTTGGTATCCTATGATATTCAACACTTGAACTTGATTTATCATTATTTTATTAGATGAATGATATTTTCCTTCATCACTTGAAATGGATGAACTTGTTTCCCTTCCTATACCACTTTATCACTTTCAACATTTTCAAAAACTTTATCATGTTTTTTGACAAAAAACAAATCCATATCCATCACTTATAGAAATTACTTATTCATGTGTTATTTATTTAAATATGTATTTTATCACCTTAACATAAACTATATCAACAATATTAACTATATATTTTTAATAACAATAATATCTGATTCCATTTGGAGGATAACCAAGAAATATCCCATCAACACGTTTTTTCTCAAACATCTCAAGATTTTCTTATTTAACAATTATTACAAAATGGTTGTAAAACACCATTATATACTTAAAACTTGGAAAATTATTATAATAATATCATGCATGGATATATATAAATTTTCCCTATATAAGTAATAAATTTTAATGTGAACCATTGAACTATGATCTTTTCTCTTAAAAAACTTAGTGATATAATGCTCTATCAACATTTTTCATTCCATCTCTTCTAAACTTATATTCTTCGATTATGAAACACTATTTTTCTGGTATACATGGTGAAATATGTTCATCATGAATAATATTCTTAAGAATATATGAATATAATCATCCACAATCATATTCAACACCATTTTCTATTTGGACATTCTTAAAGGATAAACCATATTCCTTCTTAGCACTTCTTATAAAACTTTTAAATATAATTAGAGCCTCTGATTTATATTTCAAAAAAATAATATGTGTAATATGCATAAATTCATCAATAAATGAAATAATATAAATATATAATTTTTTTTCTTTTTCATTAGTCCAAATATACCTAAATTAAAGATACCTATTATTTGGGTAGATTGAATCACAACCCTAATATGTTAAGAGTTGACAATATTTACCTTTTGTAATGTTGATCACATATAATTCATTTCTTATTTCAACATAGTAACAACATGAAAATTATTACATCTTGTATGATTACTCATATTTTTTTTCAATTAAAAAAATCCTTTGATTCTATAAATAATTTTATTCTTTCATGCTTAAATAGTAAGAATGTTTTGTATTACTAACTTGAAAAAATTAACACTTTTTTGTAGTCCTCTTATCACAATTTATACATAATTTAAGTTACTAAAAAATCAATGCTTTTATAATATTAAATTATTTCCTTCATTATATAATTAAGACACATTGAGAGGATTTTGTTTCAGTACTTCACCAAATTAAGTATTCATGGATTCCGATTTCTATTTCTTAGTCATGGCTGATACAAACCCATTGATTTTTAGTGACACACTATCTAAAAATTTCACTTAGCCTTATTTTTAGTTTTCAATATCTTATAGAATATTCAAATCCATTATCATATAAGAGGAATATTCCTTATTAAAAATACATTTATTATTATTATTTTTTTATTTATGTGACACTTACATAGCCAATTATTTCCCCTTTACTTTTCCCTTTTTCTTATGAGGTTGTTGAGTATTGTTACTCATATTTTTTTGGATAGTAGAAATATGAGGCATTAATATTCATAGTGAACAGACCGGTCAAATTTTCTATACAAATATTTGAGAACATCAAACACATTTTGATATTTTTATCTCGAATTTTGGATCTATCTCTGAACTTTCTTTTATTTAGAGGGAAAACACTCCCTCAAACATTTCTTAATAATATAGAGTCTTATAGTTGTATTGATAATTGAACCAAAACATTATTGGTATGTTATCTAACCTTTTATAGTGCCAAAAGACCATATAGATCATATTTTCCTCTGTATATAGACAAATTTATAGTTGTTGACACATGTATTCTTTTTTCCCTCAAGTCATCAATAATGGATCCTTTTTTTGTGAAAAAAATTATTCTAAATTCAAAAAAAATATTTTCATTATATTATACTTATTTTAACCCTCTATAGATTTATTGAATATATTTTTTTTCAATTCAAGTTGTTGTTCGAATAATGTCTATATATTTTAAGATCACTATTTTTTTCTACAATATTTGACTTATTGACTTTTTTTTTCTTCTTCTTATACATTTCACTAACTTTTTTAGGATTATTTTACCACATAGAGATTTTTTTATTAATATTCACATACATCATTATTATTTGAACATTATAAAATCTTTAAAATAGAATTCAGTTAGATAGATTTATAATGTTTTAGTTCTTCATTTGCCTTAACCAGTTTATATTAAATTGGACAATATATTTCCCTTTATCATTTAAATTTTATCCCATGTTTATTATTATATTTTTCACATCATCAAGAATCTTCTTCCAATATTCAATTTTATTCAGTATTTTATATTTTTATTCTCCTTGTAAATATCCATTATTTCTAGAATATTGATTTTTATTCACAATTCTGATTTATTTTTCTAACATATATATATCACTAAGAGATAATCCTTGAGTTATATTTTCAGAATAAATTATATATAAGTCTCGTATTCTTCACTTATATAACTATTTATTTAATAATTAATGGTATTTTCATCATTAACCTTATAAATAATCAATTTTTCATTATCTTAATCGTAAAAAGTTTTAAATTCCCCTTCATATTGATTTCCATCACTTTTGGTATACATTAAAAAGAAGATCCAATTTTTGTATTTAAAGAAAATTATAACCCTTAATTTTAAATTATCAATATTCTAATTTATGATTATTCTAGATATTTCTTCATAATCATCATTGGATTTGTCTTCTTTCAATTTTTGGATAGATTTTATAAAAATTTCCACATTCTCTAAAATTAGATCATTTGAGTTGATGACATATCTTGAAATTTAAATTTACTCTTCTCAAATTTCTTGATATAAGAGGCATAATTTTATCAAACCTTATACCCATATATAAATCAAAATATGGATACCCATATTTAAATTCACCGACTTACTTCTTATAAATCTCTTAATTTAAGGATTTATATTATATTTCATTTTTATCATCATTAATAGGGACTGTTTCTGGAGAATTATCTTCTAAATCCAATAATCAATCACCAAAAATTTATTTTAGTGTGACAAGTATACTCTCAAGAATTGTTTTGCCTTTTAACATCTCAATATATCCTCTTTTTCTACTCAAAATCTCATTTACCCTTGTGAATATGTTATCCACACATTCATCGTCCCAAATTTTCATATCATTTTATTTTATTCCAAAAACATTCATCTTTTCTCACTTCACTTTATTTTTACCCCCATATACATCCTCAATCTTATCCCATTTTCCTTTTTTGTTTTAAATCCTTTAAAATTAAAAAATTAATTCTTTAAAAGAGAAAAATACAGTATCTTGAGTACGTATATCATTTTAAATATTCTTCTTATTTTCCACTACAATGGAAACACCTTAAAAACAAGGAATAAATACACAATTTCAAACTTCTAAGAGACTGTAACTGATAAAAAATATTAGGGAAAATTATGCCCTCCCATATATGATAACTAATCCAAAAAAATATGGGAATCCCCTTGTTCTTTACTGCATTTGGAATATCCATTATAGACAAAATAAATTGGTGATCCAAACATTAACTTTGGAGAAACTCTAATTCCCCATTATAAAAATAGTAGATAACATGTGAAGGAAACCATATCTATGATACCACATCATAAGTACTAAAAAGAATATTGAATTCACTAATAGGTGATGAATCAGTGATTATAATTTCCTTTTTATGTTTCTTATCAAAATAAATAGCACCTCCTATTACTATGTTAAGTTTTTCAATGTCCACACATTCAATCACACACATAAAATAGTATAGAATATTTATAAGGTTCCAAATTAATAAAAGAATAATCCTTTCTATGATCTAGATTTCACCAAGACTATACGACCCAATAAGATCGACATATAGATACAAACAAAAACTTCATTTCCATGTACTAGTGATAAATATCTCCCAAGTGTGTTTGATTTCTTCTCATATTATTTTAGTGACAAATTATTTTCTTTAAATTGAATGAAACCCTTTAACATAACTATACTTCTATTGAGTTGTTACAGTGATGCTTCTACTTCTTCTTCTTAAATGTGTATTTTTGTATGTTTCTTTTCAACTATCCATGAAAACTAAAGAGACTCCTCTTCATGTTACTCCCTCAAAAAATAGTCTTGATAATTTAATATATTCTCACATAGTTCACACATACTTTTCTTCCACTCCTTCTTCTTACATGAACAATAATGTATTTATTCTTTATTTAAATATTATATCTTAAAAACTATATTAAAAAAAATGATTTTAATTTTAATGTAAAATTAAATTTCAAATAAATAACATCCCTAAACTATTTTCCAATATTTTCTCCTTCCCATTTTTCTATTATTTAGTTCAAAATATATTCTAGATTACTGTAGCAAAGAATAAATGGCTACAATGTGACCAAGAAATTACTCTATTATTTCACTTATTTTCTTATAATTTATTTCTTAAGCCTTATTCATCCTTTTCAAAAATCAAAAAAATCCTATTTTGTGATCTTTAATCTATGATATAACATATTTGGAATCATCCTAATTAAAAGTTTTTCAGAATAATTTATTCTATAAATTATAAAATTTTATAAAGTAAAATTCATGACAGTTCACTAATTAAAAATATATATTAAAATATAAATTCATACCTAGATAATAAATTTTCATATATTTTTATAAAAAATCCATACACCTTACATTGAATTATTTAAATGGACGTTTTAAATTTCATCAAAGTCTGAGCACTTTAGTAGAATTTAAAAATTAATTCTCAATGTCTTACTCTACGATAAAAAGTTTCACGACATAGTACAAAGTCATAAATTGATATAAAAATCATATATATGAATTAAAGAAATAATAAATTCTCAAATAAATCTTAGTCCCAAGTCATATAAAAAACATCATGCATTTTTTAATTTTTATCCATAACCATGAAATTCCGGAATACTAAAAACTCTTCTTGATTTGTTCCAAACTATTCAAAACTGATGTAACATCTCTATTTTATCAATTTATAAGTATTTTAATATATCAAGTAATATTTTCAAGACTATTTGATAAGACTGTCAGTGACTCATAGGACTTGTGATCCAAAAATTATTGTTTGAAATATGTGAAGTATACTAATTACACACACTCATAATTATCCACAAAAAGTAGAAAACCTCCCAAAACGGACTGTCATGATAAATAGAAGACCACCATTGAGTATAGAGCATGGATTTTCCAAGGTGAAACATAACCATAGATTACATATATATAGTGACCTGATATTCTCATACATGGATATGATATCTTTTGATATGAATATTCATTACATTACTCAAACAAATTCCTAAGTCCCATAATATTTTAGTGCCTTTGAAAACTTGGAACGCAATATTCTTAATAATTGAAATACCATTAATGTTTCCAATAAAGATCTTCCCCCATTGTAATCCTTCTTAAAAAAATTTCTTCATAACCTAAGGAAATGAAACTTAAGAAAGGACGATCTCAAATGCACAGTAAGGGTAAACAAGGGAGAAACATAATCATAACATGATCCTAAGCATATGAGAACTTGATAATAACATTTGTAAACCATACCCTTCATATCAATTATCATAATATTCAGTCATGTCATAAATATTGGATGTTCATAAGAGATGAATCATAAGGGAATCAAAGATCATGGTTCCTGAGAGTATAACATTGGATTAAGACATAGAATAGTGGCACACACATAAGAATATAAAATATTATATCAATGATTCCATCCATGAAATTCATTAAATTTTAGGCCTCAGGTAACCATCCATTTACCTAACTTAGGATTTAAATAACAACTCATGTACCCACATTTTTTGATAACTACATCTCCATGGTGGGACACACCACCAACACTAGTGGCATCCCTTTTCTCATAGTACAATGGGTTCACTCAACAAACCAAAATTCTGGTCAAGGTTCACTCCCAAGACCATAATTGTGGGAAATGGCCCTTACTAAACTAATTTCACTCCACATTATAGTACTTTATATCTCATAAGATATGAATCTTTACCTAATTTATTCAATAGAGACATAGGTCCAACATGTCTTTGGTTGTGATGTAAGCACCTTCCTTGCTTATAACATAACCACCATCTCATAATAAAAAATATTACATATGTATGACAAAAGACCATAAAAATAACTATATCAGAACCCATGAAATGAAATGTCTTTCATATACATTTCATCATATCTTAAAATTTGAAAAATGGATAGGTTTCATAATCATTTCATCATTTCTTCATATCATAACTCATGGACAAATAAGTGAGTTTGACAAGAATGTTAAAATGGTATAACACATGGGGAAGAAGTGGGTGTCACAAAAATCATACCATTATGAATATAAAACATTCATATAAATAATAATAATGGTATCCTTCATTAATATCCCTAGAAAAAAATAATTTACATCAATGGATATCATCTTATATGGAGAATGATTTTGGAAGATCACTTCGAGCATTTATAAAAGAAAATAACCTTTCTATGAAAATAATTTTTAAAAAAATTAAGAACTTTAAAAATATTTCTATTTTAAAATAACTTTCTGAAAATATAAAGTAATATTCAAGTAAAATAATGTTAATGATGATAGTAAAATTCATTCATTTGGTACATGTGAAAATAAACATTTCTTTAATATTTTTTATAAAAGCCAAATGGTAATTGTTTGGAAAAAACATGGAGGTTTACTTAAAAATATTTTTTGTAAAAAAATATTGGTAAAAATAAATTTAAAAAATAATAGGATAATAATTAAACATTTTTTAAACACATATTGTTAAAAATCGGGTTTTGTAAGAGAACAAATTTCTGATCGAATAGAGAAATAAATTCATATTTTCTTAAAAAATATTAATTATCTTAAGTATAAAAGTGTGGTAAAATTAGTAACTTACATTAATATATCATTAATAAGAAAATTATAATAAAATTAATTTTAATTATTGAGATTTAGATTATTATATTTCAACATTGATGACTTAATCACAAACATTTCAGATAAATGATGAGATTGTAACATAAAATATTTTTCGTTGTGTCAACATTGTATCATAATACCTATGAAAGAATAACATAAAATGAAATAGAAAATATCATGATTAATAATAAATTTATGATATTAAATGTCAAATGGTATTAATATACACCTCATGAAATGATATATGTGCATATAATAACATATGTCTTAAAGATGGAAAATTGAGACAAAATACCTTACTAGTTGAGTAACTTTTGAATTATAATACCCATAAAATAATTACATAAATATAAACATTAATTATAATTCAATGATTTATATTCATTTTATATCATATCATTAGTTATTATATACATCACACAATATAAATAAGTGGTGAATATGTAATAAGTCACTCAGAAATAAAAGTGAGACTAGAAATCCCCTTTCCGAAATTCTCAAAATCCTTCACACTCATTTGAATATCCTCTATAATAAATATAAATTTATTATAAATTTTTTAAAAATAAATACTAATTTATATCATACCATTTATGATTTACCTATTTCCTTTTATTACCAATTTATTAACAATTCAATGTTAAGGTCATGTTTTAGGTGATAACCACTTTGTGTTTAGTATGTGTTTTGATTTGTTATTTTCATTCCTCATACTTTTATCATGGTACTATCACATACATAATAACAATAAAAATTAAATAATTATATTATTTATACATTATATATACTTTAAATATGAATCATGAAATATGGTTTTGATAAATTATGTATGTTACGATCGTAGAGATTGTAGGTCGTACGTACGTGTGAGTAACTTTTTCATTTTTCAATGATCATTATGAAAAGGAGGTAATTAATATATTATTTTTAAATAATTGTCATATTATAAAAATAAAATATTGTTTCACTAAATATAGTCATATATATAGTACATGTGGTGTGGTGATTAAAATATTATCACATCGCTTCTTGAAGGTTGTAGTCCACACATACATCTACGGCATTTTTATCTTTCATTGAGTGAAAAGAGAATAAATTGAATGATATATATTATCATTTAATAATTATAAATATTTAAACAATATCATAATTATTTCATTTACATCACACAGAACAAGCCCCAGAATAGGATCTGAGCAACAGGAGTAGTAGCCACCAGATGCAGAGCTAACCGGATTGGAAGAATGAGAGGGTATGGCAGCCGCCATCAGGACCAGGCACCGTGCAGCTTTGTACGGGAAAATGCTAGTAGATCAGTAATGCAAGGTGGGGAGCTAGGTGATCAATGATGCAGAAAGCTGGGGATGGGCAGTTCTAGTGGGGTGGGCCTACGGGTCATGATTGGGCATGGTATGCCTCTGGGCCTTTGGGTCATGTATTGCGGGTTTGTCAGGCCTTGTTCCTTGAGGCTATGGGTCATGTACGGGTTCCCCATAAACCCTTAAAATGGGGATTATCCATAAAAAAATAAGGCCTTCAGGCCCTTATCACCTTTCATGTAACACGTGAATGAATCACATCTCTTTGTATGGTAGAAGTCCATTGTACACATGAGTGATGTCATCGCATTCCCATAAAATGAAAATAAAAAAGTAATGTGTGATATAATAATTATAAAATTATAACAATATCAAAAATATAATATAAAATTATTAAATCCATCATTGTTTCCAACCGTTAAAAATGGTTAGGAAAAAAACTAATACAATCGATTCATGAGGCGGTAGTCCTCCGTACGCAGAAACCATGATTTCGTAACCCATTTGATATAAGCATATAAATTTATAGGCCATGAAATTATTATAAAATAATACTATTAAATTTAATATATCATTTTTATTATATCATCATGGTTTAAAAATAAATTATTGAGGTGGAGAAATAAATATAATAAAGATTCTCATTGGAGAACATTAGCTCTTCTTTGGCTATCCTCCTTACATTTTCATTAAATCCTTCATAGGTTGTCTTTATATCTAAAATAAGGATTCTAAGAAAATATTATGGAATATTTTAATTTATTTGGTTAGGTATTGTCCAAACCAAAGTGGGTTGAAGGTGTGTAAAATAGAGTAGAGGGGTGGCCATATATAAGTATGGGAGAGGACACACTTGGCGGTTTTGAAAACAAATAAATGTTCCCAAATTTTTCATATGTTCTAAGGGTATAAATTAGGTCATAATATAACCTTATACGTTAAATGGTATAAATATTTCCATAAAATAATTTTTAAAAAAGTTTATAGGTCATTTTTTCCATTATCTTCTTAGTTTAATCCCCCGATAAACCCAATTTTACCTTAGCTGTGGTAATTAATTTTTACTACAATCATTATTCATTTTGGTAAAATATTAATTTCACCATACTATACATTATAAATTATTATGATTCAAAATAGGGAACATATTTTTCCAAATTCCAAATACAATAGTGAAAAAATTAAATTTAAAATTATTCTTGTAGCCGCAATGAGAAAAAGGGTTTTTAAAGAGAAAATTTTCAAAAGTTTGAAATTTTTTATATGAAAATTAAATATTTAATTGATTACAATGAAATAAATTGAATTTATTGATATAAATTTGAGATAATTTTATATTTAAACCAAAGATAATTTTTTTATTATTATATATAATTTAAAATAAAATTAAAATTTCAATTAAAATTTAATATTTATCACTCTTCATCCAAAAATAAAACTGTTTAGAAAAATAAAAAACACTCACCCTATGATACTTTTGACCATATGATTTTAAAAATGAAGTTTATTTTTTAAAAAATAATTTTCTAAAAGTTTCAAAAATTAATTTTATTATATGTGCAAGAAAAGGCAACAAATATCTTTTTAGAAAAATAATGTTTCTAAGTATAAAATATATATATTCTTATTTAATGTCTAGAAAAATTATAAGATGATGGTTACGGATTTTATTGATATATACCATATATATTTCCATGTAATAATTAAAAAAAAATATTTGGTTAATTTATTTATATAAAACAAACTTATGCGCGTAAAAATAGTTTTTTGAAAAACATATTTCCTTTTATATTCAAATGGGTTTTATTTTCATTTGTAATTAATTGGTCACCAAAAAATTAATTTTATATATCTTTTTAAACTATATTATAATAATTTATTTAATCTTATTAATATCCACCATTCTAATGGATAAGTGAAATCTATAATAATAATATTTTTATAATATGTTGTATTCTATTTAAACCCAGTGTTGTGTGTAATTCAATTTATGCTCAATGTTGTGTGTAACACAATAAAAACACACTAATTTTTTCTGTAAAATAAAAAAAATCATGTAAAGAAATATATATTAAATTAATTTTAAAAAATATATTTCTCATAATCTATAGGTGTTATATTCTACAACCCTTAAAATGAATTTTTTCCTTGAAATTCAACTTGTTCATCCAAGGTTTAAAATTTTGAAATTCATTCAAATAAACTCTCATCGTAAATAGGATTAATAAAACATCCTATTGAAAATGGGAATGGGATGTGAGTAAGGCATATAGGAAAACACCTACAAGGTTTCTAAATATAAGAACATCAGTGGGAAGTAAAAACATGGACGTCGAAGAGAAACTTAGAACCCAAATACTGATGGGTAGTGATAGAAATAATTTATCAAAAAAATATGGATGATTCACATAATTTTAATGACCATGTAATCATAAAAAAATATGTATGAAAAAGTTCATTTATGATATCATATATTTTTATAACAAGATAAAATTGTATTTCAATAATTTTCATTATAATATATATTCCATTTCATAAAAGCAATATCACCATTTGGGTGTTCATTGATCAATTTGTACTTCATATCTTACTCCATGAAATGAAGGATAATTTTTTATGTTTTAATTACTAATGAATCATAATATCCATAATATAATTATAAGTTTCTCATTCTATCTCTAGTTATCATCACAAAAAAATTCTTATCACCACTCATCCAATATATATAAATCTTCATATACTATGGTAATAAATTAATCCCTAAATCCTCATCCAATGTTCAACTTAAACCATTCCAAAAAAGGATAAACTTATAAACCTCACCAATGAATAAAATCCAAAACTTTATAAATAGAAACACTAAATTTCAAATGTCAACTTATCATTAATCTACTATACACCACATGAGCCTTAGTCTAGGTGGTGAGTACTCGGCATGTGAATCCAAGAGACTTGGGATCAAATCCAAGTGGAGAAGTTTTTTTGGGTACTATAGCAGGTACTGTAGTAGGCACTGCAGTAGTTATTGTAGCAGGTACTGTTCGGTACTCTAGTAGCCAGAACTATTCATACATATGGGCCTTCAGTCCACCGGTTTGTTCCTCGAGTCCTATAACACTTTTGAGCCACCCAAGGCCTTCGGGCAAGTTGTCTCTTATGGACTTTGGGCCACCTCAAGTCCTTCATTACCCCTCCCCCAAGGCCTTCTGGACACATGAAATATGCAGATGTACCAGTCAGATTACAATGGACAAGTCTCCATATGAGGATTCAGAGTAGGTACATTCACTAGAGCATAGGTAACCATATTTGGAATATTGAGAAGGAATGGAATTTACATCGGTACCAGGCACGTGCAGATCTACACATGATAGCTAGCTAATTAGCCTTGCGAAGGTGGAGTGCTGATTTCATGACATTTGTTGGGGAGGGGTAGTTACAAGTTTTCTTGTCTGGGGGATTCCCATAAGACATATATGTCATGTAATTGTCTTGTAAGCCTTTGGTCCTTTTAAGGATTCCACATCACCCCTTGAATGGAGAATTATCAAAAATAATAAAAAATAAAGGCCTTCAGGCCATTCAAGAACCATACACCATAGAGTGAATCTTGATTGTCACATATCAAACATGTGAATAACTTCATCATGTATTCTCTTGAAACATGGAAATAACATTAATTTCTATAAAAAAATATTGAAATATTACATTCTTCTTCATAACTTGAATAAAACCACTTATTATTGAATTTTTTCCATAAATCCAATAATGTTGTAAACTAAATCAATGATAACATAAATCACATTGTTAGTAAATCTTTTATTAGTTATGTGGTCATTAATACTATCTAATTTATTTTATCTTTATCAATAATATCATTATCCATGATAAATCCATTATATAATCATTAGAAACATATTAAGGGCTACCATCCCATAATTATTTATTTCCAAAAATATACATCCTTTAAATTATATCACATTAAATAACATTACTTGGTCATCAGTACCATTCAACATATTCTTGAAAATACTTACCAAAAAACTTATACTGAATAGTCCATATATATTTCATAATTCATGAATTCTAATACATAGTCACTTCAATTATTCCACCTTATACTCAATCCATTAACTAGGATTCATCATATTATTCCCCAATACCTATTTTATTTAACACATCATTTGTAGTCTCTTCATTGTCAGTAGTGTAACCATTACTCATACCACCTTTTTGATTCCCTTCTAGATCTCTCACCCTAGGACATTAATTTTTATAATACCCACACTTTTCACATTTAAATCATTTAATAGTTAATGATATCTTATAGAGAATTTAATTCATATCTATTGTGTTAATTGGAATTTTCATTTTCCCTTTGTAGTTTCATTGTGTCCCTCTTTTCCATAGTCAAAAAATCTTCCCATTTCTCTAAAATATTCAATTGGGTATTATTTCCAAATTATCAATGTATAGGAAATTGAATTTTATTTCCTCCATGGTTACCATCACCCAAAATCTCATTGAACTATTTCTTTGAATTCTTTGTTGAGTCTCGTAGTTTTTTATGGTACACGTTGTTAATCATGTTTTGTGAAAAATGAGTAGGAATAATCACAACATCCTTTACTTTGGTCATCATCCCTTATGGTATCTCCCTAGTAGATCATCCATCATATTTAATGTTAATTAAGTTAATTCTTGTTCCCACCATTTAATAAGACCAAAACTCAGAGTGTGATCAATGAAAATCATAATGGAAAATAAAATAGTTTGAAAAAATCATTTAGGAGGAATAAATCAAGGCACCTTCTATTTAATAAATGAAACCATAGGTTTATCAAAATTCATTCATAATCATCATATATTTAAATCATAAATTATGGTTTATAAAGAGTTTTTATGTTTCCAAAGAACATCCCCGAGGAGTGTCAAACAAGGTGTGCAGCATAGTTGATGGTCTTGCACCAGCTCCCAATCTAGTCTAGCTCAATATGGTGTTTTCAAGGTTGTTACCCCTTGGTAAATCTATTCTAGAACCACATCCACTTGTAATATCCAAACATGTATTTAATTTCTTGGAACCCACTCTCACTATCTTGTACAAAAAATCTATAAAATTTTCCTATACGTTAACTCATCCATAAATATATCCATATAGACATCCTTTGACTTATAATTAGAAATATACCTAGGGATGTCACAAAGTTTTTCTCATACTAGTTTCTAAAGGTTATCTAGAAATTTCCTATAATAGAAAATATAGCATCCCGAGCATTGAAAAAATGAATATTACATCTTTTTGGATGAATATTCATTACAATATAGAAGCATACGCCTAAAGAAAAAAATAGTTCAGTCACTTTAGAAACATGGAAAACAATATTCATAATTCTTGAAAGATATTAAATGTATCTCAGAAAGACCTTACCCTTTATTACTTCTATTTAAAAACAATTATTCATAATATAGGGAATGGAAACATAATAAATTGTGAGCTCAGGTGCCCGATAAGGGTAAATAAGGGAGATAAAAATCATAACATGAGTATATGGGTAAGAGAAATGAGTGTTTGTACCGAAATATGTATTGTGTGACTAAGGAAGTAGGCCACAATCGGTTTGAAGATGGTCCAAGGTATAATGGAACCCAAAATCCATCTAAAGGGCCTACCTCATAAAGACTATTCATAGAGGTCCCTCCACTACTGTGAATATGCGAGTCCAAGATGAAACCCTCTTCGACTCCGAAAGAGCTCCGCGCATGTGATGAAATTTCATTGATGATTTTAGGAGTTATATAGAGCCACATAAATTCACGAAGCCCTCCATTTCTTTTTGGAATGCCTATGAGCATTGTGAGGCCTTATTTCCTATAAATACACATTTCATTCTTCCTTCCACAGATGGATACCCCGACCTTTCGACTTTTGATCTCCCAATTCATGAATCCCTGAGCACCGTGAACCAACTAAAAATTAATCATCCAAGGTTATATAACATCGTGAAACCCCTTTTTCCTTGTTCTAAAATACCCCCACCTAAGTTGGGGATTCCTTTCAATAATGACTGTATCCTTGGTGGAGGAATATGATCCTTTAAAGTACATGAGGCCTCACAGAGCATTAAAACTTTGTGAAGCACTCCGTTACTGAATCATGACTTCATTTTAAGGTAGAGTCACCATGTTTTGTGAATATTATTCCTTCATGAATACCCTAACCTTCACAAAGCACTCGATATTCATGAATCACCTCTCAGTGAGAACCACTGCTTCATGAAACCCTTCTTTTGTGCCTCACAATTCCCCCCCCCCTTTTACTGACACTCCTTCATGAAGGTTTCATGATCCAATCCTCCCCATACTTCCAATAGTAGTTTGTCTTCACATTAAATCCTTATGTAACCTAGACTATCCATTCTTTTGGACCACTCCACTTCAAATGTGGCCTGAGATTCCTATTTACCTCTTTATTTTCCGCATGGGTATGCAAATTCACCTTTATTTTTATCATAGGTATGCTAAAATTGACTTCGTGAGTGATCATTCCTCCACACCATTGAACTTTGGAATTTCTGAATCCATGCCCCTCCCAAGGGTGCATGTGAAATGATTATATAATCCCATAGGGTGAGGAGTGAATACCCAAAATTTTATCTACAGGTCATAAAACATACTAGAACCAAAATCCTCAACAAATGATGATAAACTATGATCTCACCCTGTGCAAAAAGCCTAGGATGAGTCTATGTATAACTAAAATGGAATGAAATCCTATACACAGGATCATAGTGGGGATGGGAACTGAAAAACTATCACTTCTCGAGCTCTCAATATCAAGTCCCTATCCCTTTGGGATTTGTCTCCATGCATGTCCCAGGAAGTTTCCACTCATAAGCCTTATCGATCCCTTGATGGGATTATCTATGTTTGAATCACATGGAACAAGATATTCCTCACATAGAATGAGATGCTCATCACACCGAATGACATCCTCCTTAGTCATCTCACATTCATAACCCCCACACCATCTCTCACTGGCACATCTTTCATGACAAGACGGTCTAGTCTACTACTTCCTCTTATTTCTCATATCAGGCATGACTCTCATGGTCTTAGAGGTTAGCTATGACCATAAAATCCAATCTCTATCTTTGGGAGACTCCCATCCATAAGCCCCAACATGTACAATGGGAAACCCCCTAGTGTAATCCTCATCACACCCTTATCATCTTGATAACTTCCACGTGTAATCCCAATAAATATGTTTAAATTATATGGGACACCTCCTCCTGTGTCCCAACACCCCTTTCCCAAACTCTTTTGACTTTGATTCCCAACCAATAGGGATAAGTAGGAAGCCTTTTGAGGTTTAATCCCAAGACCCCAAAATACCTCATCCATTCCATCCACTCCACCCAACACTTTATCAATATCCATCTGGATATTACTATGGCTTCCACATCCAAGTGATATCATGCCATCCATTTGGGTTTCCCCTAAACATAATCCTCATCCACATCATCATTTCTCCTATAAGAACTCAAATAGCTCCAACTCATAATCCCCACTTATTCCATACAATCTAACTAAGATATATCATCTTGCGGTGGACATGTCACATGTGTAATACCCACACTATCCATTGAACTACATCGGTTTTGATCCATATATTCTAAACAGAGTATATAGGATGCCTATATGAGGTTCAATAGAAACCAATGGTAAACCATGGTGCCACCCTTCTAGGGATATACCCCTTAATGGTGTGACATCTTCCCTTTATGGGACACACCACCCCGAGTCTTCTCTAATTGTGTATTTTGACCCATCCATCCAGTAACCCTTCCATGTATTCCTTCTTAGTGATGTACCTATCTGAACTACCTCAACCATGTATTTTGATCAGTTCTGGTTTTGTCTGTGAAATATGTTAAACTCAAAACCTGTCACACTTCTACCTCATGTTAAACATTGGATTCCCGAGGAAATCCTTAGAAGACATTCCTATGTCATCGATTACCCCATGATCGACATGGGATGCCTCATGATTCTCACCCGAGATGCCTCCATGAGATTCCCTATTATGAGAAAGAATATAGGTGACCAATGTACTATCATTCTGACATGTCGGTGATTCTAAACACGACTACTCTCCCAACCAAAGTTTTCTACCCAATCTAGATCCCTTAGAATTTCTAGACAGATGTATCGTAATTAACTAGAGTCTAAAATGTGATGACACCAGGAATGAGTTTCATGAACACATCTTAATCTATGAGGGACACCCGGACTAGTCGACTAATTTAGAGGAGGGATCCATTGAATGAGGAATCAACATCCTATCATCTCATTTCTATCAATTAGAAGACATCATTGAGAACACGATGAATGTTTCCCACCATTGGAATATGGGAATGTGAGCTACAATGAAACGTCATAAATCAATAACACACAAGGTGGCGCACCCCAGCAAAAGAATTATAAATAAAAATGGTGAACCCGATGTGAATCCATTATCCTCAATCCAGTGACTAGTAGGATTAGATGCATCAGTTACAAATATTAAAATGCTACAGGAACCAACTCTCTATCATTAGGACCCCCATGGAAAAATAGTGGCCTTGATGTGGAACACACTAGGAATTGGGGCAGTTGAATGTTGGTCATTCTATTCAGTGACGTCGTAAATGTGGATCTCTCTCTCTTTACATGCATCAGTTGTACTGACAGCTAAATCTTCTTGCTTCAAAGGACCCAAGCTATAGAAAACTGCTCACATAAAGACTGTCGATGTAGGTGCATGAGACCTTTGGATGTGGCAATCCCGCATGACCCCACCTCTGCCATGACGTCCACAATGCCATCAGCTACTAGGATACCACTCCCAATATTACCCCCCCCCCAAATCATCTATAGGAGGGTGATGGACACCCTCGTATGATGGTTCAAGTAGGGGGAGTCATCCCCACAATGTATATTCCTTTCCATTACATGTAGTCTTCTATTCATGGCCGACACTGCCATCCCCAAGGGCCACACAGGAAGCCATTATTATAACACCCCAAGATTTACAATGTGTATCCTTTTAAATAAATTCAATTCATTCAATAGATTTCATTGCACAATTTTTTTCATATAGTATAAATCATATAAAATAACATAGAGAACACAAAACAAACTCTATAATGAATAATGAATGAAATATGAAGTTTTTCAATAAATTAAGGAAAATATACCAATGAAATAGTAACTTGACCTTTGGAATAGTATGGTTCCCCTTAGGAATATAAATTCATCCAATGGAATAATTACTTAACCTAAAAAATTATAAATAAAATTTAGGGATCTTATAAATGAAAATATTATATAATTATATCATAGTATTGTTAAATAAGTATTTTGAAAATGATAAATTAAGTGTTGGTATTTTTATAAAACATAAATGTTTATTTAGAATGTTATAATTAATATAAGGATTTCAATGAAAATTTATGTTCATAAAATAAAATCATAAATAAATATTTAATTTTATTATTATTATAATATAATTTTGTGTGACTTTAATTCAATTTTCAAAATGTTATAAAATAAGTTATCATTTTAAAAATTATATTTTTTGAGTAAATGATAAGTTTTAATAAAAAATAAAATTATCTTTTTTAGAAAATTATCTTCATAAAAATTTAGTTAATTTTTTAATTATACACATGAGAAGTGGTTAGGGTAATTTTTTGGGATTTTTCTAAAATATTTGAATTCTTTGTGAATAGTAAAATATGGAAATTTACGATATATAGACATTATAAGATAAATAAAATATTAATTCAATCATGACTAATGTAAGAACCATTGGTTAAAACTCACATAAACTAATTATAATTTATTTCACAAGAATCGTCATCATTTCTTGTCATGAGTGAATATAATAAATAAATAAATATAATATAAAAAAACACCCCTCTCCTCCACTAGAAATACCACCCCTCACCACCCTTTCTCCTCACACATCTAAAGAATTGAATAATTATTATATTCTACTAATTTATTATAAAAAACCTCTCCCCAAAGTTCTTTCCTTTTTTTTCTCACCAAAAAACCATTTCCATGTCCCTTAAGGAGGTTCTCAAGGAGACGAAATCAAGACTTAGATCCTTTTTCTCTCTTTTTCAATTTCTTTTAATTTATTTTCTTCTTCTTTTATCATTAAATCTTCTATCCAAACATTCATGGTAACATATATATCTTATATATACTATAATTTTATTATGATAATGTAATATTCATCATCAAACCCCTTATCTTTACCCTTTTATTCTAAAAATGAAAACATTGGCTGTCAAGTGACGATTTTCCACCTTAATGGACGACATGTTTTAGTTTTTCAATTAAACAATCATGTATGGTTATAAAAAAAATTATGGTTAAATAAAATTATAATATATGTATTACAACTTATTTGATGTTCTTTAACCAATATATATACGTAATATTAATTAATAAAACAAAACTAGTTCATGAAGATCGAAAAAACACCAAAATAATCTAAATGATTATCACTAACATTTAATCTAATGATTAATCCTCATTACATATAAACAAATTAAATATATAACCATTAAATATATTTTAAGTTCATTAGTAACATATAATTACAATTTTGGACAACTATTTTCATTTTACATGATTTTATATACATACATACAAGTAAACTGATCATGATAACCGAGGAAATGAATGATCCAGAACCCTAAAATTATATCTTATAACTCAACAAAAAGTCCATAAGTGAACTTAATAAAATTATAATAAATAAAATACATGTATAAAATTTTATTAATTAATTAATTAATGTATTTAATCTTATTATCCAGGACACTAAGATGAAGTGTAGAACACATTCATACATAAGGTAAGGGACTTCATCTAAATTACAATTTCATCGAGATTTACTTGGTATTATTTACCTAATCATTATTATGTGGTGTATATACATACAATTTTAGGTCATATTTTATTTTAAATTATATTTCTATTAAATATTCAAATTATTGTATTAGAGATATGATTACTTTTCTTGCCGTATACCATTTTACGTATAGTGTTTATTTTGAATGTTGTTTTAACTGGGGAAATATTAATGAATATTTACCATTTAATAAATGTATATATTTTGATAAGGAATAATATTTTTGAATTAAATATATGTATGAATAATTATTTGGACATATTGTTATGGGTGGGGTCCATTATATGCCCTTATTGCATCGACAGGTCTAATTATAAAAAACAATTAGAGACAAACCCTTTATGTTTGTTTCCAAGTAGAATCAGATGGGTTACTACCCATAGAATTAAACCATGTTGATGGTATAATGGATCATGTGATAGATACATGACTTCTCATAATTAATCATTTTATTCATTTAGTATTCATATATTTCTTTAAATTAGGTTTTCACTATGAAAAAATATATGGATACATTTTCATTATAAGTGTATTGATGGATAGAGTTTTTTAGATTATTTATCTTTCCATAATGTCTATGCCTTATCGACTTTACTTCAATTATTATTGTTTAATATAACCCTTACTAAGTGTTTGAGCTAACCATTTTATTTTTTTCCTTCCCCATGTTGTGAAGATAAAATCATTGATTAAGTGACAAGAAGTAGTTTAATTTCTTTTATTATGTACTATGTTTATTTACCAATATAATAAGGGACCCATGTTTGTATCTATTTTCTTAAAGACTACTAAAATGACTAATCCATGGATATGTAATATCTTATATATATTCCATTGTAATAATATGACCACTGACTTTAAGATACTGAGGTTGTGGTTGTAACTACTGCTCCCCACTCAAATGATGAGCCGATTCGGGAGCCTCTCCCTAGAGAAATGATTTAACTCTCTCCCCTATGTTATAGAGGTCAGGGATGCATGGGTCACCCCGATAGTGACCACTACCCTTGAGTAACTTAGGATGGATCCCACTAGTCAATGTCAACACAACCAATGACAGGTATTCCATGATGAGTAAAAAGTGGACTATTATCCTTCTCTTCCAGCCTCGGTCTGACAGACCCGATGCCTATGTTGGGCCCTAGCTCAAGAAGATTCCCATCAGGGGGGTCATATTCCATAGATCTAGTGGCCCCTATCACCATTGAAGAATTACACTAGAACCCTGCTACTGTAGATCATGGAAATAGAAATTCCACGTTTGGATCAATCCCTCATCCACCTCACATGCAGGTTGATTTAACTCTATCAGCTGTTGGCATCTCCAGCAGCCCTTATGGGCCAATATGTGTTGTTGAGACTCATCATGGTGGTCCTCCTCATGTATTCAATATCCAATTTGGAGGTCCTCCCTAATCTCAAACCTATTACATAGGTCCTCTTAGTTTTTATATCATTAACCAAAGTGGAATTACTCCTTGATTCATCGACATCTAGTACGGAGGCCCTCCCCATGATAATGGTTCATGATACAAAGGTTATCCCCATGTCACATACAATCAACGTGAAGGTCCTCCTCATGTCGCACCTAGCTATAGTGATAGTCCTCCCCACTCCATCTTCCTCTAATGTGTATTTCCTCCCCGCTTCATTGAAAATAAGTATAATGGTCCTACTCATTCCACTATCACTGGAAAACATGGAGGTCTTCCTCCTGCCACAACCAACAAGAGAAGAGGTCGTATCAACTCTCAAAGAGTTCCTGTACGTGCATCCAATAACTAGTATGGAGGTCCTCCACATAATTGTGATTCCCAACATGGGGGTCCTCCCAATGTTCTAAAATACTATATAAGAGGTCCTTCCTACCATGTTGGCAGTCCGAGTAGAGGTCATCCCTGATCCAACGACAACAACTAATACATAAGTACTACCTATATCATGAAAAATCAAAGATCAGGTCATCCCCACACCATAAACCAATATCATGAAGGTCCTCCTCATGCCTAAAAAGTTCCCAACTCTAAAGAACCATCTTGGGGTAGAAGGGTTCACCGCTTCCACTGAAGAAAAAACTCAAGGAAGTGTTGAGTGGTTTTTAATCTCGTTCACTTCTCAGATTCTTATGTTGAATGTGATTCAATAATGGAGCCTCCCCCCCTATTTCTTGAATCAGAGTTTTGTATAGAAGCATGGTAGGTGAGACTCATCATCTTGTAAGGTTAGGTCCATAAAATTCTTGAATACCTTCACTGATATAAGAGGGCGAAGGAATATTTTTCTACCTCCTATCATCTCACATTGTTTTCTTCTCTATCATCACTAGTTTCATTCTATTCATCTACACTAGTTCACAAAATGAATTTATGGGGTATAATAGACCATGATTACCCATTCGATCTACAAATGAATTCCACTACCCTCACAGATGAGGTAAGTGAATGAGGCTAGTCCTACAAAGACATGATGATGCAGTTGGGACCACCTCCAAGAGATGACCTAGCATGCGGTGATCAGTTAGTCCAGGCATCAATCTCTCCACCGGCTAGTCCACCCCTGTAGTGGTCCACATATGTACCATTTCCAATTTCATAGTTAGCACCAATGGGGGGTTTAGACAGACAAGATATGGGCTCCACTACTGAATAGGGAAGCTTGTTGGACACCCAGGCCACAGAATAACTATTTGAAGTGTTTTGGCTGAACGTAGTACCCAGCTTTGACATTCTAAAGATTATCACCAAGTAATTGGTATCATTCTTGTTTCAGACCATATGGAAGATTCTTTTTTCCATTTATGATCTTCAGTTAGTTTACTAGAATAGCATATATCACTTTGAAGACATCAGACAACAATTACACATGGTTGAGTTGGCAACACTTCCAGTGGTGCATCACCCTATGTCACCCAGTTACCACTAGATTCATCAATGAAGAGGATTTCATATCTTCATAGTGCTTCATAGAATCATTTAAGAAGCATATCCACATATACATATCTTTTTTGGGGATATTATGTTTCTCTTTACTTCATTACTACTAAGAAATGGCCCAATTCTCCTGGTGATATCGAGGATACACCACCGAGTGTCGTCATAGTGAACATGGTTGAACTCATGATGCCTAAGGATAGGGACATAGACATAGAATATGATGAAGAGGACTAGAATACTGGGGTAGCATAGTATTAGGTGGACCCTCACATAGGTTTCCTCACTCACAAGTAAATTAAGGCCCTCAGCCTAGTGGAACATTCTACATCGTTTCCTGTAAACTAGAATCTTAATAGGGTTAAGGAAAATCTCGAGCCCTTATATTTTCTAGATGTTTCGTAGAAGATAGTGTATGATCCTAAAATTTCCTCTCTCTAAAAATAGATTTCAAATCATCACTGGTTCATCAATGTGCTCCTTTCCAAGAAGTATCCAGATTATGGTGATCCTTGGCATGACCATGATCCTCGTCCCCCGAGGTAACAAGGGTATCCACAGGTCTTTCTTGTCTATTTTCTCCCAATCAATCTCGATATTTTCACACATCCAAACAGAGATGAAGGTGGAGTTTATGGAAAGAGAACATGGTATGCATTTCAAAATACACACAAATAGAGTGAGAAACCCCCTTGAGACCCAGATCAAGATGTTCTGCAAGCCTCCATATAGGTCACGCTTTCAGACACTAGTCCTTTTTACCATGTTGATGAGCCGGTGAATGAATTGCTGGTCTGGAATCCTCACCATGATAGAAATCCACTCTAGGATGATCTTCCAGTAGTTCTCAATACTCATCTTAAATATTTATAAATTAAAATTGTTGCAATCCCACATGATGGAAAACTATATTTGGTGTGGGTGGATGATATGAGTGCACCCCCAGAAGATTGGGCATCGACAGCTTCTTTCATGCCAGCCTAGGCTAGCCCAAACCTCCTAATGTTTCCACACATTCTAAAGATATCACTTCTACATCAACATTTCTATCTTAAACATCCCAAAAGAGTATGAATTGAAGGTGCATGAGAAAGAAAAGTCTCCCACCGGTGCCAAATTTGTCATGTATGCTTGGTGACTTCATGCCTCTAGGGATGGGAATAACACCTTGGGACTGTCCAACATTGGAATAATCTTATAAGGATGATCGGAGGTGAACCTCTGTGAATACCATTGAATTATTGGATCCCTACATGTTCCATGATGAAGAGTAGTATCGTGCGAGACCTCTAAATTTCCCCGAATGATGCCATCAAAAAAACTTCATGGACATGAAAATTGTCGGAATTCTTAGACTGGTGCTTCATGCCAGGTTGTGCATGACACTAAAACTAGCTATTTGGAATTGCATAGATCTCAATAAGCCTTGTCCATCCATCCTTCTCCAGCCAATTCACCACCATTGATGATCATGCTAGCTAACTAGATAGAATAGTTATAGTTGCATCAAGATCGACCATGTCCATCCAGAATCAAGTCTCAGCCAGCCAACAATCAGCCAGTGGTAGTTCTTGGTATATTTTTGAATGGATAGTAGGATATTTTCAACACCATCTAGAATCCAGTTGTTTAGCTAGTAGTGAAAGTCATACTTCCCACCTTGCAGCAACCTCATATGGGAAGAAATGTGCTCCCAACATAGATGTATGATGTGTTGAAGCACCTTTCCAACATTACATCCAAGATCTCGATCTTCGAGGCCCTCCTTCTATTAGAATAGAATTGATAAGCCCTCATATAATCTTTAAAATTACTATCTAGTTTAAAATAGATGTTGTTCTAGCCAATAATTTCTATGTTGGGGAGGTCGAGCACTCTGAATTCAATGATGCCATCTCCTTTTCTAGAGAAGATGAAATATCTCTCATGCAAGGGATCATCTGCTCATTGTATATCACTATCTATTTAAATGGAATGTAGGTCCATCGTGGTCTAGTTGAAATAGGTTACGAGTTCAATCTCATACCAACCTGAATGATCCACAAGATGGGACTCAGAGAAGAAGATTTAATCTCCTCTAACCTTAAGATTCAGGGTTACAATAGAATCGAATAGAGACTGTGTGGAAGGATCTATTTGAATACATAGTTTGACAATTTGGTAGAAGACACTTAATTCATGGTCATCTCATAGGAAACTACTTACAATACATTGATGGTTAGTACCTAGCTCCATCTTCACACAATAATCCCCTCATATAAAAAATGCCTCAAGTTCATCCTCAATGGTTGACTAGGCATACTCTAAGGTGATTCATATCCCTTTTACTCTTGTGAAGCATGCTATATAGATGAGACCTATTACCATTGAAAGGAAAATAAGGTTAAAACCAATGATTTTGAGTACACCTCCATTGTAGACAGGTCATGTACAGATATGGATGACGAATTTGTCCTCCCAATTCACCGGTCAAAGGCTACAATGCCAGACTTGGGAAACTACTTCTTCATTTTTTAGAGGAATGGGAGCCACATCCCTAAGTGAAAATAACACCAAAATATTTCATTATATTCTTACACAATTGAGGATCAGGTGACACCATAACCCCCTGCTCCTTTCATGTATCGACATGTTAGCCCCATGGATGCATCTTTTCATCATACCTTCGTGTTCCACTGAACTAGGTTGAATACTCACAAAACGACCAGAAACTATTTGTCAAACATCAATAATAGACCCCATGGTTTAATTATTGATGGGATCGGCACAAAAACTTTTGTCACCATGGCTTCAGTAGAGTTGGAGTCTTCTTATGAAGATTTCACTATTGCACAAGCAGGCCCCACTATTCACCCAGACTCAGTTACTATGGAATAATTGTCTCCTCCCTCTTATCCCCCTACATAAGAGGATGAAGGGGATCTAGGACTCGACCACTATCTCATATTACACCATCTTGGTCTCCCAATAATCCATCACAGGTTCAAGCAACCTCCAAGAAACATCCACCCCTCTCATTGTGTTATGGTTGAGGCTGAAGTTGTCAAGATTTTCAATTCCATCTTCTTTAAGGAAGTTTAGTACCACAAGTGTCTTGAAAACATCATCCATGTGAGGAGGAATAATGGGTAGATCAGAGTCTATATCAACTTTTGAGATCTCTCCTACCACTTTATGAATGATGATTTTCCCTTTCCAGTGACGTAGTTATTGATCGATGACATAGGCGGGTTCTGATATCTATCATTCATGGATGGATACTCTGGGTATAAAAAAATCTGGATGGCCCTGAAGATGAGGTGTATGCCACATTTAGAGCAATAAAAGGTACTTTTTGTTATCAAGTGACTCATTTTAGTATGAAGAATACATGAGCTAACTATCATAGGTTCATGCATCGCATCGTCAAATTGATCCATGACATGATATTGGAATGATATGTAGATTATTTAGTGGTCATATTTTTCTAGATTTCATACCATATAATAGATATTTAGAAAGGTTTTGGATTCCTTCTCTCCTACAAGTTTAATATGGACCCCTTTAAATGTGCTTTCACAGTAACCTTTATAATTTTTCTCAGATTCATTGTCAGATATAGAGGCATTAAGATCAACCCAAAGAAGATCGAGGCCATCACTGAGAAGCCTCCTTTGATAAATATATGGAATCCACAAGTCATTCAATGACATTAATCCTACATACACTGATTTTTCATGAATTTCTCCAATATGTGTAAGACCAACTCTGGGATCATGAAAAAAAGTGTCGTCTATCAGTTGGAAGTAGAGTATCATACTAACTTCAATGAAATCAATCAATATTAGTTGCAGCCTTAATTTATAATTCCACCCATATTAGGGAAGACTCTAGTCCTCTATGAGATAGCCCTGGAATGATCCCTTGGTTCCCTTATTTCTCATAAGAAAAAAAAAGGTAAATAGAACCATTTATGCTTTCTCAGTCCAATTCTCCTCAACACAGAGTCCAGATATTCTTCTATCGATAAGATCTTTCTCATGATAGTTTTTGTCGTGAAAAATTTATGGCACTACTTGTAGTATCATGAGTTATAGTTGGTGTCCTGCATATATCCTATAAAGTATATTCTAAATCTCCCAATGTTGGAAGCTTGTCTGGAATGTTTGATGATGATTCTTTAGTAATACGACATCAGGTTCATTCTATAGAAGGTCGTTAAGGGTCAAGCACTAGAAATCATTCTGTATGTCCATATAGACCCTGAAGAAATGCATCAAGATATTGATTTCCCAAAACAGTCTATCCTCTATATGGACCAAGTCATGTTTTTTTGGATGATTCATTTTGATAGTGCCTCTCAAAGTCTAACCAGTAGAAGGTTCAATGATAATAATCTCAACAGAGTGGTTCTGGGAATTGTCTTCATCACCCCAACAAAAACTCTCATACCCTACTCATTACTACTATCAGAATACTACATGAACAACAAGGAAGTGTATTAGGCTCTCAATACTAGTCTCTAGATGGATCTTGGATTGTGGTTCCCCACTTACATGTGAGGGGAGACTCTGAATTTTTCATCAAGAGAATAAATGGTGATTATATCATTATGAAAGAAGAGCTCATGCCCTTGCCCAATCATGATTGCTAGCTGATGAAATGATTCCCTTCTCATCCAGAGGTGACTCATGTTCCCGAGTCACAGAATGGTCAAGATGTTTCCCTAGGGAATCTAGTCAATTCTCTTAAAAAGTTTGACCAGGATAATCTATTTTTTCATGTGGCGCATCGAAGGATCGTCACTCCTATCATTTCAGACGATGATGGCATTCAACAAGTAAACCAACTGACTGTTGGTTCTTCCACATCGGGACCATTGGATCCCCCTATAGTAAAATAAATATCTGACTAGAAAATCCATTTTGTCAAGTATCTCCATCATGGAACTCTCCCACTAGATAGAGGCAAACATGAGCGAATCTATTAGCATTTTGTGTCGTTCACCCTCCAGAGTGGGCCCAACCTTGAGTAGACTCTCTACAGACATGGGTTTGCTGGAATTCTCCTATGTTTCGTCTAATAAGATGAGATTCCCTAGGTTATATAGGGTTTTCATGTTGGTTCCTATGGTTCCCATCAATTAGGGTTGAAGCTCTCCCATAAGATTTAGAGGTTGATCTGCTTCTGGCCCACTATGGTCCATGACTATATCGAGTTTTCCAAGTGGTTCCATACATGTAAAATTCATTCCAGCTTTGGGCATTGACCATGGATCCTATCCATACTACAATGTACTCTTGTCCCTTTATAGTATGGGGGATCAATGTCCTGGGACCATACCACTAGAAATAGCTCACTAGTACATGTTTGTTCTGACCGTTATGGATTTATTCTCTACGTAGTGAGAAGTGATCGATCTCATTGAATCCAAAGCCTATCTAGACATTGAATTTATGAGATCCAGCGTTATATGCTAGTTTTGAGTCCCTCGTGATTTCCTCATTGACAACAACACCAACTTCTGAGCTGCCGAGCTGAATAGGTTGTACACCAAGAACAACATCTGGTCCGACCAAACCTTTCACTACAATACACATGAAAATGGGTAGATCAATGCATTTAAAAAAATCCTTCACAAAATTATGAAAAATATAGTGGGTAAGAAAAAGACAATTAGTCCATACAAGATCTCCAATGATCTCTAGACTTATCATATGATGACTTTTAATTCCACCCAGGTGACTCTTCATTCCCTGGTGTATAGAACAGAGGCCATTTTTTCCATCTAGATCCAGTTAAAATCACTCTGAATACCTATCTATTATCAGAAGACATCAAAAAAATATACAATATCTTCCTAGATAAACTATAATCCCTTGAAAAATATAGGATCTGAGCCTTTAACAATATATAGAGTCACCCAGATATGATAGCTAGAGTGTTTAACTTGTCGTTTCACCTCCTCTCTTTCCTCCAAGGTGACTCTTCAAACATCTATGGTACTGGGTACGAATCTTCAAAAGTTGAAACATAAGTGGGAAGGGCCATATATCATTCATAAGGTCTATCCTAATAGTGAATACTCTTTAGTCACCATGGTTGGCGAGAAAATAACTCCTAAAAACAATACCAAGTTTCTCAAGCAGTACTTCACATGATCTATTCATCGTCCTAGTTGCATGATGATAAACTATGTAACGATCATCATCCTTACTGTATGAAATTTAAATGGTGTCTTCATCATTTATATTGAATGACATTAAACTATGTAACCATAATCATATTAGTCGCACGACATTAAAATTCACATCATTGATGGTCCTTTTCACATGAACTTAAAAGGAACTCAACCACGTATCAAGATTATGATGTTAAACTAGGTGCCTAAGTCCAAAAATTACAAAATTAGATTATGTGTGGGTTTTTTCTTGGAAATGTTCCATGTGGAATGGGCCTCCTTATCCCTAATTCATGTATTTTTTCTCCTATTACACTACACATATCATTTCCTCAAATTTCCCCCTCTCATAGTCCAAGAACCACGACTTTAAACTATGTGTGAATTCTTCTCAAGGATTTGTTTTTTGGTGTTAGGACTCCTTGAACCTCATTAACATTAGGCCACTTCATGACTCCACACTACATATTTTCACTTCAAAAACCTCATTACATGTTCTTATCTCTATTAACTTAAACTAATATTTCTTACAATCAGATTTGGATGACTTTATACTATGTAGAAACTAGTGCCCTGATCGCACAATGATAAATTGAGTGACAATCATTGTCCTAGAAATATGATGATAAAATATAGGGCACCATAATGTTCTCACCTAAGATAACATAACCACTATCATTGGTCATCTACCATGCCACTCTTCAAGAACTATGTATGGATTGATTCCCATTCTTATGGGATACGTAGTGAGGCCTAGACAATTCGCCTTCGGGCCCAGCTGTAAATCCAAAAAACTATCTGACCTCTTGGCCTGATCTTCCATGGGAATGTGTTTTCTAGCCTGGGCCTTATTAGTATTCATTCCTGAATGGTTTATAATGGATGTTCCATGAACCTCCCTTGGGAATACTCTTCTCCCTATATGTCCTAGCCGCACAATCAGAAATTGTGTAGAAGGAAATGTCCTTACTTTATGATGATAAACTGCATGGACCGGTCATGCCACATGACCTTAAACTATAGAATAATTTCCCCCAATGTTTTTTATTTTTCGTTCCTTCTTTAAGATCTACGTATGTCTTGATTCTTGTCTATATAGGATATGTAGCGACACTAAGATTCTATATCCTAGTTCAGCCACTCCAAATTGAAATGCCCCCTTTGTGTAAGGGTTAGATCTATATAGGGAAATTTTGTTTAAGAACTATGTATAGAGTGATTCTCATACTTTATATATACTAAGTGACACCCAGATATCTACTCTCATGCCTAGACATTTCATTTCATTTCCTTCACATTGGTACACGCTTCATCCTTACTGCATGACATTAAACTACATGGAATTTTAAGAACTATGTGTGGATTGGTTCCCATCCTCATGAGATAAGTAGTGATGCTCGAAAAAAATTTATTCAGGACCAACCACATATTTTTCAAACTTTTTTGCAATTTTTCCTCAACATAGTCTAGGAATCATGACTTTAAACTATGTACAGTTCTCTTTTTGGGATGTGTCATGCGTTCTTGGGACTCTTTGTCCTTGTTCACGTTGGGTTAGTCATAACATCACATTTTACACATCCTCATGGGCTTGTATCCCATATGTGTTGTCTAAAATTGGGCCTCCTTGGTCTTCATTCATGTTGGGTCTATCAGGACATTGTGGAACACACACCAATTTGAGATATCCTCCTTAATGGTCTCAACTTTATGGATTTAAACTAAGAGATAATGTCCAATGAATTACACTAAACTGAAATAGTACCCTAATAAAGTTAAATATTCCCCATAATAATGGTGGGATGCCATAGTTCCCTCACTAGAGAGGTTTTCCCTAACCAGTGTTGGCTTCCTGCCATGCTATGTTCGATAACATCCCATTTCTTGATTCTCATCCTCATACAATATGGATTGATACCCAAACATTTCATCTTCAGACCCATCCTCAATATTATTCAAAATTTCCCCCCTTATTCTTGATTATGGATCAACCTCTATGACCCTAAACTATATATAGTTCATCTTAAGGTGTCTATGTGGTTCATGAGACTCTTTCGGCTCATTCACATCGAGTTTTCTCTCTTTCAAGTCCATATATTCTATTAGAATAGGCATTTCCCTCATAGTCCATGGAACATGACTTTAAATTGTTTTTCATGGTCTATGTGATATGAACATAAATTTTTCACATATATTGGGTTTGATTCTCATTACCTGATAATCCCCACTTTGATTTTTTCCATTTTTTGGTTTCCACCATCTCTCACATCCAGATAGACCCCCTAATGACAATGGTTTCATTCTATTTTTGGATCACCACTAATTTTAGTCCAACACCCTAATGAATTTTCAATAAAAATCTTGATTAATGGTTTATCCTATATTTTATTACCACAATATTAATTTGTATGGTAATGGTCCCTATGTTTCGAACATGGTCAACAACCAACCCTTAGTTACCAGTTCCCCCTTCTTCCAAACCTTGAATATATTTACTTACCTCCATTCCAATCTCTTGTATCATGGTAGTATTCCACTCTTGGTGTTTCCCCAATTGTTCATTCCCAAAATTCAAGTAACCCCCATCTACCATTCCTTCTTTCCCACACTGAGCATAGCTCATGTGGTCTTAGGAGTTTGGGTAGGGTGGATATAGATATGGTCATGTCATAGCAGAGATTCTTGGTCCAAGCTATAAGAACTTAAATTGGGATCCTCTTTTAGACATGTGGTGTGGATTTGGTCCCTCTTTTGTCACTCATTCACATCGAGTTTCATATCTTTCCCCATAAAAAATGATTTCTTCACGTCTGTTACATAATACTTGTGTGATGCCCATTCCTCCTTTGGATCATTCATGTTGGGTTTATTTCCTTCAGACCAGAAAATTATTTTAGGGATAGACATCTCTTATAGTTCATGAAACATGAATATAAAATGTTTTCTTGGATCTAGAAAGGATTACCTTAAATTATGTGCAACATCCTGGTCACATGATGTTAAATTGTTCCATGTATCATCCTCACCATATGATGTTAAACTGTATGTTCCCCATCCTCATTTTCATGATATAAAATGTCAAGGCATCCCAGGACCATGCCTAAGAGGTTTTATCCCCTAATTTTTGTTATCTACCACATTTATTTCATATTCAACAATCACTCGTCATTTGAGATGAATCTTCCTTAGAAGATATGTTCGATCTTTTTTCAGAACAATATGCTTATGTTAGTGTCTTATATACTGTGGTAGAACAATTCTAATATTGTTTGAAATCATTCAAATATTCCATCACTCTACTCCCATGCTTCATGTTCCCCTCATTCAGATCCTCATCATTTTCCATGTCTAAATGGACCCCTAATGGTTTTACCTCATGCCACTCTTGTCTTACCTATCATCATGGGCCAATGATTTTGAAGACTTCAGAAGACTTTCAGGGTAGGTTCTTTGTTTTGAACATGGTTAGCGGTTGACCCTCATCTATTTTTTCCCATTTTATGCTAATAGTAAGGATGTTATATTTGAAGCCCGGTCAATAGTCATCCTATATAACCATATTAGTCTCCCCGCATTCCAAATTTTGGGCATCATAATTCACACTCTTCATTACCCTTTTTTCATATTGATTTCAATGCCCCCAGAATTATCCCATTCATTCAATAGAGAACACTAGGAAAGTAAAGATGGATGCATCGACAACCCTATTCTCCAGCCACAACCTCTCTCATCCCAAACACTCTAAGTGTTCAGTCAGAAGTAGAAGACCCCAAATTTTCTAGGATTATCTGAAACACTCATAAAGGTGTGAAATTATGTGGTTGTCCCTTATTTATCACACCGGGCATGAACCATGTGATATTATGGATTGATCATTAGTTGAATCATAAATATTATTATGATGTGATAATTGATGTATATTAATAATGTGTCCATGCATTCAAAGTTTCAAAGGAAAATAGAAAAATACAATAAGGGACTTCCACACATTGGATCCTCTTATAAGTCTAGGGAAAAGTGACTATATTGATCTACTATAAGGATTGAGCGCTTCAATTATTCTACCTTTTTGTTTTTTTTCACCAGAATCTTCTATTGCTACCCAATATCCCTTTCCTCCTCAAATTTTTTGGGTGAAAATAATCAGCTCTGGTCTATGCCCATTCCTGCTAGGAGTGAAGATTAGCCACAATACATAATTCATATCTAATCTACTCCTCAACCACCTCAATATGGTTCCTAAGTTGTTTGATGAGTCCTAACTGAGCAGTGATTAAGGTGGAATGGTTTTTTGATTTAACATCCAGACTCTGAACCTCTTGGTTTTCCTCACGAAGCATCTAGATGCATTCAAACATCTCTCGATGCCAATAGACGTCAAGGTATTGACTATATTCCCATATTATATTGATGAGGTAGTCTCAGATCGGCATATGAAGACCTCAAAAATCTGTCTATCTAGCACATAGACTGCAAAACTAGTGCAAATGCGATCCCATTCTGCTTACCCATTATGGTTCTAAAGTTTATTAAATGGATTTTTTAATGCACTTCCATTCCTTGTGATGGATGATGCAATTTTCCTTAACTGCGTCGAAGTTATACTCATCCATATCGACTGGATATGTAGGGTAATACATCAGAAATCTATCCAAGAGTTCAGCAACAGGATCCTCCTCTAGTATCACCTCAGATAGGTTGGGCTTCAATTCATGAGTTTAGTCTTCCTCAACTGACATCACCTCGATAAGGTTGTCCTTTTCATTCCTAGGTATTGCCCCACCAGTTTCCTCACCCACATCCACATCCAACTATTCACTGAAGTCCATGGCCTAGTCATCTTTAATGACCATCTCCCCATGGAATGATATTCATGTCGGGAAACATATTACAGATCCACCAACCATTTATCATAGTACAAAGCCTTCTACTCCCTAAACTATTCATATTGGAAACATGTCAGCCAACCTGATAAAGCAAGAAACGAATTTGGCTTCGTAAGGCAGGAACATATGGTAGATGATCAGTGGTGGATCATGCTCTCAATTTATCTTTATTGGGATGTCGGGGCATGGAACTCCTTATATGACTTAGGGATCTGGGGATTCTGAGGTGGCCACCCTGACCTCCCCATTTTTGATCGGCTCATTGGTCTCTTCTTCTTGGGGAGTAGACCCCAGATCATTCTCCTCTGTACTTGTTTTTTTACTTTTTCCCACAATGGTTGAGGTCCCTTATAGAAAATCCTACTACACAGAATAGAGTTCATTCAAAAAATCCAGATAAAGCATGATGGAAGTTGCAACATAAGAGAGAGAGAGAGATGGATTTTACCTTGAGAAGTTCAACGAATTACCCCAATGATATTTTAATTTCTCCACTCTCTATGTGGATCCATTCACTTGAATCTTCCTCTAAAGATTCATCTAATTCCTCATTCAAAGGTTATCACACCGCCATATCAGTAGACTATGGTAGTGTGGTAGTGGTCAGATCTACCAGTATCTTCACCCAGTCTTCCATCAGATGCATAGTGCCTTAGGAGTGTACTAAGTCCTAAAACTTTTCCACATACCATTCCCCCTCTTCCTGGGACATGAGGAAGCCATATTTTTATAACCAATCCCTATAAGTTCCATCCCATACTAGTTGACGTGGTCCCACAACCTACGAGATTTGAGGAACTTCTTGTTGACTTCTTAAATTTTCCAAGCCTCACTGTAAAAGGAATCCCCATGAATGTCCACATGGTATAATCACTTTCTAGGAGCTTTTCTAGATATCTTGTGAATCCCTATTCATGGTTCCCCTTCCTCCCAAGTCTTCTCGACTAGGAGTGTTGGGCCTAGTGCTGCTACTCCTCCTTCACTTCTATCATGTGTAGGCCTCAAACTATTGGCTATACTACTTCAGCTCCACCTCCATGATGTGCACCAACCTTACTACTATGGTGCTCCATCTACACCATTTGGTCTTGGACCCAAGGTTTAGAGACCTCTCCCTCATTATCTTGGATGGTATAATGCCTCAACGTTACTCCTAGAAAGGTAGCCTCATAAATCGTCGCATACACATAGATCAGCCTGTATATAGAAATGGATGGAGGCAGCGAGTTATGCATCTTCCCATCTTCATGTTTGAACATAATCCATAGTTTTTTAATCACTAATGGATGGTTTTCATGGTGTATTACCAAGTATACCTTCATAGTCATACTCTAAAAGAACCTTAATTTCAATGCAAACTAGTGTGTGTTGTATGGCTCGCAGATCGGCTCACAATTGACTCTTTCTAGCAGCACCCCACCATGGAAGGATAGAAGATATGACCACTGCTCCTCATTTACAATTCCTTCATCAGTTATTACCTCCATCAGTAGAGGAAATGGGTGGAAGGTGAATTGATATGCTAGCCTGACCTTGCTCCACACGTCCATCAAGAACATCTTGAATGGGAAACTTCACACAATATTCAGAATCATTGGTCGAAAGTTCATCTCGAGAGGGGATATGGGTTTTTGGTACTCATAGCCACCCATGTGCACCACCACTAAGCTATAAAAAAATTTCAATGCCCCAAAGATGAAAAATTTTGTTTTCCCCTCATTGGTATGTTGAAGCACTTTATATATCTTCTCCAGTAATAGGACCCTGAGTTTGACACTCTGCCCTTTTTCCAGCATCAAAACCATTATAAATGGTCTTAGTTTCACCCATGTGTGTGTGCCCCTTATAGGAAGCATACACTCATAGATGAGTGTCACACTGAACCTGTCCAACTTGACTATGATTTGAGGATCAGTCTTGATTATATACACCCATGACTTTCATTTTCTCTCCTCCAGGATCTATTAATAAAATACCTTCTTTATTATCCAGATTCCTCTCAGAAAAGTTTGGGGCCATTTCAGGAAATTTTTAGTCACCTCTTCCCCTTCATTAGGCTCCTCTACCATGTAGTTCAGAAAATAACTAAACCACTGCTTGAAGTGGATGTCCCTCATCCACTACTTATCTTTAGTAATGCATGACACTAGATCCAGCAACACCTTTTCCAAACATGACAGTTGACCCTGATCCTCCCACACATTCTCTATGAGGTGGAATTCATCATAAATTTCCCTTAGAATCGGGATTCTAGAAATATTATGGAGTTCTCAGAGGCTGAATCCAAACTCCCCGTGATAAAGATGAAAAGTGTTGGTCCTAGGTAACTATCTGCTAAGTATCTCTGGTATGATCTCCCATTATTGGTAGACATGGAACTGGGATTCTCTTATCTCTTAATACAAACCTGGTCTCTTTATCACTACCCTGAATTAAGCACAATTCGTAAACACCATGTAGGCCCTGGCCCATTCATCTGTGAAGTTTCCACCCAACACAACTCCCACCTAAATGTCCATACTTTCTATGGGTTCCCTAACCATGCCTTAATGATTTTCTGATGTTTTGGTGGAGACACCGCATTCTCTAGCTACCTTCTATCATTTTTTTGAGGTGGTTGTAAATATAGCTGGTTGTAATGAGAAAATGGTTCTTCTAGATATATTCATCATAAAAATTGTGCCACTGGTACTTCCCTGGAGTACCTCTGAACTAGTAAGATGGTTCTTCACTTCTGGATAGTGGAGAGAAGACATCTTCTCTCAAGACAAATTCATATATCATCAGCCTCTTTCATAGGGGGTACTCTTTCTAAGCTTCTAACAATAGCTCAAGCAAGGATTCGTGATCTGGATGGATTAAAATTCACTCTCTAATCATAATGTTGTTCTCAATTTCTTCCCTCTAATCGGAATCCACAAGGACATACCAAGTAGTTTCCTAGGAGAACATAAAATATGAGACGTATAAACGTTTCTAAGACTATTATGTGATTGTCACTAGTGAAGATTGTTCATGAAGTAACAGATCTTGAAGCACCTGGGTGCTCATAGCATTTTGAAAATGAGGAGTGAATAAAAATGTCTAGTTCACTATGAAGAATCTATACTACTAGCATCTCAAATGTTAGATTTTCAATGAATGCATTCATAGATCAGGTATTGTGGAGGAAATGGGCATCACAAAAAGGGAGAAATGGACATTCTCAATGATAATGTTCTGTTCGAATGAGGACCCCTCAAGCAAAATTTATAGCTGAGAATCCTATTGAGCTTCATCACATACTCTTCAACAACATGCATCATGAGATAGTCATTGTGAGTGAGTTTCTTTATTACACATGATTTCAATGATTGGCCCCCAGAATCCGACCCTCCTCCCATCATCTTCCAATCTTAGGTGGGACGGATCACATGGAATCAAAATACGTGTCATGGTATTGGGGAAGAAGTCCAAAACCAGTTAAAGTGGATCCAACCTTGAATAGAACCCAAAACCTATCTAAACGGCCTGCTAGATGAAGACCTTTCATGGAGATCCCTCCACTGCTATGAATGTGTGAGGCTAAGGTGGAACCCTCCACATCTCTGACAAAGCTCTGTGCGCATGATAAAAGTAGATGGATGGATTCCCAAGCCCTATGGATTTGTGCCCATTCAAAGATCTCTCCCTTTATTCACAGTGCATTTCCAAGCATCATGAGGCCCTATTTCATATAAATTCCTAGCATAATACACCTTCAATTGAAAGAAACCATGACTATTTAACTTCTAATCACCCGATTCATGGAGACCTAATCACTTTGAACCAACCAAAAATGAATCATCCATTTTATTGGAGCATTGAAAACCCCCCCATTCTCTTTTTCATAAATACCCCCACCTAAGTTGGGGTGCCTTTTGTGGCCTATGCCCATCACTGAGGATGAAGACCCTTTGTGGTACTTGAGGCTTCACGGAGCATTAAGCCTTCATGAAGAACTACATTACTAATTCATGACTCCATGTTGAGGTAGGTTTATAATGTTTCATGAATACTATTCCATTGCAAAGACCCTGACCTTCTTGAAGTACTTGATCTTCATGAAGAGCCTCTTAGCGAGGCCCAATGCTTCCTGAAATCCTTTTTTTGTTCCTCAAAACATTTCCTCCCTTATTTTGACACTACTTCAAGAAGGTTGAGTGCTTAAAGACTCCCAATAAATCTAATTTTGGTTTATATAAACATCAAATCCTTATGTCACCTACTCTATACATTCTTTTGGTCTACTCCACTTCAATTGTGGCATGATATTACTGTATACCAATTTCATTTTAGTATAGGTATGCTAATGCCTATTGATTTTCAGCATAGGTATGATAACGTGGACCTCATGAGTGGTCATTCCTATACACTATTACACCTTGGAATTACTAAATCCATTTCTCTACCAAGGCTGAATGTGAAACGACTATATAAGTTCATTTGGTGAGGAGTGAGTCCCCCATGTCTGGTCTATAAGATGTAGAACTGCGTAGCATCAAAATCTTCAACAAATGATGTTAAACCATGATATCACCATGTGCGGAAATCCCATGATGTATTTTTATATGACTAACATTATAATTTAATCCTTCACATATGATCTAAGAGGGTATGGGCACAGAGAACCTCTCACTTTCCGTACTCTCAATCTGTTGTCCCTCTCCCTTTGGTCTTTTTCACCATGCACGCCTCAAGCATAAGCCTCATTTCAACCTTGATAGGATGATATATATATGAATCACATGGAAATAGATCTTCCTCTCAAGAAATAATATCCTCATATCACAAAAAGGAATCCTCCATGGGAATCTCACATGCGTATTCCCCACAACATCTCTCATTAACACATATTTCCTAACACAAATTTCATGTCTACTGCTTCCTCTTATTTCTCACACCGATCATGACTCGTGTGGGCTTAGAGGTTATAGATTCTCATGAAATTCAATCTAAATATTTGGGCCACTCCCATGTGTATTCCCAATCATGTCCAATGGGAAACCTCCCTAGTTTAAGCCCCATCATGCCCCAATCATCTGGGTAGCTTCCATTCATACATCCCAACCATATCCTCCACCTCTACGGGCCACCTCCTCAAGTTTCCCAAATAACCTTTCCTGAAAAACATGTACATTGATTCCAAAACAACTGGGATATGTAGGAATCCTCTTTGAGGTTTGTTTCTTCTGGAAATGGGGATGACCTTGTTTGTTTAAGGTTCAAACTTTCCAATCGGTTTCTAACGGGTTTATTCGTAGAACCGGAAACATCCAATGATTCTATATCCATTTGGACCTACTTTCCAAAGGTAGGTGCCCATTAGTTGTGGACTGATGAGACTTAAGAATTTTCATTGGTTGAGAGGATGGGAGGTCAGACTCGTCACACCTTTTTGGGGGAATTATTTTCTACTCTGAGACTCTCTTATAGATTTGAGTTATGTTCGTGAATCCTTATTAATTTTCCAAGCATGAAAATGAGTTATTCCTTTAGACCTTGCAATCAATGATTGATATTTAGGGGGTTTAGAGAATATTTTATATGTATTTGAGGTTCTTCATCAATATATAACCATCCATATGAATTAGTGATTCTTAGTCAATAGTATCCTTCAATACATTATATAGAAATCTCTTGGTCATTATGATAACCATACTGGTTTTAAAGCCACTCAGTGGGGCACTTGAAGTTTATTGTCGTTCAAAAAGACAGGGATTATTTTAGAGTTAGCATCGTACCCGTAGATGGGCAACCTACGTATCCTTATTATAAAAGGAATCAGAACCCATGTAGTTAGAGTGAAGAAATATGAGGTTTATGCATGATTAATGGCCCAAAGAGAGATGTCATAATTACTTTTATACTCTAAGCTCACGTGAGTCATGCTCGATGTGAGAAACAAGAGGTATTAGTAAAACCTAACGATTTTTCCATGAAAGATGCAATCATAAGAAAGAATGTGGGGATTACGTATGTATGACTGCCCAAGTAAATGAAGATTAGGACTTAGTTTAGGAAAGAAGCCCAGGAGCAGGGTCCATAAAGGTATTTGTACATTATGAAGATTTGGGGTTTTAACCTGGGACTTACTCCGAAAAAGGAAGCCAAAAATTAATAGGGACTTATGATTGGGTTTTATTCTTGAAAAGGAAGCTCAAATCAAAAGAAATTAAGACTGGGGCTTACTCCTAAGGAGGATGGCCAAAGTTAAAGGAAATTATGATTGGGGATTACTCCTAAGGAGGATGCCCAGATTAAGGAACTTGGGGATTACTCCTAAAGAGGATGCCCAGGTTAATAGAAATTATGACTGGGGCTTACTCCTAAAAAGGAGGCCCAGGTTAAGAGAAATTATGACGGGGGATTACTCCTGAGAAGGAGGTCCAAGTTAAGAGAAATTATGACTGGGGATTACTCCTGAAAAGGACGCCCAGGTTAAAGGGACATGAGACTTGGGGATTACTCCTGAGAAGGAGGCCCAAGTTAAGATAACTTCTCAGAATTCCTTCTAGATAAGGAAGCCGACAAAGAAACTATGCCACAAATGGATTTGAAGTGGGTTTTGAATGCTAAATCTTGTAGTGGAGAGGTGGATCTGAGGAAAGTAAGTGATTAAGAAGGAGGCGCACAAGTTCTGTTCTGGAGCGCAAGTCCTGGTCGCACAAGTATACTTGTGCAACATGAGTCAACTTGGGAGACGAAGAATCCATGAAGTGATACTTGGGAGACTTTGAATTTGAGCCCTTAGTATCATCCCTAGAGGCTTTCAGATGTGTGGCCCGTAAGTTTCCTTTAGAGGAAAAGGCAGAGCGCAAGTATCATCACTTCCCTTAAGGGTTAGACACTTAGGTGTGCAAGTATTGATGAGTTCTAATACTTATGACTTATTCTTCCTCTTGAGAGATTCCATTCCAGGTAAAGAATTACCTTAGAAGTGTTCGGAAGACTTCAGACAGAGACTTGGGTGACCAGATCTTGAATCTGAGTTTTGGATTTTTTGTCCTCCTGAAATGGGGGCCCACAGGGGGTATTTATAGGCCACCTGAGTTTGGGTGAAAATTAAGGTTGGGCGCGCAAGTGACCTGCACGCCGTATATTTGGCACACAAGTGACTTGCGCACCCAAAGTCTGGTGTGTAGGTGACTTGCGTGCCTTAGTCCAAAATGGCTATGAGACTTGACTTTATCAAATTTTTTACATTTCTTCAAAGGTTGGCCCTCTATTTGATTAAGGTATTTTCCTTTGTCATTCATTGAACTCTGTGATGGAACGAAGTGTCTACAAAAGTCCCCCCTCAGAGTTGGATCCGGAAAGAGGAAAGAGGATTTGACTTTGAGGTAATGAAGAAACAAGAAATCTGGCAGTTTAAAGTCATGCATGTCTGACTATAAAAAAGGCTAATGTTTAAAGGTTGAATAGCTTTGACCGATTGGATTAAAATTGACTCAATTCCTTGATAATTTGTTTGAAAACATATTACCACATTCAATTATGGAGAAAAACATGTAAAATATGACCTAAGAAATTTTGAATCTGAGGAATGATATGAAAAAAAGGGCTAAAAGGCATTAGAGGAAGTATTTCCTAAGAGTGAAGTTACCACTATTTGAAAAACCCATTAGGGGGTTGAATTATGCAGGGCCACTTAAGGGAATTGGATGCATAGTCAAATAATAGCATCTTTTGGTTGACAAGTCTGTTATGTAGACTACTTATGCAAGGCCACCTAGGGGAACGTGCTGTATAATCAGGTAAAAGAACTCTCAGAAATTTTACTTTTCTATTACTAAAAAGCTAGTGGAAGTTTATGGAGATTCAAATTTTCCAAATCATAGAGTTTTCTGTATAGAGAGGGGTACTTGAATATGGAGTGGATATTCCCAATCAAGATTGTCAAAGAATTGGATGAATGTCACTCATGCAAAGATCTGACCCAAACTTAGGGAAGAGAAATATAAACCATAGACTTGAATACTTTCAGATCATTAAAAAGAGTAGGGGACAAATATGTTAAGGATGTCTATTTTTGTGGATCCCTACATATTGTCGTTAATACCAATAAGGAAAAAAGAGGTTTTCCTCCCAATAATGAAATTACCACTATTTAATAAACCCGTTAGGGGGTTGAATTATGCAGGGCCATTTAAGGGCATTGGTTGCATAGTCAAATAATAGTATCTTTTGGTTGATAGATATGTTATGTAGACTACTTATGTAAGGCCGCCTAAGGGAACGTGCTGCATATTCAGGCAAAAGAATTCTCGGGTATCAAACATTTTGTGACTAGAATTCGAGAAAAGGGTTATGGAGATCAGGAAGTATTTAAGGTTAGGAGTATGACACATAAAAATGGGCATTGTCCAATGCATGAAGGAGATACACAGACCAATGCTAACCATAATCATGTTGTGGCTGGGTCCTGAATGGAGGTGATGGACTTCACTACGTATCCCATAAGGATTGGAATCAATCCATACATAGTTCTTGAAATACAGTTTAACATCATGTGGGATGAGAGTGTAGGAGATCTTAGTTTAGGGTCATAGAGATTGAACCATAATGAAGAATACACATTGTGTGTTTTATAAACCTGATGTGAATGAAGACCAAGGTTTTCATACCATATTCATGTTTTCACTGGGGGACTTTTCAGCCAAGGTACTGAAAGTGGAATTTGGGGTTAGGCCCAAAGACTTGGAGCTTGATTTGAGGGATTCTCAAACGTTCCTACGTATCCCATAAGGATGTGAATCAAGCCATACATAGTTCTTGAAATACCCTCTATATAGATTTGGTTCGTACAAGTGAAGGGTGATAGGGGACTTTAGTGCAATGATGGTTTGACCCAAGATTAAAAGTTTGGGCATTACCATGTATGCATGTAGTCTTTGAAATATGACACGATTGGAGATCAATGTCAATGATGATTCCCTCTCAGGCGAGGGACAATGGGGGACTGTATAGTTTAATTTCATATAGCAAGGACGATGGTGTTGCACAGTTTAGTGTCATGTAGCAAGGACAAAATGTATGTACACAGTTTAACGTCTTGTGGGATGAAGGTGAACCAATGTGAAGAGATTGGTTTTGGGTTACTTCACGGATCAACATCGTATGAGACGGAGGTGAATCGACGTTAAGAGATTGGTTTTGGGATGCTTCACTGATCAACATCGTTTGAGACAGAGGTGAACCGACGTGAAGAGATTGGTTTTGGGCTTGAACCTTGGGAGGTTGCCTATATACCCATCCTAGAAATCAAGGATCAAAGTCTGTATAGTTCAATTAAGAATGAATTGGTGATCAAGTTGTACTTGAGTACAACCCGAAGATGATGTTGGGACTTACGTGTGGTTAGCGGCCTAGAGAGGGTGTTATGGTTGAATCTTACTCTAAGATCACCTAAGTCATACTCGGTGTGATAAAACAAGAGGTAAAAACAACCCTAACGATTCATAGTTTAACGTCATGTTGGATGATAGGGTGTTGTATAGTTTAGTGTCATGTAGCTAGGATGTATTGTAGTTTAACGTCTTGTAGGAAATGTGCACAGTTTAACATCTTGTAGGACAAAAGGGACATAGTTTAACGTCATGTTGGATGATAAAGGGACCATGAGGTTTAAAGTCTTGTATTAAGGACTATGGGGACTGTGCAGTTTAAATTCTTGCAGTAAGGAAGGACTATGCAGTTTAAAGTCTTACAGTAAGGACTAAAGGGACTGTGCAGTTTAAAGTCTTGCAGTAAGGACTATGGGGACTGTGCAGTTTAAAGTCTTGCAGTAAGAACTATGGGGATTGTGCAGTTTAAAGTCTTTCAGTAAGGACTATGGGGACTGTGTAGTTTAAAGTCTTGCAGTAAAGACTAAAGGGACTATGCAGTTTAAAGTCTTACAGTAAGGACTAAAGGGACTGTGTAGTTTAAAGTCTTGTAGTAAGGATTATGGGTACTGTGCAGTATAAAGTCTTGTAGTAAGGACTATAATAGTTTAAGGCCATATGCATTGACCAGTGTTGCATAGTTTAGTGTCATGTAGCTAGGACAACCTCTGTTTGATATAGGAAATTCAGGCTCATCAAGATCGAAATTGTGACTGGCATAAGGATCTGTTAAATGAATCATGTTAACAAAACCAAAGATGAACTCTTCATCTGATAAATATTCTGCCTGATTATCCATTTCAGGTTCTACCATTTAGTGGGGCGGTTTCCGTGCTTTTTAAGTAGATGGAATAAAATCTTCCAGAGTCAAAGATAATTTAGGCTTTGACATGAACTCATCTTCTTCTGACTGCTCTTATTTCTTCGAATTATTCCACCTCTTTGAGGATTTTCCTTCTAACAAAGGGAGTTTTTCTATGGCAGAAATAGCAGAAGGCACAATTGGTTTCTTCAATTGCGTTTTTAAAATGGAATAAGTTTGGTTGATCATTTTCCTGACCATACAATCATCATATTTCTGCACATTTTTTCTTTTGACTTCATGCCACTCACCTTCTTCCTCTGGATCTGTTGCAGTAACACATGATACCTAGGCTGAAGAACCATTTAGTTTTGCTTGTCCCGAGTCCACCATCTTTTGTAGGAGGTATTTAAAGAAAAAACACTCCTGAATGGGATTCCCCAACATTTGATGAAATGGGAAATAGTTGGGAAGGTCTCTATCTCCTTCCTTGTTCAGCCTTTTAGGCCTTGGCAACTGAACCAAATTATTTTCCAGAGCCAAAATTAAGTAACCAGGAAATTGTTCATTTCAGAAATAATAAACTTTGTTCTTTAATTCCTCAAATTGTTTTTTTTCTTTGATCTCTTTGATCATCTTGGCGAGACGGCCTCTGTTTTTGACGCTCAGGAGGTGGAGCCCTTTGATAATATTAAGGTTTTGAAGTGGAAGTAGGTACAGGTTCTTGTTTAAGTGTAACTGTAACAGTCTCTTCTCTCCCCATTCTCCTTCCTAGAGATGATGGAATTACATGATTTTTAGCCATAGTCTCTATAAGATAATCTTCGATCTGTTGAGCGATTGAAGTAAGGTCTTGAAACCCTCCTGTTTATTTCACATGGATCAACGGTGTGCATAATTTATCACACAAATTTGCCACACATATTGGCAACAAATCTTCTTGAGGGAGTGATAATCTTAAGGAATATTTTAATCCCTTCTGGTGAGCAATGAACTCCGAAACTCTTTCATTTTACCTTTGATTACAATTTTTAAGAATGAAAAATGTCGTCTTTGGCAATGTTGAGCTAAATTGAAGGAGAAATATTTAACGGAGATCTTCCCATCCAGTAATTGACCGGGATTGCAAGATTGTATACTAGACAAAAACAGGCCCTTGTAATGATTGCACAAAGCATCTGAGCTTAACTACTTCTTGTTGTTGAGTAGTTCCAATCATAGGATCACAACGAGAAACAAAATGTGTTAAGTGTTGTTCTGTATCTCCCTAACCATTAAAAATTGGGAATGTGGTACTTGAAAAATTTGATGGGGGAGGAATTTCATCCACCCATTCAGGGTAAGAACTCTTTTCTGGTTTAATTTGTGCACACTTTCCTTCCATAGCTTCCAATCAAGCTGTTAATGACTCAATGGTAGTTATTAACTTTTTAGAAACAACTAGTTGAGCTTGGAACTGAGCAGGTGCAATAATTGGAGTTTGGACAGATATGGTAACTGGTACTACAACTGATGGTAGCACTACCGGTGGTTGTTGCGCATGACCCATAGGATTGGACCTGTGAGGGTGTACTTGTAAATGAGGATATTCTTGATCCATCCTAGTAAATGCAATGAATTAACTTGAATGACTGACTCTAGCACGCTTAGGAGGAAGACCAACTTGGAGTAGTTCTGCATTCAACCTCCTTAACTCCTTCATTTCTTCCTCTTTTTGTGCGAACCTTTCCTCTAATGAAAGTGATTGGACTTCTCTAGAGGTAGGGTGGGATGTAACCTAACTTTTAACCTTTTCCTTGGCATGTGCCTTTCTGGATTATGGAAGGGCATTTCCCAAAGGAATATCTTGCCTCTGGGTAGCCCTCTGTCTTCTAGTATGCACACCTTCTTCATTTATTTCTATGTGTATAGCTTCTTGAACAGGAACTTCCTCATCTGATTCCTTTGAGTGAACCTCATGTTCTAGGGGATCAGTGACAACGGTATTTATGACATTTATCGATGCACAACGCATTGCATCCCTTCTATCAGGATTTATATGATATTGTCTTCTTCCATGTCCTTTATGAGACATTTCCTTTTGTTGAGTTGATCCATCAGGAACTTCTTGATGAACTGTAATTTGGAGGGAATCCCCTGATAATTTGGATATGCATTCCTCTTGTGGCTTCTTCCCTAATCGAGAGAATACTGAAATTAGCTGAGGAAGAGATTGAGGATTTGAAGTCCCCAATCTGGTGGACTAGGGTTGTTCCTGCTTTCCCTGCTCAACTCTTTGAATCTCATCTGTTGATCCCAAGGGTTATGCTAAAAGAGTACCCAGCCTGGAAAGATGAGGTGGTTCTTGAGCTGCTATATCTGACACTTTCTTAAAATCTCTCCTTATTTTGTGGACTTTAGTCCTGAAATTGGTAGGATGCATCAACCTACATACACTCAAATCACCTGGCTCAAATGACCGTTGGATGATTTCTGTCACTTCTGTCACCTAATGATGTGCATGATCTAAATGAGAAGCCAATTTGATATTCTCATTTTCTTGATGCAATAGTAATTCGACAACTTGTTCTTTGTATACCTGACTTTGGGAAGAACTAGTTGAGGCTTGTTCATGATCAAGCCTTTGATTACACACAAAACCAATTGGTCGTGGTCGGCCATGGGCAATAACATTACATGAGACCACTTTTGGTGCTCTTTGTTGACTAGAGGGTACAGTGAAATGCAGTGATCCATGAACACCTCATCCCCTGATATGAATACCAGATGGGGCGTTGCTAATTAACTGGCACAAACTTTTTAGTGGGCTAAAGCATGCACACTGAAGGGCTCTCTACTGCTTTTCAACCTTTGGATATCGGGAAACTAAGAGAGATTCCAAATCAATTTGGCATTGTAACCCTTCTATTATCTTAACATTATTTTCATATTCATCATAAGACAATATTTTCTTTTTTAAGTGAAAAAGAGTTTTCCACATGTTGAGACAAATATCATGAATACAATCTTCCATCAACATTTCTGTAATATCATACTGAGAGTCAGCCAAAGGCCAAAACATGACTGGTACTTCACCTTTCACCAGTTGTTTTCTCATATTCAGCAATTCCTCCTTATCATTTGATGAAGATTCTTCTACCTGATTAAACCAAAGTTGGTGCTTCTTTATTGCTTCATCAGATTCAACAAGATTGGTAGAGAATTCATTTATCAAATTAGAATATGAATGACCCAGGGGTGGTTCGGAGAATGACCTACACCCCGGGCTATCTTCTGATTGAGAAAGTATTTCACCTGCTAGTGATAAAGCATCAGACATGACTGGATTCACATTTGCAAGTGCCTCAAGATAAGATGGATTTCTAGTTACTACATTGTCCTTTGAAGAATTTTCTAGGAAATGAGAATTACTACTACAGAGAGGACTTTCGTAGATAAATTCATCATCATGGAGAGTACCACCATGGTGGGTTACAGCACAATATGAAATCTTTTACTCCTTGATATTTTGGACACACAGAGGGTTATCGTGGCCCTCATATAACGATGATACTTCGAGATTGACCGAAGTGTCATGAATAAAGCCTTCATGAGGAAGTGTCTGATGAATACCTTTGGAATTATTGTTATTACTTCCAGAATTTTAAAATGAAAGAGTAGAATCTTGATTTGTAATAGATAATTGTCTGATTGCATCAAGAACTCCAGCAATGAGCAAGGCCTTATTGTAGATTGGATATTGATTTCTCGACTATGCTGGATGGGTATTTTTCTTAGATGCCTTCTTACTCACTTTGGGAACCACTTGTTGACAAAAGTGGTTATTATGGGTAGGTGTATGTATCTGCTCAGAAGAAATGGTCAGGTTAGGCTGTTTATCTCCATTCAAATCGGGTGTATGTGCCTGACTTGATTGTCTGTATGACATGGGGGAGTATGCCCCACAACCCTCCTGGACTGGGAAAGAGGTTTGTATCTATTCTGGGGTGACATATTGATGATTCACTCCACTGATAGGAATAGATTTAATATTTCTTTCTTGTGATGATGCTGAAGTTGTTATAATATTCTGACAGGTGTCCAGAATATGGGTAGGGATTTACTTCTGCTCTTTCACCATTGTCAGAATGTGCTTGGTGACTTCAGCTGCCAGAATGGGAATATACATCCATTATGTGCTTGGAGTAGGTGTGTATTCCTGATCCTATCCTCCTTTTCCTGTCAGTGGATTCTGACAGTACTCATGTGTGGGGGTAGAAAATTATGTTTGCCTCCTTCTTTTCATTGGATCTTTCTAATTTACATCTCTGGATGCTACCAAACGAGACTGTTGGTTATCCTGATGAATTGCAGGTGTATGTTCCTGATGATTGTTCCCCACCACATTTGATTGGTGAGTTTCTTTGGTTGCAGTCAGACGAGCCTTCTGGCTAGCTGATGAATTATAAATAGGTGTATATGCCTGCCTATAATACTCCACCAGAATTGCCTGGCAGGATTGGCGTGCTACTGCCAGACGAGTCTACTGAGAAATAACATCAGGACGGATGGTTGTATATGCCTGCTCATTGTTTTCCATCAAGTTGGCTTGATGGACTTCTCTGGAGGGGGAAGAAGTAAGAACCTGCTCCCCATAATATGGGAGGGACTGGTGATTGCATTTCGGGGATAACGACCCGAAACGGTTGGAGACGGTGGTTGGAACCACCTGCTTCTTGACCACCGGTCGTCTTTGTCCGTACAACTAGGGTAAATTGTTAACTTGGAGGGTTTGTCGAGCGGCCTCCAGAGTTAGAATGGTACCGTGTTGACGGTATTCCTTAACCAATTCATTTAATACCCAGCGTTGAAGACGCTGAGAAGGTTATGTCATCCTTAGAGCGGATGAGGATCCAGTAGGAGTAGTGGTCGAGGCATTCACAGGTGTTAATTTTAAAGAATCCATTTTTGTAATGCAGAGAGATCTTGGAAAAGAGTGCATGTTTGATATAATAGACATAATCAATATATGTTTGGCCAGACTACATCTTTTTAATGAGCACAGATGTTATTGATTGCTTTGTTGGCCCTCACATTAAGTTAAATAGGGTCCTAACAAATAAGTAAAACATCGTTTAACTTGGTTAAGGATTCACATCGGGTTAACCATTTTTGTTTCTTATGGAAATGGGGATGACCTTTTTTGTTAAGGTTCAAAATTTCCAATCGGTTTCTAACGGGTTTATTCGTAGAACCGAAAACATCCAATGATTATATATCCATTTGGACCTACTTTCCAAAGGTATGTTCCCATTAGTTGTAGACTGATGAGACTTAATAATTTACATTGGTTGAGAGGATGGGAGGTCAGACTCATCACACCTTTTTGGGGGGAATTATTGTCTGATCCGGGACTCTCTTATAGATTTGAGTTATGTTCATGAATCCTTATTAATTTAAGAATCATGAAAATGAGTTTTTCCTTTAGACCTTACAATCAATGATTGATATGTAGGGGGTTTAGAGAATCTTTTATATGAATTTTAGGTTCTTCATCAATAGAGAATCATCCATATGAATTAGTTATTCTTAGTCAATGGTATCCTTCAATACATTATATAGAACTCTCTTGGTCATTATGATAACCATACTGGTTTTAAAGACACTCAGTGGGGCACTTGAAGTTTATTGTCATTCAGAAAGACGGGGATTATTTTAGAGTTGGGATTGTACCTACAGATGGGCTACCTACGTATCCTTGTTAGAAAAGGAATCAGAACCCACGTAGTTCGAGTGAAGAAGTATGAGGTTTATGCATGATTAATGGCCCAAAGAGAGATGTCATAATTACTTTTACACTCTAAGCTCACGTGAGTCATGATCCATGTGAAAAACAAGAGGTATCAGTAAAACCTAACGATTGTGCCACAAAATATGCAATCATAAGAAAGAATGTGGGGATTAGGTATGTATGACTGTCCAAGTAAATGAATATTAGGACTTAGTTTAGCAAAGAATCTCAGGAGCAGGGTCCATAAAGGTATTTGTACTTTATGGAGATTTGGGGTTTTAACCCAGTACTTAATCCTGAAAAGGAAGCCAAAAATTAAGAGGGACTTTTGATTGGGTTTTATTCCTGAAAAGGAATCCCAAATCAAAAGAAATTAAGACTGGGGATTACTTCTAATGAGGATGCCCAAAGTTAAAGGAAATTATGATTGGGGCTTACTCCTAAGGAGGATGCCCAGATTAAGGAACTTGAGGCTTACTCCTAAGGAGGATGTTCAAGTTAAGATAAATTATGACTGGGGCTTACTCCTAAAAAGGAGGCCCATTTTAAGAGAAATTATTATGGGGGCTTACTCTTGAGAAGGAGGCCCAAGTTAAGAGAAATTATGACTGGGGATTACTCCTGAAAAGGACGCCCAGGTTAAGGGGACTTGAGACTTGGGGCTTACTTCTGAGAAGAAGGCCCAAGTTAAGTGAACTTCTCAGAATTCCTCTCAGATAAGGAATCCAACAAAGAAACCATGCCACAAATGGCTTTGAAGAGGGTTTTGAAGGCTAAATCTTGTAGAGGAGAGGTGGATCTGAGGAAAGGAAGTGACTGGGAAGGAGGCGCGCAAGTTCTGTTCTGGCGCGCAACTCCTGGTAGCGCAAGTCCTAGTCACGCAAGTATACTTGCGTGACATGAGTCAACTTGGGCGATGAAGAATCCATGAAGTGATACTTGGGAGAATTCGAATTTGAGCCCTTAGTATCATCCCTAGAGTCTTTCAGATGTGTGGCACGCAAGTTTCCTTGAGAGGGAAAGGCGGCGTGCAAGTATCATCACTTCCCTTAAGGGTTGGACACCTAGTCACGCAAGTATTGATGAGTTCTAATACTTCTTCCTTATTATTCGTCTTTGTAGCTTCCATTTTAGGTAAAGAATTACCTTAGAAGTGTTCGGAAGACTTCAGACAGAGACTTGGGCGACTAGATCTTGAATCTGAGTTTTGGATTTTTCGTCCCCCCGTAATGGGGTGCCCACAGGGGGTATTTATAGGCCACCTAAGTTTGGGAAAAAATTAAGGTTGGGCGCGCAAGTGACCTACACGCCGTATATTTGGCGCACAAGTGACTTGCGTGCCTTAGTCCAAAATGGCTATGGGACTTGACTTTGTCAAATTTTTGACATTTATTCAAAGGGTGAGACTCTTTTTGCTTAAGGTATTTCCCTTTGTCATTCAATGAACTCTGTGACGGAATGAAGCATCAAAAAAAGTCCCCCCTCAGATTTGTATCTGGAAAGAGGAAAGAGGATTTGACTCTAAGGTAAAGAAGAATAAAATAAATCTGGCAGTTTAAAGTCATGCATGTCAGACTATAAAAAAGGATAATGTTTAAAGTTCGAATATCTTTGACCGATTGAATTAAAATTGACTCAATTCCTTGATAATTTGTTTGAAAACATATTACCACATTCATGTATGGGGAAAAATGTAAAATATGACCTAAGAAATTTTGAATCTGAGGGATGATATGAAAAAAAAAAGGTTAAAATGCATTAGAGGAAGTATTTCCTAAGAGTGAAGTTACCACTATTTGACAAACCCGTTAGGGGTTAAATTATGCAGGGCCACTTAAGGGCATTGTCTGCATAGTCAAATAATATCATCTTCTAGATGGCAGGTCCATTATGTAGACTACTTATTCAAGGCCACCTAGGGGCACATGCTGCATAGTCAGGAAAAAGAACTCATAGAAATTTTACTTTTCTATTGCTAAAAAGCTAGTAAAAGTTTATGGAGATTCAAATTTTCCAAAGCATAGAGTTTGCTATTTGGAGAGGGGTACTTGAATATGTAGAGGATATTCCCAATCAATATTTCAAAGAATTGGATGAATGTCACTCATGCGAAGATCTGACCCAAACTTAGGGAAGGGAAATATAAACTGTAGACTTGAATACTTTCAGATCATAAAAAAGAGTATGGGACAAATATGTTAAGGGTGTCTATTTTTTGTGGATCCCTACATATTGTCGTTGAGACCAATAAGGAAAAAATAGTTTTTCCTCCCAAGAATGAAATTAACACTATTTAACAAACCCGTTAGGGGGTTGAATTATGCAGGGCCATTTAAGGGCATTGGCTGCATAGTCAAATAATGGTATCTTTTGGCTGATAGGTCCGTTATGTAGACTACTTATGCAAGGCCACCTAAGGGAATGTGTTGCATAGTCAGGAAAAAGAATTCCTGGGTATCAAAAATTTTATGAACAGAAGTCAAGAAAAGGGTTATGGAGATCTAGAAGTATTTAAGGTTAGGAGTATGAAACATCAAAATGGGCATTGTCCAATGCATGAAGGAGATACACAGACCAATTCTAACCATAATCATGTTGTGTCTGGGTCATGAATTGAGGTGCTGGACTTCACTACTTATCCCATAAGGATGGGAATCAAGCCATACTTAGTTCTTGAAATACAGTTTAACGTCATGTGGGACGAGAGTGTAGTAGATCTTATTTTAGGGTCATAGAGCTTGGACCATAATAAGGAATACACATTGTGTGTTTTATAAACCTGATGTGAATGAAGACCAGGGTTTTCATACCACATTCATGTTTTCATAGGGTGACTTTTCATCCAAGGTACTGAAAGTGGAATTTGGGGTTAGGCCCAAAGACTTGGGGATTGATTCGAGGGATGCTCAAACATTCCTACGTATCTCATAAGGATGGGAATCAATCCATACATAGTTCTTGAAATACCCTCTGTACAGATTTGGTTCGTACAAGTGAAGGGTGAAAGGGGAATTTAGTGCAATAATGGTTTGACCCAAGATTAAAAGTTCGGGTATTTCCATGTATGCACATAGTCTTTGAAATATAACATGATTGGAGATCAATTTCAATGATGATTCCCTCTCAGGCGAGGGATAATGGGGGACTGTATATTTTAACGTCATATAACAAGGACAATGGTGTTGCACAGTTTAGTGTCATGTAGCAAGGAAAAAAGGTACGTACACAGTTTAATGTCATGTGGGGGAAGGTGAACCAATGTGAATAGATCGGTTTTGGGCTGCTTCACTGATCAACATCGTATGATATGGAGGTGAACTGATGTGAAGATATTGGTTTTGGGATGCTTCATGGATTAACATCATATGAGACGGAGGTGAACCGACGTGAAGAGAATGGTTTTGAGATTGAACCTCTGGAGGTTGCCCACGTACCCAGCCTAGAAGGAAAGGATAAAAGTCCATGTAGTTGGATTAAGAATGAATTGGTGATCAAGTTGTACTTAAGGACAACCCAAAGATGATGTTGGGACTTACGCGTGGTTAGCGGCCCTGAGAGGTTGTTATGGTTTAATCTTACTCTAAGCTCACGTGAGTCATACTCGGTGTGATAAAACAAGAGGTAACAACAACCCTAATGATTCATAGTTTAACGTCATGTTAGACGATAGGGTGTTGTATATTTTAGCGTCATGTAGCTAGGACGTATTATAGTTTAACGTCTTGCAGGACATGTGCACAGTTTAACATCATGTAGGACAAAAGGGACACAGTTTAACATCATATTGGAGGATAAAGGGACCATGCAGTTTAAAGTCTTGTAGTAAGGACTATGGGGACTGTGTAGTTTAAAGTCTTACAGTAAGGACTATGGGGACTGTGTAGTTTAAATTCTTGAAGTAAGGACTAAAGGGACTGTGCAGTTTAAAGTCTTGCAGCAAGGACTATGGGGACTATCCAGTTTAAAGTCTTGCAGTAAGGACTATGGGAACTGTGCAGTATAAAGTCTTGTAGTAAGGACTATGGGGACTGTGTAGTTTAAAGTCTTGCAGTAAGGACTAAAGGGACTGTGGAGTGTAAAGTCTTGTTGTAAGGACTAAAGGTACTATGCAGTTTAAAGTCTTGTAGTAAGGACTATGGAGACTGTGCAGTTTAAAGTCTTGTAGTAAGAACTATAATATTTTAAGGTCATATGCATGGACTAGTGCTGAATAGTTTAGAGTCATGTATCTAGGACAACCTCTGTTTGATATAGGGAATTCAGGCTCATCAAGATCGAAATTGTGACTGGCATAAGGATCTGTTAAATGAATCATGTTAACATAACCAAAGATCAACTCTTCATTTGATGAAGATTCTGCCTGATTATCCATTTCAGGTTGTACCATTTAGTGGGGCAGTGCCCGTGCTTTTGAAGTAGTTGGCATAAAATCTGTCAGAGTGAAAGATAATTTAGGCTTTGACACGAGCTCATCTTCTTCTGACTGCTCTTCTATCTTCAAATTATGCTGCCTCTTTAAGGATTTTACTTCTGATGAATGGAGTTTTGTTGTGGCAGAAATAGTATAAGGCACAATTGGTTTCTTCAATTGTGTTTGTAAAATGGCACGAGTTTGGTTGATCGTTTTCCTAACCATCCAATCATCATATTTCTGCGCATTTTTTCTTTTGACTTCATGCCACTCACCTTCTTCCTCTGGATCTTTAGTAGTAACACATGATACCAGGGCTGAAGAACCATTTAGTTTTACTTGTCCTGAGTCCACCATCTTTTGTAGGAGGTATTTGAAGACAAAACACTCTTGAATGGGATGCCCCAACATCTGATGAAATGGGCAATAGTTGGGAAGGTCTTCATCTCCTTCCTTGTTCATCCTTTTGGGCCTTGGAAACTGAACCAAATTATTTTCCAGAGACGAAATTAAGAAGGACTTACTATTGGTTTTTATTCCTGAAAAGGAATCCCAAATCAAAAGAAATTAAGACTGGGGCTTACTTCTAAGGAGGATTCCCAATGTTAAAGGAAATTACAATTGGGGCTTACTCCTAAGGAGGATGCACAGATTAAGTAAATTGGGGATTACTTCTAAGGAGGATGCCCAGGTTAAGAGAAATTATGACTGGGGCTTACCCCCAAAAAGGAGGCCCAGGTTAAGAGAAATTTTGACTGGGGTTACTCCTGATAAGGAGGCCCAAGTTAAGAGAAATTATGAATGGGGATTACTCCTAAAAATGAGGCCTAGGTTAAGGGGACTTGAGACTTGGGGCTTACTCTTGAGAAGGAGTCCCAAGTTAAGATAAATTCTCATAATTCCTTTCATATAAGGAATCCAACAATGAAACCATTCCACAAATGGCTTTTAAGATGGTTTTGAAGGCTAAATCTTGAAGAGGAGAGGTGGATCTGAGGAAATGAAGTGACTCGGAAGGAGGCGTGCAAGTTTTGTTCTGGCGCTCAAGTCTTGGTCATGCAAGTATACTTTTACGACATGAGTCAACTTGGGCAATGAATAATCCATGAAGTGATACTTGGGCGACTTTGAATTGGAGCCCTTAGTATCATCCCTAGAGGCTTTCAGATGTGTGGCGCGCAAGTTTCCTTGAGAGGGAAAGGCGGCGCGCAATTATCATCACTTCCCTTAAGGGTTGGACACTTAGGTGTGCAAGTATTGATGAGTTCTAATACTTACATCATATTCTTCCTCTTGAGAGCTTCCATTCTAGGTAAATAATTGCTTTAGAAGTGTTCGGAAGACTTCAGACAGAGACTTGGGCGACCATAGCTTGAATCTGAGTTTTGGATTTTTCGTCCCCCCGAAATGGGGGGCCCGCATGGGGTATTTATAGGCCACCTGAGTTTGGGAGAAAATTAAGGTTGGGCACGCAAGTGACCTTCACGCCGTATATTTGGCGAGCACGTGACTTGCGCGCCCAAAGTCTGGCGCACAAGTGACTTGCGCGCCTTAGTCCAAAATGGCTATGGGACTTGACTTTTTCAAATTTTTGACATTACTTAAAAGGGTGACCCTCTTTTTGCTTAAGGTATTTCCCTTTGTCATTATTCGAACTCTATGATAGAATGGAGCATCAACAAGTTTCAAGCCCGACACTTCCAAATACTCATCCATTACACCAAACACTTCATCGATATCCATTTGGATTTTACCTGGGCCACCACATCCTAGTGAGATCATGCAATCCATTTGGGTTGTCCCTGCATGTAAGCCCCATTCACATCATCGTTGCTTCTAACATAACCCAGTAATCTCTATTGCTTAATCCCCATACAATTGAAAGGGTGAACGATTGTATTCTATCGACTGTGTGAAGTTCTAATGCTTTGCTAATGTGTATAGCAGCACTCGGGTCGAATCCTCGATGATGATACTTTTTAATAGTTGAATGTTTTTAGTTGATTGAATTTTGATTGGGGGGTTTCTTTGTAGAGATTAATTGAAATGATTTATTGATTAATATTGATTTAACAATTTGATAGATATTGGGATGAGTTCATCATTAGGTAGTTAATCTTGTGATATCCTTGATATTTTCTTTATATTGCATTAAATTAACACCCATGTCACAAGTTGACGTTGATTGGAATTCCTAAGTGTTAAGGATTTAATCCAAGCATTAACTTAAATAGGATTATAATCTCAATCAGTACTTGATTTTGGTAGTGTATTTATGGTTCCTATAATCCATGGAATTAATACGTTAAACAAAACAAGTCATTAATCCATGACGTGCTAATTCCAACATACAAAATGTTAATTTAAAGAATATTCATCGAGAAAAAGCTCTCAATCACTTAACATAACTAAATTATAACTCACCCCAATGATAGATTTACTCATCAATTGAAATTATTAGAAATCTGGTGATAATGATTATGATGATAAATTAAGAAGATAAGAAAAACAAAGGGATAAGAAAAGAGTGGTGCATCGAACATACACACAAACAATGAAGGGAATTAAATACTGACTTTAGATTGAATGAGAAAGAAAAAGAAGTCAAGGGGTTTTAACTTAATTTAAACTATTTTAAGAACATTAATATTAAACTATAGAAGTTGTATGATAATAATAGATATTGAAGAAGAAACTTTCATTAAAATAGAATTACAAAAACAAAGACTTACAAGATTACAACAAAGAAGAACACAAAAGTAAATGAAAACAAAGAGAGAAGGAAGGGTATCTCAAGTAAAAACTTGAGTATGGAAAGTCCTCCCAATCCTTTTTCAACTCTTTGTTCGTTCTAATTGATGCTTCTCTATTCTGAAATGCCAACCCTTTTGAATGGATAAGGGGAGATGTGTTTATAGGCCAAGGTGGTGGACTGTTTGCATTCCAAAACTACCCCTCCACTTGGCTTGACAATTTGGACATCTAGATAGATGAATTTTGAGATATCTCCTTCTTCAAAGTTTTATATAATAATGTTTTCTGACTAATCTCAAATTTTTGAGGAATTTAGACTGATGGATCCGAAGTTATGGTGGTTTTCATAAATAATGTTAAACTATCAATTTATATCCATGCTTTTTGGATGGAAAAAATGTGAATGGATTTTTGAATAGGAATATTCCTTCAAATCCGAATTATTTCTTCAACAATGTTGGCCATATATATCCCCTATTTCACACTAAAAAATATCAGCTTGATTGGATGACTAGATAAGGAAACATGTTATGAATACTTTACTGAGTTTAATTCCCATCCAGAATGGTTGACTGAGTTTAAATGAATCAGTTGGGCTCTTTTTTTTGAAGTTGGGCCTTGTAATTTTTATCCAAGACTCATTACATTTTTTCCAAAACTTTTGAGGATAATTAATGAATTTTAACTTCTGGATTGAGACTAGTAATTCAATCTTTATGGATGGTCCATTTTCTTCACAGATTCAGTGGGCCTTATTGTGTGATCTATATGACCCTTAAAATGGAATAATTGGACCCAGATTCCTTCTATTGAAACGTTTTGTATTGAATTTGGAATCCTATAAAAGAAGAATCACACAATTTGGATCAGTAGTGGGATATTTATAAATAAAATAGTAAACTGACTCAATTGGACTACTAAAAATGCTCAAAAATTATATTTAGTATTAAAACATTAATATTTCACACAAATTAAGCACATTTCATATAAAATTAGTAAAGGTAGAATGTAATAAGTCAGGAAAATATTAACAACATCAACTCCCCCACACTTAGTCTTGTTAATGCCATCATTTACAACAAATATAAAAAACATAACAGAATAATTTTTACTCAACAACAAATATTAAAATTTTGTTTTCCCAAATCAGGGGAGGTTTAAAAAATGTCACTCTTCCATATTAAATTCCAAAAAAAAAATTATAGAAACAATGTTCCAAAAACAATTCATTTTTTCATGATTAAATTTTGAAATAGAAAATGTTGGCATACAAAACTTACTCCTCTCAAGATGATAAAATTAATTTATGGAGCTTCACTCATTCACCAACCAAAAGTGAAAATCTTAGAGTTTGTAAGAGCTCTCAGCTTCCACTACCTATCCTAAAGTGCTCAAAACTCAAGTGGTATTTTAGGGGTTTTTCTGTGTCTATGGGATGGTAGGAAAATGATATCCAAAAGATATGAAAAAGGGGGTAAAACACCAACATGGAAAAAACAATGCACAATTTTTTTTGAAATGAAACATGGAAGGAAATGAAAAAATATATTTACAAGGGAATGATTATGTGAAGAAAGGCACAATATAGGAAGAAAATTTGAAGGTTATGAGATGATGAAATATTTACAAATCACAAAACTTCTCCCAATGACATAAGTGTTCTTGTTTTTCTTTTCTTTTCTTCTTTTCTTCGAAGGTTGAACTTGAAAAAGATCTCACAATCATATCACAACCCATGATTGATCTCCTCAAGACACTAATTGTAATATTTATAACAAGATAAAAGGTTGAGGAAGAGTGATTTTTGACCTAACCAAGACAAAACCCATTTTTTTTTTGATTTTTTGAACACTTTTCAGTAAAATTTACAAAATTACAACCTCTCCCCCACACTAAAATGGATGTTTGACCTCAATAATATGATAACTCGTTGAAAATAAATAAAAGGGCACCCAAAAAAATGAAATCCATCCCCCCCACACTTAAATTTCAATAAATAATTCAATGTAAATCCATGAAGATATTGGGTGGAATAAGGTATTGGGCTTGTAATGTGGCTATCAAAGAAAAGGTTTTCATAGGCTCGAAGAGGATTTCAAAAGGAAGATTAATGTAAGGGAAATGGGAGTCTATTTGGTTATTGTGATTCTCATGTGGTTCAGAAAATGCCTTTATCATATTAATACACACCAAAGTATGAAATTAAGCTTGAAGGTACACAAACTCAAGACTCAAAAATGGGGGTAAAAAAACACACATTTTTAAAAGATTGTCATAGGTGGACTTGGAATGAAAGCTAATGTTGGTTCTCATGGTTAGGGAAAATAATTTTCTAAATCAAAAATTGAGCATTCAAAATTTGTTGGTTTTAACACAAAATTCTTTATCCAAATTCATGATGAAAATAAAAAAAATTGAGATGAAAACATGTCTTTTAACTCTCCAATGTGGCTAGACAAAAGCTCAAAAGCTGAAGGTGAGCAATCATGGATCTTTCTTTTCCATATTTTTTAAGTTATTTTTATTATTGTTTTTCATTTTTTTAGGTTTTTTTATAAATACACACTAACACAAAAGAGTAAATAAAATTTGTGATGGGAAAAGTGGTAAAAAAATAAAAGATAAGGGAATAAGAAGAAAGTAAGAGATAGAGACAAAGAGAGAGAGAGAGAGAGAGATAGTTAAAGGGAAAGAGGTGCCCCTGGTTTGGATTTGTAGGGTCTCCATCTCCATCTGGTGGTGGGTCTGGGGATGTTGTGGATCTGATGGAAGTCAATGTAGTTCCAGGATTGTTTGTTCTCTAATGGTTATGCTTTAATCAATGTCCATTAACCAAAAATGTCCTTTTTGAAGAGGGGTCTTGGACTTGCACTGCACCAAATGGTTAAACATTAGTAATAAAAAAAGGACCTTCACATAGTGAATTAAGCTTACCTAGGTGAAGATGAAATTGAGAGTTGAAAAGAAATACCTTTTCACCTTCATGGAATACCTTTCTCAGGATCTTTTTTTCATGCAGTACCTTAGCCTTTTCTTTGTACATATTGGAATTATCATAGGAATCAATTCAAAGCTCCTCCAGTTCAACCAATTTTAATTATCTTTCTTCACTAGATTTATCACAATCAAAATTACAGGTTTTCACTGCCCAAAAAGACTTATGTTGGATTTAAACTGGTAAATAACATGCTTTACCAAAAACTACCCTTAAAGGAGACATCCCAATGAGTGTTTTATAGGTAGTTTGATAAGCCCAAAGTGTTTCACTAAGTCTTTCAGGAGAGTATTTTATGGTGGGTTTTACAATACTCCCAAGCACTCTTTTCACTTCTCTATTATAAAGTTAAGCCATTCCATTTGTCTGGGGGTGATAAGACGTTGATTTTTTATGTACAACCCCATTCTTTTTCAAAAGAGATTTCATGGTTCTATTGCAAAAAAGGGTTCCTAAGTCACTTATCAAGGCACGAGGTGTGCCAAATCGGTGGAAGATGTGTGTCTTTAGAAACTCACTAACAGTATTTGAATCATCCTTTCTAGTGGGTTTAGCCTCGACCCACCTAAAAACATAATCAACCGCAAGAAGAATGTATGATAATCCATTGGAAGGGGTGAATGGTCCCATGAAATCGATGCCCCAAACATATAAGATCTCATAGAAAATTAAAGGCTTTGGGGCATTTCATTTCTCGTTGAAATTGTTCCAAACTTTTGGAAAGTGTGACATGATTGAAAGAACTCATGCGAGTCCTTGAAGAGTGAAGTCCAGAAGAATCCAGAGTCTAAGAACATTCAAGAGGTCCTTTGTGGTCCAAAGTGGCCACCTACAGGAAGTGAGTGATGGAATTCTAAGATGGAGGAATGTTCATCTACATCAACACATCTCCTAATTACCATGTCATCCCTAGTTTTCCAAAGATTATTATCTTCCCAAAAATATTATTTTGAATCACTTTTCAACTTCATTTTTTGTTCTTTTGAAAATAATTTAGGAAAAACGCCAGAAACCAAGTAATTTATAATTGGGGAATACCATGGTATTTTGGAGTGAGAGATGAAAGGTGCTCAGTGGGGAATTCAGGATCAATGATTTCTAAAAGAGAATAATTATAAATTCTACTCAGGTGATCATCCAGAGGGTTTTCTTTTCCTGGTCTATCTTTGATTTCAAGGTTATACTCTTGGAACATTAGGATCCATCTTATTAGCCTCGGTTTGGAATCACTTTTCTTGAGTAAGAACTTTATAGCAGAATTATCTGTGAAGATGATGATTTTGGCACCTAAGAGATAGGGACGAAATTTATCAAAGGCAAAAACAACTGCTAAAAGTTCTTTTTCAGTGAAAGTGTAGTGATATTGAGTTTCATCCAATGTTTTTGAGGAATAATAGATGACATGAGGAATAGTTTCTCTTCTTTGACCAAGAATAGCCCCAACGGCTCAATCAGAAGCATCACACATCAACTCAAAGGGTAAGGACCAATCTGGGGGTTGGATTATCGAGGAAGATGTAAGAGTGGTATTGAGTTAAATGAAGTCACTCTTGAAAGCCTCATCAAAATGGAACGCAACATCATTTGGGAGTATACGAGTTAGTGGGAGGGAAATCCAACTGAATTTATTGATGAATCGCCGATAGAAACTAGCATGACCTAGGAATGAACGGATGTCTCGAACATAGGTGGGTTCAGGAATTGATTGGATCACTTCAATTTTGGCAGGATCAACTTCAATACCCTCTTTTTAAACTATGTTCCCTAGAACAATCCCATTTGCAACTATGAAGTGACATTTTTCAAAATTTAACACAAGGTTACACTTGACACACTTTTGAAGGACTAGATAGAGTGAATTCAAGAAAGATTCAAATGACTCACCATAAATGGTAAATTCATCCATGAAGACTTCCATGGAGTATTAAATGAATTCATAAAAATACTCATCATACACCTCTGGAATGTTGTAGGAGCATTGAAAAGTCCAAAAGGCATTTTCCTATATGTATATGTTCCAAAGGGGCATGTGAAAGTAGTATTTTCTTGGTCCTGAGGTACGATTGGGATTTGGAGGTAGCTGGTGTATCCATCAAAAAATAAATATTGTGACTTTCCGACTAATCATTCTAGAATTTGATCAAGGAATGGAAGAGGGAAGTGATATTTTCTTGTTTCAAAATTCAATTTTCAGTAATCAATGCACACACACCATTTGTTATTCACTTGATTTGTGACTACCTCCCCGTGTTCATTTGTGACAATAGTTATCCCACCTTTCTTAGATAAAACTTAAATTGGACTAACCCATTCACTATCAGAAATTGGGTAGATAATACCAGCTTAAAGAAGCTTTGTGATCTCTTCCCTAACTACCTCAAGTATGAGTGGATTGAGTCATATTTGTGGTTGTCTAATTGGTTTGGATGATTCCTCAAGATGGATGTGATGCATGAAAAGAGTAGGGTTGATTCCCGGTATGTCATCTAGGGTCCAACCTAAGGCCTTTTTATTTTCTTCTAACACCTGAACAAGTTTGGACTCCTTGGTTTCAGTAAGTGAAGCAGAGATAATGACAGTATATGAGTGATCATGGAAAAGGAATGTATATTTCAGGTGTTTAGGAAGAGGTTTCAGATCAATCTCACATTTCATTTTTTGGATAGACAACTCAGGAATGGAGGAAGGGATTTCATTTACTTAAAATTCATATTCCTTAATATTTTCTAAAGTGGATCAGTAGAAATCAGAGTTATGTGGGATTCAAGAGAGTTTTCATGTTCCTCTAGATTAATGGAGTCTATGAATGAAAGGTCCACATAAATTTCACTATTTATGACTAGGTTAATCATGTTTTAGATTTCACAATATCCTTTATCATTAGAACTTTAAGAACATGATGGATTGGGTTTCGATTGACTCATAGAAGTTTCCTCTGAAGCATGGATTGAGAATGCAGAGTGATCCTCAGATGGGTATCGCATGGCCTGGAAAATGTTGAAATTGATCAGTTGGTCACCAAATTCCATGGATAAGATGCCTAAATGGACATAAATTTTGGTTCTAGTTGTCATTAGGAATGGTATTCCTAGAATTAGGTGAGATTGAGAAGAGTTTGTCTCGCCTTCCATGTCAAGGACATAGAAATCAGCAGGTAAGATAAGATCATTTACACAAACAAGGACATCCTTGATTATACCCTTGGGACTAGCAATGCTTCGATTGACCAATTGAATGACAACACCCATTGAATTTAAGGGACCTAGACCAAGGTTGGAGAAGTTGGATTTGGGAATGATATTAATTGAGGTTCCTAGGTATATGAGTGCATCATCGAAGTTAGAACATCCAATTTGGAATGAAATCGTAAAGATCCCTGGATCTTTTCATTTTATGGGAATAGACAGCTAGATGGAAACATTTTCAATGGTCCTTGTAACACCTTGACCCCTCTAGATAGAAGATGGTGCATTACTTGTGATATTGGAATGGTTAGAAGGAATGAAAATCTAGAAGGAACGATCAGTTTAGTAGTCTTGAAGAAACTAGATACATAGATGTAACTCCAATTACAATGGGAAAGGTAACAAAATACAATACAAAACAAAAACTAAAAACTGCGTCCACAGGAACTCAATAAAAGGCCTTCTCTTCATCACCTTTCGAAGGTAGACAATGAAAGGGGTGATCTCAAATGCTCAGTAAGGGTTAAAAATAGCGGAATCATGAGTACAATAATAAGTGAATCATAATCAATCTGACATAATCAAAATGGCATAGTGAATAAATGAACAACTAATGCCATTAATAAACTGAGAATGAAACCGCATCCAAAGATTCTTTCATAGTGAAAACCTCATGGATAATAATAATAACTGACAATGAATAAATAGAATGCTTATTAATTGGAAGTCATGTATCTAGCACATGAAACCATAATACCGTAAAAATGGTTTACTATTGTGGGTAGAAACCTGCCTGATTTTTTGGAAACAAACTCGAAGGGTCTGTCGCCAAACTGTTTTGTCTCATGATACCTAGCGATGCATCGAGGGGTTGTAGTGGGCCCCACCCACCTCTACATACAAAACATTGTTCATAAAATGATTCAATACAAGAGTAATATTCCTTTTCAATATCCGTATAGAGTATAGAATACGGATTCATCAATAACATCCCAAATATACACCATATGTGAAATGGTATACGGTTTAGACAATAAACATATCCATGACATGAGATTATGTATATTTAATAGAAACATAATTTCAAATGTAAATTGATCTCAAATGGGTAGTAAGTACACCTCATAAATATTATTAGGTGCACAATACAAAGTTAGTCACAACAAAGGGTATATTCTTGAACAAAAGTGAGAGAGAGGATCCCTTACCTTATGCTTGAAGGTGTTCTTGTCTTGTTTTTAAAGACCTGAATAAACAAATTAGGATTATTAATTAATAAGTCCAGAAACTCTTTTATATTTAATTGATATGGTACAACCTTATTTAGTTCATTAATGGCCTTTTTGATGGATTTAAGATATTCAATTTAATTGTTTTGGAAGCATTTTCTTACTTGGTTTCCTGCTTTGTTTGCTTGTATTCATGAATAGAAGTTGGTTTGAAATATGGTTAAACATTCAGAATTATTAATATAAATTATTATTGAAATTAAATAGACATAAATTATCTTATAATGATTCTGTTTATATACCATGATGATGACCCATTCGATTAGTTAAAGATAAACGCTTGAATTTGGCTTGGCAGTTTTGTGCTAAATAAACTTGTTTTGTATTTTTATTCCATATTATGAACGTTTAAAGATTCCAGAAAATAAATCAAGATAAAACACATTTATTATGACCTGGTTCAAACATATATTTGGTTTCATGACCAGACTTTAAATAATTAATTGAAATTGAAATTACATCATCCACGATGTCGGTAATTCGACACATCACAGACAATGTTTTTATTCCTTAAATAAGTGGGAGAGGAGAAGAATAATGATGAAGAATTTTCCATAAACATTAGAACATCCAGAAAATAAAATATTCTATAGCATACATTCCTCTTGGTTAAGATGAGGTGAGGGAAGAAGAAGAAAAGAAAGGAATCTTAAAAATGAATGAAAACTTGATAAATTTCTCACGAAAATTCGGCAGCCTAACGACGTCTCTTAAAATTTCATAAAATAGTTTAATGAGAGGAATGGAATATCTCATCATTAATAAATAATATGGACAGTAAGGGGGGATATTTAATGAAATATCCAAACACAAGCCAAAGGGAAAGGAAGAGAATAACATAAAATTAAAGAAAAGAATGAAAATAAAAGAGGTTGTTTACCTCTTGATCTCTTCTCCTTGAGATCCTTCTTAAGGGATTTGGTTTTGGTCTTTTGGTGAGACCATCAGCTCTAGGACGTGGGGAAGAGACTTGGGAGGATTATTGGGCAGAACTCTGAGGAGCTTCAAGGCTTAGAAGAGTGAAGAGAAGAGGTGGGGGTTATAGTGGAGGAGAGGGGTATAATTTGAATATTAAATTCATTATTTTATTATTTCTCTCAAGAAAACCAAATAGTGTTGTTTCATGTGACCCCTAATAGTAATAATGTCATGTGAGTTCGAACCAAGTGGTCTTGCATCACTTATTATGTCATAAATAGTGTATTTTACTGATAAATTGAATATACGGTATTTTACCATATTTCACTATTGATCAAAAATTCAAGAATTTCAGAAAAATCCCAAAATTTCACCCCTACCATTTTTCGACGTGTAGAATTCAAATGTGAAATCCATTTTTCAAAAATAATTTTCTAAATATTATTAATTTAATTTTTAAATAAGGTCATAGTTAATTCGAAAAATAACAATCTTGAAGTGCAGTTAGTTTTATTTGACATTGAAAAATTAATTAAGATCCCATTATCATATTTCCTTAAGAAAATAAAATATTATTATTATTTAATATTCAGAAGGGCCATATTACTATTCATATTACTATTCATAAGGGTATGTTACTATTCACCAAAAATCAAGTCTGTTCTATTAGACTCCAAATGACTAACTGATCACAACTCTAGATGACCATTTTTCGAAATTCAAAACATAGAAGTGAGAAATTTATATTTAATGGATAGGTTTTGACTATATCCTAAATAACCTAGTGTTGTTTCAAAGGAACACATTGATGAATATAATGTCACTCAGTGAAGAATTGAGAAACATAACATAAAATTTTTGGGGTACTACATTATTCCCTCCTTCGGAAAATTTCGTCCTCAAAATTTACAAAATATTACCTAAAAAGATTCGGGTATGTCTTTAACATAAGATCCTTAGGCTCCCATGTTGCTTCCTCCATATTATGGTTCCTCCATAGAACCTTTACCAGACGAGTCGTCTGATTTATCAATACTTGTTCTCTAGTATCAAGAATCTTGATAGGCTCTTCACAATAAGATAGATTTGGCTCAAGTTCTACTTCTTCATAAGTGAGTACATGTGTTCGGTCTGGCCTGTACTTTCTTAAAATTGAAACATGGAACACATTATGAACCTTGGAGAGACTTGGCGGCATTGCCAAACGGTATGCTATGGCTCCAATTCGGTCTATAATTTCAAAAGGTCTGATGTACCTGGGACTTAACTTTCCCTTCTTTCTGAATCGTATAATACCCTTCCATGGAGATACCTTTAAGAAAACGTGATCACCTTCTTGAAAATCCAAATCCTTCCTTCGGTTATCTGCATAGATCTTTTTCCTACTTCGAGCTATTTTGATATGGTTCTGGATATTCTTCACCTTCTCTGTTGTTTCTTCAACAAGTTCTGGGCCCACGAGATTTCTTTCACCAACATCATCCCAGCAAGTTGGTGTACGACATCTCCTCCCATACAATGCTTCATAGGGTGCCATTTGAATACTTGAATGGAAGCTATTGTTGTAGGAAAATTATACGAGAGGTAAATACTGATCCCACATGCCTTGAAAATAAAGTGAACAAGACCTCAACATGTCTTCTAATGTTTGAATAGTCCGTTCTGATTGTCCATCAGTTTGTGGGTGGTAGGAAGTGCTCAAATAAAGATCAGTATTTAGGGCCTTCTGAAGACTTTTATAGAATCTTGATGTAAAATGTGGATCATGATCAGAAAAAATCGATAGGGGTACTCCATGAAGTCTCACAACTTCATTAATATATAGTATTGCTAGACGTTCAAGTGGTAGATCTTCTCTTATAGAAAGAAAATGTACTGACTTGGTTAGACAATCAACAATGACCCATATTGCATCGTTCCTTCTAGGAGTCTTTGGTAGTCCCATGACAAATTCCATCGTGATATTATTCCATTTTTACTCAGGTATGGGAAGAGGTTGCAATACTTCTCCAGGATGTTGCCTTCCAGATTTCACTTATTGACAAACCATACATCTTGACACAAAATGAGAAATCTCTCTCTTCATGTTTTCCCACCAAAAATGTTCCTTCAAATCTCTATACATCTTAGTGCTACTAGGGTGTATAGAGAAATTGAAACTATGTGCATCATCCAAAAATTCCCTTTTTAGATCAGGTGTATCGGGAACACAAAGTCTCTTCCCAAATCTCAAAATTCCATCTTCATATACGAATTCACTCAATCTCCTATCATTCACAGCTTTAATCTTCTTTTGAAACTCCTCATCATCATCTTGAGAACTTTTTGTGCTTTCTAGTAGAGATGGTTTGGCAACCATTTGAAAAAGCATTGATGTTTCACATTCCATGGTTATTCCTATATCCATCTTTATTAGATCCATAAAAATAGGATCCCTTTCAATTCTCATCTTGTTCAAAACTCCATGATCCTTTCTTCTCAAAGAATCTTCCACCTTATTTTCCTTCCTCAGGTGGTAGTGTATCGTGCAATCACAATCCTTGAGTAGTTCAAGCCATCTCCTTTGCCTCATGTTGAGTTCTTTTAGTGAGAAAATATACTTCAAACTCTTTTGATCAGTATAAATCTCACATTTTTCACCATAGAGATAATGTCTCCATATATTCAAAGAAAGGATTACAGAAGCTAACTCAAGATCACGAGTAGGATAGTTTTTCTCATGAACTTTTAGCTGTCGTGATGCATAAGCAATAACCCTATCATTTTACATAAGGACACAACCAATTCCTTTCTTTGAAGCATCATTATAAATAACAAACCTGTCATTCCCCAATGGTAGAGTCAATATAGGAGCATTGACTAATCTTCTCTTTAGTTCTTCGAAACATTCTTCACAATCTTTTGTCCAAAAAAATTTAACCCCTTTTCGTGTGAGCTTCGTTAGTGGGTTATCCAGTCGGGCAAAATTCTACACGAAACGCCGATAATAACCTGCTAAGGCAATAAAACTGTGTACCTCAGTTATGTTTGTTGGCGTGGGCCAATATTGTATTTCCTTTTTCTTCGCAGGATCGACTAGGATTCCATCCTTCGAGACAATATGGCCAAGAAAAGAAACTGACTGAAACCAGAATTCGCACTTTCTAAACTTCCCATATAATTTATTTCTTCTACGAGTTCCCAGAATAACTCGCAAGTGACTCTCATGGTCTTCATAGATTTTTGATTATACGAGGATATCATCGATGAATATCACAACAAAGTTATCAAGATATTCCTTGAAAAATATATTCATTAAATCCATGAAATCAGATGGTGCATTCATCAGTCCAAAAGGCATCACTTTAAACTCGTAATGCCCATACCTGGTTTGAAAAGCTATCTTTGGAATATCTTCCTTCCTCGCACTCAATTGATGATATCCAGATTGAAGGTCAATCTTTGAAAAGTATTTATCTCCATGAATTTGGTCAAATAAATCATCAATCTGGGGTAGAGGATACTTATTCTTTACTTTAATGGCATTGATTTCTCTGTAATAAATGCATAGCCTCATGGATCCATATTTCTTCTTTACAAACAAGACTGGGGCTCCCCATGGAGAAACACTAGGTTGAATAAATCCTTTGTCACTCAACTCTTCTAGTTATTTCTTCAGCTCCAATAGCTCCACAATGGCCATTCTATATGGGGTCTTTGATATAGGTCTTGAACCAGGAATTAAGTCAATGGAAAACTCAATTTCCCGCTCTGGAGGATGTCCAGGTAAATCCTCTAAAAATACATCAATGTACTCTTTCACTATGTGCACATATTCAATTTGAATATTTCTTTCCTCTCCCATAGATATTGGTTTATCTTCCTCTCCAAGTATTGCATTCAATAGATCTACCAGGGGTGGTTCTAGATAAGAATTAGGTGGCAAAGTTTCTGCCCTAAATACAAGGGATTCTACACCATTTCCAAAAATTGTAACTTCGTTTTTCTTATAATAAATCCTTGCATCATAATTTGATATCCAATCCATACCAAGAATTATATCAAATTCAGTCATGGGTATGATGATAAGGCTAGCAACTAAAGCACGTTTTGGTGTTTGGAGGGGGACTAGTCGACATGCCTTTGTTGCAATGATACATCCCATGGGAGTTTTGACTGACAACTCCTTTCTTAAATCAAATTGTACATATCTAATTTTCTTGGAAAACTGAGAGGATATAAATGAATGTGATGATCCAGAATCAAATAAAGTATTGGCTAAGTTTGAGGAAACAATTAAAGCAACTGCCACCACATCATTAGGAACTTCGACCTCTGCAGTTGTAATCGCATAAGCTCTCCCTTGATCTCTTGGCCTTTTCTGAGTCAAGTTTCCTTGGCGTTTAGGACACTCATTTGCATAGTGTCCCATCTCTCTGCAATTATAGCATTGAACATCATTGAATTGTTTCTTCCCCTTTCATTCATCAAATCGATGACCCTTTTCTCCGCAATTATAGCAGACTCCCATGCCTTTCAAGAATTTCTTGAGATGATTCTTTCCATAGTTCTCGCATAATAGAAAACTATTTGTTCCCTTGCTCTTCTTCAGTGCTTCTCCTTTTCCTTTTTTTTTCAGAGTACTGCTTCTTATCTTGGTTTCCTTTGAAAAGATTTGATCTAGCAAATTCCCTCTCTATTTTGATGGCACTTGACACAATTCCATCATATGATGAAAATGTTTGAGAAGCTAGTGCCCTCCAAAGACTTGGCTTAAGTCCTTCAAAGAAATGATTAATCTTATCTACTGAGTCACGTACGTAATCTATGACAGACCTAGCCAACCTTATAAAAGTATCCTCATACTCTTCAACACTATCTTCTTCCCTTTGTTTCAAGATAAGTAATTTCCTCTTTATTTCAGTTCGTTTCTCATGAGGGAAATATTTCTCGAAGAATATTTCCTTAAAAGTCTTCCACTCCATATCTTCTATTTCTTCTTCCTCCATGGTGTTCTGAATCAGGGACCACCATTAGTCAGCATCACCCTTGAGACAATATACTACCAGCACCACCTTCTCATTTTCATTGCATCTTAATGCCATGAATATTTTTTCAAGTGACTTGATCCATTGCTCTGCTACCACTAGATTAGTAGTCCCACTGAAATATTGGGGATTCTGCTACATGAAACAATCCAACACAGGTGTGGAATGGTTATTCGTTACAACTTGAGTAAGTTGTCCCAATATAGTCATGATCTGATCTGCTCCAACATTGAATATGTTGACTTGATCGGTAGGGAGATCCCTACCTTGCCCACGGGTATTGATTCCCCTTATTCCATTAGATTCCATTTCTAAATAATGTGATAAACTAGATTAGTTTACGAATCTTAAATATAAAAGCACTCAACATATATTGAAAGTCTATACATAGCTAATCTTATAAACATGGTTCCTCTAAGGAAAAATTTACATTAACTCCTTCATAAAGGATTGTAAAGAAAACATGAATTATCCTAATCATATCCCCCATGAGTGTCATAACCAAGAGTGAAGCAAGTCCCGTTTTCATGTACTAGATCCTGTTCGAGTCTAGCCCAAAGCAGTGTTTTCGGGTTTTACCCCTAGATACATTTGTGTCAGAGCTGCCTCTACCTGCTCATATCCAGACAGGGATGTATTGCTTGAAAGATCCACATAATCTATTCCTTACAAAAATACCAGGACGTTCTTGTAAGTTTATCCTCAAATTATACCTTAGGGATTTCTTCCCTACTATATATTTCCTACTCTAGTTTCCAAGTTTCCTAGTAAACTTCCTCTAATACCAACTATAACACCCCGACCTCTCTAGACAGAAGCCAGTGCATTACTTGTGATATTGGCATGGTTAGAAGGAATGAAAATACCGAAGGAACAATCAGTTTAGTAGTCTTTAAGAAACTAGATACCTAGATGTAACTCCAATTACATTGGGAAAGTTTAAAAAATACAATACAAAACAAAAACTAAAAACTGCGTCCACAGGAACTCAATAAAAGGCCTTCTCTTCATCACCTATAGAAGGTATACAATGAAAGGGGTGAGCTCAAATGCTCAATAAAGGTTACAAATAGCATAATCATGAGTATAATAATAAGTTAATCATAATCAATATGACATAATCAAAATGTCATAGTGAATAAATGAACAACTAATTCCATTAATAAACTGAGAATGAAACTGCATCCATAGATTTTTTCATAGTGAAAACCTCATAGATAATAATAATAACTGCCAATGAATAAAGAGAATTCTTATTAAGTGGACATCATGTATCTGGCACATGAAACAATAATACTGTAAAAATGGTTTACTACTGTGGGTAGAAACCCGTCTAATTTTTTGGAAACAAACTCGAAGGGTCTGTCGCCAAACTGTTTTGTCTCATGAGACCTACCGATGCATCAAGGGGATGTAGTGGGCCCCACCCACCTCTACATCCAAATAATTCTTTATAAAATTATTCAATACAAGATAAATATGCCTTTTCAATATTCGTATAGAGTATAGAATACGGATTCATCAATAACATCCCAAATATACACCGTATGTGAAATGGTATACGGTTTAGACAATAAACATATCCATGACATGAGATTATGGATATTTAATATAAATATAATTTTAAATGGAAAGTGATCTCAAATAGTCTGTAAGTACACCTCATAAGTATTATTTGGTGCACAATACAAAGTTAGTCACAACAAAGGGGATATTCTTGAACAAAAATGAGAGAGAGGATCTCATACCTTATGCTTGAATGTGTTCTTATCTTGTTTTTAAAGACCTGAATAAACAAATTAGGATTATTAATTCATAATTCCAAAACCTATTTTATATTTAATTGATATGGTACAACCTTATTTAGTTCATTACTGGCCTTTTTGATGGATTTAAGAGATTCAATTTTATTGTTTTAGAAGCATTTTCTTACTTGGTTTCCTGCTTTGTTTACTTGTATTCATGGATGGAAGTTGGTTTGAAATATGGTTAAACATCCAGAATTATTAATATAAATTATTATTGAAATTAAAGAGACATAAATTATCTTATAATTATTCTGGTTATATACCATGATGATGACCCATTCGATGAGTTAAAGATAAACGCTTGAATTTGGCTTGGCAGTTTTGTGCTAAATAAACTTGTTTTGTATTTTTATTCCATATTATGAACGTTTAAAGATTACAGAAAATTAATCAAGATAAAAAACATTTATTATGACCTGGTTCAACCATATATTTGGTTTCATGACCATACTTGAAATAATTAATGGAAATTGAAATTACATCATCCATGATGTCGGTAATTCAACACATCACGGACAATGTTTTTATTCCTTAAATAAGTGGGATAGGAGAAGAATAATGATGAATAATTTTCCATAAACATTAGAACATCCATAAAATACAAGATTCTGGAGCATAAATGCCTCTTGGTTAAGATTAGGTGAGGAAATAAGAAGAAAAGAAAGGAATCTTAAAATGAATGAAAACTTGAAAATTTTCTCATGAAAATTCGGCAGCCTAACGACGTCTCTTAAAATTTCATAAAAATAGTTTGATGATAGGAATGGAATATCTCATCATTAATACATAATATGGATAATAAGGGGGGATATTTAATGAAATATCCCAACACAAGACAAAGGGAAAGGAAGAGAATAACATAAAATGAAATAAAATAATGAAAATAAAAGAGGTTGTTTACCTCTTGATCTCTTCTCCTTGAGATCCTTCTTAAGGGATTTGGTTTTGGTCTTTTGGTGAGACCAGAAGCTCTAGGAAGTGGGGAAGAGACTTGGGAGGATTATTGGGCAGAACTTTGAGGATCTTCAAGGCTTAGATAAGTGAAGATAAGAGGTGGTGGGGTGGGGGGGTTTATAGTGGAGGAGAGGGGTATAATTTGAATATTAAATTCATTATTTTATTATTTCTCTCAAGACAACCAAATAGTGTTGTTTCATGTGAGCCCTAATAGTAATAATGGCATGTGATTTCTAACCAAGTGGCCTTGAATCACTTATGATGCCATAAATAGTGTATTTTACTGATAAATTGAATATACGGTATTTTACCGTATTTCACTATTCATCAAAAATTCAAGAATTTCAGAAAAATCCCAAAAATTCACCCCTACCATTTTTCGACGTGTATAATTCAAAAGTAAAATCCATTTTTCAAAAATAATTTTCTAAATATTATTAATTTAATTTTTAAATAAGGTCATAGTTAATTCGAAAAATAACAATCTTGAAGTGCAGTTAGTTTTATTTGACATTGAAAAATTAATTAAGATCCCATTATCATATTTCCTTAAGAAAATAAAATAATATTATTATTTACTATTCATAAGGGTCATATTACTATTCATAAGGGTATGTTACCATTCACCAAAAATCAAGTTTGTTCTATTAGACTCCAAATGACTTACTGATCACAACTCTAGATGACCATTTTTCGAAATTCAAAACATAGTAGTGAGAAATTTATATTTAATGGATAGGTTTTGACTATATCATAAATAACCTAGTTTTGTTTCAAAGAAACACAGTGATGAATATAATGTCACTCAGTGAAGAATTGAGAAACATAACATAAAATGTTTGGGGTACTATAGTCCTAAGCTACCTCTTATGGGTTCACAATTCCTTAAGAAACGTTGCATAATTAGGTATTTGTTTTATGGAATCTAAGAGGGGAATTTTGACTTCAACATGTCTAAACATGTCGAGCATTTTAGGATTGGGTTTGAAGGACTTCATTGGATTAGAAATGGCTTGAGGAAAAGGAATTAGATTCCTAAGTGGAACGGAAGGACGTGAGGGAATGGCTTTAGGTTCCTTTTCAAGTTTCTTTTTCTATTCATTTTCTTGGTCAACATTCAAATAGGGGTTGGATGACTTATCTTGAGGCATAGAAATTTTCTTTCCTAATCTAAGTGCAATTACACTTACATTACCCTTGGGGTTGGGTAATGGTTGATCTAGGAGTTATGAAGAATTGGATAGTTGCTAATGACTAAGGTGGGATTCAATTTGACCGATTTGTGTTTCAATTTTATTAAGGTTGGAACAAGTGAAAGAGACAAGATCTTTTACTACACTTTCCCATGGTTTCTTGGGAGAATAGGCTTGTCTTGGATTGGGATTGGCTTAATTTTGGTTCTTGGGAAAGAAGTTGTATTGGTTTCGGAATTGGGAAGGCTCACTAGGATAGTGGAAGCCTGTAGGAGAAGGAGGAGGATTTCTCCTTTGTTGTTGAGGAACAAAAGGATAAGGTTGTTGGAAGTTACCAACACCTTGACCATATTGAAATTGGTTTGATATTTGAGGAGGTAATTGAGGGGGATAGGAGTCAGGATTACCATACCTTAAGCCTTGGTTATAGGAAGAAGAGAAGGGCTCAGAGTGAGGTTGGTTGAAGTTTCTAACAAACTGAACTAATAGTTGAGGGTTGGTGTTCTACTGAGCATAGGCTACATTGAGATCCATTGGTCCAGATGAATCATATGGTTCTTCTTGATGTTTTGGATAGGTGTCTATTGGATGAGCTAGTGAGTTGAAGATTCCACAGATTTTAACAGGTCCAGGAAACATTGATTATGGAGAAGATGAGGTTGGGGATTTGGAAGCCACAACTAGTTGTCGCACAAGACCTATAAGTTCACTCATCCACTCATTCATCTTGTTCAGCTCTATGGATTTATTCTCTTGTACATGTTTTACTTGAGAATGTTCTCGAGTATGGAATTGTTGTGTGGTTTCAACCATGTTTCCTATGAGACCCCTTACAGCTGTAGGATTTTTATCAAGAAGAGCACCGCCACTTTCAGCATCAATGAGGGTTCTCTCCAAAGACAATAACCTCTCATAGAAGTATTTTATCAAGAGTTACTCATGGATTTGGTGGTCTGTTCAGGTTGCAACAAGATTTTTTAACCTCTCCCAGTAATCATGGGGTGATTCATTTGGGAATTGACAAATACCACTTATTTCCTTTTGGATCGAAGCAGTACGAGAAGTGGGAAAGAATTTCTATAAAAAGATTTGCTTCATGTCATTCCATGTGGTTATAGAACTTGGAGGGAGATAGTAAATCCATGACTCGGCAAAGTCAGATAGGGATAAAGGGAATGCTCAAAGTTTGATTTGTTCCTCAGAAACACCTTAACGCTTCATGGTAGAGCACACCACTTGAAACTCTTTATGGCGGAGATATGGATCCTCACTCGCTAGCCCATGGAAATGAGGGAGAATATGAATCAAACCTGATTTGAGTTAAAATTATGACTCTAGGTTTTTATATTGAATACTAAGAGGTTGGTAATTCATATCAGGGGTAGAAAGTTCTTTAAGTGTTTTTCCCTAGGATTGGGCATATATAATTCAATTAGTTGGACAAGGACATGTTCTTGAATGAGATGGTTTTTTTTTATGTTCCTCCTAAGTTGGAAAAGTTTTCACTCAATTTCAGGGTCAAAAAATATAAGGAATTGTTTGGGAGGCTATGGGGCATTCAGATATATTTTGGAAGAAAGTGGAAGACAGGTTTTTCTCTTTTTCGTTTATGATTTTTATGAGAAGGCTGGTTTTCTTTGTGTTTTTTTTTCAAAAATTTTTAAATTTTGTGTTTTTTGTGTGTTTTCTTTACAATAGCCAAAAACTAATGACTAATTAATTGCACCATCCCCAGAAACAGTTCCATTTGAAAGTGCGACTGATTGTCACCTATTGACCGTTCAAAGTTCCGATGCTCTGCTAATGTATATAGCAGTACTCAGGTCGAATCATCGGCGATGATACTTTTTAATAGTCGAATGTTTTAGTTGACTGTATTTTGATTGGGGGGTTTGTTTTCAGAGCTCAATTGAAATGATTTATTGATTAATATTGATTTAAAAAATTTATAAATATTGGGATGATTTCATCATTAGGTAGTTAATCTTGTGATATCCTTGAGCTTTGCTTTATATTGCATTAAATTAACACTCATGTCACAAGTTGATGCTGATTGGAATTCCTAAGTGTTAAGGATTTAATCCAAGCCTTAACATAACTAGGATTCTAATATCAATTAGTACTTGATTTTGGTAGTGTATTTATGTTTCCAATAATCCATGTAATCCATAGGTTAAACAAAACAATTCATTAATCCATGACATGTTAAGTCCAACATACACAATGTTAATTTAAAGAATATTCATCGAGAAAAAGCTCTCAATCACTTAACATACCTAAATTATAACTCACCCCAATGAGAGATTTACTCATCCATTTAAATGATTAGTAATCTGGTTATAATTATTATGATGATAAATTAAGAAGATAAGAAAAATAAAGGGATAAGAAAAAAGTGGTGCGTCAAACATACACACAAACAATGAAGGGAATTAAATACTAGCTTTAGATTGAATGAGAAAGAAAAAAATGGAAGGGGTTTTAACTTGATTTAAACTATTTTAATAACATTAATATTAAACTATATAAGTTTCATGATAATAAGAGATATTTTAGAAGAAACTTGCATTAAAATAGAATAACAAAAAACAAAGACTTATAAGATTACAACGAACAAGAAGACAAAAGTAAATGAAAAAAAGAGAGGAGTAAGGGTCTATCAAGTGAAAAATTGAGTATGGAAGGTCCCCAAAATCCTTTTTCAAGTCTTTTTTCATTACAATTGATGCTCCTCTCTTCTGAAATATCAACACTTTTGAAAGGAGAGGAGGGGATGTATTTATAGCCCAAGGTGGTGGACTGTTTTCATTCCAAAACTAACCCTCCACTTGGCTCGATGATTTGTACATCCAGACATATTAATATAGAAATATATCCTTCTTCAAAGTTGTAGAAAATAAAGTTTAATTACTACTCTCAAAATTTGGAGGTATTTGTACCTATGGATCCAAAGTTATGGTGGTTTTCAAAAACAATGTTAAACTGTCCATTTCTATCCATGCTTTTTAGATTGGAAAAATGTGAATGGATTTTTGAATAGGAAGATGCCTTCAAATCTAAATGTTTTCATCAAAAATGTCGGAATAATATATCTTCTATTTCACATAGAAAATATCCTCTTAATTTGATGACTAGATCAGGATACATGTCATTAATACTGTACTGATTTTAATTCCTGACCAGAATGGTGGGCTGAGTTTAAATGAATCAGTTGGGCCCCTTGTATTTAGATTTGGGCCTTGAAATTTTTATCCAAGACTCCTTAAATTGTCCCCATAACTTTTTAGGATAATGAATTAATTTTCACTTCTGTATTGAGATCATTAATTAAATCTTTATGGATGGTCCGGTTTCTTCACAGATTATGTGGGCCTTCTTGTGTGATTCATATGACCCTTAAAATGGCATAATTGGCCCAAGATTCCTTCTAATGAAATGTTTTATACTGAAATTGGAATCCTAAAAAACAAGAATCACACAATTTGGATCAGCATGATTATAGTTATAAATAAAATACTAAACTGAATCAATTGGACAACTTCTAAAAATGCTCAAAAATTATATTTAGTATTAAAATATTAATATTTCACACAAATTATACACATTTCATATAAAATAAGTAAAGAGAGTATATAATAAGTCATGAAAGTATCAATAACATAAACAATGCACAAAATACAACACATATCAATCCTCTTCTAATGGGCATCTCAGATGTGTATCCCCACACCATCAATCGAACTACATGGGTTTTGATCCATGTCTTTTAAGATGGGTACATAGGATTTCTCTATGAGGTTAGATCCCAATCAATGGTAAACCATGGTTCCTCCCTCCTTCAGTACATACCACTTCATGGTGTGACATATTACCTTTATGGGAAATACCACCTCGAGTCTGATCTCATTTGGTATTCTGACCCATCCATCTGTTAAACCTTCCATGTATTCCCTCTTTGGGATTTACCTCTCTGATCCGCCTCCACCAAGAATTTTGATCGGTTCTTCTTTGTCTCCGCAAGGCATTAAACTCAAGACCAATAACACTTATACCTCATTTTTAACATGGGATGCCTGAGAAAAAACATGGAATATATACCTTTAGAATTAGTTACCTCATGATCGACTTGGTATATCTTTGGTTTTGCACCCGAGATGCCTCTATGAGATACCCTCTTGTGGGGAAGAATACAGGTGACCAATGTTCCAATGTATAGACATGCCAGTGATAGCCAACATAACTACTCTCCTATCCAATTATTTCTCCCTAATCTATACCACTTGAGATTTCTAGACACGAGTATCATAATTAACCAGCATCCACAAAGTGATGGAATCGGGAATGAGTTTCATGAACTCACCTTAATCTATGAGGGAGACCCTGACTAGGTGGAGAATTTTGATGAGGAATCCATGGAAAGAGGAACCTACATCCCATAATCATATTTCAATCAATTAATAGATATCTTTAATAAATTGATGAATTCTTCCCACATTTGGAAAGCGGGAATGCGGGGTACAATGCAACATCATTTAATAATAACACGCAAAGCGGTAGGCCCTGGTGAAAGCATCAAAAGACAATAAGCATATCATTTGAAAACCATACCCTTCATATCAATGATAATAATCTTGATTCTATATACAATGATTTTAATTTCATAAAATTTCTATCATATGGGAAACAAAAAACATGATCCATGATAGCATAGTATTGGCATAAGACATATAATTGTGGAATACACATAAGTATAGAAAATATTATGTCAAGTATAACAACCTATATTTTATAACATGTTAGGCTTGGGCTAACCACCCATGTACCTACATTGGTCTTAGGTTACCCACCCACATACCTACTTTTTTGGGGGCTAGACCTCTTGGGTGGGACACACCACCATCCCCAATGGTATCAGTTTCCTCATAATGGAATGGGTTCACTCCCAAAACCATCATGTTAGTCAAGGTTCACTATAAAGACCATCATATTGGAAAAATTATCTTAATGAGCTGGGTTCACTCCCTAATCCAATCATATATATCATATGAGATATAAATCTTTTCCCAATGCATTGGAAGGAGATATAAGTCATTATCATATTTGGTTATAACGTAACCACCGTCCTTTTTTATAATGTAACCATCGTCTCATAATGAAAATAATTCATATAAAATCATCATATCAGAACCAAGGAAATAAAATGGGTTTCATAAACATTTCATGACATCATAACCCATGGAAAATAAGCAAGTTTCATAATCATTCCACCATTTAATCATAACATATCCCAAGGAAAAAAGAAGTGGGTTTCATAATAATTCTATCAAGGTATAACCCATGGTAATGAAATGGGTTACAAAAAAATCATGTCATCGTAAACATAAAACATTTATTGTAATAATAAGAATGGTTTCCTTGGTTTATATCCCCATAAAATCATAAGTCACACCAAAGTATATCATGTCATATAAAGATGGATTTTTAATGATCACATGGAATATTTCATAAGTAAAATAATCTTTCTTTTAAAAAAAATTAAAACATAATAAATTTAAAAAAAATATTTGAAAATATAATTGGACACATAAAAAGGAAGATTCAAGTAAAATAATTTCAAGGAATATGGGAAGTTTCATTTATTAGATAAATGTTAAAACAAATATTCCATTCACATTTTCGATAAAATAAAAACATGAATTTTTTGGAAATTTACCTGAATATTCCTTTAAAAAAAATTATAAATATTAAAACATGGATAGAAATGTCTTTTAAAAATAATATTACAATAATAAAAACATTGTAAATTTTTTTATAAAACATGGCATTGGAATAAAAAAAATTAGATCAAAGAGATAAATAATGTCAAATTTTCATAAAAAATCGTATTCATTTTAAGTACCAATGTGTGGGAAAATGGTATAATTACTTGAAGATATCATGAGTAAATATAGGATAATTAATTTCTAGAGATTTTATAAGGGTATATCATAATATTTCATCATTTTAGGCTTATTAATAAACATTCTTGATAAATGATAAGATTGTTACATAAAATAGTTATCAGTTTGGTAGCATTGAACCATAAGCCCCATTAATGAATAACATAAAATGAAACATAAAATATCATGAGGATGAAAAATTTCATGATATTACTTGTAAAAGGTCCTTTATATACGCATCATGAATGAATACATGTTTATAACATAACATACATCTCTAAAAGGGTAAATTGAAACAAAAATCCCTTACTGCTTGAGTAACTTTTGGATTGAAATCCTCATGAAATAATAAAATCAATAGAAACATTTAACTTCAATACATTATTTATATTGATGATATATTATTACATAAGGCTGTATATATACCAATCAAAAGAAATTAGTGGAGAATATGGCATAAGTCTCTCGAAAATAAAACTAAGACAAAAAATCACCTTATCGAAAATCTCGACTTTCTTTTCACACATTTGAACCTCGTGTCTAATAGATATTAGTTTATTATAATTTTATAAAAGAATCATATATAAATATATCATACCATATATTCTTTAATTAAGTTATTTTATTACCCATTTATTAACAATTCAATGTTAAAGTCGTGTTTCGGGTAATAAATGCTTTATTTTTCATATATGATTTGATTTGTTTTTTTTCATCCCTCTTCCATTGATCATGGTTACATCACAACCATAATAGTAGTCAATAAATAATTATCATATTTATACATTAATATAATTTTCATTCCAACCATGAAATATGGTTTTGAGAAATGAAATACATTATGATCATGGTTATGGTGGGTCATACGTATGCATGAGTAACGTTTCCATTTTTCAATGGTTATTACAGAAAAGAGGTAAGTAATATCTTATATTTAAAAAATTATAATAATATCATATAATAAATATTATTTATCAGAATATATATAAACAAATCATATATGTGTTGTAGTCATGAAAAGAGTGTCACATCATTTTGTGAAGGCGGTAGTCCACACATACACAAGCGGCCTTATCATCATTCCACAAGTGAAAAGGTAAGAAAGAAAATGTTATATATCATATTTTATGAATGATAAATATTTCATGAATATCAAAATTATATTTGTAATATCCTTATTTTTAAAATGATAATTAAATCCATCTTTTTGATAACTTATAAATGTCATATGTGAAACAAATGATTTTTCAATGAACAATAACATAAAACGTGTGAAAGGTCATTCATAATAGTAAAATCCAAATTAATACTTTGGAATATTCAATAAAATATATTCAATGTATGACCCAAATTTAGTGAGATATTATGATTCTTGTAAAGGCTCAATGAATACAAAATAGAAATATTAAATATATTATATTAAGTTCATTAAATTTATTCAAAATAATTGAATAAATATAAAATGGTGTGTTATATGAGAAATAAGAGACCACCATTGGGTCTGAAAAGAGGTGTTTGATCTAAGTGTGGTATAACATTTGTGAGCATCCAACGTTTGGATGCCTCTATTAAGAATTTTTTTATTTAATATTTAATTTTTAATTTTTTCTGATTTTTAATTAATAAGAAATTAATATAACCTAAATGGTTCTTTTTATGAGAAATATGAGACCAATGTTAGGTCTGGAACCTGGTATTTACCCTAGGTAGGGAAACAATTATACAAAACAAGCATATTTTTCGGGTCACCAATTAAATTATTTTTTATTTAATTTAAATAATAAATTATTTTAAATAATTAAATAAATGGTAATGTTCATTATATCCCCAAATTGTTCATTCCATAATTTATTTCAACCAAGTGATATGGAAAGCTTTAATAAGAACCTATTTGGATTATTAAAAATTAGAAATGTATTAAGAAGGGGATATTAAACACTCCACAATCATTTGTTTCGTGATTAATGGATTAAAAAAAGTGGCTTAATTCTTCCATTGTGGTAAAAACTAAAAGGATTTTTCAGGGATATATAAACTAAGAAGTCCTTAGATATCTACCAATGATTGGAGACACCTCCTCCCATGTGGTGAAGAAGTCTGACCTTGACCGGTGCGCGGTAGTGGTGGTCTTCTTCCTCCCTCAAGCATTGCACCATGCTTGTGTAAGTTCATCCTTTTTTTATTTTATTTTTAATAAAAATAATTATTATAATTATTATTACTATTATTAACCTCCCTTTTTTATTAGTAATTCAAAAACTCTATAAAATAAAAATAAAACATTAGAATACAAATTCAAAATAATCAAACCAATAATTATTTATGATTTGTGCATGTGATAATTTAAATTTTAATAACTAATCATCGCAAAAAAAATGTAAATGATATTTTAAAAACCATAATTAATTAGTGCATGTGATGATTTTTTAATTTTATAAATATCATCGCATGGATAATTTAAATGATAAAGTTAAAATTATAATTTATCAATACATGTGATTATTTTTAATTTTCATAAATTATCATCACATGAATAATTTAAATGATACAGTTAAAAATTATAATCTATCAGCACATGTGAGAATTTTAATTTTCATAAATTATCATCACATGTATAATTAAAATGATAAAGTTAAAATTATAATTTATCAGCAGATTTCATTATTTTATGAATGATTTAAATGATAAAGTCAATATTATAATATATTAGTGCATGTGATGATTTTTAATTCTCATAAATTATCATTACATGGATAATTTAAATGATAAAGTGAAAAATTATAATTTATCATCACATGTGAAAATTTTAAATTATAGTTTAATAATTATTTTTGAAAGATAAAATAGCATCACATATGATATTCCTTTTTTATATGAATTCCAATGTTATCCAGGAGAGAGAAATATATCATCACATAAACTATTTTATTTTCTTTCTGAATTAAAATAGTTTTTTTGGTTCTAGGAGTCCCTTGATAAACCTTGATCATCAACGTACTGACAAATCGAGACTGTAACGTGTCACTTTTGACAATAACAAAACCATAAAGGGTTTTTTCCAACTTTTGAGGTAGGAAGTTTCCTTATCCTTTTGGGATCTTGTTTACACATGTTTCTATATTTAATTTATGTGTTGACTTGCTTGAAATCATGCTTGACTGTGATTTCATGTAGGTGTATGTGTATCTCGTAGTATAGTACATTTTGTTTCCTTGAGATTTATGTGATACCTTAATTCCATGATGATTTTTTGATGTATATGATGATATTCAATTTCTTGTGATGTGTGCTAAGGTTTTTTTCCATCTATGACATGTTGTGTTTTCCATGGGAGGATTTGTATGTATATACTTGATAGGTGGGTATCATGGTATAATTGCTCATTGTGGGGTGTTTGCATGATGTTTTATGAAGACAACAGCACAACATGATAACCCTGTAACCTAGAATTTATTTGATGCCTTTTTGATTCCAAGTATATGACCAACACTATATGCCTTGTGTATTCCAAGTGTTACCCGATGCCTTATGGATTTTGGGTAGGTTATAGATACTCGATACCTTTTGGATTTCTAGTATTACCCGATGCCTTGTGGATTCTAGGTAGGTTGTTTTTTACTCGATACCTTGTGGATTTCGAGTGACTCACCAATAGAATTGTGTTTGGTTATGGATAAACATTGAAATACAGTATATTTTTGGCATGGATCCGAAGAAGGTACAACCAAGTGTTTGTGGAAGCTTTGTTAGCACACAACCGCTCGGTTTTTGTATTACGTGTTACTATTTTTGTCAAGAATTTAATTAATATGGAATACAATTGTATACTTGAACACATCAAGTTGAGGACACATTGGTGGTGTCCAACAGAGTCTTGTACTCACACCCTACTTGGGAATTTAGATTAGCTTGTAGAGATCATGAGGGATCCATAGAAGGATAAGGGGTCTATGGTGGATGGCTGACCAGTGAAGCATAGATCTATAGAAGACTAAGAAAGACACTGGGGTACCCATCATATGTGTATTTATTCAGTTGTCCTATTTTTTTACACTCTGGAAAGGCTTACCACTTTGGGAGCTACTTGATATGTATGTCATTATTTAGTTTTCCACGTTTTTACCATGATTATTTATTAAATGTTTTGTTATTTTTCACTATTATCCTGCTTGATGATAGGAAACATAGCATATAGTCTCCCCACTTTCGAATTTAGACCCTTGCTTCTAGTCGCAACCTCTTGTGTATACGGGGCACACATGAAGTCATGTAGCATTTGAATCAGACTCAGTGGTTTAGTTAGGGATGTTACAAAATGGTGCCAAAGGTATCAAGACCCACTAACATGTTTATTCTCTTATATTGGATTGGGACATGTTAGATAGGAGATAGGAAACTGGGACTTGGGTAGGAAAACTATGACAGTACTTGGCCAACACTGAATAGTAAACCTCCAAGTTGCAATAAAGTGGGGAATTTTTGTTTTATTGTTACTATTGATTCACCTTGGGTGAAAAAAAATAATGTTATATGTGATTTATGAGATTTCATATATGTTCATGCATCATGAATAGGCATGTACCTTCACATGCCATGTATATATCAGTTATTGTGTAGCATAGTAGTTTATTACTTAAATGTCTTGATTTGTGCTATCTGTTCGGGATATATTATTTATATGATATATATGTGTTTCCATGTTGTGTGATATATCATTATTGTCATTAATTAGTTGAATAGATCTTTTTTTTGTGTTAGTATATAAATGAGGATTGTGACTAATATACTGGGAAATAAATAAGGTTTAGTGATAAGAGGGGTATACCTTGTGTTAAGGGTAGACTCCTAGGAAAAACCTTCTTTTCTTTCATAAACCATTTTAGAGAAACCATGTGTGATCCCATAGACTAGTTAGAATCTATTTATGTTCTTGATGTTCCTTGTTTTACCAAAAATTCCACCTCATTGATGTCTGATGGGACGACTAGAAGTTGAATCCCATGATTCCCCCAGGTCACCCACAGTGGTACCAGGGGATATTTCCCATAATGCTCTTGTACTAAAATAGGAAATTTCAGATACATAGTATGTTTATCTAGGAATTTCTCAAATTTTTCCTATCCAGGGAAGACCCAAATAGAGGACCATGACTGACCATGCTTGATATTTCCAACTCTAGCATCCTCCTGTATTATAGGGTACTAGTGGACCATAGGATGAAAATGATTGGATATACCATATTGAGAGAATCTTTAATCTAGTCTATACTTTTAAATAAGGTCATGTGATCCTAGAGACCTTCATATTTCAAGGACCCGCCAAGATATGGTGGACCAATATGATCCAATCTAGAAGGCGAGAGGGTCTTACATGGGAAACCTTCATGGAGGTTTTTCTCAAGCAGTATTTTCTAGAAACTATGAAGCTGGACCGTGCCCAGGATTTCATGGAATTATAATAGGGTTCCATGATTGTCTCTGTATATTCTACTTGATTTAATAAGTTTCATTATTTTTCTCCTTTGTTAGCTAGTAACAAGGTGGAGAAAGCACTGAATTTATAGGTATTCATTCAAATGGATCTTAGATATCAGGTTAGGGGATTCTACCTGATGACATATACATTGGTATTTTGCAAGGCCCCAACCATGGATAAGATAATAAAGAAGGACCAGGTATTAGGCATACTTATAGCTGATGGGGGGTCTAGGGACGAAGTTTCCTATAACTACTATGGGAGTTCCTTATAGCAATAATATGATTAAGACCAAAGATGTGAAGTAGAGTACCAATATGTCGGGGGAGTAGAGTGTAGCCTCATCACCCACTTTAGAGGGAGTTTCAAAAAAAATTAACTATAGAAAGGCAAGGCACATTAATATTTTATGTAATGCACCTCAAAGCATGTGTATGCAGTTCAGGAAGAAGGGTCATCTTCAACATTTTTACTCCATGATATATAATTCAACCTCTCACAGAGGTAGGGGTCAGAAAAAAGGATTTGGTTGGGGTTCTAAACAGCGGACTAGGGCTAGTCATGAACCCCTGGTACATGGAAGATAAGCTAAGGTGGGTCGTATGTACATTTTGGACCTAACTCAAGTAGATTCGGGAGATGGACCAACCATTTTTCATGGTACATCTCTAATCACATCTACCATTTCTACTACCTTATTCGATACTGGTGCTTCCCATTATTTCATATCTACACAATTAGTCACTGAATTGGACTTACTAGTCATGTTATAATTTGATTTGGTCAACCTTGATACACCATTGGGTATAAAATCCAATCGTCTTCACTGATTCCAAGAATATTCCACTAGTTGTTGCTGGCTATGGAGATTTATGGGAATTCATGATTCTGGAGATTATGACTTTTGATGTGATTCTCAGAATGGACTGTATTACAAGTTTCCAAGATCACATTTATTTCTATCATAAATGGTAATATTTTACATCACCCAAGGGATTGAAGTTCTTGATGACTAGAGAGTGGGAACTAGGATCATGTAGAGTTGGAAAAAACATAGTCTAGATCAAAAAAATCACAGCACAAATGGGAGGATTGACCTTTTTAGAAGCATAAGTAGAAACCCCCTCATCATTTTTTCCAACTACAGATCTCTATTAAGCTGTATTTCTAGATGAATTAATAGGACTCCTTCATGAAATGGGTGTTGAATTTGAGTTAGAGATCCTACCAGGTGCACAACCCATTTCAATACCTTCGTATTATATGTCTCTAACTGTGCTAAAGAAGCTCAAGGTAAAACTATATGACTTAGAGAGGAAGATTTTTATCAGACCTAGTACTTCACTATGGGGTGAACCTATTCTATTATCAAAAAAGGGTGATGTGGGTCTTTGACTATACATTGATTATTGGAAGATAAATTAGGTGACTATGAAGAACTAATATCCCTTACATAAAATTGATGATATTTTCAACCTACCACAGGGAGCCCAATGTTTCTCCAAGATTGATCTTCACTTGGGATACCTCAAATTGTGACTCGGGGAAGAGGAATTTCCCAATACAGTGTTTTAGAGGATATATGGACTCTATGAATACATGGTAATATTGTTAAGGCTAACAAATGAATCTGTGGTGTTCATGGACCTCATGAACAACATCATTTACCCATTCTTGGACTATTCTGCCATAGTTTTCATTGATGATATCCTCATCTAATTGCCAACATCAGGGCAACATGATAGACACGTAGAGAAAGTATTGAGTATGCTTTGATCACACAAGCTTTAAGAAAAGATATCGAAATGATATTTCTGAATTAAATAGGTTAAGTTATTAGAACATGTTGTGTATGAGCCTGGTATATCAGTAAACCCAGATAATTTCAAAGTAGTAATGTCATGGACACGTCCCTAAAATGTATTTTAGATAAGGATATTCCTCGGATTGTAAGGATATTAAAGAAGGTTTATCCAGAACTTCTTATAAATATCCAAACCCATGATATCACTGAAAAAGAAGGGAGAGAAGTTCCAATGGTCATATCAGTTTGAAGAAGCTTTCCTTGAGATAAAGAGAATTTTGACAATAGCACCATTACTAGCTCTCCTTGATCCTTAGATTGGTTATACAGTGTAATGTGATGCATCAGGCTTGTTATAAGGGTGGTGTTGATTCAAATTGATAAGTTAGTTGCATATGGGTCTTATTAGCTATGATCCCATGAGAATAACTACACTACACATGGCTTGGAGATGGCAGTGATGGTTCACGCTCTAAAGTGTTGGATACACCATCTTTTTGGTGAGAGTGTTATTTTTTACACAAACCAAAATGGCCTTTACTATATATTTACAAAGAGGTTCCTGAATTTGAGATAGAGGAACTGGGATGATTATCTACCAACATTCAACTTTGATATGGAATATGCAGCTAGAATGGAAAATTTTGTAGTATATTCCCTTATTAGAAAGACTCATGACAAGAAGTAAGATGGCGAGAGATCCATAAAGGATCTATGGCATTTGATGGAGGATGGATGACTTAGAGGACCAAGGTTCTATGACTTTTTATCCCTTGATAGTCACATCCTCTCTTGTGGATGGGGTAAAACATGAACACGAGTTATACTTAGAGTGTGTCATAATGAGGGAAAAGGTATCTTTTGATAACTCAATGCCTCAATTGTCAGTGGATGAAGATGACATGATATTAGTACATTAGATATTAGTAGTCCATGAATTCATTAGAGAGGAGAAGATGAGGGATTACTATAACTCTAGATGTCCAATACATACTGGTGTGACCAATATGTATCATGATTTCAGGTGACAGTTTTGGTTGTCAGGAATTTTGAGAGATATTGCTAGTTTTGTCTCTCAATGCCTCATGTTTCATAGTTTGAAGGATGAGCACCAGCATCTTGGTGGGTTGTTACAACTATTCATAATCCCTATGTAGAAGTGGTAATACATCACGATGAAATTTTTAATGGGGTTACCTAGGATCCTAAGGAGTCATGATGCAATTTGGGTGATTATCTATTGGTTAACAATGTATGTTCTCATCTTACCAATAAAAGAGACCCACTCAGTGGAGGAGCTAGGAAAGATTTATATTTGAGAGATCTTACACCTTTATAGAGTCCCTTTGAGCACTGTTACAGATAGAGATGTATGTTTTAGATTGCAATTTTGTTAGGGCTTTCATAAATCCTTAGGGACATATGTGAGATTGAGCATGGTGTACCATCCTTATACTGATGGAAAGTTTGAGCAGCCGATATGAATATTGGGGTATATGCTTCGATATTTCATGGTAGACCTTGGAGGAGCGTGCGATGATCACTTTTCCTTGATTGAATTTTCATACAATAATAGTTATCAGGGTTCGATTCAGATGGAAACTTAGGAGGCTCTATATGGGAGGTCGTTTCATTCACCATTTTGTTATCATGAGGTGGATGAGGGAGTATTTTTTTGCCCCAATATGGTTTTGGAGACCTCTAAGAGAGTGTAGCTGATATGGAAGAGATTGATCACTGGTCAGAGAAGACAGAGATCATATGCCGACCATAGGAGGAGACCCTTGTATTTAGTTATGGGGGATCAGTTTTTCTTTAAGGTATCTCCATGGTTGGGGAACATATGTTTTGGGAAGCAGAGAAAGATAACACCATGTTTTGTTGGACCCATTGAGATTACCAAGTGGATAGTGGTAGTGGCATATCATATAGACCACCCTTCTTACTACTGAGGTATTCATGACGTGTTCTATATGTGAAAACTTCAGAAGTACATATCTTTCCCTATGCATGTTTTTTTATTTCGAGGATGTTGAGTTGGAGACCAATGAATATAATAAGGAGCATCCGATGGAGATCATGGATCAAAGCAAGAAGGCATTATGATCCAAGATTATACCACTTTTCCAGATTTGATGGTAGCATGGGAAGATCCCAGAAGAGATGTGGGAGTGAGAGTATGATGTTCAAGCTCATTTTCCTGAGATATTCGAGAAATACCACAAGAAATACTTCACAAGGTTAAGAATTCGATAGTGTGGGAGAATTGTAATATCCTTGTTTTAAAAATGACAATAAAATACCCCTTTCTGATAAATTATAAATTTTATATTTGAAAAATCATTTTTCAATGAAAAATGACTTAAAATCTGTGAAAGGTTTTTTAGAAGGGAAATAGCCTAGTCAACAATTTGGAATATTCAATTGAATATTTTCAAAGTAAGAAACTGGTATATTAAGATATTCTAAGGCTTGTAAAACCTTGGAAAATAAAAAATAAAAATATTAAATATATTATATTAAGCACATGAAATTTATTCAAAATAATTTAATAAATCCAAAATGGTGAGTCATATGATAAATTAGAGACCACCTTTAGGTCCAAAATTTGATTTTTACTCTATGAAAGGTATAAAATTTTTGATAATCGAATGTTTGGATGCCTCACTCGTGAAAATAATTTAATTAATATTTAGTTAATTATTTATACTAATTTTTAATTAATAAATAAATAATATATCCCAAAGTGTGCATCGTATGAGGAATTGGAGACCTCCATTATATTTGGAACGTGGAATTTACAATAGGCAGAGTAAAGATTGTATACACAACATTCAAATTGGTCAGGTCACAAATTAAATGGATTTTTTTTCAAATTAATTAATTATTTAGTTAGTTAATCTTTACTATTTATTATCTCCCCAAATCATGTGCTCCACCATTGATGTCACCCGAGTGATTTGGAAACCTTAATTCTGAACCATTTTGCATGATTAAAAATTATAAACGCATTAAGAAGGGGAAATTAAACACTCCACAATCATTAGTTTCATAATTAATGGATAAAACATAGATTTTTAATTATTCTATTATTCCAAAACCTAAAATGTGTTTTGTTGGATATATAAACTAGTTGGTCCTTATATTTCTACCAATGATCAAAAACACCTCCTCCCATGTGGTGAAGAAGTCTTACCTTCACTGGTGTGTTGTATTGGTGGCCTTCCTCCTCTATCAAGCACAGTTCCATGCCTGTGTAAGTTCATTTTTTTGTTTTATTTTTAATAATAATATAATAATGATTATTATTATTATTATCCTCCATTTTTTATTATTAATTCACAAAATCTTAAAGGAAATTAAAATGTTAGAATACAAATAAAAATACTCAAACTAATAATTATTTACGATTTGTGCATGTGATAATTTTAATTTTTATAAATTATCATCACACAGATAATTTAGATGATAAAGTTAAAATTATAATTTATCAGCACAAGTGATTTTTTTTAATTTTCAAAAATTATCATCACACGGATAATTTAAATGATATAGTTAAAATTATAATTTATCATTTCATGTGATGTTTTTTAATTTTCATAAATTATCATCTCACAGATTATTTAAATGATAAAGTTAAGAATTATAATTTACTAGTGCATGTGATAATTTTAATTTTCATAAATTACCATCCCATAGATAATTTAAAACATAAAGTTAAAACTATAATTTATTGGTACATGTGATCATTTTAATTAAAATAAATTATCATTGAACAGTTAATATAAATGATAAAGTCTAAATTAAAATATTTCAGCGCATGTGATGATTTTTAATTATCATAAATTATCATGTGGTGGATAATTTAAATGATAAAGTGAAAAATTATAATTTATCAGCACATGTGAAAATTTTAAATGATAATTTAAGAATTATTCAAGAAAGAGTAAATATAACCACATATGATATTATTTTTTATATGAATTTTAATATTATTCAGGAGAGAGAAATGTATCATCACATAAACTAATTTATTATCTTTTTGAAATAAAATAGTTTTTTACTATAGGAAACCATTAATATACCTCAATCATCAATGTATCAATAACTCGAGAATTTGATGTATCATTTTTTATGATAACAAAACCATGAAGTGGTTTTTCCATATTTTTACAAAGGAAGTTTCTTTATCCTTTTGGGATCTCATTTACCCATGTTTCTATATTTAATTTATGTATTGACTTACATGAAATCATGATTGATGATGATCACATGTAGGTGTGTGTGTGTATCCCATAGTATAGTATATTTTTTCCATGATATTGATGTGATAGCTTAATTCCATGATGATGTTTTTATATTTATGATGATGCTATATTTCTCATGATGTGTGCTATAGTTTTTATCAAGCTATAAATTTTCATGTTTTTCTTAGGATTATTGGTATGTGTGTACATGATAGGTAGATTTTCGTGGTATAATTACTCATTGTGGAGTATTCGTATGATGTGCATCGAAGACGATAGCGCCACAAGATAACCATGTAACCTGGAATCTACTTCATGCCCTGTGAATTCTGAGTAGATAACCAACACATTATTACTTTTTGATTATAAGTGTTACCTGATGCCTTGTAGATTCCATGTAGGTTTCATATAGTTGATTCCTTGTGGATTCCAGGTACGTTGTTTTTTACTCTATGCCCTGTGGATTGCAAGTGACTCGCCAACAACCTTGCGGATGGGTTTGAAAAATTATCGACATAAAGTATTTTTCTGGAATATAGCTAATAAAGGTATAACTAGGGTTTTTTTGGTGTATTTGTTAGTGAAAAACCACTCAACTTTGGGATTGTTTGTTATAATGTTTTTCACACATTTATTTATTATTACATACACTTGTATACTTGAGTACATCATGTTAAGGATGCAGTGATGGTGTGCTAATAAATCTTGTACCCACACCATACTTGGTAATTTTGATACTCTTTTAGATTTCATGAGGGATATAGAGAAGGAAAAGGGGATTTGTGTGGATGTATGAGTAGTGGATCATAGAGTTGGAGTAGACCAGGACAAACACTAGAGTACCATATATATGTTTTTTTATTTACTTGTCCTCTTTTTTTACACTATGTGCATGATTTCCACTTTGGGAGATAATTGATATTTATGTAATTATTCAATTTCCCACATTTTTATCCTGAATATTTATTCAATTTCTTGTTATTGTTCACTATTTTCCCACTTGATTACAGGATACAATGGTTATAGTCTCCCCACTGTCAGATTTAGACCCTTGCTGCTTCTCAGAAGCCTCTTGTGTACAGGGAGTCATGCATCCGATCATATAGCATCTGTCTCAGACTCCATAGTTAGGTTTGGGATGTTAAAATATCATATATATATCTCATAAAATTATTAACTCTAAAATTATCACCTTATTTTATAAAATGAATGAATCACATAACTTTGTAAGGTGGTAGTTCGTCGTACACATGAGCGACATTATTGTATTTCCACAAAACAGAAATAATAAAGGTATATGTGAAAAAATAATTCCAGAAGAATAATAATATCATAAATATCATATATGAAAAATAAATCCATCATTATATAAAATTTTTAGAGGTGGTAATTTAAAAAAAGAATCACATCGGTTAACGAGTCAATAGTTCGATGTACACACGAATGATGATTTCGTAACCCAATTAATGGAAGTGGAAAATATTGCAGGACATGACCTTATTATAGAAACATAATATTTTATAGAATATAGTAAATTTATTTTATCATAATGGTTTAAAAAAATTGAATTAGGTGGAGAAAAAAATATAATAAAGACGCTCAATGAAGAACATTACCTCTTCTTTAGGTATCCTCTTTAGGTTTTCACTAAATCCTTCCTTTGTTGGATTTATATCCAAAATAATGATATTAAGATGGGAGTAGGGAATTTGGTATGTTATTTGATATGTTATTGTATGGTAAAAATATTTTTGATGATGTGAATAAGATATGAGAGGTGGTGGTCTTTTATTAGTGGGGGTGTTGATACACTTGGTATTTTTGAAAAAAAAGTGCTCGCATGTTATTAATATGTCACAAAAGTCCATATTAGTCCATTGTTGAAAATGAGAGGTGTAATGGTCTAAATATGGATATAAAATAGTTTTTAGGAATGTTTAAATGTCATTTTTACCCTTATCTTTTTAGTTCACTCCCCCCCAGTAAACCCATTTTTACTATAACTGGGGAAATTAATCTTTACTACGTTCACTATTAATTTTGGTAAAAAGATATTATAAAATTATTTTTCATTAAAAATTATTATGATTACAAATATAGAATATATTTTTCCATATCCCATTCACATTTTTGGAAACATTTAACCTAATTTTAATCATGTAGACGTGACGAGAAAGCAAGTTTATAAAGAGAAAATGTTCAAAAGTTTGAAATGTTTTTATATTAAAATTATATATGAAATTTATAGAATGTCATAAATTGGATTAATTTATGTAAAATTGAAAAAAAAATACTTTAAAAACAATTAAAAATATATTTTAACATTATAATTAATTTAAAAGAAAGGGAGGTTTTCAATTTAAATTCCATATTTTTTACTATTAATCAAAAACTAAAATTTCCATAAAAATTCAAAAAAATCACCCTAAGATAATTTTTACATTATTATTTATAAAAAAATTACTTTATCAAATTAATCTGTGAAAAGTTTCATAAAATAATTTTATTTATTTTTATACAAAAGGCGAAAAAACTTCTTTTTAGAAAAATGCATTTTTTAAGAGTAAAATTGGATTTATTCTTATTTATTATCTAGAAAACACATAAGATGATGTTAAAATTTTGGTTGAATATATGTTATTTAAATTTAATTAAAATCATTAAACAAAAGTGGTTTTGGTAATTTATTTATATAAAACACAATTGTGCGCATAAAAATAGTTTTTAAAATAAATATTTCCTTTTAATTGAAAAAGGGTTTTATTTAAATTTTTATTTAATTGGTCATCAAATAATAAATTTTATATAAATTTTTAAACCATAAATTCAAAATTTATTTAATCTTACTCATAATTTCCATTCCATCAGCTAGATGAAAACTATCATAATGATACTTTAATAATATGTCACTTTTCATTTTAACTCATTGTTGTGTGTAATGCGGCCTAATCTCGGTGTTACATGTAAAGCAATCCATACTCGGTGTTTCATTTAAATAAATCTAATCATAGTGTTTCATGTAGTTAAAAATATTTAAAATATTATATTAATTTGAAAAAATATTTGTAAAATATTGGGGTGTCATAGTGTCGGATGGTCAGGTTGAGCACAGTCACAGACGGATTAAGAAATAAATAAATAAAATTATTTATTTTATTAAAAAAATTACCCTAAATTAAATAATTATTATAAATATGATTCTATGGTAAAAGGTAAGTGAAATTTTCATAACCTTGTAGATTTGAGAGAGTGAGAGTGAGAGATCCTTGGGGGACCATTTTCAGACAAGCAAAACCCTGATCCTGGATCAACAATCGGTGTGGAGTTGAATTCGAGGATCTCACCAACAAAAAAAATAAAGATTTTTTCTTCATCGGAAATTGATCAAAATCAAGGTAGAATGTTGTTTTATGTGGATTCATCCTCATTTTATTTTTTCTAAAATGGACATGAATCATTCATCTAACAAATTGATTCACAGATCGAGTATATTGTGGTTACAAGTTATATTTATCTGAGATAGGTGTTTTCTATTTTTAATTATTTATATCTCTTTATTCATCATTATAATGTAAATTAATTAATACCAACATTAAAATTGTCTAAGGTACGATCAACCTGTTTTTATTTTTTCTATTTCTACCTCCATTCATCACGGCTTTATCATGGAAATTTTCTCTAGCCCTCGGTTAGATGAATACACGGTATTTGACTATTTTGAGACTGTTATTCAATGTAAAAAAATCAAAAACATGGGTACATATGTGATTAAGGCTAGGTATATGGGGAATGACAATGATGGATAATAAATTGGTTTATATTTTGGGATACCCACTGTAGGTTTTCAGTGGGCGGCAGTGGTATGGTATGATGATAGTGGCTCACTACCAAGGATAGTGGTTAGAATATGACAAGTAGGTGAGGAAGAGTATTAATCACTCATATCCACTATCTTTGGAGAGATATGTAGTGAAAATCGTGGGTGAATATAGAGAAAGAGAAAATTATGTGAATATCCATTAGTTCTAGAGAGTCCCACATTACATGGCATATAAGCTGGAGATACACTGTGTGTGGGGTCCTGGATGCGGCGTTACAGTTTCCACAGAGGAGATAAGTATCACATGGTGTGTGACTCAACTGGGTGACTTAATGTGTACTTTGGGAGTACAATTCTAGGCATAAGGCCAGGTTGAGAGTACATAGGAAGATCTATGTACTTGGACATGGCCAAGTACATGGGCATGACCAGGTGTATATGGACATGGGCATGGTAATGGGCCACAATACATGGTTAGACCTCATGCCTAAGAGGCACATCATGAACTCCTAGTACATGTCATCTAGTTTTTTAAATATGGTTGAGATCCCTTATTCCCTTTAACTTTGACATGTTTCATTAGGTTTTGTTACCTTGATCTTTTCCCAAATGGTTTATTATTGAATCGCATCCTATGCATAATATGGTGATCCATTCTAAGAAATGTTAATCTTGAGTAGTGATTTTGGAATCTCTCCATGAGGCCCGGAGTGAGATCCTCTATTATCATTATTTTACCTAGGTAGGGTTCTTTTATTTTTCTTAACCGACACTACATGGACATCCATACACTACTTGGCGGGTTAATCTAGATTAGGTTTTTGGTACACCCACATGATCCAGGGTGTGATCTCCATTTGTGTATCAATGTCCTCAAACATTCGGTGTGTACTTCTAATGGCATGACATGATGAGCAGGACATCTCAGATGGACGTCATCAGTGCTATATAACTCATGGAGTGTGTTCTACTGGATGAGTGTTATATGGATCCTTCAAGCAGAAATCCTAGGATGAAAATAAGGTCGTGACCTTACCTTGAGATTGTGTGTCCACTATGAGTATATATAGATATTCTTGTAATGTATGCTACTGATATATCCCTATGATGTGATGACTACTATTCATGATTATTTACACTTAGTAATTTCATGGTGACCTTCTGGGTATTGTTATAATCACCCCTATATGGACTCATCCCGCACGTGTCATGTATTATATAGAGGGTCATCTATTCAACAAGGTTCTTTGTGGACTAGAATTAGAAGAAGCTTAAATTTGGACTAGATAGACTGTGGATTTTACCCAAAGTGACATTTGATTGTAGTCCCCTCTTTCTATAAGTTTTGACTTCTTTAATGTTTTATGGGATTATATTTGGCCCATATCTCTTTCCAGTATATTTTTATACATTGATTGTTGGATTTAGATGTGTCTATGCATTTCGTATTATTTGTATTTTATACTTCAACATTGCATGGGCTTGGAGATGTGTATGTGTGTGCACAGGTAACTTAGGATAAATACTCCCATGTGAGAGTTATGCAAACTCAGCACTGGTCTCTAGACCATGTCCTATTAAAGGTGGTCTAGGGGTATTCACACTCAGCTTATCTCCATCCAGGCAAGTCCCGATGGGTTGGGTCATGACAAAGTTGTATCATTGGTGTATAACATCTTAAGACCAGTGTTTTGAAAAATTTTCTAGCTATGACATTTTATTGGGTTTTATAGTAATAGTGTTAATTGTTTTGATTTTGGATCACAGACTGAGGACTCCATTTTTGGTATGGTGGTTGACGTATCCACTCACCAAGACTCTGACTCTCTATTTTTCAACTAAATACTTGTAGGAATTGGTTATGGGGAAAAACATTGGGTGATGAATCATATACGAAAGGTTTTTGGTTACCATGTCCTTCTTTAGTTATCTCTCTAGATAAACTCAAGGAATGTGTTACATATTTTTTATTTCAGGATTCCACCATGACATTTTTAGCTGGGATTCAAAAGAAAAATCAGGACAATGATCCCTTGATTTATTAGTCTTCATTACATGGGCATTTTCAAGAGGTGATACTTCTAGGTGGTGAACTATTATTTCTATAGCCTTTTGAGAGGTAGATGTTATAAGTAGTTCCACCTGATGGGGTGCACAGTCTAAGAGCACTTCGTGAGTTTCTACATAAATGAACCCTTAGGTTCCAAGTTGATCCACACCCCCAGGTAGCTAAGGACTATCTTGAGATAGTGATTCACATCTTTCATCTCGTTAGGACACCTGTAGACGTGATAGTGGTCCTAGCAGCAAGCCATCTCCATGGATCTATGGGAAGATGGAGGGTCTTAGTCAATTAGTCATAAGATGAGGTGAATCTTTCATAGTTATAGTTCAAGTGTATTTTTTCTAGCTATTTTGAGGTCTACACGCATCTAATAGATTCTACAACTTCATCTAGGTAGTACGATGGTGGTTGGGTATTCATTGAGGTTCACCAACCTATCATGGTACTCAATGGATATGGTGTGTTATAAGTTCTTTTGAGATCAGACCTTAGAGAAAGGTATTCATAAAGACATATCATCTAACACAATACCTCTATGAATTCCTACCTATTTTGGAGTGTTGGAGCGTGCTATGGTGGTCAATAGTTTCCTTATTGAGAAAACACAGATGGTCGGTGTCACTAGTGAGCACACAAGGGATGAGAAGTTAGTGGTGGGTATCTAGTGATAGATACAGGGACCTACATGAGTGATACATTATAGGAGGTGATCCCAAGATATAGGTTCTATGGTTCAAGGTTCTCAGGATAGATCTAGTCAGACTAGGGAGAGTTGGTACAACTCTTATAATGGTTGGGGACATATTGCATGAGATTACCTAACCCGATGTGTGGATAATAGAGGCTATTGATGGACCTCTGAGGAAGTGGTAGTGGTAGGAGAAAGTAGGTTAATAGGTAATTGTGTATGGAAGAGGATTTGGGAGAGTATATTGAGGTGGAAAATGTTTTGACTTGTTACCACCACCACCCCCAGGTGGTCCTCACCTAGCTTAGGGAGATGGTGGTCAAGGGTAAGGAGCGCTACAGTAGGTTGAGACATATAACATAGAGTCTCCATGGATGATATAAGGTATGATCTGTTTCTTCTATTCTTTAGTTACAATATTAATAGACATGGGTGTGATGCAATAATTTCTTTCAACAACAATGGTGAGAGACCTAGAGATTTTGATTGAACCCTTGACTCGACCCTTTCACTTGCAGACTCCTACTAGATGTGACTCAGTGAACACACAATTATGCCGATGGTGTGGAAAAAATCTTAGTGTTGAGAGTTTCTTTTGAGATCACATTAGAGAAAAAAGCAGTCCTTATTACTTCTCATAGGTATAGACTGGTTATCTATAGTTTATTCCTAGATAAACTATATCAAGTAGAGGATGTGGTGTGTCTATAGTTATGGGATGAGGTTTTTATTTTGTGGGTGAAAAGGAAACCTAGGTGGATAATGATGGGCTCTTACATAGGAGGTTGTAGTGGATTACACACCAGTTACCTAGCATGACTCTTGGTGCAGTGGATTCTATGAGCATCCAATTTCCCATAGTGGTGGTGGATTATAAGGACATATTTCCTAAGGATATTCTAGGATTACCTCCCTTCTGATAGATAATCTTATATATTGATCTAACCCATGAGAATTCCTAGATATCTACTTCAAAAAATTGGATAGCTCCAACACCGCTTCGGAAGTTGAGGGTGTAGTATGAGGACCTGTAGAGGAAGGGATTTTTTAGGCCTTATGTTTCACCTTGGAAAACACCAGTTTTTTTTTCCAAAAAGGTGGGTGGGAGCTTTAGGTTTTATGTATAGATTACCATCTCTTAAACCATGTCACTTGGAATAACAAGTATCCACTACCAAGGATTGATAAACTCTTCGATCAGTTGATTTTGGAATGATGGATCTCAATGATTGACCTTAGATCAGGCTATCACCAACTGTGAGAATGGGATGAGGATATATTGAATACAACTTTTCGATGTTGTAATGGTAACTATGGGTTCATGGTGATTTCATTTGGCATGAATAATTCCCCATCAGTGTTTATGGGACTCATGAAATAGATATTTCATCCCTTATTATACCATTTTTTGGTAGTCTTCAATGATGATATCCTAGTGTACTCAGCATCTGAGGAGCAGCATGTGAGACACTTAATGATGGCCCAGTACATTATCTAAGAGAACCAACATTATGGGAATCTCTTGAAGTGCCAATTTTGGATTAAAGAGGTCAAATTTCAGGGACATTTCATCTCATTAGATGGTGTAGTAGTAGAACCAACAATGGTTGAGGAAGTGTTATATTGGGATATATCTAAGAGTGTAATGAAGGTGTATATATTCCCTAGGTTTATAAGATACTATAAGAGATTCATACTTGATTTATCCAGAACATACTCTCCTTTACCATCTTTGACCTAAAAGGAACAAGCTTTCTTGTGTATAGAGGTGCCAACATGCTTTCAATGAGTTGAGTTAGAGATTTCTGAGCTCTCCCTTATTGAGATTGCTAGAGTTGGGTGTCGAATATGTAGTTTTTTTATGCATCAGTAAATGGGGTTGGTTTTGTTCCATTGTAGAGGTTGGTGGTGATTTAGTATTTTTTACATCAGTTGAGACCACATGAGTAGAACTACATGACCTGTGATCTTGAGTTAGCAGTCGTAGTATTCACACTAAAGGTATGGTGACACTACCTTATGGGTGAGTGATTTATTTTACATTATAACCACAAGAGACTCAAGTATATATTCTCTCAGAATGATCCTAAATTGAGAAAGAGGTGATGGATAGAGTTCCTCTAGGATTTTGAATTCAAGATTGTCAACACTCTTGGGAAGGGGAATGTTGTAGCTGATTATCATAGTTGAAGATCTTGTTCGCATTTTCTGAGTGAGGTTACTCACCAGTTATCCCCATTACATTTATCCTTAGAGGATGTGTATGGTGAAAATTACCTCTAGTTGATGGTTGTTACCCCACCACTTCTACAATGAGTTAGGGATTCTCATTATAGAGATACCAACTATGAGACCCAATGTAAATAGATATCCAATGGACATGCTCTTGATGGATTTTCTGAAGGTGGGTAGAATGTTAAACTTTTTAAAGAATTCATGATCATTCATGTGGTGTTTCATGAAGAGGTTATGATATTTTTTTATATGTATCCTTTGGTGGTACATCCAGGTGTGGGGAAGATGTATTAAGAACTCTAACATTAATTTTAGTCACCAGGGGTTAAAAAGGGAGTTATAGATTTTGTCTCTTGATACATTACTTGTCAGAAAGATAAGTTTGATCTCCAGTTTCTCATCAATTTTTCTCGATCCCTTGAGGTTCTATAGTGTAAGTGGGTTGTGATATTTATGAAATTCATGATATGGTTACCATATATTTATATAAGACATGATTCAACCTGGGTGATCATAGATTTTCTTACCAAGTCAGATTACTTCTTATCTATCCAAGAGAATTATTTTGTAGAAGGCTTGGGAATCATTTAAATGTAGGAGATAGTCCGGCTCCATAGAGTTACCTTGTCGATCATTTCTGATTTTTGATTCTTTCTTCACCTCTCGATTTTGGAATGGATTTCAAGAAGATTTTGGGAAACAGTTGTGTTTGAGAATTGTTTTTCACCCCCAGACTGATGTAAAACTAAGCAAACCATTCATGTCCTCGAGGAAATGTTGTTGGTTTGAATGTTATAATTAGGTCATAGTTGGTGGATCACCAACCATTGGCAGAGTTTGTGTACAACAACAACTACCATTCCACTATTTGAATGGAACCATTCGAGGCTTTGTATGGGTGAACCTATAGGTCACCAATATATTGGACTGGCCCATAATATTTTGAACTTATTAGCCTAGATTTAGTGTGAGACACACAAGAGAATGTGTTGATCATGCAAGAGAGGATGAGTAATGTATAGAGATGTCATAAGTCTTATACTAAACAACAATGGCTAAATTTGGAGTTTGATGAGGTAATCCATATTTTCCTATGAGTCTCATATCAATGTGAATTATAGAGATTTTTCTAGGGCTAAAATATATCCCTGATAATCCTTGGCCTTTTATATATACTATGTTTATTTGACTAGGTGGTGTACCACTTGGATCAACACCTGCAGTAAGTCTGGGTACAAAAGGTCATCCACGTGTCACATATGATGAGGTATGTGCATGACCCATGACATATTATTGACTAGGGAAATATAGAAATTGAGGATGGGGATAATTTTGTAGAATACTATCTAGATATTTAGGATTGGGAGTAGAATCTATTTTTTGGGTAAGAAATTCTTTACGGAATATCTGGTGGTAGCATGGGAATATTCAGGAGAGTAGCTGGGAGTGAGAGACCAAGATACATGCTCAATACCCATATCACTTTTTGTAGTCTTTTTTTCTTTCTAGGATGTAAATCTATAATATGGGGAGAATTTAGCATCTCCGTTTTTTTCAATTAAATTCTTTAAATATATCTATTAATATTTTTGAGACCCATTTTTGAGATAGCGCATGATTTTAGGTCCCTGTGATCCAATAATTAATGATTGAAATATATTAAATATATTAAATTCACATGCATGTAATTTCCATGAAAAGGGTAATAACACCCAAATGAGGAATTAGATTAGAAATATGAGTCCATCATTGAGTTTGGGGAATTGGTTTTAACCTATGCATGACATAACCTTGGAGTACGTCAAATATTCAGGTTGATCGCAGTTGCAAGCGGATTAATGAATAAATAATTTTTTCTATTTTAAATAAATAATTTCCCTGACCTAATCATTGCTTATAAATAAGCTACTATGGGAAAATCCTAGATTGGACCATGTATCCCTGGATATTTGATATATATATATATATATATCATTGTAGTACCATTCTCAATCAATAAACAACTTGATTGTGGATTTTTTATCAGTGTATAGGAGAATTTGAAGATCTCACCCATGATAATGACACATATTCATTATTTTCTAGGGATTGGTCCAAATCTAGGTAAGACGTTTTTATGTGGATTCATCCCCATTTTATATTTCTTATGATGAATAATCAATCAGCTAATAAATTGACTTGAAAATTGAGCTTATTGTGGGTACAATTTATATTTCCTTGCTATTGGGGATTTCTATTATTAGTTAATCATATGTCTCCATTCATTATACTAATGGAAAATAATTGATGCCAAGAGTATCATTTTACAAGGTATTTTTCTCTTTTTTTGTTCAATTCTTCCACCATTCATCATGCGTTCATCGTAGGTAATTCCTCTGGCTCAAAGTTCGACGAATACACAATATTCGATTATTACATGACCTTTATTTGGTGAAATGAATAAATAACTTGGTTACAGATGTGATTGAGGATATGATTGAGGGTAATAGTAATTATGGTTGATCTATTTTGAATTTGGGATACCCTTTGGAGGTTTTTGGTTGGCGGCAGTGGTATGAGATAACTAAAATAGCTCCTGACTAAGGTCAGTGTCCGGAATCCAGTGATCAAGTGATGGTGATGCTCAGTCACTCATATCCACCATCTCCACCAATATTGCTGTTGGAAATATTGGATTCTTGCTTCATATAATATGACCAAATAAATATCTATGGGTTCTTGAAAATCCCTCTTTACATAGCGTGTAATTCGGAGATACACACCTTCTGAGGCCCTGACTACAATTCTAGGGTTTTCCTCGAGGAGATAAGTATCACATGACATGTGACATGTGACGCACTATATATGACCTAACTTGGTGACTTGGTTTGTAGTCTAAGGGTACATGACCTGGCATAATTCCAGGATAGTTTTACATGAGTAGATCCATGTACTTGGACATGGCCAAGTAAAAAGGCACAACCAGGTGTACATGAACAAGAACATGGGATGTGATACACATAATGAACTGGTGTCAAAGATACACATAGTGTAATGATAGTGCACACCAAATACTTTTAAAAATATTATGTGAATCACTTGTTCACTTCATCTTGGACAAGTTTAATTTCGATGCATTCCCTTGATCCTTCCATGAGGGTTTAGTATGGAATAGAATACTCTGCATAGGATGATGATCCACTCTGAGGAACTCCAATCTTAGGTAGAGTTATTGGAACCCCTTCATGTGGCCCGTAGTTAGATCCTTTATCATCATTATCTTTCCTAGGTGAGGTTCTCAAAATCATAATGACCAAAACTACATGGAAATCGATCCCACACTTAGTGGTTTAATCATGCTTGGGTTGTTGGCATACCCTATGGCCCTGGGTGCGATCCTCATATATGTATCAATATCTTAAAACTTCAAACACATACTTCTTATAGTGATACACGATGATAATGAAACATTGGATGGACTTTATCAATGTTATCTGACTCATGGAGTGTATCTCCCGGATGAGTGTCATATAGATATCTCGATCAAGAATCCTAGGCTGGCAATACAGTTGTGACTTTGCCTTCAAATTGTGTGATTACTATGAGTATATCTAGATATTCTTGTTATGTTTGCTACTAAAATATCCCTATGATGAACTGAATATTATTATCGATGGTTTATTCTTAGTGATTTGGGGTGTCCTATTGTGTATTTTTATACTCATATCTATATGGGATTGTCCCATATGTGTCAATTATTATTCATATGATCGGTCATTTGATAGGGTTCTCAATAGACCAAAAGTATGTAGAGATTATATTTGGACTAGACAGACTATGGTTCATACCCATATTAACATTTTATTGTAGTCCCCTCTTACTATCATGTTGGAATTTTGTACAGTTTTTATTCACTTGTATTTGTCCCTTATCACCTTACAGTATTTTAATATACTTTGATGATAGGATTTAGACATATGAATGCACTTGGTATCAGTTGTATTTTACATTTCAGCATTGCATGGTCTTGGACATGTGTGTTTCTGTACATGTACCATAGTCTAAGGCTTCCAATGGGAGTGTTATACCTACTCAATGATGGTTGTCAACCCCTGGCCTATTAGAGGTGGTATTGGGGTAGTCAAACTCATCTTATCAATGACCAGGAGGGCCCTAGTTTGTTGATTTATGAAAAAGGTTTTCAATAAATTTAAAATACTCCATAAATATTTTAATAAACTTCATCTCAAATGAATCATCAAAAAACACTTGATTTTGAACATGATTTATTTGTTGATAATAAAATACAACACAAGAATTGCATTCACCAAATTCATCTCCAATAATTTTTCTCTATATGAATAACATATTCTATAAGAACATATTTATTTAATATAATTTTTCATGGAATAAAAATTTTCCATGTATGAAATATCTTCTAAAAATATCTTGAGCTCAAAAAATGGTGCATTTAATGTAATACAGTTGGTAACATTAAATTTGGAAAGAAGAAAAATGATGTTGCATGCTAGAAATTTGTGCATAGTTGTGGGTATTATTTTTTATATGAAGTGGGGTTGGTTTTTGGTGTTATAGTTGGTAGTGATGGTAGTGTGTGGTGATGAAGATTTAGTGATGTTTATAGGATGTGATAGAATTTTCTAGGATTGAAAATAGGTTGGTATTGTGCATGGATTATTATACTTGTATTTTTTTATAATTTCATATGCACTTCACCCAAGTCATATAACCTTAACAATGCCTAAATGTTTTAGGTTTTGGTTGTTTTCCCAAACATATATGTTGGAAGGAGAAATAATGGATGACAATTCCCTTTTCCCCTCTCTCCCTTCTATGTGTAGTGTAGTGGAATAGTTATGTGGATAGAGTGTTGATACTTCTTTGGGGTCATGCATGGTAATAAGAGGGAACAAGGTTTATATTTTCAATATTCTCGATAACCTATTGAGATGGATATGTGATGAGATTATGATTTGTGATAAAGATGTGGATATAAAATATATTTCATGGTTTTTATTATGGAATAGCTAGGTTGAATCCAACATGAGATGTTGGAACCTCAGGGGGGTTGGGATTACTATGTCTACAGTTTGACCCACATCATATGTGATCAGATATGTATAATGTTCCATAGCATGTCTGTAAAATGGATTATCATAACTTTTCACATTGGGGCATGAGAGAATAAAACTATTAGGGAAGTGGTTGTGGGGTACCCTTTTTTGTTATATTATTTCTATTACTATATTATGATTTGATGTGTTACTTAGTGAGTGACCCATTGTAATGTTGGGTGATAGATGAAAAGATATTTCCTTGCGTGTTTTATTATTTGTTCATAGGATAATTAGTATTCTTCTCACTCATTTTCATTAGTGCTCTCGATTATGATACCACTAGGTAGACATGTTATGTTCCCCCTTATATATTAAAATAGTATTCTAGGTTTCTAGGGTGAGTTTAGAGACTGATACGAATTTTTCTAGATTAGATATTGGGATTGGTTGTGGAGTTATTGAATAGAAGTTTAATTTTCTATATTTAGTTAGAGACTTTTATTTTCTAGTCATATCATTTATTATAGATTATTGTGTTTTTTAGATTATTTATATCACGGTGTTAATTGGTTTTCTATTTATGTGCTCCTAGGATATATGTGGGAAATGTACCTCATTTGAAAGTTTCATAAGCTTAGTCCTGGTCACCAAAATAAAGTATATTAGAGGCAGGCCTTGGGATCATTCTCATCTTCCCTACAATCCCAATAGGGGTACCCTATGGGGTGGGTCATAACATAGTGATATTAGATATTTTGGTTATGATTTAGGGTGGATACTAAAGTTAGGCACTATTTATAAAGGTTGTGTTTTTTATTCTAGAGTATAACACCCCTTTATTTTACCCACATTGGTTCATGCCTTAGGAATTGAGATAGATATCCTTCCAGTTACCCTAGTGTTGATTACACCAATTAGAGTTTAGATGAACCCACATGATGTTTTCTAGGGTTGTGAACTAATTATTGTAAAGCATCAATCATCTAGGGATTTTTTTCCTATATCCAATTTATCTAAATGATTTCATTCTAAACATCAATTGGTTGTATTATGTGTTATCAATTATTATTTTTTTGGTGGAATGTTTTGTTATTTTTTGAGGAGGACCAACATATAATATTTATTAGAGAGGGATGTGATCATATGGGTTGTAAATGTTTGTAATTATTATCATATCATCTAGTAGTATTATCATTGGATTCAATGGAATAATGGGGGTATAATTCCCTAGATATTTGGTGGAGTTTTCAAATATTTTTGGGAGTAGGTTCTGGATGTTCCCTCTTGATGTGATGCCATATTTGGGACAGAATTACTATCTAGTGCCTTTATTATTTTGATAGATCTATATCAGATGTATCCTCTTAAGTTGGAGGAGTTTTGAATTAAGATTGAGGATTTTATTTATAAGGGTTTCATCTAAACCCATCTATCACCATGGGATACTATATTGATAGTCTCTAGGAAGGATGATGATGGTATTTGATTGTTTATAGAATACCAAAGGTTGATGTGACTCACTTTTTCATATATTTATTTGGTAATTAATTGAAAAATATCCCTACTATTTTTTCAATTCAATGCTAAATATCACATTTTTTAGATATTTAGAATAAATAACGCTTTATTGTGAAAATGGGTTAATTTATGTTTTTAAGTGTTTTTAATAAATTTAAAAAATAATTAAATAGTCCTTTATTTTATTTTAATTATTTGGAAAATCTATTTTTGAACATTAAATGAATGATTTTGGAATATTCATGATGCCTTGAAATTTCACAGAATTCAATTTTTTTTGGAAATTCATATGAAATGGAGTTGAAAGTCATAAGAAATAAAAATGTATACATTTTTCTTCTTAAAGAATTTTTATATTTACTAAATTTTTATAATATGATATATAACGTCATACAATTATTTATTTTTTTAATTTTTGGGAGAAATTAAACTCAAAACATCCACTATTTTGGGTGTGGTGGTTAGTCATGGTGATGTAAACAGTGAAGAAGAGAAGGAATACTTCATAGTGGAGAAAACTGGGAGATCCTTAGGTGATTCAAAATTGTTTAAACATCTCACCACTGGAATTTTCATGGGGAATTTCACATGAGTGGACTTCATGTATATATCGGTGAGTGAACTATGGGTGTGGAGGAAGGTGTGTCATGTATACAAGGTCTATATTCAAAATGGCCAATAGAAAACTACTATGACTTGGATGAGGTCATAGTTATTGGGAATCCTCAAAACAAATTAGATTTTATCACCACACCATGGTGTGTAGGTCATGATCAACATTTTTTAAGTTTTGTGTCATGTAGAATCCTTTTATGTCTTTGTAATGATCTAAAATTCATTATCATCCACTAAAATTCTATTTTACCACACAACTGAATAAATTATATCAAGATGAACAAGGTGGTGTATAAAATTAAATTCCACAGGGAGGAGAAATTGAAGAAAACCAAGATGAAATAATATAATGTTAGTACTACCATTTTTCATGTGAAAGATAGATCTACTAAATCCATTTCCTCATGGAATAAAGAGGTTACTCACATGAGGATAATATTCCATGAAACATAAACTCCTCCTGTGATAGAAACTAAAAATTAAATGCCACTACTATTCAAGGTTGATGTTATGTACCTATTTAAATCATTTTTCTTCACTTCAAAATGGATTGTGTTCCAACTAATGTTAGTTTTTTTGTAACTATAGATTGAAAATTTTAATATATTTACTTTCTCTCTATCTAGTTTTTTCAATTTTTTCTCCCTATGTGTGCTTCTCATCTCAAAGAAAATAGATAAATAACCATGTTATTTTTTTATGAAGGGAGTAGTTTTTATTCAGTTATTATACTTAAATGTTATTTATTTAATTTATTATATGAATTTAACTAGTTATTAAATCAACTAAATTTAGTGGTCTCCCCATTTTATCTATTGTTTAATTATTCATCCTTGTTATAAATATCCATTCCCTTCATTTTTGGTGTCATGAATATGATGGGGTATGACTTGAATATTTTTGGTTGGTGAAGAGATCTCATAACTAGATTTAAATAGATCATTACTACTACATTCAAAGGTTTTTATGTGGGGTAATAAAAATTCAAATAACAAGGGTGTGGTATGATAGTACTTGATCACCACAGTGAATAGAATATTGAGATTATTTTTTATAATAATGATTCAATTAATTTGAACTCCCAAGATAAAAATTCATCTTCTATTAACATATTTACATTTTTTTAACATTGTTTTCATGCATTAATATATATATATATATATTAATATCATATGCATTTTATCACCCCATTATATTATTATATTATTTAGTATTATGTTTTTATGATTATAGTAGTGACATAATGAGAACAAGGTTGTGTGAGTGGCTTCATGTGAGAATGACCATAGGTTATACACTATACATTATTATTAGGTAAATAAGAATATATTTATTGGGGATCCAAAATAAATCCTTTACTCTATAAATTTTTAAATGTTTCTAGGGAGGTCAATAACATGAGCACAATATTTTTCACAAAAAAATAATAAATTTAAAAAACTAAAAAAAGGTATCCATTGTATATATTTATTTTCCTTAGTAAATATGGATTTCAATAGTGAATTTTATTACACTTATCCCAGTATCGTTTTTATGAATCTATAAGGGATGAATCATTGAAGATTCAATTTTAAGGAAATTTTTGAATATTAGAACAAAATTTCAAAATGTTGGTAAAATCAAGAAACCAAATGAAGATACATTATACTTAGGTTGAGGAAATCGTAAATCTAAGATTGAAAATCAATAAAATAAAGATTAAGAATAAGTGAAGCTCATTCCACTAACATTCATAGATTAATAACTATATGGGTCTTTAAGGAACTATTTAGAAGATCCATTTGATGATTCTAAAAATTTACATGAAGTAGTTCTTGAACACACGTGCCTGCTGCTATACATGTAAGAGATCTTGATAATTTGGATAAGTATTATTTTTTCATTGTAGAATATGAAAAGTAAGTGATTATACCATATTTAAAAAATAAAAAACAACTCCTCTATACCTATTTCTTTCATTAGAAGAAGACACGATTGTGGTGGTGGAATTTTAAGAAACTTTGAAGTAGATTAACTACCTACCTCAAACTCTAACAACCCTATTGCTAGAGTCACTATGTAAAGAATAAAAAATTAAATCAAAACTAGATTAGGGAGATAATATTTTCTTGATCTTACTTATTTTTTATTTTATTGAAAATTAATTGAGTATTACCTCCCACTACATTTAATTTTTATATTTTTTTAACACATGGATATCCCTAGTGGTAGAATAAGTAGAATAAGATACCCCTATTGAGAATATGTTACTAGTGTCCTTTATTGACGAGGTTTATTTTTACGATGATCTAGGTGAAGGGGAACACTTATATATTGATTTTTCGTGTTTTAATTATATTAATATTTATTTTTTCACTAAACTTACATTTAATGAAATTTTTTATGCAAAAAAATTGAGCAGTACCTAGGTGATGTTGATGAAGTTGTTAAAGAATAAAAAAGATGTTATGGTCGAACAAAAATAGGAGGATCCATATATTTTCCTCCACCACCTTGAAAACTGTGCTAAATTTCCATGGGGATGGACCTAAAGTACTATATCCATGGATTCCTCTATGACTAGTATAAAGGAGTGTGAACTAAAAGAAACAGGATGTGGTGGTTCAAATAACATAAACTATACCCTCCATAAAAATTTAGGTGATAACTAGAACTATAAATTGTAGGTAGTAAAAAATGAGCACCCACATGGGGGGTTTAAACCAACACTTATTTTCCATTTATATTTTATTTTTAGTAGTTTTTATTCAAAAAATTCTCATGTTTTTTTCTTACATTATAGATCTATGTGGTTGTGGGTAATATCATAAATCAAAGTTACCAATCCTTCAAATAAACTCTCATGTTGTTCTTTAATTATCTTTATTTTTACTTTCATTTTATTTTTTGTTTTTTGTGATTAAATCAAAAGTTAGATCGTCCAAAATCAGGGGGGATATCTACCAATATTTAGAAATTTTTTTGTATACTTTTTAATATAATTTTTTAATTTTCCTTCTTGATTTCGATTTTTGGAGTATTTTTATGATTCTTGAGCTTCATTGAATTCTTTGTAAAATTAAAACCATCTTTGTATTTTTGGCGCACTGTTTGATTTGAAAGCCTAATTATTTAAATAATTTTTGAATATATTTTGAATCTAATTTTCACTCTTTAAATTTTAGAAACATTGATAGATTATGAAACACATGTTCACTAGTGTAATTTAAATTGAAAATCATCCCCAACTCAAGAGTTTTTTAAATGTTTTTTGACATATTCTTCCCATTTATATTTTAACTTCTTGTATTAAGTCATGTCTAATGATCCATAACATTCTATTTTTATGTTTTTTTAGTTTTTAGAGTTCATGGAATGTATCATGTATGATCAAGACATCATTTTGAAATCCCTTTTTATATTTAACTCATATTTTTTCCTATACCTACTTTTAACCTTTATTAATCCCTTAGTATACTTTATATACCTATTTAGGCAGTCAAATGAAATTTTTCTGCCCCCTCCCAATATACTATAGAAGTTAAATTCGTGATTATTATTTATCTCAAGTGTATGGGGGTGGTTTTGTTATCTTGTGATACTTTGAAGATTTTTTTTGTGAAAAATTGGAAGTGTTTCTATATATATTACTAATTTGGTGAAAAAAGTAAATCATTGATTAAAATATAGAGGGTGGAAAAATATCATTCAACAACTATAATGGGAGTTCTAATATATTTAAAACACAAATGAATCCTATCTTTCCTCAAAAACAAAAAATTGAGCTGAAATTTCAAAATCTAATGAAGGTGATATTGAAAATAAAATGAGGAGATGTGGAAAAATATTCTATTGTTTCTGAAATGATTAAGTGTGTACTTCCCAAAAAAGAAGAGTTATTTTGGAGTTGAATCCTTTTTTATATGAGTGTGGATCAAACTATTCTTGAGAGGAACTATTTTCATGTATTTACTTTACTTTAGAGCCTATCCCTCCTCATTCTACCTATAATGTTTTGACAGAACCAATTAATGCATGTTTTTTATATAAAATGGAGAGTTTGTTTAAATTAATTAGCGATCCATGCCAAAATATAATTGTTTTTGTGTTTTTTGGAAGGATATAGAGTTTGATAAAAAATGTAGAAAAATGTGACAAATTCAGTAAACTGAAACAATTTTTTGTCGCACTGATTCATGGCTTGGTGTGACACTAGATTTTTGAACTGAATAGATGATGATTTGATGATTTATATGATATTCGTGAGGAATGGACAAGTGAAGGACTAAATCCAGAGCTCGGAAATTAAGAACTCAGTTGATACTGGGGGAAAGAGCTATAAATCAACATTACACATCATTTAAGTCAGAAACATGATGAGTAACATGAAGGAATACAATCCATGAAACATGTCATGAGAAGTTTAATAGCCCCACACATTACACTACGTGTACACAACTTACACAATGTGTATTTTTAGACACAGTGTAGAAACACATATTATTGATGACTTTAAGGAGGAATGTCATATATTTGACCTAGGACAACCCATTATGATCTGATAGCATTAAATAGATATTTTATGACTCCTTAGGGAAGTATTTGTGCCTGTAAATATGAGGCTTGGGTGGATTGGTAGAGGATCGACTGGTGAGGGAAGCTCTAGATGATGTCCTTCTATAGTTTTATTTATCTTCTTTCCTTTTCTTTCCATTTCATTTATTTACTATATTTCCTATGATTTCTCCCCACTCCTATATCAACTCAAATTCTCCATCCATATAGGGGTAGAATATTTGAGTTGTTAGGAAATGGGGAAGAATGAACTATGTTTTTTTTCTTGAGTTACGTGCTTCAATTAAATAAATATCATTTCTTCTTTCAACATCTGATATCAATTCATAATTTAGTTATAAGTTTTGAATTAAGTTGTGTTAGGTTTTGATTCTATTAATTTTAATTTCCTTGGTCAATGATCCATTTTCTCCCCTCATCCAGTTATTTTTTTATATGATTGAATCGATTAAAGTTGGTTAGGGAGTGCTTGACAGTCATCATCACATGTGTAAAATTGTAAGATGGAATATTGGTTTGTTAGGGAACAAAAATTCATGGATATTGATTTCCATAATTAATCTAGAGAAAATGCTACAACACTATGCAGATAGGTATAAGGGTAGAATAACCTAAGGATTCAGATAGGAATATTCCCATCATAACCATCTTCCCAAGGGAGAGAGAGGACTCAGTAGATGATCTCTCTCTTACTAGTCATTAGAAGAATAATTGGTAAAATTGGGAAACCATGATAGTGCACTAGGTATATCAAAACCTGCTCTGGTCACCATCTCTCTATTTTTTTTTCAAATCGATCAAATTTAACTTCTTTTTTCTTTTAATTTCATAACCAAAAATTAAAAGAAACATTACCTAAAATCAACCAAAAATAAAAAAAATGGTTTTGTGTTCACTCCACTTTGTGATACTACCTATAGTTAACTAATAAAATATACTTAAGTAATAAAAAATATTGTTTTTTCACACCCCATGATAAGCGTGTGTCAAACTTGGTGTTGTTTTTATGGAGGTAGTACCTAAAAACATAAAAAACCCTAAAAATAATAATTTAAATGACCAATAGTTTTACTAATAATTTAGTTGTATTTGATCGTGAAATTTAAGGAATAATAACCCAATTGAGAAAAAAGTCAGATAGAGTTTAGGGAAATACACCTCATAGATTCAAGTGACACTTTTAGTGATCACTCTGAACCTACAATTATAGCTGGAAATCCAAAAATAATTCTGCACCACATCTACTCACCTTAGTTTTTTAATCAAAATAACCAACTCACTATTCTTTCTACAAAAAATGATTTTTAACTGTTAATTAACATATTTAATGTGCTTCCAAAATTTCTTAATCTCTATGAAGATGACCCAAATCAGCACATTCAAGAATTCAGTGACACTTTCTCAAGTATCATGCTGAGATGAACACCTGAAGACCAATTTTAGTGGAGAGAATTCCCCTTCTTACTTGAAGGAAAATGTAAGGAATAGTTGTAAAATCTGTAACCAGGGAGATCAGAAATTGAGAATATCTCAAAAGATTTATCTTAAATAGATTCCTCCCTATATCTAGAAGAATGTTAATCAAAATAATAGATTTACAGCATGTGAAAATCAACTCGAGAGACCCTATTCGATTAATAGGAGTGGTTCAAGAACCTTTGTACTACCTACCCTCATCATAAAATTGAATAGAATCAATTACTTATATTTTTAATCCATGTACTTCTCGATAATGATCATATACTATTTTATGCCTCATCTGGGGGGGCCTTGGTTGATAAGTTAGAAGAAGATTCCATAGGTCTGATTGATAAAATTACATAGAACTCATAGAATTTTGGAACTAGAGGTATGATCACAATATGAAACCACGAGGTATGATATTTTGAATCATCATATCTTCTTGAAACCAAGGTTGAATACCTCACTAGGTTAGTTCATAAAATTGTTGTGAACTAATTATAGTAGCAATAAGGTCTGACTCGGGAATGTGGTTTATGATCTTCTATTTATCATTACAATAACTAGTGTCTAGAAGTTAAAGGAATATAAAGTTTTTTTACAACCTATCAACCATGTAAATTTTATCAAAATCATCTATTTCTACCCTAGAACCAACTAGGATATGGACTCCCAATAGAACTAGGAAAGACCTCCTTTTATGTAGTAATAAAAGAACCCCCACAAATCCAATAACCCTACAAACAATCCTTGCAGTAAAAAAATCCTTTCAACCACCACATTCCCATTGAAATACTTATGAGTAACCTTCCAAAAGTGCACTGAAAAATGAATAAGAATAGATAATAACCATATTTTTTGTTTTCAAAGATAAGATTTATAATCCATCTAATGAATTCATATGTTTTTATGAACATTTTGGAAGTGAATCATAGAAAACTACCAGCATAGATAGATTCAAATCCCAAGAAAACATAAGTGGTATTACAACACCAAGTAGTAAAAATCTACAACCACCTAAATAAAAAAATGTTGTTGAAAAAGAGAAGAATGATGAGGATCCACCCATCCAAAAATAAATAAGATAATAAGATGCATGAAAATGTAAATACCATGTTCAGAAACACCCATAAAAAAGAAGAAAAGGGAAAAGAATAATATCAAGGAACCATTACCTTCTATATTAAATGAGATGAAAATTTACGAAGAGGATTGGCTTCAAAAAGATATTCAAGATTCCTTCATAAGGTTGAAATAAATATCCCTCTCTTAGATGTAATCCAAAAAATCTCAAATTATGAGAAATTTATGAAGAAATTTTGAAAAAATAGATGATTATTGGATGGAAATGAACAAATCATTTCGGTAGAATAATTTCAGTCATGATCACACCACTAATTCCAAAAAATATGTTAAAATAATGGGAGATTCTCTATTCACTACACTATTGGATATTTAAATTTTTATGATGCATTATGTGATCTAGGTGCTTTGAAAAATTTCATGTCTCACTTAATATTTTCATCCTTGAAAATCAGGGAACTGAAACCTACTTTATTGGTGGTATAATTAGAAAATATATCCACATTATTACCAACTAGAGTTGTAAAAGATGTACTCATTGGAGTAAAAGCCCTGATCTCTCCAGTGGACTTATTTCCTTACCGTGGAAGAAGATAGAGCACCGGACCACTCTCCCAACATCCTGGGGAGTTATTTCTTAAGTATGGTGATGACCATCATCGATGTCTCTAAAGGAACACTCACAATGAAACATACAGATAGTATACTACACTTCAACATTATTCATGTGATGAAACTTCCTTCTAGTAGTCATTCACATTATGAAATCACCTATAAAGAAGGTATAAAACTGGTTAATTATTCTAGAATACTTTATGACTTCATAGAATTAGGGGGAATTTTTTATTTTAAAACTCTAGTTTTAAATGAACCATAAATACTAATCTCAGGTTATATGAAGAGGTAAATTGTGAGTTTTTCAATGATTTGTTAAAAGTGGATGACATGATACATGGGATTCATGTTTTGAAATTAGGGAACCTCTTCTCAATTTCATCCTTAGAACAACCCCCACATCTATAGTTAAATCCAATATCATGTGATTTAAAGAATGTATACCTTATGGAAAAATTGAAATTACAAGTGATCATTTCTAATAGCCTATCCCATTCATATGAAAAAAACTATAATTAACCTTCTCAATATAATTTTCCAAGATATAGGATGGATTTTATGTGATGTACTTAGAATTAACACCAATGTTTGTTCACGTAGAATCATTTTAGAAGATGAATCCCAAAAAGTTAGACAACATCAGAGAATACTTAATCCCACCATAATGGAGGTTATTAAGAAAGAGATAGATAAATTTATAATAGTTAACATCATTTAACCAATATCTGATCCTCATTATGTCAGCCCCATTCATGTAGTCCCAAAAAAATTGGCATGACCACTATTAAGAATGATTAAAATCAACCTGCACCCTTGAGAGTGGAAAAAACCGGGAGGGTATGTATAGATTATATAAAGTTAAATCATGTTACTCAAAAATACCACATTACCATACCATTCATAGAAAAAATACTGTATAGGATAGATGTAAAATATCATTACTACTTTTTTGATGGATTTTCATGATACTTACAGGTACCAATTGCGCCAGAAGACTAGGAAAAGATGGCCTTCACCTAGCCTTTTGGAACTTTTTCCTAGAAGAGGATATCGTTAGGGCTATGTAATTCCTTAGGTATATTTCAATGGTGTATGTTGAGTATTTTATCAGATCATATTAAGGACTAAATAGAGGTATTTATTAATGGTTTTACTATTTTTGTTAATTAATTTGATCAATGATTAGGAAATTTAGAAAAGGTTTCTATAACATGCACTGAAAAAAATCTTATTTTAAACTTTTAAAAATGACATTTCTTGGTGGGAAAAGAAATAGTGTTAGTCCATATAATCTCAAAAAAATTAATTTTGGTAGATTAATAAAAGGTTGAAGTAATAAACGAATTTCCATATCCAACATTCCTCAAGAATGTTAGATCATTTTCAATCCATGCAGGTTTATACCAAAGATTTTTTTAAATATTTTAGTAATATTTATCTTCCTTTATCATGGTTACTATTAAAAGAATCTAACTTTTATGTTGATGATTAATGCAAGAAGGAATTTGATGAATTTAAATAATGGTTTATCACACCATCAATAATGTAACCACCTAACTAGGACCATCCTTTAGAGCTACTCTATGATGTTTCAAATCAAGATGTGGGAGTTGCACTCTAATAAAGAATCGATGGCTAGCCTCAAGACATTCCCTATAAATCAAGTACATTAGAATACACATAGATAAAATACATGACTACCAAAAAGAAGTTTTCTGTAGCCATATTTCCCCAAGATAAATTTAGATATCATCTACTTAGAACTATTTTTTTTGGTTTCTATGATCATATATATCTCAGTTATATCATAAATATAGATAATGTTAATCCATGTTTGGTGAGGTGGATGATTCTCTTACAGTAGTTCCATATAGATATCAACTATAAAAACTGAACCAAAAATCAAGTGATTGATCATCTAATTTGACTATCCCACACCATTGAATCATAAATTCCCCCAAAAAAACCCACACAACGATCAATATGAAAGAGAAAGACTTCAAATTATGGAAGGTGAAATACCATTGTATGCTAACATTTTCAACTATTTCATCACATATCAGGTATCATATCTAATAAACATTAATCAATAATATAATATTAAATATGAATTGATATATTATATTTGGGAAAACCCATTCCAATGGAAATTTTGTAATGATCAAATTATAAGAAGATGCTTTCCAGGAAGAGAAATTGGACCAGTTTTGAATTCTGTAATACATTATCCTATGGGGTCCACTTTGGACCTCATAGGAGAGCCATAAAAGTTGTATAATCTTTAATTTATTTTCCCACACTATTCAAAGATGCTTATGAATTTTGTAAGAGACATGAGAACTTCCAATTTTATGGTAATATCTTAAAATGATAGGATATGCCTCAAAAGAGAATTATTTTTTGTGAAATATTGGTTGTATGGGGAATAGACTTCATGGGACCATTCCCAATTCCATTTGGTAAATAATATATTTTTTTATTTTTTTATTATGTTTCAAAATGGGTGAATGAAAAATCCACCCAGACTGATGACGCTAAATTTTTTTGTGATTATTTTAGAGAAAACATATTCTATAGGTTTTGGAATACCATGAGAAATCATCATTGACCAAGTAACTCATTTCTTAAATGGAAAAATAGATTCATTTCTTGAAATGTATGGAGTGAATCATAAAATTTTTAAACCATACCATCCATAAACAAATGGTCAAGAAAAATTCTCCAATTGAGAAATCAAATGAATTTTGTAAAAGACTATTAAACCCAACTGGAAGGACTTAAGCCAAAGGCTAGATGATAACTTATGGCCTTATAGGAAATCCTACAAGAAAACCATAGGGATGATCCCCAATATGTTGATTTATGGAAATAGCTTCTTCCTCCTTGTTGAATTGGAACACAAATCATATTAGCTGGTAAGATAGATGAACCTGAACCTTGATAAATATGGGAAAGAGAGGAGATTGTAGCTGCAGGAGCTAGAGGAAATCAGGGGGACGATTTTGAAAAATCAAATATCTATAAAGATATAACAAGCATATGCATGTGTTCATGAGATGATACATTGATGGGGTTTTTTTTTGTCTATGTATGTCATATATATATATATTGAAAGTTCCCCTAGAGCATCCTTCGATCCAAATGGAATCCCGACAACTAATAAAGACACACACCTCAGTGATCTCGCAGGTGTTCAGGGCCCCGATAAAGAGCACGACCCCCTCTCCAACCCAGAATCTTCAACACTGGGTATCCAAAACACTAATTAAAGAGTAAAACCAAAATGATACTCTCCCTATAGTGGAGGCCAAAATACATTCCCTCCAATCTAAAAAAACTCACCAGTTGCCTCCTGAATCGCAGTCGGCACCCTAGCACAAGGCGGGCCCTAGTGGTCGTCTAGAACCATTTCGGGAGCCTGTCCCTGGAGTGTGACAACAAGTGCCTCCCTTATCTCATGGAGGCAGATGAAGTCAATGATGATGACTTTATATCAGTTGCATAAGGGTCCTACTCATGGACCCCTTCTAGAGAGAGTCACCTCCAACACTGCGCAGCCGAGTATATTCACTCCGAAGAGGATCTTACACTGAGGTAACCTACTGAAATCCAAAGGACATGGGACTCTTAGGCCTCCCGATGAGGGCAGCAGACATATAATCAGGAATAGGCTATCATCTGATTCTTGATGAGGAACTCTTCTGTAAAAATGTCAAGTCATTCAATGGGAATACATAAAACTTTCCCCCCTCCACTCAATACCACCATAGAAATAAGGTGGCATGATATGAGAATGTGCACATTCCTGCCAGTGCTCGCTGGTTCCATCGTGCAGACCAAGTGAAAAATTACTGGTAGATATTGATATCTTCTTATGAACAAGAAGTACATCCTCCAAATAAGATGGAAACCAGCTACAGGCAGAAAAAAATACCTAATGATGCATATCAAGACCACCATCCAAATAGAGAGAAAATAAAATATGAGAAGAGTCAAATTCATGCGGATTCATAAAAATCCCATGAGAAAAATACAGTAGAAAATGGAAGATTCAAATTCCCACTTGTGAATATGAATCCCACCATTCAAATATGGTGGAAACTGGAGAAGGCAACTAGTGGCAGACTCGTTCCTCTATCCCAGCATAGGAGAACTGCCAGTACCTACTAGCATAGTATGGAGGATCGGAGCAGGCACAAAATCCTGCTCTGACATCATAATAGGCCTTCATACCCGTTCCAAAAAAAGATGTATCATAGCACGTTCTGACAATGATGGAAGATCATATGTCAATTCCAGACCATATCCTCCAAAAATTCCAATATATCATTGCATCAGTTGAAAAGGTAAGGAACTAGGCCCACGACCTAGCTTCCTCAAATGGAATGACTTACTCACAAAATGGGTTAGTCACTACATAGTATTTATGAATCCTTGATCCATTCCAGGAGGGTTGATGGTTATATCCTGTGATACAAGGAAAACCAAATTGAGAACAAGTACATGTTCCAACTGGGGGACGCCAATCCAACTTGGTGGCCACTCTAGGGTAGGCATATTTCCCTTAAAAAACTCAAGATATTTGTTGGCATATCCTGGAAGCATCACAGGAACCAAAAAAACCAAAACCTGTATATGAAGGCTGTTACCAACAAGAGATGGCCCTAGTTACCAGCAAGAGAGTGCCCAAAAATGAAATTCACCAAAGGAAACTAGAAAATAAAGAGCACATACATGATCCCACTATACTAAAACCTAGAGTTCTTGACTCCCTCAAGCATATATCAATAAAGGCTCAAGAACCTATTAGTCCATTACCAAATTATGGAAGTGGAAATAGCTATTTTAAAGGCCCACCCCACAATGTTTCTACCAACATCTCTGAAGGTCCTCCCCAAAGAACCCATGGGAGCTTACTCTGTGGGACAAGAATGATCGATCACGAGAGCCTATCTCATAATGTGTGTCTAGGTATCCCTCCCCTTGACCAGAGGATCAGACAGCAAGAAGTTACTCCCCTTGCTTCTTTCCACCCTAATGATCATCCCCTAGGTATAAGATATAGATATGCTTCTCCCTATAGTTGGGCATCGAGTCATGATGTTAGTATTCTCCATGATGACAGCTATTTAGAAGGCCCTGCCCATAATGATAGTTGTTTTGAAGGCCCTCCCCATAGAAACAAAAAGAAAAGAGAAGGTCCTCCCCTCATTCCAGTACATCCTGAAGGCCCTCCCCGGGATGTAAACTATAGAAATTCTCCCTGCAGCCAGATATCAAGCTATTATGGTAGTCCTCACCATTATAGAAGTCATTGAGAAGGTCCTCCCCTCAGTGACACTGAGCATCCAGAAGGTCCTCCACTCATTGCAACCCACCCTAAATGTCCTCCCCTGGGTATACACAGTAGGGACATTCCCCGCGGTCGGGCATCAAGTTTCAATGGTAGCCCTCACCATTGTAGCACCGATTGTGATGGTCCTCCCCGTAATCAAAACTCACACTTGTAATAAGGCCCTCCCCTTGATTTTAAAAATGTGAGAAAGCCCTCCTATGATGAGGCACCCATAAAGATAGAGTTATACATGTCAGACACTCTTTCTATAATAAGTGATATCATTTCTCAACCATTGGAAGGTCTGGGACCATGATCATCTTTCGAGCCACCCCTGTACCGCTTACATATCGATGAGGCTCCTAACAATCCTTCTCCTTAGAACGAAATTATTAGAAAGTAATCAAGATGGGAATATCAAGTAGAGGAGTCCTTAGAAGAACAACAACAAAATATGTTGCTCGTGAGAAGACAACTAGCTAAGGATAATATACCAGCTAGCGATGTATTGTCCAATGGACACTTCTCACTTAGACATACCAAGGGAGTTGTCTGGATGACTCTTCACTAGCTAAAAGAAAAGTTCTTTCCCTATGAAGGGTATGCAGACCATGTCAACATATTAGGAGAGATTCTCTATCTAATCGACCTGGAACCCCTCCTGTCTGCATGGTAACCACAATCATAAAGGTGAAAGAAAAACCTTGAACTATCTTTCCTCCATGCACTGCACAAGTTTCTTTTCCTCATTGGTGATGCCCCATCTGGAGTTCATATTTGGGGTGGGGAGAACATGGAGCTCTACATTTCACCAAACATACCATCTAGTAGACCTCATCAGAAATGACATCTTTCAATGTCATTACCCAAAGGAAAAAATCAAATGAAATCCCTAATTAGAAAATATGGGAGACTCAACAAAAATTGGTCCATAGTAAGTCTCAAAAGAATCAGGCCCAACGAGATCAATCAATCGAAAATCTTCTGATCCAGGAAACCAAGAACATCCAACAGGATTCACGCCTAAGGGAAGGAAACCAAAAAGCAGGGATTATGTCTTTGAAATCCAATAGATCTTGTGTGGATCCAACTCCATACTCAGCTCACACCCGCATGGGAGTTCATGTAATCAAAAAGTGGAAATATAAGTGGATACCTCTGAAATATGGGAACAACACCATCCTGTAGGGATGGGGGAATTATTAACTAAAAATTCCCCCATAAGTCCATCAAATCCAAGCCATAGTGCATCATCATAAGGGCAGGATCTACCCCATCCTACAATGATGGGGGCATTTTTACCTCTAATTCCCACACAGCGGAAATCTTTCTTCTACCATCTGGGAAGAACGATGAGCAGAGAGGTCACTCGTTTCACCTCGTCTCATGGTTCATACCCTCTAAGATGAATGGAACATTACGAGATCAGATATGGGATCCATTTGGGTCAATTTGTGCCAAGAAACCTGAAGAATACCACAGAATGGAAGGAGAAAGTCCAACAAAGGATGAAAAAGGCATTCCTACCATTCGGCACTAGGTTCACTGCCCCTAATGTGGTATGAATCAATAAAAATGGTAAATTTCAACCCCACAGGTCTCACAGGAACTGATACAAAGGGATAGGATGCAAGAGAAGATGGTTCCCTCTCGGAGGCATCCCACACCGACCCTGATGGTGTGCATACCCAGAACCAGAGAGCTATCCTAAATTTGAGTTCCCTCTCAGTTAATCTGATTTTACCTACCACATGAATCCCCAACAAGGAGAAGAATAAATCATAGGTCTTCTATGCCTCATCTTATCCTCCCCCTGAGAATGTTTCTCTCAATCTCTAGGAAAGATTCTCCAAGAAGGAGGAAGAAATGAAAGATATCAGGTTAATTGATGATGGGTTGCATCGAGGGAGCTATGTTGACGGATGTGTTCCTTTAGAGGAACATCAAAAGGTGTTCCCAGAAGTGGTTCCCTTGCCACAGGCACTCATCCAGGTAAATGAAATTAAGCTCAGATGCTCATCCAACCTAGCACTGAGACCATGAACCTACTTTAATCCATCCCCAGATGGACATCAAGACTTCCCTTCAATGGGAAGGTAACTAAATTATATTTAGGAAAACCCACAAAGGATACCCCCAGCTGGGTATCCTCCCCAAATTCTATCAATGTCAGCACATCCATATTTTCCCCTACTTCACTCGCCTAAGCTCAAGTCTGGTAGGACATGCATCAAGGGACCTTGAATATCATCGACCAATTGAAATCTCGACTAGAAGCCATGGAAGGGTGGAACACTCTGATACAACCAGAGCGTAAACCCTACCCTGATTGGGTGAGAAACATTTATCCACCTATAAACTTTGGGAACCCTGTATTCCCAGTGTTCAATGGTTTTGGGGGCCTGGAATAACATATAATGCACTATTACTCGTACTGTGGTCCCATGATTGGAACCCTAGAGAAATAAGAAGTAGTAAAACTCAGGTACTTCATGCGAACCCTACAGGGTTCAGCCTTTGTGTGGTATACTAACTTTCCAACAAACACAATCATAGGATGGGAGGGCCTCCAGTGATAGTTTCTCTTCCATTTTAGTTCAAATTGCCTAAGAACAAATTCAGTGACCTTATGAACTGTATGAAGTGAGATAATGAAAGAGTTTCATACTTCATCACCAGATGGAAAGGCCTAACTTACTCCCTGAACCGACCACTCCCCCATTATGAAATTCTCTCCATGTGCGTTGATAATCTCTGTGATTAATTGAGAACACTACTCATCCCATTGAAGTACACAAGTGGGTTCTGAGATATTCCTGCCATTTCCTAATGGATAGAAGACTTCTTGCAGTAGACCAATCTCAAGTCCCAGGTGACCCCATCAGTCCCAAGAAAAATAATAGGAAAAGATGAAGTGGCTTATGTTATGCTTAAGCCACCCTCGACACTAGCTCCAATTGTGAGGCCTCCACTAAACTGTGCGGGACACCCTAGAGGCCAACAGAAACCCCCACCTTGGAAAGATGATAGAATGGGTGATAAAATAAATTAGTTCTAGGAATGAAGAAATAAATTATACTCATTTTGATATGTCCAAGTCTGCAGATACTTCATAGTCGTCATGAATTGCAACTTGCTCTGGCTACCAGAGCCAAATAGAGCCGATGAAGTGGGTCTCAACGATGGTCCAAATTATTGTCCCTATCACTAGATATTGAGTCACACCATATGGGAGTGATTCATATTCAAGGACCACCTTTAAAATATGGTTGATTTCGGACAATTCAATTTAGGTTCACCGCCAGCACAAGTGGTGTATGCTTCACCTTAGACCCAATGGAGGAAGAGGAATGAAAAACAGTCACCATCTAAAAGGAGAAAAAATTTGGATGACTCGTAAAATAGTCAACCAAGCTCACAACATCTTCTAGGTGCAGTTAAAGCAACCAATCATGCCCTCAATAGCTCCTGATGGAACATATCCATCATCCTCAGCCCTGAAGACCTTTAGGGGTTAGAAGGGCCGAACGAAGGAACAAGAAGATGAGTCAGCACCAAATCTGAATCCAGTCTTGACAATTTTGGAATTTATGCTGGAATATTTGAGACAACAGGAACCATCCCTCCAAATGAAACAACATGCACCACCCTATTGAATGGCACAATGGGAACCGCCCCACCAAACGACACCATCAGAAGGAGATAGTCAGACAAAAGCATTGCCAGATCAAGAACTGATATTAAGCTCCAATAATGTCATTCACTTGATTGAAATCTTCTCGAATGTAGACTATGGCCATGAACCTGAATTTCCCGCATCCAACCAGAGAGCCAAAGGAAGAGGCCACAGAGGCTGAGGGTTTCCTAGAAGGCATGATCATAGTAGGATTCAAATTACTGGCCACAACTTAGCTCAAATTGTTAATGTTTCGGAAACACGTAGAAGAACCCTCTAGTAGACACAACCAAAACTAGAGTGTTTCTCCACCCCCCTTGGAAGAAATACAAGACCGACCATCTTAGAGTATCCATCAAAGGAGGAAAAGATGTCCAATCACCCAAGGTGTATAGGAAGACCAGTTTAGTTGAACTCGAAACTTACGGTAGCACCATCAGCTCATGTCACAGAGGGTGTACCATCTACATCTAATGTACAAACCCCTAAAGTGACCATGAAAGAGAATCCCTATCATGACCCCCCTTCACCAAGATGAGGGAAGGGACAGTAGATTTCCAGACCCTTCCTTCTTCATGTTGAAGAAGAGATAATGACCCCCGAGACCCGCCTTCAATAGGTCCCAGAGTGGCGACTAGCACCAAGGGTATAAAATCACACACAAGATGGAAGGAATTAACCTTTTTATTTAGTAGGATCGAGAGATAAGATAGTAAATCCAAATAACACCAAAATTTAAGGTAAAAGTAAATCCAAAAGAAAATCATTCCCATATGCATGTCCAAAAGTAATAATACAAAAGTATAAGAAAACCCCAAAGGAAAGTACCAAAGAAAAGGAAAACAGCAACATCAATTGTCCCATGGTTTGAACTAGTACGGTCCCGCACGATCCTCAAAGTACTCCTAGAAACCTGAAAACAATTTATATGCGTAGGGTGAGTATACAGGTATACTCGGTAGGGAAAACCAAAATCTCTTGTGCACAAGTGGAGAGGCATTCTAATGCCCCATGAGAAAAGTAGATAACCAGAGCACCTAGCAAGGAAACTATCCAATCCAACCTCACCAAGGCACACTCCCCAAATAACGCAAGTCAAGTAAGGTAATAGTAATAACACAACAATGTTTGGGTACCCTACGCCACTTTCCCACTGGTTATTGAAGACATCCTATGCGTCAGACCTCTCCCGCCATTCTCACCATAGTCCCACTGCCACATCCCACCCACACACACCTAGTCTATAACCACACATCCTGCCCGCAAACACCTAGTCCACAACCACACAAAACCATGCCCGCAAACACCTGGTCTAGAACAACTACCGCCACACCCGAAGACCCCTAGGCCTCATCCCAAAGACACTTGGGAAACCACCTGCCCGCACACACCTGGGTCAACCACCACCACGTACCCTGCCTGAAGAATCTAGGGATATAATGGACCTCAATCCATCACAGCATTCCCGAAGAATCTTTGGCTACTTAGGAAAGGTAGCATAAAAGGATATAATAACCAGCCACTCATAGGAGTGTTGGGAAAAACACCCTCCCCCATGAAATGGGGGAGTTCGGCACAAAGTGCTCAACTTGGGTGGGACGCGAATATAAAACATAAGAACTAAATTATACATATAGGTAAACAAGCACTCATCCCAACCTAGGGGTTCTAAAACTAGCCCAACCATAAACACCCTCGTTACTATTCATTCATAAGAAGTAGCATACCCGCAACCATGTCACAACTCATTCCCGGAAAACAATTCCCCATCAAACTCATTCTCGTTTTTATATTCAAGTGATTCCATTTAAAATAATTCTTCACTACTGGGAAATTAACATGCATAGCCACAGGGAAAGGAAAGGAAAACAGCCAAACAACAATTTAAGCATTCACACCCGGTTCTCTTGTAAAGTCACAACAACAAAAGGGGTATGTGAGATCCCTCAAAGTAATGGAACCAAACCAAGACTCAACATATATCCCCACTCAACCTCAGATCCACAAACCAACAACTACACCACAATAGGGGATCTCATCCCCATCCATGTCACTTCCCAAGCATCAACCGTAAACATCACCTGAACAGAGCAAGGGTGTTTTCAAATTTGAATATTCCATTTATTTAGTTCCATCTTTCCGTATGGTTAACCAGGGTGATCACACAAGGATTCTTATTCATTGGTCATCCATTTAATCACCCGAGTTTACATGATTTACCAGTTTTCATGTTATATCCATTCAATCATATAATTAACCAGAAAAACAGAGGTTTGTTAGTGCGCAAGAAAGGACCACCAACGAAAATGATTTTCAGTGGGTATAAGCCCATTCAATTCACAACATATAAGAAGATATAAAGGAGTACAACGGCATTATCAACACACTCCTTCATTCTTTAAATAAATTTATTATCTTTGTTAAGGTTTGGTTTCATCCATTCCCATATAAACATTAGAATACCCACCCCACATGATACACAGTAAAGAGAGATGAAGGAAAAACCCTACTTGGATGATCAACAATCGAAGTTTCTCTCCACGCGCTAAGAACTGTGATGCGCAACTTGAAGGGGGGGGGACTCCGAGGACTTTAAGAATGAGCAGGAAAGGCTACAGCACAGGCACACCACTCGCCTCGGGAAGGGGGATCCAAATGCACTAATGGGAAGAACGAACCCATCCAAGAAGAAGAAGAAAAGAATTCTAGTGTGATATAAAGAGGTGATATTATGGAGTTACGGGATAAGAATTTTGAACGACTTTAAAGGCGGATTGTGGTTTCACCATGTGGTTTGGTGGTTACACATGATGGGATTAATTGTTATTTAATTTCTCATTGGGGAGGTGGTCGTAATAGCTGTGGGTTAAAGGATTTTATTTAAACAGAGGAAACGGGTAAAACTAACACACAATATGGGTCTGTTGAGGGTCTCCCCACTCTTAGGGGGCTTTAGATATCATTTATGGGCTTTAAGATGGCTTGAACCACTTTAAAAGTTTAAAAAACTTAAAAGTGGCATTCTGGGAAAAATGGGGAAGAAAAACCTGACAACCCCTCCCTGTGGAATCGATCGGTGACACATGGATCAGTGACCCACTGATTGGTGTCACCAATGGTTGACATCGCGATGACATCCAGCCACAGAGACGCCACCCCTAGGATCTAGACCTGATGGGTCCAAGGCATGCCAAACACCATAAATTTGCCAAAGGGATGGACCAGGAGGGTCTCATCCATTACAATCCTCGTGTCGGGAAGTGTCGAACATTAGATATGAAATGTGATATTTTGATGCAGTTAGCCTCAGTACCAGTAAATTTATCGCTCCTGGATGCCTTGAGTCTATCAGAAGACCTTATGGAGGCACTCCTCAAAACCTTACTAAATCCCCAAAAATTCAAGGACTATATAGCAGTAGTTGAAGTCTATCAGAGATAGACCAATCCTAAAGAATGCCATGATGTCATCTCCTTTGCAGACTAGGATAAAGACGCCATCATGAAATGACACATAAATCCCTTATATGTGTCCGGAAAGATAAATAACATTGATATTTGGATAATTTTAATCGACAATGGATCTGGAGTCAACCTCCTCCCATTGTGAACACTTCATTAGTTAGGCTACGATGAGGAAAATCTGACACCCTGCACCACAACTCTGATGGGATATGAAAAAAGTGAGTAGAAGCTGTTGGCACGAATCAAGATTAAAACATGGCTTGGTGACCTCGTGTCTGATTCTAATTTTCTAGTAGTGCAGCAAAGTATAGCCTTCAACGTCCGGTTATGGAGGCCCTGGCTGCATCAGCACACTCTGATTCCCTCATCATACCATGAGGGCATAAAATATTTCACCAATGAGAAAAACAGAACATTGCACGCTGATAAATCCCCATTCGAATCCTATGAGTTTCATTATATCGATGTGGGGTTCTATGAACCGAATAAGAAGCAGTCATTGGCCAAAGACATTGATTGGATCACCGCCCCTAACTCCCGTTGATCCCCTCCAACAGCTTGGGGAATAGTATGTATTACCCATCAACTAGGTTGAATGCATAAGTTCAAGCTCGGATACGGAATCATCCATCCAAATTATTTCTATTATGGATTCCAAGTCCAAATACACTGAGGAGTGCACTGGCCCCTATGATGTCAGGGAAGGCCCAAACAAAGATGCTCCTAGCCCGTCCTCAGGACCCCAGATGGTTCCAACCTTATTCCAGATAGCGGAAGGCAATTTATCTCCCAACGCCAGAGAATTCATCTCAAAAAAACTCTCTCCATCATAATAGAAAGAATATGATGAAGATGATGATGATAAAGAAGAAGAAAACGAAGAATACCTCAAATATTCCCCTCCCACATTCGAAAAAGGTGTCTCCACCATAATCGATGAACATAGGGAGATAAACCTAAGCACCGAAGATGACCCACAACCCACTCTGATTAGTGTGGCTATGAATTTCGAGGAAAAAGAGGCATATACCTCCTTTATAAGTAAGAATCAAAAAAAATCCTATAAATACATAGAAATTCCAGGCCTCGATCTTGAGGTCACCACTCACCATCTAGGTCTGCCAGAAGATCATCATGGCTATATGCAAGCAGCCAGAAGGACCCACCTAATACAAGCTTCCAAAATAAAGATTGAAGATGAAAAAATAATAAAAGATAACTTCATTAGAGAAGTACAATATCATATTTGTAAAATGAACATAGTTCCTATCAAAAATAAGAATGGACAAATTGGAGTTTTCATTGACTTTAGAGACCTCAACCGGCGCTGCCTGAAAGATGATTTCCTGGTCCTGATCACAGAATTATTGATCGATGTGACTTTCGAATATGAGTCCCACTCTTTCATGGATGACTATTATGGATACAACTATATCCAAATGGACCGAGGGAATGAAGAGGCCACTACTTTCAGGTCCCCCCAGGGAGTGGTCTGCTATAGGGTGATGCCCTTCGGTCAAAAAAATGTTGGTGCTACATATCAGTGCACCATGCATCACATTTTCAAGCCCTTCCTAGGAAAATTCTTCTAGTGCTACATCAATGATCTGGTGGTTAAATCAAGACTACACTCAAACCCCCTAACAAATGTTGACATTTTCTTCAACAAACTGCGACATCACATTTTAATGATGAATCCCATAAAGTGTGTTTTCGGTGTTACCTCTAGGAAATTAATTAGCTTCATTTTACACCATATTGACATCAAATTCGACCCTGATAAGACAAAATCCATCCTTGTAATTTCTCCACCTCACAACCTCACCAAGTTAAGGGGTCTCTAGGGGAACTTGGCCTACATCTGGCACTTCATAGCTAACCTTATGGGTAAATGTTTGCCTTTCACTAGGATAATGAATAAGGGGTAACATTTTAGTGAGATAATGATTTCCAAGAATCATTCGGTAATATCAAAAGATATCTCCTAATCCCACTGGTGATAATGTCGTGAGTTAAGGGGAGACCACTCATTTTCTACGTAACCGCCTTAGAACGATTGTTAAGTGCTTTCCTCACACAGAAGAATGATTTTGGCAATGAGAACAATCTCTATTACCTCAGTTGAACAATGATCGATGTTGAGACTCAATATTGAAGAACCAAAAAGAACGGCCTAGCCCTAATATTCATAATTTAGAAATTTAGGCATTACTTTCAGTGCCACGAGGTCCATCTAGTCTTCCGCTTCAAACTGATCAAGTATATACTCAACCATCCCATGATAACCAAACGCTATCATAGTGGGAAGTCATCCTACAACAATTTGACATACGATGTGTGCCTCATAAATCCATCAATGGCCAAGCATTAACAGACTTCTTAGAGGATCACTCGTCAGAAGAAATGACCCCATTGGATAATGAAATTTTGGATGAAGAAGTATTCTCCATCCAATACGGCCCCCAAGCATGGGAAATGCAATTCGACGGTGCTTCCAGAAGACCAAGAGGGAAAAGGATGGAGGATCCCAAGATCAACAAAGTAGGGCTAGGAGTTATATTCATATCCCCAGAAAAGGCCGTATTCCCTTACTCCTTCCTACATTCAGAGGGGTGCACAAATAATGAAGCAGAATACCAAGCCTTTATTACAGGCCTGGATTTGGTGCTTCATGCACGAGTTGAACGCCTGAGGATAAAAGGTGATCCATAGCTGTTCATCAAGAAGGTCAATGGTGACTATTCCATTAAGTAATAAGTATTAGTACCTTTGATGAACCATGTTAAAGAACTAATGGTAGAATTCCCATCAGAACCAACACTGTCTTATGTCCCCCGGTCAAAAAATGATCAAGCCGATGCATCGGTAAATGTGGCTACAACCATGGTCGATACATACTAGGATAAAATAGTCATTAGAATTTCCCACCATCAGATGGTCTTGTCATTCATTTAGAACAATATGGAGGAAATAGATGAGATTATCCATTTTTCTAAGCCTTATAGTCACACCACTGGTTGGATGACTGCCATTTCAAGTTACCTTTAGAGGGGGAACTCCCACCAGATAGGCCTAGAATAGAACAAATTTGGAGTTGGGTAGTCAATTTTTTCATGTACAATGGTGTAAACTAAGAACAGGTTCTCTACAAATGAGGCATTGACGGGGTCCTTCAAAGGTGCATCAATGGAGAAGAGACCGATGTCGTCATGAAAGAAGTGCACATCAGAGCTTGTGGACCACACTAATCGACAACCATGCTCTCCCATAAAATTATAAGTCTTGGATACTATTGGTACACTATGATACAGGATTGTTCCACATTCACCAAGAAGTTCAATTCCTACCAAGTTCATGACAATTTTATTCACCAGCCCCCATAGATACTTCACACAGCTAAGTACTCCTGGCCATTTTTCATACCCATGGATGTTGTGGGACCATATCCTCCTATCACATCCAGACAATTCAAGTTCATTCTCACATAAACTGACTTCTTCTCCAAATGGGATGAAGTTATACCCCTTAAAAAAGTCGAGGAAAAAATCATTGTTAGATTTATGAAATCCAACATCATTACCATATTTGGTGTCCCTCATAAAATACTAACAGAAAATGGCACCAACTTATGCTCTGCTGAGTTGGAAAAGTTATACCGATAGTATGGAATCAAATCCAATAGTTCATTCCACTACCATGCAGCAGCCAATGGGAAGATAGAGGGTTTCAACATGACCCTCTCCAATATACTCCAAAAGATGGTGGATAAGGATAAGAAATTGTGTTCCTAAAAGCTCATTCATGCTTTATGGGATTACTGAACCACAACTTGCACAACCACCCAAGAAACCTTGTACTCATTAGTATATGGGAAAAAGGAGGTTTTTCCCATCGAAGTTCAATTTCCATCACTTCACATTGAAATCTGTGGTCAACTTTCCATGGATGAGAAATCTCAGAAATGTTTTGATGAGTTAGAGTAGATGGATGATAAAAGGTTGCACACTTTTCACCATTTGGAAGTCTACCAAAATCAGATTGCACAAGCCATCAATAGAAAGGTTCACCTCTTTTCTTTCCTCAAAGTAGAAATGGTGTTGGTCCTCAGAACCCCAATAATACTTGGGAAGAAACCCCCAAATCGTGGGCCAAAATTGGAGGGATTGTATGTCATACATAAAGTCTTTTATAATGGATCATATACCTTGATATCAATGGACAGAAATATCATCACATCTCATACTAATACAAGGTTTCTGAAGAATAACTTCGCGTAATGGCGATGAAGATTTCCTTGCTGAATGACTCTAAACTACACAACATTGCGTCCTAGCTGCAAGAGGTTAAACTGCATATCATAAATCTTTCTCTTCACATGATGATAAATTGTAGGGATAAAAATTGTCTTAACCACATGACATTAATCTGTATGGAGTTTTCCCTTGCTGCAAGATGTTAAACAACATGGTTTTCAAAGAACTATGTATGGTTTGATTCTCATTCATCATTGGGATATGTAGTGATGCATCGACTCTCTATCTTGGCCCAGCCACCACAAAAAAATGCCTATATTGTATCCTATATCATCCCATATTATGAGGTAAATCCTTTTCACTCTTGTTTCTCACATCGATTATAACTCACGTGAGCTCAAGATCAATGGTAAGGATCTCATTATGTGAAAAAAACTATAGAGGAATATGATAGAACCAACACCCGTAGCAGATGAGACCAAAATTCCCATACTCCTAATTCCGAGTCAGATCGGTATAGGGAACATTTAAAACTATGTATGGCGTGATTCTAACCCTTTCAAGATATGTAGTGACACCCAGATTTAACAGTTGGTCACATCCATCAATTAAAGAAACAAATTCCCTCTCATTTCCCTACACATGGACCAGACCAGTATAGGGAACTTTCAGAACTATGTACATCTTGATTCCCATTCATTAGTGGGATATGTAGTGATGGTCACATCCTCTATCCCGTCCCATCCGACCCAAAAAATTCCACTTCCTTTGTGTATAGGTCGTACTTGTGCAGGTGAATCCATAAAATGTCCTAACCACGTGACATTAAACTGAAGGGTTCCTCAAGAGTCATGTGCGGCACGATTCTCATCATTACGAGATCCCACACAAGCCCCAAATTTCCTATATAATAAATTTAATGAGATGATGTAAATTTAAAGTTTGAATTCTGCACTCATAAGGAGTTAAAAGATCATGTTTCCCCCTACAGAAGAGTCAGATCTATGTAGAAGCTTCAGTAGTACACAGCTGATCATGGTCTGGATATTTCTTACATTCTAAGACACATCTTTCCCATTTTTCAAACTCCATACTCTAAGAAATCTTGGGTCCCCATAAAAATTAATGTCAATTAGATATGGAAGGCCAGTGTCATGCATAAATATTTCTTTGACTATGCACATCATGCCCTGGTGGCTCTGCATATGTTGCCTACAAAACGACCATAGTCAAAGGAAAAATTATTCCTCGGGAGATTCCTTTCCTACCTCTATATTCCCAATGGATTCCAAGCCCCATGTCATTCCTCCTAACCCAAGGTACCCATGAGATTATGGTTTACACCTTCTATCATCACTCGTGTCTAAGGAATTCCATAATATCCCGACCATGATTAACTCAAATCTATTTATGGTTTTGTGACAAGATGTCCTCATTTCATGACTCTAAATAGCATAGCATAACGTCTTTACCGCATGACGCTAAACTGCAAGGCCAGAAGTGTCCTGGTTGTACGACATTAAACTAAACTGCTCAATGGCAATGCATAAATTATTATCTTGGCTTATCCTCCTCAAACAAAATTCCTTCTCTTCCCGCATAAGGAGAAAACCTCCGCAATTAATGTTAATTGGGAATCCTACGTAACTTGGTTTCTCCCTGAGAATATGTGTGGTGGACCTGAACTCTGTGATCTGAACCCATCCATAGAAGATATTGAAATGTCCCCTTTCTCTGCGCACAAATTAAATCAAATCAGATCCCCAAAAAATTCCTATCTATAAGGCTTTTTAAGTGTGGTTGTATTTCCCTTCTTTCACGTTGGGATTACCCTACATCCACCCCACATGATGATAAATTATGTGGAATTCATCCTTGTTTTGTGATGTTAAACTGCATAGAATGTGTCTAAGCATACAGTGATCACTGTCATTGATTATGTTCTTCTTAAGTGGTCATCCAGAATCCTCATATTCCCATGTTTCTCACACCGAGCATAGATCACGTGATCTTAGGGACCTCGGTAGGGGATCCACCATGACATCATGGAAAATCAGTCCATGAGTTTTGGTCCTAGCAGCACGACCCTAAAAGGCATGTTATAGTTCCCTTCCCAAAAAGGAACCCCAAGTCTTAGCCATACGATGTTAAACTATAGGATACTCCAAAGATGGGACGAATACCTCACCCTGTATATGAGTCGAATCTATGTAGGGGATTACCTGATACCATGAGTGAATATTAGCCTGAAAGTTTTCTAATGTATCCAGATACACTCCTTCAATACATCAAACTCTGTGCTTTGAGTAATCTTGAATCCCCATATTTCTCCATGGCCATCAGATATGGAAGGCCAATGTCATGCAGACACCTTTGTTGACTATGCACATCATGCCCCGATGGCTCTGTATATGTCACCTACAAAACAATCATCAACCAAAGTCAAATTCATCCTCAGAAGATTCATCTCCTACCTCAGTACGCCTAATGGATTCCAAGCCTCGTGACATCTCTCCTAATTCAAGGACCCTCAGAATCATGGTTTGCATTCTCTTTCCTACCCACATCCTAGATATATCATATCATCCTAGCCCAATTAACCTCTGGTCAGTCTTGTGGCTTTTACAAAATAATTATGCCCCATCCCTATGTGTGAAGTTGATCCACATAAAAGAAATAAAATACCCCCACTAATTTTTGGGTTTCCCGGTAAATTTTAGCCAAAGAAATTCCCCCTTTCATACTTAGGTGAACCCCTTTTCAGAAGATGCATTCCATGATCATAAAGGTCCCAATCTCCATAATCCTTCATAGCCATCAGAGCTGGAAGGCCAGTGTCCTACGGACACCTTTGTTTGACTATGAACAACATTCCCCACTGGCTCTGCATATGTTGCCTACAAAACATCTGTCAATCAAAGGTAAATTCTTCCCTATGAGAGTCATTTCCAGTTTCTATACTCTTGTATGACATTTATGTCCCATCTCACTCCCCATATTTTGAACCCCCTTGATTACAGCTTACATATCTTTCCCTTTTCAAAGGCCCAGACATGAAAAGCATTTCTAATTGAACTGATGATTCACTCAATCTCCCCCACACAAGAAAAATTCATGTGGGATCAGTTTCCCATTCAATTTCGATACAAATTCCCTTAATCCTTTCGGACATTATCCCTCAAATAGGCTATCCATTATGGTCCCCAACCTTAAAACAAACCCAAAGTGATGTAAATCTTCCCAGGCCATCAGAGATGGAAGGCCAATGTCCTAAAGATACCTTTGTTTGACTATAGACAACATGCCCCAGTGGCTTTGAATATGATTTCTACAAGATGACCATCAATCAAAGGCATATTCATCCTCAATAGAGTCCTATCCTAACTCTGTATGCCTAACATGGCTCCTAAACCTCATGTGCATCCAAAACTCACAAAGTCAGGGTTAAGAAAAATACCTCATTTTTTGTCTGAAAGTTATTAAGACATTCCCAGTTGATGAATCCCAAATTGGAACCCTTGACACATCAATTTTGGTCAATACTATTCAACCTAAAACATCAGTAATAAGTCTAAGTGGCGAGACTATAATCCACTAATGAAAATGATGCAATACTCACCAGAGTGAAAACCTGCAAAGGGAACACCTAGATAAAAGTCAAGTACTAGCTCGTTAAACCTATATTGTGTATGTTTTAGGGAAAAAAAATTGATCTCTCAAATACTCAAAAGATACAAAAATATTGTTAGGTCAAAACCCCACAAAGGGTGGCCTAGGAAAAAAGTCAAGTTATACCCACTAAGCTCATATCCAAAAGGTTTAAGCAAAAATTAGGGTGACAATGAAAAATACAAAAATGTTCGTGATGTTTTCTATAAAACCCCAGCAATAGTCAAACTGCACTCATTGAGTCCTGTGGATCAGGAAAAAAATAGAATTGGATTCGATTATTTCAATTTATTGGTTTCGAATCATGTTTTAAAATTAATACAAGTTTATTTGGTTAATTGTGATTGATTGACATTACAGGAAAAGGAAAAGAAGAAGTATTGAAAGACAAATTAGTTCCATTAAGATTAAAAAAAATGGAGGAACATCCCTAGTTTGGATTCTATCCATAGTATCAAAAGAAAGTGAGTACATCATGATTTGGGAGAGTTACAGTAAGGCTCGGATCTCGCTTTCCAGAAAAATAGCAAGCGATTGCTTCGGGCCGTCTAGAGTTTTCTCTAAAGAAGCTCTCTCATCCGCTTCAACTTTGACTGTCCGGCATACCCATTCTATAACGACTTTAAGGTCCTACCCTTTCATCTAGATAGATTCATAATTGGCAACCAAATAGGCCAGTAGAGCCTTCAACCTTTCCACGTGAGCTTCTCATTCTCACAGCTCCTCCTTTTGGGTGATCACCAAATCATGAGCTTTCGCCACTTCAGCCATCAGGTGATCAAGTTCCTATGAAACATCTCAGAAGGTCGTTACCTGATGATTAGAAGAATTGGATTTGGCAGGTTTATCCTCATGAGAAGTGAGGTCTTCTCGGGCAATGAAAATCTGGTAAATGAGAATGTGAAGATGCTAGTAATCCAAGCCGCATGAACCTAATTTAGAAAATTACTTCAGGAAGTTGTTCATCTCATCAGTAAAATTAGCCAAATGGGTTTCCACATCAAGGATTCATAATCGACACCATGCCAGTTTTTGTACTGCCTGATGCCTCCCCGTGGCACCAGGGCCTTGGTCCTCCCACTCTGCAATGGGTCTATGTGTAGGAAGCATCATTACGGGAGTGGGAAGGGACCTAAGATAGGTTACCCAAGGTAAGGGTCTCTGCCTACCCTCATGTGGTTTGACCTTTGGAGCTGAACACGTAGAACTAGCCGCAACTTTCGGAGTATTCAGTGACACTCTACTGGGGCCAGCCTCATTAGGGTTGTGGGAGGTATCCACAGGATGGGAGCAGTCTGAATCACTCCCCATCGAGAGAGGTTGCACAGATGAAGCCTCTTCTAGATGCATCTGATGGTGGATCGATCGTCTTCTCACCATCGGGATAGGAATCGAAGGCATATACATCGCAGTCACCAGAGGGACAGGAATAGGTGGTGCGGCCATCACACTCACCACTGGAGAAGGAATATATGGCATAGCTGTCGTAGTCAAGACGGGGAAAGGGACGGTTAATTGCTTTTGGACTCGTCAAATTGGTCTTCTCAGCACCCCATCAGGGTAACAGTCTATGCACAGTTGGGCATATGCCAGTGATAAAAAAGTGGATCTCATTGTATTAGGGATGATAACCTCCATATCAACACATTCCCGTATCATTATAATCCATGACTGACTGAGAATTATGAGATGATATTCTCCCCTTAACTAAACGGCAGGAGGATGCGTAGTCTGTTGAAGGCACCCAAATTTCTTGGCGAACTGATAAGGGAGGTATGGCTCCCAAATGGCCACTCGATCTATGCGAGCAATGAGCATCCCATCCCGAAGTGCGATAATTCATGAGCACTCCACTAATGATATGTCTCCTTCACCCATTAGTAACCCATGAGGGGTAGGGTACGGTTCACATGAGAACCAAGAAGTATTTTTTAGCAGCTTGACTGCATCGTTAACGCGTATAGTCATAGAACGAACAACAGCGACGTTATGAAGGGTGGGTTGAAAGTCGGAGAGTGGAACCCTCATAGTGTGTTGATATTCATGGTAGGGGAAGTGTTCTAATATCCACCCATACAGAAATTGAAATGGTCCGCTGAAATGATGCGGAGGTTTACCTTCTTGTATCTGCCCAAGAAACTCATAATGTCGGGCAAGAGTTGGAATGGCCAGATTAATTGGTCAACCCTCTGCCAGTGTAGTCTCCATCATCAAAGTTCAAGCCCTGACCCCTGTATATACATCATGGGATGGGAAGATCCACCCGCTCAAAAACATGGAAAAAAAACTTCTAATCTAAGCACAAGTGGCATGTCTGGTTCAAGCTTGTATCCCCAAGCAGTATATTGTCCCACTTCAAGGGTGGCACAATATGACCCTAGAATATGTTGAGACTGACAAGATGGATGAGTTCGACTACGGCGGGCTCTCGGCCTAGGCCCATTAACCAATAGAAATGAACCTATCCATGTCTCACATGGGACAAGAGAGAAAGCCTGGAGAGAGTGATCAAGCAGTCCCTCTGCTATGACCAGTAAGCTCTATGTCAATGGGGACACATGGTTGGTATCGTCCCAAGTAGTAGCTGCAGGAAGAAATTCGTCAAACATATTTCCAAGGATGGAGAGCGCGATTGCGGTTCAGCGGCATGAGGAGGAAGCCGAGGCGACGGCGCGAGCGTGATTGCGGTTCAGCCACGGCTGTCTGGTGCGGACGAGGGCGGCAGGACGGTGGTCTGGTGTGTCTTTAGGGCGCGACTCCGGGCGAGGTAGGCGGTGCGAGGTACAGCGGCTGGCAAGCGAGGCCGGAGGCGGTGGATCTGGAGGATGCACCACTAGGGTTTACAGGAGGCGGAGGTTAGGGTTATCCTGTTTTGGGGAAGAAGGCATTAGACTGTAGAAATAAATTAAATGATTAAAATTAAAAAATGGGGGTAAAGGGTTGCACACAGATCGCGCCTAGGATGGGGTAAGGCGTGGGAGTGGAGTCCCTTCGCTTTTGGTGTATTGTTATTACTATTAAAATAATAATAATGAGTGGGCCTTGATGGGGGTTATTTTTTTTTTTACATTTTTTCAAAAAAAAATTCTTAAAAATACCACCAGGTTTAAAATAATTTTTTTTTTACATCCGAAAGGCGGCACCTGGTGTGCCGCCTTTGGGGAATTTTCCGGCCAGGGCAAGGCGGCACCGGGTGTGCCGCCTTTGCCCAAAAAATAACCGCAAAGGCGGCACCCCAAGTGCCGCCTTTGCCTAAATAATTTTTTTTAAAATTTTTATTTTTGTTTTTTGTTTTGTTTTGTTTTATATATATATATATATATATATAAAACAAAACTTTTCAGCAGAATTTTTCTGCTATTTAATATCCAGCGGTTCTGTCATTACAGCAGTCTGGATTCTGACTGATACCCTCACCCAGGACTCCCTTTTATAAGGGGGTTTGCCCTGAAAACAATACTGCATTTTCGATGTGGGATTCTGGTTCTCCTTTTCCTGCACAGTACATTCTGCGTTTCCGATGTGTAATTCTGTTTCAAGTACGCGACTTTGAAAGACTATAAAAGTTAAACTATAAGACCAATACAAATGAAACTTTAAACACTGATTAAACATATAAGAAATAGTTGAAAACAAAAATAATTTCATAAAAAATGTTGATACAGATTAATTTATAAGCTTTCAAAACCACCTACTTGAAACTTAAACATATTTGAAGTACGTGACTTTGAAAGCTTATAAAAGATAAATTATAAGACCAATACAAATGAAACTTTAAACATTGATTAAACATATAATAAATAGTTGAAAACAAAAATAATTTCATAAAAAATGTTCACCAAAAACAATTTATAAGCTTTCAAAACCATCAACATGAAACTTAAAAATGTTTCAAGTTCCCGACTTTGAAAGACTATAAAACATAAAATATAAGACCAATATAAATGAAACCTTAAACATTGATTAAAAATATAAGAAATAGTTGAAAACAACAAAAACTTCCTAAAAAATTTCCATAAAAATTAATTTATAATATTTCAGAACAATTTACTTGAATAGGGAATCTGATCCATCAGTTTGAGGGATACTAGGGCTAGGTAGATAGATAATCAGATCATTGTATCTATGGATTTTTTGGATAGGAAGATAGATTCATTTCATTCATTATATCGAGGTATTTCTTTTTTAAGAGAATATAGACTTTCTTATAATTATAAAATAAGGGACACCTTTATTTTTTGGTTATAGAATACGATTCTCTTAAGGTTAAAAGACATTATTCTTTTAATGGATTTGAAAGTCATTATTTGTTTTGTATAAAATTGTATTTCTTTTTTGTAAAAAGTTTTTATATTTCCACCACACATATAATTGAATTCAAAACATCATATTAGTATTTTTATTATGATTTTATCCATATTAATATGATTTTGATAATAACAAAACTTTTGAATTAATAAAATCTATCATGATTATGATTCTTGTACTCTGATTACTCGGATTCATATAGACTCTGATCTTTTACATTCTGATTTAATCAAATTGTTTCTATTTATGATTATTTGATTGGACTGAGAACCATGTCCAATAAAAAATGTAAGAGTTTTTTATTTTTTAGTTTATTTCTTTTAAACTACATTTTTTAATACTAAAATATTCCCACTTTTAACTTATCTATTAGAATAATATTCTTATGATCCTAATAAAAATTATAGGCATAATGATACAACATTGTGTGGTTTTCTCAAGAGAATATTCCAACTCATCTTTTAATATCCATTTATTGTATTTTCTAGCTTTACCATTATCATTACTATATGAATAAATTGAAAATTTCTCAACTTGATTAATGAAACTAAATTCATATTTTTAAGAACTACTAGTTGATGAATTATCTTTTAAATAATTTCTTATCAAATTATTATGTCTATTACTAGAATGATACGTCTTCTTCATATCGTTTTTCTATTTTAGAGGATTCTCACTTTTTTTATCAAATTATAAATTATCCATTTTCATTATAAAATTCATGGAAAAGATTCCAATGAAATTATAGATTCATCACCATAGTGGTTTATTTAGTTTTAAATTCATTTACCCTATATAATCCATCTTTAAATAGGTGAATAAATTTCATTAATGTATTCATCAAATTCATCATCATCAGAATCAATTGATTCCCCAATTTCCAATTATTTGAACTTATTTTTTCTTATAGCCTCAAAGGATATATAATCTATATCTTCTTTTTGAAACTCATTTCCTTTATCATTTCATAATCTATGAGAATAAAATATAACTCCTCTAATGAAATATATTCCCTATCTTCCATGTCTAAAACCATGGCATCAAATCATATAGGGAAATTTATCAAAAGTGTTTTCAAAATTTTTGAATCTTATATCTTCTAACCAAATCCATAGACATTACATACCATCTCATTGAACCTAATGAAATAGTCATCAATGATTTCATCATCGACCATTTTAATATTCTCAAACTTTATTCTTAGTATTTTCATATTATCTCTCTTAACATTAATATTTCCTTCATAAGTACTTCCTAGTTTGTCTAAAATATCGTTGGTAGTTTCAACACCCATCGCTTTAGTGTATAACATTTTTGATAAATCCATTAGGGTATAATTATGATATTTTCCATCAACTTCAAGATTTATCATTTTAGATTTAGTACAATAATAATACTTAATAATAGGTGGTAATCTAATGGTTGATACGTCTTTCATTTATAAGAAAAGCGATTGAAGGAAAAGAGTATAATATTCCTCTATGTATGGTAGTTATTTCCCTAAAATTAGGCATTCCATGGTTTCTCACTAAATTATGATCCTTCATTTCTCATAATGTTTTCTTATCATGAGAGGGGATCTTTTTATGATACCATTTGATTTAACCAAGGATCAGTTGGGTTCTAATGAGGGGGGGGGGGGTGAATCCATAGTACATTGTTTTAAAAATTCACTATTCTGTAATCTAAAATCTATGACTGATTAAACTATCTATCCCTTATCTTAAATTCTGAAAATCCGCCTGAATGAAAAAATAAAATCAATGAAAAACACAGGGATTCTATTAGGTTCATTACAAAGGCCTACTCCTTACTATAACCATTTATTACACCTTGATAAAGGTTATTCACTTTTTTTAGTCGGTTACAACATGGGAAAGTTGTATCCCCATAAAAAATAAGTCCAATAGTGCTTCATATCTAGAGTCCCACTATAAATTACAAGCTCCCACCTTCACTAACAACTCTTAACTCCCATAGGTGGATCTTTATACTATATCCATGGTGATTCTAAAATCTCATAAGCCTACTCGAGAGTCCCACTGGTGACCTCTTCTACATCTGAGTCCCAAAAAAGACTTCAAAATTCCTAAATCACACAATATATGAACTTTTTCCTAAATATATCTATCAAATTTTTATATTTCTGGAAAACCTTCGTATATAGTCTTTCTCAAAAAACAAACCAAAGCACATGGTCTACCCATGTACAATATTAATGAAATTAGGCAATTGTTTTTCAATGACCTTATCTTTATCACTATCCATTGAACATAAAATTTCCTGGACTAATCTCAAAAAACTCATAACATGGTTATATATCTTCTGAAACACTACCTAGATCGGTCTCAATATTTATGTATATAAAATTAACGGAATATCAATTCAATTTTATTTAAAAAAGACAAATATAAAATATTCCATGATAATTTTATGTAAGTGTTATTTAATTTTCATGAAAATATTTTATAATTCATGCACACCTACAATGCCTCTTTCCTTCTCACTTTAGTGCTTCCACTGAAGGCCTTTCCTAACCGAGGCACTGGTTTTATGGCACCCAGGATATGATGTTACACTAACTCCTCCTAATCAACTCTAATTTGAACCTTTGGTTTTTTTAGGCTCTCAGTAGATTATTTTGACCACTCTAACCCGTAATATTCTTAGACCAAAGTAACAATGGATGTTATTATTCTTCCTTCGATGTGGATATCTCTTATTGTTGTGGAATCCACCATTATTCTCTACTCTCTATCTTTGAGAGTGAAAAATTCATATGCTGCTGATGGATTGGATCCTTGTTTCGATGGATTGAAATTATAGGGATTTCTCATTGATCTACCTCAACTTTGACTCTCATTGGCATTTATCAACACATGTGATTGATTAATCGTGTGAATAATGGTTTGTGGATACACTATTTTCTTTTTTGGGAAATTCAATTTAGAGTAGATATGGGTGTGGATTTTTAGTTTTTTGGATACCCTATGTGGGGGAATATTGACATGTAAGTAACATCACCATATCCCATTTATTATATGTAGAAAGTAGTTATATGTGTTACATGGAAAGATTCCATGTTGGAATATGGAAAGATTCCATGTTGGAACATTGAAAGATTCCATGTTGGAACATGGACGGATTCCATGTTGGAACATGGAAGGATTCCATGTTGGAACATGGAAAGATTAAATTTTGGTACATGGTAAGGTACCCCATTTGATATGCACGCTATGTATAAGGGAGACATTCCATATAATTTGGATGTACATGTTAGGTTGGGAAGAGTTTTATGAGAAGGTAAGGATTGAGGAGGAACATTCTATATACATGATGAACGCACCATTTACTTCTTATGAATTTTAGGTGTGAGGATGAAGTGGTGATATGAGGAAATTATTGATATATTATATATTTATATTTGGTTTTTACAATGGTTTTTGGAGGACCCCTTCATGGTTTTTATTTTAGAATCCTATTAAAGGAAGTGTGGTGTGAGGTCCAAGTGGGGGCTGTAGGATTTCTTCTTGGAATGACTTAGAATTACCATGGTGTATTTTTTTTTTCTCTTTTTGATTTTTTCTATAATTAAGGATAGTGTAGTCTCATGGTTGTGTTTTATTAGTCAGTTTCTCAAAGTTTAGTTTTTTTATAGACATTATGATATGGTGACCCTATGGGGATGTCAAGAACAAATGAGTTCTATTAAGTAAAGTTTTAATTAGGTCTGATGGACCTTTTAGTATATTATAATGTGTGAGGTATTGATTGGATATAGGTTTTATTCCAAGAGGATGGATGAGGTCCTATTTATATGGTCTTGAATTAAGGATTTTTACATGTGGTTGAGTAGAACTGTATTGGTTTTTATGTTATTTATGTGGTTCTGAAAACTATTTTGGGTGCCCTATTATTTTCACCCCTATAGGGATAGTACTGGTTTCAATTAAAATGGTGATGGGTTTTAGTTTTCTCAAATCATGTCTTTGTGGCCTCTGAATTGGATTTTATTGGTCATTTCTATTCACGTTCTAGATGTGAGAGGAGTCATTTGGGATATTATTAGATTTGGCATCAATTCTGAGAATTATATAATGAAATCTTCTATTAGTTGGATAGTGTTTTTTAGGTCTGGGGAGCTTATAGTCTACCTATATTAGTGAAAAATTTCTTTCTAGTTTAGTATTATATCCTATCTATGGTTTGGGGATTTATGGATTTTTTTCTTCTCTATGAACTTACATGGAAGTGGACATGTACATGAATAAAGTTCCAACCTAGTTAGGTAGAACATACTGAATATTATGATTAGATTTCCTGGTTGAATCTTCCCAACCATGGGAACATTTATGGGTTCTCTAGTGTCATCCAATATGTTCTTCTTGCCAATTTATAGTCTTTGAAATTCGCGTACTTGAAACATTTTTAAGTTTCAAGTAGACTGTTTTGAAAGATTATAAATTAATTTTTATGGACATTTTTTATGATGTTTTTGTTGTTTTCAACTATTTCTTATATGTTTAATCAATGTTTAAGGTTTCATTTATATTGGTCTTATATTTTATGTTTTATAGTCTTTCAAAGTCGGGAACTTGAAACATTTTTAAGTTTCATGTTGATGGTTTTGAAAGCTTATAAATTGTTTTTGGTGAACATTTTTTATGAAATTATTTTTGTTTTCAACTATTTATTATATGTTTAATCAATGTTTAAAGTTTCATTTGTATTGGTCTTATAATTTATCTTTTATAAGCTTTCAAAGTCACGTACTTCAAATATGTTTAAGTTTCAAGTAGGTGGTTTTGAAAGCTTATAAATTAATCTGTATCAACATTTTTTATGAAATTATTTTTGTTTTCAACTATTTCTTATATGTTTACTCAGTGTTTAAAGTTTCATTTGTATTGGTCTTATAGTTTAACTTTTATAGTCTTTCAAAGTCGCGTACTTGAAACAGAATCACAAATCGGAAACGCAGAATGTACTGTGCAGGAAAAGGAGAACCAGAATCCCACATCGGAAATGCAGTATTGTTTTCAGGGCAAACCCCCTTATAAAAGGGAGTCCTGGGTGAGGGTATCAGTCAGAATCCAGACTGTTGTAATGGCAGAACCGCTGGATATTAAATAGCAGAAAAATTCTGCTAAAAAATTTTGTTTTATATATATATATATATATATATATATAAAACAAAACAAAACAAAAAATAAAAATAAAAATAAAAATTTAAAAAAAAAATATTTAGGCAAAGGCGGCACCTGGTGTGCCGCCTTTGCGGTTATTTTTGGGCAAAGGCGGCACACCATGTGCCGCCTTGCCCTGGGCGGAAAATTCCCCAAAGGCGGCACACCAGGTGCCGCCTTTGGGGGGTAAAAAAATAAATTTTTTTAACCTAGATGTATTTTCAAAAAAATTTTTTTGAAAAAATGTATATTAAAAAAAAACTCCCTTGGTGGCCATCGAGTCAAGAAAACGGGCGCCAATTTTGGTTGTGCGTGTCATGGGATAATTGAATGAAATCAATTATAAATAATAATAATAATAATATAATAAGAATATTTTTTTTTTGTCAAACCATATTTTGACTGTAAGCCATCCGTGCGACCTCGGTTTAACAAACTGTCAGCGGCAGTACGACCTGACACCGAGACATACATTTCAAGTCCAATATTGGATGTCTTTTCCAGGTTTGTGGATTAGGTACCCAAAACGCTCGAATAATAATAATAATAATATTATTATTATTAAATCTTTGACTCGCCTTAACTCCTGCGTGGGACATTCGATTGGCTTGTTGTGTGACGTGATATGTCATTAAGATGGTCGATTCAAGTCTAATTTTGATTATTAAATTCGTGTTTATGGCTCGGGTCCCCGAAACACCCAATAATAATAATAATAATAATGTGATATCTTGTATCTGACATATCTCTCTCATACGGCGTTGAAATGATGAACCGTCTGAGACGTTGTGACCTTGAAATTAAGACGGATGTTTCAAGACCAATTTTGGATATTTAAATGGAAAACGATGTGCGGGCCCCATGAGGCCATGTTCGGCCCTATTTGCGCATGTTGCGGTGATATGCAACATTTTCACTAGGAATCCGTTTTTGGACAAATGGGTAGTCCATCTCGTGTGTTTTTTTGTGAGCATTGCAATGGTGTGATCCATATAATTTTTTTCGGGACCCAGGTGTGGGCCCCGCGTGACGTCATTCAAGTACAATGCGGCGATATACAACTTTTCTATCGGATGTCCGTTCAGGGCGAATGAATAGTCGATCTTGTGTGTTTTTCTCTAAGGATCAAAACACTGTGATCCATTTGGTTATCTAGTGCCATTTGAGGAGGTATGTGAGTAAAAGTATGTTTTCGCCCTTCCCTTTAACAATGAGCATTGCACACTCGTCAGCCTTTTGGCTAGAGATGTCATGTACTCTGGGAGTACACTAGCACGACTAGGGATACTTGATTTGTAATTTAGTACCCGAGTATGGATAGGCACACAGCCAGGCGAAGAGGCGGGGCCACACAACGTGTGGGCCCCACACGAATCGTGTACCACTTTACGAATTTTCTATCTCTCGTATCTCCTTCTTTTGGGACTCAGACTTTGGCATATGAGTAGCCTATTTTGAGTGTTTTTCCGCATAGAATGCAATGGTTCCCTCCGTAGTGGGTGACGCCTGCCCGGGGCGGCACCCGATGGCTGCAGTGGTGCCTTTTCGAGACGTACCATCCAGTAGAGATGATCAATGTTCCTTAGTGATTTTCTGAGAGGTTTCATCCGGCAGGGGTGACCAGTAAACCTCATTGCTTTCTGAGAGGCACCATCCGACAGGGATGACCAGTGCAGTTTCAGGCTGACCCTCACGCCAGGTCGGGTAGCATAGTCCCTGAGGAGATATCGAGCTGACCCAGAGTGTAGTCCCGGAGGGGATACCGGGCTGACCCAGAGCGTAGTCCCTGAGGAGATACCGGGATGACCCAGAGCGTAGTCCCCGACGAGATATCGGGTTGACCCAGAGTGTAGTCCCCGAGGAGATATCCGGCTCACCCATAGTGTAGTCCCCGAGGAGATATTAGGATAACCCTCCCGTCGGGCTGGGTAGTGCAGTCCCCGATGGTTCAGAGAAGACCCTCGACCGTGCAGCACGGTGGCGAGGCATGGTCCGACTTACCTAAGTACCCACAAGGAAGAGGGGCACTTTCCCCACTGAGACACGTCCTTGTGATGTGACCTAAAATCGCGCGGGTGATTCAGTGCCACCCAAAGCGGATAGTATTGAGGTGTGGTGATTTGGGCCCCTTTGACTTGGGCTTCTTGGGCAGATGTGATGAGGTGTTGGGCATTGCATATGGTTTTACTTGGAACTATTGGCTACTCACTTTCTTTGACTGAGCTGTGAGACGGAGATCCCCTTACTCCCCCGATTGGGTTTCTTTAACTGAGCACACACACACACACACACACAGATATATATATATATATCATGTTTCTAGTGCCCACTCCTTGGGCTTTGGCTACTCCCCTTCCAAGAGAGGCAAAGACATGCGAGGTATGTCATGTGTTTTCCGTGTCTAGCTTCTCGAGGTTGGACGAGTCCACTCTTCTACTATAGGTGTGAAGATTTGATGGGGACTTCATCCCCTCACCATTTCGAGCTCCTTATGTTTGGATGAGTCTACTATCACTCTCTTGTTGGGTTGAGGTGTACTATTTCTGTTCACTCTTGTTGTACCATGTTCTCTCTTACTGCTCCCCTCTTCGGTACCTCTTTTGCTGCTCCCTCGAGCCTTCAGGGCATCCTACTGAGTATTCTCATACTCACCCCTGCTTGGTCTTTGCCTGCATTTGGTGTGCTCTTGCAGACGACGGATAGGTTGGTCTGATATCAGAGGAGCTTAGGGAAACAGGGTGCTTGGACCACATGCGGTGGTCGTGGCTTGGGATTTAGGAGTGGGACTCTCCCCGTTGTTTTACTTTTTCACATGTTGTCGGGTTGTGACACTTTTCTAGTTGGGTGTGCATTTTGCCTCTTTCCCTTTCATCTTTACTTTTCTTGTACATGTATTTATCTAAAGGTCAATGTATATATGTTTGGTTTCCCTTTTTTAACAGTGTTGTATCTTGCTTTCTTTTCCACTTCACTTTTGCATTGAGTTTATTGCGTGTGTGTACATTTTCTTAGGCAAAGGCCTCCCCTAGTTATTGTGTCTTCGGTGCTAGTCGTCAACCCCTGGCCTATGGAGGCAGACTTGGGGTAGTTGCGGCTCGAGCCTCGATATGGGTCGGGTCGTGAAAAAGTGGTATCAGAGGTGGTTCGACCTTTGGGACGTCATTCAGACGTTTCCCTAAAAATGTCTTGGTTGGGTTTAGGGCAACAGTGTTGAAGTGTCTCAAGAGCGATTCTCAGGCCACGGAGTCCAGTGATGGTACGGGCGGCCGACATATCCATTCACCAGGACCTTGATTACCCGCTTGTCGACTCGGCACCCTGAGACACTTGTTGCAGGGAACAATGGTACATGCATCATATATGATTGAGTCTTTAACTGTCCTACTGGAGTCAAATCCCCACTTTAGTTGATATATATATATATATATATATATATATATATATATATATTCTCATCCGACTGTGGTACTCCTTGATAACATTCAGGATGTCTCTACGACGCCAGCCAGCCAGGATACTAGCTACAGTTTGTGATGACGATATCATGAGCGACGAAGCCTCAGTTTAGGACCCATTATGCGAGCCCCTTTCTCCAGGTGGGCAGGTATCAGCACCCCTACCTGTTGAGCAGCAGACAACCCCAGCAGAGTAGGCTGAGGATGTGCGCAGGCCGAGCACACATCGTGAGTTCCAGCACCAGAGATCACTGAGGTTATGCGGTGAGCCAGACCCTCGGACAACGGAGGTTTGGCTAGAGTCAGTGGTCCGACTCTTCAGGTTTGTACGGACACAAGCAGATCAGATGGTGGCTTTGGCAGCCGACCTTTTCCCTAGAGCAGTTGGACGTTGGTGGAGCTTAGTTACTCAGATACATGATGAGTTGATACTATCATGGGACGACTTCCAGCAGTGTTTCGTGAGGAGTTCTACCCTTCTTGGTTGCACTCCGTTCGACTTCAGAAGCTTCTCTAGTTATGGCAGGGAGGGATGACAGTGACTGAGTATGTGACAAGGTTCACAGACCTTGTATACTACTCTCTGGACATGATCTATAACAGTTACTTTCGAGTTTGGAAGTTCGAGCAGGGACTCCGTAGAGATATTCGTACTATCTTTGTACCCTTGTGCATCCCCACCCATGTTGAGGTACTGGAGCAGGCGTTGGTGACAGAGAGATTTTTGTCAAGGGAAAGCTCTACAACTGGTTGTGGCAGTGAGCGCAACAGAGATGAGACATCTGCTGCAGCTAGCAGACACCAGATGACAAGATTTCAATGTAGGAGATCTTCTCATGACCAGTCTCAGACATGTGGTCATATGGGTCCCAGACAGCGCATCAGAAGCTTGGTGGAAGAGTCCCTCTGACTTGTGCACTCAAGGTGCGGTTGTGTAGCAGATTCCCTTAGCGAGAAGTGTGGGAAGTCCTAGACTCACCTAGTGTGGGAAGTTTTAGAACAGTTAACTTCCCTACAGCTGACCCCAGTGGAGAAGTAGGGCACAACTTTTCTTCAGTCGACGATGTTGGCTCATTCGCTTCCCGAGTGTGTAAGGGAGTCTCAGTTGTGATGTACTGATGGTGTAATTCTGCGTAACTAGATATCATTGGGTGTTTCACCATATGGATATTTTGAAGGAGTGAATAACGAGACTCTGTTCCAGTGACAAACAGTGATTCCAGTTGTAACATGGGATGTAGAGGTTTGGCCGGGGAGACAAACAATCCCCCAAGTTCTATCAGGTCATTTGAGACTATGTAAGGAGATGACGAGGTTTCATACTGCCTTGCCTTACCCCAAATAGTTGTAGTTACACGTGTTGCAACTGAGGAGATATGTGTGTATTCCTACATATGTCATCAACTGAAGAAAGCCTTATGAGGATGGACCATCCCTTTGGTCCACATTCTTTGGCAACACAGAAACGTACAGGTTTCCTTGGGAGTGAGAGAGCTAAGTGCGGGCTCGGTATCCCGAGTTGTTTCCATAGTTTTGCTTTTCTAGGACGAAAAACTTAGGAATAATGTAGATAATTGGTTTTTACCTAATAAGACTTTGAAATATTTCTAAGAATATTTTCACAGATGAGCGCTAAGACGACGTGCAATTCTGAGGCCCGATGTGCCCAGAATTAATTTTATAAAAATGTAAGTGTTTTTATATTACACACGTGCAGTTAACTAAAGAAAATAGTATATCTTTTAAACGGTTGATCAGATTGGAAATCCAAGACCATAGTTATGTCTGGAACGCAGTTTTTATCCTAGGCGCGACATAAAATGAGTCGGCGCGAGACGTTCAGACCCCTCGCTCATTGATGGTATGTTAAATGGATGAATTAAATTATTTATTTATTTATTTAATGGATCAAACCCGAATAACTCACAAACGAGGGCTCAAATGAGAAATATGAAATGACCGATGAGCTTGGAACATAGGATTTACCCTAAGTAGAGTATAACCTTTGTCAGCGATGGGTGTTCAGATTATGCGCCATCGTGGGAAAATAATTAAATGATTAAATGATTATTTATTTAATTATTTAATTAAAAAACTCTTTTAACCTAATAATATATTACAAATATGAGGCTTTAAGGGTTTGGACTCATAATCCCTGTCTCCAGCGAAAACATAAATCTTCTTTAGAAGAACTCATACCTGATGAAGAAAGACGAAAGAAAACTCATGGCTCGAGGCGGATCCAACGACAACGAATGCAATAGATATTCCTCCTCCCTTGGCGAGCGCGTTCTTCATCAAAAGAAGATTCAAGTTTCAAGTAGGACTTGTCATTTGTGATTTTTTCCACCATGTTTTAACCATTTAAGCATGGAGTATCAATTTTCTTATTGATATGCGATTACCATTCTTCGCACAATCCCACAGTTTGTTAATTATTGTTATATATTTTCAATCGTCGTTCAAATAGCGAGAAGAACAATGATGAATTATAACCAATTCAAACATGGGTAGGGTTCATTTCCAATTCATGTGTTTTTTGGTTTCCCCCCTCCTTGTGATGTTCTCGCCAACATTTGTTTTGAATACCCAAATGAACAAGAACAGATTTGTGCTCGAATCGAGTGAACAATAACAGATTTGTGCTCTAATCGAGTGTTTCTGCCCGCAGATCTACGTGGACGTGTGTGGTGTTTCACTAGAGGTGGTGTAACCTTGGGAGAGAGCAGCGTGATGGTGGTTGACCTACGGTGGGCGGTGCGATGCAGTCCTTCGGATGAGGGGAGGCTGGCGTTGTGGCATCGCGTGCCAACGGCTCCCGGTGAGACGATTTTAGGCGGCCAAACGAGGCGGTCCGGTGGCATGAGGAGGATACAGAGGTGACGGCGTGAGCACAATGGCGGTTCAGCCGAGGCAATCGGGCGCGGACGAGGGCGGAAGGACGGTGGTACGGCGTGTCTTCAGGGCGCGACTCCGGGCGAGGTAGGCGGTGCAAGGTACAACGACAGGCAAGCGAGGCCGGAGGCGGTGGATTCGGCGGATCAGGCAGATGCGCCACTAGGGTTTACAGGAGGCGGATGTTAGGGTTAGCCTGTTTTGGGGAAGAAGGCGTTAGGGCAACTCCAACCCAAAACGCCATTTTGAAGTAACTTTACTTCATTTTGAAGTATCAACAATAAATTTATCTCCAACCCACTTACTTCATTTCCACTTCAAAAAGAATATTCTTTGAATATTATTTTTTATATATGTTTTATTATTACTTTTATTCAAATATAATGAATAAAATAAATATAAACCATTTATTATAAAGATAAAATTAGTTGAAATTTAAAAAAAAAGTGGGATAACGCAGCTACAGTGGAGCGCCATATTTGACGCTCCACTGTAGCAAATCGCCATTTTGACGCAGAAAATGGCGATGGGTTGGAGCCCTATTTTACTCTAAAATGCCGTTTTTTCTGCTGCGTTGGAGATGGTCTTAGAATGTAGAAATAAATTAAATGATTGAAATTAAAAAATGGGGTAAAGGGTTGCACACAGGTCATGCCTTAGATGGGGTAAGACGTGGAAGTGGAGTCCCTTCTCTTTTGGTGTATTGTTATTAATATTAAAATAATAATAATATGAGCTGGCCATGGAGTCAAGCAAAGGGGAACCAATTTTGGTTGTGCGTGTCATGGGATAATTGAAATAAATAAATTATAAATAATAATAATAATATTATTATTATTAATAATAATACTAATAATAATAAAATGATATTATTATTTTTGGTTGTCAAACCATATTTCGACTTTAACTCATCCGTGCGACCTCGGTTTAACGAACCGTCAACGGCAGTGCGACCCTGACTCCGAGACAAACATTTCGAGTCCAATATTGGATGTATTTTTTGGGTTTGTGGATTGGGTATCCAAAATGATGAAATAATAATAATAATATACTATTATTAAATCTCTGACTCGCCTTAACTCCTGCGTGCGACGTCTGATTGACTTGTCATCAGTGGTGATGTGATCCTGTCATTAAAATGGTTGATTCAAGTCTAATGTCGAATATTAAATTCTTGTTCGTGACTCGGGTCCCCGAAACACCCAATAATAATAATAATAATAATAATAATAATAATAATAATAATAATAATAATAATAATAATAATATTGTGGGATCTTGTATCCAACATATCTCCCTCATACGGCGTCGAAATGACGAACTGTCTGAGACGCTGCGACCCTAAAATTAAGATAGATGTTTCAAGACCAATTTTTGATATTTAAATGGAGAACGAGGCACAGGCCCCATGAGGCCCTGTTCTCTCATGTTGCGATGAAATGCAACCTTTCACCATGTATTCGTTTTGGACAAATGGGTAGTCTATCTCATGTTTTTTTCTGTAAAGATTGCAATGGTGTGATCCGTATAATTTGTTTCGAGACCCAGGTGTGGGACCCACATGATTCCATTCAAACACAATGTGGCGATATATGACTTTTCCATTGAATGTCGGTTCAGGGCGAATGAATAGTCGATATTTTGTGTTTTTCTCCAAGGATAAAAAAATGTGATTCATTTGGTTATCTGGTGCCATTTGAGGAGGCCTGTGAGTAAAAGTATGTTTTCGCCCTTCGCTTTAACAATGAGCATTGCACGTTCGTTATCCTTTCAGTTAGAGATGTCGTGTACTCTGTGGGCCCCACACAAACCATGTACCACATTACAAATTTTCTCTCTCTCGCATCTCTTTTTGGGACTCAGACTTTGGCATATGAGTAGCCTATTCTAAGTGTTTTTTCCGCATAGAATGCAATGGTTCCCTCTATAGTGGATTCTAAGATACAATGTGAGATGTTCTGGGTGTGACGCCTATCCAGGGCGACACACGATGACTGCAGTAGTTCCTTTTCGAGACGTACCATCCAACGGGGATGATTAGTGTTCCTCAGTGATTTTCTGAGAGGTACCATCCAGTTGGGATGACTAGTGATCCTCAGTGCTTTCTGAGAGGTACCATCCAACATGGATGACCAGTGCAGTTCCGGGCTGACCCTCATGCCAGACCAGGTAGCATAGTCCCTGAGGAGATATCGGGCTGACCGAGAGCGTAGTCCCCGAGTGGATACTGGGCTGACCCAGAGCGTAGTCTCCGAGGAGATACCGGACTGACCCAGAGCATAGTCCCCGATGAGATTTCGGGCTGACCCAGAGTGTAGTCCCCGAGGAAATACCGGGTTGACCCATAATGTGGTCCCCGAGGAGATATTGGGTTGATCCTCCCGCTGGGCCGGGTAGTGTAGTCCCCGATGGTTTAGAGAAGACCCTTGATAGTGCGACATAGTTGAGAGGCATGGTTCGACTTACCTAAGGACCCACAAGGAAGAGGGACACTTTCCCCACAGAGACGTGTCGTTGTGACGCGACCTAAAACTGGGCAGGCGAGTCAGTGCTGCCCAAAGCAGATAGTGTCAAGGTGCGGTTATTTGGGCCCCTTTGACTTGGGATTCTTGGGTAGATGTGATGAGGTGTTGGGCATTACAGATGGTTTTACTTGAAACTGTTGGCTACTCACTTTCTTTGACTGAGTTGTGAGATGGAGTTCCCCTTACTCCCCTGTTTGGGTTTCTTCAACTGAGCATATATATATATATATATATATATATCCTGTTTCCACTTCCCACTCGTTGGGCTTTGGCTACTCCCCTTCCAAGAGAGGCGAAGATGCGTGAGTTATGCTGCGTGCTTTCCGTGTCTAGCTTCTCGTGGTTGGACGAGTCCACTCTTCTACTATAGGTAGCGAAGATTTGATGGGGAGTTCATCTCCTCACCGATTCGAACTCCTTATGTTTGGATGAGTCTACTATCACTCTCTTATTGGGTTGAGTTGTACTTTTTCCATTCACTCTTGTTGTACCTTGTTCTATCTTACTGCTCCCCTCTTTAGTACCTCTCTTGCTGCTCCCTCAAGCCTTCGGGGCATCCTACTGTGTATTCTAATACTCACCCCTTCTTGGGCTTTTCCCACATTTGGTGTGCCCTTGCAGACGAAGGACAAGTTGATCGTGATATTAGAGGAGCTTAGGGATACAAGGTGCTTGGACCGCATGCGGTGGTCATTGATTGGGATTCAGGAGTGGGACTCTCCCTGTTGTTTTACTTTTTCACCTGTTGCCGGGTTGTGACACTTTTCTAGTTGGGTGTGTATTTTTTCCCTTTCCCTTTCATCTTTACTTTTCTTGTACTTGTACTATTTAGAGGTCGCTGCATATATGTTTGGTTTCCCATTTATAGTAGTGTTGTATCTTTCTTTCTTTTCCTCTGCACTTTTTTCATTGACTTTTCTGCGTGTGTGTGTACAATTTCTTAGGCAAAGGCCTCCCCTAGTTTGTTGTGTCTTCGACGCTAGTCGCCAACCCCTGGACCATGGAGGTGGGCTTGGGGTAGTTGTGGATCGAGCCCCGATATGGGCCGGGTCATGACACATCCTCTGGATTTCAGGTCCCATTTGGTGCTCCACCAACCATTAGGGTTTCTCGGGAATGGTTGATAATGGATGGGTACTCCTGGGTGACTAGTCTCAAGGCAATGTTGTGACACCTGAGATTTCCCTGAGTCCATGCCAAGCTATTTAATATGAACACATTCTCCTGAATCGAAGTAGCTATGAATTATCCTGTTGAGGATATATTGGATCAATCATGACCTTGTGGTGCTTCTAGGAGAATGAAAGGAGTGTTAGGGTTAGCCAATGGCAAAGGAACGTCATCAGGAAGACTAAATCCATAAAGTGGAAACTGCACAGATAATGGGTAAACTAGAAGCTCTGACCTAAAGAGATCCTTTAAAAAGATATCACAAGGTACAATGTAGGATCACATATGGTCCTTAGTGTCCTCAACCATGGCTTCCCTCATCATGTTCAATTTCGTTAAAGTCTGTGGAAGAGCCATTACATCCTGCACATAAAGATCCAAAAGTCCACAAAAAGTCATTCCATTGGGAAAATTATTGGATAAGGGTCCCAAAATAGCTAAGGAGATTAAAAGAGGATCCACATGGGGATCGGCCTATTGCTCCCAAAAACGGTACGTGAAAATCATTTCCCGCATACTGCATGGTATGATAAGTCTATTTCCCACATACTACAATGGTTCGTGGAATCTATATACCATGTATAGTCGTGGTATGCGAAAGACACGCGAGGCACTGGCCCGCGGAGCATTGGCCATCAAACAGAAGGGTTCACAAAAGGAAGAAACTGCAAACCAGGGCCTCACCATGTTGATATTCGAAGAATGATGATTAAGAGTTTAAGTTCGGATTATTAAGGCTTACAATTTCAGTTCTCTGGTTTAAGTTCAATTTGAGGAACATGCAAATCATGTAGTGTTCTCTTACATGGAAGTCCAGACATTAGTTTTAAATTCAACAACGTAGTTTTCAAAACCCAAAATTCGATTCGCGGGCATAAGAAATTGTGAAGATATCAGTTCGCGACACGTATAGAGTGGTTTACGAATGTGGATTTCATAATGGAGATAGTATGCTGATGTAGAGAAATCCAAGGGAGGTTGAGAGCACTTTTCACCACGAAAAATGGTAAATGAAAAATGACCTAGGCCCCTATAAATAGGTGTGGTCCCCTCCTACCATATCTTTTCATTCCGCCACAAACCACTTCAGTTCAGGACCTCTTTCGACATCAGAATAGTCTCCTCTTTATTCCAAATGGGCCCCATTCTAATGGGGTCATTTGTAGGGTACTGAAAACATCACAAAGGGAAGTAAATACTCCCACAAGCACTTCACAGAAGGAAGAAAGCATTACTATAGGTCCAGTAGGGAAAATGGATGCAAATTGGATTTCAAACATGGGAAGAAACTTGAAGGAATTGATTTTTATAGGGTTTCAAGTGACCCGAGAACCATAACTGGGAAGGGTTTGCGGAACACATGATCCGTAGAACACCATTACGTGGAAGTCCTAAGGTGCTGGTCTACGAGCTGATGACCAGTGAACCTGAGAATCCCCAAACCGCATCCTTCACAGACTCAAACACAAAAAATCCATCCGCATACCATCCTGTGAACTCAATAGTTCACAGAATAAGAAAATCGGTAGGGTTTTGCGAACCATGACTCACGAACCACAACCTCCGCAAACCATGGTTGACCAAGTCTTCCGCGGATTGAGATATCTCTTCATGGGATTCTAAAAATGTTTCGCATGCCCATAGATATGATTTCCCCAATGCTCTATAAAAGAAGCACAGGAGGAAGAAGAAGAGGATGGGTGAATAAATCACGGTGGGGACCCTAGAGATTGGAAGAAAGAATTCAGAGAGGATCTCGACTTCATTTTCAAATCATTGCCGAAGTAAAAATTGTGAACTGCATTCCTGCTGGCATAACCATCCGAGAACCATAAAAAAATGAACATAATAATAATGGGTAAACCACGAACCTAATTGGTTTCACCACGAACCACAAATTTCTCATTGATGAATTCCCCGCGAACTATATTTTCCCAGACCCTCCTTCAATCCGGTGCTCCACATAGTGTATTGCTATACGGATCGAACCCCGCTCCATGTACTACATCAGTACGTGGAAGGAACCCGAAACAACATCATGGACCGCATCCAGGACCACGTACAACTTTGGTACATGGTGGTCCATACCCAAGACCACATATTGTTTCGATACATGGATGAACCCTTTACCCGAATAGAACTATGGTATGCAGGGATCCCCCCCATCCCGCATGAGAAAACAATACACGGAATGGGGCCTCTTCAGGTGTCTTTCCCTATGGCTCCAATCTCACCCCCCCAATTACCATCCAGTCCTCAACAACTCCTCCATTATCCAGTCCACCATCATCAAGTGAAAGCCTCCTCCAAATCCATCAGACCTATATGATCATATCATTGGGAACACCAACACCCCCTTTGATTCTACATACCCATGATAAGTGGAGTCATGAAGGTTTTCCCCACAACGGTTCAGACTCCCAGGATGTCTATAATTCTACATTCCCATGGTAACCCAGAGTCCAATCTTGGGATGCTAACGTGATCCTCCCCATTCTAGGGATTAAGGGTGATCACTTTCTTTTCCATTCAATGAGGAATGATGATCAGTCAAAGGAATCATGTTCACTACTCCTTTTGATGAGAGGCGACATTCCTCCCCTTTCCGAGAGTGCATTCTGGGTCACTCCCATTGAGGTAAGTCCCTAACCTTCTGAGGGCCGATCCACATGACCTCCAATGTAATCCCACATTGAAGGGTTCATTTATTCATACCCTTTCCCACCGCCGCCTTGGATTCTTCCGACATAGGCCCAACCTCTTCCATCAGTGGGAGAGAAGGTGTGTGGTTGGTTGAATCTCTCACATCATCTTGTTTCCCACACCGAGTATGAATCATGTGGGATTTAGAGATTTTTGATGATTACAACATCCAAACAACCAACCCATAATGAACTACGAGAACTCTGATTCCTTTTCAAACCAGGATACGTAGGACACCTAATTGAAGGTCTGGGCTCAAAAGGGTGACCTTCCAAAAGGGTACACCCAATCATGTTTCCCTAAAATGGGAAGCTACCATGAGTAAGCCCCAACTCATAATGAACTATGAGAACTCTGATTCCTATTCAAACCAAGATATGTAGGGTGGTTTTCTGAAGGCCTGAGCTCAAAGTGGGTACACTTCCAAATGGGTCCACCACAATTATGCCCCCAACAAATGGGCCTCCTCCCAGGTCCAACCCCTAGGCCAATCGATCTACGTGGGCTCTGATTCCTCTCCCTAGGATACACCAGATGCCCATCTTATGGGTCTGATCCCAACATCAAACCACCTTCCGTACCTCTTGGATGACAATAAACTCCATAGCACCTTATCAGATGACTTAACTCAACATTGCCTCTGTAGCATCAAATTCATGTATATCCATGATGATTCTATAAACCAGGGGTAGCCCAGAGATACACTCTTTGGGAATGAACCAAGGATTCACGAACATATGAACGTGACTTAAATATATAAGAGAGTCCCGAAATAGGCAATAATTCCCCCCAAAAGGGTGTGATGAGCCTGACCTACCTTCCTTTCGACCAATGGAGTCCGTAAGTATTGTTGACCAAATAGTCATCCAATGAGTGCTTTCCTTTAGAAAGTAGGTCCATGAATCATGGATACCATGGCCATTGGGTGTTTCTAGCTCCACGAATAAACCAGTTGGAGACCATCTGAGAAAGTCATATCATAAGAGGAATGATTGCCAAAATAATTAACCCCATACAATCGCCCATTGGGACCATTCGACTGTGGAACCTCCTTCATAATGTGGAAGATATAAACTACCCAGTCATCATAGGGTCAATCTAATTCCCCCTAAAAGATAACAACGCGGATCAGGTTGAAACAAATATGGCGACGAGAAAGTAACTATAGTAACGGACGAATGCTTGTCACCTGTAGAACCATTCTTTGCATTTCCCCCAAACCCGTAAACGTTCCACCTCATAGGTGAAACAACAATACTTGTGTTTTTTTTGTTTTTTATTTTTATGGAATGGGTTTTGGATAAAAATGTCACTTTTAAAATAAAAACATACACATTATGTTATAACGACCACACCATATATCAGATTAACATTAGACCAATTGCTACATGTAAAAAATGAATTATTGACCTTTTTACTATAATATCAAGAAAATTACTTTTTTTATTATTTTTGAATATGTGATATTATTTTTTAACCAAAATATAACTTTTTATAGTGAAAACATGAACTTTGAGTCATACCGAACACACTTTGTGTCTGATTGTTGTGTGGTCAATTCGTACATGTTACAAATGAATTATGGATAATTTTTATAAAGTATAAAGAATATACAATACTATTTTCTTGTTTTTTAGTATGTGATTCATGTTTTTAACTAGAATGTCACTTTTAAATTATAACATGCACTTGAAGCCATACCAGCCACACCATGTGTCAGATTAATGTGAAGTTATTTACTTCATGTCACAAATTAATTATAAATATTTTCCAAAAATATATAGACAATCCCACTATGTTTTCTTAGTTTTTTTGGATATGATACATTTTTTGAACTATAATGTCATTTTTAAATCAAAACAAGATCCATTTTCCATACCAGGAACACTATATGTTAGATGAGATGAGGCTAATTCCTACATATCACAAATTAATCACATATCATTTTTCTAAAGTATCAATATAATCCCACATATTTTTTAAAATTTGACTATGTGATATGCATTTTAGACAAAATTTTCAATTTTAAATTGAAACAAATGTACTTTAAATTAATATTTCCACATGATGTATCATATTGATGTGAAGTTAATTGTCAAAAATTAATTAATTTTTTTTTTTAAAAAAACATTAAGATAATATAAGTATGTTTTTTTTACTATATAATTCACATTATGAGAAAAAATGTTACTTTTATACAGAAAATGCACACTTTGAGTCATACCAGCTACACCATGTGTTAGTTTCATGAGTGGTTAATTCTTAAAAATAAAACTTAAATTGCATATAATTTTCCTAATGTATATAGAAAACATTAATACGTTGTCATAGTTTTAACTATGTGAAGCATGTTGCGAGCTAAAATGTTATACTAAAAACAGGCACGTTGAGTCAAACTGACCACACTATGTGTTGGATTGAAATTAAATTGATTCTTACACATGAAAAATGAAATATAAATATTTTTCATAAAATATCAAGACAATCCTAGTGTGTTTTTATAGTTGAGTATGTGATACTTTTTTTGAGCTGAAATTTCATTTTTAAATGCAAATATGTACTTTTTTTAATACCAACAGACCATGTATCATATTGAATTGACATTAATTCCAAAATCTCCAAAATTAATCATAGATCATTTTGATAATGTACCAAAAAACATTGAGGTAATTTTCTCAGTTTTTATTATGTGACAAGTGTTTTAGGATAAAATTTCACTTTTAAACTAAAAACTTGTTCTTTTAGTCAATCTGGCCACACGATGTGTCAGATTTATATGGAGTTAATTCCTACATGTCACAAATGAATTAAGAATTATTATACTAAATTATTATTATTTTTTGATATTTTTTGGTTGGTTTTGACTATACAATATGCACTGTGATAAAAAATGTAACCTTTATACTGAAATCAATCACTTTGACTCATATGAGCCACACCACTTATCAGATTTTATTGAGGTTGATTTATACATATCATAAATGAATAATGGATAATTTTATTTAAGTATCAAGACAATAAAAAATGTTCAAACAGTTTTTATTTTGTGACAAGAGTTGGGAACTAAAATATTAATTTAAAGGGAATGGATAGCCTCAAATAGCTTTTGAAAATCACAATGAGTTGAAAAAAATATACACAAGTACCAAAAAATGAATATGAATAAATATATATAAGTTATAGTCTCATACCCAAATCGTATATTGTATTAAATTCAATAAATTTGTATAATATATTTAGAACTCAAAGTTACCTCACCAGCATGTCATTAAAATGGATTAGACCCAAAAGGGAATGCATTTTATCACTATTAAACATAAAAAAACAAAAACAAAAAATCCATATAGATAACATCAAACAATAAATAAGTGAATCAACCTTTTTAAATCCTTTTTTGCAAACTTATTTTTCTCAAAAAAAATTATTCTTATGAAGAGAACAAAAGGGATTCATACATATTTTAATTTCCTTCGTGAAGGATAAAATAAATTCACCTTCAGAATCCAACATCATGTATCGATGATAGATTTAGAAATCTAAACCTCATAAGTGAATTATCCTTTTTGAGGTACTATTTTTATTCTATATATTAATTATAGATTTATTAATCCATGATAGAATCACATCAATAAATAATTTTAAACCAATTGAGTTGGCATGGAGTGTGATTTTGAAGGGGAGTTGATCCTATCCTTCAAACTAAAATTTATATTGATGTCTTATATATTCCTAAATTTATCAAATCAATAAATGGTAAGATTCCTAAAAATTGATTGTATTTTGAGGTCATTTCGTTAGAATTAACACACTAGCACATGTTTTTAATGACTTAAATATATTTAACAAATTCTATTTAGTAATTTTGAGCAAACTACACATCATATTGATGTTAAATATATTAAAACAAGTCAAAACTAATTCAAATATCATTTTACTATGATTTCACTCAATATGAAGAAATATTATAGGTTTTAACAATTATATTCTAGTTTAAAACACTAAAGGTTTGTTTTTATAGTCATCCCAAAGAATTGAAACTCTTATTGATGTGTTGATTATTCTTATATTTCATATATCAATTATTTGTCATTATCGTAGTATTTTATAGTTATCTAGCAGTTTTTCCTTATTTTTGACCCCATAATGCACATTTTTAAAGAGTTCAATATCTTTAAAAAGTTTCTTATTCAGTAATTCTGACCACAACTCACATTGTATTAATGTGTTGTATAAATAAATATGTTATAAATAATTAAAATATTATTATCCTATAATTTAAAATAAAGCAAAGGTAGTTTGATAGTTTTTTACTGTTACAAACACATTTTTACAATATAAAACACTAAAATTGGAAATGAGCCTCAATATAAAAAATAATAACTTTAGAAATAATGTTGGCTCCCAATCTCACATACAAAACATTATAGTAAAATCCTTCAATAAAATGATATGTGATATATTCTATATTATTCCTACTAAGATAGGAACATTTCAATTGTAAAGTCTCTCTCCAATGTTCTAATTTAAAATGATAATAAAATTTACTAAATAAGAAGTAGATAATAAAAAATTTTCAGGATATGAATGAAATAAAAAAATGTTGTAAGAAATAACCTCTTTATGATGTATAAAAACATTCCAATGCCATATAATCCTCCCACTCATTTATAAAAAAATATTATTTTTTTAATATATGGACTATAAATTGTCCAAATAGTTCTAGAAAAATATAGATAATATATTATTAATAAATTTTTTAAATTCAATTAGTTTTAACTTTAGAAATACAACTTTGGATATAGTGGTTTGTTGATAGAATATGATATTTGTTATAAATTTACAGATGTAATAACCCCAATCTTAATCATTTTTTTGTTTCAAACACTATAGAAACATTGAATAAAATAAGTAATCTATTTAGATATATTTTTTATAGTGAAATATTATTATATATACCTTAACACATATCCATTTGAAGTAATATGTAGGATTATTTTGTTCATTTACCATCCCCATACCATACTTTTGTTGTTAAAAAACACTCCCTTATCATAAAAATATTCTATTTAAAAAATAATATAAAAATTATAATTTAATGTTTATTTTTAAAATTTATAATTTAGTGCATTATAAATTTACAAGGAGAATAATTTATGAAAGATTTTACATATCAATGCATTGGAATGAAAAATTAAATCATTATAGTATCCAAATTGATCGTAATGAGCATTCAATGTATCATTAAAAAAAGAATAAGTAATAAAATTGAAAATATATTTTTATGATTATATCTTATTGTTTTACCCTTAAAATATTTTTATTAAGAAAACATTTCCATATATTATTTTTCTTTGAAACCCTGTAGGTACTAACTCTACATTTTATGTGATTTTAGCTTCTTCCATTGAAAATTATTGTGTAGAAGTGATATGAGGAATAATGAATCTGAATTTTTCTTTGTTGGGTTTTCCATCACATATTAGTCATATATATTACAATTGAAAATATACATAGTATTTAACTATAATTAATATTGAAGATCAATTTTTCAACATATTTGATTATGATTTTGACCTTTACAATATTTAAGTTAATATAAATGAAAAAATGTCACTTTCTTAATTTTAATAACTATAACATTTTTAACATAGGGATAAAAAAAGGATGTTTTTGATTATAAATATTCATTTAAAATATAAATAGGATGTGTTTGATTATAAATAGTCATTTATTTTCAGTTTTTATAATTTATATATAAAAATGATAATTATTTATTTATTATTTTTCTATAGATAATGGAATATTAACCTCGTTTACCATAATAAACCCACCAATGTCATTTTTTACCTATATTCTAAATATCATCAAAACATATATTGTGAATATAAATGATTAATTAATTGTATATAACATTGTAATAAGATAAATAAAAGGAATAATAAAATTTAAAAATGTTCTAAATTACATAATTAATTAACATAATTTTATTATTTAGGAATATAAGGAATTTACTTAATGATCCAGGACTAAGGTAAGGGACACTTTACTTTGAAAACCTCATTTTAAATGTTTTCATGTTTTATTTTCTAAATAGTTCCCTTCCATGTCCATGTCCTTCTAAATTATTTAATAAAAATTATAATTTATACATCAATGGTTTATAAAGTTGATCTTTTACAGTATTTTATTTCATTAAATGTTTTTTAAAATAAATAATATTTTTAAGATTTTCTGTATGGGATTATATATTAAAAATTATATTTCAAATTTTCCCTTAAAACCCTTTCTCTTCCATGGCCATTTTTTTTAAAAAAATATATTAATAATGTATTTATATGGAATAAAATAATTATAAAGGAATTTTTTTTCGCTTTTAACTTTCTATAAAATGTTTTCAAAAATAATAGTTTTACGAAATGGTTTTGCATTCTTTATAAAAGTCAAAAGAAATATTCTATTTTAATGTATACAAGGACAATGACTTTTCCCACCACCATAACATTTATTTAATTTTTCTATTCCTTTAAAATCTTCCAAGTTTTGTTAAAAAAACCCACACTCTTCCTTCCTTTTGGGTATTTTGGTTTTGAGAATGTTTTCTTAAAGGAAAGAGAATTTCAATATCCAAAAGTGCTTTTCATATGGGTTCAAAATAAATTTTTCAAAGGTTTTATGATGAAAAATTGAATGTATAAATTTTTTTATTCATGATATGGTACATTAGAATCATATATGTGAAGTGGTTCTGCTCTGTGCAACTTATAAGAATGGCTTATCCCCTTTAAAAACTCATGATGAATAGGTGATCCTGATACATCCTGTATGATGGGTTGAGCCCTATTATAGATCATGAAAAATGGGTGGTCCAAATATAGATTATATGAAGGGTGATCCCCATTATAGATCAATAATGAATTGGGTTATGTTACTTTTCATAAAAGGAAATAAGTAGGGAGTTAACTGGTGTGTTTTCTCTAGTGGGATTAACTAGGATCTATACATTTCTAACATGAGTTTAAAATAGGTTATGAATATAATGCTATATGTTTCTTAAAAAGGGTTTCAATTTATTGACATGGGTTTTAATAGTTTTCTTTGATAATTTTTTTCATTTGATCAAATAAAAATGTGATAAAGGTCAGTATTTTAGGTGTTTTAATTTTTTTCACCGGACTAATGAATTTCTACTTTTTATGTCATTTACTGACCTTCTTGGGCTCATCCCACATTTTAAAATGTTTCTCATAATGTTTTAAGGATGATTAGTGACAAGGATAACATCAATATCAAAATTTTTAAAGATATATCCAGAAAAGAAAACATGTTTCTTTTTGAAAGTTTTATTTAATTATAAAAGTAGATACCATGTGATCTATCCAATACCTACAAGAAACTATTTGATCTATCTAATACATTTTAATTTCTCTAAATTTTCACTAGATTATCTAATATATTTTATTTTATTTATAAATATCAACTCGTCCATCTCACTTGAAAAGGGAAATACCACCAAGTAATTGACTAGATTTTTTCTAGAGATACTGTAAGAACCCGTACCTTCTTTTCTGGTATGTTTTTCTTTTCTGGTCTTTTTTGGGAAAAAGGGGGTTTTCTGGAAATTTTCTAAGTACACGCCGTGTACTTTATGAGTACACGCCGTGTACTACCTTTCTTCAAGAGGTTGTGTGTTGGCCATGTAGTAGCCACACACACAGCCATGTGGGAGTGACTTGGAGGCCGCTTAAAGCGGAGTGCGAAAAAGGCGAGTACACGCCTGTACTTCAAAAGTACACGCCATGTACGTTTTTTTCAATAAACGCACTGAGGTCACGTCTAATCGCCAGAATGCTCTTCTTTTATGTCTCATTCGACCGAGAGCTCCGTATGACCACAGATCTTCGACGATCCCCCATGCCTCCGTCCGTCCTCCGAATCAAACACCGTTGGTTGCATTGGAATCACATCAGTGAGTTCTCTTTTCCCCTAGAGCATCATCTTCTGATTTCTCCTCTCTAGTGAGATATCTTGGGTTGAAAATTTTAGACGTTTTTGTAGATATTCGACGTTCTAAGGAGATTCAAGCTTTAAGGTTCACATATAGCGATCTCCTAACCCCAAGGTAGGAGGTTTGTGCCTTTCCGTTCAACGTCTTTGAGTATTATGTGAAAATTCCACCAATACCCTTGGACGAGGTATTGCGTGTTTACCGTTTTACCCATGTTTATTTCCTTCTATGCTTGTATTCTCATGTAGAGGTAATTTGGATATGAATAGGTTTGATTGCTATGCTTTGGTTGTATTTCCCTTGCATGCTCTGTTTATGACCGTTTGGTCCTATTTAGCTAGTTTGGCTGCCTTGCCTATTTCCCATGCCTGTTGTTGTAGGGTGGAGAGTTTTATTTTTGACATGCTTGTTTTGCTGTAGAATATTTAGACAATTAGTTCTGTAGGTTCACTTGGACATATTACACTACTATGCTCGTTGACCTACACAGGGTCATGAGAACCTGCTGTAGTAGACTATAAGGGGAATTGACTGGGTGTGCTTCCTCATAGAGTCTTTGAGAACTTTTGGATATAAGGGGGATTGACCGAGTGATCATCCTCAGAGATTCTAGAACCACTTGGGGCTATAAGGGGAATTGACCGAGTGAGCTTCCTCATAGAGTCCTTGATTGCTTTAGATTATAAGGGGATTGACCGCATGAGCTTTCTCAGAGAGTCTTTGTTTTAATTGAATGACCTGGGCTATAAGGGGAATTGACCGTGTGAGCTTCCTCAAAGAGTCCTATACCTTAGGGCTATAAGGGGAATTGACTATGTGAGCTTCCTCAGAGAGTCCTTGACTACCTTAGATTATACAGGGAATTGACTGTGTGAGCTTCCTCAGAGAGTCTTGCTTTACCCATTGACTATAAGGGGAATTGACTGTGAGCACTTCCTCATAGTCATATTGTAATCTTATGACTAAAACAGAGGGGTTAGGTTGAGTGAAATTCCCAGAGGGTTTCTTGTACTTCTTAGGTAGGACCAGAGGGGATGGCTGTGAGTACTTCACAGAGGGTTACCTGTTTGTGTTTAGATTCTTGTTTAACTGTTGCTTGATATTGAAACTATGGATTGTTTACTGCTGAGAACTTTCCTATTTACTATTTCCTGTACTTTACCTGCTATATATTCACTAACTGTTAGGCATAGATCTTCAGGTGGTTGCCTACTGAGATTTAGTCTCACACCCTGTTTGGGCCATGATTTTGAGCCCAAACAGATTATATTGTTGTAGGCATAGATAAGGGCAAACACCCTTCTACTTCAAGTACTTGATTTTCTATAGAGATGGAGAGCATGGGGCCAAGCTATGGCTTGCGATGCTAAGGAGTTTATCTGCTTTCTTTTTCTCTTTGGTTTGGCACTGTTTTATTCCAGCATTGTGTCTTGTTTGGCTATTTTCCTAGACATATGTATCATGCATCATCTTATATATATATTTGTGCTTCAGTTGTTTATTTTTCCAGTCTTATGCTGTTTACTATTATTAGATATTTACTGCTTCCGCTATTGTATGTATTTTTTTACTTTTGCTGTGTACTCTACCAATGAGGGCATAGTTTCTCCACTATTACACCCAAGGCCCTCGCTGTTAGTCGGTAGCCTCTGACATTCAGGGAAATGCACTTGAGGCCATGTGACCAACCGGGTACGGGGCGCCTCTGGGTGGCTTCCAGAACCGGGATGTTACCAAGTAGTATCAGAGGAATTCTTTTCTATTGAATTACTGTTTGGATCCTTAGCTAGGGATAGGATGGGATGGGTACTTGGTAATAAGCTGTGCCCAGGAGTAGCTAACCCGTGTATAGGGAAAAGACAATCTACCTCGTTTAATTTCAATTTTTTTGGTTTTTCAATTATTACAATTGATTTGATTTCACCTTGAGTGATTCACATGAATTGTGCTGTTATTGTTGATGTTATTGAGGTTCTATTTCTGTTGCAACCCGATGAGATGAGGGTATTCCATCTCATGCATCATATAGGCACTTGCTAGAAATCACATGTCATGCATTTTTTTCATGCCATCTAGGATGAATTAGTGATTGCATGTTGCTGTGATAGATGTTGTGTAAAATATGCATGTTGTTGTGATAGCTGCCTTGATAAAATACCTACTGTTTGATAGTGTATTGTTTTGTGTAAAGTTTTTCTTGAATGTATGCCAAACTTTGGTTCTTGAGGTGTTATGGGCCCTCATGGACCGGAATTTGGTGGATCATTGCTCTGTTTTCCTTGTTATAACATCTATAATATGTCATACTTTGATTCGTGGGGAGTATGGGCCCTCATGAATTGGAATTTGGCACTTTCAGTGTTCGTTTTAGTGTTTTCTGGGTTCTAGAGTAGTTTCTGAGGCTTACTATCTAGAAAAACCCAGAATACACACCGTGTAGTGTTAAGTACACACCATGTGTTCTTTTTTATGGGAAGAAACTATTTTTCTTAAGTACACGCTGTGTACTTTATGTACATGCCATGTAGTCTCTGACCACGTCGTAGGCCGTGTGGGCAGAGACACAGGATGGGGAAAGTCCGGTGGGAACACGACATGTACTAGCCGAACACACCATGTAGTGTCGACCCTGTGTCTTCCCGTGTAACCAACAAAATAGATGGATATGACCTTAAGCTATACACACCATGTCCGAGTTGAACACGCCGTGTAGTTTGACCCAGGTACCCAGCCGTGTCACGAACAACACGGGTCGGTGTTATCCCTTCACTAACACTCCGTGTCTGTTCAGAACACGCCGTGTAGTGTGAGCCGTGTGTCAGGCCGTGTCACTAACAACACGGGCCAGGTGAAGCGTGTCTAGTACACGCCGTGTCTATCTTGCACACGCCGTGTAGTCTTGTCTTAGGAGATCCGTGTTTCTTAACCGTGTTGAAGGACTCAGGCAGGGAGAGGGGACTCAAGTACATGCTGTGTGTTAAGACAACATGCCGTGTGTATGGGGTGTTACACGACCGGTTTAGGCAGGAGTACACACCCATGTAAATGACTTCAGGGAACATGCCATGTAGGAAATGCACATGCCATGTAGTCATGTTTTGTAAAACTTTAGTGATTTCTTTCTCTGGTTCCCTTCTTACACTAATTATTTTCAGTCCTTAATAATCTTGATCTAAGTTGTGCTTGACCTTGAAGAGTCAAGCCACCGAGGCGTCCTCTGGTTGTGCGCCAGTTTCCAAATGGTGATCAGACACCGGACATGGCCGATTAGGGACTACCTACAGATCCTCCCATTGTTCCAGCCTTGGCACCATCCGTTGTACCTGAAATAGGTGTTGATGCATAGTTTAGGGAGGGATTTATGAGGATGATACAGACCTTTCAGGGAGTGTTGCATCCTACCTCGTTGATGGATGATTTGATGCGGGTCTTCCAGCAGCAATATCCTCCTCCTTTCTCAGGGGATGAAGGACCTCAGGTTGAAGAGTCATGGCTAGAAGCCACACTGACGATTTTCGATCATCTGGAGATACCTCCAGAGAAGAGGGGGAATATCACTACCTACATGCTCTGAGACTCTGACAAGAGGTGGTGGGATGTGATCTCACAGGCGGGGCTGCCAGTATAATATGGTTTGGGAAGAGTTTCAGCGCATCTTTTATGATTACTTCTATTCAGAGACCCTGAGGGCCGATCGAGCCTGAGAGTTCATAAGTCTGGAGCAGAGAACTCTTTCTGTCATGAAGTATTCCTCACACTTCACCAAGATTCAGTGTTTCACGCCTATTCCAGGAGGTGATGAGTTGTTTCTTGCACAGAAGTTTGAGGAAGGTTTGAGGCACGACATCCGATCTCCGGTCAATATCTTCAGGTTGACTTTGATATCTTCTATCATCAACTAGGTGCTGATCACAGAGTGTAATCTGAGGGATTCTAGAGCTGTGATCCAGGGCGGTTTGGCATCCAGAGTTAGTGCTCTGCTAGCTGATAGTAGGAAGCGCTGTAGGGAGGCTGTGCAAGGAGATCATAGTAGGCGGGATGCATCTTCTGGTAGCCAGGTGGTGTGATACCATTGTGGGAGAAGTGGTCATATGAGGCCACATTGCCCGAGAGACCCAGTGGAGTGCCAATCTTGTGGAAATATGGGTCATCTTCAGTTATTTTGTCAGTTCTTCTCACTAGCAGCTGGTGACAGGGGTTCTTCTTTGACTCCGCATTTAGGAGCTGCACCACCAGTTTCCCACGAGTCTAGGAATCGGAGTTCTTCCGGCCATTCAAGCCAAGGTGGAGGTTGTGTCCATGTTAGTAAGTCATCGGTTCTTCAGCTACAGCAAGGTGGATCAACTCAGAGAAGTCAGCCAGGGTCATAGGGTCGCGGTATAGGCCATACTTTTGTAGTGGATCAGACCCAGCAGGAGCATGATCCCAGACCTTATACCATTCGAGGTACGATCATAGTAGCCTCAGTTTTATCTTATTCTCTTTTTTGATATAGGGGCTTCCCATAGCTTTATATCTGTTACTGTCATGGAGAGCCTTGGGCTCTGCATCTTTTCTTCTACTGATATCTTGATGCTAGACACTCCATTGGGGATTAGAACGACTAGTGTACATCAGTGTAGAGAGTTCCCTCTATAGGTTGGTGGATGTCACTTTTTGTGGGACCTCTATGTCCTAGAGATGACAGGCTATGATGTCATTCTCAAAATGGACTGTCTAGTTCCCTTCCAGGCAGTCGTCGATTGTTATCGGCGTAGGGTGAGTTTCATATCACCATAGGGTGGATCCTTTCTTCATAGGGGTGAATGGAATGTCCAGGTGGACAGAGAGGGTCCAGAGCATCATGGGTTAGGAGGAGTTACAACCCATATTGCTAGTCTATATCTGGATGACCAGGAGAATTCACAGTTATACTTTCCTCTAGTGGTGGATCTTTTCAGATATGTATTTCCGGAGGACTTTTTAGGTTTGCCTCCGGAGCTTGAGGTAGACTTTTCTATTGATCTTGTGCTAGGAGCGGCACCGGTGTCCATTCCTCCTTATAGGATGGCTACACCAAAGTTGCAGGAGCTTAAGAAGCAGTTGGAGGAGTTGCAGGAAAAGGGTTTTATCCGACCTAGTACTTCTCCTTGAGGTTCACCTGTCCTGTTTGTGAAGAAGGCATAAGACACCCTCAGGCTTTGTATGGATTATCAGAAGCTGAACTAGTTGATGGTCAAGAACCGATATCCCTTGCCTAGGATTGATGATCTCTTTGATCAGATTTGAAGAGCCCGGGTATTCTCAAAGATTGACTTGAGGTCCGGTTACCATCAGTTGTGCGTTAGACCAACTGATATACCTCTCACAGCCTTCCGTATCAGGTATGGTCTATATGAGTATATGGTTGTGCCGTTCAGTCTCATGAACGCGCCTGTAGTTTTCATGGCACTGATGAACCGAGTGTTCCATCCATACTTGGATTTCTTCATGGCGGTTTTTGTGGATGATATCTTGGTGTACTATCACACCCGACACGACCATGCTACCCATCTTGAGATCGTTTTGAGTACACTGAAGGAGCATCAGTTATATGCTAATCTCTCAAAGTGCCACTTTTGGATGGATCAAATTTACTTCCTGGGTCATATTATCTCAGAGGAAGGAGTATCAGTAGACCTAGAGAAAGTGAGAGCTGTAGTTTCCTGGGAACAACCAAAGAACATCTTTGAGGTGCGGAGTTTTCTAGGGCTGGATGGATACTACAGACATTTCATACAGGACTTTTCACGCTTGGAAGCACCACTGACAGGTCTGACTAAGAAGGATGCGAAGTTCTTATGGTCATATTCTTATGAGTCAGCCTTTTAGGAGTTTAAAGGGAGGTTGACTTTAGCACCGATACTAGTCTTTCCAGATCCAGGCAATAGCTATACTGTTTACTATGATGTGCCAGGTATTGGGATGAGAGCTGTGTTTATGCAGGGTGATGGAGTTGTTGCGTATGGGTCCCAACAGTTGAGGCCACATGAGAGGAATTACCCGACGCACGATCTGGATTTGGCAGCTGTTGTTCATTCCCTACGTTTTTATCTTCTGGGAGAGCATTTTGTGGTTTTCACCGACCACAAAAGTCTCAAGTACATCTTCAATCAGTGTGATCTGAATTTGAGATAGTGTAGGTGGGTTGAGTACCTACAGTCCTTTGACTTTGAGCTTGCTTATACGCCTGGGAAGGGCAACGCGGTGGCTGATGCATTGAGCAGGAGGAATCAGATACAGATAGTTTAGGAGGCCAGTAGTGAGTGGCAGCTTATGGCTATGTTCTCTGAGATGTATTTGGAGGTGCATGATAGACAGTGGTAGACTTTTATATCTTCTGTAGTTGTTAAATCTACTCTTCTTGATCGAGTTCGAATGAGGCATCTATCAGATTCTGAAGCTCTATTACTAAGGGAGAGTGTGTTAGGAGAGGACCCTATTCCTAGATGGACCATAGGTGAGGATGAGATCTTGCATTTCCAGGGGCACGTATGGGTGCCAGCAGACATACGCGAGGAGCTGATGCGGGATTTTCATTACTTAGTTTGGGCAGTTAATCCTGGCATCACCAAGATGTATCATGATCTACACTGTCAGTATTGGTGGACAGGTATGAAGAGAGACGTTGCTGGTTTTATCATGAGGTATTCCTCTTGTCAGAAAGTGTATGAGGAGCATCAGTGACCAGTGAGGATTTTACAGCAGTTACCCATTCCTGAGTGGAAGTGGAATAACGCAACGATGGACTTTGTGACCGGTTTGCCGAGGTTTCCTAGAGGGAGTGACACAGTTTGGGTTGTCATTGACAGACTCACGAAGGTCGATCACTTCTTGTCGATCAAGGAGACCTTTAGTTTTGATGAGATGAGAAGGTTTTACATCCGAGAGATTGTACGTCTTTATGGAGTTCCACACTCCATTGTTTCATACAGGGATGCACATTTTACTTCTCGGGTCGGGCAGGGACTTCAGAAGGCTTTGGGTATACAATTACTTTTGAGTACAACTTACCAACCCCAGACAGATGGATAGTCCGAGAGTACGATTCAGGTGCTTTAGGACATGCTCCAAGCATGAATCCTGGATTTTGGAGGTTCTTGGGAGAAGCATATACCTCTTGTGGAGTTTGCCTACAATAATAGTTTTCAAGAGACTATTCAGATGTCACCTTATGAGGCTTTATACGGTAGGCCATGCGGATCACCCTTATGTTGGCTGGAGGCAGGAGATGCAACTTTACTGGGACCTCGTCTTGTTCAGGAGACCATAGAGAAGAGAGAGTTGATTTATAAGAGGATGGCTACTACATAGTCTCGACATAAGTCTTATGCTGATCAGTAGAAACAACCTCTGGAGTTCGAGGTCGGGGATCAGGTTTTCCTGCGTGTCACACCGAGGTTGGAACATAAGAGGATTAGGAGACAGGTTAAGATTTCACTGAGGTACGTCAGGCCTTTTGAGGTGTTGGAGAAAGTTGGGACGGTTTCCTATCGGTTGCAGTTACCTTAGAGGTACTGGGCTATGCACAACGTCTTTCATGTTTCTCAGCTTCGACATTACTTCTCAGACCCGTCTCATGTCTTTCAACCCGAGGAGGTTGAACTCGAAGTGGATGCGTCGTTTGAGGAGCATCCTATCTGGATTGTGGATCGTAGTACAAAGGTTCTCCATGGCCGGTGAGTTTCTCTAGTACGAGTGTTATGACAGCACAGACAGGTGCAGGGCGAGACTTGTGAGAGGGAGGCCGATGTACAAGCACAGTGTCCAGAACTGTTCGGGGTTTCTTCTTCTTCACTGTGCTAGGGAAATTCGGGGATGAATTTCTTTAAGGGGGGAACTTTGTAAGAACCCAGACCTTCTTTTCTGGTATGTTTTCCTTTTCTGGTTGTTTTTGGGGAAAAGGGGGTTTTCTGGAAATTTTTTAAGTACATGCCGTGTACTTTATGAGTACATGCCGTGTACTGCCTTGCCGCAAGAGGTCGTGTGCTGGCCGTGTAGTAGCCACACACACGGCCGTGTGGGAGTGACTTGGAGGCCGCTTAAAGAAGAGTACGGAAAAGGCGAGTACACGTTGTGTACTTCAAAAGTACATGCCATGTACTTTCTTTTTTTTTTCATTAAACGCACCGGGGTCGCGTCTAATCTCCAGAGTGATATTATTTTAGGTGTCGTTCGACCGAGAGCTTAATACGACCACATATCTTCAACAAGCCCCCGAGCCTTCATCCGTCCTCCGAATCAAACACTGTTGGTTGCATTGGAATCACATTGGTGAGTTATCTTTTCCCCTTGAGCATCATCTTCTGATTTCTCCTCTCTAGTGAGATATCTTGGGTTGAACGTTTTAGACTTTTTTGTAGATCTTTGATGTTATAAGGAGATTCAAGCTTTGAGGTTCACATATAGCGATCTTCTAACCCCGAGATAGGTGGTTTGTGCCTTTCCATTCAATGTCTTTGAGTATTATGTGAAAATTCCACCAATACCCTTGGACGGGGTATTATGTGTTTACCGTTTTACCCCTACTGATTTCCTACCATGCTTGTATGCTTGTGTAGAGGTAATTTGGATATGAATAGGGTTTATTTCTATTCTTTGGATGTATTTTCCCTTGCATGCTTTGTTTACGACCGTTTGGTCCTATTTATCCAGTTTGGCTGCCTTGCCTGTTTTCCATGCCTGTTGCTGTAGGGTGGAGAGTTGTATTTATGACATGCTTGTTTTGCTGTAGACTATTTAGCCAAGTAGTTTTGTAGGTTTAATTGGCCATATTACACTGCTATACTCGTTGACCTACACAGGGCCATGAGAACCTGGTGTAGTAGACTATAAGGGGAATTGACCGGGTGAGCTTCCTCAGAGAGTCTTTGAGCACTTTTGGCTATAAGGGGGATTGATCAAGTGAGCATCCTCAGAGAGACTAGAACCACTTGGGTCTATAATGGTAATTGACCGAGTGAGCTTCCTCATAGAGTCCTTGATTTCTTTAGACTATAAGGGGATTGACCGCGTGAGCTTCCTCAGAGAGTCTTTGTTTTAATTTAATGACCTGGTCTATAAGGGGAATTGACCGTGTGAGCTTCCTCAGAGAGTCCTAGACCTTGGGGCTATTAGGGGAATTTATTATGTGAGCTTCCTCAGAGAGTCCTTGACTACCTTAGAATATAAGGGGAATTGACTATGTGAGCTTCCTCAGAGAGTCTTTCTTTACCTATTGACTTTAAGGGGAATTGACTGTGAGCGCTTCCTCAGAGAGACTTATTATAATCTTATGACTGAACCAGAGGGGTTAGGATGAGTGCACTTCCCAGAGGGATTATTGTACTTCTTAGGTAGGACTAGAGGGGATGGCTGTGAGTACTTCCCAGAGGGTTACCTATTTGTGTTTAGCTTCTTGTTTAACTGTTTCTTGATATTGAAACTATAGATTGTTTACTGCTGAGCACTTTCTTGTTTACGGTTTCCTGTACTTTACCTACCATATATTCACAGAATATTAGACACAGATCTTCCAGTGGTTGCCTACTAGGATTTAATCTCACACCCTGTTTGGGACATGCTTTTTGTCCCAAACAGATTATATTGTTGCAGGTATAGATCAGGGCAAGCGCCCTTCTACTTTAGGTACATGATTTGTTATGGAGCTGGAGAGCATGGGGTCAAGCTATGTCTTGTGATGCTGAAGAGTTTATCTACTTTCTTTTTCACTTTGGTTTATCACTATTGTATTCCAGCATTATGACATGTTTGGCTATTTTCCTAGACATATGTATCATGCATCATCTTATATATATATATATATGTTCTCCAGTTGTTCATTTTTTAAGTACTGTTGTTGGATATTTACTGCTTCCACTATTGTATTTATTTGTTTACTTCCGATGTGTACTCTACCAATGAAAGCATAGTTTCTCCACTATCACACCCAAGGCCCTAGATACTAGTCAACAACCTATGGCGTTCAGGGAAATGCGCTTGAGGCCATGTGACCAACCGGGTACGGGGTGCCTCTAGGTGGCTTCCGGAATTAGGACATTACAGATACAAACTTCATGTTGGAAGATGAAGGGGATATCAATAGTATAAAAGAAGACCCTAATGTTTGGATTTAAGGTATGAATTATTTTCTTACGATCCAGGTATGAATCATGATTGAGTTGATATTGATGAATTATAAGGAAATATTTCAATTCATTGAATTAGATGACATTGAATGGTTAAATGTTTGAAAAAGAATTTGAATAAAGTATGCGTTTATCCATAATATTATAATATATTTTAAATATTATAATAATTATGAATCATTATATAGTATATTTTGTTTTCCAAATTTATAAACATAAGTTAAATGAAAATAATACCTTTTAAAATTAGTGTAGTGAAAAAGTAATAATTTTTCAAGATACTCATCTAAGGAAACATGATAATGGTATAAATAAACCATTTGCATAAAATGTTCTTGATGGTAAGGATATAATAGTGAATTATGATTATTTGATTTGGTGGGAATATGTGATTTATAGAAAACCTTAGATGTTAAATATTTATTTGATGATTGATGTTATTTTTGAGGGTATTCATCATATTTGATGTAATTTTATTGGAATTATATCAATATATTTTTAGTAAGATGATAACCCACATGCCAGGTCGAAACCTGTCACATCTGGTATGATCACAGGGCTTAAACCCATAACTGGAGGGTGATAAGCGTAAAACTCATACCACTGGATTATGTGATGTCAAGTTTAGTATGACTTTTTTTATTTTTCTGTTGATCTTTGGAACATATTTTTTATCATAGAGATAACTATGGGATTGAAAAGTGATTTGGTGATTTGGTTATAATTTTTATTTTGTAAGAATTTCACAATGTTGACAAACTTATATGATTATGGTAAGAAAAACATTATGATATTTTATTTGATAAATGCAGATTAAATTCTATTTTGGTAGAATATATGATTTTAGGGCGACTTTATGGTGATTCAGATTATTCATGGAAATGATTAGCATATATTGGATATTATATGATTATGGAAGATACATTTTTCTGGTATATGACTTTATGAGTGACAAATGTTGATTATAGATAAATATTAAATTAATCTAAGAATTATGTGTAAAAAAATATTTATAATTTTTTGGATTCAAATTTTTTTATAATATATTATAGAATTTTATGTATAGTTATTTATAAAGTGATCTAAGTTGGACTTTGGTCGTTATTTTGGGGGATTTATAGATTAATGTTATATTTCTTCGTATAAAATTTTATTCATTCTAGGAACTATATTACCATCTACAAACCATTTTTGTTTTCATTATTGTCTAAATAGAGCAGAAATTTATTGTTATCCTTTTATTTATGTTATTCTTTATAAGTTTATTTTATCTATTTATGTTTAAAAAATTTCATCTCGAATACTAATTATTTTGAGAAAAAGAACTTATATGGTGGAAATAAATTATAGTAAGAAATTATATATACCAAGTATGTATGTTTATTACTCAATTTATCTAGATGGTAAATGAATTCATCAACACTATTAAAAAGATAGTAAAATAAAAAATTTATCATATTACCTTCATTTTTTATGAATTGATGATCTTTTTTACACCTCTTTGGTTTATGGTTTTATGGTCATTGACTTTCTCATGATCATTCAATTTCTTGTGATCAATGATCTTTATCTCTCTACATCATTATTTATACATTATTATTTTCTTCTATGTCCATATTTTCACTTCCAAATAATGATTTCCTACTTGGAACACAGTTATGTGTGATTCTAGATGGCCTTCATATTTCCCTTTCTCTCTTTCCAAGAGGAAATATTATTAACCTTTTTTACGATGTGGGATTCCAATAATGATATTTTCAAATGGGAAACCTTTGGTTACTAAGTTTATGGTCAAATAGTAAGGATGTAGTTTATTAAAGGGTGATAAATTTACACCCTAATATTTAAAAAAAATTAAATTAACTTAGATAACATGTACGACATGCAACACCAAGAAAATGAACCACAATATATAATTATTTAAATATGATCATTATAACCTAGATATGAATTTGGTGAGTATGAATAGGGTTAAATAATTTATGATATATATCTATATCTTTATATATATAAGCTATATAATCATGAACCAAATAATATGTTTTGATTAATTCTTTATAAATAAGTACATAATTTTAGAAAAGTATTTTTATGCTTCAAACTACTTTTTCTTAAAAAATTATTATTTTTCCTTTTATGAGAAAATAATATAATTTATTTCAAGAAATTTCATAAATTTAATTTTATAAAATGACCATAATTTTTTAAATCATATTAATTAATTATATTATGGTGATATTTTTATATTTTTCAAAAAGGTTTTATTTTTTAATGAATGGTGAAAAATTCTAATTTTTATTGAAAACTATATTTTCTTTTAAAGTATTTATAATTTGAAATTATACTTTGGATTAGTTTTAAAATTCAATGATTTTTTTATTAGAAATAGTCAAATTATAGCCTTTTTAATGAATTTTACACATGATTTTAGTATAGAGATATTTTATATTTTAAAAAGGAAAGGTTTCTAAAAAACTATTTTTTATCATGTCTTGTAATTTTAATTTAAAACTAAATTATGAAACATATGTGTTTTGAATTTTTAAAAATATATTCCATATTTGGAATCATTGGGTCCAAAATTACAAAAAATTTCCCTTTTATTTTGGGACATTATGAATGGTAACATTAGTAATTTTTGTTACCATAATAAAGGGTAAATCAGGTAATTAATATTAAAAATATAATGATAAGGACTAAAAATGACCCTAAAACATGAATTAATTATATTGGATGAGTATATATCTTCCATAATCATCAAAATGTCTATATATTAAATTTAGTTCCATTTAAACATGAGTTTAACCTTTATAATATTTAAGTGAATATAAAGTAATAAATTTCACTCTTACATTTAATAACTATAATATTTTTAACATAGGTATATACATAGGATATGATCATTTATGAATATTAATTTAAAATATATTTTATTAAATGGTAATTTATTTTTATTTTTTTTAGAATAAATAATTTCTTTAAAGGCATATGAAACACTAACATGGTGCTTGTGCAAGTAGTTAAAAAAATCAAACAAATGATATTGAAAACTAAAAAATAACATTTTTTGAGTGATTTTTTTATTAAATAGTTTTTAGATAACTATTACATATTATATAGGTTTTGATTAATTTTATTAGAATGAAATTGTTGAATTATAGTTTTAAAATTCAAATTAAATTAATAGTTCCAAAATTGACATTAATGTTACTTTATAATAAATAATATTTTATTAAATGATGTTAAATTAATAAAATATATATATTAGGATATGTTGTTGTGAAAATTTTAAAATATAATAATAGTCCATTAATGGTCTATTTTCCATTTTATAGTAACAATATTAACCCCTTAATAGTAAAAAAATGATATCCTCGTAATTGTAAAAAGGTTTAACGAAGGGTTAAAAATTTATAAGGGTAAGAATATAGTCTAAAATTGTAAAAAAAATATTATATGACCATATTTAGACTAATAATCACCTTATATTCTAATATTATCAATTTTTATTCATTTATATATGAATGTTAATTAATATTATTTTAATATTTTTAGAAATTCCAAGAGTGCTCCTCCCCTCTCTTATAAAACGAAACCTTTTATTTGAATTTATTCACACAATAAAAACATTTTGGTTCATCCAATACCTTCAAAAATCCATTAATTAAATATATATATAAGTCTTAGAGAATATGGTTATGGTATAATTCCAACCATATAGGTCTTAAGGTGTAAAGAAAAGGAGGTTATCCGAATAAGAGGTATAGTACTTAACCAAGATTTTTTGTTCTGTTTCTTATTCTACCACCTATAAATATTATTAAATAATTTTGAAATAATAAAACTAGTGTATTAAATATACTTAGGTGTTTTTATGTTAATATCTGAACCTATATCTATCTACTCTATTATCATATGTGAAACAAAACCATCGTTTGTGTGAATGTCGGACTACCACCTCACGAACAGATGTAATTGATTTTCCCTCACCACCTCCCAGAGATGGTTATAAATATAGAACTAATGTTTAAAAATGATATTCATGATATATTTACAATTCTTAAAATATAATACATTATTTAATTTTTTAGCTTTCTATTCACTGAAAAATGATAATGTCAATTTTATGTACGTGTAGACTACCACTTCCATGAGGCGATGTGATTCATTTTTAATCACCAAATCACATGGATTATAAATATAATTATCTTTAAATAATTTTTATTTATTTATTATATTATCATCATTCATGGATGATAAAAAATACTTACCTTATTTCCATAAATTTTGTTTAAAAATGAAAATGTTACACATGCTGTAAATTCCCGTGTTATTGAATCGGGTTAAAATACGAATGTTTTTGAATTTTTTTCAGTTTATCAATGGGTCATTTTTTTTAAACTGAGCTCTGTAATTTTATTCCGAGTGTTGGAACACCTAAAGGTGTTGTTTTTGGACTTGCCTAATTACCCTATAATTTTCACAGGTGTCCCGATGAGTCTTAGGAACACCGATTTCGGAAAAGTCCACTTTAATGGATCTACACGGGCAGCACACAGTTGCATTCCAACCCGTTCAGTTTACCCTATTTAATAAATTATTTCATTTAATCAAATAATATAATATGAGAGTTTGTGATTAATTAAATGAAAGTTTTAATAATAATAATAATGAAGTTCTTATTATTATTGTCGTGGTTGTTTAATTAAATGAATGTTGAATAATTAACTAAATAATGGTTCAAGAAATTAATGTGGATTATGGGTTTATCGAAGAACAATTTTATTTAAATGAAGAGTTTCAGAATTATTAAAGGATGATTTATTATTAAATGGAGGAATGTGCTAATAATAATAATGTTGTTATTATTATTATGGTGTCATAAATTATTTTGATGCTTTGATATTTTAATTGCATGTTAAAGGAGTATATCATTTATGAGAATTTAATGTGGCTTTTGCGATTCTCAAAGAAATATTTAATAAAACAAGGAGTTTCAGATTTAATGAAGCTTTGTTATTAAATAATGGTGTTGGGTGTATCAAAAGTTTGAATAATAATAATAATGAGATTATTATTATTTTAGTTTTATGAATGTAATAATTATTATTATTAAGGCAACTAAATTAGGGGTTATGGGTTGGAGTTTTTATCAGATTAATGATATTGTAATAAATTGGGAGTTTCATAATTAATTATGAAATGATTATTAAGAGAATAATGAATGAAGAATCGTTTTTAATTAAATGGGTTGTAACATTTATTTTAAACGATTTTAATTGGATGTTTAATGAGGTGTAATGGTTATGTGAAATTAATGAGGCTTTTGGGTATCTCAAAGAAACGTCTAATTAAATAATGAGTTTCGTAATTAAAAAAAGTGTTTTTATTTAATAAGAGGTGTTGGGTTTTATCTAAAATTGAATAATAATAATAATAATGCAATTATTATTATTATGGTTTTATGAGTGGTTGTTATTATTATTATGAATAATAATAATAATGGATTTTTTGGGGTTTCATTTAATTAAATTAAAGGTAAATAAGAATTTAATTAATCGCTACGAAGCAGAGGTTTTTATTTAATTAATTTGTGTTGAGATAATTAATTAAATAATGATGAATTGGGCGTTATTGAAGAAGGGTAATTTTAAATGGTAATATTAAATGAGGATTAAATGTGGATTTGAGTTTAATTTAATTAAACCATTTTAAATATAAATATTGGGTTGTGAACGGTTAGTCAAATGGTGCGGGTCACTTATGTGGTTACCCGGTTTTTAAAATGCATTTTTTTATTTATTGTATTTTTTAAATAAAAGAATTAATTTGATTGGATGATTAATGGGGGATTTTGATAATTAATTGTGAAAATTTTATTTAAAGGTTAGTTAATAAAGTAACATTATATTAAATGTGAATAATAAATGTTATTATTATTATATTAAGACTATTAATTTATCTTTGGTGTAATTGATAATTGGGGGATAGAACATGGGGGTGGCGCACCACCATACGGGAGGAATAACAAAAACGCATGAGGCCCCTCCTTTGAGGCGCGCTACACCCCCCTCACCATCTCCTCTCAGCGCGATCAAATCCTCCCTGTGTCTTCTCCAATCTTTTTAGTCTCAGTGAGGGATGTGCAAGGGGATCCTCTAGACCCTTTGGATCGTATTCCGGCATCTGCCGACAAAGGCGAGGCAGATGGGTTTTATTTTCTCTTTTTCGTCATGTTTCGGGTAAGGTTATATAATCGTGGTTTTGTTTCACATCATTCAATTAAGGGTTTTATAATTTATATGAGTCCCTGGTACCTAGTTAGAGGTGCGTTGCTCCTTACTTCTTTGATTATGAGTACCTATTTAATATTTTGAATTTTATTTATATTTTTGTAGGATGCGTGTGTGAATATGTGTGTGTTTGTGTGTGTAGATATATATATAAGGTGCACACGCATGCGATGGCGGACCAGTTGTGGACTAGTTGCTGCAAAGTATATTAAAGCGCTTTGGAGTTAAAATGCTGCCACCCCGAGGTAGGGTCCCAAATTCATAACACTTTATTTAATAATTATAACTTCTTTAAATAAATTGAGAATGTGAGTTTAATTGATTATGATATATCGATGCATGACACTTTTGATGTTATTAAATGACGCCACCCACATGAGATAAATGAGGACTTGAACGTGTGTTGATTTTAAGCATGTTTTTCTAATTTGGTCAAAGTGATATGATTAAATAGTTAAATGATTTGAATGGGGAGAAAGAGTAACAGGGTAATTAATTGTAGAATTAATTATCATGTCATGAGTTGGAATAAAAATTGTGGCTATTACTGATTATTGAGAATATTGAATATTTGAAATATTCGGAATATAAATTGGAAACTGGTAATAATTAATGGATGGATTAATTATTACATGATAAATGGAAAATGGTTAATTAATTGATGATTGGTTGAGATAATATTTAATTAATTTATTGTTGAATTAATTAATTTGAATGCATTAAATTAAGATTGTGAATTAATTTTTTGTTACAACTGTTGGCCATGGGTACCTTTTGATGCATGTTAGATTTCCATGCATTAAGTTGACTTGGATGGATTTGTTTTATATTATGAGATGATGCGTGAGATGGTTGCTAAATATATGGGCTTTGTTTATCATGTTTTGTGATGATTATGACGTGCATGTAAATTGTTAAAGTCCTAGACGAATCACTGTTTGAGTGGACGGGTTCAGACTTGTTAAAGAATTTGGATAATTAAATGTTGATTTAATTATTTATTTGGATTGCTAAGAATAATTAATTATTAATTAATTATTTACTATGGAGATGTTGAATGGATAATTAATGGTTTACTTTTGATGGGCGATTTATGTTGTTAATTAGTTGAATTAATTAACAGATTGGATTAATTAATTTATGAATTAATTAATGGATGGTTGTGGGGTGTTAGACATGGCATTCTAAACCAATGATAAATATATAATTATTATTGATAAATGGGTTGTGAGATAGGGACTGATGCTCCAAATACTCACGGGGTTCTAGACATGGTGTTCTACACCCATATTGCAAGCAAATATTCTTTTATGGTTCAGGGACCGATGTTTCAAATACCCATGGGTTGTGAGACAAGGACTAACGCTCCAAATACTCATGAGGGTTCTAGACATGATGTTCTACACCCATTAATTTACATTGGATTGTGGGTCCAATTGGTTGTAAATGAAATGAATTAATTGGTTAATGAAAACTATTGTGACATTATGATTTGTGAATTGAATATGAGAAAGGGTTCATACTTATCAATGAATTGGGTGAATCGCTATTATTGGACGGACCCAAGAGAGAATAACTATTTTTTCAGTGGATGGGATCAGATATAGTATATGAAAGATTAAATTGAATATCTTATGACACATTATCCAAGCCAAATCATAAGATTAGATTTTCTCTTAACTTTGATTACTTAGATGGTCTTTAGAGACATCTATGGTGAGTGACTTATACAGGGAATGATGAGCTCAGTCCGGATCACAAGAATTATGTAGTTTAATGAGGTTTGAATAATTTATAAATGAAAATGATTGTGTAATTACTATTGTGTATGCATGAAAAATGTATAATACAGGTTCACACACCAGCTGAGAGCTTTAGTAGGTACTTGGGTATATAATTACATTGTACTGCTTACCTTAATTATGCATGCCTGCACTGTTTAAATTATTTATTGAATGTCAGGATTTGGGTTAGACACCGGTGGTCCCGACCTACTGAGATTTATATCTCACACCCTACTCGGGCCTCCATTGCACCGGGGCACCCGAGTAGATTCTATTTGGTTGTAGGATTGTGCTATTTGCATTTACTTGAAAGATAGAAGAAAAATACCGAGCGGAAGCTCAGGATGCTCGAGGATACTACCCTCGGGGCTTGGAGTCATTGTTTATATATTTTTGTAATGGAATGTTCTGTATGCTATTTTGTTCACTGTTTTCCATTTTTGTATCATTAGCATGTCATGCATGCATCTGCTATATAATTGATGTTGGCCATTTTTTTGTAAAAGATTTATAAAATCTACCTTCCGCTGCTTTATCATTTATTAGACTGCTTACTCTATTTATTTCCATTGTTTGTTATTTACTTTGATATACCACTATGAAACTATGATAAGTGGGTATTGTGTCCCCACTGACTATCCTTAGACCCTTGCTGCTAGTCGGCAGCCTCTGGAATATGGGGAGATGCGCTTGAGGTCATGTGGCGACCGGTCCAATTCCTAGTTTAGTGGTGATCTGGGTCGGTACGTTACAAAGTGGTATCAGAGGGTTTCTTTTCCTTTGTCTTACTGTTTTGGGGTTGGTAGACAGAAGGCTAGGAATGTGTCGGCACTTCGGTTAATAGACGTGCTTGGGACTGATCACCCCATGTACGGGAAATGACCAAGTGTCCAGAGATGTGAATTCATGTTTGTAATATTAGAGGTTACAGTTGATATGATTTCACCTTGAGTGACTGACGTATTTTCTGTAGTTTATTTATTTTTTGAATTTTGAAAAAAATAATTTTCTTGGCCTGATATGGAAAGGAAGTTTTGTACATGCATCATCTTAGTCACTTAGAGATTCACATGTCATGAATATAACATGCCATGTAGTTGCATTAGTATGATGCCTTCTAATTTGGATTGTGTTCCTTGGGTGTAATGCCATGTTTTTATCTACTTTAGCATGCCTATCTAGATAGCATGTTTCAGTGATAGATTTAACATGCTTGAGTGATTATATGCCATACTGCCTTAGTTATTAGCATGTTTTGTTGTTGTGCCATGCTTCTGTGTTATAACATGATGTTGTGTTACTTCTTATGTAAACATGCTATTGATGTTTTGATATATTAAATGGGTGCTAAAGTTAAAATGTTAAATGAATGTTGATTGTGATAAATGGGAGCCAACTTCTAGTGATAAGGTGTATGGGTGCCTTATCGACTGGTAGATGGACACCCACGTGACTAAACCATATAACCATAGTATGTTTTAAAAATGGTTATGGATGTAATAATACTGATTTTTGATTGTAATGAACCATTGTGGGGTTGATTTTGAAGAAATTAGATTAAATAAATGGGATTTTTGGAGGTATTATTTTCAGTAAAAGGAATTTAGATACTAAATTGTCTATTTATATTTGAATAACATTTAATGTAAAATGTTTAAAGAGAATGTTTGTGATATCATGATTATTTTTATGTAGGGAATTGTTTTGAAAACCAAGTTTCTTTTTGTGAAAAAGTACTTGTGTGTTTGTTGAAATTCATTCAAATGATGAAAGGTTGAAATGAATTAATGAAAATGGCTAAAAAAAGGATCTTTTGAATCTTGTGTTTTTGGTTTTGTGTGACCAAGAGAGAGGGTCAACGTTAATTATCGTAAGGGGATAACCCGTGGTAGGTAGTTCCCATAAAATGTTACAGGCTATTAAAATAAGTTCGTCCCACTGTTCGGGAGGACTTCTTGGGACTCGACTATTTTGGCATGCCAATAGGTTTATGTTATGAATTTTATGATCAATGTTTGATGTAGTGATTGTGGTTTGAGGAATGTCACATGCATGAGTTAATTTGTTCTAAAAGCACACACTAGTGAGCGACTGATCTTTTCTTAAGACGTGATGGAAAATCCTAAGGTGGGTATTATTGCATCATTTTTGATAAACGTGTCAACAGGTGATGTTGAGCTTTTAGAACAGAGTTATTTGGTAATAGTTTGACTGATCTTCTTAATGACCTTGGTTTTTCTCTTAGTACTCTCTTAAGAATATGACGAGCATGTCCCCTATCTTGACTTCATCATGGAGACACTATGATAGCGTTGGTCTTACGCTGCGCTATATTTTAAATGTTGTTAGGCTTGATGAGTGGTTGTTATCTGGGTAGTACGCAGGATGCGTTGATTCTTTGGGCTAAATTTCATTTTATGTTGGGGAATGGTTGTTTTAAAAATATCCTTGTGATTACTTGACTTGGAAATTTCACCAGAGGCTAGGTAAGGACTTCGTTTTACATGTGGATGGTTTTGGATAGTTTTAAAGGAACATCGTTAGATAAAGGAAAAAATGGGTTTTTGGGTTCACGACGTCTTTTGAAGGAAGCATGTGAAACCTATTCTGTTGATTGATCGAGATTCAACTGTTTTCATTGATGAGGTCCTTCTAATGACCTAAGATATAAGAACTGTTTCAATGTTTAAGCTATAAACTGAGCATTGGATCTGGTTTTAAAGGCTTAGCCATTAGGCTTGTGAAGGGTTAAAGGTGCGTTTGGCATTGGGAACACAACACGTCACTTCTAACAATATTATATGACCTTGGTAGGTCAGTTTTTTTAGTAGTGGTTCCCGATGGCTTCTCGGGGATGAGAAGTTTTTAAGGTGGGTATATTGTAAAGTCCCGTGTTATTGAACTCGGTTAAAATACAAATGTTTTTGAATTTTTTTTCAGTTTATCAATGGGTCATTTTTTTTAAACTGAGCTCTGGAATTTTATTTCGAGTGTTGGAACTCCTAAAAGTGTCATTTTTAGACTTGCGTAATTACCTGATAATTTTCACATGTGTCCCGATGAGTCTTGGGAACACCGTTTTTTAAAAATTCAACTTTAATAGATCTGTACGGGCAGCGCATGGTTGCATTCCAACCCGTTCAGTTTACCCTATTTAATAAATTATTTAATTTAATTAAATAATATAATATGAGAGTTTGTGATTAATTAAAAGAAATTTTTAATAATAATAATAATGAAGTTATTATTATTATTTTGGTTGTTTAAATAAATGAATGTTAAATAATTAATTAAATAACGGTTGAAGAAATTAATTTGGATTATGGGTTTATCGAAGAACTGTTTTATTTAAATGAAGAGTTTCGTAAATATTAAAGGACCATTTATTATTAAATGGAGGAATGTGCTAATAATAATAATGTTATTATTATTATTATGGTGTCATAAATTATTTTGATGCTTTGATATTTTAATTGCATGTTAAATGAGTATATCATTTATGAGAATTTAATGTGACTTTTTAGCTTCTCAAAGAAATTTTTAATAAAACAAGGAGTTTTAGATTTAATGAAGCGTTGTTATTAAATAGTGGTGTTGGGTTTATCAAAATTTTGAATAATAATAATAATGAGATTTTTATTATTTTAGTTTTATGAATGTAATAATAATAATTATTAAGGCAATTAAATAAGGGGTTATGGTTTGGAGTTTTTATCATATTAATGATATTGTAATAAATTGGGAGTTTCATAATTAATTATGAAATGTTTATTTAGAGAATAATGAATGAAGAATCATTTTTAATTAAATGGGGTGTAATATTTATTTTAAATGATTTTAATTGGATGTTTAATGAGGTGTAACAATTATGTGAAATTAATGAGGATTTTGGGTATCTCAAAGAAACATCTAATTAAATAAGGAGTTTCATAATTAATAAAGAAGTGTTTTTATTTAATAAGAGGTGTTGGGTTTTATCTAAGGTTGAATAATAATAATAATAATAATAATGTGATTATTATTAATATAGTTTTACGAGTGGTTGTTATTATTATTATGAATAATAATAATAATAATGGATTTTTTGGGGTTTCATTTAATTAAATTAAAGGTCAATAAGAATTTAATTAATTTCTACGAAGTAGAGGATTTTATTTAATTAATTTGTGTTGAGATAATTAATTAAATAATGATGAGTTGGGCGTTATTGAAGAAGGGTAATTTTAAATGGTAATATTAAATGAGGATTAAATGTGGAGTTGAGTTTAATTTAATTAAACATTTTAAAATGTAGATATCGGGTTGTGCATGGTTAGTCAAATGGTGCGGGTCAGCTATGCGGTTACCCGGTTTTTAAAATGAATTTTTTATTTATTTTATTTTTTAAATAAAAGAAATATTTAATAATAATAATAATAAGGATATTGTTATTATTATTTTTGTATTAATTTGATTGTATGATTAATGGGGGATTTCAGAATTAATCATGAAACATTTATTTAAAGGTTAGTTAATGAAGTAACATTATATTAAATGTGAATAATAAATGTTGTTATTATTATATTAATACTATTAGTTTATCTTCGATGTAATTCATAATTGGGGGATAGAACATGAGGCTGGCGCACCACCATATGGGAGGAATAATAAAAATGAATGAGGCCCCTCCTTTGAGGCGCGCTACACGCCCCTCATTGGATCCTCTTCGCACGATCAAATCCTCCTGGTGTCTTCTTGAATCTTGTTAGTCTCGGGGAGGGATGTGCAAGGGGCCCCTCTATACCCTTTGGACCATATTCCATCATTTTCCGACAAAGGCGAGGCATATGGGTTTTATTTTTTCTTTGTCGTCATGTTTCGGGTAAGGTTATATAATCGTGGTATTTATTCGCATCATTCAATTAAGGGTTTGATAATTTATATGAGTCCCCGATACCTAGTTAGAGGTGCATTGGTCCTTACTGTTTTGAATCTAGGTACCTTTTTAATATTTTGAATTTTATTTATATTTTTGCAGGATGCACGTGTGAATATATATATATATATATATATATATATATATATATTAGGTGTGTGCACGTGCGATTGCGGACCAGTTGTGGACTGGTTGCCGCCAAGTATATTAAAGTGCTTTAGATTTAAAATGGTTCCACCCCAAGGTAGGGTCCCAAATCCATAACACTTTATTTAAGAATTATAAATTCTTTAAATAAATTGAGAATGTGAGTTTTCTTGATTATGATATGTCGATGTATGACACTTTTGATGTTATTAAATGATGCCACCCACATGAGATAAATGAGGACTTGAACAATGTTGATTTTAAGCATGTTTTTATAATTTGGTTAAAGTGATATGATTAAATAGTTAAATGTTTTGAATGGAAAAAATGGGTAACAAGGTAATTAATTGTAGAATTAATTATCAAGTAATGAGTTGGAATAAAAATTGTGTCTATTACTGATTATTGAGAATATTGAATATTTGAAATATTTGGAATATAAATTAGAAACTGGTAATAATTAATGGATGGATTAATTATTACATGATAAATGGAAAATAGTTAATTAATTGATGATTTATTAAAGAGATAATATTTAATTAATTGTTTATTTAATTAATTAATTTGAATGCAATAAATTAAGATTGTGAATTAATTGTGTGTTACGACTGTTGGCCATGGGTACCTTTTGATGCATGTTAGATTTCCATGCATTAAGTTGTCTTGGATGGAGTTGTTTTATATTATAAGATGCTATGTGAGATGGTTTCTAAATATATGGGCTTTGTTCAGCATGTTTTGTGATGATTGTGACGTGCATGTAAATTGTTAAAGTCCTGGAAGAATCACTGTTTGAGTGGACGAGTTTAGAATTGTTAAAGAATTTGGATAATTAAATGTTGAGTTAATTATTTATTTGGATTTCTAAGAATAACTAAATGTTAATTAATTATTTACTATTGATATGTTGAATGGAAAATTAATGGTTGACTTTTGATGGGTGATTTATGTTGTTAATTAGTTGTTGAGTTAATTAACATATTGGATTAATTAATTTATGAATTAATTAATGGATGGTTGTGGGGTGTTAGACATGGAATTCTACACCAATGATAAATATATATGTATTATTGGTAAATGGGTTGTGAGACAGGGACTGATGCTCCAAATACTCACGGGGTTCTAGAAATGGCATTCTATACCTAGCTTGCAAGAAAATATTCTTTTATGGATCATGGACTGATGCTCCAAATACCCATTGGTTGTGACATAATGACTAATGCTCCAAATAATCACAAGGGTGCTAGACATGATGTTCTACACCCATTAATTGACATTGGACTGTGGGTCCAATTGGTCATACATGAAATGAATTAATTGGTAAATGAAAACTATTGTGACATTATGATTTGTGAATTGAATATGAGAAAGGGTTCATACTTATCAATGAATTGGGTGAATCACTATTAGTGGACGGACCGAGGAGTGAATCAATATTTTTTTAGTGTACGGGCTCAGATATAGTATATGAAAGATTTAAATTGAATATCTGATGATGCATTATCCAAGACAAAGCACAAGATTAGATTTTCTCTTAACTTTGATTACTTAGATGGTCTTTAGAGACATCTGTGGTGAGTGACTTATACAGGGAATGTCGGGCTCAATCCAGATTATGAGAATTATGTAGTTTAATGAGGTTTGAATAATTGATAATTGAAAATTATTGTGTAATGACTATTGTGTATGCATGACAAATGTATAATATAGGTTCATACACCAGTTGAGAGCTGAAGCAGGTACTTGGGTATATAGTTACATTGTACTGCTTACCTTAATTATGCATGTTTGCACTCTTTAAATTATTTATTGAATGTATTTATTTGGGATAGAAACCAGTGGTCTCAGCCTACTTATATTTATATCTCACACCCTACTCAGGCCACCATTTCACTGGGGTACCCGAGTAGATTATATTTGGTTGCAGGATTGTGCTATTTTCATTTACTTGGAAGATAGGAGCAAAGGACCGAGCGGAAGCTGGGGATGCTCGAGGAGACTACACTCAGGGCTTTGAGTCATTGTTTATTTATTTTTGTAATGGAATGTTCTGAATGCTATTTTTTTCACTGTCTTCCATTTTTGTATCATTAGCATGTCATGCATGCATTTTCTATATAATTGATGTTGGCCATTTTTTTGTAAAAGATTTATAAAATCTATCTTCTACTGCTTTATCATTTATTAGAGTGCTTCCTCTATTTATTGCCATTGTTTGTTATTTACTTTGATATACCATTGTGCAACTCTGATAAGAGGGTATAATCTCCCCACTGACTATCCTTAGACCCTTGCTGCTAGTCGGTAGCCTCTGGCGTATGGGGAGACTCGCTTGAGGTCATGTGGTGACCGGTCCTGCCACTGATTTAGTGGTGAGCCGGGTCGGGAAGTTACACATGCGTACATATGACCTAACCTCTCCATGATTGTAATATAGTTCATTTTTCAGAACCATATTTCATATTTGGATTTAAAAGTATAATTGATATATAAAAATCATAATTATTTCAGGATTATTATTATAGATATGATAGAATAATTACTGCTTTGACCATAGTTAACCTACTGTTGTCAATTTGAACATATGCACTGAATATAAACAAAACATCAGAAGAGAACATAAATTATTTTTTAATTGTATATGAAATTGTAATAATTAACATGATTTTATTATTTAGAAAGATAAGGAACACACATGTAGGTCCATGTTCGATGTAAGGGACACTTTACATAAAAACCCACATTTTAAATGTTTTCATGTTTTATTTTCTTCATTTTTATCTTATATATCTTTGCCTTTATAAATGTTTTAAGAAAACAAATTATTTATACATAAAATTTTTATAAAGTTAATTTTTTAATATATTATAATTATTTAAATTTTTTTAAGATGAAATAATCTTTATAATATTTTACATAGGGGGATTTCTTATGAAAATCATCTTTTAAAGTTTCCTTTCAAACTATTTTTATTTGATGTCCACAGTTTTTTAATAAATATATTATTAATGTATTTATATGGAAATAAAAGAATTAAAAATGAATTTTTATGTCTTTTTTGAATTTCTTTCAATGGTTTTAGAAAGTAATTTTTGATTTATTTCTTTGAATTTATTTATAAAAGGCAAAAGTAATGTTCTATTTTAATTTATATGACAACAATAAATCTTCCCACCATAATAACTATTAATTTATTTTTGGATTACATAATAATATTCCATGTTTTATTTAAAATAAAAACCCCATTTCTACTTCCTTCTAGGTACTTTTTTGAATTTTTTTAAAGGGAAATGGTATTTCAATATCCAAAAGTGTTTTTCATATGGGTTCAAAAGAGTTTTTCAAATATTTTATGATATAAATGTGAAATCATAAAATGATTAATTCAATATATGGTATCTCACGACCCGTCCCACGGGGCCCGTGCCGTGACTACCCCAATCCCGCCTTCCATAGGCCAGAGGTTGGAGACTAGCACCAAAGGTGTAACTCCCTAATTCTAGGAAGTCATTTCCCTTAAAATTGTAAACGCACACAACAGAGCACACAGCTGGATACAAAGACTAAGTAACTATATAACAAAAGAGTGTTAAAAATGTAAAGGGGCTAGAAATACAAGCCCAACTACAAAGTACAAGGAACTGGAAAAACAGGTACAACTGAAGAAAGAGAAAAAAGCTGTTGGATCGTCCTCTAGGATTCCTACCTGAAGGGTAGGTACATATAGACTCCTCTGCAATCCACGTCTGTCAGTATCCTCTGGGTACTGACTTGTCATGAGGTCCACCTCCGGGTACCTTCTAGTCCTAATACACTCAGTCTCGGTCAGTGTTGTCTGTCGTCTGCATCCAACACAACGAGGTGCAGGCATAGCCTGTATAGGGGTGAGTATAACAGTACTTAGTAGGGACTTAGAGACCCTGAAGGTCTCAAAAAATCCAACAAGGATAAACCACAAGGTATGAAATCAACATAGAACCCCACTTAAGTATATTCCCATACATATACCTAAGTTATCAAGTAATCAATCTCAATCATGAGGAAAACACAAAGTTACTGACTCAACTCACACAGGTATACAACTTTTGTAGAGAGTTGTAGATGATTAGATATAGCCACTAAATCATCTATTCTGTCGAACCCACATAGGATCCAGGAATAGAAATTAGAACTATCAAATCCACACAGGATCCAGGAACAGTAATTAGAACTTTCGAAATCACACAGGATCCAGGAACAGTAAACAGAGCTGTCGAACCCACATAGGATCCAGGAATAGTAATCAGAGCTGTCGAACCCACACAGGATCTATGAACAGTAATCAGAGCTATCGAACCCACGTAGGATCCAGGAATAGTAGTCAGAGCTTTCGAACCCATGTAGGATCTAGGAACAATAGTCAGAGCTATCGAACACATGTAGGATCCAGGAACAGTAGTCAGAGCACAACCAGGCACAGGGTTCCGCACAAAGAATGCATGATTCCGGGAGGGTATTTCCCTCAAGCCAAGTGTCGATACATCAACTACCACAAAGTCCCAAGTTTATGTATCCTGAAGATCTGTCTTTCCAAAAGAAACCCAACGCGACAGACGGTGCGTCAATCAGATGCCTGGTCTGAGAGTTATTGTCATTTCTGTTCCGAGGGCTTGGTTGGATTTACATTCATTCAAACCTGGATGTACCCCAACTACGTACAAAACTTGAGTGGGGTATTCCAAAAGAACCGTCTCCTTCTAAGGTTTCCATCGCCGTAGACGGTTGGTCAATTGGACGCTCATAGCTCAAGTTACGGGAAAAAGAGTGGAAATAGGTCAAGCAGGTCCGGGTTCGGTCCAGCCCAGTTGGACCGACCTGGTCTGCGGTTCCGACCCGATCCGTGGGGGCGGCCCGACCCACACAAGGCCCGCGGCTGGCGGCCCATGGGGTCCACCCTAGCTGCGTCCAGGGGGGAGGCCGCGCCCCCTGGATTCCCGAATGGCTTAGCCGTTTAGGGGAAGTCAAACCTGCACCACGTGGAGCCGGTCCGCGTCACACGGGACCCACGTGATGGGTCCCGCTCTTCTCAGCTGGCAGAGCAACCATCCGCATCCCGCGCGGTGTAGTTGCTCTGTGCCTCCTCCGGTGACCCGGTGGCTTGGGTTGCCGGTCCTTCTCGCGGCCGGCCGCCGTTGCACCACCGCGGCCCCCTTTTGTTCCACTGCGCTATGCGGTTGCGCTGCACCTTCCCCAGCAACCCGGCGACTCGAGCCGCAGATTTTCATCAAGGCCGGTCTTACGCCGGCCTTCGCTGCACCACCGCGGGCAGTCGGCCGCGGGCTACTCTTCCGATGGCGTGGTTGCGCCGCCGCCATCCACATGGTGACGTTTGTCGGTTCCATCCACCAGCGAACTTTCTACGAGTCTCCGAATGAGTTATAGTGGCCTGATTCTCATTCCTGAAGTATCCACACACTCCTCGGGACGTCTCCTTCGATCCAAAACCATTTTTGACAAGTATCGTTCATCCCGGACTCATGTCGTGTTTAGCGTCAAATTCTACAAAGAAGGCAGAGGAGTCTGTCCATGTTCGTTCGGCCCGCACCATCCACGTTAGGGTGCTAACATGCAGCTTCGAATAATAATCCTTGACGGAAAACGATTGACGAGAAACAAAACAAATTTCGAACCCCTACCTTTGATCGTTGTTCGACGATGAAGTCGCAGAATGAAGACGAAGGAGATCGTCGTTCATTGTGTCCACCGCACACTTCTAATCCTGAGTTGCATTAGCTCATTGACGATGATGGGGAAGGTAGGTTGGTTGAAGAAGTCCCACGTTAGGAGGATCTGAGGATGAAGGTTGAAGGAGATCGCTGCCGGTGTTTTTCATTAGAAGAACACGTTCTTCGTTCTTCGATGGAGAGAGCTTTTCTATCTTCTCCCAAGTTCCACCAAATGAGAAATGCGAACAAAAATAATAATAGATTGAGTTTATCTATTATTTAGTTATTGGCACATAATTCAAATGAGAAAATAAATTAGGTTCTCTCCAATTAATTAATTCAAGAAGTTGGAACGAAATTAATGTGGAGGGGTGGTTGCACCATTAAGTGGGGAGCTCAAGAGGTTTCTCCCCACTTAATGAGGAGTTTAAGAGGTTTCAACCTTGGGTGGTCCCCACCATATTAAACTTGAAGAGGAGGTTAGTTTTGGGTGGGCCCCACCACCATAACCTCTCATGGGAGGTTAAGGTGTGGTGGTCCCCACCTCCAACTTCCACATGGAGGCTTCAACCTACTTTAATAAAAATAAATCTACAACTTTATTTTTATTAAATTCATTCATTAAAAACCCAAAATCTAACTTATAATTCTGACCATCTGTCGTCGAGGTGAAAGTCTTCTTAGGCAAATATCGGTGTTGCGAGTTCAACGTTGCCCTCGGATTTCAATTCTGATAATTGGTTCAAAAGTTATAAAAACTCACTCGTACATTTACAGAACGTACCCGAACAAAACTTCATAAATTGATTCCGGGCACATTGGGCCTCAGAATCACGCGCCGTCAATTTTTTCAGACTCATAAAATTCCCATGTATTTAAGAATTTTTTTTCCATTGAAATTATGGGTCTTTAAATTCTCCCCACCTTAGGGCTCTACATCTCTATAAGCCACAACTCATAACTAAGGGAACAAGTGGGGGGTACTGAGCATGCATCTGAGCCTCCCACTCCCATGTGCTCTCCTGGAGGTTCCCATGCTGCCAGTGAACATGCACCAGAGGTATCAACCATCCACGTAGGACCCGCTCCTGTCGATCCTCAACCTCCACTAGAACCTCCGTAAAGGTCGCCCCGTCGTCAATGTCCAGCTCTCCATGGTTGATGATGTGAGAAGGATCATGCACATATCTTCTCAGCTAGGATACAAGGAAGACGTCGTGCACCTAGTGCAACTGAGGTGGAAGAGCTAAGCGGTATTCCACCTCGCCAACTCTGCTGAGGACCTGAAAAGGTCTGATGAAATTCCCAGATAACTTGCCGCCTCGGCCAAATCTTCATAGACCTCATCATAATGAGACCCGTAGAAAGACACGGTCACCATCCTTGAACTCCAGAGGTCTCCGTCTCCTCTCAGCATACGACTTATACTTGCTCTGTGCTGTCTTCATCTGCTCCTGGATGATATGTACCTTCTCCGTGGTAGCTCATACTATCTCTAGTCCCAGTAGTTCTGACTCCCCACGGTCAGTCCAGTACAAGGGTAATCTGCAAGGTCGCCCGTATAACGCCTCAAAAGGTGTCATCCCAATGGTGGAGTGATAGCTGTTGTTGTATGAAAAATCCACCAAAGGTAAATGATTCTACCAATTGCGATCGAAGTTTAGGACACAAGCACGCAACATTTCCTTGAGGGTATGAATGGTCCGCTCAGTCTGACCATCCATCTGAGGATGGAAGGCGGTGCTCAAATGAAGTTGTGTCCCGAAAGCCTCCTACAACCCCTTCCATAGCCAAGAAGTAAAATGTGCATCATGATCAGAGATAATAGAAGAAGGTAATCTATATAGCCACACAATCTCTTGCACGTAGAGGCATCCCAAGATCTCTACTGAACCTTTCTCTTTGATCGGTAGGTAGTGGGCTGACTTGGTGAGTCGGTCTACGATCACCCAAATCGAATCATGACCCCTGGATTTTCGTGGAAGACCCATCATGAATTCCATGGATATCCTATCCCACTTCCTCTCTGGAACCTCTAAAGGCTGAACCATTCTTGCTGGTAACTGATGCTCTGCCTTCACTTGTTGACAAGTGAGGCATCGAGAGACAAACTCGACTACTGCTTTCTTCATTCCCGTCCACTAGTGCTATTGTCTGAGGTCCTGGTACATATTTTCCACTCCTGGATGTACCGATAGAGGGGAAGTGTAGAACTCCCTCAACACTTCCTCCTGAAGTGACACTGGTAAAAAGGTATGTCTTCTAAAGAAGATGACATGCTCCCCACCTTCAGAAAATCCATCAGGTGCCTGCCCTGTGGATATCTGAGCACGTCGTGTCTCGCAGTCAGTCTCTCCACACCGCGCCTCCTTGACTCTCTGAAGAAGTGGGGGAGTGACTATTAGAGACTGAAGAAAGGATGCTCTATCTATATCCACAAAGGATATCTGTAAAGCAGCCAGCTGCTCTGTCGCCTCACCTAGCAGCTGTATACCAGATCTTCTACTGAGTGCATCTGCAACAACATTCCCCTTTCCGGGAGTATAGACTATCTTGAAGTCAAATTCCTAGAGGAACTCAAGACATCACCACTGTCTCAGGTTCAGGTCCTTCTGATAGAAGATATATCTGAGACTCTGGTGGTCAGAGTAGACTGTGAAACGCTCATCCATCAGATAGTGTCGCCACATCATTAAGGTGAAGACCACTATTGCTAACTCTAGGTCATGGGTGGTGTAGTTCTGCTCATACTATCTCAGCTAATAAGAACCATAAGCGATCACTTCTCACTCATACATCAGGACACATCCGAGTCCAGTCCCTAATGCATCACTGTAAACTACATACCCTATTCCCTCCTCTGGAAGCCTCAAGATGGGGGCACTAGTCAGCCTCTACCTCAACTCTTGAAAGCTCTGCTGGCATCTCTCCGACCACATGAAGGGTTTCCCCTTCTCCTTCACGAATAATAGTGGTGCTACAACTCTGGAAAAGTCTGGTACGAACCTTCGGTATTATCCAGCCAAACTCAGGAAACTCCATACCTCTGTCACACTCCTGGGTGGCTCCCAAGAAAGTACCACATCAATCCTCATTGGATCTACTGCAAATCCAGCCTCCGAGATGACATGTACTAGAAAGTGAACCTCTCAGATCCAGAATTGGAAATTCGAGATCTTACCATAAAGATGGTGATCTTGGAGTGTGTCAAGTACTACTTGCAAATGGTAGGCATGCTCCTCCTCAGTAGTTGAGTAGATCAGAATGTCGTCGATGAAGACTACGACAAAGCGATCAGGGTATGGCTGGAAAATCCTATTCATGAGTTCCATGAACACAGTTGGAGAGTTGGTTACACTGAAAGTCATAACCAAGAACTCGTAGTGGCCGTACCGACACATGAATGACGTATTTTTCACATCCTCATCTCAAACTATGAGCTGGTGATAGCTTGATCTGAGGTTTATCTTCAAGAACCATCGTGCTCCTTTCATCTAATCAAAGAGGACATCAATCCTCAGGAGTGGGTACTTGTTCTTCACAGTCACCTGGTTCAGGCGATGGTAGTTGACACAAAGCCTCAAGATTCCATCCGCCTTCTTGGCGAACAGAATCGAGGCTGCCCGGGGAGAAACACTAGGTTGGATGAATCCATTCCCCTGCAAGTCCTATAACTATACCCATAGCTTGAAAAGCTCTGCGGTATCCATCCAATACGTTGGTGTAGATATCGGTGTCGTCCCGGGGTACAGGTCAATGTAGAAGTCCACCTCTCTGCAAGGAGGTAGACCTGGAACATCATTAGGGAAAACATCTGTGTACCAGTCCACCACTACAGGATAGCTCGGACTCTCCACATCAACTGTTCTGAGGGTAAGGTAGGCCAACTGATGAGTGATCGGCTGTACCCTCCTCCAAGTAAGTCCATCCTATGCTGCAGAGGCTCCCTTCTCACCGGTGAAGGTGAACCTAGTCCCATCCATGTGGACACATTACACTTTGCGCCTAATACAATCAATCTGAGCATGGACTGTAGATAACTTGTCCATACCCAAGATGACGTCATAAGGCCTCGATGCTATTATGAGGAGATCCCAGACAAAGCTCTCACCTCATAGAGTAAGCTCACACTTCCAGAACCAGTGTGTAACCATCAAGTCTTCACTCGTTTGAGTCTCTAGCAGTAAGGATCGAGCCAACGACTCCGTCAGAATCTCCGAGCTCCGAACGAGGGCAGTGGAAATGAAAGAGTGACTATCACCTATGTCTATAAGAACTACAGCTAAGGTGGAGTAGACAAAGACTGTACCTTGAATCATCTCCAGAGCACCATGATCGTAAGCCTCAGCTTCCTGGAGTTGAGCTCTCGCCTGTCCACCTGCTCCCTACGGTCGGGGTGGACCTTTTGGTGGTGGTGGTGGTAACACCTCGTAACGTCGTCCACCACTAGCTGCATGACCAGATCCTATTCCATGTCCACCTGCGCCCTACGGATCGTGTCGATCGAACCTCTGCCTCTACCTGGGAGGTCCCTCAACTGTCTGCTGATCATCTGAACGACAGGTCAGACAGTCATGAGTCATGTGACTCTGCCTGCCGCATGTGAAACACTGCCAGTTCCTCAAATGACTGGCTTTGTCTCATGTTCCCCACACAACCGAACCCATGTACTGAGGTTGTCCACCGGATGGTCTGATCCACTTGGATCTCTGTGACATCTGTCTGCTTCCTGCTGCAGAAGACTCCGCTACGTGACGCCCGGTGGCGGGTCTCACTACTGGTGACTGCTCAGCAAGGAAACTCTCCACTAAGAGGGCTCGCTCCAACACCCCCACCTGCGTCGGGATGCTGAGGGAGATCATCGAAGCCCTGATCTCTCGCCTGATCCCCTGCTTGAAGGTCTGGGCCCTGAAGAATGGGTCCCGCACCATATATGTGGAGTAGCATGAGAGGTCGGTGAACCTCGCTAAGTACTGTGCCACTGTCATGCTACCCTACTATAGATGAAGTAGCTCCTGTATCTGCACTGCACATAGGGTGTACGAGACAAACTCCACCCGAAATAGGCTCTCGAAGTCTGCCCAGAGTAGTGTCGCCTCGTCATGCACTGGGAGCATTAGGCTCCACCATCTGTCTGCTACTTCCTGAAGGAGACTCAAGAAAAGGATCACTATAAGGTCGGCTGGTGTCCCTACCAGTTTGAAGACTCTCACCACATCCTCCAGCCAATCCTCAGCTACCTGCGGGTCCGTCTGGCCCTTGTACCTGGGCGACCTCTGGCACTGGAACTCATGCAATGCGCTCAGGCGGCGTGCACTCTCTGCTGCTGGGGCTGGTGGCATCGGTGGCCCAACTGGTAGTGGTACCGCTGGTGCCTCCACAGTGATAGGGCCCTCTACCAAGGCCTCGTCGCTCGGTGGGATGCCATCTCGTACAAAGCCTGGAACCCTAGCTAGATGTCTACTTGGAGGCATCCTATAAAGAAACAAGTGCGCCATGGTCAAAAAGTTATATCTAGTGAGCTGACTCAAAGAGATCACAAAGAAAACTCTTCAAAACACACACGAAATCAGTGTTTTTTTGCACTGAGTCAGAAATCAGAAGTTAGGGTCCTAGTGTATAGATACGTCGGCCGCTGCACCAACACTGGACTCCCTGAAATGAAAACCACACTGAGTACCATTAACACTATTGCTTCACAGAAAAGATCAGAGTTCTAAGTTTTGCGATAGAACCGACTCATCTGATACCAATTTGTCACAACCTGTCCCCCGGGGCCCATGCCGTGACTACCCCAAGCCCGCCTTCCATAGGCCAGGGGCTGGCGACTAGCACCAAAGGCATAACTCCCTAATTATGGGAAGGAATTGCCCTTAAAATTGTTAACGCACACAACAAAGCACACAACTGGATATAAACACTAAGCAACTGTATAACAAAAGAGCACTGAAAAAGTAAAGGGGCCAGAAATACAAGCCCAACTGTAAATTACAAGGAACTGGAAAAACAGGTACAACTGAAAAAAAGGAAAAATAGTTGCTGGATCGTCCTCTGTGATTCCTACCTGAAGGGTAGGTATAGAGAGCCTCCTCTGAACTCCACATCCATCATTCTCTTCCGTGTACTGCCTCGTCATGAGGTCCACCTCCAGGTACCGTCCAGTCCTAATACACTCAGCCTCAGTTAGCATTGTTTGTCATCTGCATCCAACACAACGAGATGCGGGCATAGCCCGTGCAGGGGTGAGTATAATGATACTCAGTAGGGACCCGAAGAACCTCAAGGTCTCAAAAAATCCAACAAGGATAAACCACAAGGTATAAAATCAACAGATAACCCCAATTAGGTATATTACTATACATATACCTAAGTTATCAAGTAATACATCTTAATCATGAGGAAAACACAAAGTTACTGACTCGGCTCACACAGGTATACAAATTTTGTAAAGAGTTATAGATGATTAGATGTAGCCACTAAATCATCTATTCTGTTAAACCCACACAGGATCCAGGAACATAAATTAGAACTATCGAGCCCACACAGGATCTAGGAACAGTAATCAGAACCGTCGAACACACACAGGATCCAGGAAGAGTAAACAGAGCTGTCATACCCACACAGGATCCAAGAACAGTAATCAGAGCTGTTGAACCCACACAGGATCCAGGAACAGTAATCAGAGCTGTCGAACCCACGTAGGATCCAGGAAAAATAGTCAGAGTTGTTGAACCCACGTAAGATCTAGGAACAATAGTCAGATCTACCGAACCCACGTAGGATCCAGGAATAGTAGTCAGAGCACAGCCAGCCATAGGGTTCCACACAAAGTATGATTGATTCCGGGAGGGTTCGCTCCTCAAGCCAAGTTTCGATACATAAACTTCCATGAAGTCCCAAGTTTATGTATCCAAAAGATCCATCTTGACAAAAGAAACCCAACGCGAGAGACGGTGCATTAATCAGACGCCCGGTCTGAGATTTATTGGCATTTCCATTCCGAGGGCCCGGTTGGATTTACGTTTGTTCCAACCCGTCTATATCCCAACTATGTCCAAACCTCAAGCGGGTTATACCAAAATAACAATCTACTTCCAAGGTTTCCATCTCCAAAGACGTTTTGTCAATCAGACGCCCGTAGCTCAAGTTATGGGAAAAAGAGTGGAAATAGGTCAAGCGGGTCCAGGTCCGGTCCGGCCCCGTCGGACCAACCCTGCCCAACCTGGGTCCGAACTGAGGTCTGACCCGGTCTGCGGGTCCGACCCAGTCCGCGGGGGAGGCCCGACCACCGGGGGCGGCCCGGCCCGCGCGAGGCCAGCGGCTGGCGGCCTGTGGGGTCCGCTCTAGCCGCGTCCAGGGGGGAGACCGCACCCCCTGGATTCCCGAACAACTTATCCATTTGGGGGAAGTCAAACTGGTGCCACGTGGTACTGGTCCGCGTCACACAGGACCCACAAGACGGGCCCCACTCCTCTAAGATGGCCAAGCGGCTAGCCGCCTCCCGCGCGGCGTAGTTGAGTCGCGCCTCCTCCGGAGACCCAGTGGCTCGGGCCACCGGTCCTTCTCATGGTCAGACTTGCGCCAACCACCGTTGCACTGTCGCAGCTAGGGGCCGCGACCCCCTTTTGTTCCACTGTGCGGTGCGGTTGCACCGCGCTTTCCCTGGCAACTCGGAAGCTCGAGCCGCCAGTTTTCTTCACGGCAGGGCTTGCACTGGCCATCGCTGCACCGTCGCGGCCCGTCGTCCACAGACTACTCCTCCGGTGGCATGGTTGCGCCACCGCCGTCTACGCGGTGACTTTGTTCCATCCGCCGACGAACTTTCCGCGGGTCACCAGACGAGTTCCGGTGGCGCGATTCTCATTCCAGAAGTAGCCGCACACTCCTTGGGATGTCGGCTTCGATCCACAACTGTTGTTGATGAGTATCGCTCATCCTAGACTCATGCCGCATTTAGCATCAAATTCCAAAAAGAAGGCGGAGGATTCGGGCCTTGTTCGTTCATCCCACACCCTCTGCGTTAGGGAGACAGCACACGGCTTCGAATAATAATCCTTGACAGAAAACGAAGGATGAGAAAAATAAAAAAGTTAGAACCCCTACCTTTTATCATTGTTCAAGGATGAATCCATGGAAAGAAGACGAAGGATATCATCATTCGTCGCGTCCTCCACACACTTCCAATCCCAAGCTGCGTCTGCTCGTTGATGATGATGCAGAGGGTAGGTTAGTTGAAGATGTCCCACGTCGGTAGGATCTGAGGATGAAGGTCAAAGGAGATCGCTGCAGGTGTTCTTCATTGGAAGAACACATTCTTCATTCTTCGATGGCGAGAGTTTTTCTATCTTCTACCAAGTTGCACCAAATGAGAAATGCCAACCAAAATAATAATAGATTGAGTTTATCTATTATTTAGTTGTTGGCACAAAATTCAAATGAGTTAATTAATTAGGTTAGATCCAATTAATTAATTCAAGAAGTTGGCACAAAATTAATATAGAGGGTTGGTGGAACCATTAAGTGGGGAGCTCAAGAGGTTTCTCCCCACTTAATCAGGAGTTCAAGAGGTTTCAAGCTCAGGTGGTCCCCACCATATTAAACTTGAAGAGGAGGTTAGGTTCGGGTGGGCCCCACCACCATAACCTCTCATGGGAGGTTAAGTTGTAGTGGTCCCCACCTCCAACTTCCACATGGAGGCTTCAACCAACTTTAATAAAAATAAAGCTACAACTTTATTTTTATTAAATTCATTCATTAAAAACCCAAAATTTATCTTATAATTCTGGCCATCTTCCATTGAGGTGAAAGTCGTCTTAGGAAAATATCGGTGCTACGAGTTCAACGGTGCCCTTGGATTTAAATTCCGAAAACCGGTTCAAAAGTTATAAAAATTCGCTCGTATGTTTACTGAACGTACCTGAAAAAAAATTTAGAAATTTATTCCAGGCACACCGGGTCTCGGAATCACGCGCCGTCAATTTTCACAGACTAGTAAAATTTCCATGTATTTAAGAAAAAAATCCCACAGAAATTACGAGTCTTTACATGGTATATGAGCATCATTTATGTAAAACAGGTGATAAAAATATGGATTATATGAATGTTTAATCCCCATTATAGCTCATTATCAATGGGTGACCCTGATACAATATATATGACAAGTTGATACCCATTATAGCTCATGAAAAAACTTATGAGCCTGATACAAGTTAGATAAAGGGGAATCCCCATTATAGCCCTCTAATGCATTTATTTGTGTTCCTTATCATCAAATTCAATAAGAATGGAGTTAACCAGTGTCTTTTATCATATGTATGTTATGGGCCTCTAGTTTTTTCTTACATGGGTGTAAAATGTGTTATAAATATAGTTCTACAAGTTTCCTAAAAAGGGTTTTCAATTGATTTATATAAGTTTGAAAAGTTTTATTTGAGAAAAAGGTATGTGTTTTTCATGTTAAAATGATTTATTTCATATTCTCAAATAATAATTGGTGAAGGTTAGTATTTTATGGGTTATTATGTTTTTACCATAATAAAAAATTTCATTTTCTAATGTTCCTTATTGGGAATTTTATACTAATAACATGTTTTTAAATGTTTTTCATTGGATTTTAAGGATGATTAGGGACAAGGATGAGGTCATGAATAATTTTTTTGAATATTTTTTATGAAAAGAAAAAAAAGAATCTTTTAAATGTTTTAAATTATGTGAAAAATGGATACTAAGTTGAATTTTTCTCCTTGTAATTTAATATTTATTCATGTAAGGGTGATTACCTAATTCTCTAAAACATGAAACCTAAAATATCTTTATAAAGGAAAGAATGTGAATTCTAGTATAATGACACTATATTGTGTAATTTTTAAGGTTAGGTCTTTAATATTTTAGTAAAATAAAGAAATCAATTTTTGTTTGTTTCATATTTAGCGGAAATAGTTATGAAAAAAATTATTACCTCTGGTAATGAATGACTTTGATGGGAATGGTGAGCCTCAATGATGGGGGTGTGTTTTTTCATGTAGTGTTTGATGACATGTTATTTATTCCCTTTGATCCCTTTATATTAATATTCTAATAAAACAAACTTCTAGGTAACATTTTCTCTTAGATCATTTAGTTGTACCTACATGTATTTCATTCTATCATCTAAAACCCCCTTTTTCTTTACTTTCTAAAAATACACTCGAGTTGACAATCTAAATCACACCCAATATCATGACCATATTGTTCTGGATACTTCAAGGACACTAAAAGTAGTAATTCATTGGGTATAACTGATAATGATTCTTATTTCTAAAATTTATACAAAAATATTGAAAAATATGTAGTCATTATTATATAAAACTAATTAAAAGGAGAATAAATTTATATTATATTATACCCATAAATGACTCTAATACCTTTTGTGCATTTGTATCTACTATATTTCTTTTTTATTTACGTTATCCCCGTTCCATATCACATAATGTGGGATGGAAGGGGATTTAAAATTTGATTCATCAATCTGTATATAAATAATGGAACATAATTATGTTTTTGTTTCATATCACTTAAATTTATTGTTATATATTTAAAATACATACCATTTTTTCAAGTTAAGTGTACCCCATACATCATTTATGGTTGGGTAAATCAGTTTTGATACACACTACTCATTTTCAGTAATGCATTACTCTTTCATAAATTTAAAATTATGAGAAAAAGTGAATAATACAAGTAATTTCAAATAAAATATAACCAATACCTGAAGTGATTCCTCCTCATGATTCCCATTGAAATAATTTCATGATTCTTGGCGTGTCATTTGTGAATATATCGCTGATAGGTTTACATTCCCCTCTGTATACCTAAGATGATTCCTTGTAAGAAGTTCTTGAAAGGATCTACAAGCCTTACGAAACATTGATTTGAATTTCAATCAAAAATAATCTAACATTAATGTACTCTAAAATGGATAATTAATATTAATCAATGTTTACTATTTTAATTTATTTTTTTATAAAATAGATAATGTATATCCTAATGTTACCCGAATGTCTTCTCAAATTATTATCTTTAATGTTGGCACAATAATGTTCCATGAATCTACATTATTCAAAACATGAATTCAAGTTGTAATCCCAATGTAACTAAGGAAAATGGACTTGGTGGGGTTAAAAAGTTGATCATATACAATATATCTAACCTTGAATTTTAGTATTTTTCATCTTTAGTTAATAATTTTTTATAATACTATCATATTAGGACACTCCAATATTTTTTCAACCATATGTTTTTCACCTTATAACATTTCCTCAATTTGAGAATTTTATATATATTTTTCTTTAGGATTGGTAGCATTAGAATGTAGGGAATCCATTTCCTGAATAATTAGTTAAATATTTGATTTATATTGTTTAAATTAATTAGTGAACACATAATATTATGTGGAAACAAATATTATATAAAAAAAAATTATCAATTCTTTGACTCTTTTTTTTATTTAAAGGTTTATGATATTTTGACCATATATCGACTATCCAAATCCCCAAATTGTGGTTCCATATTACATACAAGAAACCATTTATATTGGGATAAACTCAAAATGATTATGACATCCTAATGAATGGTTTATACTTAATCCATCATAATCATTTATAACTGTCGAAAAAATATTTTCAAGGAAGATTATCAGAATAGTGACTATTTAATGACCTATTGAACTCCTATGATTTTAAAATCATATGGACATAATACCTTCAAAATTTTAGAGCTTGTCTAAAAAATTGAAAAAGATATTTTATCATTACCATTATATGATAGTAGTTTTTGAAGATATTAACTGAACGATCACAAAACGACTGACGTAACCAATATAAAATTAGTAAATGAATGTAACATGATAATATGAAAAGGAATAATAACCAGGGGTTGAAATTAAAATGGTAAATCAATAAAGTCATCAATCAATATAATTTTATTATATTGGAGGCTAAATGTAGCGAATTGGTCTGGGTTGGCCGAACACATCACCTAATCTGTCTTCTTACAAGGTCTCAGGCATGCGTACTCATACACTAAAGAATTTATAAAGGTAATGAGGCCCTAATCCATACAATGGAGACACTATTACCTTGAAATATAGTATAAAATAATAATAAATTAACAAAAAAATCCATTAGGGTAAGCATCATAGTACAAAAAAATAAATAATCTGAAACAATGGTTCACTATAATAAATGAAATGCTGAAACATTCATTCAGACTCAAATAATTGAAAAATAGACAATTGTTCATCCACTGAGATAATTATAGATATAAAATTAAAAAACTAAAAATATATATTGGGTTCTAATGTTAACTTCGATCCAAACCACATACTCGGTCTCTATAATATATTAACTACTCTAGCTCAATCCTGAGACTATACATGAGAAACTTCACTCGATTAAACAAAATTAAGCCTATACCTGATCCACTATGAAAAATGTTCCCCAACATGAAAGCATATATATATCCTACACACACATCATGGTGCATGTATAGGGGGTGAGAAATAAATCTCAACTGGTCACCCCCAATACAGAACCTATAATCTGTTTTCATATACATGTGCATGGAACACATGATATACCCAACCTAGTCAAAAACATATAACAACTGGCATAAAATACATACATAAAAAAATGTATAATGAAAATAAATAAATAAAACTTCCAACCATAAATTATAGTTTGACACTCGAGGTAAAGATACTTTTTCTCTGGTCTATTCCAGAGGAATTATAGCACACGAGTCTCCTAGCCACATGAAATCATGTACATACCTCAGATCTATGTAGGATCTCCAAGATGAATAAAATGAATCATGAACAAATGATAAACCCTAGGGAGTAACCATATACATCCAAAATGAAAATTTGAAACTCTAGCAAGATCAAGACTCTAATGTCATGATCCAAATAGATCATAGAAACTATAGTAACATAGAGATAACCTATCCAAAACATAAAAATCTTAAAAACCAAAATGAATTTATATAAAAAATATTCAATGAAGGGATATCCCAAAACCAAGGTCTATTAAAAAATATTGGACCAAGAACACCCAATCACTATTCAGGGTAATACATCTGTAGTCCTAGAGAGGGGTTTCACTCCTCCAAATCATCCATCAATTCCCTAAACCCATTTAACTATAGTCATCCAATATTGGAGAGAACCAAATCAATTATTAATGCCAACACTTGATCCATGAAATCCAAAGGGTACCCTCTCACATCCATTCCCCATAAGAAACTGCCTCAAACATCCTCATTCAAAGGCCCTGAAAATGTGGGCCAATCACACTCTCAAAACCGTTATCCAAATAGCTACACTATCAAGGAAGATCATGTCACTCCATGACTTTTACTTTTCTGAATTATTTATTTATTTCTTAGTGTTTAATCATGTTATTGATTTTTTGGTAAAATTTAAGGTGAAATGTTATGGTTTTTTGTTTTGGATGGGTTTTTTCTAGTGAACGGTTTGTGGGAAACCATGTGACTACCCTTACATGATGGTGTTTATAGTTATTTTTTTTCTTGCATGGTTTTTCTCACACGGGTAGCACACAGTTGATCAAAAACATTGTGAGTATTAAGAGAAACCATGTGGGAGCTTGGTGGGGTATAGGAGCTTCCACATGACTTGTACACTGATTAATTAAACCATAAAAAAGTGTGTGAGGGTGTCTATGAATTTTTTAGAGACATTATATAGTTATAAATTGGGTTTCCTAACTTTTAACCCTGAATATGTGGGGTTATATAGGTGTTTTAGTAGTGGTTCATTTTTTCTAATGGTTTTTCCAAATATATGGCCAAACCATGAGCAATGTTTCAGGGTTTAAATTTTTTTAAATTAATGAATTAAAAAACATAAAGGGGGTTCTCCTTCCCACCCTCACCCTCACCCTAACCCATTATCACTTGATTCCTAGGAGGGACTCCCAACCACACACCTTACCTCCTCCATATCCCTCCATTATATTAATTTCTTTCTGGATTCTTGGTGTGGTTATATTAGGTGGTCATTTATTTAACTTATCATCCTCATTATTCTCTCTTTTATTATTGGTTTACTTTCCTTACCTTATGTTGAGAATGAAATAGGATAACCCTAACCTAAAATGGGTATTTTTTAATCAATTCTTGGTCAATAAGGTTCATGTGGTCTAACATTAGGCTCATTATTATGATGGTATTCAAATGTAATCGATTCCACACTATTTTAGGTAGGTTACTCTATGTCATGGACTTTAAATTGGGAAATTATAATTTCATGGTTGTTTTATTGGGATTTTTATAATATTATGATTTTAATATACTATGGGATATGGTTTTAATGATTGGAATTGGTTTCTTCCTTATTATCCATAATCTACCTAAATTTTCATGATGGAATTCTCTTAATAAAATATGTTTTCAAGCTTGTTTGGAATTACAATCACCTTGGGGTTTTTTTTCTTCCAATTGGTTTTAAATGTGTTTTTTATGAAATAATAAGGATGTTTTTTTCCTTTCATTGTGTTTTTCATATATTAAAAATGGTATGATTTTGCTTCCTAAAATTTTAAATGATATTTCATGTATTTTATTCTACTAAATGTGACTTATAAACATATATATATATATATATACATGTTATATTATTGTAAATATTCACTCATGGTGATGGGAATATGCACATTTTGGATGAGGGATATATATATATATATATTTATCAATGTGTATATGTGTCTAAATGAAAATAGTTGTTTCATAACATGAATGCGGTGGATTAAAGGTGGCGTTCTAAATGATTAATATTTATATATAAATGTGAGGGCCTATTTGGAAACTTGAAAATATGGTTTGACGTTTTCCTTGTTTTTTTGGGAATTAGATTTTTAGAAGAAAGAAATTTCATTAGAGATTGTTTTGGATTCTCATAATTTCAAGTCTTGGTTGGCACTTTTAAATTTTCTATTGTAGAGGCACACATCTCTATTGAATTCATCTTGTTCAAAAGGGTCTTCACATAGATGGTGTTGGGAGGTGGGATTAGCATGTAGGATGGATTTTAATGACTCATGAATGATATTTTTTATTTTTCATGATTCTTCAAATCCCATTTACTGCTATCACAGGGTCCTAGGCATCTTACTGAGAGTTAATAGATGATAATTATTTAGTCACGATTCAATGAACTATAACCCACATGGTACGGAAAGGACATGGTGGGTTATACCACCAGTGAGGCTAGTTCAGAGTAGCCAAGCTGGTCAGAGACTTTGGATTTCATAAATAAGATAGCATATATATTAAAAACAAAGTGCATATAGAGTCTCTCTACTTGATGATTAGGAAAATCCCATGTTATATAATTTACATATACTCTACCTTCCTCTATTATGTGGAAATTTTATTAAATCATTTCCACTATTATGGATTCCAAATGAAAATATTAATTTATCTCATGTTTTATTTTATAAACAATTTATTGGAATATATATCTCTATTTAATTTTTTTGATATTAATAAGGTAAATGGTTCTTCTAACTCATAATCTTTCTATTTATTTTGAGAGGAATGGAAAACCTTGTCTTTCTATATTTATATTTTCAAACTAGAAAGAAGTGGTTTTATCTATAAAGGTAAAGCATATGGAATGATTTTACTCTTGGTATCCCTATTGAGTATCTTGATTCTCAATCTTAAATTATCATTTTAGTTTCAGGTTTGGTTTGGTAGTGAATCACTCAAAAAGATAGCATGGTTTCATGGTTGGTTGTGACCCGAGAGGTCACATGGAGGTATGTTTAGTTTCATTTCCTTCTTCTTCTTCCATAGTTTATTTTATTTATTCCATTTATTTTTTTATCAGTGGTTCATTGGAGAAATAATTCCCAATTGAGTCATGTTTGATTCCTGACACTATTTTCTAGATTGGGAGAACCAGGAATGCCTATCGGGTCTTCTTGCGAGTTAATTATGGTACCCGGTTCAGGGTTGGTCCGAGTTAGTTCATAATAGATTGACTCTTGACCAAAATATCATGGGGCTCCCTTGGTCCCTTGGATCATATTCCTAATAAAAATACCACCATAGGCTCTCACCAGATCTCCTCAAGGTCAAACAAAACTTAGGGCTCCCATAGTTCCCAAGGTCATAGTACAATGGGATATCCTTATAGGGGCTCACCTTCCTCATCCAATCCCTAATTCTTATCCCATAAACGATCATAAAATATCCATAAAGATACAGTTAGAATAGGACTCCTTTCTTGTGGTTCGTCTATCTCATCCAAAAACTCAGGCCAACCATGACATGAGAAATTATCACCTAAAGGCCATCATTGGCCTCCAAATGATCCTTCATAAAAAACACACCCAAAAGGGCATCCAAAAAACCAATATTCCAAAATGGCACCCCCAATAGGGAAAAAAAGAAACCAACTAATGATTGATCAGAAAACTCACCCATAAAGGAAACATTAAGATTCCCTCATACTCATCCGAATATCAAATCAATGGCACACTATCATAACCGCCACTACGGAAAAATCAAGATTTAGCGGCCATTTAAACCACCGCTAAATCGATTGGCGGCAGTTTTCAAAAACCGCCTCTAAATCGTGCGTTGGGAAACTATTCGCGGCGGTTTTAAAAACCGCCGTAGAACGTTTCACGGCGGCTTTTTAGCGGCGGTTTAAACAGTTGCTAAATGATTTTGTGGTAGTTTATTATTATTATTATTATTATTTATTTTTCATTTATTTTTTATTTATTTTATTTATTTATTTATTTTATTTATTTTATTTATTTATTTCGTATTTTATTTATTTATTCGTATTTATTTTATTTATTTATTTCGTATTTTATTTATTTATTTCGTATTTTAATTATTTATTTCGTATTTTATTTATTTATTTCGTATTTTATTTATTTATTTCATTTAATTCTCACTACTTTATTTACTTTATCCATGCATGCATGCTCATCCCCATGCACATGCCCATGCAAATGGCCATGCACATGCCCATGCCCATGCAATATAAAGAAATACTGCGTTTGGTGAGATTTGAACCCCTAACCTCTTGCATATTTTTTAAAGACTCTACCACTCCAGCAAGCTCTTCATGTGGTTAATAAACAGAATTTAATATACTTATATATACTAATTGAAAAAACAAATAATACATAACTAATAGATATAAACTCAATAATAATTAAACAATAAGCAATAATCAATAATTAATAATTAATAACCAATAATTAATAATTAATAATTATTGATTTATTAGTTATTTATTGAGTTATTTATCATTATTTACTGTTTATTATAATAAAAAACAAATAAATTATAATAATATTTACATAAATTATAAAATTATGAAAATAAAATAATAAAATAATAAAATAACGAAATTAAAAGAATAAAGAATAAAGAATAAAGAATAAAGAATAAAGAATAAATAAGAAATAATAATAAATAATAAATAAGAAACAATAAATAAAAATAAATAACAATAAATAATAATTAATAATTAATAAATAATAAATAATAAATAATAAATAATAAATAATAAATAATAAATAATAAATAATAAATAATAAATAACAAATAATAAATAATAAATAACAAGTAAAAAATAATAATAAATAATAAATAATAAATAATAAATAATAAATAATAAATAATAAATAATAATAAATAATAACAAATAATAATAATAAATAATAAATAATAATAATAAATAATAAATAATAATAAATAATAATAAATAATAATAAATAATAATAAATAATAATAAATAATAATAAATAATAATAAATAATAATAAATAGTAATAAATAATAATAAATAATAATAAATAATAAATAAGAAATAAGAAATAACAAATAACAAATAACAAATAGCAAATAACAAATAACAAATAATAAATAACAAATAACAAATAATAATAAATAATAAATAATAATAAGCATATAATAAATAATAAATAATAAATAATAAATAATAAATAATAAATAATAAATAATAAATAATAAATAATAAATAATAAATAATAAATAATAAATAATAAATAATAAATAATAAATAATAAATAATAATAAATAATAATAAATAATAAATAATAATAAATAATAATAAATAATAAATAAGAAATAAGAAATAAGAAATAATAAATAACAAATAACAAATAACAAATAATAAATAACAAATAATAAATAATAAAAAATTATAAATAATAAATAATAATAAAAAAATAAAAAATAAAAAATAATAAATAAAAAATAAAAAATAAAAAATAAAAAATAATAAAAAATAAATAAAAAATAATAAATAAGAAATAATAACTAATAACTAATAAATAATAAATAATGAATAATAATAGTAAATAATAATAGTAAATAATAATAATAAATAATAAATAATAAATAATAAATAAGAATAATAATAAATAACACACAGTTAATAATTATAATTAATTAAATAAATAATAATAAATAATAAAAAACAAACAATAATTAATAATAGATAATAATACATATATAATAAATAATAAAAATAAATAATAAAAATAAATAATAACTAATAAATAATAACTAATAAATAAGAAATAATAAATAATAATAATAAATAATAGTAAATAATAATAATAATAAATAATAATAATAAACAATAAATAATAAATAATAAATAATAAATAATAAATAATAATAATAATAACTAACACATAATTAATAATTATAAATAATAAATAATAAATAATAAATAATAAATAATAAATAATAAATAACAAATAACAAATAATAAATAATAAATAATAAATAATAAATAATAAATAATAAATAATAAATAATAAACAATAAATAATAAACAACAAATAATAAATAATAAATAATAAATAATAATAATAAATAATAAATAATAATAAATAATAAATAAATAATAAATAATAACAAATAATATATAATATATAATATATAATAAATAAAATATTAATAATAATAATATATATATAATAAATAATATATATATAATAAATAATATATAATATATTATATATAATAAATAATGAGTAACAAATATTATTATTATTATTAATAAATAATAAATAATAAATAATAAATAATAATAAAAAAAAACAAATAATAAATAAATATAAATAATAAATAAATATAAATAATAAATAATAAATAACCAGTAACAAATAATAGATAATAAATAAATTAAAGTATATTATAAATAATAAATAATAAATGAAAGAGATGAAAAAGTACGAAAAGGTGTGATAAGGGATGAAAAATTATGAAAACGCATGAAAACAGATGGAGAAGCATGAAAAAGGAAGCATTAGAAAGCATGAGAATGCGTGAAAACTCATGAAAACTCTGGAAAACTCCTTATGAATTCAACATAATCATCATAATAACCCACAAAAAATCATTGATAAAGATAACAAGTCATGGAAACCCAAATAAACAGTAATAAATGGAGTAACCGTTAAAACCCGTCAAAACGGTCATAAAGTGACAAAAACATTGGACTCACAAAAACAGAGATAACTTATGATCCGAGAGTCTGTTCCAGATCCGTGACCAGTCAAATCAAAGATCCTAAAATGATCTTCGAGCTGATAGGTGAAAGAGGCCGAATGAACCGACAGATCAGAAGTTACGACTATTTAAAAAAACTGACGGGGAATGGGTGCTAGAAACGAGACATCGAAAAACATAATAAACCTAATACCCAATAAAAGACCATAACTTATGATCCAGGAGTCCATGCAGGCACCGCGACTAGTCAAACTGAAGCTCATGGAACAAAATATGATCTGGCAGGCGGAGGAGTCCGAACTGACACGCGGATCGAAAGTTAGGTCCATTTGAAGACAAGTTCGATGGGACACCGGTGACAGAAATAGGGTTTTGTAGGACTTTGGATAGGTTTTTGGGGTCGAAAAACATGAAAAAAGTTGTTTTGTATTGAACTGGTGCGTAGCTCTCTTCGCTGGCTTTGATTTGATATGTGGTAGATCCCAAACGGACACCCGGAGTGAAAGTTATGGCCGTTTGAAGTTGGAGAACTTTTTTCAACTTTCTTATAACTCTCATATCTTTCGAACCTTAGACCGTCTCACGGTTTTGATTATACGTACCTCTAGATCCCTCCATGAGCTTCGATTTTACTAGTCGTGGCGCTCCAACGGACGCCCGGATCAAAAGTTATGGCCGTTTTAGTGATTTCGGGGTTTCTCGTGTTTAATTATTTTCTTTCTTTTCATTTCATGGCAGTTTTACCCAAACCGCCGCTATTTAACGACAGTTTTTAAAAAAAACCGCTAATCCTCGAAAAAATTAAAAAATAATAATTTTTTTTTACACATTTCACGGAGGTTTTAAAAACCGCCATGAGAAAACCGCCGTGAAACGCCCGTTTTCCTGTAGTGCGCCATCCCATGAAATCAACTCAGCCCAGAGGAACTAGAAAAACTGATCTGGAAACAAAATAACCAAACCTCAACTCCTATAACATTGAGCAATAGGTCCCAAAACCTAATGATTTTCTATGAAATCCTCAGAGATATTACTTAATACCAACTCTCAGGATCTGTTTAAAAGAACATAAAAAATTGACATGGCATCCCCAATACAAGTCATCTATAAGCATCACAACTATTACTCAGGTATCACATCATACACCATAACCTTTAAGAGGATTATGAACCCAAAACTTAATGAAATACAACTTCAAACACTTTCCCAATCCAAAGAACCATGCAAACATCCTCAAAACCCCAAAAGGATTAAACCATCATGATTTTTGTGAGAAAACACTTAGAATTGAGTTCTTATAATTCCAATTATAACTTTAGTGTGAGAAGACTATAAAATTCCTCAAATGGGGATGTTCATGGAATATACCTTGTGTTCCCCTAGTAGTTAGTAATGTCTAGTGCACACAATTCAAATTTGATCATCGCTCGTATGAACCCAATGATGCATGCAAGAGACACAAAATTTTGGCTTTGTTGCCAGTGAGAAATGTTGTTTCTTTTGAAGAAATCAAGTATAAGATCTGGGATCACCTTTGCTTCACCCCTTTTCTTTATTTTCATTCAATGACGCCCTTGCATCTCCTTTTTCCACACCTGTGCATGTACCAAGGTCCCTTGACTCTTTCAAGGAACCTTGAGATGAAATAACCCGTTACCTTTGATCCCGTGATCGAAAGGTATTTGATTAACCATCGCTGGTCAGCAATGGCCGAGCACCATAATTAATCAGGACCCAACCCACTAAACCACCATAAAATAATTTTAGGAGAAACCCCAATAATTTTTTGTCACCCAATTCAAGCCCATACCTTCGAGATCAATCCTAGACTCATTGACATAATCCAAAATATAGGACAATTTAGTGGTCTCTAGAGCAAAGACCCGTATGAACATATTGCCAACTTCCTAGAAGTTTGCAACACCTTTTGCAACCAGGGAGTCTCTTCAAAAGCCATAAGACTATGCATCTTCCCATTCTTACTAAGATATAGAGTTAAGGACTGGATTAAAATCCAAGCTCCCGAGTCAATAACAACTTCGAATGATCTTTCCAAAAAGTTTTTAGACAAGTATTTCCCACACCTCCAGACCTGGAACCTCTGAAATAATATTCAAAAAATTCCTCAAACAGATGGAGAATATGTATGGGAATCATGGGACCGATTTAAGGTGTTTATGAGGATGTGTCCACATCATGAACTATATACATGGATTCAGTTGCAGACATTTTCCCAAGTATTCCATCCAGCGGCACGAACTATAGTTGATTCTTCTACTGCTGGGGGATTAATGTTCAAAAACCCTGAATCCGTATGAGATGTACTATATGTAGTCTATAAAAATTATATCATGTGGTAGAGTGATCATGGACCACCGAAGTGTGGTATCCACCAGATTGATGAAAACACCAGACTAATAGTGGAAGTGGAGACACTTACAAAGATGTTTGAATATTTTCAAATGCCAGTTGCACTACCACAACCACAACCCCTCATGATCCTTCCATGTAAATTAAATCATGCAATAGGGGCAATGTATTATACCTTTATCAAGATTATATGGAAGGATATGAAGAACATCAAGATTTTATTTATGTCCATTACAATCAACAGAACTAGTCATTTCAATAACAACAACAACAATATTATCAAGAGAGGCATGCTCAACAACAACCTCAGAATAGTCAAGGATATTTTCAACTGTGATGTGGTGAGGCACAATACTACAATCAAGGACCACCAGGGTATCCACTGATGAACCATGTTCTCATACCATAACAACAAGTGAAACAAAATCCCTTCCAATGACATCCCTTCCAACCAATACCTTAGTAAAAATTTTAGTCATCTCAACCAAGACTATAGAAACCACCTACACCACCTCAAAGTAACATGGAGAATCTTATGGTTACATTTTTTCAAAATTAATACCAAATAATTACAACTCACAAAACCAAAATACAGAACCAAAGATCTACTTTAAGGAATCATTAGATTAAAATGGGTCAAATCTCAATGACCTTGTCAGATAGATTACCATGTACTCTACCTGGTAACACTGAGAAGTACCCAAGACTGTAATCCAAGGTGGTAGTGATGAAAAAAATGGAATTTTTTAGATGTTCAACATTCCCATGGTAAATAAAAAATAAAACAGGAAGATCCTAAGAAGAAAACAGTAGCAGATAGAGAAGTTGATACAGTCATTCCCCTCTCACCTTAAGATAAAGAACCAACTAAGAAAAACCACATTCCTGAACAGAATAAGGATCCTATTTATGTTTCCCAACCTCCATACAAGCCACCTATTCCCTTATCAAATAGGGTGAGATAATTTTGGCAGGAGTCACAATATAAGAAGTTCCTAGAGATGTTCAATAAACTGGACATCAATAGACCGTTTGAGGAAACCATTTCCTAGATGCTCATTTATGAAAATTTTCTCAAGGATCTTCTATCCAAAAGAAAGAAAATATGAGATATGGGAGTCGTCTCTTTAAAGGATGAATGCTCTACTTTCGTGAAGTAGAAAATTCACCGAAATATGAGAGATACTGGAAGATTCTCAATTCCTTGTTCTATAGGAGAATGTATATTTGGAAGAGCACTATGTGATCTTAGATCCAGAATTAACTTGATTCCGATGAGTGTTTTCCATAAGCACAGTCCCCAAGAAATGAAAACTATTAAAGTAGAACTACATCTAGATAAACGATCAGTAAAATATCCCAGAGGAATTATCAAATATTTTTTGGTCATGGTTGGGAAATTTATCTTTCCAGTAGACTTTTTAGTGCTAGACATGGAAGAATAAGGAGACATCCCCATTATACATGGATGACTGTTCCTAGACACATGAAAGGATATAATATTTGTAAATCAAGGATGTATAATATTCAGAGTTGGAGAAGAACATGTATTGTTCAACCTGATTAAAGGTTACCAACACTCAGATGATACTACGTATTACAACATCATCTCTCTCACCCAAATAGGAGATTAGTACATGTCCATTGAGGAAGAAATAATAGATTTACTCTCAGAGAAGGAAGAAGAGTATGATTTTGAAGAAGTATGATTCAATGAACCACTAACAAGAGACACCATGTCACCTTTAATTCCCTCTATCATTTATCCACCCCAATTATAATTAAAACCTCTGCCCAGTCCACTTATTTACTCATACATAAGAGTTTCATCTTCTTTTCCAATCATTATCAACTCTAAACTATATCAGGAACAAGAATAGAAATTGGTTGATATTCTAAAAAGACATAAGAAAAAAATTTATTGGGGAGTGTAAAACATTAAAATGATTAACCCTACTGAATGCACTCACAGAATCCTACTCATGGAGAATACAAAGCCAAAGAGACAACCTTAAAGGTAGCTCACACCACCAATGAAGTAAGTCGTTAAAAAGGAAGTGTTAAATCTCATGGATGTAGGAATAATTTTTTTTATTTCATATAGTGAATGTTTGAGTCCCCTCCAAGTTTTTACAATGAAATGAGGACTCACGGTAGAAATAAATAATTAAAACAAACTAATTTCAACATGCATCATCACTGGATGGAGAGTCTGTGTGGACTACAAATGCCCGAATTCAGTAACCAAAAAGGATTTTCCCTTAACTTTAATGGACCAAATTCTAGAAATAATCGAGGGGAATAAATTCTACTATTTCTTGTATATATATTCTAGATACAATCAAATTGCTATCGACCCCTCTGATTACCCAAAAACCAAATTTACTTTCCCATTTGGTACCTTCTCTTACAAAATAATGTCATTCAAAATGTGCAATTCTCCAGAAAAATTCTAGAGATGTATGAAACATATCTTCCATGAAATAGATGAAGAATTACTCATAATTTTCATAGAGTATTTCTCAGTCTATGGTAGATTATTTGATGTCTGTTTAATAAACCTAGAATTTGTTCTACAACATTGTGAGGAAAAATAACTTGTATTGAATTAGGAGAAATTCTATTTTATGGTTAAAGGAGGAATAGTAATTGGTCAAAAATTTTCCATGGAAGGAATCAAATTTTATCAAGCTAAAATCAAAGTCATAAAGGATATACCAGAACCCTCAACTGTCAAAGGAATCAGAAGTTTTCTCGGCTATGCTAGATTTTACAGACCATTTGTGAAGGATTTTGCTAAAGTCACTTATCTATTGACACATCTATTATACAAGGATGTTTCTTTTGAAATCACTAAGAACTGCAGACAATCATTCAATACACTAAAGATAAGTCTGATAGCGTCACCAGTTATCATTACACCTAATTGGGAGAAATAATTTGAGTTAATGTTTGATGCCATCGACCTTACTGTAGGTGATGTGGTTGGACAATGAAGTGGAAACATCTTCTATCCCATTTATTATGAAAGTCACATAGTTAATGAAGCTTAGGTCAACTACATGACTATGGAGAAATATCTATTATCCATTGTATATGATTTTGAGAAATTTTGTTAATATCTTGTTCCTTCCAAAGTAATTGTACACACTGATCACACTAACCTCAGGTAGAAAATCGGAAAAAAGGATGCCAAACCTAGATTGATACATTGGATCCTCCTGGTACAAGAATTCAACATCATGATCAAGGATAAAAAAGGATGTAAAATTTCATTGTATATAATTTATACAGACTTCCTCTACCCATTATTAATAAAGATGATGAGATTATCTTAGATATAGATTTTCCTAGTGAAACCTTGTTTAGTATCAAGCCTCAACTGTGATTCTCAGATATTACCAATTATATTACCTTGAGATTCATACATCAAGACCACACTTACCAATTGTGAAAATGATTTTTTTATATAAAAAGTATTACTACTGGGATAAGCCTTAGTTATTCAAGCATTGTGCGGAGAGCTTATTGAGATATTGCATCCTAGAAGAAGAAACCCACGATGTAATTGAGATGTGTCACATATAGCCAACTGGTGGACATCATGGACCCCACTATACAATGGAAAAGATCCTACAAAGTAGATTTTTTTGGACCACATTGAACCAAGATGCTAGGGGATATTTCAAAATATGTGACAGATGCCAGTGGATAGAAAATATAAGTAAGGGGAATAAGATACCACAAAACCCCATTATGGAAGTTGAAGTCTTCGATGTTTGGGGAATCAACTTCATGTGACCATTTCGTATGTCACGTGGGAAAACCTACGTTCTGGTTTCGGTTGAATACATATCAAAATGGGTTGAACCTGAAGCTATGACACATGGCATGGAAAAAGTTGTCCTGAAATTTCTAAGGAAAAATGTTTCTGCATGATTTGGATTCCCAATATTACTCATTTGTGATCATGGAACACATTTTACAAACTGTGTTGTGAGAGGAATCTAGAGAGGTATGGTATTAGATAAAATACTAGAAGTCCCTTTCACCTACAAACAAGTGGTAATGTAGTGCTGTCAAATAAGGAGGTGAAACAAATATTGGGAAAGACTATGAGTATAAGCATAAGTGACTAGAGTCTCAATATGGAAAATGCACTATGGGAATACCAAATTGCTTACAAGACACCCAAAGGGACCACCCCATTCAGGTTGGTTTATGGTAAACCATTTTATCTTCCAGTTGAGTTAAAGCATCACTCATTTTGGGTGATCAAGAAAATGAATCTTGATTTAGATAAAGCTAGAGAAGCCAGGTTATTGCAATTAACTTATTTAGAATAGATAAGAAGATATGCATAAGATAATGCGCAAATGTATAAGGAAAAGATGAATAAATAGCATGATCAGTGTATTGCAAGGTGTACCTTTGTACCTGGAAATAAGGTTATTTTATTTAACTCAAAATTTAAACTATTCCCTGGTAAGCTGAAGTCATGTTGGTCAGGCCCATTCAAAGTAGTTCAAGTATTCCCTTATGGAACTATAGAGATTCAATAAGAAGGTGGGAAACCATTTAATGTGAATAGTCAAGGGATGAATATTTTTCCTGAAACCTTCCAGGAAGGCTATTTCATCTGGCTTAAATTCACTTAATATTTAATGGATTCAAGATCCTAACATAAAAGGAAGAACTAACTAGGAGGAAACCTAGGGTAGTGCATCTTAGATTAGGTTAGAGTAGGATTGTATTAGAAGTGTTTCAGGTGGGATCAAGCTGAAGGACATAAGGATCACAAAATCTGAGGAAAAAAAGATCATTACACATCAGGTACCTATGGTTAATAATGTGTACCTATTTCAGCTAAAATTATCTTTTATTTAACCCATAAATGAAGTGAAAAATCAGTACACATTGGGTACTGGGTCGTGTATGTATTTAAAAAACATAGTTTTCGAACATGTGGATCATGCCCGCACAACACCCCCAACCCTTAGTCTCCCGCAACACCCCTTCCTCCAAGCCGCATGCCCCTTGTATTCATCTCTTCCTCATCTTCACCTTTAAATGAAAAGCCATCATAACCCTATAATCTCTAGACCTCTCCCTTGGCCTACACACCATGACCCTTGCCTCATGAAGTATACTTGGAAACAGGGTCTGGCATTGCATATCCTACATAGATCCATGGCACATGGATGGTTTTCCCATGGAAATTATAAGGGTACTGGTAGCTAGGTGGATGTATTGATTCATGCATAAGCCATGGGAAGTCCACCCATTAACAAGGTTTCCTAGTTTTCATAGTACTATAAGATGTAGGCATAGAGGCAGTATGGTTTGTTGATGGGTGGCTCTTTCATTACACATTTTTCCTGACAGCTTTATGTGTTCGTTTCTTCACTACCCGTCACCTCCTTAGGACCTATCGAGCTTATTAAACCTATGATGATACACAGGATGAAGATTTTAGTGAGGGATGATGACACATACTTTTGGGAACCAGGATTACAAGATCACATACTGTACACACCACCAGAAATAACAGCAGCAGATCTACCCATCCAACCACATTCTACCCCTGCACATATACCACCCATTCCTCCTCCCACCTCTGCCCCACCTCATCTCCCATTCCCACACCCTCCCACCCCACCTTGAATGAGCTCTTGGCCATTCATTAGTGTATTTTGGCGAAACTATGCCAAATCCCCACCCATATCCACCTTACCTTCATTGAGATAACTGCGTTCCACACCCCCCCACCACCCACCCCCTTTGGTCCATCATCTTCCACAATTACCCCACCCCTACTGTCCATTAGTACCTACCTCCATACCTTATTGAACTCACTTCTCTATGGGAGTTCTTAGCAGAGAAAGCCCAAACGGGGAAGGGTCTAGCCACCAATTCCACACTTGAGGTACAATTTGTGGATCTAGTTTCCAAACACACGGCCTCCATGCATATCAGTACCTCCCCACCTCCCAACCCAGCTTAGCTACCTACCTCCACCACCCCACCATCCACTGCAACCACTGCTCCACTGACAACTACTACAGCTGTAGAATCTGACCTAGGTAGACAACTTGTCTCACATCCTAATGACGGGGTGACGTTGGAGGAGATCTTTGACCCGGATGCCTGATCTACCTTTTTTTAGATTTTTGGAAGTTTTTTTTCAGGATGGGTGTTCATTTTTGTCATATTTTTATCCCTTATTTTGTACTAAATATTGATATCTATATATGGGATTTTATTTTCACTTTATTTTTGGGTTTATTATCATTTATTTATTTTTTTTATAGAAATTTCTAGCTCCTCCTAATCTTATATGGTTCTCAATGGTCCAGTACCACCATCTGTTTTGGAAAAAAAGGTACTCCAACAGGTAATATAAATCGCATGTCAACTTTAGTAACATTCCATGGAAATCCACGCTCAGTAGCAACCACCAAGAGTTGTGATCCCTTTACTGCCTCACCTCATTCATGCTCGTGCTACAACACATGAAGTAATAAACTCACCCATGTGACCATGATAACTTAAAGATAAAACCTCTAGTAGCTGTAATAGGAAATGGAGAAACTTAGCTTGTGGACCCACTAAATAATATATTGGTCCATCCTTCTGGCTGACGACATCCTATATGTGCTTTATGGGAGGCAATCCATAGTTAATCTTTTTTCTATATAGAGTCATTATCGTTGGGTCAATTTTCATTATGAGTATTTTATTGAAATTAATTGTATAAATTTACAAAAAAATCAAGAAAATTGGTTATCTCTACTTATTCCTCAATGTACTTGCCTATTATTCTTCTTTTACACTGATTTTACCTATGAACTAATATTTTATCTAGTGCATAATTTTCTCTCTAGCCCATTTTGCAGGTTCCCAAACTTAGCAGACCGACTGCTAAAATTCCCTCATGTCATACAACTTCATCTAGGGATCTCTTGATTCCCTCATTTAAATTTCTAAAAAAGTATATTTCAAATTAATTAATTCTTCCTTGCTATACCACTCCCACAATCATTTCATGGATAGTACAAACATTGTCTCTTTTTATGTGTGTGTGTGTGTGGGGGGGGGGTCTCATGATTTTCACTAATGATACACTTGAATTCTTGTTTGTTCTCACCTATCCAAGAGACATTTTTTGAAATTATAAGTATGATTTAAAACTAGAAAAAACAATTCCCATGTAAATTAAAGAAAAAATATAAGTGGAAAATTGTTGGAATTCATGTATTTTCTTTATTTATAATTTTTACAATGATTATTGAGTTTTGAAATTTGATTCAAATTCCGATTTTTTGAAATTATGATTAATTAATCCATTTCTTAGTTTATACCCATTGTAATTGCCAGTTTCTATTTTATTCTCATCACCTAAGAGGATTCTAAGCCTTCATGTACATATTCTTAACTGAGCATATTTCTTGAGCGATACTTAAGACATGTAAACCTACCGGAACTTGCATTGAGATATTATCAAATCAATGACTGAAAAAGTAAAAATTTAAAATGATTGAGGCACACATTGTTAGACATTTTTTCATGAGACCCACCTTACATCTATCCATCATTTTAGCCCATATTTTCTATAAATAACCTTATAGTATGAAGCTTTTACAAGCCTTTTTTTCCTTCCATACCTCCTCCTTATATAATGCATGATACTAATTTTGAACAACTGTGGGGGGAATTCATACAGTTGGGATGAATTTATTGGAAGGATATGTATTGTGTACTCATTAGACTATTGATTTGTGATCAATATCTATGTTTTTAATTTCATTTTTATTCTGTCCATTTGAAAAATACAATAAAAAGAAAAATTCATATGGGTTGTGTACTAGGAAGATAAAAAATCACTATTTTCAAAATTATGAATCCCTTTAAAGATCATATGTGGTTAGGGGATGGATGTGAGATCAGGAATAGACATAAATTTCAAAAAACAAGAAATACAAATGAAAAAGTAAAGTAACATAATCATCGTTATGTACTTACATTACATATATGGACCCAACCAGAGTTGCTGGAGTATGGACTTGATTAGCTGGAAGAAGGAATTATATTACACTTTTCTTGAGACTCATGCATTATTATTCAGATATTACCCTACTTTTTATCTTGATTTTAAATTCTTACCCACCTACCCTCAGACTCAAAGTCATTAAAACCTTATTACTAAATCCCTCATGATTAATTTTTTACTTGTCTTTACTAAGTAGAGATGATAAATCCAATGCAATTCTATGTTTTGGAACATGTACTCAGGGTAGGAGCATAAATCCTATTTCATTATACCATTAGTGATGAGAGAAAATTCATTAAGATGAAAATTGAAAATGGGTATATAACTCAAGGAAAAGTTGAAAGATTGTAATTAAAAAAATAGAATTTGTTTTGAAAAGATAAACTATGAGTCATGAATAACATTCTATGCAGGCTTACTTCTGGTAGATGACCTTTTTATGCTTACAAATAATTTTAATTACCTAGACATAATGAATGTTTCTTATTTTAAAATTTGATTATCCATTGTTTAAATCATTGTCGATACATTCTCAGTTGATGATAAGAAATTGTTCAAGTGTCGGGGGATTTTATAGGACAAATTAATATACACTTTCTACTATAATTATTTATTTATTTTCATTGATTTATTCAATAATTCTCTTGGTATATGCTCAATTTTTTTTAGAATAATTCTTCAGAGGATTCTAAGAAGAAATAAATAAAAATGCATATTTTTTCCAGTACATGTCATGAAGAGTCCATACACATCATGTACTAGTAGTTCACAAGATGCCCAATTCATGAGCCAGGATGTGACCAGTCCATGAAGACAACTGAGAAATATCTAGTACACATCATTAAGGATCAGTACAGGTCGTGACTCCAGTCCAAAAAATTGGGAGAGAAATCCACGTAAAGGGACAACTGGAGGCTAGTACATCTCCTGAACAATCAGTACACGAGATGTAGTAAGTCAAACTTCATAAATCATCCATCTATGTGATAGGCATGAATGATATCCAAAATCTGTGAAAATATAAATGGATCAACAGTACATGACATGTACCTCTAGTACACATCATGAATGAATTTTCCTTTATATATAGAGCTGTGAAAGAGCATTTAAAAACAATCCTAAATGAGATTATTCTCTATTATTTATCCCCCTTAGATTTCCATTTCCCCTTTTCTCATTAAGCTCTAAATTTCATTGTTGATTACATTTTACTTTTAATTCAAGAGTCTTGGATTGGTTTTTCTTCAATGCCTTCAAATTCCCACTACATCATTTTCCATTGTTCATCTTCGATTACCAACAACACGTGTTAGATTTTTTTCCCTTCTATTCCAAGTAAGTGATTTATTATTATTGGGATTTATCTTTTTCAAACCAAATTGCATTCTCATCACCATTTCAAACCCAAAACCTTACATGGTTTTGAATCCATTAGACTTAAATAGCATGTCAAGCATGAATTTAAATATTTCATTAATTGCATCTCCACCCGCTATGAGTAGCTAAACCTCTTAGGGGTAGAGATCAAAGGTAGATATATCTCCAAGAATAATTAATTTTTAATTCAAATATTATAAACCCTAATGGATTAGTAATCAGGATAGACAACAAAAGTATATCCATTTCGTGCGAAGATCCCTAACCAGGTGATATTCAAACAGAACACCCTATCATGATTAAAGTAAACTATGCTACGATCCCTAGCCTAGAATACTTTCTACCAAAGAAGCCAAACTTAATGAACTTAGGCTGTTACTATCTCTTGATCATGGAATATTCACTTCCTAGGTAGAACTTGGTGGTTTGACCAAAGTTAACTATTGATTGTCGTTTTCTTTGTAGCCAAAGCCTTAAGACCCTACCAAGATTAGAATTAAGGCCATCCTTTCTCGAGATATACATACTTGATCTTGAACCCACTTTAATTAATTGAAGTCACTCCCAACTAGAGATTTAGTAAAATTCCCCAACACCAAGTAACTTGAAAGGACTTCTATAAGGGTCTAAAGCTAGTGATCCTCTATAGGAGAATGATTCCTCCTCATGGGATTGACCCCACACTTCTACTATACTATGCCCTTAAAGTTAGTAAAGTTTTGGAAACATAATTATAATTTGAAAAGTACTCATACGAACCCAACGACGTGTGTGGGATACACTAAATTCATATACCACCTATCTATCAACTCCTTAAGTCAGGAATACAACCTCCCTTAGATAGCATTTTCTAGTGAATCATCCTGTATTGACTTGACATGCTTCCTGATCTTGCTGACGACAAGTCCTCAAGCACACCTCCCCAAACATCAAAGGCTACTGACATGTTTTGAGGGACTAATCCTTTTAATTATATGACTATTCCCTCAAATAAAAGTATAATAAAATCAAAAAATACAAAAAAAACATCCATAAGGATAAACATAAAAGTATTCATAATAAATAAATAGAAAAAACATCATGATATAATAAATTGAATGAATTATGTAGTCATATAAACACAAATTATGAAAAAAAACAAATAGATACACACTAGGCTGACCACAGATACAAAATAAATAAAACTACAAATAAATATATCGGGCTCCATATCAAACTCAGAGCTAAACCACATACCTGATATCCACAACAGATGAACTACCCCATATTGATCTAGAGACTCCACATAAGTGACTCTACTTGTTCAAAAAACATTGGGCCTCTATCTTATACACTAAATAACATATTCTCTAATCTAAAAGAATATATATATACTACACACACTAGGGTTCCCATACAGGGGGGATAAATAAGTCTTATTAGGACACTCTTAATGGTGAACCTATATCTTCTTTCATATACACATGCATGAAACACATGGTATATCTATCCAAGTAAAAAAAATAAGAACATATTGAATAATATAAGTACATATCAATAAATATTGGATAATAAAAAACAAAAAACAGCCAACAAAAATTTATAGCATGATGTCTGAGATAAATCTAACCTCGCACTAGACTACACTAGATGATTTATAGTAGATGGATATCCTAGACCCTAAACATTAGGCACATATACTATATGTACCCTATAACAATAATATTTTTAAAACACAATAGGTATGAATGTTTCAACCGTGTAAATAACCATTTGTATCCAAAATGACAACATGAAACTCTATAGAGTTCTAGGAATCCAATGGATTGATCCAAAATTGCGATAGAAAATATAATAACACCTAGAAAACATGTCCAGGACATGGTAGTCCTATTGAAAAAACCAAATCCATATAATAAACTCATATAACAATATTTTTTGTAACTCTATTCCATAAAACATCATATAACAAGGACACTCAATCCATGTCTGAGGTAATACTTCCACAGGACTAAAGAGGGGTTGTACTCCTCAAGATAATCATTATATCCCTATACCCATATAAAAATATCCATCCAATAGAGTAGGTAACCAATTCAAATATTAAGGTCAACTCGCAATCAAATATATCCCACAGGTCTCCTCTCATGTCTATATCTTGAGAAGAAAATACCTCAAATAACCTAGGCCAAAGGCCATAAAAAATGTGGGTCAATCTAACTCTCAAACACATCATCCAAAAAACATAACTATCAAAATTGGTTTACTCTTAGAAAAAATAGTTAGGGGTTCCCTTGGTCACCTAGATCTCATCATGTATAAAAAATACACCATAGGAACTCACTAAATATTCTAATGGTCAATCGAAACTCAGGGCTCTCACAATCCCTTGAGTCAAATCATTAAGGTACATCATACTATGGGCTCCCCTTTCTCCACCCAATATATCAATATTTACCAATAAAATGATCTAAAAACTTATATAATTCCATATAATGAATAGGAAATCCTATTAGGGGTTCCTCTATCTCATCTAAAAACTCGATCCAAGCCTGACATGGGAAATTTTCCCCAAGGGTCCCTCAATGAAATCCAACTGATCCATAATCAACAACACACCCAAAAGGGCATCCATAACACCACTATTACACAAGATAATCCTTAATAGGGGACAATGGAATTTTAATGATCATTGATTAGAAAAATCAACCATAAAGGAACCCTCAAAGTCTCTCAGACTCATCTCAAGATTACCTCAATGAAACCTAGTCACAACAACCATACCATGGTGTAAACATAACAAAAAGGCTCCAACCAAACTAGTTCTTGGACATAGTATCCAAACCTCAATGACTAAAACCCTAAGAAAATATTCCTGACACCCAGGGATAATCCAAGACCTTCTCAGCGATGTTACTCAATATCACTTCTCAGGATTCATATGAAAGAAACTCAAACAAAATAAACATGGAATACAAAAGCCATGTAATCTATTAAGCTCAAGAACCTCACCTAGGTCTAACATCACACAAACCAACCCACCAAAGGATTATGAATCCAAGACTCAATGAAATACTCCATCAAACTCTCACCCAATTCAAAGCAACATCCAAACTTCCTCTAAAAAGGATTCCACCATCATGATATATGTATAAAAATTCTCAAAAGTGACTAATAATGAGTCTCATTTTAACTCAATTGAGTGAATATATGAGAAATGAGTCAAATGGGGAATTACATGGTGTTTATCTTGTGTACACAATGTGTTATCCCAAACATCAACCTAAGGAGTAGCTCTGACTAGCATGGCATTACCTTTCAAAGTACATGGTTCCATCCTTTGGTTGACAATTTATACTCCCACATGGGGTACCTAGCCATGTACCTGGTCATTTCCCCCACTCAAGTTCAATCATAGAATTGTACACATCCACTATCTATATACCTTTCACGATGTCTGGTCGTGCACATCACAAGGTCATGTTCCTCGACAATTGTTGTCTAGATGAATAAATGAACACACCCTGATCCACCTCTACAAAACATGTCCACCTGGAAAAAATTCCACATATACCCTTGTTCTTCACCTCACCAAGAAGGAAGAACACATAACATGTTTTCTCTAAACTACACATCATGTACATGAATTTACAAAATGTAAATCGTTTATGAAGTCCCCGAAACCACTGATTAGCCCAAAAAATACAACAAATTAACCTTTTAGGAGAAACCAACAACCAAAAAAGTACATTAAAAATGTAAAAAACTAATTTATTGGGATATAGTTCGAAAAAATTAAAACAAGGCTACCTCATGGTCTAAAACATTATGGATTCATGCTAAAATGGCCATTCACAGCCATATCACTCCAATTTGTGCCTTGGATGAACCCTTCGTGGTGATCTCCTTCTCCCTCTCTCCCTCCATTCTTACAGTCAAATGAAAACCTATAGGGGGAACCTATGTAAGAAGAAATCAAAATGAGGGGATAATGAAAGAGGAAAATGAAAATTTAATATAAAGGAAACAAGAAAAGAAAAATGAGCTTGGTCCAAACCCCAATACCCAAGATGGGATTATGTAGGGCCTAGGAGAACCCACTCATTATGAACTCCACTTCAAAGGCATAATCTCCATATGACGCTACATTAAAAAAATATTACTAAATGAATTTTTATGAATAAATTAATATTTAATTAAATCAATATTAAAATTCTATGAAAACATGAATTACTCTAATTTTCACCCATCTCCCATCATAGTGTAAACACCAAATTTTTAGATGAACAATGTGGTTGGAAAAATTATCTAAGATCATCTCAAAGAAAGAATTTCCCCCCATAAATCACACATGGTGATAAGAATTTAAAATTTCTTTTAATTTAACTCAAATAATTGTGATTTGAGTCATCATATTAGATGAAGTATGCGGAATGTCAATATTCAAGTTAAGATATTTATGTAAAAAAATATACTTTAACATTTTTACAGTCTTTTTTGACCCCAATATATTTTTTAATAAGTTTACTAATCGAGATATTATTGAGATAATAATTTTCCATTAAAAAATTTAAATTATCTAGAGAATAATTCTTGGAGAAATATTATATGTGGATATGTTTAATGTTATTAATTTTGTTTTCAATACAATAATAATGTTCAAACTCACATAATGTAAAGTCGAATATATGAGTTTATTGCATTATAGGTGTTTGGAAGTGATTGTAAGTGCCTTAGAGAAGTATGTAGAGGATATAAATTAATTATACCATTCAAATTATAAATAGTATAACTTTTTCTGTTATGGCTAAAAATAGAAAAGGCATAAAGTTTTTCCTATGTATTTAGGGAAATATATAAGAATTCATGTGATCCCACATGAATTTGAGTTGATCATATGACTCTTTACTTTATCAAATTTTATAAGTATTTATTACTTTATTATTTAAGTATAACTAAAATGGGATTATGTATATCTTTTATTGAATCTCATCGGACATTGATGTTATATGAGATTTTAGTGTAAGACCTCATTGTGTGGTGTATGACTTTTTTTTACTACCACATATGTCTTTTTTGTGCCATGTAATACTTTTATCATGCACATATGAAATATTATTTTATATATAAGTCTTTTTATCTATCTATGCCTTTAGACATAATATATTTTTTAAAATTTTTTTGTATGAAAAATCAGAATGTATAGAATAATTTTTTCTAATGAAAATATAAAATTGGAAGATGAAAAGATATTATTTAATGGATTAAACATAAAAAAATTAGTATTTATGATTTAATAAAAAATAAGATTATGATTTTCAAAATAAGGAATGAGAAAATATTGTAAGTTTTGGACTCACTACTTAGCCATGCAACAAATATTGCTGCTTCCCCACAGTGAATTGTAATAGAGTTCTAACAAAAGAAAAAAGATGTGAAAAATGGGAATATTTTTAAAAATGGTTAGAGGGGGCTATTTAATTGAATTTTAATTTTAAATTCAAATTCAAGAAACCTTCTATTCTCTATTATAGGTGATAAAATAAAGAAATAAAAATAAATACACTATTATACATGCAAGAATGTGTAGAGGTAAAGAAGTATGACTAATCAATATAATAATCCATATAATTGTAATAAATATTTTTTAGAGCAATTAGAATAATAAGTGTTTTTGAATTTCACATATATATAAATGAAGGAACCTACGATATAACAAGTTGAAGAAAAAAGAGAACTAATAATGTAATAACACTCTAGAAGTATTGTTTTATTGAAGATTTTTTTTGTTATAAGAGAATCATTTCTCGTTATAACACTATAGGAAGTACTCAAACATAGTCATGAGATATATATCACAAGTAAGAGTATATTAACTAACTTTTTGTACCTATATGTTGATACTAGTTGGGATATGGGATCGGTGAAATATGGATCATTCCATGGATTAGCCGCTTATTTTGAAAGGTGAACCTTATAAATATATTATGCCATTTTGTGTGTGTTTTTTGATTTTTTGATAGTGAACATACTTAATATCATAGAATGTGGTGAATTTTATATCATGAATAACCATAAAAAAATTTACAAAATCTAATTCACTCCCCTGTTAGTGATTTCACTAATATCATGGGTCTTTTCAAGTTGTATCAGAGCATGCATTCCTCTATTTTTTATCTTAGTTTTATAGTTTAAATAATTGAGGTTTGAGACATTGATTTATTTTATTTGCATTGGATAATCTTAATTCAGTTAAATATAAAGGTATCACCAAGTTTTATGGGAATTTTTATTATATATGGAAGGGTAAAATGTTTCCATACTTAATATCTATCGATTATGAAGTCTTAGGAGTTGAAATTGGTGGATTAATTTCCCATGCTAATGGTTATTACATTCAAGTATTAGATGAGAAGAATTATGAAAATGATTAATTTTCTTGAAATTATATATTTTCTTCCCTTTTAGATATTTAATTTTTATAATTTAAAAGAATCAAAATGAAAAAAGAAATTGGGATGAGATTAATAACATCTATTAAGGTAATACCAAAGTGATGTGGGTGAATCTAATAATTTTGAGGATGAAATATAAAGATCTAAAAATGCCAGATGATGATAGTGTAGATATATTATTCACAATTTTAAATGATATTATGATCACAATCATAGGTTTTGGGGTGAATTTGTAAGATATAAAAGTGATTGAGAATATAATTCACATCCTATAATAAAATTTTCTTCCTAAAGTATCAACATTGGAAGATAAAGCTGTAGAAAAACTCCTTTTTGATGACTTACATAGAATCTTAATTTAATATGAGGCAAGAAGAGATAAATTTTTCAAGAATAAGGTTAAGTCTAAAAATAAATATCTTTAAATTTCTGGAAGTAAGAATTTTATAATAAGAAGGTTGATAAAGTTGAAGCTGGCAGTTAAGATTTAGATATGGATCTCATGTTTGATAAAATTATGTCACTTATATTAAGAAATATGAGAATATAAAAAGGTATTTTTAGTAGAATTATTCACATAAAATGTTTCAAGTGTGGATCCATTAGATTTTTTTTAATTTTTTTTAAGTTTAGAAGAAGCTGAATCCAGTAATGATGAAGAAGAATGTCCAATAAGAAATTTCAAGTAAAAACAAACACATACCAAAAAATACAATTTTTATCTAAATGGAAGGGTGTAAATTTATCTAAATACAAAAATATTAACTTCTTCTCAAAGTGCGGAGATGGGGAAAGTTGTGATGAAGAATATGAAGTTAAAATTTCTAGTGATATTGATGAAAAGATTTTAATTACTAAGATAAATGATGAAAATTTTGCTAGTGTTGAAAGTAAAAATTATTTATGTTAGGAAGAATAAAATCGTATGGATTTTATGTTTAATATTTAGTTAAATTAATTACTTTAAAAGTTCTAAAATTTTGATATATAGATAATAATTCTGAATAAAAATAGACAATATTTTAGCAGTAATGGATCTATACATGAATAATAAAAAACAAAATTTCTAAATGAAATTCAAGATAGAAAGAATATTCATGATGATGATAAAACTATAAAAATAAATATTTTTGAAAATTTAATGGATAAAGAGAAATATATTGACCATATTCTATAGAAACAAGTTAAGTTATAATTAGAAATAAAAAATTCTAAATCCCACTTATAGAGTTCTATTTCAATGATTGGTGAATGTTAAAAGAATTATGAATCTCAATAATACAAAAAAATCATCCTCTAAGGGTGAAAAAATTATTAAAAATATGTTATAGGTCCTATGAAGAATAAAAAAGTGAAGTAGAACAATATTATGGAAAAATATAGGGATCCTCAATGATATGGAAATTTCATGAACACCAAGTTGAACCCAAAAAAGTAATAAAACTAGTGACTCTGGAAAGTATAAGAATAATTAAAATATAAAGAAAAATATTTCTAGAGTTAACCATAATTTTGGTTCAAGAAAGGAGTTGAGATTAGTTACTCATAGAAGTAAGGAAAACATGTTTCAACAATTAGACAACAATTATTATACATAGGAAAGTATGTTTCAAGGGGTTTTTATGGAAATATGGAGGATTTGATAAATTTTGAAGATTTTTTTGTTTAATTATCAACACTACTATGATCCTATTTGGTTTGTAAGGGAATTTTTGAGGGGGAATTATTCCTCCTAAAATAATAAAGTCTTGAAAATAATAATAAAATTTGGACAGAAATACTAGAAAAAGTTTGATGTTCATGAACAAGTATATAAAATATATAACCAGATGAGTCACTATTAAAATTAATTACTTATACTTCTACCAGAAAAGAAAAATATGAACTAAAATAGTGAATAACCTTATAAGAATAAGAAAAAAATAATGTAAAATGATTTTCTTGTGGAAGATGCAGTTAAATAATTAAAAGGGGATAATCCATGGATTCTGGAGAGTAAATTTTCCCCTAATATAAAAGGTGGTTTAAATATTATCAAATATGTAATAACTTTAAATAATACTTAGTGGATTTTGTAAATGATTTGTCAGTAAAAATCAAAGGTTTTGGATTAGGTTTGATTGGGAAAGATCAACTAAAATCCAAGAATAATTTATTTATTTAAGGATTGGAATAGAATCTTCTTAGTGTGTCCCAGTTATTTGATAAATGAAATAAATTTACCTTTTAAAATTATTTGTTTTTGGTTAACATCATGAAATATAGATGTATTTTAACAAGTGGATAGTGTAAAATAGGTAATATGATTCTCGATGAAAGTGATAAAAACTAATTCTATAAAAACCTAAAAGAAGAAAATAAATTATGGAATTAAAGTCTTGGTCATGTAAGATAAGAAAATATGAGTAATGTTACTATATCCGATAATATGTTTTATGTTCATAAGTTTAATATATAAAGTAATTGGATGTTATCAACATTTAAAATGAAAAAAATGATTAACTCTTTTCACAAGAAGGTGTATATTCAATATAACCAACCATTGTGGATAATTCATTTATATATTTGTGGGAATATAAGAAAACTATCATAAAATGGAAATAATAATTTTATTTCCTTTATTAATGAGTTTTCTTGGATTACATGTATTATTTTTTTGAAACATAAATCAGAGGCACTAAATTAAATAGAATAACTTTGTTACAAAAAAAACTGATAGGGGATATTTTTTATGAATATGATATGAAGGTGATTGAAAACATAAAGAACGAAATCACATTTGAAAAAGAATATTACATAAGTGATAGAGTTGAATATGTTTTATCAAACATCCTGATGAAGTTTCTGAAAATTCTGAATGTGCAAATGATTTTTAAGATGGAGAAGAAAATTTATCAATTTTAAGTAATGGGGAACAACCTCATTCATCTCATCCATGGATAAGAAAGAAAGTTAAACTGTAGAGTATAATATGATAATGGAGATAGTAGGTCAAATAAGAAGATATATGAAAACATCATTAAATAAAACAATTTTTCTCAAGTTGAACCAATATATGTGAAAAATGCCTTTTGGTGCTAAAATATGTATGCCACAAGAATGTTCAAGGAAGGAATGATTGGTTCGGGATGAATTCAATCCAAAATGGAACAAAAATCCCTTTAAGGGGTCTTGTTCATGAAGATTTTGAGATTTGAAAATGATCAATGTTCAAGAAGATCCATGGACGAGACTCTCCTTTACAAACCACACGATGGCATGATGGTAAAGATATTCAGAATAAAATTCAAAGTTACAGATCACCTTGTGAGCATGCTAAGGGTTGACAGTAACCTCCCCAAATGTGAATCTTAGAATTGTGGAGCTTCACCCACTAATGAAGATCTGAAACCTTTGTTAAGGCCCCGAATCTTCATAGTACCCATTCCCTATAAATAACCCCTTTAGTTTTAATATTTAGGGATGACCCCCGACCATTCGACATCCAAAATTTATCTAGATTCATGAACCTCCTAAGCATCTTGAACCAAACAAATAGATCAACCAAGGTGTCCAAGAATCATGAAATTATCTCCCTTGAGTTATTGAGAGGCACTACTCAAGGTGGATATGACTTATTTGAAAGGCCCAACCCCTTCACAGAAGAAGAATGTCCTTTGAGGTACATGAGGCTTTGTGAATCATTCCAACTTTTTAAGGAACTCCCATCTTAAATCAAGGCTTCACTTTGAGGAAGGGGAACCCTATTTTAAAAATAATAGCCCTTTGGGAAGATCCTAAACTTCACAAGGCACCTGAGATTCATGAAAAAACACTCTTCAGGGACCTAATACTCGTGACACCTCTCTCTCGAGCCTCTCAATGTTTCCTCCATTCTGATAACACCCCGTCACGAAGTAAGAGTGTTTGGGGACCCCATACCAATCCAAGACCGATTCAGATACACCTCATGTCCCTATGTGATCTATTACACCAACTCATGTGTCAGCCCACTTCCACTCAAGTGTGTCCTAATCCTCCCACGTACTTACTTTTTCTAAGAATAGGTATTGTAACTCCCTTTACTTCTAAAAATATGTACCATAACATGGACCTCATGATTGACCACTCCTCTATGGAAGTTCCAATGTCTTTCCCCACCCAAAGTCACATGAGTGGTGGTTATGTAATCCTAAGGGTTAAGGAGTGAGTCCACTCACATTCGAACACTATGATGTAAAACAACATAGTTACACATCCTTAGAGCATGAGGTTAAACTGAAATATATCTTATTTGTAATATTTTAAACTATAAGACAATGTAGTTATCGCATGACGTGAAACTGTAGCCTTAACCTATGTAATAAATATTGGTTGCTCTACGTGTGACCCACATCGAATAATATCCTCTAGGTAACTCATTAAGTAATCCCCACATCATTATAGCAAAGAGAAATCCTCTTGTGATGGGAAGACTCTACTTGTAAGCCCCACACCATCCCTCATCAATGCTCCTTTTTGAAATGAGCATCCTTACCACATGATGTTAAACATCATGCATCGATCCTGCCATACAAAATCAAACTATGACATCGAAATATGTGGGTTTGGATCCTTATCTTCTAAACAGGGTGTGTAGGATGCCTCCTTGATGTTCCTTCCCAAAACATGTAAACTATCCAAGTGTTACATCTTCCTTCCTAGGGATTCATATTCTAGATCTTCCACAAAATAATTTGATCTAAACTGGTAAACTATCCAAGTGTGACATCTTCCCTATGAGGAACATACCATCTGGGTCTTCCCCAATGTGTCACGAATGAGTCTGGGATGCCATATGACCTAACACTTGACGTGGTCGAAGACTTGTCCCAAAGGGTGTTATTGATCCCCACATGCTGGAAACTAGTTCCAGGGAATCAATAGAGTAATCAAGGGAATGATTTATCCCAATATAAATAAACAGAACACTGGGAATAAATAGATTATCCCAATAAAAATATGATTACCAAACTGAACATCATTTACACAAAATCTGAAAATACAACAAACAGGACAAAAAAACTATACAGAAAAACAAAAATCGAACCTAAAAACAACAATATCTCCATGTGACCCTGAGGGTCACTCTCCAATCAACAACCAAACAATCCACAAGGCGATACAACCTAAAACACAAACATAAAACAATAAATAACTATAGTTATGGTTATTAAAAATTAGTAGGCATTCCCGAATAATCTATTCCCAATGAAATTCCTTTAAATAAATGAAACATCACTATAAATGTTGAAATACAATATATAAAAGTATCATGTTTCACACAATATCAACTTTAAAACCAAACATTGTCCATTACCCTTTTTACCAATGAACCCACAATCTTTTCCAAGTGAAAACCATTCAGATTTTCAAATAAGAATAATTCCATTTCATTTGAAAAGAGGGAAAGAGTGTAAAACCTTTCCAAAAACCTTTTTATAAAACCTTTAAAACCTACTCATTTCCTTTAAAATAAATTCACCACATGTGATATCACCAAGAATGATCACATAAAAAGGGAAATAGAAATAATCACACCAGAGTAACCAACCAACTAGCATCTCAATCATCTTCCACATGGAACTACGTTCCAAAGAACATTGGAGAATGTAGGAGATCATGAATAATCTTGAACATATTATACATGTGACTCAGCTCAAATACATTCCTTACCTGATGAAATCATAACACCCAAATTTTTGATCTTACCATACTTGGCCTAACCAAGGGGAAAAATCCTAAAGCAGATAGTCTATACTATGGGCCACTAGCAAGTGCATAATCTATACTAGTGTAGCAGTCGTTTACTGAAAATTTTTCTTACTATCCAAGATTTATATTTCAAAAATAAAAATGGGGTGAGACAACAAATTCCAATATAGCATCCAGTCAAAAGAATATATATATATATATATATATATATATATACCACACATACACATCTCACACAATAAGTCACCCTCGAGTCACCCCCAGGAACAACCTCTTTCCTTTAAACCATTCAATCACAAGGGTGCCTCTCAACATGGGCCTCCCAAAACATAAAATCCTAACCAATATAAGATAATTATCTAATGGGAGTTTTCACCCAACCATTTTCACAAAATTTCCAATCGATCCTTAAACACCCATTGAGAAATCACTCTCTTCCAAAAACAAACCAACATATTCTGTCACATGACAACCAATTTTCAAAGAATAAAAAGAACACCAATTTCATGTCCAAAACAATTTATAAATAAATTTGGAAAACACCAACCACAATTTTGGATGTCAAAAATAAATTTAAAAAACCAAACAATGATTTTAAAAATCACAAACCATTTCCAAATGCCAACTAAGAAAATTATCAAACACATGGTGTGCAAAAATCAACAAGTCCACACCATATATTGTAAACAATTAATCCAACCACCAAATTTAATATCAAAAAAAAAATTCAAAAAATCATACATGACTATTTAACATCCAAGGAAGGAGAAAAAATAATGAAACTAACAAATATTAATTTTAAAGGACATGTTCAATGAAAACCTACCTTAAAATGCATATGCTTCAACAATGCCAACTCAAAACTACTCCATTAAGGTTCTGAGAAGAAATAACATCCACAAAGAACCCTAATAAGGGGAAAACTCAATTTCACACGACCCTAGGTTTGAAAATTGGATAAACATGGACACTAGGATTAGAGGAGAAATGGAAAATTGATGAGAAGGAAAGGATAAAGAGAAGGGAACCCTAACCTTTTGATCTGGGTGTAAATTCACCAAGAAATCACCTCAAATCCCATTTATAGGGGCTTGGAGTATCCAAAACCCACCATGAGAGGTGTTTTGGTCATAGGGTTCAAATGGGGGAGGTTAAGGGAAAAACCGCACTTGAAAAGAAGTAGAAAATCCAAAAACACCCTTTCTCGAGTGGGTGGAATGGTTAACTCTCACAGTTTAACAAAATGTTCCCAAACTGTGATATTTTCCACTATCTATTGTAGCCTCGACTGAAAACATAGGCCGCATGGTTAGTTAAACCATGAAAACTAACTAGGTGACCCCTGAAAACATAGGCTGCATGGTTAAACTAACCATGCACCATAACCGTGTGGCCTAGAGAAAAGACCATAAACATTACCCTTCTCACCCCAAAACTCTTCTAACTCAAGGGATAAACCATCCATCAGTCACAACCCTTAGATAGGTGACACTTGGGGTTTCAGAAACTCTCTTCCAAGATGTTTCCTCCCCATAAATTAACAATAACCATTAACAAGGGCAAATACCACCCAAAACATCCATGAACTCAATATTTAAATTAAGAACACCTAAAACACCAAATTTAAAATCAACAATACTCGAAACATGATTTAAAAATCAAGATCCAAAATATAGTTTGAAACAAAGGATGAAAATGAAAGTATGGGAGTGAAAATTCTCCCCACTATTACACTTTCTTCCCCAATAAATCCAAAAAATTTCTAGTTGATCGATCAAATGCAAATCTTCTTGCACATTCAAGATATGATTCCCAAAACTGATAAGTAATTTAACTATAAACAAGATGAAAAACCATCTTCTTCTTGAAACAAAACAAAAACTAAAGTAATTACCAAGAAATGAAATAAAACTTCATCCACAACCTATCAGACCACATCCAAAACTAAACCACATTTTCAACACGAGATACCAGAACGGGATTCCCTCCATTAAAAAATGACTAGAAATCATCAATTACAAACAAAATCTAATTGAGACTTGCAGGGTCTCCCCATAATTAAGAAACATCTATCTTGAAATGATTACACAATACAACACGAAAAACTTAAAATGAGTCAACCTAATAATTTTACAACATTTACCAACCGACCCCACTATAAGGGACCCTTCCGAAAGAAACTCATTCCAAACGGTACCCAATGAATGATATAGAAAAGTAACAACAAAATAATTTAGACTATCCACTCCCCAATGGGGGAAATAAGAACTGAGCTAAATCTCTCAATACCCCCAGCGGTTTCATGACTATTTGAAAATCTTCACTCTAATTCCTATGGTTGTATATTTGATGTTTGAATCATCTACTACCCTGTAGTCATGAGCTAAATATTACCAATTGGAACACTTTCTTTTGGTGACACAAGTAGTCAAATAACACCCTAGAAATAACCAAACAAGCATGGAACATAGTAGAACTCACTTCACTCCAACAAGTCACTTTCACCAAGACAAAAATTCGCGAAAGGCACATGTATCCTCCCCTTTCACTCCAACAATAAATTGTGGGAAAATGGAACACACAGAACACATCTCCAGTTAGAAAAGAAAAAAACTCAGAATTTCCAAAAGAAATGCATTCATTAAAACATAAGTTCCCAAAATACACATAACCTCCTTCGTTGTTATAAGGAAAATAAAACATAACAAAACACAACCACTATTATGGATGGAACATGAAAAAAGGGTCTTAAAATTGAATCAAAGTTGGAACTTTTATCCTTAAAATGAGAATGGGTGCCTTTCAGAAATGTGAACCTAGTTCAAAATTTCTTTATGGAAACACCCCAAAAGAACCATTGCAAGTGACCTATGCATACACAAGAATCATAGACCCTTGGAGCATTTGGACACAATGAATTCTTATGAAAATACTTACCACACTAACTAAAAATTAGGATATTGAACTCAAAATATGCTATTGAAAGATATGAAAACCTATTAATTCCCCTATCCACACCACCAGATTCATGCCGCTTCCTATTATTATTACTAGAATTCCCTCCACCACATCTAGATACTAGAGGAAGGTTGGACATATCATGCAATACTGATAGCACAACTTGGACATGAATAGCTTGCCTCACCACATCAGAAAAAGAGGTTTTATTGAACTCTAACACCTTTGACGGTAGATTAGGATGAAGCCCATACTTGAAATTTCATGACTTGAAGGGATCATTCAAAACAGTCCTCAGATCATATGGGACTAGATCTAGAAAGTTATGAAAGAACTCCATCATCGACCCATCACCTTGCTACAGACAGTGCATATCCATTCCATTACTCAACTTAGTGACCTTAGATAAATACTGCCTAATGAACGAAGCCTTGAAGAACTCCCAAATAATATCTTCTCAAGGCTTATTTTGAGAGACCAACCTCCACCATTTTCAGGTTGGACCTTTGAGCATAAAGGTAGCAGTATTTACCTTCAATGACTTAGGGAACTCAAGAGAAATGAAGTTTCTCTCAATATTCCACATCCACTGTTCCACTTTTATAGGATTATCTTTTCCATAAAATAGATGAGGATTTAAATTTCAAAATTCAAGAAGGTAGTCCATGGGATGATCAATTGGAAAGTCTGCTAATGTTGCACTACCTGTAGTCGCACTTCGAATATCCATAAAATCATTGTGGGGAAATACACTAAGAAATAAGATAACCATGAACTCAGTCAAACCCAATCCATCAATAAGAATTTTCAATCTCAAAACACCACATAAGAAACATCATTCCTAAAACACAAGAAAACAAACTACACCACCACTGATCACCAAAACATCACAATTTATCTTTTTTTGTTTAAAATTCTTTTCTAAAAGTAAGAACAATTTTAAAGGTTTAAAAATCACCAATGGTATTCCTTATATCCTCACACATGCACATTACAATTCTAATATGGGAATCTATCCACTCATGTCATCAACCATCAACCCTTTCACACACATCCTCGCATGTGGGTGCTTACAAGAACACCAATGACCAATTTAAACATCTTTTCTGATTTCGAAACATAACCTTAAACTCATTTTTTGACATTTTTAAGACACATAGGCATTATGATAGGTTAGTCTACATGATTTACAAAACATTTCCCCTATTACTAGACAACATGGGCACTTAGAAAGGTTTGGCCACACAACTTTCAATCTATGTGCCAACCATACAGAATGGTTCTATCCCAAGATAGTAGCTTCCCCATGATTTAAAAAAGTTTTTAATAACCATGTGTGGGATACATTCCCTTAACCATAATAACACTGAATTTTCATTGTTACCTAGAGAAATCTAAATGGTTTTCCCAAACTGCTGACTGATCATGTGCTAAGAGAAGATTCCCCAAAACTCAAAATTTAAACATGAATAATCCATAACTCGAATGAGAAACTGAGAAAAAATATATAAATAAAAATAAAAACCATTAATATCATTAAAAAATTAAAAAAATATCATTTCATCATGATTAATTTTACTAAAAACACATTGCACCATTTTTTTGATGAAGACTCATTTTATCAAAAATATTTTTCTTACTTAAAGAAAATCTCTAAAAACCCTTTTTTAAAAAGAATCTGGAAATTTATTTTCCATATTCCAAAAATTGAAACCATTAACACAAAAAATTAGGTTTCAACTATTTCAATTCAAGGATTTTCCAAAAAAAATTAGAATTAAGAGCTACACAAAACAAGTCACAAGGAGAAACTACTTTCGATGGGTGACTTGGCCATATGGTTTGTGTCCATATGCCAATCAAGCCAAAACCATAGGGAGTCATATAAAACCATGCCTTTATCTCCACATGGATTTCTAAGCCCTATAATCTCACTAATATCTTTATCCCAACTCCCTTTTCACTTCCCAAATACCGAACAAACCAGAAGAACCAAAGAAACCAAATGTAACCTAACTTCCCATGGAAACCAAAGGTTTAGCACATAAAGTGTTGGCCAGACACTCCCTTATACCTACACCACATGTTCCAATAGTACAAATCCATATAAAATTACATCCCAAATAGAAAAGGGAACTCCAAAAGAAATGACCTCTAAGAAACTGACCTCCTGTGATACCATTTTTTCATAAACCAGGTCAGCTTGACATTTGACCCAACACTCGACCCGGTCCAAGACATAGACCAAAGGTAATTCTCGATCCCCACAGGCAGGAAAATAGTTCCAGGGCATCAAAAGAGTAACCAAGGTAACTATTTAGCCCAATATAAATAAATTAAATAGAGGAAATAAAAAGAACAACCCAATATAAATATGATTACCAAACTGAACATCATTTACACACATAAACTAAAAATAGAACAAAATGGACAATAAAACTATATAGAAAACCCAAAACAAAACCTTACAACCAAAACACTCCACTTGACCATGAGGGTCACTCTCCAATCCATAACCAACCATCTCCCAAGGTGATCCAACCTAAGCTGGAACCTACAACAGAAACTAAAAACAAGAAAGAACTACAGGTGTGAGTATTAAAACATAGTAGGTGTCCCTGAATAATCCATTCCTAATGAAATTTATTTAAATAAAATAATTATTAAATTCATGTTTTAAGTAAAATATATAAATTTTTCCTTTTTTCACATAATTTCCACTTAAAAACAAAACACAACCCAATTTCCTTTTTACCATTGAAACCCCAATCTTTTCCAAGGGAAACCCATTTGTATTTTTAAATAAGAATAATGAAATTCCATTTAAAAAGTGATAAAGAGAATAAAACCATTCCAAAACCCTTTTTATAAAACCTTGAAAACCAATTCATTACCTTTTAAAGAAATTCACGATACAAGAGACCACCAATAATGATCACATAACAAGTGAAATAGAAATAATCACACAAGAGTAACCAACCAACTAGCATCTCAATCACCCCCATATACAAATAAGTTCCAAATAACATCAGAGAACCTATAAGATCATTAATTATATATAAAATAAGCTAAATGTGACTCCTCCCAAAGGCACACCTTAACCGATGACATCATAACACCCAAACGCATGATTACACCCTATCTGTACAAACTGAGGGGCGTAATCCCAAAGAAAATAGTCCATACTAAGGGCCACTAGATAGTGAGTAATCTAAACTAGTGCAAAAACCATGCATCAAAAATTATCTTTATATGCTATGTTCCCATTTCACAAATTAAAAGGCAGTGATACGAAAAATTCCAACCAAGTATCGAATCACATGAACATATATATATCACACATAAGAAGCTCACATGACATGTCACCCCTGAGTCACCCTGAGAAAAAACCTTCAATCGTTCGAGCACAAGGTATCCTCTCATCACGGGCCTCCCAAAAATTCAATCCCAACCAAAGAAATAGAATTATACAAGGAGAGTTTCCACTACAAACATTTTCACAAAAGTGACAACTGAGCCTCAAACACCTTTCGATAAATCACCATTTTCAAAAAAGAAACCTAAATATTTCTATCATACACCAAACCACTTTAAAAGAACAAAAAATTCACCACTTTCAACTTCAAAATTATTTATATATCCATTTAGGAAACACCAACCACCATTTTGGATGTCACAAATACATTTAAAAAACCAATCCATGCTTTTAAAAATTACAAACCACTTCAAAAATCTAACAGTGTAATTTATCAATCACTAGGTGTCCAAAAATCAACAAACCAACCCATATATTTAAAAAATATTCAAAACACTTCATTTCACATCAAAAAATTATTCTAAAAATCATACATGACTATTTAAAATCCAACAATGATACAAAAATAAAGAATCCAATGAATCTTGAATTTAAAGGTCTTGTGCAGGGGAAACCTAGCTCAAAACGCATGCGATTCAACAACGCCAACTCAAAAAAACTCCACAAATGTATTGTCCCAAACCTAGTTACCCAGAGTCAGTGAATTATTATATAACATTGGAATGATCACAAGAGATTAGGTCTCAAAAGACTGATTAGTTTTGTAGCCTTGGAAGTATTAGATACATACATAAGTTTTACATTATATCATGAAGTAAGAAAAACAACATTGTGTATACTTTGAACACACTCATATCCTTTGGCCTATACCTGTAAGTTAATCATAATATATTTCTTCACATCCTGGGAAAAAGAAAACATAAGAAATGGGTGATCTTAGATGCTCAGTAAGGATACCAATATGGTGGAAACTATCATAAATAAACATAAACATTTAAGGCAACGTATAAGACTAAAACAAAAGACTTTTAAACTTAAACTTCAGCATAATATGAAAGAGATAAATCAAATAATTCAATTTACTTATTCACATGGATATTCTAGTAGTAGAATAATCACATGTTATATCAATAGCTAATTTCATAATTATGGAATGCATAATTTCGGACATCATAACCACATAGTCAAGGCCTCGTACCCAGACTACAAATAATAATTTTGTTAAGGCTTTGTGCCAAGACATTAGTCTATCTCATGAGACCTACCTATGCATCGAGGGGATATAGAAGGCACCACCCGTCACTTACTAATTCCAATGTATTCATCATATGAAAAGGTTGAAACATAATATAAACATTCGTATTAAAACTAGCATACGAAATGTCAATATTTTAACCACAAACCATAAATGGTATAAAAATATCACATCCACAGTCAAAGATAATTCATTCAATACAATATGGAAGATTTTATTATAATAAATCAACCTCAATAAAGAATAATGAAGGATATTTACATAGATGAAAATAATCAGAAAAACTATTGGAGAGAAATATCCCCATTTTCTTGAAAACATTTAAAAGACTTACTATTTATCAAGAAGCTGTTAAAAATAGATTTTTGAATCAAAGTGTCCCATAACACTTTGAAACTTTTAAAAGTAATTTTAATTTTAAAACATTAATTTTCATATAAATAAACCCTTAAAAATATTTTTAAAACATGGACATTAATGAGAAAGATTTAGAATAATAAATCCTTAAAACATTTAAAACAAAAATTTAGTTAAAGAGTTACTAACCAAATGAAAGATGCTTGATTACAAATAATTGAGGAATAAAATTAATAAAAACTTTATAATATCATTATAATAAAGGTATTCATGATATAATATGTCAAAAGACATTATATACACCATATAAAAGTGAATTGGTGCATAACAACAAGGAAGACTCAATAGAATTAAAATTGAGACGAAATCCCTTATAAAGAGCGTATCCTTAAATTATGGATAAATAAATGAAATAATTATGTGTGAAAAATATAAATACACTCCATATGATTGGATATTCAGTATAAATCAATCATATTACATTCAAACATATTCTTGTAAAACCAAAACCAGTGACTTGGATGTTTAACTCAGTGAATGGAAATTGAGTTTAGATTACCTTTATCAAGTTCATATCAATGAATTGAGAATTTATCAATGGATTTATTATGTGTATCAAAAGTATATCTACACAAAGGGGAGTGTAAATTAATACATAAATAAATAAATAGTAATTTCACACATAATATTGGAGTAAAATAATCAATGTAGTGTGCGTAAAACCCAATGAGTTGAAATTGAAATTAGAAGTTCCTTTAACGATTTGGTAACTTATGAAGCATACACTCCATGAAATAAGGATAATACAATGAAGATATAAATATCCATAAATTAAATTATATTACACAAATAATACAATCATGGGAAGTACATATGCCACACAAAAAGAAATAGCGGGAAATATAGTATGAATCTCCTAAGAATAAAAAGTGAGATGCAAACCCCTTACCTTGTAATTTTCCTTAGTTGAGGGTAAGTTAACCTCCTGTGTAATGGTGAAATAATTGTTATTAAATTATAAAATAACCACATATATAATTATGATATCATATACGATCTTTTTATATTGGTTTGTTAATGATATTTCAGTAGTATAATTTTTTTGGGTGTTAGCTGATTCGTTTTCCTTTATATGTTTTCTTAGGTAAGTAATGTTTGTTATGGATAGGATGTATTTTATTAATATAAATAATTATATTAATTTCTTAAACATTATTTTTAATCATCAAATGAAAATTATTCTTGAATGGTTATGATGGGGAACAAAATCTCATCGCGTCGTGGAGACGGTAAGTCGTACGTACGCACGAGCGACAATATCATTCTATTAGTGGTGAAATAGTATGTAATTGGATGGTTATATTATATATAAAGAATAATTAGCATGTTATATTTATTATTTACATCAGTTATACTCTTTATTATACCTATAAAATAATGAAGTGTTGAATAACAAACTATACCACGAGGTGGAGACGGTAAGCTGTACGTATACACGTATGGTGACTTTTTCATTCATAGGATGGACAAAATAATGAATATGGTTGTACCATATTTATAATAACATATCATTATGTATTAGGTACTCGAGTAATTATTTTATTATGGAAACAACAAACAAAGAGTAAGTGGAAGAAGAAAAGAACTTTGAAAGAGGTGATGAAGTAATTACCTCTTCTTTGGGTTCTTCCTTTTGATTTGAACAAAAGGGATACTTAGATTGGCTTTATGATCAAATTAAGGCCACTAGGCTTAATTTAGGGTATTTGGGTGGATATTTGATAAGGGGTTTTCCAAGCCAGAATGCATCGGAGGTGTGAAATTAAGAGAAGGGGAAGTACCCTTTTATAAGAGAGGTGAGGGTCACTTTAGGAAAATCTTGAAATATTACTTTATTATAAAATCATTTTCGGTTTATAGTGCCTCAAAATATATTTATTTCGATTATAATGTGGGTATTGGTGGAAATATTTTCAACCAATAGGTTTTAGAAAACTTTAGGTCACCATATTAACCTTATCTTTTAGATTTAACTCTTAGTTATATAGTTTACCTTTTACAATGTATTCTTGTATTTTTATATTACATGGTTAATAAAATTACAATAAAATTACAAGGGAACACAAGTGATTCATTACTGACATATATATCATTATATAAGTATTTTGGTCGAACCTTATATTTTTAGGGATATTATATCATTTAATAATATAGTATTTTTCTTAAAAACTCATTTTTTTCCAATTTTGACACTATTTAGTATTTGGTTTTTGTGAAAGTCAAAAAAACTTGATAACTTCAAAAAAAAATACATTAAATAAATCCTAACATGTCATATTAATCGATAAAATTAGTGTAATGCATCAAAAGTCTAAATTTAAATTTATTTAAATATTTATAATATAAATTATTTTAATCTTTCATCAATAAGGTCATTACAACATCATCATTGTGTCATAAATAAATTTAATTATTTAATGTCTAAAAATTATAAATAAAATACCATGATGTAGGAAATATTCTTATCTTTCTAATGAATATTTATAGTCAAATTTATATTATTTATAACCATATATGAAAAAAAATTTAGTTATTAAAATTTGAATTCAACACTTTTAAGTCTTCTTTAAATAAAATATAATAAATGTCCTAATCTAATCCAATTGGATAAAAAAGGATCATATTTTTTTTCCTAAGTTTTATTTTGGTCTAAATACACTTATCTAATAGAATTAGGACATGTGTTAGGGTAATTATAATATCATTTTTACCTTCAATTACCCTATTTACTTTTAACCGTGGTAAATAAAATTCAAAAGTTACTATTCAAAAAAAATTATTTTCATTCTATTGAACCACATTTTACTTACTGATATCAACTGTGTCTCTCATATTTTTTAAATTCAATTCACATAAGCGGTAAAAATATTTTTTATGCAAATTTGTAAATGTGCCTAAAAGGTGAGTAAATGACGGTAAAAAGTTCAATAAAATTTTATATATCTAATCTTATTATAAAATGAATTAAATGAATTAAATTGGACTAATATAGGTATTATGTATCTATTTTGACTAAAAAATAAATTAAAAATATTTATTTAAAAAAAATCATCTTTAAACAATAAGGTAGTGTTTTTCACTATTTATCAAAAATTGAAAACTTTTAGAAAAATACCAAAAATTCACCCAAAGATAATTTTGATATTCCAATTAAAAAAATGATGTCTATTTTACCAAATTCAAAACATAGAAGTTGTATTAATTAATTTAAGAAAATATTCCCGTTGTCAAAACCAGAAAGCGAGTGTTTGAGAAGTAAAAACTATCAAAAGATTGATATGTGTTTATGTCCAATTTATATATAAAATTACTTCCAATGACCAAAATTTGATTAAATGATAAAAATATAATATAACTATAATTCAAAACCATTCAAATGTATAATTTAACACTATAAATTATTTTGATTAAAAAAGTAGATTTCAATTAAAATTTAGTATTTTTTATTATTCATCAAAATATGAAAGTTATCAGTAAAGCACCAAAATTTTATCCAAACTAAATTTTTATGTCCCACTTCTAAATAAGAAGTTTCTTTTGTCAAATTGAATATATAAAAGTGTAAAATATTTTATTTAAAAAGGGTTCACCATTAAAAGGCGGTAAAATTGCATTTTTTAAAAGTATACTTCTTTTATCTGAAAAATTTAATTTGTTATTATATTATGTATAAGAAACTCATAATATGGATAGTAAAATTATATAGATTATATAAAATTAAAAATGAAATTAATACTATTCATAACTGCTTTTTGAATGACTAGTTTGGTAAGTCGTGGTGCACTCAAACTCGGTGTTGCATGTAGTGCAAGCTATTGAATTATTTTAAAGAAAATAACATACTATGAAATCTTGTGGTGTTAAATTTTCCACTATTTTGGACATTTCATCCTCGCAATTTTAAAATTGGTCTTGGGAAATTCATTGAAAGTCCCACATCAGAATAAGAGTCAATAAAACTATCACTTTAAAAGAAAGAAAGTAAAGTACAAAGGTCACCCGAGATAACCCATACTAGGATTCCATGTAGGGAAACATGGATATAGAAGATAAACTAAGTGTCAAGTTCAGATGTAGAGTGATAGAAAATATGATCAAGAGAAAGTTAATAATAAGAAAGCCACAAACTTGTAATGGGTTAAATGGTCATTAGTTTCCCAGTAGAAAAAGTAAACGGACAATGTTTTTTTATTTTAAGATCCATTTCATAATGTTGAGGAATTTATTTATGATATTGACTAAGAACATAAATATATATGATTACTTTTCTGGTATAGTTTCATCCTTTAATAAATTTCTATCACTAACTCATATTTTTTCCAAACAATGAGTTTTCAAGATGACTTGGTCACACCTAAAGTGCTAAAACCAACTTTTAGAGAATCACATAATCCACAAAGGATGAAATATATATCTCCCTTGTCTATAGATATTAACCAAAAACAAAATGGTTAGTACAAGATTAGATGATCCCAAAATGGATAATCCTTTATAGAAATAAATACAAATCTTAATTTCCAAAATTAAACAAGCAATAACCAAAGTTCAATAAAGACCATTCAATAAATAATTGTCCTTAAAACACTTAAATATAATCAAAACTAAGATTGAAACCCAAAACTTAGAAGAATTTAATCACATAGTCTTTCATAGTAAATTTTAACATCTATCTCCAAATAACATCAACTACTCTTAATGTCTCAAACTGATGTGTAATTAACCAAATCACATATTCTCTATGATAGGTAAATCATTCCCATTAATAACTTGAATCTATATAAAAAACATAGATTCTTCAAAAATAAAAAACCACCATTACTTATCAAATGAAATATCATAGTATTCTATTTTTCTTTGGCATATAGTGTTCCCAACAGAGCAAACATCTTCCAAAATAACATTTATCACTTAATCACCAAATCATTTTCCTATACTAAGGATATAAATTTGATAAAACATAACATACCAAATAAACATATTATTGATAAATAAAATCATTTAACTAAAAATAATTAGTCACACTAACCAGGGACTTCACATAGTCCAGTGGAAGGCGATAAATCCCTGTAGAACTTTGGTTGTGGGTTTGATTCCCGCAGCTTTGTCTGACGCGACGGGTTGTCACACGGTCAGTGTGTTGTAATTTTTCAAAAAAATATAATTTATAATTTCTAAATAATGTTATAAATTCCTCCAAATAACCATAACATAATTTAACCACAAATGTTATTTCCTACCTTGCATTTTCATCCCAAAAAATAATAACCTGTAATTGCCTCAAATTCAAGGATCATATAAACCCAAATGGTTATTTATAACTATATATAAAAAAGAAAAGATAATTATTCCTCAAATAGAATTTTCACATAACAAACTGTAGGGTTACTCATATAAGAGAAAAGTCTTCCAAATTAATCCTATCAACAAAGAACATTGATACTTTTAAACATTTCACTGTCCATTTATTTCCACACAGGTTCTTTCTTGACATAGTGGTTATCCTATAGAATAGGGAATTGACTTGGGTCATTCCCATGTCCCATACATAAATGTCAAATGAATTTAAATGGATTCATAGGATCATATTTATTTTCTTCCATAGTACTCTTCATTTTTCCTCAGTAATTCGTTACTTTTTGTCCTTCTTTCCCACACATAAATCATTTCTTTGTTCTATTGAGACACTTTCCTAGGTGTCTCCTTCCACATTTCTTGCATGATGGAAATTGAGATTTCCTTTCTCCATGGTCCCCACTACTGGAGCTCTTATCATTCTCTGCCTTTATATTCTTTATTGAGTTTGGGAGTTGGTTAATGTATATGTTGTTAATCATATTTTTGGAAAACTGCTTCGACATGAACACAATATCTTTTACGCCTATCAACATTCCATTTATTTTATCATTTACACCATCATGACCACATTGTACATCATTTTCAATGTTACTATGAATCTTTGAAATCCAAACATTGACTAAAACTAGAAAGCATATTGTGAGTAACAATATTCATAAAATAATTTAGAGAATATCACGACACCTTATTTTCAATCTAAAACACCTTAGGATTAACCAAGGTTATTTATTCTCATCTTATATTAAAATAATTCAAATCGATTTGTAAATAAAATGTGAATTATCCTTAGCATATCCCCCATAAGGGCTGTAACCAAGAGTGTAGTAAGGTATGTTTTCATGCACCAGTTCCTGTTCAAGTCTCTCTCAAAGTGGTGTTTTCAGGTTTTAAACCTAGATACATCTGTGCCAGAGCCACCTCTACCTTCTCATATCTAGATTGGGATTTATTTCTTAGAAAATTCACAAAATCTCTACATTACCAAAATTATAGGAAGTTCTTATATACTAATCCTCAAAGTCTAACTTAGGTTAATGTTATCTAATCAGAGTTTTTCTAAATCTAGTTTCCATGGTTTATACTAATCTTCATCTGATACCAACTGTAACACCCTGAACCTGGTTACCTCGAGTCAGTGCGTTATTACATAACATTGTCATGATCACAGGAGATAAAGTCTCTAAATACTTATTAGTTTAGTATCCTTGGATGTACTCGATACATACATAAGTTTTTACATTACATCATGAAATTAAAAAACAACAACATTGTGTCCCCTTTGAACACACACATATCTTTTGGCCTATCCTTATGGGTTAATCATAATATACTTCTTCAAATCCTGGGAAAAATAAAACATAAAAAATGGATGAGATTAAATGATCAATAAGGATAACAATATAACAAAAACTATCATAAATAAGCATAAACATTTAAGGCAATGTATAAGACTAAAACACAAGCCTTTTAAACTTAAACTTCAGCATAATATGGTAAAGATAAATCAAATAATTCCATTTACTTATTCACATGGATATTATACTAGTTGAATATTCATATCTAATATCAATAGATAATTTCATAATGATGGAATTCATAATTCCAGACATCATAACCACGTAGTCAAGGCCTCGTTCCAAGACTACAGATAATAATTTTTTCAAGGCCTTGTGCCAAGACACTATTTTGTCTCATGAGACCTACTGATGCATCGAGGGGCTATAGTGGGCCCTTCCCATAACTTATTAATTCCAATTCATTCCTTATATGAAAAGGTTGATACACAATCTAAACATTTATATCAAAAGTAGCATATGAAATGTCAATATTTTAACCACAAACCATGAATGGTTTAAAAATAGCACATCCACAGTCAAACATAACTCATTCAATACAATATAGAAGATTTTAATATAATAAATCAACCTCAATCAATAATAATGAAGGATATTGACATAGATGAAAATAATCATTAAAAATATTTGAGAGAAATATCCCCTTTTTCTTGGAAACATTTAAAAGTCTCACTATTCATCAAGAAGATGTTAAAAATAGATTTTTGAATCAAAGTGTCTCATAAAAATTTGAAACTTTTAAAAGTTATTTTAATTTTAAAACATTAATTTCCATATAAATAAATCCGTATAGCTATTTTTAAAACATGGACATTAATGAGAAAGATTTAGAATAATAAATCTTTAAAACATTTAAAATGACATTTTAGTTAAAGAGTTCCAAACCAAATGAAAGACGATTGAATAAAAATAATTGAGGAATAACATTAATAAAAAATTTATAATATCATGAGAATAAAAAGATTAGTGATATAATATTTCAGAGGATTTTATATACACCATATAAATGTGAATTGGCTCATAACAACAAAGAAGTATCAATGGAATGTAAATTGAAACGAAATCCCTTATAAATACCATATCCTTGAATTAAGGATAAATGAATGAAATAATTATCTATGAAAAATATAAATATACTCAATATGATTGTATATTCAGTGTAAATAAATCATAGAACCTTTACACATATTCTTATAAAAACAAAACCAATGACTTGGATGTTTAACTTAATGAATGGAAATTGAGTTAACATTACCCTTATCAAGTTCATATCAATTACTTGAGAATTTATCAATAGAGTGATTATGTGTATCAATAGTATATCCAAACAAAGGAGAGTGGAAATTACTATATCAATAAATAAATAGTTATTTCATACATAATCCTGGAGTAAAATAATCAACGATTTGTGCGTAAAACCCAATGAGTTGAAATTGAAATTAGAAGTTCCTTTACCAATTTTATAACTTACAAAGAATACACTCCATGAAATAAGGATCATACAATTAATATATAAATATCCATAAGTTAAATTATATTACATAAAGAATACAATCATGGGCAGTATATACGCCACACAAAAGGAAATAGTGGCAATCATAGCATGAATCTCACAGGAATAAAAAGCGAGAAAAAACCCCCTTACCTTGTACTTTTCATTAGAAAAGGGTACATTAACCTTCTGTATAATGGTGAAATAATTGTTATTAAATTATACAATAAACACATATATAAATATGATATCATGTATGATATTCTAATTTTTTTTGTTAATGATATTTCAGTAGTATCATTGTTTTGGGTGTTAACTAATTCATTTTACTTTATATGTTTTGTTACGTAAGTAATTTTTGTGATGGATAGGATGTATTTGATTCATATCCAAATTTATATTAAGTTCTTAAACATTATTTTTAATCACCAAATGAAAATTATTCTTGACTGGTTATGATGGGGAATTAAATCTCATCGCATCGTGGAGACGGTAATCCATACGTACGTATGAGCGACAATATCATTATATTAGTAGTGAAATCATATATAATTGGATAGTTAAATTATATATACCGAATCATTATATGGTTATATTTATTATTTACATCAGTTATACTCATTATTATAACCATCCAAATAATGAAGTGTTGAATAACAAACTACACCACGACGTGGAGACGGTAAGTCGTACATAGGTACGTATAGTGACTTCTTCATTCATAGGATGGATAAAACGATGAATATGATTTTAAAATATTTATAATAACATCTCATTATGTATAAGGTACTAGAGTTATTATTTTAGTATGGAAACAACAAAGAAAGAGGAAGTAGAAGAAGAAAAGAACTTTGAAAGAGGTGATGAAGTAGTTACATCTTCTTCCACTACAACAGAATCGCCGTTTAGCGGCGGGTTTTTTTTGCGTTTAGTGGCGGTTTAAACTGCCGCTACATTGTTTGGAGGCGGTTTATAGAAACCGCTCTCTAATAGGGTGTCAGAAATCTATTAGCGGCAATTATTTTTGTTTAGCGGCGGTTTCAGGAACGCGTCGTCACTGCCTCATTTCGCGGTGGTTTCCCTAAATTTAGCGGCGGTTTTACGAGCCCTGGATATCACTTTATTCACGGCGGTTATAACCACCGTGAATAAACTCAAATTCCAGCGGCCGTAAAACCACCGCTAAAGTCACGGGAACCGCCGCTGAATGAGGCAGCCATGATGCTCCTATTTAGCGGTGGTTTAAACCGCTTCTAGTATACATTTCGCGGCGGTTAAAACTGCCGCTAAAAGCTGCCCAGAATAAAAAAAAATAATTCTTTGCTTCTGCTGCACCACTGCCCTGAAAAACAAATAAAACCAGAAAAACCCATCCCTGGCCTCCCACCAATGACCAAGAGCTGAATATCTAGAATAAATCACAACATCCAAAAAACATGTTTTTCTCTCAATGAGAAATAATATACAACTTTAATATTTAAAAATAGAACAAAAATCTGAAACTTTGGAAAATAATACTTCCTATTAGAGAAAGTATTATTAACACAGCAGTCAGATATCCATCAAAGGTTCCAACACATTCCTCATACTCATGTATACAATATCCTAAATAGTAAATACTAGGAAGATAAAACTCCATTGATACAACATTGTAACATCCCAAACTGGATTCCACTAAATCTTATAACTTCACTTTATTAGGATAGATCATCCACAGCGATTCCACTCTACTTATAAAAATTGATAATTGATGAATTAGTAGTTATATTAGTACCAACCCATTTATATAATGATTTTTTTGGTTTTGTGGCCTAGAAACCATCCTTAATAATTATAATAAATTTGAACTGATGAAATATCTTAAATAACACATTATAAATATATTGTTATAAAAAATCCTATTGTGGGAATAGTTTTAGAGGTACATTGGGATATAGCTTTTATAGGAATGTGGATATTTCCAGTGAGTCTTAGTTGACATATTTTTATGTTCGAATATAGGTTAGGTGGGAGATTCTAGTGACCTTTTAGGAATAAACCTAGAATTAGAGTTGATTCCTCATGTTATGTGAGGGGTTAACCTAGTTTTTCTAGCATCCATGGAGATATTAAGCATCATTGGATGCATCTTTTTAGTTTTTGGTCCTAGAATGTGTTTTTTTATGTATTTTGGGATTGAGTAGGACTCTAGTTGTGGAATGATTCCCCAAGTTGGTAGGCGAGCATGAGATAAGTAAAACTTCTAGGTGTTATGAGCATCTTTAATGCTTGAGATTAGTGGGACTGACATGCCAATCTAATTTTATTTATTTTAGTTAGTTGTGTGAGTTTAATTTCAAAGGTGTATGACTCAAGAAGTCATCATCCATGTTAAATGGTTATGTAGGATAACGTGACCCTTGGGTTTGATTTTTTGAGTAGGCTAGAAAATACCAAGAATGCACAGTGTCATTGGTCCTATGGATTATATGAAATGGGTGTTCCCATTTCATTTATGTAAAATCAATTTAGTATTCATTATCATAAAAATTTCCTATTTAACTAAGGTTTGGTGGAGAGAGTTGTGTGGTGTTTTGTGAAAAAATTTCTAGTCTCTGAGAGTTTGAGGGATGAAATCACAGGTAACACCTTGAGGGGTATTATCACATAACTACTTGGTTTAGGGTTGTGGGATCTAAAAAGGTTTTGTTAACCGATCACTCCCTGAGTGAGGTTACCTAGGTATTAACTATGTTATGGTGAGTGATGTAAACCAGAGTTTTTAGTAGAAAATCTAAGTTATCCTAGTTCTATGGATGACTATGTAAGAAGATTGAGTTTTATAACATCATCAATCTGGGTTAAAGTTCAAGATATAGTTATTGATGTTGATTGAATGTGTGCGCATAGAATGAGGATTGCATAATGCATGTGATTATGAATAGACCATTTCTATTTATTATTAAGTGGATGATGTAAATCTATGTAGTAGGAAGTGAACCACAGGTTGTTCAAGGATTGAATATTAGTTCTAGATGAGGCTTCAGCGTATGCCAAGGATGGATTGTTGTGATGAAACATGGTATAATTATGTTGACTCACATCCAGAAACCATGTTTAGTGGTGGACAGAGTGTTTTTCATGGGAATTAGATTCCTATTTTTATTAAAATGATGAATATTATAATCCTATGGTGGGGAGAATCACACAGGTCATGGAAAATATAACCTTTGGGAGAGTGGTTGTAGAAATAATAGTCATGAATGGTCAAAATGACATTCAAAAGTCTATGAGCTATAAAATTCAAGTTTTCCAGACATGGAGGAGGTGTTGAATTTAAGACTTATGTATGAGTTTGAATCAGGTTTGGAAGTTATATTCAGACTCGGGCTACATGTGAAATCTAGGAAATGTGATAGATTGATATCACATATTTTCTTGTAATGTAGCATGATGTTGAAATGGTTGGTTGAGTATGCACCCATTAAATCACACCATGAGTCAATTTTGTAATTCAGTGGGTTCATCTCAATTATCACGATATAACTTTTCAATTTATATTAATATGATTTAGTTTTCAAATAAAGGCATTTGCCATCAATTTGGATGTCCTTTAAGCAGGTCAACCTAAAGCGTTCTGACTGGAATTTCAATAAACTAGTGCATGTTGTGAGCTAAGATTTCTTTGTGTAAGATGTATTAATAATGAAGAGCGTGTTTTGGTTATGACCCTTTAGTTTAAATTTTTAGTACTAGATTAACAATGATGGTTGATTTGTAAATGTAGGTAGAGGTTTTCATGTGGCACCGCTTCATAAGGAGTTTTCAAGTGAGCTCAAGTGAGATCTGTCTTAAATAAAGCAAGAAAAGCTCGAACATGTCAATGTGAAACTAGAAGTGATGTATAGTAGTAAAGTGCTCATGGTTTAGTGGTTTGAGAATTACTATGGTGGGAAGACACCATGGACCTATAAATCATGTGTTGCTCGCTTTAAGTAGTTTTCATTGTTAATGTGTCTGAGTGGTGTCACTTGGTTTAATGTTTCTGGATTAAATTTAGATGGAAAAGAAACCTAGGGACAGGTGATGAGAGGTGGTTTGGGGGGTCTTATTAAATTGGACATCCTCTAGATGTGGGTGTTGGTCAAATTCAATACGATCATTACATGGAGTCATGGGAGTATAACTATGGTTTCTTATGAGTATGTTTGGATAGAAGTGTTTTGTACCAGACCTATGACATCTCCCTATAAGGCCTAGTGTTGGTAAAGAAGAAAGTTCTGGAATTCCAGTAATTAAAGTTTCATGACCGGATAACTTGTAATGAATCAAAAAATGCAATTAAGAATCACAATATAAATAATTCAGGGATATAATGATAGGTAATAATTACCAGACAGACCATGATTAAGTGGAAATTGTGTTGGGAATGCAGTTCAAGTCATGCAGTAACAGTTCAGTGATCAAAACTGTTATGGTTGGAAATGGTCCATTGTAACCGGTCCGTTTTATTTTGTGTTTCTAGTAAGTGGAGGTATGTATCGTCAAACAATTCCAATAAAAAACTCAATACTCCTCCATTTATTCATCCATTTAAAGAATAGGAAGGATAGGGGTTTGGATTCTGCTCCTTTGACCTCTTTTGTTTTCTTCATTTCTCTAAGTGTTATCATTGTGCAATCTTATATGCCCTATTTTTGGTTCTTTTTTCAGGTTATCCATTTTCATATATTTTTTATTGAATCGAGAGACATAAATATATGAGTTAACCATCCTAATATTGAAGTATTTAGTAGAAGTTCTTTTCTTAAAATCCATGTTTTTATAAGACATACCAATTGTGCGTCAAGTCGACATCCATCTTTGAGATTATATTTTAATTTATAAAGTATTATTGCCTATATTCATGGACTTATGCTAATTTATCACCCCTCAGTCACACCTATATATTAGTAAACCACCCTTGATTTAGAACATTCTCATGACATTTTATAATAGATAGATCATATTTAGATACTTTTGATGCTTAAATCAAACATTTTCAACAATGGGCCTCGCCAAAGTGTCCACAACACTATCCCCTTGATCACTATGAAATGACCCAATTTTTTCAACACATCAACAATGGGTTTAACTCCTAGTCATCCAAAATTTCGACTACCAATTCAAACAAATACCTAAATGGAATGATGTATACCACACTCGAGAAATGAATACATAAAAAGAAACATCAGAAATCAATACAATGCATAAAAAGAAACATGAGAAATCAAGGAAATTTTAGGACATGAAAATGTGTGGTGGCAACTATGTGCCACAAATGTTACATATACAAACCAGCTGTTTTCATTTTTGTTCAACACATCAACAATACAACTACTCAGGGTCCGATGATGCATTTTCACCCTCTCCACCTTCATTTACACTTTGTGTTGTCACCTGTAAGAACATTATATTGAAAATTAAATATAGTTACATATTTATATTAAAACTTAAAACAAATGAAAGTTATAAAAATAAATGATTTTGATTTTCTGTGATTTACCTGCATACCACCAATCGATGCACTCCCACCGGGGGCATATCTGCCCATCTGCTGACGTAGTTCAGTCAACTCTTTCTACAATGCAGATATCTGATCCCCCTGCTGGTGAACTGTGTTTCGTAAAGAAACAATCTCTTTCTTAGAATCTCCGGGTATGGGATGACTAATGTCAGGAGTAGATGCAGCAGCTATCCCCGGTGGCCTGCTAAAAACCTCAGATAGCACGGGTCCCAAACCCATCCCGTGCACTCTCCCAGGATGCTCCTTCCCAAGGACTTTTGCAACCGGGTCATCCTGGGAGACAGAGTAGGAATGCGCAGGATTGGCATCCCATAGTTCTTTAATTTTTACATATAAATCAAATATAAATATATATTAACACAGAAAAAATTGATAATAAGTTATTATGATAAAAAATTGACTTTATACCCCAACTTCTTTAGCAGGCTCATTAACAAAACATCCATCTGATTTCTTGTGAACATCCAACCACAGTTCAGTTCTGAATTCTTCATGGTCTAAACTCTGTGACTGCATTAATCAAATATAAATCAACAATTCAATATATTAAACAGATAATATTTTCTTATAAATATTTAAACTAATTAAAAGATTACCAATGTACTTCTATTTCTAGAAAAACTTTTTGAGCCCGCAGTGTGCGGGGTGACTTTCTTCGCTCGGTTTGACACATTCTGTCTTGATAGATCCTGAAATAATTAAAATTAAATTTAATACTAATGTATTGAATGTCATTTCCTTTTCATATACATGTATAAATGTAAAATTAGGATAATATAATAATATATATATTTCAATACCATCCGCTTCTGATCCCGATGCCTGTCAACAAACACTTTCCACTGCTCTTTCGGTACCCCACTGGTTAGCTTCTCATACATTTGCAGCGCGGTAAATGAAGCATCGTTGACATCACACCACAATCTCCATTTAAAATCTTTCCTCTTCTTACCTAGATTTTTCAACATCCACTTCCGTGCTATCACATCAGCAATGGTAAAGTGGAAGAACATCTATATACATAAATTTATTTTGAACATATTAGTAACATGACATTCAATTAAACCATAATGTAATAAATTTACCTTGATTTGAGAATCAAACACTTAATTTTTCCATCTTGGAGGCATATGTCTCCAATTTTCATATGAAATGGGAAGGGAAATGGGCTCCGCTGCCAGCTGGCCTAGAATTTGGCCAAGAAACCCCGCGGCATCATCCGTAGGGACCCTGTAAGAATCAAATGGCACAACAATTTTCTCGCCATTCAGATTCCAAACATCTAAACTTTTTATGTTTTTCTCCAGGGTTTCATTTTTGTCATCTTCAATGAGAAAACAATTAGTATAAAAAAATGCAATAAATTTATTTAATTAAAATTTGTACCTATGATAGTGACACTCCAGTATATCCGGGATGAACTGGAAGGGGTGCGTCTCTGCCCCACTGCTGAGGCTCCTGAAGGGGGAGTCAACGACTCATCCTTTACTGGGAAATCCACAGATGGTGTGAGATATGGTGCCGGGGGAGATGGTGTAGGGGTGTCAGCAGCTAGTGCATCGGATGTCGTGGGGAGGGAGCTAGATGGATATTCATCTGTCGTAGAACTGGATGAAATAATGTGACGCTTCTTCCTTGGCATTCCTGTCATTTAATAAAATAAAATTAAGTTCATAATATATATTTCAAAAAAATTATGCAGAAAAAAATTTAAAAATGATAACAGATGGAGTACTAATAGAAAATATATATATAACAATGATAATGAATGACTATAGAAATTAAAAAAGTGGTTGCTAAATAAATAAATAATTGTACATACAATCATTTTCCCATTCAATCATGTCGGTTTTATGCTCCATTGCTTCATCCACTTCATTCATCCTAGTAGACTAATATTTTCAATATCATGATGGACAAATAATTCTGCTTCCTCTGGGTGATTAAATTCAATTTCAGAGGTCAAATTTTCCACTTCATCACCCATATCATACAAATATCTTTGTATTATGTGAGAAAATACACTCCACCCTTCATTGGAAACATAATTCACATAATATACCATTTTTTATTGCGATGCTAAGATATATGGATCATGCAGTTCATGATCACCAACATCCATCAAGCGAGAGAAGTTCACAGAAGTAAATTGCAAGGAATCTCTTTTAACGCCTCTGATAATATCGACCCATTTGCATTTGAATAAAACAACCAAAAAATGTATGCGGTAGTTTAATTCAATAATATCATGCAGCTTTCCATAGTATTCCACTTCAGCAAATGTAAATATACCACTATTCTGTGTTCTCAAACCCACTTCTCGATCGTCTGTATGAAATCTAAAGCCATTCAAATTATAAGCGTCAAAATTTCTAACTTCTTTTAGAGGACCTCTAGAAAGAAACTTCAAATCTTCTGACACATCTGCTCGAGTATCAGTATTCATGATCTGAAAAAAGAAATATACTTTATTAGATTTACAAAATGTATGTGTCAAACTAATATTCGTATTTATTGAAATATTTATGAACTTACACGTCGTGCAAACCATTCTATAAGCTCTTTATTAACAACTTTCGTTATATCTTTCTTATTTAGTGTTTGTCCTCTCATTCGTCTCTTTGTTTGTATCCTCAACTCTTCAATAAATGGATCTGCAATTTTACTATTCAACAATACATATCTATGTGCCTGTAATAATTCCAATTCAGTCAGTGTCACATTTGAGGTCCTCCCAACTGATCGGCCAATATCAGGAAATAATTTGGATTTCTGATGTATTTGAGATTGAGTCGATGTGTCGTCAACACGTCCAACTCAATTAAATCTTGTCTCAATATCATCTAAGTATCGATAACAAAAGTTAAGACACTCCTCAGCCACATAGCCTTCAGCAATTGATCCTTCTGGTTTAGATTTATTTCTCACGTATGATTTCAAACGCCCAAGATATCTGTGAAATAAAATAAACATAATTATGCATTTAATTAAGTACCAAAAATTGTTTACTTAACTACAAAACATATAAATAAAGTACCACTCAATTTGATACATCCATCGATAATGAATGGGGCCTCCTAATTTAGCTTCCCCAACCAAATGCACAGTTAAATACATCATTACAGTAAAAAAGGACGGAGGAAAGATCATCTCCATTGCGCAAAGGGTCAATACAAACCTCTCCTGGAGGTTGTCAAGCTGAAATGGATGTAGAGATTTCTCACATAGTTTTCTGAAAAATGTGCAGAACTGAAGTACAATAGCAGTAATTTTTTAGGTAATAATGTACGCAATGCCAATGGTAGTAACTGTTGTAACAAAATATGTGAATCGTGGCTTTTCAATCCATGTAACTTATGATTCTTCAAGTCAACACACCTCGAGATGTTACTTGAATACCCATTAGATACCTTAACATTATTTAACATTCGAAGGAATGTATCTTTATCCCTATTTTTCATTGCAAAAATTTCCGGAGGATACTTTCCATTCTCATATGGCCAGAGATCGCATTTTATGTTCATTTCTTGTAAGTCTTTGCGAGCATTGAGATGATCCTTCAACTTTCCATGCTCATTAAGCAATGTGAAAATAATATTTTCACATGAATTCTTCTCAATATGAATCACATCAATATTATGCCACAAAAAATTAAATTCCCAATACTGAAGTTTGAAGAATATACTTTTTTTATTCCATTATTGTGTTCAGGTTTCGCTTGACGATCCACTTCGGACCTGTTTTCTGCTATCATTCAAATGATGAACCTTCCGAAATTTTGTTTCAACATTTTCAAGCTGTGCCAATATTTCAAAAACATTTAACAACTTTTGAGGTGGTCTACGATCAATGGAACCATTAAATTTTGATCTGTTCAGCCAAAATCTACGAGATGCATCGAGAAATATTTGATGACACAAGAAGCACCATTTTCTACTGTGAGGTAGCCATTTGGGATCAAAATCAAAGTTACAAATGGGACAAGCCAAACCCATGTAAGTGTTCCAACCAGATAAATTCCCAAGCCCAGGAAAGTCACTAATGGTCCACATTAAAGCAGCATGCATTTTGAACATTGTTTTAGAAGAAGCATCAAATGTCTCAACACCGTTGCTCCATAACTCCTGCAATTCTTCAATCAAAGGCTGCAAGTATACATCAATATCATTTCCAGGAATTTGTTTTCCAAGAATAATCATCGAAAGGATAAAAGATGTTTTTTGTATACACATCCACGGAGGCTAATTATAAGGGATCAAAACAACTGGCCAAATGCTATAATTGGTACTCAAAGTCCCAAATGGGTTGAATCCATCGGCAACCAATCCCAATTGAATATTCCTAGGATCAGCTGAGAAATCAAGATGTAATGAATCAAATGTCTTCCATGATTGGGAATCTTGTGGATGTCTCATTAACCCATCATTGTTATTATCTACAGAATTCCACTTCATGTGTTCGGTGGTTTTCGATGACATGAATAATCTTTGTAATCGAGGCTTCAAAGGAAAGTAACGCAAAACCTTTGCAGGTGTGCTCCTTTTCTTTTTCTCCATGAAATTATGTTCATTCAGACTTCCAACATCACCCTTTGCCTGCCATCTAGAAGAAGAACATTTCTTTCAATTCTGTCTACTTGAATCCTCTCCCCAATAAAGCATACAATCATTGGGACACTCATGTATTTTTTGTATAATTCAGACCAATCTTGTTAACAACTTTTTTCATATCATAAAAAGATTCTGAGATTTTTGCTTCAGGAAATGCATCACGAATCAATTCCAATATCATGGACATTGCCTTATTTGTAATTCCACATAGACATTTGATATGGTACAACTTCAGAAAAAATGAAAGATTTGAATATTTCAAACACCCACTATAAAACTCTTAATTTCCATCATCAACTAAATCATGAAACACATTTTCCTCAGTGAAGTTTTCTCTTACATTTGGCTCCACAGAATCAAGATGAGGATCCAATGATATGTGACAATCTTGATCTGCCCGTGTTACAGTCTCAAAAACATCACTTGTCACGTTGCAATTTGTAGCACCATCTTCTGGTTGTTCTGATATGTTTTGATGCTGATAGTGGTGTCTTACAGTGCCGAATGCATCATTTATTATGTTTTTCATTTAATTTTCCATTGTCGACGAACTTGGGACCTCATTATGCAGATTAACATCAGTGCTCAATCTTTCTGTAACGTTCGATTCTCCATGCCAAATCCAACACAAATATTGAGCAGGGAATTGCTTCAGTATTAAATGTTCATAAACCTCATCTCTCTTCAAACATGTTCTAAATTTACATTTAGGACATGGAAATTTTATTCTCCCTTCAAAGGATCGATTAGAAATTGAAAAATCTAAAAACTCATTCAAACCCTTAACATACTGAGGTGTGTTCCTCAGTAATGTGATCCAACTTTTATCCATGTATATCACAATGTGCCTACACAAAAAACAAGGAATCAAACATGAGAAATCTTCTATAACCCCATCATCAAAAACAAATAATGATGAAAAAAATTTCCATAATAGAGAAAAATTCAAGGATATATCAAGAAATGGGTCTCAAAATTCCTCAAAGTCCCTAATCTGGAAGCACAAAATGGATGAACTCTTTCTATAAGAATGTGCCGTTTCATCATGTTATTGTTCATCCTGCCTCTACTCCTTGCACATTGGATTCTCTTCATTCACACTATTAATTTGTTGAATACCTGATAAAACTAAGGAATGAACAACCATCGATTTCCAAGAATATTTAGCTTCCATTCACATGTCCCTAGTGACAACCTCCAAAATGGATGTTATGCCCAAAGAAAGTAGAGATGTACCAAGGTCTGGGTGAATACCATCACCAAAGAAATGATCTTTCTCATAATTGATGACCCCTATCTTTGGAGAATATATAACAAACCTTGAAATGTTATTGACATACTCCCATGCTGATCTGTCACCAATAAAAAGTCTCATGAGCTCAGTCTATTTCTCTACATTCATTCCCTTAGGAAATAACCATTAAAAAAATCAATCTCGATGAGATTCCAATTCATACATTCATGAAGTTAAGAAGGTACCACTGACTCCCACAAGACTCTACGGAAACTATAAATCCAGTTCTAAAAAATTCTCACACACAAAGTATCAGGCTCCCAAAGATAATTGAGGATCACCTAAATTTTTTCCAACTACCTAATTGCTTCCACTGACCCTTGAAAAACACTTAATGAAGGAAGATAGTTATTCAGGAATCCTATGATGGTGTCTGAGATTGAAAATGATTTAACATCAACAAATCAAAATGTATTCTAGGTCGGAATAAGAACTAAATAATCCTTTTTGAAAATTGCAGTGGAAAACAATAACATCTAAATGAACTATATCAATTAAATACTCAAAATAAAGCCTAATTATTCTATATAAAAGTAAGAATAAAATACAAAAAAAGTATAAATTAAACAAGGAACACACTAATGAAACCAAATTTACTTTTCATTTTAAACCACCATTTTTTATAAGTAATTATGAAATACCACCTCCAATAAGTGTGAACCTCATTTGGAAAATACAGATTGGAGAGGAGTTAAAACAGGATAATAGGGGGATGAATTGTGATGTAAATGATTTGGATTGATAAGATAGGTGTCTAGGTGCAAACCATGAATACATTTTTGAAACTTGTTCTTTATTATGACTCGATTCATCTTTCGGTAATCATTAAAAAGGTGAAGGGTTCCATAATATTTATTCACAAAAAACAATTCCATTTCCCAATATTAAAGGCTTGGGAGAATAAATCATTTATCAGATACAATAGGTTTACCAAAACACATCATAAAGGAAAGAACATAGAACATGAAATAAATATGTCCCTACCATGAAGAATGAATGTCAATATATACATTCCTATGTGCCTATCATGATGCATTAATACTCATTTAAAACCATTATGGGCCATGAGTATAAATATCAAGAATCAAAATTCATCACTAAACAATACCATCACACAAAATACAAATCACCCAATGTGAAATAACATCAACTTTTTCAATAAAATAGCATAAGAACCAATCCCATCCATATGAAAACATATTTCCCCAGTACATTGGCTAAATACTCCTATTCAGAATCTCATTGCTATATCTTGGCACATCCTATTATCTCTTATACCTTTCCACAAGTAGTAATGTAATAGAAATTAAAACATGATTCTTTGATACCACTTTGCTACATCCCCCAATCCATCACTCTCTCATGTGGCCAAATCAGGTTTTTTATGGGACATCATGCATTCCTACCCATATTCCATAGGTCATTGACTAGAAATGAGTGTCATATTTATAGCGTGGAGACCATACCCTCGGTTATGTAGTTATATAGAAGTGGAAAAATCAACATAAATACAGGTCCATCCCGCTAAGTGAAATCAAGTCGCAGCCACTTCGGAATCACTAGCGAGCTAGTCCAAATATGTTCACTTAGTTACCTAGGATTCCCTTATGCTCAATTATGTTCCACATTAACACATAACACCAATTTCACCAATACATGTCAAGAATTACATTGCAAACACTTTTTTTCCATAAAACAAACCTTTTACCATTTTACACACATAAAAACTGATTAGAAAAACACTTTTCAAACCACTTGAAAAATTCATAGAACCCATTAGGTACATTTCAAGAGAAGAACATAATACATTCAACAATTTCCCTGGGACAACCCTTTCCAAATCATCACACAAGCTAATTTACCCTATTTAAAAACATGTTTCTCTTAATTTACACAAATAACTCATCACATTTAATGGGGAACAAAAAAAGTTTACATACCCAAAACAATTAATTTCCCTTTGAAACCCCATTTTAACACATTATCACTTCAAGTTCCTTTGAAAACACAATTCACACCCTTCACATAACCATAAAAACAATTCCATGAAAAACCACAATAGAGAATATATTAAACATATCCATTTTTCTTTATAAAATCAATTTTCACCACATAAAAATGCCAAAATATATCCATAACATAATTCACATTACAAAATTTATCTATAAAACATGTTAAAATTAATTAAACAAAAAAATCAAATCATCTAAAAATGATAGGGCATGGAACCACCTACATTGGGTGAAGAAATTGCTTAAAAATGGTGTGAAACCCCATTTGTACCTCAACCAAACCTCAAAGAAACCCCCAAAAGGAAGGATTTACCCAAAAACAATAAGATCAAACCCTATCCAACATGAAAAACCCTAAATCAACTACCCTACCTACTAGAAAACCAAAAACCTAAAGAAGGACAAACAAAACCCTACATATAGGGGAAGATGGTGTAGCTTCTGGGGTCGTGGGGGGCTGGGTTCACGGGGGAAGCGGGGGGCTGGGGTCGTGGGGGAAAGAGGGTCGGGGTGGGGGGAAGGGTCAGGTATTAAAAAAAAATGTTTCGTGGTGGTTTATTATAAACTGCCGCGAAACCTTTTTTACAAAAGGTTTAGCGTCGGTTCCTAGAACCACCGCTTAACAATGGTTTTCTTATAGTGTTCAGGTTCTTCCTTCTGATTTGGAAAAAAAGGGCTCCTTAGGATGGCTTTATGATAAAAGTATGGCCTCTAGTTTTAAGTGAGGGTAGTTGGGAGGATATTTGAGCAGTTTTTGTCTTCGGGAAAAGTCTTTGGAGGTGTGAAATTAAGATAAGGGGAAGTACCCTTTTATAAGAGTGGTGAGGGTCACTTTAGGAAAAACTTGAAATATTACTTTATTATAAAATCATTTTTGGTTTATAATGACTCCAAATGAACTTAGTTCGAGGATAAGGTTGTTATGGGTCTAATTACACTCAACCAATAGGTTTTAGACAAGTTTAGGTCACCATATTAACCTTATCCTTTAGATTTAACTCTTATTTAAACAGTTTAACGTTTATAATTTATTCTTGTATTTTTATATTACATGGTTAATAAAAATATTATAAAATGACAAGAGGACCCCAAGTAGTTAATTAATGACATATCTATAATTATATAATTCCTTTTCCCAAACCTTATATTTTTAGTAATATTATAGCATTTAATAATACAATATTTGTTTTAAAAACTCATTTATGTCAATTTTGACACTATTTAGTATTTGGTTTTTGTGAGAGTCATAAAAACTGGATTACTTCAAAAAAAAACAAATTAAATAAATCCTAACATGTCATATTAACCTATAAAATTAGTGTAATGATTAAAAAGTCTCAATTTACATTTATTTGGATATTTATAATATGAATTTTTTTAATCATTTATTAATAAGGTAATTACTGCATCATCGTTGTATCATAAATAAATTTAATGTCTAAAAATTATAAATAAAGTACCATGTTGTAGGAAATATTTTTATCTTTCTAATTAATATTTATAGTCTAATTTATCTTATGTATAACACTATATTTAAAATGTTTTAGTTATTAAAATTTGAGTTTAACACTTTTAAGTCTTCTTTAAATAAAATATAATAAATGTCCTAATCTAATCCAAGTGGATCAAAAAGGATCATATTTTTGTCCTAAGGTTGATTTTGGTCGAAATACACTTATCCAATTGAATTAGGACTTGTTTTAGGGTAATTGTAATATCATTTTTACCTTTAATTACCATATTTACTTTTAACCGTGGTAAATAAAATTCAAATGTTACTATTCACCAAAAATTATTTTCATCCTATTGAACCATATTTTACTCACTGATGTCAACTGTGTCTCTCAGATTTTTTAAATTCAATTCATAGAAGTAGTAAAATTATGTTTTATGCAAATTTCTAAATGTGCCTAGAAGGTGAGTAAAAGACGGTAAAAAGTTCAATAAAATTTTATATATCTAAACTTATTTTAAAATGACTTCAATGAATTAAATTGGATTTATATAGGTATTTTGTATCTTTTTTGACTTTAAAATAAATTAAAAATATTTATTTAAATAAAAAGTTGGCTTTAAACAATAACGCAGTGTTTTCACTATTCATTAAAAATTGACAGTTTTTAGAAAAATACCAAATATTCACCTAAAGTTAATTTTGATATTCCAAATTCAAAAATGATGTCTATTTTACCAAATTAAAAAATTATAATTTGTATTAATTAATTTAAAAAATATTCCCATTGTTAAAACCAGAAAGTTAGTTTTTGAAAAGTAAAAACTATCAAAAGATTGATATGTGTTTATATCCAATTTAAATGTAAAATTACTTATAATGAACAACATTGGATTTAATGATAAAAATATAATCTAATTATACATCAAAACCATTCAAATGTATAATTTACCACTATAAATTATTTTTATTAAAAACTCATTTTCAATTAAAATTTTGTATTTTTCACTATTCATCAAAATATGAAAGTTATCATAAAAGCACTGAAAATTTATCCAAACTAAATTTTTATGTCCCTCTTCTAAAGAAGAAGTTTCTTTTGTAAAATTGAATATATAATAGTGTCAAATATTTTATTTAAAAAGGGTTCTCCATTAAAAGGCGTTAAAATTCCATTTTTTGAAAAATACATCTTTTATTTGAAAAATTGAATTTGTTATTATATTATGTCTAAGAAACAAATAATATGGATGTTAAAATTATATGGAGTATATAAAATTCAAAATGCAGTTAATAATATTCATAACCTCTTTTTGAACGGCTAGTTTGGTAAGTCGTGGTGAGCTCGAACTCGGTGTTGCATGTAGCACAAGCTATTGAACTACTTTAAAGAAAATAACTTACTATGAAATCTTGGGGTGTTACAACAATGGTTCCGAGAGGTAAGAAAAACTACAAGTAACCAAAAGAAGGAAAATCACCCAAATTTTCACCACCCTGGTTATGGAAATTGACTAAACACGGACACTAGAGTTAGAGGATAAAGGGAAATTAGACCAAAAGCAAAGGAGAAAGAGAATGGAGCCTTAACCCTTCGATCCGGGTGAATAATAACCAAGAAACCAACTTGAATTCCACTTGGAGGGGATTTGAGGAGACAAAAACCACCATGGGAGGAATTTTGGTCATGGGGTTCAAATGGTGGAGGCTATGGGGACAAATTCTAGTTTAAAATAAAGTTAAAATCCCAAAATACCCTTTCCTAAGTGGGAGGAATGGTTAAATCACACGGTTTAACAACCCATTTGAAAACCATGAGATTTCCCACTGTTTAGTGTTGTATGGGTGGCACATATATGCTGCATGGTTAGTTAAATCATGCGACCTAACTATAGAACCCTTTGGAACATTGGTTGCACGATTAAACTAACCATGCACCCTAACTGTGCAACCTAGGTAAAAGCCACCATACATCAACCTTTTCACCCCAAAACTCTTTTAACTTAAGGGGATAAACCATCCATAAAACAAACCCCATTGATAATTGACATTAGGGGTTTCACAAACTTTCTTCCAACCCATTTCCTCCACATACATTTACACTAAAAATGAATAAGTCCAAATAATACCTTAAACATCCATGAAATAAAAATCTAAATAAAAAAAACCTAAACTCAAAATTTAAATCCAGAACACTCAAAACATTAGATAAAAACCAAGAATCAGAAGATAGTTTGAAACAACGGATGAAAATGAAAATTTGGGTGTGAAACAATGGATTTCAATCAATTTTTTTATACAATATAGGTATTAAATATTCCCTTATAGGGATTAACATTCTGGATCAACCCCTGAGGCATTCGATCCAAATAGGTAAATTATAAAGGTGTGACATCTTCCCTCCTTGGGACGCATGTTTCAGATCTACCCCAATGGAATTCAATCGAATCTAGTAAAATATCTAGGTGTGACATCTTCTCTCCCATATATGTACCTTTTAGATCTACCCCAAATGTGTTTGATCCAAATTTTTAAATTATCCAGGTGTGATAACTTCCTTCCTAGGTGTGGACATTCATAATCTTCCCCAAAGGAATTTTATCAAAATTGGTAATATATCTAGGTGTGGTGTCTTCCCTCCCATGGTCTCACCTTCTAGATCTCCCCAAATAATATTCAATCTAAATTGGTAAACTATCCACATTTGAAATCTTCCCTCCTAGGGACACACCATCTAAATCCACCCTAAAGGTGTTCGATCTAAATTTATTAACTATCTAGGTGTGACATCTCCCCCCCAAGAGACACACTTTTTGAATCCTCCTCAAAGTAATTCGAACCTCGATTTTAACATTAGGATCCAACTTACGAGGCGTTTAATCCCCAAAAAATGGTGAACCCATGTGTTATCCCTTGAAGAGTACACCTCCATGATCTATCCCAACTAGATGCTCGATTCGTCTCCTAAAGACATTAAACTCGTACCCCGATCCATCTCAACCAGAATTTCTAATTCATCTCCATAAGACATAGAACATAGAACCTTTCAAAAAATATCGACCCCGTGAAATATACATGGGATGATTGAGGTAAAAAAAGTATTGGAAGAAATGAACCCCATGTGTGAATTACCTCATGATTAGGATACGTTGGGTTCCTCTCTTAAGATGCCTCATATGGGATGCCCTCCCAAGAAGAAGATTCACGAGTGAACAATTTTCCAAGCATCCATACATACCCAAATATTCCCAACATGACTACTACCCAAAGAAAATTTTTCTTCCCAATCAAGATATAATTAGTGTAATTTAATTTAATCCACAATGGTATGGCACCGAGAATGAGTTCCATGTACATGAACTAATCCTTGATGGATACATGGACTGGGTGATGATCTCTAAGGAGGAATCCATGGAAGTAAGATCCAGCATCCCATCATCCTATTTTGATAAAGGAGTAGACATCACCAATGAAAGTGATGAAAGTTTCCCTCCTTTGAAAATTGATAATTTGAGGCTACAAAAGCCGAAATAATCATCAATTACAGTGCATAGGTAGGCCCAGAAAAAGAATATGAAATAGAAATGGCGAACCTGATATGAATCTCTTTTCCTTTAACCATGGGGACTAGTAGCATCAGAGTCATGAACAGATTTACATGTCACTGGATTCCAAAAATCCAATTCCATGTCCCACTAATAAAATGGTGGACCTAGAATGTAAATCACATAAGCATATGGTTTGTTAGATTTGGGAAACATCGATATGTGGAATTTCAGCATGGATCTCTCTCTATCCTTAGAAGATTTGATGATGGGGGGTATTGGTCTTCACTTTCCTTGAACCTATACTAATAGACGAATCCACTTTCCATACAGAACCCCAACTACAGTAAATCAAAAACCCATAACCTACAAGAATCTGGGTTGGATACACATTTGTGCATAGTCCTGCACAATACCTATTACACCATGATGTTTTCAACACCATCGGCTACCGAGTACCTGTACCCCATATAACGCTTGAAAATCATCCATAAGAGGGTGATGGAAATCCCTGCATGACTATATGAATGATAAGGGGTCATTACCACTCAATATATAGCCCACCATAACCTAGAGTCATTAGAACCATATCAACATATCAGCCCCTGAGGATCGCAGAGAGGGAAACCACCCCCTGTTCTAACGATGAATCGCTTCAGAAGTCTCTCTTCATAGTGTTCCGAAAATTCTATCCCCTATGATGAGAATGTGGGGGATTCTTGAGTCATTTCATCCATGACTACTGCTCGAGATCTTCTTATGAGGGTTCCCTCCAGGACCTATCAGTTCAAACAATGATCAGTTCCTCATGCTAAAGAATAGGTGGACATTACCCCTACCCCACTGGCACTAGTCCAAACTAATTAACACCAATGTCGAGGGCATGCTCAATTGAATTCTTGACAGGGGGAATCATATTTTAAAAGTCCAATAACCCCTCACACCATCATAGAATCCCAAAAAATACTTATAATAGACAATCAGGGGTCCTTCTTTGACCGATTGGGACCAATACCACAACCACTTCTTAGCTAGGGAAGGTTGAATCTATTAATCACTAGCACCATCAATAGTCTTTACAGGCCAACCTCATAACCAATAATAAGGTCCTCCCCATGCTATCACTATCCAAAGAGTAGTTCATCCCCACTACAACACTATCCAAAGTGGATTTCCTTTTTTCTTCATCAATAGCCATAGTGGAGGTCATCCCCACTCCTTCATCAATCAAAGAGTAAGTCCTTCCTACTCCAATGAATCTCAATAAAGAAACCCTACATATGACCAAGTATACCATAGTGGATGTCCTTCCCACATCACTCTCCATTAGCACATATATCCTCCCTATGAAAAATAAGTGCCCTGCCTTGAAGAGTTTTCCCAATATTGGAGGGATAATACATGTCATCAAAGGAAGAATCCTAGGAAATTTCACGTTATCATCAACATTTTTGATCTCACAGATTCCTAGGACATATAAAAATTGATAATGGAACCTCCACCCCAACTATCAATGTATATGGAAAGAGCCCTATAGGTAAGATTATCAATCCTAGAAGGTAATATCCTTGGATCCCTATATGGGTACTAACTAGTGGAAGAAGTTATGGCCCCCTTCTAGGGGTTCACGATGCATCCATCTCTGTCACCACCAATTTCTGTATTATTTACCTCTACATAGGATAATATATAGATGTTGGTATATAGGATGGCATAATTAAATAGTGATCATCTTCTTGAGCCACAGATGAGAATCACTTCCCTTGCACATGTGATTGTGGTGTACACCTTTTCCTATAGGGGTATGATGATGTAGTTCGTGTTTCCCCATATGGATATACTAGCATGCAACAAATAATCGACTCAGGAATCAACCCCTATCTTAGATATATATCCTTATAACTATTAAACTTCAGTGTTTCCAACCTTTTCCTGGATAGTGCTGATTAGAATTTGGCCCGACCAAGAGTTGGACCCTTCCTTTGAGCAAGAGTTCTTATGGGAGGCTCTAACAGCTGAAAAAATTCCAATGGTGTTCTATCCACAAAAAAATCCAAACATAGATATCCCAGAGTCCCTTACCATGGACCAATTCAAGTTTTTCTTCCTATTCAAATGGCTGATGCTTCACCGCCTTTGTAAACATCACTTAGTGTATTCAGTTAGTTAAAAGAATATCGATGCTATCGACCAGTAGTGTCGAAGGGTTGAGATCACAGAACTCCCAATATCTCAATGAATTTCTCCATAAAACTATTTCCAGACCCTTCAATAGATATGTGTTAATATCCCTATATTTATTCACTGATTAATGGAAGAAGCATCCATACATGCGTAGATCATAAGTTGGGGATATTATACTACTCCCCACTTCACCCCTATCATACAATAGCCTAAATTACACATTATTTTCAATAATTTTACTTCGGCCATAGTTATGTTAAAAATGGTAATTTACTAGCTTCTTGATAACATGGGAATCAATATATATATTGATATGGGAGATCCACCTCAAAGGGCAGTACAGTACCAGAAATACCCTCATACGGGTGTCCTTACTCACTAGACAAGGCAAGTGCTCAGCCTCGAGGATCCCTCCAATGATGCATCCTTTACTACCATTTGGAATCCACATAAGGTTAATGATCATTTTTTCCCTCCGATCCATCTAGGTTTTCTTAAAAAATAGTTGTAGACCCTATGGTGGAATCCTTTCTCCATCATCTTGAAGAGAAGAAAATGAGCATTGATGAACTCATTGTTGATCAATGATCAGACTACTACACCGCCCAATGGGATCCCATTTCTAATACAGTGGCTAAACATTTACCTCTTGGATAGATTATCCTAACAGATCCTAGAAACCCCTTACATCTAGAAAGATCATAAGTAGGAGTGAATGGAAACCAGATGAGTTATGAGTCACCGAACCCAGATAAGAAGAAAAATTACCCACCTTGTGATCTGGATCATGTCTCTCCTAGAGTCAATGATCCTCTACACTAGGTTGATGATAATATCAATTCATTTTTGGTCATACCCTTTCTAAGATGAATTGATATCTTATCTTACCACTTGTCTCAAGGCCCTAGAGACACGATAGGTGGTGATCATGCCCAATGGAAATTTGTACCCGATATGGGTGGACAACATCTGATAACCCATAGAGTTTTGAAATTAAATATTCATTATGTTCAATAGGATAGGTGACCCACTGTAGCACTTGGTTCACATTTCATCAAGGTGCATTCCCATGTTGGGAACCCCATGAGGGTAGGAGGCCACCATGTTTTGGTGATTTATGAATACATTGGAAGGACACACATTCCTCTGGTACATACAGATTCCCATTAGGTCCATCACTGGAAGGGAAGACCTATACAAGCAGTTCCATTACCAGTTCAGCTCCACCATGTGAAACACAAGTATTTCCAACCACTTTAAGTGCATGAAAATTCTTGATTAACATGTTATATAATTTCTTTACATGTGTAAAATCCTCACTTACTCACTTGATATGTCACAGACTGAGGAAAAGTTCTTAATAATGTGTGAGAAATGTCAAGACTGAGATGGTCACCACCATTATCAACCAGAAATTTCTAGGTGGATTTAATAAGTTTTCTAATATAGCCTAGAATTTATAGGAATCTCTATAGTAGGCAAGACCATTTTCGCACCTGTTGACTATTCCCACTCCACTGAGAAGGCCTACTAAAGAAAAGACTATCACTATCGTGCACCCAATGGCCCCCGATTCATTAGAGTTTTTATCCCTGTTTCTTCTAGAGGAGACTCTAAAAGTGTAGACCTACCAAGAATAACCTCACTAGGAACAACCATATCAGGGGAAACCTCTCCATGTAAAAAACCATCATCCTTCACATTTCTAGGACCAGTAGCCAAGATAAGAGAATGAGGCTACAACCCCTCTACTGGCGCCATCCCCTTGTCAAGGCCATGCTACAAAGTCCCATTCCCTAAAAGGAGGAACTTGACCTATTACTTAAAGGATTCATAGGTCCTGAGTAATATTATTTATTCCCTGGATAAGGGAATTCTAAATCTACTAGAATGTCTAAGGCCCCAAGAATATAGACTCAATGACTTCTCAAACCATTGTATATACCACAGGATCCCTGTAAATACCATCAATGAATAATATGTGTTCAATGATTGTCTCTATGACCAAGTAGATCATGTCCTGTTCATATTGGGTGATGTCATAGAATATGTGACACATATCTCCATCAACATCGGTATTGAAAGTGAAGGATCAAGTGAATGGAAGCAGGCTTCCAACTATGGGTCATATAATTATGATGATTGGATGGAATATATGATAGTTTAACACACCCATAGTGTCATTCATGCCAAGAAAGGAAGGTCAGAACCCCCTATGGTTGCCACATTCCCCTAGTCACTTGTTCTGCATCTACATACCTATATTCAGAATTATAATATATAAGGCCCTGAAGGTGCAAGGGAGATCAGGTTCCTCCAATATTTTTTGACTCCATATCTAACCCTTGATGATTTCATGACTCTAGAGTTGGGAGTCACACCTATGGTTCACCTGACACTGGATAACTCCATTAATGATCATAGGGAGTATGATTTTGTGATAATCATTGAGTTGGTAGACCACTTTATGATGCTTGACAGTGGGGAAGGCCCCATGTATCCTCCAAAGGCCCATGTATGATGATATCATAGGGAAATTAGAGGGTGTGAAGGATATAAAAATTATCAATAAAGTGACACAAAAAACATTGTACATGATACTGAGACCAAAAAAAGGTTTTCTAGAATGATAAGTAGGCGTTATCTTCACATCTTGATCTGTCTAATTCCCCTCTATAACTAACAGTAATAGTTGATAGGGAATATCATTTAATACCACATCGTAATCAACCACATTCTGACATGTCCAAACCTTATCCAATAGATCATTATCAAGTAGACAATTAGCAAATAGTGGTTCAGTATAGGTTAACTAGTCAATAGTAGGATATTTCTAGTACTAGCCAGAACCTAGTAGTTTAACAAGTGGAACCTGTTGTGCCTCTTGCCAAAGAGTGACCCCTTACAGGAAGAAAAAATAATTTGGCATAGATGTATGAAATTTTTAATCAACACACAAGAATACTGTCCAATATCTCAATTCTTGAGGCACTCTAATTATCAAAATAAATGCATGAGGCCCTTATGTATCCTTCAATATTTCCCACTAGTTCAAAGAAGAGATAGATACTGTATAATACTACTATGTAAGGGAGGCTGAGAAGGTGGAATGTCAAGAGGTCATCACGTTCTCCAGAGAAGATGATGGAACCCCCATACATGGGAATATACACCTGCCATACATCATAGTCTAGTTCAATGACATGGTAATACACCACTTATAAGTGGATACAGGTTATACGATTAACCTCATCCTGACTTGGATTCTCTATAGTCTTAGACTGGCCGAAGTTTATTTGACTCACTTTGAACAAAAATTTTAGGGTTATGAAAGGAGTGATCAGAAGTCATGTGGAAATATCCTACTAAAAACCAAGTCTAGTGGATCATTATAAAGTGCTTATTTCATGGTATTCTCACAACACAACACTTATAATCTATTGTTTATTAGGCCCTAGATTCATCTACATGCGACATTCCCCTCCTCATATCATTAGTGCCTCAAATACCCCCACAATGGCTGAGTAGGGGTACTCTAAGAAAATGTGTCTCACTTTAACTCCTTTAAATCTCACTACAATGATTCCTTATACTATAAGTGAGAGGGAAGTAGGTTTAGACCAATGAGGTTGATCACATGGCCACCATGGTCAATCTATAGGCATGCTTGGATAATTCTATCATTATCTTGACTCATCGGTTGGTGGCCACAACGTCGATCCGAGGGAGTTTCATTTTTTTCTACAATATGAAAAGTTTCAACACCCCTAAAAAGAAGTAATGTCCATAGATTAATTCATACTGTTACATAGGATATTCCCATGTGATACCAGAATACCCTAACCCTATAATATAGTGAGAATTTCACCCAATATACACCATTTCTTGGTATTCCCATTTTTTTACAGATCAGGGATTAATTGTCGAAAGCTGACTCACCACCATTTCTTCGACATCAAGCATGACCCTCATAGTTGATGTCTAGTTAGTACTAGCTCAACAACTTCTATGACTATGGTTTTTGTGGGGCATCAACTTCTCAGTGGAGATTCTTTGTCCATCCAAGAAAATTCTTATTCTCCCTATGATTTTTCTTATCTAGATGATCCATGTCCTCCAACATAATCTCCTACCTTATATGAAGAAGTATATTTGGAGGATGACCCTCCTTCATTTGAATAAGGTGTCTCCACCACTTGTGATGAGTTGATTTAGGGGAATCTAGGTATCAAGGTATATCTGAGGTTGATTCTAATCAGTTAATCCATGTCTCTAAAAGAGAAGTAGTTGTATGTAGCCTTCCAAGAGATACACTGAGATTTATTTCCCTAGAACTATGGAGAGATTCTAGGGCTGGACCCTCAGGTCACCGTCCACCATATTGGATACCAAAGGAGTGATTGTGGGTTCATGAAATGTAATGACCTGATCATTTATGATTAAAATTACCTTTCTTTTAATGTCTTATGGATATATAAAACATATGTACTCTTTTTTTATTGGTTTTAAATGATTTTTATGTATAATTACCATTTATGATATAGTCATTGAACAATGATTGCACGATTGATATAAATATAAGGTTTTAATAAATCTTTCTGACATAAACAAAGGAGGGGATGGCCTCATCCAGTAGCCTCAGGCTGTACGAAGCTCATTTGTTGGGCTCATAAAGGAGGTAGTGTCACTGGGCTTCTCTCTTGACCAAGCCCAAGCTAAGATTCAACACATTAAGCTTGAATAGAATCGTCTATGGGAGATGTTCAAGTTAATAGAGATTACCACCTTAGGGATGTTATCCAAGCCCCCTTAAGAGTCTATCACCAATGCACACCTTACCCTTAGGTCTTATGAGGGTGTTATAAGGGGTTATGTAATAAGGTATTAGTTACTTATTGTGTAATCCCATTTTATAAATAAAATTCGTATTCCATCAATTCCTTTATGGGAATAGTCTTTCTTAAAAAAATGATGAATTTGATAAATTGTTTTTTCAGGTAAAAATGGTACTTTTGGGGAATATATACATTATTATATTAAAATACTGTTTTTAATAATTTTATTATGAAAAAATTCTTATAAATGATGATTATATCAGTTCTCTATTCTGTAAATGATTAGCTAATCAGTTTGATAAGAGTTATATTTTTATACGATAAAATAAAAAGTGTAATTTTAAATAATTTATTTTAAGGAATTAATGAATTTTTGAAATAATTAATATTTTAATAAAATATTATTTTAAAATTACTTTTATTAATAATAAATGAGTATATAATTTTTATGAAGACAAATGTAATTTTTATTAAGGTTTAAAAACTGTTTTTATCAAAACCTGTCAATATTCAATAAATGTTGGTTATCATATTAAAGGTGAAAATTCACATATTTAGAAAACCATTTAGATAAAATTAATATTATTTTTGGAATCAAGAAGTTGAAATTATCCAACAGTTAATTTTTTATAATTTTCTGAGATAGTCAATTTTTTGGGTAAAATTTATATAATATATAAATATATAGCATTTTTATGACATCATAATGACCCAATAGTGATGTCATAAATACTATAAAAGGGATATTGGATGAAATATATGTTTTAAATTTAAAATATTATAATTTTAGGTTTATTTTTTTATAAATTCTTAGTGAATCCTCCAAGGCTTAAAAAATATTTTAAGATTTTAAAATCATTTCCTTGAAAGTGTGACTCACCTTCACACAAGCATGGGAAATATTTTAATATCAACGGCCCTTTGAATAATAAAATAATTTTTTCCACTTCCCTTTTCCAGAAAATATGGTCAAAAACTATGGGATGGTTTATGGTTTTTCAATATGTTAGTGTGTAGATTCAAAAAACTAAATAATAAATAACCCCCCCTCCTTTCCTATATAAACCCACCAAATAACCCATTAATATTCTCTAAAACTCATTTAATATCATCCTCACTCTACTCTCCTCTCCCTAGACTCCCCCCAAAGAGCCCCCAATCTCCCATGAAGCCTCTCCCAGGCCTTTGGGATCACACATCTATGTAAGGGATCTTCCACCATCATCCTTTATCTAGAATTCCTTCCATGTTATGTCTTATAATGTCATGTTTTACTATGTTGGGATATGTTATTAAATGTCTAAATTACTGTAAATTTGATATATAAATGATGAGAGCCCCTTTAACTGTCATTTATCCCTCATATGATCTTTTATGTACACCTGTTACTATGCCAAAATTACATAAGGGATCCTCACATTCCTTCCTTTCTCATTTTAATCTAAGTTTACTTATATTGTAACAACCTTTTATTTTAAATTAAAAATGATGTGGTATGTTTTTGAACCTACCAAATAATTTTCTTATTATGTTTTAATGATGAGATAACCCTTCTCTCTCATTAATCCCCTCCATATACACCTGTTACCATGCCAAAATTTTGTAAGGGATTTCTCTCACCTCATTTCCATTCAAGAATTTATTTTATATTATGAATCTCAAATTCCATTTAATATGTTGTGATATTATTATCCATGATCCCCATGCTACCCATTTCATGTATAAATTATGGGAGACCCCTTTCTCTCTCATCAACCCATTTTATGAACCCCCATGTGATGTTGTTATGCTGCCAAAATTACACTGTGATTTTTCCATGTCAAATCAACATGTAGTGAATACCATTCCCATTTCTCTATAAAGGGTATTCACCTTTATGAACATATAATTATTTATTATAGAATTTCATGTATCTATTCCACATTCCTTTATTGTGGAATAACTGATTATGTTGAATGAATCCATGTTATATGATCTATGTGGCACACACAAGAATGATATTAAAATGTTCATGAAAGGTGTGTCCATACAGCTCTCTAATGCATTGGGTAATTTTTAGTATCATGATATGTCATGTTGGGACTGGGTTTTACCTGATTCCTTTTATAAAATTTTTCCACCATTTTGGGATAGGGGTTTACCTGATTCCTTTATGTTAATGATGAAATGTTTTAAGTTGTTTCCACATTTTCATGTTATGATAATCATGTTATATCATAACTTTATGTTCATATTTCTCTTATGATCAATTGATATGCTTATTTCCTAACATATATTGTATTTTTTCATTTTATTCCTTGTTTACTCCCTTATAGGGATTTATATCTCACATTTTTTTATGTATGTACTCAGGTTATCCCATGCAATGCTAAGTACAAAGGAATGTTGTGGTTATGCAAAATAAGTTTTCAATAAAGATGTTGTATTTTATTTATTAAGTTTCCATGTAATGATCCTAATCCCCAAAGAAACTATACCTCCCTATCTTTTGGGTTGTATTAAGTGCATGTTTATGTTATTAATCATGTTTATGTGTTTAATAAAAAGTAGGGTGTTATAGTTGGTATCAAAGGATAGGTTTAGTTATTTTTTGGGATTTGGGATTAGAAATACCTGGTGAAATCCATAGGGGTAAATATAATTATAAGAAAATAATACCTAAATTTTGGTGAGTATAGTGTAAGTGGTTTATAAAAAAAAAATACATCCCTCTCTGGATACGAACAAGTAGATGTGGCTCTGAAACAAATGTATGTAAAGGTTAAACCTGAAAACACTGCTTTGAGCTACACTTGAAAGGGAACTGATGCACAACAATGGGCCTTACTGCACTCTTGGTCCAACACTCTCAGAGGATATGATTTGTTAAATTCATAATATTAGTATGAACTATTATTAAGGGAATAAATCCCCCCCCCATAAGAATATATGTTAGAAAGTAGATCATGGATAACATAGATCGAATCCTAGAAATTCTTATGTTAAGGATATAAATGTAATTTTCAAATAATATTTTTATTGTCATTGGATTATCGTTTATGTGTTATATAGTTTAGGATTACTCATCCCTATGTCTATATTGGATAGAGTATAACCAAAATAAAAAAGTGAAAGTTAGTTTTATCTTCCTTGGTTATATGCATTCTTTTATATCCCAAAAGTCTATTAGAATAGTCCAAACATCACCACATGGAATGGAAGTAGAGATGTCAGTGAGAATGGAAATTGGGGAAATTATTGTATCCCATGAATATAACTCATCCCCAGTCAAAATTTGTGGATTGATCTTCCCGTAGAACCTCATAATACTTCCCTTGGTGGAATTTGATGCAATTATTAGCATGGATTGGATTTTTCTATATAGATCCAAAATAAATTGTCATGAGAGGGAAATCACTCTTCATATGGTGAATTGACCCCATATTCTACACAAGTGCAAAGAGGAGGATGAATCATCTTTTGCACCATCATATCAGGAATGTATATTACTTTCATATGATCATGCATATCATTCTTAGATGATTTATTCTAAGGAAGGAACCATCCTCAAATACATGCCTATTGTGAGGGAATTCACTGATGTGTTTCCCAAGGAATTTACTGGTCTTCCTCCTCAAAGAGACATTGAATTCTTGATTAATCTTATAACTAGGGAATTGACAATATCCAAGACTCCGTATAGAATGACTTTTGTGGAGCTTGAGGAACTAAAGAAAAAAATATAAGAGAATCTAGATAAAGGGTTTATATGCCCATGTGCTTCACCATGGGATGCATCAGTCCTCTTCTTTAAGAAGAAGGATGTGTCAATGTGACATTGCATTGATTATCGTGAGCTCAAAATAATAATGATAAATAACATGTATCCTTTTCCATGAATTGGTGAATTGTTTAATCAGATACATGGAGAACAATACTTCTCTATAGTGGATCTAAGGTCAGGATATTGCCAAGTAAGAGTGAAGGAGGATGATATCCCCCAAACTGCTTTTCGTATAAGGTACAGGCACTATGAATTCATAGTAATGACTTTTAGACACACTAATGCTCTATAAATATTCATGGACAAGATGAATATAATCTTTATAGATTACCTTGAAAATTTTTTGGTAGTCTTTAGGTACGATATTCTAATATACTCCAAAACTAATGAAGAGCACCTAAGAACTGTACTACAGAATTTGTGAAAGGACAAGCTCTATGAAAAGTATGTCAAGTGTCAGTTATGGTTGAACGAAGTATCATTATTGGGGAATATAATCAAAAGAAATGGGATAACTATAGATCCTTAAAAAAAAAGAAATTAAAGGTTTTCCAGGGCCGACATATGTGTCAGATATCCGTAGCTTCCTCAGGTTATATGGATATTATCTCCAATTTGTGAGAAATTTCTCGTGATTGTTGAACCATCATACCAAGAAAACTAAGAAGGGAGTCTAGTTTTCATGGAATTTGAATGTGAATAAAGATTAATGGAGTAAAAGAAGAGGCCTATCACTACCCATGTTATCACACTACCGATAAGTGGGGAGCTCTTCATATTATCCAACGATTCTTCGAAGAATGGCTTGGGTGTGTATGTTGATGCGGATTCATCACCTATTCCTCAAGGAAGTTGAAAATTCATGAGAAAACCTATCCCATGCATGATCTGAAGTTGGAATTTGTGATCTTTTCATTGAAAATATGGCTTCATTATCTATTTTTAGAAATGTGTGAAATATATATAGATCAAAAAAGTCTCAAATATATATTCACACATAAAGAGATGAACATGCACCAAAAATATGGTTAGATATCATCAAGGATTATGACTTCTCAATCCATTACCACCCAGGGAAAGAGAACAAGGTGACAATTTTCTATGTAGAAATGAACAAGTGATTATATCATTGATTATAATTGAGAAGAATCCAATCTTCTTAGATTTGATAAATATGGACATGGGAATCATAAAGAATGGAAAATAATAAATCATTTCACAAATTATTTATCAACCATCTCTTTTGGTAAGGTTAAATTATGCTAAAAAAGATGATGTGGTAATTTAGAAGAAAGTAAAAACTATCAAAAAAGGGAAATCCTTAGAGTTCAATATTAGTGAAGAAGGAATTGTGAAATTTGGGTTAAAGCTATGTGTTGCATCAAATATGGAGTTGAATAAATAACTATAGGATGATGAAAATAGTTCAACTTTCTCTATTCACTCAGGAAACACAAAGATGTATCGAGATATCCAAGAGTAATATTGGTGGAATAAAATGAAGAAGGAGATTGCTGAGTATAAATCAAAGTGCCTAGTATTTCATCAAGTGAAGGCTGAGAGGAAGTAGTTTAAGGGGATGATGCAACCATTTCCCAATACCAATATAGAAATGGGAGAACATCACCATGAACATTGTCACAAGACTTACGAAGACATAAATATGAAATAATTATATCTGGGTTGCTGTGGATCATATTACAAAGACTACACACTTAATTTTAATTCAATAAGATTTATCATTGGATTAAATGGCACAAATATACATCAGAAAAGTGGTAAGGATGCATGGTGTACCACTATCGATTGTATTTGATAGAGATCGAAGATTCACCTCTATGTTCTAGAAGAGACTCTAAAATGATTTGAATACTGATTTGAACTTCATTACTTCTTATCGTCCTCAAAATGATGTCCAATCTAAGTGGACTATCCATAAACTTGACTACATATTGAGAGCATGCTCAATGGACTTCAAAGGTGTATGGGATCAACATATTACTCTGGTTGAGTTCTATTACAACAACCATTTCCACTCAATCATCCAAATGGATACTTATGAATCCCTTTATGGGAAGAGGTGTATAACACCAGCATGTTGGGATGAAGTTGGGGAACGAAAACTTCTAGGTCTATAAATGACCAAAGAAATGGAAAAGAATGTTAAGACATCCAGCAACACATCAAATTTACTCAGAGTTGAAAAAAGAGCTATGCTGACAACTTTCAATGAGACCTAGATTTTGATGTTAGAGATATGTTTTCCATGTTCATATATCCATGGAATAGAGTGATGGAATTTTGGAAGAAGAGAAATCTTAGTCTAAGGTACATCAGCCCTTTTGAGATCTTTGATCACATCGGAGTAGTGGCCTGTCGACTAGCACTCCCATCAAACCTGTCTCAAGTACAAGATGTGTTCCATGTATCACTCTTAAGAAATTATATACCAGACCCATCACATTTAATCAATCCAGTGATGGCACCATTAGAGAATGGCCTCTTCTATGAAAAGTAGCTGATGAATATCATAGATCATAGAGAAAAAATTATACAAAATAAGACTATTCCCCTCGTTAAGGTGTTGTTACGAAACTATAAGTTTGAAGAAGCAATGTGGGAACTGGAGGAAGTGAATAGGTAGAGTTAACCTAATCTTTTTTAGTATGGGAATAGTAAATTTTGTGAGAGAAATTTCTTTAAGGGGGAAAGGTTGTAACGACCAGATCATTTGTGAATAAAATTCTCTTTCTTTTAATGTCTTGTGGATATAGAAAAAACATGAACTCTTTTTTATTATTATTGGGTTTAAATAAAGATTATTTATCATTACCATTGAAGATATATCCATTGAATAGTGATCACACAACTGATATAAATATAAGGTTTTAATAAATCATTTCGACACAAAAAAAGGAGAGGATGACCTCATCTAGTAGACTCTGGCCATTCAAAGATAATTTGTCAGATCTCGAAAGGATTAAGTGCCACTATGATTCTCCCTTGACCAAGCCCATTCCAAGATTTAACACGTTAATCTTGAATGGAATCACCTATGGAAGAATTTCATGTTAATAAAGATTACCACTTGGTCGATGTTATTTGAGCCACCCCAAGAGTCTGTCACCATCATACACCTTACCCTTAGGTCTTCTGTAGGTGATATAAGGGGTTATGTAATAAGTTATTAGTTACTTATTATGTAATCCACCTTTATAAATAAAAGTCTTATTCCATCAATTACTTTATGAGGATAGTATTTCTTTAAAAATAATGAAATTGATAAATTTATTTTTCAATTAAAAATGGTACTTTTGATAAATATATACATTATGATATTGAAATATGGTTTTTATTAATAATATTATAAAAATAATTCTTATAAATGATGATTACATCAGTTTCCTATCTGTAAATGATTAGGTAATCAGTTTGATAAGAGTTATATTTTTATATGAGAAAATAGAAAGTGTAATTTTAAAGAATTTATTTTAAGGAATTAATGAAATTTTGAATAAATAATATTTTAATAAAATATTATTATTAAATTAATTTTATTAATAATAAATTATTATATAATTTTTATGAAGTCAAATGTAATTTTTATTAATGTTTAGAAACTGTTTTTATCAAAACCTGTCAATTTCCAATAAATTTCAGTTCTTATTTTAAATGTGCAAATTCACATATTTAGAAAATTATTTAGATAAAATGAATATTATTTTTGGAATCAGTACATTGAAATTATCCAAAGGTGTTTTTTTCATAATTTTTTGAGACAGTCGAATTTTTGGTTAAAAATTAAATAACAAATAAATATATCGTGTTTTTTATAACATCAAAATGACCCAATAGTAATGTAATAAATTCCATAAAAGGAATATTAGAACAAATGTATGTTTTAACATTAAAATAATATAATTTTATGTTTATATGATTTATTTTATAAAGCCATAGTGAATCCTTCAATACATATAAAATATTTTATGATTTTGAAATCATTTCTTTGAATGTGTGAATCACCTCCAAATAAGCATGGAAAATATTTTAATATATTCATCCCTTTTCCTAATAAAATAATTTCTTCCACTACCCTTTTCCAGAAACCAAGGGCAAAACCATGGGATAGTTTTTTTGGTTTTGAATATTTTTGTGTGTAGTGTTCAAAAACGAAATAATAAAGAATTCCCCCTCATTTTCTATATAAACCCACCCAAGAACCCATTCCTCTACACTCAAACTCCTTTAAGATCTTCCTCACTCTTTTATTCAATACCTGGAGTCCTCCCAAGTTTCGCCTAATCTCCCAAGAAGCCTCTCCCAAGCCTTTGTGATCACACATCCATGTAAGGGATCTTCCACCCTCCTCCTTTATCAATCATTCCATTCATGTTATGTCTTTTATGTTGTTTCCACATTTCCATGTTATCAAAATCATGTTATATCATGCCTTTATGTTCATGTTTATCTTGTTCTCTATTTATATTCCTATTTACTAACATGTATTTTATTTTTCATGTTATTCCTTGTTTACTACCTTACTGGGATTTATAGATCACCCTTTTCTTATGTATGTCCCCATGTTATCCCATGAAATGATAAGTACGAAGGAATGTTGTGGTAATGTAAAAGAAGTTTTCTATAAGGATGTTGTATTTTATTTCTTAAGTTGTCATTTAATGTTCCAAATCCCCAAATAAACTAGACCTCCCAATGTTTTGGGTTGTATTAAGTTCATGATTATGTCCTGTTTATCTATTTAATAAAAAGAAAGGTCGTTATTAAAAACCTAGCCATAAAGATTCACCCTTACCATGGTTCTATAGTCGAGGTCGAGGTTGATAAACCTATCAAAAACAAATTCTTCATGGAAGTAAAATACCCCAAATGTCTAGATAACATCATCATAGTTAAGAAGAAGAATGAGAAAATCAAATTTTGTATCAACTTTTGGGACCTCAACTGCCAATCCCTGAAGGATGGTTTTCCTCATCCAATGACATAGTTATTTATCGATGATATAGTCAGGTTTCAACCCCACTCTTTTAGGATGGATAATCTGAGTGAAACCATATCTACATTCCCTTGAGGGTGAAGGGTCTACCTCCATTGGGGTTCCGTAATGGATCCTCTTATATTAGGTAATTACCTTCGGCTTGATGAATGAAAGAGCCACTTATAAGAAGGCCATACACCACATCTTCAAACAAATTCTTGGGATGCTGGTGGAATTCTACAAAGGAGAATTGATGGTCAAATACCAAAATTGTTAGGACTATATCATAGACCTTGAGGAAGTGTTCATATTCTTTCTCTCCCATCATTTTAATATTATCCCCATGTAGTGTGTGTTCAGTGTTACCTCTGGGAAGTTTCTTAGCTTCATCATAAGGTTTGAAGGAATCCTGATTTACCCAGATAAGATCAAGGCCATCAATCAAATCCTTCCCATGAGAAACCATTGAGTGATGTGAGGACCACAAGTCCACTTAGCCTATATACAAAAATTTACAACAAATCTTGATGGAAAGTGTAGGACATTATTGAGGCTCATAAAGAAAGGAATCATATACTAATTGTATGAGGATTACCAGAAAACCTTTGAGTAAATCAAGTAGTATATCCTACAAAATATGATTACAATTCCACCAATATCAAGGAAACCTTTGGTCCTCAATGTCACCACCCTATAATGTTCCATCGGTTCCCTTATCTCCCATAAAAATAATGTGGGTGGAGAGAATATTTTATACTACCTCGGTCACATGCTCCTCAACACGGATACCAAATTATCCCTAATAAAGAAGAGTTTCTTCATGGTAGTTTTTCCAGTGTATAATTTTAGACACTACCTACAATATCATGAGATATATATAGTTTCCCATGTGGAACCACTGAACTATATCCTAAATTTTTTGATGTTAACTAGACAGTTGGCTTGCTGGGAAGTGATCCTCCATTAGTTCAACATTTGGGTTGTCCCATAGAAATCCATCAAGAGTCAGGCATTGGACAAATTTCTGGCCTCACATCCACCTACTATAGAAATACCTCTAAAATTTTATTTCTCATATGAGGCTATCCTCTCATTGGATCAGGTTATGTCATGTTATATGATGCATTCCAATGGGGCCTCATAGTGTCTAATCGATAGAAGACTCAATGTCTCCAAGCTCAGTAGAGTAGTTCTAGGAATCATCTTTATCACCCCAGGACATTCCATCCTTCCATACTCATTCATACTATCAGAAGGTTACACCAATAATAAGACATATTATCAATATCTCATTACTAGTCTCAAGATATATCTCGAGGTTTATGTCCTTGCTTATATGTGAAGGGAGACTCTAAGATAGTGATCATATAGATCAATGGTGACTTAATTATCATAAAGACAAAGCCTGTTCCCTTGTGGGAGCATACTCCCCATCTAATGGCCTAGGTTCCTTCCCATCTTGAAGTGACCCATGTCCCCCTATTGCAGAATGGTAATACTAATACGTTGTAAATTATAGTCTCATCTATTTCAAAGCCTAACTAGGATTACATGTTCATCCATGTGGAACATTAGAGGGTCATCGCTCCCGCCATTTCAGATGATGATGAAAGTTATCAGGTAAACCAACTAGTTGTTGGTGCTTTTATGTTAGGACCCCAAGTTCCCCAATAGAAGAGAAAACAATACAATGGAAAACTCAAGAATGGAATCATTTTGCCAGACTGAGTCGAGCGTGAGAAAATTATTTGACGTGTAGAACTGTTCACCCTTTAAATTGAACTTATCCTGGAATTAACTCTCTATAGATGTGGATTTCATGGAATTGTCCTTTGTTTCATCCAATGAAATCATATTCCCAAGGCTATAAAAGAATTCCATGTTGGGTCCTATGGTGGCCATCAGTTTGGATTGAATCTGACCCACCAAATTTAGAGGCTGGGATACTTCTTCCCCAACATGGTCCATAACTACATCAAGATTTCCATGAGGTCTCATGTGTATCAGATCAATGAAAAACTTTGTGAATCGACTACCAGAGATGCTCCAATCCACCAAGTATTATTGGCCCTATGTAGTATCGAGACTCGATATCATGGGAATATATCCACCAGTAATAGCTTTCCAGTATAGGTTCTATCACGACCCTTCCTCGGGGCCCGTGCCGTGACTACCCCAAGCCCGCCTTCCATAGGCCAGGGGCCGGCGACTAGAACCAAGGGGTAAATCCCGGAAAAAGGGAAGGAATTGCCTTTGTAAAGTAAACAAAAAACACCACAGAGCAAGCAGGAAAAAGTAAACACTAAGTAGAAACTGGTACAATAGTAAGTGCGGAAAAGTAAGTGAGCCAGTATACAAACCCAAACTGAAAGTAAAGTACAACTGGAAAGGGAAAACAACAACTGAAAAGTAAAGCCGCAACGTCGAGCTGTCTACTAGAAATCCCACCTGAAGGGTGGGTACAGATAGCCTCCACTGCTCCTCGGGTCCAGCCATCCGCTCCGAGTACGTTCCGCCCAGTGGTCCACCTCCAGGTACCGTCGTGCTCCGCAAGCCTCAACCATGATCAGCACTGTCCGTCATCTGCAACCAACACAACGTAGTGCGGGCATAGCCCGTGCAGGGGTGAGTATAAGCTACTCAGTAGGGACCCCGAGACCCCCGAAGGTCTCCCAGAATCCACAAAGGATAAACCACAAAGGAAAGATACAATCACGAAGTAACATCCGACACGGCTTAGGTATATTCCCATACATATACCTAAGTCATCAACTCTCGTTCGGCTCCAACATCCGAACCCAAGCACAACCCAGTCCACACAGGAAAGAAAAACGTATACCCACATAGGATAATACAACACAATCCACAAAGGAAAGCAAAACAGGATTCATCTCACACAGGTATACTTCTTCATATGATGATAAAGATGACCAGATATTGCCACTCATTCATCTAAGCCGTCGGACCCACAAAGGATCGATAGGTACTAACCCCCGCAATGACCCACAAAGGATCTGACCCACACATGATCGATAGGTAACTAACCCCCGCAAATACCCACACAGGATCGGACCCACACGGGATCTGTAGGCGCTGGACCACACAGGACCGCTGAGCGCTGACCCACACATGATCGGACCCACAAAGGATCGGTAGCACTGACCCACAAAGGATCGCTGAGTGCTGTAGTCATCGTCGTCAAATCCACTAAGGATCTCTGTACTGTCGTCGTCGTCGTAGTCGCAGCTAGCTCTAGGGTTCCCGCACACAGCAAGCTCGCTCGGGAGGGTCCGCTCCACGAGCCGAGGGCTGATACATCAACGGACACATAGTCCAGGGTTGATGTATCCAAAAGTTCCGTATCGTCAACAGGAACTCAACATCGCAGAAGGCGCGTCAATCGGACGCCCGGTCTGAGAGTTATTGGCATTTTCGTTCCAGGGGCCCGGTTAGTTTTTAAGGCAAAACCAACCCAACCGTACTCCACCTACATCCAAACCTCGGGCGGAGTAAGCCAAAAGATCCGTCTCACTTAGATGAATCCATCAAAGTCGACGGTACGTCAATCAGACGTCTGAAGCTCAATATATCACCGTTTCCGCTTCGAGGGCCCGGTTGGTTTCGTGTACGAACCAACCCGGCTGAACCCAAAGTATTCCGAAACCTTGAGTGCGATATACCAAAACGACCGTCTCGATCCAAGTATCGCATTGCCGCTGACGGAGCGTCGTTCAGAGGCCCGTAGATCAAGTTATGAGGAAAAGACCGAAAAGGGTCCGAAAATGGGGGGTCTGGGCCCGGACCGACCCGACCCAACCCCCCGGGCCGACCCGACCCGGGTCCGGGTTCGACCCGGCCGACGCGGCCCGGCCCGGGTCCGACCCGGCCCGACGGTTCGGCCGGGCGGCTCGGCCGGCGCGCTGGCGCTGGCCAGGCGCCGCGCAAGGCATCTCTGGCCCCCCCGTGCGGGGGCCGCTCCGTGACACCCGGACGCGGCTTAAGCCGCGTCCCTCCTCCGCGGTCCTGCGCGGCCGCGGGACCGGCCTGCGCCACCGTATCCTGGTGGTCGGCCGCTGCCGGACGCCGCCTCCGGCCGACGGCACCGCTGAGCCGGCGTGGCGCGCCTGCGAGGGGTTCCGCGGACCACCGGACGCGCTCCGGTGGTCCGATTTGCGCGCGGTCTTCGCCAGTGTTCATCCCGGGACTCGTTCTTCACTATAAAGCCTTCAAAATTAACTTTCAGCCCCGTTTTTCATCGCCCGCCAATCCGCGCATCAACGAAAAACTACGGAGGGTTGTCGGCCCGTGTTTGTTTGGCCCGCACCCTCCGCGTTAGGTGATAACAATTGGGAATAACAATGAACACATGAAAAACATAACAAGGAATAATTTTAATAAATTAAAATTTAACTTTGATCCGGGCTCTTTTTTTTAGAAGAAACAACCATGGGAATAAATATTATTGTCAAATAAAACCCCTACCTCGTAGCTGTCGTCAGACGAGAGTTCTTCACGGAATTGACCGTCGCGGAAGAAGAGGATCGTCGTGTCGCGGAAGGGTGTCGCGTCATCGCAGAAGGGCGTCGCGTCAACGATCTCCGAGGGTTAAAGAAAACACACGGATTTAATTTCACGAATTAAATCCATGTTAAGGATAAAATCGACAAAGGAAATTTAAAAGATCAGTAATCTCCTACCTCAAGCAGTTGATGATCGGAGATTGTTGCGGGGAAGAACGTCGCGGAAGAAGCATCGTGGAAGGAGTATCGTCGGCGTCGCCGAACACGGTGTCGCGTCGTTGATCTCCAAGGGTTCGGCGTTCTTCGCGTTCTTCAAGTTCTTCGCGAAGGAGGATGAAGGTACAATTTCTCCAAATCCTCTCAACAATCAACCCGTCAACAAAAAGAAAAGGTGTTGGTCTTATTTTATTATTATGCCAACAGTTTGAAAAACAGGTTAAGAAACGAACCATTAATTCGGTGAATTAATGGTAACGTCTTAACAGTCCAATTAATAGGAGCGTTAAGAGTTTTAGAAAACACCCCAGTTGACTTTCATTAATGAGGAGTTTTCGCAGGTGCGTTACTTAGAGGAAAAGAAATGGTGGGGCTTGTGTGGGCCCCACCTCACAAATATCCTACCAAGAGGGTAGGATATTTTGGATTGCACCCTATCCACTTCAACTTAGCTCATGTGGCTTGAAGTGGCTTTTAAGTGGATTTAAGTGAAATAAAAATAAAGTTGTCACACCACTTTATTTTATTTCTTAACTTAACCCCAAAAATTTAAAAACCACACTCGAGCAAACGCAACTCTGGAAGAGGAGTTTCTAAGCAAATACTGGTGCTACGATTCCATCGGTGCCCTCAGAATCTGATTCTGATCACCGGTTCAAAAGTTAGAAAAACCCGCTCGTTCGTTCACTGAACATACCCGTGCCGAACTTCAGAAAATGATTCCGGGCACACCCGGCCTCGGAATCAGGTGCCGTCAGAAACTGCGTTCTTGTAAAATTCCAAAGAAAATTAAGAAAAAAATTTCCTTGAATTTTTACGGGTCTTTACACCACTCCCACCTCAGGGCTTTACGTCCCTGTAAAGATACATCATAAACTAGGGAAACAAAAGTGGGTACTGAGCACGCATCTGAGCCTCCCGCTCCCAAGTTCTCTCCTGGAGGTTCCTGTGCTGCCATCTGATGCGCACTAGAGGAATTGATCTTCCACGTAGGACCCGCTTCTATCGATCCTCGATCTCCACCGGGACCACCGAAAAAGTCACCCATCATCAACGTCTAGCTCCCCATGGTCAATGATGTGCATCGGGTCGTGCACGTATCTCCTCAGCTGAGATACGTGGAAGACGTCGTGCACCCGGTGCAACTGAAGTGGTAGAGCCAGGCGATAAGCCACCTCGCCAATCCTGTTGAGGACCTGGAATGGTACGATGAAGCGTGGAGACAAATTGTCACCTCGGCCAAATCTCCGTAATCCACGTCGAGGTGAGACACGCAAGAAGCCGTGGTCGCCATCCTCGAACTCTAGTGGCCTCCGCCTCCTGTCAGCATAAGACTTCTGCCGGCTCTGAGCTGTCCTCATCCGCTCCTGGATGACCTGGACCTTCTCTGTCGTGGCCCGGACCATCTCTGGTCCCACAAGTGCTGACTCCCTAGGGTCTGTCCAGCACAAAGGAGATCTGCAAGGTCTGCCGTACAATGCCTCGTATGGTGCCATCCCGATGGTGGAGTGGTAACTGTTGTTGCACGCAAACTCCACCAAGGGTAGGTGGTCCTCCCAGCTGTGACCAAAGTCGAGGACACATGCGCGGAGCATGTCCTCGAGAGTCTGAATGGTCCTCTCCGTCTGACCATCCTTCTGAGGGTGAAAGGCAGTGCTCGGATGTAGCTGTGTCCCGAACGCCTCCTGCAACCCCTTCCAAAGCCGGGAAGTAAAGCGAGAATCTCGATCAGAGACGATAGATGATGGAACACCGTGAAGTCGTACAATCTCCTGAACTTAGAGACTCCCCAAGCTCTCCACTGAGCCCTGCTCTCTGATGGGTAAGAAGTGAGCCGACTTGGTGATTCGGTCGACAATCACCCATATGGAGTCGTGACCTCTAGAAGTGGGTGGAAGTCCAGTCACGAAGTCCATAGATATCCCATCCCACTTCCACTCTAGGAACTCCAAAGGATGTACCAAGCCTGCTGGTACCTGATGCTCTACCTTCACCTGCTGGTAGGTAAGGCATCGTGAAATGAACTCTGCCACAACCTTCTTCATGCTTGGCCACCAGTGCTGTTTGTCTGAGATCCTGGTACATCTTCACCACTCCAGGATGTACTGCCAAAGGAGAAGTGTAAAACTCGCTCATCACCTCCTCCTGTAAAGCAACTGGTACCAAGGTACGTCCTCTGAAAAGGACGTTATGATCTTCTCCAAAGGAGAAACCATCAGGTGCCTGTCCTGAGGATATCTGTGCACGCCGTGTCTCACAGTCAGCATCCCCACGTTGTGCCTCTCTGACCCGCTGCAGTAGTGGAGGGGTGACTGTGAGAGACTGAAGGAAAGATGCTTCATCTCTTTCCACGAAGGATATCTGCAAAGTGGCTAGCTGCTCTGTCGCCTCCTCAAGTAGCTGAATGTCCGTCCTCCTACTGAGAGCATCAGCTACCATGTTCCCCTTCCCAGGAGTATAGACTATCTCAAAGTCATAGTCCTGGAGGAACTCAAGCCATCGCCGCTGTCTCAGGTTCATGTCCTTCTGAGAGAAGATGTACCTGAGACTCTGATGGTCAGAAAAGACTGTAAAGCTCTCGCCCATCAGATAGTGTCGCCATGTCTTCAGAGCGAAGACCACTGCTTCTAACTACAGGTCATGGGTAGCGTAGTTCTGCTCATGCGGCCTCAACTAACGTGATCCGTAGGCGATCATTGCCCGCTCCTGCATCAGGACACATCCGAGTCCTGTCCTCGATGCATCGCAGTAGACTACGTACCCTACTCCCTCCTCATGCAACCTCAAGATAGGGGCGCTGGTCAATCTCTGTCTCAACTCCTGAAAGATCTACTGACATCTGTCCGACCACACAAAGGGTTTCCCCTTCTTTGTAAGAGCTGAGAGTGGTGCCGCAACTCTGGAAAAGTCTGGAACAAATATCTGGTAGTATCCATCTAGTCCCAAGAAACTCTGCACCTCTGTCACGCTCCTGGGTGGCTCCCAAGCTAGCACCGCCTCGATCTTCGCAGGATCCACTGCAACTCCCGCCTCAGAGATGACGTGTCCCAAGAAGTGGACCTCACCTATCCATAACTGACACTTCGAGAGCTTTCCATAAAGCTGGTGCTCTCAGAGTGTGTCTAGTACAACACGCAAGTGTCATGCGTGCTCCTCCTCAGTCGTCGAGTATATCAAAATGTCATCGATGAAGACTACGACAAATCGATCGAGTTATGGCTGAAAGATTCTATTCATGAGGCCCATGAACACTGTTGGAGCGTTGGTTACACCTAATGGCATAACCACGAACTCATAGTGGCCATACCGACATCTGAAGGCCGTCTTCTGCACGTCCTCGTCCCGAACTCTGAGCTGATGATAGCCTGACCTGAGGTCTATCTTCGAGAACCACCGTGCTACCTTGAGCTGATCGAAGATGTAATCAATCCTTGGTAGCGGATACTTTTTCCTCATCGTCACCTGGTTCAGGCGACGATAGTCGACACAAATTCGCAAGCTCCCGTCCGCCTTCTTGGCGAAAAATATCAGGGAAGACCAGGGTGAAACACTGGGTCGGATGAATCCCTTGCCCTGAAATTCCTCCAACTGTACCCGTAGATCTCGAAGCTCAATGGGGTCCATCTGGTACGCTGGAGTTGATATCAGGGCTATCCCGGGGTACATGTCAATATAAAAGTCTACCTCTCTGCGAGGAGGTAGCCCTGGAACGTCGTCGGGAAAGACGTCCGCATACTGATCCACCACTGCAGGAAAACTAGGACTCCGCACGTCAACTTCTCCTAGGATGAGGCTATACAACTGATGAGTGATGGGCTGTCCTCTCCTATGCGGAAGTCCATCATGTTCTGCGAAGGCTCCCTTCTTGCCGGTGAAGGTGAACCTGCTCCCGTCGGTGCGTACACATCGCACCTTGCGCCTAATACAGTCAATCTGTGCATGGACTGTAGATAACCAATCCATGACCAAGATGACATCGTAAGGCCTCGGCACTGCTACAAGAAGATCCCAGCCAAAGATCTCGCCGCCTAGAGTAAGCTCACACTGCCAGCACCAGTGCGTAATCGTCGAGTCTGCTCCCGTAGGAGTCTCTAGCCGTAAGGATCGAGCCAACGGATCTGTCGGAATCTCCGAGCTTCGAACAAGGGCAGCAGATATGAAAGAGTGACTCCCTCCTGTGTCTATAAGAACTACCAAAAAGGGTGGAATAGACACAGATCGTACCTCGAATCATCTCGGGTGCGCCGTGGTCATAGGCCTCCGCTGCCTGGAGCTGTGCCTGTCTCTGCCCGCCAGCTCCCTGTGGTCGGGGTGGACCTCCTGGTGGTGGTGGTGGTAGAGCCTCAAAGCGTTGCCCACCACCTGCTGCTTGACCAGCTCCTCTGCCTCATCCGCCTCCTCCCTGCGGACCGCCATGGTCGACCCTCTTTCCCTGCCTGGGTGGCCCCTCAACCGTCTGCTACTCCTCGGCACGGTGGGTCGGGCAGTCACGAGCCATGTGGACCTGCCCTCCGCATCCGTAGCACTTCCTACCTCTCGAAAGACTGGCTCCACGCTGTGTGCCCCGCACTGCTGATCCAGTTTCATGAGGTCGTCTGCATGAGGTTCTGGTATGCCTGGACCCCTGAGTCATCCGTCGACTGCCTGCCATAGAAGACTCTGCTACGTGCCACCCCACGGTAGGTCTCGCCGCTGGAGAAGTCTCAGCAAGAAATCTCTCGATCAAAAGGGCTCTCTCCAGTACTCCTGCCTGAGTCAGAATGCTGAGGGAGATCAGCGATGCCCTGATCTCATGTCTCAATCCCTACTCAAAGGTCCGGGCCTGGAAGAATGGGTCCCGTACCATGTCTGTCGAGTAGCGCGAGAGATCGGTAAATCTCGCTGAGTACTGGGCGACCGTCAAGCTGCCCTGCCGTAGCTGAAGAAGCTCCCGGATGCGTACCGCACAGAGGGTGGCCAGGACGAACTCTGAGCAGAAGAGGCCCTCAAAGTCTGTCCAGAGAAGAGATGCCTCATTGTGCACCTGGAGCATCAAGCTCCACCATCGGCCCACTGCTGCATGCAGTAGGCTCGCTGCGAGGATCACCATGAGGTCTGCTGGTGTCCTCACTAACCGGAAAACTCGCACCACTACCTCCAGCCAGTCCTCAGATTCCTGGGGGTCCATCTCCCCGCGGAACCTGGGTGGTCGCTGGCGCTAGAAATCATGCAGTGCACTGAGGCGACGTGCATCGTCAGCGGCTGGTGCTGGAAGCATCGGTGGGTCGGCGGGTAAAGGTACCGTCGGTGCCTCAGCTATCAAAGGGCCCTGCACCGAGGCCTCGTCGCTCGGTGGGATGTCATCACACTCAACTCTCGGAACCTTAGCTGACTGCCATCGTGGGGCCATCCTGAAAAGGAAATAGATGCGCCATGGTCAGAACAGTATACCTGGTGAGCTGACACAAAGTAATCACAAAGAAAACTTGAAACACACATGCAATCAATGTTTTCGTGCATTAAGTCAGAAATCAGAAGTCAGGGTCCTGGTGTACGGATACGTCGGCCGCCGCACCACCACTGGACTCCCTAGACCGATAACCACACCCAATACACTAAACATTATTGGTTCACATAGAAAAAGATCAGAGTCTGCGGTAGAACCAAACTCCTCTAATACCAATTTGTCACGACCCGTCCTCGGGGCCCGTGCCGTGACTACCCCAAGCCCGCCTTCCATAGGCCAGGGGCTGACGACTATCACCAAGGTGTAAATCCTGGAAAAAGGGAAGGCATTTCCTTTGTAAAGTAAACAACAAACACCACAGAGCAAGAATGCAGAAGTAAACACTAAGTAGAAACTGGTACAATAGTAAGTGCGGAAAAGTAAGTGGACCAGTATACAAACCCAAACTGAAAGTAAAGTACAACTGGAAAGGGAAAACAAAAACTAAAAATTAAAGCCTTAACGTCGAGATATCCACTGGAAATCCCACCTTAAGGGTGGGTATAGATAGCCTCCACTGCTCCTCGGGTCCATCTATCCGCTCCGAGTACGTTCCACCCAGTGGTCCACCTCCAGGTACCATCCTGCTCCGCAAGCCTCAACCACGATCAGCACTGTTCGTCGTCTACAACCAACACAACGTAGTGCGGGCATAGCCCGTGTAGGGGTGAGTATAAGCTACTCAGTAGGGACCCTGAGACCCCCGAAGTTCTCCCAGAATCCACAAAGGATAAACCACAAAGGAAAGATACAATCACGAAGTAACATCCGACACGGCTTAGGTATATGCCCATACATATACCTAAGTCATCAACTCTCGTTCGGCTCCAACATCCGAACCCAAGCAAAACCCAGTCCACACAGGAAAGAAAAACGTATACCCACACAGGATAGCACAACACAATCCACAAAGGAAAGTAAAACATGATTCAGCTCACACAGGTATACTTATTCATATGATGATAAAGATGACCAGATATTTCCACTAATTCATCTAAGCTGTCAGACCTACAAATGATCGATAGGTACTAACCTCCGCAATGACCCACAAAGGATCTGACCCACACAGGATCGATATGTAACTAACCCCTGTAATGACCCACAAAGGATCTGACCCACACATGATTGATAGGTAACTAACCCCCGCAAAGACCCACACAGGATTAGACCCACACAGGATCGGTAGCACTGACCCACAAAGGATCGCTGAGTGCTGTAGTCGTCGTCGTCGAATCCACTGAGGATCTCTATACTGTCGTCGTCGTTGTAGTCGCAGCCAGCTCTAGGGTTCCCGCACACAGCAAGCTCGCTCGGGAGGGTCCGCTCCACAAGCCGAGGGCTGATACATCAACTGACACATAGTCCAGGGTTGATGTATCCAAAAGTTCTGTATCATCAACAGGAACTCAACGTCGCAGACGGCGCGTCAATCGGACGCTCGGTCTGAGAGTTATTGGCCTTTTCGTTCTAGGGGCCCGGTTGGTTTTTAAAGAAAAACCAAACCGACCGTACTCCACCTGCATACAAAACTTGGGCGGAGTAATCCAAAAGATCCATCTCACTTAGAGGAATCCATCAAAGTCGATGGTACGTCAATTGGACGTCCGAAGCTCAAGATATGAGCGTTTCCGCTTCGAGGGCCCGATTGGTTTCGTGTACGAACCAACTCGGACGAACCCAAAGTATTCTGAAACCTTGAGTGAGATATACCGAAACACCCGTCTCGATCCAAGGATCGCATCTCTGCTGACGACGCATCGTTCGGAGGCCCGTAGCTCAAGTTATGAGTAAAAGACCGAAAAAGGTCTGAAAACGGGGGGTCTGGGCCCGGACCGACCCGACCCAACTCCCTTGGGTCGGCCCGAACCGGTTCAACCCGATTCGGGTCCGGGTCCGACCCGGCCGGCGCTGGGCAGGCACCGCGTAAGGCAGTCGTGGCCCCCCCGCGCGGGGGCCGCTTTGTGACACCCAGACGCGGCTTAAGCCGCGTCCCTCCTCCGTGGTCCCGCACGGCCGCAAGACCGGCCAGCGCCGCCATGACTTCAGCCGCGACGGGTCTTTCCGGCGGCGCGCCAGGCGCAGCCGCATCCCGGCGGCCGGACGCTGCCGGCCGCCAGTATCGGGGTTCCGTGGACCACCGGACGCGCTCCGGTGGTCCGATTTGCGCGTGGTCTTCGCCGGTGTTCATCCCAGGACTCGTTCTTCACTGGAAAGCCTTCAAAATTAACTTGCGGCCCCATTTTTCGTCGCCCTCCAATCTGCGCATCAACGAAAAACTGCGGAGGGTTGTCGGGCCGTGTTTGTTTGGCCCACACCCTCCGCGTTAGGTGATAACAATTGGGAATAAAAATCAACACATGAAAAACATAACAAGGCACAATTTTAATAAATTAAAATTTAACTTTCATCCAGGCTCTTTGTTTTAGAAGAAAAAACCATGGGAATAAATATTATTCTCAAATAAAACCCCTACCTCGTAGCTGTCGTCGGACGAGAGTTCTTCACGAAATTGACCGTCGCGGAAGAAGAGGATCGTCGCGTCGCGGAAGGGCGTCGCGTCGTCGCGGAAGGGCATCGCATCGACGATCTCTGAGGGTTAAAGAAAACACAAAGATTTAATTTCACGAATTAAATCCATGTTAAAGATAAAATCCAGAAAGTAAATTTAAAAGATCTGTAATCTCCTACCTCAAGCAGTTGATGATCGGAGATTGTTGCGGGGAAGAACGTTGTAACACCCCGACCCTAGTTACCCAGAGTCAGTGCATTATTACATAACATTGGCATGATCACAAGAAAGATCAAATCTCGAAAGACCGATTAGTTTAGTAGCCTTGGAAACACTAGATACATCCATAAGTTTTACATTACATCATAAAAAAAACATCTTGTCTTCATATCCCCTCATACTATCCCTGCAGGCCATTCATAAATTACTTCTTCATAATCCTGGGAAAAATAAAACATTGAAAGGGGTGAGCTCAGATGCTCAGTAAGGATAACATTATAGCAGAAGCTTTCATAAATAAGCATAAACACTTAAGGCAATTTATAACTAAAACAAAAGCCTTTTAAACTTGAACTTCAGCATAAAATGGAAAAGGTAAAATGAAATAATTCCATTTACTTACTCACATGGATATTCTACTAGTCGAATGATCACATGCAATATCAATAACCACTTTCATAATTATGGAATGCATAATGCTAGACTATCATAACCACATAGCCAAGGCCTCGTGCCAAGACTACAAATAAGATATTGCCAAGGCCTTGTGCCAAGACAATAGTTTGTCTCATGAGACCTACCGATGCATCGAGGAGCTATAGCGGGCTCCACCCGTCACTTATTAAGTCCAATTCATTCCTCATATGAAATTTTTTAAACATAACATAAACATTTGTATTAAAAATAGCATACGAAATGTCAATACTTTTACCACAAACCATGAATGGTATAAAAACAGCACATCCACAGTCAAACATAACTCATTCGATACAATATGGAAGATTGTATTGTATCACATTAACCTCAATCAAGAATAATGATGGATGTTGACATAGATGAAAATAATCATCAAAACTATTTGAGAGAAATATCCCCCTTTTCTTGAAAACATTTAAAAGTCACACTATTTGTAAAGAAGCCATTTAAAAGTAGATTTTTGAATCAAAGTGTCCCATACCACTTTGAAACTTTTTAAAAGGAGTTTTAATTTCTAAACTTTAATGTCCATATAAATAAATCCTTAAAACCATTTTTAAAACATGGACATTAATGAGAAAGATTTAGATGAATAAGTCTTTAAAACATTTAAAAATGGTATTTTAGTTAGAGATTCTAACCAAAAGAGAGACACTTGAATAAAATAATGGAGGTAATCAAAACTTTGTAATATCATGAGAATAAAGGGAATTCATGATATACTATGTCAAATTACATTATATACACCACATAAAAGTGATTTGGTGTATATCAACAAAGAAGTCTCAATGGAATGTAAGTTGAGATGAAATCTCTCATAAAGGCCATATCCTTAGGTTAAGGATAAATCAACAACATAATTATGTGTGAAAAATATAAATACACTAAATATGATTGGATATTCAGTGTAAAACAATCAAAGGATATTCACACATATTCTTGTAAAAACAACACCAACGAATTGGATGTTTAACTCAACAATTGGTGAAAGAGTTAAAATTACTCTTATCAAATTCATATCAATGACTTGAGAATTTTCAATGGAGTGATTATGTGTATCAAAAGTATATCCACAGGAAGGGGAGTGGAAATAATGACATAATCAAATGAATAGTGATTCCACACATAATCTTGGGGTAGTATAATCAATGAAATATGCGTAAAGCCAAATGAGTGGAAATTGAACTCTCAAATTCCCTTATCGATTAGGTAACTTACGAAACAAAAACCCATGAAAGAAAGATCATACCATGATGATGTAAATACCCATAAAGTATATTACACAATGAATACAATCATGGGCAGTACACATACACCACATGCAATAATTAAGTGGTGAACAATGGAATTCTCACGAAATTAAGAGTGAGTTAAGAAACCCCTTACCACGTTAATCAACTGAGTCGTATGGACAAAAGTTAATAACCACCAAATGATTTATAGAATAACATGAATATAAATAGAATCATGATAATATATATCAAATGTCCATACACAATACACCACTTTCAATAATTTAGTGGCGAACAATGGAAATCTCACGGAATTGAAAGTGAGATAAGAAAATCCCTTACCGCGTTAATCAACTGAGTCGTATGGCCAAAAGTTAATAACCACCAAATTATTTACAGAATAACATGAATATAAAGAGAATCATGATAATATATATCAAATGGCAGTACACAATACACCACTTTCAATAATTTAGTGGCGAACAATGGAAATCTCACGGAATTGAAACTGAGATAAGAAAATCCCTTACCACGTTAATCATCTGAGTCGTATGGCCAAAAGTTAATAACCACCAAATGATTTACAGAATAACATGAATATAAAGAGAATCATGATAATATATATCAAATGGCAGTACAAAATACACCACTTTCAATAATTTAGTGGCGAACAATGGAAATCTCACGGAATTGAAAGTGATATGTGGATCACAACATGAACTCTGGAGAGACTAGGCGGGTTTGCATTTTGGTAGAATGTGTTCATGTGTCACAATGGTACCTCAGGAATTTTTCAAAATCATCTTCTTCCTTTACCCAAAAACTCCTCATCCATTTTGGATTATATCGATGGAAGCATCGATGCATCATAAAAAAATAGGTATTTCTTATATATAATTTTGAGACATCGTCTTTAACATGTTTTTTTAGAAAAATTCTCACTGATTCATCTTCAAATATTTCAAAATAAGGTTTTGGTAAATTAGTTTTCGTATATCCCAAAAGACATAAATATATAATTTGATACATATAGGCTGCTCGAAGGTCTCCCTCTTCTGCAACATCTAGAAAATCATTTAGTGCATCGTAATTTTGAGATAAAGTGAATAATTTGAAAAGACCCTGATGGTACTTCCCACGCTTAGCGTGGTAAGAAAGTTGAGAGCGCAACATTATCCCATAGTCGGTACTTGATCCTTGAAAGAATCGTGCAATGCTAGAGGTATTGGATGTCTCATAAAGTTGTTTGCATGTAACTTGGACATTTGAAAAAGTTTCAACATCGTCTGCGCATGACTTCTGGAGAATAATTGCAAGTAGTTCTTCAGGAAGAGAGAGAAGAGTTGTTCATGATCTTGCTCCCTCCATGTTTCAACTAACAAAAGAAAATACAATTAGGGTTTTTGAATACTTATCTAATAAGAATGTAAAAAAATAGATATAATAGGATAATCTTGTAATTGAACAATATATCCTAACTTGGGGTACCCTATGTTTAAATCTAGGTTATCCACTATCTATTTGCCGACATATATTCTTAGGGGAATTTTTTTTGTATTCCCTTAATAATGGTTTATACTAATCTTGTGAATTTACCAAAGCATATCCCCCGGGAGTGTCGTAACCAAGAGTGCAGTAAGGCCCGTTGTCGTGCACCAGTTCCCGTTCGAGTCTAGCTCAAAGCGGTGTTTTCGGGTTTTACCCCTAGGTACATCTGTGCCAGAGCCACCTCTACCTGCTCGTATCCAGACAGGGATGTATTGCTCGGAAAACTCACAAAATCTTCTATAATACCAAAATTCTAGGAAGTTCTTCTATAATAATCCTCAAAGTTCATCTTAGGTCTACGTGCTGTAATCAGAGTTTATCTAAATCCAGCTTCCAAGGTTTTTACTAAACTTCCTCTGATACCAACTGTAACGCCCCGACCCTAGTTACCCAGAGTCGGTGCATTATTACATAACATTGGAATGATCACAAGAAAGATCAAATCTCGAAAGACCGATTGGTTTAGTAGCCTTGGAAACACTAGATACATCCATAAGTTTTACATTACATCATAAAAAAAACATCTTTTGTTCATATCCCCTCATACTATCCCTGTAGGTCATTCATAAATTAATTCTTCATAATCCTGGGAAAAATAAAACATTGAAAGGGGTGAGCTCAGATGATCAGTAAGGATAACATTATAGCAGAAGCTTTCATAAATAAGCATAAACACTTAAGGCAATTTATAACTAAAACAAAAGCCTTTTAAACTTGAACTTCAGCATAAAATGGAAAAGGTAAAATGAAATAATGCCATTTACTTACTCACATGGATATTCTACTAGTCGAATGATCACATGCAATATCAATAACCACTTTCATAATTATGGAATTCATAATGCCAGACTATCATAACCACATAGCCAAGGCCTCGTGCCAAGACTACAAATAAGATATTGCCAAGGCCTTGTGCCAAGACACTAGTTTGTCTCATGAGACCTACCGATGCATCGAGGAGCTATAGAGGGATCCACCCGTCACTTATTAAGTCTAATGCATTCCTCATATGAACATGTTTAAACATAACATAAACATTTGTATTAAAAATAGCATACGAAATGTCAATACTTTTACCACAAACCATGAATGGTATAAAAACAGCACATCCACAGTCAAACATAACTCATTCGATACAATATGGAAGATTGTATTGTATCACATTAACCTCAATCAAGAATAATGAAGGATGTTGACATAGATGAAAATAATCATCAAAACTATTTGAGAGAAATATCCCCCTTTTCTTGAAAACATTTAAAAGTCACACTATTTGTAAAGAAGCCATTTAAAAGTAGATTTTTGAATCAAAGTGTCCCATACCAATTTGAAACTTTTTAAAAGGAGTTTTAATTTCTAAACTTTAATGTCCATATAAATAAATCCTTAAAACCATTTTTAAAACATGGACATTAATGAGAAAGATTTAGATGAATAAGTCTTTAAAACATTTAAAAATGGTATTTTAGTTAGAGATTCTAACCAAAAGAGAGACACTTGAATACAAATAATGGAGGTAATCAAAACTTTGTAATATCATGAGAATAAAGGGAATTCATGATATACTATGTCAAAGTACATTATATACACCACATAAAAGTGATTTGGTGTATATCAACAAAGAAGTCTCAATGGAATGTAAGTTGAGATGAAATCTCTCATAAAGGACATATCCTTAGGTTAAGGATAAATCAACAACATAATTATGTGTGAAAAATATAAATACACTAAATATGATTGGATATTCAGTGTAAAACAATCAAAGGATATTCACACATATTCTTGTAAAAACAACACCAACGAATTGGATGTTTAACTCAATAATTGGTGAAAGAGTTAAAATTACTCTTATCAAATTCATATCAATGACTTGAGAATTTTCAATGGAGTGATTATGTGTATCAAAAGTATATCCACAGGAAGGGGAGTGTAAATAATGACATAATCAAATGAATAGTGATTCCACACATAATCTTGGGGAAGTATAATCAATGAAATATGCATAAAGCCAAATGAGTGGAAATTGAAATCTCAAATTCTCTTATCGATTAGGTAACTTACGAAACAAAAACCCATGAAAGAAAGATCATACCATGATGATGTAAATACCCATAAAGTATATTACACAATGAATACAATCATGGGTAGTACACATACACCACATGCAATAATTAAGTGGTGAACAATGGAATTCTCACGAAATTAAGAGTGAGTTAAGAAACCCCTTACTACGTTAATCAACTGAGTCGTATGGCCAAAAGTTAATAACCACCAAATGATTTATAGAATAACATGAATATAAAGAGAATCATGATAATATATATCAAATGTCCGTACACAATACACCACTTTCAATAATTTAGTGGCGAACAATGGAAATCTCACGGAATTGAAAGTGAGATAAGAAAATCCCTTACCGCGTTAATCAACTGAGTCGTATGGCCAAAAGTTAATAACCACCAAATTATTTACAGAATAACATGAATATAAAGATAATCATGATAATATATATCAAATGGCAGTACACAATACACCACTTTCAATAATTTAGTGGCGAACAATGGAAATCTCACGGAATTGAAACTGAGATAAGAAAATCCCTTACCACGTTAATCAACTGAGTCGTATGGCCAAAAGTTAATAACCACCAAATTATTTACATAATAACATGAATATAAAGAGAATCATGATAATATATATCAAATGGCAGTACAAAATACACCACTTTCAATAATTTAGTGGCGAACAATGGAAATCTCACGGAATTGAAAGTGAGATAAGAAAATCCCTTACTTGTACTTTTTCCTTGGTCGATGGTAGGTTTACCTCCTGTATAATGGTGAAATAATTGTTATTGAATAATAAAAGAATCATTTACTTTAATATGATATCATATATGATCTTTTAACATTGATTTGTTAATAATATCTTAGAATTATCGTTATTTCGGGTGTTAACGGGTTCATTTTACTTTATATTCTTTGTTATGTGAGCCATATTCGTTATTAATGGGATGTATATTATTCATATCCAGAATGATATCAAGTCCTTAGATACTATTTTTAAATCATCAAATGATAATTATACTTGAATGGATACGATGGAGAATGAATCTTATCGCGTTTGTGGAGACGGTAGTCCGTACGTACGCACGAGCGACAATATCATTCTTTTGATATTAAAATAATATATAAATGGATGTTATATCATATATACAGAATAATTAACATGTTATATTTATTATTTACATGAGTTTCACATCATTATTATACCCATCCAAATAATAATATATTGAATAACAATTACACCACGACGTGGAGACGGTAAGCCGTACGTACGCACGTATGATGACATGTTATTCAAAGGGTGGATAGAATACTGAATATGGTTGTACCATATTTATAATAACATCACAGTATATGTGATATACTGGAGTTATTATTTTAGAATGGTAAGAACAAAGAAAGAAGAAGTGGAAGAAGAAAGGAACTTGAAAAGGGGTGGTGAAAACATTACCTCTTCTTCGGGTTCTTCCTTTTGATTTGATCAAAAGAGCTCCTTAGGTTGGCTTTATGATCAAACTAAGGCCTCTAGGTTGTAGTGAGGGAAGTTGGGAGAGTATTTGGGCAGGGTTTGGACGAGCCAAGTGGCTTGAGAGTTGTGAGGAATGAGTAGAAGTGGTCTCCTTTTATAAGGGAGAGGAGGGGCTCTTTAGGAAAGAGTGAAAGTATTACTTTATAATATAATTATATTCGGTTTATAATGGACCAAAAATCATTGAGGTCGAAGATAAGATGACTCAGTTTCTAAATAACATCAAACAATAATAATTGGATAGCTTTTAGATAATATTTTAATCATTATAATCTTATTTATTTAAATGATTTATTAATGAGGTAAACATTTCATCATTATTGTGTCATTAATAATTTAAATTATTTGATGTCTAAAAATTATAAATAAAATATAATTATGTAGGAAATCGTTTTATCTTTCTAATGAATATTTATAATCGAAAATACAACATGTATAACCATATGTAAAAATTGTTCTTCTAAAAGTTGTAAGCTTATGCCATTTTTATTTTTATTTTAACTTTATTAATATAATGTGTCCCTACCACATACAAGTGGCTCCAAGGGGTCCCCAAATCGACCCAAGGATGCCCATGGTCGGGTATGTGTCCACCAATAAGGTTAGGACACGTTTTAGGGTAATTTTGTATTATTATAATATTATTTTTTTAACCCTTATTTACCGGATTTACCCTTAACCATGGTAAATAAAATATTTACCACAGTAATTATTCAAAATGTCTAAAAATAAAAGTTACCTATTTACACAATTTGGACATCCTGATTCCAAATATGGAATCCATTTTTCTAAATTCAAAACACAGAAGTGGCAGAAATTAATTTAAAATTAATTCCCGCTGTCAAAACAAAAAGCGTGTTTTTAAGAGGTAATAACTATCAAAATATTGACACTTGTTTATGTTCGGTTTAATTGTAAAATTATGTCCAATGACCAACATTATATTAAATGGTAAAAATATATTCTAAATATACTTTAAAACCACTCAAATTCACAATTTATCACTATTAATTATTTTGATTAAAAAAGTTGTTTTTAATTAAAATTTAGTAATTTTCACTATTCATCAAAATATGAAAGTTATCCGAAAAGTACCAAAATTTCACCTTAGGCTAAATTCGATATTCCGAATCCAAAAATGAAGTCCATTTTAAAATATAAAATATATATAATTTCAAAATTTAGGTATTACTATTCATAACGGCTAGTTTGATTGGTTGTGGCGTGTGTTAAAACTCAAGGTTGCGTACAACACACGCTACTATTTTATTCAAAGGAAAGCGTACCGTGGAAGCTTGGGATGTTTCATTTTAAATTTTTTTTGATGTCCCAATTTATTCAGATAGTTTAAAATATTTTATTTAAAAAGGTTTCACTATTAAAAGTTGATAAAAGTGCAATACTGAAAATGAATCTGTTCTTGCATTATGACTAAGAAACTCATAATAGGGATTCTAAAATTATAAGGATTATATAAATTTCAAAATGTAGTTAATACTATTCATGAACTCTTTTAATGGCTTTTTTTGTACGTCATGGTGTGATTGAACTCGGTGTTGCGTGTAGTGCAAGTTATTAAATTATTTTTAAGAAATAACACACTATGAAATCATGGGGTGTTACATTCTCCCCTCCTTCAATAAATTGCGTCCTCACAATTTGAAATTGTTCTTCGAAAATAAAAGGTTGAAAGTAGAAAATATATTTGTGGGAAAACCCACATCGGAAATTGGGTTACTAAAATTTAGTCTTAATATAAAGAAAAGAGAAATGAAAGGGTCACCACCAAATTATGATCTCGATTAGGAGAACATTGGTGGCAATTAGAGACATATAATTGGAGGAAAAACGTAAATATTTATAGGTAGTGATTGAGGTCATCAATCACAAACAAGTATAAAATTGAGGTCCTTAAACTCATCAATCTATGATGATTTGAAATACCATCGGTCCAAGAAAACATAGGGTATTGGGATAACACATTTTTGACGTTTCAAAATATCTTAGTTGAAATCCCACATCGAAAAATGAATTAATGAGGCCTCTATTTAAAATAAAGAGTGGAAAGTATTAAGATTACCGAAAATAACACATACTAGGGTTCCATGTAGGAAAATATGGATATGGAAGAGAAATCTAACCATCAATTATCTGATGGAGAGTGGTAGAGAACATGGCTATGAAAAGGCCAACAATCCCAAAGCCATAAATTAGTGATGATTTAATGTACCATCTAGGACAACATTTTTTTTAAAGTTACATTACATAAGGAAGAGGAATTCATTTATGATATTTACTAAGAACATTATGAGATATACTTAAATTTTAAGTAGATTTTCATTCTTTAATAAATTTCCACCACTAACTCAATTTTTTTTAAACGATGAGTATTCAAGAAGACTTGGTCACACTGGAAGAACTAGAATAAACTTCTATAGAATCACATGATCCATGTAGGATAAACCATATATTTACATTGTCTTTGAAGATTAATCAAAACCAAAATGGTTAGTGAATGATCTAATGATCCCCCAAAAGGATATTCATTGAGATAAATATGCACTAATCTTAATTTCTAAAATTAAACCAACAATACCCCAAAGTTAAATAGATACCATTCAATAACGAATTGTCCTTACAATCCTTTAATATAATCCAAACTAATATTGAAACCCAAAACATAGAAGAATTTGATTATGTAGTCTCCCATGATACATTGTATCTCCAAATGACATCAAATACTCTTAAAGTCACATACTTAAAAGTGATTAACATCATCACATATTCTCTGTTATAGGTTAATCATTTTTCATAAATAACCCAAATCACTATAAATCAACAATAAAAACATAGATAAAAATCCACCATTACTCTACAAATGAAACCTCATTGTATTCTATTTTCCTTGGGCATATAGTGTTCCTAACAAAACGAACATCTTCCAAAATAACATTTATCACTTAATCACCAAATCATTTTCCTATACCAAGGGTATTCATTTGATAATACATAAGAACCCAAATCAACTTATTATTGATCAATAAAATCATTTAACTAAAAAAAAAGTCACACTAACCAGGGACTTCACGTAGTCCAGTGGTAGGCGATAAATCCCAATCGCACTTTGGTTGTGGGTTCGATTCCCACAGCTTTGTCCGACGCGACGGGTTGTCACACGGTCTACGTGTTGTCCTTTTTCAAAAACTATATTTTATAATATTACCAAAATGAGATAAATTCCTCAAAATACCATAACATAATTTAACCACAAATCTTATCTCATACCTTGCATTTTCATCCCAAATTATAATAACTTATAATTTCCTCAAACCCAATGATAATGTAAGACCAAATGGTTATTTATAACTATATCTGCAACAGAAAAGATAATTCTTCCTCAAATATCATTTTCACATGATAAATTGTAGGTTTACACATACAAGAGAAAATTATTCCAAAGTAATCCCATCAATAAAGAGCACTAACACTTTTAAACATTTCACCATACATTTATTTCCACATAGGTTCTTCATCATATGTTCCTCGGGTTCCCACATTGCCTCTTCCATCTTATGATTTCTCCATAGATCTTTTACCAGACGAGTCATCCGGTTTCACAACACTTGATCTTTGGTATGAAGAATTCTGATAGGCTCTCCACAATAAGATAGATCGGGTTCCAGTTATAATTCTTCATAGGTGATTACATGCGTTGGGTCAGGCATGTATTTTGTCACTAGAGATATGTGGATCACAACATGAACTCTGGAGAGACTAGGCGGGTTTGCATTTTGGTAGAATGTGTTCATGTGTCACAATGGTACCTCAGAAATTTTTCAAAATCATCTACTTCCTTTACCCAAAAACTCCTCATCCATTTTGGATTATATCGATGGAAGCATCGATGCATCATAAAAAAATAGGTATTTCTTATATATAATTTTGAGACATCGTCTTTAACATGTTTTTTTTGAAAAATTCTCACTGATTCATCTTCAAATATTTCAAAATAAGGTTTTGGTAAATCAGTTTTCGTATATCCCAAAAGACATAAATATATAATTTGATACATATAGGCTGCTCGAATGTCTCCCTCTTCTGCAGCATCTAGAAAATCATTTAGTGCATCGTAATTTTGAGATAAAGTGAATAATTTGAAAAGACCCTGATGGTACTTCCCACGCTTAGCGTGGTAAGAAAGTTGAGAGCGCAACATTATCCCATAGTCGGTACTTGATCCTTGAAATAATCGTGCAATGCTAGAGGTATTGGATGTCTCATAAAGTTGTTTGCATGTAACTTGGACATTTGAAAAAATTTCAACATCGTCTGCGCATGACTTCTGGAGAATAATTGCAAGTAGTTCTTCAGGAATAGAGAGAAGAGTTGTTCATGATCTTGCTCCCTCCATGTTTCAACTAACAAAAGAAAATACAATTAGGGTTTTTGAATACTTATCTAATAATAATGTAAAAAAAATAGATATAATAGGATAATCTTGTAATTGAACAATATATCCTAACTTGGGGTACCCTATGTTTAAATCTAGGTTATCCAATATCTATTTGCCGACATATATTCTTAGGGGAATTTTTTTTTATTCCCTTAATAATGGTTTATACTAATCTTGTGAATTTACCAAAGCATATCCCCCGGGAGTGTCGTACCCAAGAGTGCAGCAAGGCCCGTTGTCGTGCACCAGTTCCCGTTCGAGTCTAGCTCAAAGCGGTGTTTTCGGGTTTTACCCCTAGGTACATCTGTGCCAGAGCCACCTCTACCTGCTCGTATCCAGACAGGGATGTATTGCTTGGAAAACTCACAAAATCTTCTATAATACCAAAATTCTAGGAAGTTCTTCTATAATAATCCTCAAAGTTCATCTTAGGTCTACGTGCTGTAATCAGAGTTTATCTAAATCTAGCTTCCAAGGTTTTTACTAAACTTCCTCTGATACCAACTGTAACGCCCCAACCCTAGTTACCCAGAGTCGGTGCATTATTACATAACATTGGCATGATCACAAGAAATATCAAATCTCGAAAGACCGATTGGTTTAGTAGCCTTGGAAACACTAGATACATCCATAAGTTTTACATTACATCATAAAAAAAACATCTTGTCTTCATATCCCCTCATACTATCCCTGTAGGTCATTCATAAATTAATTCTTCATAATCCTGGGAAAAATAAAACATTGAAAGGGGTGAGCTCAGATGATCAGTAAGGATAACATTATAGCAGAAGCTTTCATAAATAAGCATAAACACTTAAGGCAATTTATAACTAAAACAAAAGCCTTTTAAACTTGAACTTCAGCATAAAATGGAAAAGGTAAAATGAAATAATGCCATTTACTTACTCACATGGATATTCTACTAGTCGAATGATCACATGCAATATCAATAACCACTTTCATAATTATGGAATGCATAATGCCAGACTATCATAACCACATAGCCAAGGCCTCGTGCCAAGACTACAAATAAGATATTGCCAAGGCCTTGTGCCAAGACACTAGTTTGTCTCATGAGACCTACCGATGCATCGAGGAGCTATAGAGGGCTCCACCCATCACTTATTAAGTCTAATGCATTCCTCATATGAACATGTTTAAACATAACATAAACATTTGTATTAAAAATAGCATACGAAATGTCAATACTTTTACCACAAACCATGAATGGTATAAAAACAGCACATCCACAGTCAAACATAACTCATTCGATACAATATGGAAGATTGTATTGTATCACATTAACCTCAATCAAGAATAATGAAGGATATTGACATAGATGAAAATAATCATCAAAACTATTTGAGAGAAATATCCCCCTTTTCTTGAAAACATTTAAAAGTCACACTATTTGTAAAGAAGCCATTTAAAAGTAGATTTTTGAATCAAAGTGTCCCATACCACTTTGAAACTTTTTAAAAGGAGTTTTAATTTCTAAACTTTAATTTCCATATAAATAAATCCTTAAAACCATTTTTAAAACATGGACATTAATGAGAAAGATTTAGATGAATAAGTCTTTAAAACATTTAAAAATGGTATTTTAGTTAGAGATTCTAACCAAAAGAGAGACACTTGAATACAAATAATGGAGGTAATCAAAACTTTGTAATATCATGAGAATAAAGGGAATTTATGATATACTATGTCAAAGTACATTATATACACCACATAAAAGTGATTTGGTGTATATCAACAAAGAAGTCTCAATGGAATGTAAGTTGAGATGAAATCTCTCATAAAGGCCATATCCTCAGGTTAAGGATAAATCAACAACATAATTATGTGTGAAAAATATAAATACACTAAATATGATTGGATATTCAGTGTAAAACAATCAAAGGATATTCACACATATTCTTGTAAAAACAACACCAACGAATTGGATGTTTAACTCAACAATTGGTGAAAGAGTTAAAATTACTCTTATCAAATTCATATCAATGACTTGAGAATTTTCAATGGAGTGATTATGTGTATCAAAAGTATATCCACAGGAAGGGGAGTGTAAATAATGACATAATCAAATGAATAGTGATTCCACACATAATCTTGGGGAAGTATAATCAATGAAATATGCATAAATCCAAATGAGTGGAAATTGAAATCTCAAATTCCCTTATCGATTAGGTAACTTACGAAACAAAAACCCATGAAAGAAAGATCATACCATGATGATGTAAATACCCATAAAGTATATTACACAATGAATACAATCATGGGCAGTACACATACACCACATGCAATAATTAAGTGGTGAACAATGGAATTCTCACGAAATTAAGAGTGAGTTAAGAAACCCCTTACTACGTTAATCAACTGAGTCGTATGGCCAAAAGTTAATAACCACCAAATAATTTATAGAATAACATGAATATAAAGAGAATCATGATAATATATATCAAATGTCCGTACACAATACACCACTTTCAATAATTTAGTGGCGAACAATGGAAATCTCACGGAATTGAAAGTGAGATAAGAAAATCCCTTACCGCGTTAATCAACTGAGTCGTATGGCCAAAAGTTAATAACCACCAAATTATTTACAGAATAACATGAATATAAAGATAATCATGATAATATATATCAAATGGCAGTACACAATACACCACTTTCAATAATTTAGCGGCGAACAATGGAAATCTCACGGAATTGAAACTGAGATAAGAAAATCCCTTACCACGTTAATCAACTGAGTCGTATGGCCAAAAGTTAATAACCACCAAATTATTTACATAATAACATGAATATAAAGAGAATCATGATAATATATATCAAATGGCAGTACAAAATACACCACTTTCAATAATTTAGTGGCGAACAATGGAAATCTCACGGAATTGAAAGTGAGATAAGAAAATCCCTTACTTGTACTTTTTCCTTGGTCGATGGTAGGTTTACCTCCTGTATAATGGTGAAATAATTGTTATTGAATAATACAAGAATCATTTACTTTAATATGATATCATATATGATCTTTTAACATTGATTTGTTAATAATATCTTAGAATTATCGTTATTTCGGGTGTTAACGGGTTCATTTTACTTTATATTCTTTGTTATGTGAGCCATATTCGTTATTAATGGGATGTATATTATTCATATCCAGAATGATATCAAGTCCTTAGATACTATTTTTAAATCATCAAATGATAATTATACTTGAATGGATACGATGGAGAATGAATCTTATCGCGTTTGTGGAGACGGTAGTCCGTACGTACGCACGAGCGACAATATCATTCTTTTGATATTAAAATAATATATAAATGGATGTTATATCATATATACAGAATAATTAACATGTTATATTTATTATTTACATGAGTTTCACATCATTATTATACCCATCCAAATAATAATATATTGAATAACAATTACACCACGACGTGGAGACGGTAAGCCGTACGTACGCACGTATGGTGACATGTTATTCAAAGGGTGGATAGAATACTGAATATGGTTGTACCATATTTATAATAAAATCACAGTATATGTGAGATACTGGAGTTATTATTTTAGAATGGTAAGAACAAAGAAAGAAGAAGTGGAAGAAGAAAGGAACTTGAAAAGGGGTGGTGAAAACATTACCTCTTCTTCGGGTTCTTCCTTTTGATTTGATCAAAAGGGATCCTTAGGTTAGCTTTATTATCAAACTAAGGCCTCTAGGTTGTATTGAGGGAAGTTGGGAGAGTATTTGGGCAGGGTTTGGTCGAGCTAAGTGGCTTTAGAGGTGTGAGGAATGAGTAGAAGTGGTCTCCTTTTATAAGGGAGAGGAGGGGCTCTTTTGGAAAGAGTGAAAGTATTACTTTATAATATAATTATATTCGGTTTATAATGGTCCAAAAATCATTGAGGTCGAATATAAGATGACTCATTTTCTAAATAACATCAAACAATAATAATTGGATAGGTTTTAGATAATATTTTAATCATTATAATCTTATTTATTTAAATGATTTATTAATGAGGTAAACATTGCATCATTATTGTGTCATTAATAATTTAAATTATTTGATGTCTAAAAATTATAAATAAAATATCATTATGTAGGAAATATTTTTATCTTTCTAATTAATATTTATAATCGAAAATCCAACATGTATAACCCTATGTAAAAATTGTTCTTCTAAAAGTTGTAAGCTTATTCCATTTTTATTTTTATTTTAACTTTATTAATATAATGTGTCCCTACCACATACAAGTGGCTCCAAGGGGTCCCCAAATCGACCCAAGGATGCCCATGGTCGGGTATGTGTCCACCAATAAGGTTAGGACACGTTTTAGGGTAATTTTGTATTATTATAATATTATTTTTTTAACCCTTATTTACCGGATTTACCCTTAACCATGGTAAATAAAATATTTACCACAGTAATTATTCAAAATGTCTAAAAATAAAAGTTACCTATTTACACAATTTGGACATCCTGATTCCAAATATGGAATCCATTTTTCTAAATTCAAAACACAGAAGTGGCAGAAATTAATTTAAAATTAATTCCCACTGTCAAAACAAAAAGCGTGTTTTTAAGAGGTAATAACTATCAAAAGATTGACACTTGTTTATGTTCGGTTTAATTGTAAAATTATGTCCAATGACCAACATTATATTAAATGGTAAAAATATATTCTAAATATACTTTAAAACCACTCAAATTCACAATTTATCACTATTAATTATTTTGATTAAAAAAGTTGTTTTTAATTAAAATTTAGTAATTTTCACTATTCATCAAAATATGAAAGTTATCCGAAAAGTACCAAAATTTCACCTTAGGCTAAATTCGATATTATGAATCCAAAAATGAAGTCCATTTTAAAATATAATATATATATAATTTCAAAATTTAGGTATTACTATTCATAACGGCTAGTTTGATTGGTTGTGGCGTGTGTTAAAACTCAAGGTTGCGTACAACACACGCTACTATTTTATTCAAAGGAAAGCGTACCGTGGAAGCTTGGGATGTTTCATTTTAATTTTTTTTTGATGTCCCAATTTATTCAGATAGTTTAAAATATTTTATTTAAAAAGGTTTCACTATTAAAAGTTGATAAAAGTGCAATACTGAAAATGAATCTGTTCTTGCATTATGACTAAGAAACTCATAATAGGGATTCTAAAATTATAAGGATTATATAAAGTTCAAAATGTAATTAATACTATTCATGACATCTTTTAATGGCTTTTTTTTGTACGTCATGGTGTGATTGAACTCGGTGTTGCGTGTAGTGCAAGTTATTAAATTATTTTTAAGAAATAACACACTATGAAATCATGGGGTGTTACAAACGTTGCGTAAGAAGCGTCATGGAAGGAGAATCGTCAGCGTCGCGGAACACGGCGTCGCGTCGTCGATCTCCGAGGGTTCGGCGTTTTTCGCATTCTTCGCGTTCTTCGTGTTCTTCGCGAAGGAGGATGAAGGTACAGTTTCTCCAAATCCTCTCAACAATCAACCCGTCAACAAAAAGAAAAGGTGTTGGTCTTATTTTATTATTATGCCAACAGTTTGAAAAACAGGTTAAGAAACGAACCATTAATTCGATGAATTAATGGTAACGTCTTAAGAGTCCAATTAATAGGAGCGTTAAGAGTTTTAGAAAGCGCCCCAGTTGACTTTCATTAATGAGGAGTTTTCGCGGGTGCGTTACTTAGAGGAAAAGAAACGGTGGGGCTCGTGCGGGCCCCACCTCACAAATATCCTACCAAGAGGGTAGGATATTTTGGATTTCACCCTATCCGCTTCAACTTAGCTCAAGTGGCTTGAAGTGGCTTTTAAGTGGATTTAAGTGAAATAAAAATAAAGTTGTCGCACCACTTTATTTTATTTCTTAACTTAACCCAAAAAAATTAAAAACCACACCCGAGAAAACGCAACTCCGGAAGAGGCGTTTCTAATCAAATACCGGTGCTGCGATTCCATCGGTGCCCTTGAAATTTGATTCTGAGCACTGGTTCAAAAGTTAGAAAAACCCTCTCGTTCGTTCACTGAACGTACCCGAGCCAAACTTCAGAAAATGATTCCGGGCACACCGGGCCTTGGAATCAGGTTCCGTCAGAAACTGCGTTCTTGTAAAATTCCAAAGAAAATTAAGAAAAAAATTTCCTTGAATTTTTATGGGTCTTTATAGGTTCCCCTGACCGTGATGGATTTTTCCCCATGTAGGTAGAACTAATTCAAATCAAGGATTTTAAGGCCCGATCTATGATTGAATTCCTAAACTCCCACATCATTCATTTATTTGGAGTCTCTTGCACTATTATTATTGACAACAACACCAAATTATAGGATACCAATATGAAAAGGTTATACACAAATTACAACATCTGATCAAAATGAACTTCCCGCTACCATACAAAGGCTAATGGAAAGATTGAGGCATTCAATAAGACCCTATCTAACACTCTAAGGAATATAGTGAGAGAAAAAAAAATATTTATCTAGAAATGCTCCCCATATCCCTATGGGAATATTGAACAATGACCTTCTACCCAACTGTTTCCATACTCTCTGTTGTATATGATAGATGCATACTTTCCCATACAGGTTCAGTTATCAATGCCATGAACATCAATCTATGACCAACATCTTCCTGAAAGAATGGAACAATTGTTTCCCGATGAGTCAGAATCCATCAAAGTGAAAAATCTCTAGGTTTTGTATTATCAAGAAAGGTAGTAAAATAGGATAAAGATAGAATTAAATATTTTTTCCCTCCACTCCTTACTCTACGTTGACCCGAAATTGGATCTCGGGATAAAAATAATTCCTCGAATGAATCCAACAAAGTCAGAGGCCAAGTGGTAAGGAATTTATTACATTCATAAGGACTAATCCAATGTTATATACTCTTTTATCACCATGTATGGAGAGTGCATCACAACACCCACCAATGCTACGTCCCTCAAGTAGTAATTCGTGTGACATCCCATATTCCTTGAAGCATGAAGTTAAACAACAAAGCATTCAGGTCCGAACTCTATGATATTAAATAAGGAGACCAAGTCCATGAATCATATCTTTAAACTATGTGTGAGTCTTCTTAATATATTTCATGACTCTAAGACTTCTTGTACCTCATTCACATCGGGTTTGTCACTATATCGCGCTATATATATATATCTATTCGTGAATCCACTTTATTAGGTCTAAATACTATGACTTTATGTTAAGATCCCTTGGTCTGAGATTTAAGACCATTAAATGATATACACCTTATATTCCATGAAACAAAATATTAAACTATTTTCAACAGGTCCAATAATTATGAACCTAAACTCTTTGAAGGAGAATATATATTCTGAGTTATATGTATTTATACTACAAATCCTAATATCCTTGACCAATGATATTAAACTATAGCCTTACCTTGTCTGGATCTTGGATGCCTCTTAATAATATATTACCATACCTATCAGAAACTAGGGTGCCTCTTAAGTCTTAAATAATATATGATGTTTACCACATCCTAAAATAGGATGCCTCATTTGATAAGTATGGTATGGTAATTAAATCTTACCCCATGTCCCAAACATGGGATGACCCACAACAAATGTGGGATGTCTCAATTACCTCGCTTGATTGGATTCCCCCACTAGTGTTGGTTTTATAACATATAGTGTTATAGAAATGCCTTTGGATTGATCCCCATCCTCATGGGGTATGTAGTAATCCTTGGAAATTTTATTTTTATGCCCATTCATAAGTTTAACAACCCTTCAGCCCCTTGCCCTCAGTCTTGGTCCCACCAACATAGCCTATAAGTCGTGTGCCATTTTTTTCAAGGTATTTGTGTTTTATATGATCCTCCTTGGCTCCATTCATGATATTTTTTTACTCTTTAGTTCCACACATATACACTTGATACAATAACCTCTTCCATGGTATAATCATTATTTCATTAAACTGATCAACCAACTCAAGAATCATGACATTAAACTATTTTTACCCTTTCCCTCTGATCCATGTATTAAGACCAAAAAATATGTTCTATTTTACTCCTCGAACATTCATGGTACATCATACTCCTTGTAAATCATTCAAATTAGATTTTACCTCCTCTGTTCCATGTAAATTTCCCCAAAGAAAACATTTCCCTTGTCCGAGAAACAAGAATCTAAACTATTTTCCATGGTCTAAACACTATTATGTTATAATACATCCCCTAGTCCAAGAACTATGAACCTAAATTGCATAAATTTTCCCCTTTTTTCATGGTTTAATTAGTCCTCAATATTCCATAAAACCCATGAATCAACAAATTTCTTGAAATATGTGAGGATTTATTCTATTCCCTATAGGATATGTAGTGATTCTTGGACCTTCTGTCTTCACTACCAACCACAAATTCAAAAAATCCTTTTGTTACCTATGATTATATCACTCCAAAATTACCTATGGCCTCTAATTAGGTATAAACCCCATTCCTTTACCTTGAACCATAAGTGGTATAAGATTCCCTTATAGTCCGATATGAGGAATAGAGGTATTGGTAGCCCAATGGGTGATCCCTTCAATGCCCTCATTACTTAGAGAAGTTTGGGATGCCTCATACCCATGTATGAGAATATTCAATACCCTCATTAGAGTAGGTATCCTATAACAGATTTAGTATTCTACTATGTTATGTTATAGAACTATGTATGGCTTTATTCCTATCCTTATGGGATACATTGTGATGCCCAAATATTCTATCATGGGTTCATACCCTTTTTTCATCTTGTTATAGGATCCTTTATTCACCAATGGTATGATATTTTCTTGGGGTATGTTTTGTCAAGTATTGTGTAGTATAAGGAAATTTAATCCATCCATTCACATCGGGTTGTCATTATTATTTTCCACACAATCCTAATGGTACTCGCTTCCCCCCACCCCACCCCCATAACCCGATTTGTCTGAAAATTTACTAATAACAGCTCTAGTCTGAGTTGTATGGAATTAAAATTACAAGAATAACATTCTTAGCGCATGAGGTTAAATTGTGATCCTTCCCCATAAAAGTTTTTGATGCCTCTTAATGAGAGATGGCTTTACCCTGTATCAAATTAGGATGCTTTATATGAAAATTTTGGTGGGAATCACACCTTACCCTATGAAAAAAACTGGGAATCCTCTTAATGCGAGAAGATCTGATACCCCCATCAGAGAGGGTCACTGAATCAATTCTTGACGCACCTCAGGATCCCCAACAATGAGAATGGTTTCAAACTATGCCTCATATTTTTTAACATGGTAATTTTTTAATGTTTTTTGGCATGGAATCCAGATTGGTGAATCCCAAATGGGAATTCCCTCTATCTCTAAAATTCAAGTCTTTCTTGGTTTTGATTTGCACCATCCTCCAAATCAAGACATCCCCCCTAATAGTGTTTTTTTTCCAAAATGGCTCACATCCAATCTTGGGAAAATTCCTTTATGGATATCTTGAAATAATTTGCAGATCCTATGTTTAAAAATTCATTAATAGGCAATCTTTCATTTGTTTCCCCATTCTTGATTGGTGTAGTTGTGGACCATGTGTTAGGAACATGTTCAATAGTAGATATATTCCAATTAGTCATACCCCTTTTCTAGGTCTCAAAATTCATTGTTTACCTCCTTTCCACCTCCTCAAATCTTGGTGAAACTCTAACACCACTATTTTCACCCATCTATACATCCAAACATGTCAAGAAAGCAAGTCATTATTATTGGGATATTAATGACCTTACATCTCCAATCCCCTATCAGGTGCTCCAATGTATTAGGGAAATTCCTTCATAACTCTTTTTTTCTAACATTTTGTATGACTCACGTTGCCTTATATGTATTGGTATAAATTTTAACAATTTGGTTGAGCAGTATAACACACCAAGTCAATGAATCATGACATTAAACTATATGTGGGTTCCCTCTTGGAATGCATTGTGTAGTGTTAGGACTCCATTTCCTTTATTCACATTCTATTTTTCATTCTACTAAAATACTAATATCCATTTGGGATAACACCCCTTGGTCTAAAAAACAACACCTTAAACTGAGACCCCAAGTCCAAGCATCGTGACATTGAACTATATGCATATCCCCTCTCGGAATTTACTATGCAACATTGGGACTTTTCATCCATCATTCATGTCAGGTTGACATTTTTCTTCATTTCACATACCCCTTTTTGGAACACTAAACCCTAGGTCCAAACATTGTGACCATAAACTAAGATCATAATCCTAGCCTAGGTCCCAAGACCCTAAACTATGTGTAGCATGTCACTTATGTTTTACATTCCCCCCAACTCAATCCATGTTGGTTTTCCATCCTTCATATGGAATTAAAGACCCTGGGGTCCCTCGGGTCCAAACTCTATGACCATAAACAAGGGGAATCTCCCAATTCCAAGAACCATGACTCTAAACTATGTAAAAACCTCCTTGAGAATGTGTTTTATGGTGTTTCTCTTCCTTGGCCCTCATTCACATCGGTTTTTTCAACTCACTACATTGCGCATGTATGATCAAAGTATCTCATGGTCCATGTTTTATGACCTTAAAAAGAAACCCATGGTCTATGAAGCAGGACCTTAAATAATGAACATATATATCCTAATAAAATAACGATAAACTATGAAACACATCATCCTCACCATACAACTTTAAACTGCATGTACAATGTTATCTTTATACGACGTTAAACTACATGTATACCATCAGTTGCATGTTGTAAAACTCTGTGAATTCAGATTCCATTAACTAGGAATCCCTTTTCTCCAATTATGATCATCTAAAATGTCATTCATGTTCTTCGACCAGCACCAAATATCAAATATGAAACTCCCCATAGAAAATAGGTTTGTCCTTTTCTCAGAACAATACGCCCATACAAATGTTCTCTATGCCACAGTGGCATAATTATGGGAGTGATGGAATACATTCAAACCTTCCATCAAATCATCTACATAATTTTTTTGACCCTTATTTAAATCATCATCTTCTTCCATATCTTAAGGGACCCCCTAATGGCATGGTGCCAGACTAAACTATCCCCCCAACCATCCTAGGCCAATTCCCTATAGGACATTGGATGACATTCTAAGACATGTCCAATTTTTCAAACTGGTCAGTAGTAAAACCTTAATTTTATATCACCATTCTTGACTAAGTGATATGGATGTTATGTTTCAAACATGGTCATCAATTATCTTTTATCATGATTCCACTCCTTTTTTGATCTGAATTTCATCCATCGTGAATCACACTCTTCAGATTCCTTTGTTCGGGTAGAACTCAATGCCCCTAGTGTTACTAAATTTGTTCACTAAAACATGTTGTAAAAGTAATTTTATTGTTTAGAGATCACCATCATCCATACATATCCTCTTTAAACCTGAAAATTATCAGTGGTTGTCATCAATAGCATAGCCTGAGTGTTCAATGATTATCCGACACTCTCATAAAATGAGAAATCATATGGTCTTCCATTGTTTCTCACACCATACATGAATCCCATTATCTTAGGGATTTTTTGTTGGTTGTTTCGAAAATATTATTAAAGTAAAATAATTTAGATCAATATAAGAAATGTGTCCATGCATGAAAAAGATTTAAAACAAGTGATCTTCAATGATTGGTGAGGGTCATACGCATATTAGAGACTCTCTCAAATCCTGGAAGAATTGCCTCTATGAATCCACCCTTGAAATTAAGCACACGAGCTCATATATCTCTTACTAAATCGACTATAGGACCAAATTACACTCTTCCAAGTCTTCTTTCTTCTCTTTGTCCTAGGACAAGACCTATCTAGATCATATTTGATGCTAGTTCTTCTTAGAATGACATTGACCCACCAGGGATATCACCTCTACTATCATGAACTCAGCTGCTTCCAAATAATCCTTCAGAATTTTGTTGATTACAATCTTGGTAATAGAGACTACCACATGCTCCTGCTCTATCCCCACTAGGTGGGAATTATCTACTTCACCCCTCAAGAACCTTGGTTCCATCAGCCTTGTTTTTCCTCAAGGAAATTACAAGATATTTGTATTTTGGATACACTCTCTCAAAAAGGAAATCTCATTATAGTGCATAGAGGATGCTGAAGTCAAACCCACTAGTTTCTAAGAATACTATCTAGTTGTGAAGATATCACGCCTTTCTTGGAAGTTCACCTGTCTGGGTGCGAGTGATGAAGTTATTCACGCACCTCCATTCCTTGTGGAAGACAATCCTATTATCCTTAATGACTTCCGAGAAAGAATCCTCAAAATATTCTTATGGAGAGGGAACATAAGGATGGGAGATAAAAAATAAATCATCGGATGGATCATAATGATGGAGGTGTTTAGGAATGATTATATAAAAATCTACCCCCAAAACAGGTCCTCATTATCCTCTAAACCATGAACAAAGTCGTCCTCTTTACCTTGTAGCATCATTGAGGTGGATGCAACCATCCTAGCTCCCACAAATATTCCTATTGGTGGCACAACCTTAGCTTATTCCCCTGAATATGCCACCACTAGCAATTATGGGGCTACTACATCCAATGGAGTCTCCCCAATCACCTCATCTCCCAATAAGATGGTCTCTCTGACCATCATAACTTCATATCACATAGCTTCTTCCAGTGGAACCCCTAAAATAGGCTCTTCCACCATGGATACTTTGGGCATCACCATAGTGAGCACCACCTCGAACCCCTCTATCAAGGGTGTAGTATCAGTGGTCTCTTTTAAGGGAACCCCCATGGTTGTCTTAACTACCACCATTTCCCCATCCATTCCCACTAAGTGAGAAGCATCATCCATAACCACCTTATCCCCTAGAACAGTTAACATGAGCATTGACATCGATGGTGGTGTCCTGAGCACTGTTTAAACTTTCATTTTAAAATGCATCAATCATGAATTGAAATAAAATGAAAAGGGGAAAAGTTCATATAGGGGAAGAGACTTACATGAAATGTTTATACAGGAAAGGCATTCCAAGAGGTTGATATAATGTTCCCATAGCAAGGATACCTCTATGGTTGTTGCCTCGGTTGTCGAAACTGATGTTTATCCACTCACATCTATGACATGAGTAAGGCACTCCACCCTTTACCCTTGAAGGGTTGAGGTCCCATCTCTATCCCTTTTTGGTCCTTCATCAACCCCCCCTCCTCCATGTCTAATTCATGTGCAAGTGGAAAAAGAGTTAGGTATTAGTTCTAAGAATAGGTTATATTTGAGGAACATGAGATCCGTAAATTTATGTAATTTGCAACATTGCTTCCATCCATGGTAAAGGCTTGTTAGGTATCACTTACCCATGAATCATCTGACTCCTCAGACATAGGCATGTTCATAGCCAGCTCAACTATTGAAAGCTATGGGGGCGAGGTCATTTTTAGCGGAACATTTAACCAGTTGGTCATAGGGTGCATAGTGAAAAAAGAATAGACTAGGTCCTCCAACTCCACTACATATTTCTCAGCTTCATCTCAGGACACATGAAATCCAGCGTTGACATAAAAAAATCCTATAAAGCTGCAACTCATCCCTGCTAAGGTGTTGTCATATCCTCCAAACATTGTAGAACTGCTTGTAGACATCTTACATGTCCTAGGATTTGGGGAAGATGGTTTCACTAAGAATATCCATGTGACCAAATAGCTTCTCCTAATCTTGGAAAAATGTTCTATTGGTCACCATGGAGGGACCGCTATTTCTTCCTCTTTGTTGGAAACATCGAACTCGGTGTTTCTCCTCTCCCTAGGGATCTCTCCAATTTTGGTCCATGAAATGCCAGACCCATTGGGCCAACTCTGCCACCATTAGTGTACAATCCACCACTCATCCACATCCTCACAGTTGAAGTGCCACACCTTCATTAGCTTGGGTGGCCCCTTACCTAACATCTACCTAGGATACATGCTCTCTCATCTCAGAGCATAGTCATGGAAAAGTTTGTATATAGTGGTAGGTGGAAGTATATCATTATTTATTTTACCATATTCACACATAAGCATACACCAGATCTGCCTAAAAATTGAAGCTCGACACTCATGGAGGACCTCTATGTACATCTATGGTGTCAACCACTCTAAACATTAGAACTTCCTCATGGACTGATGTTGGTTGAATGGCTCTCAGATTGGCTCATGGTCAACCCATGCCACTATTACCCCACCTCAGAAGGCTAGAAGGAATGATCATTTATTGATGGTTTTTATGTCATCAACAATCACCATTCCCATTGGGAGGGGAATAGATGAAATATGAAGTGATATTCCAGCTCGACCTTCTCCAGCACTTCCACCAAGATCAACCTGAGTGGGATTCTCTTGGTGATTTTAGGATTTCTCACCAAAAATTTATCATAGGATGTGATATATGGTTTGGATTATCATATCCACCCATGTGTGTGTCCACCCAGCTATATATGAAATAGATATGGGAACACACATGGATTGGAGTATTCCCAAAGGTGATGTGGCAAAACACTGTGTACAACTTCACCAATATTGTGACACCTATATTGATGTGATGCCCTATTTCTAGCATCACCTTCATAATGAAGGTGCTTGACTGAACCATCATATGTGCATACCCAACAATGATCATCTTGCCATAGATGATTGTGGTGATGAACCATTCCAACCTAACCATGGGATCTTCAGTCTATATTCTATAGAGACACACTATCTATTGTCTCATCTCCATGATCCATCAGTTGGAGTTCTCATTACCCCATTATTATTACTCAAGATATGTGTGCGACCTCACCCTCAACTTCTCCACTGGCTCCTCTCCCTTTAATATCTATGTCTCTGGTTCATTCAAGAAATACCCAAACCATTACTTAAAGCTGATATCCCCCATCCTTGGATTCACTTTTCTGTTTCCATGTACTAGATACTGTTGTGATTTCACTAGGGATCGTAGTTTTTCTTGGTCCACTGACACATTTTCTCAAGGGAGTAATTCATCATACAGTTCCAAAGAGTTTGGAATCCCATTGATTTGGTTAAGATTCAATAGGATGATTCCAACCTCCCCATGGTACAGATGGAAGGAGTTTGTCTTAGGAAACCACTTTATCTATAACATGAGCATGTTATCTTGATTATGGCCAGAATGAAACAATGATGCCCATGCCACCATGTAAATTTCTACTCTATTAATCTCTTCCTTGAACTTAGCATATGATGAATATTCATTGTAGGCCAAAAACCTGTCATTGGAAAATTTTCTTCCCTAGAATAGATCCCAGTTTCTGTTCCAGCCTATTCCCCAAACCTGCTTCAAGAATCATCTCATACATCAGCAGGGATTACTCATATTTTAGTTTCTCCCCATTAATCTTATTGATGTGGTTCCAGATATTTATTTTTACTGGAGAGAGGTCCTCTGAGATATGTCCTCCAATATCCCTATACCATTAGTACTATCTAGGTATGCTACTGAATGATAAGGCCAACTCATCTCTTCTTTTCATTGAGATAAAGAGATCATCTCTTACCCTGAAGTTATATAGAGGAAGCCTCCTTCACAATAGGTATTACTTATAAGACTATGTATGCAGCGTCGTGAGTGTTTCATGGTAAGAAATTATCTAGACACTCTCCCCAATAATGATGTTTCCATCCATTTCTTCCCTCCGAGCAGTGGCATAATTGACTCCCTAGTGGCCATTTGATTCAAGGAAAAGTTGTTTTTTGACTCTGTTTCATGAAGGTCATTCATGAAGGTCATTAGAAAAGGTTCGGTTTGTGGATTTCACTTCATGATGATATGGTTCAGGGAGTTTGGTTCACTAAGAATAATTCATGGAGCAAGGTTCTTGGAGATGTTGATATTCGTGAGTGATGGGGATTGAGATCAAAAAGGATTTTATCTTCATAAAAAGATAGAATTGGATTTTATCTTCATGAGAGTCTGGTAGTATTTCTAAGGGTATTCCTATGTTATTTATAGTTTTACGGCCAGCCCCGGGTGTTGTGATGGACTTTTCAAAGTGACCATCATGAATATTATTTATGAAGGTGCTCCACTAATAGGAGTAGATTACCAATTTTTAGCTATTCATGATCAGAATATGACCATCATTTTCCTTATCAAATCCCATTCTAATAAAGGATTTTTTTTTCACAGATATACATGTTTTATAGGAAATGTCAGGGAAGTATTGGCCAGTTCGAAATGAACCTAAACCAAAACAGTGAAAAATCACATTAAGGGATCAAGTTTTTGGAGCTAATGAGCTTCATGAATGAACTAAGCTCGTGAAGTTCCCTGACCAAGATAATATTTTTAAAACCATGTGAAGGCCTAATGGTAATGATCTGTGAAATGACATTTGGAGTTGCATAGTGCCTCACGAGAATGTAAAGGGTTGGTGGTAACCTCCATGAATGATAATATCATACTCATAGAGATGCACCCACTCATGAAGCTGATAAATATTCTTGAATACCTCTAATATTTTTGAAACCCCTTCCCTATAAATACCCCCCTTCAGTCTGAATTTTTAGGGATGAACCCCAACCATTAGAATTCAAAAATTGATCTAGATTTATAGACCTTCTATGCTTCAAAAACCAAAGAAAAAATTAATCACCTAAGGTGCCCGATCATTATAAAAACGACATCCATTGTGTTCATGAGATCCTATACACAAGGTAGATATTCCCTATATGAAGTTCCAATAACTTTTTGGAAGAAAAATTCCCTTTGAGGGACTTAAGCCATCACAAAGAATTCCCCTCCTAAATCTAGACTTCACTTTGAGGTAGGGGCACCCTATTTTAAGAAGCATATCCATTCATTAAGCTCCTGATCATTATACATCTCCTGATATTAATGAAGAACCTCTCTGTAAGCCCCTAATCTTCACAAAGCCACTCCCATGGTCCTCTCAATGGTGTCTCCATTCTACTAACACCCCTTTGTAAAGGTTGAGTGCCCCACCCCCATACTAATCTAGAACTCATTCATCTACACCTAGAGTCCCTATGGGACCTATGCCACCCAATCCTATGTGTGCCCACTTCACCCCAAGTGTGGAACTAGTCTCCCACATTCCTTTTTATTCTATTAATATGTACCATAACTCCCATTTCTTATAATCATAAGGACCATAACATGGACCTCATTATTGACCAATAATCCACCACATTTCCAACACCATGACTCACCTAGAGGTGCATGAGTGGTGGTCACATATGACCAAGTGGTGAGGAGTGATTCCATCCATGTCTGAGCTGCATGATGAACAACTTCCTAGTTCTATGTTCCTGATACAAGATTTTAAACTAAATTACATCCTAATCATATTATGTTAAATTACAAGACAACATCCTCAGCACCTGATGTGAAACTATATCCTTTCCCAACATAATAAATGTAGGATGATCCATGTATGACCCACATGGAATGATATCTTCCTAGAAGCTCAAGGTGTAATCCTCACACCATCCCAACCAAGAGAAATCCTATTCCAAGGGAAGATTCTATGTGTAATCCCCACCCTATCCCTTGTTGATTCTCCATTCATGAAACCCTAATCCTTTCCATATGATGTTAAACTGCATGGATTGGTCACATCATACAAACTTAAACAGTGGTATAGAAAAATGGGGGTTGTTATCCCTATCATTTAAACAGGGTATGTAGGAAACCTCCTTGAATATCAATCCAAAAAATGCTAAACAATCCATGTGTGACATATTCCTTCCTAGGGACGCACCTTCTGGATCTGTTTTATCACACCAAAATGATAAAATGGTTAAATGACTAAATGATGTGACTCATGTCAATAAGGTGAACTTTTATTTTTTGGAGCCTACATGATTCGAACTCCACAGTTAAGCATAGTTGTTCTAGAGTAGTGATCATGATGGGTGTATGGGATGTTTCCCAGGGTGTGTGTGAGTGAGGACAAAGAACACTGGAAAGAACAAACGATTCTATATAGGGATAGTCATTAGTTAGATGACCTATTCAGGAATGTGGGTGGGCCCCAGGGATGGGACCATGTGTTTTTAGGGAAAATGGTGGAACCTAGAAGGCTAGGACCCAATGACCATGTTAAGGCAGGGTGCGTGCGTTGTTAGTGGGGCCTAGTGATTACATTCGGTATCAAAGGAGGAATCCAAAATTAAGTGCGGTACACTTCCTGAGTTGAGATTTAGGGTCCATAATGTGGCTATTGTGATCTAAGGGGGGGGGGGGTGAATGTAACACCCTATAATGTTAAAGGGTTAAATGAATAAATGAAATGACTCATGTCAACAAGGTGAACCCTTATTTTTGGGATCCTACTTGATTATTACTCCATAATTAAGAATGATTTTCTAAGAGTACTGATCATGATGGGTGACCTTTTGTGAAGTTTCCCATGATTTATTTGAGTGAGGAAAAATCACACTAAAAAGAACAAATATTTTCAGGTGGGGACAATCATTAGTCAGATAACCTATTTGTTAATGTGGGTGGGATCCAGGGAGGGAACCATGTGTCTCTAAGGAAATTGGTGGCACTTGGCAGGATAGGTCCTGAAGACCATGTTATGGCAGGGTGTTTCTACTATTAGCTAGTCCCATTTGGTATATTCTCCCAAAATTATTTCGATCCAATCATGTAAACTATCTAGGTGTGACATCTTCCCTCTTAAGTATGCACCATCCAAATCTTCCCCAAAGTCATTCGATCCAAATTGTTATGATATCCTGGTGAGGAATCTTCCCTCTTAAGGATACACTATTCAGATCTGAACCAAATGTGTTTGATCCAAATTAGTCGACCATCTAGTTGTGACATCTTCTCTCCTAGTGACACACCTTCCAGATCCACCATACAGGTGTACAATCCAAAATGGTAAAATATCTAGCTGTGACTTCTTCCCTCCTAATAACGCACCTTCCATATCCTCCCCAAAAGTGTTCAATCCAAATTGGTAAACTATCTAAGGTGTGACAACTTCCCTCATAAGTATGCACCGTCCAGATCCACCCCAAATGAATTCGATCCAAATTGGTGAGTTGTCCAGGTGTGAAATCATCCCTTATAGGGATAGACCATCTAGATATGCCCGAAAGGTGTTCAATCCAAATTAGTAAACTCTCCAGGTGTAAAATATTTTCTCCTTGTGATGCACCTTATGGATCCACCCCAAAGTCATTTGATTTGAATTGGTAAACTATCCAGGTGTGACATCTTCTCTCCAATGGATACACCTTTTTGATCTTCTTCAAAGGCATTCGATCTTCACTGGTAAACTTAGGATCCTCTATACCAGGTTTTTGATACCCGAAAAATGTTAAACCTAGGTGTTATCCAATAAGGGTAACACCTCTGTGATTCATCCCCACTAAGTGTCTGATTCGTAACTATAAGAAGTTAAATTCATTCCCTAATCCATCTCCACATGAGGTGGAACTTGTGACCTAGCACAAAATAGGTACCCCATGAAATATACATGGCATGACTAAGGTAAAAATGCCTTGGAAGACTAAAAACCCTAACATCAATAACCTCATGATTGATATAGGATTCTTGGGTTTTGTACCTAAGATGCCTCATTTGGGATTCCCTCCAAAGAGGAAGATTCGTTGGTGACCAATGCGGCTAGTGTCCAAATATTTATAGATATACCGAACGTGACTATTCCCCTAATCGATGTTTATTTCCATGTCATGATTGAAGCAGTGTAATTAACCAACGTCCAGAAAGAGATGACCCCAAGAATGAGTTCCACAAACACGACTTAATCTATGAGGGTGTCTCAGACTAGGCGATGATATTCAAGGAGGAATCCATGAAAGGAGGAACTCACATCCCATCATCTTGTTTTGATCATAGTGAAAACAACACCAATGAAAGTGATAAAATATTCCAACCTTTTGAAAGTGGTAATGTGGGACTACATCAGCCCTCCCGTGCATAAATTATGGTGCACATGTAAGACCAGTCAAAATCATCAGAAATAAATCTTTAGAGCATAAAGAGTGGGTTGATTCTATTAATGAAGAGATGTATCAAATAAATAAGAGTGAAACCTGGGTGTTGATACTCAATATAAAAAATAAGAATGTCATTGGAACTAAGTGGGCACTCTAGAAAAAGTTAAATGAAAAGGGAAATTTTTTGAGAAACAAAGTAATACTTTTGTATAAAGGGTATTATCAAATGGAAGGAATTCATTTTAAGGAGACCTTTTCACCATTTTCAAGACTAGAAACTATAGGGATATTTATTTATTTTAATATGAATAAAATAAATGATATTCCAAATAGACTTCAAGTCTTATATTCTCAATGATTACTTGGACCATGAGGTATATATTAAAAAAACATGTGGATTATTTCTTAGTAAAAAATATAATTATGTTTGAAGCTAAAATAAGGAATTATATAGGATTAAATAATCCCAAATATATGAGTATTATATGAAATATTATTTATTAAAGATGTGAGGATTCAATTTAAAATATCTATTATTCGTGAAATGAGGTACTTTCATAGCTTTAAAATTTATCAAGAGAGAGATGACATTTTTCTCCCTTAGGAGAAGTGTGCTAGGAAAATTATAAAAAGGATTTCCATTGATGATTCAAAGAAAGTTTCCATACCCATTATAGTAGAAATTATGTTATTTAAAGAAATAATGGAAAGGAATTGGATTCAAGGGAACGCTAAAAGATTATTGGGAGTTTGTTGTACTTGATGTATTAGAGATCAGATATAGTTTATGTCCTTACACATTGTTATAGGTATCAAATTGACCCAAAAGTGTATCATTTACGTCCTAGAAATATGATTCTTATATACATGAAAGGTATAATAGTTTTTGGTTTAAAATTTGATTGCAATGGGAAGGTTGATATGTTTAGCTACATAGATACAAATTGGTTAGGTTGTGATTATGATAGGAGATTTATATATGGTGGTGTCTTCTTCCATAGGGAGAGGTGTATTTAAAACACAAGGACGAAAAAATCTATGACTCTGAGTACTACTGAAGTAGAGTATGTGTCCATCACTCAAGTTATAACTGAACTTATGTGGGTAAGAACTCAGTTGGAAGATTATACCATAGAGTTGAAGTTTCCACTTCTCATAGGATTTGATAATCACAGTGTTCTTAATATATCATAAAATATTATTCAACATTAAAGGTCAAATAACTATGATATAAAGTATAAAATCATCATATATCTTATGGAAATGAATGGATTAAAGATAGAATTAGTTCATATAAAGGAGTAAGTGGAAGATATTTTCCCCATGCCATTATCTAAAGATGCATTTCAAAACCTAAGTTTGATGTTGAGTGTGGAACATCACCCATATCAATGATAAGGTATGTTGAGCAATTCCTCCACCTAATTTTTGTATTTGGATGTTTTCATCAAAGGGGGAGAAAATATATCATAAATCATAATTTTTGTTTTTATCCTTATGTATTATCAAAGGGGGGTGCCATCAATATAGGGGAGTTATTAATTAATATGGGTTTAACCTAGTGGGAAAATATTTATTATTTAAGGGTAAAATGTATTTAGAAAGAGTTATTAAAAGTGGTAATATTTTAATTTAGCATTGTTCATGTGTGAAATGTTCTAGAATTTTATTTAAGTGAATGAATGAATTTTTGGGTTATATATTCTATGGATATATTTTTCATGTTTAGGGAATATTATATTTTATAATGATGTATTTATTGAAAATTTTATGATGAAGTATTGATTGAAAAATAATTCATTCATTCTCAGATCAATTTCTAAGTGGTATCATTTCCTCATGTTGAATAAATATAATGAAAGTATTTAAGGGTATGAATGTAAATCATTATTATTTTTGATAGAATAAGATTTTTGTTCAATATTATTCTTTCTTATATAAAGTTCACTAGATTATGCTTAGAATTATTGAATGATGATTCATTTATAAGTGGTTTGAGTTTGAAATTTATTTATGTTACTTGGTTTCCACTAAAATATAAAGGGGTTTATTATTCACCCCAAGATATATTTTGAATATTTTGAGTATTTGGAAGATTATTGGGATAACAAGTTTCCTCTGGAATATAGAAATTATCTAAACAAGTAGTTTTGGAGAATTGTTGGTTTGAGGATTTGATTAATGTGTTAGATTTTATTTTTAATGCATAAATCATGTTAAAACTAACATGATGTAAATCACACTATGAGAGGTGATTGTGTTTTGGATGTTTTGAAGTGTTTGAAAGTGGTTTAGATAATTTTGGAGATAATGTGAAGTAATTATAAAATTTATATGATTATGTTTGGAATGTTTGGAGTTATGGATGTAAATTGAAAAGGAGTGAATTTTTATATATGTCTCTAGGGAAATAATTAAGACTTCATGTGATCTCATATGACATAGTTGAGTGTATGGATTTAGAATTTACTAGATTTTAGAAGTTTTTATGAATATATTTTATGTTAATGGATTTCATAGGATTCTCTTATTAAAATAAAGTGCCTCATATTTTGAAGGCATGTGAGACTTTATATATAAGTCTTCAATATAGGGTGTATGACTTTTTCTGTTAATATGTATGAATTTTATAGGCATCATAATATATTAAACTATGCGTGTGTGAATTTTTATTAGTTATGTAAGACTTATGATCTGAATATGTCTTTATACATATTGAATTTTTTATAATTATTCTATTCAAAAAATAAAAATTTCCAAAATAAATTATTCTAGGTAAAATATCAATTGGGATGACTACAAAGTTTTCTTTCATACACTAAACATTATAAAATTGGATTTTTTATTCAATAAAATAAATAAGATGTTTCAATATATGAAAAATAGGAAAAGAGGATTAGTTATGGAGTAAATGTCTAGTCATGCTACAACCATTACTAATTTATAGCGGTGATCTGGAATAGTGTTTAAACTGAAGAGGAAAGAATGGAGAAGAAGGAGAAGATATTGACAAACTATTTGAGGAATTTATTTTCTGAATTTGAATTATGAATTAAAATTTAAACAATTTTTTTCTTGTATTATGTGAGAGAAAATAAATAAATACAAATAAATACATTATTGTGTATGGAAGAAGATAAAGAGGTGGATAAGTCTGAGTCATCTCTGTAAGTCTCTATATAATTATCAATAATTTTTAGAGTATACAAAATAAATGGGTTTTGTATCTTTTAGAGAGATAATATAAGGAACTTGGGATAATATAGTTTCAAGGATAAAAAGATATGTGGAACTATAACAACATTTTAGAATTACAATTCTATTGAAGACTTTCTTGTTTTTGGAAGAAAATAATATATCATTGTAAAAGTGTAGGAAGCTCTCAAACATTTTCAAGAGACATGAAACATGAATAAAAAGATAATACCTTATCATTTGTACCTACATGTTGATACTAGTGGGTTTTATAGTCCTGATTAATTCTAGATATTACCAAGGATTAGCCATTTATTTTTAAAGGCGTACCAGGTAAATCGATTTTCCCCATTTTTTTATGTTCATGTATGTGTTGATAGAAAACAGACATAAATTTTTAATAGGTGGTGAATATTTTTTCAATACTAGTCATAAAAATAAATTTGTGATCATTGATTCCCACTAGTTATTTCAATAATATTGTAAGAATTTTCAGTACTTTTCTCTACTCACCCACTCTAATGTTTTTTAAAAACTCCCTTTTCATCATTTTATTAATATCTTTCTATAATATATTTTAAAATTTTATTTTACTATTATTAAGTAATTGGTTGAACAATAATTATAAAATAATTATCATTTTTAAGGTTAAATTAAGATTTCATGATAATGGGTGGAAAACTCTGTTTTTATGTGTTTTATAGTGAAATGAAGGCTCCAATGTGATTTATTCATGTTATATTTCATGAAAATTATATATAATGTTAGGTGGGTCTGATATATCCCTAAAATACATTGGTTAATGATTTATCCTATTTTATATAATTGAATATGTTATTCTTTTGTAAGGGTGATTATAAGGGTGACTGTAAAATTTATTATAAATATGATATCCCAAGCTAGCTTCATGATTGGTCATTTTGCCTTTATGATTAATTACAAAACTCAATGGTCTAGGAATTTTATTTTCTAGGTGATAATAGGTTATCAAGAGGTCAAATTTTTTTATTTAAAGTGAAAATTTTCATGGGTTTTCATGTTTATTCAATGGACTAATGAGTTTTATTCCTTTTTATATTCCTCTTTGATAATTATTTTATCACCTAATGTTTTCAAATAATTTTACAAGTTTTATGGTTGTGTAAAAATAGTAATTAAATCAAGTACTGATTATAGATATGCATCTTAAATTATGTGTATCTTTTTATGAATGTTTTTTTGTGTAAAAATGTATAGTTAGTTGATGTTTTCTTTTTTTATTGTTAGGGATTTCCTGATCCTCTAAAAATATAGACCAAAAAGGACATGCGAATGTATATAATACAATATTTTCAATAAATCATGCAATTATAGAGTTATTACTTTTTGGGTGTCACAAGTACACACACACACACACACATTCAAACACACATACATAGATTCATTGATGAGAGCTAATATTTCCCAAATTCGTATATGCTTTTCATCACTAATTAACCACTTAATCTAGATAAAACCCGAGTAATAATTTAATTTTAGTTAATTTTTTGAAATCAATACTTTAAATAATAAATGGGGTTAAACATGATTTTAGGTTGTTTTATATATTTTAGATTTAGTTGGAAATTCCTAACATGATTTTGAATTTTGATACCACATTGTTTTTAGACTTTTTATTTTGAATTTCAATATATGTATTCATTTTGGTAATTATTTGGACTATCCATACATTGTAATTTATTATTATTGGATTTTAAGTTACCCTTATGAATACTATATATGTTTCCTAAACTTAACTTCTCTATGGAGGCTTTTTAAACACCAAAGGTGCATTCTGAGAGTTGTGTAAGGTTATATGGAATGATTCAAGTGCTGTGCAAGTATAAAACTTTCTCTAAAAGCTGTTTAAAGGTTAGATATAAAAGCTATGTAATGGTAATATAAGATGGTGCATCATGGTAGTACCCCTACACTATCATTATGTGAGGGAACTTCCATATATTCAAAGGCTATGTAATGGTACCCTTGTGGTTTTGAGAGCTGTGTTAGGGTGTTCATCATGCTATATAAAGCTGACGAGCTTCTCTGAACCACTGCATGAAAGCTTAAGTGCCGAGTCAAGGTAGAACTCCAACCCATGCCCTAAATCAATGTCTAACAAAGCTACTATATATGGGTTATAAAGTTCTACATCAATTTCACAGTGCGCTCACATAAGTGTATAGTTTCATGCCTCAACTACATCAAGGAATCATTTCCCGAAGGTCATGTTGAGGATCCAAAAATTATATAAAAGTACCAATGAGGTTTCAGGACTCATGTAAGGGTCACTTTTACACAAAGGAATCTATGTAAAGGTAATTATCATGATTTGGTAAAAAAATCATAATTTTCCCAAAATGAATAGGTCACAATTCAAATAATATTCATTATTTTAGTTCACCCAAATCGAGAAGCGCTCAAACAAACATCCTTGTGGTTTTTATACATAGATTCAAATTAGGTAGTGATCATGGTAAAGGATTGAATTAATGAGAAGTTTCAAGATATTCTCAATTTAATAAGCCTCAAACCTCCACTTTTATACTCTATAAACATTAAATATGTTGGATATGGGCATGAAAAAATAGGAGGATGTTAAAGGTTTTAGATGTAATCAATGAAGAATGGAATACCATGATACTCAAGTGGGAGATTCTAAAGCATGAGAATAAAATATAGATCATTCTTCAATTCCTATAAGAATGAAAATTATTCACTGGATCTTGGGTGAGACCATGAATAAAATGAGTAGAGAGTGGTACTGATGGGGATTTGTTATTTTAAAGTGTTTTAATATATCTAGTGAATGAACACTAAGCCATTAGTGGTTGAGATAAGGGGAACCTCATCATTCCTTATTGTTGAATTATATCCATTAATGATAAATACCAATCTTCCTGATGGTTGTGGGAATTGTTTTGATTATTTTAGAGAGTATGGGTTATTAATTGTCTTTGATGTTAAATTCTTCTTTCCTTATTAATTATCTTACACACACATTCCACATAGGAAGTATTTACTACTTGTGATTGTGAGCAATGGGATTATCCATGGGTGATTAGAGATATCTGATCACTATTCTTGGATGGATTAAGGGATATAGTGATCATTGTATTAAATTATTCAAGGCAAAACAACTACGTGCGTTTGGTCAACGAGTTTTTCTTTTATTTGAGATAAAAATTAGAGGAATTAATTTTAATAATTATTTAACAAGAGTGTGAGGGTATTATATGTGGTAATACAACTATAGTTAAAAATTGATTTTAAAACCAAACCAAATTTCATCTCCAAAAAATATGGCCATCTATTATTTTAGAACACATATATCCCCTCATCACAAAGAAAAAAACACACCCATGATAGTCCCCTATTCATAGAAAACCAGATTCCAACTATCACTGTATTAAACATGGGTTCACAATTACTTTAGTTGAGCCTTGTGATTAGCTCCTTATCAAATTGGTGATATTTTCAAGGCGTCATGCTAGTGTTGTGTTCATATTTTTTTTTTCATTTCAGATAATTTTTATACAAGACTAGATATATTTCAAATCACCTTTTTATCATTGATGTAGATGTTGGGATAACTATATCAGCAAGACTTAGGACTCTATGGTTATTTTACAAGAGGAATAGTTGATTTCACAGTCCGATTGAAATATTATCCATCCTAATCTTCTTCTTCTAATAAAAATAATATAGTTCATGAAAATATTGAATATAAGAAAGATTAGTTGAAACAAAAATTAATAGAATTATATGATCCTAATTTCAACAATAACAATTTTCTCTAAGAACTAATTAATCAATTTGATTTGGACTATAAACTAAAATGATCAAACTCCTTCCTAAGCATAATGGATTGGCATGAGAGGATACAGAATACAACTTGAGATATTTGGAAATTTTTATAATTATTTAAAAACCTAAGAAATAATGATTTTTATATCAGTTGGAAAATTTTCCATTTTCTATCAAATGGTATATGAAGTAATCATTATATTTTCTTCATCCTGAAGAATTCAACACCTGGAATGGACTCTGCAGGACCTTTCACTATATGTTTTTCACAGATTTGATGAGTAACCTTATAAGAGAGGATGTCTATAGAATCATATATAAATGTGGAGAATATCTCAATGAGTTTTGGGAGTGATTCAATCGGTCCACCCCATCCTACTCATATAATCCTTTCGAAGACCATCATTTAATAGTATTATTTTAATGAGGATTGGTGGAAAATAATAAAATACTTCTTGATACTTCTTCTAGAATAGAATTGATAGAATAATCACCAGCTAAAGTTAGAGAAATTATAAATATTATTTCTTAAAGATGTCAAAAATTCAGTATAAGATCCCCAAATAGAATTCTTTATGTGATAAATAGTTTTAAATATCCCTTATATGAAACCAAAATTGATTAGATAAATTTATTTTGAGATATATAAAATTGAATAATGCCTTGGAAGTATCACCAACCACACCCCCAATAGTGTGCCGACATTCTGACTCCCTGAAATACTACACAGATGGATTCCCTCAAGTTCAAGGAACAAAAAATTGTGAAGTTGTTTACCAAAGGTAGTACTAGTAGTATCAATTCAATATCTAAGAATTCAATTACAACCTTACTAACCAATTAAAATTAGAAACCATAGTCCCACAAGAGGACCTTTCCAACGACCACCCTTTCAAAGGAATTATTCTAAAACTTTTATAAGATATAAAAAAGGGGAAGATCCAAAACCCTCCATAAAGGACCCATTGAGAAGATTTGGAATCCTAGAATAACAAAAAATACACCCTAAACACTCATGAAATAGAACTAAAGGAGTTGAATGAAAAAATTTGACTTAATTATTTCACCCTCAACAAGATGTTAAAACAGGGATTGGGTAAATTCTATACCCTATAAATTCCTAACCCCAAAGGAAATTATAGTTTTATCTCATTAAACAGTTTAATGGAGGTGAAAATCATGGGAAATCACTACTAGGAGTTAGTGATAGAAGTGGATTGACCAAGGAACATGAAAAATATTCCCCTAAAAAAGAACTAGAAGAGGAAGTCACTATAGAGACACACCTATTGAGGAAATACAAGGTAAATTCCAAGATGAAGGTCCTATATCATCCCCAACCTCCATTCACTAAAACAATAAAAGCACCAAATAATATCACTAATGAATCCATAAAATAAGAGATTTTAGAATCATTTAAAAGGGTGGATATCAATATCCCTACATATATCAAATTCAAAGGTATGTAAAATTTATCAAATAGATGTTCGCCATTAATAGGAAACTTTAAATACATGAAATAAATAAGTTTAGGATGAACTGTATATTCCATTATAACACCATAATTTCCAAGGAAATTCCACAGGCTGTGTACATTTACTATTCCTTTAACAATAAGTTAGATCACTTTTAAAATGAATTATATGATTTAGGAGTATTAATTAATTTAATATATCACTCTCTTTATTCTTCCTTGTGGATAGGATAGATCAAGACAACTAGGGTGGTTGTACAACTAGGAAACTGAACCACACTATACCCAGTATGAGTTTTATAGGAAGTCCACGTATGAGTGAAATGGATGTTCTTTACTATTAATTTGTATATCTCAAACATGAAAGAAGAAAATGGTAAATCTCATTCTCCAATTATTCTAGGTAAACCATTTATTTAAACTGTTAAAACCATAATAATGTTAATGAGTGGACATTTTAAATGTATTCTAGGGATGATACAATCAGATTTATCAATTTACATCTAATAAAACACCACCATGATGATAAATCTATTTTTACACTAAACCATTATGAAGTAACTTGTTGTTATAAGGAATAAATGGAAAATTTTAATGAAATAATTCGAATAGTAAAATCACTAGAATAATATGTTTTTTGATAATGAATTTTTTAAAAATGATTTAAATCTATAAACATTTCCATGTGTTGAAAATTTTGAGAAGCTAAATGATTGTAATTTTGATAATTTAATCAAATTTTCCATAACACTTTCACCCTAAATTTTTATGTTTTAAAAATAAATAATAATGAAATAAAACTATTTATATAAGACCACCTATACTAGGATTGAAATTTGTTTCCTTGAACCTAAAATATAATTTTTTTAAAGGAAATTCAAAAATATGTTTCATAATTTCAAAAAAAAAATTGTAACCTAGTAAATAATTCCAAATTTATAAAATTATACAAAAATGTTAGGTCCATAGTCCGATCATTATGGAAAATCCTAGGGATTATCACATCAAAATGTGTGCACCAGATTCTTCTAAAACCTGAGTCTAAAATCATAATGCATCCTAAAAAAAGTCTCAAACCAACTCTTATTGAATTTTTAAAAATAAAATTTGATATAAGTTTAGGATCTAGAATCATATACCCCATCTCATATTCCCAATGGGTGAGTCCCATTTAGATTATACCCAAGAAGATTTGATTCAGTACTCTATAAAATGAGAATAATGAGATAGTACTCACTAGGATTCTATTATGTTTGATGGACTACATTAACTATAGGAGATCAAGTACTATGAACCAAAAGGAAAATTTCCCCATCCCTTTTTATAAAAAATGCTTGGGAGACTATTTGGTAAATTTCACTATTTTTTTCTTTTTGGATTCTCTTTTTATTTTAAGTTTTCCATAGCTCTGGACGACCAAGATTTAACCACATATACATATCCCTTTGGTATATTTTCTTACCGAGGGATGGAATTTTGGTTTTTTAATTCCCTAATAACTTTTAAATGATTCAGGTTATATATCATTTTTGTCATTTTTGAGAGCTTCCTAGAACTATTCCATGATTATTTTATTGTTTATGGTGTATTCTTTGAAACCATTCTAGAAAATATGGAAAACGTTTTAAAGAAATTCATCCTGAAAAACTTGGTTTATATATTTTAAAATTGATATTTAAAAGAGAAAAAAGTAATTTAGGCCCCATAATTTCTACGGAGGGAATTAAGGTGGAAAATTCCAAGGTTGACATCATTTCTACACTAAATCACCCTAACACCATGAGCCATATTAGATCATCTTTATTCCATGTTGAATTTTATAGGATTTTTATTAATGATTTTAGAAAAAATGATTTTACCTTAAATAAAATACATAATAAATAATGTGATGTTCATTTTGATGATTCATATATATTATATTTTGACAAACTTAATGAAAACTTAACCAAAACTCCTATGATTTATCCACTATCCTTTGAGAAACCCATTGAGACGTTGGGTTATGCTCCCAACAAAGTCATGGGAGCTATATTTTCCCAAAATAATGATTGAAATTCAAGTATGATATCCTACAATTATAGAACCCTATAAACAACCCAAATCAACTACATAATAATTTAGGATTTTTTTTTTCAATTTTTATTTCATAGGATAATTTTATGTTATATTTGTTAGGAAATAATGTAACTATTTTTTCTAATCATGTAACACTAAGGTATTTTATCAAGAAAGGTGATGAAAATACAGATTTAGATTGATTTATTTTTCTATTAAAAGAATTTTATTTGGGGAACAAGGGAATAATAGATATAAAAACCGGGTTTTAGAACACATGAGTAGGTTACCTCATTTCATCGAGGTAGAAACACCAACCGATACAACCCTGGATGAATCCTTCTATAGTGAGAAGTTATATAAATATACCTAATTTTTCTACTTTGATAACATATTAAAATTTTTGGTCACATAAAAGGAACCCTCTTTTACTAATCATTATACTATTGAACTGAAATCTGAGTCAAAGTTTTATATCTTGGAGGATATTTATTCATGGATAGTATATAGTGAACCAAATGGTTAGGAGATATATCCATGAAGAAGAGGTTAAGGTTTTGCTTTCATTTTAAAAAAAATAATGTGTAGGCTAATTTTGACTGAAAATAATTGATATAAATGTTTTAGAGGTTGTTTTTTTCACATCAATTTCTAAAGACTCGTATATTTTTTGGAAAACATGTAAAAACTTCCAATTTATTAGAGGAGATTCAAAAAGGCTAGAAATTCCCCAAACCACCTTTAGTTTTTTTTAAATATTCGACTTTTATGGATTATATTTTATGGGACCATTTCCTGTATATTTTTTACTTTACTATATCTTATAAGCATTTGATTGTTTTTCAAAATGGATAGACGTAAAAGAAACTCAACTGGTGATGAAAAAGTTGTGATTACTTCTCTATTTAATTTTTTTTCTTTTTTAAATTATACTTGTCAAAGGTTACATTTGGACCCCATGAATCATAGAAAAAACACATAGAATCAGTTAAAGACACCGCAATGGGAATGAAGATACCCAGAAACATCACATTCCTATAAAAAATGGGATGATCCAATATAATATCCACCAGTACCATCCTAATAGAAACTAACATGAGCTATTAATCAAGGCACAATGGATCAAAATACGATTTAAAATATTTTATCATGCTTATACGTGTGTATTAAATTGTTTATGGGTTTTAGTATCCCACTATTGAATATTTTTTCACTCATTATTTATTTTTAATTCATTTGTTGATAACATGCTTAAAAAGATGTAATTTCACAATGGACCAATTTGATAGCAGTTCACCATTTCTATCCTAACATTATATATACAAATACAAATGTTAAAATTCATTTTTTGATCATTTATGTGGTTATTTATATTAAATTAATCTGACTGAAGAAGTGTCTAAATGTGAATACAAAGGGCCCAAAAGAGGCCCACATGTGAAGACATTATGGGCGAGGTAGATTGGACTACCCTTTTTTATATGGTCTAAAACTCAGGACTTAGAAAAAATAGCACTTATTTCACCTCCATTGTATTGAAAACTCTATATCCCACCTCTCTAATCAATTTTAATACATTTTCATGGTTTTTGGCTAGAAAACTAGCCAGATAAAGGAGTGAAAAGTCTTACATGAATAGTCACCTAGTCCCTTAGGCACTTGAGTTATTTTGAAGATTTTTTTAGAAATTTCTTATTAAAAAAACCCCAACCCTCATTATCTTATGATTATAGACCATGAGGTATGATTAAATAATTTTTTAACTATTTATTAAACATCTATGAGCTTCCTCCCCTTCAATGGAGTTTCAAATTCCTTATGATCACTCAGGGAGGAGTGTGATGAAAATTCCAATCTTCTAGTTTTTAATATTTGAAACAACTTTTCAATACCTATTTTTGTAGGTGATTTCATTCATTTTCTCTTATTATTTAATTTACTTATGTAATGTAATGTCATGCTCGACTCATATGATAATCATTGGGGGTACCTATTCATGTGATGTTTAACAAACTATTCAAAGCTTCTTCTTACCCCTTTCAATTGCAATGTTTGTGTGGTTTATAATGGTAAATTGAATTTACATAAACACTTTCATGACCATGTACATTTGTTTCATGTTATCACATTGAAATAATATACAAACCTAGAAAACACATCAAGTTCTTTATGTGATTACCTTGGTGAGTTTTGGGTATAACGTCCAGAACAAATCATCCAATCATTGGCAGTAAACGATAAATCATTTTGTGATTTTCTTAAAATTATAGGAGGTATCCTAGTATAATATCTATAAATTCTAGTTATTTGTGTTACAAACCAGGTATTAAAATATATATACCCTTTATCTTGAAGTGATGAAGGCTGAGCATCATGAGATTTCCCCAAGTAGAACACGGTAAATAAATTCTTTTAATTTTCAATTTGTTTTATAATTTCCTTTTTATGTTGGACTATTAAATCATAAAATCCCATGTTTTCCAAAATCCCATTCCCATTTTATTTTCATAATCACAAACTTATTTTTAAATTAATGATCTATTGATTTGTCAAGAGATGAAGTATGGTTTTTTCTATACTACATAAATTCTAGTAAAAAATAAACATCAAAATTGACATGATCGACAACGCAATAAAAATTTCACACCATTTCTATAGAAACAATATCATTGTGTCCTTTGTATTTTTTTTTATTTCATACTCTATTAGGTATTTTCTCCATTTAATTTTGACTATTTTTGTTTTGTGTATCTCTTCTTTATCTCTATTTTTTTCTCTATCTCCCTCTAATTCTATAGTATAGAATTATTTTTCTTCTTACATTCATTTTTATTAATTTTTTTCTTATATTCATATTTAATTTAAGAAAAATAAAAAAACAGACAAAAAATCAAAATGTACATCATTTTTTTCTGACAAGATCAGGTCAATAAATATTACTTGAATTTGACATAGAAATCGAAAATACACTTCACTCACTAACTAGGTCATCAAGAGTAGGAAAAACAAGTAACAATAAGTAACCACTTATGGAACCTTGATTGGTTATAAACCAATATAAGAGTGAACCAAATCAAACACCGGAAAATTTTTCTTCAAATAACAAAACTTTAAAATAACTGACCACCCTGTATGTGGAGTACCAACCTGTATACATCCAATACCATGAGAAGTAATCCATCTTTGAGATTAGATCAGGCCTTATCCACCTCCATCCTAAATTCCATGGTCTTCCTAGAGAGGACCCCCAAAAATATCTCAAGTAGTTTCACATAGTGTGCTCTACCATGAAACCCAAAATTTGATCGAGGACCTCATTACCTTTAGGGACATCCCTTTATCCCTTGATGGTGTATCCAATACTATATATACTATTTTATAACCGTAATTGTGGGATATAATGACCTTAAATGAATCCTTTTATATATTTTCTTCCCTTCCAACTAAACTACATCAATTAGGAAATAAATATGTGGCATTGAGCAATCATATGGAGAGACCCATCATGAATACTATGAGAGATTCAAAAGACCTTTCTCAAGTTTACCCCACCTCAAAATTAGTTAACTACTTCTAATTAAATAATTCTATGAGGGACTTATACCCATGTAAGATGGCATTATAGATTCTACATAAAGTGTTTCCATAGTTGATAATACTCATGCTGTCACTCATCACCTAATATTCAACACTGCCCCAAATGCCCAAAAATTTGGTACATGAGAAATTGCACCAACCCGAGGAGTTTATGGGGTATGTAATTCATCCCTAGAACAAATATCATACAATAATATTGATTATATTAGTACCATTTTAATATAATTAGATCAATTGTAAAGTAATTCACACTCTACACTTGTTTCATTGAATCTTGGTATTTGTTCCCATGACACTTATTTTCCTGATCAATAACCCCAATATTAAGATTCACCAGAGTCCTGCGTAGAATTATTCTGTAGGTGTACTTTTCAGGATGTACCTAAATTAAATTAAGAGAACATGAGGCCAAATCCAAACCTTGTTTGGAAATCACAACCACAATATCAACAAGGAGGCTACTCGAGTTACCCTAAACAGAACATGTATGAATAATTCCAATGTATAGAACCTTCTTATACTTCATCATCTAAAATTAATCATCCTCCTCCCAAATCTAAACCAATACATGTGGACATGGTAAAGAAAATGGAATCCCAAAACCTTTAGTTCCAGAATACCACACAATAAGATATTCAAGACCTACGAACTCATGTTAGAAAATAGGAAAACACCAACACTGAGATAAAGATTCAATGTTCTAGGAAAATACCATCCCAAAATGTCACTAATATAAAGGAAAAATTATAATGTATTTGAAATGACTCTTATTATTGGTATATAAGATTCTAATTCCTATGATTCTACACAAAAATTATGTCCTACACTTGAAAACATTCTTCTTCTACCTGTAAAATATTCTAATGAAGAAAGAAAAAACAAAAAGGGTAAACAAATTATCATTGAGTATCCCCTTAAAAGATCCATTCATCTTCCTTTACCCCAAATATATTCTAAATCTAATAAAAATATTGATAATGATATTGATAAAGAAAACATGGATAAATTTAAAAAGGTACAAGTTAACATTTCTCTATTGGATGCAGATAAAAAAATTCTTCACTATGCCAAATTTATTAAAAAAACATTGCACCCAAAGATTAGGGATGAAGTGGAATGTTAGAGCCAACATTGGAAGGAATGTATTGGATTTGAAACAACCAGTGATTTCAACCCAATGAAAGGATTCATTATATTTTATTATACCTTTTACTATAGGGTATAACTTATTTTCTGATGAAACACTTGATTCTGGAGCTTCAATCAATGTAATTCCTCACTCCATGTATACTTCTCAGTAGGTTGGAGAGAATAAACCAATGAGAATCATCATGAAAATTTCTAATCAAAGTACAACACAACCATCTTAAGTGATTGAGGACATCCTCATTAGATTGAATAATATAATTTTCCCTATATAATTCTATATTTTTTATATGGAAGATACTTGAACCCAAGGTAATTATACTCTCATAATTTGAACTCCATTATTCAAAACAGAAAATAAGAAAATCAATGTTTATAATAGTACACATTCCAAGGAGTTCAGTGGGGAAAAGTAAAGTTTTAATATCCTTGATTTTATGAAACACCAAATTGAAGAGAACTCCACTCTTCCTATCCATTCAATGGAAGTGATCTCTAATGACACACACTCATAAAATTACCTCCCTGAACCATACTCCAATTCATTTCCCTCTTCCTCTATCATGGTGATTTGAGTGGTGATTCATGTTTTGAGTGTTGTCTGGGTTCAAAAAAGTGTAATTTTTTTGATTTAATTGAATATTGTTCATTATGAGGTACCCATTCTATCAATTATTCAGAATCATTTCCATTTATTCTATTTCCTCATATAATAAACATGAGTAGATAGACAGATTCATGGGCCTCACTCCCCCTAAATCTCCTCTCTTAATCAAAAAACCACTAGTGTTCGAATTAAGACCACTTCCATCTAATTTAAAATAATTTTTTATTGAGGTTATTGACCAATTTCTCATCACTATTTCAAAAAACCTACCTCCACAACAAGAATCAAAACTACAAGACATTTTGTGATATTGTAGAAAGACAATATGATGGACATTAGATAATAATCCCAGGATTATCCCATCTATTTTTATGCAAAATACAATTTTAGATGATGAGTCTAAACACAAAAGGAAATCTCTACTCTGGTTAAATCCACCCCTCTATAAAGTTATAACAATTGAAGCTAGTATAATGCTTACTGCTAAGATCATCTATCACATATCTAATAGTAAATATGTTATCCTAGTGTAAATTTTATATAAAAAACCAGAATCACAATAGTTTCAAATGAAAGTACTGAATTGGTTCCAAAACATGTACAAAACAGTTGATGAGTCTATATTGAGTACCATTGATTAAATCAAGTCACATGAAAGGACCACTTATCTCTACCGTTCATTTAAAAAATGTTAGAAATATTGGCTGGTAAGTCCCATTATTATTTCCTTGATGGATATTTGGGTTATTTTAGAAACAATATATCTCTTGAGGATTAGTAAAATATTACTTTTTCTAGTCTATTTAGCACATTTTCATACAGGATGGTTCGTTCTGGTATCTATAATACCCTGATTACTTTTAATCAATGTATGATGAGTATTTAATTTGACTAACTTGAGAATTTAATGGAATTTATTTAGATGAATTCACACATTATATCTCCCATTTGGTGAATTTTTGGCACACCTAGGTTATTTCTTCCACTATTTTACTGAAAATGGTCTCACATTATATTATGATAATTGCCATTTCATGGTTCTGTGGTGGATTTTCTTGGGAATGTTATTTAAATTGAGGTAATTAAAGTGGAAAAAAATTGAATTAATTTTATCCCTTACATATCTAAAATGTATTTGTGAGGATTGAACTTTCATGGTTCGTGTTTTTTTACTTTTGATTCATTAAATAATTAATTAAGATTCTATTTACCTTATCATAGTTTTCACAAAAAGTCTATGAGTTTGTGTTTGATAGAAATTCAAAGGATGCATTAAATTGACTAAAAAGTAACCTCATATCACCTCTCATCATCCAACCACCATGGTGGGATCTCCCCTTATAACTTATGTGTGATGACTCTAACTTTCCAGTTGTTTCAATTTTATGAAAAATGGTTGAGAAGTCTCCTCATGTCATTATGTATGCCTCATATACCCTTGACACAACCTAGGAAAACTAAAAAACCACAAAAAGAACATATTCCTATTTTTTCTTTCTTGTAAAAATTTCTTTCATATCATCTCGCATAAAAATCATGGAGTTTTTCATCATGTTTCCCTTTATTTCCCCTTACGAAACCTGAAGTTAAAACTCACCTCATTTAGCAGATGATACTCCTCCATGAGTTTCAAATTGATATTATAGATAACTTAGGAGTTTAAAATGTGGTATTTTACCACATTAGTATGAATTTACCACCATTGGACCATCATGTTCACTCACCCCCCCATTGGAGAATTATTCCCTCATGAGAACCCTTGTTATGTTTAGGAATTTACCCCTTGGTGTGCAGACATTGTGAATTTTGTAGAAGAATATTAGGTCCCCACTGATTTTAGAACTTCAAAATCCTAGATAATTAATCATTATTTATGATGCTACATGTGGGACGACCCATGTTTGTAGAGAATTTTTAGCGATCAAGTTGTTCGTCAGTGGGTCCCTAACCATGATTTCACCTCTGTTTTGAGATTCCACCACACATTGTCTTATGGGGGGTCACATTGGATCCCAACATATAGCTAGAAATGTCCTTAACAAGGTAATTTATTGTCCATAATTATATATAGATTCTAATCAGATTCTAGGTCATGCAAACGATATCAATCCATAGGAAATATCTCCAAGAGGAATAAAATTACCCAAAAAACCATGTTTTTTTGTGAAATCATCAATGCAAGGAGCATTTAACTCATGAGGAATTTTTAAAATTCATTTTAATTCATGTAAATATTAATATTTCTGTACTAATTATCTAAATTGGTGGAATAAAAGTCTACTAGGATTGGTGTCTCTCAAGTGGTTCTTGATTTTGTGAGGCATTAGATTTTTAGTATGTTTGGTTTTCCAAGATTTGTCATTACGATTAGGGTACACACATATGTAATCACAAAATGAAACACTTGATCCAAAAATATGGTTTTTTCATAAAATATCTACTACATATCATCCCAAACTAAAGAATAAGTAAAAAAATCAAATCGGGAAGTTAATCAAATCTTGGAAAAAATGGTACAACCCAATATGAAATGGTTGAAGTTTGCACTTGGATAATGCCCTTTGGGTATACCATACAACTTTTCAAACCCCAATATAAATTTCACAATGTATGATTGTGTTTATAAAGTCTTGTCATATCCCATTGAAGGTACATAATAACGCATATTGGGAAATTAAATAATGTAATATGAATATTTCAACTATAGGTAAGCATTGGAAGTTATAGATTCAATAGTTAGAAGATGTTCAGTGTAATACATATGAGAACTCTTGAAACTATAAAAAGAATACAAGGTTATCCATGATGGTATGATTCATTAGTGGATGTTTTATATTGGTGATAAGGTCCTCATGTATAATTCTAGGCTAATTATCTACTCAGGTGAGATATTTTCCCAATTGCTCGGTCCTTACAATGATACTAATGTTTACCCTTTTGGTTCTATTCAGGTTTTTCATGATAAGAGTAGATAGTGGTTTATTTTAAATATAAATAGAATCAAGCACTTATACAAATATTTTCTATAAAATCTAATGGAGGAAATCAAGCTAATGGATTCCACATATGCCACAACATAGTAGGTTGTCGCTTCTCCCTACCTTTATTTACTTGAGTATTCATATAAACTACTTTAATTGAGGACAATGTAATTTTTAGGTGCGGTGTTGGGTGACATGTGGTAGTTATGATTTAAATAAAAAATAAAAAAGAAAAAAAGATTCATTTTAATTTTTCATTTCATTTCATTATTTTTTTAGACTACCATTTATCTTAAAAAGAATAACAAAAATAATTTTTCATACTTGATTCGATTGTGTGGATAATTACATTTTTTGTAAAATAATTCAAATAAATGTTAATATGGAATATTTTTATATAATTTGTATTTTCAAATCATTATTAGGTGTTTAATGGATTTTTGAAACCCATGCCTCATTAGAACAGAGGAATATTTTAATACTTCTCTAGAGATACATTCTAATCACTTTATTGCATATTATTGATTTTATTCACATTATTGAGAGTCTTGGGTCATGTATAGAAACAATAATTATCCTTGATTTTGTTGGAATCCATAAGATTATATTGTGCTACATTCATGATAATGGCCATTGTTGATTGTAAATCCCTTTTTTTCACCTTGACATTAACAATCCCTTTGCACACAAATATTTCTTTGTTTCTTATCACTTCACCTTATTCATTCAGCTTATTCTAAAAAAACCATTTTTGTGCCAATAAAGTTTTTGTTTTCAGGCTTGGGTATGAGTTACCATGTATCATTATTATCAATATGATCCAACAATTCATTCATAGCCTGACCCCATTCCAGATATTAAAAAACTTCTTTCACATCATTTGGCTCCACTTTTGAATACATAAAAGTATGTGTAATAGCATTTTTTATTCTAATTGTTTGAAGCTTTTCATGTTGATCACCAATTATATTCTGATCTTCCACTTGCTTCCTCATCCTAGGATGATATTTTAGAGTGTCTTACTCATCACTGTAAATGGATGAGTATGATTCTTCTTCTTTATTAGGAATACAATTGTTTGTATCCATATCAAAATTGTTTGCATGAATATGTTTTTCTTTTTTGCTTATTTCAATTGCTTTAACCTTAACATAATAAAAAAATTGTCTCTTTTCTGAAGTATCTATATCCTATTCCTTATAGAGAATATCCAAGAAAGATTCTATATTCACCTTTTTGCTCAAACATTCCAAAATTTCCACCATTATTATTTATAATTCATAGACTCCCAAGAACTATTAAGTGTTTCAAACTTGGATTTTTTTAATAAAACAATTCATATAGAGACATATCTTATTGAGGCATTTAGAAACAACAGTTCTGGATATAAAAAACAGTACTTGTGGCTTACCTCCAAAAGTAATGAGTAAGGCCATGTTTAAGTAACATGGTTCTTCCCATTTCCACCAAACTTCTATTCCTTCTTTCAGCAACTAAATTTTTTTTCTGAAGTTTATGGGGAACTATACTCATGTGAAATTTCATTTTTCTCAAGATAGATTTCAAATTATTCACTTATATATTTACCACTATTGTCTATTCTCAACTTCTTCACCGAATACTCACATTATTTCTCAGATTTCCTTTTGAAAATTTTAAACATTTTCAAATCATCTCGCTTATGTTTCATAAACATAACAAAATTAATGTGAGTAAAATCAAAAATGAAAGTGATGAAGTACTTATTTCTATTTATTGAATGTTCTCTCATTGGCTCGCAAATATCATAATGAATCATCTCCATGGGTTGTTTTGAACAAATAACAACTTTCTTATGAACAACATTTGTAATCATTACTTTCTTAAAAATAGTGCAACATCAATCTATTCTTATTAGAAAAAAAAGAATATATAGGACATTATCTCTTTTGTATGACTTTATCATGTTTCTTTGACACATGTATCTCAACCTTTTATACCACAATTGATTCTCTTCCACCATACTCATGAAACAAAAGGTTTGTATTTTACCAATATGAAAAAAAAATTCCTTTTGTATGTTGGCCTCTTGTAAAATTTTTTCTATCTTCTTTATTTTTTCACAACAAACCCATATTTATGAAGATAACATTTTTACCCTCATAACACAATTGTCAAGAAATTAGAAAATTTTGTTTCATCCCATAAATATACAAATCTTTCTTGGATTTCAACTTTTCTATTCAAATAACAGATGATCCAACACCTTTGATTTTTAGGGGTTCAAAATTTCCAAATGTCACTGTGACTTTTTTAAAATCTTTCACATTATTCAAAAATTTCAAATCTCCTATCCTATGAGAAGAACACCCACTATATATAATCCAATTTCATTATCCTTTAGTGGATTTTAATGAAGTTTCAACAATAAAATATTTTTCTTCTTCCTTTTATTTATTCAACTTCGGCTTTAGAGAAGTCTTAAGAATATATTTTTTATTCCTGTAACAAAACATGACATCTGTTTGCAAGGAGTCTAGGTTTTTCACATCCTTCAAAAATAGTTTCCAAATGTTGGAACCTATTTTCAATTTTTACCCCAACTTTCTCAACCTTCTCAGACTTCTTCGTTTGAGGGAATTGACTCCCCCTCAACCTCTGACTTTCATAATATCTTGAATAATATTAATGTTTTTGGTTTAACCAACACATATTTTTTGTATGTCTGAATCCACCACAATACCAGTTTTATCCATAGAAGTATTATTGTCCTCTGAAGCTTCCATATTTATTGGAACTGTAAATACATTTTTCATCCACCTTATTCTCTTTATTTTATAAGACACACACTTTTTTATTATCAATTGGAGTCTTCCTTTTCTTTTATTCTTTATCTGAAATAGAATTGTTTAAAAATTTTCTGGACTCAGAGTTTTTCAAAAAAAAAAGTGAACTCATGGTTATTTGAGGCTTCTTAATTCCTAACTTTATTATCCTTGTCCACATACATAACTTTCCAAACATTCTTAATTTTAAAAAAGGTTCATCTTTCTTCTCAAACTTTGAAGGTATATTTTTTTATACTTATAAGGTGTCCCATTTAAATAAATTTCACCAACTTAAGTGATAGAGTTTTTGAAAATTTTAATTTTAATTTCATCTTTAGAAATGTGTTTTTGGACAAGTTCCAACTCTTCTTCTTTTACTTTCAACTTCACCTCCAGATGCTCATTACGATTATTTTCTTCATCAAGAGATCTTTTTAAATCATCAATCACTTTCACCATCTTCTCTTTATCATCAACAAAACATTCTTGATATCTTTTTAATTAACATTCATCTTACAAATGTTTTTTCTTTTCAAGCATTCTAATATTTCTCAGACATTATATCAATTTTTCTTTAAAATTCATTTTAAGTTGAATTTTTTATTCTTGAAAAACAATGCTTCAAAACTATTCATCATTCACTATTTTAATAAAAGTATTCTCAATAATATACTCAATTTATTTTTTATATTAAGTATATCTACCTTACTCTTCTTTGTCTTTAGATAAGAAGATTCTTATTTTAAAATTAAAGAATTTCCTATCTTTCCCTATGGAATAAAAGTTTCCTTTGTAACCCTGTTTCTTCAATGATCTTCTTGAATTTATTTCTTCTTCTTAACTACCATCTTCCTTATTTCTTCAAGGAAAATTGGAAGCAAATTTACCAATATCTCTACATTGAAAATATTTCAACGGAAGTTTCCATTTGTATTTCCCTGTAACTCTTTTTAAATTTTTAGAAAACAATGATAAAATATTTTCAATATTTTTACATTCCTCATTTTTAGAGCCAGATTCACTAGCATCATCTTCAATAAGAGTTTTATTTTACCTTTTCTCTTAGAATCCTTGAAAGACATTTCTCTTTCAACTTTTGTTTTCTATTCATAGATTTCTCCCTTATCATTTCATAAGTGATGAGAGTGCTATAAAAATCATCAAGGGATAATTTTTTTGGATCTCTACCTTCTAGTGAAAAAACTCTTTTATCAAACTTATTAGGAAGGATTCTCAAGATCTTTTCAATAGCTGTAGAATCATCCATCTTTTCACTAAGACATTTGATTGTACTCACAGTGTTATTTACCCTAGTAAAGAAGTACCCAACAGATTCATGCTCACCCATCTTCAAATATTTATATTTTAATCTCCATATTTTTATCTTTTCATTCTTCACTTTTTTATTTCCTCTATATATGTTTTTAAATTTATCCCATATGCCTTTGGTTGGGGAAATAAATTTTACCCCTAGGAATTAACTTTCAAAAATTAATGATAATATATCATTCTTGGCCCTTCCATCATTCTCCAGATTATTCTTATCGATAGATATAAGAGGAAATTTTAAATAAATAGGATAAAAACCATCTATTTTAGGTTCAAGAAAAGTATATCCAATAGAAAAAAGATAAGGAAACTTTCTATCTTTCCAGATTTCATAATTATTTACATCGAAAACCAAAATACCTTTACTGTTCACACAATTCAAATTCTTCATCAGCAATGAATAAGCGAAGGGAACCTACCCTCTGATACCAGTTGAAAGTGCCCGGTTAAGATGATATTACCACTGAGAGGGGGGGGGGGGGGGTGGATTAGTGATAATTTTTTCGTTTATGTTTTCTTGAATCTACATTCACCTCCTATTAAAGATTAAATTCCATGATGAAAACAATTAAACCACACGTCCAAAGAAAGACAAGTATTTACAATGTTCACTATTCAATAAGAATATCTATTTCCTTGGTATGGTATGTAAATGATCCAATACCACAAAATACACTAGAAAAAAAAATCCTTGGATCACATCGAGTAGGATATACCCTTTAACTCGTGTAGCACTATGTAAACCATTTTAAGAGTTTGTGTGCACCCTTTTAACACAAATAGGGTGATACAAAGTTTGTGTAACAACACATGTTACCATTTCTTATTTTCAATTACATAAATGTATTCAAATGAAAACAATTCTTCAATTTCTTACCCATAAGATGCTATAAACATCTTGGACATTGTTAAGGAAATCTCAGTCTAATTTTTATAATCTGTTTTTCTGAGTCTGATTCCTCCAAGTACGATTCTCCCCAATAAGATTATATCTAGTAAAATTATCCCAGTTAGATTCTTCCAAATATGAAAATCTCAATATGAAAATATATAGAACCGAATGAGTGTAATTGAGAAAATTCTAAAATTCTTCTTCCCCAGTCTATAAATCCCCGTATGGAAATCCCCGATATGATTAATCTAGTCTGATATGATTATTAGCCGAATAAAATTGAAAATCCAAATATATTAATCATCTATATATGATAATAACTGATTACGATGATCAATTGAATACAATGTTGTGATCTTGTGCCTTCTCTTTCACTTCTCTGTAAAAAAATATTCAACACAAGTGAATATGAAAAATTCTTCTTCTCTCTAAAACTCAAAGATCCTCTCTCTTCTGTGGTGAGTACCACATTGGTCATCAAAAAAGTACATTTTACTTTTCACATTTTATAGGTGACCCATAATGGGTTTTGGAGAGAATCCCAAAACCTTTTTCTCTCACTTAAATTCACCCTAATCTCAATTTCCCTTAAAATATTAGGTACATTTTTACTTCTCTAACTCTTCTATATTCTTCTCAAATATTCTACAATATTCACTTATTCTTAAAACTTTCATTTTAATTGCCTATCTGATTTAAATACATGTGTCTGATTTTTTGAATAATATTTCTTCAATAAAATTCCTTGTATCAATTGAAAATAAATGTAAGAAAGAAATGGATACCACTTCTGAATGTTGAGTACAATCATTATTTTAAGGTCAAGATCCACTTTGACAGTTCATTCAGTAATATCTGATTTCAAATCACTTTACTTTTTCAATTATTCTCTTGAACTAGTTATAAATATAAAAAAATTCAACTCTGATATAAAGTCTTTTAAAACAATTGAAATACACATTATCTCATTCATTTATTCACTTTTTATCTTGACCCAATTGAGATAAAAAATATTATTATCCTATTCTATTGACTCAATTGAAAAATTCAGTTCATTCACAAACATGTGCTTGTATCATGACTTTCTTCATGGATTTAAATTAATTTGATAATAGCTTCAACATCTTCAGACTTCAATTGGAAAGTATCATAACTTTCCAATCATTACAGCTTCTTTCATTCCTTCACAACCTCACTATGATTTTCTAGGTATGATCATTTTGGGTACGATCATTCTGGGTATGATATTTTTATTCTAGAGCATGAGTATGATTTTCCTAAGTATGATTAATTTTTAATATGATCATTCTGGGAATGATATTTTTATTCCTGAGCCTGAATATTATTTTCCTGGGTGTGATCAATTCCTTATTATGATCTTCTCTCATTCTGGACCCAAGGCAAGTCTAATTCTTTTGAAAAAAACCATAAATATGATTTTCACCAAATAAAAATTGAGGTTATTTTCTTTCTTCAAAAAACTTTCCTTGACAACAAAAGACAACACATGAAAACATAAACCTTCCTCATCAGCTTGGTCCTAATAGGGACTATCCATGAAGTCATTTCAGAACTCAGTGAATCGTAATAATCATGTAAGGAATCCCACCCATGCCTCATTAGGGACTCCATTAACCCTATTAGAACCCAAAATATCTCAATAATCATATAGGTGATCACACCAAAGACCATTGTGGGCATCACAAACCCAATTTGGAACTCCAAAGATCATGATAATCAAACAGGGAATCACACATAGGACCACTGGGGGATGCCAAAAACCTCACAAAGACTCATAATCATTATATACATATAGGGGATTACACCTAAAACCAATGGTAAATACCACAAACCAAATCTGGTAAGACCCACCATGTACATGATCATATGTATGATGATACCACAAACCCTAGTAGAAAAACCTGGTAAGTAGAGGTAAATGATCATGTATGTTGGTCATTCAAATACCAAAAACCCCAAATAAGTAAGATTATATGATAGAGGATCCCACCATGGGATTATCAAAGGGATACTTGAACTCTATCCAAACTAGTCCCTTAGTGGGAAGCATAATCCCATGCTAAGGTCATAATTCCACATTGTACCATTAGAGATAAAGACAAAGGAAGTGATCCCATCTATTGATAATCTATGAATTAATACTGAAATAATCCCCCTAACATCACCTCATTTCATATCTCTTTGACCAAATCCATGTCCATCATAATGTTCTATGTAGAAAAATGCTCGAGATAGGCTACTCATAGGCCTCCATATGAGTCCTAAAAAAAGGGCATGGTGTGTACTTTAGGTCATGTGGTGTGTAACCCCTCCCAAACACCTAGTCATGTACTCACTCACATATTTTGGATGGTCTAGTTAACCTAAATGATGTGTACCTATAGTACATAGTTTTTTCTAAAACCCTAGTCATTAGGTTGTGTCTTCTATCCCATGCCAATGTACCTTAGCCCATGTTGTGTATCTGGTCATGTCCTCTGGCATGTGTACACCTAGAGTCTGTTCATGTACTTCCACACAATCATGTTCCATTACATGGCATTTCCGCCCATGTCATTGGCCATCCATCCAAGCCCCAATGCATAGTTTATACCACCAATACATGGAATATAGTTCCAAATTTTCATCTTCCCCCAATGGGAATAACAAAAAACATGTTCTCCAGCACTATACACCATGTGATCGAAATTTCTAAATCCAAAATCATTGTGATCCTCCCAAAACCCCTGATTTTTCACAAAAAAACCCACAAATTTACCCCAATAGGATCTCTATAAATTATAATAGGACTATAAATCCTTAAAAATTCATATATAGGTATAAATATGTAAATATCATAGATCCTCTTACCTCATGGAGAAACACCAAGGCTTCAGGTCCAACACAAAGGCCAAATGATATTGCACCTTGATCTAGTGTCGATCTCCATAGAGAATGGAGTTTCATGATACATCCTCTCCCTCAATTCATCCTTAAGTATTATATCATGTAAGGGATAAAACCTCCCCTCCCCTTATTTATGCTGGAATCAAAATGGGAGTAGGTTTAGTAATTTAATTTTATTAAATTAATAAACCCCTCTTTAGCATCCCGCCAATGGTGGCCTCCAAACGGTGTGCAATGCTGAAAAACTTTAAGCCACACCTATTTTAAAACCCACATCTTGAACTGAATCATGGTATCTTATTTCCAATCTATGAATCCATTTAGGATTTATTCTACATTTCTTGAAAAATTTCTCGCATGTGATATAAAATATTTAATATTTTTTATATAACAACACCAAGGATCTCTGGGTACCGAAATTCTATGCAGACTGAGCACCTATGTTTGGAAATATTCCCAGAAATATTAAAAGGTATTACACTAAAAAACTAGAGTCATTACACTCTCCCCACCTTAAAGTATTTTCTTCCTAAAAAGAAAAAGGAAACGCAAAAGGGAGAAACTGAGCTCTCAACTGGGTCTCTCACACTAGTGAGATCCTTAGAGGGTCTCTATATTGTCACTAAATACAAAATTAGGGTAACCACATTCCCACAACGGGTATTGTATGATTATATCTCAAACATCGCTGAGTTACTAAAAAATATAACATCACAGACAATTCCCATCTCATCTAAGTTGACATCACGTAACAAGTCATGCATATGTATCCTCCTCCATGAAATGTGGAAAATACCAATCAACTGGTTTAACTATTATTAGGGGGTCTAATGGTATGGAACCTCAATAATGCAATGTAGTAGCTAGAAAAAGGTCCACAAACCTTGGATATGGCCTTCTATCCTGACTAACTCTCAACTAATATCTTCTCTTAGATGGTTATAAAGAGGGACAACATAGTGAGTCATCCTACGATCAGTAATATAGTTTCATGACCTCTTACAGATCAGGGAAACTACATCATGAAAACCTAGTCCACCACCCCATTAATTCTATTATCTAAGTACCTCATTCTCCACCTACAGATAATTGATACATCAAGAACCAACTCAACAACAATCCACCTCATCCAACTCCAAAGGATCTAGTCACAACCACCCCTCTAATGGGTGTACTACTGAGGGAAAACAACCTCCTCATCAACTAATATCATAGTGTAACTGGTTTCATCATTAATCCTCAGGAGTATGATGTACTATACACCTTCTAAAAATATATTAAGAATATTTCAAGTGGATATCTAGTTACATGATACCTCACAAAAAAATCCCCAAGTTTGGCCTCCCTATCACACTGAAAAAGAATAGGGGTAACAACCACAACTAGAGATATACTACAAAATTTTATCCCACAAGGGTTAACTGCTTCGTAACCTTGATAAAAAATAGTGCAAAGAATCCTTAACTGTGATAATCTACTAATATAGACACACCCCTATTAGGTCCACTATCACTCCCATTCATGAGAGGACATATCATAATAATTGGACCTTCTAAATCCAAATGAGGATATAATAGATCTCCCCATAAAAATTGTATACTCATAACATGTTTAGAATTTATTCTCAAGTGTCTCATGTATGAATATAACACTGATAACATAAGGGAACTAATGAATTCTACCATAAACTGATCTAAAAAAATCTATAGGATCTTGTTCTCATATCTCTCATCCACCACCTAGGTGAACAAAATAGATCTTCCCTAGTGAACATATTAGGTAATAAAAATACCTCCTACAAACATCCAACTACACCATAGCTCACAAAGATCCATGGGATTCAAAAAATCATTTGTATCCACCCACACATTATTTCATTCTGCTTGGACTTGAATCACTCATGAAAGGAGAAAAACTACTTCCCAAAAGCTAAAAACACTAATGCACCCACTGGCGACAACCATCTGAGCATGGATTATAAGAAACCAATCCACACTAAGGAAAACATCCTTGGGCCTCCCTAATACTATGGAAAGGTTCTATGTGAGTCTCTATCTCTTCTCTAGAGTCAGTTCATACTATAGATAGAAGTGCATAACCTAGGATCCTCTCTTCTAGAGCCTCTACACTTAAGGGTTGAACAAAAAGGCTCCACTGTTATCGCTAAGCCTCAAATAGTGGATACACTCAAGGAAAAGTGCCTCATGACTATATGCTAATTACATATGAGATAGTGAAGACACATGTCATACCTTGAACCATACTCGATACACTAGGCTAGAATATCCTTCTACCTGAAGATCATATTTTCCCTTTCTCACCTTCCCAACACAACTAGGGCCTACCCTATCACCTCAACACACAAAAATTCCCCAAACACACAATTAAAAGGAACTCATACACCACACCTCAACATTATCCACTTTGGGTGGAACTGACTCACCAACACATTTTTTATCACATCACAAGAATGCATCTTGGTAGGGGAATAATACCTCTTTCTTATGATTCCTAACACACATCAAACATCACTATCATAAGGCTCCACCAACACCCCATGTCACACTGGAAAAAACTCAAGCAAGAAGAGAAAATAAAAGAGTAGCATGCACTTGTGTCTAATAGTACTACTAAAAAAGTAGAAAGGACATAGATCATACCTATGATCATCCCCAGAGCCTTTTGTTCATACGAATTTACAACCTATAGTTGTCCTTTCCCTTGTCCTCCAGCTCCCTGAGCCTGTTGTGGACCACCTGGGGGTGGTGGTGGAAACAAATTGAACTATATACCACCTCTTATTGCCCTCCCAACTCCTCTTACACATTTATTATCATGTGGAACTCCTGGAACTTGTCATTGTCTTTTCCATGGTGGTCTATCAACCATATCCCTATTAGCATCATGGTGGGTCATACAGTCTAGTGGAGATGTCCTTGTCTATAATAAGTGAAACACCGCCTCTTCCATAACTAACTATAACCGGCCTAAGAACCGTAAGCCATAGACTTTCCATCCTAGGATCATATCTTGTATCATCTCACACACCCATGTCCCATAGAATGTTATTGGATATTGGCTAGCAAGGACTCATCTCTTATGTTCCCAACACTAACATTTTATATCTGGTTGGCTAGAAATATTTCCACTACCAAGTCCCGCTCGAGAAATATAGCATAGGTGGGAATGTATAGAGATATCATTGAATCCCTAATATCTTGAAGTAATCCCTAATAAAAGGTTCTTTATTGAAAGAATATATCTCTAAAAATATCCAAAGATTACTAAAAAACCCCAGTGATCCTTTTTTCATACTCTACTTTGGTCATGCTATCATTTTAAAGTTACAGATGCTCCTGGATACGCAAAAATCGCAATGTGAATGGATAAAAATATTCCCTAAAGATATTCTCAAACTTGGTCTAAGTGAGAATCATATCATCATGGTTTTTATTCAACAAACTTCACCATATACCCATAAATCCCTGAATAAGACTCTCTATTGGACCACCATCTAATCAGGAGGTGTCCTCACAAGGTGGAAAATGGGTGTGACTACCTCAAGTTAGTCATCAGAAACCTGGGGGTCTGGATCACCCCAAAAAATATGAAATTTTTCCATATAACATTCATAGAGTGTGCTCATCTTATGAACATCCTCATACACTACCATCAGAAGAACCTTCTTCTCAATGGATGGTGGCATAACTGTGCAAACCCCTACACTGGAGCCTCATAATTGAGTGGATCATCCTCATGATCCTTCCATGTAATCTTGTTTTGTTATCATTATGAAGGAATATTCAAATAATTCTTATTTATCATGGTCAAAGGTTATATATTGGGAGTTAACTCAAGAAGGGAATTATAACCCCAACTCATTCCTATATTATTCATGTACCAAATATTCCCTACAACTAGTGCTTACATGTGTCAAGTCAACTGATAGATTGTTAGAGTCCTAGTGAATGGATATGTCAGCCCCTAAATCAACACTAGAGTCCCTATCCAAAAATAAAAACTCAAAAACACTTTATATTATTGTTATAAATCCCAAACCAAGCTCACATCTTGATAATATCAACATTGGAGTCCCAAAGTGGAACTTTCTATGATACCACTTTTTCACAACCTGACCTGTTGGGGTATTCTTATCCATTGATAATCTGAGTAAAAATACCACATGCCTACCTCCAATAGGCTAGAGGATAGAGACTAGAATTGAGTAGGAATATTACATACATGGGAGGCCTTAGCCTATGGTTTCTATATGCAAACACAAACACATCCTGCTCCATGAAACAACAAATAGATGATTATACAACTGATTAAAAATACATGCATACATCTATCCCACAATGAGATTATAGAAAAAGTACTTAAATCATGGGATGGAAAATATAAGCACACAAAAAATAGATAAAATCCTCCAACCTACTCAGTAGGAAGGGACTTTTGTCAAATGAAACCAATGGTACACACCTCAGTCTATATAGATCACTATGATCTACCTACTCTTGGTCCTCCCAAGACTCTATCAAGAGGCCTATCATTTGCATAAGATGACACATGTTTGGGAAGATCCCATACAGGGGTGAGTACAAAAAAATCCAGTAGGCACCCAAAACCCAAAAATAAAAGGGAGTAATTAAAAGGAAATAGTCCACTCGAACTAGATCCATAGGATACAAAAACCTAAGAGGGGGAGAACAAGAATATAAATCTCCACACCTCCACTATACAAGACTAGTCAGCTCATCACCACCTAGTATGTCAATCAAATGTGATACATGCCAAAAGGACTCCCAAAATAATCTAGATATACTCATCTCAAACTCTTAGTCTCATTGTATCAACCATACAACAAGCCATAGTATCCTACTCAAGGACCAAGGTGTATCTGGTCTGGGAGTGCTCACTCCAAGTCCCTAAAATCCCTGATGACACTTATCTAAGATGTATCCCTCATCGGTTATCACTAAGTTGATGACATTCCCCCACCATCCCGGATGGAATCTATCTGAGAGAACATGCTCATCGGGTCTAGAAATGAAGTCATGCTAGAACCCAACAGATCATGATACTCAGATTGGGGATCCCACCCATGCTTCATAGGGTAATCCAAAATCCCTATTATAACCCAGAAGATCTCAACAAATAGATAGAGGATCACAGACTTCTAAGTCACACCATGAACCTAATCTGGAACATTGGATATCATGATGCTCAGATAAGAGATCACACCCAGGACAACTGGGGGACACTGAAAACCCTACCAAGACTTAGAATCACAATATATAGATAGGTGATAATAGCTAGGACTGTTGGGAGATACCTCCAACCCAATCTGGTACAATGATACCGTGAACCCTACTAGAACAACTGGCTAAGTAGTGGATCAATGCCTATGCATGCTGCTCATGTCAATACTACAAACCCCGCCTAAGGAATAAAATATTATATAGGATCCTTCCTTGGATTACCAGAGGGATACACAAACTCTATCTGAACCAGTCTCATAGATGAGGTCACAATCCTATGCTCAGGTTTTAATGCCACATTGTACCCTTAGAGGGATGGACCATGGAAGTGCACCCATATGGTGATGATCTATGTGTTTCTACCATAAGATTCCCAATAACATAACCTCATGTCATATATCTTATGAAAAATACATGGCTACCATCATGTTCTACATGGAAAACTACTCATGATAGGGTAATCGTGGGACTTTTTTCAATTCCTAAATATAGAGATGTGTATGTAGAATCCCCCGAGGGGGCACACGACATGTACCCTCAGTAAACGATGTGTCTCTCAAGGATGAACCTTGGTCATGTCCCCTTTCTAAGCTCAACATGTAAAAATGAAAGTACACAGTGTGTTATGTAAGAACCTGATTTTTATCTTAGGTATGTATATTTTTAATTTTGGTCTAATTTATTATTATTGACCTAATATGGATGTCATTTGAGGTTATAAAAGTCGAAGGGGTGTTCAGGGTGTGTTCAGATCCTGAAACCCTGATCGGTGTTAAAAATTGGTTGGTCATACCATTAGAACAAACCATGTAGGGTAGGCCACACGGTTACCCCTAATTGTGTGGGGCTTGACAGTGAGTAGTAGGGGGTTGTATGGTTTTAGGAAACTGTGGAGAGTGGGTTGCATGCCCGTGTGGGATATCTGTAATTTTTAGTATAGATAAATTGCAAAGTTGGTGAATGGTTTCCCTAACCATACAACCTAAACATTCAGGTACCCTCCTTAAGGTAGTGTCCTTCACACGGTTGGTGCACGGTTTGGACAACTGTGCAGCCAAACCATGTGCCCCTGTTTTTTTGGGTGAAATGACCTAATTTACCTTAATGAAATAATATTTTAACCCCCCTTTCTCTTTTTCTTCCCTAGTAGATAGAGGAGGCTATCTTTTCCCTTTTTAAGATCCCAATGCCTTATTCTATATGTTTTTCTCATGTTCTCTAATCAGAATTCTGATTCGATCCTCATTCATCACATTGGATTCACATCAGTAAGTACATCAATAATCTTGATATGTTTTTCATTGTTTTTTCTATCGACAATGTTATTTAGATGCAAACTCATATTACCTATTTTTATAGTGTTGATCCTTTCTCCATGTTTCTTTTCATCCCAGCCAAACTAAAGTCTAATTCTAGACAAGAAGAGTTGTATGAGTATGAGGTATGTGTTCTATGAAACATCCCTCAAGTATCACCATTTTATAAACTGTTGTTATTGGGAATGCGTAGATTTTAGCCAATGTATCCTATTGAATTCATGTGTTCTTTATTATAGATCCCATTTCTTAATTTTTAATCATGTCATTATAAGTTGATGCCTCAATGCCTTCCACCCCATGTATGGTGTTTCCATATTTATACCTTTAGTGGTTTGTCATGTTTCATTGCGTCACTGTTATGGTATACTAAGGCTTGGCCCTATTAATCCTAATCCCTTCCTTAATAGAATGATTATAGAATTGCTAATGGTTATCCCTTGTATGTGATAGTGTCACCTGGCCCTTCTAAGGTAAGTGTTTCAAATTAATCAATGGATCTTTAAATGATAAATGGAAAGTATATTGATACCTGTCACTTGGTCTAAATGAATATAATTAAATGGTTTTTTTTAACATCCGTAGAACACCTTTTCATGCCTAATGGAAGGAAGAAGAGTTAACCTTATTAATGATTAAGTAATCAAATAACTAAATTGTTGCAAGACATATTATCCTTGTCACGCTAATGAAAGGAGATGACTCAAGACAAATGTCTTGTTAAACGAAATGAGTATTACATAGCCTAATTTGTTAAATGAATTAATTATAAGGTGCCTAATGCATGTGGAACTTGAAATATTTATACGAGTGTTAGACTTGAGATAACCTTGGATTCCTTAGGAAATGCCTTGAGCACTCATAGACTTCATTCTGATATTGGGATGATGGTTTCCAAGGGAGCTACCCACCTTGGAACCAGATATTATCTACTAGTGGATTCCCAGAAAGACATTGTATGATCACTCCATTGTCATTATAGGGTGCCTTGGATATAATTTTTGGATCCATTGTGACGTCTATGGACATTTAGTGCCATGGTTACACCCATCAGTCCTAATCATTATCTACCCATTTGATTTTGTATGAGATCCTTGGAATCAGTTAGAATTACATTATTATGGAATTCCTTGGGTGATGCCCCTTAGAATACACTCTTACCCCTTATAGACAGGCTGTAGGTTATTACTAAGTTGGATCAAATCATGAGTTCAAGGATGCCTTTTCTATTACCTTAGATCCTATATTATCAATATTAATGTAGGATTCCTTATTATAACATAGATCCTTCATTGTCATTATCATGTTATATGGTCAGTTATATTTTATCTCATGAGACCTAATTATGTAAACTGAACATAAATGAACTAGTTAAATGACCTCTTGTTTAGAGACATTACCAATTGAAGTTGAAGCATGTATCTTGATATTTAAATTGTTGTGTTTCTTTACATTTATAAATACATTCACACTGTTAGTTTATTTTTCATAGAACAGATGGTATAGATGCCATTGGTGGTGGCCTATTGAGATTTATCTCACACCCTGTCTAGGATTCCATTGGTACCTGGGAGGATTACATGTACACAGGTGTTGATAAGGGGAAGCATCCCTCTTTAGACACCTGATCTTGACTGCCTTCATTATGATGGATCTTGGTAGAAAATGACTGAACTAGAGCATGGTATTCTTGGATAGTTTTTGGATTCTTTTAATATATCATGTATAGTACTAATACCTACTACTTTGTATCCATGTTTTCCTACTTTATAGATGCATGACCTTCATTATCACCATATTTTGTATATGATTATCAGTTGTTTGGTTATTTATTATTACTTTTTGTTCCTCTATGATATTTATTTACTATACTGCTTCTATTATTTACCTATTATTATATTTATCCATTGAGCTCCACTCTGGTAATGAGGGAAGAGTCTTCCCACATACACATCCTAGTCCCTCACCAATATTTGGAATCCTCTAGCATTCAGGGATATGTGCTTCAGGCCATGTGGCCAACTGGATTTAGGGAACCTATGATTGAAACCCAAGTACATGATGTTACATATGACCCCAACCAAATGCTTGGGAATGTCCTCACTTACATAACTCAGTTGGTCATGTTACCCTACATGGTGTATACCTATATTACACGACTGTTCTACCAACCCAGTCACCTATCTGTGTCCTCTGGCCCATGCCCGTGTACCTCAGCCCATTCCTTGTATCTATCTATGTCCTTCATCCCATGTAAACCTGAAGTCTAGATAGGTGCTTCCACAAGGTCATGTCCCCTTACATGGAATACCTTCTTATGTCCTTGGCCACCCATCCAAGCCTTACTACATAGCCTTTACCCTCAGTACATGGTGTGTAGATCCAAAAGTTCATCATCCCTAAATAGGATAAACACACAATGTGTGTTCCTTCACTACACATTGTGGGATCAGGATTTATGAACCGAAAATCAATACAATCCTCCTGAAACCCCCGATTTTTACTAAAACCCCACAGATCTACACCCAGGGGTCTCTAGAAATCCTAATAGGGATTTAAAACCTTATATATATATATAGGTATCAGAATGTAATGATCAAAATTATCCTACTTTATAGAAAATTTTCAAAGCTTTGGGTCCAACATGATGCCCAGAAGATGTTTCACCTCAATCTAGTGTCAACCACTATCAAGAATGGAGTTAGTGGCAACTCCTCTCCCTCTATTCATCTTCAAGTCATCCATCACGCAAGGGAGAAAAACTCCCTTCCTCATATGTATGTCAGAATCCAAATAGGGGGAAGAATAGGTTTTTAATTTAATTTTATTAAATTAATAAACCCCTCATTATTATCCCTCTAATGGTCACCTCCAATCGGTGCTCGATGCTAGAAAACTTTAAGACATGCTTCGGGTAAAACCCACATTATGAACTCAACTACAGTCTCATATTTCCAATCTAAGGCTATATTTAGGAGTTATTCAACATTTCCTAAAAAACTATACACATGTAATATAAAATATTTAATATTTCCAATATCATCACATTTAGGCTCCCCAAGCCCCATAATTCTATACTGACTCGGTGCCTATCTTCAAAATTATTCCTAGAAATATTCAAAAGTACATGGAAAACCTAATGTAATTATAACCCTATTGGATGGAGGAAATGGGGATATATTTTTATATAGGTATTTTTCAGAGGTTTCAGAGAAAAATTGAATATGAGTTTTGTAAAAAATGTTGAAGTGGGTCCATTTTTATAGGCAAAAATCAAAGCTGTTTTCAAAATTTTTAAAATTTTAAGGGTCATAAAAGTATTTGTTAAAATGAAATGTGGAACACATAACTACCATGAATGATATATTAAAAAATTTAATATCTAGATGATTCATGATATATATTTTTTAATTTTCTAATGATAAAAAATAATTTTTAAACATTAAATACTATTTAAGGCCTTTTTCACCAATATTCATAATACTTGACTTTATAAATGTCATGACAACTACTAGTTTAAAATATAATCTCATAGATCATCAATTATAATTCCTAAATATATATAAAATTAAAAGGATACTCATACTCATCTAAATAATTTCATTTTAGATATTTTTAAAAATATTTATTTAATTATTTTAATCTTTTCATATACGTCACACCATTGCGATGTACGTGTTTGATAAAATTATATAAAAATTTAAAAGTTAAAAATAAATTATTAAATTAAAAAATTATTATAAATAATTTTTATCATTTATATTCCTTCATAAGGAATATCTATTCTAATTCATATCATGATAATATATTTAATATGTTACTTTGACTTTTTGCACCTGGTGAAAGAATTACACAAAAATTTGGATAATATTCTTGTTATGTAACTCAAAAGTTAGAAAATATAAATCTAAATCATCATTTATAAATAATATTGAACAAAAAAATTATTCAAATACTTTTACTTCTCAATTATTATCATTAATAAACCAAATTTGACTTTTCTAGTGTTTCTCAAGCACTACGTCAGTACTAAAAACGATTTTCATATTTATCAAGAAATAAATTATAATTTATATGTTTTGAATTATTTTTTAATGATAATTGTATTATATTATCATAAATTACTCGTTCCAAATGTTTCATAAATTTATATATCATATTTATGTTATGATAATATCATAAAATATACTATATCTAACAAAAAATATATTTTGAACACTATTCACCAAAATTTTACATTAAACACTCCAAGAAAAATAATGGAAATAAAATATAAATTTTTGAAACATTAGTTATATTTAATTTAGATCCATAAAAATCATTCAATACCCAATCTTTTCCAAAACACGTCAAATTTAATTCATTTAAATCTATTTACTATGATTTTTTATCATCATCTACAAGCGCTCTATCAGCGGTGTGTAAGCGTTATAGGTAATTAAATAATTTATAAAAAATTAAAAATAAATTACTATAATAAATATAATATTTTCATAATAAATTTATTCTTTTTTTATCATTCATAACTTATTTTAATCCTTATGATAGAATAATAAATTTTATTAAAACAAAGAGCATGTAATTTTGTTTTTATACTTTACTTAAATAATATTTATGTCATTATAAAAAAAATGGAATGAACTTTCCATAATTTCTATAAATATATGATTATGGAATAAATCCAATTATAAAATTGTATCAGGTTTAGTTTTGGTTGATTTTAATGTCTTACCCCATAGTTTTATACTGGTGTTACCTGTTTTACCCATACCAAGGTGATAAATTTTACCATGGTTACTATTCATAATAAAAAATAAAAGATATATATTAAAAAAAATTAATATTATGATTTCAAATATTTAATCCTTTTATCAAGATTCAATTTCAATAAGTCTAATAAATCAATTTTAATATAAATACATAAAATACAATGAAAAGAAATTTTAAAAAAATCTATTTCTAATCGCAAATATGAACTTATAACAAAATATGGTATAATTATAATTAAAATTTAATTAATTATATTAAAATCATAATGGTACTTTTTAATTAAAATAAATAAGAATATTATAAAAATTGATATTTTTAACTATTTTCTGAAAAATCAATCTCTTTGGAAAAATCTAAAAATTCACCCTAAGATATTTTTAAATATTGAATTCAAAAATAATATGATTTTTATAAAATCTAAATTCTATAATAGTTAGAAATAAATTATATTATTCAAACAAAAAAATAAATAAAAATCATTTTTAAAGAAAACTTATTTTAAAGCATAAAATAACTTTACTGAAAATTGAGTACTTATTTATTATTCATTAAAAAATAAATTTATATTACATAAAAAAATTTATCCATTATTATAATAATATTTTTATTACTATTCATACATAACAATTTAGCATCTTGTTTATACCAATCATATTTAAATAATAATATTTCATGGATCGTTTAAGATCGGTTTTGTGTGTTGTATATGCTATTGAACAAAGTGTTTTTTTAATATCGAGTTGTTAAATTATACCCAATTAAAATTAATTGATCCTCCATAATTATATCTCAGTCATAAAAGGTTCAATATTTAAAAATAACATTATTGAAAACCAATATTGTACAGAGGGAAAATAACACTTCATTTCAAAAGGGAAAGTGGAAATCATAACAAATTTCTGTAATATCATGTATTTGAGTTCCTTAATAAGTATATAAATTATGTGAATTTAAAATATAGATATAAGATATAATAATAACATTCAAGTACTAATAAATAGTGACAGAGAACATGGTCATGAGAATGTTAAGGACTTCAAAACCATAAATTAGTAAGGGATACAAAACCATCAATTAATTATAAATGAAAGTAAAAAGGTAAGATTTTTATTTCAAGATCCTTTTTCCTATAATTAAGGTATTACATTAAAATATAGACTAATAACATAAGGTAATATACTAACTTTACAAGTATAACTTCATCATTTAATCAGTTTTCACTATAATCTCATCTTTTTCTCTAAATGATGAGTATTCAATATGAATTTTTTATGCTTGAAGAACTGAAATCCACTTCTATAAGATCACATAATATAAAACATAATGAAAATATGTTTCTTTTATATTTACTAAAACCAAAACAAAAAAATCGTTAGCATATGGTAAGATAATTCAAAAAATAAATAAACCTTCATATTAATCTCCAAATAAAAATCTAAAAAAAATCAATCTATAGATAAATAACCCCACATACCAAATAACATTGACATTAAATAATGTTTTAACCTTAAATTTCATCTCATAAACTTAGTCTTAAACTTCAAAAAACATAATATCATTATTCCCAAATAATAATTTACATTAAACATAAATGATATATATACCTCAACCCAATAAAATGTCTCCTAAAATATCATTAATCACATCAAAATAAAAAAATCAAGAATATTTGTTCCTATAATATGATTCCCAAAATTAAATTAATCTTTATCCATCAAATTTTTTAAGTAAGAAAATGTCATAATAACCTAGATATCACATAGTCCATTGGAAGGAATTACACCCATGTCGCCCTTCAGATTTTATATCAAGCCCAACGGCCTTTTCAGATATGATGGGTTCTCACATGTCCTACTAGTTGTCATTTTTCTGTAACTAAATTAATATAATTCCTATAACATTCTAAAAAATATTATGAAAATATTAAAAAATATAATTAATCATCAAATCACTTTTTAATCACTATTTTTTTCTATACAGTTTATTTTTCCACAAAATCAAATAATCAAAATTGACAATTATTACCTTAACATAAATGACCATATTAACCCTAAAGGTTATTAATAAATTTAAAATTATTTCCAAAAATTATAAAATATTTATTACTTAAATAACCTTCTAACTAAAACATATACTAAATAAAAGGGTTATATTCGCATAATTATCTCCCAAAATATCCTTAGTCTTGTCAAAGTTCCATCACATAAAACCTCATAATAGGAATCCATGACTTTAAATATATGATCAACCTTAGAATTACAAAACCATGACACTTTATGTTTATCTAATATCACTATGGAATGTCATAGGTTTCCATAGGTTTTATTATCTCATTCATCATAATAATTCATACAGAAATGTGAATTACCACAAGCATATCCTTTAGGAGTGTCAAACCCAGTGTGCAGTAAGGGCACATTCATATTGCACTGGAATGATGGTCGAGATATACTCTACAAACTCTTTTCAGGTTTCTTTCCCCTAGAAGCATCTATTAAAGAACCACATCTACTTTTAATATCATGAAGAGATGTATTTCTAGTAAAACCAAATAATATTTATCTTACCAAAACTTTTAAGATTTTATCTTGTACTTATACTTATCCTTAAATTCAATCATAAGGTTATTTTACCTAATATATTTTTTCATATATCTAGTTCAAATGGTTTCTACTAAAATCTCTCTTATACAAACTATAAATACCATAACCACAATAGAAAAGATTCAATGGTTACTTTATTACATTGGTACTAGATACAAGAGTTCACATCCCAAAGTACTGAATAGTTTATTACTCTTGGAAAACTAGATTTAAACATAGTTCCCATTTGACATTGGTAATAAAATATAAAAACATAGTGAAATTAAATATCATGTATCATTTAAATCATTCAAATATTCTTTCTTCATATCATGAGGAAATAAAAAATAAGGGTGAGATCAAATGATCAGTAAAGGCTATGTATATTGGAAGCTATCATAGAATAAATAAGATGAAATAAATATGGAAAGATTAACAATAAAAAACACATGTCATTTAATCAATAACTTGATAATTTAGAATAATATGGTAGGAATAAATGGTGATCATATAGTTTCATATAACTAATCACATGATCTTGAAACTTATACATGGATATCATAACTATTCAAATAATCACATGGACATCAATGAATAATATCATAATGATGGAATGCATAATATTGGACATCTTAAACATACTATCAAGTCCTAATTCCAAGACATATTACATAAATGGGTAAGGCCTCATCCAAATTCTCAATCTAGTTTGTCTAATGATACCTTCCAATGAATCTAAGTGATCTCTAATATTGTTCCCCATATGTAACTTAATAAGTCCAATGCATTCATCATATGAATAAAAAATATGACTTAATAAAAATTCCTTAATAATCAAAAACTATATGTATAGGATGAACTAGTTTAGGGAATGTCAACAATTTCCCCGATCAAACTGGTTAAAACCCATTTAGTAAAAGAATAAATATAGTATCATTACAACATATAACTAGCATATAATAAGTAAAATAAAGGGTTTTTTACTTGATGAATAGAAATATCCTAAAAATATCACTAAAACATTTTTGAGGAAAATTCCATTTTCACTTCAAAAATCAAAATTAAAAACTAAAAATTTCAATAATATTAGAAAGAAAATTTAATTTTGAAAGAGCCATGGAAAGTTATAAAGGAAGATTAAAACAATTGGATGGTCATGATGACAAGAAATTCTATTCATGTTGCGCATGTTAAAACAAAGATTCCTTTCACATTTTCAGTAAAAATTCAAAATTACCATGTTCAAAAAATGATAAGAAGATTAATTTTAAAACATTTTATAAAAATTAAAACATGGGTGAAAGTTTATTTAAAAATCATTAGATAATAGTAAAAATATTTTTTAAAACATTTTAAGGAAAATATGGACATTAATGAAAAATATTCATAACCAAACCTAAAAACAAAGTCGATTTTCATTAGAAACATTATTTTGGTGTCTTGGGTACTTGAATAGATGAAAACGAAAGTGAAAACATGTAATTTTTAGAAATAAAAAAGAAGAAAATAAAATATATTGGTATTAATATATAAATATTAAATAATTCTCTTATCAGAGACTTAAACATAAATAATCCTTAATAATTATGAGATTTTAAAATAAACCCTTACCACTTTTGTAACTTTTGAATTAAAACCCCTTGGATGAAAAAATTTAAGTTGTGAATTTAAATACCATAAATATATAATGATACATGATATGACATGTAAAATAATAAGTACATACACCTCATAAAAATAAATAGTTTCATAAAATCAAATATGTCTTGATGAAACAATATTGAGATGAAGAACCCATACATAGATAATATCATTGAAGTGAGAATTATTAAATGAAATGATTATGTGTAACAAATGTAAATAAATATAAAAAAACTAAAAATAAAACATAAAATAATCATAGGTCATTGTAAACATAATCTAGTAATAACATAGACAATAATGAAGAAATATAACACGATGAAAAGAAATAGAGTTATGAAACCCCTAACAAATATCATATCATTGAATTGACAATCAATCAATGAATAATTTTTGAGTAAAAAACGTAAATCCAAACAAAACAAGTTTAAATACAACATAAATAAATTATATTTTAGTTTTTACAGAATATTTTCCTAATATAATCAATAAAGAAGGGATATAACCCAATTAAATCAGATTGAAATATTAAACTTCTACCATTCCCTTTGGGTTGCCTCCCTTCAATTAATCTTAAGGGAATTTTGGGAGAGGTTTATAATCACCCAAATGGATAGGGGATGTGGGAATGGATTTTTATATAGGTATTTGTTTATATTTTTGAGAGAAAAAATGAATTTTATTTAAATTAATAATGTTGAAGTGGGTCCCCTTTTATAGGAAAAAAGTAATGGAGTTTTCATAATTATTCAATATTTAAGAGTCGTAAAGGTAATTCTAAAAATGAAAACATCGCACATAAGGACCAGGAATTATATAATAGAAAATTAATATCTATATTGTTCATGATGTATTTTTTTATAATTTTTTAAGGATTCAAAATAATTTTTAAACATTTAATGCTATTTAATGTCTTTTTCATCACTATTCACAATAATTGACTCTATAAAATTCATGAAAACTACAAATTTAGAATATAATATCTTAGATCATCACTTATCATTTCCAAATATATATAAGATTAATTTTATGCTCATACTCATCTAAATATTATATTTTTTAATATTTTTATAAATTTTTATTTAATTGAGTTACTATATACATATATGTCGCGCCATCATAGTGTAAGTGTTTTAGATAATTATAATAATTTAAAGAAATAAAAAGAATTATTAACATTTTTTTGTTTTAAATCAATTTTATAATTTATATTAATTAATAAGGAATATATAATCTCATTCATATCATGGTAATATATTTTATATTTTATTTTAACTTTTCACACCATTCAAAAGAATTGCACAAGCATTTGGATAATATTATTTTTATATAAATCCATAGTTAAAAAATATCAATAAAAATCATAATTTATACATAATATGTAATAAAAATTTCATGAAAAATACTTTTTATTCTCAATTATTATCATTAAGATGACAAATTTGACTTTTCCATGATGTGCAAGCACTACATCAGCACTGAAAATGATTTTAATATTTATGATGAAATGAATTATAATTTATATGTTTTTAATTATTTTTGTATTATATTAATATTATATAATAATACATGATTCTTTCCATATGTTTTATAAATTTATATAACATATTTATGTTATGATAATATCATAAATTATATCGCATCTCATAAAAATTGCATTTTTACCCTATTCATCAACATTTCACTTTAAAAACTCCAAAAAATGGAGTTAAAAAATAAAATTTTAAAACACTAATTATCTTTAATTTAGTTTCATAAAAATAATTCAAAATCCTATCTTATTCAAAACATGTCAAATTTAATACATTTAAATCTATTTACTTTTAGTTTTTAGCAGCTTTTACAAGTTCTACATTAGCGATGTGTAAGAATTCTAGGTAATTATATTATTTCTAAAATTTAAAAATAAATTAATATCATAAATATAATATTTACATACTAAATTTCATCATTTTTTTATCATTCATAACTTATTTTAATACTTGTGATAAAATATTAAAGTTTATTAAAATAAAGTGAGTGACATTTTATTTCTATACTTAACTTAAATAATATTTATGTCATTATCAAATAAAAATGGAATAAATTTACCATATTTTAGTTAATTATATTATTAGTGATAAAATAAACTCAACGAATGGGATTAAGGAAAATTTTGGGTGATTTTAAGGTCTTAACCCATAATTGTTACTTAGTTTTACCGGTTTTACCATTTCTGAGGTGCTAAATTCTACCGTGGTTACTATTTATAATGAAAAAAAATAAAAGGGTCCTATTTATTAAATTTTTACAACATGATTGAAAATAGGTAATCCTTTTTTCAATATTTTATTTCCATAATTTTAAGAAATAAATTTTAATATAAATGCATAAAACGCAATGAAAAATAGTTTTTAGAAAAATGTGTTTTTAAGACCACTGATGAACTCATAACAACATTAGGTATAATTATAATTCAACTATACTTAATTATATTATATCTAATTAAATAATAATTATGTTACTTTGAGATAAAATTAAAATCATAATGGAATTTTTAAATGAGAAAATGACCATTTTATAAAAATCATTATTTTTTGCTATTTATTGAAAAATCAATCTCTTCAGAAAAATCCAAAAAATCACCCTAAGATAATTTTGATATAATAATTAAAAAAATTATATCCTTTTTATAAAATTATAATGATGAAAGTTTCCTAAATTAATTAAATTATCCTTGCATACAAATCAATAAAAACACTTTTGAAAAAACCATATTTTTAAAGCATAAAATGACTTACTAAAAATTGCATAGTTTTTTATTATGAATTAATAAATAAATTTAGGCTCTATAAAACATCTAGAGATATTTTTTATTATATTTTTATTACTATTAATATTTGATAATTTAATGTCTAGGTTATAAAAATCATTTTTAAATAATAATATTTCATGGTTTGTTTAAGCTTGATGTTGTGTGTTGTATACGTTATCGAACAAAGTGTTCTTTTTAAAATACTTGGTTGTTACATTATACCCTTTTAATAGAATTTTTCCCTCACAGTTTTATCTCAGTCGTCAAAGGTTCAATATTTTAAAATAATTTTTTTAAAACCCACATCGTAAAGAGGGATAATAAAAGTTCTTTTAAAAAGGGAAAGTGGGAATCATAAACATTACCTAGAATATCATGTATTCAGGTTCCTTGATAAGGATAACATTAATGGAAAGTTAAAAAATATACCTTAAAGATAATACAAATTTCCAACGACTAATATAAAGTCATATAGAATATTTTCATGAGAAATTTAATAACCAAAACCCCCAAATCGGTGAGGGGTGAAAAAACCATAAATTCACCGAAAATAAAGGTAAAAGGATAAATTCTTTATTTAAAAATAATTTTCCTAGAGTTGAGGAATTCATTTACCATATAGAATAAGAATATAAAGAAATTTACTTACTATAAAAGTAGAATATCATCCTTTAATCAATTTCCACTATAATCTCATCTTTTGCACCAAACTATGAGTATTGAAGATGGTTTTTTATACCTGAAGCACTACAATAAAATTATAACAGATCACATAATCTTTAAAAAATAACAATATATTCCTTTTATATTTACTAAATCCAAAACCAAAAATGGTTATCACAATGTAAGATAATTTCCAAATAAATAAACTCTAATATTAATATCCAAACCCACATTTCAACATTAATCATTCCATAAATAAATAACCCAAGATCCCAAATAACCTCAATATTAATGAATTTTCTAACCTCAAGGGTTATCTCATACCATTTAGCTTACACTTCCAAAAACGTTATAGGATTATTCCAATGTAATAACATTTTCCTAAAATATGATTAATCACATCAAAATCCCAAAAATTCAAAAAAAAAGATCCTATAATATTCTTCCCAAAATTAACTTAATTTGTATCCATCAAATCGTTTAAGTAAAAAATATCTCATTCTAACCAGGATATCACGTAAGCTAGTGGTAGGTGTTGTACCATTTCCGCCATTTGGTTTTGGGTCCAAGCCCCGTGTCCTTATCGAATGTGATATATTATCACCAGTCCTACTGATTTTCCTTTTTATAAAACTATATTAATATAATTTCAATAAAATTAATAAAAATGTGAGGAATATATTTAAAAATGACATTAGTTTTCAAATAACTTTTTAATCACTGTGTTTTTTTATATAGTTTATTTTCCAGAAAAATATATTCTTAATTGACTTTAATTACTTTAAAAACAGTGATCATATTAACCCTAAAAGATTATCAATAACTTTAAACTTATTTTCACAAAATATAAAGTCATTATTTCTTAAATAAACTTCTCTATAAAACATATACTAAACTATATGGTTATATTCTTATAAATATCTCCTAAAATATTCTTAATCATGTTAAACTACCATCACATAAAACCTCAAAATGGGTATTTATGACTTCAAAAATATTATCAAGCTTATATGCATAAACCCAAGAAACTTTAGGTTTATACCATATCACTATTAAATATCATTGGTTTACATGTGTTCTATTCTCCCATTCATCATAATGATTCATAAACAAAATGTGAATTAGTCCAAGAATATCCCCTATGAGGGTCGAACCAGCTATGCAGTAAAATCATATTCATTGTGCACTAGAATAATTGATGATATATACTTAAGTATTTTTTTGGGGTTATTACCCCTATATTCATATATTCTAAGACCACATCCACTTGTAGTATCAGAAATAGATATATTCTAGGAAAATTACATAGTCTCTATCTCACCAAAACTTTTAGTATGTTATCATATACTTAGACTTATCCTTAGATTCATTCATAGAGTTATGTTCCATACTCTATGTTTTCCTATATCAAGTTCTCAAGGTTTCTACTAAACTTTCTCTAATATCAACTGTAAAGACCCCAACCCAATTATCCTAGAGTCGGTGGTTACCTTATTACATTAGAATAAGATACAAGAAATAACATCCCAAAAGACCGAATAATTTAGTAGTCTTGGTAAAATAGATTCAAGCATTCTTCTCATTTCACATTGTTAATAAAATATAAAAGCATAGTGAACATAAATATTCTTCAACCTTAAAATCATTTAAAGATTCCTTATTTATATCCAACAAAATGGAAACAAAATTATGGTGAGATAAAATACTCAATAAGTGTTATATATAGTGGAATATATCAAAGAATAAATTATGAATAATCAATATATAAATGTAAATAACTAAAAAACACATTTTCTTTAATCAATGACTTGAGAACAAAGAACAATATGGTAGGAATAAATGGTGATCATAAAATACCATATAACTAATAACATAAATTTTTTAATTATCCATAAATATCATAACTATTAAAATAATCACATGTACATAAATAAATAATATTATAATGATGGAATACATAATTTAAAATATCTTAAACTTACCATTGAGGCCTTATACCAATACATCTTAAATAAATGGTAAGGCCATAGCCAAATACCCAAAATTGTTTGTCTCATGAGACCAAAAAATCCATCAATGGGCTATCTATAATTGGGACTCATCTGTCACTTGATAAGACTAATTCATTCATCATATGAATAAACAATACAACTTGATCAAGATGTCTTAATAATCAAAGACTATCTTTATGAGAAGAACTAGTATAAGGAATGAAAATACTTTCCCCATTCAAACTAGTCATCAACCATATAGAGAAAGAATAAAGATAGTATCATTACAACATATTACTAATTTAGAATAGTTAAAATAAATATTTATTTTTATTGATGAATACAAATTCCATAAACATATCATTACAACATTATTGAGGAAAATTCCCATTTCACTTTGAGAATCAAAATCGAAAAATAAAAAATTCCTGAATATTATGAAGAATATTTTCCATGAAAATAACCATGGAAAATTATAAATGAATCTTCAAATAAATGGTTGGCTATGACAGTGGTAAATTCTATTCATTCCATATATATTAAAAAATGATTCCTTTCACATTTCCGGTAAAAAGTAAAAGTACCTCATTCAAAAAATGATTATAGGATTACTTTTAAACCATTTTGTAAAAAGTAAAATATGGGAAAAAATGTATTTAATATATAATTTTATAATATTAAAAACATTTTTTAAATTTTTTTAAGGAAAATATAGAACTAGAAGAAAAATATTTAGGACCAAGTAGAACAACAAAGTCTATTTTCCTTAAAAAATATTAGTTTGGTATCTTGAGTACTTAAAGAGTGGAAAATGAAAGGAAACATATAATTTAGAGAAATAATCATAATAGAATAAAATATATGGGTTTTAAGATATAAATATAAAATAATTATCTCAATGGAGACTAAAACATAAATAATACAGAATAATGATGAGATTGTGAAATAAAATCTTTCCACTTTGGTAACTTTTGAATTAAAACCTATTAGATGAAATAATTTGAGTTGTAACTTTAAATACCATGAATCAAGAAGTATACATGATATTACATGTCAAAGGGGTTTTATATATACCTTATAAATAAAAATAGGTGCATAAAATCAATCATATCTCAATGAAATAATATTGAGAAGAAGAACCCTTACATAGATCATTATTGAAGTAAGAATTAATCTATGAAATTATTGTGTGTAAGAAATGTAAATCAAAATAAAAAAAGTGGAAATAAAACCTAAAATAATTATAGTTTATTATACACATAATCTTGAAATAATATATACAATAAAGAATAAATATAACCCAATTAAAATAAATTTAGTTATGAAACCCTTTATAAAGATCATATCATTGAATTGAAAACAATCAAAAGATCTATTATGTGTAACAAATGTAAATCCACAAAAAAAGTTTTAATAAAACATAAATCAATAAAACATAATCTAACACATAATATTGGCATTATATAATAAATTAATAAGTGATATAACCTGATTAAAGAATATTTATTTAAGAAACCCTTACTTTTTCCTTTGTCTTACCTCCCTTAAATTATTCTTCAGGCCTTTATAAGATAAATTTATGATCACCCTTGAAGATAGAAGATAAATGAATGTATGTTTAGAGAAGTATTTTGGAAGAGTATTCAGAGAAAAATTGAATTTTATTTGTGTGAAATTTTTTGAAGTGAGTCCCTTTTTATAGGAAAAAATCAATGGTGTTTCGTAATTTTTCAATCTTTATGGGTTATAAAGGTAATTATAAAAATGAAATGTTCCACAAATAAGCAAAATTACCTATATTCATAAAAATTTCATATCTATATGAGTCATGAGATATTTTTTATATTTTTATAATGATTAAAAATAATTTTTTAACATTAAATACTATTTAAGGTCTTTTTCACCACTATTCACAATACTTGACTTTATAAATATCACAACAACTTCTAATTTAGTGTATAATATCTTAGATCAAAAATTATACTTAATAAATATATATATAATTGGTGGTATATTAATTCTTATATAAATATTATCATTTTTAATATTTCTAAAAATATTTATTTAATTATTTTACTATTTTCAATACGTTTTGCCATCGCGGCGTAAGTGTTTTAGATAATTATAATAATTTTAAAAATTTAAAAATTATTAACATAAAAAATTATTATAAATCATTTTTATCATTTATATTCATTCATAAGGAATATATATTCTCATTCATATCATTAAAACATATATAATATGTTGTTTTGACTTTTCACACATTGCGCAATGATTGCACAAGAATTTGGAAAAGATTCTTGTTATATTACTCCAAAGTTAAAAAATATCAATAAAAATCATCATTTATATAAAATATTTAAAATAATTTTTACTTCTCAATTATTATCATTAAGATTCCAAATTTTATTTTTTTAGTTATGCGAAAGAACTCCGTCAGCACGGGAAATTATTTTCATATTTATCATAAAATAAATTCAAATTTATATGTTTTGAATTATTTTTGTATGAAATTTGTAGTATATTCTCATACATGATTCATTTCATATGTTTTATAAATTTATATATAATTTTTATGTTAATATAATATCATAAAATTTATTCTAACTCCAAAAAACAATATTTTTCAAGAATTCACAAAATTTTGACTTTAAACGCTCCAAGAAAAATAATGGAGTTCAAATAAAAATTTTTAAAAAATTAATTAACTTTGATTTATATCCATAAAAATCATTAAATAACCTAAATTATCTAAAACACATTAAATTATATATAATTAAATCTATTTACTATGATTTTTACCTTCTCATACAAGCATTACATCAACGATGTGAAAGCGTTCTAGGTAATTATAGCCCTTAAAAAAATTAAAAAAAATTACTATCATGAATAAAGTATTTTAATACTAAATTTATTTATTTTTATCATTCATAACTAATTTTAATCCTTATTATAAAATATTAAAGTTTATTAAAACAAAGAGAGTGGAATTATTTTAGACAAGAGAATCAGGGGAATAAGGCATTCATGTACTCGGTTAATTGGCACAATGTGGATGGCTTCATATAGATGATGAAAGAATCAAGGGGTCATGATATAAAGGTTGGATCTTGGATTGGATTGTCTTAATGGTTGAAGTGCCTCAAATCTGATATAGAAATATGGATCACGAACAAAACCTCAGTGGATTATTCGGTGGAAACGCTGCAGGAGGAGATCGAACATTTGGAAGATAGGTTGCAATAGAGTTGGGATGATCCTACCTTCATATTGGTTTGTGAAAAATGTTTCTTTATGGATCAGAGGTTGCTGGAGATTGAAATGGATTACAAACAAAGGTCCAAAGTCAGATGGCTCAAGGAGGGTGATCAGAACAATGGTTTTTTCCATGAATGTTTGAAGGAGCATCAAAATATGAAACTCAAAATCAATATTGTGGACGGTTCATTCTCCTCAGATGTCAATGTCACTGGAAAGATAGCCTTGGATAATTTTTAACCACTTATGGTAGGTGATCCTTCAGGACCAGAGAGGTATGGAGCCTCGACATCTGATCAAGAGGTTTTTATGGGAAGTATTTCTATGAAGATTGATGAGGAGGATAATGATACCTTGAAGAAGTTACCATATGACGAGGAGGTTTGGGAGATTTTTCGTAACATGTCGTTAGACAGTGCGCCTAGCCAAGACGGATTTCCTTGAGCCTTATATGTGGAATTGTGGGACTTTGTGGGGCCTCATGTGATAGAGGTGGTGCATGATTATTTTCGGGGGGGGGGGGGTTCCCTTAACAGGAGTGCATGCTCTTCCAAGTTCATTCTCATTACCAAAATTAGAGACCCATCTTCCATAAATCAATATAGGACGATTTTATTTTGAAATGTTTCCTACAAGATACTGGATAATGTTAAAACTCATAAGTTTAACAAAGTGATTCCGAATGTTATTTCTCAGGAACAAAATGGATTTATCAAAGGCAGAAGTATTCAAGGGGCGGTGGGAATCACTTAGGAACTGTTGGAGGATGTGAAAATGAGGGTGGTTGGGTCCAATGTGATTATTCGCATGGACATGGAGAAGGCATATGACAAATTGGAATAGATTTTCATAATCCAGGTGTTGAGAAAATTGGGTTTCCATGAGTGGGTATGTGATCTATGTTTTCGGTGCTTATCCTCTCCTTCACTAACCATCTCCCTTATGGGGAAATGTTTCAGGTTCTTCGAAAATGTGAGGGGTGTGCGTCAAGGGGACCCTCTACCCCCATCTTGTTCATAATTTCACAAGAAGACCTTTCGATAAATCTGCACAGATTTTTGGTGGAATGGAGAATTTTTCCATACCATTCTCGAGCTTCAGATGGCTATCGCTCTCATTTGATGTTCACTGACGATATTATCATCTTTTTGAATTGAAGGAGGTCGTCCCTTATGAGCTACATGATGCTTATGTTGGTTTATGGTAATCTAAGTGGACAACGAGTTAATTCCCAAAAGAGAAATGTTTTCATACCAAAGAAATGTCCAAGAAGAAGGCTCCAAGACATTCAAGACATATGAGGCATCTAAAAGAAACAATTTACTTTGATATATATTGGGGATCTGATTTATAATGTTTGAGTTAAAAACATTTTCATTAAGAATCTCATCAACCGAATGCTTGGAAGGGTTCTTAACTTTAAAAACAGGTTTCTCTCCTTCAACGGACATGTGGAGATGCTTAATAGTGTGATTTCTTTGATACCGATGCATGTCTTGTCCATTATCGCTCCTCCCATGGGGATTATCTCATCAATGGAGAAACTGATGAAAAAATTTCTTTGGGATTCTTACTATTTTGGAAGAGATCATTGGGAATCTTGGTACCGAGTTGCAAAACCGGTGGAGGAAGGGGCCGTGGGTCTCAAGGATGTCTCAACTACCATGCATTCCATGCAGGCTTGGCTGGCATGGGATTTCTCTATTAGAGAATCGATATGGTCTGAAATTCTTAGAATCAAGTATTGAAAGAACTAGAAGGATTGGGATTATAGGAAAATGTCCATGTTGGAGAGAGCTATGAGGTTTCACCTAGAGATTCTCCAGGGGTCTTCTCATTGGATGATCGGACGAGGGGATATTAAAATTTGGAGGGATAAATGGGTGGTAGAGAAACTATTTTTCCGAATTGACCTGGACCGAACATGTTGGTAAGAGAATCTAGTCATCAAACTAGTCTTATTGAAGCCATTATCAGCCTGGAACTGATGAATATTTTTAATAAGGTTTTTTTCTCTGAGGATATTGTCCGTTTCTATTTTTATGAGTCACGATCTGGTTCCTTTAATGGATAGGACTACTAAAGGTTGATCTGAATGGGAGGGGTTTAGGATGAGTGTGGATCACGCTTGTGGTGAAAGGAGGTCCCCACGAAGCTGAGTTTCCTGGTTTGGAGAGTGCGGAATCAATCCATTCCTATAGAGGAAAACATTCAAAGGAGGGGCATCGACCTGACCTCTCATTGCTATTGTTGTAGTAACCCCTAAGCAGAATTGATGGTCCATCTATTTACCAAGGGAGAATGGGTGGTAAACCTTTGGTCTTTTATGAATAAATGGGGTACTTATAATACAACAGGATCTTCTATGCATGATTTCTTCATGAATTGGTTCTTGAGAACGAAGCAGCAAGTGATGGAGCCCAAGATCAGATTCCTCATTGTTACAACGATTTTTGGACTCTTTTGGAGGCAAGGAACAAAGAAAGGAATGAGGTCCAACCATTAATGGCTTCTCTATATGTGAGATTGAAGACTCTTATCTCTGATCTATGTTCTTTGATTAAAGGCGGGATGCAATCCTATAGCCTCTGCAGACATCTCAATAGGCCAGCGGTACGACCATTATCCCAGGGGTGTTGGATTAGATGGAATACACCGGATAATAGTTTCAAAATTAATGTCGATGGGTCACGTATAAGTGGTTAGATATGGGGAGGAGGCCTAGTTCATGACAAGATTGGCTCGGTGGTGTTTGATTTTAGTATTTTCCATGGGCCAGGTAGTTCATTAGGGGAGGAAAATCAGGCTTTGCACACTGGTGTCAGGATTTTCAAAAGTCTTTCGATGGTTCTCACAAAATTGGAATCAGACTCGGAGGTGTTGATCTGGGCTTTGCATGGGAAAGTTAACCCACCTTGGTAGCTGAATTATCTGGTTAGAAGTTGTGGCTCAGAGATTCCTAATGGATGTGTGATTCGTTTTATTCCAAGAGAGGCTAACTTTTCTACGGATTCTCTTTCCCAGGATAGTAGTCCTGATGATCCCTTGGTAATTTTCTCTAACTTGGGGTCCTTACCTCGGGAGTGTAATGATTTTGTCCAAGGGGATTCCTTTTGGACTTGATCGCTTTATACCTCCTTGATTTCTTTCTACATTATAGGGAGCCCCCTCTTTTTGAATAATAAAAAAAATATTGATCGGATGAACCACACTCATAAAATAATATTATATCAAGTGTTCAGGTGATTTTAAGGTATTTTCCTATAGTTTTAACTCAGTTTTGCCCATTTTACCCTTACCGAGGTGATACATTATACCATGATTAATATTCATAATGAGAAAAAATAAAAGGGATAGATTTACCAAAATTTAAATTCCTAATCAAATATATTGAATCAATTTTTCCTGATTCAATTTCTAGAAGTTTCAGAAATCAATTTTAAAATTAATGAGTAAAATGCAATGAAAAACTGTTTTTTGAAAAATGAGTTTTTAAGCCCAAAAATGAAATTATACGAAAATCAAGTATAACACTAATTAAAATGTGATTAATTAGATAATATGTAATTAAATAATACATATATTTATTTGATAAAAAAATCAAACCATAATGGGGCTTTTTAATGTTATGAAATGGCAGTTTTATAAAAAACATTATATTTCACTATTCATTAACAAATCAATCTCTTTAGAAAAAACCCAAAATTAATATTAATCTAATTATGATATAAATATTTAAAAAATGATATAATTTTTATAAAATATCATTTCTAAAATTGGTAGAAATTAATAATATTTTCCATGCACAAAAAACAAATAAAGATTATTTTTCAAGAAAATGTATTTTTTTGAACCATAAAATGACATTACTGAAAATTGAGTAATTATTTATGGTAAAATTTTCAATAAATGTAGATAACATAAAAAATTTAGACATAGTTTTTATAATATTTTTCTTATTATTCATACCTAAAAGTTTAACAGTTTGGTTATAATAGTAATAATTGAATAATAATATGTCATGGTTTGTTTACGTTCAGTATTGAATGTTGTATAAACTATCGAAAAAAGTGTTAACTTTAAAATATTGTGGTGTTACATATAATTTCATGAGATTTTTTCAAAAAATAAAAACTCTTATGACATATAAGAGCTATGTGAGAGATACAATGAGGTTGCACACACTACCAGTAGTTATTTATCAACATTACCATCATAACAAGAAGCCATAAAAATTATGGGGATTTCATAAGTTGGTGTATATGATTTTATGGATAATAAAATAGGAATAATATCACACAATTAAAAGGAAATTTTTATGATAAATATGCTTCCAACAGTTAACCTGGATTTGAAAAACAAATGTGCAAGCATGAATAATAGATAAACATGGTTTAGAAAATTATCTCAACCTTATTGTACACATTAAGGAACAAGAAGACCCAACTTATTACATTAATATTTTTTTATTGTATTCATTCTTAAAATGGAAGGAATTCAAGTTAAATAATGGTCTTAGGAGGAAAACATGAGAAAGAGTGATGGTTTTCACTTTTGGATAGTCCAGATAAAGAAGTCACCATCTAAAATTTCATCTCACAATTGGTAATTGAGAAAATATGACTAAAGGATCATATTTTATGAAGTTTAGGAATTGGTTATTGTTAATAATTGATAGAAAAGTGAAGAAGATACCAACTTTGTTTTATTTAAAAATTGGTATCTTATAAAATATGTATTGAAGAGGATCATCCGTGATGATGATATGGAGATTATTAAATCTAGATAGCCAGATGAAGAATTCTATTTTGGGGAATTGTTAACATGGAAAACACAACGAATATCTACTGAAGATATTTATCCTTGTAAAGACTATGAAAAGTGTCTCCTTGAGGGGGAGATAAGTGGAGAAGGAAGAAGAAGCTGTTAAAATTATCATTTCATGCAAATCTAATTAAAACACAAGGATTTTTCATGGATCCATAGTCCATTGATTTCTTATTTTACTAATAATTTACTATAGTGGTACAACGTAGGTTTGACCACAAGGTGACCTATCACACGCATTGTCTCCCAATTGTCACTATTAAAAATTAATTAATATAAAACTAACGTATATACTAATATAAATGGGTGGGTTTGATTCCAAAAATATATGTAATATAATATATATATTAATAAATATATAAAACATAAATTATGAAAAGAAAAAGACACAAATAAGTCAGCCAAAAAACCATTGTTCTTGGCGTTTCATGATGACGTTATCATTTCTATTCAAACTAAATTCTTCGTTATTCTATTCAATGTAGAGATAAATACCATTCACTATATACCCTTTGATTTTAATTATATTACCCTACACCAAGGCCTCTTAATTTAGGATTAATCTCTACTACATCAATACAAAATCCAAGATCCACTATTTGAATGAATTAGATATCAATGAGAAGGAAAATGATTAAATGAGGAGGAATAAAATAGTAATAAAGAAATTATGGAGACCACTCACCACAATAATTTTAAACTCTACTAAAATTATAGAATAAGATATGAGAAATAAATAAAGCAAGATAAACTCAGATAACATCACTTCCCCCCTCGAACAACAGTGAGGGTTAGTTCTCCACAATAACAGAGATAAAAGAAGTATGATGGGTGAAAAAAAATAAAACAAAATAAATGATCATAATAACAATATATATACACTAATATAAATTTAAAATACTAAGAACTAATAAATAAATAAAAACATTAAATTTCCCCCTTGAAATTGGATATCCTTTGGTATGAGAGGTGAAACAAATATTTATAAGGAAAAAGTGAGCAATTTTAGATCCAAAAATATCCTCTTAATGTTGGAACATGTTAATCCCAATAAATGGAATAATTGGGAAAACAATTATTATTATAATTTTTTCAATAATTTAGCTTTATTACCCCTAAAAATTTCATCTTTATTGGCCACCGAATAAATGAGTTATGACTGTTTTACTCTGGAAATTTAATCCTCTCAGGTGATTATTCATATTCCCCTGAATAAAGATTTCGTGACTTAATTACTTTTAAAAAAGGATAAATTAGGTGGATACATAGTTATTAATGTTTTCCCCATATCATTATCTATCTCCTTATTGGATTTTAGCTTCTTTGGGATTGTATTTCTAGAGATATTGTCCCATCATTAAAAGTTTCCACATATGTGCAAAGTTTTTGAGGCTCTAATTGTGATATGTTTTGGGCCTCCAAATGATACATTTAGCTTTAGTTCCTAAATAATTAAATGAATACCATGATTTATGGAATCCGAAAAATAAAAATTTCACAATTTCAATCAGTTTATAAAAATTTATTTTTGAAATAAAGTATAAAGTTAAAACTGTTAAAATCTAAAAACAGTCCATTTTTTCAATTAATCTCAAAATAATTATAAAATGTATTAATGTGAAAATTTTATATAAAATTACACTATGGTGGTATTTTAAAATTTTAATTATAGTATAAATTTTTTGAAAATTTTAGATTAATCACTCTACCACACTTAATCATTTCACTCCCAGACAATCATTAAATACCAAAGTCAAAACAAACTTCCCAAAGTATAAATAAAAAACAAAACTCAATTATCATATATAAGTAAATATCATGCCTAATACAGGGATAAAAATTCCCTGACTCCTCAAAATTTTAAAAAATCAAATCAATGTAATGTTAATCCCCATTTTCTTATCATATCTATCTCCATAGAAAAATATTTCTCTCTTCACTCTAGGATTTTTATATATATTTTTTCTCATTCCCAATAACATGTTTGATCTCCATAGGCTTATTTTCATCCTAATATATCTACTTAAAATATTCAAAAAATATTTCAATCATGAGGTATTTTCCATGGGTTATTTTGAGATTGAGTGTTGGTGGATTTTAAATATAAAAAACATAAATTGAAAAATAAGGAGGGTTAGGCTCTAAAGTGAAGTAAATGCATGAAAATAGTTTTCCTCAAGAATGGTGTGCTTCTCAATTATCTCAAAAATGTATCACCTAAAAACACCTCTTTATTTCATTGGGAAGTTCACAGTGGGAATATTAGCATCAATGATAAATTTATTCCCTCTTGTCCCCCATTTATAACATTGTTTCAGTTTGAATTCAGATCTGGGATTTCTCTTTAGAATCATATTTTTTAGGAAAAGTAAAGGAAACTTTTGGTATTAAAATATTGATTTTCTAATTTCCCAAGATTTTAATGATATTTGGACCACACATCCATCATTTTTTCAAGAATTTTCTTTCACCAAAGTATAATTAAATATGGTAAAACAAAATTTAGCTTAAAAAAATTCTTAAGGAAAGAAAAATACAAGCCATCTTCACCCTCCCCAACATTTTAGTTCAATAATAATCTTTTATTTTACATCTATAGTGGATATAAAAGGGATAAATGTATTTTAATGTGACTTCCTAATAAGGTATTTCATGTCTTATAAGGGATTAATAGAGGTCAAATGTAAAGTTAGATAAAAATGGGAGTTAAATGTAAAAAGGTATTTCAAAGTGGTGCCTCAATTATACTTGACGCATTCTATGAACACTAAAATATTTGAAAAGAGAGAAAAAAAAAGTTTTGGATCACACAACATGTCTCAATACTCTAAATAAAAAGATAAATGTTAAGAAATTTTTAAAAAGGTTTAAAAACATCTCTGTTTGGAAAAGGTTTTCAATTTGGATGGTACAAGTGCACATGAGTTTGACAATCAATCAAAATTATTCAAATGAAAAGATTTTAAATCAAGAAAAAAATTCCATTCAATATTAATTTAAATCCTCATACATTCAATTCAATCAATTTTCCAAAAATAAAAATATGGTTTGAATTTTATAAATTATTCAATTTAGCTCAATAATCTTAAAAACACACAAAAAATGAAAACAAATCATAAAAGTTTCATAAAAATAAAATCATGGAAAAAAATGGAAGCACACAAAATATTCCTAAAAACATATTGATATCCCCCGATACTTATTCCATTTAGTACCCTTTTTTAGTTCAATTTAGATAAATATTTTCATTCATAATTTTTATTGGGAATAAAAAATAAATAAAAAGAAAGAAACGACTTAATTTATTTTTGAAGTGGTAGCCTTGAGTTATGATCTTAACTGTTACAACTTTAAACCTAAAATAATGAAAATAAAAGACATTACAAAAATAAATATAAATAAATAGAGAGGGGAAATAAAATGGATAGTGGTTGGTTTGAACCTCTAGCGGGAGCTAGGTTTTTACTACCCTTAGTCAAGTAGTTTCATTGGATTAACCCTAATCCAAATGTGGATGGGGTTTCTTACATAGAAAACACTATAACATCTTTCTTATAATGATATTCAACCTATAATAGTCATAGAGAAACCCATGTATAGAGTACATCAACTCCTCCCCCTTTTTAATGTAGTATAGCTTAAAAGATGGGGGAGGATAAATAATGGTTCAACCTCTTCTTGGACCATTAATCCTTTCAACTCTTCATTAACTTCATCCACAAATTTCACATTTTCCAATGTATAAATTTCTATAAAAATGGAAGTTGTAAAGAAATTTAAATTGAATAATACTAAATCATGTTGAAGCAATAAATAAATTTTCTATTTCACGTAAAGTATATTGAAATTTGATCCCTTTAGGAAAGATCACTGGGAATTCTATCTTTGCAGGGGAATATTCATCTTCTTCCAAAGTAATATATTGGTATGGAGTAGCTGAATATTCTTTAAAAAATATAAGAGGATAAATTACCTAATATTCTTCAAAAAAATATAACCAATTCTGTTTTGAATTATTTTGTTCTCCCATAGTTGTATCGGCTGGAATGGAATATTCAAGAACCTCTTCAAGTAATGGACAAAGAGAGATTACTGGATCATCAAGTTTAATATTAAATACTTCCTTGATTTATTAAAAGTAAAATTTATGTGAAATATAATTTTTATTCTCCTAAAATTATATGTTTTTTCACTCCAACCATATAACTTTAACTTCTTCATCTTTGGCGGCCAGCGATGCAACTAGCTTACTTGGTTTTTCGAGATATTTAAAATTTTCGTGAAGTATCAAGGAATTTTGTTCCATTTGAATCATTAATGTTTCTTAAATTCTAGGATAACCAAAAAATTTATCATCAATCAAATAATTAAATAAACCATTGTAAAAATATATCTTGACCATTGAAATGAATGTTATACTATAAAGCGTTTTTTTTATTTTTTGGATTTTTTTTGTTTTTTCTTTGAAAATAGTGTGTGAAGGGACTCATCCTCCCAAGAAACTATGCCAAATTTATACATGGTTATATTCCATGGATCCTCAATCCATTAATTTATTATTATCCTAATAATTAATCGTGGAGGCACAACCTAGGGTTGATCACAAGGAGGTCACAAATATGCACTGTCTTTCTATTGCCACTATTATAAATTAACTATTATAAAACTAACTTATATAATAATATAAATTGGGGTTTTGATTCTAAAAATACATGTAATATAACATATATATATATATATATTAATGAAAATATAAAAAATAAAGTATTAAAATTAAATATATAAAGAGGTTAGCATAAGAAAACCATTGTTCTTGAGGTTTCATGGTGATGTTATCAGTGTTATTAAAAATAAATTCCTCATTATTATATTAAATGTAGAGATCTAGACCATTATGTCTACACACTCTCATTTAAATGTTATTAACAAATATTTTTACCTCTTCATGTAATAGTAATCTCTTCCACATTAATACCTAATCCAAACTTCACTATTTGAATGGCTTTGATATCAACGAGAAGAAAAATGATTAAAAAATGATAAATATAATAGTAATAGAGAAAGTGGGGTGAACACTCACACCAATAATTTTAAAAACCACTGAAATATCTGAATAAAACATGATAAATCAATAAATCACAATAAACTAAAATACCACCACTCCCCCCTCAAATAACAGTGAGGGTTATCTCTCTACAATCATGCAAATAGAAGAAGTATGGTAGGAGAAACAAAAAAATAAAAAATAAATAAATTGATATAAAAAGAAGATAACTATGCTAATATAAATTAAAAATATTAATAACTAATCCAAAAAAAATACACCTTCCCCCCCCCCTGAAAATTGGCTATCCTTTGGTATGGGATGTGAGATACATATTTATAGGGACAAAAGTGGTAAATTTTGGCTCCAAAAAATATCCTTTAAATATTAGAGAGTGTTATCCCATTTAAATAGAAAAATTGTGAATATTTATCTAATTTAGAGTTTTTATACTACCTTATACTCTTTAACCATAAAAATTTCATCTTTATTGGACACCGAATGAAGGATTTATAATTATTTTACTCTGGAAATTTAATCCTGTGAGGTGATTATTCATATTCCCATACATTAAATTATCACGACATAATGACCTTAAAGAAGGACAAATAATGCGTGGAGATAGTTATCAATTTTTTTCCCAAGATCATTATCTATCTCCTTGTATAATTTTAGATTCTTTGGGCCTCTATCTCTTGAGATTTTGGACTATTATTAAAATATTCCAGATTTGTGCAATGTTTTCGAGGCTCAAATTGTGAGCTAGTTTTGGGCCTCTAAATGATGGATTTATCTTTGAGACCTAAAGAATAAAATGAATCTTGATATGTATAGAATCCTAACAATTTTAGTAATTGTAGAAAAATTTATGTGCAAAATACATAATAAAAATAAAAAATTTAAAATCCAAAAATAGTCCATTTTTATAATTAAGCTCAAAATACTTTAAAAACTTAAAAATGTGACAATTTCCAATAAAATAACACCATGGTAAACATTTAATTATAATATAAAATGATAGATTCATCACTAATTATTCTAGAATTTTTTTAAAGGAGTGTCATTTACAATGTAAGTTTTCTTAATTCTCACATCCTTAGTAACATGAATTAGATTCAAACATTAAGGGGAGATTAAATTAATAAATGACATAAGAAAGGAAGTAAAAATTATTTTAATCTAGTAATTGTACTTAAATTATTTTGACCTTTATTTTTAAGCAAGGGAAGTAATCTTAGGTTGATTTAGTCTATAATAGATTTATATAACACTTGGTATCTTTAGTTTGGAATATAGTTGGATATCCCTTGAAGACAGTTTTTTGAGTTATCATTTCACTTGGTATTAAGTTCAATTTTTTTACGGATAGTTTTTTTTCTAAATAGAATATTTTTTTTTCTACACTGATCATGGATCACAAAGACTTAGAGTTAGACAATTGATGACACATATCTCAAGAATGAACTGATACCATTTCACATATACCTTGTATTTATTGTCAATAAGGGGGGGATATAATGAAATGAAATGTGGATAAGAAAGGAGGATGGAAGATGAATGAATCATGAAGAATACATATTGATATTTCATTTCATGTGGATGTTGATAATAAATACTAGGTTTTATTATTCATCCCACTATGTGTGAGTTCTTTTCATTTTCAATAAATTATTTCTAGGGCATGTCAATATGTTGATGAATAAGATGATCTTGGATAAAGAATAAGATTTTAGGAGTTACATATGGGTTTTTGGTGATGGTTAAAGAAAACCAAGAAAAATATAGCATTATGGGTTTAGGAATGAGTGTATAGCATGAACTGGACATGCATAGGAGTGGAAAAGGTGCCTCCATGAAATGCATCATTTTTTATGAGGAGAGGATGTACAGATCATACCTAGACACTCATAATTGGACATCAGAATATTTTGGAGTTTTTATTAAGTAGATTATGTACAAATGGAAGTATGATGTGGAATCAGAGAGGAACAACCATGATTACTATTTTAAAATTTTACACATAGAAGGAAAGTTTTAGGATATGATTTATCTCTGCCTCCTGATCACACAACGTGATAATCTTCTACCTCCAAACTAAAACCCTATCTCTCTTGAATATTATTGTCTATACAAAATGATCCCAATCCTCATCCACCGATCAAGCCACCATGATCTATCCATGAATCAATGAATCTTCCATGCGGAACATGTACAGACCTTCTATGCATATGATAAACTATCATTAGAGAATTTATATGCATATGGGTAGCACCCTGATATTTAAATATATAACTCCATTTAAATATTCCAAATTTTTTCAATAGATTACTCCATACACAACACTAAACATAAACAAAACAATGATATATTTAGATAAAATATAAATATTTAAGTATGACTATTAAAACATACCCATTTAATTAACAGGAATGAACAAAATTAACCACTTTATGAAATATATAAGTAGATAAAATAAATTATACTTTTAATATGAATTAAATTAAATTAGTTTACCTAAAATTACTAATAAGATCCATTGTTGTTCAGAAAAGTAATTTTATAAAAATTACCTACTTATGCGATATGAATTTCTATATCATGAAACACATAGTTAATAATGATAAATTTTATTTGATGTTAATAATTTTTTAACAATAATTTAGTTAGTAAATAATAGGAAATAAGAATAATAACAATTAATATTAAAAAATGTCATTTTCTAATAAAAATGTTTTCCATTATATGTTATGATTTTATTCCAAAATTTAATTTATAAATTTTATACTTTCAATTTTACAATATGTACATCATTTTTAGATTTAAAATAAAAAATTTAGCTTAAGATTAAATTTTTGGGTTTTTTCCAGAAAGATTTTTTTTAGTCATAAATAAGGTTTTTGTAAAAAAATATATAATTTTTTTGATTTTATCATTATATAAGTGTATCACATAAGCATAGAAAAACCTTTTAATTAATAAAATATATATTTAATGAATAAATTTTTTCATTTTAATATATTTTTTGAGCTTATAAATCCTATGTCTAATATTTATAGAACTAAATAAAAATATTTTTTTACGAAAAATTACTTTTAGTCTTTTCTTTAAATCAAGTATTTTGAAAATACAATTAAGTTTTGGAATTACATAAAATAATCAAGTATTTCATTTTTTTTATAATAAAAAAATTCATGTCATTTTAATTGATAATTTTTGTAAATATGGCTTATATAAAAAATATAAGATTAAAAATTGACATTTTTTAAGAAACTGTTTTTACACATTATTTATGCTTAAAAAACTTAACATTTAAAACCCTTAGAAATATTATTCGATATAATTATTTCCAAATTTGAAATCATAACTTTCCAGTTTAATTAAATAATAAATACTAATTTCTTTCATTAAAATTAATTACTAAGGTAAAAATCCAATTACCATAACAAAAGTATATTTGGGTAAAAGGACAAGAGTAAAACAAAAAATCCTTAACACACCCAAATTTTTCTCTCAAATGAGTTTTTGAGGTTATTTTTTACCCACACTCACATTTTGGAGCCACTTACCATGGAATAGTAACATCACATTATTGAAAAAGTTGAGGGTCCTCCCAAAACTACCATTCCCTTCACTTATAAAGGGGTAACCCTTCCACTACTTCAAGAGTCACCTATTCTTCGAATTTATCCTTTAAAATATAAAACTTTTATCCTAATATAGCCTTATATGACTCTCAAAATATTTTTTTCGTCATCAATTAGAATATGGCCTCCATTTCTAAGGAAATTTCCATAGAAAATTCAAGTACCCAACTTGAGTTTTATCCACTACTTATATTTTCTCCTTAATTGTCATAATTATAATTTATTCTATAGATACCAATATAAAGATATTATTATAATTTATATACTATAAATTTATTCTATTATGGTTATTATCATTTTATATTCATATATGTCATCTATTAAGAAAACTGAAATTGGCATTCATACATACTTGTATATTGTGACACCTTGAGCAACAAAATTCATTTTTCATCCCCAACCATAATTGATGGTTCTTAGAATGGTTTAATGAGGAAATATTATTTTTATTAAATCATTAAGATTATGGTATAAAAAATTGGAAAACATATTAATAATATGATTATCATTAATTCAATTGTTTAAAATAAGCATACTAAGAGGTAATGGTCTATTCTTTCTAAGTAATGGCTTTATATAAATTATCTTATCTTTTTTACTTCTTCACAATAATGATATATCACACTAATAAACATTGAATAATATCATTTTTATTTTTTTATAATGATATTGCAACTAAACCATCTCATAATCATCCATTATTCATGGTAGGTTCATGTTTGGATTAGTTTAACCACCTACTTGTACAATACTATGAATTTATATCATGGATTACTATGAGAGATTATGTACTGGAATAATATGATATAATTTTTTTAAATAATTTATTATTGTTTATATCTACATTTAACTCGATAGTTGAGAAAAAAACTTTAGTTCATTAAAAATCACCAAAAGGTGATCATCTATGATATCATCTTTGTGGTTAATAACCAAAAATACCAAAGAATGAAATTATATCTTTAAAAAATATATTGTATCACCTATTCTAGTATCTTATTAGATCTAATAGTGATGGAAATTGGAAAATTAATTAATACGATCACCTCTTACAAAACTAGTTTAAAGCGATAAACATTACTTGCACCAAGTATTGAAAATTGGTAAAAACTAACTAATATATATATATGTAAGTATGTGTAGAACAGTTATAAATGAGGAGTATAAATGGTTATGTTTATTAATAAGGTTCTTGGTATGTACTTAATTAACTTAATTTAATTATTGATGACATTTTTGTAGTTGAAAAATGAATTAACACTGGGGTAAGGGTTTGTGTGTAGTGACCCAACTGCAGAAATCCCAGAGTCGGTGTCTACTACCATTACATTAGCTTGATTACAAGGAATAAAATACCTAACGACCAAAAAGTTTATTATTATTTGTAAAATAGATACATATATTATTATTTTATTGCAAATAAATACACTAATTATAACATAATTGTTTCGTTGGAGGATAACTTTATTCCCACTTAGAATATTCTTTCATATCCATCTTAGTACACTTTGTTAATTCTTGGGGAAGGAAAAAAATATGGTCATGCTCAAAATATCTGTAATATTTAGGTGTAGCGGAATAAATAATTAATCAATGAATATAATAAATATGTAAGGGTAATAACTGAACAAACATTCCATATAATCAATAAAATAATAAGGAAGTGAATTAATGATGCAATCAGGTGAATAACTAAACATGCATTTCATATAATCAATAAACTAATAAGGAAGTGGATAAAAAAATATTTCAAGGTAATAACTGGAAACATATTCCAATCAAATAACTAGATAATTAATAATCAATATGGAAAGGTATATAATTGAAACACATGCCATTTAATCAATGAACTGATAATGAAATGCATCCATATATACTGTCAAAGTAGAAATATCAGGGATAATAATAACATAATACGTAATAAATTAAATTCTTAATTATTTTACATCATGTTTCCTAGGCACATGATAACTTTATTGCCAAGATCTATCCTTAATATAGATGAAAACATACTTGGTACAAACCGATTTGGTTTGTCCGACCATAACTCTACTGTCAAGACCTTTCAAAAAATAATTTAAAACTACTTAGAAACAAACTTGAAGGGTGTTTCTATAACTAAATTAATCCCATGATACTACCAATTCATCGAGGGTATTTCATTAACTGGTCCCCAACCCATGTAGTGCATGTCCAAATCATTCCTCATATATCAAATAATCTATTTAATTCACAAATAATATGTATTATCAAATATCCATATTGAGTAAAGGATATGGATTTATCAATATTTCTCAAGTAAATCAAATAAATTTTAAAGTAAACCCCTTATGTAAAAATGGTATATGGTTCAGTCAATAAACTTATCCATGATAACTGATATGGATAATTAGGTGAAATTTAATGTCCAATGATTGTAGGAAAGTGAATATTTCAAGGGGACTATAAAAATGGATCAAGGAAGTGAATTTAAATACTATCCTTGGCCAAATAAATCCTAAAAAATACATATGAAGAATAAATATGGTATCAATACAACATTTCTAAAGTATAGTAAAATAAAGTTTTATTTTCATTGATGAAGGGAAATATTATAGAAAGATCCTTTTAAAAATATTCTTGAGGAAAATATCTGTTTTATTTTAAAAAATGAAAAGCATTTTCATTGATAATCATTTTGTTTAAAATGATCTTTAAAAATTAAAAATATAACATGAAAATGAAGGTTCTAAGAAATTATGGAAGGTAAATTTGTATATACCATATAGGGTAAAAAGGAACATTCCTTTTGCACGGTAAAAAGGTTAGAAAAGTGCCTTATTCTGAAAGAGATAAGCATATTACATTGAAAACATTTATAAAAGACAAAAGGGGTGAAATATATTAAAGAAATAATTTTTTAATGGTTAAAAAATTAGAATGTTTTTATAAAACAATGTTTTGAGAGAAAACAGATTTCCAATCAAAGAGAGAAATAAAGTCAAGTTTTTGGAAAAACATTTTGAGTACCAAAGAGTGGAAAATTTGTAAAATTAATTGAAAAATATAATTAATAAACAGATTAAAATAAAATTAATGGTTTTATTTAACAATTATCATATAAATCCCTTTAATGAAATTTTAATAATAGTAAATCTCGATTAGAATGAGATTATGAAATAAACCCTTAAAATGATCATAATGTGGAAGTGAGAATTAATCAACAAATTGATTATGTGCATCAAATATTATTCCAAATATAATAATTTTAAATAAATAAATAGATATTCAAAGTCATTATACCCATAATTACATAATATTGACAATTATAAGAAAGTAATATAACCCAATGGAAAGTAATTGAGTTATGAAATTTATTTACCACCTGGTCATTTTAAGTTAAAATTACATTAGATAAAATTATTAAAATTGAAACTTAAAATACCATACAAAATTTATTATTAATGATATTAAATTTCAAATGGTCAGTATATAATCCATATACATGGAACTACGTGCGTGAAATTATAATATGCCTCAATGAAATGAAATTGAGACGAAATCTCTTACCTTGTGTTTCCTTTTGGGTGAACATAATTGAAAATAATGTATAATGGTTTTAATCATGTTATTAAATTATACCAAAAATAATAATATTTATAATATTATATATAAACTTCTTATAATATCGTATTACCCATTTGTTAACAATATTTCATTATTTTCACTATTTTGGGTGTTAATTTCCTAGTTTTTCGAGTATTTTTTACTTTTTATTTTTGTTCTTCTTATGTCGATCATGATTTCATAATATACAAGATGTAAACAAAAATTTAATTATAATATATATTCATTATATATGTACTTATAATAATCTATACAATATGAAGATAGGAAATGAAATGCATCGTTTATAGAGACAGTAGATCGTGTGTACGCATGAATGATGCTTCCATTTGCATGTCATATTTAAAAATTAAGTGATATATATATATATATTATCAATCCGTTATAATATTTATGTTCTATAAATCACATATTTTTATTAAATTCAGCCTTAATATATTCCATGAAATGTCTTAACGGATCACATTTCTTTGAGGAGGCGGTAGTCCACACGTCCACAAATGGTGTTATTGTATTCCCAAAAAATGGAATGAATAATTTTATGAGTTATATTACAATTAAATAAGAATAAATAAATTATAAATATCATGTATATCATATATAAACTATAAATACATCATTATTTACAACCTTGAAATGTGTCAATGGAAGAACGGATGATATCCATTCGAGAGGCGGTAGTCAGCCGTACACAAGAATGATTATTGTGTATCCCATTTATTGGGTGTGTGTGAAAGTGTAGGACAAAATATTATCATAAAAAAAATATAAGTATATATAAGATAATTATTTTATTATATAATCATGATATAATAATAATTGAAGTGGTGGATAATTAAATTAAAAAAAAGTGTGTGTTGAAAAACGTTACCTCTAATTCGGGTAACTCCTTTTGGTTTATACCAAAACACTTCATTGGTTTTATTTATTACCATTGTGAGGCATCTAATATGATGGTATGAATGTTTAGATATTATTTTTTAGGTATTGGATGATCTAAATGGCTTGATAGGTTTGAATAAGTGGGAGGGGTGAGTGCCATTTTATAGTGGATGATGAGTGGAATTATTGTAAATATTTAAAGGTAAAGAATATTGATAGGTATCCCTTACATAATGTGCCTCAAATAATGAACCAAATTTAATAAAACTGAGTATATGGTCTAAATATGGCCATAAAATTAGTTTTTGACATTTTTATAGATCATTTTGGCCTGTATGTTTAAGGTTTTGTCCCTTGTTAAGATAATATTTCTCTTAATCCCAGTAATTAATTTTAGTTAACTACTCATATTTATGTTCAAAAACTATTTTTATCTTACTATAAATTATAAATTATTCTTATTACATATATGGAATTCATTTTTCAAAATTACAATCATGTAATTGGCAGAAATTAATTTAAAATTAATCCTACGGGTGAGACGGCTAAATGAGTTTATAAATTAAGAATGTTCAAAATTTTGAAAGGTTTTTATTTCCAATATCAATGTGAAATTGATTTCTATGACCTAAATTAGATTAATTTATTTATAATTAAAATAATTATACTCTAAAAATAAATTAAAATATAATTTAACTATATAAATAAATTATATGAAAAAGTATTTTTCAATTAAAATTCAGTATTTTTCATTATTCATAAAAAAATAAAACTCCTTAGAAAAATACCAAAACTTCACCCTAACAAAATTTTTATTTTTCTATTTCAAGAATTAATTTTAATTATTTCATATTAAATTTATAAAATTATCAAAATTCCTATTTAAAAAAGGTACTCAATTAAAAGGCGTTAAAACTACCTTTATAAAAATATAGGTTTTTATGTGTAAAATTGGGGTTTTTCTTATCTTATGATTATAAAATATATTAGATAAATATTATAAATATTTCATTGAATATATAACATATAAATTTCTTTAATTTCATTCATTAGTGAAAATTAATTTAATTTATTAGGATAAAACAACTATGTGATCTTTAAAACATTTCTTCTATATTTAATTAGTTTTTATATTCATTTCAAATTAATTGGTGACCAATGAATTAATTTTATGTTTTTATAAACCATATAAGTTAGTTAATACTTTTCATAACTATTAATTCAATGCATATTTTATATCTTATAATTTTAAATAATGATATTTTAATAATATATTGTTGCTTGGTAAAACCCAGTCTTACGTGCAACGCAAACTATCAAAGAAAATCTTTGTTGTATGCAATGAAATATTACTTATTATTGTGTGCATTGAAAGATATGTAATATGTTAAATTTATTTAAAATATTAAATACACCATAAATTCTAAATATTTTATATTACTTTCTACATTTTTTGTTGTGTGTCATACATGCTATCAAGTAAAAGTTACTCTTTTAGAATTTTCAGGGTGTTACATTTCGTCTCAAATTCCTCTCTTTGAGCCATGTTTGGTATTATTAACCTAATTTAATTTATTTTGTGTATATACTACCTATTTTAGATATCATAAATAAATTATATTTTCATCTTGGTATTTTATGTTTAATTATAATCCCTCTATTTCAAGGGGTTTTGATTAAAAATTTACTCAATCTATAAGGGTTTTCTTGGTCTCAATTCTGAGTTTTTGAGGCATAATACATTTTTTGTACCATGTTTTCTTTATATGGTGTATTCACTTCCCATTGATATATTTTTATCATACTATTTTTATTTCATGGGACATACTATCAAAATCATGTTCCCTTATTCAAGTGGCTATTGATTTAGTATTTCCCCAATGGTAATGAGTTTTATTAACTCAATTTTCATTCATTGAGTTATGATCATTCTATTGGACTTATTTCATATAATTTGGGTACATTATGCACTTTAATATTATTATGTGGTATTCTATCATTTTTTGGGTATATACATTCTTACTATATAATACCTTTTATAAATATTTCTCACTTCTTGGGTTATGATCTTTTGAAACCATTAACCTTCTTTCTCTAGATGAGTTATAATCGTGTTATCTTTTTTATTGATATGGAAAAACTATTGGTGTACCTTATATTATCATTCCTATATGGAATATTATTAGAAGGTTGACTATGTATTTTTTGACCATCCAACTTCTTTCTCGAGATGGGTTACGATCATGTTATCACTTTTATTAACATGGGGAAAATTATTGACATTCTTGGTGATTATTGACTACTAACATAGGTTGATAAAATATTTATTTTATTTATTCTTAATTATATATAAAGATATATTTTTATTCATTATTATGTTCCTTAGTGAATGGTTTGAAATGTATTGTTAACTCTTATGGTGAATTCATTAGACTTAATAAATTGATGGGTGGGGCGTAAAATTATATAGCCCCTCAATGAATCGACATGTCTTGTTAGATAAAAATGTTTGGGTATTTGGTGTATGTTTTCCCAATTCTCTAATATGTCTTAAATGTGGTCTTGGTATAAAGTAAATATATCAACACAAGGCCTTGACAACATGTTTTTTAGGTCGGACATTATTCATTTCATTATTTTTAGATCAGTAATAATGATATCCATGTTTTCATTTATTTTCCTGGATATAGAATTCTCTCAGCTTCAGTTGATTATGGATTATGTTATTTACTTATTCCTTTCATAATATTTATGCCATTTTTATTTCATAATTACCTCAATGGTATATTTTCCCTTATGGAGTATTTGACCTCAAACCTTCTTATGTTTCCATTTTACCATGTTATATAGAAAAGTATTTCACATGATATGACTAACAGGATAACTTGTGTACAAAAGTTGTGGGAGTTGTTGAAGTCTTATTATAGATTAAGTAGTTTCTCATACAGTGTAATAAATATCCATCAGTTGATAAATACATGGTATTTTTTAGTTTATGTTGTTTCTTAATTCTCTAAATATATAAACCTAAAAGGTATTTGGAATTTATATATTTCAATATTTTCTTTAAGTCATGTAATTATGGGATAGTAATGTCAAAACATTTATAATTGGTATCAAATCCAATATGTAATGTATGTGTTTATTGTAATAGATATGGGAGTGTGGGTCTGGGGTGTCATAATCGGTATCAAATCCATTTTTAGATAACTTTGTAGATTTTTATGCTTGTTGTGGATAATTTAAGGGTTGATAAGTTAGGTTTGATCATAGTTTAAAAGTTACAGATAACCCTTTCGTAATTTACACATTATTTGAAGATTAGGGTAAGATAAATTTTCTGAAAACCCTAAGGATAAGTCTAAGTGAGAATTATAAGTATAGTATAACATTATAAAGTTTTAGTAAAGTATATATTTTATGGTTTTTCATGAAATTACATCCCTTACTAGATACAAAAAGTGGATGTAGGCTCTATAACAAGGGTACCTATGGGTAATAACCCCAAAAAGGATATATTGGATTTTAACTCAATCGTCACCTGGTGCATGATAGATTCCTAACTTCGCACCTAGCTTGACACTCCCAGTGGATATGATTTAATCAATCACACTCTCTTTATAAACCATTATGAGGGATTTGAACATGTTTAGGTCAGATAACCTAAAAGGAAAGTGACTATGGATAATATAGATTGAAACATAGAAATTCAAAAATTAAGGTACATATTATTTGATTTGTGATTTACTACATAAAGGATAAGTTAGACTTTGAGACCATATATTTCAATTTTTTTTAGGTTTAGAAAATTTTAATAAAGTTGGTGGTAATTTTGGATCTCTATTTTTAGGATTAGGTTAAGAATTATGAAAAAAACCAACTCAAAGTAACTTGGGTTTAACCTGGGATGATATCTATTGAGCTATGAGTGATATTGTTTGAACTAAAATAACTTTAGGACCACAAGGATGATAAACATAAATATTTTATAAGATAAAATAAATAAGGTAAATTCTATGATACTCCTACTACCGAGAGTTGGTTATTAATATAATGGGAGGAAGGTACACTTATCCTCCACTTAAGAGTTGTGGATGCCTTATTAGATTCTTATTCTATACACCCTAGTGTATCCATAAAAATTTAAATGAGAATTAAATCAGTACCTTAATGATATTTTTATCGAAGGAAACTTCTAGTATTAAGATTATTGTATCCCAATATGATGTTTAAAGAAATATGAATCTTGTTATTCTTCCATTAGATGGAATTGATGTGATTATGGTAATGGATTAAATATTTCAACATAGACTCACTATTCACCGAATCATGGTCAGATTACCTACAACATCATCATTTTTGAAAAATGGATGAGGGTAGAGGAAACGACCAACAACTATTGTTGAGGAATCTTAACATCACTACAGTGGTACAAGACAGTAAAATAACATCTTTATCACCACCCGTCAAAGAATTGTCATTGTGTATGGGTCATGTTGTCACTAGGGAAGTTAAAAGCACCATTATAATAGTATAAGTAGAATAAAAACCCCATCCACCATCGCTATCATTTAAGGATACAACATAGATGATGAAAATTGGGATGCCACCTTGTGACACTAAGGATGGGAGTATTTGGAGAATCAGGTTTGAAATATCATATCACGTTATCCCATATAGTGTCTGTGGGAAATGGTTTGGGTCTTACAAGGATATGTTTGGCATATAAAATTCCACCCAAAGTGGATGTGTTGGGGTGTACATCAACCACTAACATTCAGCTAGGTGGTCTTTATAGAGTAGGTAGCATAGGGACTGGTGTAATATGAAGGACTAGAGATGGGTAGTTATCTGTTAACACTAGTGATGCAGACAAGGGATATTTTTTTAAAGTGCACAAGCCGGTGCAGTGGATGTGGCTACTTTGGTAAGGGTAAAAAGGGTTCTAAATGTGGATCTCAACAACCTTATGAGTATTAGGATCATTCTTCATCATCTTCATCATTCAACCTCAACCTCTCTCTAGCACTGCCAAGTTAAATAAGAGTGGGGGGATGAGAAATTGTTGTGTGTAGTATGTTTATACATATGTATTCATACTACTTACCAAAATAGGGAATCATATTTCATACCAACATTTGATAATTTATCACTAAAATAATAACTATAGACTCATAGAGAAAAATAATAAGTCATAACACCCAACTATGAGAGGTATTTTACTCAAATGGTTGGAAAGAAACTCAATATAAAGATAAGCCTATAGGTGAGTTTCCCAGCCTTCCCTATGTTAGTAATGTTGATACCTCAATATATTTCCACCTCATGGATACCCATAGATATTTTATTTTAGTGAAAATTAAAATTGTTAGGATGAGATTTATTTAAAGTGGGATAATGTAACATTCTAATGTTTTAATATATGACTTCCTTTAAATGATCCAAATGTGTTTGATAGGTTTCTCTACATACAACGTGAAACTTCAAAAACCATGATATATTTAGATAAAATATTAATATTTAAGTTTTACCATTAAAACCTAGTCATTTAATTAGATAGAATGAATAGTAATAACCTATTTATTAAATATATGTGTAAATAAAATAAATTCTACTTTTATTATGAATTAAATTAAATTTTTTTACCTAAACTGACTAATAAGATCATTTATTATTTAGAATATTATTTTTCTAAAAAAATCATTTTTATAGGATATGAATTTATATTTTAAGAAAAATATGGTTAATGATGATAAATTGTGTTTCATATAATAATTTTTTAACATCTATTTATTTGGTAAATGATATGAAATAAGAATAATAATAGTTAGTATTAAAAAATATCATTTTCCAATAAAAATGATTTTTCATTATATATTATGATTTTATTAAAAATTTGAATTTATAAATTTTAGAATTTGAATTTCAAAATATATAAATAATTTTTGTATTTATAATTATAATATTATCTAATCTCAAAAATTTTGGTTTTTTACCAAAAAAATGATTTTTAGATGAAAATATATTTTTTTGTGAAAATTATAATTTTTATGATTTTATAATTATATAAATGAATCCTAAAAGTTTAAAAAACATTTTCTAAGTAATAAAATATGTATTTTATTAATAAATTTATTCATCTAATATATTCTTTAAGCTTATAAATCCCATGTACAATATTTTTGTAACTAAATAAAAATTTTGGTTTAATAAAAACTATTTTTGGTCTTTTCTTTAATTAAATTATTTTCAAGGTGATATTTGGTTTTGACTTCTAATTACATCCTCATAACATTTTTTTTAATAAACCAATTTATATAATGTTAATTGATAATTTTAATAAATATATCTTACACATACAATTTAAGCTTAAAACACACTATTTCTAAAAAAATGTTTTTACGCATTATGTACGATAATATTAAAATATACTTTTCAAACCCTTAGAAATTTTATTTGATATAATTATTTAAAAATTATAAATAATAAGTTTCAATTTATTTAAAAGGATCAATATTAATTTTTTTCATTAAAATTAATTACTAAGGATAAAAATTAATAATCATAGTAAAAGTAAATTTGGGTAAAAGGATAAAAGTAAAAGAAAAAAGACTTAAAACAGTCAAAGTTTTCTATAAAATAATTGGTTTGTCTTATTAATAACCCAAAATCACTATAACCTTTATTTTTTCCATTTTGGAGTCATTATCCTTGGAATTTAAACATCACATTATTGAAAATGTTATGAGTACTACTAAAACTACCATTCCGTTCACTTATAAATGGGAAACCCTTCCTCCACATAAACACTCACCTATTATTAGAATTTATACTTAAACATATTCCATTTTTATCTTCCTATAACCTACTCCAATTTTAGAAATAATCTGGCCACCATTAGTTATCATAAGGTCTTCATTTCTGAGGAGAATTCCAAGGAAAAATCAAGTACCCGATGTGAATATTATCAACTTATTAGATATTCTTCTAAATTACCATCATTAAAATTTATTTCATACACACTAATATAATGATATTAGTATCATTTATATACTATAATGTTACTATATTAAGGTTATTATCATTTTATATTCATATATCACATCCATAAATAAAAATAAAAATATCATTTGTGCGTACATAGGGACTACCACCACCATGGGAAACCGAATTCAATTTTCATCACCAACCATAATTAATGATTCCTGGAATGGTTTAATGAGTAAATATTATTTTATTACAGCATTAATGTTCTATTATAACAAATTATATAACCTATTAATGATATGAACAATAAACTATTATTGTTAATTCAATCGTTTAAAACAAGTGAACCAAGAGGAAAATGATCTCTTCTTTCCATGTAATAATTTTATATAAATTATATTATATTTATAATTATTTAATATTATAATATATCACACTAATAAACACAAAATAATATCATTATAATTCTGGTATAATTATATTACAACTAAACCATCTCATAACCATTCATTAATCACGATAGGTTCATGTTTGGGCTGGATTAACCAAGTACTTGAACAATAGTATTGTAACATATCATTAACTTATTTAATGTATTAATTAAAACTTGTTTTTATCTCATTTTATTTTTTATTTTCTTGGGTTCATTATGGGATAATTTTCTAAATTTTGGAATCCCAAGGGGCTATGCACGGTTGGTACACGGTTAGGGAAAACCATGTGGTTTGGCCCAGTAAGTCGTGCACCCTATTGTGAGGCACTAGAAGGGGGGAATGATTTTTATAAAGAATTTTATCAACCCCTCTAAACTATGAAACCTTATATAGTTATTGTTTTCGTGGTTTTTTAATATTTTTAAAAATTATGTGCCCTAATAGGAGAAACTATGTGCCCTAAAAGTAGGGGCACATAGTTAAGATGCATGGTTTGACTAATAGGGTCGCACTGCCTAGTAAACCATGCATGCGAGTTAAATTTCCCTCAAACATTTTATTAAAAATAATTAACACCCCTCCCTATTTAATATTTTTAATCACCCCATTTAACCCTAATACGAATTCCTTGGTTATGAGGGCTCCCGATACGTGATTTGGGCTCCTCAAACCCCTTTTACAGGCAGATCGAAATGCCATTGGTCTCATTTGATATGCTCTAGGTAACTGGATATCCACTCATGTGGTTTCTTCTAATCTATCATTATATCCTCCTTATAAAGTGATGGATCATCATGTTATTGATGTATCTTACTCCATTTTGTTGGATATCGATTCTAAATTATGTTTCTTGATCTTCTTTGCCTTGTTCTTCATTAGTGATCTCGTTGAGGGTGTTTTCTTTTATTGGGTGATTAAATTTAGGTGGTTCTATATTTTTTCCCCTATTATTGAAACCTAAATTTTCTTCATTAATTTGAAATGAGTTTTTAATTGATTTAAAAACCCTGATTTTAAAGAATTTTATGTGTGATTAGAAATGGCATGGAATTTATAAGAAACCCTCAATTTTAATAAAATTGAAATGTGGGAAGGATTTTGGGGAAATTATGGATTCATTTAGAAATTGATTTCATAAATTTATTTGGTTATTAAACCTAGAGAAAAATGGTGTATAGTGAAATGTGATTTGAAATGGCATGAAATTATGAGAACCCCTATTTTGGTTTTGAAATGAGAAATCCATGTTGGAAACTGAAAACTGGGAAATTTTCATTTGAGTTGGATTGAAATTTTTGATTTTACCTTGTTTGAATGATTGATTTTTGAAGAACATGTTTTCTTGTATTTTTAGTGGTTACTGGTATAAGCACATTATGACCTTAGCTCCTTGGAAATGGATTGATTATGATAATTATTATTAAAAACAGTGTCATTACTACTCGTAATGGGTTCTGAGATTTTCCATGATGGGTTCCCCTATTGGGGGTATTTGTGTGTGCACAATTGAATAGATATGAGATTATTATTGATATGTGTATGGATATTATTACTTGAAAAACTGTCTTACCACTGGGATTTCATACATGGTGTTTTGTTGTGATTTGTTGACATGATTACACATGCCTAGGATTATTGAACTGTTCTATTCATGAAAAAAAATTAAGCGTTTAATATAAAATGTTTATTTAAAACAGTTTTGATATATTTTCCATCTCTATTAAAGTGAAATCATGTTTTGGGATTAAAATATGTAAATGAAATTCCATGCCTTATTTAATTTGAAATAAAATCATATTTGGTTTGACTATTATGGGATAGATTATAGAACACATGGTGAGAACCTACTAGGATTATTATCTCACACACTACCTTTTCCTTTGGTAATTTTTATAATTTCTTATTCTTGGTCCAATCAAATTTAAAGTTCCACTTGGAGGTGGTGGATGTTCTTGATCCTTGGGACCATGGAATGATGATGGTGTCTGGTGGAGTTGTTGTCCACTTGTTACATGGGAATTTTTTTTGATATTTTTACTTATTGGTGTTGTTGTTTACTTGTGGATGTTTATCTTTATTTCTAGGTACTTTTTTGCCTTTTTATTATAATTTATACTTTTAGGGTATTGATCAGGTAGACTTTTATATTTTATCTTATATTATTTTTTTGAAAATAATTGTTCCCTCATTGATCTTATATGATGCTAGGTGCTAGTCACCAACTCATGTAGATCAGTAATTCTCTTCAGTTAATTTCAGTTATGGCTTGGGTATCAGAGTACCAGGGTGTATAGGCTAGTTTTTGACACTTTTTTATCAAAGGGATAGGTTAATAATATTTCCTTCATGTTACTATGTGGTTTGGTATGTCTTGATGCGACATAGTAGTTAGTTGTGAGTGAGTGTCTGGCCATATCTCACCATAATGAGCCGTAAGTCACTATGGGTGTTTGGGAAAAGTTATTTTGAATAGAAAAATCATATGATTATAGTCTTTCCCCTGCCTTTGATCTTAGTTTTTTGAAATCCCAATTGTAAATTTCTATTCGATAGAATTGATATTCTTGTATCTCAAAATTGGGTTGTTGATCTATGTATCCTTTCTGATGTATTAAGTGTTGTATGTTGATGTATTATAGAATCATGCCTCTGAGAAAACATATGAATAGTCCACACGAGGAATATGTTGGTGAACCATAGAATGAAAATCCTCCAATGGACTAGAATCTTATCGAAATGGTGGTGCGGACTGTCCAAGCTCTAGGACAAGTTCCTACACTCGATCTCATTCAAGATCCAATAGTGAAACCTCAATGGGATAAGCTTATTAAATTATTTAAGATTTTATTCACCAGAATACACCTTCTTTTTAAGTCTCTAACAATCCTCAATAGGTTTACGAATGGTTGAGGAAGATAGAGATTCTTTTTTATTTCCTAGACATTTCTCAAGCTATTAAGGTGAAATGTGATACCTTTAAGTTGGAAGGTCCTAGTAGGTGATGGTGGGATTCAATGGTTATGAAAAGAAACATAAGGTTTTGGAATGGAAATAATTTTAAGTTCTTTTCACTGATCAATTCTATCTAGAATCTATGGTATTAGTAAAATCCATAGAGTTTCTCAAACTCTAGTTGGGTGACATGGTTGTGACTCAATATGAAAACCACTTTTCTATGATTGTATAGTTTTCTCCTATGGTTCTGATTAATGATAATTTTAAGGAATGAATATTGGAGATGGGTATTTGATCTGACATCTGATCTTAGGTTTTCCTACTGAATTTCTCTTATTATGATGATGTGTTGGATAGGGTGTTGATTGTTGATCTTGACCTAGCTGGTAAGTTAGGGTTTATAGGAGTTATTTTTTTTCTCCTAATGGAAGTTCAATGATTTAATTTAAAGGAAAGAGGATGCACGTTGAGTTTCATAGTGGTTCAAGAAATTAGGCATCTTCCAACCCTCCTATAGTTCTTGGAAGATGCCCATTGACCTTCATTTAGTGTGGCGAGGTTGGGAATTAAAGTCATGTAACTATTAAGGTGCCAAATATCTATAATTACTATGGTTTCTATGGACATCTATAGAAATAACACTATTTATTTTATACTCTATAAAATGGCATGGGATCATTATCTCCAAAAATTACTACAACGTAATCAGATGCTTAGAGATCTAAGGGGTTCCAAACACAGGTATCCAGAACAGAGATTCTTTATGCAATGGAAGAGTATCCAAAAGGAGCTGATATGGGTCCAATGACTTTGATAGGTACCATACCTATAGATTTATCTTTAGTGAATTATTTATTTGATACTGGTGAATCTCACTCATTTATGTCAAATCATATTGTGAACCTACTGAATCTTACTACAGATCTTTTTTCCAATGTGATAGATATTACACCCCTCGGAATGAGGATAGATCAAGGTCACTTTTTTAGGTTAACTTGACTCTTCTCGATACAATTATTCAATAACATCAGCTTGATGATTAATTTCTTAGCATTAGGGACTCTATTTATAGTGGGGAGACCATCGATGAATGGGATTTATCTTCTGAGGTCATCCTATGTTTTTTGACTCGGTTTGTTATACATTTCCCATAATAAAGTTCATGAAGGGGGATTTTCATAATTCCCTATGGGAGATGCACCCTAGAACCAAAAATAGATTTTATCATATTGGGTGATGATTCTGGTGGCTAGGTATGATATAAGACATCATTGACTTTTTTCTCATTATTATACCTATCAAAAGATCAAATACGAGCACCAAATACCTTTAGGATTACTTCAACCTCTTCCAGTGCTGGCTTAGAAGTGGTAAGAGATCACTACCGAATTTTTGGTTATGTTTCCACATACCCCTTAGAAAAATAATGTTACATGGTGTGTGATTAATCGGTTTTCCAAATCGGATCACTTTATACCCATTCTTGATAAAACCAAAGTTCAGGACTTTGGAAGTCTCTATGTGTAGAAGATCGTAAGGTTTCATGGAGTCTTTTCTACTATAGTATCTGATAGGGATTCCCATTTTACTTATTCATTTGATATAGGCCACCATTAGTTACTGGGATCTTAGGTAGATTGGAGAATTACATACCAACTATAGATAGATGGCCCTATATAACATGCTATACAGATTCATGAGGATATTCTTTGAGCTTACGTTCTTGAATTCGGTGGACCTTGGGATGTACATTGGAATGGTTAATTTATCATACCACAATTATTATTAGTTTGATATCATAATGGATATTTTTTATTCCAAGTATGGTTGACCTTGTAAACCTCTATTGTGTTGGTTAGATATTGGTGAAAAAGTTCCTTTGTTGGACCGGTCTTGGTCCAAGAAATGAATTAAAATATTCATTTGATTCATTAGAGAATTTTGATGGTGTAGAACCTATAAAAATATTATGATAACAATCATAGGTGACCTTTGGAGTTTTCAGTTGATGATCATGTGTTTTTGAGAGTTTCACCCTGTTTGGGTCATTGATGGATTGGGAAATATAGTAATCTTTCACCATGGTTTGTGGGAGATTTAAAAGTTTTTTAGAAGGTGGAAAAAGTGTATTACCTTTTAGAACCTCCATCATAGTTAGCATAGATACATAATTGGTTCCATTTATTGTATATTTGGAAGTATCTTTCTAACCCATATCATGTCTTGAGTTGGGAGGATATTAATGTTAAACCAAATTTACCCATGACTGAGTATCTAGTATGGATAATGTACTCTGAGACAAAGGCACTTCATGGGAGTACGATACCTTTGGTCTTTGTGCTATGGAATCATGGTTCTGATTCACATGAGTTGTGGGAAAGTGAGTCACTAATATGAGAGTAGTGTCCTCACCTCTTTGATATAGTGCTTTCTTGACAGGCATTATGCGGACAAAAAGTTTTTATGGTGGGGTGGTTGTAACATCCCATTACATTATTTCAAGTATTCCTGGACCTTTATTTTGATATTCTCTGAGTTGGGTCTTATTTTGTGGTTATTTCGAGAGAATTTTAAAAAATTTATAAGCCTAAGGGTTGGGAACAGTTGGAACAAGGTTAGGGAAAACCATGTGGTTTGGCCCATCAAACCATGCACCCTATTGCGAACCACCAGAAGAGAGTGCATGGTTTCTCTAAACCATGTGTCCAGCACCTACAAACTATGAAACCTTGGACAGTGAGGTTTTTCATGGTTGGTGAATGGTTTAACAAATGTTTCACTCTTCTAGGTGAAATCGTGCACCCTACAAGTAGGGACACACGGTTAGGGAGCATGGTTTGACTAACATTGCATCTCTACCTAAAAAACCATATGTGTGGGTTTTATTTCCCCATAGAATTTTATTAAAAATAACGAACCACATTTTAAGAATCATAATCTCCCCATTCAACCGTAATATTAATTACTTGGTTTTGAAGGCTCCCAAGATGCAATTTTGCCTCCTCAAAGCCCATTTCTTGGAAGATCGAAGTGTCATTGATCTCGTTCGATCTTCTCTGAGTAAGTGAATACCTTATCTCATGGTTTATTTTGATATCTATTTCCCTCCTCCTTATAGAGTGATGGATCATCACATTATTGATTTATCTAAACTTTTTATCTTATTTCTAGGTTTCATTTATTGATCTGCTTCACCCTATTTTTTATTGGTGATCCTATCGTGGGTGTTGTCTTTGATGGTGTCATTAAAGGTAGGTGATTCCATATTGCTTTTCCCTATGATTGAATCCTAAATTTTCTTAATTGAGTTGAAATGAGTTATAAATTTATTTTGAAATCCTAATATGAAAGGATTTTATGTGTTATTTGATATGATATGGAATTTGTGAAAAAAATCCCAATTTTAATAGAATTAAAATGTGGGGTGGATTTTGAGAAAATGATGGATTGATTTTGAAATTGATTTGATAAATTGATTTGAATTTTCAACCTTGATAAAAATGGTTTAAATTGAAATATTATTTGAAACGAAATTAATTTATGAGAACCTTATTTTGGTTTTGAAATGAGAAAGGCATGTTGAAAAATAAAAACTAGGAAATTGTAATTTTAGTTGATTTGAAATGTTTTATTTTACCATCTTTTATTTTTTGATTTTTGAAGAACATGTTAGCTAGAGTAGTTATTGGTAACTGAGAAAAGCATGCAAGTACCTTGATTACCTAGAAATGGATTGATGATGAAAACTGTTACTAAAACAACTATGACATGACTATCCATGATGGGTTCCCCTCTTAGGGTATAGATTTCCTATGATGGGTTCCCCTATTGGTGTGTATTTTTGTTTTCACACCTGGTTATATGTGATATTATTATTGAGATGTACGAGGATCCAATTACCTATAAAACTGACTTATCATGGGGATTTAATACATGGTGTTTTGCTATAATTTGTTATCTTTATTACATGTTCTTTTTATTATTGAATTGTTTTATCCATGAAAAATATTTTATCAAAATTTTTTATATAAAATGTTTATTTAATCCAGTTTTGATATGTCTTCTATATCTTTTAATCTGAAAGAATCATTTGGGTTTAAAATATGTGAATCAAATTTCATGCCTTGTTTAATTTTAAATGAAATAATATTTTGTTTAATTATTATAGAATTGGTTATGGAACACTCTCTGAGACCCAAATAGTCTTATTAGCTCACACCCTACCTTTTCCTTTTGGGAATTTGTTGAATTTATTATGATAGGTATGAGAAAAGTGAAATTCCTACTTCGAGGTGGTTGATTTTCTTAATCCTTGGGACCATGGAGTAATGATGGTGAATGATGGTACTGTTCTCCAATTGTTACATAGGATCTGTTTTTGAGAAATTTTCTTGGTTGACATTGTTGTTTCCTTTTGGATGTTTATCTCTCTATCTAGGTACTGTTTTGCCTATTGTTTCTAGTACCTTCTCTATTTGAATTATTGAGAATGATGACTTATGTCTTTTAGATTCTATTATTTGGTGGAAAAGATAGTTCCCTCTTTGATATTGTTTGATGTCAGGTGCTAGTCTCTAACCCTTGGGGATCCATAATCCCCTTCGGTCTATGTTTGTGTTAGCTACGGTATTAGAGTTCTAGGGTATCCACACTGGTTTGTTAAAACTATGAATTTATTATATTTATGACAATGATAACTTATTTACTGGTATAATATGTTATAAATATGTAAAAAATAATTTTTTGGCTTCTTTTAATTTTTTATCAACATTTAAATAATTAATTAAGAAACCACCTTTTGTTCATTCAGATTCACCAAAACATGATCATCATAGATTTTATCTTCATAGTTCGTAACAAACACTAAAATATAATTTAATTATAGGTTCATAAACTCTCTTGGAACACCTAATACAATTTTTTATATGATATAACAGTGATAGAATTTGGAAACGTAATATATACCAATGCCTCTTTTATGAAACTAGTTCAAAGTGATAAACATTACTTACACCCGATGATGAAAATAGGAAAAAATAACTAATATATATATAGAGATAGAGAGAGTGACTAAAAATTATAAGTATAAATGGTTAATGTTATGAATAAGGTTCTTCGTTGTTTATTTTACAAACTTAATTTAATTATTTAGTACATTTTGTGTAACTACATAATGAATCAAGGCCTAGGTAAGGGTTTTCATTTCAAATTCCTCTCTTTGATACATAATTCATATTATACACCTAATTTCATTAATGGGGTGTATATAATTTATATTTGATATATCAAATTAAAAATTATATTTTAATCATGGTATTTGAAGTTTAATTGTAAGCCCTATCTTTCAAGGGGTTTTTATTTAAAAGTTACTCAAGTAGCAAGGTTTTCCTTGGTCTCAATTCTATTTCTTTGAGACATAATACATTTTATTCACTATGCTTAATTTTTATGGTTTATTCACTTCCAATGCATATATTTTTATCATAAAATTTTTATTTAAGAGGGATTACTAGCCAAATATCATTCCCTAATTCAAGTGGCTATTGATTTAGTTGTTTCCCTAGTAGTATATATTTTTGGTAACTCAACTTTTATTCATTGAGTTATGATCATTATCTATAACTTATTTCATATAATTTGGGTACATTATTCAATTTTATTGTATTGTTTGTTATTCTCTCATTTATTTTTGGGGATATGAATTCCTACCACATAAACCATTTGATAAATATTTCTCACTCCTTGGGTTATTTGTTTTTGAGACTATCTACCTTATTTTTATGAACGTGTCTTGGGAAGGTCATAAATCACTTTTCCTAAACCTTTGACCTTATTATAACTACTAAAATAAGTGTGTTGAGGTGATCAAATATAATTTGGGATATGAGTTTGAGATTTGTTCCAAGTGAAACTTTTAAAAAAAATGAACACTTGCATCATTTTTTCTTGAGTGATTGGGAGAAGTTTTATGTTTTGAAAATATTTCAACATTTCTTATTCTTATAATTTTCTATATTTATATTTTCATTCTGGAAACATTCATACCATTGTAATTATGTGTTTCCATTTCCTTCTATGTCTCATTTCATAAATTGGGCATCTCTTTTTCCATGTTGGTGTTTTCCCCTCTTTTCCTCTCTTCTATCCGTTATATTCATACCATCCCATAGCCACTAACAAACCCCTAAAAATAAATATTTATTATTATGAAAATTGAAATAGGGAATGAAAACTAAGATCTCTTACAAAATCTATGGTTTCCAATTTTTTGTTGAATAATTAAACCTCCATGAATAAACTTGAAATCATTGTTAGAGGTTTGAGATTTGTGTGATAACATTTTCCATTTCTAATTTTGAGTATGAAAAATGATTTTTTTTTCAAACGTGATTTTTTACCAATTTTTGGTGGAATTATTTATGTATCAATGAATTACAATAGACCCCTATGATTGAAAAAGACAATTTTTTAATATTTTTTGGTGAGTGAAAATGATTTTGTTATGTTTTTTTGTTTTTTGTACATGAGTACATGCACACGCCTAAGTGTGAGATAGTTAATGATATTAGTCAATTCATAATTTTTATCTACTTCCCTTACTTATGTTCAAGTAAAATTTCATAATTGGTGTGAAATTTCTATGTTTAAATACTAAATATAATTTTTTATCATTCTTTTAATTAGTCCATATTCAATTCAGTTTATTATTTAAATCATAACTCTCATCCTAGTTATCCAATTTGTGTTATTATTATTTTGTATGGTTTCTTAATCCAATTAATATAAATCATTCAACTAGATCATTGTCAAGTTCATCCATTTTAAGGGTTGTATAGACCACATAAGAAGGCCCAATTAATCTTCCATAGAAACTATACCATCTATGATATTATATTTTCTTACATTAATAATAATTTATAGCTTTTTTATAGTTGACCACAATTATATGTACATTACATTATAACTTGGATAAAAATTCCATGTTTTAATTCATCCTTAATGGGTCCAAATATATGCATTAATTTCCACCCCAAAATTATTCTTAGGATTGAGTAACATCTCACCATTCTTGACATTTCTACCAATCCACTCACCCAATAGAGATGAAATATTATGGTCAAAAAGAAAAGATTTAGTTGCATAAATTTTAAATGATTTTGATTCTAAATTAATTCGTACACATAGCCTAAAATACATTCACATTTAGGCCTTTTAAAAATTTAGGATCATTTTGGATAGTAGCACTTGATCTATGAAAATACCCATATCATTGGATAAAAAATTCCAATGGTTGAAAAATGTAGAGGGTGTACTTTCCAAATCCACATATAAAATTTTTAATAAGAATATTTCTCCATATTATGTTTTCTTCATGTTAAATGGTCAAGATAAATTGAAGGGAGGTTTTGAAAGGAAAATAATCCCCCACTTTGGGCTATAAATACATTACCATCTTCTCCTTGCAATAGGTTGGCACTTCAAAACTTATGAGGATATATTAGAATGACTATAGCCTCAAGAAATTATTGATATAACCTTCCAGACTCATTTTTATACTTGAAATTCCACTCCATCACTCTTTCTTTTTGTGCACTTTAATTATTTTTTATTATAATCGTTTAAGTTTGATTGTAATTTCATTTCATTATTAATATATGAATCATCATCATATTATCTTATTCTAATCCACCTTCTATTTTTTAATATTCATGGTCATAAAATATTTTGAATCAATTTGAAAACCCTACCCTCCTTCACTCTCCCATTCAATCCAAAGTGTGTGTTTTACTCTCTTCATTGTTCGTGTGTGTGTTTGGCGCACAACATTTATCTCACCCTATTATTTTTATTCTATTTTTAACTTATCAGCATAAAAATTAAAACCAATATTAATAACTATATCCATATATAATTAAATCATCCATTTGGATGATTCATAATTTTTGGATGGTAAGTGGCTGAGAGGTTTTTCCCATTTAATATTCTTTAGGTTGACATTGTATGTGTTAAAATTAACTTTCCATAGATTAATAACATGTTTAGTTTAGAACATGTATTACATGGATTATTAGAACAATAAATTCACTTCAATAAACAAGTTTTTATTGAGATTAATACCCTATTTAAGGATTGGGTTAAATCTTTAACATTTGGGAATTATGATTAAAATCGTCTTATGAAGTGGGTGTTAATTTAATGAAATATATTGAAAATATCAAGGATATGACAAGATTAAATACATAATAATGAAATCACCCAATATTTGTTAAATTTGAAAATTAAATTCATCAATAATTTATTTCACTTAAGCTTTGCAAAGACCCCCCTCCCATTCAAGGAAAAATAAAAACAATTGACTACAAAACATAGTATAATCACTAAGGATTTGACCTGAGTGATTCTATAAACATTATATTATAGAACCAAACCTTTGAATAGTCAATAGGAAATAATCATCCATGATTAAAATGGTATTGTTTTTAGGGATGGAGAAATTACTAGTCAGTTTTTTTTTTCATTAACAAAACCAAAATATCCAAAAACTAAACAACAAAAAAAATTTTAAAAACAAATAGAAAAACCATCCTCCCTCATCCTTTCAAATTTGTTTTGAATGTCCCATAACCTTATCAAAAGTATAAATCATTGGTTTGATATATAAATTGAATATACCACATGTTAGGTTAGTAATACCACTATAGTTAATCAAACCAAACTCAAACCTTTACAAAACCCTTGTATAAATCTTGAAATGGTCAATCCTAGGGAAAAGACCCTAAAAGAACTAGTTTCCATATATATTAATTACCAACCTCTTGGTATTCAATATCCCAATGTTGAGGAATAAATCAAACTCAAATTGATTTTGATTCATATTTTTTCATATTTCCATAGGCAAGTTGGTTAGGATCCTCATCTTTACCTCAAGGATTTATAAGTTGTGTGATCTACGATGAAGCCTCAAGGGGTTTCTAAAGAACAAATCAAACTTCAAGAATTAAATTTATCCCTAGTAGACTCTATCAATTCATGGCTCTACTAACACCCTCCTGGTTCCATAAATTCATAGAATGACATGAAGTCTCAATTTTTAGAAAAATTGGTTCCCACTTCTTAAAATACTTCTATATGAATGTAAATTAGTGGTATCTATCAGTTCCCTAATGAATTACTCCATGAGTACTGGGAGATAACTAAAAATATTTTGGAAACTTTACAACACAACAAAATCCCTGACCAACACCTAATATAATACTTCTATGAAAGGTTATTGGATATGTAGAGAACACTTATCAATGCCATAAGTGGTGGTGATATTGTTAAAAAAACTATTAAAGTTTCACAAGATCTCATAGTGAATATAGTGAAAAAAATGAAATAATTCCATACTTGAGCATGTGATCAAGTTAAAAAATTCCAATATAATCAATCCATATATCCTAACAAGAAGTCTAAGTGGATAAGTGAACTTACTGGTCTTGTAGGATAACTAATTTCAGTTTTCAAAGCCCCAACCTCATCTTCTTTACAATCTCAGTTCCCTAGATCTATAAAAAGTTGTGGGATCTACATCTAAAAAGTTTATCGGACTAACACATTTCCACAACTACACGATGATCCATCGTATTATTCTATTTAAATAGAGCTTAATACGATATTTTATCAAAGGAACACCAACCCTAAAGAATAAATTTAGTTTGTTAGAAACTCTAACCAACCCCACTATAATACATTCTCTCCTACCTATAACCAAGGATGGAAAACCATCTAGGCTTGAGGTATGGTAATCACATCTCTTAACCAAATCTACTCCCTCCTAAAAATAGAAATAAGTTTTAATATGGTCAAGGTGGGAGTAACTTCTAAAAACCTTATCCTTTTGTTCCTCAGCATCAAAGGATAAATCCTCCTCCTCTTAGTTTCCACTATCCTAGTGATCCTTCCCAATTCCAAACCTAATAAAATCAATTTTACAGGATCCTAAATCAAGTGAAACCCAATTCTAGACATGATTCTTCTTCTACGAAACCATAAGAATGTGTTGTGGAATATCATACCACCTTCACTTATTCTAACCTAATAAATTAAAAACCAAATTGGCCAACTTTCATCCCACCTAAGATAGCAAAAATAATCCATTTCTTTCTAATTCCTAAATCAGACATTTCTTAACCCAAAGGGGAATGTAAGTGAAAATGTACTTTGAGATGGAAATAAAATTGATATGCCTCGTGATGAGTCCTCTAAATCAAATTTAAATGTTGATCTCGAAAAAGAAAAAAATTCTAGAAAAAGAAACTGAAGCCACTTTCTGTGTAACGATACAAAATTTTATGAATGGAATTTCCCTTATTATATTTATAAAACACTTAAATCATATAAATATCAAAACAAAAGAATCATTATCATAAATGAAGATTAAAATAGGTAATATTTATATAAAACAAGGAACCTATACCGATGAAATAGTAACCTGACCATTGAATAGTAACATGAATATTAAGAGTAGTAATCTATCCAATAGAATAGTAACATCACCAATGAAAGTATAAATAAAATTTAGGTATCTTATAAATTAAAATATGATATAATTATAACATAGTATAAGTAAATAAATGTTTTAAAAATGATAAATTATGTGTTGGTATTTTTGTAAAACATGAATGTTTATTTACAATTTTATAATTAATATAATAATTTAAAATAAAAATAATTTTCATAAAATATATTCATAAATTAATATTTTGTGGTCTTAGGATTATAAGATAATTTTATGAGACCTTAATTATTTTTTCAAAGTGTCGTAAAATCAATTATAATATTAAAACCAGTATTTTTTTGAATAAATGGTGATTTTGTTTAAAAAATACATTTACCATATTTAGAAAATTATTTTCATAAGAAGGATTCTATTTTTTAATTATATTCTTCAAAAAATAGTTAAGGTAAATTTTTGGTATTTTTCTAAAATAGTTGAATTTTTTGGTGAATAGTGAAATACAATAATTTACAATATAAGCTAAGTACAAGAATTATTGAGTCATGGATGATGTATGGATGTGGTAAGAACCTATTGGATCAAATTATCATGATAATATTACTATATTTAGTCACAATAATCAATAATATTTATATTCTCAAACCAAAATAATAAACTAATGGATAAAATAATCAAAAAACACCCCTCTCCTCCCCCATAAGTACCACCCATCACCACCTCTTCTCTTCACACCTTCTAAGACTTCGATATTATTTAAATTATTCCCAATAGCCTTAAAAATCCCTTTATATACATCCAAGAACTTCTTTTCTCAACAAAATACCAAAACGAAGTTCCTTAAGGTGGTTCTTGAGGAGAAGAAATTCAAGAGGTAAAATCCTCTTTCGTTCTATTTTAATTTCTTTTCAATTTATTTTCTTCAATTTTTCTCTACTCACCTTTACTATACCAAAATGTAATGATAAATCTAGTGTCTTATATATATAAGTTAATTTTATTATTTTAAGGTAATCATCCATCATGGAATCACTTCTCTTCTTCTATTATTCTAAAAATAAAAACATCGTCTATGATGTGTCGATTCAACGCCTTCGTGGACAATGAGTTTTAATTTTTAATTAAATCCATCAACACTATTAATAAAACCATTATTATGGTTAAATAATATTTTAATATACATATTATAACTTTTTTCATGTACTGGATCCAATATATAAGAATGATTTTAAATAAAATGATACAAGTTTGTGATGGTCATAAAAATCGCAAAAAATAAATTAAAACATTTTAATAAACTTTTTATCTAATAAAAAAAGATACATAAGGCCATTTATACTTATTTAAGTTCATTAATAACATATAATTTCAATTCTATATAATTATTCCCATTTTACATGAACTTCCATACTTGTATACAAGTAAACCAATCATGAAAACCATGAAAATGATAACTCCCGAAACAATGAAATTGAACTCTATTACTCATCAAAATATCCATAAAAGAATTTAATAAATTTAAAATAAATCAAATTAATATAGAATAGGTTATGGATTTATTATTTAATTAAACTATTTTGATTATCCCGGACATTAAAAGGAATAAATTATTCATACATATGGTAAGGGGATTCTCGAACCCAACTCCATTTATTTGGGTTATACTTATTTCATGCCAAATTTTAGTGTGTATATTACATTAATATTATTTAAATATAATTTAATTTTTCATTCCTTTTTATTTTATATGATATACATGTTTATAACATATTTTTATGACAAGTGTAAATATTTTCCAAAATAACTATTCTTTCCAATTTATATCTTGACTCCTCTTGAGATTGTTTCTCCATCACTCAAGTGTGATGATTATTATAGAATATATGTTTTTACCTTTATAATTTGGGAACCCTAGAGTTTATTAATGACTTTATTCTTTATAAAATGAAACTAATTCCTTTCCATAGATTATTTTATTTCAAATATTTATATATGTTCTATGTGGCATGCATGATTATGTAAATTTTATGATGTGACGGGTGCACTCAGAATTATATAGTGCTCCAATGCATTTGGTAATGTGATGTATCTCATGATATAATGTGAAATATGTGTGAACATGATGATATATTTTTGCACAATGATGATTTTATTATTATTCTCATATGTTATTCATCAACATGATGCTAGATTCGTTCATAACTATGTGTGGACTTTGACCACTAAGACATGATGTTTCATTTTTATGCATTTCAATATTTCATGCCTTTATCTATTTATTACTATCATGATTATGATCATGATCCTATTATTATTTTATTATGATGATAATTATTCTAACACGTGTTATATTGATTGATGGCCTTATTTTTCCTCTTACTGGGATTTTAGATCACCCCTTTCTTTAATGTTTATCCTCTGGTGACTATGTGTACTAAGGAGAACTTGAGATTTAATGTGATAAAGAATAAGTTTTTAAAAAAAATTATGTTTTATTATTGTGCAATATATGTATATTCCTAATTTTTCTAAGAAACTGAACCTTTAGATCCTAGTTTTGAAAAACATTTTTATGTTTTTTATCTCTAAAATGATGTAATAGTTATATAAAAAAAGTAGTGTCTCTATAGTTGGTATCAAAACATGGTTTAGTTAATTTTTGAATTATAATTAGAGAACATTAATTAAAAGCCTTAGTATGAGACTAATCATATGTAATAACCCAAGAATATTGGTTTTAGAAAAATTATAAACATAGATATCCCACAAGATATGCCTTTAGAGTTAATTTCAAAAAGTATTAAATTGTTTATTCCTGACTTGTTGACTTATGTTTTGTTTAAAAATTTTCTATTTTAGGAAATGGTGGAAACCAGGAGAAACCAGGCCAAAAAAACTATGTAAGGGACAATGAAATTATTTTCTGAATGACATCGCCAATGCCTTGGGAGGTGGAGTTCAGAATTCCATGGCGATGCTTGCCTAGCTATCTTAGGCTATAAACAATAACATGAATAATGTGGAACATCCACCTTCACCTAAGAGGGATAAAATAGCTATTGAATCTTTTATATGAAAACAACCATCAACATTTAGTGGATCTTCCGATCCACTTGTTATAGAACAGTGGGTTAACTCAATGGAAAAGATATTTTTTGTGCTTCATTGTTCTAAGAAGGAAAAGGTGACTCTTCATGTTTATCATTTAGATATATAGGAAAATAAATGGTTGGAGTTGATTAAGAACACCAAGATGAAGGATGATATAGAAGTGATTGAGTGTGAAGACTTTAGGAAAATATTTCTTAATAAGTATTTCCCTTGAACTCTTAAAACAAATATGTATAGATCATTCATATAGTTAAAGAAAAAGAAAGCAGAATCTGTCATAGAAAACAATGAAAACTTTACAAGACTTGTAAGGTACACGTCGGGGTTTTTTATCAACAATGATAGAAAAATAGAAATATTATTTAGTGGTTTAAATCCAAACCTTCGAAAATATCTAGTTATATGAGACTTTGGGAGTTATGAATAAGTGGTTTGATGTGATCTCAAAGTATTGATGGAGTTTGGAGAATGGTCCCATGGTTATGGAGATAATAAGTGAATAATAGATTTTAAATTTGGTGGATCAAATGATAGAGGAAGAAAGATGATACAACCACCCATGTGTCAAAAATTTGGGAATAAATATCATGGGAATTTCCACAAATGGGATAGGGGGATGCTTCAAGTGTGGGATAGAAGGCCACCAAGATCATGAATGTTGGAGTGCATAAATATTACAAACAATATGATGGAGAAAAGTGAGCAACACCCATGGTTCAATTATTTAACTGTAAGGACCAAGGGAACTATGCAAGCCAGTTCACTAAACCTCAAATCCTTGAGGGTAATCAGAATTAGAAACCACCAAATCCAAAGGATCAAGGGAAATCTTATGCCATCACTCCTGCTGAAATAGTTCAAGAAAATGAATTCTTACAAGGTACACTTCCTATTCACTCAATAATAGAAAAGGTTTTATTTGATTTTGGTTCTACTTATTCATTTATATATTTCAAGTTTTCTAAAACCATTGAATCAAAGCCTCAATACCTTGAAGTAGAGATATTTGTAAAAACACTTAATGGTGTGATCATTTCTACCCAAGTGTTGAAATCTTATCCTATTGGTGTATGTGAGAAGATTCTTCCAGTGAGTCTCATAATACTTCCCTTGGTAGAATTTGACACTATAATAGGCATGTAATGGCTCTCATTATATAAAGAACACATCAAATTTAGGGAAAAGAAGATATATTTTTAAATTATGAACCATAACATGCTCCTATACAAATCAATAGAAGGTCATGAATCACCTTTGGAAAATCCCTCAATGGTGTGGGTGTTGATTCCATATTAAGAAGCATACCTCACTCAAATGTTTGAGTCAAATAAAGCTATCAACCTAGAGTAAATTCCTATAGTGAGGTAATACAGTGATTTATTTCCTAAAGAGTTACATAGACATACCTCAGATTTTGAGGTAGAGTTCTCAATAGAACTCATACTCATATCTACTCCTATCTCAAAATGTCCATATTGGATAGTCTCTATAAAACTGGTGGAGTTAAAGAATCTGCTACATGGGAATTTTAAAAAAGGGTTCATACACCCTAGTTCATTACCTTAGGGTTCACCATTTCTCTTTGTAAAGAAAAAGGATAGATCAATGCAGTAGAGTATCAATTATTGGGATCTCAATAAGATCAACACAAAGAACAAGTATCTTCTTACAAGGATTTATTACTTGTTCAACCAAATATAAGGAGATCAATAATTCTCAAAGTTTGATATTCATTCTGGATATCATAAACTAATGTTTAATAAGAAATATATTCATAAGATTTATTTTCATACAAGGTATGGGAACTATGAGTTTCTAATGATTCCCTTCGGACTTGCTAATTCCCCTAAAATCTTCACGGATTTGGTGAATATAGTCTTTAGATGATACCTTGAAAAATTTGTGGTAGTTTTTATCGAATATATTCTCATATAATTCAAGATAAAATAGGAAAATGAAGAACATATAAGGATTTTCTAGTAATATTAATGAAGGATAAATTGTATGCCAAGTTAAACAAGTGTGACTTTCGAATTTAGTAAGTCACATTCTTGGGACACATGATCACAAGTGAGGGAATTTCTGTGGACCATTCAAAAACAAATACAATTAAGCAATGTCCCAGACCCACTAATTTCAAGGAAATATATAGTTTTATTGGATTATCAGGGCATTAATGATGTTTTTTGATAAACTTTTCACGATTTTCTAGCTTTCTAAGTAAGTTAACAAGAAATTTGATAAATTGTTTTTGGGTAGAAGAATATGAGGAAAGATTCAAGAAGCTAAATAGTCTGATCACTGCACCTATACACACATTACTAACAATTATAGAATGTTCGATGATATATAGTGATTCTTAAAAGAAATTCTTGGGTTTTTTACTCATGAAAAATGAGAAAGTGATAGTATACGCCTCACAAAAATTGAAGAACCATGTGCTTAACTACCCTATGCATCATCTAGAGTTAGCAGTTATGATCTTTACCTTAAATATTTGGTGGCACTACCTCTATGATGAGAAGTGTGACATTTATACCAATCACAAAAGTATAAATTAAATATTCACATAGAAGGAACTCAACATGAATCAAAAAATATTGTTATAGCTAATCAAGGACTATGATTTCTCTATTCATTACCATCATAGAATGGTGAACAAGGTGTTTGATGCTCTTAGTAGTGAAGAACCTACTACTCTATCCATGATTCAGATTGAGAAAGAACCAATCTTCATGGATATAAAAAGTATGGATTTGAAAATCATAATGGTAGGGAATACATACTAACTTTTCCAAATGATTTCCTAATCATTTATCCAATAGAAGATCAAAGAGGCACAAAGTAATGATCTAGAGTTAAAAAATATGGTGAATTCAGTAAAGAAAGGGGAGCTACAATAGTCCTATATCGATGATGATAGTGTTATTTAGTTTGGAATGAGTTTGTTTGTACCTTCATCACTTGAGATAAAGAAGGAGCTATTGGATAATGCACATATCTCACCTTTCTCTATCCATCCTAGAAGTTCCAAGATGCATCATGATCTTCGAGAACACTTCTGTTCGGACACATGAAAAAGGAGATTTGGGATTATATATCAAGGTGCTTGGTATGTTAGTATGTTAAAGAAGAGTGATATAAGTCCAAGGGTTTGATGAAACCATTGCCTATACCCATGTGGAAGTGGTAGAATGTTATTTTGAACTTTTTCACTGTTCTCCTAGAGACATCCAATGGAAACAATGTGATGTGGGTTGTAGTGGATGAACTCACCAAGACTACCCACTTTATCATTATTTGGGAAGATATCTCATTTTAACAACTTGCTAAGATATATGGGAAGGAAGCTGTGAGGATGCATGGTGTTCTACTTTTGATCGTCTTTGATCGTGATCCAATGTTCACATCAAAATTTAGGGGAAGTCTTCAAAATGATTTGAGTGATGAATTGAATTTCAGTACAAGGTATCACCCCCAAACTGATGGCCAATCTCAAAAGGACTATTTAGACACTTTAGAACATGTTAAGTGCCTACTCAATGTAGTTAAAAGGTTGATTGGATAAGAATCTCCCATCGGTTGAGTTCTCATACAAAAACATCTTCCACTCTAGTATTTAGATAGATCCATATGTAACACTATATGGGAAGAAATGCAGAACTCTAACTTATTTTGATGACGTTGGAGAATAAAAGCTACATGGACCTAACCTTGTGTACGAGATGACATAGAAGTTTCAAGCCATCCAGCACTATATCAAATCTGTTCAGAGTTGTAAAAATAGAAATGTTGACAACCATTGAAGGGACTTGGAGTTTGATGTTGGAGAAAAATTCTTCCTTCTAATATCTCCATAGAAGAGAGTCATGTGGTATTGAAATAAATGAAATCTTAGCCCAAGGTACATTAACCCCTTTGAGTTCCTTGATTTCATTGGAGCAATGGAATACCATCTTTCACTTCCACTAAATATGGCTCACATTCATGAAATTTTCCATGTATCGCTCCTAAGGAAGTACATACCTGACTCCTCACATGTACAAAATTCGGAGGTGGTACAACTAGAGAATGATCTCTCATATGAGGAGAAACCGGTAAAGATATTGGAACAAAGAGATAAAGTCCAACACAATAAGACAACTCACCATTTTAATGTGTTGTGGATGAATCATAAGTATGAAGAGGTAACATGGGAACTAGAGGAAGAAATGAAGGAGAAGAACCCTCACATGTTCTCACCTTAGTATGTAAAATGAAATTTTGAGGGTGAAATTTCAAAAGGGGGGAAGAATGTAATGACCCAAGATTTTATCAATGGATTTTTTCTTCTTAAATTTATAAAACACTTACATAACATACATATCCAAATAAAAACTTCATTCTCATAAATAAAGAATGAAATATGTAATTTTTACATAAATTAAGGAACATATACTAATGGAATAGTAACCTGACTATTGAATAGTAATATGAACATTAGGAATAGTAATATGGACAATATAATAGTATTCTTATCTATGAAATTATAAATAAAATATAGGTATCTTATAAATTAAAATAAGATGTAATTATATCATAGTATAAATAAATAAATGTTTTAAAAATGATAAATTAAGTGTCGGTATTTTTGTAAAAAAAAAATATTTACAATTTTAGAATTAATATAATAATTTAAAAGAAAATTTATTTTCATAAAATATATTCTTAAATTAATTTTCTGTTGAAATTTTATGAGACTTTATTTAATTTTTTTAATTATTGTAAAATCGATTATAATATTAAAACCGGTATTTTTCGAATAAATGAAAATTTAATTTAAAAATTCAATTTATCATATTTATAAAATTATTTTCATAAAATGGAGTCCATTTTTGGATTATAAATATCAAAAAAATGTTTAGGGTGAATTTTTTGGGTTTTTTTTAAAAATTTGACTTTTTATGATAGTGCAACAAAATAATTTACAATATAATCTAAATACATGAATTATTGAGTCATGGATGTTGTATGGATGAGGTAATAACCCATTGGTTTGATCTATCCTGAACTTGTTACTTTATTTAGTCTCAATAATGTACAATGTTGATATTCTTGATCCAAAATAATAATCTAATCTATAAAATAATAAAAAAATCACTCATCTCCTCCCCTATAAATACTACCCCTCATCACCACTTTTCCTCACACATTATAAGACTTGAATATTTTATAAATTATTCCCAAAACGCTTCCCAAGTCTCTCCCCCACTTCTATGAGCTCTTTTTCTCAACAAATTACCAAACTCAAGTGACTTAATGAGGTTCTCAAGGAGAATAAATTCAAGAGTTAAAATCCTCTTTCGTTCACTTTTAATTTCCTTTCAATTTATTTTATTTTCTTATTCTATCCTCACCTATCCTATAACAAAATTTCATGATAACTCCATTATCTTATATATACTATAATTTTATTTTTTTCAATGGAATAATCCATCAAAAAAATCTATTCTCTCCTCATTTTATTTTAAAAATGAAAACATCGTCTTTGTTGTGTCGATTCACCACCTTCGTGGATGAAACTTTTAATTTTCTATTAACACCTTCAATGATAGTCATAAAACCATTTTTTTATTTAAATATATTTAAATATATATATTATAACTTTTAACATGTACTGAAACCAATATATAATCATGATATTAAATAAAATGATATGATCTCGTGATGGTCATCAAAATCTACAAAACAAATTAAAATATTTTCATCAACATTTTACCTAATAAAAAAATGATATATAAGACCATTCAAAATATTTAAGTTAATTAATAACATATAATTTAAATTATTGAGAATTATTCCCATTTTACAAGAAGTTCCATACTTGTATACAAGTGAACCGATCAGGAAAACCAAAAAAATGAACATTCTCTGGACGATGAAATTGAACTCTATAACTCATAAAAATGGTCATAAACAGACTTAATAAAATTATAATAAATCAAATACATGTAGAATAGGTTATGGATTTATTAATTAATTAATTAATTTTTTTTATATAGGATATTAAATTCAATAAATCATTCAGACATAAGGTGATGGGATTCTCAAACCCAAGTCTCTTTCTTTGGGTTATACATCTTTCATGCCAAATTTTAGAGTGTCTATTCCTTTAATGTTCCTTAAATTTAATTTCATTGTTCTTAAATTTTTTATTTTCAAGTATATACATGTTTCCAACCTTTTTTTTATGACAAGTGTAATGATTTTCCAAAATAACTATTTTTTCTAATTCACATATTGACTCCTCATGAGATTGTTTCTTCCTTACTCAAGTGTGATGATTATTATACCATATATGTTTTCCCTTTATCATTTGGGAACCCCAAAGTTTATTCATTAATGTATAATTTATAAAATTAAACCCATTCCTTTCCATGGGTTATTTGATGTCTAATATTTATATACCTTTTATGTGGCATGCATGATTATGTAAATGTTAGGATGTGATGGGTGTGACCGAAATTATATAGCTCTCAAATGCATTGGGTAATGTGATCTATCAAAAGAGATAATGTGAAATATTCATGAACATGATTCTATATTTGTTCATAATGATGATTTTATGATTATGAACATATGTTATGTGTGAACATGATTCTATATTTTTTCAAAACTATGTGTGGTATTTGACCACTAAGACAAGATGTTTCATTTTTTTTCATGGCCACATTCCATACCTTTATATAATTATTTATATCATGATTATGATGTTGATACTATTATTATATTATGATTATTATGATGATTATTATCACCCATTTTATATTTATTCATGTCGTTATTTATCCTCTGACTGGTCTTTTACCACACACCTTTCATTGATTATATCATCACGTGACTATGTGTACTAAGGGGAACTTGAGCTTTAAATGGATAAAGAATAAGTATTTTAAAAAAACATTATGTCTTTTATTGTTAAAATTATGTTTGTTCCAAATTTCCCCAAGAAACTAAACATTTATATCCTAGTTTTGTAATTCAATTATGTTTTTTATCTTTAAAATATTGTAATAGTTATATAATAAAAAGTAGGGTTTCTATATCCTCACCTCCTTCTATCCATATATGGAACCCAATTATATTTACTCAAGCCATTTCAAAGCCTAAGAATACCTTTGAACCTATTATGGAATGATAAACATGTTTAAACGTGTTGAATTCAACATCCCCCTTTTGGATGCCATAAAAAAAATCCTAAGTATGAGAAGTTTCTTAAGGAATTGTGCACCCATAAAAGATACCTTAGGACCATTGAGCATGTTTCAACCCAATAATATATTCCCATAAAGTGAAAATATTCAGGGACCTTTACGATTACATGCCAAATAGGGATTTCAAAATTTGATAATGCACTCATAGACCAAGGATCCTCATTAAATGGCATGCCCAAATCCATCTTCCCCAACCTTGGTCTAGTCTTGAATGGCCCGAAGGCCTTCATTTTTATTGATTTTTTGATAACCCCCCTTTCAAGGGATGAGGGGGAACCCTTACAAGGCCCTTAGGCTCAGATATTACATGGCCCGTAGGCTAGGATATTACATGACCTGAAGGTCTTAGGGAATTCAACCAGACTATCTACAAGGAACTACCCATCCCCAGCATCTGCATCTTGATAGTAGCTCTCCACCTTTGCATGACCGTCTGGGTAGGCTTCTCGTGCAAGCACAGACTGGTACCAATGGCATAGCCATACCCTCTCATTCTGACAATCCATTTGGCTTTGATCTGGTGAGTGCACCTTGCTCCGAATCCTCTTATGGGGCTGCTCCTTTTTTGTAGTGTGTATGGGGCCTGCATTCATGTGGCCCAAAGGCCTTGGGGTGGCCCGAAGGCCATAAGGTGGCACGAAGGCCTTGACAAACAACTGGCCTGAAGGCCTTGGGTGGCCCGAAAGCCTTACAGGACCCGAGGACCAAACTGGTGGCCCGAAGGCCCAGATGGATGAATAGTTCCAACTGCTACAGTACCGAACAGGGTCTTCTACAGTACTGCTACAGTTCCTGCTACAGTACTGCTATAGTACTAGAAATATTCAGTTATCTAATCAAATCACTTCCAATCCTAAGGGAATAATTGAGGATGTACTTGTTTAAGTCAATGATCTTATCTTCCAAGCTGATTTTTATTTACTTAACATGGAAGGTGAGACATATTCTTCTCAGACTCCTTTGATTATAGGAATACCATTCCTCATGACATCTAGAACTAAAATTTATTTCCATGTGGGAATCTTATTCATGTAATTAGGTGGCCAAAAAGTAAAGTTCAATATTTTTAAAGCCATGCGATACCCATTAGAGGATTACTCTACATTCTCTATCCATTATTCTGAGGATAGTTCTGAGAGTGGCTTAGACCTTGTTCCATTATTATATTCCCATTATAATGATATGTGAGTTTTTTAAATTTTCACCATGATTAACCAAGTTATATATGGAGAATTTTATATTGACCTTTCATTTATAAACTTCGTCTATCTAAAGGATCCTAAAATATATTTGGAATACCATCTCACCTATGATATATACTACTCAAACTTGGATAGTACTGAGGGAAATCAATCAAAACCAACTGGAAGACCTTCCTTTGTTCTTATTTTTTTGTCCCATAAATGAAGGATAAAATTGATCTAAAACCTATTTTTGGACACCTAAAGTATGTGTTCCTTTTATATGATCACTCTAACCCTACCATTATATTTGGTTCACTTAATAAAACTGAGGAGTCCAAGAATGTTCATGTGTTAGAGGAAAAAAAGGGTCTTAGGTTAGACCATATATAACATATCAGGCATCAACCTTTCTCTTTTCATGCATCATATCTATATGGAATAATAATACAAACCAATTAACCTGCCTCCAAGAAGACTCAATCCGCTCATACTTGAGGTAGTTAGGGAAGAGATTACCAAGCTTCTTCAATCCATTATAATCTACCCAATTTCCAATTGTTAATGGGTTAGTCTGATTCAATTGGTTCGTAAGAAGGGTGGTATAACTGTTGACACAAGTGAACATGGGTAGGTGGTCCCAATGAGAGAGATAAAAAATAGTGTGCGTATCGATTATAAAAATTTAATATTGAAACAAAACAAATATAACTACCCACTTCCTTTCTTAATAAAATACAATAAACATTAGAAAAAAAGTTACATTACCACTTGAAGGATACACCATCCACTTACAAATACCAATCTCACCTCAGGATCAAAAAAAAATATTATATTCACTTTCCCCTTTAAAATATATGCATATATGATAATTTATTTTTTCCTTCTCAATGCTTCTACAACATTCCAGAGGTGTATAATGAGTATCATTTCTAAATTCATTGATCATTTCTTAGAGGTATTCATGGGTGATTAGAAACTGTAATAGGATAATATTCATTTCTAATATATTTAGTTTTAATGTACCTTGCTATTCAAAAATACCATTTTAGTGCATTTTACATTTTGAACACTCATTCTCATCATTTGTGCACTTCATGCCTAATATGCACCAATTTAGGCCCAATGTTTCATCTGATTTCAAAGAATGTAATTATCCATATTTTAATTTGATATTTTTGGAAATGGATATAAACTTAAATATGAACATTTTTCATTTAGGGATCAATGGAGGATTCATAAAGGATGATGAGGCTTTTTGGTGAAGAAAGGAAACAATTCTGGAGAAGGCAGATTGGATATTATCCCACTGATCAGACTGTGGGTCCCACAATATAGGCTCACTGAAGCCCAAAATTCATAAGAGGATAGAAGACATATAGAGGAACAAATAATTCTTATGTATCCAGTGCTAATTCGTCCTCAATGGTGGTGATTAAGGCGTCCCAATTTGAAGATTTAATTTTGGTCCAGATTCTGCGGCCCAGAAAAACATCCCACTATTTCAATCCTATCTCCCGAACCACAACGTATTTTGGGCTGTAATTTTACAGGCTATTAGGGGACATCCGGGGGTGAATTTAAGTATTCTATGTCCCACTACAATTCGGTCTTCTAGATGGTTCTTTCGGCGCTTCTGTTTGGTGTAGAAAGATGGATCCCACTTCGAGGCAAGAGTTGAAAAGTCTCTTATGCATTAAATGTCCACCCACATTTCTCCAAAAAAATTAATTAAATGCACATGGGATTATGGGAGTTTGGCCAAAGGCTTCCAAAATTCCTATTTAAGGCAGTAGTGATGGAGTATTTGAGCATCTTGGTTCTTTCTTTACATTGTAATGTTATTATGCCAAATTGTCTTTGTAGCATTTTTCCTTCTCATGTAAGTTGTTTGAATCACATTAGTTCTTAATAAAAGTTCTTCATTTCCTCTTTTTATTTTCTTCTTCTTATCACTTTTATACTGTTTCTTTAAGGTGTGAATTTATTCATACCAGCACTTGTGAATTTATTCACACAACATTGGAGTGATTGTTGTTGTTGTTGTTGTTTTTGCTTCTTCAATTATGCCCCTATGAGTCTGCTTCCCGCTTCCTTTGAGATCATAGAATCAATGGAGGGATAAACCCTTATGGGTGGGTCCTAGAAAGTTGAATGGGGAATATTGGATGTTATTTTATGATCTTAATTTCTGTAATCATTTCATTACTTTAATATTTCCATTTGATGATTTATTTTCTTCTTCGTCTTCGCTAACTTTTACAATGACACATTCCGAGTGCTAGTGCGATCCAATTCCTTGGAGTGATCATTAAATTGATCCTACAAGTTCATTGGTGATTATCCTTGGAATGGTGTAGGGATTAAATTGGTGAATGATGTTGAGGAATTATATCATTTTTTGGATACATCTTGAATTAGTGAAACGAATGTTATAAGAAAATAAATGCATCCAATCTAACCCTAGTAACAACTTAGGATCAACCCATATCCATTAATTATTTTAGACAAAGTAATTGTATGTTTTAATTTATTTTCTTTAGATTAAATCAGTAGTTATTAAAATCAAATCAATCCAAATAGTTGGCCACTCCATATCCAAATCCTTCCAAAATCAAAGTGTCTCTCGGTTTCTTCTACGGTCCCTGTGGATTCAACCCCTACCTGTACTACAACGACCACATACCTATAGGGTAAATTTGGGCGCAACCAAATTTTGGCGCCGTTGCCAGGGATCGAACCCGGGTCACCCGCGTGACAGGCGAGAATACTCACCACTATACTACCAATAATTGGAAGGAAAAATGTAATTAACCTTGAACATGATAACACACATTCCAAACTCTGAAATTGGATATCATATAATTTTGCATGCCTTGATTCTGATTTTAATGCAGGTTTATGTTCATGTGCATAGATATTGGAAAGTGCGGTTTTCCGATGTGATTTTCACTGTTATATTTTCATCCATTTAATAAAAAAACACAATGCATGTCCTCTAGATTATGGGGTATTAGTTTGAGTTCTTGGGGACCCATAATAAATAGCATAGGATTGATGATCATTTTAATTTTAACATGAGTATTCAAAAAAAATCAGTTGCGCGTAGAGCAATAAATTGACCTAATGTGTGGCTTTTGGCACTTGGGGATCGTGACTCCATAGTTGTCTGGCCCAGAGTTGGGAATTTTATCTCTATTTGTGGTAATTTGAATTCGTTTTTGATTGATTTAACTCGAGATGATACCCGAGTATGTGAGATTCACTTGGTGCCCTAAGGTCTTTGAGCCTGGGAGTCATCGGCAAAGTCTTGCTACATGGGTCGACTCGATTGAGTTCAATTTCAATTACCATGGAAAAATTGCAAAAAAAAAACCCAAAAAAAAGAAAATAAAAAAATGAGTACTCATATTATTATTAAAATTTGATTGCTCCTAGCGCTTCCATCTTTTCTCCCTCGAATGTAAATGAACCCCCATGTCCATTGTGACGCGCAACACTTCATCATGCTTAATTGAATTTGGATGAAATATGGCAATGAATTTGAACAAAGGAATGGGCCTGGGCTTGAGGTATGCCTGTGGACATAGATTGTTTTAAATGATTTTGATGGGTTTCATAATTGGTTTCTATGTGATCTTTGGGTGAGAAATGTGTATTAAAATGTTTTTGGAAAAGGTCATTCAAATTTCATTTTTGTGAGATATATTTTGCTCGGGGCTAGCAAAACTCAAGTTGGGGGGTGTGATTAGCCACTTTAGTAGGCTAATATTCATTTCTAATATATTTATTTTTAATGTACCTTTCTATTAATAAATACCATTTTAGTGCATTTTACATTTTGAACACTCATTCTCATCATTTGTGCACTTCATGCCTAATATGCACCAATTTAGGCCCAATGTTTCATCTGATTTCAAAGAATGTAATTATCCATATATTAATTTGATATGTTTGGAAATGGATATAAACTTAAATATGAACATTATTCATTCAGGGATCAATGGAGGATTGATAAAGGATGATGAGGCTTTTTGGTGAATAAAGGAAACAATTCTGGAGAAGGCAGATTGGATATCATCCCACCGATCAGACTGTGGGTCCCACAATACCGGCCCAATGAATCCCAAAATTCATGGAAGGCTAGAAGACATATAGAGGAACAAATAATGATTCTTTAGCCAGTGCTAATTCGTCCTCAATAGTGGTGATTAAGGCGGCCCAATTTGAAGCTTTAATTTTGGTCCAGATTCTATGGCCCAGAAAAACAACACACTATTTCAATCCTATCTCCCGAACCACAAATTATTTTGGGCTGAAATTTTACAGGATATTCAGAGACATCTGGGGGTGAATTTAAGTCTTCTATGGCCCACTCCAATTCAGTTTTCTAGATGGTTCTTTCGGCGCTTATGTTCGGTGTATAAAGATGGCTCCCACTTCGAGGCAAGAGTTGAAAAGTCTCTTATGCATTAAATTTCCACCCACCTTTCTCCAAAAAAATTAATTAAATGCACATGGGATGATGGGAGATCAGCCAAAGGCTTCCAAAATTCCTATTTAAGGCAGTAGGTATGGAGTATTTGAGAATCTTGGTTCTTTCTTTTCATTGTAATGTTATTATGCCAAATTGTCTTTGTAGCATTTTTCCTTCTCATGTAAGTTGTTTGAATCACATTAGTTCTTAATAAAAGTTCTTCGTTTCCTCTTTTTATTTTCTTCTTCTTATCACTTTGATACTGTTTCTTTAAGGTGTGAATTTATTCATACCAGCACTTGTGAATTTATTCACACAACATTGGAGTGATCATTGTTGTTGTTGTTGTTTTTGCTTCTTCAATTCTGCCCCTATGAGTATGCTTTCCGCTTCCTTTGACATCATAGAATCAATAGAGGGATAAAACCTTATGGGTTGGTCCATGGAAGTTTCATGGGGAATATTGGATTTTATTTTATGATCTTAATATCTGTAATCATTTCATTACTTTAACATTTCCATTTGATGATTTATTTTCTTTTTTGTCTTCGCCAACTTTTATAATGACACATTTCGAGTGCTAGTGCGATCCAATTCCTTGGAGTGATCATTAAATTGATCCTAAAAGTGCATTGGTGATTAAACTTGGAATGGTGTAGGGATTAAATTGGTGAGTGATGTTGAGGAATTATATCATTTTTTGGATACATCTTGAATTAGTGAAACGAATGTTATAAGAAAATAAATGCATCCAATCTAACCCTAGTAACAACTTAGGATCAACCCATCTCCATTAATTGTTTTAGACTAAGTAATTGTATGTTTTAATTTATTTTCTTTAGATTAAATCAGTAGTTATTAAAATCAAATCAATCCAAATAGTTGGCCACTCCATATCCAAATCCTTACAAAATCAAAGTGCCTCTCAGTTTCTTGTTCAGTCCCTGTGGATTCGACGCCTACCTGTACTACAACGACCGCATACCTGTAGGGTAAATTTGGGCGCAACCAAATTTTGGCGCCGTTGCCGGGGATCGAACCCGGGTCACCCGCGTGAGAGGCGGGAATACTCACCACTATACTACAAATAATTGGAAGGAAAAATGTAATTAACCTTGAACATGATAACACACATTCCAAACTCTGAAATTGGATATCAAATAATTTTTCATGCCTTGATTCTGATTTTAATGCAAGTTTATGTTCATGTGCATAGATATTGGAAAGTGCGGTTGTCCGATGTGATTTTTCACTGTTATATTTTCATCTATTTAATAAAAAAACACAATGCACGTCCTCTAGATTATGGGGTCTTAGTTTGAGTTCTTGGGGACCCATAATAAATAGCATAGGATTGGAGATCATTTTAATTTTAACATGAGTATTCAAAAAAAAATCAATTGCGCGTAGAGCAATGAATTGACCTAATGTGTGGCTTTCAGCACTTGGGGATCGTGACTCCATAGTTGTCTGGCCCAGAGTTGGGAATTTTATCTCTATTTGTGGTATTTTGAATTCGTTTTTGATTGAGTTAACTCGAGATGATGCCCGAGTATGTGAGCTTCACTTGGTTCCCTAAGGTCTTTGAGCCTGGGAGTCATCGGCAAAGTCTTGCTACATGGGTCGACTCGATTGAGTTCAATTTCAATTACCATGGCAAAATTGCAAAAAAAAAACCCAAATAAAATAAAATAAAAAAATGAGTACTCATCTTATTATTAAAATTTGATTGTTCCTAGCGCTTCCATCTTTTCTCCCTCGAATATAAATGAACCCCCATGTCTATTGTGACGCGCAACACTTCATCATACTTAATTGAATTTGGATGAAATATGACAATGAATTTGAATAAAGGAATGAGCTTGGGCTTGAGATATGCCTGTGGACATAGATTGTTTTAAATGATTTTGATGGGTTTCATAATTGGTTGGTATGTGATCTTTGGGTGAGAAATGTGTATTAAAATGTTTTTGGAAAAGGTCATTCGAATTTCATTTTTGTGAGATATATTTTGCTCGGGACTAAGAAAACTCAAGTTGGGGGGTGTGATTAGCCACTGTAATAGGCTAATATTCATTTCTAATATATTTAGTTTTAATGTAACTTTCTATTCATAAATACCATTTTAGTGCATTTTACATTTTGAACACTCATTCTCATCATTTGTGCACTTCATGCCTAATATGCACCAATTTAGGCCCAATGTTTCATCTGATTTCAAAGAATGTAATTATCCATATTTTAATTTGATATGTTTGGAAATGGATATAAACTTAAATATGAACATTTTTCATTCAGGGATCAATGGAGGATTCATAAAGGATGATGAGGCTTTTTGGTGAAGAAAGGAAACAATTCTAGAGAAGGCAAATTGGATATCATCCCACTGATCAGACTTTGGGTCTCACAATACAGGCCCAATGAAGCCCAAAATTCATGGGAGGCTCGAAGACATATAGAGGAACAAATAATTCTTCTGTAGTTGGTGCTAATTCGTCTTCAATGGTGGTGATTAAGGCGTCCCAAGTTGAAGATTTAATTTTGGTCTAGATTCTGCGGCCCAGAAAAACAACCCACTATTTCAATCCTATATCCCGAACCACAATTTATTTTGGGCTGCAATTTTACAGTCTATTAGGGGACATCCGGGGGTGCATTTAAGTCTTCTATGGACCACTCCAATTCGGCTTCTAGATGGTGCTTTCGGCGTTTCTGTTTGGTGTAGAAATCTGGCTCCCACTTCGAGGAAAGTGTTGAAAAGTCTCTTATGCATTAAATGTCCACCCAACTTTCTCCAAAAAAATTAATTAAATGCAGATGGGATGATGGGAGCTCGGCCAAAGGATTCCAAAATGCCTATTTAAGGCAGTAGGGATGGAGTATTTGAGCATCTTGGTGCTTTCTTTTTATTGTAATGTTATTATGCCAAATTGTCTTTGTAGCATTTTTCCTTCTCATGTAAGTTGTTTGAATCACATTAGTTCTTAATAAAAGTTTTTCATTTCTTCTTTTTCTTTTCTTCTTCGTATCACTTAGATACTGTTTCTTTAAGGTGTGAATTTATTCATACCAGCACTTGTGAATTTATTCACACAACATTGGAGTGATCATTGTTGTTGTTGTTGTTTTTTCTTCTTCAATTCTGCCCATATGGGTCTACTTTCCGCTTCCTTTGAGATCATAGAATCAATGGAGGGATAAACCCTTATGGGTTGGTCCTAGGAAGTTTCATGGGGAATATTGGATGTTATTTTATGATCTTAATTTCTATAATCATTTCATTACTTTAAGATTTCCATTTGATGATTTATTTTCTTCTTCGTATTCACCAACTTTTATAATGACACATTCCGAGTGCTAGTGCGATCCAATTCCTTGGAGTGATCATTAAATTGATCCTACAAGTGCATTGGTGATTAGCCTTAGAATGGTGTAGGGATTAAATTAGTGAATGATGTTGAGTAATTATATCATTTTTTTGGATACATCTTGAATTAGTGAAACGAATGTTATAAGAAAATAAATGCATCCAATCTAACCCTAGTAACAACTTAGGATCAACCCATATCCATTAATTGTTTTAGACTAAGTAATTGTATGTTTTAATTTATTTTCTTTAGATTAAATCAGTAATTATTAAAATAAAATCAATCCAAATAGTTGGCCACTCTATATCCAAATCCTTCCAAAATCAAAGTGTATCTCGATTTTTTCTTCGGTCCCTGTGGATTCGACCCCTACCTGTACTACAACGACCACACCCATGTAGGGTAAATTTGGTCGCAACCAAATTTTGGCGTCGTTTTTGGGGATCGAACCCGGGTCACCCGCGTAACAGGCAGGAATACTCACCACTATACTACAAATAATTAGAAGGAAAAGTGTAATTAACCTTGAACATGATAACACACATTCCAAACTCTAAAATTGGATATCAAATAATTTTGCATGCCTTGATTCTGATTTTAATGCAAGTTTATGTTCATGTGCATAGATATTGGAAAGTGCGGTTGTCCGATGCGATTTTTCACTATTATATTTTCATCCATTTAATAAAAAAACACAATGCACATCCTCTAGATTGTGGGGTCTTAGTTTGAGTTCTTGGGGACCCATAATAAATAGCATAGGATTGGCGATCATTTTAATTTTAACATGAGTATTCAAAAAAAAATCAATTGCGCGTAGAGCAATGAATTGACCTAATGTGTGGCTTTCGGCACTTGGGGATCGTGACTCCATAGTTGTTTGGCCCAAAGTTGGACATTTTATCTCTATTTGTGGTAATTTGAATTCGTTTTTGATTGAGTTAACTCGAGATGATGCCCGAGTATGTGAGCTTCACTTGGTGCCCTAAGGTCTTTGAGCCTGGGAGTCATCGGCAAAGTCTTGCTACATGGGTCGACTCGATTGAGTTCAATTTCAATTACCATGGAAAAATTGCAACAAAAAAACCCAAAAAAAGAAAATAAAAAAATGAGTACTCATCTTATTATTAAAATTTGATTGCTCCTAGCGCTTCAATCTTTTCTCCCTCGAATGTAAATGAACCCCCATGCCTATTGTGACGCGCAACACTTCATCATGTTTAATTGAATTTGGATGAAATATGGAAATGAATTTGAACAAAGGAATGGGCTTGGGCTTGAGATATGCCTGTGGACATAGATTGTTTTAAATGATTTTTATGGGTTTCATAATTGGTTGGTATGTGATCTTTGGGTGAGAAATGTGTATTAAAATATTTTTGGAAAAGGTCATTCGAATTTCATTTTTGTGAGATATATTTTGCTCGGGACTAGGAAAACTCAAGTTGGGGGGTGTGATTAGCCACTGTAATAGGCTAATATTCATTTCTAATATATTTAGTTTTAACGTACCTTGCTATTCATAAATACCATTTTAGTGCATTTTACATTTTGAACACTCATTCTCATCATTTGTGCACTTCATGCCTAATATGCACCAATTTAGGCCCAATGTTTCATCTGATTTCAAAGAATGTAATCATCCATATTTTAATTTGATATTTTTTGAAATGGATATAAACTTAAATATGAAAATTTTTCATTCAGGGATCAAGGGAGTATTCATAAAGGATGATGATGCTTTTTGGTGAAGAAAGGAAACAATTCTGGAGAAGGCAGATTGGATATCATCCCACTGATCAGACTGTGGGTCCCATAATACCGGCCCAATGAAGCCCAAAATTCATGGGAAGCTAGAAGACATATATAGGAACAAATAATTATTATATATTAAGTGCTAATTCGTTCTCAATGGTGGTGATTAAGGCGTCCCAAGTTGAAGATTTAATTTTGGTCCAGATTCTGCGGCCCAGAAAAACAGCCCACTATTTCAATCCTATATCCCGAACCACAAAGTATATAGGGATAAAATTTTACAGGATATTAGGGGACATACGGGGGTGAATTTAAGTCTTCTATGACCAACTCCAATTCGGCCTTATAGATGGTTCTTTCGGAACTTCTGTTCGGTGTAGAAAGATGGCTCCCACTTCGAGGCAAGAGTTGAAAAGTCTCTTATACATTAAATGTCCACCCACCTTTCTCCCACAAAATTAATTAAATGCAAATGGGATGATGGGATCTCGGAAAAAGGCTTAAAAAATTCCTATTTAAGGCAGTAGGGATGGAGTATTTGAGCATCTTGGTTCTTTCTTTTCATTGTAATGTTATTATGCCAATTTGCCTTTGTAATGTTCTTCCTTCTCATGTAAGTTGTTCGAATCACCTTATTCTTCAATAAAAGTTCTTCTTCTTCTCTTGTTCTATTATTATCTTTATCACGTTGATACCATTGCCTCAAGGTGTGAATTTATTCACACCAAACCTTGTGATTTTGTCCACACAACGGTGGAGTGATCGTTATTTTTGTTGTTTTTACTTCTTCAGTTCCACCCTCGTAAGTCTACTTTCCGCTTCCGTTGAGAACTTGTCATCAATGGAGGGGTATCTATTTTATGGGTTGATCCAAGGGAGTAGAAAGGGGCTGGATTGAATGTTATTTCTCATGCCCTAAATGTTATTAATTTATTTTAATTGAGTTTCTTTTATTCAATGATTTTTATTCTTCCTCTTCCTTATTGAATTTATTCACCCCACTTTCATGTGCTAATTACATCCTTTACCTTGGAGTGCTCATGAAAATGATCCTACAAGTGTATAGGTGATTATCATGTGTTTTGAAGGTGTTTAATCAGTAAGTGATGATGTTAGTTTGAATTCATTTCATGAATCATTCTCGAGTTAATGAAATTAAAATTGTAAAAAAAAGGAATTCATTCAATCCACCCCGAGCAATAACCTAGGATCAACTCATTTTCTCATAATTTGAATTCACATAGATCTTTTAGTTCTCTTTAAAAAAAATCTAAAATCAACCCAAGTTGGCCACTTCATAGCCAAAAATCCATCTCTTTTTATTGAGTGTCTAAAAGTTCTTCTTAGGTCTTTGAGGATTCGACAACCCAAGCTACACTACAAGCGACCACTTGAGCCTTAAAACTTGGGTAAATTTGGGCACAACCAATGGGGGACATTAATATTTATGGTGAGTTACTTTAATACTACTTGCATTCACTTCTATAGTCCTACAAAATTGTTTCAAATGTAACCTTGTATTGAATATTGAAAATTTTCACTTCATGGTTACTACTAGTATTTTTATAGGACACATAATTTCTCAAGAGGGTATTCAAGTATATTTAACTAAGATAGAGGTGATCCAATCACTTCTTGAACCTGCGTTAGTTTGATACATCTGATCATTCCTTAGTCATGCTGGTTTCTATCAGTAATTCATACATAAATTATACTGTATTTCTCTCCCACTCACTCGACTATGCCAAAATAATGTTGTATTCTATTTTGATGAGTCTTTTAAGAGATAATTCATTAAACTCAAATATTTTCTTACATATTCCTTGAATATCCAACCCCTAGACTGGTCATTTCCATTCAAATTTATTTCTGATGCTTCTAATAGGACCATTAGGTTTGTACTTTATCTAAGAATATAAAAAATTTCTCTTGTCATCTATTATGTATCAAAAATAGTATAATAAACTCAATAAAATTACACTATTATTAAAAATTAACTTATTCATGTGGTTTTTACCTTGGATAAATTTTGGACTTATCTCCTAGGTACTAGAATAAGCATATTTACATACCATTTAGATTTAAAATTCTTACTCAAGAAAAATGATTCTAAATAGAATCTAATAAGATGGATATTAATGCTCCAAGAGCTTTTACTTGAGATAACCTAGAAATGAAAACCATGAGGCTGATCACCTGAGTAAAATTTTTAATCCTCCAAATTTCTAAAATTATTGATCCTAAATTTCCCACTGAAATCCTCTCATCACTCACTCCAAAGTTATTATAGTATCCAAAATTGTAAATTACTTGGTTGCTGGTATTTTTCCTAAAGATTTTTCAAAAGAAAAAAAGTTAAGATAAAAATTAATTCAATATTCTATTTTTATAAATATAATAAACTTTGGAAAATTTGGGATAACATGGTGATTAGGATATGTATTGATGAATATAAACATTCATCCATATTAGAGTTCCACCACTCAATTCCATAAGATGGACACTTTGGACCAAAAAGGATGTCACAAAAGTTTCTTAATTATGTATTCTTCTATACTTTAATATTTAAGGACTCCCATGATTTCTATCAATTGTGCCCCACATTCTAGAAGTTTGGAACAATTTTTAAGAGAAATGAAATTCCCTAAAATCCCTTAATATTATTTTATATATTCGATGTTGGGGAAATGATTTCATGGTACCCTTCCCCACTTATAATGGATTCTCCTATATTCCTATTATATTCAACTATGTTTCTAAGGGGGTTTTGGAAAACCCCACTTGAAAGGATGACGAATATACTATTATTGTGTTCCTCAAAACCCACATCTTCCATCAATTTGGGACTTTTCATGACTTGGTAAGTGACTTAGGAACCCATTTCTATAATCAAACCACAGAATCTATTTTTAAAAATCATGGGGTTTTATATAGAACATAAAATGAATATAACCCCAAAACAAATTTCCAAGATAAAATTTCCATTAGTGGAGTGAAAATAGTGCTTGAGATATTTTTTAATCCCACAAGAAAATACTGGACTGATAAACTTGGTGAATATCTTTAGTCTTACCAAACTTTCTATAATACACCCATTGGGCTGTCTTATTTTCTGATAGTTTTTTGGTAAAGCATTTCAATTACTAGTAAAAATAAAATATGATTAATTTTTGGGCTGTGAAAACTTGTATTTTTTATTTACAAAAAGATAGAAAAGAGAGATTGTTGTAGTTGACTAAACTAGAGGAGATTTGAACTGATTTTTATGAGAATTGAAATCTCTGCAAAGAAAAGGAAAAGTAACTACAAGAAAAATAGATTTTTTGAAAGGTATATTATGAATGTGAAAATGTAATGCTCTTCAATTATCGATTACAGTTTCACCTAGGTAAGCTTAATTATCATTGGGAAGGTCATTTTATTATTACTAATATTTACCCATTTGGAACAGTGTAAGTCCAAGACCCTTCTTCCAATATGACAATCATGGTTAATGGGTATTGGCTAAATCATCACCATGATAGGGCTCACACCCCGGGAACCACATTAACTTCCACAAGATACCCAAATTTTGGCACATAACCACCATTATATAGAGATAGAGACCCACCAATTCCAAACTAGGGGGAACCTATTTAACTTTTACTCCCTATCCATCTCTTTCTCCTCCTCTCTCTCCATTTCTCTCTATTTATGTCTCTTTATTCTTATTACTCTCATTTTCTCCATATCTATCATTTTTACCACTTTCTTCATCCAATATTTTTTTCTTTTTGTTTTTTTCATGGGTGTGTCTTTTAAAAAACAAAAAGAGTCGTAATTACTCCCCATATAATTTTAAAAATTTATCTAACCATTTTAGGGAGTCCAAAGACTTTGTTTCATCTCAAACATCTTTCATTTTCATCATAAACTTGGATAAATGATTTTCTGTCAAGACCAATAAATTTTGAATACCTAATTTTTTATTTGAAAATGATTCTTCCCACACCATGAGGAACAATGTCATCTTTCATACTAAGGTAAAATTTGACCATATATTCATAATATGTGTTTTTAACCCTAATTATTATTCTTGAACTTGTGTAACTTCTAGATGAATATCCTAATTTGGTGTGCATTAATATGAGAGGCATTTTCTGAACCACATTAGAATAAAAATAGCCAAATAGCCACCCATTAAACTTAAATTTTTCCTCCCTTTTAAATTAACTTTAAGCCTATGAAAAATCTTTTTTATATCCACATTACAAGACAAAAAACATTTTCCCACCTAATATCTACATGGATTTTCGTTGAATGAGTTAGTGAAATTTAAGTGGGGGGAATATATTTTGTTTTGGGTTTCCTTTCCTTGATTTCATTTTTTCATAATATGATTATGGGAGAGAGACCATTTAAGTATGGTGAAGTTGTTTTCATTTAGTGAAGTTTGGGAAAGTGTTTATGTTTATGTCATTTTGTACAAATTTTATTGAAATTTTTTCAAATAATAGAAAAATGTAAAAAAACAAAAAAATGAAAAAATAGGTTATGTCTTGGGAAGATAAAAAATAACTATTCCTAAACATTGTTTATTTTAATAAATATTACAATTAGTTTTTATGGAGATCAAAAAATTGTTGGTATAGGATCATGAGATTTCTTCCAAGTGAAACTTTTGAAAAAAAGGAAGAAAAAAAGGAACACTTGCATCTTGTTTTCTTGTGTGATTGGGATAAGTTTTATGTTTTATACATATTTTATCATTTCTTCTACTTAAAACTTTATATATTTATATAATATTTATTGAAACATTAATACCCTTTTAAATATGTGTTTCCATTTCCATCCATGTCTCATTTCATAAATTTTGCATTTCATTTTTCATGTTGGTGTTTTCCAACTATTTTCCTCTCTTTTGGACATTATATTCCAATCATCCCATATCCATTGAAAACCCCCTAAAAATAACAATTGATTATTTTAAACTTTATAATAGGGAAAAAATATAATATCTCTTACAAAATCTATGATTTTGAATTTTTATTGGTGAATGAGTTAACCTCTATGAATAAAGTTGACATTATTATGAGAGTTGTGAGATTTGTGTGATCACATTTTTCATTTCAAATTTCAAGTATGAAAAATGATTTTTTTGAAACAAATTGTTTTTCTAACAAATTTTTATGGAATTATTTATGGATGAGTGGACTATTATAGACCCCCCTTGATTGAAAAATAAATATTTAATATTTTTTGGTGAGTGAAATTATTTTTTTATGTTTTTATATATTTTGTACATGAGGAAATACATAAGCATGTGTGTGGGGGACTTGATGATATTAATTTATTAATAATTTTTTATCTACTCCAATTACTAATTTTAAATAAAAAGTTCATAATTGGTGTTAAATTACCATGTTTTAATATTAAATATAATTTATGATCATTATTTGAATTAGTCCAGATTCAAGTAATTTTAGTATTTTAATCATAAATGTCACCCTACTTATCCAAATTTTGTGATTATTGTTTTTTATGGTTCCCTATTCAAATTAATATAAATAATTAAACTATATAATTTCCGAGTTCAGACATTTTAAGTTCTATATTGGCCACACAAGAAGGCCCAATGAATCTGACACTCAAACTGGACTAGCTGTGATGTTATATTTTCTAGGTTCAACCCAGAAGTAAAAATTCATTGATACTCCATGATAATTCCAAGTAAATTCCCATAAAAATTATATAAAAATTAAAATTACTGATTCATCTTTAATAGGGCCCAATCCATGCATGAAATTTCATCCCACAATTATTCTCGGTATTGAAGAACAGATCACCATTATTGAATTTTCTACCAATACACTCACCTAATAGATCTTAAATTTTGTGGGTAAAAATTCATGATTTAGGCATAAAACTTTTTATAATATTTTTATTTTAAATTAATTCATAATACTATCCTAAAATACATTATCATTTAGGCCTTTTAAAAATTTAGGATAATTCTAGAAAACAACACATGGTTTCGGAAAATAGCTATGTTATTGGTTCCAAAAGTATAACGGTCACCAAATTTAGAGTTTGAGCTTCCGACATCAATATATAAAACTTTTAAGAAGATTAATTATAAAGATTCAACCGTATGTTTGGTAAAATGGTTGATCCAACTTTAAGGGTAGTTTATTAAGGGAAATAGTCCACAACCATAGGCTATATATACATTTTCCTCTTCTCCTTGCAAGAAGTTGGCACTTTATCACTTAGGAGGATATATTAGAATGACCATAGCCATACTAAAATCCTAAAAGGACCTTTAAAACTCAACTTTCAACTTGATATACCACTCCACCACTCTTTATTTTTGTGTACTTCAATTGTTTTCAATTATAATCATGTAACTTTGATTATAATTGCATTTTATGATTAATTCGTGAATCATAATCATATTATATTATTCTCATACACACTATATTGTGTAATATTTATGGTCTTAAAATAGTTTGAACCAAGTTGAAAACCCTTCTCTCTTTCACTTTCTCATTCAATCCAAAGTGCATGTTTTACTCTCTTTATCGTTCATGTGTATGTTCGGTGCACAAATCTTATATTTTCTTATTATTTCTCTTATCTTTCTAACTTATCGCTATAATAATCATAAACTAGATTAATAATAATTTAAATTGATGATTAAATTATCCATTAGGGTGATTCGTAATTTAGAGATGTTAAGTGATTGAGATCTTTTTCTCGTTTAATATTCTTTAGGTTAATATTGTATATGTTAAACTTAACATGTCATGGATTAACAACATGTTTAGTTTAAAATGTGGATTAAATGGATTATTGGAACCATAAATATAGTTCTATAAAAAAATTGATTTGGATCATTACCCTAGTTGAGTCTTGGATTAATGCCTCAATATTTGGGAATTCTAACCAAAATAATATTGTGAAGTGGGTGTTAATTTAATACAATATATTATAGATCTCAGGGATATCATAAGAATAGATCCCTAATAATGAACTCACCCCAATATTTATTATTATTTTTTAAAATTAAATTAATAATTAAATCATTTCACCTAAGCTCTGTAAAGACACCCTATTTCAAAATACAAAAAAAATAATTGACTATAAAATATAGTATCATCATCAAGGATTCAACCTGAGTGTTGTTATACACAATATATCTGAGCACCATACCTCTGAATAGTTTATAGTAAAAAAATCATGATTTAATGAGACTAGTATTATTAATATCTATGTTTTTATTTATTTTCCGAGATATATAATTCTATTAGTTTCATTTATTTATAGAGATATGTTGTTTACTTATTTCTATCATGATATCTATACCATGTTTAGTATATGATTACCTCAGTTGTAGGTTTTCCCTCACATAGTGTTTGAGATCACTCATTATTATATTTTAATTTCCTTGAGTTATGAAAAATATTATTACACATGATATTCTTAATAATATAGATTGTGTTGAGAAATTTTGAGAAATGTTGAATAATTAGTATGGGTCGATTAGTTTCTTATATTGTGGAAAAAATATCCATTATTTGAAAAATCTGTAATCTTTATTAGTTTTTTTCTAATTATCTATATCTCTAAACCTAAAAGGTCTTGTGAATATATTTAATGAAATATATACTTTAATTAATGTAATTATGGGATAGTTATGTCTAAAAATGTATAGATGGTATCAAATACAGTATGTATAGTATGTATTGATTGTACTTGATCTAGGAGAATGGATTTAAGGCATTAGAGTATGAGAATTGATGACCACATGGATATTCAGTTAGTATGAAACTTTTGTATGAAGAAGAAGTGATGTTTTCTGATTGTAATTATTATCCATGCTTCCATGTGAACAAAAATGATCTTCTATGATTATGAGCTTTAACATTACATGAGTGAAGAATAAGCTACAGTTAGTTATGAGCTCTCACAAGTGACTACTTAATATGAATACATATTCCATATTAAGAAGGTTAATCAACTATAAGGTGTTAGATAGATCCATTTTAGTATTTTAATCTTTGAGATATACCATAGAATAGAGGAAGAAGAATCATTTCATAAATGCAAGAAGAATTCAGACGATGCTACATTTAAAGTTCATTAATGATTAAAAACATGATACTCTATTTAATATGTTTTAAGTAGTTTTATGAATGATGGGAAAGTGAAAGAGAGGTTTGTGATTATTTTTTTCAACATGAACATTGGAGGTTTCATGATGCATGAATGCACATTTATATATAGTTTATTTCATGAAAATAAATATGGAATAAATAGTGGATATACATGAATGTGTGAGAAATGATATAGATTCTTGTACACAATGAATTAAGAAATACCACAGGTCCTGCGCCATGATAATGAATCTGTGATTTATGTATATTTTTATTATAGTTTAAATGATTTAATTGGAATGGGTTTAATGAGAAGTTTTAAATAATGATGAAGTTATCTCAGTTGTTTTTTATTAACAAACAATTTTTACATGCAGTTATTATAGGATAATTTGTATGATAATGTTCATTATCATTGGATTAGTTAATTCCAAGCCTTCTGGTGGTTTTATGAAAATAATATAGCAGATGATATTTGTATATCCAGTCAATGGATGTGGCCAAAGATCAAGAAGGATTTAAATTGCCATAAAACATGATAATTAAAATCATGTATTTATATGGTCTTGTTAATATTGGAATAATGAATAGTGGAGGAAGATAACCAATAATTAAAATATTATTATCACATATATATATATATATTACAAGATGTTAGAGAGATGAAAATAGTGTTGAAGACATGATACAAAAACAAAATAGAATATTTTTTCTTACACCGAAGAAGAAATTTGAGGCCTAACTCTGATCATTAATAAACATCCTAAAGAGTTGAAGAGTAGAGAAGAGGCCCAATGTTGTTTGTCTTTCACTTAAGAAGAAAGAAGAATAAAAATATAGGAAAATATGGAAATCTAGTGTGATTTAGGGGAACTAAAGAAATAATAAGAATATTAATTGGTCATGAAGTCCCCAAAATGAAGAATTATCTTTGTAATCTACTTTGTACATAGAAATAAGGGACTTATAGTCAGTGTAATAGAATTATAAGAGAAAGTAGATGGTGATCGTATGTTTTTGGAAAAGTTAAAATAAAATATTGATGAGGATAATAACAAAGTATTATTGTGGAATTCAATATAAGTCACATCTGGTGAGGGAATCTCTTAGTGTTTAAAAGGACTTAAAGAAGTTGAATATTGTATACAAAGGAAATAAAAATCTTGTGGGAAGATACATATTGAACTAATCTATCACCAGTCTAGGGACTCGAGATTATTCTTTGTCCCCCCTCTTGAGTGTAGGGTACCACACTTTAGGTTCTGTATTGTCTTCTAGTCAACCCACTATAACTACTTGATCATTATAATGGCATTTATGATCAAGGATTATTTCCCAATCCCAACTAGTATTAACCTTTCTTATTAAAATTTGAACCTTGTAAATATCTTATCCACTTTTTATGTGAAGTGACAAACAAAGGAGATATAATTGAACGTAAGAATCGATATCTTAATTGGTCAAAGAGGTAAAGATATAAAAATATTAAATTGACCTAAAATGGAACCAAAACTTATTCACCCCCCTTAGTTTTGAGTATACCCCAAAGTGTTCCTACTAGAGTTAAGCTAATATTTTGGCTGTGAAATTTGAGTCATGGCATAGAGTCATGTGTCATTTTATGGGAGGTTGATTGAGAGGTTTTGTTATAGCATAAGAAGGTTTCATGAATATGATGTGTTTTATATCAGAGTCAGAGTTAATGTTGTTTTTATGGGGAAATATAGGACACATCATAGTTATTTAGGTCATGGCATGAAGTATATTTATTAGTATTTTAGTAAAGTATAAATTGTTACATTTCTGAGGGGACTCTTATGAATGATTATTATTAATCTTGTGATTTACTTTACTGATTTTATGGTAATGTAATGGGGGATTAATTAGTGTTGTGAAGGAGTTTGGAGAGATTATTTTATTTTTCCATGAATATCTTTCACATCATATCCATAGTTTCCATATAGTGTCCATAGAAATCATGATGTGAAGCCCTAAGGAGTTGATTTATTGGTTATGCCTTATGGGTGTCATCACATATTGGTTCTTTAGACGTAGAATGAACCTAGTTTTTCTATATCAGATATATTTGTTGATCAAGAATTAAATATTGGTAGATAAATATATTTATAAAATAATTTTTGAAGGTTTTTTGGAATTATCCCAACCGTGGTGTGACCATGATTTGTCGCACCACAAAACCTTAATTTCCAGTGTTAGTAGAAATTTAAAGTACCATTAAAATTCTTCTATTTTCATTTATTTTCCCTAATCCTTAGTAATCTAAAGATGTGTCTTTACAGAACTTTATGTGGTCCTATATTTTCTTTGGCCTTCAGCTTTGATAGATCTACTAGTTGTGAACTGGGGTGAATTTCTTTTCCATACCTTTGGGTTTTTCTTCCTATAATTATTCATAAAGTTAATGTTTAAATGGTTTGGGGAAATTTTTATGTCCTTTGGTATTGATTTAGATTTTTATTATTATTTTTTATGTTTTTTAGGATCTATTTCATGATTTTAGTCATGTGGTAATCTTACTCACCTTGTTCTTGCACATCGGTTGTGAATCTCTGATTGAGGTAAGGGATTCAAGACTTATCTATCTTTTTTTTGTAGATTGTGTAAGTTTTATTATTTTACCTTATTTAAGTGGATGGTAAGGAGTAAACTAATTAATATAATAAAATATAATAAAGGAAAATTTATCATAAGGGGTGATTCCCATGTGTTTTTATGTTTTGATGATATTTCCTAGGAGATTGATGGGTGGTTTTTTTTTCTTTTTGTTGTGAGTTTTATTGCTATTGTGGATAATATATATTTATTATGATTTATTAATTATAATAACCTTTCATAAAATGTTAATCACCTAAATATGAAAATGAAATGGTTTTTTGGAAATATATAAATTTTATGATGATAATTAGGTTAGCCATAATAATTTTTAAGAAAACAATGTTTAATGAAAGGTTTTCAAATGTGATTTACTGTTATTTTTTGTGTTGTAATTACTTGTTATTTTTAATATGTTTAGTTGATGTGTGCTATTATTATAATAATGTAATTTATTAAAAATGGAATTTTCACCTTTATAATTGGATAAGTTACATAAAGCTAGTAATAAATTAGTTGTGTGGGAATATGGAATTTATGTTAATGAATGTTGTTGTGTAAATGATGGTGTGGTTGGTTGTGTAGAAAAATAAAGTGTTGAGTTGAATATTGGAAAGTGTTTCAAAATAGGTTAGGTGATGGTTGGTTATGTATTGTGAGTATGTGTTATAGATGGAGAGTGGTATGGAATATGTTTTTTAATGATGAATGTGGTAACGGGTATGGGCTGGAAATTAAAAAATGTGGATGTTAATGAATTTTTAAAGGTTAGAATGAAAAGGTTAAGGGATATAATTAAATTTGGTTGATGGATAATGACTAGTTTAATATATAATAAATTAATGATTTAAATAATTAATATAATGTGGTTGGTAAATAGAAAATTTAGAAATGGGAAATTATAGGCTTAAATAGGGAATCTATAATGTTTTTAAAAAAACTTTTGTTTGGGAATTGGGATAGTTTTTGTAGTATAGTTGGCGGTGGTTGTTGGTAAATAGTGTATATGATGTAGCGATTGTTATGAAAGTTGTAGTATTGTTTTTTTAACCCCTAGTTTGGGATTGTGTGTGTGTCTATAAAATATATTATATTTTCCTTGAGACTTTATATACACCCCACCCATGTTGGATTCTTCTGATACTAAAATTTTTTGGGTTTAATTTCTTATTCCCAATATCGAAGTTGGTGAGTAAATGAATGGATAACTACTCCCTCTTACCCACTCTCCCATAAATCATTGTATATTGTGACCGACCTTTTTATGCTTGATTTTTAACATAATTCCTTGAAAAAATATTAAATAAATAACTTTGAAGAACCTTTTGATGTGTAGCATCTTGGAAACTATGTACATATTACAAGACATACATGGTATAGAAAAGAAAACATAAACTAATTTTTAACTCGCTTGAAAATAATATTTACCATATCATCATAGATCATTTTATTTGTATAAGATTTCCTCATAACATCTTTAAAATAAAAGGGGTGAATATAATGTCCAATAATGGATAAAAAATGAAAACATATAAATAACAAATATCATGGGTGAAAAATGATCCATAGAATAATAAAATGGTTCATAACATAATAACTTGAATCAAAGAACATGGGGACATTACATAGAAATTTTTCCATAGAATAAACATGAGATATTCATAAATAAATCACCCAAACTCATCACTAAGGTTTAATAAAATATATTAATAAGGATTTTGAATAGGTTATCATAAACCATTACCAAGGAATGTTTTCAAGGTTTCATGAGCATGATATCTCTAGAGATTAATTATTTACCCAATACATTGGAGCATTATCAGGGCACACCCTTAATATGTCTAACATTATGTGTGCCACATCGATCATAGATCATAATTATATATCATTTTGAACCCATGAGTAGGGAATTTGGGTTTCATACATGGATGTATCCAATAAATAATTAAAATATACATATAAATGAATAACCTTGAATGAAATAGGTTTGTGTATTCATGACATAAAAATATATAATGGAAAATTACTAGATGATTTTGACATCATAATTGTACAAAAAAGGGATTATGGAAAGGTTTTAATGAGAGATAAATGAAGTGTCACATTAAAATGACATATAATGTATAATAATTGGGGTGTTTATAAACACTTGACAATGTGATAAATTGATAATCAAAATTCTTATACAAAATAAGTACTTGAACTGAAAAAGTGGAGTAAGAGAACCCTTACCATAAAAGGATGCTTCTTAGAGATAGATAGAGAATCCTTAGAACCTCAATACCACCTTAGAGAGAATATTATGAGGGGTAATGAGAGTATTCATGCTCAATATATTTTCAGTAGATAATGATGGGAGATGGAGGAAGTATTTATACTTGAGGAGGGACAGTTTTAAGGGTTAAAATAATAATTATTTTGTTACTGAGGCTAACCAATTTTGAGTGTCATTAATTTACAATAATTTTATTGATGATTAATGTTGAAAAAATAGGGTAATTAAATACCTAAACTTCCCATTTAAATATTTTATTTTTATTTATCTTTATTCTTTAATTTCAACCTTTAATATTATTTTACTTTTATTGTGGTAACTCTTTTTTTACCTTGATAACTTTCTTGCACCTAAAAATGAAATTTCCATTATTAGATAATTTAGAACTTATAATTCCAAAAATGAAATCAATTTTACTTGATACAAGTTATAAAATTGATAAAAATTAATTCTAATATGATAATGTTTAACACATAAAAACATTTTTTAGAAATGATAAAATCATGGTTCAGAAATGCTAAGCATGTGTTTATAAATGTAAAGAATTATTTATTATTTTATTCAATAAATAAATTTTTTATCTATAATAAGGATCAATAAATCTGAATTCATGATCATATTGTGACTACATCATAATATTTACAAAATTTTATAACAAAACGGTATTTTTTTACTTTTTTCCACAAAAATCAAATTTTTTATAAAATTGCCATAAATTTAACCTAAGTTAATTTTAATGTGATGATTCAAAAAATGAAATTAATTTTTTAAAAATAATTTTTTAAATTTGAAAATTTTAACAATAAAATAAAAAAAATATAAAAAAAATACTAATTTTAGTTTCTTTGTATTAAAAAAATATTTTTTTCATTTTCTGATGATGTCTGAGTGCATATAATATTTCATATAAATATGATATAATAAAAGAATTGGAAAGGTAAAATGAGTAGAGTTGCTAATATTTCATCTCCACAGAATTTTCCCCAACATACAACTCAAGGTCAAGATATATAACCCCTTATTACATTAGCATATTCCCTAAGGGTAAGGTGTGTGTTGACAATAGTCTATTGGGATGCTTTAGCCAGCATCGCTTGGGTAGTGATATATAATATCTTGAACTTCTCTCACAAGTGATATCATTCATGTCTCATTTTTTGAAGTTCAACTTGGTTTTGGTCAAGTTAAAAGCCTAGTGATTCCACTTCTCTCCCAAGATTCAATGAGTGAGCCTCATAAGGAATTTTCCTACTAGTAGAGGCCATGTTTTATTCATTTTATATCATAAAAAAATCCCCACAATCGCATTATAAGGGCTATATAAAAAATGATCAGAATACTTAGTGACCATATTGACCAATAGTTGTAATTTCCCAACATCCGTAATGGAAATAATGTCCCAGCAGTCATATTTTCCTATATATATACACCAAAAATTCCACACATCACTATTCACTACTTTTTTTGAAAAGGATTTTACCCATCCATTAATAACATCTATCATTTTACAAATGATTCTATTTTTTTACATTCATTATGTTAGTAATAATATTCATGGGATAATTCAATACTATGGAGTTCCCCTTAGTGTTTTCATGACTGTTCAGTGTTTATATCCTTATACTATTCTTAGTTATAGTGGTAAATATTATTACATGAAATGTAAAGAAATTTAAAATCTGTCATGTGTGATTATATTATAATATATATATTGACCCTAGTAAACATGTCCAAAAGATATTCTAAATGATCCCATACAATATTCAAGAGTGTATCCCATTTTGTAAGCTTTGATTTGACTGATCGTAGAGCCTGAATAGAGTTACAGATAAGGAGTTATTGAAATTCAAAGTTGGGATGTAAAACTAGTTTGCAGAGCCCATTTATAGAGCTCCCTCTGTGATTGCGGGGTAGATGAACATAATGGATGCCTCTGAGACTACCATGGAGGGAATTAATAAATCCTTAGTGCCATATAGGGGATGAAAGTTGACTTCGTGGTTATGATGAACTGGAGGGAACTCCCTTCAGTTGCGAGGCGCGATTTCCTTCGTGGTGTCATTTACTCTTCGCGGCGCACATTTATTCTCCGCAGTGAGCTATCTTGACCTGCATTGCCTATAAATAGATATCTCACCCCCTTCAGACATAGGGTTATGATGAACCTTCAGTGTCTGATCTCTCCCAGTTCACGGTGCTCCTGAGCACCGTGAAGTGATGCACTTTACAAAGGCCTCCTCCCTTTGTGAAGGAGGGAACTCCTTTGGGTTGCTCGAGGCTCCACAAAGCCCCATGCTCCGCGAGAGACCAAGCTACCCGAAATCCCTATGATTCACAAGGCCATGCTCTATGAGAACCTTTCCTCTAGGAAACTACTTTGCAAGAACCTGAGCTCTGTAAGGGACTGGGCTCTACAAGGCACCATGCTCCATGAGACCCTTAGCTTCGTGAACCTTATTCCTTTGAAAAGCCCTATCCTTTGCGAATATCCTACCTCCACACCCACAGGTCCATACGGTGGGGGGATTTTCCCCCACCCCCTGCTCGGGATCAGTGTTGGGATGTGGCTCCATCCCTCTGGTCTGGTCCCTTCTCTACCGTCACTGACGCCCATGAAAAATGGAGAGTCGTACCATGAAATTTTTGGGTCAGCATATCCACATTTTCCATTACTCCATTATACGCATCCACCTTCAACTTATGGAATACCATGATTTGAGATACTCCTCCACACTCTATGAAATAACTTGATTCGATATGGTCCCTTTCACATGTTGTGAGTTGAGATTCTCATATTCGATTCCCTAAGTACTATGAGTCGAATCATTCCTCAAGAAACTTCTCCAAACCCAATCACCTTACTCCTATACCATGTTGAACTAGAAAGGGTTTCTCTTTTATAAGTCCCAATACCATCCATTTCTCGGATTATTATGCCAATATTCCTATCTGTGTAACTTTAAACTATAGTACACCTTATGTGACAAACATAGGATTCCTCTTTCTCCAAATAAGAGATTCCTTATGTGACAAGCATAAGATTCCAATACTCATATATGTATAACTATAAATTTTAGTACAATGTATATGAAAAATATAAGATGCCTCTTATTTTGAATAATATATTCCTTATTCTATAATCATAATATGCCAAAAGTCCTCCCCCCATGACTTTAAATTGTATCATTTCCCTATCATTCAATAATAGGATGCCTTTTGTTCCAAACAAGTGGTGCCTTATTCACCAAGCATAAGATGACAAAAGTCATCTCTACATGACTTTAAACTGTAGCATTCCCTATTATTCAATAATAGGATTCATCTTGTTCCAAATAAGATATGACTTATGTGACAAGCATAAGATGCTTCATGTCACGATTATAGTGGAATAATTTCAAGATCATTGGAATTCGTTCAAACATTCCATCATTCCACATCATGATTTGTGTGTCCTTCATTCGGATCTTTATCCTCTTTCATGTCTGAAGTGCACCCCTAATGGCCTAGTCCCATGTGGCCTCATCTCACCTACCGTCCTGAGCCAATGCCCCAGAATACTTTGGATGACACTTCAAGTTTGGACCCATGTTTCAAATATAGTCAATGGTTGGACCTTGTTTGATTGTTTCCAACTCAGGCTAACACAATGCGGATACTGTGATTCAAATATGGTCATCAGTTATTTCCCCTCATCATGCCACCCCCATTGTGTTCTGAATGTTGGGCATGTGACTCACACTTTTCTTCTCCCTTTGTTCGGACTGATTCCAACGCACTTGGAATTATCCTGCTTGTACACTAGCACATAGGTGTAGGGCCCAATTATATGCCTCAACCCACCAGTGAGTTGGGATTCCATCATGAACAGACATGAGGAAGACATTACAGGTTTTTCCATCTGTAAGCCCCATTCACCATTGTCACTCCTTAGCGGCACCCGGGCAGCTTCCATGCGTAATCCTCATTCACCATTTCTTCTCCTTAGCGGCACCTGGGAAGCTTCTATGCATAAGCCCCATTCAATGTTTTTGCTTCATAGCAGAACCTGAGTAGCTTCCATGAATAAGACTCATTCACCATTTCCACTCCTTAGTGGCACTTGAGCAGCTTCCATGCATAATCCCCATTCACCATTTCTACTCCTTAGCAGCACACGAGCAGCTTCCATGCGTAAGCCCCATTCACCATTTCCGCTCCTTAGTGGCACCTGATTATCTTCCATGAATAAACTTCATTCACCATTGTCGCTCCTCAGCGGCACATGTTCATCTTCCATGTGTAAGCCCCATCCACAATTACTGCTCCTTAGCGCCACACGGGCAACAACCATGTGTAATCCCTATCCACAATTTCTACTCCTTAGCATCACACAAGTAGCTTCCATGAATAAAACCCATTCACCATTGCCACTCCTTAGCGACACCCGACCATCTTCCATGCATAATCCCCATCCACCATTTCTGCTCCTTAGCGGCACACAGGTAGCTACCATGCCTAACCCCCATTCACCATTTCCTATTCTTAGTGGGACACAGGCATATTCCATGCTTAATCCCCATCCACCATTGTCGCTCCTTAGAGGCACATGGGAAGCTTCCATGCGTAAGCCCCATTCACCATTTCTACTCCTTAGTGGCACCCGGGCAGCTTCCATACGTAAGCCCTATCCACCATTGTCTCTTCTTAGTGGCACATGGGAAGCTTCCATGCGTAAGCCCCATCCACCATTGCTACTTCTTATCGGCACATGGGAAGCTTCCATGCGTAAGCCCCATCCACCATTTTCTCACCTTAGTGGTATCCGGGAAGCTTCCATGCATAAGACCCATTCATCGTTTCCCCTCCTTAGAGGCACCCAGGAAACCTCCATGTGTAATCCTCATTCACCACCCATCGTGGCCTCACCTTTGCACCATGATTGTTAGGTCTGTTGTTGCCTCTTATTTCTCACACTGAGCATGACTCAAATGAGATTAGAATAAATAGGGACCATGACATCCTATTTGGGACACTTAGTATGTAAGCCTCATGCCCCTCATTCTGAACTACATGGACTTTGATCCTTTCCCTTTCCAATCAAGGTGCGTAGGAAGCCTCCTCGAGGCTCAATCCCATCACCCTTTGGTCCCAACCACTTCATGTCGGTTCACTATCATCCCACATGATGTTAAAATGTATTCCCTTCTCATCCTGCATGATGTTAAACTATATTATTTAGAACTATGTGGGTTTTGATCCTTGTCTCCTAAACAGGGTAAATAGGAATCCTCCCTGAGGTTCAACCCCAAAAACTGGTAAATCTATACAAACTATGTGGGTTTTGATCCTTGTATCTTAGGCAGGGTACGTAGGAAGCCTCCCTGAGGTTCAACCCCAAATATTGGTAAACTTCAGTGTCCCCTTCATTGGTACCCACATCCTTGGTCTATCCCTTAGTAGCATCAGACCAAATCTTGGGCTACTAACCACATGTAATCCCTTGCATCATATTCAAGTCATTGTCCTCTGCACACAACCTGATCCTAAACCTATACAAACTATGTGGGTTTTGATCCTTGTCTCCTATGAAGGGTACATAGGAAGCCTCCCTGAGGTTCAACCCCAAACACAGATAAACTTCAGTTTCTCGTTCGTTGGGACCCACATCCTTCGTCTGTCACTTAGTGGAGTTGGACCAACTCTCGGGCCGCTAACCACACATAACCCCATCACGTCGCCTGGCCGATGTCCTTTATGAACACCCTAAGTTTATGCCCCATCCTGAACTATGTGGAATTTTATTCTCCTCCATAGGGATATGTTGGAATCCTCCCTGAGGTTCAATCCCAACATCACTGTCATCTTTACATCGATTCCATCCCATTACTCCTATCCACTTCACTCAACCATCTGTCATCTATCATGATTTTTACCTAGGCCAACACATCCTGGTGAGATCATGACATCCATCCAGTTGCTTCCCTTTGAAGCACCCAGGAAGCCAACCATGCATAAGCCTCACACAATTCATAGCCATCCAACCAAGAGTTTCCCTCTTACAATGGGCTGATAACCACTTATAAGCCTCAGCATGTCTCCAGGTCGTTTTCCTTTGTGTACACCCCAATTCCATGTCTCTACCTTTGAAAAAGATAGGTTTTGATCCCTACTGTCTACACAGAGTACATAGGAAATTTCCACAAGGTTCAAGCCCATCCAATGGTAAACCTTGGTGTTCCCCATTCTGGGGTGTACACTCCCTAATCCTCCCTCAATGGTGTCCAGATCAATCTTCACAGTGTGTCATCTTCACTTTATGGGATACACCACCCTGGGTCCACTCTCATTGGGTGTTCTGAGCTATCCATATGGTGTTCCCCATTCTGGGGTGTACACTTTCTGATCCACCCTCAGTGGTGTCCAGATCATCCTTCACAATGTGATATCTTCCCTCTATGGGACACACCACCTCAGATCCATCCTCATTTTGAATTCTGATCCATCAATCGAGTAAAACTACCAATTGGTCCCTCCTAGGTTTTTACCAATCTGATCTGTCTCTATGAGATGTTCTGATCACTCTCATTCTATCTCTACAAGACGTTAAACTAATGGCATACCTCATGTTAATCATTATATGCCTAAGGAAAACCTTGGAAGACATGCCTTTGGAATAAATGTCTTCGAAAGATGTTAAAATCGCGACATACCCCATGTTAAACATGGGAATCTGAAGATAACCTCAGAGACATGCCTCCATCATAAGATAACCCACGACCGACATGGGATGCCTCGGGTTCTGCGCCCTTGAGATTCCCTCTTATGAGGAAGAATATAGGTTCCCTAATGTCTACGCATCCAGAGATGCCCCGAAATGCCTGATGTTGTCATCTAATCTGACTGAAGGTTGATGAGTTGTCAAGACCCCTTGGAATGTCCTAATAAAATTAGTGTAATTAACCAGCATCCACAAATATATAGCACTAGGAATGAGATTCACGAACAATGACTCAAATCTATGAGGGAGAGATGGACTAGGTGATGAATTACGAGGAGGAATCCAAGGAAGGAGGAACCAAAATCCCATCGTCCCGTTTCAATCAAGGAGAAAATTTCCCTGAATAAGTGATGGATACCACATGCCTTTGGAAAGTGGGAATGCAGGGAAACAGCCTGCACATCCTCGACAGACAGATGTGTGCCCCAAAGAAAGCATCAGAAACAATATAATAAAATAGTTATTGAGAAATAAGAGTTTATTTATTAATAGAAGGAAATTATGGGCCTCTATATTCTACCCCATAAAAAAATTACCTTAAGAATTTTCATATTACATCAAAATAAATTGGGGTATTTTTCCTTCACCACTTCTTTAGGATCCTATGTTGCTTCTTAAAACTTGTGATTTCTCCACAAGACTTTTACAATTTTGGTTTTTTTATCAATAGTTGATCCATTTCATCAATAATCTGGATCATTTATTCTTTATATGAGATGTAAGATTCTAATTCCAAACCATTTATTTCAAGCATATGTGTTGGTTTGGACATATAAATCCTTAATAGGGACATGTGGAAGACATTTTGGAAATTGGAAAGATTTGGAGGTACAGCTAACTGATAGGAAACTACTCTAACATGATCTAGAATCTCAAATGTTCTAATATACCTTGAACTTAGTTTCTATTTCTTTAAAAATATCACGACACATTTCCAACAATACAATTTTAGGAACACATGATCTCCAATATTAAATTACCCTATTTTGATTGTCTGCATAACTCTTCTTCCAAATCTAAGAAGCCTTGATATTTTTATGGATTACTTGTATCTTGTCTTTGTTTCCTTCATATGTTTTGGTCCGAACAATTTTCCCAATCCAACTTCATCCCAACAGGTTGGATTTATGAACCTCTTTACATAAATTTCATCATATGGATCCATTTTAATAGTTGATTGAAAACTATTTTTATAATAGAATTAAATAAGTAGAATACATTGGTCCTAACTCCCTTGAAAATCAAGTGATATATCCCTTAACATGGACTCCAACATTTTAATAGTCCTCTCATAATTCATATCAATTTGGGGATGATAGGTTGTACTTAGGTTCACTTTTGTATTCATAGCCTTTTGAAGGCTCATCTAGAAGATATATGTAAACCTTGAATCATAATTGGAAACAATTGATATAGGGGACCCATTAAGTCTCACCACTTCTTGAATATACAGATAAGAAAGGTCCTCAAGGGAAAAATCCCCTCATATAATAATGAATTGGTTAGGATTTTTTAAACAATCAATGATTTTCGTATGGAATTTTTTCCATTGGATGTATTAGGAAGGCAAGTAACAAATTACATACTGATGTTTTCCCTCTTAAATTAAGGTAATGTAATAGTTGCATCACAACCTTAGGAATTTTCAATTATACCATAATTTTTTGACATAAAAAACAAATTTTGGTGTAGTTCACAATCTCCACTTTCATGTTATCTCACCAATAATGATCGCATAGATCTCTATACATTCTAGTGATTTTAGGATGTATAAATATTATAGAGCTATGAGATTCATCCATTAGTTATTTATTTAACTCTAAAATAGATGGGATTCATAGCCTTGTTATTAACCTTATTACTCCCTCTTGATCAAGAAAAAACTCATGAAATATGCCTTTTTTCATTGCATCTATCTTCCTTTGTATCATAGGATCATGTCTTTTTTACGTTCTTGATCCTCTTTAATAATAATGGTTGGGAAATAATTTGGGTATGGATTGAGGATTTCCCTTCCCTTATGTCTTCTATGTCTATCTTTACTAAGTCATTGATCAAAGGATATCCTTTAATCCTCATCATTGAAAGGAATTTGGTGTCAGTCCTACATAATGAATTTGTGACTCTGTTAGATTTTCTAGGGTGAAAATGAATAATAAAATAATAGTCCTTAAATTTTCTAACCATCTCCTATGTCTCATATTCAATTCATTCAGTGTGAATATGTACTTAAGACTTTGGTGGTCTATGTATATATCATACTTCTCCCCATTCAGATAGTGACACCAAATATTTAATGTAAAAATAACCATATATAACTCAATGTCATGGGTAGGGTAATTATTCGCATGATGATTTAAATATCATGATGCATAAGAAATCACTTTTCATTCTGCATGAGTACATATTCAATTCCACTCAAGGATAAATCACTATAAATGAAAAATCATTTTCTATTAAAGGGTAAAGTTATCAAAGGTGCACTAACCAATCTATTATTCATCTCTAAAAAACATTATCAACACTCCTTTGTACACATAAACTTAACTCCCTTTCAAGTCAACTTGGTTAGTAGATAATATATTCATGAAAAGTTTTTAAAAAACCTTACATAGTACCGAGTAAAACCAAGGAAACTAAAAATCTTATTCACTATTTTTTGATAAGGTCACGCATATACTTCCTTAGTCTTAGCAGGATCCATATAGATTCATTCACAATATATAAAGTGTTATAATAATTTCAAGTGTGACATGCATAAATCGCATTTATTGAATTTAAAAAAATACTTTATTTCCTTAGAGTTTGTAATATGACCCTTAGTTGTTCCTCATGACATTTGAAATATATCAGAACATCATCAATACACACCACAAAAAATTCATCATGGTAGTCCATAAAGATTCTATTTGACCAAATCCATAAATATTGGATGAGAATTAGTAAAAATAAAGGGTATAATAATAAACTCATAATGTCTACACCTTTTTTAAAGGTTATCTTTAGGATACATTCTTTCCTCACCCTCAGTAGATGATAAACTAGTCAGAGATCAATATTATAAAAGAACTAAGCTCCATAAAGTTGGTTGAATAAATCATTTATTCTCAAAAGAGTTTATTTGTTCTTTACTCTAATCCCATTAAGTTCTCTATAATTAATTCACAGTCACATTGTCAATTCCTTCTTTTTTTAGAAAGAGAATAGTCACTCCCCAAGGAGACACACTTGGACAGATGAAGCCCTTATCGAAAATATCTTACAGTTTCTTCTTCAATTATTCTATCTCCATGAATTTCATTGTCTATGGGGTTTTTGATATGGGTTTAGATCCATATACAAGTTAAATAGAGAATTATATCTCTATTTATAGGGGAGTTCCAGATAATTCTTTAGTAAATACATCGATGTATTCATAAAAAATGGGTATAAGTTCTATCATTTTACTTTCATTTTATACCCTTCTTCACAAATTATTTCCATAAATAAGGATATATTAGGTAGTTCATGAAAAAACTAAATCTTTTTTATCGCTCCTTAAAAAGGTAATTTTAGGTTTCCCCCAATAAAAATGAAGTTTTATTGCTTCTACTATTGATCTTGGAATTATACTTTGAGATTCAATACATCCCTAGTATTATTTTGAATTCCACCATCAAAATGACTACTAGATTTGTGATGATATCATTCCCACCAAAGTTAACAGGGGTAATCCTTATATACTCTTGGGTATTAAATAGATCCTCTATGATTTTTAACTAATAACTCTACTTCTAATAGCTCCAGGTTTGATTTGATTTGATTTTCAAACATTAAATAAATAAAGTAACGAGTTGAAACAAAATAAAATGGTGTAATATAAAGATTTGAGTGAACAAAAAGTGTACCTGATATCATGTAATTTAGATCCTTGACTTCATTTTTCATGATAGAAAATGCATGTCCTTGATCCCTTGTCCTCTTCTGGGGTTTATTGTGGTTTCCCTCCACCATTCTTAGATGTAGGTACTAGTTATAAAAGTAATCAATCTCTACACACCTAAATCATTTCACCATAGGATGCACTTACACCATCTTCCATTTTTAATTTCCATTAGGATGTTGAGGATTTACATATCCCAAAAAATTCTACATAATGTGTCCTTTTTTACATATTTATCACTTCCCAATTCCTTGAAAAAATTATCTTATGTTTCTTTTCTTATAGTTATTGTATAAGGGAAGTTGTGATTTCTTCCCTTATTTTTCATGGTTTGGATTCTTCTCAAAGTTTTTCACCATCCTCTTATTTTTATCATTATGCATGTGAGACTATTTTGATTCTCCAAATTATATCTCCAACTTGATAGCACATTGTACTATTTCCTCATAGCTCCTGAAGTCTACGATTTCTAAAGCTTTCCATAGATGAGATCTCATGACATATAAAAATAAATCGATATTATTATCATAATTGATAAAAAATCTTGAAGCATGACGTGCAAGTCTTTTAAAGTTCATCTCAAAACTTCCCCCAAATTAATTTTTCTTTTTCTTCAACTCTAGGAATTCCTTTTACATATTTTTTATAGTGTATGAGGAAAATATTTATTGAAAAAAACTTTTTTAAAGTTTTCCCACTCTAAAGAATCAATATCATCCTTAGTATTCATGTTTTTTTATTACCGTACACCATTGATATACTTCTCCCTCCAAGTGATATAATGTTAGGGTGACCTTATCTTATTCAGAACAATAGAGTATGGAAAATTTATTTTATATATAATTGATCCATTTTTCCACAATCAACAGTTTAGAGGGTGCATTAAAAGATAGTGGGTGTTATATAATGAAGGATTCAACGGATAATTGTCCTTTCCTAAGTGAATATGGATTACCTACATGGTTTATGTTATCATTTATAACATGGGATATCTTATTTAATATTATCATGAAATTTTCCAACTTGCTTTCATCATATTAATAAGGTGATCATTTCATTTACCATTACATAATTTGTTTACATGGGACCTTCTATTTATCTCCATTTTCTAAAAAATAAAAGACTTAAATAAGAAAATGTAAACTCTTAAGAATAAATTCTAAAGGTAAGTTTAATCCTAATGTTTTCCAATATTACTTTTTTAGGATCGTATACTTTAACCACCATTTATTTTACTTCTAAAATATATAATTACATCCTCTATACATCATTTAATTATGGTTCATAAAAAGAATATGATAAACAAATCATATCCCCCAGGATTTTCAAACTAGTTGGGAAGTAAGGTCTCTATTCCATGCACCGGGTGAAGATCAAGTTAATACCCAATCCTTCCATTTGAGGTTATTACCCCTAGGTACAGTTGTTCCAGATTCACATCCACTTGCAATATCCAAACAAGGATTTCATTACTTAGAAACCACTCACATTATAATTCACCAAAATTTAAGGGATATTTCCTATACTTAGGCTTATCTCTGGGGTACTTATTAATTTTTCATAATCCTAATTTCCAAAAATTACTAAATCTTTCCTTTTATATCAACTATGGAGACCCTCCTTTTTATATATGATTTTCAACATAACTCTTTGAAAAAAAATTACATAAATAAATTTAAATGACCTTTTGATTTTTATTATTTTGGAAACTGGGTACATAATACAAGACACACATGGTATATAAAATAAAACACAAACTAATTTTCAACTCTCTTGAAAAGATTATTTACTATCCCATACTAGATCATCTCACTGCATAATATTTCCTTGGTACATTTATGAAATGGAAGGGGGGATAATAAATCCCAACAGGGTATAAAAAATAAAAATGGATCAATAATAAACATCATGTGTAAAACATGAGTCACATCATAATAACATTAACATAATAACAAGGTTCTTAACATATGAATATGAACATAATAACATGGAGCATAACATGGAAATGTACCTATAGTATAAACATGAGACATTCATAAATCCATCACCGTATCTCATCACTAAGGTATTATAAAACATATTACTAAATATTTTTACCAAGGTATCATGAAAACATCATCTATGGAGATTAATTCTTTACCCAGTTCATTAGAGTGCTATTAGGTTTCACCCTTCATATGTCTAACATTATGTGTTCCTTACTGATCAATGATCTTAAGTACATGTGATTTTTAACCCATGAGTAGGGAGTGTTATTTTTATCCATCGATGTTCCAAATAAATAACTAAAATATACATATAAATGAATACCTATGAATGAAAATAGTTTTCTGTATTCATGACATGAAAATATATCATGTAAAATTAAAGGATGATTTCGGCAACATAACAAGTATAGAAAAAGGAACCATGGAATGGTTGTAATGAGATAGAAATTAAGTATCTAATTAAAAATAAATATATTTTATAGTAATGTGGTTGTTTATAAACACTTTAAAACATAATAAATTTAGGGCTAAAATTCTTATACAAAAGAAGTGCTTGGATTGAAAAAGTGGAGGAAGAGAACTCTTACCTTGAGAGGATGCTTCCTAGATCTATAGATACACTCCTTGGAACCTTAAAAACACTTGGAGAGACTATTTATAGGGTTAATGAGAGAGTATTCGTGATAAATGTATTTAGATTGTAGATTTAGTGGAGAATGGGTGGGTGTTTATACTTTAGGATTGGTGGTTTTAAGGGTTAAGATAATGACTATTTTGTTATTAAGGTTAACCAATTTTGTGTGGCATTAATTTCAAATAATTTTATTTATTATTTATTTTGAAAATTTTTGTATGGTCTTTTAATACCTAATATACCCATTTTAAATTTTTTTAGTTGTATTATGTCTTTCTCTTTTAATTTTAACATTTTATATTATTTAACCTTTATTACGATAACTTTTTTTTACCACAGTAACTTTTTTCATAAAAAATATATTTAAATTATTACCTAATTTGGACCTTATAATTCCAAATATTTAATCCATTTTAATTTATTCAAGTTATAAAATTTATAAAAATTAATTTTAATATGATAAATATATAACAGAGAAAAATAGATTTTTTGAAAAGATAAATCACGGTTCCAAAATGCTAATCATGTACTTAGAATTATAAATAATTATTTATTATGTTATTTCATAAAAAATTTTGATCAAGAATAATTATTAATAAATTTTAATTCACGATCATATCACGATCATATCATAATATTTACAGTTTTCATTAATAATGGTATTTTTTACTTTTTACCCCAAAAAAATAAAAAATTACCATAAATTCAACCTAAGATAATTTCAATGTGATTATTCCAAAAATTACACTCATTTTTTAAAAATTATTTTATAAATATAATAAATTTAAATTTTAAATAAAAATACTTATTTATTAAAAAAAATTGGTTTCTTTGTATTAGAAAACTATTTTATCATATTTATCTGATGTTTTATTGCATATTATCTTTCATATAATGATGATATAGTACAATAAGAGAAAAATTAAAATGAGTAGAGTGGTTGCAATTTCTTCTCTAAAGAATTTTTACCTAAATACAACTCAAGGTCAAGATACATGACCCTTTATTATATTAGAATATTACCTCTCATAGTAAGGTGTGTGATGGTAGTAGTCTATTGGTGTGGTTCATCCAAAATATTAGTTGGTGATCTCTACTATCTTGAACTTCTCCCTCAAGTTATCCCACTCATGTCTTAGTTTCTAAATTATGGATTTTTTTAAATAGAAAAGACTTGTGACACCACTTTTCACCCAAGCTCTGATTGGTGAACCTCATAAGGGATGTTCCTACTAGTAAAAGCCCTGGTTTCTTCCTTACGCATCATAAAACAATCCCAACAGTCACATTATAAGGGATACATGACCAATGATCATAACATCCAATAACTATATTGACCAATGTTCATAATTCCCAAATTATCATAATGGACATAATTCCACAAAGTAAATAATGGTCATAATTCTTCAACAGTCATATATACCTATATATATACACCACAAATCTCATACTTCACAATTAACTACTTCAGTCACAAAGGTTCTTACACATCCATTGATAATTTCAATAAATTTCCTATTGCTTCTATTTCTTTTTATATTCATTTTGAAAGGAATGATCTTCATGAAAGAATTTAGGCCTATGGATTTCCTCTTAGTTTTTTCACTATTATTCGGTACTTATATACATTTAATATTCCTACTTATAGTTATCAATATTATTATATGATGTGAAAATAAATTTAAAAGTATTTTTGAGTTCTTTATTGTAAAACATAATAAAATAGTTATTGAGAAACAAGAGTCCATTAATTAATAAAATAAAATTATGGGTAATTTCATGGTATGATATGTGATGGATCAAAGTAGGTATAATAATACAGAATATAATGCCTTAAATTTTTAGTAACCAATATTCCATGAAGTAATGATATATAGTGGGGTTCATTCATGGTAGGATGATGGTATGAGCTTGATATCCTTATTGATTGTGATACCCTAATGTTATGTGGATATGTAGTTGTTATATGACGATATATGGTGGGGGTTATGCATGGTATGAGTATGGAATGAGGTCGTTGTCATTCATGTTCATGATAGCCTACTATAAAATATTATGAAGAGAAATTTTTTGTGGTAATTATAAACTAGTGCCAACAAGAATTTTAGATCCTATGGTGTTAGGGAAGGTAAGGTCATGGTCTATACCACATAATTTGTGACTTGATATATATATATATATATATATATATATATATATTGTGACATAATGAATACATAAGGGATGTAATCATGGGACATTTGTAATTGGGTAGTGAGAGAAACAAACCAGTGGAGAACTGGTGCAAGTTATCTCCTTAATATATTCTTTTTATATTATAATATTTTATTTATATTCATTATTGGGTGAGTGATCCTTAGTGAGTTAGGGTGATAGATGACCTATTATTGGTGTGTGTCGGTTTTATTGTTTTTTTACCGATCCATTAATAGGATCCTTTCACATTTTCATAATTGGTATTGAGGAGGATCCTACTGAGTATAATTTTATTCTCAACCATATATATATATTAATCTATTTTGTAGGTTTCCAAGGTGATTTCAAAGGTTTATTTTAATATTACTAGCTCGGATCTTCGATTCATGGTTACATTTACTTTTATATGAATTTCTTCTTGTTATCTAATTTAGAGACTATGTTTTCTTTACGACAGTCATGTATTAGGGTATATTGATTTCATTTTATATTATAGTTCTGAATGGTGATTTAATTTTATACATGTTCTTATTTTTTATGAGGGTAAAGTCACCCAATTTCATGTTTTATAACAATGATGATAGTCGCCAATCTGGGGCCTGTTGGAGGTGGGGATCAGGGGTCCCTCTTATATTCACTTCATGCCCAGGAGGGGTTCCCAGTGGGGGATGATCATGATAGAGTGGTATCAAACCTTTGGTTGAGATATAGGATGAGGTTTAGGGTTGGGAACTATTTCATATTTCATGGATTTGGGAGGGAAACAATATTATTCTAACCGAGTGTGTGATGTGTTAACAAAGACCAAATATGTCACAGGCATTTAGGGCCCCCATAATCCGATGTAAGTACCCTAAGCTTACTAAACATGATAGGTGAGATGATGTTAATTATGGGATGGAAACCTAGGAGAGGTACATGAGTCATCATTTTTTTCATTTATGATTAAACTGGGGTGATTATAGGGGGTGAATTGATATAAATCTAGTTAATTAACCTTTAATAATTCCAATTATTTAGGCTTAGGGATTAAGGTTATGTAGGTAACATGTGTTAAAGTTTTATATATATAAAGGTGAATTATTGGGATTCCCATCTCTATCTAGGTCTATTGTAAGTATAGTTTTACCCCATTTTGTGAGTTCATTATTTTCTTCATTGACTTGTGCATATGATTAAGTATATATTGATGTTTTTTCAATTTTATGTGCTTTCATTATTTAAAGGAATGTAAAGTTCATTTTAATTTGAAACTCTAAGAAGTAATTACTTTCACCTAAAATAAATTCTTAATGGAAACCTTAACAATTTTGAAACCAACATCATGCTTTAGAGATTTTTCTTTTCTCAAAATGTGTAATTTTAGTGTTTAACTTGGTGGATTCTAGATGATTACTGGCACAATAGAAACCTTAATGTCCTAAATAAGATGGAATGTTTTAGCCTCATGTTTGAAAAGACATGTTATTTATTAACGTGAATTTCCTAGTTTTTAAGTTAAGCATGTTAATCTTGATTAGGCAGAGATCATGTTAGGATGTCATGAATTGAACAAAGAATGTAATGGAAGAGTGTAATTTGGTATATCATTTAGCATGTTTAGTGAACCCTAAATTTACTTAGGTTGATAGTTGGCTTAACAAAATTATATTAAAGATTTAATATAGTAACAACTAATTATTTATATCTTATTATGTATGATAAGTTAAATTTGAGCTTATTTAAATGAGCAATGAGATATTTAGGTAACATCCTTTTAGACTTGGGCATATGGATTTTTAGAACTTTTCAATTAATGTGAAATAATGTGTTTAATGATTTTTAATAATATTTGATTGGATTATTTAAATAATTATGTGCTTTATTGATGATATTTTTTATTAAATAAATTGTACATTTATTTTTATAAAAAATTTATTGATTTTAAAACATTTCCTTTCATAATAGTTTGGGGGTGTTTTATAAAGGGTTTTATTTTTTTAAAATAAACTTTAAAATTTTGTTTTATTTATTTAAATGGTTTTTGGAAAATTGGGAAGTTTTAAAGAAAATCATGTGGTTGGATTTTAGAATGTTAAATATGTGGGTTCCAAGGAAAAATTTTCATGTTTTCAAACTAATGTTTTCTTTTAATATTTTATTGATCTTTATTTATGTGAAAAAATTTCTATAAAGTAATATGGTGATTCCATGAATGGTGTTATTGAGTTCCTTTCTTTAATTAGGATTATTATTCTCATTGTTTGGTGGACATGATTTATGGGCATAAGGAAGGTTTGTTTTATTTATCGATGGTTTGATGGATAGAGGCATGAGAGAAATGGGGTTTTTGTGTTGTTAGAGGAAAGGATGGTCTTTAATTGTAGAAGGATGAGATGATGTCATTAAGGATGAGTTAGTTTTGTGATATAGGGGTGAATGTGGTACTTCTAGGCTCTTTGTGTTTTCTCTGATATTAGTGTCCAATTTAATTATTTTAATTAACCTTACTTATTTTGATGTTTGGGTCAAATAAATATTGGTAAGACATTAACAGGTCACTGTTCTCATAAAGCGAAACTATTTAGGGGATAAGGTGATATCTGGATTTCTATTATAGAAGTTTCCAAAGTTCATTAGTGGAGTTTTGAGGCTCAAACTCAAGAAATGGTTATAATAGGTTAAGGTTTCCTTCAAATTGAAAAAAACATCTAGGTCAATTTTGAGTTTCCTTAGCGGTGTGTTTTCTATAAGGGGTGGCTCAATTGTGGTGGAAAATGAATCATTCTCGGTCAAAGGATGTTTCTTGGGAAGGATTTTTTCTCTTGGTTAAGAATGAATTCATTACTCAGGTGTAAAGGAACAAACGTGGGGATAATCTTTTGAAAATTTATAAATATGAGTCCAGTGTGTGTGATCTTGGGGTTCTCTTTTTCACTTTGGTTTCCTAGTTTCAAAACCTATTTGTTGATGAATGAGTCCAGTGCGTGTGATCTTGGTGTTATCTTTTTCACCTTGTTTAAGGGAGTGGCTTCTTAAGTATTTTCAATATTTTTTGGGAGGCCTTCCTCTTAGCTGTAATGTTTTATTAAGTTCTTTCCCTTGGTCGAGTTGATATTAAAATGATTTAATTCACATTGTTATGGTTGGTCTTGTCGTACCTTGATTCATTTCTTTAATTTGGTAATGGAATTTCCTCTGTTTAAAAGGTATATATTAAGTGTATTTGGGATTCTTGGCTATTTTTTCTTCCAGTTTTGGTTTTAATTCTTGAGTATAAGAATTATTTGATAGGTATTTGATATAACAACCTTGATTTTTCCAGCTCATTACTTTTCATCTTCTCAGTGTCACAAGAATTAAGAGAAGGTTGGAGGAAGATTTGTGGGGGTTAAGATAACATTTTAGCAGATAAAGTTGAGTTGTTTCATGTAAGTATGTTCAAATACATGGGAGGATAGTTGGGAGGTTGTTTTTTGTTGTGAGGAGGTGTCATGACTCTAATGTGTAGGACACAAGTGCTTGAGTTCACACTATTTTGACAAGGAAATGTAGTTTGAGGTGTGGTGAGTTAATTCATGGTGTGAAGGATTTTGAAGAGAATTTTTTTATGTATAAAACCTTATGTTTCAAAGGGTAATATTATGAATGAGTTTTATTACTCTTTTTGTTGACTTTAAATTTTTTCACATTGTATAGGATTTCAGCGCAATGAAAAGGAGTTTCGGGAGATTGTTTTATTTTTCTATGAATGGACATTGTGGAATGGACATTGTTGTCACAATATGAAGCCCTGAGGAATTTATTTCTATGTTAATCCTTCTGGGTTTTGTTTCACATGGGTTCTTTGGTCATGGTGTAGGTTCCAGTCACAGGGAAATCACCTTTAGTGGATGTTATATTAAAATTTATTTTAATATAGTGAAGGTTGAAACCCAAAGAGTGTATATTTCACATTAAATTTATAATTGATTTATTTATGATTAGAAGAAATGATTACCTCATCATAGGGTCCTTTCTTTGATTAATTTTTTGATCTTTTGAGAGACCCTTTTGGATTACCTTCATTGTGTTGTAAGGATTCAAGTGTAGAATCCCTCTAGCGGTGATTCACATGTTCTCATTTGATCTCAAAATGATTTCAATTGATTTTTGATTACTAGAACAGTGAATCAATTATCTTTTATTGATCATATTGAACACCCTCAGATCCTTAAGGCATGAAGTAATTCTTATCATTCTTGAGAGGAGGAGAGGAGGAAAATTTGAGAGAGAAATCGGGTTTATGCAATGATTCTCAATTCTCAATTTTTTATTAACCCTACACAATATACATAACCATTTATTTATATAGCTAGGATTTAGGTTAAAATATTATTTAATTGAGTATTATCCCTTAAATAATATAATAATTCTTAACAAACCTCATTCCATATAATAATATTATACTTATTTTTTTATGGAACGTGCTAACTTGTGAAAAGATGATTATATTTTTACCGACTAAAAAATTCATATTTATCAAAGGACATGTTCCTGGTCTGCCCAACCTCCTCAGAATTTATTGAATACCCTAATAAATATTTAATAAATATTTCATTCATCAATAGATATTTTCAATCGATAAAACTTGAATAAAATTATTCCTCAATCATCAGAATAATATTTATTTTAATAATTAAATTCAAATAGAATTTAGTCAATCTCATTGGAAACACTTAGGGTGTTTCCCTCTTGGATTCTTTATTCTTGTAATTAGGTGGGATTCCTAAAAGTCCAAGATTATTGTCTAGCAATGGTTGAAGGCACCAAATACAAATAACATAATATTGTAATTTCAACAACCACATATGAACACTCACTATATAATATAATCCTTTTATCACAATATCCCATAAATCATGTTGTACATTTTTGTCATCAACCTATGTTCTCGATACTTCTTTCTTTGAATATCTAAATTAAACATGTTGATACACCATGTCTATGGAATTTAATGTGATGGTTCTACTCCAATCAAAGTTTTGAGATATCAAATTCCATAAAGATGGAATAGACATATCCTTCCTCAACTTATCCATTAATAACATGTCATCCATGATTCACCCAACATACCCTAAGTCCTACCGATATATGGCATGATGGTTTTCATCAGTAAATATAATTGCGTGCATAATAAAATTTATTAATGATAATATTAAAGTCTAAGGACCATTAAACATTCTCTTAGATAGGAATATCTAATAAAACCAAAACATACGGAATTACAACAAGCCTGAATATTCTTATAATCTCTCATATCAAACATTACCAAGTGAAAACTTTAGGAGAAGAAGACATATCCACTTAATATTACTCACACCAGACATTATATATACTATGTTCCACATCAAAGTATGATATCCCACTGTAAAACTATATTTAATAATATTTTTCTGGAAATTAAAGGTTCTCATCATAATGAGGAAGTGATATGACATTATTAATGTGATAGATACCCTAGTACATTATTATATTAGATCCATGTATAGCAAGGAAAAATATGTAATAAATATTTTTATTAATATTCAAATTATCAAATATAAATTTAATCAAAGTACAAATAGTTTTTCCTATGATACCAACTCTAACAAACTCCCAATTAGACTAGAGACAATTGTCTATGACTTTCAGCATACTGGACCTCACATGATAATCATGTTTATCCTGAGTCAAGTTTAAGGGTTCCATCATGTTGTCTTCCATGGAAATTCCGATCACTACAAATTCACCAATCTGATAAAAATACCTCAAGAAATGATACTTCCAAAGTATATTCCTCAACCATTGATGTGGCATTGTCTCCCATGTGACAGAATTTCTATAGTATTATCATAATAGAGTGTGATATTATCTTTACTTCTAGGTACCACATCAAGTTATTGAGTGAATTTATGTATCCACACTTCTTCTTTATCTACCTTAGAATCCAAAATATACCTAGAATCTACTTTAGAATCTGTGACTATAGCCTTCTTTAAGCTCTTCTAGCTCACAACACCTCCAATGAAAGTGATGATGTATACTGTCTCTAATTTTAGACAATCTATATCTATTTGGAAACTATTACCTTCACATCCTATGATGAATATTTACTCATATCTTCCATATACTAGCAATATGTGTTTATTATTCCTCAGATACTAAAGGATAGTCTTAATTACCATCTAATGGAATCCACTTAGGTTAACTTGATATCTTCCTACCGCACGCAAGGAATAATCAACATCTATCCTAGTACATTGCATATAATACATGACTAACCTAATCACCGATGTGTATAGAATCAATTACATTATTTATCTTTCCTCTTTTGTATGAGGACACATTTTCTTAAAAATATAAATTCCATGTGACATTGGAAATATTAGCCTCTGAAATTGTTCCATACTAAATCACTTTAGTATCCTATCAATATGCATACCTTGACTTAGGCTAAATAGTCTCTTGGATTTATCATGATGGATCTTGATCATAATAACATATTTTATTCCTAATTCCTTTATGGAGAAGTATTTATTCAACCATAATTTAACAGACTATTGGACTGGTATCTCATTTCTAATAAGTAATATGTCGTTAATATGCACTATTATAAAAATTATCGCACTCCCACTAAACTACCTATAAAAACAAGGATTTAATTTGTTAATTATGAAACCAAATTATATTATGGCCTCATCAAAATAAATATTCCATGACCTAGATTCTTTATTAAATTAATAAATAGATATTTTAAATTTTAAAACTTTTTTCGCATCCATTGGAGTCACAAACCCTTTAGGTTGTGTCATATAGAAATCTTAATTAATGTTCCCATTATGGAAGTATATTTTTACATACATTTTCCAAATATCATAGTCATGGAAGGATAAAATTTCAAATATAATATTTATGGATTCAGTATAAAAACTGGTGAAAAGGTTTCATCATATTCAATTCCTTGATGTTGTTTAAACCATTTTGCAACCAATCATGCCTTATAGGTACTAACTTGTACATCCATGTATAATTTATTATTGAATACCCATTTATAAACAATGATATTTATATCCACTATAGGATCTACCAAAATACAGACTTTATTTTGGTGCATATAATTCATCTAATAATTCATGGATTCTTGCTACTTAGAAACATCGGCACCACTTATTTCTTCCCTGTAGGGTAGAGGATCATTATTATAAACTAATAATGAGTCCCCATCCTTAGTGACTATAAAACCATATCTTTCTAGTTCTCTAACCTCTCTTATAATCCTATGAAGCATTTTTTTCTCTTGAACGGCTTCTTCTTCCATGGGGCTTTGTGGAATCTGTTCTTATAAAAACTCTTATTTATCTTGATACTGGACTTCATAAAATTATATCTCGCTCCCAATATATCTTTTATAAGTGTTCTCCCTCTCAAGGAATATGGAATGTCTTCCCACTATTACCTTTTTATCTAAGGATTCATATAGGAAATATCCCCTTGTTTTCTTGGGGTATCCTATAAAGGTACACTTTGTGTTGCTATCTATAACGTGTATCATCAATAGGATAATGGAAGATTTACATGAATTATCATTGATCTCACCATGTATAAAAGTTGTGGTTCCTCCTATAATGTGCTCCATATATAATGTGATTCATATCGATTTCCATGACTTATTATTGATTTCCCCAAATGGTGTGGTTAATCCTTTCACTTACACCATTCCATTGAGGTGCATAAGGAGGAGTGACTTGAGATAAAATCACAAAATCCCATAAATAATCAATAATGTCTTGATTAGGATATTATCCACAAAATTATAGGTGGATTTCATTAATCTTCTTACCAATATAGTTCTCAAATTCATTCTTAGACTCCTTGAATTTTTAAAAGTAATATGACTTATACCTCATTGAGTAGACATATCTATATCTATGAAAATAATTAGTAAAAGTTATGAAGTATGAGTACACACACCTTTCTTTAATAGGAAATGGTACACACACATCGGTATGAACTAATTCATCAAGATCTTTGGACCTTTCACCTTTCCATCTAAATGGGGATTTGGTCATTTTACCTTGTAAACATGCATGAAATACACCAAGTGGTTTTTGTTCAAAAACGTCTAAATATCCATCTTGGTGAAATTTAGTAAAAAAATTGTTTACATGACCTAATTGGTGATGCCAAAGTTGGGTATGGTATGATTTATGTGAACTAATTTTGTTATTGATTTACATTACTTTTTTTGTGTAGTCCAACACATAAAGATTGTTATTTAAATGTGCTTTACCATAAAAAATGTTATCATTATAAAATAAGAAACATTTATTCCCAAATTTGAAAATAAATATATCTATATCAGGTCTAGATATATATATATATATATAATTTTTTTCGAATAGGATTTAACATAATAAAAACCTTTCAAACCCAAGATCATTCTCGTTGGAAACGTGAGGTGATAGTTGCTGATAACTACAGTATAAAGTTTAGCTTTGTAGGATGCTCATAGATCTACCTCCCCTCAATCAATCTTTATGAATCAAATTGGTTCCTATATTTGAATATATATGCAATAACCACAAGATATATCTAATAGCCAATTTATAGAAATAGTTAAATTTCACTTGATAATAAACACACCTAAATCTTCTTCTTTATTCTTAGGTAGGGTAAAATGTTTCTTCCAATTGCCCTTCTTGAAACATGAAAAAAATAGCATACTTATACCTTGTATCCCCCTTGATATTTATCTTCTTGGAAGATCATGAAGAAGCTTTTGGATTAAACCACTTTGCATTCCCTTTCTATTTGTTCACCAAAAGGATGGAATGATTTTCAAGCTTCATCTCCTAATACACTTGGCGATAAAGAGTGAGAAGATTTGTGAGAGACTTCTCAATGTTGATCAAATTAAAATTTATAAAAAATCTAGAGAGTCACTAAGAAAGCGATGAAATAATGATATCAGTGCACTGTTTATCACTGAGTTTAAACCCTAGAACTTCTAGGTACTCAATATAGCCAATGATCTTGACAATGTGAGGCTCAGCTGACAAACCCTATACAAGCTTACTCTGAAAGAGTTCTTTTTTAAATCTAAAACTATTATTTTATTTCTATCTCCTATTAAATACTATGGAGATACTTTATTATGCTATAGGAATCCATTTTTTCATGAGACTTCATAAGTTCTCTAGACATAGATGATAGCATAAAACATTGAATGTCAAACACATCATTAATATGTTTTTCATAAACAATAAACTCTTAATCGTATGCTTACTTTGTATGTGGATTAGGCATTGAGTATTATAGAATGTAATATTTCCATTCGTGGTGTATCATAACCCTAAGGTGTCTGAACCAGTACTAGAAGTTACTGCTAGGGAGGAGATGGTCTTTCCCCAATATCGATTGCAGATATAGAGTATATGATGAAATTTCCATTTATTTTTACAATTTAAAAGAACAAATTATTAGTACATTGATTTATTAAAAATTTTAAAAAAATTATGTGATAAATAATAATAATAATAATAATCCACTATCCATGCAATCAATATTGGAGAAAGTCCATCTTCAATAATAATAATTAATTTTTTATTAAATCTTTCACTATTTTATCATGTCCCAATATCTCTCACCATTGAACTTATAATGTCTAGTTTTTTGGAAATTATAGTGGAAAAGATCTATATTACCCTTCACATAACCACAATATGGGTTGGTTAAGCTTCTTGAAGTTATTTAGGTAGTCAAGACTTTTCCAAATGTGGGCTTGTATCTCCTTGATCCATTTAGTGGATTCCCCATTTGAGAAATACTAACTTGGATTTCCTTATAACTTTCCTCTAAATTACACCAAATCTAGAAAGCACTACTCCTCTTGATGTAAAATGGTTAATTCATCCTAGAACCTCTATAAGAACTCCCCTTATAAAATTAAGTGTCACAACAAGGGTTGGGAAAATACTTAGTACTATTGGTTTCATTCCTATTCAAGTATTTGAAGGCCAAATGTGAATTAATATTTAGTTGATAGATTTTATTTATTATCTATAAAATTATCATGTTTTATCTTTTACATTTCTTGTTAATATTAAGTGAATTTACTTAATTGATTAACAATGTTTCATAAAAAATTTACGCATAAACCATTTATTTATATTCCATATTTTCATATTAATTTATTTGTTTATATGATCATGATCATGAATCCATAAAGTAAATAATTCAAAAGACAGAAATAAATAAATAAATAATTGAATTGATCACGAGATTATCTAATGGTTGATTTATTGAGTGAACAATAAATCAACCTTTGACTTGGGGAAAATAACTCATTGTTCTGGTCTTCGAATGAGTTACAACATCCCACCTATCTACTTGTGTATCACCTAGGATGGTATCTTCTTGGTTCCATCTTCAACCACCTCTGTGTGCCTTGGGATACTCTATTTATTAAAATTATTTATAACTCACACATAGGTAAGGGGAACCAAAGTATTGGTTAATGAGATCACATAAATAACCTTGGATATGAAGGTCCCACATACTAATGGAGTGAGGGATGACATTAGAGTCATCATTTTTATTTAATAATTAATAATTGAAAACCCATGCAATAAATTAAATTAAATTAAGCCAGCACATACATAGGTTTTGGTCAAGATCATGAATGTTCATACATATACAATGAATACATAAAACTAAAACCAGTTAAGAGTCATTTATTATTCATTATTTATTATTAAGATATAGATGCTTTCATTAATTAATTAAACAATCAATTAATTAATTCCCTTTAATATTAATGACTATCTAAATTCTCTTCAAGGTATCCATCATTAAATGAATTCTTGGAAAATAAATGGAATAACCAATAATCACATACTATTATAATAAATTAATTTAAAATTTAATAATTCTTTAAAAAAATTATTAAATTTTCAAACATAGCATGTTTCAATCAATATAATAAGGTTTTAATGTTGAAATTAGCTACTTAATGTAATTTAATTATGTATTTTATTCAGAGACTACACAACATGTAATTTCATGTTACATGTCTTGGATCCTGGTTTTCATGTACTTAGGATAAATTCATGGGCTTCAATGTGTTCCACGGTCAGACTACACGACATGTACTAACCAACTGCATGTTGTGTGTTCTGCTTTCCATGTTCATGGGATACACGCATGGGTCTTAAGAATGTACCTCAGTATATTACATGGTGTGTACTAACGAACTACATGTTGTGTGGTCTGAATTCCATGTGTATGAGAAACCCACTGAAGGACTTCACATGTTCATCAAACATGGGACTGCATGATGTCTACAATCCTACTACATGCTGTGTGTCTGCATAACTCATTAAGGAACTCTATGTGTATTTTGAATGTGATGATTAAGAGACTACACACCATGTACACTGGTTATACATCATGTACTCTATTAATTCTCCAGGCTGTCAGTCTCACACAGTTTTAATCGTGTATTTGACCACATAGATTACGCTAAATTTTCAATTAAACCATGTATACTACACAACATGTACACCAGATACACATTGTGTAATCCAATATGTCTTGTTCCAAATTGGCCTAGTCTTCACATGGAGTGCAATAAATACACCACATCTAGTTACTTCTCAGTATGTCATGTATCCTGTGACATGTCCAGGTGTAGTGTACTTGGGTATACGGCATGTACTCTGGCTACCTGTCGTATAATCCCATGCTATCTAGCCATAATCCTTGACACTTCCAAATGGAATCATTGTCCATTCTTCATCTATTCTTAGTACTTTAATGAAATGAAACATTGGACGATGATGATTAATATGTAAAAAATGTTCTTATTGAAATCATATTAAAGAAAACATAATTCTTGAAATGTGAAGTGTCCAGTGGATCATGCATTCACTGTGAGAGGGGGTGAATCAGGTGTAACCTATTTTACTAAATTATTTTCACTTTTTAATTAGAACCTATGTCACCTTTTAATATTATTGGATCATGTATGCAATGAATAAAGTAAATGAAACACATCATAAAATATTTTTACATGGGTTGGTACTAATACCTACTCCTTACCATGCTAGTTAGACCCCTCCCCCCAACATGGATTCTCTACTATAATCTTGTTATCAATTATAATGGTTCAGGAAGAAACTAGTTATACACCCCAATAGTCAATCCTATAGTCGATCCTTGTGATAACCCCCAATAATCCAACTCTTCCACCTCAGTTGGTTAGACATCCCAACTATTTGACTAGTTAGACCCCCCATCTCTCAAGACTCTTCAGTAACAAGTTAGACCAACCAATCAAAAGCTCCTTCTTCTACTTCAGAAGATACGTACCACTATTTGGATAATATCTTGATCTTCCTCCATGATCCTTATAGATCACTTTGGATCATGTAATATTCAATTACCTTTTCACTAATGTTATTATTTCTCAAATAATTCTTTTCACCTGTAGATAATTAGCTACCTCAGTGCAACACTTATCAGGAAAGAATTCTTTCTTTTGATGAAGACTCAACCTCACTGATCACCGGAAGACTTGGATACAAAAGTATTCTGAGATAATTCTCCAGCTTTAGTCTCAACTCACTAGACACAGACCATACATTTTAAATTACACATGAATTTGTGAAACCTTCATGCATGATCATAAATTCATAGATGTGTCACTCTCCAAGTGTGTGTATCAATGCATGGTCATCTTACTTTGTACAATAACACACATGAAGAATATTCACATATTTACATGAATAATTTAATAAATGTATTCATACGGGCACATATACTTCTTCTCACAAAGATCTCATACTTCCTTCAAGATTATTTAAGTGATTAATTAATCACATATGCATGATCTAACTCACCTTCATGCACACAAACTATTTAGTATGCATCACATATTTATGCGGCCTTATCATCTAAAAACCCTTTATAAAAATGAATATTCACTATTCTAAGCTTAACAGTGTATGCATGCAACTCAAATAGATTCGTAACGCACAAATTTCATCTGTCTAGTGTATGTGGCATCTCACATTTCTTCACGCAAGAGTTATACTGACACTATCAAAGTATTCATGCAAGAATACGTGGGTTCTTTGGGGATCTTCACGCAAGACACGAAGATCATGTGCATTATAATATCTATAAAGTATTCACAAAAACAAGTTTCATTATGAAGAAATTAGATTATAAAAGAAACATGTTGAAGACTCGCGGGTTCTCTTCTCCCACAAACTGCCTCTGCTCTGCATACAACTTCTAATTCCACGTACTGTCTCCACGTACTTCTTCCACTTCTGCGGAATCCCTTCTTCCACGGACTGCACCCCCTTAATCTATGAACCATCTTATCTTCCATCGACCACTTCTTTCTATATGGAATCTCTCTTCCGCAAACCACTTCTAATCATGGAATTTCTTACCGTGAACTCCTTCCTATGCAGAATCCTCTTTTTCCAACTCTTCGTACTTCTCCGAAATTCTTCCACAACAATGATCTCTTATCATAAAATTCACCCATACTTAATTAAGGTATTAGGATCCATTATATAGTCAAATATATCCGTGAATTTCACTAATCCATTTTACCATAATTTTTAATGTGGTACAGTCTTCTCCATGTACAGAGCTTCTCTCATGAACCACAATTTTCCAACGAATCATTTTCATATGCAGACCGTTTTCATATGCAATCCGCATACCTCCTTATTCATTCATAGTGGCATAAATTACCGCCTTCCACGTACTGCATTCCTTTTCCCACACACCTTCACTGTGAACCTTTTTTTTTGGTTCCCTGAACTACTTCGTGAACTGTTCCCACTACTTCGCACGCGATCGCGAACCATTTCTGGTACATGGTACACGGTCCATGTTCTAAGGTACACGGTTCTCTTTCTTTGTATATTTTCTTCACTAATCTTCATACCATTCACTCCTATGAGAAAAAACCTTCTATTTCCAAAAACAAATTCCCAATTTTGAGGGCCAAAAATTTGGAAAACACTAGGAAATGATGCCACCTTTGAATCTTATTCAGTAAGAACACCCATGCATCTTCACTGTCATCTGGCTTCTTCAACAATAAAATTATGTCATCATGAACCTTATCTGTCATGATATTTTATCATTGATTGATCATCTTTAGCATAATTAGATTTACCAAGGCTTTTACAAATTGAATTGATTTATCCTATTTGAAAACAGAAAAAAAACACTCTGTAACAGAAAACTCTTCAAACTTCCTTCTCCATCCAACTTGGCCCCAACATACAACATGATGCCAATTTTCTTCCATGATAGACAAATTTATATATGTAATATGTACAAATATTCTCTCAAATTTAGTTCTCACCTGAAATTCATGCTTCACCTTCAATTCCCTGCATAAAAAACAAACACAATGTGTATATGGGAATAAGGTGGTTCTTTAATTATATTCAATTAGAGAAACATAACTAAGAGTTTCTTCTCAACCCAGATATCTTCTTAGATGAAAAATTATTATTCAAATTAGCAAGAAAAGAAGTTTTAGTTTTATTTGGTTTTTTCATATTTATTTCATCTTCCAACTTTTCTGAATATATGATCAACCATTATTTAGGAACATGCTCAGTCTTTACTTTGTGTGTAGACTTATTTTTCACAACACTAGAATTCATAGGTGTTTTCCCTTTATTCTTCAATAATTCTTCTTTTCTAGGTAACCATGTCAAACATTTTCTACCTGAATGTCCAAACATATTTCACCTTTCACACACAACTTTTGGATTCATAAAGTTACACTTTTTAGGAAACTTTTTATATTCTTCATCATAGATGTATTTATAAAAATAAATACTCTTTTTAAAACTATATTGATTATTTCTATAATTTTATATTTCTTAATTTAGTATTTATGTTAAAGGAAAATTCACAATGGTCCCTGATGTGACCTTTTTCTACCAAAATAGCGTTATCTTTTCTTTGGTGTGACACTCTTAACATCATTTTTCACAATCTTATTGGGATTTTTTTGTCTAAAGACCTTCTTATTTTATTCACATCCCAAGTATAACTTGTCATATTCATTTCCTACCTATTTCACTTCTTGTTGAGATATTCTATCCATATCAATAGATGATTTTTTCATGATTGGTACATATGATTACTCATCATAATAATGACCACTTCTTTTGAAATAATCACAAAAAATTTCAAAGTATTCATATATGTTATTGATAGACTAATTATTTTTTGTGAGTTCTTATTTTTTTTGTGATGTTTTCCAATTCTCATTATCTTTTCTCCCTCTAAATGTAGGCATTATATAATTTTCATAAAATGATATATTAGGCCAGAAATTAATTTCTTGATGCCCAAATTTCCAATATCACCAATAATAGCCAACAAATGGATATTTCTTCTTCTGTGATACATTATGACCATCTTTGACATTTTTCTACTTTTCGGAAGCACATTCCTTATTCTTTGATTTCCTTTGGGGACAATAATTTACATATTTTTTCACATCTATCTTTGAATATGTAATGGATTCCTGAAATATTTCTTCACCCACGTTTTCCTAGATTTTAAAGTCAAATCAGCGCTAGTCATCAAAATAGCATTAGTACACAAAGATTTATCAGGTGAAAGGGTTACCTTCTTCAATGATCATGCAATAGATTTATACTTAGATAATATCAAGCTCTTATTACCACTAGATTGAGTCTTTTCATAAATAGGACTCTTATCAGAAAAATTCTTGACAAAACTACTTTTCTCAATATCTTGGGTAGTCTCATATTTTTTTCTCATTTATATTCCATAGTATCACTTCTAGTTCAATAAATTTTTCGTTGAGAGAAATTTTCTCATCTTCAATAGATTTCATGATTTCTTCCCACTGATTCTTCATCTTATAAATCTCATCTTTATGAAACTGATTTGTCATCAGTAAAAAACTGTCAAGTTCCTTGATTCTTTATATTTTAACATTCATTTGAGAATCTATAAAATTCATAGATGTATTATGAATATTTTCATGTGCATGAATAACATCTATAAAGACCATTTCAAAAATATATTTCTCATACATATTACTTTTTAATTATTCAATAGCTACAACATATCTTTCTTTGCAAAGATATATTATTTCTTCCTTTTATTTAATAAGTTTTGTGGGAGTGTGTTATATGCAAACCATTTTAGTCAATAACTATTTAATAGAATTATCCTATTCTTATAGTTGTAATTTTTTGTCCTGAATTTCCTTAAATGCTCTGATCATACATTTGACCGCTTATTTGGGAACTTTCTTCAAGTGTTCTTTGATTTTAGAATTGATCATATCATCAACACAGCTTGAACTTGATTCATTGTAATTATAACCAACTGATTTCACTAAACAATTACCACTCTGAGTGCCTTTAGGAAGAAGTTTATCTTCATTTTCCATTGAATTATTATTTAGATTATTTTCCAGTTTTTTCATCTAGTTTTTTCTGAGTCTTGACTAAAATTTTGACAATTATAACATCAGGAGTAGAGGTGGTCATTTCCATCTGAAGCTCTTTTGAATTTTCTTCAAACTCAAATATGTAATTCATGTACTTTTGATAAAAACAACTTGACAAGTAAAGTAAATCAACCATATGTAGCCTTTTCTTTTATGCTAATTGAAGTGTTCAGTGGATCATGTAGTCACACTAAGAGGGGGGTGAAACATTTGTGACCTATTTTACTAAATTATTATCACATTTTATTTCAAGACTATTTTTCCTATTAAGCTGAGTAGATCATGTATTCAATCAATAAAGTAAATAAAACACAACACACATCATTTTTACAAGGTTTGGTACCGAGAAATACTCTTTTCCATGATGGTTAGACCCTCCAACATGGATTCTCCACTGTAATATTGTTATCAATTAAAATAGTTCAAATAGTATCCGATTATACACCCTAGTAGTTGATCTTCCATTTGATCTTGGTTATACCCCCTAGCAATCCAAATTTTCTGCCTCGGTTGGTTAGACACCCCAAATGTTCAAATGGTTAGACCCCCCCAGTCTCTTGAGCCTCTTCAGTAACTTATTAGACCTCCCAGTCACAAGCACCATCTTCTACTTCAGAAGATCTGATCAACTGATATAATGATATATTGATATTCCTCTATGATCTTGATGATCACACTGGCTCATATACAATTAAGGTACCATTATACTAATGTTGGTCTTTCTCAAATAATTTTCATCACTTATAGATAATCAGCTGCATTAATGAAACACTTATCAGGAAAGAATTATTTTTTCTATTAAAGACTCTGCCTCACTGGTCACTGAATTACTCAGACATAAAATTCTTCCAAAATAATGCTCCAACTTTAGTATCAAATCACTTCACACTAACTATGCATTGTATATTGCATGTGAATTTGTGTAACCTTCATTCATGATCATAAATTCCTATATGTATCACTCTACATGAGTGTGTATCAGTGCATGTTCATATTAATTTGTGTAATAACACACATGCACAAGATTCACATATTTACATGCATGATTTAATACATGTCTGTGTACTACCACATGTAATTCTTCTCATAAATATTGGGTACTTCATTCAAGATTCTTTAATTGATTAAGTAATCACGTATGCATGATATAACACACCATCATGCACAAATATTTTTTAGTCTACATCACATGAGTATATGGCCTTCTCATCTAAAAACCCTTTTCACAAATGGATATTCAATGTCCTATACTTAATAGTGTATGTGTGCAACATGAAACAGAATCTTCACACATGAATTTTATATGTCTAGTTTATGTGTCATCTCACCTTTCTTCACATGAGAGTTATATTAACACTATAAAATCCTTCATACAAGAATTTCAGGGTTCTTTGGTGATATGCACACAATCTAGAGAGATCACACACATCGCACTATCCCAAAAGGCTTCCTAGAAATAAGTTTCATCATGAAGAACTTCAAGTGTGAAAGGAACATGTAAAAGACTCATGGATTATCTTCTTCTTAATGAAAAAAAAATGTGAAGCCTCTACCTTTCATGAACCAGAGAGAGTCATAGTACCATGTTTCACTCTAAAACTTCTCTCAGATGTACGATAATCTCAAACTCCAAATGAGCTCACCCTCGGGTATTTATAGACAACTATCACTAACTCAGTACCATTTACACTTGATCCCACATCAAAATATCACATTGTCTCACTCTTCTTTATAATATAAGCTATATCCTAAGCCAGCCAGATTGGTTATCAAATGCTCCCCTGATACGCTGGAACCGCCTTATGTTGGAACCTTGTTCATCCACTATTCTGCTCTGCATGGTGGCTCATCACAGCTCCCATTCACCTCTTTGGTAATTCTTCACATACCTCTAACTACCATGCTACCCCAACCGAGGTATAACCTACACACCTTAGCAGTGGTTGTGGGTCCCTCAACTGGCTACTGCAGTTGGCTAAATTTTTTTATAAAAGTAAAAAAATATATCATTCAAATATACCAAATCAAACCATACTAAAATAATTCAACAAAACCACATTTAAATCCTCATGCAATATAAACACAATTTTACATAGCCTCTTTTTAAATTGTGTAAAACATTGTGTCACTTCAAAGAAGCAAAGACGCATGCTTTTTGAACTACTGATCATTTATACAATCATCACAATTACAACTCATTGATTTTTCATATTCTTAACTAATTGAAAACAATTTCAACTTCAACAAAACAATTGGGTTATTCATTATGAAAATCTTACCACAATTGTGAATATAGATCAAAAGTAAAATAAATAATTATAAATTTGAAAATTGACACCTCTAATACTACTTGTAGGTTTCATGTTTAGTGGAAGCACCTTTTGTGGGAATTATATTAAAACTTATATTAATAAAAAAGATTCTTGAAACCTGAAGATAGGATATTTTAAAACAAAATTATAATTAATTTATTTATGATTGGAAGAAATGATTACCTCTTATTAGGGTCCTTTCTTTGATGATTTTGTTGATATTCCAAAAAACCATTTCGGATTAACTTTATTTAACTATAAGTATTAAAGTGTAAAATCCCTCTGGTGGTGATCCACACGGGTTCCTTTAATCTCCAAGTGATACCAATTGATTTCTCGGTGTAAGCATAGTGAATCAATTGACTTTAATTTTTATTCTTGATCACTCTAAGATCATTCATGCTTGAATGAATTCGTCTAGTTCTTGAGAGGAGGAGATAATGAAAATTTGAGAGAGAAATATATTGTGCACAACGATTATCAATTATCAATTTTTGATTAACCCTACACAATTGACATAACCATCTATTTATAGAGCTAGGTTTTAGGTTAAAATATTATTTAATTATGTACCAAACCTTAAATAATATAATTTTTTTTTTAAAACCTCATACCATATAATAATAATAATATTATTAATATTTTATGGTGTGTGATAACTTTAACAATGATAAATATATTCTTATCATCTGTAAAATTTATATTTATCAACAGATGTAATCTAGGTCCATTCATCCTCCTCAATATTTACTGAATACATGAATAAATATTTAATAAATATTTCATTCATCAATAAATATTTTTGATCGATAAAACTTGAATAAAATTATTCCTTAGTCTTGAGATTAATATTTATTTTAATAATCAAATTCAAATATAACTTAATTGAGATAAATAGAAACACTTAGTGTGTAACCCTCTAGGATTCTTTCTCGTTACTATTATGTGGGATTGCCTAAAGTCCAAGATTTCTATCTAGAAATAGGTCAAGGAACCCAATATAAATAACTTAATGTCACAACATAGAAAACCTTGTATGAACATTCACTGTGTGATATAATCCCTTTATCATAATATCTCATCAAGTAGGTTGCATATATGTTTCATCAACCTATGTTCTGATATGTATTTATTTAAAAATCTGAAATAAACACCTCAGTACATCATATACATGGAATTATATGAGATGGTTCTATTATAATAAATGGGTCGAGATATCAACTTATGCATTAATAACATGTCATTCATGATGCATTCAATGTACCTCACTTCCTACTAACATTTGGTATGATGGTTTTCATCTATAAATCTAAGTGTACAAGTCATGACATGCATTAATGATAACTTTAGAGTCTAGGACTATTACACATACTCATAGATAAGAATATCTGATGACACCAAAACATGTAGAATTCCGACTAGCAGATCCATTCTCATAATCTCCTATCTTGGAGATTACTAAGAAAAAACTTCATGAGAAGAAGCTTCATCTGTTTATAATTACTCACACCATATATTTTGTACACTATGTGCCCTGTCATTGTACATTATCCATCCATAGAAATATATTCAATAATATCTTCATGACACTTCAAAGTTATCATTATAGCGGGGAACCGATATGACCTTATCAATGCAAAAAATTCCCCACAACATTATCACATCATAATTATGCGGAGAAATGAAAAATATGTAACAATTTGTTTTATTAATATTAAAATTATTGAATATACATGTAATGTAACACCCAGAGATTTTATCATGTTCGATAAAGTGTATGATGTGCAGCACCAATATTAGAAGAGAACATAAAACATCGAGACTTTATGATGTATTTATTTTTAATTAAATCACTTTTATAGGTTTCAATGCACATAACACCAGTTTTGAATGAAATGTGATACTCTATTAAAATATTATTATTTAGAAATTACCATTATAACTTAACCATTAAGTTGAAGAATATGAATACTAAAGACTAAATTATGAAACTTTTATCGTTTATATGTGTATAAAATAAATTAAAATGATATCTATAGATTATAAATAAAATAAGAACCATTTTAAATAAAAGAAATGGATTTTGAAAATATGTATTTTTCTAAAAAGTTGTTCAGTCATGCTAAGCACAAATAATTTATAATTAATTTTTACCGCATTTAGAAAAGTCATTTTACAAAAAAAAATAATTTTTGAAACCATCATATCAAAATTATCATAGGGTTAATTTTTTTTCTAAAATGTTACATTTCTTTATGAACAGTAAAAAATACTAATTTTTTTCTAAAAACAACCTTTTAATTTAAATTATTTAAAATTTTAAATTATATTTTAAATTGGTTTTAAAGTAAAATTAGAAAAATTATATATAAATAAATCCAATTTGTATCATTTTAATCATTTTCATTTGAATTTTGATATAAAAACATTGAAAACTTTTGAAAATTTCTCTTTGAAAACCATCTTTCTCATTGCGTCTTCTGGGTTAATTTTAAATTGAATTTTACCACTTTAATGAAGGTAATTTTAAAAAATAGATTCCATATTTTTAATAATAATAATTCATACTATCTAAAACTATCAAATTAATTTTTTACAATAATGAATAGTAAAAGCAATAAAAAAATATTTACTATAATTAAGGTGAAAATGGGTTTACCGGGGATAAACTAAAAAAGATAAGGGTTTAAAATGACCCAAAACTTTTCAACCACCAATTTTCTGGAAATAATTAAAATTTATAGCTTCTTTTTTTCAGAATGGCCCATTTTTTAGCCTTTTGACATGTTAAAAATTTGGCTACACATTTTTCTTTTCAAAAAATACAAGTGTTCCACTCACCTCACTTATAAAAGGCCACCCTATACTCTCTTATTAATACCTTAAAAAAATTGGTTCAATAAATATCTACCCAAATAACTTTTCAAATTCCATAAAATCATCTTATAATTTGTATTTTCTCTATAAATCCATTCTATAAATACTTTAGGTATAATCCTAAAGAAGTGGCTGAGAAGAGGTAAAGTTCTTAACTATGCGTTTTTTATTTTATTTCTTCTTCCACCTCCTTAAAAAATTATTCAATCATGATTTTATAATAAAAACATTATATACCATATAATGAGACTTTATTATATTAATTTCATAACCTATATCTATATCCTCTTCACTTAAATAGGGAATGATAACGTTGCTCGTCTGTACGACAGACTACCACCTCACGAACCGATGTGATACGTTTTCCGTCAACACCTATCATGGTTGGGTATGATGATGGATATAACGTATATATATGATATTTATTACATTATTATACCACATGATTCATTATATCATATATATACTTTTTTACTTTCGATTTCATAGGGAATACGATAACATCTCTCATGTGTATGGTGGAATACCTCCTCATGAAGTGATGCGATTATTTTTTCATCGTCGCTTCACATGGAAGGTAATAAAGATAAATTTAATGAATATATGTGATTTAATTAAAATAATTATGATATTAATGATATATTTATAATTCTTAAAAGATAATATATCATTTTATTTCTTAAGTTTTCACTCACTGAAATATGATAACATTGTTCGTGTACGTGTAGACTATCAACTTCACAAAGTGATGTGACTCTATTTTCATCACCAAACTAAATGGATGACATATATATAAGTATATTAAAGAAATAATAAATTATTTATGATATTATTATCATTCTATAAAGATATAATATTACTTACCTCATTTTTATAATAATTTTTGAAAAATGGAAACGTAACTCATGCATATATGTGGCCTACCATCTCCATGATCATAACGTACTTAATTTCTCAAAACCATATTTCATTATTGGTATTAAAAGTCTAATTTATGTATAAATATGATAATTATTTCATGATTATTATTTTAGATATGTCAAAATAATGACCACTTAGACCAATAGTCAACCTACTGAAGTTATTTTTGATACACAAGTCAAATATCGTCAAAACGCCCGACAAGAACTTAATTGATTAATTAATCATATATAACATGGTAATAAGTGTAATAAAATGAATAATACACCTAAAAAAATTTATTAAGTAAGTAAATAATTAATATATGTTTATTATTCTAGAATATAAATAATATACAAGATGAGTCAGAATCAAGGTAAGGGTTTCTCGTCACACTTTTACTTCCATGAGACATATTCCATATTTGTTGATTATTTCCATTATATTTTATATATAATACCCATTTGAAAAATTATATAATTAATATATTTATATTAATTATAGTTAAATTTTAATTATATGTAACTTCTTTTATGGGGCTTACGATTTAGAACTTACGCAAGTGGTAAGGGTGTATTTCACAATCTCATAATTATTCGGGATTGTTTATGTTTACGCCTCCCTTGGGGAATTATTTGACACTTATATCTTAAAATAAATATATTTTATTCAAATCCATTTATTGATGAATTTTTTCAAGTAATAGTATCATTTTTCTATACTTTGGTGCATAAAATGATTGAGAAAAAGTTTTTAAGAAAATATGACTTTATTTCTCTCTTCTGTTGAAAATCCTTTTTCATCAAAACCCATGTTTTCTAAAAGAAAATTAAAATTTTATTTTAACCTTTTCCAAATGATTTATTAAATAAATCGTTACCCATTTTTACTTTTTATAAAAAAAATTAATGGAATCTTCATATTGTTTTCAAAACAATTCCCATTTTGATTTTACTGAAAATGTGAAAGGAATATTTGTTTTACCATGTATGGAATATAAGTAATTTTCTTACATAATGACCAGTAATTTTTTTATATATTATTTTACAATATTTAAAAGGTTATTTTCCAAGAAAATTATTTTTTTAAAAAAATTGAACCTTTAGTTTTAAAAGGTTATTTTCAAATTGAAATGGATACTTTTTTCAAGAATAATTTTAAAGATATTTTTATGGTATTTCTATTCATCAATGAAATCAACCATCTATTTACTTATGATCCACTAAGGATATATTATATTGATATAATACTTCTTCTTTATTTAGATTATTTATAATCAGTTTGATTGAGGATGTACAATTTTATTACCATTCATCATATTACTCTAGATGGTTTATGGTTATGTGTATTTGATTAGGGTAAGTATTAATATTTCATATTTTTTTTCAATAATAATGTTTATTTTTATTATGATTCACCCCTTTCATGTGAGGAATTAATTGGTATTAGTAAGTGACAGGTGGGTATCGATTATAGATATCCCCTCGATGCATCGGTATGTCTCATGAGACAAACTACATTGAGTTTTGGTTAAGGCCTTACCTATTTATTTAGATATATTTGCACAAGGACTTGATGGTATGTTTTAGATGTTTGTAATTATGAATTCATTAATTATGAATTAATTTATTGATATTCCATGTTATTATTCAATTAGTTAGAATATTCATGGTTATGTTTCAAGATCACATGATTATTTATATAGAATTATTTTATCATCATTTATTAATACCATATTATGTTCAAGTTATTGATTAAATGGAATATGTTTTAGTTATTTTCCTTTCTGTATTGATTATTAAAAATTTATTCAGAGCTTCCAATGTATGATTAACCTTACTGAGAATCTAATCTCACCCCATAATTATTTTTTATTTTCCTGAGGATACCAGTATTTTTTTTATTAATATATAGGGTTACACAGAGGGTAATAATTTTGTAATCAAAGAAAATAATTTGTGTATTTTATGTTTTAAAATTTAATGTGAATTTCATGTGTTTATCTAGTTTACCAAGACTACTAAACGATTCGGTCCTTTGGGGTGTGATTCTTTGTATATTCTTCTAATGTAATAAAGTAGACACTTTCTCTATACAACTGGGGTCAAGGTTTCTATAGTTGGTATTAGAGGAATTTTAGTAGAAACTTTGGGATTAGATTTAGGAAAACATATATTTTGGAACATAACCCTGTGATAACCTTTAAGTATATGTATATAAGAACATCCCAACTTTTTGGTAAGTAAGATATTATGTGGTTTTTTCTAGAAAATATATCCCTATCTAGATACTATAATTAGATTTGGTTCTATCATATATGTACCAATGGGTAAAAAATCCAAAATGGGCACATTTGGATTGACCCAATAGTCACCTGGTGCATGAAAATGGGATTTAATGTACATCTATTTTGACACTCTCGGGTGATATTCTTAGGATAAATCTCATTTTCTTTACAAACCATTATGATGGAGTAAAAAATAAAGATATCCCCAAAGAAATAATGTTTATAGTTATAAGATTATCTATTCATAAATTTTTCAATTTATGTTAAGTATTTCCCAAGTTTTTGTATTATACATTTCATAATGTTATGATATAATATAGTGTATTTCATTGTTTAAAAATGGTTCCTAGTATAATGAATAGAAATTTTATCTATGTTTAAAATCTAAAGAGTAAGAATGGTCATTTAATTGATGGGATTAAGCCAATATTTTGATGGGAACTAGCCTCCTAAACATTCTCACTATATATAGACATATTTTCATGTGATATCAAGTAAAATAAATAATTATATAAGTATTATATATTCAAAAAAATCTAAATAAGAATAGGATATAAGATAAAAAATAGACAAGGGAGATAAGGAAAAGAGGGATTTTTCTATATGTGATACTTGCAGAAAGAATCACCTTGGTACATGCTGAAAAGTAAAAGGATTTTTCTACAAGTGTGGAGAAAAAGGACACTGTTATAATTTCTTGGATTTTCCATGTATTATTTTTAAATGTTATATGGATTAATTTATAGACTACGTGCTGAGACGACGTGATATTCTGAGGCCCGGTGGGCCCGAAACAAATGTTTTAAATATAATAAATATATTAAATAGCACACGTACACAGTTTTCTGGAAAAGTGTAATAACTTATAAATGGTCGCTTGGATGAGAAATATGATGTCACCGTTGGGTTTAGAATGTGAGGTTTACCCTAGTCATGAAATAACATTATTTGGCGCGAGTCATTTGTGGAAAAGTCATCATGGGCACTAAAATGAATAAAATTATTTGATAAAATTATTTTATTTTTTTTGCATTGATGCAGTGACTAACAATATTTAAATAGATTTTTATGGATAATTTTCATGTTTAGGCACATAACCCTATAGATTCTAGAGGACCATTGGATAGAGATTTGAAGATTCCTATCAGGTGGATGAACGATGAGATCAGGGAACAATGATCAATGCACCTTAGATTCAATGAATCTTTCCAATGACGATAACAATCCTTAGTTCTTCATTAGTGATTGAACTGAATCGAGGTAGGGCATGTGTTTTATTTTTATTTATTCCCCATTTTTAATTTTTGTGATAAATGAAAATCAATTGAAGAATGGATTGATTTACAGATCGATCACCTTTCGAGATGGGTTTACTTATGGGGTTTGGGTTTGGAGAATTTATCTTTGTAATTAATTTTTTATTATTAAATTTTCATTATAATGAAAATGAACCAAAATTGACATGAAAATCAATAAAGTTTCATTCATCTTGATGGATTTGTGATTTTATCCCCTCGTTCATCGTTCATCATGGGCATTCTTTGTTTGGACCATGGTTCGACGCTTTACCGATGAATTGATCATTGTGTAGGTGTTTCTTGGTGTAATGATCTGAGATTTTAGATCTGGTATCGGTATGATGTAACAGAGTTATGATGGTGGTACCGGAAAACGGATTGGGCTGGTTTGGAAACCCCCAATTTTCAAGCAAGATGCATGGAAGATGATTCAGATGAATGATTTTCATTTTCAGATCAAATTCGATGGCTGAAGCTCATTTCTCATCGATGAAAATGTTCAGCTGGGGTGATCCAAGAATCCCATAGAGATTGGAGATGGGTTTCAGGGTGATGGTGGCGTGGTCACGAGTGAGAGGGAGAACCAGGGTTTCTAGAAAATATTTATACACACGACATGTAATCAGGTATTACATAGTATGTGAGGTCCCTTGAGTGGAGGTTAGGGTTACAGGTAATATAAGGGTATCACGCGGCATGTGGCTAGGCCTACATGGTGTGCGGTCCCTCACGAGTGAACTCAGTGTGTAATTAGGAAGTACACAGACGTGGGATGGACTACATAGACTGTATACACAAATTTTAATCCACTAAACAACATGGGTTGGACTAAGTACATGGTCTAATCCCAGTACTGGTATATGGACATGGTTAAATGATTTAAAGTTGTGTACTGGCACATTGGTAGAGTACAAAGGATGCCTACATGGCATGTATTACAACACATACATGGTTTGATGACATAGGTCATTTACATGGGTAGTCGCAGGGTTAAAGGACACAGTGTGTAACCCTTTTACACATTGTTCACTCTTTGATACATGTATTAGATACCTTTTCCTCAGTGACTTGGCCAATATTTTTAGGGTTCATTCCCTTTATCCTTTCCCTAAAGGTTGGTACAGTATCGTTTCCTACTCCTAGGATAATTATTCCTTCAGTATTACTTCTTAGGTATAGTCATTGGAATCCATCCAAGAGGCCTAAAGTGAGATCCTCTATTCATATTTATGCCCTAGTTAGAGTTATTGGTTTCGACATGACCAACACTATGCAGATGTCGATCCTCTACTTAGTGGGTTAATCCAGAATGATTTTATTAGTATCACCCCATTTCCTTGCAAGTGATCCTCATATATGTATCACATTCTATTTAGATCTATCAGCATGTATATTTCTCATGAATAGACCCGATGATAACTACCTCTCAGACAGATGTCATCAGTACTATCGGACTCAGGAGTGTGTTCTCCTAGATGAGTGCTTCATGGAATCTTCGAGCTGGAATCATAGGGTGAGTGTACTATGGTTGTGGATTACCTATAGATTGTGTGTCTTATTGAGTATATCTGGATATTATTTTTATATGTTTTGTAGGCATATAGTTGTATAGATATTACTATACTTTCCTTTGTTGTATGTTTTATATTTTCAGGTTGTTGTACTGAGTATTGTTATACTCACCCCTGTACAGTATTTACCTACACGAGTCATGTCTTTTGTAGACAATCGACCTTTTGATGGTGTCCTAGGAGGACTATGACCAAACAGTTCTTAGTGAGACCGAACAGACCAAGTTGTGTTCTTATGACTTTTAGACAGTAGTCCTAGTACATTTTCTTTCAGGTTGGACTTGTGTTACAGACTCTTTTTGGTGGGATTGTATTTGGACCTGTTTAATTTCTTTACTTCCTATTAGACTCTAGTTGTGGGGTATATATGTATGCATGCATTAGTTGTTCAACTATATTTGCATTTCATCATTTTGTTGGCTTGGAGATGTTTGCATGTGTACATGTACTTAGGTAATGCCTCTCATGTTAGTGATATACCTACTCGGTGCTAGTCACTAGCCCATGGCCTATTAGAGGTGATCATGGGGATTCAGGGACATGAGCCCCACTGGGATGGGTCATGAAAGAGTGGTATTAGAGATGGTCAGTTCTACTGTAGTACTGGAAGTCTGTGAGATGATTTAGGGAAACAGTGTTATGTTTTTTGAGTTCAGATTTCCGGCCTGGGACTCCAGTGTTGGTGCAGTGGCTGACGTGTCCATACACCAGGACTCTAATCACCTACTTTTCAACTTGTTACATGAGAATATTAGTTTTAGTTAAAACAATGGTACATGCATCATATAGGAATGGGTTGTGGTTTTCATGTCCTTTTTGAGTCATCTCTCCATATATACTCATTGACCACAGTGCATCTTGTTTACATTTATGATGCATCGGTGATGTATATCATCAAGGATTTAGCATCTTGATCATGAGGATTATACCCTCAATGACGAGGTGTTGATTCAGTGAATAGATATTAAGATGTTTTCTCAAGGTGGTACACCATCCATACCACCAGTAGAGTAGTATGTGGTTCCCACAGTATCAGCGGATGAACTGCATAGGTTGAGCACGCTTCCTGAGTTTCAGCATCAGAGACCCTTTAGGTTTTGAGTTGAGCCTAACCCACGGGCATTTAAGGATAGGATTGAGGTATTGACCTGAGTTTTCCATCTAGTTAGGACACCAATAGACCAAATGGTGGTACTAGTAGTAAGAATTCTTCTTGGCTCAGCAGGGCGATGGTGAGGTCTCGCTACCTTGTCTTATGATAAGGAGACACTTTCATGGATAGATTGTGAGCATATTTTTAGAAATGAGTTCCCACCAACTATGTTGAGGGATATATGTATCCAGAAGCTTCTGTAGCTCTAGAAGGGTAGCATGATAGTAGATGATTATTCATCAAGGTTTACCAACCTTTTTGGGTAATCGATGGATATGGTTCAAGATCAGTTATTTAGGGCTGGAAAATTTGAGCAAGGTCTACATAGGGACATACAATCCAGAATTATCCCTATATTAATTCCTAACTATTCTAGGGTTATAGAGAGATCTTTGGTGGTATAATTTTTCTTGGATGAGAAGATACAACCATTGATTGTCATCAGTGGGCAAGAAAGAGTAGAAAACTTGGCAGCAGGGAGCCAACATGAGTCTCAGAGACCTAGAAATGGGAGATATTTCCGGAGGAGGTCTCAAGACAGAGGATTTTTAGTTTAGGTCTCATAGGGTGGGTCCAGTCAGCCCATAAAGAGGTGGTACTACTCATTTTATGATCGAGGAAATATCACCTGAGATTGTTAGACCCATCATATAGCTAATAGAGAGACCGTAGATGGGACACCAAGGTAGAGATAGCAGTAGGAGAAGAAAGGTCTGTAGGGTGGAGGATGTGGTAGAGGAGCTAGGAGATCATAATGAGGTGGTGAAATGTATACCTTTTACCACCACCTCCCCTGGGTGATCCATGCCAGGCTCAGGGAGTTGGAGGACATGGGGGAGGACAACTGCAGGTGGTAGAATCTTACAACCCAAAGGCTCTGGGAATGATTTGAGGTATGATATGTGTCATTTCTACTTTAGTTGTAGTACTAATAAAAATAGTTTCTATTAATTCCTTTCTTTCTATATATCTTGTTCAAGACTTATAGATTCTGATTGAACTATTGACTTGACCCTTACACTTATAGACTCCTACTAGAGAAGACTCAGTGATCAAGCACTTTTTTTGGTAGTGTAACATGACTCTTTGAGGTGAGAGTTTTGGTTGGGATATCTTGGTAGAAGAATCAGGTACTTATAACATCATTCTTTTTATAGAATATTTATACAAAGTTGATGCTCATATGTACTATTTTAGGTGAAGGGTGTGGTTTTTCTGCAGTGACAGACTCGGGTTTTCCTTTTTCAGTGAAAAGGATACCCATGAAGCATAGGATGGACTCATGTAAAAGTACGAACAGTCAATTACAGATCAGTTGGAAATCTCGACCCTTAGTGTAGTGGATGTCATGAGTTTCCAATTTCCTTTAGTGGTAATGGAGTATGAGGACATATTCCTTGAAGATATTCTAATTTTACCTCCCTGTCGAGAGATAGAATTCTACATTGATCTACACCCCAGGAAAATAATTATATCTATTCCATCATATCAGATAGATCATGTAGAGGTTCATGATATAAGGGTGTAATTGGAGGAATTGTAGAGGAAGGTATTTGTTATACCCAATTCTTTTCCCTGGTAATCCCTAGTTTTGTTTGCAAAGAAGGCAGATAGGAGCTTGAGGTTGTGTGTGAACTACCGGTGCTTGAAACATGTGACCACGAAGAACAAGTATCCAGTATTGAGAATTGATTACATATTTGATCAATTGACAGGGTAATGATGGTTCTTGAAGTTTGACCTCAGATCAGGCTATCACTAGCTGCGAGTAACGGATGAGGATATCCTGAATATGGTATTCAAATGTCTCTACGAACACTATGAGTACTTGTTTATTCCCTTTGGCATGACGAACTCCCCAGCAGTGTTCACGGGACTCGTGAACTAGGTATTTCAACCTTATATAGAATGGTCTGCATTAGTCTTCATCGATGGTATCCTTGTGTACTCGGAATCCGAGGAGGATCATGTGAGACACTTAAGGATAGTTCTAGATATACTCTAAGAGTACCATCATTACAGAAAAATCTCAAAGTACCAGTTCTGTTTTTAGGTGGTCCACTTTTTGGGAGACATTATCTTAGTGAATAGAGTGGTTTTGGAACCGTCTAAGGTAGAGGTGGTGTTGGCTTGGAATACACCTAAGAACACGATGGAGGTGAGGAGCTTCCTTGGGTTAGAAAGATATTACCAGAGATTAATATATGATTTATCTATAGTATCATCACCGATGACTTCTTAGAATTGAAAGGGGAAGCCTTTTGTGTGGAAATAGAAGTGTCAGCCGGAATTTCAGCAATTAAGGAAGAGTTTGACATGCGCTACGATATTGAGATTTCCAAAGGAGGGTTTCGAGTACATGGAATTATTTAATTCATTAGAAACTGGGATTGGTTGTGTTTTGATGCAGAGTAAATTAGTGATTGCCTATGTTTCATTCCAGTTGAGGCCGTATGAAAAGAACTATGTGATCCACGATCTTGAGTTAGCAGTGGTATTCTTCACTTTGAAGATGTGGTGACACTACCTGATAGGAAATCGGTTTATCATCTACTATGATCACAAGAGTCTCAATTATATCTTCTTGCATACGGATATCAACTTGAGATAGAGGTTTTGGCTAGAGTTCCTCCAGTATTATGACTTCAAAATTTTCTATACTCTTAGGAAGGGGAATATGGTAAAAGATGCTCTCAGTGGGAGATATTGTTCGCAGTTACCGAACGAGGTGTCAGGGCAGTTGGCCTTATTACAGTTATCCTTCATGGATGAAGATGGATCATCTTACCTCTAATCGATGGTTTTTATCTCTCTACTCTTACATTGATTCATGGAGTTAGATCTTGGAGATATAGTCCATGGGAACCTATGTGATTGGATATCCATTGGGCATGATCATAATGTATTTTCTAAAGATGGGGAGCATGTCATTCTTTTTAGAGGATGCACGATGGTACTGGTGAAGTTGTGATAAGATTTTTTCCAAATAGTTTCATACATCTCGTTTAGAGGTACATCCAGGTGTGGAAGAGATGTACCAGAACCTATGATGTAAATTTTGGTGGCCAGGAATGAAGAAATGAGTTGCAGAGTTTGTCTCTCGATGCCTTATTTGTCAGTAGGTGAAGTCTGAGCTCCAAGTTTCACTAGTTTTGACCCAACCCCTTGAGGTTACAGAATATAAGTGGGATGGTATATCCATATACTTTGTGATAGGATTACCACATATGTCTAGGGGACACAATGCTATCTAGGTGATCAAAGACTGAATCACCAAGTCATTTCACTTCCTATCTATCTAAGAGTATAGTTTAGTAGATAGTTTGGTACATATCTATGTACACAAGATAGTTATACTCTATGGATTTCCATTGATGAATGTTTATGATCATGATTATCACTTTACATCCCAGTTTTGGAGGGGATTACATGAGGTGTTTTGGAGCCAGTTATGCTTGAGCTCATCGTTTCACCCCCAAACTGATGGACAGACTGAGAAAACCATTTTGGTTCTGGAGGACATTCTACGAGATTTTATGTTGAACTTTGGTCATATTTGGGAGGATCACCTACCAATGGTGGAGTTTTCATACAAAAAGAGCAATTATTCCACCATTGGTATAGAACCATTCAAGGATTTTTATGAGTGACCCTACAGGTCACCACTTTTTGGACTAACCCTGGACAATCGGAATTGATGGGCCCAAAGTTGGTGTGAGCTAAAACAGAGAAGGTGTAGATCATATAAGAAAATATTAAGACTACACAGATCCAACAAAAGTCTTATGCTGATAAGAGATAGAGGACTTTGGAGTTTGAAGAAGGATATCATGTGTGCCTACAGGTTTTACCTCGATATGGATTACGAAGATTTGATCCGGGCGAAAAGCTATCACTAAGTTTCTTTTAACTTTTCTAGATATTATGGAGTTTTTGAGGTGTCATACCACTTAACTCTACCTCTACAGTTAAACTAGGTACATGATGTCTTCCATATGTTGCAGTTGAGGAGGTATGTGCATGACCCATCACACATTATCGACTGGGGTGAGCTACACATCAAACATGGAGCGACCTTTACTGAGTGTCTGGTATAGATCGAGGATTGAAGGGATAGGATCCTTTATGGTCAATTAATTACTTTTGTGTATGTATAATTGGAAGCATGGGAATCTCTTGGAGAGCACATGGGAGAAGGTGGATTAGATTTATACTCAGTACCCACATCTTTTTTAGTATCCCTTGTTTTGGATTTTCAGGGATGAAAAACCCCAAGGTGGGGAGAATTCAATGTCTCATATTTTCTGTGTAATATTTTTAAATACTATATTGATTATTTTTGAGACCAAGTGCAAAGAAGGAATGTGATTATGCGGCCTGGTGTGCCTGAAACAAATGTTTGAAATATATTAAATAGCATGAATGTGAAGTTTTATAGAAAAAGTGGAATAACTTCTAAAAGGATTATCATATCAGAAATCTGAGGGTATTGTTGAGTTTAGAATGCGATGTTTACCCTATGTGTGACTTAACATTAGTCGGCGTGGGCCATTTGTGGAAAAGTTTTCATGGGTGCTGAAATGAATAAAATTATTTTATAAAATTATTTTATTTCATTTATGTTGATGCAGAAACTAAAAATATTTAAATAGATTTTTATGTAGAATTTTTATGGTTATCCACATAACCCTATAGATGTTGGAAGACCATTGGAGAGAGATTTAGAGAATCCTCGTAAGAGGACGAATGACGTGATCATGGACTGACGATCAACACACCTTTTATTCAATGGGTCTTGCTAATGATGACATATCATTCTTCATTAGCAATCGAACCGAATCATGATAGGGCATTTTTTTTATTTATATTTCTTCCAAATTCTTAAATTTTGTGATGAACACAAATCAATCAATGAACGAATTGATTTTTGGATCGATCACCTAGCGGGATGGGTTTATTTTCCTAGTTTTGGTTGGGATAATTTATCATTATGAGTAATTATTTATTATTCAATTTTTGTTCTAATGGAAACGAACCAAGATCGACATGAACATCGATCAAGGTTCTTTCCTCTTGATTTTTTTGTGCTTTTCTCCCCCCCCCCCCATTCACTATTCATCACGGGTGTTATTTATTTGGATTGAAGTTCGACGCTTTACCTATGAATCAATCATTGTGCACAAATTTCTTGGTGAAATGATCTGATATTGTTGATATATCATTGGTATGATGCAATATAAGTGTGATAGTGATAGCATAAAATGGATCAAACAAGTTTGGAAACTTCTGATTTTCGAGCGAGATGCATGGAAGATGATTCACATGAAAGATTTTCATTTTCTGATCAGATTTGATAGCCATAGAAAATTTTTCATCGATGATGATGTTATGTTGAGGTAGATCCATGAATCTTTGTGAGATTAGAGATGTATTTTAGGGTGATGGTGGCGTGGGCTTGAGTTGGAGGAAGAACTGGGGTTTTTCGAAAATCTTGATACACGCGATGTGTAATCTGGGATTACACGAAATATTAGTCCCCCTGATTGATATATATATATATATATATAGTTCTGGGTAAGAGAAATTTATCTCATGGCATGTGTCTAGGTCTACACGTTGTTTCGTCCCTCTCAGGTGAACTCAGCAAGTACTTCGGAAGTACACAAACATGGGATGGAGTACACGTACTTCCTACATGGCGTGTACTCCACTACAAGACACAGTTTGGACCAAGTACATGGGATAAGCCATGTACTAGTACAAAAACATGGGTAGACAAGCTAAAATTATATACTGGAACATTGTTAGAGTACACAAGAAGCCTACACAGCATGTACTATGACACAGACACGATTTGATGACACGGGTCATATAAATGGTTCAGACCCAGGGTCAAGGGACACAGTGTGTAACCCTTCTACACATCGTGCGCTCTTTATTACATGGTTTAAAGCCTTTTTCCACAGTGAATCAGACAAGTTTTTTTAGGGTTCGTTCCCCTTATCCTTTCCCTGAAGGTTGGTATAGTATCATTTTCTACTCCTGGGACAATAATCCCTTCCGTATGACTTCTTGGGTCGAGTTGTTAGAATCCATCTGACAGGCCTAGTGTGAGATCCTCTATTCAAATTCGTACCCTAGGTGTAGTTCTTGGTATAAATGTGACCAACACCACATAGGAACCAATCCTCTACGTAACAGGTTAATCCATATTGAGTTTTTTGGTATCACCCCATGGCCTAGGAAGTGATCCGCATCTGTGTATCTTATTATCTTCGGATCTATCGGCATGTACATTTCTCATGACTATACCTGATGAGAAGTACCACTCATACGAACATCATCAGTACCATCAGACTTTGTAGTGTGTTCTCCTGAATGAGTTCTTCCTGGAGTCTTCAAGCTATAATCAAAGGCTGATTATATTATGGTTGTCTCTTACCTCTAGATTGTGTGTCTTGTTGAGTATATATTGATATTATTATTATATGTGTTGTGTATATATACATGTGTAGGGATTATTGTACTTTTTTTTCTTGTATTCTTTGTGGTTTTGGGGTGTCCTAATGAGTTTTCTTATACTCACCCATCCATGGTATTTTCCCGAATGTGTTGTTTATTATTCAGATGATCGATCATTTGACGAAGTCCTAGGCGGACCAGGACCAGACGGCGCTTAGTGAGACTAGAAAAACCAAGGTTTGCTCCTGTGGATTTCAGACAATAGTCCCAGTACCTTTTCTTTCAGGTTAGAATTGTATTACAGACTCTTTATGGTGGGATTGTATTTGTCCTTATTTACTTTCTTTACTTCCTGTTGTACTATAGCTGTGGGATATAGATGTATCATGTATTTCTTGTTAGGTTATTTTTATATTTCAGTATTTTTTGGGCTTGGAGATGTTTGTGTGTGTGTGTGTGCAGGTACATAGGCAATTCTTCCCATGTTAGTGATATGCCTACTCGGTGCTAGTCACCATCCCCTAGCTTATTGAAGGAAGTATTGGGGAGTCACATAATGGGCCCCATTAGGATGGGTTGTGACAACCGTGCTTGTGATTACAAGGGACAGAAAGATTATACCAATGTGCAAGGCTTTGAATATAATGATATGGGCCACTACATAAATTAATGCCCCAAGTATCAAGGGAATAAACCTCAGAATAATTTAAGGGATCAAGTTTCATCTTATGTTAATACTACAGATGAAGTCGAATGATTAATGTGATTGTGTTTGGATTTAATAATTATGTTATAGGATTTTTTTATCAATTATATTATGGTTATAAGAATAATAAGTTTTATAAGGATTGTACTATATTACAATTTCTTAAAATATTTGATATCATATGTTAAATGGTACCGATGACTAGGAAAAGTGACTCAGTGAAAATTTGATATTTTAAAATACATTATTGAAGGAGGATAACCCTTAATATATTCCCAATGTTGAGATAAAAATGATAAAAATATATTAATGTGATATTTTTTGTAACCATGAAATTGATTATAGGATTTATGTTTTATGTTATATTTACTGGATTTTTCTACAGGTACTGATTTATGGAATATATTCTACAACCTAAGATTTTATTTTTGGAAGAATGCATGTTTTAACTAAGGTTTTATAGGGATCAAGGTATTCATATATTTGGAATATTTCATTTAGATCCACATCATATTTTCTAGGGGATATAATGTTGATTTAGAGACCTTCCTTCTAAATTTTGTTATACATATTTTGGATGGTTCTTAAGGTTAAATATATATGGAATGAATCAAGTTAAACATGGGGTATTATTTGATAACTTTTACTATCCATTTTGGTTTTGTAAAATATCAAGAGATAGGAGGAATGATTATCATTATAATGATCTATTAAATGTCCTTCAGGCATTTGGATATTAATTTCTTAGTGTAAGAAATGAAGTGAGAATTGATCAAAGCACAACCAAAGGATGAAATTATGCCTATAAAAAACAAAGATATCAAGTAATTATATTTATATATGTTCTCAATATAGATGGTAATGGAATTCCTTAAATCTAGGGAAAGGATATTGAAAACAATTATCCTTATACCATAATTTTAGTTGAACCAGTGGTATTTTCATCAATCACATATTTATGGCATTGTGATCATTAAATTTTCAAGATCATTCACTTTATTTTAAATAATTATCTCTACTATAATAGCCTATAACCTGTACTCTGGAATTTGGTGTTCAAATCTTGAATTTTTCATTTCCATCTTTGATGTTGATAATTGTAGCCCCATTTTTCATCTAAACCTTACAACATCAAAAGGAAAAAATGGGATCACTTATAAGGACCTTTTAGGTCTATGGTTTTAGATAATTAGGAAAAAATCCTATATAAACAACTCATATGATTTTAAATGATCATTTTTATCATTTTACCCAGATTTTCTTTGATATGTTATTATATCATCCATATGAAATACCTTCTAGACATAACTCATTCAACATAATTCTTTAAAACCTTGGGAAAAGGAAATAAAAGAAGGGTGAGCTCAAATGTTCAGAAAGGGTAAATATAAGCATTAGTGATTGATTTTCATCAATGAGAATAATAAGTGAATAAGGGTATGAAGACATAATCAGAGTGCATGAGTGAGTCATAAAAAACCCATACCCATTAATACCTAGATCATCAAATATGAAAACATGGAATAGTCAAGATTCATCATAATCAATAATAATGAGTTATGTGAAATCAATATCGATCATGGAAAACATTATAAACCCATAACAAGCATAAAGAAAACTTGTAGGTAACATGGGGCATCATTTTCATTTCACTCTTTCAATCACTCTTACAAATGGAATAACTATAAATTTTACTTTCATACCCAATTCATTGGAAGGTTATCATGGACCCACCCATCCTTGGTTTATCACAGAAGCACCCATTATTGGTTTATCACATAACCATCCATCATTGGTTTATCAAAGAACCATCCATCATTGGTTTATCACATAATCACCCATCATTGGTTTATAACATAACCACCCATCAAATTTCTAACCACTATTAAATAATCATAACACATAAAATCCTTTATTTCATCATAAACTTAAAGGAATAGCCATTATCACTTTCATAACTGGATTCACCCATGGAAAAGAAATAGGTTCTATAAAAACCTATTTGAAACATGATTAACCCCTAGAAATGAAATGGGTTTCATAAAAATCTTTAGAAACATGATTAAATCATGGATGATAAACTGATTCTATAACAATCTCTTTGAAACATGGTTAACCTGTGGGAAAACATGGGTTACATAACAATCTATTTGAAAAAATATTAATACATCTAGAAAACATTGAGGATGGTATCAATAAAAAATATCCCCAGTAATGGATAAGTGAAAATAAGGGTTTTTTACATTGATAAATGGAAATACCACTAAAATATCATTAATAACATTCTTTAGGAAAATATCCTTTTCATTTTGAAAAACATTTTTTAGAACATAAAATTTTTTGAAAATACTTTTCATTGAAAATCACCTTGAAATATTATAAAGAAATGTTTTAGAAATCATTTAAAAAAATTGTGTAAAATAACCTTTTGTATTTGAAATTCACTTTTTAAAATTTTTTTTAAAACATTTTTAGAAAACATGGTTTTGGATGAAAACATATTTCCGACCAAACAGAGAAATAAAGTAAAATTTTCTTAAAAAATATTACATATTTAAGTAACGAAGAGTGGTAAAAATTTTAAAATTACATTATAAATATAATTAATAACCAAATGAGAAGATAATTCTGGAGAATTATAGGATTTCAACATCAAAGACTTAATCATCATACAATCCCAATAAACAATGATATTGTAACCAAAGACTCTTACCACTTTGGTAACTTTGAATCACAATACCCATGAAAGATTATTATTTATAACATCATTAAAATAATGATATTAATGATATAACATGTCAAATGGGCATAATATACACCTCATAAATTAAGGCAGGTGTGTAATATAACTTACATCACAAATAAGGTAAATTGAGACAAAAATCCATTAACGATTTTGTAAATTTGAAACCATAAACCCCATAAAATTGATATCCAAAAATGGATATTAAAATACCCATAAATTAAAGTTTAATATTCATAAAATTAATTCATGGGAATTATATACACCACACAACAAAAATAAGTGGTAAATATGCGATGTATCTCACAGAAATAAAAGTGAGACAAGAAAAACCCTTACTACTTGAGTAACTTTTAAATCATGAGATCCATGAAAGAATAACATACATTGAAACTTTTAATATCATTAAATAAATAAAATTCATGATATAACATTTCATAGGTCATTATATACACCACACAAAATAAACTAGTGGTGAATATGGTACAAGTCTCGCAAAAATAAAATTGAGACTAGAAATCCACTTAACTTAAGTTTTGACTTCCTTCATGCACATTCAAACCTATTTTATAATAAATATAAGTTTATTATAAATATATTAAACAAGAATATTAATATATACCATACCATATATTGTTTTATTATGACCTTTTCTTATCTTTTTATTAACAATACCATGTTAAGTCATGTTTCGGGTAATAACCGCTTTGTTTTTTTCATAAGTTTTGAATTTTTATATTTTTTTCCTCTTACATGGATAAAGATTTAATAATATACATAATTATTTAAATTATTTAAATACCATGTATATTCATTATATATTTATGTTTACAGTAATTCATAAAATTTAGTGATAGGAAATTAAATATATTGTTCATGGAAATGGTAGGTTGTATGTACGCATGAACGTTGTTTCCATTTTCTTGTCGTATTGAAAGAAAGAAAGGTAAATTATATAAATACATTATGAATAAAATAGAATTTTTATGTTATATATATAACATATTTCTATTAAACCGAACCTTAATACATTCCATGAAAATCGTGAATGAATCATATCACTTCGCAAGGTGGTAGTCCGCCATACACACAAACGACGTTATCGTATTCCCACAAAATGGAAAGCATGAATTTATGTGTTATATAATAATTAAATAATAATAAATAAATATAAAATATAATATATATCATATATAAACTATAAACCCATCATTATTCCCAACCTTTAAAGGTGGTAATGGAAGAACGAACGACAACGGATCACGAGGTGGTAGTCTGCCGCACACACTAACGCGGATTGTGTATTCCATTTGATGGAATTTTTTATGGGTGTAGATCATACCATTAACATAAAATATTTAGGAATATTTATAATACTTATTTTATTATATAATCATGGTATAAGAATAATTTATGTGGGTAAGTAAAAATAAAACAAAAAATTTCTGTTGATGAACGTTACCTCTTCTTTGGGTAACTTCTTTTTGTTTGCACCAAAGGAATTTATTGGTTAGATTTCTTCCCAATGTGAATATTCTAATATGAGATTAGGTATTTTTTTTAAGTTATATTGGTTGATTTTTTATGATCCAAAATTATTGATATGTGTGAATAATGGGGGAGAGTGAATTCTCTTTTATAATGGAAGAGGAGTGACATTCTTGTAAATACCAAAAACCAGACACTATTGCGAGGTATTCATTACATAATTTTCCTCCAGTAATAATAAACATAGATCCAATAGGGTATATTTTATAAATATTTCCAGACAATATTTTTTGGACAAGTTTCTAGGTCATTTGGACCCTTAATATTAAAGTTTAACCACTAAGTAAACTCATTTTTACCATAATCGTTGTGATTAACTTTAATTACTTTCAATAATATTTTTGGTAAAAAACTAATTTGACCATAATAAAAATTATAAATTATGATAGTTAAAAATATGGAATCCATTTTTCCAAATTAAACTCATATAAATGTAATAATTTAATTTAAAATTAATCCCACATACGCAATGAGAAAGCGGGTTTTTAAAGTGAAAATGTTCAAAAGTTTCCTAAGTTTTTATATCTAAATTTAATATAAAAAGGATTAAAATGACGTAAATTGTATTAATAGATTTATAATTGATCTAATTTAACATTTAAAATAATTTAAAATATTATTTAACATTATCAATTATTTAGATGAAAATTAAGTTTTCAATTAAAATTCAATATTATTCATTATCCATCAAAATATGAAACTTCTCCCAAAAATACAAAAAATTCACCCAAATTAAATTTTTATATTCCTATTTAAAAAATTAAGTTTATTTTTTCAAATAAAATTTATAAAATTTTCATGATTTAGTTTTAAAATAATTCTTCCATTAAAAGGCGGCTAAAATGCCTTTTAGAAAAATACATTTTTTTGCTTAAAATTTGATTTTTTTTCTTATATTATTCCTATAAATATTATTTAATGAATTTAAAAAAATTTATTGAGTATATAATATATATATATTTCATTAATATCATTCATAAAAAGTTTTTTTTATTTATGGGATAAAACATGTTTGTGCATAGAAAAAATAGTTCTTCAGAAATGGAATTTTTTTATTTTCAAATAGTTATTACTTTAATTTATAATAAATTAGTCACCATAGAATTCATTATATGTACATTTTTAATCCATATTTTCATAATTTTATTAATCATATTCATTCTTTCCATTCCAATGGAAAGGTGATAGTTATCATATTGAATAATAATATTAATAGTATATTATTGTCTGGTAAGACTCGTCCTTATGTGTAACACAAGTCATCAGAGAAACTTGATGTTGCATGAAATGAAAGTTAAACATGGTGTTGAATATAATGAAAGATAAACTATGCATTGTGTTTAACATAAGATATTATAGAATTTAAATTCATTTGAAATAATATATTTTATAAAATCTTAGGATATTACATCTACCACTCTCTATAATTATTTACATTTTTTCCATGTATATATCTTTACTTCTCATCTATGTTCACCTACTTAGAAAACTTTTTATGTGTTATTCCATATAACATTTGTAATTACCTTTATATATTATTAATATGGTATTTTATTAACCCTTTTTACAATGGGGTTTTTGATGAATGTATTTTAAAATTTCAAACCCTTGATTATCAAGATCAAGATTAAATTGTGAGGATGAAATTTATTTTTAAGGTAGGTAGAATGTAACACCTAGATATTTTAAAAGAGTAACATAGTGTTAGATATAATGTATGACATGAGACACCAAGATTATAAGAGAATATAACACCTCAATACTTTATGATATATTTCATTTTAATTCAATCTCTTCTATAACGACCCAAAATTTTGAATAATATCTGTCACCTGAATTTGTGTGTTATTTTATTTTATAATCAACCAAAATATATCCTTTTATTAATGATGTGAGTAAAATTAAAATGACACCTTTGGGTTTAGAACGTTATATAACCATTTTTTAATTATGATCTTTGGTCCATATGACCACTGGAAACTATACTATTAACATTATGATTATTCTTTATAAATATAAATGATCATGGTTAATCGATACAGAAAGAAGGGTCGATAGCCTCATCTTGTAGACTCAGATCCTATGAAGCCCATTTATCAGAGCTTTTTAAGGAGGTAGTTTCACTAGGCTTTTCCTTGTACCAATTCCAATCTGAGCTTTAACATGTTAAGCTTGAACGGAATTGCCTGCTAGAGAAGTTCAAGTTAGTAGAGATTACCACTTGGGCGATGTTATCCGAGCCAACCCAAGTATCCATCACCATCACACACCTTACCCTTAAGTCATATGCAGTTGTTTTAAGGGGTTATGTTTCAAGCCTTTAGTTACTTAAAATGTAATCTCGTTATTTTAATAAAAGTTTTATTTCATCATTTCACTTTTAAGAAAAGTTTTTCTTAAAAATTGTGATGGAATTTAATAAATTAAAATGTTTCGGGTAAAATTTTACTTTTATTAATATATTAAAATACATAGTTATGAATAATGTTTATTATAATGAAATACTGTTATAAAAACAATCCTTTTTATTTGTAAATGATAAAATAATTTTATTTTTTTTAAAGTGTCGAAAATTTTACTATGCATGTCACTACATTTTATGTCTGCTATTATTTTTAATAATAAAGTTTTTTATATTTAAAAGTTAAATTTCTCATATATATAGATTTATTAAGATAAAACAAATATCATTTTTTGAATTCAAAACATCAACATTAGGTTATGGTGAATTTATGAGATTTTTATAAAATACTTTGTTTTTTGGTGAATAGTAAAAATACAGTTTTGAGTTTTCGGTATGTTTAATGATGTCATTACTATTTTATTAATGACGTAATGATTTTGGTAAACTCTTTAGGAATAAAATATGATATCATGTGTCCCAAGTGGCCAATACCATGGGAAAATACAATTGTAAAGCCCATGGTTTTGCAAATACCATTGGAAAGCCCATGGTTTTGCAAATACCACTAATGAGGTGCCCTCCGAAATTAATAAAAAACACTCTCTCTTTTACTATAAATAAAAATGAATTCTTTCATTTATCTTCATTAAAAATTCATCCTCCATGAATTTATACTATTTCTACCTCCCAAGTAGTCCTCACAAGGTTTCCTAAATCCCTCAAGGTACTGATCTTAGAGTTTTAGATGTTACTCTTCAAGGTAAGATAATTCTCAACTTCTCTTTTCCATTCAAGTTCTCTTTTATGTGGTATATCATTCAAGTTCCCATAACATGTTCTTATTTCAATTTTATTCTGTACTTATACTGTATTATGAGTCTTTTATGAATGTTTGACCCATTTCCCCCCTCTTTTTAATATTTTCTAAAACCATGTTTTATAGTCGTTATGCTGTAGAATTTTCGTCTCAAAATCTCTCTCTTTTTCTCACGAAATTTTGTTATTTTATTTATGTGAATTCCCAAACCTATTTCATTTCCATTTATATTCATCAATACATAAAAATTATATATTTTATTCTATAATTGACATACATAAAACCCTCATTCCCTTTCTATGGGTTATAAATGACATAATGTTCATGTTTTTGAGCACTTTTTAAAACATCACGATTTTGATAGGAACCCCATTTATTTTATAATTTTTGGGTTAATTATGAAATGTTTGATTATGATATATGTGGATAATATGAAAATAAATACATATTAAGGGTGCACCATGATATATATACAATTCATTGGGTAAAGAAATTAATCTCTAAAGATGGCAAGTTTTATGATGCTTTGGTGAATAACCTTGGTAATTTGTATGACACCTTGGGGATGGACCTTAGAGATATTATTATAAATGTCTAAATTAAATGTTTTGGACAAATTTTCAAGTTATTATTCAAGTTATTATTGTTATGATATTCCTCTTTCACATTCCTTTATAATATTCCACATGTTCTTATTGATATCGCTCAAATTCACATGTAGATTGTTTCACTTCTTTTCCCTTACTAGGCCTTCTGCTCACACTTTCCCTTGATTTATATACCCAAATTATGTGATGTAGTAATTTTACATAGGATGAACCTATTATTAATCCTTAAAAGTTTATTATAAGAATGTTTTATGTTTTCATGTATTATATACCTTATTTCCAAGACACTAAACTTTATAGATCCTCTGTTTGTAAAATGTAATGAAATGTTATGTTATAAAAATGTGGGATGTCATGGTTGATATTAAAGGATAGTTTAGTATTTTGTGAAAATTAGGATATGAAAACATAAGAATAACCCTATAGAAAAGTTTAAATATAGGAAAAATTCCTGGTATTTTGGTGAAATATTAAGTAAGTGGTTTTCAAAAAAATAAATCCCTATTTGGATATGAACAAGTGGATGTGGATCTGGAACAGATATATCTAGGGGTAAAAATTGAAAACACAGATTTGAGATAGAATTGAATAGGAAATGGTGCATGACAACAGGCCTTGTTGCACTCCTGGTTTGACACTCCCAATGGATATGTTTGGTTAATCAAAAGATTTATATGAATCATTATGAAGGATTTATATAAACTTCAATTGTTTCTAATGAATAATGTGTTTAAGAATGATGTTTTAAGACATAAAAATTCTTTAGATTTATAATATTATTAAATGAAACAAGTTTCTCACTAAGGTTTTATTCTTTCATAAAATGGAGGGAAATTGGAGGAACTATGGAAATGGGGACCACAATGGACCATGCATTGACAACCCTCTCATGGAAGTTGAAATAGAGGATTTCATGAGAATGATGAAACAAATGACTCAAGTTATGGGAAATAACTTGAATCAAGATGAGAGACCAATTTCACTAATAAGGGAACAATATTCTATTGAGTCATTTATGCATTAATGACCACCAACGTTCATTGGTTCCACCGACCCATTGATTGTGGAATAATAGATAAGCTCTATAGAAAATATCTTTTCTGTACTTCATAGTTCTGAACAAGAGAAAGTCACCTTGGTTGTTTAACACTTAGAGGGATAATCTGATCATTGGTGGGTGTTGATTAAAAACAAAATTCCTAGAGGGGATATTGAATCGATGGAATGGGAAGAGTTCAGAGGGATCTTCTTCAATAAGTATTTCCCTCATTCAATGAGAACAAAAATAGAGAAGGAATTTCTAGAGCTGAAGCAAAAGGAGAATGAATCTATTGGGAGCTATGAGATGAAGTTAACAAGACTTTTCCTTTACACTAAATCTTTTTCATGTATCCTAATGGGAAGGTTGATATATTCTTTAGTGGACCAAGACCTTATCTGTGGAAGAATCCAGCCAACTGAGACTATGATAGCTATGAGGTGATCATGCGAAGTCCTATGAAAGTTGAACTGGAGTTCGGTGGGATGCATTGGTCTCCAAAATACAATGAAAAGAATATATCAATGGAGCCAAAATTGGTGAGGAGCTTTTATTAGGGAAGGGGTGGAAAGAAAGTGAAAATTCCCACGTGTAATAAATGATGGAAGAAGCATTCATGGAACTGTATTCTTGGGAGGGGGAAGTGTTACAAATGTGGAAGTGATGGCCAAGTATCTCAAAATTTTCATAGTAAGGTGAAGCCTCAACTTCCCAACACTAATGAAAAAGGAAAGATGGTGCAAGCCCTAGCTGAAGTCCAATGCTTCAAGTGTGAACATCTTGGGCACTTTTCCAATCATTATTCAAATACGAGGGCAGTGGAGGGGAATCACCATCAACCTTAAAAAAAGAGAAGGGAGAAAGGTTGTGCTTTTTCTATCACAACAACTGGTGCTGGAGCTCCAAATGATGTGGTGGAAAGTACTCTTGTTGTTCTCTCAAAGCTAGAAAGTACTTTGTTTGATTATGGTTCTAGGCATTCCTTTATTTCTTCCAAGTTTGCAAAGAATTTAGAATCAACCCTTGAATTTTTAGAAGTAGAGTTATCAGTAAAAAGTCATGGTGGGATTATCCAATCATTATCACTGATTAGAAACTCTAGTATTTAATTTATAGATCACAATCTTATCAAAAATATGGTAGTCATTTCCATGTTATAATTAGACATTATTCTAGGCATGGACTGGCTCTCAAAGTATAATACTAAGATCAAATGAAGAATCAAGGAAATCTCAGTATTCTTGAATGGGAAACCTATATTTATCTTCCATGGAGATATTTCTCAACCAGATATTTGTTGAGAAACACCTCCTATAGCCTTCTTTATGGATTTTATTGGTAAAGATGAAGAAGTAAAGGAGAGTATAAGGATAAGGAATGTTCCCATCATTTAGGAATACATTGACGTATTTCCTGAGGAGTTTCCTAGACCTCCCTTGGAAAGAGGGGTAGAGTTATCCATTGAACTCATGCCTGGTTCCAAGACAATTTCAAAAACCCCGTATAGAATGGAAAATGTGGAGATGGAGTAATTAAAGAAGCAACTCTAAGATATTTTGGAGAATGGGTTTATCTGGACAAGTGAGTCTCCTTGGAAATCACCTATTCTCTTTGGGAAGAAGAAGGATGGATCAATGCAATTATTCATTTATTATAGAGAAATGAATGGGATCACAGTGAAGAACAAATACCCTCTTCCAAGAAATTATGACTTATTTGAACAGCTTCGTGGGGCTCAATTCTTCTTTAAGATTGATCTTCAATCTGGTTATCATCAATTGAGGGTGAAGAAAGAATATATTCCAAAAAACTACATTCTGGTCAAGATATGGTCATTATGAGTTTGTTTTTATGCCCTTCAACTTGACTAATTCTCCTGTTATTTTTATGGATTTGATTAATATAGTCTTTAGGGACTACATTGATAACTTTGTGGTGGTTTTTATTGAAAATATTCTGATATATTATAAAAGTCACGAGGAGCATGAGGATCATCTGAGGGTTATTTTTCAGACTCTATGGAAGGAGAGGCTTTTTAGAAAGGCCAGTCAACGTGAATTTTGGTTACAATAAGTTGCTTTGTTGGGCCACATTATAACCAATGAAGGAATCCCTATTGACCCTACAAAGAAAATGGTTGTAGAGGAGTGGCCTCATCCAACAATAATAATTGATATTCTTAGTTTCTTTGGATTAGAGAGATATTATATGAGGTTTATGAGAAATTTTTCACAACTTTCTAATCCATTAACCAAGTTAACTCGAAATGGGGTTAAGTTCATCTGGATAAAGGAGTCTGAGGAAAGTTTCCAAGAGCTGAAGAACAGATTGGTTACTACACCCGTGTTAATTCTTCCCTTAAGCAGAGAAGGATTAATTATTATTAATGATGCATCTTTGAAAAGTATTGGGTGAATCCTCATGCAAAATGACAAGGTTATTTCTTATGAATCTCGATAGTTGAAGACTCACGATCATAACTATCCTACGCATGATCTAGATCTGGATGTGGTTTTTTTTTCTCTGAAGATATGGAGGCACTATCTTTATGGAGAGAAGTGTGATATATACACAAACCATCAAAGTTTGAAGTATATTTTCACACAAAAGGAATTGAACATGAGATAGTGGATATGTTTGGAACTTCTTAAAGACTACGATTGTTCAAATCATTATCATCCTAGAAGAGAAAAAAAAATCATTGATTCATTAATTAGGAAGGACCATATTGTTCTCATAATTATGACGATTAAAGGAGATCCCTTGATCAAAGACCTAGTGAAACTAGACCATGGAATTTTAATGGAAGGGGAATCATCAACCTTATCCCAAATGATTTATCAACCGTCATTACTAGAGAAGATCAAGAAAGATCAAAAATAATATCCTTTTTATAGAAGAATTTTGAGGCTGTGAAGAATGAGAAGTTTCCTGAGATCAATAGTGATTAGAAGGTGTATTGAAATTTTGTACAAGGCTATGTGTTTTGTCAATTCCAGAAATAAAGAAGGAGGTGATGAATAAAGCTCATAGCTCTACTTTCTCTATACATATTGGAAGCACAAAAATGTATAGAGGCCTTCATGGTCATTATTGGTGGTATAACATAAAAATGGACAATGCTGACTGGGCTACAAGGTGCCTGGTGTGTCATTAAGTGAAGCCAGAGTGACAAATTCCTAAAGGGGTATTACAACCACTACTCATACCAGAATAGAAGTGGTGTAATTCCCCAACCCTCGAATCCCAGAGCCGGTGCATTATTTTAATACATTGGCATGATACAAGGAATCATGTCCCGAAAGACCAATCAGTTTAGCAACCTTGGAAGTACTAGATACATACATAACTTTTACATTATATTATGAAATGAAAAAAAATGTTGTTTCTCCGTAGAACACACTCATATCCCTTATCCTATCCCTACAGGTCAGTAATAATATACTTATTCACATCCTGGAAAAAATAAAACATAAGAAAGGGGTGAGCTCATATGCTCAGTAAGGATAACAATATAGCGGAAACTTTTATAAGTAAGAATAAACATTTAAGGCAATGTATAAGATTAAAACACAAGCCTTTTAAACTTAAACTTCATTATAATATGGAAAATAAAAATCAAATAATTCCATTTACTTATTCACATGGATATTCTACTAGTCAAATAATAACATGTAATATCAATATCTAATTTTATAATGATGGAATTCATAATGCCAGACATCATAACCTCATAGTCAAGGCCTCATGCAAAGACTGAAATTAAAATAAAATTCAAGGCCTTGTGCCAAGACACTAATTTGTCTCATGAGACCTACCGATGCATCGAGGGGAAATAGCATGCCATGCCCGTCACTTAATGCATCCAATGCATTACTCATATGAAAAGGATGAAATATAAAATAAAAATTCATATTAAAACTAACATATGAAATTTTAGTACTTTAACTGTAAACCATGAATGGTATAAAAATAGCACATCCACAGTCAAACATATCACAAAACCGTCAATAAAATATGGAAGATTGTATCGTAATAAATAAACTTCAAACAAGCATAAAATACAAAAAATGATGTTAAGTAAAGAGATTTTTTTTAAAATATTCTTATAAGATTTTAAGGTATGCTTCAAATAATTATGACGGCGTAAAATATCTGCACCCTCCGTATAAGTTAAAAAAACATTCTTTCCTTAATTTTTCAAAAAGGTCATAAAGTACCTTGTTTAGAAAACGACGGAAATATTACTATAAAATAATTTTATAAAAAGTAAAACAAGGGTATAAATTACTTTAACCCATAGTCTAGGAAATACTAAAAAATGTTTTGAAATACATTTTTAAGAAACACAGATGTTGATGATAAATAGGTCCCAGTAGATACTTAAATATAAATAACCTCGGATAATAAAGAGTTTGTAAAATTAACCCTTACCATGTACTTTTACTTAGTCGAGGGTATGTTAACCTTTATTATAATAGTTAAATCATTGTTATTAAATTATAAAATAACCAGATTCATAAATATGATATCATTTATGATCCTCTAATATTGCATTATTAATAATATTTCACTAGTATCATTGTTTCAGGTGTTAACTGATTCGTTTTCCATTATATGTTTTGTTATGTAAGTCATGTTTTTTATGGATAGGATATATTTTATTCATATCCAGAATTATATTAAGTTCTTAAACATTATTTTTAATCATCAAATTAAAATTATTCTTGAATGGATATGATGGTAAATGAAATGTCATCGCATCATGGAGACGATGAGCCGTACATGCGCATGAGCGATAACATCATTCTATTGATGGTGAAATTTTATATAATTTGATGTTATATTATATATAAACAATAATTAACATGTTATATTTATTATTTACATCAATTATACTTGTTATTATACCCATACAAATAATGAAGTGTTGAATAACAAACTAAACTACGACGTGGAAACGGTAAGTCGTACGTACGAACGCATGGTGACTTTTTCATTAATAGGATGGATAGAATAATTAATATGGTTTTAAAATATTTATAATAACATCTCAGTATGTAGAAGGTACTTGATTTATTATTATTTTATGGAAAAAAAATAAAGAGGAAGTGGAAGAAGAAAAGAACATTGAAAGAGGTAATGAAATAATTACCTCTTCTTCAGGTTCTTCCTTTTGATTTGAACAAAAGGGATCCTTATTCTGTATTTCTGATCAAATTAGGGCCTATATGTTTAATTTGGGGTAGTTGGGAGGAGATTTTATCAGGGTTTGGCCGAGCCAAATGGCTTTGGAGGTGTGAATTTGTGATAAGGGGAAGTACCCTTTTATAAGAGAGTTGAGGGGCACATTAGGAAAAGCTTGAAATATTAATTTATTATAAAATCATTTTCAGTTTCTAATAGTTCCAAATAAATTTATTTTGAGGATAAGGTGGGTATGGTTTTAAATCCTCTCAACCAATAGGTTTTATAAAGGTTTAGGTCACCATATTAACCTTATATTTTAGATTTAACTCTTTGTTAAATAACATATAAATGGTTGCTCAGATGAGAAATATGAGGTCACCATTGATTTCAGAGTGTGAGGTTTACCCTAGGCATGAAAAAACATTATTTGGCACGATTCATTTGTGGGAAAGTCATCACGGTCACTGAAATGAATAAAATTATTTGACAAAATTATTTTATTTTGTTTGCATTGATGCAGTGACTAACAATATTTAAATAGATTGTTATGAAGAATTTTTATGTTTAGGAACATAACCCTATAGATTCTAGAGGACCATTGGAGAGAGATTTGAAGAATCCTATCAGGTGGATGAATGATGAGATCAGGGACCAATGATCAATGCACCTTAGATTCGATGAATCTTTCCAACGATGATAATTATGCATAGTTCTTCATTAGTGATCGAACTGAATTAAGGTAGGGAATGTGTTTTATTTTTATATATTCCCCATTCTTAATTTTTGTGATAAATTCAAATCATTCGAAGAATGGATTGATTTACAGATCAATCACCTTTCGGGATGGGTTTACTTACGAGGTTTGGGTTCGGAAAATTTATCTTTGTGAATAATTTTTTATTATTAAATTTTCATTCTAATAAAAATGAACCAAGATTGACATGATAATCGATCAAGTTTCATTCATCTTGATTGGTTTGTGATTTTCTCCCCTTATTCATTGTTAATCGTGGGCGTTCTTTGTTTGGCCCATGGTTCGATGCTTTATGGATGAAACGATCATTGTGTAGGTGTTTCTTGGTGTAATGATCTGAGATTGTAGATCTGGTATCGGTATGATGTAACAGAGTTATGATGGAGGTAGCAGAAAATGGATTGGGCTGGTTTGGAAACCCCCAATTTTAAAGAGATATGCATGGAAGATGATTCAGATGAATGATTTTCATTTTTAGATCAGATTCGATGGCTGAAGCTCATTTCTCATCGATGAAAATGTTCGGATGAGGTGATCTAAGAATCCCATAGAGATTGGAGATGGGTTTCAGGGTAATGGTGGTGTGGTCACGAGTGAGGGGAGAAACCAGGGTTTCTAGAAAATCTTTATACACACGAAGTGTAATTAGGTATTACACAGTATTTGAGGTCCCCTGAGTGGAGGCTAGGGTTCCAGGTAATATAAAGGTATCACACGGAATGTGGCTAGGCCTACATGGCGTGTGGTCCCTCACGAGTGAACTCAGTGTGTAATTAGGAAGTACACAAACGCGGGGTGGAGTACATGGACTGTCTACACAAATTTTACTCCACTAAACAACATGGGTTGGACCAAGTACACGGTCTAATCCTAGTACTGGTATATGGACATGGTTAAATGAGCTAAAGTTTTGTACTAGAACACTGGTAGAGTACTCAGGATGCCTATATGGCATGTACTACAACACATACATGGTTTGATGACATAGGTCATTTACATGGGTAGTCACAAGGTTAAGGGACACGGTGTGTAACCCTTCTACACATTGTGACATCTTTCTTACATGGATTAAATCCATTTTCCTCAATGACTTGGTGATGTTATTAATTTATTAATATCATTTTATATACTCCCTCTACTGATTTTCAATTAAATGTGCATAACTTATGTGAAATACTCATGCTTTAATATTAAATATTATTTTGGAGTATTGTTTCGAATAATACAGATTCATGTCTGTTTAGTATTTTAAATATAACTCTCACCCTACTAATCCAAATTGTGTGATTCTTGTCCTGTAGGGTTATAAATTCAATTTCCTACAAATCACTCAACTGGAGCATTGGCTAATTCGGCCATTTGAATGGCCATATGGACCACACAAGATGACCCACCGGATCTGCCTAATTTCTGGACCAGCATTGAAGATTTCATTACTGGGCTCAATCTCCCAGCCCAAATGAGTGGATATTCTTTATCAAGATCGGTAATTTCCTAAGGAGTCATGGATAAAAATTTAAAGGCCCAAATATACCATTTTGGGGCCCAATGGATCCATTTAAATCAAGCCCACCATTCTGTCCGGGATTTTAAATCATCCAACAATTCTTGACTTTTCAACTTATCCACTTGTCCAACGAACCTAATATTTTGTGGTGTAAAAGCTAAGATATGTAGGATCAAATTTCCAGAAGAAATGGTTCGGATTTGAAGGCATCTACATAGCCATAAATGCATTCACATTTAGGTCATGGAAACTTTCTGGATAAAATTGGACAGTAGAAAGGTTTTTAGTAATCCGGCCATAACATTGGACAAAAAAGTCCAATGACATCCAAATTTTTAGGGTGACTAGTCCACATCCATATCTAAAATATTGAAGAAGGATATCTCTCGATATTCAGCTGTATGAAGGGTCATATTGTCGGGAAAACTTGAGGGGAAGTTTGGGAATGAAAACAGTCCACTACCTTTGGCTATAAATTCACTCCCCTATTCTCCTTGCAAGAGGTTGACATTTCAGAAGAGAGGATATCATATTGGAACGAACAAAGCCTTGACAAAGGCTTGGGAGGACCTTCCATACTCAAGTTTTCACTTGAGAGACCTTTCCTCCTCTCTTTATTTTCACTTACTTTTGTGTTCTTCATTTTTGTAATCTTGTAATTCTCTTTCTTTGTAATTCTGTTTTAATGCAAGTTACTTCATCAATATCTCTTATTCTCATCCAACTTCTGTAGTTTAATATTTATGTTCTTAAAATAGTTTAAATTCAGTTGAATCCCCTTCCCTTATTTTTCTTCCTCATTCAATCGAAAATTCGTTTTTAATTATCATCATCGTTCGTGTGTGTGTGTCAACGTACCACTCTTTTCTAATCCCTTTCTTTTTCTTCTATTCTTAATTTATCATCATAATTATTTTAACCAGAATATTAAACATCCAAATGGCTGAGTAAATCTCTCATTGGGGTGAGTTATAATTCGGGGATGTTAAGTGATTGAGAGTTTTGCTCGATGAGTATTCTTTAAATTAATATTGTGTATGTTAAACTTAATATGTCATGGATTAATGATATGTTTTGTTTAACGAGTGGTTTCCATAGATTATTGGAACCATAAATACACTACCATAAATAAGTTTTGATTGAGATTAGAACCCTAAGTTAAGTTAAGACTTGGATTAAAGCCTTCACACTTAGAAATTCCAATCAACGTCAACTTATGACATGGGTGTTAATTTAATTCAATACAAAGTAAGGCTCAAGGATATCACATGCTTAACTATCCAATGATGAACTCACCCCAATCTTTACCAATTTGGTAAATCAAACATCATCCATAAATCATTTCAATTAATCTCTGCAAACAAACCCCCCTAATCAAAATACAATCAACTAAAAACAATCGACTATTACGAAGTATCATCGCCGAGGATTTGACCCGAGTGCTGCTATACACATTAGCAGAGCACCGGAACTTTGACCGGTCGATAGGAGACAATCGGCCGTGCGTTTCAAATGGCGCCGTTTCCGGGTATGGTGCTTTAAGTAGTCATTAGTTTCTGGTTATTGTCAAAAAAACCAAAAAAAACAAAATTTTTAAAAAAAAATTGAAAAAAATCACAAAGAAAAACTCGTCTTCCTCTTTCTTCCAAAATCTCTCTGAATGCCCCGTACCCTTCCAAAAAATCCCTCGGATTTGTTTGACCCTGAAATTTATAGAACTCTTCGTCGACTTAGGAGGACCATTAGGGATAACCAAATCACCCAAGAACCAATCATTGCCCTACCAATTGAATTCGATATGGCCAATCCTAGGGAACAAACATTGAAAGAACTTGCTGCCCCTGATATGAATTACCAACCTCTTGGTATTCAATATTCAAACATAGAAGCTGACTTCGAACTCAAATCGGGTTTGATTCATCTTCTCCCTCATTTTCACGGGCTAGCCGGTGAGGATCCACATCTTCACCTTAAAGAGTTCCAGGTGGTGTGCTCTACCATGAAGCCTCAAGGGGTTTCTGAAGAACGAATCAAGCTTAGAGCTTTCCCCTTTTCCCTAAAAGATTCTACCAAGTCTTGTCTCTACTACCTCCCACCTGGTTCCATAAACTCATGGGTTGACATGAAGAGAATTTTCCTTGAGAAGTTCTTTCCCGCTTTTCGAACAGCTTCTATCCGAAAGGAAATAAGCGACATCCGTCAATTCCCTAATGAATCACTCCATGAGTATTGGGAGAGGTTCAAAAAGCTTGTGGCAACTTGTCCACACCATCAAATCCCTAACTAACTCCTGATCCAATACTTCTATGAGGGGTTATTGGCTATGGAGCGAACTCTCATTGATGCCGCAAGTGGCGGTGCTCTTGTTGACAAAACTCCTACAGCTGCACGAGAACTCATAAGCAACATGGCTGCAAACACGCAACAATTCCATACTCGAGCACATGCTCAAGTGAAACAAGCCCAAGAGAATCAATCCATAGAGCCCAAAAAATGACTGATTGGATGAGTGAACTTACAGGTCTTGTGCGTCAACTAGCTGTGGCTTCCAAAGCCCCAAACTCCTCTCCTCAACAATCTCTTTTCACTGGGCCTGTCAAGAACTGTGGAATCTGCAACTCACCAACTCATCCGACTGACACATGTCCACAACTTCAAGATGATCTATCTGATTCATCTAGTCCAATGGATCTCAATGTGGCATATGCTCAGTGAAACTTCAACCCTCAACAATCAGGTCAGTTTGTTAGAAACTTCAACCAACCCCACTCTGAGCCCTTCTCTTCTACCTTTAACCCACCTCTGAGGTATGGTAATCCCATTTCTCATCCTCCTCAGTTCCCTCATCAAAATCCAAACCAGTTCCAATATGTTCAAAGTGGTTGTAACATCCATCAACCTTATCCTTTTGTTCCTCAACCCCAAAGGAACAATCCTCCTCCTGGATTCCACTATCCTAACGAGCCTCCCCAATTCCTCACCCAATACAATTGCTTTCCCAAGAACCAAAATCAAGGCCAATCCAATTTGGGACAAGCCTCTTCTTCTAAACAACCATGGGAAAGTGCTGTAGAGGATCTTGCTTCCTTCACTCGTTCTAGCCTCAAGAACATTGAAACCAAAATAGGTCAACTTGCATCCCACCTTAGCCAGCAACAACCATCCAATTCGTCCCAACTCCCAGCTCAACCATTACCCAACCCTAAGGGTAATGTAAGTGCAATTGCACTTAGATCGGGAAAGCAAATTGCTATGCCCCATGCTGATTCCTCTACCTCCCCTTTCGATGTTGATCTAGAAAATGAAAAGAACAAAAAGCTGGAAAAGGAACTTGAATCCACTCTTTCACCTCCTTCCATTCCTCTAAGGAACCCAATTCCTTTTCCTCAAGCCATCTCCAAGCCTAAGAAGTCCTTTGAACCTGATCCTGAAATGCTTGACATGTTTAGATGTGTTGAAGTGAACATCCCCCTCTTAGATTCCATCAAACAAATCCCTAAGTATGCCAAGTTTCTTAAGGAATTGTGCACCCATAAGAGGCAACTTAGGAACATTGAAAATGTTTCAACCCAACAGTCCATTCCCATGAAGTGCAAAGATCCAGGGACCTTCACGGTTCCATGTCAAATAGGGAGTTCCAAATTTGATGATGCACTCATAGACCTTGGAGCCTCAATAAATGTCATGCCCAAATCCATTTTCTCCAACCTTGTTCTAGGTCCCTTGCACCCAATGGGTGTTGTCATTCAATTAGCCAATCGAAGCACTGCCAGTCCTGAGGGGATAATTGAGGATGTTCTTGTTCGGGTTAATGATCTTATCTTCCCAGCTGATTTCCATGTCCTTGACATGGAAGGTGAGACGACCTCTTCTCGATCTCCCCTAATTCTAGGAAGACCATTCCTCATGACTGCTAGAACCAAGATCGATGTCCATTCAGGCATCTTATCCATGGAATTTGGTGACCAAGTGGTCAAGTTCAACATTTTTCAAGCCATGCGATACCCATTAGAGAATCACTCTGCATTCTCTATTCATGCATCTGATGACACTTCTAAGAGTCAACTCACATCAATTTCTTCATGCTCATCATGTTATAATGAAAGTGGAGACTGTGAAATCTGCTCAATGATTAACCAAGTTATAAATGGAGAAGTTGATGTTGACCTTTCTTTATTAGACTCCATCAATCAAAGTGAACTTGAAAACTCTCTTGAATCCCACATCAACTCTGATCTCTACTGCTCCACCTTGGACAGTGTTGAGGAAAATGATCCAAACCCATCTGGAATCCCTTCTCCTGCTCCTAACTTGTATAGCTCTCAAATCAAGGCTGAAACTGATCTAAAACCACTTCCTTCACACCTCAAGTATGCATTCTTTTTCCATGATCCCTCCTACCCTGTCATTATCTCTGCTTCACTTTCTGAAACTGAGGAGTCCCAACTTGTTCAAGTGTTAGAGGAAAACAAAAATGCCTTAGGTTGGACCCTATAGGATATTCCAGGAATCAACCCTGCCCTTTGCATGCATCACATCCATCTAGAGGAATCATCCAAACCAATTAGGCAACCTCAAAGAAGACTCAATCCACTCATACTTGAGGTAGTTAGGGAAGAGATTACCAAGATTCTTCAAGCTGGTATTATCTACCCAATTTCTGATAGTGAATGGGTTAGTCCAATTCAAGTCGTTCCTAAGAAGGGAGGGATAACAGTTGTCACAAATGAACATGGAGAAGTGGTCACAACTCGAGTGAAAAACAAATGGCGTGTGTGTATTGATTATCGCAAATTGAATGATGAAACACGAAAAGATCACTACCCACTTCCTTTCCTTGACCAAATGCTTGAGAGATTGGCCAGAAATTCACACTATTTCTTTCTTGATGGTTACACCGGCTACTTCCAAATTCCAATCGCACCTCAAGACCAAGAAAAGACCACATTCACTTGCCCCTTTGGAACCTATGCCTATAGGCGAATGCCTTTTGGCCTTTGTAATGCTCCTGCAACATTCCAGCGGTGTATGATGAGTATCTTTTCTGAATTCATTGAGAATTGCATGGAGGTCTTCATGGATGACTTTACCATTTATGGCGAGTCATTTGAATCTTGCTTACATTCACTCTCTTTGGTCCTTCAAAAGTGTGTCAAGTGCAACCTTGTGCTGAATTTTGAAAAATGTCACTTCATGGTTTCAAATGGGATTGTTCTAGGGCACATAATTTCTCAAGAGGGTATCCAAGTTGATCCAGCCAAAATTGAGGTGATCCAATCACTTCCTGAACCCAAATCAATTTGAGACATTCGGTCCTTCCCTAGTCATGCCGGTTTCTATCGGCGATTCATTCAGAACTTCAGCAAGATTTCCCTCCCACTTACTCGTTTACTTCAAAATGATGTCACATTCAATTTTGATGAGGCTTGCAAGAGAGCCTTCATTGAACTCAAATCTGCTCTCACATCTGCTCCAATAATCCAACCCCCAGATTGGTCCTTACCATTTGAATTGATGTGTGATTCTTCTGATAGGGCCATTGGGGCTGTTCTTGGTCAAAGAAGAGAAAACATTCCTCATGTCATCTTTTATTCCTCAAAAACATTGGATGAAACTCAATCACACTACACTGTGACTGCAAAAGAACTTTTAGCTATGGTTTTTTCCTTGGATAAATTCCGGCCCTATCTCTTAGGTGCCAAAATCATCATCTTCACAGACCACTCAGCATTAAAGTTCTTACTTAAGAAAAGTGATTCCAAACCAAGGCTAATAAGATGGATTTTAATACTCCAAGAGTTTGACCTTGTGATAAAAGATAAACCTGGAAAAGAAAACCCTGTGGCTGACCACCTAAGTAGAATTTCTAATTCTTCTCATTCTGAAATAATTGATCCTGAATTTCCAACTGAACACCTCTCCTCTCTCACTCCAAAGTTACCATGGTATGCCCCAATTGTCAATTACTTGGTTTATGGTGTTTTCCCTGAATATTTTTCAAAAGAACAAAAAGAAAAGATGAAAAGTGATTCAAAGCATTATTTTTGGGAAGATAATAAACTTTGGAAAACTGGGGCTGACATGATAATTAGGAGATGGGTTGATGAAACTGAACAATCCTCCATCTTGGAATTCTGCCACTCAATGCCTGGAGGTGGCCACTTTGGACCACGAAGGACTTCTCGAAAGGTCCTAGATTCTGGATTATTTTGGCCTTCACTCTTCAAGGACTGACATGAGTTCTGTCAATCATGTCCCACTTGCCAAAAGTTTGGCACAATTTCCAAAAGAAACGAAATGCCTCAAAAGCCATTAATCTTCTGTGAGCTCTTCGATGTTTGGGGCATCGATTTCATGGGACCTTTTCCCCCTTCCAATGGATTATCCTACATTCTCCTTGCTGTTGAATATGTTTCTAGGTGGTTCGAGGCCAAACCCACTAGGAAAGATGATGCTCAAACTGTGAGTGCGTTCCTCAAAACCCATATCTTCCATCGATTCGGAACACCACGTGCTTTGATAAGTGACTTAGGAACTCATTTCTGTAATAGAACCATGGAGTCACTTTTGAAAAAGAATGGGGTTTTACATAAAACATCCACTGCATATCACCCTCAAACAAATGGAATGGCTGAACTTTCTAACAGAGAAGTGAAAAGAGTGCTTGAAAGAATTGTAAGCCCACAAGAAAAGACTGGCCCGATAGACTTGGTGAAGCACTTTGGGCCTATCGAACAGCCTATAAGACACCCATTGGGATGTCTCCATTTAGGCTAGTTTTTGGTAAAGCCTGTCATTTACCAGTTTAAATCCAACATAAGTCATTTTGGGCTGTCAAAACTTGTAATTTTGATTGTGAAAAATCTGGTGAAGAAAGATTGTTGCAGTTGACTGAATTGGAGGAGCTTCGACTCGATTCGTATGAGAACTCCATTCTCTACAAAGAAAAGGCAAAGTCACTCCATGACAAGAACATTCTTCAAAAGGTATTTCATGAAGGTGAAAAGGTAATGCTCTTCAATTCTCGATTTCGACTTCACCCAGGTAAGATCAATTTTCATTGGGATGGACCTTTTATTATTACTAATGTTTACCCATTTGGTGCAGTGCAAGTCCAAGACCCTTCTTCAAAAAGAACATTCACAGTAAATGGACACCGGTTAAAGCATCACCATGAGAGGCCATTCACTTCAGGTTCCACATCGACTTCCATTGACCCACCACTAGATGGAAACGACGACCCACCAAATCCAAACCAGGGGGCACCTCTTTCCCTTTAACTCTCTGCCTCCTCAATCTCTCTTCCCTCTCTTCTTCTCTCTATTTCTTCTTCTTCTTCTCTCCCTATCATTTTTTTTACAACATTCTTCCCCAACCTTTTCTCTATTTTCTTTTTTGTGTGGATGTGTCATTAAAAATAAAAAAATTTAAAAAAAAATAATTAAAAAAAAATGAAAATTAACAAAAAAAAAGGGGTGTCATAATTACTCATCATCCAATATTGAAATTCTGTCCAACCATTTTGGGGAGTCAAAATGCTTGTTTTAAACTCAAATATATTGAATTTTTATCTCAAACTTGGGTAAAAAAATTTGTGTCAATAACAAACATTTTGAATGAACAATTTTTGGTGGAAAATGATTCTCCCCTACCGTGAGGAATAACATTAGCCTTCATGACAAGGTCATATATGGCCATCTTTTTCATTGTGTGTCTTCACCACTGATTGTGAGTCTTGAGTTTGTGGACCTTCAAGCTGAATTTACATCTTTTGTGTGCATTGATATGATAGAGGCATTTTCTAAGCCACATGAGAATCAGAATAGCCAAATAGCCTCCCGTTACCCTTACATTGATCCTACTTTTGAAAGCCCCTTTGAGCCTATGAAAAACTTTCTTTTGATAGCCACATTACAAGCCTAATACCTTGTCCCACCCAACATCTTCATGGATTTTCATTGTACAATTTATTGAAATTTAAGTGTGGGGGGAATGGACTTCATTTTTGGGCGTATTTTCATTGATTTCCAATGTGTCATTATATGCTTGAGGGAAAGCATCCATTCAAGTGTGGAGGAGAGGTTGTAATTCTGTGAGCTTTGGGGTGTATATGTGTAATTTTTATTTGTACAAAAGTTATTGAAAAGTGTTAAAAAAAATGAAAAAAATTATATTAAAAAAATGAAAAAAAATAAAAAAAAGGAATGGGTTGTGTCTTGGGTGGGTCAAAAATCATTCATCATCAACCTTTGATCTTTTTATAACTACTAAAATTAGTTCCATGAGGAGATCAAGCATGGGTTGGGAGATGACTGTGAGACTTGTTCCAAGCACAACTTTCGAAAAAAAAGCAAAAAGAGAAAAAAAAAGAACACTTAAATCATCTTGTATTGTGTCATTATTGGAAGTCTTCCATGTTGTACATATTCCATCATCTCACCCTATTCCATTTTCTATCTCCCTCACTTTTCATTCATCGCACATTCATGCCCTTGTAAATATGTGTTTCTATTTCCTTTCAAATCAAATTTCAAAAAAAAATGTGCATTGATTTTTCCATGTTGGTGTTTTTAACCCCTCTTTTCCTTTGGACATTATATACCTACCGTCCCATAGCCACTGAAAAACCCCTTAAAAGACCTCTTGATTCTTGTACACATTAGATTTGGGAATGGAAGCTGAGAGCTCTTACAAACTCTTGATTTTCACTTTTTGTTGGTGAATGAGTGAACCTCCTAAAATACATTTTTATCATCTTGAGAGGAGTAAGTTTTGAGTGCCTACATTTTCCAATTCAAACCTTGAACATGAAAAAATGAATTATTTATGATGCATTATTGTGAACCAAATTTGTGATGGAATTCAATATGGATGATTGAAATAGTCTAAACCTCCCCTGATTGGAGAAAACAAAATTTTAATATTTGTTGGTGAGTGAAAATGATTTTGTCATGTTTTTATGTTTGTTGCACATGAGGAAATGCACAATATTAAGTGTGGGGGAGTTGATGTTATTCATTTATTAATATCATTTTATATACTCCCTCTACTGATTTTCAATTAAATGTGCATAACTTATGTGAAATACTCATGCTTTAATATTAAATATTATTTTGGAGTATTGTTTCGAATAATACAGATTCATGTCTGTTTAGTATTTTAAATATAACTCTCAACCTACTAATCCAAATTGTGTTATTCTTGTCCTGTAGGGTTCTAAATTCAATTTCCTACAAATCACTCAACTGGAGCATTGGCTAATTCGGCCATTTGAAGGTCCATATGGACCACACAAGATGACCCACCGGATCTGCCTAATTTCTGGACCAGCCTTGAAGATTTCATTACTGGGCTCAATATCCCAGCCCAAATGAGTTGATATTCTTTTTCAATCTCGGTAATTTCCTAAGGAGTCATGGATAAAAATTTAAAGGCCCAAATCTACCATTTTGAGGCCCAATGGATCCATTGAAATCAAGCCCACCATTCTGTCCGGGATTTTAAATCAGCCCACAATTCTTGACTTTTCAACTTATCCACTTGTCCAAAGAAGCTCATATTTTGTGGTATGAAAGCTAAGGTATGGAGGATAAACTTTCCATAATAAATGGTTCGTATTTGAAGGCATCTACATAGCCATAAATGCATTCACATTTAGGCCATGGAAACTTTCTGGATAAACATGGACAGTAGAAAGGTTTTTAGTAATCCGGCCATAACTTTGGCCAAAAAAGTCCAATTACAGCCAAATGTTTAGGGTGACTAGTCCACATCCATATCTACAATATTGAATAAGGATATCTCTCTATATTAAGCTGTCTAAAAGGTCATATTGGCGGGCCAACTTGAGGGGCAGTTTGGGAATGAAAACAGTCCACTACCTTTGGCTATAAATTCACTCCCCTATTCTCCTTGCAAGAGGTTGGCATTTAAGAATAGAGGATATCATATTGGCACGACCAAAGCCTTTCCAAAGGCTTGGGAGGACCTTCCATACTCAAGTTTTCACTTTAGAGACCTTTCCTCCTCTCTTTGTTTTCACTTACTTTTGTGTTCTTCATTTTTGTAATCTTGTAATTCTCTTTCTTTGTAATTCTGTTTTAATGCAAGTTACTTCATCAATATCTCTTATTCTCATCCAAATTCTGTAGTTTAATATTTATGTTCTTAAAATAGTTTAAATTCAGTTGAATCCTTTTCCCTTATTTTTCTTCCTCATTCAATCGAAAATCTGTTTTTAATTATCATCATCGTTCATGTGTGTGTGTCAACGTACCACTCTTTTCTAATCCCTTTCTTTTTCTTCTATTCTTAATTTATCATCATAATTATTTTAACCAGAATATTAAACATCCAAATGGCTGAGTAAATCTCTCATTGGGGTGAGTTATAATTCGGGGATGTTAAGTGATTGAGAGTTTTGCTCGATGAGTATTCTTTAAATTAATATTGTGTATGTTAAACTTAATATGTCATGGATTAATGATATGTTTTGTTTAACGAGTGGTTTCCATAGATTATTGGAACCATAAATACACTACCATAAATAAGTTTTGATTGAGATTAGAACCCTAAGTTAAGTTAAGGCTTGGATTAAAGCCTTCACACTTAGGAATTCCAATCAACGTCAACTTATGACATGGGTGTTAATTTAATGCAATACAAAGTAAGGCTCAAGGATATCACATGCTTAACTTCCCAATGATGAACTCACCCCAATCTTTATCAATTTGGTAAATCAAACATCATCCATAAATCATTTCAATTAAGCTATGCAAACAAACCCCCCTAATCAAAATACAATCAACTAAAAACAAACGACTATTACAAAGTATCATCGCCGAGGATTCGACCTGAGTGCTGCTATACACATTAGCAGAGCACCGGAATTTTGACCGGTCGATAGGCGACAATCGGCTGTGCGTTTCACTTGGCCAAGTTTTTTAGGGTTCGTTCCACTTATCCTTTCCCTAAAGGTTGGTACAATATCATTTCCTAATCCTAGGATAACGATTCCTTCAGTAGTACTTCTTAGGTATACTCATTGGAATCCATCCAAGAGGCCTAAAGTGAGATCCTCTATTCATATTTATTCCCTAGTTATAGTTATTGGTTTCGACGTGACAAACACTCTGTGTATGTCTATCCTCTACTTAGTGGGTCAATCCAGATTGAGTTTATTGGTATCACCCCATTTCCTTGAAAGTGATCCTCATATATGTATCACATTCTATTAAGATCTATCAGCATGTATATTTCTCATGAAGAGACTCGATGATAAGTACCTCTCATACAGATGTCATCAATACTATCAGACTCAGGAGTGTGTTCTCCTAGATGAGCGCTTCATTGAATCTTTGAGCTGGAATTATAGGGTGAGTATACAATCATTGTGTCTTACCTCTAGATTGTGTGTCTTGTTGAGTATATCTGGATATTATTGTTACATGTTTTGTAGGAATATAGTTGTGTAGATATGACTATACTTTCCTTTGTTGTATGGTTTATATTTTCAGGATGTCATACTGAGTATTGTTATACTCACCCCTGCACAGGATTTACCTACACGAGTCACATCTTGTGTAGACTATCGACCTTTTGATGGATTCCTAGGAGGAACATGACCAAATGGTTCTTAGTGAGACCAAACAAACCAAGTTGTGTTCCTATGACTTTTAGAAATTAGTCCTAGTACCTTTTCTTTCAGGTTGGACTTGTGTTACAGACTCTTTTTGGTGGGATTGTATTTGGACCTGTTTAATTTCTTTACTTCCTATCATACTCTAGTTGTGGGGTATATATTTATGCATGAATTAGTTGTTCAACTATATTTACATTTCATCATTTTGTTGTCTAGGATATGTGTGCATGTGTACATGTACTTAGGTAATGCCTCTCATGTTAGTGATATGCCTACTCGGTGCTAGTCACTAGCCCATGGCCTATTGGAGGTGATCTTGGGGAGTCAGGGACATGGGCCCCACTGGGACAGGTCATTAAAGAGTGGTATTAGAGATGGTCAGTTCTACTATAGTACTGGGAGTCTATGAGATGATTTAGGGAAACAATGTTACATTTTTTGAGTTCGGATTTTAGGCCAGGGACTCCAGTGTTGGTGCAGTGGCGACGTGTCCATACACCATGACTCTAATCACCTACTTTTAGACTCGTTACATGAGAATATTATTTTTATTTAAAACAATGGTACATGCATAATATAGGAATGGGCTTTGGTTTTCATGTCCTTCTTGAGTCAGCTCTCCAGATATACTCATTGACCATGGTGCATCTTGTTTACATTTATGATGCCTCAGTAATGTATATCATCTGGGATTTAGCAACTCAATCATGAGGATTATCCCCTCAATGAAGAGGTGTTGATTTAGTGAATAGATATTCAGATGTTTCCTCAAGGTGGTGCACCATCCATACCACCAGTAGGGAAGTATGTGGTTCCCACAGTATCAGCGGATGAACTACATAGGCTGAGCACGCTTCCAGAGTTTCAGCAGTAGAGACCCCTTAGATTTTGAGTTGAGCCTAACCCATGAGCATTTAAGGATAGGATTGAGGTAGTGACCTGAGTTTTCCATCTAGTTACGACACCATTAGATCAAATGGTGGTATTGGTAGTCAACCTTCTTCTTAGCTCAACAGGGTGATGGTGAGGTCTCATTACCTTGTCTTGCGACAAGGAGACACTTTCGTGGATAGATTTTGAGCATATTTTTAGATATGAGTTCTCACCAAATACGTTGAGGTCTATATGTATCTAGGGGCTTTTGTAGCACTAAAAGGGTAGCATGATAGTAGATTATTATTCATCAAGTATTACAAACCTCTTTGGGTACTCGATGAATATGGCTCGAGATCAGTTATTTAGGGCTGGAAACTTAGAGCAGGGTCTATATAGGGACATACGATCCAGAATTATCCCTATATGAATTACTAACTATTCTAGGGTTCTAGAGCGATCTTTGGTGGTCTAATGTTTCTTGGATGAGAAGATATAGCCATTGATTTTCATCAGTGGGAAAGAAAGAGCAGTGACCACAACATCAGGGAGCCAAGATCAGTCTCGGAGACCTGGAAATGGGAGACATTTTAGGAGGAGGTCTCAATATAAAGGATCTGTAGTTAAGGTCTCGTAGGGTGGGTCCATTCATCCTATAGAGAGGTGGTACTACTCATTTGATGATTGAAGAAATTCCACATGATATTGTTAGACCCACCGTATAGCTAACGAAGAGACCGTAGATGGGCCACCAAGGTAGAGATAGTGGTATGAGAAGGAAGGTATGCAGGGTGGAGGATGTGGTAGAGGAGCTAGGAGAGCATAAGGAGGTGGTTGACATGTCAACATTTTACCACCACCTCCCCTAGGTGGTCCATGCCAGGCTCAGGGAGTTAGAGGACATGGGGGAGGATAGCTGCAGGTGGTCAAATCTTAAAACCCAGAGGCTCTGGGAATGATTTGAGGTATGATATGTGTCATTTCTACTTTAGTTGTAGTACTAATAGAAATATTTTCTAGTCACTCATTTCATTCCATATATCTTGTTCAATACTTATAGATTCTTATTGAACAATTGACTCGACCCTTATGCTTATAGACTCCTAATAGAGAAGACTCGGTGATCAAGCACTTTTGTCAGTAGTGTAACATGACTCTTTGAGGTGAGAGTTTTGGTTGGGATATCTTGGTAGAAGAATCAAGGACTTATAACATCAATATTTTTATGGAATAGTTATCCAAAGTTGATGCTCATATGTACTATTTTAGGTGAAGGGCGTGGTGTTTCTGCAGTGACGGAACCAGGTTTTCCTTTGTCAGTGAAAAGGAAACCCAAGCAGCATAGGATGGACTAATGCAAAAGAGGGTGCAGTCGATTACTCATCAGTTGGAAATCTTGAACCTTGGTGTAGTGGATGTTATGAGTTTCCAATTTCTTGTAGTGGTAAAGGAGTATGAGGACATATTCCTTGAAGATATTACAAGTTTACCTCCTTGTCGAGAGATAGAATTCCGCATAGATCTACACCCCAGGAAAACAATGATATATATGCCAGCATATCAGATGGATCATGTAGAGATTCATGAGATAATGTTGTAATTGGAGGAATTGTAGAGGAAGGGATTTTTTAGACCCAATGATTTACCCTGGGCAGCCCTAGTTTTGTTTTCCAAAAAGGAAAACAAGAGCTTGAGGTTGTGTGTGAACTACCGGTGCTTGAAACATGTGACCACGAAAAACAAGTATACACGACTAAGAATTGATGACCTATTTGATCAATTGAGAGGGTAATGATAGTTCTTGAAGTTTGACCTTAGATAAGGTTATCACTAGCTGCGAGTACGGGATGAGGATATACTGAATATGGTATTCTGATGTCTCTACGGTCACTATGAGTACTTTTTTATTCCCTTTGGAATGACGAACTCCCCAGTAGTGTTCATGGGACTCATGAATTAGGTATTTCCACCTTACATAGAATGGTCTGCAGTAGTCTTTATCGATGGTATCCTTGTGTACTTGGCATCCGAGGAGGATCATGTTATACACTTAAGGATAGTTCTAGATATACTCTAAGAGTACCAGAATTACAGAAAAATATCAAAGTACCAGTTCTATTTTCAGGTGGTCCACTTTCTAGGACACATTATCTTAGTGAATAGAGTGGTATTGGACATGTCTAAGGTTGAGGTGGTGTTGGCTTGGGATACACCTAAGAACATAATGGAGGTGAGGAGCTTCCTTGGGTTGGAAAGCTATTACCAGATATTCATACCAAATTTATCCATAGTATCATCACCCATGACTTCTTAGACTTGAAAGGGGAAGCCTTTTGTGTGGAAATAGAAGTTTCTGCAGGACTTTCAGTAGTTCAGGAAGAGTTTGACATGCGCTCCAATATTCATATTTCCAAAGGAGGGTTTCGAGTACATGGAATTATTCGATTCATTAGAAACTATGATTGGTTTTGTTTTGATGTAGAGTAAATTAGTGATTTCCTATGTTCCGTTTCAGTTGAGGCCACATGAAAAGAACTATGTGACCCACAACCTTGAGTTATCAGTGGTATTCTTTACTTTGAAGATGTGGTGACACCACCTGATAGGAAATTGGTTTATCATCTACTATGATCACAAGAGTCTCAATTATATCTTCTCGCATATGAATATCAACTTTAGATAGAGGTTGTGTCTAGAGTTCCTTCAGTATTATGACTTCAAAATTTTCTATACTCTTGGGAAGGGGAATGTGGTAGAAGATGCTCTCAGTAGGAGATATTGTTCACAGTTATTGAATGAGGTTTCAGAGCAGTTTGCCTTATTATAGTTATCCTTCATGGATGAAGATGGATCATCATACCTCCAATCGATGGTTTTTATCTCTCTACTCTTACATTGAATCATGGATTCAGAGCTTGGAGATATCGAATATGAGAACCTATGTGATCGGATATCCACTGGGCATGCTCATAATGGATTTTCTAAATATGGGGAGCATAAAATTCTTTTTAGAGGATGCACGATGGTACTGGTGAATTTGTGAAAGTATTTTTTTTTCAAAGAGTTTCATACATCTTCTTTAGAGGTACATCCCGGTGTGGAAGAGATGTGCCAGAACCTATGATGTAAATTTTGGTGGCCAGGAAAGAAGAAATGAGTTGCAGAGTTTGTCTCTCGATGCCTTATTTGTCAGTATGTGAAGTATGAGCACCAAATTTCACTAGGTTTGACCCAATCTCTTGAGGTTACATAATATAAATGGGATGGGATATCTATAGACTTCGTGATAGGATTACCACATATGTCTAGGGGACACTATGATATCTGGGTGATCATAGACTAAATCACCAAGTCGTCTCACTTCCTATCTATCTAAGAGTATAGTTTAGTAGATAGTTTGGTACATATCTATGTACACAAAATAGTTCTACTCTATGGAGTTCCATTGACGAATGTCTCTGATCTTGATTATCACTTTACATCCCGGTTTTGGAAGGGATTACATGAGGCATTTTAGAGCCAGTTATGCTTGAGCACATCATTTCACCCCCAAACTGATGGACAGACTGAGAAATGCATTTTGGTTCTGGAAGACATGCTACGAGCTTTTATGTTGAACTTTGGTCATATTTGGGTGGATCGCCTACCACTACTGGAGTTTTCATACAACAAAATCTATTATTCCACCATTGGTATAGAAGCATTTGAGGATTTTTATGAGTGACCCTACAGGTCGCCACTTTGTTGGACTCACCCCGGAAAATCAAAACAGATGGGCCCAAAGTTGGTGTGAGGTACAACAGAGAAGGTATAGATCATATAAGAGAAGATTAAGACTGCACAGATCCATCAAAATTCTTATGCTGATAAGAGATAGAGGACTTTGGAGTTTGATGAAGGAGATCATGTGTGCCTACCGGTTTTACCTGGATGTGGATTACGAATATTTGATCAGGGTGACAAGCTATCACCAAGGTTCATTTAACTTTTCTAGATACTATAGAGTTTTTGAGGTTTCATACCACTTAACTCTACCTCTGTAGTTAAACTAGGTATATGATGTCTTCCATGTGTTGTAGTTGAGGAGGTATGTGCATGACCCATCACACATTATCTACTGGGGTGAGCTAGACATCAAAGATGGAGCGACCTTCACTGATTACCTGGTAGAGATCGAGGATTGATGGGATAAGATCATTTGTGGGAGATTAATTCCTTTAATGTATGTCTAATTGGAAGCATGGGAATCTCTAGTAGAAAACATGGGAGTGGGTGGATTAGATTTATGCTCAGTACCCACATCTTTTTTAGTATCCCTTGTTTTGGATATTCAGGGATGAAAAACCCCAAGGTAGGGAGAATTTAATGTCTCATATTTTTTGTGTAATATTTTTAAATATTATATTGATTATTTTTGAGACCAAGTGAAGAGAAGGAATGCAATTATGAGGCCTGGTGTTCCTAAAACAAATGTTTAAAATATATTAAATAGCATGAATGTGAAGTTTTATAGAAAAAGTGGAATAAATTCTAAAAGGATTCTCATATTAGAAATCTGAGGGCACTGTTGATTTCAGAATGCGATTTTTACCCTATGCATGACTCAACATTAGTCGGCGCGGGCCATTTGTGGAAAAGTTTTCACGGGTGCTGAAATGAATAAAATTATTTTATAAAATTATTTTATTTCATTTATGTTGATGCATAAACTAAAAATATTTAAATATATTTTTATGTAGAATTTTTTGGGTTATCCACATAACCATATAGATGTCGGGGGACCATTGGAGATAGATTTAGATAATCCTCATAAAAGGATGAATGACGTGATCATGGACTGACAATGAACACACCTCATATTCAATGGATCTTACTAATGATGACATATCATTATTCATTAGTGATCGAACCAAATCAATATAGGGAATGTTTTTTATTTATATTTCTTCTACTTTCTTAAATTTTATGATGAACACAAATCAATCAATGAACAGATTGATTTGCGGATCGATCTCCTAGCGGGATGGGTTTATTATCCTAGTTTTGGTTGGGAGAATTTATCATTATGATTAATTATTGATTATTTGATTTTTGTTCTAATTTATATGATCGACATGAACATTGATCGAGGTTCTTTCCTCTTGATTGATTTGTGCTTTTATCCCCCCCCCCCCCCGTTCATTATTCATCATGGGCGTTATTTATTTGGATTGAAGTTCTCCACTTTACCTATGAATCGATCCTTGTGCACAAATTTCATGGTGAAATGATCTGATATTGTATATATAGTATTGGTATGATGCAATATAGGTGTGATAGTGATAGCATAAAGTAGATCAAACTGGTTTGGAAAATCCTGATTTTCGAGCGAGATGCATGGAACATGATTCAGACGAATGATATTCATTTTCTGATCAGATTTGATGGGCATAGAAAATTTCTCATCGATGATGATGTTAGGTTGAGGTAAATCCATGTATATTTTCAAGATTATAGATGTATTTTAGGTTGATGGTGTCATGGTCTTGAGTTGGAGGAAGAACTGGGGTTTTTGGAAAATCTTGATACACACGATGTGTAATCTGGTATTACATGAAATATGAGGCCCCCTGAGTGATATATATATTTCTGGGTAAGATAAAGGTATCACATGGTGTGTGTCTAGGCATACATGTTGTGTCGTCCTTCCTAGGTGAACTCAACATGTACTTGGGAAGTATAAAAACATGGTGTGGAGTACACGTACTTCCTACATGGCATGTACTCTACTACAGGACATAGTTTGGACCAAGTACATTTGATAAGCCATGTACTAGTACACATACATGGGTACACAAGCTAAAATTATATACTGGAACATTGTTAGAGTACACAAGATGCCCACACGACATGTACTACAACACAGACACAATTTGATGACATGGGTCGCATAAATGGTTAGGACCCAGGGTCAAGGGACACAGTGTGTAACCCTTCAACAAATAGTGTGCTCTTTATTAAGTGGTTTAAAGCCTTTTTCCACAGTGACTTGTACAAGTTTCGTGTAACGCCCCGACCCCAGCTACCCAGAGTCGGTGCATTAATTACATAACATTGGCATGATCAAAAGAAAGATCAAATCCCGAAAGACCGATTAGTTTAGTAGCCTTGGAAACACTAGATATATTCATAAGTTTTACATTACATCATAAAATGAAAAACTACTACAACAACATAATGTTTCCAACGTCCACACTATAAACCCATAATATCCCTGCAAGTCATTCATAATTTACTTCTTCACTACCTGGGAAAAATAAAACATAGAAAAGGGGTGAGCTCAAATGCCCAGTAAGGATAACAATATAGCGGAAACTTTCATCAATAAGAATAAACATTTAAGGCAATGTATAACTAAAACAAAAGCCTTTTAAACATGAAATTTCAACATAGTATGGTATAAATAAAATGAAATAATGCCATTTACTTATTCACATGGATATTCTACTAATCGAATAATCACATGCAAAAATCAATAACCACTTTCATAATGTTGGAATGCATAATGTCAAACGTTAATTTCATTGTCTAGGCCTCATCCCAAGACCTAGGGGTTACTTCTAACCGGAACCCAACCCGGAGTGCCTCTAATAACCGGACACCAACCCGGAGTGCCTCTAATAACCGGACACCAACCCGGAGTGCCTCTAATAACCGGACACCAACCCGGAGGGCATACTTTTACCAGTCCCTAACCTGGAGGGCTTACTTTAACCAGTCCCCAACCTGGAGGGCTTACTTTTACCGGTCCCCAACCCGGAACATACTTGTTTAGCACATTCATCTGAAGAAAAGTTTGAAATATAACATAAACATTCAGATTAAAACTAGCATACGAAATGTCAATAGTTTCACCGTAAACTATGAATGGTATAAAATAGCACATCCACAGTCAAACATATCACAAAACCTTCAATAAAATATAGAAGTTTTGTATTACAATAAATCAACTTCAAATAAGCGTAAAATCCATTAAAGGATGCTGACATAGATGAAATCAAAACACTTTTTAGAGAAATATCTCTTTCTATTTTTGAAATCATTTAAGAGCCATATAAAATAAAACATTTTCTTGAAAATATTCTTGTAAGATTGTAAGGAAAGCTTTGACAAGTTTATAACGGCGGAAAATAACCGCACCCGCCGTATAAGTAAAAAAAACATTCTTATCTTAATTCTGTCGAAAAGGTTAAAAAGGACCTTGTTTTGAAAACGACGGAAAGATTCCTTTATTAACCTCTTACAAAAAGTCAAAAAAGGGTATAAATGAATTTAACCCATATTCTTGTAAATAATAAATATGTTTTGAAATACATTTCGAAGAAACATGGATGTGGATGATAAAGAAATCCCAGTAGATTATTACGTATAAACAACCTCGGATAATGAAGAGATTGTGAAATAACCCTTACCTTGTACTTTTCCTTGGTTGGGGTAGGTTAAACTCCTGTATAATGGTGAAATAGTTGTTATTAAATTATACAAGAATCATATATAATAATATGATATCATATATGATCTTTTAACATTGATTTGTTAATAATATCTTAGAATTATCGTCGTTTCGGGAGTTAACTTACTCATTTTCTTTTATATGTTTTGTTACATAAGCCATGGTTTTTGTATCTTATTCATATACAGAATGATATCTAGTCCTTAAACATCATTTTTAAATCATCAAATGATAATTATACTTGAATGGATACGATGGAGAATGAATCTCATCGCGTTCGTGGAGACGGTAGTCCGTACGTACGCACGAGCGACAATATCATTCTTTTGATATTAAAATAATATATAAATGGATGGTATATCATATATACAGAATAATTAACATGTTATATTTATTATTTACATGAGTTACACATCATTATTATACCCATCCAAATAATATTATATTGAATAACAATTACACCACGACGTGGAGACGGTAGTCCGTACGTACGCACGTATGGTGACATGTTATTCAAAGGGTGGATAGAATACTGAATATGGTTGTACCATATTTATAATAACATCACAGTATATGTGAGATACTGGAGTTATTATTTTAGAATGGTAAGAACAAAGGAAGAAGAAGTGGAAGAAGAAATGAACTTAGAAAAGGGTGGTGAAATCATTACCTCTTCTTCGGGTTCTTCCTTTTGATTTGATCAAAAGGGCTCCTTAGGTTGGCTTTCTGATCAAACGAAGGTCTCTAGGTTGTAGTGAGGGATGTTGGGAGAGTATTTGGGCAGAGTTTGGCCGAACCAAAAGGCTTTGAAGGTGTGAAGAAATGAGAAGGAGGAGTGCCCTTTTATAAGAGGGGTGAGGGGCACCTTTGGAAAAGCTAGAAATATTAATTTATAATAAATTCATATTCGGTTTAAAAAGGCTCCAAAGTTGACTATTCAAAGTATGAGGTGGGGATAGGTCGAAAACCACTCAACCAATAGAATTTAGACAGGTTTGGGTACTTATAGTAACCTCATCTTTAAGTATTAACTCTAAGTTAATTAGTTTCACTTTTACAATGTCTCTTTGTATTTTTATATAATATGGTTAATAAACTTACTATATACATCCAAGAGACCCCCAAGTGGTCCATTAATGATTAAACTATCATAATATAAGTCTTTTGGCCGAACCTTAGATTTTTAGGAATTTAATATCAATTAATAATATAATATTTGTTTTAAGAACTCTTTTATGTCAATTTTGACACTATTCAATAGTTGATTTTTGTGAAACTCATAACAGATTGATTACTTCGAACAAAGTAAATTAAATCAATCCTAATATGTCATATTATCCTAGAAAATTAGTGTAATTCATTAAAAGTTTAATATTATATTTATTTGGGTATTTATAATATCAATTATGTTAATTTTTTACTATTTTAGTAATTACTGCATCATCATTGTGTCATAAATAAAATACATTATTTAATGTCTAAAAATTATAAATAAAACATAATTATGTAGGAAATCTTTTTAGCTTTCTAATGAATATTTATAATCGAAAATCCAACATGTATAACCCTATTTAAAAATTGTTCTTCTAAAAGATGTAAGCTTATGCCATTTTTATTTTTATTTTAACTTTATTAATATAATGTGTCCCTACCACATACAAGTGGCTCCAAGGGGTCCCCAAATTGACCCAAGGATGCCCATGGTCGGGTATGTGTCCACCAATAAGGTTAGGACACGTTTTAGGGTAATTTTGTATTATTATAATATTATTTTTTTAACCCTTATTTACCGGATTTACCCTTTAACCATGGTAAATAAAATATTTACCGCAGTAATTATTCAAAATGTGTAAAAATAAAAGTTACCTATTTACATAATTTGGACATCCTGATTCCAAATATGGAATCCATTTTCCTAAATTCAAAACACAGAAGTGGCAGAAATTAATTTAAAATTAATTCCCGCTGTCAAAACAAAAAGCGTGTTTTTAAGAGATAATAACTATCAAAAGATTGACACTTGTTTATGTTCGGTTTAATTGTAAAATTATGTCCAATGACCAACATTATATTAAATAGTAACAATATATTCTAAATATACTTTAAAACCACTCAAATTCATAATTTATTACTATTAATTATTTTGATTAAAAAAGTTGTTTTTAATTAAAATTTAGTAATTTTCACTATTCATCAAAATATGAAAGTTATCCGAAAAGTACCAAAATTTCACCTTAGGCTAAATTTGATATTCTGAATCCAAAAATGAAGTCCATTTTAAAATATAAAATATATATAACTTCAAAAAGTAGGTATTACTATTCATAACAGCTAGTTTGATTGGTTACGGTGTGTTAGAACTCGAAGTTGCGTACAACACACGCTACTGTTTTATTCAAAGGAAAGCGTACCGTGGAAGCTTGGGATATTTCATTTTAAATTTTTTGATGTCTCCATTTAGTCAAAAAGTTTAAAATATTGTATTTAAAAAGGTTTCACTATCAAAAGTTGATAAAAGTGCAATACTGAAAATGAATCTGTTCTTGCATTATGACTAAGAAACTCATAATATGGATTCTAAAATTATAAGGATTATATAAAGTTTAAAATTTAGTTAATACTATTCATGACTTCTTTTAATGGCTTTTTTTGGTAAGTCATGGTGCAATTGAACTCAGTGTTGTGTGTAGTGCAAGTTATTGAATTATTTTGAATAAATAACACACTATGAAATCTTGGGGTGTTACATTCTCCCCTCCTTCAATAAATTGCGTCCTCGCAATTTGAAATTGTTCTTTGAAAATAAAAGGTTGAAAATAGAAAATATCTTTGTGGGAAAACCCACATCGGAAATTGGGTTACTAAAATTTAGTCTAAATATGAGGAAAAGAGAAATGAAAGGGTCACCACCAAATTATGATCTCGATTAGGAGAACATTGGTGGAAATCAGAGACATATAATTGGAGGAAAAACGTAAATATTTATAGGTATTGATTGAGGTCATCAATCACAAATAAGTGTAAAATTGAGGTCCTTAAATTCATCAATCTATGATGATTTGAAATACCATCGGTTCAACAAAACATAGGGTATTAGGATAACACATTTTTGACGTTTCAAAATATCATAGTTGAAATCCCACATCGAAAAATGAATTAATGAGGCCTCTATTTTAAACAAAGGGTGGAAAGTATGAAGATTACAGAACATAACACATACTAGGGTTCCATGTAGGAAAATATGGATATGGAGGAGAAATCTAACCATCAATTATCTGATGGAGAGTGGTAGAGAACATGGCTATGAAAAGGCCAAAAATCCCAAAGCCATAAATTAGTGATGATTTAAGGTACCATCTAGGACAACATTTTTGTTCTAAGTTCCTTTTATTAATGTTGAGGAATTTATTTATGAGATTGGATAAGATCATAAGGAGATATACTTACTTTATAATTAGAGTTTTATCCATTAATAAATTTCTACCACAAACTCATCTTTCACTCTAAAAGATAATAGAACGTAAAAATTATATTTACACTATTCGTATAGGGTTCCAAAATAAACGAATTTATAATTCATCTACAAGATCTTTTAATAAAAACTACATTATTTAATCCAGGACATCTCGTGGGCCAGTGGTAGGTGATACACCCTTGTCGCCCTTCGGTTGCGGGTTCAAGTCACGCAGCCTTGCCGGACGCGACGGGTTGCCGCCCGACCTCCGGGTTTTCCTTTTATGGTAATCCAAAATAATCCAAACTAGAACTATCCAAAATACTTCTGTCCAAACTCACAGTCCAACATTTATAAGGAAGGTAAACATAATATAGATCCTTTTTACCCCGTAATAGCATATGAATACCTTCATCATGTATTCTTTTAATACACTGAAACATCCCGAATTACCATATTCCTTATTGATTACATTCATGCTCCCTTATTCCATATAGAAAACTAGATATACTTCATTAATCCAAAAATGTTTTAAACCCCAAATCATTAATCAGTTCCAGGGTAGTCAAGAATATCCAATATAATTTATCCAAAACAATCACATATTATTCCAAAATCACTACCTCAGTATCAGAACTATATTATGATTTATCATTCTCTCAACCATATATTTTCCAAAAATTTATTCTGCTATTGAGTCACTTTTCTTTGATCCACACAATCTCAAGTCCTTAATGAAATAGTACTGTAGTACAATCCTTATATACTCCATAATTATTATAACAAGTACATTGTTGATACAACACTCAGTTGACATAATCAACATAAGAACTCTAATCATTCCTCTTCATCTGTGGTAGTATCATAACTTGATTATTATCCAATAACATCATTTGCGGCATATTCTGATGACTGGGACATAGGTTCGCGTAGTGTCCAAACTCCTTGCAAATGAAGCATTGTACATTTGAAACCATTTTCTTACCCTTGCAGTCACGTAATTTGTGCCCTTTTCCTCCACACTTATAACAAACTCCCATTCCTTTCAGGCAAGTTCCAGGGTGTTTCTTTCCACAGTTACCACATATGGGAAAATTCTTCTTTTCCCTTTTCCCTTTATCCATCTTTCTCTCTTCCATACTTTTCTTCTCTTGATTCCCTTAAAATCCATAGGACTCAGTAAACTCTTTACTTATCTTATCAACACATGATATTATTTCTTCATATGATGATAATACATGGGAGACTATTTCTCTTATAAATTATAGCTTAAGACCATGAAAGATATGATCCTTCCTTCTCTTTGGATCATGTGCATTGCTGGAGTCCTCATTCCTTCTACTGGGCGCCATTTCTAAACAATGGCATAAACTAGATCAGTTTATGAATCAAAATACATAATCCCATACTTATAAAACACTTAACATAAATTGAACTATTTATGGATATAATCCATAATCATAAGAATGTTTTCTTTGAGGAAGTATATACTCATAATCCCTTCAAAATGATTTGTAAAGAAAATGAGAGTTATCCTAAGCATATCCCCCGGGAGTGTCGTAACCAAGAGTGCAGCAAGGCCCGTTGTCGTGCACCAGTTCCCGTTCGAGTCTAGCTCAAAGCGGTGTTTTCGGGTTTTACCCCTAGGTACATCTGTGCCAGAGCCGCCTCTACCTGCTCGTATCCAGACAGGGATGTATTGCTCGGAAAACTCACAAAATCTCTACAATACCAAAATTCTAGGAAGTTCTTCTATACTAATCCTCAAAGTTAATCTTAGGTCTACGTGCTCTAATCAGAGTTTATCTAAATCTAGCTTCCAAGGTTTGTACTAAACTTCCTCTGATACCAACTGTAACGCCCCGACCCCAGCTACCCAGAGTCGGTGCATTAATTACATAACATTGGCATGATCAAAAGAAAGATCAAATCCCGAAAGACCGATTAGTTTAGTAGCCTTGGAAACACTAGATATATTCATAAGTTTTACATTACATCATAAAATGAAAAACTACTACAACAACATAATGTTTCCAACGTCCACACTATAAACCCATAATATCCCTGCAAGTCATTCATAATTTACTTCTTCACTACCTGGGAAAAATAAAACATAGAAAAGGGGTGAGCTCAAATGCCCAGTAAGGATAACAATATAGCGGAAACTTTCATCAATAAGAATAAACATTTAAGGCAATGTATAACTAAAACAAAAGCCTTTTAAACATGAAATTTCAACATAGTATGGTATAAATAAAATGAAATAATGCCATTTACTTATTCACATGGATATTCTACTAATCGAATAATCACATGCAAAAATCAATAACCACTTTCATAATGTTGGAATGCATAATGTCAAACGTTAATTTCATTGTCTAGGCCTCATCCCAAGACCTAGGGGTTACTTCTAACCGGAACCCAACCCGGAGTGCCTCTAATAACCGGACACCAACCCGGAGTGCCTCTAATAACCGGACACCAACCCGGAGTGCCTCTAATAACCGAACACCAACCCGGAGGGCATACTTTTACCAGTCCCTAACCTGGAGGGCTTACTTTAACCAGTCCCCAACCTGGAGGGCTTACTTTTACCGGTCCCCAACCCGGAACATACTTGTTTAGCACATTCATCTGAAGAAAAGTTTGAAATATAACATAAACATTCAGATTAAAACTAGCATACGAAATGTCAATAGTTTCACCGTAAACTATGAATGGTATAAAATAGCACATCCACAGTCAAACATATCACAAAACCTTCAATACAATATAGAAGTTTTGTATTACAATAAATCAACTTCAAATAAGCGTAAAATCCATTAAAGGATGCTGACATAGATGAAATCAAAACACTTTTTAGAGAAATATCTCTTTCTATTTTTGAAATCATTTAAGAGCCATATAAAATAAAACATTTTCTTGAAAATATTCTTGTAATATTGTAAGGAAAGCTTTGACAAGTTTATAACGGCGGAAAATAACCGCACCCGCCGTATAAGTAAAAAAAACATTCTTATCTTAATTCTGTCGAAAAGGTTAAAAAGGACCTTGTTTTGAAAACGACGGAAAGATTCCTTTATTAACCTCTTACAAAAAGTCAAAAAAGGGTATAAATGAATTTAACCCATATTCTTGTAAATAATAAATATGTTTTGAAATACATTTCGAAGAAACATGGATGTGGATGATAAAGAAATCCCAGTAGATTATTACGTATAAACAACCTCGGATAATGAAGAGATTGTGAAATAACCCTTACCTTGTACTTTTCCTTGGTTGGGGTAGGTTAAACTCCTGTATAATGGTGAAATAGTTGTTATTAAATTATACAAGAATCATATATAATAATATGATATCATATATGATCTTTTAACATTGATTTGTTAATAATATCTTAGAATTATCGTCGTTTCGGGAGTTAACTTACTCATTTTCTTTTATATGTTTTGTTACATAAGCCATGGTTTTTGTATCTTATTCATATACAGAATGATATCTAGTCCTTAAACATCATTTTTAAATCATCAAATGATAATTATACTTGAATGGATACGATGGAGAATGAATCTCATCGCGTTCGTGGAGACGGTAGTCCGTACGTACGCACGAGCGACAATATCATTCTTTTGATATTAAAATAATATATAAATGGATGGTATATCATATATACAGAATAATTAACATGTTATATTTATTATTTACATGAGTTACACATCATTATTATACCCATCCAAATAATATTATATTGAATAACAATTACACCACGACGTGGAGACGGTAGTCCGTACGTACGCACGTATGGTGACATGTTATTCAAAGGGTGGATAGAATACTGAATATGGTTGTACCATATTTATAATAACATCACAGTATATGTGAGATACTGGAGTTATTATTTTAGAATGGTAAGAACAAAGGAAGAAGAAGTGGAAGAAGAAATGAACTTAGAAAAGGGTGGTGAAATCATTACCTCTTCTTCGGGTTCTTCCTTTTGATTTGATCAAAAGGGCTCCTTAGGTTGGCTTTCTGATCAAACTAAGGTCTCTAGGTTGTATTGAGGGATGTTTGGAGAGTATTTGGGCAGAGTTTGGCCGAACCAAAAGGCTTTGAAGGTGTGAAGAAATGAGAAGGAGGAGTGCCCTTTTATAAGAGGGGTGAGGGGCACCTTTGGAAAAGCTAGAAATATTAATTTATAATAAATTCATATTCGGTTTAAAAAGGCTCCAAAGTTGACTATTCAAAGGCTGAGGTGGGGATAGGTCGCAAACCACTCAACCAATAGAATTTAGACAGGTTTGGGTACTTATATTAACCTTATCTTTAAGTATTAACTCTAAGTTAATTAGTTTCACTTTTACAATGTCTCTTTGTATTTTTATATAATATGTTTAATAAACTTACTATATTCATCCAAGAGACCCCCAAGTGGTCCATTAATGATTAACCTATCATAATATAAGTCTTTTGGCCGAACCTTAGATTTTTAGGAATTTAATATCAATTAATAATATAATATTTGTTTTAAGAACTCTTTTATGTCAATTTTGATACTATTCAATAGTTGATTTTTGTGAAACTCATAACAGATTGATTACTTCGAACAAAGTAAATTAAATCAATCCTAATATGTCATATTATCCTAGAAAATTAGTGTAATTCATTAAAAGTTTAATATTATATTTATTTGGGTATTTATAATATCAATTATGTTATTTTTTTACTATTTTAGTAATTACTGCATCATCATTGTGTCATAAATAAAATAAATTATTTAATGTCTAAAAATTATAAATAAAACATAATTATGTAGGAAATCTTTTTAGCTTTCTAATGAATATTTATAATCGAAAATCCAACATGTATAACCCTATTTAAAAATTGTTCTTCTAAAAGATGTAAGCTTATGCCATTTTTATTTTTATTTTAACTTTATTAATATAATGTGTCCCTACCACATACAAGTGGCTCCAAGGGGTCCCCAAATTGACCCAAGGATGCCCATGGTCGGGTATGTGTCCACCAATAAGGTTAGGACACGTTTTAGGGTAATTTTGTATTATTATAATATTATTTTTTTAACCCTTATTTACCGGATTTACCCTTTAACCATGGTAAATAAAATATTTACCGCAGTAATTATTCAAAATGTGTAAAAATAAAAGTTACCTATTTACATAATTTGGACATCCTGATTCCAAATATGGAATCCATTTTCCTAAATTCAAAACACAGAAGTGGCATAAATTAATTTAAAATTAATTCCCGCTGTCAAAACAAAAAGCGTGTTTTTAAGAGATAATAACTATCAAAAGATTGACACTTGTTTATGTTCGGTTTAATTGTAAAATTATGTCCAATGACCAACATTATATTAAATAGTAACAATATATTCTAAATATACTTTAAAACCACTCAAATTCATAATTTATTACTATTAATTATTTTGATTAAAAAAGTTGTTTTTAATTAAAATTTAGTAATTTTCACTATTCATCAAAATATGAAAGTTATCCGAAAAGTACCAAAATTTCACCTTAGGCTAAATTTGATATTCTGAATCCAAAAATGAAGTCCATTTTAAAATATAAAATATATATAACTTCAAAAAGTAGGTATTACTATTCATAACAGCTAGTTTGATTGGTTACGGTGTGTTAGAACTCGAAGTTGCGTACAACACACGCTACTGTTTTATTCAAAGGAAAGCGTACCGTGGAAGCTTGGGATGTTTCATTTTAAATTTTTTGATGTCTCCATTTAGTCAAAAAGTTTAAAATATTGTATTTAAAAAGGTTTCACTATCAAAAGTTGATAAAAGTGCAATACTGAAAATGAATCTGTTCTTGCATTATGACTAAGAAACTCATAATATGGATTCTAAAATTATAAGGATTATATAAAGTTTAAAATTTAGTTAATACTATTCATGACTTCTTTTAATGGCTTTTTTTGGTAAGTCATGGTGCAATTGAACTCAGTGTTGTGTGTAGTGCAAGTTATTGAATTATTTTGAATAAATAACACACTATGAAATCTTGGGGTGTTACATTTCGTTAGGGTTCGTTCCACTTATCCTTTCCCTGAAGTTTGGTATAATATCATTTTCTACTCCTAGGACAATAATCACTTCAGTATCACTTCTTGGGTCGAGTTGTTAGAATCCATCTGACAGGCCTAGTGTGAGATACTCTATTCAAATTCGTATCCTAGGTGTATTTCTTGGTATCAATGTGACCAACACCACATAGGAACCAATCCTCTACTTAGCAGGTTAATCCATATTGAGTTTTTTGGTAACACCCCCTGGCCTAGGAAGTGATACTCATCTGTGTATCCTATTATCTTCAGATCTATCAGCATGTACATTTCTCATGACGAGACCTGATGATAAGTACCTCTCATATGAACATTATCAGTACCATCAGACATAGTAGTGTGTTCTCCTGGATGAGTGATTCCTAGAATCTTCATGCTATAATCAAAGGCTGATTATATTATGGTTGTGTCTTACCTCTAGATTGTGTGTTTTGTTGAGTATATATGAATATTATTATTATATGTGTTTTATATATATACATATGTAGGGATGATTGTACTTTTTTTCTTGTATTCTTTGTGGTTTTGGGGTGTCCTACTGAGTATTTTTATACTCACCCCTCCATGGGATTTTCCCAAATGTGTTGTGTCTTATTCAGATGATCAAACTTTTGACGAATTCCTAGGAAGACCAGGACCAAACAGTGCTTAGTGAGACTAGACAAACCAAGGTTTGTTCCTGTGGATTTCAAACAATAGTCCCAGTACCTTTTTTTTCAGGTTGTAATTGTATTATAGACTCTTTATGGTGGGATTGTATTTTTCCTTGTTTACTTTGTTTACTTCCTGTTGTACTATAGTTGCGGGATATAGTTGTATGCATGCATTGGTTGTTAGGCTGTTTTTATATTTCAATATTTTTTGGGCTTGGAGATGTTTGTGTGTGTGTGTGTGCAGGTACTTAGGCAATTCTTCCCATGCTAGTGATATGCCTACTCGGTGCTAGTCACCATCCCCTAGCCTATTGAAGTAAGGATTGGGAAGCCACAGAATGGGACCCATTATGATGGGTCGTGACAACTGTTCCTGTGATTACAAGGGACAGAAAGATTATAGAAATGTGCAAGGCTTCGAATATAATGAGATGGGCCACTACATAAATGAATTCCCCAAGTGTAAACGGAATAAACCTCATAAGAAGCTAAGGGATCAAGGTTCATCTTATGTTAATACTACAAACGAAGTCGAATGATTAATGTGATTGTGTTTGGATTTAATAATTATGTTATAGGATTATTTTATCAATGATATTATGGTTATGAAAATAATTAAGTTTATAAGGATTGTACTATAGTAAAATTTCTTAAAATATTTGATATCATATGTTAAATGGTACTGATGACTAAGAAAATTGATTCAGTGACAAGTTGATATTTTAAAATACATTATTGAGGGAGTATAACCCTTAATATATTCCCAATGTTGAGAGAACAATGATAAAAATATATTTAAGGGATATTATTGGTAACCATGAAATTGATTATAGGATTTATGTTTTATGTTATCTTTACTAGAGTTTTCTACAAGTAATTATTTGTGGAATATATTCAACAACCTAAGATTTTATTTTTGGAAGCATGCATGTTTTAACTAAGGTTTCATAGGGATAAAAGTATTCGTATATTTGGAATGTGTCATTAAGAGAGACATCATATTTTCTAGGGGATATAATGTTGATTTAGAGACCTTCCTTCTAAATTTTGTTATACATATTTTGGATGGGTCTTAAGGTTAACTATATATGGAATGGATCAAGTTAAACATGGGGTGTTATTTGATAACTTGTACTATCCATTTTGGTTTTGTAAAATATCTAGATATAGGAGGAATGATTATCATTATAATGATCTATTAAATACTCTTCAGTCATTTGGATATTAATTTCTTGGATTAAGAAATGAAGTGAGAATTGATCAAAGCACAACAAAGGTATGAAATTATTCCTATGAAATACAAAGATATCAAGTAATTATATTTATATATATTCTCAATCTAGATGGAAAATTAATTCATTAAATATAGGGAAAGGATATTGAAACAAAAAAACTATCCTAATACCATAGTTTTAGTTGAATTGGTGGTATTTTCATCAATCACATATTTATGGAACTGTGGTCATTAAATTTTCAAGATCATTCACTTTATTATAAATAATTATCTCTACTATAACATCCTATAACCCGTACTCCCGAATTTGGTGTTCAAATCATGAATTTTTCATTTCTATCTTTGATGTTGATAATTGTAGCCCCATTTTTCATCTAAACCTTACAACATCAAAAGAAAAAATGGGATCACTTATAAGGACCTTTTAGGTCTATGGTTTTAGATAATTAGGAAAAACTCTTATATAAACAATTCATATGATTTTAAATGATCATTTCTATCATTTAAACCATATTTTATTTGTTATGTTATTATATCATCCATATGAAATACATTCTAGACATAAATCATTCAACATAATTCTCTAAAACCTTGGGAAAAGGAAATAAAAGAAGGGTGAGCTCAAATGTTCAGTAAGGGTCAATATAATCATTAGTGATTTATTGTCATCAATGAGAATAATAAGTGCATAAGGGTATGAAGACATAATCAGAGTGTATGAGTGAGTCATAAAAAAACCATACCCATTAATACCTAGATCATCAAATATGAAAACATGTAAAAGTCAAGAGTCATCAGAATCAATAATAATGAGCTAAGTGAAATCAATATCGATCATGGTAAACATTATAAACCCATAACAAGCATAAAGAAAACATGTAGGTAACTTGGGGCATCATTTTCATTTCACTCTTTCAATCACTCTTACAAATGGAATAACTATAAATTTTAATTTCATACCCAATTCATTGGAAGGTTATCATGGACCCAACCATCCTTAGTTTATCATAAAAGCACCCATTATTGGTTTATCACATAACCATCCATCATTGGTTTATCACAAAATCATCCATCATTGGTTTATCACATAACCACCCATCATTGGTTTATAACATAACCACCCATAAAATTTCTAACCACTATTACATAATCATAACACATAAAATCCTTCATTTCATCATAAACTTATAGGAATATCCATTATCCCTTTCATAACTTGATTAACCCATAGAAAAGAAATAGGTTCTATAACAATATATTTGAAACACGATTAACCCATGGAAATGAAATGGGTTTCATAAAAATCTTTCGAAACATGATTAACTCATGTAAGATAAACTGATTCTATAACAATCTCTTTGAAACATGGTTAACCAGTGGGAAAACATGGGTTACATCACAATCTATTTGAAACAATATTAATAAATATAGAAAATATTTAGGATGGTATCAATAAAAAATATCCCCAGTAAAGGATAAGTGAAAATAAGTGTTTTTACATTGATAAATGGAAATACCACTAAAATATCATTAATAACATTCTTTAGGAAAATATCATTTTCATTTTGAAAAATAGTTTTTAGAACATAAAACGTTTTGAAAATACTTTTCATTGAAAATCAACTTGAAATATTATAAAGAAATATTTTATAAATAATTTAAAAAAATTATGTAAAATCACCTTTTTTATTTGAAAATCACTTTTTAAAATGTTTTTTAAAACATTTTTAGAAAACATGGTTTTGGATGAAAACATATTTCCGACCAAACAGAGAAATAAAGTCAAATTTTCTTAAAAAAATCTCAAATATTTAAGTAACAAAAAGTGGTATAATTGTAAAATTACATTATAAATATCATTAATTACCAAATAAGAATATAAGTCACGAGAATTATAGGATTTCAACATTGAAGACTTATCCATCATACAATCCCAATAAACAATGATATTGTAACCAAAGACTCTTAACACTTTGGTAACTTTGAATCACTATAACCATGAAAGAATATTATTTATAACATCATGAAAATAAGTATATTAATGATATAACATGTCAAATGGGCATAATATACACCTCATAAATGAAGGTAGGTGTGTAATATAACTTACATCACAAATAAGGTAAATTGAGACAAAAATCTATTAACGATTTTGTAACTTTGAAACCATAAACCCCATAAAAGTGATATCCTAAAATGGATATTAAAATACCCATAAATTAAAGTTTAATATTCATAAAATTAATTATTGAGAATTATATACACCACACAAAAAAATAAGTGGTAAATATGGGATGTATCTCACAGAAATAAAAGTGAGACAAGAAAAACCCTTACTACTTGAGTAACTTTTAAATCATGAGATCCGTGAAAGAATAACATAAATTGAAACTTTTAATATCATTAAATAAATAAAATTAATGATATAACATTTCATAGGTCAGTATATACACCACACAAAATAAACTAGTGGTGAATATGGTACAAGTCTCGCAAAAATAAAAGTGAGACTAGAAATCCACTTTACTTAAGTTTTGACTTCCTTCATGCACATTCAAAACACTTTTATAATAAATATAAGTTTATTATAAATATATTAAACAAGAATATTCATATATATCATACCATATATGGTTTTATTATGACCTTTTATTATCTTTTTATTAACAATACCATGTTAAGTCATGTTTCGGGTAATAACCGCTTTGTTTTTTGCATAAGTTTTGAATTGTTATATTTTTTTCCTCTTACATGGATAAAGATTTAATAATATACATAATTATAAAAATTATTTAAATACCATATATATTCATTATATATTTATGTTTATAGTAATTCATAAAATTTAGTGATAGGAAATTAAATAAATTTTTTATGCAAACGGTAGGTTGTATGTACGCATGAACGTTGTTTCTATTTTCTTGTCGTATTGAAAGAAAGAAAAGTAAATTATATAAATAAATTTTCAATAAAATAGAATTTTTATGTTATATATATAACATATTTCTATTAAACCCAACCTAAATACATTCCATGTAAAGCGTGAATGAATCATATCACTTCGCAAGGTGGTAGTCTGCCATACACACAAATGACGTTATCGTATTCCCACAAAATGGAAAGCATGAATTTATGTGTTATATAAAAATTAAATAATAATAAATAAATAATATAATAAAATATATATCATATATAAACTATAAAACCATCATTATTCCCAACCTTTAAAGGTGTTAATGGAAGAACGAACGACAACGGATCACGAGGTGGTAGTCTGCCGCACACACTAATGTGGATTGTGTATCCCATTTGATGGAATTTTTTCTGGGTGTAGATCATACCATTAACATAAAAATGTTTAGGAATATTTATAATACTTTTTTATTATATAATCATGGTATAAGAATAATTTAAGTGGGTAAGGAAAAATAAAACAAAAAATGTCCGTTGATGAACGTTACCTCTTCTTTGGGTAACTTCTTTTTGTTTGCACCAAAAGAATTTATTGGTTAGATTTATTCCCAATGTGAATATTCTAATATGAGATTATGTATTTTTTTAATTTATATTGGTTGATTTTTTATGATCCAAAATTCTTGATATGTGTGAATAATTGGGGAGAGTGAATTCTCTTTTATAATGGAAGAGGAGTGACATTCTTGTAAATACCAAAAACCAAACACTATTGCGAGGTATTCATTAAATAATTTTCCTCCAGTAATAATAAACATAGATCCAATAGGGTGTATTTTATAAATATTTACAGCCAATATTTTTTGGACAAGTTTCTAGGTCATTTGGACCCTTAATATTAAAGTTTAACCACTAAGTAAACTCATTTTTACCATAATCGTTATGATTAACTTTAATTACTTTCAATAGTGTTTTTGGTAAAAAACTAATTTGACCATAATAAAAATTATAAATTATGATAGTTAAAAATATGGAATCCATTTTTCCAAATTAAACTCATAGAAATGTAATAATTTAATTTAAAATTAATCCCACATACACAATGAGAAAGAGGGTTTTTAAAGTGAAAATGTTCAAAAGTTTCCTAAGTTTTTATATCTAAATTTAATATAAAAAGGATTAAAATAACGTACATTTTATTAATAGGTGTATAATTGATATAATTTAACATTTAAAATAATTTAAAATATTATTTAACATTATCAATTATTTTGATGAAAATTCAGTTTTCAATTAAAATTCAATATTATTCATTATCCATCAAAATATGAAACTTCTCCCAAAAATACAAAAAATTCACCCAAACTTTATTTTTATATCCCTATTTAAAAAATTAATTTTATTTTTTCAAATAAAATTTATAAATTTTTCATGATTTAGTTTTAAAATAATTATTCCATTAAAAGACGGCTAAAATGGCTTTTAGAAAAATACATTTTTTTTGCTTAAAATTTTATTTTTTTTCTTATCTTATGCCTATAAATATTATTTAATGAATTTAAAAAAAATTATTGAGTATATAATATATATATATTTCATTAATATCATTCATAAAAAGTTTTTTTATTTATGGGATAAAACATGTTTGTGCATAGAAAAAATAGTTTTTCAGAAATAGAATTTTTTTATTTTCAAATAGTTATTACTTTAATTTATAATTAATTATTCACCATAGAATTCATTATATATACATTTTTAATCCATATTTTCATAATTTTATTAACCCTATTCATTCTCTCTATTCCAATGGAAAGGTGATAATTATCATATTGAATAATAATATTAATAGTATATCAATGTGTTCCACGGTCAGACTACATGACATGTACTAACTAACTGCATGTTGTGCGTTTTGCTTTCCATGTTCATGTGATACATGCATGGGTCTTAAGAATGTATCTCAAAGTATTACATGGTGTGTACTAACGAACAACATGTTGTGTGGTCTGAATTCCATGTGTATGTGAAACCCACTAAAGGACTTCACATGTTCATCAAACATGGGACTACATGATGTCTACAATCCTACTACATGTTGTGTGTCTGTATAACTCATTAAGGAACTCTATGTGTATTTTGAATGTGATTATTAAGATACTACACACCATGTACACTGGTTATACATCGTGTTCTCTATTAATTCTCCAGGATGTCAGTCTCACACGGTTTTAATCGTGTATTTGACCACATAGTTTACGCGAATTTCTCAATTAAACCATGTATACTACACAACATGTACACCAGATACACATTGTGTAATCCAATATGTCTTGTTCCAAATTGGCCTAGTCTACCCATGGAGTGCAATAAATACACCACATCTAGTTACTTCTCAGTATGTCATGTATCCTGTGACATGTCCAGGTGTAGTGTACATGGGTATACAACATGTACTCTGGCTATATGTCATATAATCCCATGTTATCTAGCCATAATCCTTTACACTTATAAATGGAATCATTGGCCATTCTTCATCTATTCTTAGTACTTTAATGAAATGAAACATTGGACGATGATGATTAATATGTAAAAAATGTTCTTATTGAAATCATATTAAATAACACATAATTCTTGAAATGTGAAGTGTCCAATGGATCATGCATTCACACTGAGAGGGGGTGAATCAGGTGTAACCTATTTTACTGAATTATTTTCACTTTTTAATTATAACATATGTCACCTATTAATATGATTGGATCATGTATTCAATGAATAAAGTAAATTAAACACATCATAAAATATTTTTACATGGGTTGGTACTAATACCTACTCCTTACCATTCTAGTTAAACCCCTCCCCCCAACATGGATTCTCTACTATAATCTTGTTATCAATTATAATGGTTCAGGAAGAAACTAGATATACACCCCAACAGTCAATCCTATAGTCGATCCTTGTGACAACCCCCAATAATCCAACTCTTCCACCTTGGTTCGTTAGACATCCCAACTATTTGACTAGTTAGACCCCCCATCTCTCAAGACTCTTCAGTAACAAGTTAGACCAACCAATCACAAGCTCCTTCTTCTACTTCAGAGGATATGTCCCACTATTTGGATAATATCTTGGTCTTCCTCCATGATCCTTCCAGATCACTTTGGATCATGTACTATTCAATTACCTTTTCACTAATGTTATTATTTCTCAAATAATTCTTTTCACCTGTAGATAATTAGCTACCTCAGTGCAACACTTCTCAGGCAAGAATTATTTATTTTGATGAAGACTCAACCTCACTGATCACCGGAAGACTTGGGTACAAAAGTATTTTGAGATAATTCTTCAGCTTTAGTCTCAACTCACTGCACACTGACTATGCATTTTATATTACACATGCATTTGTGCAACCTTCATGCATGATCATAAATTCATAGATGTGTCACTCTCCAAGCATGTGTATCAATGCAAGGTCATCTTACTTTGTACAATAACACACATGAAGAATATTCACATATTTACATGAATAATTTAATAAATGTATTCATATCGGCACATATACTTCTTCTCACAAAGATCTCATACTTTCTTTCAAGCTTATTTAAGTGATTAATTAATCACATATGCATGATCTAACTCACCTTCATGCACACAAACTATTCAGTATTCATCACATATTTATGCGGCCTTCTCATCTAAAAACCCTTTATAAAAATGAATATTCACTATTCTAAGATTAACAGTGTATGCATGCAACTCAAACAGATTCGTAACACACAAATTTTGTATGTCTAGTGTATGTGGCATCTCACATTTCTTCACGCAAGAGTTATACTGACACTATCAAAGCCTCCATGAAAGAATATTTGGGTTCTTTGGGGATCTTCATGCAAGACACGGAGATCATGTGCATTATAATATCCATAAAGGATTCACAAAAACAAGTTTCATTATGAAGAACTTAGATTATAAAAGAAACATGTTGAAGACTCACGGGTTATCTTCTTCTTCATTCAAACAAAAACAGCGTGGAACCTCTAACTTTCACATACCATAGAGAATTTTGGTACTCTATTTCTCTCTCAAAATTCTCTCAGATGTTTGATAAGATCAAACTCCAAATTATCTCATCCTCATGTATTTAAATCCAACTACCACTGACTCAGTGCTCCAAAAAACATTTTGATCCTCTCATTTGCATAGACTCACTCCTTCAAGAAATATTTTCACGCGATAATGAAATATAATGTATTCGTAAAACAGGTTTTACTCCACAATGTAACTCATTGGTTCAATATTAGTTGAATCATGAAAATAGAGTTTCATGATGTATTGATCATATATGAATCATCAGGATGATGAAATGATGATCGTAAGTCTTAGCTTCATCAATTGGGTGACACTGCTTGGAGAAATCCTAATGAATAGAAGAACTCCTATAGCTCAAGGAAGAGGACAATTCATGGATTCAATCCAACATATCAAATATATCATATCTTATGCCCTGTATTCTTTCCATATTTTTAAAATCATAGCTACATTACCATACACACTTGATCCCACATCAAAATGGAACACTTTCACACACTCTTTTATAATAAAATCCATGTCCTAAGATGGACATATTGGTTACTAAATGCTCCGATGATAGGTAGGCACAACCCTGTGTTGTCACATTTCTCAGTTGTTATGCCACTCTGTATGGTGTCTCATTCTTTCTCCCATGCACCTATTTAGGCATGCTTCATAGACCTCTTCCTTCCATGCTAGCTTGGATAAGGTAGAACCCTCCAACCTTAGTAGTGGTTTTGGTTCCCTCAGCTAGCTAGTTTAGTTGGATACATTTTTTATCAAAATATAAAAAAATATCATTCAAATATACCAATGTTAACCATACTGAATTATTATAACACAACCATACTCAAATCCTTGTGAAAAAAACATAGTTTTGTGTGGCCTCTTTTTAAACTATTGTAAACATTGTGTCACTTTAAAGAACCAAAGACGCATGTTTTCTAAACTACTGATCAGTTTTACAATCGTCACAATTAAAACTCGGTGACTTTTCATCTTCATAACTAATTGAAAAAAAATCAACAAACCACTTGGGTTCTTCAATCTCCCCCTTTGTATTTTTTTCCATATCCACTTCATTTTAAAATTAAATGATATCTTCTCCCCCCTATTGGAAATAAATCCAATGATATAATTATGAGAATTAATTCACATTTCCAAAATTAAAATTTCAAGAACGTCATCTTATCTTCTAACACAAACAGACTAATTGACTCTAAAGAATAATGAAATCACCACTAGATTAGTAAAGTGCTGAAATTAATCAAATCTAAGTCTACAAGAGAAATTATCTATGTAGAAAACAAGAGTGATCAAATTTAACATCGATGATGTCAATAGATATTTTGAATATGATTACAACATTGAAAACTTTTATTATGGGTTTTCAAAATATTTTCAACAGATCTCCTGCATAAATCTCATCAAACGGATTATAAACATTTTAGTGAAAAAATTTATGTCCCCTTTTCTATTTACTTTTCATTTTATCATAAATTAATTTATCTATCCCTTTTAGAATTTACTTTTCATCATAAAAATATAATAATGTAACTAGATACCTCAAAAATGAAAAAAAATAAATTTCTAGACATTTAACTTTTAGAATTATTAGATGCATACCTCATCAAAACTTATGATATTCATAAGATATCAACTGAGATAGAAATGTCTAGTATTTCACCTTCTGTGCTCTCCCTCAAGAGATTCATTCAAAAATTTATTCATCATGATTGACTTTAATCAAGAATAAACTCCAAGTATCTTCTAAAATTATTTGAAATGTTACAAAAATACAATGAAGTTTCCCAATCAGGATCCAAGTATCACTAAGAGGGGAGGGGTGAATCAGTGATATCTTTTTCTTTTATTTTTCTTTATTTTTAAAACACCTTTTTCCTCCAGTTTAAGTTATCTTCTCTTCTAAACATAATCCAAACACACAACCACAGGAACACAAAAATTTTCAAGGTTCACTACTCAACAAGAGTCGTTACGTCCTTGGTATGGTATGGAAACAATCCAATACCACACAATCCACTAAAAAATACATTTATGTTGAATAAAATGCGTAGAATATGCTCTTACACTCGTGTAGCACTTGGAAACAAATCTACAAGCATGTGTGCACCCTCTTAGCACAAATAGGGTAATTTGATGTTTTGGTGATTCTTGATCAGCATTCACAAATTTTAACTTTCAAATTAATTATTCTCTTTTCTACCCAGAAGTTTTTAGAAACTTATTTCCATACTTTGTGAACTGACCAAACTTCTCTATGAACCATCCTACCTCCTCCACATACTGCCTTTGTCCTCTGTGTACCATGTAGCGGGAATGCTATGGATCTATTCTCCCGTGAACTGCCTCTACTCCACGTACTTCTTATGATTCTGCGTACCAACTTCACGTACCACTTCCACTTCTACAAAGTCCCTTATTCTATAAAATAATCCCCCTTTATCTATGAACTGTCTTACCTTATGTGTACCACTTCTTCCTACAAGGAATCTCTCTTCCACGAACCACTTATATTTACGAAATTTCTTCTTATGAACTCCTTCCTATGCAGAATCCACTTCCGCCAACTCTTCATACTTCTCCAAAATTATTCTGCAATGATAATCTCTTCTCATAAAATTCACTCCAAATTAATGAAGGGATTGGGATCCATTATATAGGAAAATATCTCTATGAATTTCGCTAATCTATTTTACCACAATTTTTAATGTGTTACAGCCTTCTCCATGTTCAGAGCTTCTCCCTCGAACCACAATTGTCCAACAAACCATTTTCATCTGTGGACTGTTTCCATACGCAGTCTGCATACTGCCTTATTCCTTCACAGCAGCATAAATCACCACCTTCTGCATATTTCATGCCTTCGCCCGCACACCTTCCCTATGAACCATTTTTTTGTTCTACAAACCATTCTCACTACTTCATAGGCGGTCATGAATTGTTTCCAGTACATGGTATGCAGTTAATGTTATGAGGTATGCAGTTCTCTTCCTTTGCTGATTTTATTCACCGATCTTCATACCATTAACTCCTATGAGAAAAAACCTTCCATTAACAAAAAAATTCTTTATTTGGAGTGCAAAAAATTTGGAAAACACTGGGAAATGATTCCACCTTTGAATCTACTTTGGCAAGAACACCCATGCATCTTCACTATCATATGAATTCTTCAACAATAAACTACATTCATCATGAACCTTATCTATCATGGTATTTAATCATTGAATGGTCACCTTTATCATTGTCAAATTTACCAAGGCTTTTAAAAAGTGAATTGATTTATCCAATTTTACAACAAAAGACAATACTCTATAAAAGAAAACTCTTCAAACTTCCTTCTCCATCCAACTTGGTCCCAAAAATATTCCTCTTTGTATTTTTTTGTCAACCAAGATTAATAAATCACTAAAATTTTTAACCTCAAGAAATGTATTACTTATCAACAATTATAAGCCTACATGAGATAACTCATTATAGGAAACAAGAATTATTGACTGCCAAAACCATACTGTCCAAAAGTAGTGACTATGAAAGTTCATCATAATTTTTCCTCAGCCTTCTTCAGAACATCTTCCAAACTTCTACCTAGTCATTCTTCACTTTTTAAACTTTCATAGAATACAAAAAAAATCCTACATCCATTCCGACAAAAAGTTAGAATAGTTCACACACATCTATGTTGTATTCACAACTTACCCACAACTCCCCCTTAATGAATGCTTCTATAAGGATAGATTTATGACACAATTATCCCCCTTGACAACCCTATCCAAAGTTAATATGATAGAGGGGATAGATACATGTACCTCAGCCTTGATGAGGATGATATTGAACACCCATGTTCGACCTCAATTTAGAAAATGGTTCCTTCGGTAAAGGTTTTGTGAATATGTCAGCAACTTGTTCTGATGTAGGAATGTACTCCAACTTCAATTCATTCTTCTCCACATTCCCTTTGAGGAAGTGGTACTTTATATCAATATGATTTGAATGAGAATGTTATTCCAGATTCTGTGTAATATTGATTGCGCTTTGATTGTCATAGTCCAAGAGAAAGGGTAACTTTACTTCAACAAGTAGATCTTCCAACTAAGTCTTCATCCATATAAGTTGTGTACCAGCTTGAGTGGAAGCAACATACTCAGATTCAGCTATGCTAAGATTCACTGAATTTTTTTTCTTTGTATGACAACTAACACAAAATTTTCCCATAAATAAAACTCCACCAGATGTGGATCTTCTATCCTCAACATTTCATTCACAATCAGTATCTGAATACCCGAAGATATCAATATTTTTTGATCCATCATACCTGATTCCAAAATTTTTTGTGCCTTTGATATATCTGAAAATTCTTTTTCCATCAATCAAATGTGACTCTTTAGGAGTGCTCTAAAATCTTGAACATAAGGTAACATCATAGACAATATCGGGTCTTGAGGTAGTCAAATATAATAGACATCCAATCATCTTTCAAAACTCTTTCTAATAAACTTTCTTGCTTTCTACATCTTTAGAAAACTTGGTTCCCACTGAAATTGGTGTGGAAATTGGTTTTGAATTTTCAATTCCAAACTTCTTCAGAAGATCCTTCACATAATTTTCTCAAGAAATAAAAATGTTGTTCTTCTTCTGTAAGATTTTCAACTGAAGAATATATTTCATTTCTCCAAGCATGGAAATCTCAAAAAACTTCTTCATCTCCTCATCAAATCTTTCACAATATATCTCATTATTTCGAACAAAGATAATGTCAACAACATAAACAATTATGATTATAGAGAACTAATGAAAATTCTTGATGTAAAGATTGTTGTGAAATCTTCCTTTCTTGAAACTCATCTTTCTTAAGCATGTATCCAACTTAGAATACCATGCCCTTGGAGCTTTTTTTATCCTATATAAGTATTAATTCAGATTATACACATAAATTTCATCTTTCCCAATAGCAAATCCACAAGGTTTTTCAATTTAAACTTCTTCATCAAGATTCCCATTTAGAAATGCGGACTTTACGTCTATTTCAAAAAAAATTGCCTCATTGTGCAGAAATAGCAAGAAATGTTCTGAATTTTTACAATATAGACACTAGAGAAAAAGTCTCATAAAAACAACACCTTCAATAAGTGAGTAACCTTTTCACACCAATCTTACCTTGTTCCTTATCACTTCTCCTTCTTCATTCAGCTTATTCCAGAAAACCCATTTTGTACCAATAAAATTTTTTTCATCCATCTTGGGTATGAGTTCCCAAGTATCATTATTTTCTATTAGATCAATATCTTCATTCATCAACTAAACCCATTCTGAATGCTCAAAATATTCATTCACGTCATTTGGCTCCACTTTTTAGTATAAAGAAGTATGTGTAATATCATATTTTGTTCTTCTTGTTTGAACCCTCTGATGTTGATCACTAATAATGTTTTGATCCTCCACTTTATTCCTTATCCTAGGATGATCTATTCAAATTTCACCCTCATAACTTGAAATCATTGAGTCTAATTCTTCTTCTTTATTAGTATTACCACTGCCAACAACATTATCAGAATCATTAACAAAAATTCCCTTATCTTGCTCAACTTCTATATCAGGAGAAGTTTGATTTTCTTTCTTGACATTTTCAACAACTTTCACATCATCATAATCGAGTATTATATATATTTATCTGTTGAAACATCTATATCCTCTTCCTTATAGAGAATATCCAATAAAAATTCCATCAACTCCTCTTTTCTCAAACTTTCCAAGGATTCCACCATTCTTCTTTATAATGCATGGACTCCCAAAAAATATTAAGTGTTTCAAACTTGGAGTTTTCCATAGAATATTTCATATGGAGTCATATCTGAATTTTGCCTATAGAAACATCAGTTTTGAATGTAAATGACCGTACTCCTGGCTTTCATCCAATAATAATGAGACAGACTATGTTCAAGTAACATAGTTCTCCCCATTTCCACCAGATGTCTATTTTTTCTTTTAGCAATCCCATTTTGTTGAGGTTTGTATGGTGAACTGAAATCATTCTGAATTAAATTCTTCTCAAGATAAATTTCAAACTCTTCATTCTTATACTCTCCACCATTATCAGTTCTCAACTTCTTCACTGAATATTCACATTCCTTCTATGCTTTCCTCCTAAAACTCTTAAACATTTTTAGATCATCTGACTTATGTCTTATATACATAACACAAGTAATATGAGTAAATTCATTAATGAAAATAATGAAGTACTTATCTCCATTTGTTGATTTCTTTCTCATTGTTCCAAAAATATCAGAATGTATAAGTTCCAAGGGTCATTTTGAATGAATTTTAACTCTCTTATGCATAGATTTTGTAATCCTTCCTTTCTCACAAATAGTGCAACACCAATATCTTCTTCTTGATAAATCAGGCATATCTCAGATATTATCTCATGTTGATAACATACACATGTTTCTATAACACGTATGTCCCAACAATTTATTCCATAAATGATTTTCATCCACTATACCCAAGTAGAAAGAGTTTTGTACTTCACTTACTTAGAAAAAGTTCCCTTTTGTACGTTGGCTTCTTATAACTACCTTTCCATCATCTTCTCTTTTCACAAAAAACCATATTTTCTGAAGATAATTTTGTTTCCCTCTTCACGGATTTGTGAAACACTCAGAAGATTTTTTTTTCATCCCATTAACATATAAATGTTTCCTAGATTTCATCTTTTCTTTCCTGGTGATGGTTGATCCAATGCCTTTGATCCTCAGAGATTCATCATTACCAAATTTCATTGTTCCTTATTTGAATTATTTCAAATAATTTAGAAAATTTAATTCTCCTATCATATGATAAGAACAACCACTATCAAGAATCCATGGATGTTCTCCTTTTGTATCTTTTAGAGCAGTTTCAAAAACAAGAGCTTTTTTTCATCCTTTTCATTATTTACCTCCATCTTCTGAGATATATTAAGAACCTTTTGTTGTGTTGGAAACAAAACAAGACATCCTTTATCAAGATGTCTAGGTTGTTCACATATTTCACAAATATTTTCCAATGGTTGGAACCTATTTTCAACTTTCACACTATCCTTCTAAGATTTATTCTAAACTTCCTTCTCGTACTTCTTCTTTTGAGAGGATTAAATCCCCCTCAAAACTTGTCTTCCATAACCTGTAGAATGAAATTAATATTTATGGTTGAACCAACACATATTTTCCATGTGTATGAATCCACCAAAATACTAGTAGTATCCATAGAATGAATATTTCCCTCTAAAACATCCATACTGACCGGAGTTGTGAACATGCTTCTCGACACTCTTCTTAATAGAAATTTGCTGACCATCAGCCTTCCTATTTTCAATCATAACTTTCTTCTTCATTACATATTTCTTTATAGACTTATCAGAACCAGAAGTAGTATAAATCTTTCTGGACTCAACATTTTTGAAAACCTATGATTTTTTGGAATTTCTAACTTTGGCCACATACATAGCCTTTCCAAATTAATTTTTATCAGAACCAGTTCCATATTCTTTCTCAACCATTGAAGGTAACTTTTGTTGATCCTTATTTGATAAATTCTTTATATAACTTTTAATAGATTCATAGATAGATTTTTTGAAACTTATATTCCATTCTTCAAATTCATAATGTTTTAGTTGGATAATTTCTAACACTTCTTATTTTCCCTTCAACTTTACTTTCATGTGTTCATTACAATTCTTTTCACTCTCAAGAGAATTATTTAGATCATTATTCTCTGTTACCATATTTACTTTCTCATCATGAAAACCTTATTTATTTTTTAATGAGGAACTTTAATTTATCAACTTCCTATTTTCCTTATCAGTCCTTAAGATCTTTCTCAAACATTATTTCAAGTCTTCTTTGAGATGATATTCAAGTTGAGTTTCTTCTTCTTCAGAACTATTGCTCTGGTAATCTTCATTATTCACAGCTTTAATAAAGGTATTCTCTCTAGCTTTCTTAGCAAAAGTTTTTTTAGATTCAGCTTCACTATCCTCTTCTGCTTCATATTTGGAAAAAAGTATTCTTATTTTATATTTGAATAAATTTTTATATTTCCCTATGGAATATTATTTATCATTATAAATGTCTTTATCTTTCCATTTTTGAGGGAAATTAGTTGCAAAGTGGTCAAAAGGTCCACATTCAAAACATTTCAAGGGAATTTTTCCCTTGTATTTACATGTACCTCTTTTAACATTCTTAGAAAATAAGGATAAAATTTCACCAAAAATTTTACATACCTTATCTTCAGAATCAGATTCCCCAGCTTCATCTTCAATAAGAATATTCTTGAGCTTCTCTTTCTTTGAATCCTTGAAAGTCATTTCTCTATCATCTTTTGTTTATCTCTTCATAGTCTTCTCCCTGCTCATTTCATAAGTGATGATAGTGCTATAAAAATCATCCAGAGTTAGTGTTTCAGGGTCTCTATCTTCCAATGATGAAACTTCATCTTAAAACTTATCGAGTAGAATTATCAAGATCTTTTCAACAACTATATATTCCTCTAACTTTTCACCAAGACATCTGATTGTGCAGACGATTTCATTTACCTTGGTAAAGAAGTCCCTAACAGATTCAAGCTCACCCATTTTCAAGTATTCATACTTCAACCTCCATATTTGAAGTTTTTCCTTTTTCACTATTTCATTTCCTTCATAGATGTTCTTCATCTTATCCCATATTCCTTTAGCTGTAGTGACACCTTTCACTATTTAAAATCACTCTTATAAAGTGATGAGAGTAATTAATTTTTAGCTCTTCCATCATTCTCAAGATTCTTCTTATCGACAGGTGTAAGAAGAACCTTGTCATCAATACTAATAAATCCTAATGTTGTATCTTCAAGAACTTTATACCAAAGAGACATAGGATAAGGCATAATTATATATTTCTAGATATAATAATTCTTCCTATAAAATATAGGCATCCCCTTACTGTTCACACAATTCAGATTCTCCATCACAACTTCTCTTCAAAACTTCAACAAAGAACAAAAAAAGGGAACATGTCACTCTGATACCAACTAAAGTTGCATAGTTAGGATCCAATTATGAATGAGGGGTGGAGGGATAAATCAGTGATATCTTTTTCTTTTATGTTTATTTATTTTTGAAACACCCTTTGCCTCCTGTTAAAGAGTTTCTTCCCTACCGAACACAATCCAAACACACAACCACAGGATCACAAGAATTTACAAGGTTCACTACTCAACAAGAGTATCTACGTCCTTGGTATGGTATGGAAACAATCCAATAACACACAATCCACTAGAAAAAAATTATTTGATGTGGAATAAAATGAGTAGGATATTCCATTAAACTTGTGTAGCGCATGGAAAACAATCTGCAAGCATGTGTGATCCCTATTAGCACAAATAGGGTAATTTGATGTTTTGGTGCTTCTTGACCAGCATTTACAAATTTTATCTTTCAAATTAATTCTTCTCTTTTCTACCCAGTAGATGGTAGAAACTTCTTTTAGTCCTCCAGGAACTGACCATCCCCCTATGTGAACTATCCTTCCTCATCTGCATACTTCCTTTGTCCTTTTCATACCGTGGATCAGGAATGCTACGTGGATATCTCTTCTCCCACAAACTGCCTCTGCTCTGCATACAACTTCTAATTCCACGTACTGTCTCCACGTACTTCTTCCACTTCTACGGAATCCCTTCTTCCACGGAATGCACCCCCTTAATCTATGAACCAACTTATCTTCCATCGACCACCTCTTTCTATATGGAATCTCTCTTCCGCGAACCACTTCTAATCATGGAATTTCTTACCATGAACTCCTTCCTATGTAGAATCCTCTTTTGCCAACTCTTCGTACTTCTCCAAAATTCTTCCGCAACAATGATATATTATTATAAAATTCACTTCTACTTAATTAATGGATTTGGCTCCATTATATAGTCAAATATATCCATGAATTTCACTAATCCATTTTACCATAATTTTTAATGTGGTACAGTCTTCTCCATGTATAGAGCTTCTCTCGTGAACCGCAATTGTCCAACGAACCATTTTTATATGCGGACCATTTTCATATGAAATCCACATACCTCCTTATTCATTCACAGCGGCATAAATTACCACCTTCCACGTACTGCATTCCTTTTCCCACACACCTTCACCGTGAACCTTTTTTTGGTTACGTGAACTGCTTTGTGAACTATTCCCACTACTTCGTACGCGATCACGAACCATTTCTGGTACATGGTACACGGTCCATGTTTTGCGGTACACGGTTCTATTTCTTTGTAGATTTTATTCACTAATATTCATACCATTCACTCCTATGAGAAAAAACCTTCCATTTATAAAACAAATTCTTGATTTTGAGGGCCAAAAATTTGGAAAACACTAGGAAATGACGCCACCTTTGAATCTTCTTCAGTAAGAACACCCATGCATCTTCACTATCATCTGGCTTCTTCAACAATCAAATTATGTCATCATGAACCTTATCTATCATGATATTTTATCATTGATCGATCACCTATAGCATAATTAGATTTACCAAGGCTTTTACAAAGTGAATTGATTTATCCTATTTGAAAACAGAAAAAAAACACTCTGTAAAAGAAAACTATTAAAACTTCAGGGTCTCTATCTTCCAATGATGAAACTTCATCTTAAAACTTATCGAGTAGAATTATCAAGATCTTTTCAACAACTATATATTCCTCTAACTTTTCACCAAGACATCAGATTGTGCATACAATTTCATTTACCTTGGTAAAGAAGTCCCTAACAGATTCAAGCTCACCCATTTTCAAGTATTCATACTTCAACCTCCATATTTGAAGTTTTTCCTTTTTCACTATTTCATTTCCTTCATAGATGTTCTTCATCTTATCCCATATTCCTTTAGCTGTAGTGACACCTTTCACTATTAAAAATCACTATTATAAAGTGATGAGAGTAATTAATTTTTAGCTCTTCCATCATTCTCAAGATTCTTCTTATCAACAGGTGTAAGAAGAACCTTGTCATCAATACTAAGAAATCCTAATGTTGTATCTTCAAGAACTTTATACCAAAGAGACATAGGATAAGGCATAATTATATATTTCTAGATATAATAATTATTCCTATAAAATATAGTCATCCCCTTACTGTTCACACAATTCAGATTCTCCATCACAACTTCTCTTCAAAACTTCAACAAAGAACAAAAAAAGGGAACATGTCACTCTGATACCAACTAAAGTTGCATAGTTAGGATCCAATTATGAATGAGGGGTGGAGGGATAAATCAGTGATATCTTTTTCTTTTATGTTTATTTATTTTTGAAACACCCTTTCGCCTCCTGTTAAAGAGTTTCTTCCCTACCGAACACAATCCAAACACCCAACCACAGGATCACAAGAATTTACAAGGTTCACTACTCAACAAGAGTATCTACGTCCTTGGTATGGTATGGAAACAATCCAATAACACACAATCCACTAGAAAAAAATTATTTGATGTGGAATAAAATGAGTAGGATATTCCATTAAACTTGTGTAGCACATGGAAAACAATCTGCAAGCATGTGTGATCCCTATTAGCACAAATAGGGTAATTTGATGTTTTGGTGCTTCTTGACCAGCATTTACAAATTTTATCTTTCAAATTAATTCTTCTCTTTTCTACCCAGTAGATGGTAGAAACTTCTTTTAGTCCTCCAGGAACTGACCATCCCCCTATGTGAACTATCCTTCCTCATCTGCATACTGCCTTTGTCCTTTTCATACCGTGGATCAGGAATGCTACGTGGATATCTCTTCTCCCACAAACTGCCTCTGCTCTGCATACAAATTCTAATTCCACGTACAGTCTCCACGTACTTCTTCCACTTCTGCGGAATCCCTTCTTCCACGGAATGCACCCCCTTAATCTATGAACCATCTTATCTTCCATCGACCACCTCTTTATATATGGAATCTCTCTTCCGCGAACCACTTCTAATCATGGAATTTCTTACCGTGAACTCCTTCCTATGCAGAATCCTCTTTTGCCAACTCTTCGTACTTCTCCAAAATTCTTTCGCAACAATGATATATTATTATAAAATTCACTTCTACTTAATTAATGGATTTGGCTCCATTATATAGTCAAATATATCCATAAATTTCACTAATCCATTTTACCATAATTTTTAATGTGGTACAGTCTTCTCCATGTACAGAGCTTCTCTCGTGAACCGCAATTGTCCAACGAACCATTTTTATATGCGGACCATTTTCATATGAAATCCACATACCTCCTTATTCATTCACAGCGGCATAAATTACCACCTTCCACGTACTGCATTCCTTTTCCCACACACCTTCACTGTGAACCTTTTTTTGGTTACGTGAACTAATTCGTGAACTATTCCCACTACTTCGTGCGCGATCACGAACCATTTCTGGTACATGGTACACGGTCCATGTTTTGCGGTACACGGTTCTATTTCTTTGTAGATTTTATTCACTAATATTCATACCATTCACTCCTATGAGAAAAAACCTTCCATTTATAAAACAAATTCTTGATTTTGAGGGCCAAAAATTTGGAAAACACTAGGAAATGACGCCACCTTTGAATCTTCTTCAGTAAGAACACCCATGCATCTTTACTATCATCTGGCTTCTTCAACAATCAAATTATGTCATCATGAACCTTATCTATCATGATATTTTATCATTGATCGATCACCTATAGCATAATTAGATTTACCAAGGCTTTTACAAAGTGAATTGATTTATCCTATTTGAAAACAGAAAAAAAACACTCTGTAAAAGAAAACTATTAAAACTTCATTCTCCATCCAACTTGGTCCCAATATACAACATGATGCCAATTTTCTTCCATGATAGACAACTTTATATATGTAATATGTTCAAATCTTCTCTCAAATTTAGTTCTCACCTGAAATTCATGCTTCACCTTCAATTCCCTGCATAAAAAGCAAATACAATGTGTATATGGCAATAAGGTGGTTCTTTAATTATATTCAATTAGAGAAACATAACTAAGATTTTCTTCACAACCCAGATATATTCTTAGATGAAAAATTATTATTCAAATTAGCTAGAAAAAAAGTTTCAGTTTTATTTGGTTTTTCCATATTTATTTCTTCTTCCAACTTTTCTGAATATATGATCAACCATTATTTAGGAACATGATCAGTCTTTACTTTGTGTGTAGACTTATTTTCAAAACACTAGAATTCATAGGTGCTTTACCTTTATTCTTCAATAATTATTCTTTTCTAGGTAACCATGTCAAACATTTTCTACCTGAATTTCCAAACATATTTCACTTTTCACACACAACTTTTGGATTCATAAAGTTACCCTTTTTAGGAAACCTTTCATATTCTTCATCATATATGTATTTATAAAAATAAATACTCTTTTTTCTACTATATTGATTATTTCTATAATTCCATATTGCTGAATTTAGTATTTATGTTAAAGGAAAATTCACAATGGTCCCTGATGTGACCTTTTTCTACCAAAATAGCATTATCTTTTCTTTGGTGTGGCACTCTTAACATCATTCTTCACAATATTCTTGGGATTTGTTTGTCTAAAGACCTTCTTATTTTATTCACATCCTATGGATAACTTTTCATATTCATTTCTTACCTATTTACCTTCTTGTTGTGATATTCTATCCATATCAATAGATGATTTTTTCATGATTGGTACATATGATTACTCATTATAATAATGACCACTTCTTTTGAAATAATCACAAAAAATTTCAAAGTATTCATATATGTTCTTGATAGACTAATTATTTTTTGTGAGTTCTTATTTTGTTGTGATGTTTTCCAATTCTCATTATCTTTTCTCCCCCTAAATGCAGGTATTATATAATTTTCATAAAATGACATATTAGTCCACAAATTAATTTCTTGATGCCCAAATTTATAATAGCACCAATAATAGCCAACAAATGGATATTTCTTCTTCTCTGATACATTATGACCATCTTTGACATTTTTCTACTTTTGGGAAGCACATTTCTTCTTCTTTGATTTCCTTTGGGGACAATAATTTACATAGTTTTTAACATTTATCTTTGAAGATGTAATGGATTCCTGAAATCTTTCTTCACCCATGTTTTCCTAGATTTTAAAGTTAAATCATCACTATTCATAAAAATAGCATTACTACACGTATATTTATCAGGTGAAAGGGTTACCTTCTTCAATGATTATGAAATAGATTTATAATTAGATAATATCAAGCTCTTATTACCACTAGATTGAGTCTTTTCATAAATAGGACTCTTATCAGATAAATTCTTGATAATACTACTTTTCTCAACATCTTGGGTAGTCTCATATTTTTTTCTCATTTATATTCCATAGTATCACTTCTAATTCAAGAAATTTTTAGTTGAGAGAAATTTTCTCATCTTTAATAGATTTCATGATTTCTTCCCACTGATTCTTCATCTTATAAATATCATCTTTATGCAACTAATTTTTCATCAGTAACAAACTGTCAAGTTCCTTGATTCTTTATATTTTAACATTCAGTTGAGTATCTATAACATTCATATATGTATTATGAATCTTTTCATGTGAATGAATAACTTCTATAAAGACCATTTCAAAAATATATTTCTCATACATATTACTTTTTAATTATTCAATAGCTACAGCATATCTTTCTTTGCAAAGATATGTTATTTCTTTCTTTTATTTAATAAGTTTTGTGGGAGTGTGTTATATGCAAACCATTTTATTAAATACCTATTTAATAGAATTATCCTCTTCTTATAGTTGTAATTTTTTGTCCTGAATTTCCTTAAATGCTTTGATCATATATTTGACCGCTTATTTGGGAACTTTCTTCAAATGTTCTCTGATTTTAGAATTGATCATATCATCAACATAGCTTGAACTTGATTCATTGTAATTATAACCAACTGATTTCACTAAAACATTACCACTCTGAGTGCCTTTAGGAATAAGTTGATCTTCATTTTCCATTGAATTATTATTTAGATTATTTTCCAGTTTTTTCATCTAGTTTTTTCTGAGTCTTGACTAAAATTTTGACAATTATAACATCAGGAGTAGAGGTGGTCATTTCCATCTGAATCTCTTTTGAATTTTCTTCAAACTCAAATATGCAATTCATGTACTTTTGATAAAAACAACTTGACAAGTAAAGTATATCAACAATATGTGGCCTTTTCTTTTATGCTAATTGAAGTGTTCAATGGATCATGCAGTCACACTAAGAGGGGGTGAAACATTTGTGACCTATTTTACTAAATTATTTTCACATTTTATTTCAAGACTATTTTACCTATTAAGATGAGTGGATCATGTATGCAATTAATAAAGTAAATAAAACACATCACACATCATTTTTACAAGGTTTGGTACCGAGAAATACTCCTTTCCATGATGGTTAGACCCTCCAACATGGATTCTCCACTATAATCTTGTTATCGATTAAAATGCTTCAAATAGTATCTGGTTATACACCCTAGTAGTTGATCTTCCATTTGATCTTGGTTATACCCCCTAGCAATCCAAATTTTTTGCCTCGATTGGTTAGACACCCCAAATGTTCAACTAGTTAGACCCCCCCTAGTCTCTCGAGCCTCTTCAGTAACTCGTTAGACCTCCCAGTCACAAGCACCTTCTTCTACTTCATAAGATTTGATCAACTGATATAATGATATATTGATATTCCTCTATGATCTTTATGATCACACTGGCTCATATAAAATTAAGGTACCATTATACTAATGTTGGTCTTTCTCAAATAATTTTGATCACTTATAGATAATCAGTTGCATTAATGAAACACTTATCAGGAAAGAATTATTTCTTCTATTAAAGACTCTGCCTCACTGATCACTGAATTACTCAGACATAAAATTCTTCCAAAATAATGCTCCAACTTTAGTATCAAATCACTTCACACTAACTATGCATTGTATATTGTATGTGAATTTGTGTAACCTTCGTTCATGATCATAAATTCATATATGTATCACTCTTCATGAGTGTGTATCAGTGTGTGGTCATATTAATTTGTGTAATAACACACATGCAGAAGATTCACATATTTACATGCATGATTTAATACATGTACGTGTACTACCACATGTAATTATTCTCATAAATATTGGGTACATCATTCAAGATTCTTTAAGTGATTAAGTAATCACGTATGCATGAGCTAACACACCGTCATGCACAAATATTTTTTAGTCTACATCACATGAGTTTATGGCCTTCTCATCTAAAAACCCTTTGCACAAATGGATATTCAATGTCCTATACTTAATAGTGTATGTGTGAAACTTGAAACAGATTCTTCACAAACGAATTTTATATGTCTAGTTTATGTGTCATCTCACCTTTATTTACCTAAGAGTTATACTGACACTATAAAATCCTTCATACAAGAATATCAGGGTTATTTGGTGATATGCACGCAATCTAGAGAGATCACACACATCATGCTATCCCAAAAGGCTTCCTAGAAATAAGTTTCATCATGAAGAACTTCAAGTGTGAAAGGCACATGTAAAAGACTCATGGATTATCTTCTTCTTAATGAAAAAAAAACAATGTGAAGCCTCTACCTTTCATGAACCAGAGAGAGTCACAGTACTCTGTTTCACTCTAAAACTTCTCTCAGATGTACGATAATCTCAAACTCCAAATGAGCTCACCCTCGGGTATTTATAGACAACTATCACTAACTCAGTACCCTGTACACTTGATCCCACATCAAAATATCACATTGTCTCACTCTCCTTTATAATATAAGCCATATCCTAAGCCAGCCAGATTGGTTATCAAATAATCCCCTGATACACTGGAACTGCCTTATGTTGGAACCTTGTTCATCCACTATTCTGTTATGCATGGTGGCTCATCACAGCTCCCATTCACCTCTTTGGGAATTCTTCACATACCTCTAACTACCATGCTACCCCAACCGAGGTATAACCTACACACCTTAGCAGTGGTTGTGGGTCCCTCAACTGGCTACTGCAGTTGGCTAAATTTTTTTATCAAAGTAAAAAAAATATATCATTCAAATATACCAAATCAAAACATACTAAAATAATCCAACAAAACCACATTTAAATCCTCGTGCAATATAAATTCGATTTTACATAGCCTCTTTTTAAATTGTGTAAAACATTGTGTCACTTCAAAGAACCAAAGATGCATGATTTTTGAACTACTGATCATTTATACAATCATCATAATTAAAACTCATTGATTTTTCATATTCTTAACTAATTGAAAACAATTTCAACTTCAAAAAAACAATTGGGTTATTCAATATAAAAATCTTACCACAATTGTGAATATAGATCAAAAGTCAAATAAATAATTATAAATTTGAAAAGTGACACCTCTAATACTACTTGTAGGTTTCATGATTAGTGGAAACACCTTTTGTGGGAATTATATTAAAACTTATATTAATAAAAAGATTCTTGAAACCTGAAGATAGGATATTTAAAAATAAAATTATAATTTATTTATTTATGATTGGAAGAAATGATTACCTCTTATTAGGGTCCTTTCTTTGATGATGTTATTGATATTCCTAAAAACCCTTTTGGATTAACTTTATTTCACCATAAGGATTAAAGTTTAAAATCCCTCTGGTGGTGATCCACACGTGTTCCTTTAATCTCCAAGTAATGCCAATTGATTTCTGGGTGTAATCATAGTGAATCAATTGCATTTAATTTTTATTCTTGATCACTCTAAGATCATTCATGCTTGAATGAATTCATCTAGTTCTTGAGAGGAGGAGATAATGAAAATTTGAGAGAGAAATCTATTGTTTACAACGATTATCAATTATCAATTTTTGATTAACCCTACACAATTGACATAACCATCTATTTATAGAGCTAGGGTTTAGGTTAAAATATTATTTAATTATCTAACAAACCTTAAATAATATAATTTTTTTTAAAAACATCATACCATATAATAATATTATTATTATTAATATTTTATGGTGTGTGATAACTTTAACAATGATAAATATATTCTTACCGTCTGTAAAATTTATATTTATCAACAGATGCAATCTAGGTCCATTCATCCTCCTCGATATTTATTGAATACATGAATAAATATTTAATAAATATTTCATTCATCAATAAATATTTTTGATCGATAAAACTTGAATAAAATTATTCCTTAGTCTTGAGATTAATATTTATTCTAATAATCAAATTCAAATATAACTTAATTGAGATAAATAGAAACACTTAGTGTGTAACCCTCTAGGATTCCTTCTCGTTACTATTATGTGGGCTTGCCTAAAGTCCAAGATTTCTATCTAGAAACAGGTCAAGGAACCCAATAGAAATAACTTAATGTCACAACATCGAAAACCACGTATGAAAATTCACTGTGTGATATAATCCCTTTATCATAATATCTCATCAAGTAGGTTACATATATATTTCATCAACCTATGTTCTGATATGTATTTATTTAAAAATCTGAAATAAACACATCAATACATCATAGACATGGAATTATATGAGATGGTTCTATTCTAATAAATGGGTCGAGATATCAACTTATACATTAATAACATGTCATTCATTATGCATTCAATGTACCCCACTTCCTACCAATATTTGGTATGATGGTTTTCATCTATAAATCTACGTGTACACGTCATGACATGTATTAATGATAACTTTAGAGTCTAGGACTATTACACATGATCATAGATAAGAATATTTGATGACACCAAAACATGTAGAATCCCGACTAGCAGATCCATTCTCATAATCTCCTATCTTGGAGATTACTAAGAAAAAACTTCATGAGAAGAAGCTTCATCTGTTTATAATTACTCACACCATACATTTTGTACACTATGTGCCCTGTCATTGTACATTATCCATACATAGAAATATATTTAATAATATTGTCATGACACTTCAAAGTTATCATTATAGCGGGGAACCGATATGTCCTTATCACTGCAAAAAATTCCCCACAACATTATCACATCATAATTATGCGAAGAAATGAAAAATCTATAACAATTTGTTTTATTAATATTCAAATTATTTAATATACATGTAATGTAACACCCAGAGATTTTATCTTGTTCAATAAAGTGTATGATGTGCAACACCAATATTAGAAGAGAACATAAAACCTCGAGACTTTATGATTTATTTATTTTTAATTAAATCACTTTTATAGGTTTCAATGCACATAACACCAGTTTTGAATGAAATGTGATACTCTATTAAAATATTATTATTTAGAAATTACCATTATAACTTAACCATTAAGTTGACGAATATGAATACTAATAACTAAATTATGAAAATTTTATCATTTATATGTGTATAAAAAAAATTAAAATGATATCTATGGATTATAAATAAAATAAGAACCATTTGAAATAAAAGAAATGGATTTTGAAAATATGTATTTTTCTAAAAAGTTGTTCAGTCATGCTTAGCACAAATAATTTATAATTAATTTTTACCGCATTTAGAAAAGTCATTTTACAAAAAAAAAAAATTTGAAACCATCATATCAAAATTATCATAGGGTTAATTTTTTTTTCTAAAATGTTACATTTATTTATGAACAGTAAAAAATACTAATTTTTTTCTAAAAAATACCTTTTAATTTAAATTATTTAAAAATTTAAATTATATTTTAAATTGGTTTTAAAGTAAAATTAGAAAAATTATATATAAATAAATCCAATTTGTGTCATTGTAATCATTTTCATTTGAATTTTGATATAAAAACTTTGAAAACTTTTGAAAACTTCTCTTTAAAAACCATCTTTCTCATTGCGTCTTCTGGGTTAATTTTAAATTGAATTTTACCACTTAAATGAATGTAATTTTAAAAACTAGATTCCATATTTTTAATAATAATAATTCATATTATCTAAAACTATAAAATTAATTTTTTACCATAATTAATAGTAAAAGAAATAAAAAAATATTTACTGTAATTAAGGTGAAAATGGGTTTACCGGGGGTTAAACTAAAAAAGATAAGGGTTTAAAATGACCCAAAACTTTTCAACCACCAATTTTCTGGAAATAATTAAAATTTATAGCTTCTTGTTTTTAGAATGGCCCATTTTTTAGCCTTTTGACATGTGAAAAATTTGGCTACATATTTTTCTTTTCAAAAAATACAAGTGTTCCACTCACCTCACTTATAAAAGGCCACCCTATACTCTCTTATTAATACCTTAAAAAAATTGGTTCAATAAATATATACCCAAATAACTTTCCAAATTCCATAAAATAATCTTATAATTTGTATTTTCTCTATAAATCCATTCTATAAATACTTTAGGTATAATCCTAAAGAGGTGGCTGAGAAGAGGTAAAGTTCTTAACTATGCGTTTTTTGTTTTATTTCTTCTTCCACCTCCTTAAAAAATTATTCAATCATGATTTTATAATAAAAACATTATATACCATATAATGAGACTTTATTATTTTAATTTCATGACCTATATCTATATCCTCTTCTCTTAAATAGGGAATGATAACGTCGCTTGTCTGTATGGCAGACTACCACCTCCCGAACCGATGTGAAACGTTTTCCATCAACACCTATCATGGTTGGGTATGATGATGGATATAAATTATATATATGATATTTATTACATTATTATACCACTTGATTCATTATATCATATATATACTTTTTTACTTTCTATTTCATAGGGAATACGATAACATCACTCATGTGTATGGTGGAATACCTCCTCACGAAGTGATGTGATTATTTTTTCATCGTCGCTTCACATGGAAGGTAATAAAGATAAATTTAATGAATATATGTGATGTAATTAAAATAATTATGATATTAATTATATATTTATAATTCTTAAAAGATAATATATCATTTTATTTCTTAAATTTTCACTCACTGAAATATGATAACATTGTTCGTGTACATGTAGACTATCACCTTCACAAAGTGATGTGACTCTATTTTCATCACCAAACTAAATGGATGATATATATATAAGTATATTTAAAGAAATAATAAATTATTTATGATATTATTATCATTCTATAAAGACAAAATATTACTTACCTCATTTCTATAATAATTTTTGAAAAATGGAAACGTAACTCATGCATATATGTGGCCTACCATCTCCATGATCATAACATACTTAATTTATCAAAACCATATTTCATTATTGGTATTAACGGTCTAATTTATGTATAAATATGATAATTATTTCATGATTATTATTTTGGAGATGTCGAAATAATGACCACTTAGACCAATAGTCAACCTACTGAAGTCATTTTTGATACACAAGTCAAATATCGTCGAAACGCCCGACATGAACTTAATTGATTAAGTAATCATATATAACATGGTAATAAGTGTAATAAAATGAATAATACACCTAAAAAAATTTATTAAGTAAGTAAATAATTAATATATGTTTATTATTCTAGAAGATAAAGAACATACGAGATGAGTCAGAATCAAGGTAAGGGTTTCTCGTCACACTTTTACTTCCATGAGACATATTCCATATTTATTGCTTATTTCCATTATATTTTATATATAATATCCATTTGAAAAATTATATAATTAATATATTTATATTAATTATAGTTAAAGTTTAATTATATGTAATTTCTTTTATGGGGCTTACGATTCAGAACTTACGCATGTGGTAAGGGTGTATTTCACAATCTCATAATTATTCGGGATTGTTTATGTTTATTCCACCCTTGGGGAATTATTTGATACTTATATCTTAAAATAAATATATTTTATTCAAATCCATTTATTGATGAATTTTTTCAAGTAATAGTATCATTTTTCTATACTTTGGTGTATAAAATGATTGAGAAAAAGTTTTTAAGAAAATATGACTTTATTTCTCTCTTCAGTTGAAAATCCTTTTTCATCAAAACCCATGTTTTCTAAAAGAAAATTAAATTTTTATTTTAACCTTTTCCAAATGATTTATTAAATAAATCGTTACCCATTTTTACTTTTATAAAATAAATTTAAAGGAATCTTCATATTGTTTTCAAAACAATGCCCCTTTGGATTTTACTAAAAATGTGAAAGGAATCTTTGTTTTAACATGTATGGAATATAAGTAATTTTCTTACATAATGACTAGTAATTTTTTTATATATTATTTTACAATATTTCAAAGGATATTTTCCAATAAAATTATTTTAAAAAAAAATTGAACCTCAAGAATAATTTTAAAGATATTTTTATGGTATTTAAATTCATCAATGAAATCAACCATCTATTTACTTATGATCCACTGAGGATATATTATATTGATATAATACTTCTTCTTTATTTAGATTATTTATAGTCAGTTTGATTGAGGATGTACAATTTTATTACCATTCATCATATTACTCTAGATGGTTTATGGTTATGTGTATTTGATTAGGGTAAGTATTAATATTTAATATTTTATTTTTTCAATAATAATGTTTATTTTTATTATGATTCACCCCTTTCATGTGAGTAATTAATTGGGATTAGTACGTGATAGGTGGGTATCGATTATAGATATCCCCTCGATGCATCAGTATGTCTCATGAGACAAAATACATTGAGTTTTGGCTGAGGCCTTACCTATTTATTTAGATGTATTGGAACAAGGACTTGATGGTATGTTTTAGATTTTTGTAATTATTCATTCATTAATTATGAATTAAGTTATTGATATTCCATGTTATTATTCAATTATTTAGAATATCTATGGTTATGTTTTAAGATCACATGATTATTTATATAGAATTATTTTATCATCATTTATTACTGCCATATTATGTTCAAGTTATTGATTAAATGGAATGTGTTTTAGTTATTTTCCTTTCCATATTGATTATTAAATATTTATTCAGAGATTCTAATGTACGGTTAACCTTACTGAGAATGTAATCTCACCCCATAATTATTTTTTATTTTCCTGAGGATACCAAGATTTTTTTTATTAATATATAGGGTTACACAAAGGGTAATAATGGTGTTATCAAAGGAAATACTATGTGTATTTTATGTTTTAAAATTTCATGTGAATTTCATGTGTTTATCTAGTTTACCAAGACTACTAAATGATTTGGTCCTTTGGGGTGTGATTCTTTGTATCTTCTTCCAATGTAATAAAGTAGACACTTGCTCTATACTGTTGGGGTCAAGGTTGCTATAGTTGGTATTAGAGGAATTTTAGTAGAAACTTTGGGATTAGATTTAGGAAAACATATATTTTGGAACACAACCCTGTGATAAACTTTAAGTATATGTATATAAGAACATCCCAATTTTTTGGTAAGTAAGAGATTATGTGGTTTTTTTAGAAAATATATCCCTATCTAGATACTATAATTAGATGTGGTTCTATCACATATGTACCTAGGGGTAATAAATCCAAAATGGGCACATTGGGATTGACCCAATAGTCACCTGGTGCATGAAAATGGGATTTACTATACATCTATTTTGACACTCCCATGTGATATTCTTGGGATAAATCTCATTTTCTTTACAAACCATTATGATGGAGTAAAAAATAATGATATCCCCAAAGAAACCATGTTTATGGTTATGAGATTATCTATGCATAAATTTTTCAATTTATGTTAAGTATTTACCAAGTTTTTGTATTATACATTTCATAATGTTATGATATAATATAGTTTATTTCATTTTTTAAAAATGGTTCCTAGTAGAAGTAATATAAATTGTATCTATGTATAAAATCTAAAGAGTAAGAATGGTCATTTCATTGATGGTATTAAGCCAATATTTTGATGGGAACAAGTCTCCTAAACATTCTCATTATATATAGAAATATTTTCATGTGATATCAATTCAAATAAATAATTATATAAGTATTATATATTCAAACAAAATCTAAATAAGAATAGGATATAAGATAAAAAAATAGACAATGGAGATAAGGAAAAGAACGATTTTTCTATATGTGATACTTGCCGAAAGAATCACCTTGGTACATGCCGAAAAGTAAAAGGATTTTTCTACAAGTGTGGAGAAAAAGGACACTGTTATAATTTCTTGGATTTTCCATGTATTATTTTTAAATGTTATATGGATTATTTTTGAGACTAGGTGATGAGACGGCGTGATATTCCGAGGCCTGGTGGGCCCGAAAAAAATGTTTTAAATATAATAAATATATTAAATAGCACACGTACACAATTTTCCAGAAAAGTGTAATAACTTATAAATGGTGTCTTGGATGAGAAATATGATGTCACCATTGGGTTCAGAATGTGAGTTTTACCCTAGGCATGACATAACATTATTTGGCGCGAGTCATTTGTGGAAAAGTCATCACATGCACTGAAATGAATAAAATTATTTGACAAAATTATTTTATTTTGTTCGCATTGATGCAGTGACTAACAATATTTAAATAGATTGTTATGGAAAATTTTCAGGTTTAGGAACATAACCCTATAGATTCTAGAGGACCATTGGAGAGAGATTTGAAGAATCCTATCAGGTGGATGAATGATGAGATCAAGGACTAATGATCAATGCACCTTAGATTCGATGAATCTTTCCAATGACGATAACAATCCGTAGTTCTTCATTAGTTATTGAACTGAATCGAGGTAGGGCATGTGTTTTATTTGTATTTATTCCCCATTTTTAATTTTTGTGATAAATGAAGATCAATCGAAGAATGGATTGATTTACAGATCGATCACCTTTCGGGATGGGTTTACTTACAGGGTTTGGGTTGGGAGAATTCATCTTTGTGATTAATTTTTTATTATTCGATTTTCATTCTAATGAAAATGAACCAAAATTGACATGAAAATCGATCAAGGTTCATTCATCTTGATTGATTTGTGATTTTATCCCCTCATTCATCGTTAATCGTGGGAGTTCTTTGTTTGTCCCATGGTTCGACGCTTTACCGATGAATTGATCATTGTGTAGGTGTTTCTTGGTGTAATGATCTGAGATTTTAGATCTGGTATCGGTATGATGTAACAGAGTTATGATGGTGGTAGCAGAAAACGGGTTGGGCTGGTTTGGAAACCCCCAATTTTCAAGCAAGATGCATGGAAGATGATTAAGATGAACTATTTTCATTTTCAGATCAAATTCGATGGCTGAAGCTCATTTCTTATTGATGAAAATGTTCGGCTGAGGTGATCTAAGAATCCCATAGAGATTGGAGATGGGTTTTAGGGTGATGGTGGTGTGGTCACGAGTGATAGGAAGAACCAGGGTTTCTAGAAAATCTTTATACACACGACATGTAATCAGGTATTGCACAGTATGTGAGGTCCCTTGAGTGGAGGTTAGGGTTACATGTAATATAAAGGTATCATGCGGCATGTGTCGAGGCCTACATAGCATGTGGTCCCTCATGAGTGAACTCAGTGTGTAATTAGGAAGTACACAGATGTGGGATGGAGTACATAGACAGTCTACACAAATTTTACTCCACTAAACAACATTGGTTGGACTAAGTACACGGTCTAATCCTAGTACTGGTATATGAACATGGTTAAATGAGCTAAAGTTGTGTACTGGCACATTGGTAGAGTACACAGGATGCCTACATGGCATGTATTACAACACAGACATGGTTTGATGACATAGGTCATTTACATGGGTAGTCGTAGGGTTAAAGGACATAGCGTGTAACCCTTCTACACATTGTTCACTCTTTGATACATGGATTAGATACCTTTTCCTCAGTGACTTGGCCAAGTTTTTTAGGGTTCATTCCCCTTATCCTTTCCCTAAAGGTTTGTAGAGTATCGTTTCCTACTCCTAGGATAACGATTCCTTCAGTAGTACTTCTTAGGTATAGTCATTGGAATCCATCCAAGAGGCCTAAAGTGAGATCCTCTATTCATATTTATGCTCTAGTTAGAGTTATTGGTTTCGACATGACCAACACTATGCGGATGTCGATCCTCTACTTAGTGGGTTAATCCAGAATGATTTTATTAGTATCACCCCATTTCCTTGCAAGTGATCCTCATATATGTATCACATTCTATTCACATCTATCAGCATGTATATTTCTCATGAAGAGACCCGATGATAACTACCTCTCAGACAGATGTCATCAGTACTATCGGACTCTGGAGTGTGTTCTCCTAGATGAGCACTTCATGGAATCTTCGAGCTGGAATCATAGGGTGAGTATACTATGGTTGTGGATTACCTCTAGATTGTGTGTATTATTGAGTATATCTGGATATTATTTTTATATGTTTTGTAGGCATATAGTTTTGTAGACATGACTATACTTTCCTTTGTTGTATGCTTTATATTTTTAGGGTGTTGTACTGAGTATTGTTATACTCACCCCTGCATAGGATTTACCTACACGGGTCACGTCTTGTGTAGAAAATTGACCTTTTGATGGAGTGCTAGGAGGACCATGACCAAACGGTTCTTAGTGAGACCGAACAGACCAAGTTGTGTTCCTCTGACTTTTAGATAGTATTCCTAGTACATTTTCTTTCAGGTTGGACTTGTGTTACAGACTCTTTTTGGTGGGCTTGTATTTGGACTTGTTTAATTTCTTTACTTCCTATCACACTCTAGTTGTGGGGTATAGATGTATGCATAAATTAGTTGTTCAACTATATTTACATTTCATCATTTTGTTGGCTTGGAGATGTTTTCATGTGTACATGTACTTAGGTAATGCCTCTCATGTTAGTGATATACCAACTCGGTGCTACTCACTAGCCCATGGCCTATTAGAGGTGATCTTGGGGAGTCAGGGACATGGGCCCCACTAGGACGGGTCATGAAAGAGTGGTATTAGAGATGGTCAGTTCTACTGTAGTACTGGGAGTCTGTGAGATGATTTAGGGAAACAGTGTTAAGTTTTTTGAGTTCATATTTTAGGCCAGGGACTCCAGTGTTGGTGCAGTGGCTGACGTGTCCATACACCAGGACTCTAATCACCTACTTTTCGAATCATTTCATGAGAATATTAGTTTTAGGGAAAAAAATTGTACATGCATCATATAGGAATGGGTTGTGGTTTTCATGTCCTTTTTGAGTCATCTCTCCAGATATACTCATTGACCATGGTGCATCTTGTTTACATTTATGATACGTCATTGATGTATATCATCAAGGATTTAGCAGCTTGATCATGAGGATTATACCCTCAATAATGAGGTGTTGATTCAGTGAATAGATATTGAGATGTTTGCTCAATGTGGTGCATCATCCATACCACCAGTAGAGTAGTATGTGGTTCCCATAGTATCAGCGGATGAACTGCATAGGTTGAGCATGCTTCCTGAGTTTCAGCAGTAGAGACCCCTTAGGTTTTGAGTTGAGCCTGACCCATGGGCATTTAAGGATAGGATTGAGGTAGTGACCTGAGTTTTCCATCTAGTTAGGACACCAGCAGATCAAATGGTGGTACTATTAGTGAGAATTCTTCTTGGATCAGCAGGGCGATGGTGAGGTCTGGCTACATTGTCTTATGACAAGGAGACACTTTTGTGGATAGATTGTGAGCATATTTTTAGAAATGAGTTCTCACCAACTATGTTGAGGTCTATATGTATCCAGAATCTTCTGTAGCTCCATAAGGGTAGCATGATAGTAGATTATTATTCATCAAGGTTTACCAACCTCTTTGGGTACTCTATGAATATGGTTCAAGATCAGTTATTTAGGGCTGGAAAATTTGAGCAAGGTCTAGATAGGAACATATGATCCCGAATTATCCCTATATGAATTCCTAACTATTATAGGGTTCTAGAGAGATCTTTGGTGGTCTAATGTTTCTTGGATGAGAAGATACAGCCATTGATTGTCATCAGTGGGAAAGAAAGAGTAGCGAACTTGGCAGCAGGGAGCCAACATGAGTCTCGGAGACCTTTAAATGGGATATATTTCCAGAGGAGGTCTCAAGATAGAGGATTTGTAGTTTAGGTCTCATAGGGTGGGTCCAGTCAGCCCATAAAGAGGTGGTACTACTCATTTTATGATCGAGGACATATCACCTGAGATTGTTAGACCCACCATATAGTTAACAGAGAGACCGTAGATGGGCCACCAAGGTAGAGATAGCAGTAGGAGAAGGAAGGTCCGTTGGGTAGAGGATGTGGTAGAGGAGCTAGGAGATCATAAGGAGGTGGTTGAAATGTCTACCTTTTACCACCACCACCCTTGGGTGATCCATGTCAGGCTCAGGGAGTTGGAGGACATGGGGGAGGAAAACTACAGGTGGTAGAATCTTACAACCCAGAGGCTCTGGGAATGATTTGAGGTATGATATGTGTCATTTATACTTTATTTTTAGTACTAATAGAAATAGTTTCTAGTAATTCCTTTCTTTCTATATATCTTGTTCAAGACTTATAGATTCTGATTGAACTATTGACTCGACCCTTACACTTATAGACTCCTACTAGAGAAGACTCAGTGATCAAGCACTTTTGTCAGTAGTGTAACATGACTCTTTGAGGTGAGAGTTTTGGTTGGGATATCTTGGTAGAAGAATCATGGACTTATAACATCATTCTTTTTATGGAATATTTATCCAAATTTGATGCTCATATGTACTATTTTACGTGAAGGGTGTGGTGTTTCTGCAGTGACAGAACTAGGTTTTGCTTTATCAGGGAAAAGGATACCCAGGAAGCATAGGATGGACTCATGCAAAAGTGGGAGCAGTCAATTACTCATCAGTTGGAAATCTTGACCCTTGGTGTAGTGGATGTCATGAGTTTCCAATTTCCTGTAGTGGTAATGGAGTATGAGGACATATTCCTTGAAGATATTCTAATTTTTACCTCCCTTTCGAGATATAGAATTCTGCATTGATCTACACCCCAGGACAATAATGATATCTATGCCATCATATCAGATAGATCATGTAGAGCTTCATGAGATAAGGGTGTAATTGGAGGAATTGTAGAGGAAGGTATTTGTTATACCCAATTCTTTTCCCTGGGCATCCCTAGTTTTGTTTTCAAAGAAGGAAGATAGGAGCTTGAGGTTGTGTGTGAACTACCAGTGCTTGAAACATGTGACCACGAAGAACAAGTATCCAGTACTGAGAATTGATTACCTATTTGATCAATTGAGAGGGTAATGATGGTTCTTGAAGTTTGACCTTAGATCAGGCTATCACTAGCTGTGAGTACCAGATGAGGATATACTGAAGATGGAATTCAAATGTCTCTACTGTCACTATGAGTACTTGTTTATTCCCTTTGTCATGACGAACTCCCCAGCAGTGTTCATGGAACTCATGAACTAGGTATTTCAACTATATATAGAATGGTCTACAATAGTCTTCATTGATGGTATCCTTGTGTACTCGGAATCTGAGGAGGATAATGTGAGACACTTAAAGATAGTTCTAGATATACTCTAAGAGTACCAGCATTACAGAAAAATCTCAAAGTACCAGTTCTATTTTCAGGTGGTCCACTTTCTCGGACACATTATCATAGTGAATAGAGTGGTATTGGAACCGTCTAAGGTTGAGGTGGTGTTGGATTGGAATACACCTAATAACATGATGGAGGTGAGGAGCTTCCTTGGGTTAGAAATATATTATCAGAGCAGTTAGCCTTATTACAGTTATCCTTCATGGATGAAGATGGATTATCTTACCTCCAATCAATGGTCTTTATCCTCTACTCTTACATTGATTCATAGAGTTAGAGATTGGAGATACAGACTATGGGAACCTATGTGCTCGGATATCCATTGGGCATGATCATAATGTATTTTCTAAAGATGGGGAGCATGTCATTCTTTTTAGAGGATGCACGATGGTACTGTTGAAGTTTTGATAAGATTTTTTTTCAAATAGTTTCATAAATCTCCTTTAGAGGTACATCCAGGTGTGGAAGAGATGTACCAGAACCTATTATGTAAATTTTGGTGGCCAGGAATGAAGAAATGAGTTGCAGATTTTGTCTCTCGATGCCTTATTTGTCAGTAGGTGAAGTCTAAGAACCAAGTTTCACTAGGTTTGACCCAACCCCTTGAGGTTACAGAATATAAGTGGGATGGGATATCCATAGACTTCGTGATAGGATTACCACATATATCTAGGGGACACAATGCTATCTGGGTTATCAAAGACTGAATCACCAAGTCATCTCACTTCCTATCTATCTAAGAGTATAGTTTAGTAGATAGTTTGGTACATATCTATTTACAAGAGATAGTTATACTCTATGGAGTTCCATTGAAAAATGTTTCTGATCATGATTCTCACTTTACATCCCAGTTTTGGAATGGATTACATGAGGTGTTTTGGAGCCAGTTATGCTTGAGCTCATCGTTTCACCCCCAAACTGATGGACAGACTGAGAAAACCATTTTGGTTCTGGAGGACATTATACGAGATTGTATGTTAAACTTTGGTCATATTTGGGAGGATCACTTACCACTGGTGGAGTTTTCATACAAAAAGAGCAATTATTACACTATTGGTATAGAACCATTCGAGGATTTTTATGAGTGACCCTACAGGTCACCACTTTTTGGACTGACCCTGGACAATCGGAACTGATGGGCCCAAAGTTGGTGTGAGCTAAAACAGAGAAGGTGTAGATCATATAATAAAATATTAAGACTACACAGATCCATCAAAATTCTTATGCTAATAAGAGATAGATGGCTTTGGAGTTTGAGGAAGGAGATCATGTGTGCCTATTGGTTTTACCTCGATGTGGATTACGAAGATTTGATCAGGGCGACAAGCTATCACCAAGTTTCTTTTACCTTTTCTAGATATTATGGAGTTTTTGAGGTATCATACCACTTAACTCTACCTCTACAGTTAAACTAGGTACATGATGTCTTCGATGTGTTGTAGTTGAGGAGGTATGTGCATGACCCATCACACATTATCGACTGGGGTGAGCTACACATCAAACATGGAGTGACCTTTACTGAGTGCCTGGTAAAGATAGAGGATTGAAGGGATAAGATCCTTTATGGGCAATTAATTCCTTTGGTGTGTGTCTAATTGGAAGCTTGGGAATCTCTAGGAGAGCACATGGGATCAGGTGGCTTAGATTTATACTGAGTACCCACATCTTTTTTAGTATCCCTTGTTTTGGATTTTCAAGGATGAAAAACCCCAAGGTGGGGAGAATTCAATGTCTCATATTTTCTGTGTAATATTTTCAAATACTATATTGATTATTTTTGAGACCAAGTGAAGATAAGGAATGTGATTATGAGGCCTGGTGTGCCTGAAACAAATGTTTGAAATATATTAAATAACATGAACGTGAAGTTTTATAGAAAAAGTGTAATAACTTCTAAAAGGATTCTCATATCAGAAATCTGAGGGCACTGTTGAGTTCAAAATGTGATGGTTACCCTATGTGTGACTTAACATTAGTCGGCGTGGGCCATTTGTGGAAAAGTTTTCATGGGTGCTGAAATGAATAAAATTATTTTATAAAATTATTTTATTTCATTTATGTTGATGCAGAAATTAAAAATATTTAAATATATTTTTTTGTAGAATTTTTATGGTTATCCACATAACCCTATAGATGTCGGAGGACCATTGGAGAGAGATTTAGAGAATCCTCGCAAGAGGATGAATGACGTGATCATGGACTGACGATTAACACACCTTGTATTCAATGGATCTTGCTAATGATGAAATATCATTCTTCATTAGAAATCGAACCAAATCATGATAGGGCAGTTTTTTTATTTATATTTCTTCTAAATTTTTAAATTTTGTGATGAACACAAATCAATCAATGAATGAATTGATTTTTGGATCGATCACCTAGTGGGATGGGTTTATTTGCCTAGTTTTGGTTGGGATAATTTATCATTATGATTAATTATTGATTATTCAATTTTTGTTCTAATGGAAACGAACCAAGATCGACATGAACATCGATCAAGGTTCTTTCCTCTTGATTTATTTGTGCTTTTCTCCCCCCCATTCATTATTCATCATGGGTGTTATTTATTTGGATTGAAGTTCGACGCTTTACCTATGAATCTATCATTTTGCACACATTTCTTGGTGAAATGATCTGATATTGTTGATATATCATTGGTATGACGCAATATAAGTGTGATAGTGATAGCATAAAATAGATCAAACTAGTTTGGAAACTCCTGATTTTCGAGCGAGATGCATGGAAGATGATTCAGATGAACGATTTTCATTTTCTGATCAGATTTGATAGCCATAGAAAATTTCTCATCGATGATGATGTTAGGTTGAGGTAGATCCACGAATCTTCGCAAGATTAGAGATGTATTTCAGGGTGATGGTGGTGTGGTCTTGAGTTGGAGGAAGAACTGGGGTTTTTGGAAAATCTTGATACACGCAATGTGTAATCTAGGATTACACGAAATATGAGTCCCCCTGATTGATATATATAGTTCTGGGTAAGAGAAAGGTATCACATGGCATGTGTCTAGGTATAAACGTTTTGTCGTCCCTCCCAGGTGAACTCAGCATGTACTTCAGAAGTACACAAACATGGGGTGGAGTACACGTACTTCCTACATGGCGTGTACTCCACTACACGACACAGTTTGGACCAAGTACATGGGATAAGCCATGTACTAGTACACAAACATGGGTACACGAGCTAAAATTATATACTGGAACATTGTTAGAGTACACAAGATTCCTACACAGCATGTACTATGACACAGACACAACTTGATGACACGGGTCATATAAATGGTTCAGACCCAAGGTCAAGGGACACAGTGTGTAACCCTTCTACACATCGTGTGATCTTTATTACATGGTTTAAATCCTTTTTCCATAGTGACTCGAACAAGTTTTTTTTATGGTTCTTTCCCCTTATACTTTCCCTGAAGGTTGGTATAATATCATTTTCTACTCCTGGGACAATAATCCCTTCAGTATGACTTCTTGGGTCGAGTTCTTAGAATCCATCTGATAGGCCTAGTGTGAGATCCTCTATTCAAATTCGTACCCTAGGTGTAGTTCTTGGTATAAATGTGACCAACACCACATAGGAACCAATCCTCTACTTAACAGGTTAATCCATATTGATTTTTTTGGTATCACCCCATGGCCTAGGAAGTGATCCTCATCTGTGTATCTTATTATCTTCGGATCTATCGGCATGTACATTTCTCATGACGATACCTGATTAGAAGTACCACTCATATGAACATCATCAGTACCATCGGACTTAGTACTGTGTTCTCCTGAATGAGTGCTTCCTGGGGTCTTCAAGCTATAATCAAAGGCTGATTATATTATGGTTGTCTCTTACCTCTATATTGTGTGTCTTGTTGAGTATATATGGATATTATTATTAAATGTGTTGTGTATATATACATGTGTAGGGATGATTGTACTTGTTTTCTTGTATTCTTTGTGGTTTTGGGGTGTCCTACTGAGTTTTTTTATACTCACCCCTCCATGGTATTTTCCTGAATGTGTTGTTTCTTATTAAGATGATCGACCATTTGACGAAGTACTAGGCGAACCAGGACCAGACGGTGCTTAGTGAGACTAGAAAAACCAAGGTTTTTTCCTGTGGCTTTCAGAAAATAGTCCCAGTACCTTTTCTTTCAGGTTAGAATTTTATTACAGACTCTTTATGGTAGGATTGTATTTGTCCTTATTTACTTTCTTTACTCCTGTTGTACTATAGCTGTGGGATATAGATGTATCATGTATTTCTTGTTAGGTTACTTTTATATTTTAGTATTTTTTGGGCTTGGAGATGTTTGTGTGTGTGTGTGTAGGTACTTAGGAAATTATTCCCATGTTAGTGATATGCCTACTCGGTGCTAGTCACCATCCCCTAGCCTATTAAAGGAAGGATTGGGGAGTCATATAATGGGCCCCATTAGGATGGGTTGTGACAACCGTGCTTGTGATTACAAGGGACAGAAAATTATACCAATGTGAAAGGATTTGAATATAATGAGATGGGCCCCTACATAAATAAATTCCCCAAGTATCAAGGGAATAAACCTCAGAATAATTTAAGGGATCAAGTTTCATCTTATGTTAATACTATAGATGAAGTTGAATGATTAATGTGATTGTGTTTGGAATTAATAATTATGTTATAGGATTTTTTTTATCAATTATATTATGGTTATAAGAATAATGAGGTTTATAAGGATTGTACTATAGTACAATTTCTTAAAATATTTGATAGCATATGTTAAATGGTATCGATGACTACGAAAAGTGATTCAGTGAAAAGTTGATATTTTAAAATACAATATTGAAGGAGGATAACCCTTAATTTATTCCCAATGTTGAGAAAAAAATGATAAAAATATATTTATGTGATAGTTTTGGTAACCATGAAATTGATTATAGGATTTATGTTTTATGTTATATTTACTGGAGTTTTCTACAGGTACTGATTTATGGAATATATTCGACAACCTAAGATTTTATTTTTGGAAGAATGCATGTTTTAACTAAGGTTTTATATGGATCAAGGTATTCATATATTTGGAATGTGTCATTTAGAGCCACATCATATTTTCTAGGGGATATAATGTTGATTTAGAGACCTTCCTTCTAAATTTTGTTATACATATTTTGGATGGGTCTTAAGGTTAACTATATATGGAATGAATCAAGTTAAACATGGGGTATAATTTGATAACTTGTACTATCCATTTTGGTTTTGTAAAATATCTAGATATTGGAGGAATGATTATCATTATAATGATCTATTAAATTTCCTTCAGGAATTTGGATATTAATTTCTTGGTGTAAGAAATGAACTGAGAATTGATCAAAGCACAACCAAAGGATGAAATTATGCCTATGAAATACAAAGATATCAAGTAATTATATTTATATATGATCTCAATATAGATGGTAATGGAATTCTTTAAATCTAGGGAAACGATATTGAAAAAAAATTATCCTTATACCATAATTTTAGTTGAACCAGTGATATTTTCATCAATCACATACTTATGGAATTGTGGTCATTAAATTTTCAAGATCATTCACTTTATTATAAATAATTATCCCTACTATAACAGCCTATAACTTGTACTCCGAAATTTGGTGTTCAAATCATGAATTTTTCATTTCCATCTTTGATGTTGATAATTGTAGCCCCATTTTTTCATCTAAACCTTACAACATCAAAAAGAAAAAATGGGATCACTTATAAGGACCTTTTAGGTCTATGGTTTTATAGAATTAGGAAAAACTCCTATATAAACAATTCATATGATTTTAAATGATCATTTTTATCATTTAACCCAGATTTTATTTGTTACGTTATTATATCATCCATATGAAATACCTTCTAGACATAACTCATTCAACATCATTCTTTAAAACCTTGGGAAAAGGAAATAAAATAAGGGTCATCTCAAATGTTCAGAAAGGGTAAATATAAGCATTAGTGATTGATTTTCATCAATGAGAATAATAAGTGCATAAGGGTATGAAGACATAATCAGAGTGCATGAGTGAGTCATAAAAAACCCATACCCATTAATACCTAGATCATCAAATATGAAAACATGGAAAAGTCAAGAGTCATCATAATCAATAATAATGAGTTATGTTAAATCAATATCGATCATGGGAAACATTATAAACCCATAACAAGCATAAAGAAAACATGTAGGTAACTTGGGGTATCATTTTCATTTCACTCTTTCAATCACTCTTACAAATATAATAACTATAAATTTTAATTTCATACCTAATTAATTGGAAGGTTTTCATGGACCCACCCATCCTTGGTTTATCACAGAAGCACCCATTATTGGTTTATTCCATAACCATCCATCATTGGTTTATCACAGAACCATCCATCATTGTTTTATCACATAATCACCCATCATTGGTTTATAACATAACCACCCATCAAATTTCTAACCACTATTACATAATCATAAGACATAAAATCCTTTATTTCATCATAAACTTAAAGGAATAGCCATTATCAGTTTAATAACTTGATTAACCCATGGAAAAGAAATAGGTTTTATAAAAATATATTTGAAACACGATTAACCCATGTAAATGAAATGGGTTTCATAAAAATATTTAGATACATGATTAAATCATGGAAGATAAACTGATTCTATAACAATCTCTTTGAAACATGGTTAACCCGTTGGAAAATATGGGTTACATAACAATCTATTTGAAAAAATATTAATACATCTAGAAAATATTGAGGATGGTATCAATAAAAAATATCCCCAGTAATGGATAAGTGAAAATAAGGGTTTTTGACATTGATAAATGGAAATACCACTAAAATATCATTAATAACATTCTTTATGAAAATATCCTTTTCATTTTGAAAAACATTTTTTAGAACATAATTTTTTTTAAAATACTTTTCATTTAAAATAACCTTGAAATATTATAAAGAAATGTTTTTGAAATAATTTTAAAAAAAATTGTGTAAAATAACCTTTTGTATTTGAAAATAACTTTTTATAATTTTTTTTAAACATTTTTAGAAAACATGGTTTTGGATGAAAACATATTTCCGACCAAACAGAGAAATAAAGTAAAATTTTCTTAAAAAATATCAAATATTTAAGTAATGAAGAGTGGTAAATTTTTTAAAATTACATTAGAAATATCATTAATAACCAAATGACAAGATAATTCATGAGAATTATAGGATTTCTACATCGAATACTTAATCATCATACAATCCCAATAAACAATGATATTGTAACCAAAGACTCTTACCACTTTGGTAACTTTGAATCACAATAAACATGAAATAATATTATTTATAACATCATGAAAATAAGTATATTAATGATATAACATGTCAAATGGGAATAATATACACGTCAAAAATTAAGGTAGGTGTGTAATATAACTTACATCACAAATAAGGTAAATTGAGACAAAAATCCATTAACGATTTTGTAACTTTGAAACCATAAACCTCATAAAAGTGATATCCCAAAATTGATATTAAAATAACCATAAATTAAAGTTTAATATTCATAAAATTAATTCATGGTAATTATATACACCACATAACAAAAATAAGTGGTAAATATGGGATGTATCTCACAGAAATAAAAGTGAGACAAGGACAACCCTTACTACTTGAGTAACTTTTAAATCATGAGATCCGTGAAATAATAACATAAATTGAAACTTTTAATATCATTAAGTAAATAAAATTCATGATATAACATTTCATAGGTCAGTATATACACCACACAAAATAAACTAGTGGTGAATATGGTACAAGTCTCGCAAAAATAAAAGTGAGACTAGAAATCCACTTAACTTAAGTTTTGACTTCCTTCATGCACATTCAAACCTATTTTATAAAAATATAAGTTTATTATAAATATCTTAAACAAGAATATTCATATATATCATACCATATATGGTTTTATTATGACCTTTCATTATCTTTTTATTAACAATACCATGTTAAAGTCATGTTTCGGGTAATAACCGCTTTGTTTTTTGCATAAGTTTTGAATCGTTATATTTTTTTCATCTTACATGGATAAAGATTTAATAATATACATAATTATAAAAATTATTTAAATACCATACATATTCATTATATATTTATGTTTACAGTAATTCATAAAATTTAGTGATAGGAAATTAAATACATTGTTCATGGAAACGGTAGGTTGTATGTACGCATGAATGTTGTTTCCATTTTCTTGTCGTATTGAAAGAAATAAAAGTAAATTATATAAATAAATTGTCAATAAAATAGAATTTTTATGTTATATATATAAAATATTTCTATTAAACCCAACCTTAATACATTCCATGTAAAGCGTGAATGAATCATATCAGTTCACAAGGTGGTAGTCCGCCATACACACAAACGATGTTATCGTATTCTCACAAAATGGAAAGCGTGAATTTATGTGTTATATAATAATTAAATAATAATAAATAAATAATATAATATAATATATATCATATATAAACTATAAAACCATCATTATTCACAACCTTTAAAAGTGGTAATGGAAGAACGAACGACAACGGATCACGAGGTGGTAGTCTGCCGCACACACTAATGCGGATTGTGTATTCCATTTGATGGAATTTTTTCTGGGTGTAGATCATACCATTAACATAAAAATATTTAGGAATATTTATAATACTTATTTTATTATATAATTATGTTATAATAATAATTTAATTGGGTAAGGAAAAATAAAACAAAAATGCATGTTGATGTACGTTACCTCTTCTTTGGGTAACTTCTTTTTGTTTGCACCAAAGGAATTTATTGGTTAGATTTCTTCCCAATGTGAATATTCTAATATGAGATTAGGTATGTTTTTAAGTTACATTTATAGATTTTGTATGATCCAAAATGTTTTATATGTGTGAATAATGGGGGAGAGTGAATTCTCTTTTATAATGGAAGAGGAGTGGCATTCTTGTAAATACCAAAAAGCAAACACTATTGCGAGGTATTCAATACATAATTTGCCTAAAATAATAAAAAAATAGATAAAATAGGGTATATTTTATAAATATTTCCATACAACAGTTTTTGGACAAGTTTCTAGGTCATTTGGACCCATAATATTAAAGTATAACCCCTAAGTAAACTAATTTTTACCATAATCGTTGTGATTAATTTTAATTACTTTCAAAAATATTTTTGGTAAAAAACTAATTTGACCATAATAAAAATTATAAATTATGATGGTTATAAATATGGAATCCATTTTTCCAAATTAAACTCATAGAAATGTAATAATTTAATTTATAATTAATCCCGCATATGCAATGAGAAAGTGGGTTTTTAAAGTGAAAATGTTCAAAAGTTTCCTAGATTTTTATATCTAAATTTAATATAAAAAGGATTAAAATGACATAAATTGTATTAATATATGTGTAATTGATCTAATTTAACCTTTAAACTAATTTAAAATATTATTTAACATTATCAATTATTTAGATGAAAAGTCAGTTTTCAATTAAAATTCAATATTATTCATTATCCATCAAAATATGAAACTTCTCACAAAAATAAAAAAAATTCACCCAAATTAAATTTTTATATTCCTATTTAAAAAATTATGTTTATTTTTTCAAATAAAATTTATAAAATTTTCATGATTTAGTTTTAAAATATTTCTTCCATTAAAAGGCGGCAAAGATGCCTTTTAGAAAAATAAATTTTTTTTCTTAAAATTTGATTTTTTTTTCTTATATTATGCCTATAATATTATTTAATGAATTTAAAAAAAATTATTGAGTATAATATATATATATATTTCATTAATATCATTCATAAAAAGTTTTTTTTATTTCTGGGATAAAACATGTTTGTGCATAGAAAAAATAGTTTTTCATAAATGGAATTTTTTTTATTTTCAAATAGTTATTACTTTAATTTATAATTAATTATTCACCATAGAATTCATTATATATACATTTTTAATCCATATTTTCATAATTTTATTAAACCTATTCATTCTCTCTATTCAAATGGAAAGGTGATAGTTATCATATTGAATAATAATATTAATAGTATATTATTGTCTGGTAAGACTCGTCCTTATGTGTAACACAAGTCATCAGAGAAACTCGATGTTGCATGAAATGAAAGTTAAACATGGTGTTGAATATAATTCAAGATAAACTATTCATTGTGTTTAACACAAGATATTATATAATTTAAATTCATTTGAAATAATATATTTTATAAAATCTTAGGATATTACATCTATCACTCGCCATAATTATTTACATTTTTTCCACGTATATATATTTACTTCTCATATATGTTCACCTAATTAGAAACCTTGTTATGTGTTATTCCATATCACCTTTTTAATTACCTTTATATATTATTAATATGTTATTTTATTAACCCTTTTTACGATGGGGTTTTTGATGAAGGTATTTTAAAATTTCAAACCCTTGATTATCAAGATCAATATTAAATTGTGAGGATGAAATTTATTTTTAAGGTAGGTAGAATTTAACACCTATAGATTTTAAAATAGTAACATCATGTTAGATATAATGTATACATGAAACACCAATATTATAAGAGAATATAACACCTCAAGACTTTACGATATATTTCCTTATAATTCAATCTCTTCTGTAACGACCCAAAATTTTGAATAATATTTGTCTCCTAAATTTGTGTGTTATTTTATTTTATACTCAACCAAACTATATCCCTTTATTAATGATGTGAGTAAAATTAAAATGAGACCTTTGGGTTTATAATGTTATATAACCATTGGTTAATTATGATCGTTGGTCCATATGACCACTAGAAACTATACTATTAACATTATGATTATTCTTTATAAATAGAAATGATCATGGTTAATCAATACAGAAAGAAGGGTCGATGGCCTCATCTTGTAGACTCATGTCCTATGAATTCCATTTATCAAATCTTGTTAAAGAGTAAGTTTCACTAGGCTTTTCCTTGTACCAATCACAATCTGAGCTTTAACACGTTAAGCTTGAATGAAATTTCCTGTTAGAGAAGTTCAAGTTAGTGGAGATTACCACTAGGGCGATGTTATCTGAGCTACCCCAAGAGTTCATCACCATCACACACCATAACCTTAAGTCATATGTAGTTGTCTTAAGGGGTTATGTTTCAAGTCCCTAGTTACTTAAAATTTAATCTTGTTATTTTAATAAAAAATTTATTTCATCATTTCACTTCTGAGAAAAGTTTTTCTTAAAAATTGTGATGGAATTTGATAAATTGAAATTTTTCTGGTAAAATTGTACTTTTATTAATATATTAAAATAAATAGTTATGAATAATGTTTATTATAATGAAATAGTTTTATAAAAACTCTCCTTTTTATTTAAAAATGATAAAATAATTTTATTTTTTTTTAAGTGTCAAAAATTTTACTATGCATGTCACTACATTTTATGTCCGCTATTATTTTTAATAATAAATTTTTTTTATAGTTAAAAGTTAAATTTCTCATATATATAGATTTATTAAGATAAAATAAATATCATTTTTTGAATTCATAACATCGACATTAGGTTACGATGAATTTATGAGATTTTTATAAAATACTTTGTTTTTTGGTGAATAGTAAAAATATATTTTTGAGTTTTTGGTATGTTTAATGATGTCATTAGTGTTTTATTAATGAATTAATAATTCTGGTATACTATTGAGGAATAAAATATGATATCATGTGTCCCAATTGGAGAATACCATGGTCAAATACCATTGTAAATCCCATGGTTTTGCAAATACCATTGGAAAGCCCATGGTTTTGCAAATACCACTAATGAGGTGCCCTCTGAAATTAATAAAAAACACTCTCTCTTTTACTATAAATAAAAATACATTACTTCATTTATCTTTATTCAAAATTCATCCTCCATGAATTTATACTATTTCTACCTCCCAAGGAGTCCTCCCAAGGTTTCCTAAATCCCTCAAGGTTCTAATCTTAGAGTTTTAGAAGTTACTCTTCAAGGTAAGAGAATTCTCTACTTCTCATTTCCATTCAAGTTCTCTTTTATGTGTTATATCTTTAAAGTTCCCATACCATGTTCTTATTTCTATTTTATTCTGTACCTATATTGTATTATGAGTCTTTTATGAATGTGTGACCCATGTCCCCTCTCTTTTTAATGTTTTCTAAAACTATGTTGCATAGCCGTTATACTGCAGAATTTTCGTCTCAAAATCTCTCTCTTTTTCTCAAGAAATTATCTTATTTTATTTATGTGAATACACAAACCTATTTCATGTCCATGTATATTCATAAATACATAAAAATTATATATTTTATTCTGGAATTGACATACATAAAACCATCATTCCCTTTCTGTGGGTTATAAATGACATAATGGTCATGTTTTTAAGCACTTTTCAAAACATCGCGATTTTGATATGAACTCCATTTCTTTTATTATTTTTGTGTTAATTATGAGATTTTTGATTATGATCTAGGTGGATAATATGAAAATAAATACATATTAAGGGTTCACTATTATATATCCCCAATTCATTGAGTAAAGAAATTAATCTCTTAATATGACAAGTTTTATGATGCTTTGGTGAATAACCTTGGTAATTTTTATGACACCTTGGGGATGGACCTTAGAGATATGATTATAAATGTCTAAATTAAATTTTTTAACCACATTTTCAAGTAATTATTCCAGTTAATATTGTTATGATATGCCTCTTTCTCATTCCTTTATGATATTCCACATGTTCTTATTGATATCACTCAAATTCACATGTAAATTGTTTCACTTGTTTTCCCTTGCTGGGCCTTCTGCTCACACCTTCCTTTGATGTATATACCCAAATTATTTGATGTATTAATTTTACTTAGGATGAACATATGATTAATCCTTAAAAGTTTATTATAAGAATTTTTTATGTTTTCATGTATTATATACCTTATGTCCAAGACACTAAACTTTATAGATCCTCTTTTTGTAAAATGTAATGAAATGTTATGTTATAAAAATGTGGGATTCCATAGTTAATATCAAAGGATATTTTAGTATTTTGTGAAAATTATGATATGAAAACATAAGAATAACCCTATAGAAAAGTTTAAATATAGAAAAACATCCTTGTATTTTGGTGAAATATTAAGTAAGTGGTTTCCAAAAAAATAAATCCCTATTTGGATATGAACAAGTGTATGTGGCTATGGTGAAAATATATCTTGGGGTAACACTTGAAAACACCGATTTGAGATAGACTTTAATAGGAACTGGTGCACGATAACGAGCCTTGTTGTACTCCTGGTTTGACACTCTCAATGGATATGTTTGGTTAATCAAAAGATTTTTATGAATCATTATAAAGGATTTATATAAATTTTAACTATTTCTAATGAATAATGTGTTTAAGCATGATGTTTTAAGACATAAAAATCCTTTATATTTATAATATTATTAAATGAAACAAGTTTCACACTACGGTTTTATTCTTTTATAAAATGGAGGAAAATAGGAGGAACTATGGAAATGGTAACCACAATGTACCATGCATTGACAGCCCTCTGATGGAAGTTGAAATAGAGGATTTCATGAGAATGATGAATCAACTAACTCAAGTTATGGGAAATAACTTGAATCATGATAAGAGACCAATTTCACCAATAAGGGAACAACATTCTATTGAGTCCTTTATGCATCAATGACCACCAACGTTCAGTGGTTCCACCGACCCATTGATTGTGGAAGAATGGATAAGCTCTATAGAAAAGATCTTGTATGTACTTCATAGTTCTAAATAAGAGAAAGTCACCTTGGTTGTTTACCACTTAGAGGGAGAATATGATCAGTGGAGGGGGTGATTAAAAACACAATTCCTAGAGGGGATATTGAATCTATGGAGTGGGAAGAGTTCAGAGGGATATTTTTTAATAAGTATTTCCCTCATTCGATGAGAACAAAAATGGAGAAGGAATTTCTCAAGCTAAAGCATAAGGATAATGAATCTATGGGGAGCTACGAGATGAACTTAACAAGACTTTACCTTTAAACCTAAATCTTTTTCATGGAACCTAATGGGAAGGTTGATAGATTCTTTGGTGGACTAAGACCTCATCTGTGGAAGAATCTAGACAACCGAGACTATGATATCTATGAGGAGATCATTCAGAGTCCTATAAAAGTCAAACTTGAGTTCGGTGAGATGCATTGGTCTAAAAAATACAATGAAAAGAAGATATCAATGGATCCAATCTTGAGGAGGAGCTTTGATTAGGGAAGGGGTGGAAAGAAAGTGAAACGTCCCACTTGTAATAAATGTTGGAAGAAGCATTCATGGAACTGCTTTCTTGGGAGGGGGAAGTGTTACAAATGTGGAAGAGATGGCCAAATCACTTGGAATTGTCATAGTAAGGTGAAGACTCAAATTCCCAACACTAATGAAAAAGGGAAGATGGTGCAATCCCTAGCTGAAGTCCAATGCATCAAGTGTGAAAATCTTGGGCACTTTTACAATCATTATTCAAATCTGAGGGCAGTGGAGGGGAATCACCATCATCCTTAGAAAAGTCCAAGGGAGAAAGGTTGTTCTTTTTCTATCACGACTACTGATGTTGAAGATCCAAATGATGTGGTGGGAAGTACTCTCATTTTTCTCTCAAAGCTAGAAAGTACTTTGTTTGATTATGGTTCTAGGTATTCCTTTATTTCCTCCAAATTTGTGAAGAATTTAGAATCAACCCCTGAATTTTTAGAAGTAGAGTTATCAGTAAAAACTCCTGGTGGGATTATCCAAGAATCATCAGTGTTTAGAAACTCTGGTATTTAATTTATAAATCACAATCTTATAACATATCAAGTAGTCATTCCCATGTTATAATTAGACATTATAATAGGCATGGACTTGCTCTCAAAGTATAATACTAAGATCAAATGAAGAATCAAGGAAATATCAGTATTCCTGAATGGAAAACCTAAAGTTATCATCCATGGAGATATTTATCAACTAGATATTTGTTGAGAAACACCTCCTATAGACTTATTTATGGAGTTGATCGGTAAATATGAATAAGGAAATGAGATTATAAGGATAAACAATGTTCTCATCTTTTAGGAATACATTGACGTATTTCCTGAGGAGTTGCTTGGACCTCCCCTAGAAAGAGAGGTAGAGTTCTCCATTTAACTCATGCCTGGTTCCAAGCCAATTTCAAAAACCCCGTATAGAATGTAAAATGTAGAGATAGAGTAATTAAAGAAGAAACTCCAATATATTTTGGAGAATGGGTTTATCTGGAAAAGTGATTGTCCTTGGGGAGCACCTATTCTCTTTCTGAAGAAGAAGGATGTATCAATGAAATTATTCATTTATTATAGAGAACTGAATGGGTCACAGTAAAGAACAAATACCCTCTTACAAGAAATTATGACTTATTTGAACAACTTTGTGGGGCTCAATTATTCTTTAAGATTGATCTTGAATCTGGTTATCATCAATTGAGGGTGAAGAAAGAATATATTCTAAAAACTACCTTCGAGTCAAGATATGGGCATTATGAGTTTGTTTTTATGCCCTTCATATTAACTAATTCTCCTGTTATTTTTATGGATTTGATGAATAGAGTCTTTAAGAACTACATTGATAACTTTGTGGTCATTTTTATTGACAATATTCTGATATATTATAAAAGTCACAAGGAGCATGAGGATCATCTGAGGATTATTTTTCAGACTCTATGGAAGGAGAGGCTTTTTAGAAAGTTCAGTAAATGTGAATTTTAGTTATAATAAGTTGCTTTGTTGGGTCACATCGTAACCAATGAAGGAATCCCTATTGACCCTACAAAGACAATGGTTGTAGAGGAGTGGCCTCATCCTTCAAGAATAATTGATATTCGTAGTTTCTTTGGATTAGTGAGATATTATATGAGGTTTGTGAGAAATTTTTCACAACTTGCTAATACATTAACCAAGTTAACTCGAAAAGGGGTTAAGTTCATCTGGATAAAGGAGTGTGAGGAAATTTTCCAAGAGCATAAAAATAGATTGGTTACTACACCCATGTTAATTCTTCCCCTACGCAGAGAATGATTCATTATTCTTAGTGATACATCTTTGAAAAGTATTGGGTGCATCCTCATGAAAAATGACAAGGTTATTTCTTATCCATATTGATAGTTGAAGACTCATGAGCATAACTATCCTACGCATGGTCTAGATCTAGCTATGGTTTTTTTTCTCTGAAGATATGGAGGCACTATCTTTATGGGGAGAAGTGTGATATATACACAAACCATCAAAGTTTGAAGTATATTTTCACACAAAAGGAATTGAAGATGAGATAGTGGATATGTTTGGAACTTCTTAAAGACTGTGATTTTTCAATTAGTTATCATCCTAGAAGAGAAAAAAAATCATTGATTCATTAAGTAGGAAGGACCGTATTGTTCTTGTAATTATGAGGATTCAAGGAGATCCCTTGATCAAATACCTAGTGAAACTAGACAAGGGAATTTTAATGGAAGGGGAATTGTCAACCCTATCCCAAAGGATTTATCAACTGTTATTACTAGAGAAGATCAAGAAAGATCAAAAAGAATATCCTTTTTATAGAATAATTTTGAGGCTGTGAAGAATGGGAAGTTTCCTGAGTTCAATATTGATCAGAAGGTGTTCTGAAATTTTGTACAAGGCTATGTGTTATGTCTATTCCAGAAATAAAGAATGAGGTGATGGATGAAGCTCATACCTCTACTTTCTCTATACATCATGGAAGCACAAAAATGTATAGAGACCTTAGTGATCATTATTGGTGGTATAACATGGATACGAATAATTCTGACTGGGCTACAAGGTGCCTAGTGTGTCAGTAAGTGAAGGCAGAGTGACAAATTCCTAAAGGGGTATTACAACCACTACTCATACCAGCATGGAAGTGGTGTAATTCCTCGACCCTAGAATCTCGGAGTGAGTGAATTATTTTAATACATTAGCATGATACAAGGAATCATGTCCCGAAAGACCGGTCTATTTAGTAACCTTGGAAGTACTAGATACATACATAAGTTTTACATTATATTATGAAATGAAAAAAAAGAAATGTTGTTTCTCCGTAGAACACACTCATATCCCTTAGCCTATCCCTGCAGGTCAGTAATAATATACTTATTCACATCCTAGGAAAAATAAAACATAAGAAAGGGGTGAGCTCATATGCTCAGTAAGGATAACAATCTAGCGGAAACTTTTATAAATAATCATAAACATTTAAAGCAATGTATAATATTAAAACACAATCCTTTTAAACTTAAACTTCATTATAATATGGAAAAAAATCAAATAATTCCATTTACTTATTTACGTGGATATTATACTAGTCAAATAATCACATGTAATATCAATAGATAATTTTATAATGATGGAATTAATAATGCCAGAAATCATTACCACATAGTCAAGGCCTCATGCAAATACTGAAAAAAAATCAATGCCTTGTTCCAAGACACTAATTTGTCTCATGAGACCTACCGATGCATCGAGGGGCTATAGCAGGCCTTGCCCATCACTTACTACATCCAATGCATTAATCATGTGAAAAGGATGAAATATAACATAAAATCCATATTAAAACTAACATACGAAATGTTAATACTTTAACTGTAAACCATGAATGGTATAAAAATAACACATCCATAGTCAAACATATCACAAAACCTTAAATAAAATATAGAAGACTATATCGTAATAAATCAACTTAAAACAAGCATAAAAAACAAAAAAGGATGTTAAGTAAAGAGAAATTTTATTTTAAAATATTCTTATAATCTTTTAAGGTATGATTCAAATATTTATAACGGCGTAAAATATATGCACCCACTGTATAAGTTAAAAAAACATTCTTTCCTTAATTTTTCAAAAAGTTCATAAAATACCTTGTTTAGAAAACGATGGAAAGATTCCTTTAAAATAATTTTATAAAAATTCAGACAAGGGTATGAATTACTTTAACTAATAGTCTATGAGATAGTAAAAAATGTTTTGAGATACATTTTTAAGAAACACAGATGTTGATGATAAAGAGGACCAGTAGATACTTACGTATAAATAACCTCAGATAATAAAGAGTTTGTAAAATTAACCCTTACCATGTACTTTTACTTAGTCGAGGGTAAGTTAAACTTCAGTATAATAGTTAAATCATTGTTATTAAATTATAAAATAACCACATATATAAATATGATATCTTATATGATCCTCTAATATTGCTTTGTTAATAATATTTCAGTAGTATCATTGTTTCAGGTGTTAACTGATTTGTTTTCCATTATATGTTTTGTTATGTAAGTAGTGTTTGTTATGGATAAGATATATTTTATTTATATACATAATTATATTAATTTCTTAAACATTATTTTTAATCATCAAATTAAAATTATTCTTTAATTTTTACGATGGGAAATGAAATGTCATCGCGTCATGGAGACGGTAAGTCGTACATGCGCATGAGCGATAATATCATTATATTGATGGTGAAATAGTATATAATTTGATGTTATATTATATATAAACAATAATTAACATGTTATATTTATTATTTAAATCAATTATACTTGTTATTATACCCATACAAATAATGAAGTGTTGAATAACAAACTACACCATGATGTGGAAACGGTAAGTCGTACATACGCACGCATGGTGACTTTGTCATTCATAGGATGGATAGAATAATGAATATGGTTGTAAAATATTTAAAATAAAATCTCAGTATGTAGAAGGTACTTGAGTTATTATTTTTTATGTAAACAACAAATAAAGAGGAAGTGTAAGAATAAAAGAACATTGAAAGAGTTGATGAAATAATTACCTCTTCTTCGGGTTTTTTCTTTTGATTTGAACAAAAGGGCTCATTAGTTTGGCTTTTTGATCAAAGTAAGGCCTATAGGTTTAATTTAGGGTAGTTGGGAGGATATTTTATCAGGTTTTGGATGATCCAAATGGCTTTGGAGGTGTAAATTTGAGAGAAGGGGAAGTACCCTTTTATAAGAGAGGTGAGGGGCACATTATGAAAAGCTTAAAATATTAATTTATTATAAAATCATTTTCAGTTTCTAACAACTCCAAATAAATTTATTTGGAGGATAAGGTGGGTATGTGTCGAAATAATCTCAACCATTAGGTTTTAGAAAATTTTAGGTCACCATATTAACCTTATCTTTTAGATTTAACTCTTGGTTATATAGTGTAACATTTACCATGTCTTCTTGTATTTTTATATTACATGGTTAATAAACTTACTATAAAAATCCAAGAGAACCTAAATTGATTAATTATTTATTTATATAACATTATCTAAGTTTTTTGGCTAAACTTTAGATTTTTAATAATATTATATCATTAAATAATATAGTATTTGTTTTAAGAACTCATTTATGTCAATTTTGACACTATTTAGTATTTGGTTTTCTTGAAAGTCATAACATATTGATTACTTAAAAAAAATACATTTAATCATGCCTAACATATCATATTCACCTAAAAAATTATTTTATGGCATCAAAACTTTCAAATTATATTTAAATTCATATTTATAATATACTTTATTTGATTCTTTCATTAATAAGGAAAATACTGAATCATTATTGTGTCATAAATTAATATATTTATTTTATGTCTAAAAATTATAAATAAAATATCATGATGTAGGAAATATTTTTATATTTCTAATTATTATTTATATTTTAACATATCACTTATATAACCCCATATAAAAAATGTTTACTAAAAGATATATGTTTATGTTACATTTTCCTTAACTTTAAATTAATTTTATAAAGTGTCATTTTCACTTACAAGTGGCTCCCTGGGGTCCCAAAATCAACCCAAGGATTTACATGGTTGGAAATATATCAGAAAATAGGGTTAGGACATGTTTTATGGTAATTAAATATTATCATAATATTATTTTTTTACACTTATTTACGGGATTTACCCTTTAACCATGGTAAATAAAATATACTGAAGTTACTATTTATAATGTCTAGAAATAAAACTTACATATTTATACAATTTGGACCTCCTGAATCCAAATATGGAATCGATTTTTTAAAATTCAAAACATATAATTTGTATAAATTAATATAAAATTAATTTCCATTGTCAAAACTAAAAAGCCGGTTTTTAAAAAGTAAAAACTATCAAAAGATTGACCTGTGTTTATGTGAAATTTAAATATGAAATTACATACAATGAACTAAATTATATTAAATGATAAAAATATAATCTAATGATACTTTAAAACCACTCAAATTTATAATTTAACACTATAAATTATTTCGATTAAAAAAGTTGTTTTTAATTAAAATTTAGTATTTTTCACTATTCATCAAAATATGAAAGTTATCAGAAATGTACCAAAAAATCACCATAAGCTAATTTTGATATTCCGAAATCAAAAATGAAGTCTATTTTACCAAATTCAATTTTTATGAGTGTTTAAAATTAATTTTATTATTATTCACAAAAGAACATAAAAAGTAGTTCTTTTAAGAAAATAGTTTTTCTAAATATATAACTATTTTAAAAAAACTTATAAATTTCAATATAAATATGTTTTCATTATGTGAAAAAATTATAAATAACATTTAAAATTTATTTTTTTCTATTTATATTACAATAATTTAATTGATAAATGAATATATCATTTAAATAATTATAATACTAATGTATTGTTTCATAGAAACTCAATCTTGCGTATAACGCAAGCCAAGTCGGTGTTGCATGAAATATAAGCTATTAAATTAATTTAAATAGATTACATACTATTAAATATTGTGTTTTTACATTCTACCCTCCTTCAATAAATTTTTTTCTCGTAATTTTAAATTGTTCTTTGAAAATAAAAGGATAAAAATAGAAAGTACCTTTGTGGAAAACCCACATCAGAAATAAGGTTAATAAAATTTAGTCTTAATAAGAGGGAAATAGAAATGAAAGAGTAACTTACAATTATGATTTTGAATAGGAGAACATTGGTGGTAATTAGAGACACATAATTAGAGGGAAATGTAAATATTTATAGGGAGTGATTGAGGTCATCAATCACAAACAGGTGAACAATAAATAGAAAATTGAGAGCCTCAAAGCCATAAATCTATGATGATTTAAAATATCATAGGTTCAAGAAAACATAAGGTATTAAGAAAACACATTTTTGGTTTTAATATCCTCTCCCTAAAGTTTAAGAATTAATTTCTTCATATAATAAGAAAAAAAGAATACTTGACATGTAGAATTTCATCCTTTAACTAATTTCTACCACAAACTCATCTTTCACTTCAAAAGATAATAGAACTAAAAAATATTATATTTATCATAATCGTATAGGATTCCAAAAAATGAATTTATAATTTATCTATTAGACCATTTTTAAAAAACTATATTATACAAACCATGACATCACATAGGCCAGTGATAAGTGATGCACCCTTATCACCCATAGGTTGTGGGTTCAAGTCTTGCAGCCTTTCCGGACACGACAGGCTGTCACCCGACCTCCGAGTTGTCCTTTTTATAATAATCCAAAAATAATATTAATAAATTCTTTAACCTTAAAAAATAATATCCAATTTCCAACTTAATTCATTCCAACCTTTAGACTTATCCAAAATACTTCTGTTAAACTCACAGTCCAAAATTTATAAGGAAGGTAAACATATTGAAGATCTCTTTTTCCATGTAATAACATGTGAATACCTTCATCTTGTATTCTCTTAAAACATGGTAACACCCTTAATTACCATAAAACTTATTGATTAAATTCTTTCTCCCTTATTCCTTATAGAATATTGGATATACTCCTTATATCCAAAAATGTTTTAAACTACAACAATGATAGAATAAACAAACAATTAATTAGTTTCAAGGTAGTCAAGAATATCCAATATAATTTTTCCAAATCAATCATATCATATTCTGAAATCATTATTTAATTTTCAGAGACATATTAAGGGGTATATTTCCCCCAACCATATATTTTCCAAAAAAATTAACTTGAAACTGTGTCACTTTACTTGGTATAATAAAATCTTAAATCCTTAATGAAAACGTATTGCAGTACAATCCTTATATACTTTATAATTCTTATAACTTGTATATCATTAATACAATACTCAAATGAAATAATTCTTTAATAAAAAATTGATAACACTAATCATTACTCTTCATCTGCATTAGTATCATAACTTTATTATAATCCAATAGAATCATTTGAGGTATACTATGATGATTGGGACATTAATTCGCGTAGTGTCCCAACTCCTTGAAGATGAAGCATCATACATTTGAAACCTTTTTCTTACCCTTTCAATCATGAACTTGGTGTCCTTTTTCTCCACACATATAACAAAATCTCATTCCTTTCAAGCACTTCCCCGGGTGATTCTTTCCACAGTTATCACATATGGGAAAATCCTTCTTTCCCTTCTTCCCTTTATCCATCTTTCTCTATACCATCCTCTTCTTCTCTGGCTTCCCTTCAAACCCATACAACTTAGAAAATTATTTACTTATCGTATTAACACATGATACTAATTTTTCATATGATGAGCATACATGGGAGACTATTTCCCTTCTAAATGTTTTATTAAGACCATGAAAGATATAATCATTCTTACTCTTTGGATCATGTGTATTGCTGGAGTTCTCATTCCTTCTACTGGGCGCCATTTATAAATGACGAAATACACTAGGTTAGATTATATCATAATTTATAATCCAAAAACTAGAAAAATCTTCAACATTAATTGAATATTTTCACACATATAGTCTCATAATCATAAAAATGGTTTCTTTGCTAACATATTTACTCATAAATCCCTCATAATGGTTTTAAAGAAAATGTGAATTATCCTAAGCATATCCCTCAGGAGTTTCAAACCAGGTGCGCAATAAGGCCCGTTGTCGTGTACCAAGATACTCTGGGTCAAGCACTAAACTCCTTGTCAAAGTTTTCACTCCTTGGTACATCTGTGCCAGAACCATGTCCACATGTAGTATCCAGATAGGGATGTATTTCTTGGAAAACTCACAAAATCTCTACATTCCAAAATTCTAGGAAGTTCTTCCATACTAATCCTCAAAGTCTATCTTAGGGTTATGTTTTCTAATCAGAGTTTTTATAGAGATAGTTTTCAAGGTTTGTACTAAACTTCCTATGATACCAACAATAATGCCCTGACCCTAGAAGCCTAGATCTGGTGCATTATTTTAAAACATTGTCCAGATATAAGGAATCATCTCTGGAAAGACTGACCAGTTTAGTATCCTTTTAAGTACTAGATACATACATAAGTTTTACATTACATCATTAAATGAAAAAAGAAATATTGTGTCTCCGTATAACACACTCATATCACTTATTCTATCCCTACATGTCAGTCATAATATACTTCTTCACATCCTGGGAAAAATAAAACATAAGAAAGGGGTGAGCTCGGATTCTCAGTAAGGATAACAATATAGAAAAAACTTTCATAAATAAGCATAAACATTTAAGGCAATGTATAATATTAAAACACAATCCTTTTAAACATAAACTTCTGCATAATATGGAAAATAAAATCAAATAATTCCATTTACTTATTCACATTAATATTCTACTAGTCGAATAATCACATGTAATATCAATAGCTAATTTCATAATGATGGAATGCATAATGTAGGACAGTATAACCACATAGTCAAGGCCTCATGCCAAGACTACAAATAAAAATTTTTTCAAGGCCATGTGCGAAGACACTAATTTGTCTTAGGAGACCTACCGATGCATTGAGCGCTATAGCGGGCCCTGTCTGTCACTTGCTGTGTCCAATGCATTCCTCATATGAAAAGTTTGAAACATAACATAAAATTCGTATTAAAACTAGCATACAAAATGTTAATACTTTAAACATAAACCATGAATGGTATAAAAATAGCATATCCACAATCAAACATATTACAAAACCTTCAATAAAATATGGAAGAATTTATCATAATAAATCAACTTCAAACAAGTATAAAATCCAACAAAGGATGTTGAAATAGATGAAATCAATCCAAAAACTATTTGATTGAAATATATATTTCTAATTTGAAATAATTTAAAAGTAAAGAGAAAATTTATTTTCAAAATATTCTTATAATATTTTAAGGGATGCTTCAAAGGTTTATAATGGCGAAAAATATCTATACCCACCGTATAAGTTAAAAAAACATTCATTCCTTAATTCGTCGAAAAGGTCATAAAGTACCTTGTTTGGAAAACGATAGAAAGATTCCTTTCAAATAATTTTATAAAAATTAAAACAAGAGTATAAATGAATTTAACCCATAGTTTAGGAAATAGTAAAAAATGTTTTGAAATACATTTTTACGAAACACAGATGTTGATGATAAAGAGGTCCCAATAGATACTTACGTATAAACAATCTCGAATAATACAGAGATTGTAAAATTAACCATTACCTTTTAAATTTCCTTAGTCGAGGGTACGTTAACCTCCTGTATAATAGTTAAATAATTGTTATTAAATTATAAAATAACCACATACATAAATATGATATCATATATGATCCTCTAATATTTCTTTGTTAAGAATATTTCAATGGTATAATTGTTTCGGGTGTTAACTGATTCGTTTTCCATTATATGTTTTGTTACATAAGTCATGATTGTTATAGATAGGATGTATTTTATTTATATACAGAATTATATTAAGTTCTTAAATATTATTTTTAATTATCAAATGAAAATAATTCATTAATGGTTACGATGGGGAATGAAATCTCATCACGTCGTGGAGACGGTAAGTCGTACGTCCGCACAAGCAATAATATCATTCTATTGATGGTGAAATCATATATAATTGGATGGTATATTATATATCCAGAATAATTAACATTTTATATTTATTATTTACATAAATTATACTCATTATCATACCCATACAAATAATGAAGTGTTGAATAACAAACTACACCGCGACGTGGAGACGGTAAGTTGTACGTACGTACGCATGGTAACTTTGTCATTAATATGATGGATAGAATAATGAATATGGTTGTACCATATTTATAATAAAATCTAATTATTTATAAGTTATTGGATTTATTATTTTGTTATGGCAACAACAAAGAAAGAGGAAGTGAAATAAGAAAAGAACATTGAAAGAGGTGACAAAATAATTACCTCTTCTTCAGGTTCTTCCTTTTGATTTGAAAAAAAGGGATCCTTAGGTTGGCTTTATGATCAAAGTAAGGCCTCTAGGTTCAAGTGAGAGTAGTTGGAATGAGATTTTATTAGGTTTTTTCTGAGAAAAATGGCTTTTGATGAGTGAATTTGAGAGAAGGGGAAGTACCCTTTTATAAGAGAGGTGAGCGGCACTTTAGGAAAATCTTGAAATATTAATTTATTATAAATTCATTTTCGGTTTATAATAGCTCCAAATGGATTTATTTCAAGTATAATGTTGGTATGGGTATAAATCCTCTCAACCAATAGGTTTTAGACAAATTTACGTCTCCATATTAACCTTATCTTTTAGATTTAACTCTTGGTTAAATAGTTTAACATTTACCATGTCTTGTTTATTTTTATATTAAATGGTTAATAAACTTACTATAAAAATCCAAGGGAACCTAAAGTGGATAATTAATGACATATATAACCTTATTTAATTCCTTTGTCCAAACCTTATATTTTTAGGAATATTATATCATTTAATAATATAGTATTTTTTTTAAAACTAATTTATGTCAATTTTGACACTATTTAGTATTTTGTTTTTTTAAAAGTCATAACAAATTTATTACTTCAAAAAATACATTGAATAAACCCTAACATGTCATATTAACCTATAAAATTCTTGGATGGCATCAAAACGTTCAAATTATATTTATTATAGTATTTATAATATCCTTTATTTGATTCTTTCATTAATAAGGAAAATATTACATCATTATTGTGTCATAAATAATATATTTATTTTATGTATAAAAATTATAAATAAAATACCATGATGTAGGAAATATTTTTATCTTTATAATTACTATTTATAGTTGAAAATATCTCTTATATAAACCCATATAAAAAAAATTACTAAAAGATATATGTTTATGTTACATTTTCCTTAACTTTAAATTAATTTTTATAAAGTGTCATTTTCACTTACAAGTGGCTCCATGGGGTTCCAAAATAGACCCAAGTATTCCCATGGTTGGACATGTATCATAAAATAGGGGTAGTACATGTGTTAGGGTAATTTAATATTACTATAATATTATTTGTTTACCCTTATTTACTGAATTTATCTTTTAACCATAGTAAATAAAATATTTACTAAAGTTACTATTCATAATGTTTAAAAATAAAAGTTACCGATTTACACAATTTTGAACTCTTGAATCCAAATATGGAATCCATTTTTCGAAATTCAATACACAGAATTTTCAGAAATTAATTTAAAATTAATTCTTGTTGTCAAAACCAAAAAGTGGGTTTTTAAGAAGTAAAAATTATCCAAAGATTCACATGTGTTTATATACAATTTAAATGTGAAATTACATCTAATAATATACATTATATTAAATTATAAAATATAATATAATTATATTTTAAAACCACTCAAATGTAAAATTTAACACTATAAATTATTTCGATTAAAAAATTTGTTTTTAATTAAAATTTAGTATTTTTGTACTATTCATCAAAATATGAAAGTTATCAGAAAAGTACCAAAAATTCACCCTAAGCTAATTTTGATATTAAAAAATCAAAAATGAAGTCTATTTTACCAAATTCAATTTTTAGTACTGTCTAAAATTAATTTTATTATTATTCACAATAGGACAAAAAAAGTAGTTCTTTTAAGAAAATAGTTTTTCTAAATATATAACTATTTTAAGAAAACTTATAAATTTAATTATAAATATGTTTTATTTATGTTAAAACATTATAAATAACATTTAAAATTTATTTTTTACTATTCATATTACAATATTTAATTGATAAATAAATATATGGTTTAAATAATAATAATACTAATGTGTTGTTTCGCAGAAACTCAATCTTGTGTATAACGCAAGCCTAGTCGGTGTTGCATGCAATATAATCTATTAAATTACTTTAAATATATAACTTACTATGAAATATTGGTGTGTTACAAGTGGGATGATATCACTATGGACTTTTTCACTGGTCTCCCGAGAACTTCCAAAGGAAACAATGTGATATGGGTTATAGTGGACCGTCTCACCAAGAATACCCATTTTATCTCTATTAGAGAAGATTTATTTCTTGATCAACTTTCTAGTATTTATGTAAAGGAATTGGTAAAGATTTATTGGGTTCCACTCTCTATTTTATATGATCGTGATACAAGGTTCACATCAAAATTCTAAAGAAGTCTTTAACATGCTCTATGTACTAAATTGAATTTCTGTACAGCCTATCACCCCCAAACTGATGTCCATTATAAAAGGACTATTTAGACACTCGAGTATATGCTGATAACATGCTCAATGTAATTTAAAGGTTTATTGGATCAACATCTCCCATTAGTTGAGTTCTTGTACAACAACAATTTTCATTCGAGCATTCAAATGGAACCCTATGAAGCTCTATATGGGAATAGATGTAGAACTACTACTTTTTGGGATGAAGCTGGTGAGAGAAATATTCTTGGAACTAATATTGTGAAAGAGATGCAAAAAATGGTTTATACCATCCAACAACACATTAAGGCTACTCAGAGTTGGCAGAATAGCTATGTTAACAACCGTAGAAGGGAGAAAAAGTTTGATGTTGGTGATAAAATCTTTCTTCGAATTTCAACTTGGAAGAGAGTGATGAGGTTTGGGAAGAAAGGGAAGCACAACCCTAGCTACATTGGCCCCTATGAAATCTTTGATCGTGTAGGAACAGTGGCCTATCGTCTTGCACTTTTTCAAAATCTATCAAAAGTTCATGATGTATTCCCGGCATCCCTCTTGGGGAAGTATATAACTGACCCTTCACGTGTACTAAATCTAGAGGTGGTGCAACTAGAACATGGCCTCTCTTATGTGGAGCAGTCGATGAAGATCTTGGATCATAGAGACAAGGTTCTACACAACAAGACTACCCACCTTGTTAAAGTGTTATGGAGGAACCACAAATATGAAGAAGCCACGTGGGAACTAGAGGAGACTATGAGACAGAAGTACCCACACCTTTTCTCTTCTGAGGGTACGAGTTGAAATTTTGAGGATGAAATTTCTTAAGGGGGGAGAATGTAACAACCCAAACTTTTGAATAGTATTTGTCTCCTAAATTTGTGTGTTATTTTATTTTGTGCTCAAAAAAACTATATCCTTTTATTAATGAAGTGAGTAAAATTTAAATGAGACCTTTGGGTTTAGACCTTTATATAATCATTGGTTAATTATGATCATTGGTCCATATGACCGTTGGAAATTATACTCTTAACATTATGATTATTGTTTATAAATAGAAATTATCATGGTTAATTAATATAGAAAGAAGGGTCGATGACCTCATCCAGTAGACTCAGGCCACATGAAGCCCATTTTTCAGAGCTTGGGAAGGAGGTAGTGTCATTGGGCTTCACTCTGGAACAAGCCCAAGCCAAGCTTCAACACGTTAAGCTTGAATGGAATCGCCTACTGGAGAAGTTCAAGTTAGTGGAGATTACCACTCCGACGATGTTATCTGAGCCACCCCAATAGTTCATCACCATCACACACCTTACCCTTAGGTCATATACGGGTGTTTTAAGTGATTATGTTTCAAGTCCCTAGTAACTTAAAATTTAATCCCATTTTTTTAATAAAATTTTTATTTCATCATTTCTATTTTAAGAATAGTTTTGCTTACAAATTATGACGGAATTTGATAAATTGAATTTGTTCAGGTAAAATTGTACTTTTATTAATATATTAAAATGTTTAGTAATGAATAATGTTTATTATAATGAAATATTATTATAAAAACACTCCTTTTTATTTAAAAATGACAAAATAATTTTATTTTTTTAAGTTTTGAAAATTTTACTATGCATATCACTGTGCATTTTATGTCCCCTGTTATTTTTAAAAATAAAGTATTTTTATAGTTAAAAGTTAAATTTATCATATATAGTGATTTATTAAGATAAAATAAATGTCATTTTTTGAATTCAGAAAATTGATATTAGGTTACGGGGAATTTATGAGATTTTTATAAAATACTTTGTTTTTCAGTGAATAGTAAAAATACAGTTTTGAGTTTTCGGTATGTTTATGGACAACATTAGTTTTATATTAATGATTTAATAATTTTGGTCGACTCTTGAGGAATAAATTATGATATGAGGTGTCCTAAGTTTGCAATACCAAGGGAAAATATCAAGGGAAATCCCATGGTTTTGCAAATACTGATCATGAGGTGTCCTCAGAAATTAATAAAAAAACTCCCTCTCTTTTACTATAAATACCAAGTCATTACTTCATTTTTATTCATTAAAAATTAATCCTATATGAATTTATGCTAGTTATACCTCCCAAGGATTCCTCCCAAGGTGTCCTCAAGCCCTCAAGTTTCTGATATTAGAGTTTTAGAAGTTACTCTTCAAGGTAAGGGAATTCTCAACTTCTCTTTTCCATTCAAGTTATCTTTTATGTAGTATGTCTTTTGAATATCCATACCATGTTGTTATTTCTATTTTATTATGTCCCTATACTATATTATGATTCTTTTATGAATATTTGAGCCATGTCCCTTATCTTTTTAATGTTTTCTAAAACCATGTAGCATAGCTGTTATGCTGCAGAATTTTTGTCTCAAAATATCTCTCTTTTTCTCAAGAAATTCTATTATTTTATTTATGTGAATACCTAAACCTATTTAATTTCCAGTTGTATTAATAAATACATAAAAATTATATATTTTATTCTGTAATTTATATACATAAAACCCTCATTTCCTTTTTTTGGGTTATAAATGACATGATGGTCAAGTTTTTAAGCACTTTTTAAAATGTCACAATTTTGATATGAACCCCATTTCATTTATTCTTTTTTGGTTAATTAAGAAATGTTTGATTATTATGTATTTGGATAAAATGAAAATAAATACATATTAAGGGTGAGATCTGATAGCTCTCCAATGCATTGGGTAAAGAAATTAATCTCTAGAGATGAAAAGTTTCATGATACTTTGGTGAATAACCTTGGTGATTTTTATGACACCTTGGGGATAGACCTTTGTGATATGCTTATGAATGTCTAAATTAAATGTTGTAGCCAAATTTTCAAGTTATTATTCAAATTATTATTATTATTATATGTATCTTTATCATTTATTTATGATATTCCTCATGTTCTTATTGATATTGCTCAAGTTCACATGTAAACTATTTCACTTGTTTTCCCTTACTAGGCCTTCTGCTCACCCTTTCCTTTGATGTATGTCCCTAGGTTATGAGATACAGTAATTGTACTTAGGATGAACCTATTATGAAGCCTTAAAAGTGTATTAGAATAATTTTTTATGTTTTCATTTATTTTTTACCTTATTTACAAGACACTTAACTTTAAAAATCCTCTTTTTGTAAAATGTAATGCAATGTTATGTTATAAAAAGGTGAGATTTCATATCTTCGATAACTTTGAATGTATAAAACACTGGTATAATGTCCTAACCAGAGTTCCATTCAATTGTGACCTTGATATGGTGGTCCACATGGCCTCAATCATTCATCCTCGTATGATAGAGGCTTCAGACTAGTAGCGAGGTCCTAGGGTGTGTCCATGGGGAGACTATGCCCTCATGTTAGAGTCAAGTATAGTGGATATAATAAACAGATAAATAGAAGAAAATTGATATAAATGAACAACTTAACGGAAGAAAACATAAATAATAAATAGCTCAAGAAACATATAATAATACTCAATATATAGAAACTAAATAATTATAATATATGTCATGTCTCTATAAAACTGGAAAAAGAGTATACATGGAAGCAGACAATACATTCTCTACAAAAGAAACAAAAAGAATCCAAAAACTAGCCAGCATCCCGAGAACTGTCTTGGTCATCTACTACCAATATCAATCCTAATAAAACAAGAAATACCACATGTCCAAAGTGAGATACTTCTCTTTATCAACACTTATATACATATAATATGCTCAAGTACCAACAGCGGCCTGAATAGAGTGTGAGATAAATCTAGTAGGCCACCACTAACGGTGTCTATGCCATCCGATCTATGAATATAAACTAATAATGTAAAATTATATATATATATATATATATGAATGTAAAGAGGTATAGAAATGTAAACAACCCATACCTACTTTAACCTCAACTAGTGTCTAAACATGTAATAATTTGATTAAGTTCATTTAAGACTAGATTATATATAGATAATTTGTGTGAGATGTAAGTAGCACTAAAAATATATCACAATAATAGTAAAATATGATCTAAGGTAATAAGGTATTACTGGCATCAAGGGTCATCCAACTCATAGAAGTATCTCATTTAGTCTAGAAGTAAAGGGTTCTAAGTGTAATACAAGGGGAAACGCCCAAGGAATTCCATTATAAATAGTTTTAACTGAGTCCAAGGATCTCATCCAGGGTAAAATGGGCTAAGCATGATTGGCCCTAATGGGGTGAATCCATGGTGCCACATGTTTGAAGACATCAATCTGAATCTATGTATTGTAACTGATTAATTTTAATATCCATAGGATAGTGAAGGGATCATATAGTGTTATATCGAGCATAAACAAGTAGACAAGGACTATGTTCTAATGTGGGTATAACCCTTGGAAACTAGCTCCTTGAATCAGAATGGAACCCTCTAAGTGCTCAAGGAATTTCCTCAGGAATCCATAGATAACTCAAGTCTGACCACTCCTATGAATATAAAAAGTTCTATATGCAATAGGCACCTCATACATAATTCATTATTTAATTCATTCCATGTAATACTAATTAATTTTAATAAGTCAATTGGTACATTCCATTGCCTTTCATTAATTTGAAAAGTTATAACAAAGACATGCAATCATTTATTACATTAATTATATTTTCATTTATTAGGTTCATTCCTTTACCTTTCATAAGCTTGACAAGGAGGGATAAGGACATGCAACAATAAGAAATCCAATTATAATTAACTAATCCAAGTGATATCAACCAATATTCTTTCCATTTAACATTTCAAATGTTCATTAATTAATTAGAACACTTACCTTAGAAGGTTCAAGTGATAACTATACTTATGTAATCCATTTAGTAATTAGGGATCCATTGATTATATAAGAACACTTACCTTTTTCATGTTCAATTCATAGCACACCCGAACGATGGTTTATATATTCATAATAAAGCCACTAAAGGAAGAAATAATCAATAAACCTACTTGGGGTGGAGGATGTTGTGGTCTAAACCTACAATAGAGTGATAAAAATATATATTAGGGGATATAGAATAAGATTTCAATGATTATAATAATATTATATGAATTTTAGAGGTAACGCCTAATGAAATCAACATGCACACAATGAAGATAGTTTAAAAAAAGGAGATACTTGAGGGATGAGTCATAGACCACCTATCATATACTTGTAGCTCTCTCCTCATCCATTATCAAGACTTAGTTTTTGCTAGATCAGAATAGAATGGGATAACTAATTAATGAATAGAAAAATTGCTCATAATATCTTTCACTAAAATAGCACAAAATTAGTAAAGATAAATGAAGAGTAGAAGGTAACGAATTGAGGATTTTACCGATAAGGTTACAAGGATATGAACGGTTCTTTGATCAGACACCAGATATAATTGATATTGATAATCCTAGGTTATAAACAAGGTAAGATCTCTCTACATAAGGGAGAAGCTCATTTTTTCCACTAGAGGAGAAATAAGTGGGAGGGGTAAGGTTAAAATAGATTTATGGGAAAAACTTTTATTTTACCCAAAAACCAGGGGTTCAGACATTTTGGTCGCACAGTTGTCCAAAATGTGTGCTAATTGTGTGCACCTCACTACCTAAGGAGGGACCCCACACTATTTGGTCACATGGTTTGAGAAACTGTGCACCAATTGTGCTATATAGATATGCTAAAAACTACATACCACCCTTGTGGGTGTATGGACTTGGGTGCATAGTTAGGGGAATCCATACACCCTTCTTGGCCATCTGAAATTACCCCCACATATTTTGTAGAAATCTTGCGGCCTGTCTCGGACGGTTTCAATTATCCATGTGGCCCATCATATTTTTTCCAAAAAGACGGGTTTTGAGCTCCAAAAAAGCCCCATACACCCCCCATAAAACACTAGTGACCTCATTAAGAATCCATAAGAGGTCCAAAAAAATAATTATACAAAATTTTAAAAATACTACACCTCATGGAAAATTTGATTTCTTACATCTAGGTTTGAATAAAACGTGACACTCTATTAAAATATTTTTATTTAAACATTACCAGTATAACCTAGCCATTTCGTTGATGGGAATGAATAGTAAAAACTAAATTATGAAGATTTTATGGTTTAAACATGTATAAAATAAAATAAATTGATATCTATTTATTAAAAATAAAATAAAAACCATTTTAAAGAAAAAATAAATGTTTTCTAAAAAACTGGATTTTTTCTAAAAAGCGATTTAGTCACGTTTGCGCACTTAATTTATAATTAATTTTTACCACTTTAAGAAAATTTATCAAAAAAATAATTTCTGAAATCATTATATCAAAATTATCTTATAGTGAATTTTTGGTATTTTTCTAAAATGTTTCATTTTTCAATGAATAGTGAAAATACTGATTTTTACTAAAAATTGCCTTTTTGTTTAAATTATTTAAAAATTTATATTATATTTTAAATTGGTTTTAAAGTAAAATTAGTTTAATTATATACATATATATATATATATATTAATTCAATTTTGGTCATTATAATCATTTTCATATTGAATTTTGATATAAAAACTTTGTAAACTTTTGAACATTTTCTCTTTGAAAAATCACTTTCTCATCACATCTACAGGATTGATTTTAAATTCAATTTTTCCAATTATATGAATGGAATTTTGAAACATGTATTATATATTAGTAATAATCATAATTTATATTATCTAATAATGTTAACTTGATTTTTGACCATAATAAATAGTAAAAATAGTAAAAAAAATATTTATCATAGTTAAGGTGAAAATGGGTTTATCAGGGGTTAAACTAAAACGATAAAGGTTAAAAATGACCTAAAACTTATCCAACACCCATTGTATGTACATATTTATACCTTATATCATCTAGGTTCTATAATTTCATATTTTTAATCCTTATAGAAAGTGAAAAATGTGGGTATACCTCACTTTTCAAAAATTACAAGTATACCACTCACCTCGCTTACAAAAGGTCACCCCCTCTCATCTCTTCTTCACATATTAAAACCATTTTTTTCATCCAATACCTACCAAAATAACTTCCCAAATTACATAAACTCATCCTAGAATCCATTATTTTTCTATAAAGTCATTCTAGAAATACTTTTGGTATAATCCTATAGAGGTGGTCTGAGAAGAGGTAGAATTCCTAACTATGTGTTTTTGTTTTCTTTCTTCTTCCACCTCCATAAAATATTATTAATTTATGATTATATAATCATGAATATATCTCCCATATACTTATATTTTATTATTTTAATCTCATGACCTATATCCATCTCATCTTCCCTCAAATGGGAAATGATAACGTCGCTTATGTGTATGGCAGACTACCGCCTCACGAACCGATGTGACATGTTTTCCATAAACACCTCTCATGGTTGGGTATGATGATGGATCTAAAGTATATATATGGTATTTATAAAATAATTATTAATATTTATTAATTATATCATATATACATTTTTACTTTTCATTCTGTATGGGATATAATAACATCACTCATGTGTATGGCGGACTTCCACCTTGTGAAATGATGTAATTCATTTTTCACTAATGCTTTACATGGAAGGTAATAAAGATACATTTAAAGAATATATGTGATATAAATGAAATAAATATAATATTCATGAAATATTTATAATTTTGAAAATATAATATATCATTTTTTTCTTACCTTTTCACTCATTAAAAGATGATAACATCGTTCTTGTATGTGTGGGCTACCACCTTCATGAAGTGATGTGACTCTATTTTCATCACCACACCACATATATGACATATATAAGTATATTTATAGAAATAATATGTTATTTATTATATTATGATAATTTTTTAAAGATAAAATATTACTTACCTCCTTCTATAATGATCATTGAAAAATGAAAACGCTACTTATGTGTATGTTTGGCATATTGTCTCCATGATCGTAACGTAATTCATTTCTCAAAATAATTTTTCATAATTGGTATTAAAATTATAATTGATGTATAAATATTATAATTATTTCATTATTATTATTCTCAATGTGTTGAAATAATGACCTCTTAGACCAATAGTAAACCTAGTGAATTCATTTTTGACACATAATTCAAATATCATCGACACACCTAACGTAAACTTAATTGATTAAGTAGTTGTATATAACATGGTAATAAATATAATAAAATAAAAAATAAACATTAAAAGTTTTCTTAATAAAGTAAATAATTATCATAAGTTTATTATTCAGGAAAATAAAGAGCGTACGTGATGAGGCAGACTCAAGGTAAAGGTTTCTCATCTCACTTTTAGTTCTGTGAGACATATTCCATATTCACCACTTATTTACATTGTTTGGTGTATATATTAATCTTTTGATATGTTATATAATTAATATATTTATATTAATGTTATTTAAATTTTCAATTTATTTCATTTATTTTATGGGGCTTACGGTTCAGAAGTTAGCAAAGTGGTATGGGTTTATTTCACAATCTCATCATTATTTGGGATTATTTATGTTTTCATCTCCCTTGGTGGAATTATTTGATATTTATATAATAAAATAAATTTATTTTATTAAAATATGGTTATTCGTGAAATTTTTTAAGTAATATTACCATTTTAACACTCTTTGGTACTTAAAATGATTGAGAAAATGTTTTTAAGAAAATATGAATTTATTTCTCTTTTCAGTCGGAAATCCTTTTTCATCAAAACCCATATTTTCTAAAAACGTTTTTTACCTTTTTAAAATGATTTATTAAATAAATTTATACCAATTTTTAATTTTTTTAAAAAAAATTGAAATGAATCTTCATGTCATTTTTAAAACAATGCATGTTTGGCTTTTACCGAAAATGTGAAAGCCATATTTGTTTTAACACGCACGGCATGAACAAAATTTTATGTTGTCATGACCACTCAATGTTTTAAATATTATTTAACAATTTTTTAAAGGTTATTTTTAAATAAATGTTTTTTCAAAATGTTTTTTAACCTTTAGTTTTAAAAGGTTATTTTCAAATTGAAAAGGATATTTTCCTCAAGAATGTTTTTAAAGATATTTTTCTGATATTTCTATTCATCAATGACATCAAACCTCTATTTTAATTATGATAAAATGAGTATATGTTGTATTGATATCATTATTATTCTTTATTTTTATGATTTATAATCAATTTTATTAAGGATTTGTAATTTTATTATCATTCACCATATTACTCTTGATGGTTTATGATTATGTTTATTTGACTGGGGTAAGTATTAAAATTTTATATGTTAGTTTTTTAATATGAATGTTTATGTTAAATATGTTTCACCCTTTTCATATGAGTAATTTATTAGACTTAATAAGTGATGTTTGGGGAATATTTATAGATATCCCCTCAGTGAATTGGTAGGTCTCATGAGAAAAACTGGATCAGGTTTTAGCTGAGGCCTTACCCATTTATTTAGATTTATTGGCACAAGCCCTAAAATATATGTTTTAGATGTATGGAATTATGAATTCCATCACTATTAATTCATTTAATTATATTCCATGTTATTATTTTATTATTTATAATATCCATGGTTAAGTGTAAAGATCATGTGATTATTTATATGGAATTATTTGATCATCATTTATTCCTACCATATTATGTTCAAGTTAATGATTAAATGGAATGTGTTTAAATTATTTAACATTCCATGTTTATTATGAATTATTTATTCATATATTCAATTGTATTCTTACCCTTACTGAGCATATGAGCTCACCTATCATGAACCAGACTGAGTACCATGGTAACCCGATAACTGAGCCGGACCTGACATAGCTCAAAGGGCATTCCCGGTCCCCACGGGTCAGAGACTAGAACCTGTCATCACACAACATGTGAGTGGGAATGATTTCTGCCACAAGAATGTGGAAGCAATAGATAACGAAGCAGTATGCATTACAAAAGAAAACTCCACTGGGAGTGATGTACCAGAAAACAAAGAGGCATGAAATCCCAAAGTACTATAACCCAAGTACCAATAAGGGAAAAACAACCCCAAGGTCCCTAAGGATACAACTCACAAATACCAAATATCAACAGCTGGATCCACCTCCAAGAGGTCCCTTCCTTTTGCTCTATCCTAGAAGAAGAAAGTCTACAAACACTGGAAGGAAAAAGTAGGGTGTGAGCCTAAGCCCAGTAGGATACCACCAAAGATTCCATAATAGATTCCAAATATAGGTTATCCAAAGAAAATATTTCTATTTTCAAATAAATAGGTTTGGAAAATCAAAAGCATATTCTAAAAAAATATGCTATACATTTTCAAATGATGGAAATAAATATTTTAAGTAAAGTCTTTACAGTGATGGAATATTTCTAAAACAATGGCTTAAGTAAAATGTTTATATAAAATAGATTATATAAATTCAGTAGGCATGTAAGTAGTTCAAAAGCATTGGCATGCATTTATATCTTGAATATAAATAAACAAGCGAGCAACATGGTCATCTTCCATAAGGTATGATAGTATTAACCAGTTATAGGATTCCTCACTCTCTATGTGAACTCAGCAAAATGTGTATACACACATCCCTATGACACTGGCCAAAGGAGACTCGTCACCAACCCTTCGGGGATGTGACCCACTGCATGTATGTTTTAGAACGTTGTCGTAGCGTAGAGTGTATTCAAATAACTCACTAACTACCTAAGGCTTTCATGCGCTCTTAAATGATGGGAGAACTATTTTAATAATTCTTAAAATACGATCAATCCCATTCTCCCAGTTCAAAAAGTTCCAATTTCATTCCATTTAAAACCAAAACAGGTTTTATTCAAAACATGCCTTTCCACAAGATAAAACCAATGGGTTTCTATAAAATCCTTTTTAATCCATTTTCATAAGTTTGAAATCCATTCAAAACCAATTCCATCATTACACAATTCATTTCCACAATTAAATTCAAAAATTTAATTGAAATCATTTCCATCAAATCCAAAATTTAAATTAAACAATTTAAATCGGTCAATTTCCATAAACACACCCAATTGCAATGGAATTGGGGTTTTTCCCAAATTTATATTCCAAAACCATTTCAAATATCTTAATTCAATGGAATAGATTTTTTATCAATTAATTGCAAGAAAATTTGAGAAATTGAAATAAATCAAGAAAATACAATGATAAACAATTTGTCAAGTCGGGACGGAACCACCTACCTCGATTTATTGATGGGAGTTAGCCCAACAAGAAACCCCAAAAACCGAGCGGCACAACGACGTTGATCAAAATATGGATCCAAATACTTAAAACCAAAATTAATATTAAAGGAATCAAGATCTTGCAAAACTAGATCTAGATTCACAATCCTAGATCTATACCTCAACTCATAGGTTTAGATCCATGGAAGCAAAGGAAATCTCCCATGAAAGGATCAAGGAAAGATTGAGTAATAAATGAGAAACACAACGGGATGAAATCCACTTACCAGGAGGAGAGCGGAACTTCAATCTAATCCTTCAATCTCGAAGAAAGATGTTCAGATTGCCTTGGAATCTCTCTAGGAGGCTTTGGAAAGACCTAAAATGAGTCAAGCCCGAGCCAAAGTCGAAATTATGGAAGTCCCGTGAGTTCACGTGGTTTTCAAAGAAAAATTTGGAATTAAAAACTGTGCGCACAGTTTACCTGGGTAGAGGGGCACAGTTTGTCAAACCGTGCACACACCTTGTGGACCTCACTATCCAGAGATACACGGTCCGCACAGTTTGTCAAATCGTGTGCACACTGTGTGTACCTCTCTGTCTAGTGCTACTTTTTTGGCACGGTTTGGTCGCACAGTTTTTCAAACTGTGTGAAAAACGTGCACAAGACATTGCACTTTTGTTTTACTTAAAAGTTCACCCAAACTCACCCCCAAGTCACTACTTCAAAATAGAGGTGCTTAGAAATATCAAAAGTACCTGGAAACGTAACGTGATGTTACAACCTCCCCACCATAAGATCTTTCTTCCCCCAGAAAGCCTATGAAGAAACCTCCACGTCAAAAAGAGGAGGCCATTTATCTCTCATTAGTGACTCCCTTTCCCATGTCTCATGAGAATCAGAACCATGATGCCAAAGTTCACGGACCAGAGGTATCATTCTCCCACGAAGTACCTTGGTCTCAGAATCAATAACCCTGATTGGTTATTCAGTAACAGATAAATCTTGTTCAATCTCAAGATCACTCCATCTCACAACATGAGATGGATCAGAGAGATACTTTTTCAGCTGCGAACATGGAACATGTTATGTATTAACATCAGCTGTGGTGGTAGAGCTAGATGGTAAGAAACTCTCCCTATAAGACCAACAACCTCAAAAGGTCCCACAAAATGAGGAGCAAGCTTCCCTTGTCTACCAAGTCACCGATGACCTAGTCGGGGAGAAACTTTCAAGAACACCTGGTCACCAACTGAGAACTCTAAAGTTTTACGGTGACGATCAACATAAGACTTGTACCGACTCTGTGCTATCAACATTCTCTGACGAATCAACTGGATCTTAGTTGTCGTCTCTTGGACCAAAATTGGTCCTTCCAAATAACTTTCACCAATCTCCGACCAACATAAAAGAAATTTACAAGGACGGTCATACAAAGCCTCAAAAGGAGCCATTTTTATTTCAGACTGATAACTTTTGTTATAAGAAAACTCAACTAGCCCCATATGATCATCCCAAGACCCACCAAAGTTGAGAACACATGCGCGGAGCATATCCTCAAGGATCTAAATAGATCTCTCTCTATATGGCCATCTGACTGTGGATGGTAGGTCGTACTCAAACAGACCTGAGATCCCAGTCCCTCCTGAAGGCCTCTCCAAAATCAAGAATTAAACCAAGGATCCCTATCAGAGACTATAGCATATGGAATTCCATGAAAATGAAAAACTTATTTCATATAGATATTTCCCAACTCCTCAACTTTAGTTGTATCTTGAATAGGTATAAAGTGAGCTAACTTGGTCAGTCTGTTTATCATGACCCATATCGCGTTCTTATTTCTCTGGGTTTGAGGTAACCCAACCACAAATTCCATAGATATTTCATCCCACTTCCATGTAGGAACTGGAAGTGGTTGAAGAAAACCCCGAAGGTTTCTGGTGCTCAGCTTTCACCTGTTGGCATGTATAGCAACGAGACACAAACTCAGAAATGTCTCATCTCATACCTAGCCACCATAACTGTCGCCACATGTCATAAAACATTTTCGTGGTTCCTGGGTGTACAGCCTACTGAGATTTATGGCAACCCCCCATCACATCCTTCCTTACCGCTAACGGCACAACGTAACAGTTCTGATAACACAGAATACCCTCTTTGGAGAACGAACACAGATTGTCAGTCTCCCCACTATAAAGAGAGTCCCTAATGCTATGGAATTAATCATCTAGTTGTTGTTCCTGAATAATTAACTTGAGAAGAGCAGATTTCAACTAGACATTGGCTAAAGAAACTCTATTCCCTTTCCATTTAACTTCAATATGCAACTGAGTAAAAAGAGCCATTAAACTCCACTCTTCTAAAGATTCTTTCACAGCTTGTGATGGAAGTTTCTTGCTTAATGCATATGCAATTACATTCCCTTTCCCTGGTGTGTAGGCAATGTCAAAGTCGAAAGATTGCAGGTACTTCATCCAATGCCTTTGGCGGAGGTTCAAATATTTTTTAGAGAATATATAACTCAAACTCTTGTAGTTTGAATACACAGTAAACCTTTCTCCAAAAAGGTAATGTATCCAACACTTAAGTGCATGCATTACAGCTACAAGTTCAAGGTTATGGGTAGGATAGTTCTTCTCATGAGGCTTAAGCTGGAAAGACCCATAGGCAACAACATGATTACCCTGCATGAGGACACATCCCAAACCTGAACCCGATGCATCACAGAAGACCACATAACCTATCCCCACCTCAGGAAGAGTTAACATCGGCGTAGTAGTCAAAAGACACTTTAGATCAACAAAAGAACTCTAAAATTTATCATTCTAGGAAAACCTCACTCCCTTTCGAGTCAGAGTATTCATTGGAGAATCTAACTTTGAGAAGTCTTTAACAAACCGGCGATAATATCCTACTAAGCCCAAGAAGCTCTGAATCTCGAAAACATTTCGTGGTTGTTCCCAAGTCATAACAGCCATCACCTTCTCAGGATCAACTGATATTCCTTGTTCTGATACCACATGTCCCAATAATTTCACTTCCCGAATCCATAAATCGCACTTTGAAAGTTTGGCATAAAGTCGGTGATTCCTTAGAAGACTCAGAACTATTCTCAGATGATGCACATGATCCTCCTCAGACTTGGAGTAGACAATAATTTCATCCACAAAGACTACCAAGAAGGTATCTAGATACTCACGGAAAACCTTGTTCATACAAGCCATGAAAACTTCAGGAGCATTTTTTGGTCGAAGGGCATAACAAGGTACTCATAATGGCCATACCTACTCCGAAAATCGGTCTTATGAATGTCAGATTCTTTTATCCTCAACTGATGGTAACCAGATCGAAGATCAATTTTTGAAAACCACTTTGCCCCTTTCAATTGATCAAACAAATCATCAATTCATGGTAACGTATATTTTTTCTTTATCGTTACTTGATTGAGATTTCGATAATCAACACATAAGCGAAGAGAACCATCAGCCTTCTTGGCGAAGAGAACTGGTGATGCCCAAGGTGACACACTCGGGCGTATAAAACCTTTATCAAGAAGATCATCTAACTAAAACTTCAGTTCTTTCAGTTCTGCTAGATCCATTCGGTAAGAGGGAATAGAAACTGGTTTAGTACCAGGAATTAAGTCAATAGAGAAATCAACCTCTCTTACAGGTGTAAAACCAGAGAAGTCATAAGGAAACATGTCAGGAAACTCAACGATGACTGGAGGGATATCACTACATAATGAATCTCTCCCCATATCAAAAGTGAACACTGATATAACTTTACCCAACTCTGTATAAGATGGTCCATCTCTGCTTGACCTTGGGTCCCATTCTCCTTCAAAAAGGAGAGACACACCACTGGGTGTAGTAAGGTAGGCCCATCATAGATAACAATCAATCTGGGCTTTATTGGCAATGAGTCAATCCATCCCAAATATGACGTCAAAATATTTCATGTCGAGAACCAAGAAACTCCAAGCAAGATCGGAATCTGATAGAGAGAAGACACAAGAATGACTATGGAGACCCTTCTCTCTCATTATACCAAGGGGTGTAGTCATATCCATCGCACAAGATAAAAGTTCCATAGATAGATTAAGCAGATTAACAATATGGGTTGAAATAAAAGAGTGAGATTCTCCAGTATGAAAAAGAGTTGTCAGTAAAGATGAAGCTATAGTAATGGTACATATCACAGTTGTAGGACCTGCATCATCTACCTCTGGCGACCCTTCCACTGCGTGAATAATATTCATTCTGGATGTATGTGGCTGGAACCCTTTTGTACGTGAAGTATTTGATTTCCCCGTAGTTTTTGGAGGTGCGGATGATCCTGTTCCACCACGTGGAGTAGAGAGGTGATGGAAGAATCTCTGTAAGTTCCCTAAACGTCCGCAGGAGCTACAGTTCTTGGGTGCCTCAGTTCAAACCCTCTTAGAATTTCCGGGCTTTCCATACTGATAGCAAGTCAAAGAAGCCCCTCCTGTTGCTACTGAAGGTCTGGAATAACTCTACTATCGAGAACTACCACGAGAAAAGTCACGCTTCCGTTTTCCTTTAAAGGAACCCACACTGCCACTAGGAGGGAAAAGAACCTCCTTCAACCATGACTTTCCTACCAATTCCATCTCAACCATCATCTCCCTATCTAGCACATCAGCATAAGTGGGTAGCTTCAATAAGAAAACATGAGAACAAATATCTGATCGAAGTCCCAACTCAAATCGTCAAGACTTCATCCTCTCATTAGATAAAATATCAGGAGAAAACTATCCCAACTTAGAAAAATTATTTGAGTACTCAGTCACGGTTTTGTTAGCCAGCTCAAGCTTGAAAAAATCCACATCCTTAGCCAACACCATTGATTATGGATAAAACTGGTTAATGAAAAGAACCCTAAAGTCTTTCCACTCCAAACCCTCATGTTTCCCAGCCATCACCATTGTGTCCCACCATCTCCTACTTGTTCCCTCCAGTATGAAGGTGGCACACTTCACCTTGATCACATCAGGTGTCTCCAAGAACCCAAACAGACGTTCAATCTTACTCAACCATTCCTCATCATGTTGAGGGTCAGTTGAGCCTTTGAAAACTGGTGGCTTCTGGCATAAGAACTCTTGAGAACGACTTTTAAGAATATCACTATAAGGATCTATAGCTAGAGTTTGAATAGGAACTGGAGGTGTTACATGTCCCAGAGCTTAGACAGTGTGAACAATCACCTCAACCAGACTCGGATCCACAATAGGACTTGCTTGCTGAGATTCAGCAGCAGCCTCTTTTTGGATCTGAGCTCCATGTCTTCTCAGAGGAATGATGCTACACATCATAAAAAGACATAGATTAACACTAAAACCGAGTAACAAGGAAAATTATTCTTAAAATAAGGGATACCAAGATTTGGATTCCACTCTATAGAAATCAAAATAGGTAAAATACTATAACTAATCCACAAGTCATATTTTCTTATCCAACCCTGGTGACTTAAGGTTCATTGTGGTAAGAGATGGTCAGGCACTCAATCACAACTACCTCCTAAGTCCCGACTAGAATACTCAAATGCATATTGTCATCAAGGAAAGATGCTTAACCTGGATCTGATACCATTTTGTCACGAACCATCCTGGGTACCCTAGTAACCTGATAACTGAGCCGACCCTGACATAGTCTGAAAGGCATTCCCGATCCCCATGGGTTGGCGACTATCACCTGGCATCACACAACATGTGAGTGGGAATGATTTCTACCATAATAATGCGGAAGTAATAGATAAAGAAATAGTATTCATTACAAAAGAAAACTCCACCGGGAGTGATGTACCAGAAAACAAAGAGGCATGAAAGCCCAAAGTACTACAACCCAAGTACCAAAAAGAGAAAAACAGCCCCAAGGTCCCCAAGGACACAACTCACCAAGACCAAAGATAAATAGTTGGATCCACCTCCAAGGGGTCCCTTCCCTTTACTCGATCCTAGAAGAAGAAAGTCTACAAACACCCGAAGGAAAAAGTAGGGTGTGAGCCTAAGACCAGTAGGATACCACCAAAGATTCTGTAACAGATGCCAAATATAGGTTATCCAAAGAAAAGCTTTCCATTTTCAAATAAATAGGTTTGGAAAATCAAAAGCATATTCTAACAAAATATGTTATACATTTTCAAATGATGGAAATAGATATTTTAAGTAAAGGATTTATAGTGATGGAATATTTCTAAAACAATGGCTTAAGTAAAACATTTATATAAAACATTTTATATAAATTCAGCAGGCATGTAAGTAGTTCAAAATCATTGACATACATTTATATCTCAAATATAAATAAACAAGTGAGCAACATGTTCATCTACCAAAAGGTATGATAGTATTAACCAGTTATAGGATTTCGTACTCTCTATGTGAACTCAGCAAAATGTGTATACACACGTCCCTATGACATTGTCCAAAGGAGACTCGTCACCAACCCGTCGGGGATGTGACCCGCTGCATGTATGTTTTAGAACGTTGTCGTAGTGTAGAGTGTATCCAAATAACTCACTAACTACCTAAGACTTGCATGCTCTCTTAACTGATGGGTGAACAATTTTAAAAATTCTTAAAATACGATCAATCCCATTCTCCCATTTCAAAAAGTGCCAATTTCATTCCATTTAAAACCAAAACAGATTTTATTCAAAACATGCCTTTCCACAAGATAAAACCAATGGGTTTCTATCAAATCCTTTTTAAGCCATTTTCATAAGTTTTAAATCCATTAAAAACCAATTCCATCATAACACAATTCATTTTCACAATTTAATTCAACAATTTAATTGAAATCATTTCCATCAAATCCAAAATTTAAATTAAAAAATTTAAATCGGATAATTTCCATAAACACACCCAATTCAATGGAATTGGGGTTTTCCCAAATTTCTATGCCAAACCCATTTAAAATATCTCAATTCAATGGAATCGCGTTTTTATCAATTAATTGAAAGAAAATTTGAGCAGTTGAATTCAAATAAACAATTGAAATAAATCAAGAAAATACAATGATAAACAATTTGGAAAATTAGGATGGAACCATCTACCTCGATTTATTGATGGGAGTTACCCCAACGAGAAACCCCAAAAATTGAGCGGCACAACGACGTTGATCAAAATCTGGATCCAAATCCTTAAAACCAAAATTAAGATCAAAGGAATCAAGATCTTGCAAAACTAGATCTAGATTCACAATCCTAGATCTATACCTCAACTCATAGTTTTATATCCATGGAATCAAAGGAAATGTCCCATGAAAGGATCAAGGAAATATAGAGGAATAAACGAGAAACACAATGGGATGAAATCCACTTACCAGGAGGAGATCAGATCTTCAATTCGAGCCTTCAATCTCAAAGAAAGATGTTTGGATCACCTTGGAATCTCTGTAGGAGGATTTGGAAAGACCTAAAATGAGTCAAGCCCAATCCAAGGTCGAAATTATGGAAGTCTCAGGGGTTTGGGTGGTTTTAAAAGAAAAATTCAAAATTAAAAACCGCGTTCACGGTTTACCTGGGCAGAGGCGCACAATTTTTCAAACCATGCACACACCGTGCGGACCTCACTGTCTTGAGATACATGGTCTGCTTGGTTTGGTCACACGGTTTGTCAAACCGTACGCACACCGTGTATACCTCTCTGTCTAGTGCTGCTTTGTTGGCATGGTTTGGTCACACGGTTTGTCTAACCATGTTCAAACTGTGCACAAGCCATTGCCCTTTTGTTTTACTTAAAAGTTCACCCAAACGCACCCCCGAGTCACTACTTCAAAACAGAGGTGCTTAGAAACATCAAAAGTACCTGGAAACGTAATGTGATGTTACACACCCAATTCTTATGTTTTATTTTCCCCAGGAAACCAGGAAGTGTTTTGTGATTGATATATAGGGTTACGCTAAGGAGAATAATGGTAATATAAAATAAAATACTTTGTGTATTTTATGTTTTAAAATTTAATGTGAATTTAAATTATGTATCTAGTTTATAAATACAATTAAACTATTTTGTCATTTAAGATGTGATTCCTTGTATCTATGTCAATGTAATAAATTATACACTTGCTCTGGGCTACTGGGGTTTGGGTTGCTACTTGTAATCAAATTTAAAACTATTGGTCCAATGACACCATCTCCAACACACAATAGGACCCTCATTAAACTATATCAAATATATTAGTTGGTTACAAATTAAATGGGGGGGATAAGAGGATTCAAATCACAATTTCTAGAGGTTCAATGGAATTATCCCCATCACAACATGACCATGATTTTTCACGTCGTGACTCCTTAATTTTGAGTGTTAGTATAAATTCATAATCCCATCTAAATTATTCTATTTTCCTTCATTTTACCTGATCCTTAGGTGGTATGATGTGGTTACTTATAGGCCTTTATGTTCCCATTGATTGGATTTATCCATCAAGTTAGAGAGATCTAGTTATTTTTATCTGATGTTATTTTTTCCCCTCCCTTTGTGTTTTTCTTCCTATCTTTATTCATGGAGGGGTTATGGTAGTGGTTTATGGGTAGTTTTGGTGTCCTTGGGTCATGGTTTTTATGGTGATTGATATTTTATAGTTTTTTCAGTCTTTATTACATGATTTGGGTCTTATGGTCATCTTTATTTCCTTTTTATTACACATCAATGGTGAATCTCTGATTAAGGTAGGGGATTCAAGACTTCTCCTTCTTTATTTTGTGTAACTTATAGAAGTTTCATGATTTTTTTCTTTTTGTGGACGGTAAGGATTAACCTAACAAATATAATAACATTTACTAAAGGAAAATTGATTAGAATGGGTGATTATAATGTTCTTATATGTCTCCATTATATTTCCTATGATATTTATGGTTAATTGTTGTTACTACCATGATTTTAGATTCCATTATGGATTATATATCTTTATTGTGACTTAATTGTTTGAATAGAATTTCATAAAATTTTAATCACCTAAATATGGTAATTAAATGGTTTTTTGGGACTCTATAAATTTTTTGGTGATAACTATATTGGACAAGATACTTTTTAATAAAATAATGTTTAAATAAAGTTTTCTTGATGTGATTTTTTTCTAGTTTTATTGTGTTTTATTTTCCTATTTTTATGAATATGGTTGGTTTATGGGTGATATTGTGATAATAAAAAGAGTTATTGCTAATGGTATTTTAACCTTTATAATTGGATAAGTCACATAATTCTTGAAATAAATTAGTTTTATAGGAACATAGAATTTTTGTTAATGAATTTTGGTGTGGAAGTGGTGGTATAGTTGGTTGTGTGAAAAAAGGAAGCATTGAGGTGGGTATTGAAAATTGTTGTGGTTCAGGTTATACGGTGGCTGGTTACGTGTTGTGATATTGTGTTATATATGTGTTGTGGTGTGGAATGTGATTTTTAATTATGAATGTGGTAACAATTGTGGGATACAAATTAATAAACATGGTTGTTAATAAATTGTGAAAGATTGGAATGAAAAGGGTAATAACTTGAATTAAATTTCATTGGTGGCTAATGAATGGTTTGATAATGAATATATAAATGAAAGTTATAATTAATGTAATGTTTTTGGTAAATGGGAAATCTATAAATGGGAAATCACATGATTAAATGGGAAAATATGAATGTTTTCAGGCCTAATTTATGTAGTAAGTGGTCCAGTTTGTGTGGTATAGTTAGGAGCGATTGTTGGTAAATGATGGTAATGATATGGTGATTATTATGGAATTGGTGGCATAATTTTTAGTACGAAACCCCTATATTGGGATAGTCTTTTTGTGGATATGAAATATATTATATTTTCCTTGTGACTTCTTATGCACCCCACCTATGTTGGATTCTTATGATGCTTAAATGTTTTGGGTAATAGGTGTTTTCCCAATATCCAGGTTGGTGTGGTAATAGATGGATAACTACTCTCTACTACCCAATCTCTCTTAATATGTGGTATAGGATTTGATGGATCGAAGTAGGTATAATAATGTGGGTTATAACATATTAAAGTTATAGTATGCAATATATTGTGATGTGAGATATATGGTGGGGGTGATATATGGTAGGAGGGGAGAACAAGGTTGATATATTTCATGTTAATGATACTCTACTATTATGTGTATATGGTTGTAATATGATGATATATGTTGGGGGTTAGTTTTGTGTAGGATTAGGGCATGAGATTGATTTCCTTCATGTTCAGGACACCAAACTATAAAATATTGCAAAGGGAAAGTGGTTATGGTTATTACAAACTAGTGTCAATGAGAAGGTTAAACCCTAATAGGTTAGGGAATGTAGGGTTTCATTCCATCCAATATTAGTTGTGAGTTTATATATAAAAATATATATATAGACACACACACAAATATACATACACATTGTGTGACTTAATGGGTATGTAAGGTATGGAAGCGCAGGACGTTTTTCCTTAGGGTATGAGAGTGAAAAACTAGTGGGTAAGTAGTGTTAAGTATCTCTTTATTTTTTATTATGTTATTATATTTAGATTTAATATTGGGTGAGTGGTCCTTGGTGATTTTGGGCGATAGATAACCCATTGTAGGTACGTTTTGGATTTGTTTTTTCTACTAAATAATTATTATGATTCTTCCACATTTTCATGAGTGATCTTGGGAGGATATTACTAAGTATACCTATTTGCTCACCCCTATATATAAAAATCTATTTTTTCAGGTTTATAGAGATATTTTGGATATTTAATTGGACATTACTAGCTCGTATTTTGGAGTTGCGGTTGGATTTACTACCATATGACTTTCTTTTTGGTATCTCATTTTGGATACTATGTTTTCTATATGAAATTAATATATTATGGGATATTGGTTTCATTTTATATTATGAGGTTTATTAGTGGTTTTAATTTATACATATTACTAGGTTTTATGAGGGTAATTCCACTCGTTTTCATGTTTTATACCCTCAGTGATAGTCACCAACCTAGGGCCTATAGGAGGCAAGCCTCGAGGGGTCACTCTTTTCTTCACTATAGGCCTATTGGAGGCAATCCTCATAGAATTTTTGTCATTTCACCTTATACTATATCATATATAATAACTTGTGATATCATATCCCAAACTACTTTTTAATATCTCCAAAACACTTTTTGGAAATCTATCATCAACTTCACCTTATATCACATTATATGAAATACCTTATAAAAATCCATTCAAATCTCCTTTGGATAAACTCTAAAACACTTTTAGATTATCTCATTGAGTCAAACTCAATCCTCATTTATCCATCCAAAAAATGTGACCCCACAATCTTCTATATAATTTAAAACAAATATGAATTCTAAAATTTATAAATATAAGAAAATAATGGTCTCTGGAAAAACATTTGTGCTTCTCAATCTATAAAGGGATCGGACATGATCTTCATCAAACACATATATCCTTATACTTGTGTTCACCAGCTACATCATATGTAAGCTTACATTTTCATATGATCCCTTTTTCTGATACATTGAGTGTCCATGAGACATGGAGTATAGAAATCCCATATAGCCTCTCATATGTTCTCGATTATCTGTCCTGGTAGATAAAGACGTCATATGTCTTATCAATGTATGGTCATACACTTCATTAGTCTATCTAAATCAAGGTCCCATATTTCATACTCATCATATGAGAGGAAAAATCCCATATTAGTTAAGCTCCAACAAACAACATGATTAGAAACATACCCAACCAATCTATGATTAGATAACCCTCAAGGCTTGTGTAAGAAAAATATCAAATTATAAAGGTTCACATGTTAGGTATCTCTCCAACCTTAGGTATGGGGAAATACAAATATGAACTATGCACCTCTATTATACCAAACACATAGTTTATGACACTCCATGTGGTATAATTCATGGGTAAACCATCACACAAGTCCCATTCTATGCCTCATGGGAATATTATGTATCTTGATATAATAATATTACTCATGCTAAACTTAAAATTTCATCACATATTTTAATAGTTCATGACTAAAATTGGTTATGGGTTGCTCAAAGTTGTACTTTGAGAGGTCAATTATCATTTCACTTCATGAGTATATGCAACAAATATAAAATAATGATAAAATAGAGATTTCATTTTGTATAACATGATAGATTTTGTACTGTTAAAATATTTTAAGAATATTTAGAAAACCATAAATAATTATATGTCTCGTCATATCACATATGATAGACCACAAAATTAGCATTATGTTTGCTGTACTTTTAGGATTTTGTTAAACTCATTACATCTCTATGTAATTCCTGGAAAATCTCTATGTGACCATCTGAAAAAACCATCCCACTAAAATTTTAGGGGGTAACATATATGAAGAAAGACAATTTTAATAATGAAAAGACTTGGGAATCATATTTCTAATGTTAAACACCTATAACATAGTATCCAAACTCCTTAACACCATAACATTGAATGTTAAAATGTTAATAACTTATATTGTCTACTTATAAATTTTCCTAAGTTCATCATCATCATCGTTCTTAGAACTTTTCCATTAAATTTTTTCAATGAAATATTTTGGTAACTAATGTATCTCTTTCTATTAATATTTTTTCAACATATCCTAAACTCCTTTTAGAATATTAAGTGACATTCACTATGAATTTTTAATAGAATAATCTTTTATTTTTTTAACTTTTAAACTTATCTAAGTCTAAACACACTCCCACTAGTATCTTAGACATTATATTATTTTCATAATATCATACCAAGATATAAAAACTCATTCACATTGGGAAATAACACGTATTGCCTTTAGTGGGAATATTTCATGAACAAACTATTTTATTTATATTATATATAGTTTTCTATGTGTTTAGAGTTGTGTAATGAGAATAACATTTTATTCTAAAAATATGACACTAATAATTGATAGGATTAAATCCCACATATTTTAACAAACCTTTGGATAAACACTTTTATCCTAGATAAAGAATTTTTATTCTTATCTACTTCTCAAAACATTTTATATAATCCAATGAATCAAAAATCATGTTTACTTAATCCATCATATCATATCATACATAAAGGTTATTTTTCAATAAACAATTTATCTTGTCACATAATAGAAATGAGATAACTATACACATCCTTAAATAAGATTTAACTAATCTTGATACATTTATTTTCATTCAAATATATGATTCAACAACCCACTATTTCATCATTATAATTAAAACTATAAGCTTTATAGATCCTTTCCTTGATTGTGAACTCCTATATATTTACAACACTTGTAAAACATACAGTCAATATCATATACCCTTTAAAATTGAATAATTGATTTTTATATCACTCATACCTGACGTTCACCTATCACGGGGTGTGGAAAAATATACTATTTATATTTTATTAGTTTGGAACAATATCTAACTAGGGTCATATCACTTTAGGATCTTCATAGTTATTTACTATCTAATTTCAATTCACATAAACTGCTTATTTTTGTGTTTTTCTTATTTTCTGAAAATAAGGAAAAGATATGGGAGAAAGAATAGAAATATAAACTAGCATGCAATGAAAATATAATGGGGGTTATTAAATAAAGTACTCATCCTTTAGGTTCAGTTTTGGATTCCTTTGTTATTCATGTTGGTTTTTTAAATTCAGTTTGATAGTTCAATTGTGAAATCTCATCCATGAAATACTATTATTTTATTTATTAGGTGTGAAATCTTGAATTTCAAGGAAAACTTGATTATACCTCCTCATAAAATCAAGGTTGATGAAACACCTCAATCAATAGAATGGAATCTTTTAGGACCAAGCTCGATCATATGTTGTTTTATCCATTGAATAGCTTAACTCTATCATGGGAAGATATTTCATTCAATAGAAGGGAGGGAAAAGATTTAAATAAAATAATAAAGATGATTTTGAGATTCGTTTAATAGTATAAAATCACCACACTCATACACTTTACTCTTATTAACCACAAACATAAATAAAACATAAGAATTTTAAGAACAGAATTCAAGAAACACCTATCCTTCACTAAGGCCAAGCCTTGGGTCAGTCTTATATTATTGGAAGTAAGAGGTCATAGTGGAAAGAATGAGAAGAAGATAAGAGAGATGGAGGGAGGGAGAGAGAGATATATAATTATAGGATAATGAAAGGAAACAAAGGATAAAACTTGAATTATAAATAAAATAAATTATATGAAAAAATCTAAACTAAAGAAACAACATAAAATAAAAACAAAGTAGCAGTAGCAGTCTACTTCTGGTCCTCTGATCAATTATTGGTGGTGAAACCCCTCTTATTTATAGAAGGAGGGGACACTTATATCTCCTTAGTTTATATCTATCATATCTTTTCTTTATCTCAATTAAATTTTTCAATGTATCTTTATTTTAAATCTCTATAAAAATATAAGGTGTTTCTAAATTTTAATGTTGAAAACTTCTGTTGCAAGGAGTGAAAAATTTGGTGTAGCCCTTTTGATTTTTGAATATCCATGCATGGGGTTGCAGTGCAACACTCTCTTCATAGAAAATACTCTTTATTCTACTAATTTATCTCAAAATGATCCATTTCCCATTTGATTGCCACAACACCGCAGGAACATATCCACATTACAGCCTCCTGAAGGGTTATTTTCTTTAAAAACTTGGTTCTACCAATCTAAGCATCGTTACTATGCAGAACCTCCTTAATAGTGTAGTATCATTCATGGATGTTTTTTCTCTTTAAGGAGATGGAATATAATATTGGTAGTGTCGTATCTCTCTCTCATACTCAAACCCCCACCAATACAATTTTGGACACTTCAATGGTGCAGGTCCAACACTACAGCACAACACCCTCCTGCATGGTGAGCCCACAATACAGCTAGAGAACCTACAGTGTAGGGATATACCTTCTTCCATATACCTTCACAGTGGTCATATGAAGCTTATATTAATCATTAATGGATTTTATTTTCTTCAAAATAAGATTCACTAAGGTAACCTAAGGTTCTATAAGGGATCCATGGTGCTCCTTATCTTTGGCATGGAGATTTGGTTCAAACTCGAGCTTCATAGATGGTGACCATGGTTTCTATAGTGAGTTGTGGATGGAAACAGTTAAAGACGAGATCATAATATACTGTAGAGTGAGTGTCCAGTTGTGGGGGAGTAGATGATGAGTAAAATTGTGGTGTTTTTGTTAGTTTTGAATGGTAGCTACAAAATCTGAGTCTCACATAAAAAATAAGTGAGGTTGAGTGCTTGAATAAAAAATAAGTTCTAGTGATAGTGACTCAGATCACTAGATATGGGTATGGACTCCTGTTATACAAGTCACACACATACATGGCCCATGTTGACTGGAACAATCCTACGAGTGTAGTCTTATACATTGAGATCTCACCTACGCGTGGCTCGGTCATCCTCTTGTCACTTGGAAGGATCTCCCTATTGGGATGCATGGCCAACTAGACCTTCAGGTGCTAGATAACTAGCTTGTGGTCCTTTAGGTTGAGGGAAAGATGCTTTTCCCCTTTTATTTTCCTATAAAACATTAGAACGCTTAGTAACTTTCCACAAATTATCCTTTAGTAAAATAAAACATTAAAAATTCATATTTTAATTCATTTTAATTCCTCAATTATGAATTCCAAAATTTTAAATAAATAAATAATTAAACAGGAATTTCTATTAAAAAAATTAAATATTATTAATAAATGTTTAAAAATTTTCATGATAAAATGAATGCATCAATACCTAACATTGACTTTTTTGGAGTTACAGAAACTCTTCCAGGTATCTAGGACAATTACAACATATGGGAAATATGTTTTTTCTTCCTAGATTTACTTATAGGTTTCAATTACCATGACTGGCTATTATAAAGAAACATTTTTGGACTCTTCAACAAACTATTCTCCTTCCAGTTGAACTTTTACCCACTTGTATTGTAGAAACAACATTAAAAACTAGACAGCACATGTTCAGTTCATCTATCTTAAACACTTTGATAAAATAGGGTAAACATTTCTTAAAATAATTAATATTTTTATAACATTTCTAATAATTATTATAGAATATATTCAACAGCCAGAACAATTATTAAAAGAAACCTTAATTCTCTCTAATCCATTAGCATACCCAATCATATTGATTATATGAGTGGATACCAAATTTTATTAGGTTATCATGTACCCAATGATTTTAAAACATTGAGTGAATTATCATATGCTTCTCATAAGAATCTATATTCACTTTTTGAACAACTTCAATAGTTGGTTACTTGGAAAGGGTTTCTCTAACACATATATTTTACTTATTTAAGAACTTTTTGTAAGTTACCACTCTTTAGGAAGTTTCCTTCATTAAGAATTTCCTTCTCTTTTCTAATATTGATCTTAAAGAAAAGTCATAAGATGATTTTTATTTATCCATAGTAGAATCTTGTATCAGATGTTTATCATCTTTTACATTCATTTAACAAGGACTTTCATCAAATGTGATCCCACTAAAATGATGAACCCTTTTAATCTATCATATCTATTAGTAGGAAAAGATCCATATTTCACTATGTAATGAGTCCAATTTATAATTCCACTCACTACTCAGTTATTTAGATAGGGAATTATCCCAATAATATCATATATGAATAATTAATGTTCATGCAGAAAACTCTTTTCGCAATCCATCATATGGATAAATCCAACACCATTCCTATGGTATCCTAGCTAAGTGTAATCCAAATAAATTTCAAAAAATGAGGCACTAAATACATAGAGTTATATCATTTATTTCTTGACTTATAAAAGATAATTCAAGGGAACCCTACTTTGGAAGAACCTACTAGATTGAATAATTTAGGTCTTAAAATTTGTTCAATTTAAAATGAATTTAACATTTTTTATTTTAAAGGGAATTTAATCTCACCATATTATCTCATTTATTTAATTTAAATGTATGCGTGCATATAATGGATTATTTTGGAATCTTATTCCTTCCACCAAATAAATATATTCAAACTATATCGATATATAACTCTTTACACAACCCATAACTTATGTTAATAACCCGAATTAAAAATACAACCATATTTATTTCTGTCCAAATGCATCTTGTAATATTCTCAATTTTTAAATGTTGTAAAACCCTCTTTTGTTTTTATTTTTCATTTTTTTATGTTTAAATATAAATTTTCAACAAAAATTACCCTTACTTTTATTTTATGGTGTTACATAAGGGTAAAGGTGTATTTTAAGGAATTTCATAAAGGTAAAAAGGGTTTTACTTGAGTTGTGTAAAGGTAAAGGAGTTATCCATGCCCTGCATAATGGTAAAATAGACCTTTTGTATGGGTAACACCCTTTTATAAGGGTTATGTAAGGGTAAATTGGTCATTATATAGGGGTAACCCCTTGCTCAAGATCTACATAAGGGTGAGGGTGACGTTGCATAAGAGTATCCAAGTGTTGCATAAGGGTTATCCTCATATTGTGTAAGGGTAAGGCGCTCATGTAAGGGTATTGTGTAAGTATATTGGTGCACTACATAAGGGTAACTTCTCATGTAAGGGTGTTTCATAAGGGTAACTCAAGGCTTGTGTAAGGGTAATAGCTCTCGTATGGGTGTCGCATAAGGGTAGGTTGAACATCATGTATGGGTAGTTAGGTTTGTATAAGGATAAGTGTAGAACTATGTAAAGGTAAGGGGGTTTTCCTAAGGCTATGGGAGGGTACCCCGGATTTTCTAAATCCCATGTAAGGGTAACCAGCTATATATGCATAAAATCAAGTTACCCTTATGTAGCGCATACCTTATGTATAAGGGTAATGTTTTACCCTATATTTTCATATTTTCTCCATTCTTCTTCCATAGCACGACCCTGTAACGTGTATTTGATGATTTTAAATAATAAACATCATGGAATTAAAACCATAGAATCATTTAAATATTTAATTTATATTTATAAATGAAATTAATCACTCAACCATTATGAATTTATTAAAACAAAAATTTAATAATGATATTTAATTTTTGTATTTAATATTACTAACCTGTATGTGGTTTTTTTTCTTAAGAGAATGTGTGAGCCTTATCCTACCTTTGTTTTTATAATCCTAAAAGCTCAGGATTTCAAGAATTCTCTTATGTAGGATCTATAAATTCATATATAACCAAGAGGAGTTCTTCATCTGAGTTCCTGGTGAGTCAGAACCACACACTCTCTCTCTCCCCTCTTCTATTTTGCGTGTTTCTGAAATTCCTTGAATCCATTACAAATGATGAACATAAAAATGTTTATGATAGTATCAAGATGGTTGAGGAGATGAACATATGTGTATTTTTTATCTCGGTCTTAGGTAAATTATATGGGTGGGAGTACAAGAAGATAATTCATACAATAGGTGAGATGGATACCTGGGCCTCCAAACTATGGTGCAAAGAGATTCTAGGTAAGATGAATTTTCTTATATGGAGAAAAAGGAATAATGCATTACCAAAGGATAAACATATTCAAAAGAAAAGAGTGTATTTGGCATATATGTCCCAATATTGGACCATACTAAAATAGGAAACAACTTGGAATGTTTTCTTCTAGGATGAGTGGGAGATAGTGGTCTAGGGTGTCCTGAATAAAGGAATCAATTTTCATGATGTTTAGTACTCGGTTTTGAGCATACTTGAAACTTTTATTCATGGAACTGGATAGATAGGTGCAAAGGTTAAATTATAAATCATGGATTTCATGGTTTCCTATTGGATCCTGTGGGAAGTAAGAAATACTGTGACAGAAAGAAGGAAACATTCTTTTATTTTTTTATAGGTATGTGTGAAGATGTTATTTTCTGAATTGGGGGCCCTAATAAAGGGTGTTATGAATAATAAGTTCCTCAAGAAAATCATTCCATGACTCTACCTAAATCTAGGAGATTCTATTCAAAGTAATCAAGGTTAGTGTGTAATATGTAATCCACTAGGTACGGGGTTTAAGTTGAATATAGATGGATCTTGTATGGATAGAATGATGATAGGAGATGTTTTGGTAAGAGATAATAGGAGATCAGTGATTTAGGGATTTATTTCTTATTATATTATAAGTAATCCTATCAAAGAATAGGCAAGATCCTTAGACACTGGTCTCATGCTTTGCAATAGCCATAATATTAAGATTAAGAAAGTGGAATCAGGTTCTTCATTGCTAGTTGAGATTATTAAAAAAAGGACATTTCCCCATGGCAGTTTTCCTATTTTATCCAGAGATATATGAATTTCGTTGATCAATGTATTTGTTTCAGGCATACCTGGAGAGAAGGAAATTATGTGGTGGATTCTTTAGCTAGAAAATATAAGACAGATGAGAGAGTGATTTTATTCACTACCTTGGAAGCTTTAACCAATTATTGTAAGCTTATTGTTTGTGTTAATGCTCTGGCCTTCATCAATTTTTCCCACCATGATCTAGGGATGATGCTCCTCTTGTTTGACTTTAATTAATAAAAATTTACTTTTAAAAAAATAAAAACTTGGAATGATAGAAAATAATAATAATAATTTTTTTATCTTTCTCAGATTATTCTAGAGAGAAAATTTATTATCACATGAGGGATTGTAATTATTCCCATTATAATAATCTGAAAATATCAATAAGGATAATAAGAGTTATTCTTGTTTATTTGGGATTATCCAACAGAGAGAAGTTGTTATCTCATGTTATATTTTATTTCTTTTTGAAATAAAATTATTGTTTTTGATTCTAGGGATCCTTGATGAATCTATAGAATTAACGTGTTGATAACTAAGATAATAAGACCCATGATGAGGTTTTCTTGGTTATAGAGGTTTCCACTCCATCTTTTGAACCACACAGGGTGGTTTATCCTTAACGTTGACGTCAATGACTTTGAGGTGGGAAATTCCTTACCTTTTGGGGACCTTGTTTACACTTTTTACCATGATATAACACTTGTGTTTTCATACTTTATAGTCATGCTTGATTATGATTACTTGTGGGCGTGTGCATATCCTATGAGAATCATATGTGAGATTTGATTCCATGAGTATGTATGTAGCTTTTTTATTCATATTTTATGTTGACCACGTGTATTGTATGTTTCTAATTTATTTATGATGATATGTTATGCTTTTTGGTGTGTTCTACCCTATTATATGTGTTCATTTGTGGAATTTTTCTTGGATCCCAAGTTAGGTGGTCCATCATGACATGTTTATCACTTAGAGTGGGAGTCTACATGACTTGTGATTATAGAGATGATAGGCCTAATCATGGGTTAGGGATATCAAAATGACTCATGGATATTGTGTGATATACTTGATACCTAGAGGATGCCAAGGATCATGTCACTTGATGCCTAGTGAATACCAAGTAGCTCTCTATGCCTAAAGAATTCTGATAGCATGACTCACTTAATACCTAGTGAATGTTGAGTAGTACATCACACAATGACTGATCAATGTGATTATTATCCTTGTGGCTAGTTCTTGATTATTACTGATACCTTGATATTTCTTCTAGAATGGAGATAAAGTAGGTACGATTGGGGCTTGTGGTGGATTGGTTAGCACATAAGTGCCTGGTTTTGGATTTTTGTGTTGATTGAAGATTATTGTTTTTTATGGCATACTCTTGTTTACTTGAGAACACTTATTAAGGACACATCAGTGGTGTCCTACTAAGTCTTATACTTACACCCTACTCAGGAATTTCGGTGGGATTGTGGATTTCACGACTAGGGATCTGGTGAAGGGAAAGGTCCCTATGGTGAATGGATGAGTATAGGATCATGGAGCTAGAAGTGGACTGGGACAGACTCTATAGGAAACAGATGTTTTATTTATTTACTTATTTTCACTTATACTATATTTTGGATTTCCACTTTGGGATTTGTTTATTCTTAAATGACATGTATTCCCTTTTGATTATTTAGTTTCCATATGATACTTTGATGATTATATTGTTTATTATTCTAATTATTTATTTGTTCTATGAGATGATACTGAGGGTGTAGTCTCCCCCACTAATGGATTTAGACCCTCACTGCTAATTGGTGGCCTCTTACATATGGGGAGAAATGCATGAGGTCATGTGATCCTACATCTTGGACCCTGTGGTTCAGATCAAGGTGTTACAAAATTTTATTAAAGAACAATATATTATTTTCTTTTTGGAATAACCTGAGACATGGTAGAAATGAGATAGTTGTGTGGGATTCAGGTAAGAAAGTTTCCATGTTCCTGGATAGAATATGTGTAAAAGACCTCCGATTTACCATGGATGGGATTTTTGTTACTATTTTTATAAGATTTGAGTGTGTTCATACATCATTAATTGGCACATAGGTCCACATTCCATATATATACTTGATTTTGTACTACATAATAGTTCTTTAATTTAATGCCTTGAATTTTGTTATCTGTTTGGGATAGTTTCTCATATTATGTAATATATTTATTTTGTCATTTTGTTATGATATATCTCTATTTGGAATTAATTATTTGAACTGAGTATGTTGTTACGTTATCATATATTTGATGATGGTGATTAACATGTAGGTAGGAAGATCATGGTTAGTAATATGAGGGGTATACCTTGGGTTATAGGTCGACTCCTAAGAGAACCTTGTGTGATCCCTTAGACTAGTTAAGATCTATTTATATTTCTAATTTTCCTTATATTATAAGATATTCCACCTCGTAGACATTTAATTGAACCTTAAACTGAGTAGAAGGGTGCTCTAGAGCACGTTTCTGCACCTTCTCTAGTGGTGCAGGAAATTTCCCCACTCTATCCCGGAGCCTTTTACCGAGATTCATGGTCGACTATGTTAGGGATTTTCAGCTCTAACATCCTCCATCCTTTCAAGGCACTGATGGACCACAGGATTCTGAGTACTTGGTGGATATCAATGAGGGTATCCTCAACCTCATTGAGACTCCAACTTATAGGAACGTGATTCTTGAATATTTCATGTTGTAGGGATCATCTAGTCATTGGTGGGGAGTTATAGGACAGGATGGATGATGTGAGGTTCTCACTTGGGAGGCCTTCAAGGACCTGTTCTTTAGGGATTTCTTTCTTTATTAATTTAAGCTTGACTAAGAATAAAATTTCATGGAGCTATAGTAGGGTTCTATAATGGTTTCTTCCAACTACACTTGTTTTACAAATCTTCTTCACTTTGTTTCACTTCTAGCTGGAAATGAGGTTCATAAGGCAAGGAAGTTCGAGATCGTACTTTGTCCTGATATTATATAGAAGGTTTGGAGCTTCAGTCTAGTATCATACCAAGAATTTTTATATAAGTCATTGACTATTGATAGGTTCTTGGAGGAGGGTCAATAAGCTAGTATCTTTCTACACTTAAGTAATTAGATGGGTGCACCTCCTACTGCTACTATGTGCACATCTTCTGATGGTAGTAAGAGGAAGGACAAGGATGTGTAGTAAAGCAGTGGCATGTAGGTTTAGATTAGTTTGATCTCTTCATTAACCTCGGGAGGTAACCCAAAATTCTTCAACTATGGGAATATCAGACACTATCACAAGTCCTGTTCGGCACCACAGAGAAAGTTTTGATAGTGTGATGAGATGGTCCATCTCCAATAGTTTTTTATCTAGGTCTATGTGGATAGGCTTCTATAAGGGTTTGAGGAAAACATGACCAGGGATCTGAGGATCCATTTGGGGTCCTCAGCAGTAGACTTAGACTAGTCATACATCTCAGTTTGAATGTTCCTAGAGATAAGGAAGGTTACATATACAAAGTTTATCAGACTCTAACAGATGGTGGTGAGGGGGCATCTAATGTTTGAGTTATGGTCTTGATCATGTCCACATAATCTATTGCCTTTTTTGACACTAGTTTTTTCCATTATTTTATGTATACACAATTATATTTTGTACTTGACCTTCTAATCAAGTTACCCTCTGAGTTAGTCTCCCATGATACACCATTGGGCACAAAATTTGACCATCTCCAGAGATTCCCAGAGTTTTCCTATATTCTTCACCAGCTATGGATATCTATGGGAATTTATAATTCTTCAAATGATGACCTTTTATGTGATTTTCAACATGGATTGGATGACCAACTTTTTATCTCAAATTGATTACTATCAGAGTATTGTGTTGTTCACTTAACATAAAGGTAGAGAAGTTCATGATGACCAGATATTGGGAAATAAAGTATGCAGAGTTGGACCATACATGAGTCAGATCAGGATGATCATGACGTAGATGGAGATCTTGGCTCTTTTATTAGGATCAATGGCATCCCCCTCATCTTCTTCCTCCAGTTGTGGGTCTCTATCAGAACATATTTTTGAATGACTTCATGGGAATTACATCCTGATATAGTAGTTGAATTTGATATAGATATTATATTGTGTTACACATCTCATTTGATACCCCCTTATCATATGGTGATAGTCGAGCTAAAGGAGATTTAGGGTACAACTTGACGACTTGGAGCAGAAGGGATTTATCAGGTTGAGTGCTTTATTATGGGTGCACATGTGTTATTCTCCGAGAAAATAAAATGGTATTATTTGACTCTATGCTTGATTAATAGAAGTATAAAATAGGTAATAGAAAATAATTGATATAAATTTTCCTAGTATTTATGAACTTTTCGATTTATTTATGGGGAGCAAGGTGGTTATCCAAGATTTATCTTTGGTCAGACCCATCGTCATTTTGTAGGTTAGAGAGGAGTACATCTCAAAGATGGTGTTTTGGAGCAAGTATATATTGTAGGAGCATCTGTGTCTGTGTTGTCCAATGTTCTGATAGTGTTCATGGACCTCATGAGTAAGATCTTTCATCCTTACCTAGACCCATTCGTCATGGTGTTTGTTGATGAAATCCTCATCTATTAACTGACACCAGAGCAACATGCTATACATCTTGAGATAGTCATGAGTATGCTTCTAGAACATCAGTTGTATTCCATGATATCAAAGTGTGACTTTTGTATTCAATAGGTGAAGTTTCTAGGGCATGTGGTGTCTGATATAGATATATCTATAGACCAAGATAAAGTGGAGGCAGTGATGTCTTAGACACATACCTAGAATGTGTTTGAGATAAGGATATTTCTAGGACTAATAGTATATTAAAGACACTTTATCCAAGGCTTCTCCCAATTATCATCACCCATGATTTTACTGAATAATAAGGGAGTAAAATTTTCAGTGGTTAGACCAATGTGAATAAACATTTCTTGAGATGAAGAGGAGGTTTACTATAGCTCCAGTACTGAAAATTCTTGAGCCTGGTATCATATATACAATATTCGGAAATTCATCATGCATTGGTATAGGAGCATTAATATTGTATAGATAACAATAAGTAGCATATGGATCATGATAGATGTGACCCCATGAGATGAACTACCCCACTCATGATATGGAGTAGGTATTCATGGTCCATGCTCTTAATTGTTAGTAAAAATATCTCTTCAATGAGAGGTATGTTATCTACACTGATTATAAGATTATTCACTTTATTTTCATATAGAGGTACATGAATCTATGGAAGATGTGTTGGGTGAAGTATCAATATATTTTTTTACTTTGAGATGGTGTATGCGCCTGGGAAAGTTAATGTCTTTGCAGATGCTATTAACTGTAATATATAGATTTAGTAGGATCTTGGTGAGTGGCCTTCAGAAGAGTAGTTGTGCTTAATGAGTTTGTTGGAAAATTGTAGGATGGATGTTTTTGAGAATCATGGACTGATAAATTTTTCTCCCTTGGTGTTCACCTCTTCTCTAGTAGATCGGGTAAAGTAAAGATAGGAGTCAAACCAAGAGTGTGTTGTGATGTATAAACAGCTATCTAGATGTGTTCTAATACCCAAGTGGTCATTGGGTGATGATAATATGATCCTTGTATATGGGGGTGTAGGATTACCTACTTCCTTTAGAGAGGAGTTGATTAGGGACTTCCATACCTCTTGATGGGTAGTACATATTGGTGTGACCAAGATATACCATGACTTCAGCTTCCAGTTCTTGTGGTCGTGGATGAAGAGAGACATCGCTGGGTTCGTCTCCTAATGCCTTACTTGTCAGAGGGTGAAGGTCAAGCACCAGCATCCTGGTGTTTTTCTCCAGCCACTTCCTCCACTCATTTGGAAGTGGTAGGATGTCAATATGCACTTTGTGATGGGGTTACCAAGGACCCCAAGGATTCATAATATTGTCTGGGTTATTTTTGATTAGTATATGAAGGATACTCACCTCTTATTGATCTGAGAGACTCACTCAATAGATGAGATGGTAAATTTATATGTCTATTTCTTTCATATATTTCCCTTGATCATTGTATCTGATAGAGATGAACATTTCACGCTGAGGTTTTGGAAGGGCTTCTAAAACCCCTAGATACTTGGCTGATATTGACCAAAACATACTATCCTAAGACGAATGGATAATATGAGTGAACTATATGCATACTGGAGGATAAACTAAGAGATTACATTATAGACTTTAGTCGATCATGGGAAGATCATTTAGCCATGGTTTAGTTTTTATACAACAACATTTACCATGATTTTATTCAGATGGAACCTTATGAGGATCTTTATATCACTACTAGAAAAGGGGGCATTGAAGCCCCCCAGACTCGGGCGACCGCCATTGGCAGTCGCTATAGCTAACCAATAGCGACCACCACTGGCGGTCGCTAACCTACATAAAACAATGGGGGGCTTCTGCGCCCCCCCCCCCCCCCCCCCGCGCCCCCTCGACCCCGATCTCCCCCAATCGCCGCCCTAACCCCCTCCCTCCCTCGCCGCCCTCCCTCGCCGCCCTCCCCTCCCCCGCCGCTCAGCCTCCCCCGCCACCCCGGCCTCCCCCGCCGCCCGGCCTCCCCCGCCGCCCGCCCTCCCCCACCGCCCGCCCTCCCCCGCCGCCTGCCCTCCCCCGCCGCCCGCCCTCCCTCGCCGCCCTTCGCCCTCGGGCCTCCGGCCGCCACCCTCCGGCCTCTCGGCCCTCCCCCCCCCCACCCCGGATGGCACCCGCACCCCGAACAGCCCCCGCTGCACACTCCGGACCGCCCCCCCGCACCCCGGACGCCTCCCCGCACCCCGGACATCCCCCCCCCCCCCCCCCCCCGCACACTCCGGACTGCCCCTCGCACCCCGGACGCCTCCCCGCACCCCGGACAGCCCCCCCTGCACTCGGACACCCCCCTCCGAACCCGGACACCCCCCCCCCCCGCACCCCAGACACCCCCCCCCCCCTCGCACCCCGGACAGGCCCCCCCGCACCCCGAACACCCCACCCCGCACCCCCGACAGCCCCCCTGCACCCCAGACAGCCCCCCCTCCCCCCCCGCACCCCGGACACCCCCGCACCCCGAACACCCCTGCCCGCACCCCTGACAGGGCCCCCGACACCCCGGACACCTCTCCCTGCACCTCGGACAGCACCCCCCCCCCCCCCCGACCCCCGGACACCCCCCCCCCCCCTCGTTGCCCGTCCCCCGTCCCCTCACCGCCTCCTCTCCTCCAGCTCCCCGCCGCCGCCGCCGCCCGTCCCCTCCCTTGCCGCACCGCCTTTGGCTCCGGCTCCCCTTCGCTACCTCCTCTCCCTCGCAGCACCGCCTTCGGCTCCCCTCCCTTTCAGGTTTGTAGCTCAATCAGGTAACATGAGCTTTCAGTTACATTATTATTTTATCAATGGTTCATAAACAAATGGTTAATATTTATTTTCAATATAGTTGATTTGAAAAATGTAAATGTAATAAGTATTGTGTAAATGTTTGTTATACAGATATTATTATGGATAAGAGTTGGATTGATCTTCCAAATCGATCGTCTAGAGAATATTTCAATGGCATTATGCAGTTTATTGACTTCACGAGAGGATTTGAAAGTGACTATATTAGTTGTCCATGTAGAAAATGTGCTAACAGATATCAATTCACACGAGATACTGTGAGGGAGCACCTTTTCTTTAATGGATTTCTGAAAAATTATAAGAGTTGGACTCGTCATGGAGAAGAATATGTTCGTTTTCAAAATACAGATGCAGCTCAGATGGATGTTGATGCAAGGATGACTGATCCAATGCATTAAATGCTTACTGAAATGGTACGTGGGTTTGATCCTGAAGGCATTGACATCCAGAATCTTGAGACCGGTGAGATAAATCTTCGCTCTGGTGCAGATCGTGATTCGAGGAGGTTTTATGAAGTACTTGATGATGAGAAAACATAATTATATCCTGGATGTACTTCTTACAATAAACTATCGTTTATCGTGGAGTTATTGCATTTGAAGACTTTGAATAATTGGTCAGACACATCATTCGACATGCTTTTGGTTTTATTGAAAAAAGTTCTTCCTGTCGACGCTAAGATTCCTGAGTTGTATTACTATGCTCGTAAGTTGACAGAGAACTTAGGTTTTACATATGAGACTATAGATGCATGTGCAAAAAACTGTATGTTGTTTAGAAATGAAAACTGCTCATTTGGATATTTGTACGGTTTTTTGGCGCTTCCAGGTGGAAAGAGAACAGGGGAAATAAGACTCATCAAAGTCAGATTACGATACAGGGGAAACCGATTGCCGTAAAGCAAATGCGTTACTTTCCCCTTAAACCGAGGTTGAAAATATTTTTTATGTCATCTAAAGTTTCTAATTTAATGAGATGGCATGCAGAAAGAGTTCATGAAAGTGACATGTTAACCCACCCGGCAGACTCTCATGCATGGAAGGATTTTGATAAGAGACATCCCGACTTTGCTAAAGATGTTCGTAATGTCCGATTGGGATTGGCAACAGATGGTTTCAATCCATTCAAGTCTATGGTTGGTGCAACTCATAGCACATGTCCCGTGGTGTTGGTTCCACATAATCTTCCTCTGTGGCTTTGTATGAAGCAACAATTTATATTACTTTCCACTCTTATTGATGGACCTAAAAGTCCGGGGGATAAGATTGATGTTTACCTTCAGCCATTGATTGATGAGTTGAATGAATTTTGGGGCGATGGTGTGATGACTTATGACTGCGAAAACGAAATAAATGTTCAAACTACATGCTGCTTTATTGTGGACAATCAATGACTTCCCAGCTTATGCAAATTTATCAGGCTGGAGTACGAAAGGGGAATTTTGCATGCCCTTGTTGCAATAAAAGTAAAAAATCTGTATGGCTTAAACATTCCAAAAAATGGGCATACATGGGTCACAGGCGTTTTCTCCCTCCCCAACACAGGTTCAGAAAGGACAGAGTGGCATTTGATGGTTCTAGAGAGTTCAGCCCAACACCAAAGATCATGACAGGAGTCAAAATGTTATCGCAGATTGAGGAAGAAAACATCCGCACGGTATATGAAATTCAGGATTTGGTGGCTCCTCCAGTACGTAATATTCGTGCTGCGGGTAGGCAGCGCAGTCACAATTGGAAAAAGAAAAGTATTTTTTATAGTCTTCCGTATTGGAAAACTAACATGTTGAGGCATAATTTGGATGTCATGCACATTGAAAAAAAATTTTGTGATAACATATTGTGGACCATTTTAGGTGTCAGTGGAAAGTCAAAGGACCATGTTAATGCACGTCGTGATTTGGAAGAAATGGGTTTAAGGAAACAGTTTCATTTACAGTTAGTTGAGGGAAACAAGGCATATATGCCTGCTGCACAGTATTCGATGACTACAGAGGAGAAAGAGACATTTATTTCCATTTTGAAGATGGTCAAGGGTGCCTGATGGTTACTCTTCTAATATTTCAAAGTGTGTGAATCTGACGAGCAAGACATTGCAAGGGTTTAAAAGTCATGACAATCACATATTACTTCAGCAGTTGATTTCAATCGCAATTTGTGATTGTTTATCCCCCAATGTTGTTCAGCCCTTGATTGAGATGAGTAATTTTTTTAGACAACTTTGTTTAAGAAATCAACGAATGAGTGATTTAAAAGGTTTGCAGGACCGAATTTTACTTACGCTTTGTCACTTTGAGAAACTATTCCCCCCCTCATTTTTCGATGTTATGGTCCACTTGACAGTTCACCTAACTGATGAAGTAATGGCTGCTGGTCCAGTGCAATTCAGGTGGATGTATCCTATTGAACGGTATTTGAGTACATTGAAAAGATTTGTACGCAACAGAGCTCGTCCAGAGGCATCAATAGCCAATGGTTATTTGATGGATGAGTGTACTACCTTTTGTGAAGAATATCTTACGGATGTTGAAACAAAATTAGATAAGCCCTCTCGGATTCATGATGGTCCAGTTGGAGAAGGAACCACATTTGATATGGACAACATCGAGTGGATACAAGCATATCGATATATCTTGTTCAATACTCCATCAGTTGCACCATTAATGCAGTAAGTATCTTATCAATGTGCTTGTATAACTTTTACATGTTTGGTTTGCATAAGTTGATCTTTTAAACATCGCGTAATCATTTGCAGGAAACACATTAATGAGATAAAAGAAGAGATGCATCGTGCGACTGAGTTGCAAATTCAACAATCTCATTATGCGGCATTTCATGATTGGTTCAAGGATTATGTATGTATAAATTGATTTTCATTATGAGTGAAGTATTAAACTAATTCTTTCTGCATATATCAGTATTTATTTTTATAAATTATGTAGGTTCATAAGCTGAGGGAGTTAGGGGACCCCACGCTACCTGAAGTATTTATCCAAATGGCTGAGGGTCCATCTATAACGGCTCGTCGTTATAAAGCTATTGATTCTAATGGTTTTCGATTTCTCATTAAAGATGTTGACGACAAACGAGCAACACAAAGCAGTGGCATCGGTTGTCCCTTTGTCGATTCTGGTTATTACTATGGTCAATTGATAGACATCATTGAAGTTGTATACACACACTGTTTGAAGTACATATTGTTAAAGTGTAATTGGGTTGATCCAGTGCGTGGATGTAAAGTCGATCAATATCAGTTTTCATTGGTGAATTTTAACTATATGTTATACAGAAATAATAAACGAGTTGAGAATGAACCTTTCATTTTGACATCACAAGCGGAACAAGTATTCTTCGTTACTTTGCCTTCGGATCCAAGTTGGCAAGTTGTTGTCAAAATGTCTCGGCGAGGAGTGTTTTTATTTGAAGAAGATGAACCCGAGACTGTTCCGTTTGTTTAACAACAACTTGATCAACATACCGTAGTTCAACATGAAGAAGATATTTATTGGGTCAGAGCGGCTGTTGAAGGAGAATCGGTCGATTTGCATGCTTAATGAAAGGTATAATTGTTTTCCCGCTATTCAGTAGAATGTCCTAGGATATCATAAATTATCTAATCATTTTATAAATCCTTATAAGTTTTAATCCTCACTTTTTTAAGTTAATTCAGTCATAAATATTTAGGTTGATTAACTTTCTGATTTTTTAAAATTCATTCACAACTAATTATTCAATCCATTTTTTGTTTGATTAACAGTTGTACAAGTTTGATTTATTAAGAACAATCCAATTTATCTTTTAAACACTTTGGACTCATTACTGATATTTTCTATGACTGCAAACATGTCAGGGGAAGAGGCAGAAGATCCACATCATCCATCTGAGGCATCTTCGTCTCAGGGTCGAGGTATGTTTGAATGTCATTGTCTATATTTTTTTTATGTAATTAACTTAATAACATTTGTCAATTTATATATAAAATTGTTTTCAACAGGATCAGACTCGGCTGCTTCTTCCTCTCGCAGGAGAGGCCCTGGTCGTGGCATATTATCATGGAATTCCGACACGACGATAGATGTTTCATTTGATGAGGTATTTCATCCCGTGGGACCAAATGCCCCAGCATTTATTCGTCAGCTGGGTCATATCATACGTGACCCACATCGATTTCCATTGACCACGCGTGATTGGGCTTCTATCCCTCAGGACACATTAGATCGTCTATGGAGGGAGGTTCAGGTAAGAAAATAATTTTACTTTATTTTCTATTTATAAAGAATACTAATATGTTTGATTATTTTCTTTATAGCAAAATTTGAAAGTATGCCCTGAAGAGTTTCGGCCCGTGTGTATGAGCAAATGCCGTAAGATGTGGAAAGATTATAAAGGCAAAGTGAATAGGGACCACTGGGTACCAAATGTGGGTGCCCTTGACATTTTGGAAAAAGTCCCGAGAGGTGTCCTCCCGGCTCAGTGGCGTGACTTGGTTGCATATTGGTCTACTGAGGGTGTTGCGGTTTGTATATTAATTATTTTGATGTATATATATTTTCAAGAATATGTGATTTGTTTGAAATTTGAATGAATTGAATGTAGGAGGTGTCAACACGCCATTCGGAGAATCGAGCGTTGCAGGGACCAGCTCACAGGCTCGGGACTCGTCACATGTCTCAGATCCGACATGAGGTATATATTATTCATTTTTTAATTTATTAATTAATATGGTTTTGTGTTTATATTCTTTTAATATACAGTTGCGAGGGCAAGGTGCAGCAACTGATAAAATGTCGGTGTGGATAAGGACTCGTGATCGCAATGATCCAGAGGTTGCAGCATTGATAGTAAGTGTCTGTACTTACCAATAATTACATAAATCTATATATTAACATATATATATTTATATATATTTAAATATTTCACAGGCTCAATTTGAAGCTGAGTTAGAACATCTGCCAGAGGACCAGCGACAGCTTCCCATGCGACGGGATGAGATCTTTCATCGCATTATTGGTCGGGATGGGCATGGCTATAGTTTGACCTATGGAGCAGGGATTCCTCGTTCTGTAGTGTCACGCGCTGCGGTTGTCGGTCCTGCTGTTGCTCATATGACACAGCAGATGTCAGATTTTGAGGCACGGCTACGCGCTTCCGAGGAGACAAATGCGCAATTGACAGCTGAGGTTAGAGCACTGCGGGAATATGTGTGTCGAGCTGATGGTACAGGGGATCATACGACGCAGGTATATACTGTATTTATTTATTTAATTTAAATTATTTTTTTTATTAAAATATTTATAATGTTTATTTGTTGTAGGCACCTGGCCCACCAGAAGGAGGTAGCATTGATGAGAACGCGTGACGCACCATATATTCACGAGATATGTTTTTTGTTTTTACTGGTAGGGTTGACATTGATGTACTGTATTTATTCATTTAAGTAATTCATTATTACCATCCATGGTGGTCTTTTAAATATTTTATACACATATTGAGTTTTTGATCAGATAATCTTGAATGATTCTACATTTGAAAAAGTCGAACTAATTCCAACAGATCAATAAATCTGATATTATAGATTATGTATTATCCAATATATTTTTTATAAATTTCGGTATGGTATCGATAAAAGAAATATGTATTAATTAGATGTTATCACTTTTATTTTTCACTTTTGTAATCAATGGGATGGCCTTCGCACCCCCGGAGAGCCCCCCGCACCCCCGTACAGCCCCCCGCACCCCCGTACAGCCCCCCCGCACCCCCATACAGCCCCCCCCCCCCCCCCGCACCCCCGTACAACCCCCCGCACCCCCGTACTGCCCCCCGCACCCCCGTACTGCCCCCCGCCACCCCCGTACAGCCCCCCGCACCCCGGTACAGCCCCCCCCCCCCCCCCCCCCCGCACCCCCGTACAGCCCCCCGCAGCACCGTACAGCCCCCCGCACCCCCGTACAGCCCCCCCGCACCCCCGTACAGCCCCCCCGCACCCCCATACAAGCCCCCGCACCCCCGTACTGCCCCCCGCACCCCCGTACTGCCCCCCGCCACCCCCGTACAGCCCACCGCACCCCCGTACAGCCCCCCCCCCCCCCCCCCCCCCCCCCCCGCACCCCCGTACAACCCCCCGCACCCCCGTACTTCCCCCCGCACCCCCGTACAGCACCCCGCCACCCCCGTACAGCCCCCCGCACCCCCGCACGTCCGATTGTGTCCTTTTCAGCAGCACGGCGCGCGCTGAAATGGCGCGTTGGGGGGTCAAAACCACCCGAACGACCTCCGAATGCCACGAAACCGTACTAAAACATCCGGGGTGTGAATTGTGAAATGGTCGGCCAGACGGCACCTCATTCGGAGGTGCCGTTTGACCGCGGCGGCCGGAAACGCGTTTCCGGCGCCATAAAACACCAAAACGGCGTGCGGCGGTCCCATTCGGAGCAAACGTGCTCCGAACGACCTGAAACTTCACGGAAACGATAGAAATATTATTCCTGAGATGCAGAAGGAGGTCGCACGTCCATCGGACGTGCGGTGCGCGCGGCACATCCGATTGTGTCCTTTTCAGCAGCGCGGCGCGCGCTGAAATGGCGTGTTGGGGGGTCAAAACCACCCGAACGACCTCAGAATGCCACGAAACCGTACGACAACATCCGGGGCGTGAATTGTGAAATGGTCGGCCAGACGGCACCTCATTCGGAGGTTCCGTGTGACCGCGGCGGCCGGAAACGCGTCTCTGGCGCCATAAAACACCAAAACGGCGTGCGGCGGTCCCATTCGGAGCAAACGTGCTCCGAAAGACCTGAAACCGCACGGGAACGATAGAAATATTATTCCTGAGATGCAGGAGGAGGCCACACGTCCATCGAACGTGCGGTGCGCGCGGCACGTCCGATTGTGTCCTTTTCAGCAACGCGGCGCGCGCTGAAATGGCGCGTTGGGGGGTCAAAACCACCCGAACGACCTCCTAATGCCACGAAACCGTACGAAAACATCCGGGGCGTGAATTGTGAAATGGTCGGCCAGACGGCACCTCATTCGGAGGTGCCGTGTGACCGCGGCGGCCGGAAACGCGTTTCCGGCGCCATAAAACACCAAAACGGCGTGCGGCGGTCCAATTCGGAGCAAACGTGCTCCGAACGACCTGAAACCGCACGGGAACGATAGAAATATTATTCCTGAGATGCAGGAGGATGTCGCACGTCCATCGGACGTGCGGTGCGTGCGGCACGTCCGATTGTGTCCTTTTCAGCAGCGCGGCGCGCGCTGAAATGGCGCGTTGGGGGGTCAAAACCACCCGAACGACCTCCGAATGCCACGAAACCGTACGAAAACACACGGGGCGTGAATTTTGAAATGGTCGGCCAGAAGGCACCTCATTCGGAGGTGCCGTGTGACCGCGGCGGCCGGAAACGCGTTTCCGGTGCCATAAAACACCAAAACGGCGTGCGGCGGTCCAATTCGGAGCAAACGTGCTCCGAACGACCTGAAACCGCACGGGAACGATAGAAATATTATTTCTGAGATGCAGGAGGAGGCCGCACGTCCATCAAACATGGGGTGCGCGCGGCATGTCCGATTGTGTCCTTTTCAGCAGCGCGGCGCGCGCTGAAATGGCGCGTTGGGGGGTCAAAACCACCCGAACGATCTCCGAATACCACGAAACCGTATGAAAACATCCAGGGCGTGAATTGTGAAATGGTCGGCCAGACGGCACCTCATTCGGAGGTGCCGTGTGACCGCGGCGGCCGGAAACACGTTTCCGGCGCCATAAAACACCAAAACGGCGTGCGGCGGTCCCATTCGAAGAAAACGTGCTCGGAACGACCTGAAACCGCACGGGAACGATAGAAATATTATTCCTGAGATGCAGGAGGAGGCCGCACATCCATCGGAAGTGCGGTGCGCGCGGCACGTCCGATTGTGTCCTTTTCAGCAGCGCGGCGCGCGCTGAAATGGCGCGTTGGGGGGTCAAAACCACCCGAACGACCTCCGAATGCCACGAAACCGTACGACAACATCCGGGGCGTGAATTTTGAAATGGTCGGCCAGACAGCACGTCATTCGGAGGTTCCATGTGACCGCGGCGGCCGGAAACGTGTTTCCGGCGCCATTAAACACCAAAACGGCGTGCGGCGGTCCCATTCGGAGCAAACGTGCTCTGAAAGACCTGAAACCGCACAGGAACGATATAAATATTATTCCTGAGATGCAGGAGGAGGCAGCACATCCATTGGACGTGCGGTGCGCGTGGCACGTCCGATTGTGTCCTTTTCAGCAGCGCGGCGCGCGCTGAAATGGCGCGTTGGGGGGTCAAAACCACCCGAACGACCTCCGAATGCCACGAAACCGTACGAAAACATCCGGGGCGTGAATTGTGAAATGGTCAGCCAGACGGCACCTCATTCGGTGGTGCCGTTTGACCGCGGCGGCCGGAAACGCGTTTCCGACGCCATAAAACACCAAAACGGCGTGCGGCGGTCCCATTCGGAGAAAACGTGCTCCAAACGACCTGAAACTGCACTGGAACGATAGAAATATTATTCCTGAGATGCAGGAGGAGGTCGCACGTCCATCGGACATGCGGTGCGCGCGACACGTCCGATTGTGTCCTTTTCAGCAGCGCGGCGCGCGCTGAAATGGCGCGTTGGGGGGTCAAAACCACCCGAACGACCTCCGAATGCCACGAAACCGTACGACAACATCCGGGGCGTGAATTGTGAAATGGTCGGCCAGACGGCACCTCATTCGGAGGTGCCGTGTGACCGCGGCGGCCGGAAACGCGTTTCCGGCGCCATAAAACACCAAAACGGCGTGCGGCGGTCCCATTCGGAGCAAACGTGCTCCGAAAGACCTGAAACCGCACGGAAACAATAGAAATATTATTCCTGAGATGCAGGAGGAGGCCACATGTCCATCGGACGTGCGGTGCGCGCGGCACGTCCAATTGTGTCCTTTTCAGCAGCGCGGCGCGCGCTGAAATGGCGCGTTGGGGGGTCAAAACCACCCGAACGACCTCTGAATGCCACAAAACCATACGACAACATCCGGGGAGTGAATTTTGAAATGGTCGGCCAGACGGCACCTCATTCGGAGGTGCCGTGTGACCGCGGTGGCCGGAAACGCGTTTCTGGCGCCATAAAACACCAAAACAGCGTGCGGCGGTCCAATTCGGAGTAAACGTGCTCCGAACGACCTGAAACCGTACGGAAACGATAGAAATATTATTCCTGAGATGCAGGAGGAGGCCGCACGTCCATCGGACGTGCGGTGCGCGCGGCACGTCCGATTGTGTCCTTTTCAGCCGCGCGGCGCGCGCTGAAATGGCGCGTTGGGGGGTCAAAACCACCCGAACGACCTCCGAATGCCACAAAACCGTACGACAACATCCGAGGCGTGAATTGTGAAATGGTCGGCCAGACGGCACCTCATTCGGAGGTGCCGTGTGACCGCGGCGGCCGGAAACGCGTTTCCGGCGCCATTAAACACCAAAACGGCGTGCGGCGGTCCCATTCGGAGCAAACGTGCTCCGAAAGACCTGAAACCGCACGGTAATGATAGAAATATTATTCCTGAGATGGAGGAGGAGGCAGCACATCCATCGGACGTGCGGTGCGTGCGGCACATCCGATTGTGTCCTTTTCAGCAGCGCGGCGCGCGCTGAAATGGCGCGTTGGGGGGTCAAAACCACCCGAACGACCTCCGAATGCCACGAAACCGTACGACAAAATCCGGGGCGTGAATTGTGAAATGGTCGGCCAGAAGGCACCTCATTCGAAGGTGCCGTTTGACCGCGGCGGCCAGAAACGCGTTTCCGGCGCCATAAAACACCAAAACGGCGTGCGGCGGTCCCATTCGGAGAAAACGTGCTCCGAACGACCTGAAACCGCACGGGAACGATAGAAATATTATTCCTGAGATGCAAGTGGAGGTCGCACGTCCATCGGATGTGCGGGGCGCACGGAACGTCCGATTGTGTCCTTTTCAGCAGCGCGGCGCGCGCTGAAATGGCGCGTTGGGGGGTCAAAACTACCCGAACGACCTCTGAATGCCACGAAACCGTACGACAACATCCGGGGCGTGAATTGTGAAATGTTCGGCCAGACAGCACCTCATTCGGAGGTTCCGTGTGACTGCGGAGGCTGGAAACGCGTTTCCGACGCCATAAAACACCAAAACGGCGTGCGGCGGTCCCATTCGGAGCAAACGTGCTCCGAAAGACCTGAAACCGCACGGTAACGATAGAAATATTATTCCTGAGATGCAGGAGGAGGCAGCATGTCCAGCGGACGTGCGGTGCGCGTGACACGTCTGATTGTGTCCTTTTCAGCAGCGCGGCGCGCGCTGAAATGGCGCGTTGGGGGGTCAAAACCACCCGAACGACCTCCGAATGCCACGAAACCGTACGAAAACATCTGGGGCGTGAATTTTGAAATGGTCAGCCAGACGGCACCTCATTCGGAGGTTCTGTTTGACCGCGGTGGCCAGAAACGCGTTTCCGGCGCCATAAAACACCAAAACGGCGTGCGGCGGTCCCATTCGGAGCAAACGTGCTCCGAAAGACCTGAAATGAGATTATTTCTTGAATCGAAGTTTTTAAATTATTATATCACAATGATTTGATATTATATATATATTATATATATATTAAAACATTTAAAATATTATATATATATATATATTTAAAATATTGTATTTAATAGTATATATATGAATATATATATATATATATTTATTTATTTATTTATATTTATATATTCAATTCAATAAAAAAAAATTAATTTTTTTTTTTACACTAGCAACCGCCATAGGCGGTCGCTATAGGGTGCCCGACATAGGGGCTGCAGCGACCGCTTGGCGGTCGCTGAAGGCCGATCTGCCGGCCTTCTATAGAGACCTCCATTGGCGGTCGCTGAAAGCCTCTAGCGACGAGGAAACAGCGACCGCTACAGGCCTTTAGCGACCGCCAATGGCGGTCGCTAATGGCCGGATTTTCAGTAGTGTAGTTGGCCTTATAGTTCACTTTGTTGGCATCAGGTGGGTGAGGCAATGGTTTTGGGGCCTAGTTTGGTTTAAGAGACCTTAAAAATAGTTTATGTTATTCAAAAGAGATTTATCACCACTCAAATCATATAGAGATCATATTCCAACCATATGAGGAGACCTTCAGAGTTAGTAATGGGTGGTCAGGTTTTATTGAGGTGACTCCTCGGTTAGAACATCGATGTCTGAAGAAGTAAGGAAATATAAAACCATGTTTTATTGGACTCCTTGGTTAGTAATTTAGATTTTTTTTTGTTATTTTTTTAGGTGTATAATTATTAATTTAATTTAACATATAACCCCATTATATTTAATTATATATATGTGTGTGTAATTATATCTCTTTAACTAAATTATTTATTTATTATTATTAGTTTATATTGATTTTATACATTATAAATATTTAATGTCTAACACTTTTTTAGTAGTTTAATTAATATTTGTTTTATTATTAGTTTATTAATAATCTTGTAATTATTTTAATTTGTTATATTTTATTTTTGTATTTCATTTTGAATTTTTGTAGTATTAATAAAAGTTATATTAATTTTTTTTTTATTAAATTAGATTAATATTTAATAGTGGTATTATTATTATATGTATAGATTGATATTTTATATAACTACTAATTTTAATTTATGTATTAGTATTTCTAACTTTATGTGCCTATATTTATTTATCTAGTTTAATTTATTTTTGTTGAGTAATTATTTACATAAGTATATTTTATTATTAGTACTATTATTTTAATGTAACATTTATTAATTTTCTAATGTTTTGACACTTTTTAATTATGTTTTATTTTTTTTATTTTGTTCCCTATTTAAATGCAGAAGGAACCATCATCAAAGGGGGTATCTCTTCATTGGAAAGCTCTACCAGAAATAAATCCTCTCTGTTTCTCTCCCCCCTCCTTCATGCCCCCCCCCCACTTCACATCCTCCCCATCACCTCCTCTATCTTCAAACTCCTGCAGAAGCACACCGCCTAACCTCCTCTATGCATGAGGTAGTGCACAACCATCACACCACACCCACACCATGACTCCTCCAGGAAGCACTTGCGGAACCTCTCCTTACATCATGGCATGCCCCTTTGGTACCCCAACACCACAGTCGTGCAACTCCCTCCTCTACTAAACTACATGACCAGCCCCGCTTGAAACCCTATCAGCAGTAATACCTCACCTCCTCCTATTCGGTGTGACTCCGGGTGGGTGCAATATAATTGGTGTTTTGTTATTAGTGCATGGTATCAATGTGGATGGAGGGTTGCTTCTCATTTGGAGATCGATGGGAAGTGAGTGTGTTGTGTTATGAGAGTGAAAACCATCACAATAATTTTTTTGGTAGTATGGTGATCAGCGGAGTGATGACTATTATTGGGTGATCATCGACAGAGGCTTGCAGTGATAAATATGACGACATGAGCACGGTGATATTTTTCATTATTTTATGTGTCATTTTATTTTCATGGGTGGGTAATATTTTTTGTATCGGATTATGATGAATGTGACAATATTTTCATGCCTTTAATTTATTTTATGTTTGATTTCATTTTAAATTACTTTTGATTGGATTTTTATTTAATTAATTGTATATATATTTTAATTAATTTTCATTTGGAGTATGCACACATTCTTTGGTGCCTATTTGTGTGATACCTAATAAGTAATCATGGATAGGATATCATCTGAGAATTTTTTTTTTAGAATTTAGTCATTCATGTGAGAGAATCATAAATTGTACACGAGTGAATTCTGTATAAATAAATATATTAATTGAAAAAAAATATTTTGTGTGAATTATCCTTCAAACTTTCATGAGTGATGATTAATCAGTGATCTCATTTGATTGAACCTCACAAAGATAGATACTTTGACTTTGTGAGAAATGGGTTGTGGTATTTCACCAAGTGATTCAGTGATATAATGAAATAAAAATTATTCATCAGTATATAGGATGAAATGATGGATGATTTATGTAAAAATTAGAATATTTTCAAACATATGAGAATAATTCTTGATAGTATTTTGATTAAATTTCGAATCGATGATAATTGAACAAATAAATATTCAGATGTGGGAATTAAATAATTGTCATTTCATATCCATATTCTTTCTCCATATACTACTTTAGTTCACTTAGATATTTTTATTAGAATTTAAATAGGCATTTTTAAATAGTTTATTTTTTAGAATTTTTCATTGTTAATCACTTTTAAACCTCATTTTCCTAAACATTCTCCAAGAGGGTATTTTTAGTGTTTTTTTGCATTCTATCTATGGTTTGACCCTACTCACTACTTCTACAATAGTTAGTAGGTTAATAAATTTAAAAATTATACATGATGTGATGCGCGTGCCAAATTTTTGGCACAATTTCCAGGGAGAATAATATCATTAGGAGTTACTTAAAAAGAGTGATTTAGGTTAAAAAAAAGTAATAAAAATCAGTTTACTAATCTATGAATTTTTCATTATAGGGACTTTCAAGACACCCATAAGTTCAGAATGGCATGGACTACACCACACAGTTACAACAAGTACCCACCCTACCTACCAACATTTCATGTTACAGAATACAATCTTACACCACTCATGAGCTCTCCATGTAATCCTATTTATTTTAATGATATTTATTAAATTCTATGTTATGATTCGTATGAGAATAATTCACCATGTTGTGATACAAATACTATTACACCATTGATCATTTTCAATGTCAAAACATTCCTAAAAATTTTTAACTTGATAATTCATGTGAAACAAATGATTCAATAATTGAGAACATGTTGTATTCTTTTATCACTAAAACAAATAGGATGTTTGAACTTCAAGATGAATGTAATGAAAAATTTCTTTCCTCAAAAAAAGATTTATAAAATCAAATAACTCATCTTGTCTAAATAGTCACCTTATTTCCACTTGATGATCTAATTTAGAACAATTATTTTGAGGATAGTATAGTAGAGGTTTCATTTGAACAATATCCAGTTCCGGATTCTGATAACGAGACTACTTTGATCAATCCTTGTTCCTATCATACCATTGATGCCTCATCTCCATCACAATTTTATTCTTCCAATCTAATCACATTTCAAGAATATGATAGATTATTCTTACACTCTATTAAATATAATGGTCCCTCATAAAATGTGATTTCATATCCTTATTATATGATTTCACAACCTATTCATCCCAAAGTGAAAAAGGATGCATTCAATTTATATATAATTACACCTTTTGAGTAGGAAGAGGAGATTTAACTGGGACCCTTCTTTAGTGATATAAAGTCATAATTGAGGCAAGGCAGCATGAATTATCGCACACAAAAGGATGTCACTTCAAATGACGTTAAATCACCTCTTTCTAAAAAAATTTGTGAGTTTGTAACTTTTTCCAAAATGGAGACATCTAAAACACTTTAGGAGTCAAAACAAAATCATTTATGGTGTTGGATAACACTCATAATTTTTTGAAAAAATGGAAGCATGGGATTTCCTGGATGATCCTATGTCTGTGGTGCCACATGTGCCAATAGAAAAATATGACATAGGTGGTATAGAAGAAACCTTTTGAAAGGGATGCCAATATTGACACAATAGAGTAACCTACTTCAATTGATCCCACCCCACTTGCTCCATGCATCAAGGTTAAAAATGATTCACTTGAAATACCCAAATATTATAGCAATACTCTTAACCTTTGTACAATCAATGAAACTATGAAGCATGGATTGAGATGAAAACCAGTGGATTCCCCTATACTATTGGTTGGTGGTGAAAACGTATTGGGATAGATTTTCAACCGAAATACCACATTCAAGAATGTGATGGATATAATCCAACCACAGAAAGAGTCTTGTATGGTCATTTCTTATCTTATACAAATTCGAAAATGTAATGTTCATGATATTTATGATGATTCCCTTTACAAAAACTTCAATTTTTTAGTGTGTATTTATTCAAATGATGTACTTTCATTCCCTTATGTGTTGGGATATTTTCATTTAATTCCACCCATCCATATTTCTAATAAGTTTCTATTGAGATGGTGTGATTACTTCAAGATAAGTGTTTTCTCAATTGGTACATTCAACACTCCCACTGATAAAGAATTGGATGCATGGTATACATTTCCATTCGATATTGGTGGTTTTGGATCAACGTCTAGATAAAGATGAATTAAACTTAGTTCTCAATGGGAGGAAACCCATCATTTGTTAATTTTACTTACACTACATTTAGATTCATTTCATTTAATTTTTTTAGTTAATAAAATGGAATGCATTTACCATAATTTATTTTCTCCTAGGACTATAGTGGATCTGAGTCCATAATATATATTTTTATCATCCATATTATTTTGATTGTGGTGTTACTTCTTGGATATGATGTGGGTATGTGTTTTCTATGTGTAGATTTTATAGTTACATAATTTTTTAGCTTCATTAGATATAGGAAGCCTTTTCGTGTCTATCTTCACTTACTTAGGGAAGTGTTTTATTTTCTATTATATTTTATGATTCAAAAAACACCATGTAAAATAAGTAACTAAAATAAATTAAAAAAAACTAACATTACTATCATTTTTGAACCCACATGAAAGAAGCTGTATTTTTTTGCAATACGGTTAGAGGCATACCATTTGTATCCCTAGGAATTTTGAGCACATTATTCCTGTTTAGAATTATTTGGTCCTTAATCTCATGACTTATATGATTTTTTATATTATTCTATGCTTAGAAAATGTTTTTTGTTTTGGAGACTTGTATATTTTTTGAGACACTTATTTGAAATCATGCTCATATATGTTTTCCCATATTATATTTCCATACCCATGGGAATTCTGACCCCTTTTTACAGCATCGCTTGTTTCTATTTTTATTGAGGGAATCTTGACAGTGTTATATCTTCTATAACTTTTCATGTTTTCCCATAAAATCATTAGGAATTTCTGAAGTTGAACTAAAATGAATGAGGCATTTGCTTGAGATATTTATCCCATTTTACCCATTGATCCACCCATACATTTCCCCTATCATGTAGCTATTAGAATCCATGAATAATCCTTTTTAGGATGGGCCCATATCTAATACCCTTCCCTAAATATTAATTGAATTTCTTCTTGATGGTTTTCAATCTAAGTTTAGGGGAGATATTTATTCATGGAGAGGGTTGCTTGAGGGATAGTGAGGAACTTTATGCACATGGATTGGAATTATCCCATCATGATCATATGTGTTATATTTCACAGTGGCCACATTCATTACATGTATTTTTATATGGGAATATATATTATTTTTTGATCAAAAAATGAGTATATTTTTCTTATTTATGCAGTAACACTTGCTTATGGGTATACATATAAAATTGATGATCCATTAATCAAGGATCTATAGAGTTTTCTATATAACCTACTTTCACTAAGATGTTACATCGTACGTTCTTCTTTTTTACCTTTCCTTGGGATTTTTTCTTACATTTATTTAATGTGGTTTTGGAGTTGATACTCAATATTTTTTCCTAACCATCTAATTTAAGTGACTTTTGTACAAAAAAAGAGAAACAAATACCAAAAAATAATATAGAAACATTAGATTATCATATGCTTGGGTTCAAGCAATTTTTTAAGTGTAGGGGAGTGACATTTTGAGGGAGACATTTGTATTGACACTTATCATGAATTTATTTCAAGATTTAACCCTTATTTTGCTAAAAGAATTGTCAATTTTTTTTTATGACCCACCATCCCATAGCCACAAAGACATTTGAACCTTTAGTGAATCTCTTTAGATTAGTATATTATTTTGATTTCCACTAGTGGAGATGTGAAATTCAAGAAAGGCCTATGGTAATCATGTGTGTGTGTGAGAATTGAGGATGACTTTGATCAACTTTTTTGAGTGATAATAGTGATGGGGAGGTATGTCACATGATTCATGAGTTCATGTACTTGTTTTCGAAATAATGCGAGTGGAAGGGAAATTTTTTAAAAAAAATGGAATTTTAAAAGAAGTATGATATTGTATGGGTAAAAGACACTGAAATATTTTGAACTTGTAATTTTAAAGTTTTGATTTTTCTACATGTCTACTTGTGTATTCTTTCTGATTCTTCTTCCCAATAGTGAAAAATTTTAAGTGTGTGGGATTTGATGTGCATGGATTTTTCTAGTATTTTTATAGTTTTATAAATTGATTTTAATTAATTAGTTTAAATTTTTCTAATATTTTTAGTTTATTTCATAGTTTTGTAGTGTTTTTATTATTTTTATAATTTTTATTTATTTATATTTTAATATTAATAATTTATTATTTTATTAGTTTTTTTAATTTTATTTTTTATTATTTTTTAGGTGTATAATTATTAATTTAATTTAACATGTAACCCTATTATATGTAATTGTATATATATATGTAATTCTATCTCTTTAACTAAATTATTTGTTTATTATTATTAGTTTATATTGAATTTATACATTATTAACATTTAATGTCTAACACTTTTTTTAGTAGTTTAATTAATATTGGTTTTATTATTAGTTTATTATTTTTTTAATTATTTTAATTTGTTATATTTTATTTTTTTATTTCATTTAAAAATTTTGTAGTATTAATAAAAGTTGTATTAATTTTATTAGTTTATTATTTTTATTAAATTATATTAATATTTAATAGTAATATTTTTATTATATGTATAGATTCATATTTTATCCAACTACTAATTTAATTTTATGTATTAGTATTTCTAATTTTATGTACCAATATTTATTTATCTAGTTTAATTTATTTTAGTTGATTAATTATTTATATAAGTAAATTTTTTTATTATTACTATTATTTTAATGTAACATTTAATAATTTTATAATGTTTTTACTCTTTAATTAGGTTTTCCATTTTTTTATTTAGTTCATTATTTAAATTCAGGAGGAACCATCATCAAAGGGGGTCTTTATCCACTGGAAAACCCTGCCCATGGTGCCTCCTCTCCACCCCCCACCACCCACTCCTTCACATCACCCCCTTCCCTTCCCCCCTGTCTCCATCACCACCTCCATATTCAGCCTCCTATAGCAGCACACCACTTGGCCCCTTCTGTGCACCAAGAAACACACCACCATCACATTGCACCCATGCCAGGACTCCTCCATACAGCACCTCTCCCTGCATCAAGGCATGCCCCTTTGGTACACTAACACCACAGCCATGTGCCTCCCTTCTCCACTGGACCGCACAACCATCCCCACTTGAAACACTATCAGTGGTGCTACCTCACCTCCTCCCATTTGGTGAGTCTCCGTGTGGGTGAAATATTGTTGGTGGTATATTGTTAGTACATGGAGTCAACGTGAACAAAGGTTCGATTCTCATTCAGAGATCGACAGATAGCGAGTGTGTTGTATGGTGAGAGTGCATACTGGCACAATCATTTTTTCAATAGCATGGTGATCAGTAGACCAATGGCTATTATTAAGTGATCATCAAGGGAAGATTGTTGTGAAAGCTATGAAGATATGAGCACAATAGTATTTTTTTATTATTTTATGTGGTGTGTCCTCTTCATGGGTGGGTAGTATTTTTGGTGTTGAAGTTGAGATGAATATGATTGTAATTTCAAGTCTTTAATTTATTTTCATGTTTTATTTCCTTTTAAATTAATTTTGATTGGATTTTTATTTAATTAATTATATTTCTGTTTTAATAAATTTTTATTTGGAGTCTGAACACATGTTTTGGTTCCCATTCATGTGATACCTAATAAGTAATAATGGATGGGTGATCATATGAGAAATTATTTGTTTGGAATTCAGACTCGTGTGTGAGAGAATAGTAAATCACACGTGAGTAAATTCTGTATAAATAAATATGTTAATTGAAAAAATTAATATTTTGTGTGAATTCTTTTAAGATTTCATTATTGATACTTAATCAGTGATCTCATATGAGTGAACCTGATGCATATGGATACTTTGCCTTTGTGAGAAGCATGTTGTGGAATTTCACCAAGTTATTCAATACTAGAATGACACGCAAATTATTCATCAGTCCATAGAACAAAATAATGGATGATTTGTGTGAAAATTTGAATACTTTATTACATTAGAGAACAATAGTTGAGGGAATTTTGATTAAATTTGGAATCATTGAGGATTGAAAAAAATAAATATTCATATGTAGGAATTAGATAATTTGTATTTCATGCACCTAAATGGATTTCACAACTCTGACACTTTCATCTCCTCCAGATTTATCCATTTATTAATTTAGTTCACTTAGATAGTTTTAGTTAAATTTAAATAGTAATTTTTAAATAGTTTAGATTTTAGAATTTTTTGTTGTTAATAACTTTTAAAACTTTCTTTCATGAACATTATCTAAGAGGATATTCCTAGTGTTTGCGCACATTCTCTATATGGTTTGACTCTACTCGCCGCTTCTACAGTAGTTAGTAGGTAAATAAATTTTCAAATTGGATATTTTGTGACATGTGTGCCAGTATGAAAAATGTGTTTCATGTGTCATAGATCTAGAGGTACATATCCAATCCTGCATATATCATTAACTATGAGGACACTGATTTGGATCCAGATGCATCTTATAAGGATCATTAGGTGTGGTTTATGGACCAAAGTGAGAAATTACTTTGAGGGAAGACAATACACCTTGTCTAGATCCAGTGGCAGCATGGAAAAATCCAAGAGGAGATGTGGGAGTGGGAGTCTGATGTTTGAACTCAACGAATTGAGTTGTTCAAATATGAAAATTAAAGATACTTCTCAGGGACAATAAGTCATTAGATGGAGATAATTATAATATTCTAAATTTTTAAATGTTGTAAAACCCTCTTTTGTTTTTATTTTGTAAGTTTTTTTTATGTGGAAATCTAAATTTTCAATAAAAATATCCCTTAGTTTGATTTTATGGTGTCACGTAAAGATAAAGGTGGGTTTTAAGGACTTTCATAAAAGTAAAAAAGGATTTTCTTGAGTTACATAATGGTAAAGGAGTTATCCGTTCGTTGTGTAAGGGTAGAATAGACCCTACATAAGGCTAACACCCTTTTATAAGGTTTAAGTAAGGGTAAACAGGTTTCTACATAAGGGTAAACTTTGGAACAAGTGTTGTTTAAGGGTAAGGGTGATGTTGTGTAAGGGTTTCCATGCATTTAATAAGGGTCATCCCAAAACTATATAAGGGTAAGTTGATCACATAAGGGTATCAGCATGCTGTGTAAGGGTAACTTCTTGCGTAAGGGTGCTATGTAATGGTAACTCAAGGATTTTCTAAGGGTATTGGCTCCTATATAGGTGTTTCATAATGGTAACCTGAATGCCTCATAAGGGTTTACAAGGTTGTGTAAGGGTGAGTGTAGCACTATGTAATGGTAAGGGGGTTTCCTAAGGTTGTGTAAGGTTACCCCGTCTTTTCCAAATCATGAGTAAGGGAAAGTAGCTTTGTAAGGGTAAAATAAAGTTATCCTTATACAGCGCATACCCCATTCATAAGGGTACCATTTTACCTTGTTTTTTCAGATTTTCTCCCTTCTTCCACAATGCATCCCTATAATGCATATTTGACGATTCTAAATTCTAAAAATCATGGAATTAAATCCTTGGACTCATTTAAATCCATAACTCATATTTATGGATGAAATTAAATACTCTAATTTTTACAAATCTCTTAAAACCCAAATTATACGATGATATTTAATTTGTGTTTTTAATATTAAAAACCTATAGGTGGTTTGTTTTCGTATAAGAATACTCAAGCCTTATACTATCTTTGTTTTTATAATCCTTCAATAATCCCCTTACGTAGGATCTATGAAGTCTTTTATGGCCAAGATGAGTTCTTCATCCATTTTCCTAGTGAGATGGAACCACTCTCTCACTCTCTCCTTTATTCTGGGTGTTATATTTTAAAAGGATAAAAACCTAGGTAATAATTCCATGAAATCTTCCATAATTAGTTTTTGAAACTATTCATTAAAAGATTTCTTGAAAATTATGAAAACTCTTAAAGTAATAATTAAAGGTTCTAGAAACATAGGAAGCACCTTTAGTGAGTGTTATATTAAAATTTATTTTAACATAGAGTTTACTGAAACCCTAATAGGTGATCTTTTAATGCTAAATTTATAATTAATTTATTTATATCTAAAGAAATTATTACCATATCTTAGTTTATTTCTTTTATATATATATATCAATTGTTTAGAAAACCCTTTTTCAAATTACCTTTGTTGCATTGTAAGGATCCAAATGTAGAATACCTCTAGCAGTGATCCATATGTTCTCATTTGATATTTGTCTAATGTAGATTGATATCTGGGTGCTAGAGTGGTGAATCAATCATCTTGCATCATTCTTCTTGATCACCTATAGTTCCTTCAAGCTTAAAAAATCTCTTTAGTACTTCTCATTCTTGAAAGGGAGAGGAGGGGGGATTCGAGAGATAATTTCATTGGGTGCAATCATTCTCAATTCTTAATTGATCCTAAAAAATAAACATAACCATATATTTATAGAGCTATGATTTAGGCTAAAATAATATTTAATTGTGTACTAAACAGTAAATAATATTATAATATTTTAACAAACCTCATTCCATATGATAATATTATTATTATTATTTTATGGAACGCACTAACTTTCTCAATGATAAATATTATTTTACCAGCTTGTAAATTAATATCCATCATCAAACATGATCTTGATCTACTCAAACTCATCAACATTTTTTGAATACCCGAATAAATATTTTTTATTCATAAATAAATATTTTAGTCACAATATGGTGAATAAATATTTATTAAAATATTAAATAAATATTTTATTCGTATTCAAGAGAATAAATATTTATTATATATTCACGTAATAAAATAAATTATTTCTTAATTATAAAATAATTATTTGCTAACTTGTGGATATTAGTGATGAATAAAACTTATATAAAATTATTCCTCAGTTTTGAGAATAATATTTATCCCATTAATTAAATTCAAATAGAATTTAAAAAAGATCAACAGAAACAATTATTGTGTGACCCTCTAGGATTCTTTCTCATTGGTATCAGGTAGACTTTCCAAAACTGAAAAACTACTACCTAACAATGGGTCAAATTACCGAAGAGAAAGAACTTAATGTCACAATGAAGAAGACCACATACGAACACTCATTGTGTAATATAATCATTTTGTCTCAGTATCTCATCAAGAGGGTTTCACATGTGTGTCATCAACTCATATTCTTGATGCGAATTTCTTTTACTATCCAAAGTAAACATTGTTACACCATGGCCATGGAATTTAATGCGTTAGTTATATTTCACTCAAAGGTACAAGATTTCAACTTCCATTAAAATGGAAGGGAAAAATCCTTCCTCAAATTATTATTAATAACATAATATTCATGATGCACCCAACATACCCTATTTCTTGTGAACATATGGAATCACGGTTTTGGTTAGTAAATCTTAGTATGTGAGTCGTCACAAGAATTTATAATAATCTTAAAGTCTAAGGATCATCAAACATACTTGAATATTAGAATATCTAATGACATCAAAACATGTATAATCCATATTTAATGGTTTGTGACCTCCTGGGTCATGGTGTTGTTTATTTTGTATTACTTTATCTCATATTGAGTGGTTTTGTGTTTCAGTTGGTCATGGGATGAAATTTCAATTTTTTGGGATTTTTTAGAGGAGCATGGTTAGTCTATATGGTGTGTAATAACTGTGTGCTTCCCATGTGGGTGGGCCTATCATTTTGATATATTCATTTAGCATAAATTCTACATGATTTTTCAAACTATGTAGAGCTTCCCAGATACCATGCAGGGTCTTGGGTGTGTCTGGGGTGAAGTGTATAGTTTGTCTAAACCATGAAACACACAAGAAGAAACCATGCAACTTAAATTTTTTAGAGGAAATATATACTAAATAATTTACCTAACCATGTGGCCAAACCATGCAGTCTTACAATGTATTTAACTTTTAGTTTTTTCCAGAATGACCATCTTCAATTTTAAGAGGTTTCACCCCCATTTCCTCCCCTATACATTAGCTGACCCCTTGGGATCCTTGGAGGAGCTCTATTGTCTTCCTATTCATGGTTATTTCCCTTTTATTATTTCCAAGAAATTATAGATGATTTATTCCTCTCTATCCCACTTCTTCCATTCTCCCACTCTTCTCTCTTGGTTTTGGATTCCCCCAGGAACCCTAGATTCTTTGTGGGCAATTCTGGGTGGATCTAATTTTTTGGTTTTTGGTGTATAGGGTTCATAGAAACCATTTTAATTCCCATGGGTGTGGTCATCATTAAATGTGACATGTTCTAAATGGTTTCATCTTGATTATCATCTTTTGATGTGGGTGTTTCTATGAAATTATTTCCTTTTGGAATTATAAATGTATTTGTTCTTTCTAACGTCCTTTTTAGTGAAAGTATAAATATATGTGACAGCTTTGAAGTGATTTGAAAGTATTTCATGGTGTTTTGAGATTGGATTAATTGGTTTTCATGTGAATTTCTTGTTTTTATTTTTTAAATGTAATGATTAAATGTGATAAGATTTTTTTAAATTCCCAAATGGATTTTGAAATGGTTTCAATATTACGCATTGGGTTTTGACCCTATATTGTTTTTTAAAGTGTGAAAACTATGTTTTAAATGGAATTTAGTTTTTAAGTGAGGTGATTATTTTAAGATGATTTATTAAAGGGGGTTATTTGATGGATTTTAAATGGTTATTTTAAATGTGTGTGTGATTTAACCCCTATGTGGAAAGGCCTTGATGGTTTCTTTAAATGTTTTGATGGAAATGAGGGTCTTTTTTCATGTTTTGGTTTTCAAAGGGTGATTCCCATGCGGGATGGGTTTATTTGAAATATTTTAAATTGTGTAACTATTTTCCATCATTTTAGAGAAATTTTTTAAATGGTTTTTTATGAAATTTGATAGGGTATTGGAATTTTGAGCCATGTTTTGGTGTTAAAGACTTGGATGGAACTTTGGTTTTTAAAATTGTTGATGTGAGTCACCCCTTAATTTACCCTTATGTTTATTCCCCTTGTGTGGTTTCTTGATCACTATGTGATGATTTTTTTCTCCACTTATGTGGTAATGTTCTTATTATGTCATGGGTGAATTTTTGTATTTATGGGCATTTTCATCATTGGGTGTTAAGGGTGAGGGTAGTTATGGTTATTCCATATGGATTAGACTAGGATCGTTTTTTCTACACCTCACTTCCTTTTTTAGTCATAGGAAACCAGATACTAAGTGGAAGATATATCATGTTCCTCTAGTTGTTTCCCACACCACTAGTTTCCCACTAGTCATGCTAGGAACAAGGGCTAGGTGGGGTTTTGTTGTCGTAATGATGCTTTTGTGGAATAATAGATGATCAGTTAGTGGACTTCAACTCATGTCGGTAGCTAGTTCCTAGTGGTTATACCCTTATATGGTTAGATGTTTGGAATGTTAATAATCCCTAGGTAATTCCCATGACACATTTGATTACTTGGTGAGCATTGATTGAGGGGAGTTTGATCTAGTACTTTTTGTATAATTTTCCCTACTTTCATTGTTATGGGACCTTCCCTTATTTATATTCAATATATTTTATGTGATACTTAGTGGATTCTTTATTTTACTTGACATGTGTGTGCGCTGGTTCATTTCATTATAAAATGATTTTTCAAAGGTGTTGAGAAAATTGTTTTGAAATTAAAGACTCTTGTGTGAGTTCTTTAGATGGATTTAAAAATGGGTGATTTTAGATGGATTAATCTGGTAGAATGTTCTAAAGTGGTCATTTTCATTTAAATAAAACTAATGGGTTCTTTTGAGAAGTGTTAAAAATGTGTGTATGGTTTGAAAATTTCCTAGGCTGGTGGCTCTATTTTCAAAATTCATGTGTTCGATTTTAGAAAACAAATAGAATTGTTTTTGGAAATTTTATTTTGGGATTGTTTTTTTTCATATATTGTATATGAAGGATTAATTTCTATCTTTTTTTTTCAAACAAGCATTGTGAATTTCCATATAAAACATATTATATCATTTCAGTAGGTTTTGGTGACCTATTGAGATTTTTAGTTCACACCTATATATTTTAGGTTCCATGTTCTCTAATGGGATCATCCTTTATTCATCATGGATTATGTGGGTGAGTTTGGTGGTGGTGATAAATTGGAGGTTGCATGGAGATGATTTTAGTCTTGGGTTAAGTGGGTTTGTAGTTTTTTTCCATTAGTTATTGTTGTGCCTATTCTACCTAGTTTTAGATTTATTTACGGATATTGTTTATGTTTATTAAAATAGGTTGGATCAATTTATTCAGTTATGACCAATTTGGATCATTTATTTATTTTTGGATCTATATTTATTTATTCTGTTATCTTTATCTCTGATTCAGGAAAATCATTCCCAAATGGATTTCTATGTTTCCCATGCACTAGTTTCCAGCCCATGGGGATCAGGAATACCCTTCATTCCATGTGCTGAATCAGCTCAGGTTCCAGGTTTGGTGGCATCCCATACTGGTTCATTATAAAATGGTATCATAGGTTAGGGTTTTTTTTAGTAAGAATCCTAAGTTCTTTTTTGTATACCTTTTTATTGGGGATGTCCTGATAGAAAGGTAATTAAGTTTATCAGAGCCTGAGAGATAAGGGCGGGGAGATTCTATCTAGATCTTTCTCATTTTGATCCTTAAGATGATATGGGAGGTTGGGTTTTGAATCATGGATTCAATATTATCTTTGGGTATTTATAATGGATTCTTATGTGATTGATGTTTTTATCCCCTTTTACTCTTTTAGTGATGTTGGGATCCACTCTTTGGATTCAAATGGAAAGGGGGGAGAACTTAAGTTGTGTGGATTTCACACATGGATTGGAAAACCATGTGGTGCCCATGTAGTCGAGTCTTCCTCCTTAGTAGGGTGTTTTTCATGATTAAAACATGGAAACCCAACCATGTGTCCAGCACTATTTCTTTTTTGGTTAGTCTATTTTAATTCCCTATAATTATAGATTTCTAAAAAAGTGATTTTCAATTGTTGGAGATGAATTGAGGAGTTTTTTGTTTCCCCTTTTGGGGATGTGTTTCATGTGAACCTTTTTTGAATGCTTGTGAAGTAATTTGTTTTCACTTAGTTTTTAAAACCTCATTTTGGAAAAAAAATAGAGGAAAACGTGTTTTCAGAGGGAAAATGATTTTTTATGAGAGTCCTTTGAGTGCTTGGTTTTCAAGGTGAAATGGAATTTTGGAAGGGATTTTTGCGATATTCCTTGTTTGGGAAGTGTGTGTTCCACCAAGGGGGTTTTATTTTAAAGTATTGTTTTTCTTGGTTAGAATGTGTACACCTTGGTGTATGGTGATTTCAAAATTCATGGGTGAAAATAATGATTTCAAAATCAAAGCTTCTTTTCTTGGTGCTTTTATGTGTTCCATACTTTATGGATTATTTTTTTGGCTTTATTATTAGTATTTTGGAATCATTTATTTTATGTTTTAATACATGGATTTATGATTTTAATGTATTTTTTTATTGTATTTTTTCCCAAGAATGGTCGAAAAGGTTTCTTTAGTCCTAGTTCCTATCTAGACTCCAAGTGGAATGGTGTACATAGAGCCTTCATTAAGCTCAAAGTCCATTTTAAACTTCCTCGATCAGTGTCCCCCTTCATGAGGTGGTGATCAGGGTCCAGTGGAAGAAGTTTGGTGTTTGGAAGAGACTAAGGTGATCTGTGATTCTATTAGGACACCAGAAGCTTCACGGGTGAGAGCTGTTGAGAGCTTGCTTGTTGGTTTTAGCCAAGTTTGGGGAGATTTGTTGATACCTTCTTAGATGTGTGAAGGTATTTATTGGGAGATTTTAGGGATGATGTTTTTTTCAGGGTTATTCCATGAGGTGGTGAAATATGAGAATCACTTGACCTTATAAGGATTTTTTAGGGTGATCAATTAGTGAGGGAGTGTGTTGATCACTTTTTGAGGTCAGTTTCCTTTTCTCCAAATATGGTGATCAACAATGCTGATAAAGATCATTTCCTTAGAGGTGGTAAGTGGTGGGTTATTCCTTAGTTCTAACTGACATGTTGTAGAACCATGGTGGGTGTAAGTATAACTCGGTGAGTGAGGATCGAAATCAAGATGAGAAAAATCTAAATGGATTATCTCTCATGGGAAGAGAAAATCTATCATGTGCTTCTAGTGTTGGGATCCAGGGAATGCTAAGCCTTATAGTCTCAAATCACATAGATTTTTCTTCCATTGTGGCCATGTGATTCATCTAAAGAAGTTTTGTCATCTCAATTTTCATAAGAGGTCTTAGTTTTAATCTTTTGAGGATGGGTTTTTATTTTTAGGGGCCTTTCCTTTGGTAGTTTTAATCTTTGTTTTGGAGATTTTTTTTGTTTTTGTTTGAATATTATTGTTGGTTACTTTTAAATATTATATTTTAAATGGATTATGTGTTTCTTTTGGGAATACCTTGTTTCTTTTTTAGATTATCACCCCCCTCTATTATGGGTGGATTTTGTGGTTGGTTATAAGTTCTATTTGTTGAGCCACGTTTTCTTGGGTGGACCCTCCTGGATAGTTTTTTCTATATCTATTATTGTGTTAATCCTTTATAGTTCTCATTGTTTAGACATGAGAGCAGCCTTGGGTTCATGATAGGGTAACTAGGGTGTGTTATCTACCAATTGAGTTTGGTATACTACTTGGTGTTTGGTTTTGGCTCTTTTTGATGCACCATGGGAGGGTGATCTAGGTTTTGACCCAATATTATCCACATGTGTTGTGACCCAAGGTGAAATATCATGTCATTCTTTTGTGGTTGCTTGTGGTTTAGAGTGTGTTTCTCTCATGGTTAATTGGTTGTATGATGTTGTATCTCTTGATAGTTTTTCTTTGGTTCCACCATGTTAGAGGAACTCTAAATGGTGTGAGGACCATATTAGAGGAACTCTAAATGGTGACGATACCATGTTATATCTCTTGTGCTTATTAGAACTTCTAGTTTGAGGTTATCATTTGGGTGTTCTTAGAGACATCAGAAACCTTGGGGTTGATCAATTTGATCACTGTGAGGATTTCAGGTGTTAGTTTTAAGGTTGAACTACATTGAGTGGTTCTTTTTGAATTAGGTTCTCATTGGATATTTTGTCTTCTCTTGGATTTTATTTTTGACCATAGACTTTCTAGGGGTAGAAATTCGCATGGTGGGGATTTTTTGATGTCCCATGTGTCACAGTGTTGATTATTTTGTATTGTTTGATCTCGTATTGTGTGATTTTGAGTTTTAGTAGGTCATGGACTGAAATTTCAAGTTTTGGGATACTTTTTGGAAGGATCATGATTAACCATCATGGTTAGTACTAACCATGTGATGCTCATGAAAGTGGGCCTTTCATTTTTATAGAGCCATTTAAAATGGATTCTGCACGATATTTTAAACCATATGGAGCTTCCCTAAGATTGTACGGGGTCTTGGGTGTGTTTAGGGTGAGTTGTATGGTTTTTCAAAACTATGTAGCACCCAAGGAGAAACCGTGTCACTTAAATTTTTGGGAGGCAGCAGCTCCCGCACAGTTGGCACACGGTTTCCCTAAACGTGTCGCCAAACTATTCAGTTTTCCTAGGTGTTTAATTTTTAGGTTTTTCTAAAATGAACCTCTTCTATTTAAAGGGTTTCTACCCCATTTCCTCCCCTATATGTCGACCAACCCATTGGGAGCATTTTAGGAGCTCCCCCACATTCCTTCTCTTGATTCTTTCTCTTCCTATGATGATTTACAAGATATTTGAGGTGAATTCTTCCTCTTTTTCTATCTTCTTCCCTTATCATTCCCTTATCTCTTAGTTTTTTCTTCCCCCATGAACCTTAGATTTGTTTTATCTGATTTTAGGGTTCTTAGTGGATCTAATTTTTCGGGTTTTTTCTAGGGTTTGTATACACCATTTTGTTTGTCGTGGGTGTGATCGTCATTGAAGGTGACGTGTTCTAAAGGGTTTCTGCTTTATTATCATCTTTTGAGGCACATGTTTCTATGAAATTGTTTTATTTTGGAATTATAAAAGTTATTGTGATTTCTAAATTTATTTTTATTGAAAGTAAAAATATATATGATAGCTTTGAAGTGATTTGAAACCATTTCATGTTGTTTTGAGTTTGGAATAATTGTTTTTCATGTGAATTTCATGTTTTTATGTTTTAAAATGGAATTATTAAAGGTGCTAATCTTTTTTGAAATGATTGAATGGATTTTGAAATGGTTTTCATGCTTCTCATTACATTTTGACTTTGTTTTGATTTTTAAGGTGTAAAAACTATGTTTTAAATGGAATTTGGTTTCAAAGTGAGGTGATGCCCTTGAAATGATTTATGAAAGGGGGTTATTTGATGGATTTCAAATAGAGATTTGAAATTTTTGTGTGATTTAACCCCCGGAATAAATTCCTTGATGACTTATTTAAATTTTTTTATAAAAATAAGGTCCTTTGGTCATGTTTTGGTTTTAAAAGGGTGAGGCCCATGTGAGATGGGTGGCTTTGAAATTTCTTAAATGATGTGAGTGTTTTCCATTATTTTAGAGAAATGTTTTAAATGGTGTTTCATGAAATTTGAAAGGGGATTTTCATTACAAGTTTTGTTTTGGTGTTAAATCCTGGTTGGTACTTTGGTTTTTTAAATGGTGGATGTGATACACCCCTTTATTTCCCTTTATTTGTATACCCCTTATGTGGGTTCTTGATAAATATGTGATTCTTGTTTTCTCTCCTTGTGTGGGAATGTTCTTGTTTTTTCATGGGTTATTTTTTGTATGTAGGGGATTTTCATCATTGGTTGTTAGGGGTGAGGGTATTTTTTGTTATGAATTGTTAGTTAGACTTGGATAATTTCTTCTTATGCCTCACTTTATTTTTATTGGTCATAGGAAACCAATTACTAAGTGGAATATATATCTTGTTTCTCTAGTTGGTTCACATATCGCTAGTTTCCCACCAGTCATTCTAGGAACAAGGTCTAGGTGGGGGTTATTCATCCTAATGATGCTTGTGTGGGATTATTAGATGATCGTTTAGTAGACTTTAGCATATATTTATAGCTAGTTCCAGGTGGTTATACACTTATACAGTTAGATTCTTGGAGCATTAGTAATCCCTAGGTAGATCCCACAACACATTCAATTACTTGGTGATAATTGATTGAGGATATTTTGATGCAATGCTTATTATATCATTTCACCTACTTTCATTATTATGTCACCTTCCCTTGTTTATATTCAATATATGTTATGTGATTCTTGGTTCCTTTTTTGTTTTACTTAACCCATGTGTGTGTGTTGGGTCATTTATTTGGAAAATATGTTTTCAAAGGTGTTGAGAAAATTGTCTTGAAATTAAATACTCTTATGTTAGTTCTTGAGATGGATTTAAAATTGGGTGATTTGAGTTGGATTCGGCTAGTGGAATGTTTTAAAGTGGTCATTTTCATTTAAATTTAACTAATTAGTTATTTTGAGAAATGTTAATGGCGTGTGTGTGGTTTAAAAATGGATTAGGTTAGTGGATTTGTTTTAAAAAAATGTGTGCTTGGTTTTTCAAAACAAAGATAATTATTTTTGGAAATTTTATTGTGAATTTTTTTTTCATATGTTGTATATAAAGGTTTAATTTCTAGATTTATCTTCAATATAGTATTTTGAATTTACATATGAAACATATTGCATAGTTTTAGTTTTTGTTTGTGACTTATTGGTATTTTTAGATCACACATATATATTTTAGGTTTCAAGTTCTCTATTCGGATCATCCTTTGTTCATCATAGCCAATGTGGGGTGAGTTGGGTGGTGATAAGCAATCGTAGCTTTCATGGAGATGGTTTCAAGATTAGCTCGAATGGGTTTCTAGTTTTTTTTCTTTTTTGTTAGTGTTTCACCTATTTTTTATGGTTTTATCTTTATTTATAGATTTCATTTATGTTTATGAAAATGGGTTGGATCAGTTTAGTTGATTTCGACCTATTTGGATCATTATTTTTGGCTCATTATTTTTGGATATTATATTTATTTATTTCACTATTTTTATCTTTGATTAGAGTGAAATTATTCCCAAAGTAATTCATATGATGCTCGGGAACTATTTTCTAGCCTGTGGGGATCGGGTATTCCCATTGGGACTTGTGGGAAATCAGGTCAGGTATCGGGTTCGATGGCATCTCAAGCTGGTTCATTGTAGGGTCTGTTCTCATAATCTATCGTCATGGAGATTACTAAATGTGGAATTTATGAGAAGAATCCCCATATTCTTATGAGTACTTTCACCTGTATATACTATGCAACCTATCATAGTATGTTATCCAAACATATAACTGTTTTTAAGAATATTTTCATATCATTTAAAGCTTCTCATCATAGTAAGGAACTGTTATACATTATCAACATGATAGATACTCTATGACATTATTGCATCAATGTTATACATAAGAACAATATATATATGATAAGATATTTATATTAATATTCACTACTTTGAATATTCATGTAATCTAAAGTACAAAGTAGTTGGTTCTAGGGAACCTAACTCCAGCAATAATAACCTAGAATGATAGAAAAGAATAATAAGAACTTTTATTATCTACTTTATATTATTCTAGAGAGAGGGTTTATTATCAAATGAGGGATTTTAGTTATTACCTTTATAATAATCTAGAAATATCAATAAGGATGATGATAATTTTTCTTTTTTATTCTAGATTGTCCTGGAGATAGAAGTTATTATCACATATGATATTTTACTTCTTTTTGAAATAGAATAGTTTTTTTATTATAGGGATCCTTGATGAACCTAGAATTTTGATGTGTTGATAACTATGATAATAAGGCCCATGAGGAGGTGTTCTTAGCAGTAGAGGTTTCACTCCTACTTTTGAACCACACTGGGTGGTTTATCCTTGATGTTGACATCGATGACTTTGAGGTAGGAAGTTTCTTAACTTTTGGGGGGACCTTTTTTACACTTGTTACCATGATATAACACTTACATTGGCATACTTTATAATCATTCTTGATTATGATTTCATTTGTGTGTGTGAATATCATGTGATAATCGTATGTGATATTTGATTCCGTGAGTATGTACGTAGTTTTTTTATTCATGTTCTATGTTGATCACATGTATTGTATGTTTATACTTTACTTATTATGATATTTTATGTTTACTTGTGTGTTCCACCCTATTATGTGTGCCTTTATGGTATTTTTTCTTACATCCCAAGGCTGGTGGACCATCATGAAATGTTTATCCCTTATAGGGGGATAGTATATGGCTTGCAATGATGGTGACGATGGACCTAATCAAGAGGTGGGAATATAAATATGCTTCATGGATGTCATGTGATACACTTAATTCCTATAAGATACCAAGGATCATGTCACTCGATGCCTAGTGAATGTCAAGTAGCTCTCGATGACTAGTGGATGTCTAGAACATGACTGACTTAATGCCTAATGAGTGTTGAGTAGTATGGCACACAATGACCTGGAAATAATATTATTAGCCTCATGGATAGTTCTTGATTACTTCTAATACCTTTATATTCCTTCTGGAATTGAGGAAAAGTAGGTATGGTTGGGGCTCATGGTATCTTGGTTTGTGCATGAGTGCTTAGTTTTGGATTTTTGTGTTTCTTGTGTATTATTTTTTATTTATGGAATACACTTGTTTACTTGAGTACACTTGTTAAGGACACATTGGTGGTGTCCTACTGAGTCTTGTACTCACACCCCACTCAGGAATTTTGGTGTGCTTGTATATTTTAGGGTTGTGGATCCGAGAAAGGGAAAGGGACCTATGGTGGAAGGCTGGGCAGATGAGCATGGAGCTAGTAGTGGATCGGGATGGACTTAAGAGGAACCCACTATTTTATTTATTTATTTATTTTCACTTATACTCTAGTTTTAATTTCAGCATTGGAGTCTTTTATTCCTATATGACATGTGTGCCCTTTTGATTATTTAGTTTCCACATGATACTACGATCATTATATTTTTTATTATTCTATTTATTTATTTGTGTTATGACATTATACTAAGGGTATAGTCTCCCCACTGATGAACTTAGACCCTTGTTATTAGTCGGTAGCCTCTTGTGTATGGGGAGTTGTGCATTATATCATGTGACCTTCTAACTCAAACCCAAAGGTTCAGGCCAGGGTGTTACACATCTCATTCATAAAGTACATCAATCCCTTTCATTTAAATTCTTAGAAAAATATGAAATCAACAATCCACACAATAGTAATCTTAGAGTGATTTGATAGTTAACCCCCACTTTTCTAGATAAGGAATAAGCCTCCAGGACAATGAGTAGTCCAATCCAAAGTCCATCTACCCAAATATACTTTACTCAAGAGAGATTTTAATTTTATCATAATTCTAACCCATAATATATATAAATCATATTTAACTACTTAATTCAAGATCATAACCTAATATAATCCAAATTAATAGTATATTTAAACTAAATCAATTACCATACCTAACATGTAACTCCTTATATGCTTGTATAAAAATTTATAAAAGTATTTTAACACTTAAACTAAAGAACACATCAATTCATAATATAAATAATATATAGAATAAATTAAATAAATGAATAATTCATATATTTAATATTATATAAAATATTTACAAAAAATTAATAAATAAATAAATTATAAACACTTTATTGCTAAGATATGCATTATGGAAATTCTATAAATAAATAAATATAAACATTTTATATTAATTTTTAATATAAACACCTTCATATTATCCTTTATATTTCATTTAATTACATATATTTATTTAAAATATTAGTATTCTATATATTAAATATTCATATATTTTTTAAATATTTAGAATATCTCACATTTAATAATATTTATACCTTGATTGTATCAATTATCAAAACTCTTTTTGATATAGTTTGAGAAATTTCTGCAAATAAATCATTTTAATTTGAATAATTAAAATTAAATAATTACAAATAATTCATAGTATTAAATATAAACCCCATTTATATTTGGTCTTTTTTTTAATTTATAAACACATTACAAATTAATTTTATAAATTCCATATAAACCATTTATATAAAAATTATAAGTCATGTCATATAAATTCAAAAGATATTTTAATATTGAAATTTAATATTATGGAATATTTATTTAATCAATGTTTCATGAACATTTAATTAACACTTTATAAATAATTAATTTATAAATAATTTATAAATTAAATAAATGTTCCAAAATATCATTTTCCATAATTTATAAACAATTTATAAATATTTAATTCAATTCATAATTGAAAATTTAGAAGAACAAAATTAAATTTTACTTGATATCCTATTTTACAATATATGTATGTCGTAATCTGAGAAAAGATTTATTATCTATCATATTTTATGATAAATAATATTCAGTTATGATATCTCCCTTTGGCATTAAGCATGTTGTATCTTATTATATGTATCGTATCCCTAAGATGTTGTGATTCTTTCTTTTCATCATATGAAACAATAATATCATCCCATATGATATTATATATCGTATTCTAAGATATAATTAAAAATTAAAGGAGTTTATTGTGTCATTGCCTATGAAATTTTATATTTCATGGTGGAACCATATCACATCCTATGATATCCTATATCATACAATTAGCCACAATGAAAATTTTAAATTGTATTTGATTATATACAATATGATTGTAAGATGATAAACCAGTTTCTTCATTTTAAAACGTTATTTTGTGAATCAAAACACATGGTAAGGTTTTGATACCACTAATGAGTTTCTACATATCAATTAACACTTAATCAATGAAACGTAATCAATTTAAAACCCAAGAATCAAGATCTATCATGTATGAAACGAAAAACATGAAACTATAAAATGAATATTGTAGCATTCATTTCACCGATGATAGCCACTACCATTATCTCCATCCACATTCATGATGAAGATCACTTAAAGGCATCCATCAGAATCCTCTCTCCATGTTGTATCCACATGCTATACCAAATCACCTGATGCTTGGCCAAGAGTCTCCTCCACCCATTGTATGCTAGTACCTTTCATGGAAAAGGATGGAGTACAAAAAGATCTCTTGAAAAGGTAAAATCATTTGTAATATAGAACCACCCATATCAATGAGTTTGTCTAGTTTATATACACATCGATACACTCTTTATCCTTTCCATGGAACGTAACATTTGAATAATTTCATATATTTACAACGCTTTCAAATGATAGGTCGTGCACCTAATACTTAAGTTTGATTAATCTCCAAAACATTTCAACTAATTAAATTCTTGATAATAATGATAGATAGCATAGGGTATATTCGAATCCTTTAACTTTACACCACCATTCCAAGGTAGTACGGATAATATAATTATATCATAGCCAACTATATGCAAAAAACCATAACATAAAAAATGTTCTTGGTTTATATACATGCCATACCATACGACATTGCCATATCATAAACTATGATATGGATATTTGATACTTATCTCCAATAGTATGTCCTATGAATCTATGAGAAAAGAACACACATATATTTTGTACCCATAGAATATGTATAATTTTGGACCTAGAACACAAAACATACATATTATGTGAAGTTATGAGCACAAAAAATAAATCTTTTTCACTATAAGAGTAGTGTGAATATGACATTAGAGAAGATTTACAAGCCTTAAATCAAGGATATTGTTGATTAATGGTTGTTTCGGGGTGTTTCAGGCTATTTTGAGAAGTTTTAAATATAGTCTAACCCCCGTTTCAGGTTCTTCATGTAATCCAACCCTTGTATCAAGTTTCACATTCCTATCATGTTGTGTACTATTTTTTAACTTGTGGGTTTGAAAGTGTAAGATAAATATGACTTTACAGATTGAATGATTAATGAAAATGTGGAAACAATAATTAGGAAGCTTGAGACACACACCTGTGAAGATGACCAGTGTAACTGTCACATCCGCCTTATTAAATTAATTTTCATTTTGTTAATTATTTTCCACGGGTTCTCTTGTCAAGGTCTGAACTGGGTCCCAGATCAAAATTGTTGACATTTAATGTTTTTACTGGGTTTCGGACTTGTGTGCGGTCACCGCACGGTTGGCGGTAGCAGCGCAACCGGACCTAGTGTCATGCAATTGCTTGATATTATTATTATTATTTATTAATATAATAATTGTTATTATCATTTTTATTATCATTATTCTATATATTATTATTTCTATTATTATTGTTTTATTGTTATTTTATTATTTTTATTATTGTTTATATTATCCTAATTATAATTGTTATTCTTAATATTATTATTATTATAATTTTATTTTTAGTATTATTATTATTAAGATTACTATTATTGTCATTATTATTATTATTATTCGTATTATACTTATTATTATTATTATTTGTACTATTAGTATTTGTATTATTTCTATAGTTATTTTTATTATTGTAATAGTATTATTATTATAATAGAATGGAAAAAATAGAAACCCTAAGGGGGAGGCGTAGCCCCCCCCTTCGTTTCACTTCCACGTGAGGACTGCACAAGCGATGCCCTCCCCTCCCGATCGGCACAACACGGCCACCCACGGGCTGCCAGACCCCCACCGCCTCGCCCTCGCCTCTGCAGCGGCGCCCCAACATCCTTCTATGTCCGACCGACTCAAGCGGTGATGACCTCATCGGACCCCAGCCCTATTCACCCTCGCCTCAGAAACAGCACCCCGGCCTCACCCTCGTTGGATCTGGTCACCCCCTCCTGCCTTCTTCCCCTCCCCGGTCTCCATAGCCCCTGGTCGACTCCCCTCAGCACACCTGGTCGGCCACCTACTCGCGCCCAGGACCTCCGCCACCAGCTCCCGCTCACACACCACCTCCCTCGCCATCCCTTCCTCACCCCTTTTGTAGGCTGCGTCCTAGCCTATGTACTCCCGCACTCGCCCCTCACTACCCCACTCGCCGCCTCCCTATTCTTGGTGTGTCACGCCCAACATCCCACTCTGCCTCCCTCACCTCACGCTCTATCTCACCCTCGACCTCTGTCGGCCTCACTCAGCACCCTCGCTCAATGCCCCCTCCTTCATCCAGTGCCTCCATCCCCTGTCGCACTCACCCTCTTCCACTCCTGACCCCTATTGTCGTTTCCCTTCTCTAGAAGCCCAGAAAACCCCCTGCCCTCCTTGCTTCAGACCCCACCAGCCTCGTTGCGCCTCCTTCACGCTTCCTCTCCCACTCTGGACGGCAGCGGCCTCCTCCAGTATATTCTTTTATTCATTTATTTATTTATTATTTCATTTATTTATTCTTTTAATTATTTATTTGATTATTTTTTATTCATTTATTTATTTATTCTTTCATTTATTTATTCTTTTAATTATTTATTTGATTATTCTTTTATTCATTCATTTATTTATTCTTTTAATTTTTTATTTAATTATTCTTTTATTCATTTATTTATTTATTCTTTCATTTATTTATTCTTTGAATCATTTATTTATTTATTTATTCTTTTATTTATTTATTTATTCTTTTATTTATTTATTTATTTATTTATTTATTTATTTATTTTCCCTTCATTTCATCTTTGGTGTTTTTATTTAATTTAGATAAATCCTAATACTATCGTGGGTTTTTTGTAGTGTATTTTTATTGTTGTTCAGCGTGTGCGGTTAATCCGTGGGGCGTTGTTCAACCTTCCGTTGAGGTTCCATCACGTCCGCTCTTGGTTTGAGGTAGGTAATTCCATGGTTTTCCTTTCTGCAGTCTAATTGATGCTTGGATGTTTCGATAATTTTATTTTATGTGATTCACAGCTTTTTTATATCCATAAATTTTTCCTTCTACAGTGCATTTAAATTTTTAGAATTAGTCAAAAGCATGTTTTGAGTCAATTCCTAGTTCGAGTCTGTAGTTATTTGATTATGTGCCAAATCCTGTTTTGATGTTGTTTATGGCTATTTTGTTGGGGAATTTCTTTTTATGCTAATATAGTTTGATAAAAATAATAATACTTTGAGGTTAAATATTTGGTTATGATAATTTTTATGTGCACTTATCACGTTTGATAAAATACTATAGTGTTCAAAGTGGAATTGAGGGTTCTTATGAAATGTTTAGCCTTGATTATGTTGTGTGTCGACATTGGTTATTTGTAAACTTGGTTTGGTTTATAATTTTGGTATTTTTATAGCTTTCTAATAGTGTTAAGGTGTTAAAATAAAAAGGGGGATCTTTGGTTTTTAATGTGGCGGTGTGAGTTCTTTTCAAATAAAGTGAGTGGTTGGTTTTATTTTCAAAGTGGTAGTTTTGTGTGAATAGTGTTGGTTGTTTTCTTGAAACGCAGGTGTTCCATTGGATGTTGGTACATCCATGGGTGCACTTGGTGCACCCATGGACGTTCCTTCAAGTGACAATGACACCTTTAAACCAGTGTTTCCTTAAAACCTTGGTTTTCTAAATGATTTTTGTTTCTTAAGTAAGATTCGGTCTTTTGTGTGGATTTTGTGAAAGGTTTGAAGTGTGATATCAAGGGTGTGCTAGTTTGGATTTGAAAATATAAAAGTTGTATTTGTATAATTTTTGGGTAATGTTTTTGGACATGACAACTTAAAGGTCCGTTTGGCTCTTCCAATTCATGGGTGGAGTTATGTTAACTTTTATAATGGTTTGTGTTTGGAAATTTTGTGTGCCTGGTTGGAACTTTAAATGTTTTTAGAATAATGATTTTGACATGGGTGAGTCATGACGGCCCGTTTGTAACTTTAATCTTTAATGTAATGTTTGCGTTGACTTTTTGAAATGAAGACATTTTGATTACTGTATGACCATATAACAACTTTAGTATTTTGAAAAAGGTATCAAATGGTTTTAATAATTTCATGGCATGAAGGCCCGGTTATCACCTTTGATGATATGTTATATATATATCTGTGTGTGTGTGTGTGTGTGTGTGTATTGGGGCACCTTTATAGGGGGGATATCCTTTATGGGTTATCGTATGGAGTGTCTGTGTTTGGGGTAGGCAAGTGCGGTGAGATGAGTCACACGTGCGAGGGCCTCCAACTTACACAATATTATTGTAACCACAATGGGTTCTTGGGAATCTTTTAGAGATCAAGTGATGGTTGCTGACCAACCCCGATTATATAGGTTGGTACCCCCTGGATTTTTTGTTAGGCAGGTGGGATTTTCCACTGGATTGGTCAGTTAGGGTGGCCAGTTGGTTATAGACTTAGGAGCTTCACCATACGCTGACAGGTGGTTCCGAAACTGCGTATGTACAGGGCTCTTCTAGGGATGTTTAGGATCATTCATGGTTACTGGATTATTTTCATTGCTTGTTTACTTTCCATGCACTAGTCTTGTTTACTTTCCATGCACTAGTTTATTTTCAGCTTTCACTCTTACTCGTTTTACTCTAGCACAGGATTGGTATATTCTATTTTGGATTTTATTTATAAAATGAAAAATGATTTTGGAAAATGGTATGTAGCATGTGTTGGGTTTTTAAATGGGAAAAATGTGTTACTTATTTTCAAATGTGAAAACCCTACTTTTATAATTGTATTTCAAACTTGAGTTAATGGATTGTTTCGGGAAAGGAGACGTTGGATTTTGTGGTTTATCTTGGAAACTCTACTGAGCATCTTTAATGCCCACGCCTATCTTTATCATTTCAGTTGCAGGTTTCTTTGCTCAGGTTTTCTTGGCTGGGTTTCTCATAATTGGAGCAAAGTCGGCCTTTGGTCAGGAGGTGACCTAAAAGTTCAAGTGGAGGTATGTTCGGTTTAATTTTCTTTCCGCTGATAGCGTTATGTTTATCGATTGTTTATATTTATTTGTTTTCTTTTTTATTTGTTTTTGTTCATGGGCCAAATCATTCCCAATAATTAAAATTTTGATACCCGGCACTGGTTTCCATCCCGTGGGGATTGGGAACACCCTTCGGGCCATGTCGCGGACTGACTCAGGTGACCGGTTCAGGGTCGACCCGGGTTGGTTCGTGACAATACCCCATGATGAAGTACTCAAGCGTATAAATTTTTTTCCATATTATCTTGTAAATGATTCTTCAGTTATTAAAAATAAATGGTGGTCATTCTATACATATTCTTGGATATGGGAATGGATCTAGGTATAAGTTAAATTGAGAAATCAACCTATCAATCTAGAGGAAGACCGAGAAACTCTTTAGGGAATACATCAATATAATCCCTCAAAATGATCATGTCTTAAATCATGATTCTCTCCTTTGTATCAATCATTTTAGATAGATATGTTTACTTATGATATAATAATATCAACACTTAAGATGTAGATTCCAAATGAGATTCATTCTCCTCCTTATACTTGTACAAAATCAGAGGATGGTTTGGGATGTGAAGACCGATATCTTTCTCCCAATAGTTGATGTGGGATTTATATAAGGATTGTCAATCCATTCCCAATATATCTTAAAACTTCAATAAAGGAATTTGGATAAGATTTTATGGAAGGTTTAGTCCACAAAAATTGAATAGGGAGGAGTTATATACTTGGGATGCAATAATTGCTCTGTTTTTTGTCCTCACAAATAACTAAACCTCCATGTTTTGAGGAGGTGTTTGAATAGTTTTACTAAACTTCCAAAATATTAAAGAATTCATAGAACCAGAATAAAAATGTACATTCTCTATTATTGAATGAATAATCATCATACCTATCACTACATCATTTTCGGGATATACCTCAGCAGTAGTGGTATCATATTCCCTTCCTTTCCCTATAGTTCTTAGAGGTTTTAGTAAATAATTATATTCAAAAAACCTTGGCTTAGGGAATTGGTTCACATAATTCACGTGTTCCTTGCATTTGAAACACCATACCACTTGTTGAGCATTAATATAAACCTTCTTATCTTTCATCACATTAGTGGGCTTCTTCATCTCTCCTCAGTATTGATTATCCCAATGCACCTATTTTCCAAAAATTAAAGCATATCCCGGTTCCCTTGAGAAATTTTTCAGGATGATTATTGTAACACCCTGATATTTTAAAAGGTGTACATTGTGTTCAATAACGTGTACGATGCACAATTTTGAGCTTAAACAAACTATGAAATATTATTATTTAAATATGATTGTTATTACATATCCATTGAATTAGTGGGAATTAATAGCATTAACCACATTATGAGTTATATATAAATTCCCTAATCAATACAAATTTAATGATTGATGTTTAAGAAATAAGCACTCAATTTTTAGAAAAGACATTTTATTTATCAAAGATGGTATTTATTGCTTTTTGTGAACAAATATTATAATTAATTTCTAAAAAATTTAGAAATTTTATTTGATTAAAATGATATTGTTTTTGAAATTAATATATCAAAATTATATTATGGTAAAACTTTGATATTTTTTTGAAAAGTTTGATTTTTTCAATGAATAGTGAAAATGATTTTTTTATTGAAAACTGAATTTTATTTTAAAGTATTTATAAAGTAAAATTATATTTTATATTAGTTTTAAATTTAAATTAGTTCCTTTTGATTAAAAATAATCCAATTATGGTCTATTGAATTAATTTTATACTTTAATTTAGTATAAAAATAGTTTTATACTTAAAAGGGCATGAATCTAGAAAAATACTATTTTTCGCCGCATTTTGCAAGTATGATTTTAATTTAAATTCTTCCACTTATATGAATTGAATATTGAAAAATGGATTCCATATTTTTAATCAGTGGGTCTAAATTTAGTAAATAGGACTTTTTTATTTTTAGACACTATGAATAGTAACCTTAGTAAATTTTTACCACCTTTATAAGGGTAAAAATAAAATAATGACTCAAAAATGACCCTAACACTTGGATTAATTTTATTGGATGTGTATATATTATAAAAAATCATTAAAAATTAGAATATATGTTCTTTTTATATTTTTTAATGATTTTAAACTTTATATTAATTTATATAAAGAAAAGTCAAAAATGTCATTCTCTTTATTTTATTTTCTCTAAATTTTTGACATAGGGATACACAGAGGATATTTTTAGTTATAAATATTAATTTTAAATATAAATTATTTTATTTTATCATGGTAATTTATTTTTAATTTTTAGTGATGAAATAATTACCTTAAAATCTTATGTAACGCAGATGTATTAATTATTCAATCAAAAAAATAAAATAAATGATATTAAAAATATTTAAAGTTATATAATTTAAAATAATCAATATGATCCATGAATTTTTTTTGGATAAATATAAAATTTTAGGGGTATATTAATTAATTATATTTGAATTAATTTTTTTCTTGATTTTATTAAAGTTAGAGTAAATGAATAGTTCTAAAGTTGACATTAATGGTATTTTATAATAAATGATATTTTATTAAATGATTTAAAATTACTAAAAATAATATATTAAACCAATTTATTTGGATATGGTTTAAAATATCAACCATATTCTATTTATGAGTTATTTTTCAATTTATAGTAACTATCATGACCTGAAAAGAGTAAAAAACCTTTTTATCGCAGTGAGTGTGAAAAAGGTTAACGAGGGGTTAAAACCAAAATATAAGGGTAATAAATAGTCTAAATTTTATTTAATGAGATTATTTTGACTCGTAATAATATTATATTCTAATATTATAAATTTGGATCCATTTTAAAAAGGAAATTAATTTATATTAATTTAATATTTTAAGAAATTCCAAGAGTGCCATCCCCTCTCTTTTAAAAGAGAACAACCTATCCTCTTTTATTCACACTTAAAAATACTTGTTTTTGGTAAATACCTAACCAAATACTTTCCTTACATACATTCCCACATCCTAGATCCATTTTTTTATCAAAAAACCAATATAGGAAAGCATTTTGTGTAAACCTTAAGAGGTTTTCCAAAGAAGAGGTGTAGTTTCTAACTAAGTGTTTTTTGTTTTATTTATTTTTATAACTTCTTAAAATATTATTCAACCATGATGAAATAATAAAAAAATTATATAAAACATATTTATATTTTATTATGTTAATTTAATAACCTATATCCATTTCCTCTTCCATTAAATGGGAAATGAAATCATCGTTCGTGTGTACTACAGACTACCGTCACGCGAACTGATGTAACTCGTTTTTCATCATCATCTCTCATGGATGGTTATAATGATAGATTTAATGTATATATATTATATTAATGAAATATTTATCATTGTTAACTTATAATATATCATACACTTTCTTAACTTTATATCCATTGAAGAATGATAACGTTGTTCGTGCATACGTGTGGATTACCACCTCCACAAAGCGATGTGATTCATTTTTCATCACCACATCACATGGATGGTGTATATATGTGTATTAAAATAAATAATATTTTATTTATAATATTTTGATCATTATTTAAGGATAAAATAATACTTAACTTCTTTTCATAATGATCATTGAAAAATGGAAATGTTGCTTATACGTATGCACGGTCTACCATCTCCATAATTGTAGCGAAATTAATTTTTCATAACCATATTTCATGGTTGGTATTAAAAATTATAATTGATGTATAAAAATGATTATTATTATATATATTTTGGATTAATGACCTATTTTACTATAGTCAACCTACCGAAGTCATTGTGTACATATAAGATGAATGTCGTCAAAATGTCCAATATGAACTTAATTAATTAAGTAATATAATATAACATGGTAGTGAATAAAATTAAAGGAATAATAAATTTGAAAAGGGTTTTAATAAAATTAAATAATTCATATAAGTTTATTATTTAGGAAGATAAGTGAAGAATGTGAATAGTCAGACTCGAGATAAGGGACACTTTACTTCAAAAACTTATTTTAAAATGTTTTAAATATTTATTCTTTAAATGTTTTTATTACATGTCAATATTCTTAAAAATAATTTTTATATGTATTTATATGGAAATTAATTAATTATAAATTAAATTTTATATAACTTTTTTACTTTCTTTCAAAGGTTTTTAAAATGAATCTTTTTGCGTATTTCATACAGAATTTTTTGAAACAAAGACAAAAGGAATGTTCTATTTTAATGTATATAGTGATGACTTTTTTTCCACCATAATGGTTATTTTATATTTGGATTATTTTTAAATATTTCATGTTTTATTAAAATAAATATCTCTTTTCATTTTTATTAATTATTTTCAAAAAGGGTTCTAAATGAAATGGATATTTCAATATCCAAAATTGTTTTCTTTATAGATACAGAGAATATTTTTTATGAGTATAATTATGAAAATGAGATATTTCATATTTTATGATTATTTTATTGTTATTTTAAATTTTTTATGATGATGGGTTGTTCTGTTATAAACCAAGAATGGGTGATTCCTTGATTTCCCTCCAATGCATTGAGTATGGAAGTCGACCGTATTGGTTATTCATTTGTAAGAGTGGTTGTAATAGTGATATGGAAATTATTTCCAAATATACCTATATGATTCTTATATTATTGATATGTGTTTTATGGAAATATTATGATTTCACATGGTAATATAATGATATTATTTTTAAAGGAATGTATTTGCTACATCTTAAGGGTTAAATGTATAACTTTTAAAACAAATATGTGTTTTCAAGATTGAAAACAAACCTTTATGAGTTTTGTTTTGTATTTAAGACTTATTATGAAATGTTTTATGAAAATATTTGGGTAGAGTAAATGATTAATTGGGTAATAAAGTGTTTATTTTGATCCCAAATTTTATTTTGAAGAAGGGGAAATTTTAAAATTATTCATGGACTAACGATTTATTTCACTTTTTTTATCTCTTACTGATATTTTTATGCTCATCCCACAATTTAAAATATTTTTCACAAGGTTTTAAGGATGTGTATGGAAAATTATGTGTTCAAGATAAAAATTATGAAGATTTATCATAAAAAGAATACTTTTTATATCTTAAAGGTTTTATTTTTTGGGTAAAATAAATACTGAGTAGAAGTGTCCACTTTGTAAAATATGGGATTGTTATGCAATATTTATTACCTAATTCTATAAAAATATAAACCTAAAATATATTTTGTAATTAAATTAAATTAATTTTATTCTAAATACACAATGAAGTGTAATGTTTAAGGTCGGGTTCTATTAGTTGGTGTCAGAGTAGGGTTTTGATAACTTTAGAGATTAGGATGTTTTTATTTCAATATAAATTAATAAATATAGATGCCATTATATTTTTATGATTTTATGGTTGATAAAAATTTCAAAGTCTTAAAAATACCTTTTGAGGTTTTAATTGATGGAATTTTAAAGTGATTAATGACATTTTGGGATACATTTTAGTGGGTTGAGGTATATGTAACCCATATGTTTAACATAAAGTATTATTTTTGGAAGAATTAATTTATATTTTGTGTACATAAGTTAAAATGTATTTATAAAATTTTTGGTTTATATGATATTTGATATTGATGTAATTATGGGTTATTATAATTTGGGAATAAATGTTTTATTATATAGATAACCATGGGATTGAAAAATGATTTGGTGATTAAGTGATTTATGTTATTTTTGAAGTTAACTATTTTAGGAAATGTATATGATTAAGGAAAATAGAAATATTTTTAGATAATATGGGATTTTATTTTAATAATAAAGGTTAAATTATCTTTTGGAAGCATTATGGAAATTTGGATTATTTATGGAAATAATTAGCATATCTTTGAGATTATATAACTATGATTGATTTTATTTGGAGATAGACTTTAAAATTATATTGGAAGAATATGTGATCAAGTAATATTTGGGTTTCAATATTAGTCATAAATATTTTTATAAAATTTAAGTATAGTTATTTATGAAATGATCTATGTTAAACCTTTAGTGATATTATTGAATTTTGGAGATAAATGTATTATTACTTTATATAAAAGTTTGTTCATTTTTATAATTATCTTAACATGTGTTGAACATTATGGTTTTGTTTAATTTTTAAATATAGGAGGGGTATATTTTTATCATTTTTTGGATTATGTGATCCATTAGAAGTTAATTTTAGTTCTTCTAACATGTAAAATTCATCTTTAATACTCATCGTTTGAAGAAAAAGATGAGAGTGTGTTGGAAATTGTTCAAAGGATGAAATTATACTTGTAAAGTAAATATATTTTCTTATAATATTAGTTTATAAGGTAAATAAATTCCTCAAATCTAGGGAAAATTATCTTGAAACAAAAATATTATCCTAATACCTTCATTTTTTATAAATTGATGGTCTTTTTCACAGCTTTTCAGATTATAGACTTGTGATCGTTGAATTTCTTGTGATCATTCACTTTCTTGTGATCAATGATATTTATCACTCTCCATAATAATTTTGAATTTATTATTTTATTATATGCCTATATTTTCACTTCCCACTAATTCTATCCTATTTTGAAACCTGTTTATTTGTTATTCCAGATAACCTTCATATTTTCTTTCCCTCTTTTTAAGAGGAAGTTTTATTAACCCTTTTTATGATGTGGGATTTCCACAAAGGTATTTTTAGATGGAGAACCATCGATTACCGAGATCAAGTTAAAATTGAGATGATGAATTTTTTTAAAGGGGAAAGAATGTAACACCTTGATATTTTAAAAGAATGACATTATTTTTGATAATATATATGGCATGCAACACCGAGTTTAAACAGACCTTGAAATATTATTATTTAAATATGACCATTATAACATAGATTTTGAATTGGTGGGTATGAATAGGATTAATTACATTATGAAATATATATAAAGGTATTAATCAATACAAATTTATTGATTTATGCTTATGAAATAAGCACTCGATTATTAAAAAGGATATTTTATTCTTCAAAAATACTTTTTCTTAAAAAATGATATTTATTACTTTTTGTGAGTGAATATTATAATTAATTTATAAAACTTTTAGAAATTTCATTTGATAAAAATGATATCTTTTTTTAAATCATCATATCAAAATTATCTTATGGTGGAATTTTTAGATTTTTTAGAAAAGTTCAATTTTTCAACGAATAGTGAATAATACTTATTATTATTAAAAATTGTATTTTGTTTAAGTATTTATAAAGTAAAATTTTTATTTTTATTAGTTTTAAATTTTTTTTAGTTCCTTTTGATTAAAAATAATTTAATTATAGTCTTTTGAATTAATTTTATATTTGAATTTAGTATAAAAAAATTTTGTACTTAAAATGGCATTTTTCTGGAAAAAAAATGTTTTTCATTACATTTTACAGGTTTAATTTTAAATTAATTTTTGAAAATTTTGTGAATTGTGTAGAATATACAACCCAAACAGTGCTAACGGGTCAAGTGGAACTGGCCTTAGGCATACCTCCCCAAATGCCAAAGGTTGATGACTAATAAGGAGGGTGTAAACAAGTATAATGGGGAGGTTATACCCTCTGGGAATAGATGATATACTAGTCCAAACATAATAAGATAACATAAAATAGAAATAAATGACTCAACATACTCAAACCAAACCTGTAGATTGGAAACAAATCCAAAATCAATAACATTGGAAGAAATATAGAAACAACTTCAATGAAAAGTAAATAGAACCGTATACTAGAAAATCACTCATAGCCACTCAAAAAAACAATGCATACAAAGCATGCATTCCATGTCAGGTTGTACAAAACAATATCCAAGTCGCTTCCCATGGAAGACCACCGTAGATATATATATAATCATTCTAAAACTAAAAAGTAAACTAAACAAAAGTTAAACTCCAACTGGGAATGACCTCAAGATCCATACCAATCCCCATGCCAAATAGTACTATGATCCATCTCCTGAAGCTGATCCTTTACCTATACATAAATTTATAAAGTCTACACATGTCCCAAAGGGCCTGTTTATGGTGTGAGATGAATCTCGGTAGGATACCACCCAATGGTGTGTACAAAGTATAAGTGTTTAAGAATATATGCATCTACAAGTAAAGTAAACAGTATGATGTAATAAATAAACACAACCTCCACTAGTGCTCAGCAACCACTAGGGATTGTCACCTGCTTCGGCCAATTTCTGAATCTCAGAAGCAAAGTGATTCCTTGGTCCATGGCCCAAGGTACCCCTTTAGTCACAAAGTTCTAGTGAACCCTCATGTTCCCCATCAATCATATATCCCAGAACCACATGACTCATGACACCCTGTGTCTCAAAGAACTGACATCCCAAAGGCATGCCCAAACAATCATATCTCGATCCCACGGACCCCTACTTGAAAGCTCATGTTGTCCCATGGAATGAAAACCGTAGGAATAATGATGTATGTCCTCAAATAAATATCTAGGCCCATGGACTCAAACACAAAGAGCATCATCCCCCAACCTGATAGCCTCATTGCTATCAATCAAAGGCTCCTCACCTTCCATGGGGCTTTCTATGGAAAGTACCCCCAACCCATAAATTCCTAAGTTGTGACTATCGGGCGAACACGACTCAATCGGTGCTTTGGCTATCATGGTTGAGCAGAAATAACCGAATAAGAACCTAAGCCACATCATCTCTGGAACCTCGTGCCCCTGTGACCATGTCACTCAAATTTGATGGCTTGGCCATCCAAGTATCATGGGCCTTTCCCAACCTGACGGCCTCATCGCCTCAGCTGATGTCCATGATGCCCAATCTTGAGAGTCATTTCATCCCAATACATCATGGTTCATTCCCGTCCCGACCCCTTGGGTCTCACTACATGCAATTCAGCAATTACATATATATTTAATTCAAACAATTCCCTTTAATAAATAAATTCAATTTAATAAAATTTAATTACACAAACTATTCAATATAACAAGTCGTTATGGAGGTATTGAATCCCTAAAATTCATTTAATCAATCCAGATTAAATTAAACAAATCATTTCAAAGCAAAATACTTCAATTTAAACCATTTTTGGCACCCCCATCCAAAATATACCAAGGATAAATGGCCTCTAACCTGACCTTTCTCAAGAGAAATGAGTATTGGTCATTCCCAATGTCATCCCATAGGTCTCACAATCAATTCAATATAAAACAGCAGATATAACTAGGTCTCTCTCAAAATACCCAAAAACACGGCAAAGGTCGTGCCACCCAAAATTCTGCAAAAACACAAAACAATGTATGCACCACCTGCCTTAGACTCATAGAAATAGGAACTTATGATATCGAAGTCCAACTAGAAGCATATCAACATAGATCTGAGTTTCCATCTTAAACCCTAAAATTGGATCAGAAAGAAATAGCAGTCTGTAAGATGAGAGATCAATAAAGAAGAGGTATGCATGGGGTTATCCTTACTGATATGATCCTACAACTTCCTAAGGATCGAAGAACGGATGACTGATGGTGAAGATGGATCAAAGGAGGAGAAAGGGGAGAAAGGGGTATCTCCCCTACTGTGTTCGACCAATAAGGAAGAAATAGAGAGAGAGGAGAGAGCTAGAAAAAAAATTAAAAAAAAACACCCAGTACTAGCCGCACGGTTTACCCGCACGGTTTTCCAAACAATGTGGTAACCATGCGGAGGCCACTACCTAGGACTGAAGGTCTACACAGCTACCTCACACAGTTTTAAAAACCATGTGGTAATCCTATACAACTTCTGTAGATGAGTCTGCATGGTTGTGTGCCTACACCTACTTCCCAAAAACTAGTCCTTCGGGCCTCTAACGCTCCTAAAACCATTCTGAACATCTGAAGAACTCTCCTAGTCTCTAAACCAACCCAAAAACACCATTTAAGGCCAACAAAACTCTCGAAATTTAGTTTTTATCAACAAATCAAAAAGTTTCATAGCCACTAATTGAAAAAATAAAACTAGGTGGGGATTTTGACTAGTTCCAAAAATCTGGGTCGTTACAAATTGAATATTGAGAAATGTATTCCATATTTAGAATCATTGGATCTGAATTTGGTAAATTGGTCCCTTTTATTTTTGGACATTATGAATAGTAACCTTAGTAAATTTTTGTCACCTTGGTAAGGGTAATTCGAGTATTTTATGTTAAAAATAAAATGATAAAGACTCAAAAATGTCCCTAATAATTTACTTAATTTTATTGGATGAGAATATATCATTTATAATCATCAAAAATTTGAATATATGATATTTTTTCCATTTGGACATTATTTTCTCCGTGTGGCTCTTACATCACAATCGCCCTTCCACACCATAGTACCTAACCGGCCTACACCACAACTATACCAAAATTGGAAGTAGCTCATATTTTCCTCCTCCCAAGACCCTATGCCATAATAGAGAGATCCACATCATGGCCACTATTATTACAGTGCAACCCTAAGATCCATAACAAAAAATACTCTATAACTAAGAAATTCATCTCAACTCTCCTCTTTTTTCTTCCCAAGGAAACCAAGGTTCAACCAAACAAGAAAAAAAAACAGTTCAAAAAAGTTTTACAAAAACATTAAAGAGGAACATATATGGAAAAATATGAGATCTTACAATCTCCCCACTATATAATAGATCATCCATAAGATGCTCTAATAATCACTTTGGGTTAACAAAGAACAATTGTGGTCACTGTGTTTACATATCAAACTCCCTCTCATGGGTATCCTCTTGTATTCATCCATGTTTTCACTACACTCACACTATAGGTATAGTCTTTCCCAAAATATTCTTATCACTATGGTCCACAATACGAATTGAATGATCCTCAAAAAATGCATTAATATCCATCCTGATGTCATCAATTTCTATCATGTGAGAAGGGTTGAGATGATATCTCTAAATATATGGCATGTGAAACATGCCATACATGGAATTGTAGCATTCTGGAAGGGTTAAATGGTATTCCATTAGGCTAACCATTTCCACTATCTCAAACAGCCTGAAAAACTTGGGCGCTAATTTCCCTTGCTTCCTGATACGGCATTTCCCCAGCCTTGGAAACACCCAAAGGAAAACACGATGACCAACCTCAAATTCTAGAGGTTGTCTCCAATGGTCAACATTTTATTTCTTCTATATCTTTATGGTCACCAACCAGTTTCTAATCAAATGTACCTGCTTAGACATCTCCTTCATGAGACTAGTTTCAACAAGAACTAACACACCTACCTCTAACTAGCAAAGAGGTGAATGAAAAGGTCTTCTATACAAAGCCTCAAAAGGATCCATTTGGATCGATACATGGAATTTGTTATTATAAGAGTAATCTATGAGTGCTAAATGCTTCTCCCAAGAACCAATAAAATTCAAAACACAGGCTCGTGATATATACTCTAGAATCTAAATCATTTGTTTAGACTGGAATTCAGTCTGAGGATTATAGGTTATACTCAGAACATGTGATCCCAAATCCTTCTGAAGACCCTTCCAGAACCAAGACATGAAACTAGGGTCTCGATCAAAAATTATACTCCTTAGCACACCATGAAGTTGAACTATATCTCACACATAGATAATACCCAAATTATTGATGGTGAAGGTGATCTAACTCCATCAGTGGATCCAAAATCACTCATAATACATCATTCTTGTGTGCTTCCTTGGGTAATATTGTCAAAAAAATCCGTTATGATGTCATCTCACTTTCATTCCAGAATAGGAAGAGGCTACACCCAGTATGCCTCTGATGTTCAGCCTTCACCTTCTGGAAGGTGAAACTTCTCTTCATGAATCCCATTATCTCTTTCTTCAGTCCTGTAAACTATTACTATCTACAGAGATCATGATACATTTTATTTAGACATAGATGTACCTCCCATTTAGAAGCATAAAACTCCCTCATCATATCCTCATGAAAACCCATAGGAACCCATACATATCCATGGATAAGAAGAACATAACTGTTACCAAGAGACTATCCTTATGGTGTCTCCCCACCATATAAAATATCCCTTATAGTTAAGCCCTATAGTTTAGATAAATTCTCTTTCTTGATTTTTTCTAGAAGCATGGGCATAATAGATATAGAATCTAGAGATACTCATCTTTGGGAATCTTGAACATCTAGATGCATATCTAAAAAAAGTGGCATCATCCTCCACTCATCACAATACTATCACATTTCCTCTGTCTACATCTTCTGGTTCAAGGAATTGGAAATAAAATTGCCTTTTCCTTGTGTGTAAGAAATATTGAAGTCAAAAGACTACAGATATTCAATCCACATCCTCTGTTTAAGGTTTATATGTCACTAAGAAAAGATGTACTTAAGGCTATTTTGGTCCATGTACACCACAAACCTCTCACCCAATAGATGTTTTCTCCAACATCTCGAGGTGTGTACCACTTTGGATAACTCTAGATCATGAGTAGGGTAATTCCTCTCATGTGGTCTTAGTTATCTGGAATCAAAAGAGAACACTCATTCCTCCTATATCATAACTTCTCTAATTCCAACTCTGAATGTTTCACGGTACACAATATATGCCTTACCTGGAACAGGTAAGGTGAGGATAGGTTTTGAGGTCAGCTGACTCTTAAAATTTTGAAAATCTATCTCACAAATATATGACCTAACATACTTCACTCCTTTCTTGGCCAACCCGGAAATCAGTGTTTCCAAATGGGAGAAGTCCAGTATGAAAAATCAATAATATCTAGCTAAACCCAATAAACTCCAAATCTCAAAGAAATTCTTGGGATACTCCCAATATACCATGACTTCTACCTTCTCTAGGTCCACTACAACTCTATCCTCTAATATAACATGTCTCAAGAAGTGTACTCTATCAATCCAGAAGTTTCATTTAGATAGATTGGGTTAAATTCAATGCTCTCTCAGTATACCCAAGATGATTTCAAGATGTAGTGAATAATCATCTACAGACTATGAGTACACTAAGTTGTTGTCAAAAAAAACTACCACAAACTTATTCAAAAGTAGATGAAGGATCTAATTCATCAAGTCCATGTATACTGCTAGTGCATTTATCAAACCAAATAGCAACACTACAAACTCATACAAGACATACCTAGTCCTAAAATCAGTGTGAGGTATTTCATAGAGTCTCACTCTCAACTGATGGTCCCCTAGCCTCAAGTCAAACTTAGATAAGATCTCAGAACCTCTTAGATGATTGAAGAGATCATTGATGTGTAGAAGTGGATATTAGTTCTTAACTATCATCGAGTTTAATCTCCGATAATCCACACATAAGCACAAAGTCTCATCATTATTCTTGAAGAAAATCAAAAGAGAACCCCACAAATAAGTTTTAGGCCATATGAATCCCATTTCTTCCAGATCTTCTAACTGAACTTTCAACTCTCAAATTTCTACTGGTGTCATCCTATAAGGTGTAATAGAAACGGGTTCTACTTCTAGCACTAACTTGATCATGAACTCAATCTCCCATTCAGGTGGTAATACAGATAAATGTTTAGGAAATACATCTTAAAAATAGTACACCATTATGAGTTAAAGTATCCTATTACTTTCCTCCATCATCCATAAAAAGGTTTTCTAACTAGGTCGTGCGGTAATCCAATCTATACTGAATTGGTCCTGCATGACTAGCTTGAATATCCCACTCACCCTGGTGAGTATAATTTCTTCTTTATGGAGAGATAAATATAAATCTCCTTGGATAATGGTCAATATGATTCTAGTATAGAACTATCCAATATATACAAAGAATAAAATTAAATCCAACCATTTACAGTAAAAACATCTCCCAAAGAAATTGGTAGCCACCAATTTCTAGGTAACATGCCTTGAAAATTTTGATATCCTTTGACCACACTCCCAACAGTGTGTTGGTGGTCATAATACCATCCAATATTTCCAAAACCAATCACAATCAGTTTGAAAAATTAGTATATAAAAAGGAATGCGATGCTCCATTTTCAAACAAAATAAAATAAATAGAAGATGGTACAAGAATCGTACCTCTAATGGTAAAAGGTTCTTCATCCAGACCAGTTGGAGTAGAATATATAGTGTGTAACTGACTCACCCCTTTTCCATAGGCTCTAGTCTAAGTCCTCTATGTTTTTTCCTCTAAATAGTACTTCCTCTCTTATGTTGGGGTACCACGTCACCTACCTCAGCCTAAACATCCATTAGAAATCCATCTATCAGTCTACTGAGGGTTAGTTGAGTCTCTCCCTAACTCAGGTGACTATCTCGATCTCCTAACATTGTTCTGTTTCCATGGAAACCTATAGAACCTATGAAGATGAACTAAATTGCTGCAAGAACGACATTACATAGAAAGGAAAGAACACTGATTCCTCTTGTATATATTCTTTCCACGTTTAAATCACTTTAATGGGTCATAATTCTGAGACATATTCTCACTCCCCTATCTTCTCTACCCGCTATTGTCCTAATGGTAACTATCATAGCAGTGCTTTATACTGCCATAAGAAGAGTTCTCAAATTTTTCTATTGAAACTATATATACACCACTCAGGGCCACTCTCAGATATCCTTCTATGATGAGAGTTTGAATCATCACATCTAAAAATCTTATTAGGAAAAATACATTCAACTATGACCTTCTCTCATTGTGAAGACTGTCCTATAAATATTTCACCCTATATACCTCATCTACTGCTAAAGACAAAGAAAAATGTTTTAAGATAGTTAAATACCTATCATAGTCTATAAATGATATTACCTCCTATGTAAATTGCATTAAATTATGGACCATATCATCTTGAAACATCTTTGGATAGAAGTGGATCATAAATTTCATCTCAAAGTCCTTCTAGGTTAACTCCTCCTACAAATGATATTTCTCTACAATATCCCACCAATGTTTGGATGGTCCTTGTAATATTTAGATGGTAAGATTCATATTTATTATAATGGGTGTCTTAAGGTTCTTAAATATCATCTAGACTAACTCAATCCAGAACTCAACTACTTGGGGGCCTCCCTCCCTTGTGAACATAGGAAAATGTTATAGTTGGAACTCTCTCATCAACTCAGACATCAAATATGTGGTGAAAACAGTCTATCTTTCCATGGTTTGCATGACCCTCAGGAAGATATCATGAATCTGATCATCCATTTGATTATAAGGATCTATAGGAAGTTCTAGATCAATAGTGTTAAGAGCATTTTGATTTCCACTCTCCTGATTCTCAATTCAAATAATATGACGAGGCATTTTTTTACAAGGGTTTAACACACACCTTAGAACACAAGTTGCACAAAAAATTCAACCAAAATAGGTGAAAATAACATAGGATCATTGGCTCGAGGTTCCTCTATACTTGGATTAACAAGTGAATTGGCATAACATAACAGTTTCTTTTTATCTGTTATATCAAGGGATTACATTTCACAGTTCATAGGCAGATATATCACATGCATTAAATATGTCCCTATAATATAAAATACATTTGAACATATATCCAAATGTGCCTATAATTATACATGAATACTCATCTTGTTTCATACCAGCCCATGAGTGAAAATCTCATTAACAATAACATCACAAAATAATTAGATCACCCGAGGTGAAATAACATCAAAAATATAACAAGTGAACACCATAAAGAACAATATCATCCTTGGGAACTTGTATTTTCCCCCATACATGGGTTAGCTACTCCCATGCACAAGATCATTTCCAAGTCCCAACATATCCTAGTATTCTTTCTACCTTTCCCAAATATTAAGGTAATAGAAAAGAAACTTGAACCTCTGATACCACTTTGTAACGTCCCTGGCCCGATGCTCTCTCACGTGACTGAGTTAGGTTGGATACGTGGCCTCAGGTGCACCTCCCCATACATAAGATACTTCCAAATAGTAGAGAGGGTGTAAGGAATATAGTGGTCAAGATATAACCTCTATAAAAGAGTTTTAATAACAATAGGAATAATAATATAGTAGCAAAAATAAAGGAAACAATATAAAAAAACATACATCCATAGAAGAATAAAAAATAACTCCAACAACTCAATAATAATAGAATCATGTATATTAGGATAAAATGTTTCAAAATTTTATTTTTAAAGTAAAAAAATAAAATAATAATCAAAATCAAATAAATACTCAAAGACCCTGATCCCAAACCCCATGTTAGTCTCATCTCCAATCTCTAACCCATCAAGAAAGTAACAATCAACAAAAAGGTATATTGAACTTGTCCAAACCTGCATCCATGAAATCTATCTAGGTACCCAATGTTTCACCAAACAATGTGTGAGTATAACTCATTAGGTAAACACCACCATGTCTAAACAAATCTAGTCTGAGAATATAGTTCATTTAATAAAGTGATAGAAAGGGGTATTAATTTAATAAATTAATAATGCTCGTGAAACAAATCCACTAACCCTTAAGATTTGGTTTGACACTCGGGGTCTGCCCCAACCTACTTTGGCACTAATCTAAATATCATTTATCCTATCATGAAACTATTCCGACCATATCCATTACCTTCCTAGGGTAGAGTACAAAAAATTAAGCACAGGTGAACCGGGCAGAGCCTTTATATAAGCATTTCAGTATCACCAGGCACAAACCCTTTATATAATCATTTAAACATTACCGGATGAAATACTTTTATATAATCATTTCATCATAACTAGGTGTAATCCCTATATATAATCATTTCATCATAATAAGGTGCAATCCCTTTATATAAGCATTTTAGCACAACTGATCGCAAACCCTTTATATCGCCATTTTAACATAATTGGGGGTTAATAATAACACATGTCATCACAAGACATTATGTTCAATTCATCCAATTAAAATTTATCTATCCATTTACACTTCATAAGGTAGGGATCCCAATTATCATCATAATTACATCAAATCTTGTTTCGTTTATCATTTAAACCCCCAAGTTCATTATCATGCCAATTAACCAATTTTGGTCTATGTGATCCCATATCAAGCAATCACACCAATTTTAAAAGTTATGCTAATTCATAATATTAGTTCAAAAATCAACCAAATCCAAAACATCATAGGGCTTAATGTTCAATACAACCAAGTCTCAAACAAGTTGAAAGGTTAGAACACCTATCAGGTGGTCAAAAGTCTCGATCTCAATGCCAATGGAACCGACGGGGTCTAATGGGAGGTCTAAACATGTGTAACTCATAAAATAGTGAATTGTCCAATTAATTTAGTTGTTTTCATGTAATTACAACACAATATAACTTATTACATGTAGTAGGATAATTGAAACATACATTTAAGGCGTTTTTCTAGACCACCTACCTCAAAGTGAAGAAGACGCTGACAAACTTATGATGTCCAAGGTAGCATTTGGTTCCTTATCCCTTACCTTTATTGATGATAAGGAATTATATCAAAAAAAATTCTCCAAGAGGATACCAATGAAAAATAAGAATAAGGGAATATGAAAGGATTACCTCCAAACTCTAGGCCCATAACACCAATATTAGAAGTCTTAGGTCACCATAGAATAATCCCTATAAGACGGGGGTTGAATTCAATGAAAAAGAGGTCTGAAAGTCTTAAAAAATATCTCTTAGGTTATTAGGGGTTAAGTGGAAGGGTTGAAAGAAAATTGAGTTTGGATGGGTTTAGGGTATTTATAGATATCCTACAAAATAGGAGAACACAGCACAGCCCCATGGACCACGCTGTAGAAATGGATGACAAATAGGAAAATACGATGTGGTGTAAAGGACCACACCACAACCTCCCTATTCAAACCACTTCAAAGATACATGGAGGCCTCCAACTACTAATCTTATAAACCCAAGAAGAAGTTACAACATAGCCTAAACCACCACCACAACACCCAGAATCACTAATGGTTGGCTACATTGTAACTAAGATCCAATCCTCTAGGGTGTCAAAATTGAAAGAAATGACCAATTTCCTCCACAAATCTTTTGTGACGCATCCACCCTTCTATTTTTTAGTTAACAACCAGACTATTACACAACCTTCTTCTATTACATAGCTATTCCAAAATTGGAAGTGGATTAAATTTTCCACCTTCAAAGACCCTATGTTGCATTTGATATCTCTACGCTGCACCCACCAGTCTTATGGTCCAACCCTGAGCTCCATGGTGCAGAATCCTCTAAAAATGAGAAATTCATATCAACTCCCCTCTTCCCCCCCCCCCCAGAGTGAACATGGTTCAACTAAATAATAAAAACAACTGGTTCAAAAAGGTTTACAAAAAAATTATAGAGGAACATACCTAAAACAAAATGGGATATTAAACCTTCCTTACTCAAGATTTTATGTCACACATAGTCATGACTAAAATTTTACAACTACTTCTTCATTAATTTTGAACTTTTTGGATTTCCCTTTTGTATAGATTCCATATTCTTTTGAATTTATATATCCTCTATTTGAGCATCCTTTATATTCTCTATAAGATATGGTTGAGAAATAATTTGAGGAATTAATGACGATGTTCCCTATATTATGATTATCATGTCCATACTTTTCAATTCTAAGAAGATTGAATCCTTATCAATTATCATCATTGATAAGGTTGTAGGATCCTTTCTACTTAGATAATATTCCTCTATTTTATTTCTCGAGATGGTAGTGGATTGAGTAGTCATAGTCTTTGATAGTCTCTAACCATCTTCACTGGAACATATTAAGTTCCTTCTATGTGAATATATATTTGAGGCTCTTATGATCCATATATATTTTACACTTCTCCCCATAGAGATAATATCGTAGATTTTCAATGCATATATCACTACAGCCAACTTCAGATCATGTGTTGGATAGTTTTTCTCAGGAACTTTCAACTTCCTAGAAGCATAGGCTATCACTTTTTCATTCTGTATTAGTACATAGCTCAATCCCTTCTTTGAAGCATCATTATATACCACAAAAAATTCCCCACTTGAGTTCAGTTTGAGGAATGGTGTATTGATAAGCCTATTTTTCAACTCTTTAAAGCATTATTCACATTCATCAGTACAAAAACAATTACTCCCTTCTGATTTATCTTGGTTGGAAGGTTTTAAAATCATGATAAATTTCTCACAAATCAACGATAATACCCAGATTGTCCAAAGAAAATACAGATCTCTATTATAGATGTCGGTCTAGTCAATCCTCAATTACCTTTGTCTATAAGGTTCTATATATATATATTTGCAGGTGATAACATGTCTCAAGAATAATACTTCCTCCATCCAGAAATCATATTTACTATACTTTTAATATAGATTCTCCTTTCATAAAGTTTTTATAATGATATTCAAATGCTTCTCATGATTCTCCTTGCTTTTGGATTATATCTTAATATCATATATAAAAAATACCACAAATTTATTGAGGTGATATCTAAATACTCTATTCATTAAGTCTATGAATATTTCTGGAGCATTGGTAAATCTAAAGGGAATCACTATGAACTCATAGTGTCTATACCTTGTTTGAAAGGAATTCTTGGGAATATCTTCCTTATTCACTTTTAATCGGTGATATCCTGACCAAATGTCCGCCTTAGATAAATATTGGACCCCACATAGTTGATTGAACAAGTCATATATCCATGGAAGGGGATACTTGTTTTTTATTGTGATTTTTTTGAGATCATTATAATCAATGTAGAGGAACATTGATCCATCCTTCTTGATGAAGAGGACCGGCACACCCCACAGTGAAGCACTTGGGCGTATATTTTTTTTCCAAATTCTATTATAACTTATTCTTAATTTATTCCAACTTAATGGTGGTCATTCTATAAGTATTCTTGGATATGGTAAGGGATACTGGTGTAAATTCAATTGATAGATCAACCTATTGGTCATGAGGAATACCAAACAATTTTTCAGGGAGTACGTCATTATAATTCCTCACAATGGGAATGTATTCAAGAATTATTCTCTCCTTTTTATCAATAATTTTAGTTAGATATAATTTTTCATAAGGTAATAATATCCACACTTATGATAATAATTCCAAAGAAGATTCATTCTCCTCCTTACACTTGTATAGGATTAGGGGATGAATCATGATGTGAGGAGTGATCTCCCTCTCCCAATAGTTGATGTTATATTTATATAAGGATAGTAAATTCATTCCCAATATAGTATCAAACTATACTAAAGGAAGTGGGACAATATTTTATAAAAGGTTCAGTCCATTGACATTGACAGGGGAAGAGTTATAAACTTGGGATGCAATAATTTCTTTGTTTCCTATCCTCATGGATAACTCAACCTTCATGTGTTGAGTTGGTATTTGAATAGTTCTAATAAACTTAAAATATATTAAAGAATGTGTAGAACTAGAATAAAAAAGTACATTTGGTATTCTTGACTGAATAACCAATATACCTATCACCACATCATTTTTTGGATCCACCTCAGAAGTGGTGATAATATATGCCTTTCCTTTCTCTTTAGGCCTTAGAGGTTGTTTCCATTTATTCTCTCCAAAATCCCTTAGCTTAGGGCATTGTTTCTCATAATGTATATGTTCCTTATAGTTTAAACATTGTACCAAAAGTTGAATGTTGATCTAAATCTTCTTTTATTCCATCGCATTAGTGGGTTTATTCATCTCTCCTTATCATTTATTTGTCTAATTCCCCTCTTTTCCATATTCAAATCATCTCCAAGATCCCTGTAGATAGTTTCTGAAATGATTATTCCCACATTTTTGACACGTGTGATGTTAGGTTTTCTTTCCTCCATGGGATTTATCCATTGATCCTCTGGAATTAAACTCTATTTTCTTCTGTTTATCTTTGACCCATGAGACCATTGAGATTATCCAATCTATATCTCAACCTTAAGGGTGAAACATACAATCTCTTCATAGTTTTCAAAATATCTAATCACTAAAGATTTTCATAGACTCATATTTAATCCACTAAATAATTATTCCACCTTGCTTTCTATGTTCATAATAAATTTGGAGTAATATCATGCAAGCCTTGTGAAGTTTTCCTTATACGCCCTGATAGACTCATCTTCTTTTTGATTCAGTCCAAGGAACTCCCTCTCCAATTTAAGATGATAAGTTTAGGTAAAATATTTATTGAATACTATTTTTCTGAATCCTTCCCATTCCATGGAATCAATTTCCTCTTTGGAATTTTTGTTCTTGGTCAGTTTCCACCACTGATCAGCTTCCCCTTATAGAGGATAGATGGCTAGAAAAATTTTCTCTTATTCTAAGCATTATAGGATACAGAATATCCTATAAATGGAGTTAATTCATTATTCCATGATGAGGGGATCAAAATATCAACTAAAGGTGGGAGTCCTTTATAAAATAAAGGAATCAACCACAACTTTCTCTTTCTTAGGATAAGGAGGGTGTTTCACGTTATTCAAGTTATTATTCATATCAAGAGTCATTTTAGCCAGTACTGCCCTGAAGTTCCTAACTCTTACTCCAATAAGGTTAGGCATATCATTATAGTAATCATCACATTTCCTAAGATGTTGGTTGATGGAAAGGTTCCTCCTATTTCCCACCATTGACTAAAATAAATGAAAAATAGGATGAATATATGTTGACTAATAAACATATAAAGGTGAAACTGTGAACTTAGAAGTAATAACTTACAAATGAAAAGTATATCCTAACTATGAGTCTCTATGTTTCAGTCTATGTAATCCATAATAATTTCTCTATTATTTTTTCTAACCGAATAATCAATTCAAGTCCTTTATAATGGTTTGTAAAGAGTTTTTGAATTTTCCAAACACATATCCCCCGGGAGTGTCAAACCAGGTGTGTAGAAAGATCTTTTCATCATGCACTAGGTGAAAATAAAGTCAAATCCCAATGAACCCTTTTCATAGTTATTACCCCTATGTATAAATATTTCATAACCACATCCACTTGTAGTATCAAAACATGGATGTAATTTCTTGGAAACCACTCACTCTATATTTGAGCAAAATTACAAGATTTTATCCTATACTTAGATGTATCCCAAGTTTTCTCACTAAATTATTCTAGTTCTAATCCCCAGAAATAACCATACATTCATCTGATACCAACTGTAGTGACCCAATCCTTTTACACATATTATTATATGATTTTTAGCATAAATATCCATTAAATGAAACCAAAGGATTGAAAGGTCTAGTGTCTTTAGAACACTAGGTTCATGATACATCAAAAAAAACTAAAACAAAACATTTTTATTTTATTCTCCATAATGAGGTCCTAAAATCCCTTCAAACTCCTAAAAATATATAGGATGACCTAAGTAATACATAAAAGAAAGGGGTGGTCTATAAAGCCCAATAAAGGAATAAACATGATGGAGAGGCATAACATGTCTATAAAAATGAATAACATGGTATAATAAATAAAAAAGGCTCATGAATAATCATATGGGATCATAAAAAAATTTCATGGTATCATAAGATCATGTCATCATAGGAAAGTGGAAACAACATAAAACATGACATAAGCATAAGTCAAGGATAACTATCAAGACAACATCACATGGTGGACAGAGTCTCTTAATGGGTTAGGTTCACTCCCTAATACCATACATAATATCTCATGAGACAAAAAAATTATCCAATTCATTGGATCACTATCTAGGCGCACCCATCATAACATGTTCATGCTTATGTGTGCCACAAAAAAAATCAATCATAAGGCATAAACATAAGGAGTTTTAGAATAGAACAAATGGAATGTATTTTTCAATTAGAGTAAGGTATAATAAGATTGTAATATATATAATAGAAATATATTCATAATTTAGAAGAAATATGTAACATAAAATAGAGAGATAAAATTATTTAGAGAGAGAAAGGTCATAACCCAAAGAAAAAGGGTGGTTTGGAGATATCTCTTACCTTATGTTCAGATCTGTCCATCACTTACACTTAACATACTTTATAATCAAATTAGATTCAATAATTACTTAATTTGAAACCTTTTACATATATATTTTAATTTATTATATTCATTTACAACCTTTCTAATGAGATATAATGTTTACTTTTGTTGTTCTGGGAGCATTCGTTTCATGGTTCCAAGGTCAGATCATTTATAAAAAATTATTGATGTTCTTGTTAAATGGGAATAAAGATCCAGAAGTAAAATGAAATATTATTCATGTAATACTTGAAATTATAATTTTCCCAAATACACATATGTTCTTTGACATGTGGATGATTCACTTAGTGAAAATGTTCTCATTAAGCAGTTGGTTTATTTAGATAGTTTTATCGACCATCAAGAAATACTTTCATTTTATTTAATTTTATGTAATTATATTCATTCTAGAACATGAAATAATCTATAATATACTCACTATCATCTTATTTAACCATAATAATATTTTTATGACCATCCTTAAAGGCGATAATGGAAAATGAAAACTCATCAATCATGGAGGCGATGAACCGACATATTATGGACAATGGTTTCATTTTTTATAATAAAAGGATAATTGAAGAGGATGTATAGTTGGTATTCCATTATAATAATAAAATTAAAATATATATATGATATTGTAGTTATTATGTCATGTTAGATTGAATTATTTTTTGAGGATGAGTGGGAAGGAAAAAATAAGAGTTAGTTGAGGGAACTGCTTTCTCTTTTGGATGTCTCCTCATGGGATTCCTCTTATGGAACATTGGATTGGTATTTAGATTATATCAACAGCACTAGGACATGGGGGTATTTAAAATACAATTGGACCAAAATTTGGCAAGCTCCAATTCTTAGAAGGTGTGAGGAGAAGGGGTTGTGAGGGTTGTATTTATAAGGGGAGGAGATGAGTGCTTTTTAATATTATAATCATTAGTTTATTATTTTGGATAAAAAATATTTATAGTATTGATTATTGTGATTATATATAGTAAATGGTTCATGTGAGTTCAAAATAATGAGTGATTTCATCACTAATGACTCAAAAAATCATGTATTTATCTTATATTGTTAAATATTGTAATTTATTATTCACTAAATATTCAACTATATTAGAAAAATACCAAAAATTAAACCTAACCATTTTTCAAAATGTAGATTAAAAAAATTAAATACATTTTATGAAAATACTTTTATAAATATGAGAAAATTAATTTTTAAATTAAATCCTCATTAATTCTAAAATATACCAATTTTAATATTATGATCGATTTTATGACCCTTTGAAAAATTATTTATGGTATAATAAATTTATCTTAACATTATAATACAACATAATATTATTTTATAAACCCATTTTATGAAAATAAACTTTCTTTTAAATCATTATTTTTATTATAAAAGTGAAATTCAAACATTTATGTTTTACAAAAATACACAGTTAATTTATCATTTTTAAAACATTTATTTACTCGTACCATGGTTTAAATATATCATATTTTTATTTTATAGGATACCTAAATATTATTTTACACTTCCATAGGTAGTGATACTATTCTAACATTCAAGTTACTATTCTTAATGGTTAGATTGTGATGTTATTCATATTTTCATGACTTATTATATTCCCCCTTTACTTATTTTATATGAAATGTGCATAATTTGTGTGAAATATTAATGTTTTAATATTAAGTATAATATTTGAGCATTTTTAGAAGTAGTCCAATTGAGTCAGTTTAATGTTTTAATTATAACTGTCACTATACTGATCCAAATTGTGTGGTTCTTGTTTTGTAGGCTTCTCCTTTCAATATAAAACATTTCATTAGAAGGAACCATGATCCAATTCTTCTATTTTAAGGGTCATATGGCCTCACAAACAAGACCAAAGAATCTGTGAACAAACTGGACTAGCCTTGAAGATTAATTTACTGGGCTCAATACATAAGTCCAAAAACATTAACTCTCCACCATAATTCTGGGGACACTACATTTCATCTTGGATAAAAATTTCATGGCCCAAATCCAAGTACAAGGGGCCCAAATGAAGCTTTGAAGTTCAACCCACCATTCTGTCCGAGAATTAAAATCAGTATACTATTCATGACATATCTCATGATGTAAGAATCAAATAGATCTGAGATTTTGTTGTGGGAAAGAGGAGATATAGGCGGCAGACTTTGTTGAAGAAGTCATTCGGATTTGAAGGCATCTTACTATTCAAAAATCCATTCACATTTTGGCCATCGAAAAAGCATGGATAGAAATGGACAGTTTACCTTTGTTTAATAAAACCGCCATAACTTTGGCTCCACTTGTAAAAATGCCTTCATATTTTGAAATTAGTCAGAAAAATGTATTATATACAACTTTGAAGAAGGAGATATTCGGATATTCGGCTGTCTGGATAGCCAAATTGGCGATGCAAGTGGAGGGACAGATTAGGAATGCAAACAGTCCACTCCTTGGGCTATAAATACTCTCCCCTTCTCTCCTTGAGAGGGGTTGGCATTTCAGAAGAGAGGAGATCATATTGGAACGACAAAAGCTTTTCCAAAGGATTGGGAGGACCTGCCATACTCAAGTTTTCACTTGAGAGACCTTTCCTCCTCTCTTTGTTTTCACTTTTGTGTTTTTCATTTTTGTAATTTTGTAAGTCCTTTCTTTTGTAATTCTGTTTTAATGAAAGTTTCTTCTTCAATATCTCTTATTATCCTCCAACTTCTGTATTTTAATATTAATGTTATTAAAATAGTTTAAATTTAGTTGAATCCCCTTCCCTTCTTTTGCTTCCTCATTCAATCGAAAATCTTTTTTTAATTATCATCATTGTTCGTGTGTGTGTGTTCAACATACCACTCTTTTCTAATCCCTTTCATTTTCTTCTATTATTAATGTATCATCATAAGTATTATAACCAGAATATTAAACACCCAAATGTCTGAGTAAATATCTCATTGGGGTGAGTCAAAATTTAGGGATGTTAAGTGATTGAGAGTATTTGCTCGATGAGTATTCGTTAATTTAACATTGTGTATGTTGGACTTAATATATCATGGATTAATGACATATTTTGTTTAGCATGTGGTTTCCATGGATTATTAGAACCATAAATACACTACCATAAACAAGTACTGATTGATTTTAGAATCCTAGTTAAGTTAAGGCTTGGATTAAAGCTTTAACACTTAGGAATTCTAATCGACGTCAACTTGTGAAGTGGGTGTTAATTTAAATGCAATATAAAGCAAAGCTCAAGGATATCACAAGCTTAACTCGCTAATAATGAACTCACCCCAATATTTATCAATTTGTTAAATCAATTATAGTCAATAAATCATTTCAATTAAACTCTGCAACAAACCCCCCCTAATCAAAATACAATCAACTAAAAACAAACAACTACTACAAAGTATCATCGCCGAGGATTCGACCCGAGTGCTGCTATACACATTAGCAGAGCACTGGAACTTTGACCGGTCGATAGGCAACAATCGGCCATGCGTTTCAGATTGCTATTTTAATGTTCATATTACTATTCCAATGGTCAGATTGTTATTCCAATGGTCAATGGTCATATGGGTTCCCTACTTTCTATAAATACCTCATATTTCATTCATTATTTATTCACTTATATTTTTCTCATGGTTGTATATTTTCATTTTTAAAATGCATATTAGATTACTAAGATTCTTCTTCATTACTAAAGTGTTGTTTGTGAGTGTGATTATTCCTGGGGAGCGAGTATATCTAAATTTTTCTATTCTTATTATCTCATTTTCTATTTTTTGTCTCATTATAATAATTTCAATTCTTATGGTCATACTTGTTCCCTAAATTTAATGTTGAAATTATTATAATAAAATATTTTTGGTTCTATCATGTAGTGTTTGTGAAATATATAATATTATATTACTAAATATGATAATTATATATTCAAAATAGAAATTTAATTGATAAAATTGTGGTTTATTACATTTTTAATGATATAACTAATTAAATTTTAAGATTTCCAAATTATATTATTTTTTTAAATGACATCGAAAAATGTTTAACATAGAAAATTATAGTGGAAAATTATCAAAAGTTAATGTTATTACTCCCACCATTGAACAAGAAGTACTCAAGAAATTGATGGGGTTAAGGGTTGTAAGGAGACATGGGTATAGATCAATATGTCTATTAGGTACGTCTTCTAATTCATTATTAGTTTCATATGAAACCTTTTAAATAAAAATATGGTAATAAGAATCAGGGAAATCATAAGAAGACATTTATAGACATTATGAAGAGTCGCAACAACAAATTCTTAAACTATATGAGGAATCACATGAAGAATTACATCTACAATGTGAGGAATCACAAAACAAATCAATATGCAAGATGGAATGAGAAATAAAATATAATTTTTTCTTTATTGAATTGGTATAAAGTATTAAACATCAAGTTAAAGTATGTTATCATACTCCTATGTCAGTTTTACCTCATTGGTATGTTGGTAAATAATACTGATAGTATATTGTTTTGTCTTAATTTGTTACATTTTATAGATGTTCGTGGTTGGTGTGCTTATTAAGGAAATAGTTAAACAATTTACATCATTAATTAGGGATCATGTCAAGATGAGATAATATGCCTATGTGGTTTTTATTTTATTTTGGATTAATTTTTTTTAGTTTTCTATTTTTTAGTATGATAGTTAATGCTATGAATATTTATTTGGTTTTCATTTATTTTTAATATAATTATCTTTAGTTGATGATTTTTTTTATGAGATGAAAATATTGTGTTAGTATAACTATAGTTAATGGTTCATAATTTATAAATTTCAAAATGACATCCTTGGTGGTAAAATATTGTTCAAGGTACTACTTTATACTGCTTAAATCTTATGGGTTGTATTATTTGTGCTTTGGTTTTTAATATCATTTTTTATTTTTTGATATGATGTTATGTGTATCAAATGTAGCTACTGCAGAAACTGGATTTTATTTTTGTGTTATCCATTTAAGCTTTATTCATTTAGGCATTGTTTTCCAATGTTTATTAAAAACTGCTTGGGATCTACTCGACATCATTTATTGAAAACTATTTACAACACTTATTACTCATATCGGTTTTTTCATATTACTTATTGAAATGTTCTTTATTGTCACTTACTAAAGTGATCTTTTAAAATTTAAGGGAAAGTGTCGAGAAACATAACACACAGGTTATTTTCTTAAACACCTTATCATAATTTTTAGTGTTATAAGTAGTTTTCATTAAGTTTTGGAAAACCAAACCATGTAGAAATTGTAAACATTTTTCTATTTCTTATTTTAAGTGGTTTTCTTTTGAAATTGAATTGTGGTAGTTTTATAAAAAAATATGATTTCTTTTATATAAATATCCCCATATCACTTATAGAATCTGGTCATTCATTGAATTTCTTCCCTTCTTAATTGAACTTCTACTTTAGGTGTGTTTGGTCTGGTTATTTATATTATCCCTCAATTATGATTATTTGGGAATAATTAGATAACCATACATAAATATTTATATCTTCCTCCAAATTATCTTGTCTGACAGCTCTATATGAGGTTAATAAAAACTTTCTTAGCATCACATAATTTTATTTTGTGTGTATCTATATTTAATTAACATTATTTTAATTATAATTGACAATCAATGGATTATAGTTCAGACTCGTTGATGTCGGGTCACTTTATTTTCATCACTTTATTTTAATTCAAATTCAAGAGTTTGAAAACCTAGAACCATGGATCCCCAAGAAGAGCTAGTGATGTACATAGTTAGAGGTTCCATAATCTTGCACTTATCTTCTCTTGATGTGGTTAATTTTATTAATTATCAATTTTCCTAACATTGGTGTTTGGTTTGGATGATTTTAAATAGTGGATACTTTGTATGTGAATTGTGGACTTGTAAAATTGATAGTGTGTAAGAAACTACTCTGATGCTCAAAGATATTATTCAGTGCAGAGAATTTTGTTACTGGATTTTTTATAAGAGACCTTATACAAGTAAATATGCTAGGATATAGATGACTACTCTACCATTTTATAAGTTCCAAGGGATATCACACAATATATTTTTCATGAATTGGTTTATTCAAAATGTTTAAATGAAAATCTTCTTGAGTATTTTAAGGGTTGTGCCCTCCACATAGAAATTAGAAATATATTTATGATATTGAAGTGAAAAGTACTTATTGCAGGGATGATTTGGAGGTGTTTTTAATTTTCTCCTTTTTTTGAAGGTTCTTTATCTAAGAGAATATCTTAGGTTAATGATGTCATCTCTTCTCAAGGGTCGTCATTACTTTCTATAGACCTTCCTGGATTTGATGTCATTGATTCTGGGTTAATTCATCTAAAATATTTTAAATAACTTCCAAGTATTAAATTTTAATTACTGTGATTGGATTAAAAAACATGGTCTACTATGAGGAAAACACACAGAAAGCGAGTCAGCTGGTTAATAAAAACATCATTCACATCAAATTATCAGATAGGTGTCATGGGATCATGTACATCCTATGATGTACGATCCAAAACTTCTAAGGATAAGTTTTGCGTATTGTCTTTCATCATATTTGGAAAGGCTCACCTGCTTCATAATCAAAATTTAAGCTCTTTTTATTGAACCGTTAAATCATTTATCAAGTCTTGTTTATCTTTAATCATAAATTGTAATAAAGTGGTTATTATGGGGATTCTTCTGCTAGAGTTATCGTTTTATAATTAGTTGCTATATTTTTTCACACCTTAATTTGATACTAAACTCTAAAATCCATACTTTATAATCAACTTGTTCATACCAATGGTCCAAGTAACTGGAGAATCAAGAAATATGTTTGTTTCAAAATAAAATCTAAACAAGTTTTTAATCAAATAAATTTCTAAAATTGGAAAGGATGTTTGCAATCTTATAAATATTTTCCACTAATTTCATGTTTTATCCTCATTTTTTTGAAACATATAGTGGTGCATCTGTCATGATGGTTTTTTTTAATTTTCCCCTTTTAGATTTCCCTAAAGGTAAAAAATGAGAATTTTCTCCTTTTTTGGGTTTTTGGACCTTAAAGGATTTGTTCCCTAAAATAAAAATTTGGGAATTGAAGATAAAGAGCTTGATAATGAATTTGATTCAGTTGAAAGGGTATATAATCCTTGCCTCAAGTGATTCCTTAGGGTAGGTTTCTTCCAAGACCTCAACCCATTACCAAAATTAATAGGGTATAGTCCTACATCAAAATCCCAACCCACTAACTTGTCACTCAAGATAGGGTCCATCATCCATGCCTCACATCATACCATAACCCAGTCCTCTCACTCAGGTTTTCCACTATCATGAACCAAGCATTCTCACTCAAGGTAAGGTCCATTGTCTTAACCCAAGCCCAACTCAAGGCAATGTCCTACTTAATGAATGAAAGGATTCCATCTCACCCACGTCAATCCAGCCAATGTCATCTTACTCATAGTGGGTCCATGCCTCAAGATCCTTCTCTCCCACCGAGTCCATCACTTGTCACCTGAATATAATAAATCACACGCATGAAAACTTGAACAAGTAATGCATCCCATCACACATCTTACCATCTCATCACATGGTTTCTAGTCACTCAAGACATATCCCCTTAACCAAACACATCTCTTTTTTAGGCCATCAGGGCATCCACAGGGTCTCTTCTCATCGATATCATGTGACACTTGTCGCTCATCAAAAACCTCATATCCCATAGGATCCCACTTACTTAGACCCTAAGAGGTGGGTCCACATCCACATTGAAAACTCCCATAACTCCTATTCTCTCTACTTGGTGATTTTCCCAAGCTATCATGCTCTAAGACCCTTATCAACCCAATACCAAGTCCCAAAAAATTCATATGACTCACTTGGGTCTCATATCACATCACTCTCAAAAGATTCCTCAATCCCATAACATGAATGTAATCCCTCTCCTTCACACCCCATCACGTCCCAAAGGACTCATCCCACTCACAAGGATCACCACACCTCAATCCACCCTCAAGAAGGTGTCACTCACCAGGTGTAAGATGTCCCGAAGGACTCATCCAACTCACAAGGCTCTCCACACTTAAATCCACCCTCAATACTGTGTCACTCACCAACCAAACTTCATTTCATGTTTAAAAACATATCCAAGATATTTTCTAACCCTCATATTTCTGATCTAAGCCTCAATTCACCAAATGAACCCTTCTCCAGATCAAAAAATTGAATTTCTTCTATATTTCATAACCCATAATGACACAGGTCATTATAAACTCTCCACTATAATGATTCTCATCCTTTAGAAGTTGTGGTACTCATTCCTCTATTAAACTCAACCTTCATCATTTTCAAATTCACCAATTAATTTACTCGTTTTGTATCAGAATGTCTAATGTTCTTTCTTTGCACAACTACAACTGCCAAGCGCACTCTTCACTGAGGCCAAGACACCAGATCATCAACAACGCCAACACCAAGATGGTTCCCAACCATGCCTATCTATACCTAGAAACTATGGTGTCTTAAACCAATTCATCATGAAGCTTATGGTTCTCCCCACTATAAGTCTCATTCTCACAAAGACCGATTCTGATCCATGGTTCTCCCCACCATAGGAATCATTTACCAAAATGAACTTATGGAGGTCCAATTATACACTTGATGTGATTTTCACCTCACTAAATATAATTCTTCATAAAATTGGTCAAAGATTATCCATATTACCTCTCCTAAAAGTTCTTGATCACACCCACCGACATGACATCTCACCGCCGAATCAAGATGCCTTAACTCACTGCCACACCCCCAATCTGACTCACTCTAGTATCACCTCAACTCTATCCTGAGCACAATGAAAACACACCGGATCCATCCAACATCACATATGGATCCTAAATCTGGTATTTATCAAAGAATAATATCACATCAAATATTCCTACACACCAGCATCCCAGTGTCACATTGACTGTCTCTCTAATCGATATCAAAGAAACCACGACCCTTCCAACATGAGGGTCATTCACCCGTGATCGATACGATGTTCCCCACCAAAGAAGTATCATTATAATTGTACTATTGAACCCAAAATATGATATCTATGGATCACACTTCATCTATCACTGAACAAAATGACCTAAATGTGGTCGTCCTGCTAATACCCAATTTCCATCACAAACACCAATCATCACTCATTCTTGAATCACCATAAATATCATCCTCAACATTCAACAATCCACTCACAACATGGATAACATCCTCCAATGGTCAATGGTGTGCTCACCATATGGATTCCCTTAAACTTCTCCCCTAGCGCCGGTTCAATAGACCACGACATTGTATGTGTGTCGCTCTTCCCAAGCCACACTCACCCATACCTAACAACACCTATCAAGGATCAAGCTCTGATAGATTTTACCATGATACTTATATCCTTAATCAATGTCACCTATCACTATATAGGGACATTTCCCATATTACCCAACACCATGGGATTCCATGCCTACTCACATCTCACTGACTGCACTACTACTTCAGTTCCACTCATGTTCATCTGTAGCCCAAATAATTCTCAATGAACCCACACATGGATAATTAAATGATTTGAAACTCAACTGGGCGCCACGTATAACCAGTTCTCACTTTCCCACACACAATGAGAATTTTCTCTGAAAATTCACACCAACGTTCACTCTCCAACTCAAGGAAAAATGATCCTTTGAGGAACCCACTCATAGTTTCTTATCTACAATCCTATTTGGTCTCTCCCGAACCCAACTATTTCATGATCCCATAAAACCTGATTGCACAACCCAACTCACACTCCCATGAGTCACATATCACTGAATCCAAACTTTCTCGCCTAACCTACTGACCATGATCCTCTCATAGGTTAAACTCATTAAACATCCCAAGTCACCTCACTCATGTCCTGCATGATCAAATGTCACTCGGGCATCATTCCAAAAACCACAAGCATCCACCCATGCTCCCACCACACTACTAGGAGCACAACTAGAATCCATAGGTCCAGGAATCCAATCGAGACTACCCTCTCACCTTTCCTCGATAACAAAAACATTATAAATTATTCATAACCTAAAAACCCAAGGCATTAAAATGTGTTTCCTTAACCACCCAATTCAATTATGTAAAGTTCCACCAAGAATATATATAGAAAAACACCATATATTTTATCTTTGACACTTTAACTAATTGAACCCTATATCCTCAGTGAAACCAATTCCCATCCTTAGATCATTCCTTCGGCATTAAATAAATGTATCAACCCACCAAGAGTATTTATACATCCCTTGCATGGAGGGATTGTTTAGTATTCACCATAGGATATCTCATCATAGAATCTACAAGACCTGTCACTAGAGGAAATTGTAACCACAGTTCAACAGAGTATAATGCCACCAACAAGTTATATAGAAAACCATCATATAAGTTGCTGACACTTTAAGCAGTTGAACCTCTCATTAGTAAAATACAATCACGTACAAGAATGTGTATGTCATGTGAGTTCTAAGTGTTGAACATGATGCGTGAAAATGGGCCTATTTTTAATGGTCCAAGATCCAAAACCAAAAATAACAACTTCTGATAAACACATCATATTTAATAAACAAATCAATCATAATAGCACAAACAAACAACCGTAATATCTACTCCTATTAGCTAGGACTTCCCATTAGAAAGGTGTTCATGATGCACTGGTATGAGGTCTTTCACAAGCTCTAACACATTATTAGACCACATGTATACCATCTCCCCAAATAGTAAAACATAATAAAACATTTTGAAACCATTTTTTAATGTCTCAACCTTGGACCACTCACCAGTTCCTGATCCAAGGTCACAACATAACCTCAAGAGATCTTCCCCATACACCAAAGGCTTCCGACTAGTGGTGAGGGCCTAATCCATGTCATGGAGAGATTATTCCCTAAAATAAAAGTCAAAAAAACAATAGAAATAACCAAGCAGTATCCATCAAAAACATCATAGTATGCATAATAAAATAAAACATGCTGTTATAACAAATGTAAATATCATCATATAGACTCACGATCATAAAAGTATATATTAACTAATTTCCCACTAGATAAATCACATATATAAAATAATAAAATCAACAAAATACATTGAATCCCAATTATAATCATTGAGAATCAACAATCCCCATCTCTAAATAAACATCAAGTTACCTCAGCCTAGTCTACTATATGTCTTGTGCTCTTACCTGAAAAAAAAACATAAAATATGTATGTGCACTGAGGTGCCCATATAGGGTGTGATAAATACATATTAGTAGGGTCTCATCAAGTGCTCCAAGTATATTCTTCCATATATGTGTATAAATAAAAGAAAATAAATATTTCACACAATTTCATTAGATTTCATGTTCTAACCAAGCCAACAAAAATCCACGGGCATCAAGTCATCATGTGATAACCAAGCCACCATGACACTTGATCATGCCTATTTCGACACCATGTCAAAATCTCATCATAACCTCACCTCGTGTCATCATAACTGGTCATAATTTTTTTGAATCCATGTCAAAATATCATTGTTTCCTTTCCTCATGTCATCATACCTGATACTTAGACCATACCTAAAGACTGGGGGTAGTCATCATCTATGTCCTCAGCTCGTACCTAAAGACTTGGTGTAGGCATCATCCAAGACCTCAACCCACCACAACACCAGGTCATACCTATTTTGGCATCATATAGGAATCATATCATTGCCTCACCTCATGTCATCGTACCTGATACCTGGATTGTACTTGAAGACTTAGGATAAACACCACCTAAGACCTCAGCCCATACCCAAAGACTCAGGGTCGACATCATCCATGACCTCGACCCACTACCCAAAGGGACAAGGTACAGTCCTATATCCAAATTTGAACCCACTGCCTTATCACTCAAGGAAGGTTCCATTGTCCATATCTCGTATCATACCATGAATCGGCCCACTCACTCAGGTGGTACACTATCAAAAACCAAGGCTTATCACTCAATGAAATGTCTGTTACCATGACCCGATCCCACTCAAGGAAAGGTCCTACTTCATGAACATGAGTACTCCATCCCACCCAATGTAGTCCAGTAAAATCCATCTCACTCAAGGTAGGTTAAGGCCTTAGGATCTATCTCCCCCATTGGGTTCATCGCCTATCACAAGCACATAGTCAAGAACAAGCATGAAATAGAAAACAGGTCCCACTTCAAGTCACATGGCTCACCATCTCATCACCCAAACACTAGTCTCTCAAGACCTAACCCCTCATTCAAACACATATAATCTTTCCCATCATATATTCCATAGGGTCATCCATACTTTCCATAGTCTCTACTCAATAGTATCTTTCACCCATGACTCATTGGTGATCTCACATTCAATAGGCTCCCATTGACCCAAACCCCAAGAAGTTGGTCCACATCCTCTTCAAAAACTCACATCACTCCTAATCACGCTGCCTAGGGACCGACCTGAGCTATCACACTCTTAATCCCCTTGGAAATCTGATGCTAAGTACTGAACAATTCTCACAACCCATACTTGGATCCCGTCTCACATCACTCTTGAAAGAGGCATCAAGATTGTCACATGAAGGAAACCCCTCTTTGTCACACCCCATCTCATCCCAAAGCACTCATCCTGCTCATAATGCTCATCACACCTCAATCCACCCTCAGGAGAATGTCACTCACCAGGCGTATGACATCCGATCATCTAACCCTTCCCACTAAGCCTAAAATTTACTTTCTAACTTGAATAGATGTAGGAAAACTTACTTAAGTTTCCCACGTCACTACTCCCACCCCGAGCCAATACCCACCCAAGGTCTCTCACCAACTCAACTAATGCCTTCTCCCTTTGGCGACATAGTCAATAGATGATCTCAATTCACACAAAATTGTGAAGGAGCATTTGTCCAAAGCATAGGAGACTCAAAAATGTCCTATTTATTCCTTTCAAATCACTCTCATATCTATCTTTTTTACCCGATCCCATAAAACATGCATGCAGCAGACAATAGTGCATAAAAAGACATATGAGTTTGAATTAAAGGGGACACCTACATATATAAAGAAGTTACAATATATTCCATGCTTTGCACACTCTCGGCCAAGCCCATCCATGCCTCATCCAGGCTCATACTTCCACATGATCCCCTATCTCAAACCATACCACATAAATAATTAATTATAACTTTTATAATTAATTATACAATTTAATCCAAAGAGACACATTCATCAAAAAACTCACTCATCATCAATTTCATACCAAAACTACCTAAAAATATAGGCATTCATCCACCTGGGGAATTCTCTAGCCATATCGCATGAAATCTTCATCATTCTCACCTAATTCCACCATTCTCTGGTGTAACTTGTTCTTTTTACTAAAACTAATGTCAAATTTAAATAAAAAGGTAGACTTAAAGTTATATTGGTCACACCGTGCATCGGATTGAGGTGCGGTTAATTCCTAAACATTAAAAATGACTTATGAATCATTTTTCTAAAGTATCAAAACAATCTGAAGGAATTTTCTCAATTTTTAGTATGTCACTTATTCTTTTTACTAAAATTAATGTCAATTTTAAATAAATAGACACACTTGGAATTGTACCGGTCACACCATGAATTGGATTGAGGAGAGGCTAATTCCAACATGTCAAAAATGAATTATGGATTTCTTTACTAAAGTATCAAAACAATAAGAATATGTTTGATCAGTTTTCAGTATGTCACTTGTTCTTTTTACTAAAATTAATGTCAATTTTAAATAAAAAATACACACTTCAAGTTATAATGGTCACATTGTGCATCGGATTGAGGTTTAGTAGATTTTTAAACATATCAAATGACTCATGAGTTGTTTTCATAAAGTATCAAAACAATCCAAATTAGTTTTATGGGTTTTCAGTATGTCACTTGTTTCTTTTACTAAAATTAATGTCAGTTTTAAATAAATAGACACACTTGGAATTATATTAGTCACACTATGCATCAAATTAAGTTTAGGATAATTATTAAATTCCAAAAATTACTTTTAGATCATTTTCATAAAGTATCAAAACAATCCGAATGTTTTTTATTGGTTTTAAATATGTCACTTTTTCTTTTTACTAAAATTAATGTCAATTTTAAATATAAAACACACTTTGATTTATACCGGTCACACCATATGTCGTATTTAGGTGCAGTTGATTCCTACACGTCAAAAATGACTCATGGATCGTTTTCCTAAAGTATTAAAACAATATGAATGCATTTTCTAAGTTTTTAGTATGTCTCTTATTCTTTTTACTAAAATTAATGTCAATTTTAAAAAAACAGACACACTTGGAATTATATCAGTCACACTATGCATTGGATTGATGTGAGACTGATTCTTAAACATCAAAAATGACTTATGGATTGTTTTCCTAAAGTTTCAAAAAAAAATTGAATGTTTTTTCTCAGTTTTCAATATGTCACTTGTTCTTTTTACTAAAATTAATTTCGATTTTAAATAAAAAGAAACACTTTGAGTTATACCGGTCACACTATGCCTCGGATTGAGGTGTGGTTGATTTCTACACATTATAAATGAATTATGAATCATTTTTATAAAGTATAAAAACAATACGAATGTGTTTGCTCAGTTTTTAGTATGTTAATTGTTCTTTTTACAAAAATTAATGTCAATTTTAAATAAATAAACACACTTAGAATTATACCGATCACACCATGCATCATATTGAGTTACAGCTGATTACTACACTTCACAAATTAATTATGGATTTTTTTCCTAAAGTATCAAAACAACTTGAAAGATTTTTCTCAGTTTTGAGTATGTCACCTGTATTTTTATTAAAATATCATTTGAAATTGGAAACGCATACTTTGAGTCATATCAGTCACATCGTGTGTTAGTTTCAAGTGAGACTACTTCCTACACATCAAAACTGACTTATGAATAGTTTTCTTAAATTATCAAGACAATTTGAGAGTGTTTTCTTAGTTTTCAATGAGTGAAACATTTTGAACTAAAATATTGATTTTAAACTGATAACGGATACTTTGAGTCATACCGTTCACACCATGTGTCGGATTGAGATACGGTTGATTCCTTCACATCAAAAATGACTTATGTATCATTTTACTAAAGTATAAAAACAATTATAATATGTTTGATTGGTTTTCAGTATGTCACTTATTCTTTTTACTAAAATTAATGTCAATTTTAAATAAAAATACACACTTAGAGTCATACTGGTCACACCGTGCATCAGATTGAGGTGCGGTTGATTCCTACATGTTAGAAATGACTTATGAATCATTTTACTAAAGTTTAAAAACAATAAGAATGTGTTTTATTGGTTTTCATTAAGTCTCTTGTTATTTTTACTAAAATCAATGTCAATTTTAAATAAAAAGACACATTTTGAGTTATACTGGTGACATCGTGCATCATATTGAGGTGTGTCGGAAACCTACATGTCACAAATGACTTATGGATTATTTTCCAAAATTATCAAAAAAAACTAAATGTGTTTACATGGTTTTAAGTATGTTACTTGTTATTTTTACTAAAATTAATGACAATTTTAAATAAATAGACACACTTGGAATTATACCGGTTACACAGTGTGTTGGATTGAGGTATGGATGATTCCTACACATTAAAAATTGCTTGTGGATAATTTTATTAAAGTATAAAAAATAATCTGAATATGTTTGCTCAGTTTTGAGCATGTTTTTTGTATTTTATACTAAAATTAATGTTAATTTTAGATAAAAATAAGAAATTGGAATCATACCAGTCACACCATGTGTGGGATTGAGGTGTGACTAATTTATACACATCCCAAAGTCTCAAAAAATCCTAACTACCAATTTTACCATGCTTTCCATTGGATTTATTTATCAAATTTTTAAAAATTCATATTGAATTGATGTTATTACCTGAATAACCTTTTCAAAATAAGAACATCAACTTGATATGCAGTGTTTCAGTTCGATAGAGAAATAAAATGGAAATCATGGTAACATTGGTAGAAAGGAACATTTTATCTCTTTTGTGTTTTTTTGTAGATAGTTTAAAGTAAAATATGACTTCCCAAAAGATCTGTGAAAAAAAACTAAATAAGAATTAGAAAAAAATGAAAATAAAATTAACTTACAAATAGTAAATAAAATTTTGAAAAAATTTAATTAAATAATTAGTAGGAATTCACCATTTCATTATATTTTTATGAATTCTTGACCTATTTTCTTATTTTAATTATCATAGTTATAGCCTTGAAGTACAATCTCTCATGAGTATGAGTAGCTTTGAACAAACCACCATAACTTGAATAAAAGAAACCACCTATATAATAAAACAATTCTTCTATGAGTAATATTAAAAAGAAATAAATTAAACATAAATATTAAATAGTACATTAATTCTATAGACAATGATTTTACTATGAAAAGATCAATACTACCTCTATGATTGAGTAGTGGAGGGAACTTGAAGGAAATTGATAAATGTCAACACTACAGGGGTTGAGAGAGAATAAGTATATGGAAGTTTTGGTGCATAAAAGCATTAAAGATGGATATAAATCTTTTAAAACAAAAAAACACTACTGGGAATAATGAAAATTAAATCAACATTTCATTATATAATTTTTCGGTAAAATAGAGAATGTATATCGTAACATTTCTTTTACATATTCTCAAAGGGTTTCCTTCATTATAGTATATTCTTCCATGGGATTGGTAACATCATCATGTGTAGAAGATATTATCTACAAGAGTAGACAAATATTTAATTTAGATTATGTTAATGTAGTAGAGAATAGATAATATTATGAGGAAAAAATATAGTGTATTAAAAATACTTTAACCTTCTTCATGCTATTTTTGTACATTATTCTATTAGGTATATTTCCCATTCATTTATAAAAAAATATATTATATTATGAATAGTATTTTTTCAGCAATCATAGTAGTACTGTAAAAATATAAATAAACAAATTATTAATAAATATTTTAAATGAAATAGTAATTATCTTCAAAAATACCTCTTCGTGGATGAAAATTTGTTTATGGAATATGATCTATCTTATAAATTTACAAACATAATAACCATAATCTTTTTAATTTAACATTGATAAAAATAAGTAATTTTTTATATGTGTTTAGATAGTTAAATCTTATTATATACACCCTCAAACTTTTCCAGTTGTATAACTTGTCAAGCTCCTTGTGCGCATTGTCTATCCTCATTCCATGATTTTCGTGATATTTATATACAGAACTATCATAACAGAATTATCATTAAAACGTAATATAAAATATATAACTTAAATTTTATTTCAAAAAAGTTATATGTAGTATATTACAAATTGAAAATTTTCATCATGTTTCTTTGATTTATTGGGTTTCCATGTAGTGAATCCAAGAAATAAATCCTTAGAGTATCCAAATTAACCACAATGAGTATCCAATGTTTCCTAAAAATAAAAAAATGAAAAAGTAATGAAATAGATGAAAATATATTTTATATGATGAAATTGTAGATTTTTATCCCTACATCATTGGTATTAAGAAGATTATGTCATCCAAAAGTTTTCTTTCAAATAATTTGGCCAATTTTTCACTATTTCATTCTTTTTTTTTGAATCTATTTCTTTTTGTTATGTATAACTGACATGAGGACTAATGAGTCAAAAGTTATGTTCATGGGTAAATCCCTTCAATTGGTATTTATATATACACCTACAAAAAATATGAAATGTATTTAGTCATAATTAACATGGTATATCATCTTTTGGAATAACAAATCATGATAACATACCTCATGTATACATTTAAAAATGATCCTCTTATCCATTCATATTTGAGGGATTAATTCACATTCTCAAGAGCAATGTAGTCTATAACTTCATCTTCATACATTGGTTCTTCAAAATCAACTATGTGACTATAACCATTTTGTAACTTTGTATCTACATGAACCTTCAGTGTTAGTAAATGTGGATATTGAATGGGCGGGGTAAAGGTGCTTTCAAAAGATATTTTCCATCGGTTGGTTAGTACTTTAGATGGTTTTGAGTCAACATTTTGTTTTACCCCATTCTCTTTGTCTTTCTGTAATAAAATTAATTGGTTTAAACTATTTTTTATTAATTGTTAAAGGTTTTGTATGAAAAATAAATTGTAAATGAATACCTCCTTGTCAACATGTGTTTATACAAGATATGACAGACATGCGATGAATATTACAATAACTTGATCAACTGTATGAATATCTTCATCATCAAGTGGAATAGGTATCTTGGTACTCATCTCATGAAATACGTTAATCACCACTCTCACATGACATTTTGGAAGTGGTATGTTGTGTAGAGTGTCTTCTTTGATATTGAACATCATATACCTCACTGTAAGGCGATGGGTGGGTGCTGATAGATATAAATCACATTTATTTTCACCCTATAGAGTATTAGTATAGGAAATGTATCATCATATTTCTGATTCAAATTTCATAGAAACAATTATTAGAATATTTATTACCCCAACTAAGATAGAACTTTTAGGGTAATGGCTTGCCTCAAAGCTGGTGGGGGTGGGGTGGGATCTTCAGGCACTTGTTGTTCTTGAGTTGTTATTTTTTTTCTTCTCCCTATAAAATTTTATATAAACTTATTATATCAATGAAACTTTTCTTCAAGGGTAGCTAATCTTTCTTTCATCTCTACAATTTCTTTATCTTTAACCTCCTTTTGTTGTTTTTTCTCAAAATATGTTTGGGGTTTCACCCCCAAACCCACACCTCTGATGCATCCATATTATTCCGGCTACTTCAAAGCCACTGATAGTAGGTCTTCATACAATACAGGTGTTGATGATTCATGTCTCTAAGTAGGATAGAAAATATAGGAAAATAATTAATCATTGTTATGTAATAGCAATTTAAAGAAAAACTAATTTTTATTATATGATACTTACACTTGTTTCCAATATTTTTTTGTGTTTTCATATATTATTATCTCATATTTATTTATACGTGCCTCCTTCCATAGCACATGATGTGGGATAGAAGTGGTTTTTGTTTTGGATTCATCAATCTGCATATAAATAATGGGACATAATTATTTAATTGTTTCATGTCACATAAAATTATTATGATAGATTTAAAATACATACCATTTTTTAAGTGAGTCATACCCCATCCTTGCTTTATGGTAGGGGTATGTTGGTTTTGATGCCCATTCCTTATTTTTAGCACTCAATTGGTGTTTCATAAATAAAAAATTCTCAATCAAAGTGATGAATACATGTATTATCAAAAAAATTATTTCCAACCACAATGTACCTAAAAATACATCTCCATACGATGTCCAGTAAACCCATCCCAGGCTTCTTGAATTATCAGGTGTGTATTACATGAGCGGTGTGTGTGGTTTTATTTTCCCTTCAACATCTTTAATATGAAATCTCGTTAGAATTGTGTGAAAGCCTCTATGAATCCTTCCATAAAGAATTAATATAAATTTCTTATGGGATTCATCTATTATAAATACAATATCCAAAGGATCATTAAGAGTAATTCAATGTTTCATTATTTTATTTTTTAATAAAATAAATAAAGGATATCATAATGTTACCTTAATCTCTTCCCAAATGAGTGTCTTAAGCATGGGAACAATATGGTGTCATGAAGCTACATAAATTGGCATGCACTGCCAAGTGATGAGACCAATGTAACTATTGAACATATCCTTGTTTGGTTTAATATTTTGGCCCCACACATTCCATCTAACCATGAATTTTATGCCTTTTCTTTTTGCCTTAATAATTTTTTCTAACACTATCACATTACGACGCTCTTGTTTTTTTGGTATCATTGGTTCTTCATCACCTATCATTTTCTCTAATTCAACATTGTAAATATGTTGTTCCTGTGAATTGGTATCATTGTAATTTGCATAAGGTATTTGTACCTTTTCATTGGGAGAAGCAGTAGATTAAGAAACCTATTTTTTTCTCCGGATTAGGAGCACCATCACGTACAGAAGGTCTTTATTCCTCTACACGTGGAGTAGCAGCAAGTTGATAAACCTATTTTTCCTTAGTTATTGACATGATATTCTTGATATTCAATTAATACCCCTCTGGAACCTTTACATCATTAAAGAAGTTAAAAATTTGATATCTATCCTGTCTTGAAAGAGTGTAAGCAGCTGGAGGAAGAAAGGTTTGTTTTTCACCCTTCATCGGCACCAACTCTTCTTGTATTGTCATTTCAACCATGTCCAACCTAGCCTTAATTCCATAATTTTTTTTCAGGTGAATTCAGAAATATTCCAATTACACTATCACATACAATTTTTTCAACATGCATAACATCAAGAAAGTGCATGACATACAAACAATTCTAGTGTGGTAATTCAAAAAAAACTAATCTCTTTTTCCAACCAATTTTCACAAGGTTTTTCAAAAATAGTTTACCAAAAGAAGTACCCATATCTTTTAATTTATCAAATAGTTGATCACATATTAGTGGAGATGGTGTTGTATGTTCTTATTAACTTCCATCGAAAGATGTCGTTCAAGATCAGTACTTATGTCATCAAGGTACAAATCTACGATGTCCTAGAAACACAGACTTTGATTAATGTTTTAACCTAATTGATTTTTCACCTTGTTCACAAATGGGACACCCTTGAGTTCATTTAATTATATATCCTGAAAATTTTCTATAAGTAGGAAAGTCATTTATTGTCCCATAAAAGATGGCACTCAAAATGAAATCCTCATTTTTGTAAGCATCATATAACATTATACCTGAATCCCACAATAATTTTAAATCTTTGATCAATAGTTTCAAATAAACATCAATATCATTACCCAGTTGTTCTGGTCCTAATATAAGCATAGATAACATAATGTATTTTTGTTTTATGTATAATCATGATGGAAAATTATAATTTACCAACATAATTGGTCTTGTACTGTGAGTGATGCTTTGAAAACCAAAAGGATTCACTCCATATGTAAATAGCACAAGATAATGGTTTCTTGGATCGTTTCTAAATTCTGGATACTCATGATCAATTCTCTTCCACTAAGGAGAGTCTATCGGGTGACAAAGTTTCCCATCTTTATTTCTTGCATCTGCATGTCATGTCAATTGCCTTATAATATCATGACTTTCATATAAGCGTCTGAACCTTAGAATGATTGGAAAGTACCATACAACTTTCATAGGACCTAATTCATCTTTATTGTATTGAGAAGCACCACACTTTGGGAATTCTTTAAGTGATTTATGATCCTTATGAAATAGTATACAATCGTTTGGAAATTCATGTATTCTTGTAGAGATCATACCCATAGAACGTATCATTCATTTAGAATCATATGCTTAGCTAGGGAGCTTATTATATTCTAAGAGAATATAATTCAGGAGGGAAAGTAGTTCAGTAAAATGGGAATCACTCCATCCATTTCCAACTTTTAAATTATACAGCTTCAGTACAGCTAAAAATGTTATATATTTAGTGCAACTAGTATACAATGGTGTCTTTGCAAAACTCTTTAACTTATCAAAAAAAAATTGGACAATCATGAAGTTCATATTCAACTTTGATTATCATTTCCTCAATACGATCTTCTTCATCATTCACACATATAATCGCATCCTCAATATGGTCTTCTTAACTTTCCACACTTGTAATCATATCAGATGATCTATAAAACGTAGTGTTATCTCAGTCACTAGCTACATTCTCCTTTTCCCTATGTCTATTCCAATATTTATAACTTTGATCAATTCTATGATAGATCAAGTGTTCTTCCAAATCCTCTGGACTAATTAGTCTTAAATAACAATAGCATAAACACGGAAAAAGGATTTGAGAAGGGTCATATGCATGATATTTTGCAAACTTGATGAACTCTTTCACCCCATCTTTATACTCTTTTGTCATACGATTGGTATCCATCTATTCTCTATTCATATACATCCTATTTGATTTGTTAATATTGATATTTTACAAAATAAATACACAAAATATTTTCAATTGAAGATAAGTACCATGAATTTATTGAAATAAAACCATTTTTATATGAGTATAAATGAAGTATAAAATCACATTTACATTATAAAAAAACTGAGGAAATACGGCTATTAAATGTAATAATGGAAATATAAAAAAATAAAAGATATATTATTTGAAAAACATTTTCATAATAGAAAATGTGACTATTGAATATAATAATTGTTTCATAAATAAAAAGAGAAATTATTATATTTTTTAAAATATTTTCAACACTGACATTGAATTTATGAAAGTATAAAAGTATTAAACTATTGATAAATTGAAAAAAGTATACATGTATAAAAGTATAAATTAAAAAATGTATATATATTTATATTAGTATATAAAATTATAAACATATATATAAGTATAAAATTATATATAATTTATAAAATAATAAGTATTTTAAAGAAATATTTCTTTATTTTGTTGTGAGTAGTTCAGGGACAATATTTGGGAAAGAATATTTCCTTAGACACCTCCCATTTCATACTATGAAATTCTTCATTTTTCCTCATATTCATAATCTTCACCCACCATCTATCTACTTCACCTTACAAATTCTAAATGGCTATCCATTTCTTCAAAACTAGTTGATCAGAGGAACCCAAATGGTTAGAGGGAGTTACCGCATGAATGAATCCATTGTGAATTGTTTCATCCTTAGAATGTTTGTGAGTTTGAAATGGTTCATATTATTATTCATCTCTTAAGAATGTTGAGTAAGTATTATCATGATATTTTCCACTTAAAATCTTTTCCAAAATTTTTTCCTATTTGGACAGTCACCTCATTGTCCATTGCACCCATTGTTGTGTTAGTTTCTTCTGGATCCGACCCTTACTAAAACCAAAAGTGTGAATCATGTGTAATAAACAATAATATCTCCTAGATATGTCTCTAGAAAAGTATTTCTAATAAAAATAATCTAATATATGATTCCCTATGGAAATGAGAAACAAAAGGAGGGATGTCAAATTCTTAGCAAGGGGGACATATAAATGGCTCATAAAGTGGTTAGATCAACCGCTTACAACATTGAGGAATTATAACACACAAAAATAGATACAAATTTCACAATATACCTTATATTTACATGTTTTTTCAATTCCCATATTTAATAATTATAATCCAACTCACACTTCTAAAACATTTGTCTCATATTTGTAGTCATTCAACCCATTACATCAATTTCCATACGTGAATTACAACCCACATGCAAGTAATTTTCAACCCATTCCTTTTCAATTTCATCATTATAACTTCATTCCATCACTATTATGCAATTAAAAAAACACACCACTCAATAGCTCATCCAAATCATAAAGGAAATCATTAGATCCTGTGACTATGACCCACCACTCTTTCAAAAATCATTATAATTCAACCACCATGCATCAGTACTAATCATAACTCATGCCAAAAAAACATAGCTTCTCCCACCAACACATTCCATGTCTAATTTTGTCACCATTATCTTGGTACTCACACCATAATTTCCCCACACAAAACATAAGGAAGTTCAATAATCATGTGAACAATCATAATAGATCATTCATCTTTTATAAAAACTATAAATACCATGTAGTTCATTTAAATTGAAATTTATATTCTTTCATGGGTGTTCTCACAAAAATCTTGATTTATATGAGCAATCAAGTCATTAGCCATATATAAATAATTAATCTTTTATGATCAATGATCATAAATGACCAGCATGTAAAGGATTAAAAATTAGAACAATGAAACAGAAAACGAGGCTTTACAAAAAAGTTATTCATCATCAAGAAAACCATGTATTAACAGTATTATAAGAAAATCACAAAAACAAGTAATCAAAAGTAATTACTCTCATCACATACCTTAGATTTAGAGATAGGTAGTGGCGAGAGCGGTGGCGGCGAGAACAGTGGTGAGAGAGGCGGCGGTGAGAGGGGCGGTAAGAGTAGCGGCAGTGAGAGCGATGGCAAGTGTGGTGGCGGTGAGAGAGGTGACGGCGAGAGCAGCGACGCAACAGAAGTAGGGTTCCATGAAAGCTTAAAGTTGTGCGAGAGAGAAGCATCCCACTACAGGAATTTCGGCTTTTTACGACGGGCAATTTGTGATAGGTAGAGGACCTATCACAAATAGACCGTGGAAATAGACTATTTGCGATGGGAGTCATATCTCGTCGCAAATAGTCAATAAAAAACACATATTTGCAATGGGAAGTTATTCTCGTCGCAAATACCTTTGGCGAGCACTGCATGTCAAAGCGTGGGATGAGCATTTACGATGGGGATAAACCTCTGTCGCAAATGTTCATCCCGTTTTTTTTTGTTATTTGAGACGGCGGTTTACTCCCATCGCAAATGATGTGTCAGCGGAGTAGTATTTGTGACGGGACCCGTTGCAAATACTATTTTTTATCATCACCGCAATTAATAGCTGCAGAACTATTTGTGATGGGTCCCATCGCAACTGATCTAACTTATATATACACCCCCCCAATTTTTTCATTCCTACCTTCTCTAGACTTTTGTGAACTTCTCTCCTCTCATATTTTTTAGTTTAAACTTTTTTAAGTTTTAAACTTTACAAGTGATCAACTTTCAAGTTTTTCATCCCCTGAGAGATTCTATTTCAAAGAATTTATTTTTTTATATATATATTTTTTGTTTAATATTTGTAATAATTATTATTAATTAATAGTAATTAGATTTAATTAGAATTAATTAGTTTTATTTTGCATTAATTATTTTTAGAAATATTTAGTTTTATTTGAAATATTATTTTTAATTAAAATTAAATAGTTTTAATTTGCAATAATTTGTTTTAGTTATCTGTAATTAGTAATAATTAGTTGTAATTAGTAATAATTAGTTGTAATTAGTTATAATTAGTGATAATTAGTACTAATTAAAGGTAATTAGTAATAACTTAGTAAAAAATAGTAATAAATTGTTATAAAGTGGTATAAATTATTATAAATTAATTAAAAAATATAAATTTAAAAAAATTAAATTAGTTTAATTAGTATTAATTAGTAATAATGTCTAATAATTAATAAAATTTAGTGGAAATTAGTAAAAAATACTGGTAATTAGTAATGAATTGTAATAATTAGTGATAATTAGTAATAATTGGTGGCTATTAGTCATAATTAGTGGTAATTAGTAATAATTAGTAATAAATTGTAAAAATTATTAAGAAATTGTTATAAACTAATAAAAATTAGTGTTGATTAGTAATAATTAATGAAAATTAGTGATAATCAGTAATAATTAGTAAAATTTGTAATAATTAGTAATAATCAGTAATAATTAGTCATAGTCAGTAAAAATTAGTGGTAATTGGTAAGAATTAGCGGTAATTAGTAATAATTAGTAATAATTAGTAATAATTAGTAATAATTAGTAATAATTAGTAATAATTAGTAATAATTAGTAATAATTAGTAATAATTAGTAATAATTAGTAAAACAGGTAAAAATTAGTAAAAATTAGTGGTGACTAGTAATAATTAGTAGTAATTAGTTAAATTGGTAATCATTAACAAAAAATGACAAAATTGGAAATAATTAGTAATAATTAGGGGTAATTAGTAATAATTAGTAAAAATTAATAATAATTAGTAAAAATTAGTAATAATTAATGGTAATTAGAAATAATTAGTAGTAATTAGTACAAATTAGTGGTAATTGGTATTAATTAGTGGTAATTAGTATTAATTAGTGGAAATTAGCAGTAATTAGTGGTAATTAGCAACAATTAGTCAAAATTAGTAAAGATTAGTAATAATTAGTGAAAATTATTGTTAATTAGTAATAATTAGTTGTAATTAGTGGTAATTAGAGGTAATTAGTGGTAATTAGTAAAAATTATTAAAAATTAGTAATAAATAGTAAAAATTAGTGGTAATTAATAATAATTAGTAATAATTCATGATAATTAGTAATAATTAGTTGTAATTAGTAATAATTAGTAATAATTTATGATAATTAGTAATAATTGATGATAATTAGTAATAATTAGTGGTAATTAGTAATAATTTGTTATATTTAGTAATAATTAGTAAACATTAGTAGTAATTAGTAAAAATTAGTAAAAATTAGTAATAATTAGTCTTAATTAGTGGTAATTAGTAATAATTATTGATAATTAGTAATAATTGGTGGTAATTAGTAATAATTAGTGGTGATTAGTAATAATTATTGGTAATTGGTAATGATTACTGGTAATTAATAATAATTTATAATAATTAGTAATAATTAGAAAAATTAGTAAAAAGTTGTGATAATTAGTAATAATTAGTGGTACTTAGTAAAAAATATTAAAAATTAATAATAATTAGTAAAAAATAGTAATAATTAGTAATAATTGGTAATAATTATTGAAAAATAATGGTAATTAGTAAAAATTAGTGGTAATTAGTAATAATTAGTGGTAATTAGTATTAATTTGTGGTAATTAGTAAAAATAGTAAAAATTAGTAATAATTGGTATTAATTAATAATAATTTGTGGTAATTAGTGTTAATTAGTGGTAATTAGTAATAATTATTAAAAATTAGTAATAATATATAATAATTAGTAATAATTAGTAATAGTTAGTGGTAATTAATAATAATTAGTGGTAATTAGTAATAATTAGTGTTAATTGGTGGTAATTAGTTTAATTAGTAAAAATTAGTAATAATTAATAATAATTAGTAAAAACTAGTAATAATTAGTAAAAATTAGTGGTAATTAGTAATAATTAGTCATAATTAGTAATAATTAGTAATAATTTATGATAATTAGTAATAATTCATGATAATCAGTAATAATTAATGGTAATTAGTAATAATTAATAAAAAATAGTCGTAATTAGTAAAAATTAGTAAGAATTAGTAAGAATTAGTGTTAATTAGTTGTAATTAGTAATAATTAGTTAAAATTAGTAATAGTTAGTAATAATTAGTTAAAAATAGTAATAATTAGTAATAATTATTTAAAATTAGTAATAATTAGTGGTAGGTGGTAAAAATTAGTGGTAATAAGTAAATATTAGTGGTAACTAGTAATAATTAGTAAAAATTAGTGGTAATTAGTAAAAAAAATAATGGTAATTAATAATAATAAGTGGTAAATAAATAACATTGAAAAAATTTAAAAATAAATTATAATTTTTTAATTTTATACACTTTTTTCATTCATCTTTTTCTTCTATCAAATTATTCATGAACCGTTTATTTATTTTATATTTTTTAGAGAAATATGGAACAAGAAGGTCAACAATAGTCTTTATTACATGATCGCGATTGGATAAATAATCATAGAAATCCAAATTGTTTTGGTCTAAATCCTATATATATTGAAGGTGTTGAATCTTTTTTATCATTTTCATCATCAAAACCATAATGTTTTTTAGAAGGTTCAATTAAGTGTCCATGTAATAAATGTAATCTGAGGACGTTTCACACATTTGAAAATATTGGGGTTCATCTATTATGTTTTGGTTTTGAAATATATTATGTTTTTTGGTATCAACATGGAGAACACAGTTCTAGAGAAGATACTAATAATTTGGTTCCAGATCTATCACGATTTTAAAATTTAGTACATGATCTGGCAGGTCTGTCTTTTCAACAAACTGAAACTCAAGATGATATTGATTTAACTCCTAAGTTGGAACCATATCAATTTTATTACTTGTTGAAGTCTACTGATAATGCCTTACATCCTGGTTGAAAGATAAGTAAATTTGAAGTGGTTAAAAATTTTGTGGTTATTAAATTAGATAATGGCACGTAAAATAGTTGTTTTGATCAGATACTCTCTTTGGTTAAATCATTGTTCCCTGAAAGAAATGGGTTGCCTATAAATTTCTATGAGGGCATGAGTTTGGTTCATAATCTTGGTCTTGGTTATCAGAATATTCGTGCATGTTCAAATGATTGCATCTTATATTATGGTGAAAATGAGTCATTGGTTAGTTTTATTACATGTGGGCAATTGAGATACAAAGAGGATCAACTAGGGAAGTCTGGATTGATTATTATAAAACAGTTGAGGTATTTCCCACTTAAAACCAGATTGAAATGTTTATTTATGTCTCAGATCACAGATTTATTGATGTCATGGCACAAAAATAATATTTCAACTTTTAAAATCTTAAATCATCCATGTGATGGTGATTCATGGAAACATTTTGACCAAGTACATCCATATTTTTCTTCAGAAGTCAGAAATGTGAGATTGGGTATTTCTATTGATGGTTTGTGTCCATTTAGATATTACAGTAGTCAATATTCTTATTGGACCATATTCATAACTCCATAAAATTTACCTCCTTGGATGTTTCTGAATGATCCATATATCCTTTTGACCTTATTAATTCTAGGACATCCAAAAAATAATATCAATGTTTATCTGAAGCCATTGATTGATGATTTAAATTTATTGTGGAGAAATGGTATCATTACATATGATGTTGTTGTGAAACAAAATTTATTAATGAAGGATATATTGATGTGGACAATTAGTGACTTCCAAGTATATGACATGTTATTTTGATGGAGTACACATGGTCCAAAATTATTTATATACTGTATGAGAGATAGTAAAGAATTTTATGCTCGTCAATGGAAGAAAATTTTATTTTTTCAACTATCATTGCAGATTTCTTCCAACTGGTCATCATTTTCGAAGGAATGGATGTCATTTCAGTTTCAGCACAATTGAAAGAGATGGACCTCAACTAATGATCTTAGATATGGAGTTAAAATATTTTGTCTCTTTATTACCACCTATTATATTTGGACCAATTATAAACCAAAAAAATGATGGCTTTGAGAAAGAACACAATTGGAAAAAATAGAGCATTTTTTTAGATATTCCGTATTGGTCTGATTTGTTGGTATGTCACATGTAGATGTCATGCATATTGAGAAGAAATATTTTGATAAAATATTTTATATAATTTTGGACACACCATGTAAGACCAGAGATAAGGTAAAGTATGATAAGATCTTAGACAAATTTATAGGTGACTAGAGCCTGAAGTGTTTGAAAACGTGAGATCGTAGAAGTTAATGAATGCAAAAGAGGATTATAAAGTTTATAAAGAAAATAGATTATTATTTTGTTAGTGGATTTCATATTTGAGGATTTCATATTCTTATGTTTCCAATTTGGATAGATTTGTTATAAATGGTCATATTACCATATTAAAAAGTCATGAATGTCATGTTATAATGGAAATAATTCTACCAATTAGATTTAGAGGTATTTTGAATTCTATGATTTGGGATTCTCTAATAGAAATATCATTTTTTTGAGACATTTTTTGCGGTGACAACAGACTACGATGCACTATCTAAACTGCAAGAAGATGTTGTTTTAATTTTATATAAATTGGAAAAAATCTTCCCGTTGACTTTCTTTGATTAAATGCAACATTTGATATTATATTTTCCACATTAAGTAAAATGAGGAGGGTTGGTATAGTTCTGATGGATGTACCCATTTGAGAGATGCATTCAGAAGTTGAAGAAAATGGTACATAACAAATCATAGGTTAAAGGATCAATTGGAGAAGCTTATTTTCAGGATGAAATTTCTTTTTTATTCACTCATTATTTTCAATATGAATATCCCTTAAAACATAACTACATGGTTCATAAAAGAGAAATTTTGATGATGAAATGAATAATCAATTATCAATTTTTAATCATCCTGAACTTCTCTTTGGTGATGTTCATTAATGATAGATTTCAAATGATGAACATCACAGATCTCATACATATGTTCTGCTCAACTATGAAGAAATGACACCATGTGTAATGTTAGTATCCTATCACTTATTCTATAATTTTTTTCAGTAAATTAATATTAGTTTATTTTTAGATTATATGATAATCATATAAAGAAACAGTTTCCACAAATTTCAGCAACTGCTCTTAAAGAACATCGAAAAAATAATTTTTCCTATTGGTTTCAAAATCTAGTAATGTAATTTTTTATGGTTTAACATATAAAATCAATTTATTACTTGTTATATTGATAACTAATTTTCAAATTTTTCAAGTATCTCAATATGCTAATAAAATTGATAATCGATTGTGTGTATTGAGTAACTCACAATCCAGAATGGTTAAATATTATAATGAATATATGGTGAATGGATATTTATTTCATACACATGCATATGAGGAATCAAAAAACAAAGAATAATTGTGTTTTCTTAAAAGGGTCTCATTATAGAGAAAGTGAAGTTGACTTTTACGACAGGTTGGAATGAATAATTGAACTGTGTTATCTGGGATAGAATTATGTAATGATGTTAAAATGACATTGGTTGGATACTGAGAGAGGCTTGTGTGTTCATACACACCATGTAATTATTGATATTAAATATAAAATTATTATTATAGTAAATGAACCACTTTTTATTAGCTCATCAGTCACATAAAATTTATTATGGAAATTATTGTTTTTCTTCAAGAGAGTTAAGTGATTGGTGGAGCATAATAAAAATGAAATCTTGGGAAAATTGGTTTATCTAAAGTGAGTACAGTTTTGGTAAAGTATAAGGAATTTAAATTTCTCAATAGACTACTCCAAATCCATCATTTCCACAAAGATACATGAATATCAATGATAATACCCCATGGTTATGGGTTGATGGTTATGGTTATGTTATTGATGTAACAAATGAATTTGAAATAGAAAGAGGTGATGAATTTGAAACTCCTCTGGAAATTGGTTATACTGAGGAGGAATATGAAGATATTGGCACCATCATATATGAAGATGAGGATGGCGATGAAATTTGAGATAGTTAAATGATGGTTATAATCATATATAATATATATCTATATATAATATATATCTATATATAATATATATCCATATATAATATTTATTTTCAACTATTTTCTAACAACAGTCATTTCATGTTTCAGATGGTCGGTGAACAATTATCTAATATGTTTCATGAGTCAAAGGAGGCTAATCTACCTGGTGACAAGCACGATATTGCATCATCTGACCCTCAGACTATTGACGGTTCAGAAATGACTCATAGGGATTGTGGTCTTGTGAGATTAATGATTCTTGACCCTATCCTCAAGTGATGTTCACATCTTGAGTTTTATCTACACATACTGAGGTATTTTTAGTTGTGTATTTTATTTAGTTTTCATTAATTTTAATTAATTTATTTATATACTAATTTTTTGATTATTTATTCTATTTTTCATAGATTTTCACATATAGTTATTGGACAAGGGAGTACTATATTGTGGAATTATTTTTTTGGAGTAAGGGTGACATGGGATCAGATTCCCATTGATGTTTAGCACCGCATGTTTGATCATTGGATGCTACGTAAATGAATAATAATTATTTTGAAATTTATTTAGACAATAACTTGATATTATTAATTATTTGTATGTTTTATGGTATCTCATTGATAATAGCATGTGGGATTCTATCTGGGAGGCATGGGAGATTTATATGTGTGAGTGTTGCCATCAATTTTTGCACAATGTAAGGAGGAAAAACATGCAGAAAGTAGAAGTCACATAATTTGATCAGTCATACTACGCCCACCAACTAAATTACATCTCATATCAAGTTTGGGATAGATTATGTTCATACTAGATGGGAGCTACTTTTTAGAGGATAGCATTATTAGGTCGACAAAATCGAGGGAGGTAGGAGGTGACTCATCGAGCTAGTAGTCATACATTTAGTACGCATCGGCAACATATGGTAAGTTATTTTTTATAATTTATATAACTTTAAATGTGAATTATTTATTTTATACTCATATAGGCGGTTGAACATCCTGATATTACAGAGTTCGATGTTTATAAGAGTCTGTACAGGGATCCTTTCACTAGAGATATTATAGGTGATCTCCAGTGGCATATTGTAGTCAGTATTATTTTTTTAGTTTTAAAATTCACTACTAATAATATTTTAATTTTAAATTGAAATTTAAGGAGACATATGAGGTCGTGACTTCTCAGACACAAGATGAGAATCAGGTTGAGACTGATGATCAAACCACCAGTGCATCAGCATTTAATGACGCATCATAGATGCAGGCGACTAAATATGCCTTCAAGAAAGGCCAAATTGTTGGTATCGGGTCTCGATTGATGCTTGGGAGTTATTATGGTACCATTGTGATATCGGCATCTAGCTCAAGGGGATATCATGGAGTCTTTATCATCTTTTATATAGTATCTAGAGCATTTTTGAACTCGGGGTGAGCTTATAGAGACCATTCCTAGAGAGCATGAGGAGCTTCATCGATAGCAGCAGTAGGAGGAGGAGGAGATGTGTCAATGGTAGGCACAACACAACGAGTATGTACTAAAGTACATGTGATGTCAAACTCAAGGTTTATGGATGGAGTTCCCTCTGCCACCTTCTCTAGATGACCTCCACCCCCTTAGTGATTTATGTATTTTTTTTATAAATATCTCAATGTACATATTTTCTGTAATATTTTTTTAATTCGTATATTTGTAGTTTTCCATAATTCATTTTTTTATTGTTGTGAATAATTTTTATTTTTATTATTTTTATCATTTTTATTATTTATTTTAATTTTTTAGTATTTTTATTATTTTATTATTATTATTTTATTTTATTATTATTTTTGTTGTTGTTGTTGTTGTTATATTGTTTCGAATATTGTATTTTTTATTATTTTTTTATTTTTTATTTTTATTATATTCTTATTAATTTTATTATAGTTTTTTTTCATTATGTTTTTATTCATTTTATTAATTTTAATATTATTATTATTATTATTATTTTATTAAATTTTATTAATATTAATATTATTTTATTTTTTATTTTTATTTTTATTTTTTTAAATTACTATGGGTACATCCACCCATCACAAAATGTTTTTCAAAAAAACTGGGATAGACTATTTGTGATGGGTCTGGCTCTCATCGCAAATGGTCTTTTTTACGATGATCTGTCATAAAAAAGACTATTCGTGATGCGGTTTTCTCCAACGATCCATTTGCGACAAGACCCCTTCACAAATAATTTAATTTCTAGTTCTATCCTATTAGGTTTCTTTTATAAAATTGGGTAACACCTTTATCAGCGCTATCCAAAAAGCATAGATAAAGGTCAGTTTTATCATCACTAAAATAGAAAGCGCTAATAAAACGGACCTTCATCAATGCTAAACAAGCACTAAAATTATAGCACTGATGAAGACATGTTTTGTAAGCATTTCTTTAGCGCTCATAAAGGGGTATCTTTATGAGTGTTAATAAAAGTATAATCTTTATAATTTATTTATATTATTATATATATTTATAAAATTATATATATAATAAATATATTATGAATATATTTATTTATAATTATAAATATATTTTTATTTTTTTATTTTTTTATTTATTAATATATAAATATATATATATATATTTATAAAATTGTTTATTATAATTTTATAATTATTTAAATATATATTTATTTATAATTAACTAAAAATGTTCAAGAGACGGGCAAGCCCGCTCCTAAAAATTTATTAGAAAAATAAAGATGACAAAGGGATAAAGGATGTGGTCAAACAAAGATACAAGCCATCATCCGAAAAAGAAAACTACTGATGAAGGGAATCGGGACCATCCCCATAATCATGATCATATACCTCACTATAAGGCGATGGGTGGGTGTTAATAGATACAAATCACATTTATTTTAACCCTATAGAGTATTAGTATAGGAAATCTATCATCATATTTCTGATTCAAATTTCATAGAAACAATTCTTAGAATATTTATTACCTCAACTAAGATAGCACTTTTAGGGTAATGGCTTGCCTCAAAGCTGGTGGGGTGGGGTGGGATCTTCACGCACTTGTTGTTCTTGAGTTGTTGTTTTTTTTCTTCCCCCTATAAAACTTTATATAAACTTATTATATCAATGAAACTTTTCTTCAAGGGTAGATAATCTTTCTTTCATCTCTACAATTTCTTTATCTTTAACCTCCTTTTGTTGTTTTTTCTCAAAATATGTTTGGGGATTCACCCCAAAACCCACACCTCTAATGCATCCATACTATTCCGGCTACTTCAAAGCCACCGATAGTAGGTCTTCATCCAATACAGGTGTTGATGATTCATGTCTCTAAGTAGGATAGAAAATATAGGAAAATAAGTAATCACTGTTATGTAATAGAAATTTAAAGAAAAACAAATTTTTATTATATGATACTTACACTTGTTTCCCATAATTTTTTTGTGTTTTCATATATTATTATCTCATATTTATTTATATGTGCCTCCTTTCATAGCACATGATGTGGGATAGAAGTGGTTTTGGTTTTGGATTCATCAATCTGCATATAAATAATGGGACATAATTATGTAATTGTTTCATGTCACATAAAATTATTATGATAGATTTAAAATACGTACCATTTTTTAAGTGAGTCATACCCCATCCTTGCTTTATGGTAGGGGTATGTTGGTTTTGATACCCATTCCTTATTTTTAGCACTCAATTGGTGTTTCATAAATAAAAAATTATCAATCAAAGTGATGAATACATGTATTATCAAAAAAATTATTTCCAACCACAATGTACCTAAAAATACATCTCCATACGATGTCCAGTAAACCCATCCCAGGCTTCTTGAATTATCAGGTGTGTATTACATGAGCGGTGTGTGTGGTTTTATTTTCCCTTCAACATCTTTAATATGAAATCTCGTTAGAATTGTGTGAAAGCCTCTATGAATCCTTCCAGAAAGAATTAATATAAATTTATTATGGGATTCATCTATTATAAATACAATATCCAAAGGATGATTAAGAGTAATTCAATGTTTCATTATTTTATTTTTTAATAAAATAAATAAAGGATATCATAATGTTACCTTAATCTCTTCCCAAATGAGTGTCTTAAGCATGGGAACAATATGGTGTCATGAAGCTACATAAATCGGCATGCACTGCCAAGTGATGAGACCAATGTAACTATTGAACATGTCCTTTTTTGTTTTAATATTCTTCCCCCACACATTCTATTTAACCATGAATTTTATGCCTTTTCTTTTTGCCTTAATAATTTTTGCTAACACTATCACATTATGACGCGCTTGTTTTTTTGGTATCATTGGTTCTTCATCACCTATCATTTTCTCTAATTCAACATTGTAAATATGTTGTTCCTGTGAATTGGTATCATTGTAATTTTCATAAGGTATTTGTACCTTTTCATTGGGAGCAGCAGTAGATTCAGAAACCTATTTTTTCTCTGGATTAGGAGCACCATCACGTACAGAAGGTCTTTATTCCTCTGCATGTGGAGTAGTAGTAAGTTGAGAAACCTATTTTTCCTTAGTTATTGACATGATATTCTTGATATTCAATTAATACCCCTATGGAACCTTTACATCATTAAAGAAGTTGAAATTTTGATATCTATCATGTCTTGAAATATTGTAAGCAGCTGGAGGAAGAATGGTTTGTTTTTCACCCTTCATCGGCACCAACTCTTCTTGTATTATCAATTCAACCATGTCCAACCTAGCCTTAATTCCATAATTTTTTTTCAGGTGAATTTAGAAATATTCCAATTACACTATCACATATAATTTTTTCAACATGCATAACATCAAGAAAATGTATGACATACAAACAATTCTAGTGTGCTAATTCAAAAAAAACTAATCTCTTTTTCCAACCAATTTTCACAATGTTTTTCAAAAATAGTTTACCAAAAGAAGTGCCCATATCTTTTAATTTATCAAATAGTTGATCACATATTAGTGGAGATGTTGTTGTGTGTTCTTTTGAACTTCCATCGAAAGATGTCGTTCAAGATCGGTACTTATGCCATCAAGGTAGAAATCTACGATGTCCTAGAAACACAGACATTGATTAATGTTTCAACCTAATTTATTTTTCACCTTGTTCACAAATGGGACACCCTTGAGTTCATTTAATTATATATCCTAAAAATTTTCTATAAGTAGGAAAGTCATTTATTGTCCCATACAAGATGGCACTCAAAATGAAATCTTCATTTTTGTAAGCATCATATAACATTATACCTGAATCCCACAATAATTTTAAATCTTTGATCAATAGTTTCAAATAAACATCAATATCATTACCCAGTTGTTTTGGTCCTAATATAAGCATAGATAACATAATTTATTTTTGTTTTATGTAAAACCATGATGGAAAATTATAATTTACCAACATAATTGGTCTTGTACTGTGAGTTCTGCTTTGAAAACCAAAAGGATTCACTCCATATGTAGATATCACAAGATAATGGTTTCTTGGATCATTTCTAAATTCCGGATACTCATGATCAATTCTCTTCCACTGAGGAGAGTCTATTGGGTGACAAAGTTTCCCATCTTTATTTCTTGCATCTGTATGTCATGTCAATTGCCTTATAATCTCATCACTTCCATATAAGAGCTTGAACCTTAGAATGATTGGAAAGTACCATACAACTTTCATAGGACCTAATTCATCTTTATTGTATTTAGAAGCACCACACTTTGGTCATTATTTAAGTGATTTATGATCCTTATGAAATAGTATACAATCATTTGGAAGTGTGTGTATTCTTGTAGAGATCATACCCATAGAACGTAGCATTCATTTAGAATCATATGCTTAGCTATGGAGCTTATTATATTCTAAGAGAATATAATCCAGGAGGGAAAGTAGTTCAGTAAAATGGGCATCACTCCATACATTTCCAACTTTTAAATTATACAGCTTCAGTACGGCTAAAAATGTTATATATTTAGTGCAACCAGTATACAATGGTGTCTTTGCAAAACTCTTTAACTTCTCAAAAAAATTGGACAATCGTGAAGTTCATCTTCAACTTTGATTATCATTTCCTCAATACGATCTTCTTCATCATTCACACATATAATCGCATCCTCAATATGGTCTTCTTAACTGTCCACACTTGTAATCATATCAGATGATTTATAAAATGCAGTTTTATCTCAGTCACTAGCTACATTCTCCTTTTCCCTATGTCTATTCCAATATTTATAACTTTGATCAATTCTATGATAGATCAAGTGTTCTTCCAAATCCTCTGGACTAATTAGTCTTAAATAACAATAGCATAAACAGGGAAAAAGGATTTGAGAAGGGTCATATGCATGATCTTTTGCAAACTTGATGAACTCTTTCACCCCATCTTTATACTCTTTTGTCATACGATTGGTATCCATCTATTCTCTATTCATATACATCCTATTTGATTTATTAATATTGATATTTTACAAAATAAATACACAAAATATGTTCAATTGAAGATAAGTACCATTAATTTCTTGAAATAAAACCATTTTTATATGAGTATAAATGAAGTATAAAATCACATTTACATTATAAAAAAAAAGGAAATACGGCTATTAAATGTAATAATGGAAATATAAAAAAAATAAAAGATATATTATTTGAAAAATCTTTTCATAATAGAAAATGTGACTATTGAATATAATAATTGTTTCATAAATAAAAAGAGAAATTATTATATTTTTTAAAATATTTTCAACACTGACATTGAATTTATGAAAGTATAAAAGTATTAAACTATTGATAGATTGAAAAAAGTATACAGGTATAAAAGTATAAATTAAAAAATGTATATATATTTATATTAGTATATAAAATTATAAACATATATAGAATTATAAAATTATATATAATTTATAAAATAATAAGTATTTTAAAGAAATATTTCTCTATTTTGTTGTGAGTAGTTCAGGGACAATATTTGGGAAAGAATATTTCCTTAGACACCTCCCATTTCATACTATGAAATTCTTCATTTTTCCTCATATTCATAATCTTCACCCACCATCTATCTACTTCACCTTACAAATTAAAAATGGCTATCCATTTCTTCAAAACTAGTTGATCAGAGGAACCCAAATGGTTAGAGGGAGTTACCGCATGAATGAATCCATTGTGAATTGTTTCATCCTTAGAATGTTTGGGAGTTTGAAATGGTTCGTATTATTATTCATTTCTTAAGAATGTTGAGTAAGTATTATCATGATATTTTCCACTTCATATCTTTTCCAATTTTGTTTCCTATTTGGATAGTCACCTCATTGTCCATTGCACCCATTGTTGTGTTAGTTTCTCCTGGATTCGGCCCTTACTAAAACCAAAAGTGTGAATCATGTGTAATAAACAATAATATCTCCTAGATATGTCTCTAGAAAAGTATTTCTAATAAAAATAATATAATATATGATTCCCTATGGAAATGAGAAACAAAAGGAGGGATGTCAAATTCTTAGCAAGGGGGACATATAAATGGCTCATAAAGTGGTTAGATCAACCGCTTACAACATTGAGGAATTATAACACACAAAAATCGATACAAATTTCTCAATATACCTTATATTTACATGTTTTTCAATTCCCATATTTAATAATTATAATCCAACTCACACTTATTAATACATTTGTCTCATATTTGTAGTCATTCAATCCATTACATCAATTTCCATACGTGAAGTACAACCCACACGCAAGTAATTTTCAACCCATTCCTTTTCAATTTCATCATTATAACTTCATTCCATCACTATTATGCAATTAAAAAAACACACCACTCAATAGCTCATCCAAATCATAATGGAAATCATCAGATCCTGTGACTATGACCCACCACTCTTTCAAAAATCATTATTATTCAACCACCATGCATCAGTATTAATCATAACTCATGCCAAAAAAAACATAGCTTCTCCCACCAGCACATTCCATGTCTAATTTTGTCACCATTATCTTGGTACTCACACCATAATTTCCCCACACAAAACATAAGGAAGTTCAATAAGCATGTGAACAATCATAATATATCATTCATCTTTTATAAAAACTATAAATACCATGTAGTTCATTTAAAATGAAATTTATATTCTTTCATGGGTGTTCTCACAAAAATCTTGATTTATATGAGAAATCGAGTCATTAGCCATATATAAATAATTAATCTTTTATGATCAATGATCATAAATGACCAGCATGTAAAGGATTAAAAATTAGAACAATGAAATAGCAAACGAGGCTTTACAAAGAAGTTATTCATCATCAAGAAAACCATGTATTAACAATCTTATAGGAAAATCACAAAAACAAGTAATCAAAAGTAATTACTCTCATCACATACCTTAGATTTAGAGATAGGTAGTGGCGAGAGCGGTGGCGGCGAGATCGGTGGTGAGAGAGGCGGTGGTGAGAGGGGCGGTAAGAGTAGTGGCAGTGAGAGCGATGGCAAGTTCGGTGGCGGTGAGAGAGGCGACGGCGAGAGCAACGACGCAACAGAAGTAGGGTTCCATGAAAGCTTAAAGTTGTGCGAGAGAGAAGCATCCCACTACAGGAATTTCGGCTTTTTACGACGGGCAATTTGTGACAGGTAGAGGACCTATCACAAATAGACCGTGGAAATAGACTATTTGCGATGGGAGTCATATCTCATCGCAAATAGTCGATAAAAAACACATATTTGCAATGGGAAGTTATTCTCGTCGCAAATACCTTTGGCGAGCACTGCATGCCAAAGCATGGGATGAGCATTTACGATAGGGACAAACCTTTGTCGCAAATGTTCAGCCCGTTTTTTTTTTTGTTATTTGAGACGGGGGTTTACTCCCATCGCAAATGATGTGTCAGCGGAGTGGTATTTGTGACGGGACCCGTCGCAAATACTATTTTTTATCATCGCCGCAATTAATAGCTGCAGAACTATTTGCGATGGGTCCCATCTCAACTGATCTAACTTATATATACCCCCCACCACCATTTTTTCATTCCTACCTTCTCTAAACTTTTGTGAACTTCTCTCCTCTCATATTTTTTAGTTTAAACTTTTTTAAGTTTTAAACTTTACAAGTGATCAACTTTCAAGTTTTGCATCCGCTGAGAGATTCTATTTCAAAGAATTTATTTATATATATATATTTTTTTATTTAATATTTGTAATAATTATTATTAATTAATAGTAATTAGATTTAATTAGAATTAATTAGTTTTATTTTGCATTAATTATTTTTAGAAATATTTAGTTTTATTTGCAGTAATGTTTTTAATTAAAATTAAATAGTTTTAATTTGCAATAATTTGTTTTAATTATCTGTAATTAGTAATAATTAGTTGTAATTAGTAATAATTAGTTGTAATTAGTTATAATTAGCGATAATTAGTACTAATTAACGGTAATTAGTAATAACTTAGTAAAAAATAGTAATAAATTGTTATAAAGTGGTATAAATTATTATAAATTAATTAAAAAATATAAATTTAAAAAAAATAAATTAGTTTAATTTGTATTAATTAGTATTAATTAGTAACAATGTCTAATATATAATAAAATTTAGTGGAAATTAGTAAAAAATACTGGTAATTAGTAATGAATTGTAATAATTAGTGATAATTAGTAATAATTGGTGGCTATTAGTCATAATTAGTGGTAATTATTAATAATTAGTAATAAATTGTAAAAATTAGTAAGAAATTGTTATAAACTAATAAAAATTAGTGTTGATTAGTAATAATTAATGAAAATTAGTGATAATTAGTAATAATTAGTAAAATTTGTAATAATTAGTAATAATCAGTAATAATTAATAAAAATCAGTAATAATTAGTCATAGTTAGTAAAAAATAGTGGTAATTAGTAATAATTAATAATAAATAGTAAAAATTAGTAAAAATTAGTGGTAATTAGTAAGAATTAGCGGCAATTAGTAATAATTAGTAATAATTAGTAATAATTAGTAATAATTAGTAATAATTAATAATAATTACTAATAATTAGTAATAATTAGTAATAATTAGTAATAATTAGTAAAACAGGTAAAAATTAGTAAAAATTAGTGGTGACTAGTAATAATTAGTAGTAATTAGTTAAATTGGTAATCATTAACAAAAAATGGCAAAATTGGAAATAATTAGTAATAATTAGGGGTAATTAGTAAAAATTAGTAAAAATTAATAAAAATTAGTAAAAATTAGTAATAATTAATGGTAATTAGAAATAATTAGTAGTAATTAGTACAAATTAGTGGTAATTGGTATTAATTAGTGGTAATTAGTATTAATTAGTGGTAATTAGCAGTAATTAGTGGTAATTAGCAACAATTAGTCAAAATTAGTAAAGATTAGTAATAATTAGTGAAAATTATTGTTAATTAGTAATAATTAGTTGTAATTAGTGGTAATTAGAGGTAATTAGTGGTAATTAGTAAAAATTAGTAAAAATTAGTAATAAATAGTAAAAATTAGTGGTAATTAATAATAATTAGTAATAATTCATGATAATTAGTAATAATTAGTTGTAATTAGTAATAATTAGTAATAATTTATGATAATTAGTAATAATTCATGATAATTAGTAATAATTAGTGGTAATTAGTAATAATTTGTTATATTTAGTAATAATTAGTAAACATTAGTAGTAATTAGTAAAAATTAGTAAAAATTAGTAAAAATTAGTAATAATTAGTCTTAATTAGTGGTAATTAGTAATAATTATTAATAATTAGTAATAATTGGTGGTAATTAGTAATAATTAGTGGTGATTAATAATAATTATTGGTAATTGGTAATAATTACTGGTAATTAGTAATAATTAGTAATAATTAGTAATAATTAGAAAAATTAGTAAAAATTTGTGAAAATTAGTAATAATTAGTGGTACTTAGTAAAAAATAGTAAAAATTAATAATAATTAGTAAAAAATAGCAATAATTAGTAATAATTGGTAATAATTATTGAAAAATAGTGGTAATTAGTAAAAATTAGTGGTAATTAGTAATAATTAGTGGTAATTAGTATTAATTTGTGGTAATTAGTAAAAATAGTAATAATTAGTAATAATTGGTATTAATTAATAATAATTTGTGGTAATTAGTGTTAATTAGTGGTAATTAGTAATAACTATTAAAAATTAGTAATAATATATAATAATTAGTAATAATTAGTAATAGTTAGTGGTAATTAATAATAATTAGTGGTAATTAGTAATAATTAGTGTTAATTGGTTGTAATTAGTTTAATTAGTAAAAATTAGTAATAATTAATAATAATTAGTAAAAACTAGTAATAATTAGTAAAAATTAGTGGTAATTAGTAATAATTAGTCATAATTAGTAATAAGTAGTAATAATTTATGATAATTAGTAATAATTCATGATAATTAGTAATAATTAATGGTAATTAGTAATAATTCATAAAAAAATATTCGTAATTAGTAAAAATTAGTAAGAATTAGTAAGAATTAGTGTTAATTAGTTGTAAAATAATTTGTTAAAATTAGTAATAATTAGTAATAATTAGTTAAAAATAGTAATAATTAGTAATAATTATTTAAAATTAGTAATAATTAGTAGAAATTAGTAATAATTAGTGGTAGGTGGTAAAAATTAGTGGTAATTAGTAAAAATTAGTGGTAACTAGTAATAATTAGTAAAAATTAGTGGTAATTGGTAAAACAAATAATGGTAATTAATAATAATAAGTGGTAAATAGATAACATTGAAAAAATTTACAAATAAATTATAATTTTTTAATTTTATACACTTTTTTCATTCATCTTTTTCTTCTATCAAATTATTCATGAACCGTTTATTTATTTTATATTTTTTAGAGAAATATGGGACAAGAAGGTCAACAATAGTCTTTATTACATGATTGTGATTGGATAAATAATCATAGAAATCCAAATTGTTTTGGTATAAATCCTACATATATTGAAGGTGTTGAATCTTTTTTATCATTTTCATCATCAAAACCATAATTTTTTTTAGAAGGTACAATTAAGTGTCCATGTAATAAATGTGATCTGAGGACGTTTCACACATTTGAAAATATTGGGGGTCATCTATTATGTTTTGGTTTTGAAATATATTATGTTTTTTGGTATCAACATGGTGAACGCAGTTCTAGAGAAGATACTAATAATTTGGTTCCAGATCTATCAGGATTTTAAAATTTAGTACATTATCTGGAAGGTCCGTCTTTTTAACAAACTGAAACTCAAGATGATATTGATTTAACTCCTAAGTTGTAACCATATCAATTTTATTACTTGTTGAAGTCTACTGATAAGGCCTTATATCCTGGTTGAAAGATAAGTAAATTTGAAGTGGTTAAAAATTTTATGGTTATTAAATTAGATAATGGCACATAAAATAGTTGTTTTGATCAGATACTCTCTTTGGTTAAATCACTGTTCTCTGAAGGAAATGGGTTGCCTATAAATTTCTATTAGGGCATGATTTTGGTTCATAATCTTGGTCTTGGTTATCAGAAGATTCATGCATGTTCAAATGATTTCATCTTATATTATGGTGAAAATGATTCATTGGTTAGTTGTATTACATATGGACAATCGAGATACAAAGAGGATCAACTAGGGAAGTCTGGATTGATTATTATAAAACAGTTGAGGTATTTCCCACTTACAACCAGATTGAAATGTTTATTTATGTCTCAGATCATAGAGGTTTTGATGTCATGGCACAAAAATAATATTTCAACTTTTAAAATCTTAAATAATTCATGTGATGGTGATTCCTGGAAACATTTTGACCAAGTACATCCATATTTTTCTTTAGAAGTCTGAAATGTGCGATTGGATATTTCTATTTATGGTTTGTGTCCATTTGGATCTTACAGTAGTCAATATTCTTATTGGACCATCTTCATAACTCCATAAAATTTACCTCCTTGGATGTTGGTGAATGAGCCATATATCCTTTTGACCTTATTAATTCTAGGACATCCAAAAAATAATATCAATGTTTATCTGAAGCCATTGATTGATGATTTAAAATTGTTGTGGAGAAATGATATCATTACATATGATGTTGCTGTGAAACAAAATTTCTTAATGAAGGATACATTGATGTGGACAATTAGTGACTTCCTAGTATATGACATGTTATTTGGATGGAGTACACATGGTCCAAAATTATTTATATACTGTATAAGAGACATTAAAGAATTTTATGCTCGTCAATGGAAGGAAAATTTATTTTTTCAACTATCATTGCAGATTTCTTCCAACTGGTCATCCTTTTCGAAGGAATGGATGTCATTTCAGTTTCAGCACAATTGAAAGAGATGGACCTCAACTAATGATCTTAGATATGGAGTTAAAATATTTTGTCTCTTTATCACCTCCCATTATATTTGGACCAATTATAAACCAAAAAAATGATGGCTTTGAGAAAGAACACAATTGGAAAAAATAGAGCATTTTTTGAGATATACCGTATTGGTCTGATTTGTTGGTATGTCACATGTGGATGTCATGCATATTGAGAAGAAATATTTTGATAATATATTTTATATAATTCTGGACACACCATGTAAGACCAGAGATAATGTAAAGTATGATAAGATCTTACACAAATTTATAGGTGACTAGAACCTGAAGTGTTTGAAAACGTGAGATCGTAGAAGATAATGAATGCAAAAGAGGATTATAAAGTTTATAAAGAAAAATAGATTATTATTTTGTTAGTGGATTTCATATTTGAGGCTTTCATATGCTTATGTTTCCAATTTGGATAGATTTGTTATAAATGGTCATATTACCAGATTAAAAAGTCATGAATGTCATGCTATAATGGAAATACTTCTACTAATTAGATTTAGAGGTATTTTGAATTCTATGATTTGGTATTCGCTAATAGAAATATCATTTTTTTAGACATTTTTTGCGGTGACAACAGTCTATGATGCACTATCTAGACTGCAAGAAGATGTTGTTTTAATTTTATATAAATTGGAAAAAATATTCCCATTGACTTTCTTTGATTAAATGGAACATTTGATATTATATTTTCCACATTAAGTAAAATGAGGAGGGTTGGTATAGTTTTAATGGATGTACCCATTTGAGAGATGCATTCAGAAATTGAAGAAAAGGTACATAACAAATCATCGGTTAAAGGATCAATTGGAGAAGATTATTTTCATGATGAAATTTATTTTTTATTCACTCATTATTTTCAATATGAATATCCCTTAAAACATAAATACATGGTTCATAAAAGGGAAATTTTGATGATGAACTGAATAATCAATTATCAATTTTTAATCATCCTGAACTTGGCTTTGGTGAAGTTCATGAATGATGGATTTCAAATGATGAACATCACAGATCTCATACATATATTCTGCTCAACTATGAAGAAATGACACCATGCGTAATGTTAGTATCCTATCACTTATTCTATAATTTTTTTCAGTAAATTAATATTAGTTTATTTGTAGATTATATGATAATCATATAAATAAACAGTTTCCACAAATTTCAGCAACTGCTCTTAAAGAACATTGAAAAAATAATTTTTCCTATTGGTTTCAAAATCTAGTAATGTAAATTTTTTATGGTTTAACATATAAGATCAATTTATTACTTGTTATATTGATAACTGATTTTCAAATTTTTCAGGTATCTCAATATGCTAATAAAATTGATAATCGATTGTGTGTATTAAGTAACCCACAATCCAAAATGGTTAAATATTATAATGCATATATGGTGAATAGATATTTATTTCATACACATGCATATGGGGAATCAAAAAACAATGAATAATTGTGTTTTCTTAAGAGGGTCTCATTATAAAGAAAGTGAAGTTGACTTTTACGACATGTTGGAATGAATAATTGAACTGTGTTATCCGGGATAGAATTATGTAAAGATGTTAAAATGATATTGGTTGGATACTGAGAGAGGCTTGTGTGTTCATCCACACCATGTAATTATTGATATTAAATATAAAAGTATTCTTGTAGTAAATGAACCATTTTTATTAGATCATCAGGCACATAAAATTTATTATGGAAATTATTGTGTTGCTTCAAGAGAGTTAAGTGATTGGTGGAGCATAATAAAAATGAAATCTTGGGAAAATTGGTTTATCTAAAGTGAATACGGTTTCGGTAAAGTGTAAGGAATTTAAATTTTTCAATAAACTACTCCAAATCCATCATTTGCACAAAGATACATGAATATCAATGATAATATCCCATGGTTATGGGTTGATGGTGATGGTGATGTTATTGATGTAACAAATGAATTTGAAATAGAAAGAGGTGATGAATTTGAAACTCCTGTGGAAATTGATTATACTGAGGAAGAATATGAAGATATTGGCACCATCATATATGAAGATGAGTATGGAGATGACATTTGAGATAGTTAAATGATGGTTATAATCATATATAATATATATCTATATATAATATATATCAATATATAATATTTATTTTCAACTATTTGCTAACAACAGTCATTTCATGTTTCAGATGGTCGGTGAACAATTATCTAATCTATTTCATGAGTCAAAGGAGGCTAATCTACCTGGTGACAAGCACGATATTGCATCATCTGACCCTCATACTATTGATGGTTCAGCAATGACTCATAGGGGTTGTGGTCTTGTGAGATTAATGATTCTTGACCCTATCCTCAAGTGATGTTCACATCTTGAGTTTTATCCACACATACTGAGGTATTTTTAGTTGTATATTTTATTTAGTTTTCATTAATTTTAATTAATTTATTTATATACTAATTTTTTTATTATTTATTCTATTTTTCATAGATTTTCACATATAGTTATTGGACAAGGGAGTACTGTATTGTGGAATTATTTTTCTGGAGTACGGGTGACATGGGATCAGATTCCCATTGATGTTTAGCACCGCATGTTTGATCATTGGATGCTACGTAAATGAATAATAATTATTTTGAAATTTATTTAGACAGTAACTTGATATTATTAATTATTTGTATGTTTTATGGTATCTCATTGATAATAGCATGCAGGATTCTATCTGGGAGGCATGGGAGATTTATATGTGTGAGTGTTGCCATCAATTTTTGCACAATGTAAGGAGGAAAACCATGCAGAAAGTAGAAGTCACATAATTTGATCAGTCTTACTACACCCACCAACTAAATTACATCTCATATCAAGTTTGGGATAGATTATGTCCATACTAGATGGGAGCTACTTTTCAGAGGATAGCATTATTAGGTCGACAGAATCGAGGGAGGTAGGAGGTGACGCATCGAGCTAGTAGTCATACATTTAGTACGCATCGGCAACATATGGTAAGTGATTTTTTATAATTTATATAACTTTAAATGTGAATTATTTATTTTATACTAATATAGGCGGTTGAACATCCTGATATTACGGAGTTCGACGTTTATAAGAGTCTGTACAGGGATCCTGTCCCTAGAGAGATTATAAGTGATCTCTAGTGGCATATTGTAGTCAGTATTATTTTTTTAGTTTTAAAATTCACTACTAATAATATTTTAATTTTAAATTGAAATTTAAGGAGTCATATGAGGTCGTGACTTCTCAGACACAAGATGAGAATCAGGTTGAGACTGATGATCAAACCACCAGTGTATCAGCATTTAATGACGCATCATAGATGCAGGCGACTAAATATGCCTTCAAGAAAGGCCGAATTGTTGGTATCGGGTCTCGATTGATGCTTGGGAGTTATTATGGTACCACTGTGATATCGACATCTAGCTCAAGGGGATATCATGGAGTCTTTATCATCTTTTATATAGTATCTGGAGCATTTGTGAGCTCAGGGTGAGCTTATAGAGACCATTCCTAGAGAGCATGAGGAGCTTCATTGATAGCAACAGTAGGAGGAGGAGATGTGTTAATGGTAGGCACAACACAATGAGTATGTACTAAAGTACATGTGTTGTCAAACTCAAGGTTTATGGATGGAGTTCCCTCCGCCACCTCCTCCAGATGACCCCCACCCCCTTAGTGATTTATGTATTTTTTTATAAACATCTCAATGTACATATTTTCTGTAATATTTTTTAAATTCGTATATTTGCAGTTTTACATAATTCATTTTTTTATTGTTGTGAATAATTTTTATTATTATTATTTTTATCATTTTTGTTATTTATTTTAATTTTTTATTATTTTTTATTATTTTATTATTATTATTTTATTTTATTATTTTTTTTTTTGTGTTGTTGTTGTTGTTATATTGTTTCGAATATTGTATTTTTTATTATTTTTTTATTTTTTATTTTTATTATATTCTTATTAATTTTATTATAGTTTTTTTAATTATTTTATTTTTTTATTTTCATTATGTTTTTATTAATTTTATTAATTTTAATATTATTATTATTATTATTATTTTGTTAAATTTTATTATTATTATTATTATTTTATTTTTTATTTTTTATTTTTGTTTTAAAAAAAATTAATATGGGTACATCCACCCATCACAAAATGTTTTTCAAAAAAACTGGGATAGACTATTTGTGATGGGTGTGTCTCCCATCGCAAATGGTCTTTTTTACGATGATCTGTCATAAAAAATACTATTCGTGATGCGGTTTTCTCCAACGATCCATTTGCGACAAGACCCCGTCACAAATAATTTAATTTCTAGTTCTATCCTATTAGGTTTCTTTTATAAAATTGGGTAACACCTTTATCAGCGCTATCCAAAAAGAATAGATAAAGGTCAGTTTTATCAGCACTAAAATAGAAAGCCCTAATAAAATGGACCTTTATCAACGCTAAACAACCACTAAAATTATAGCACTAATGAAGACATGTTTTGTAAGCATTTCTTTAGCGCTCATAAAGGGGTATCTTTATGAGTGTTAATAAAAGTATAATCTTTATAATTTATTTATATTATTATATATATTTATAAAATTATATATATAATAAATATATTATGAATATATTTATTTATAATTATAAATATATTTTTATTTATTTATTTATTTATTTATAAATATAAATTTATATATTTATAAATTTATTTATTATAATTTTAAAATTATTTAAATATATATTTATTTATAATTAACTAAAAATGTTCAAGAGATGGGCAAGCCCGCTCCTAAAAATTTATTAGAAAAATAAAGATGAAAAAGGGAGAAAGGATGGGGTCAAACAAAGCGACAAGCCATCATCCGAAAAAGAAAACTACTAATGAAGGGAATCGGGACCATCCCCATAATCATGATCAGAGATATTATCAGCAGATTCCCACTCTGACTGTGAATTCCTTTGGTCAAAGATCACAAAGTACTTTTCCCTGAGCTTTTATTGCTCCATAGGGAGTTGTCTTGTAGAACGACCACACCCTCATGTTGTTTCTTCACAATCATGCCCTCGACCGTGAGATTTTGGATGGCAACCTCGTTTCCAAGACTTGGGCTGTTGTCATGCCACTTCTGTTTCATACCTCCCCAAATCAGTAATTTTATCATCTTTAATGTTGATCTTACCTTGAATGCCTATTGATGCCATCTGATCATTTATGGTGTGTTCGTCATCCATATCATGCATGTCAATCTCTCTAATATGATGCTTCTAAGCATCTTTGAGGATTCCTCCAGAACAACTCTCCATTGCATTAATTCCATGATCATCATGAGATGAGATTTTATGAGAAACAATCTTCGACCATAGCTTTATCTCATCCACCACTTTATCCTTGCCTCTTTTATCAACTGGATGGACCTCTTTCCTTAATTCATGGTCTTCTTCCCTATGAATATATATAAATAATATTTGAATATATTTACAAACATATCAATATAATTATATGAAGTGGGTCCAAGTACAGGTTAACAAGTTAGCCTATACCCACAAATTTTATTCAAAAAAAGAAAATACAATAGGAAGGATGAACGAGTCAAACAAAGCGGTAATCCCTCATCCATGAAAGAAACTACATATCAAGAAACAATATCATAATCATGATCAGAGTTATCAGCATCATCATCATCATCACCAGTTTCCCATTCTGATTACTAATTGAAGAGCACCAAATATTTCTCTCTGAGATTTGTTTATTCCATAGTGTGTTATTGGGGAGTATACCTTGTAGAAGCACACCCTAGGCCTCTATTTTTTGGATGTTGACCTCATCTCTAGGTTTTGGGTTGATTCCCTTTAGGTTCTTTGTCCTTCTCCATTAAGTTACCACATAAGTTGACAATGTCAACAGATTGCAATTCATTGTCTGGCTGCTCATCAGAGATAGTAGAAGCTCCTCCTTTCACCTCATACTTGGCATCATCCTGGCATGGTAAAGGAGTGGTCACAGCATGTGTAGAACTCACTGAGGTTGGAAATTCCACATGTGCATTCTTGAAAGCCGTAGTGGTGTCCTGCCTTTGAGAAAACTGGACATTTAAGGGAGGAATCATAGATTTTTTGTGTATGACCAGCTGAAATCCCTCATTATCCACAATCTTAGTCTTCCCTTTCCTTTTGATTGAAGCAAGAGGGTCATGCCTCAATGTGAGGTCAAATTTCACTTTAATGGAAGCTTCAATATTAGCTTGTTGATCATGATCAAAATTGTTATCCTCCTCATCATCATCTATATTAGCCCATGAAGTTAGAATGCCATCAACACCCTCAGTTGATCATTTGGTACCAAAAATTAGGGCCAAAGTATTGGTCTAGGCATCAAGTCCCAAACCCGATTCTTGATGAGACCTATCCATATGCCCTTGGTTATATTGGACAGTAACATAATTAACACAAGGTGCAATGTTCCCAGCAGTAGTGTGTGTCGTACCTTGCTTGACAACATCAACAAAGGATGGCAACCCAACAATTAGGGTAACATCCTTCTTTCAAAACACTTGTATGTATTTATTACTTGGATGCTTTCTACATTGATAAGAGGAATGCCATGAAATTTTATAGTGAGTACAATGGAGTTTCCTATAGAATTGCTCATTTGAGTGCCCAATGCATGAACAGGCTCCACAAAAATTGGGCAGCCACTCAAATTGAATATATAGTTCCATCTTAAGGTCACTCGCAACCAGAAAAACTTTCTCAATAAACTCATATGGAAGATCAATTTCAACAAGAGCATGGGTGAAATTCCCATACCTGGGGTGTTCGATCTCCCTATAAAACTTGATTATTAGAGTCTCCACAGCAGAGGAAACATCCCACAGAACTAAAGGCTACCAAAAGAACCATCTTAAACCCCTAATTATAATCCATGTTTGTGTAGAGCTCCTAGATGAAAATGGATTCATAATAGGATCCCAATCCTGAAGCATGAGAAATCCAGGCTGAAGAGGAATCGGTCCAAAATTCCACATAAAGTTTTGGAGATCCTTCGAAGGGAAGAAAAGATGGAATGCACCCTAGCTAATCAAAATCAGTTTCCAATCACTAAATCCCTAGCATTGTTGGATGTGAGATATGAGATCATTCAACTTTCACTAGGCTCGGAGGTAGAGATTCGTGCAAGGAGAGAGTACCCACATTCTTCAAGTTGATGTTAAGAGATCTGAGGATTGAACTGAATAAGGGTGACAGATCCATTCTAAGAAATTTGTTTCTGCAATGTGGTCAGATCTTTTTGAAAATCAGAAAAGTACCTATTTGATGAAGCGATCTTCATCACGCCATCCAGGTTACCAGGCAGACTGGTTCCACCATCAAGTGCTGACTTTGGACACTGTGCACTGCCCTTTCTAGACTACAATGCAGTAGAAACCCAGGAATTAGGATCTGAACCTCCGTCATTTTGAGTCACACTTGCAACACCTTCACAATTATCCTCAGCCGCAGTCGTCGTAGCTCGACGCACATCCATAGTCCGAGTAGCAGCAAACCAGGAGTCAGGATCACCCAAACATGCACCATCCATGCAAGCTGCATCGATCAGTGGACTTGCCACCATCAAGATCTTCCCAGAACCTTGATCAATGCCATCAGCCATTCAGACGAAACCAAGGAAATGTAAGAGCTTTAAACAAGTGATGGAGGAGGCTGTCATTGCAAAGGATACCTAGAGTCGTCATGACCAGGAGCTCCTAAACCCTAGCGCCATCTCTATATAATTATATATAGTTATAAAATTATAATAAATGTATTTATTGTAATTTTATAATTATTTAAATATATATATATTTATTTATTTATTTATAATTATAATTATAAGTAAATATATTTATTTATTTATAATTATAATTATAAATATATTTATTTATTTATTTATTTATAATTATATATATAATAAATATATTTATAAATATTTCCATATATATATAAATATTTTTATATATTTATAAATATTTCTATATATATATATATATAAATATTTGTAAATATTTAGAAATATTTGTATATATTTATAAATATATTTATATAATTATATATATTTATAAAATTATAAATATAATAAATATATTTATTAAAATTTTATAATTATTTATATATTTATTTATTTATTTATAATTATAATTATAAATAAATATATTTATAAATATTTGTGTATAATTATAATTATATTTTTATTTATTTATTTATTTATATATTAATATATATATTTATAAAATTATAATAAATATATTTATTGTAATTTTATAAATACTTAAATATATATATATTTATATTTATAATTATAAATAAATATTTATTTATTTATAATTATATATATAATAAATATAATTATAAATATTTCTATAATGGGATTCATGCCCACTAGGTCTATAGGACATGTATTGAATTAATAAGTCTTGATGGGTGGGCTAACCCCTTGGGGGGGCTATAGTCTGCCTTTCTGATTTGTGTGTGAGGTGTGTGTGTGTTTTTAATTATAATTTTTCCCCCAAGTACCTAATATATATATTTATAAAATTATAATTATAATAAATATATTTATTATAATTTTATAATTGTTTAAATATTTATATATATTTATAATTATAATTATAAATATATATAAATATATATATATAAATATATATATTTATAAAATTATAATAAATGTATTTATTGTAATTTTATATTCTATTAGTTTCTCGGGGGTACAACTGCATTAAACACACACACACACACGTCAAGGTCATACCCAGTCCATAACCCCCTAGGAATGGACCAGATATACCCTGAACTTAATTATATTATTATTAAGTATATTATATAAATGGGGCCAGTAGATCCCCCTCCATCTAGTCACCCCTTGTCGTCGGGTAGGACACACCCTCACGTCAGCATATGTTGATGTCAACCACTTGCACCGCCCCACCATTCAGGGCCCGTGAATGCTGATATAGTATAATGAATCCCTCGTTCCTCCTTAATCCACGGTGAAATCTACACTCATGGAAGATTGACAGAGACCAACCTGTATGCCGCCAATTCCCACACTGGAGACAACCACCCCGCAATCGCCCGTGCCTTCCATCCTTGGAATGTCTCTGACCTACCCCATCAAAGACATGGTCGGCCGTGCACGCCATCAAAGATATTTTTTCCCACATAGGACCACTATCTACAGTCGCAGCCCCTGTGAAGCCACCGCAGGCCATCAAAACGCCCAACCCTTTGCCGCCGAGAACCTCACCACACCACCACCTCTTCGTTTTCCACTGCCATATGTCACGCAACCCCCTACCCGTTAGCAGGGTTCCTCCAATCACGCCGAGTAGGCCACTATTTTTTCCACCCACCGCACACCCGCAATGTATAAATGAACATTTCATGAGTCGTGAATACATAACATATGCATGTGTCATTATAATAATATGTAATATAACATTTAAAACATATATATCAACTCAATCATGTCCACAAATAAACTTATGATCATAGCTAGTGTCAATTATACTCACACATATCAATATATGAACATAAACATGTTCATGAATATCATCATTACCTCACAATATATATATATATATATATTGACCCAATTCATTGGAGAAAAATATTTATTTAAATAAATATATTTAAAATTATTTATATATAATTAAAAAATTGTAATTATAAAAAAAAATATTTATTATTTAAATATATTTATTGTAATTTTATAATTATTTATGAGAACATAAATAAGTTCATGGGTATAACATGAATGAAAATTATAAATCATAAAAATGAGTCATCACATACATGGAATCATGAATAATAAGGGTTTTGATGTATAAATGAACATTTCATAAGTCATGAATACATAACATATGCATGTTTCATCATAAGAATAAGTAATCTAACATTTATAAAATATATAGAAACACAATAATGTCCAAAAATAAAATTATGATCATAACTAGTGTCAATTATACTCACTCATATCAATATATGAATATAAACATGTTCATGAATATCATTATTATCTCATGATATATATATATATATATATATATATATATATATTGACTCAATTCATCAAAGGAAAATATTTATTTCAATAAATATATTTAAAAAGTATTTATATATATAATTATAAATATATAATTATAAATACAATAAATACATTTATTATTTTAAAAAATTATTATAATTTTATAATTATTTAAATATAAATATATTTATTTTTATAAATACTTTTTTAACATTATATATATGTATTTGAATTATTAAAAAATATATATTGATATATCATATTTATAATAATTATAAAAATATGTTTTTTAATTAATGTATATAAGTAAATATTATTTGTGAATATAAATATAATAATTATATATATATTAATAATATTTTTTATTAATATCATTTATCAGTGCTAAGAATAACACTGATAAATATAACCTTTATCAGTGCTTAAAAAAGTGTTGATAAAGTATACACCTTTATCAACACATTTTTTAGATAAATGTTACATTTATCATCGCTTTTAGCTAGTGCTGATAAAGCTGAGTCTTTTATCAACACTTTCTACTTAGTGCTAATAAAACCAGGCGCATCCTTTGCCCTGATCTGTCGTAGTGTAATCGCAGCGCGATAAGGAGGGTCACAGCACAAAGTGCGCCCTCATCCAAAAAATTCACAGTGTGTCCATGAGGGTCGTGATGCGAATCACTCCTATGCAGAGGAGGTATTGTCACCCTTTTTGTGGCATGAAGCCTCCCAACCAATTCCCTTCTTAATAGGAAGTCCACCAGACAAAGGGACCCCCAAACAACCTCCTTCATAGCACAGTCTGTTGCAGGCTACAAAACTTTAGCAGTTTCACTACCACAGATCGGTGCAAGGGCACTGTCGGCTTTTATCAGCACTAAGAAAAAAAGTGTTGATAAAAGTCTCACCTTTATCAGTACTAGATAAAATCTTTGATAAAGGTTACTTTTATCAGTGCTAAAAAATCACTGATAAAGGTGTACCTATTCTCAATGTTTTTTTAGCACTGATCAAGGGTCGATTTATCAGCACTATTCTTAGCGCTGATAAAAAATTTTAATAAAAAATATTATTAATTTATATAAAATTGTTATATTTATATTCAAAAATAATTTTTATTTATATACATTAAAAAAATACATGTTCATAATTAATATATTTTTTTTAATAATTCAAATATATATATAATGTTTTAAAAAAAGTATTTATAAGATTATAATTATATATAAATATTTATTTATTTATTTATTTATTTATTTATTTATTTAAATAAATATATGTCTCAAATGAATTTGGTCAATAAATATATTGATGTGTGAGTATAATTGACATGCATATGTTATGTATTCGTCATGAATGTTCATTTATATATTACACCCTTATTATATTATTCATGTTGTCCATATATGTGATGAATCATTTTTTATGATTTATATATATTAGGTTCTTGGGGGTAAAATTACATTAAATACGCACACACAACACACACAGTCCAGAAAGCCAGGTCATAGCCCCCCTTAAGGGATAGCCCATCTATCAAGATTTATTTATTTAGTACATGATCTGAAGGCCTAGTGGGAATAAAACTCATTACATGGCCCAAAGGTCCAGTGCGGTGTCATGCATGCACCATGCCTGCATCACCATTTTCCTGTGTCATGCCTACGTCACCGCCTTCCTGCATCATGCCCACATCACCACCTACCAACAGAAATTCACTCCCACCCAAATTTGAATCTAGGTCCGATTCATGATTATGAGGAGCCTTTACAACTTGGGTAAGTCTCCAACCGCTTTTATGATTTATACTATACTAAGTATATGATTCATTCATGTTATACCCATGAATCTATTATGTTCTCATAAATACTTATAAAATTACAATAAATATATTTAAATAACAAATATATTTATTATATTTATAATTATAAAATTGTAATTATATATAAATACTTTTTAAATATATTTATTTATAATTATAATTATAAATAAATATATATGTGTGTGTGAATAATTATAAAATTACAATAGATTTATCTATTATAATTTTATAAATATATATATAATTTGGAACACGGGAACCCATCTGGTGTTATGACCTTCAATTTTCTTGACCCTACTAAATATCCATATAGAGGCCCATGAATCCTTGTTGGTGATTCAGATCTAACTTTAATCCCAGTGGATCCTATTATGAAGGTGTCAGCGGTCGAATCTGGGTCACGGTAGGTGAAGGTATCCACCTATGATGGGACTCGTGACCCAAGATTGGTCTTTCCTTCCTCATCGGTGTATGGTTCCATGAAAGCTAATCCTCTTTCATGAGCTGCTCCTGGTGATTCAGATCTGTATGTGTCTCCAGTGGAAACTTCTTCCTTGAAGGTGGTGGAGGCTGGTTTTATCTTATGAGAGGTGCGGCACTTTGCAAGTCGAGACCTGAAGGAAGATAAATTGATGGATCCTCAGCATTGTGATGTCCCTATGGATTTTTTCACTTCCCAACTTGTGACTGATCCCTATGTTTTACAAGAGGTTTGGAATTCCTCTGATAGCGATCTTAACCCAAAGGCATATGTTTTTATGGATCCCCAAACTCATGTTTCCCCGAAGGAGTTCTTTGCATCGCAGTCTATGACTTCTCCCTCTGATAGGTTTTTTCCCTTTCTCTCACTTAGATTATTCTTCACATAGATGGATCTCAAAGAATAGTGCTTTTGATTTTTTTGGAATCCAACCCTATGGTCTTTGAGGAGCGGATGGAGGATTTCCAACATTCCATTATTGTGTGGCTTACTTCACAGGTGAAGAGTGAACCCTAAAAGCTGAATGAATTAAAAAATCGATTGGTTCAGATTTGGGACTTTCATGATTGGAATATTGTGTCAATTGGATTGGGATTTTCCCACATTAACTTCAATTCACAAGAGCAAAAACTTAAGGTGTAGATTTTTGGATATGTTAACCTCAAGCTAGTTATATTTAGATTTCAGGACTGGGACCCTCGGTTCGATCCACATCAGGCCAAGAATTCTATAATATAGTCCTAGATTTGGGTGAGAGGACTTAACTGGGTTTTTTTAATACAAGCATTCTCTAGGGTGTTTCTTTGGCTATAGGAACACCTATTAAATTTGATAAGTAAATAGAGCTAGTCCGGTATGGTCACTATACCAGAATCTTGGTTGAATTTGATCTTAATTTGATGCTAGCGGAAATTGTTAATTTGGTCGTTGGGGAATTTAAATTTGATCTTGATATTGAATAAGAATATGTGCCTGAGTTTTGCGCTAATTTCTTTTGTATTTTTAATGTTAAATAATGTTGATTTAAAGGTCTGAGATGTACTAACTATAAAAAGTATGTTCATCGAGCTAAAAATTGTTAGCATAAATATCCCATCCCTGACTCAGCTAAAACCATGGATGGGAAGTCGGGGAAGGATGGTTTGAGAGGAGCTTCCTCTATACCAGTGCAGACTTACAAGCCCGTGAATGGATGTGTACATGATCCTTTAACTCATTCCCATAAACTTGCTTTCTTTACTAATATGGTATCTAGTGTCAACAAGGTTAGCGGTGGGAACCCTAATGAGGCCTCCAATGGTGTTTTCCCTAGTGTTATGATGGAGTTTGAGGACGGGCGCCATCCATAAAAGGCATCTATTGATGATTGTGATGTCACGGCACCAATATATACATCATTATAGCCTGGGGAAAGAGGCAGGCAGACGTTTGTCTAAAGACAAGAAGGTTGTGGACGATGAGGGCTTTTAATTGGTCCTTCCTAGAAATTCCAAGTTTTCCAATGCATCTGATGTTGTTTCTGGGTGTAGCGGAAGCATTTTGGTGGAAGGATATATATTAAAATTTCTTTTAATAATCATTTTTTGAAACTAAGAGTAAGGATCTTAAACACAAAATTTATAATTAATTTATTTAATATCTAAATAAATAAATACCTGGGCTTAGGAACTTTCTTCATTGATGATTGTTGATCATCTGAAATAGCCCATACGGATTGTCTTTGTTTCTCTTGTGAGGATCCAAGGCTAGAATTACTTTAGCAGTGATCCAAATGTGCTCCAATGGTCTTCGAGAAACACCACTCATTCTCTAGGTGCTAGCATGGAGAATTGAATGTCTTACATTGTTCGTTCTTGATCGCTTATTCTTAGGTCTTAAAGAAATTCTCTCTTGGGTTTCTTGTTCTTGATAGGGAGAGAGGATTTGAGAGAGAATTTGTTGTGTGTAACAATTCTCTATTCCCAAACTTGTAATTGGTTTCAAATGATTTACACAATAGACATAGTCGTCTATTTATAGAGCTTAGATTTCAGTTAAAAAATTTAATTATATAACAGTCATTAAATATAATTATAACCATTAATTAAATCTCATTCCACATAATAATAATATTATTATTATTTTTGGTGTGATAACTTGAAAAAAATGGATAAATAATATTTATCAGCTCGTAAATAATTATATTATCACCGGACACTGATTTGGTCCATTCGAACTCCTCTTGCATTTATTGAAAACCCGAATAAATATTTTACTCTCTTAAATAAATATTTTATTCACAAACTAGTAAATAAATATTTATTAAATATTCAATAAAATAAATTAATATATTTTATTCAAAATCTAGTGAATAAATATTTATTTAATTTATGTGATCAATATACTTGAATAAAATTATTCCACAATATTGAAAATAATATTTATTCCATTAATTAAATTCAAATAGATTTTAATCGATACCAACAGAAACACTTAGTGAGTGGCGCTCAAGTATTCTTTCTCATTAGTATTAAGTGGGCTTGCCTAAAGTCCAAGATTACTGTCTATAAATGGGTCAAAGCACCCAAGAGAAAGAACTTAAAGTCACAATGATGAAAACCACATATGAACTCTCACTATATAATATAATACCTTTGTCACAATATCTCATCAAGCAGGCTGCATGACTTTGTCATCAACCTATCGCTCAATACATCATTCTTTGACTATCTAAAATAAACTCATCATTACACCATGGACATAAAATTTAGGGCGATGGTTCTATTTCAATCAAAGGGTCAATATATCAACTTCCATAAAGATAGAAGGGAAAATCCTTCCATGACTTATCTATTAATAACATGTCATTCATGAAGCACCCAACATAACCTACTTCCCGACAACATATGGCGTGAAGGTTTTCATCAGAAAATCTAAGTACGCAATTTGTGACATGCATCAATGATAATATTAAAGTATAAGGAACATTAAATGTTCTCACAGATAGGAATATAAGTGACACTAAAACATGAAAAATTCCTACTGGAAGGTCTGTTCTCATAATCTCCCATCTTGGAGATTACCAAGTATGAATTGTAACGGCCCAGTCCATCCCACGATCATGATATTGTCTACTTTGGGCCTAGCCCGCACAGTTTTGTTTTCCCTGGGCTTGACCCGCAGGCACCCTCTAGGAAAAGGCCTCATGATGGGAGAGGTATCCACACCACCATATAAAGGGTTTCTTTGTGCTCCTCCTTCGATGTGGGATTACCATAACCCACCCCCTAGAAGGGCTCAGCGTCCTCACTGGCACATCAAATGGACACCGCCTCTGATACCACTTTCTAACATCCCGGATCCGAGTGCCACACAATGGGTGCCCCAAACCCAGTTGGTCACATTACCTCAATCACATTTCCCCAAATTCCAGAGGCTACCGACTAGTAGTGAGTACCTAGGTCTGATAGTGGGGAAACTATGCCCTCATTTTTCAAAGTGTAGCGCAGTAGAAAAATATAAACATACCCAAAAGAGAAAGCAATAAACAATATAGAGCTAAAATGGACAACTGAACTGCAGTAAAAGATAATGAAAATTCATATATAAGATGATTCCACATGTCCCTAATTCTAAGAGAGCAGCCAAAACAAGATACACTACAATCTAATACAATATAGGACCAGGTACAAAATACAGTAAAGCAAAACCACAGCAGTGCAACAGGAACTTAGCAGCATCACAAGACTAAGCTCGGTCCCATGCTCTCCCACTCCTCTGCAACAATCATGTACCTGTATAGAGACCCTTTCCTTTATCGACACCTGCAGCAATATAATCTGTTTGGGCCCAATACACGACTCAAACGGGGTGTGAGAAATAAATCTTAGTAGGCAACCACCAAAGGCACGTTCCCAACTATTAGTGAAAATGTGCAACAGCAGTATGAAATAAAGAATGAAGTAACCTAGGAAGTGCTCAAAAGTATCTACTCTTACTAATTCCATTATCATTTAATTATTTTTTAACAATTCAATATAAAATAATTATAAGTTCCTGAGACCCAGAATCAACCAAAAATCTCCTATACAATGCCACAGCAAAAACCAAAACAGGTTATCTAATAAGTAGAAGGTAATAACAATACCAAGTCTGTGCTTTATCTTGGTATATATAACATAAGAAATCACCACAGTGAATATTCCAATAGACATTGTCCTCATACATACAATTCCTTACCCTCAAGCAAGCTAAAACGAAACCCTCAGGTGATTGCCCTTAGTCATAATGAATATTTCCCTCAGGCATACGAGATATCTCCCTCAGGCACAGAAGCCACTGCTCACAGGCATAAGAAATATTTCCCTCAGGCTAAATGAAACACTTCCCTCAGGCTATGTAAAACACTACCCTCAAGCTAAGAAAGTAAATGGGCCAATCCCAACACATAAGCAAGAAATTGATATATGTTTCCTCTCAAGAAAACTCAAACATGCTATAATCACGGCATACCCACGGGTATCCTGGACAAACGACTAAACAGGGGAAATGTACCCACGGGGTGGCCCTGGATCAAGGAAATGATCCCACAAAACAGTTTATACATGTTCATTAGATTATCTATACAATTATAGATATCTTAACAGCTAAGGTCGTAGCCATAAGACACCCCGAACATGGGCACGTAGCACAACTGTACACAAAATCAACTCAACAGTTGGAAATAAACACCAGACCACCTACCTCGATCTCCTCTGATCAATATACGTGAAAGAAGCCTCCCAAAACAACCAATAAGGACGTAGATCTGGAATAAACATTTATACGTTAAAACTCAAATAACTTCCCTATGGGAAATAATTGGAAGTAAATACTCAAGGAGAGGGAAGGACTTACCCGCGCGGTCCAAACGAGATCGACAGTGGAAGAATCGGAGTTCCGGTGAACGTTTGGGAGCTCCTCCAAGCCCTGAACTCCTCTTCCACGGCTCCCTTTGAGTTTTTTGCCTCCTCTGCCGAATGAGGAGGCTACTGCCTATTTTTAATGAAAAAACATAACTACATGGCGTGTACTCTCAAGTACACGACGTGTACTTTCTTTTTAACTGTTCACTGGCGGCAACTCTCCACCGCCTTACTGTTCATCTGCCAACTGATTACACCGTGTGTAACACTAAGTACATGGCATATACTTTCTTTTTAACTGTTCATCTGGAAGCTACTCTCCACCGCCTTATTATTCACTTTTCGACTAATTACACGGTGTGTATTACTAAGTACATGGAGTGTAGTTAGTTTTTACACCCTGAATCACCGATAATCCTACACGCCCTATATTCTCATCCACACGACCAAAGTACACGGCGTGTAGAAAAGTACATGGCATGTACCCATAAATTAGGGATTTTCCCTACATTTCCCTTGTTTTATCAAAAACACTTAAGGAAAAAAGGAAAAGAAGAAACTTGTATCTCAAGAATAAGAACTGGGTTCTTACAAACTTCCCCCCTTAAAGAAATTCATCCCCGAATTTTCCATCCAAGGGTGGTGAAGATAAATCTAAGAACAAATCTGTCCACTGAGCGCATAAGTCGGTCTCCCGCTCCCAGGTTTTGTCCTGTACTCGGCCATGCTGCCATAGCACCCATATGAGAGGAACTGACCGGCCTCGAAGAACCTTCGTGTTCTAATCAATAATAAGAATCGGATGCTACTCAAAGGATGCATCGACCTGAAGTTCAACCTCCTCTAGCTGAAAAACGTGAGACGGGTCTGAGTGATAACGGCGCAGCTGAGATACGTAGAAGACATCGTGCATGGTCCGGTACCTCTATGGTAACTGCAACCGATAGGTGACTGGCCTGACTCTCTCTAGAATCTCAAATGGACCTACATACCTAGGTGAAATTTTACCATGCCTCCTGATTTTCCTGTGTCCCAACCTCGGTGAAATACGTAAGAAAACCTAATCCCCGACCATGAACTCCAAGGGTCATCTACGACGATCAACATAAGATTTCTGACAAGACTGTGCAGTAGCCATCCGCTTCTGAATCAGCTGGACCTACTCTAAAGTCTCTTGCAAGAGACGTGGTCCTAGTAAAGTTGCCTCACCTACCTCCAACTAGCACAAAGGTGATTGGCATGGCCTACCATATAAAGCCTCGTAAGGTGAAATCTCAATAGTTGCTTGAAAACTATTATTGTAGGAAAACTAGACCAGGGGTATGTTCTTCTCCCAAGATCCCCCAAAGTCCAGGATACATGCACGCAGCATGTCCTCTAGCACTTATATCGTACACTCTGACTGGTCATCGGTCTAAGAGTGGTAAGTTGTGCTCAGAAGCACCTGTGTACCCAGTGCCCTCTGAAAACTTTTCTAAAAATGAGATGTAAAACAGGTTTCCCTATAGGAAATGATAGAACGAGGGACCCCATGAAGACGTACTACCTCTTGGATATACAACTTTCTGAGATCATTAACATCGAAGGTCTCCTTGATCATAAAAAAGTGAGTTACCTTCGTAAGTCTGTACAAAACAACCCATACAGCATCATTGCCTCGAGGTGACCTCGGCAACCCGGTCACGAAGTCCATCGTGACATCATCCCATTTCCACTCTGAAATGGGTAAGTTTTGTAATAGTCCGGCTGCCCTCTGATGCTCCGCCTTCACCTACTGACAGTTGGAACACCTCGTAACAAAACCAGCTACTTCTCTTTTCATACCTAGCCACCAATACCGATGTCTCAAGTCACAGTACATTTTGGTAACCCCAGGATGCACTGCCCAAGCTGAATCATGAAACTCCCGCATCAACTCTTCACACATATCCCCTAGAACCCACACTCATCCATGGATACGCATTACCTCGTCATCGCCTATCGTCCAACCAGGAGGAGGGTCCTCACTTTCCATTGACTCCCATAGAACTAGGCCTTCTGAATCTGATATCTATATCATCCTCACTCTATCCAAGAGGGTAGAAGTCATAGATAATGATGAAAGATAGGCTCTCCCCTGACTATCATTCACCTCCAAATGCATCTCCGAGAACAAAGCCATAAGCTTCCACTCACCACCGGCCTCCTGTACTGCCTGTATCTGAGTCCTCTTACTTAGTGCATCGGCTACTGTGTTACCCTTACCAGGTGTATATGTAAGCTCAAAGTCAAAGTAATAAAGGTATTCAACCCACCTTCACTGTCTCAAATTCAAGTCAGACTGGGTAAAGATGTATTTAAGACTTTTGTGGTCCGTAAACACCACAAAATTTTCTCCCAAGAGATAATGTCTCTAACAGCATAACGCATGAACAACTGTATCCAACTCGAGATCATGTGTTAGGTAATTCCTATCATGTGGCCTCAATTGCCGAGACCCGTACGCAACTACTCGATCACCCTGCATCAACACTACTCCCAGCCCAATACCTGATGCATCATAGTAAACTGTATATATCTTCCCTTTCTCTGGAAGTATTAGGATCGGTGCTAATGTCAACCTTCCCTTTATCTTTTGAAAGGCAGTCTCGCAAGCTTCTGACCAAACAAACTTCATACCCTTCTTAGTCAAACCCGTCAATGGCGCTGCTAAGTAGGAGAAGTCCTGTATAAAGTGCATGTAGTAACCAGCCAGCCTCGAGAAACTTTGTATCTCAAACACATTCTTAGGCTGCTCCCAGGAAACTACTACTCTCGCCTTCTTTGGGTCTATTGTAACTCCTTAATCTAAGATAATATTACCTATGAAGTGTATCTGGTCCATCCAAAAGTGGAACTTTGAGAGCTTGGCATATAAATGATGTTCTCTCAGTGTACTTAGTACAATCTCAAGATGGGTGGCATGGTCATTTCAAGTGTGAGAGTACACCAAGATATCATCCATGAAGACTACCAAAAAAGAATCTAGATATGGGTGGAACACACAATTCATCATATCCATGAAAACTACTAACGCATTTGTGATTTCAAACAGCATAACCAAGTACTTGTATAGACCATATCTACTCTGAAAGGCTGTAAGCGGTATGTCTGATGGTATAACGCGCAACTGATGATATATGGATCTCAATTCAATCTTTGAGAACACTCGTGCTCCTCAAAGTTGATCTAAAAGATCATCAATCCTCACTAAGGGATATCGGTTCTTAACCGTCAACTGGTTCAGTTTCCGATAATCTATGCAGAGTCTAAGGGTATCGTCCGCCTTCTTCGCAAATAGGACAGGCGAACCCCAAGGAGAAGTACTGGGTCGGATGAAACCCTTTGCTTGTAACTCCTCTAACTGCCTCTTGAGCTCCTGAAATTATGGTTTAGCCATTCTATAAGTAGTAATGGACACCGGTGCCACTCCTGTCACAATCTCAATAGAGAAATCCACCTCTCTCTCCGGAGGTAGACCTGAAAAGTCGTCCGGGAAGACATCCCTAAAACGATTAACCACTGGAGGGAAATCCTTCTGACAAGTTCCCTGGTCATCCAGATATAAACTCGCAATTTGGGCTATCACTCCACCTCTCCCACGATGCTCGGGTCTAGCTTGGCTTGCTTGGACATCCCATTCTCCCTTGAATAGAAACTCTCCTCCCTCTAGTGACGTGAAACTCGCCCTGCGATGATAGAAATATACAAAGGCTCTAAAGGTTACTAACCAGTCCATACTAAGAATGAAGTCATAGCTCATCATCTCTAAGACATAGAGGTACCATAGAAAGTGACACCCACCAACCTCAAGGGGGTACTCCTTGCACTGACGCACACTTGTCGTTCTAATTCCCAATGGAGTGTCTAGCATCATGATATCAGAAGAAGAAGAAACACGGAGCCCAAGGATCTTCACAATGGGCACAGATATAAAGATATTCATAGCACCAGTATCAAAAAGTACTAAAGATAAAACAGAAGCAACTAGAATAGTACCTCTGATAGTGGAAGGTCTGGGATCCTGCTTCTATTGGGTTTGTTGCACTGCATATGTCTGCCCAGTGTCGTGGCTCTACAACACAGCTTGGCTACCCAGAGCTGACCTGCCCTGCTGTCTCTGAGATCCTAGTGTCTGGCTACCACGGCCACAACCACCACCTCGGCCTGAACGTCCTGACGTATTCCAATTCCCTGACTGGTAAGAAGCTATTGGCCCTACTCCTACATGCGGAGTCTACACAGAACCCCTCTCACTAGTCACTGGTGGAAATGCCTTGCAAAAATGCTGAATATGACCCATCCTACTGCAAGCTCGGCACTACACTAGGTCACGTGGACACTAAGGTCTCTTGTTCCCCTCTTTACCACACTAGTAGCACATGACCTGGCCACCTGAATAATTATTCTGGATAGTACTGCCACCATGAGAGAAATCTATCTACCTCTTCCTCTTGCCGGTAGATATAGTACCTGCAGATACTGGTGTCGAACCTCCATGGCTTGCACCACTAGCTTCTCGCAGGTTCCGCTCAGTAATCAACGCCTGGTTTATAATATCATGCACTATAGGCAACCTAAAAACATTCACCAGCACTCAGATGTTGTATCGAAGACTATCCTCAAAGCGTCTAGCCCTCAACGTCTCATCACCCACCAGAAAAGGTGAAAAACGTTGTAGCTCGATGAAGCGGGAAGAATAGTCCATCGCTGACATGGAGCCCTACTGCAGATTCATGAACTCTCGAGCTCGATCTTCCCTTAGCGTCTCTGGAAAGAAAAATTCATAGAAGACTGCCTGAAAATCTTCCCACACCATGTCCCTGTGATGCTCAATCTGGTTGGTAACATCCCACCATCTCTTGGTGGAATCACACATCATGTAAGTAGCAAGCTTGAACCTCCTCCCAGGAGGCGTCTCCAAATTCTCAAAGATCGTCTGCATGGAACCCAGCCATGACTCCATAGCCTGTGGTCCACTATCCCCTGAAAACATAGGCGGATGTTGCTACTCAAATATATGTGTTAGCCCTTCCATAGATGTGGCAGCCGGCGGTGCACCCTGGAAGGTCTGGATGAACTGCAAGAAGCCTTCACGGAACTGCACATCTACACCCACATCCGGTATAATGGTTGGCGCCACATCTAGTACTGCTGGAGGATCTATTGGTATCCCATGTCCTACCATCTCTGGATTATAATCGTTGTCGCTCTCTTGGAGAACAATTGGTGGTCGTCTTGGCGGCATGACTCTACAAGTTCAAACACAGGCCTTATATAAAGATCAACAAGGACTAATAACTAGAAACGTAAGAAGGGAACAGTAGAAAGAAAACCTTCAAGTTTTACAAAACAAGACTACACGGTGTGTATAATAACTACACAGCGTGTTCCTTTAATCCATTCAAATGGGCGTGTACTTATTCCAAAACTGGTCGTGTAACACCCCAAATACATGGCGTGTTGTCCTTACACACATCATGTACTTGAATTTTCTTCCCCTGTCTGAGTCCTTCTATACAGCTAAGCCACACAGCTCTCTTTAGAACAAGACTACACGGCATGTATAATAAGGTGTAGGAGCACGAAGATAACCACCAGGAGGAGGAGCACGAAGTACCCCTTTATAAGGTGGTGTGGATACCTCTCCCATCATGAGGCCTTTTTCTGGAGGGTGCCTGCAGGTCAAGCCCAGGGAAAACAAAACCATGCGGGCTAGGCCCAAAGAGGACAATATCATGATCATGGGATGGACTGGGCTGTTACAAATGGTATCAGAGCCGATGTCTATTTGATGTTCCAACAAGTATGTTGGGCCCTTCTAGGGGTTTGGGTTATGGAAATCCCACATCGAAGGAGGAGGAGCACGAATCACCCCTTTATAAGGTGGTGTAGATACCTCTCCCATCAAGAGGCCTTTTCCTGGAGGGTGTCTGTGGGTCAAGCCCAGGGAAAACAAAACCATATGGGCTAGGCACAAAGCGGATAATATCATGATTGTGGGCTGGACTGGGCTGTTACAAATGGTATCAGAGCCGGTGTCCATTTGATGTGTCAGCGAGGACGTTAGGCCCTTCCAGGGGGTGGGTTATGGAAATCCCACATCGAATGAGGAGGAGCATGAAGCGACCCTTTATAAGGTGGTATGGATACCTATACCATCATGAGTTCTTTTCCTAGAGGGTGCCTGTGGGTCAAGCCCAGGGAAAACAAAACTGTGTGAGCTAGGCCCAAAGCGGACAATATCATGATCGTGGCCTGGACTGGGTCGTTACATGAACTTCATGAGTATAAGTCTCATATACTTATGATTAATCACACCTAATGTTCTATATACTATGTGTCTCATCATAATATGTTATCCAATCGTATATCTATATTAAGAATATTATCATAGCACTTCAAGGTTCTCATTATAGCGGGGAACTATTATGACCTTATCAATGTGATAAGTACTCTAGGAAATTGTTACATTAAACTCATGCAGAACAATGAACAATATGTAATAAGATGTTTAATTTAATATTTAATACATAAAATATTCATGTAATCAAAGTATAAATAGTTGGTTCTAGGACACCAACACTAACAAACTCCTACTTGGACTAGAGCCAACTGCCTACAACTTTCATTCTGCTAGACCTCACATGATAATCATGTTTCTGTTGATTCAAGGCTTTAGTCAAGGGTTCTTCCATGTATTTTTTCATATAAATACTGCTCACTGCAACCTCACCTCTCTGAGAAAAATCCCTCATGAGATGATACTTCTAAAGTATGTGCTTTTTCCACTGATGTGACCTTGGCTCTTTTGCAAGATTCGTTGATGTAGTATTATCACAATAGGGTGTCATGGTATCTTTACTACTAGGTAACACATCAAGATCTTGGAAAAAATTGTGCATCTAAACTACTTCTTTATATTCCATAGAAGCTGCAATATAATTGGACTCTATTGTCGAATCCTCGACCATAGCCATCTTTGAGCTCTTCCAGCTCATAGAACCTCCATTCAAAGTGAAGATGTATCCTATTTGTGACTTAATGTCATCTTGATCAGTTTAGAAACTAGAATCTACATATCCTATGATGAATATTTCTTCATATTCTCTATAAACCAGGAACATATCCTTAGCAAACCTCAGATACTTAAGGATATTCTTGACCTCCATCCAATGGTGTTCACCTGGATCAACTTGATATATGCCTACATCACTTAATGTATAGGTGACATCTAGCCTAGTACATAGCATAGAAAACATGACTGAAGCAATCGTTGATGCATATGGAATCCTTTCCATTCTATTTATTTCCTCATGGGTTTGAGGACACATTTTTTTAGAAAGATGAATGTCATGTGATACAGGAAACAATCCCCTCTTAGATTGTTTCATACTGAATCTCTTTAGTAACTTGTCAATGTATGTACTTTGACTTAGTCTAAGAAACCTCTTGGATCTATCACAGTGGATCTTGATCCCAAGAATATATTCTACCTCACCCAAGTCTTTTATGGAAAATCGTTTATTCGAACATGCCTTAACAGACTGTAAGACTGGTATTTCATTTCCAATAAGTAATATGTCATCAACATATACTATTAATAAAATGACTACACTCCCACTAAACCATTTATAGATACAAGGCTCACATTCAATCTTTATAAAACCAAATTATGTTATGGCTTCATCAAAATGAATGTTCCATGACCTGGATTCTTTCTTTAATCCATAAATTAATTTTTGGAACTTTCATATCTTATTGGAATCCTTTGGAGTCACAAACCCTTCAGGTTGTGTCATATAGACATAGTCTTGAAGGTTTTTGTTAAGGAAGGTTGTTTTCACATCCATTTTCCAAATCTCATAGTCATAGTAATCCACAATAGAAAGTATAGTTCTAATGGATTTTATCATTGCAACTTTTTAAAAAAATTATCATAGTCAATTCCATGACGCTATTTAAACCCTTTTGCAACCAGTCACATCATATAGGTATTTACTTGTCCTTCCATGTCCAATTTATTCTTGAATAACCATTTGAAACCAAAATGATTTATATCCATTGAAGGATCTACCAAAATCTAGACTTGGTTTTGTTACATGGAATCCATTTTAAAATTCATGCATTCTTTCCATTTGGAAATATCTTTGCCACTTACTGCTTCTTTGTAGGTTAGAGGATCATTATTATCAACTAATAATGAGCCACCATCCTTAGTAACTAGAAAACCATACCCTTCTGGTTATCTAACCTCTATTATAATCCTATGCAATACTTTTGTATCTAGAATAGTTTCTTCTTCCATGGGGCTTTGTGAAATTTGATCTTGTACCAACTCTTGTGTGCCTTGATCCTCGAGTTCATTGAAGTTTTTCTCGCTCCCACTATCTCTTTTGGAGATGTTCTCCCTCTCAAGGAATATGGTATGTATTTCCACTATAACCTTTTTTTATGAGGAATTGTATAGGTAATATACCTTTTTTTACTTGGGGTATCCTATAAAGGTACACTTTGTGCCTCGGGGTACAAGTTCTTTACTTGAAGAGGCCTTAACAAATTCTTCACTTCTCCGCGCATGTAAATTTGATAACATGGTTTTTCTTCCACTCCAAAATTCATATGGAATACCATGTATCGATTTAGTTGGTACTTGGTTTAGTATGCGTTCCACTATTTTTAATGAATATCCCTAAAAGGATAATGGAAGACTCACATGACTCATCATCGATCTCACCATGTCTAACAAGGTGTGGTTCCTCCTTCCACTTACACCATTCCACTGAGGTGTGTAAGGAGGAGTAAGTTGGGATTGGATCCCAAACTCCTGTAAGTAATCAATGAAGTCTTGATTAAGATATTATCCACCACATTATGAGTGGAGTTTCTTAATATTCTTACCAATCTGGTTCTCAACTTCATTCTTGTATTCCTTAAATTTATCAAAAAATCCGATTTATACCTCATTAAGTATATCCATATCTACTAAAATCATCAGTAAAAGTTATAAAGTATGATTACATGCCCCTTGATTCAATGATAAATGGTCCATACACATTGGTATGAACTAATTCAAGAAACTCTTTATCCCTTTCACCTTTCCCACTAAATGGGGCTTTGGTCATTTTTCCTTGTAAACATGCGTGACATACACCAAGTGGTTTTAGTTCAAAAGAATATAAATATCCATCTTGATATAATTTTTTCAATCATTTTTCATTTATATGAACTTTCTGGTGATTCCAAAGTTGGGTGTGGTATGATTCATGTGAATTAACTTCGTTATCGATTTCCATTACTTGGTTTAGGTAATCCAACACATAAATTCTGTTATGTAAATGTTCTTTACCATAACAAATGTTATCTTTATAAAAGAAGCAACATTTATTTCTAAATTTGAAAATTAATCCATCATTATCTAGTTTGGATATAGAAATAATGTTTTTGGTAATTGAAGTCACATAATAACAATCCTTTAAAACCAAGATCATTCCAGTCGGTAATGTGAGGTGGCAGTTCCTAGTAGCTACAGCAGCAAGTTTAGCTCTGTTGGTTACTCATAGATCTACCTCCCCTTAGTAAATTTTTCTAAATCTACTTGGTTCCTATATTTTAATACATATGTGATAACCACAAGCTCTATCTAATACTCAATTTGTAAAAATAGATAATTTTTACTCAATAACAAATGCACTGGAAGATTCCCCTTTCTTCTTTAGTTGGGTGTAGTTTTTCTTCCAGTGGCCCTACTTTCCAAATTCAAAATAGAAAGCATTGTGTTCCCTTGATTCCCCTTTTATATTCTTCTTCTTGGAAGGTCATGAAGAAGATCTGGGATTAAAGCTCTTTTCTTTACCTTTCCATTTGTTCACCATAAAGACAGAAGGATTTTTACGATTCATATCTTTATATACTTGGTGAAGGGGGATAAGAAGATCTGGAAGAGACTTCTTAATGTTGTTCATATTAAAATTAACTACAAAATAGGAGAAGCTTTGAGATATTGATTCCATAATGAGATTGGTTCCTAGTTCTTCTGGGATTTTAAACCCTAGAACTTCTAGACGCTCAATGTAGCCAATGATCTTGACTACGTGAGGCCCAGCTGGGGAACCCTCTCCAAGATTACTCTGAAAGAGTGCCTTGGAAATCTAAAATTGTTCCTGTCTATCTCTCTCCTGGTAAAGACCATAGAGGTTCTCAAGCATTCTATACGCATCCATGTTTTCATGAGAATCCATGAGTTCACTGGACATATATGAAAGCATCAAAAATTGAACTTTGACAGCATCATTCATATGTTTTTCGTAGACTATGAACTCTTCATCACTCGCCACTTGAGAAGGCAGATCAGGCATTGAGGATTCAAGCATATAAGATTTCCGTTCATGGTATAGAACAACCCAAAGGCATCTAAACCACTCTTATAAGTTACTACCACTGAGAATATTTTCTTTATCCAATATTGATCTTAGGTATAGTTTAAATGGAGAGATTTTCATTTTATTCTATAATGAAAAGAGCATATTATTAGTACTTTTCTTGATTACAAATCTTGTGAGAAATAATAAATTAATTGATTTTACTAAATCTCCCACTATTTTATCAAGTCCCAATATCCCTCACCATTGAACTTGGAATTTCTAATTGCTAGGATATTCTAGTGGAAAGGATATATATTCTCTTTCACATAACCCCAACAAGTTTCGGTCAAGCTATTTAGAAGGTATTTAGGTAGGCAAGTTTTTTCCAACTGCAGACTTGCAGCTCCTTGATCTGTTGAGTGGAATCCCCAATCCAGAAATATTGACTTGGATTTTCTCAACACTTGCCTCCAAATTACACTAAATCTATAAAGGGCTTGTCCTCTTGATGTAAAATGGTTAATTCAACCCAAACCCTTCATAAGAACTCCCCATATAAAAGTAATTGTCTCAACAAGGGTTGTTCAAACACATAGTTCTATTGATTTTTGTTCCTAATCAAGTAACAGAAGGCTTAGTCTGACTTAATATTAGATTGATGGATTTTATTTTATTATGCATAAATTTTTATATTGTTTTATCCTTTACATGTCTTGTTAATATTTAAGTATATGTTTACTTAATTAATTAACCATGTTTAGATAAAACATTTAAGTATAATCAATTTTATTTAAATTCCATCTTTGCATATTAATTCATTTATGTGATCGCGGTCATGTAGAAATAAATATAATTTTAATGAATTAGATAGAAAATAATTAAATAATTAAATGACCTGATCATGGTCTTATCTAATGGTTGATTTAATGAACGGGCATTAAATCAACCTATGACCTAGTGGAAATAACTCTTTATGTCGGACTTGGAATGAGCTACAACATTCCACATGTCCACCTATATATCACTGAGTTGGCATCATTATGGTTCTATCATGAATCGTCTCTATGTGCATTGGGATCCTCCATTAATTAAAAATATTTATTACTCACACACAGGTGAGGAGAACCAAAGGATTGGTTAAAAGGAATTACATAAATATCATTGGACACATATGTCCTACATAATAATGGAGGGAGGGATGACTCACAAATCATCTTTTAATTTAATATTAAATACCTAAAAAATCATGCAATAAATTTAATTAAATAAATGTCAACACATACATAGGTCTTGGTCAAGCTCATTATTGGTTGTAAATGCAATGAATACACAAAAAGTAACTAGCTAGCATTCATTTATTTATTTTCTCTGTATTATTAAGATGAATGCACTTGTATTAATTAATTAATTACCTTTTTTCTTAACAATCATCCAAACTTAATTGGAGATACCCATCAATTTTTCATTCATGGAAAATAAATTGAAGAACCATTAATGATATATTTATTATAGTAAATTAATTGAGTATTTAAATTTCTTTAAAACCATTATTAAATTTTCAAACACACAATGGTGTTCCAATCAATAAAATAAGGTTTTAATACTATATTTTTTCAAATTTAATGTAACTTTAATTTTTTTCATTAATGGAAGACTACATGACATGCACATCCATCTACGCATCATGTACCTCATTTTTTGTATATCCAAGTCATACACATGGGGATTCAGCATGTAAAATCGGCCAGACTACATGGTGTGTATATGTCAGCTACATACCCTATATATGCTTTCTATATTCCAGGTTGGCCTGGTCAACACCTGATATGCAAAAAAATCACCATTTGTTTTTAATTGTTTGGCACATCTAGATACAATGCACATGGGTATACGGTGTGTGATCTGGCCGCACACTGTGTAACCCAGCTTTATCGTCCAAATATTTGGCACTTCCTGGTGGCATCTTTGGTCATTCTTCATTTGTTCTTAAATCTATAAGAAAATGAAGCATTGGATAAAAATTATTTATATATAGATAACATATTAATTCAAATTGTATTAAATACCAAATACCATGAAATGAAAATCTAATCATGATTGCGCATAGATCAAAAATAAAATAAATAATTATAAATTTAAATGTAACCTAGCTCTGATACAACTTGTTGGTTCCAAGTGTAGCAGAATTGTTGTGGTGGAAGGATATATTTTAAAATTTCTTTTAATAATTATTTCCCAAAACCAAGAGTGAGGATATTTCACATCAAATTTATAATTAATTTATTTAATATCTGAAGAAATAAATACACAGGCTTAGGAGATTTCTTCATTGATTATTGTTGATCATTCAAAACATACCTTCTGAATTTCCTTCATTGTGCTTGTGAGGATCCAAGGGTATAATACCTATAACAATGATCCACATGTTCTCTAATGGTCTCTGAGCAACACCACTCATTCTTTGGGTGCTAGCACGGTGAATCGAATGTCTTTCATTGTTCATTATTGATTGCTTGTTCTTTGGTTTCTTGTTCTTGAGAGGGAGGGGGAGTAGGAGTCGATAGAGAATTATTTGTGCTCAACAATTATCTATTCCCAAACATGGAATTGGTTTTGAATTCTTTACACAATAGACATAACCGACTATTATAGAGCTGGGATTTTGGTTACAAAATTTAATTGCATAATGCTCGTTAAATAAAATTATAACCATTAATGAAATCTCATTCCACATAATAATAATATTTTTTTTTTGGTGTGCCAACTTATAAAAAATGGATAAATAATATTTACCAGCTTGTAGATAATTATTTTATCACCAGACATAGTCTTGGTCCATTCAAACTCCTCTTTCATTTATTGAACACCTGAATAAATATTTTATTCTCTTAAATAAATATTTTATTCAAAAACTATTAAATAAATATTTATTAAATATTCAATAAAATAAATAAATATATTTTATTCACAATCTGGTGAATAAATATTTATTTAATTTATGCGATCTATATAACTTGAATAAAATTATTCCTTAGTCTTGAGAATAATATGTATTCCATTAATTAAATTCAAATAGAATTTAATAAAGACCAACATAAACACTTAGTGTGTGACCCTCAAGGATTATTTATTGTTGGAATTAGGTGGGCTTGACTAAAGTCCAAGATTACTATCTAAAAATGAGTCAAGATTCCCAAGAGAAAGAACTTAAAGTCACAAAAAATACAACAACATACTAATGCTCACTGTGTAATATAATCCCTTTGTCACAATATCTCATAAAGTAGGTCTCATGACTATTTCATCAAACTATATACTTGATACATTATTCTTTGACTATCTGAAATAAACTCATCGTTACACCATGGCCAAAGAATTTAGGGAGATGGTTCTATTTCAATCAAAGGGTTGATATATCAACTTCCATAATGATGGAAGGGATAAATTCTTCCTTGAATTATCCATTAATAACATGTCATCTGTGATGCACCCAATGTACCCTATTTCCTACCAAAATATGGCGTGATGGTTTTCATTAGAAAATCTAAGCGTGTGAGTCATGACATGTATTAATGATCATCTTAAATTCTAAGGACCATTGCACACACTCACATATAGGAATATATGATGAAACCAAAACATGCGGAATTCCTACTAGCGGGTTTGTTCTCATAATCTTACATCTTAGAGATTACCAAGTGAGAACTTCATGAGAATAAGTCTTATATTATTATGAGTAATCACACCTAATAGTTTATATACTATGTGTCCCATCATAGTATGTTATCCAACTATGGAACTATATTAAGAATATTGTCATAACACTTCAAGGTTCTCATCATAACGGGGAACTACTATGACCTTATCAATGTGATAAATAATCTAGGAAATTATTACATTAAATTCATATAGAATAGTGAAAAATATGTAATAAGATGTTTAATTTAATATTTAATACATCAACTATTCATGTAATCAATGTATAAATAGTTGGTTCTTGGACACCAACTCTAACATCCAAGCACATTGCAGACTGATGTATAGTTGATTGTGAGTAGTTTTCTCATGTGGAGATAGACACGAAGGATGGAGGCAGTGGTGAATAGTCTACTCTGTAGGTAACTCTTTAGCCTCTTGGTCATATGGCCTCTCATGCTATTGAGCTAGTGCTACAACATCCTGAAATTACTGAGGTAAGATCTTCTAGTTCCAAGGGTTGAAACAAGGATATTTCAAGTCATGAAAGGGGAGGTAGTCAAATGATCTTGAATGAAAATGTGGATTGGTCTTATCGACCCCAATTCTCTGAGCTCATGAAATATACTTATGATTCGTTTGGAATGGCCTCACTCATAGAATGTGAAGCAGAAAAGACAAGAAATTCCAAGATTACTTAGATGAATTATGAGGGGAAAAGGTACCCCTAGGGTCTCACAAATGAAATGAAAAAATGGTTTGATTTATAGCTTGAGGTTACCTTTGATAAAATGGAATCATATGCTTTTGGGTATAGAGATTATTTGACAGACCAAAAATTATTATCAAAGAACATTGAAGATGGTTTTTGGTATAATATGAGGCTTGAATTTTAGGGTCTTTCATGGAAATACAGAAGCAATATCATTCCAGATGAATCCTAGGATTTATCATTGAGTGATGATTCTGTGTTTCCTCAATAGGCTAAGTCATGGGGGAGTGGGTGGCACCCAAATAATAGGGGTCGGCACCCTAGGAATTTGGGCTCCAGAGGAAGCGGTAGGAGTTGGCCTATTTTTTCATTGTTTGTGGGCATTTCTAACATTGTTGTGTCTCGCTTTCCTCTTTTTTTTATACTTTACTATTTTTATAATAATTTGGTGGGTGTGGGTTGGCTTTCCAACTCATACTCGGACCTTCTTGGTATATAATTAAATAAATATATTTATAAATATATACAAATATTTATAAGTAAATAAAAATATTTATAATTATAATTATAAATATATATATATTTATTTAAATAATTATAAAATTATAATAAATATATTAATTATATATATTTATAAAATTATAAATATAATAAATGTATTTGTCATAATTTTATAATTATTTAAATATATATATATATATATATTTATATTCATAATTATAACTATAAATAAATATATATTTATGATCAGATGGTGGCTTTAGTGGGAGAAGAGACCTCAACGACCTCAATGAACCCATGGTAATTTTGAGTCGATTCTTACATGGTGGGATTTGATGGCTGTTATCATCTTCAATTCGATAGCGGGTGAGTTGGGATCTAGTTCCCCTATTGTTTTGGTTTTGGTTTCAAGAGACAAGGATCTTCTAGAAAACAAGGATCCAAACCCTAGGGATCCTGTTGGTGCTTCGGGTGCGATTACCTTTCCGACGACAGATTCCCATAATGCTCTTCTCTCGGTTTATGATGTTAAGGGTAAGGGATTTGTTGAATGCATGAATATAAAATAATCAGGTATTGTTCAATGTGGTGGGAACCACACCTATAACCAAGCGGTGCATGGGAATTCCGGAATTTTGAATCCAAATCCAGCTTTTAACTCAGTTATTCCTAAGGCCTCATAGGATCCGATAGAAGCTTTGAAGAGCAGTTGTTTTGAAGGAATTAGGGATTCCCTCAAATCGAAAACCCAAAAAATCACAAGGAAGGGGGACACGACCTTCATTGAAGCTACTCAAGGCATCATAGTACACAAGATTAAGGATTATGATCATTCTATTATTGCTCACATTTATTTGCAAGTCATGGAATTTTTATGGAGCCTTTCTGAGCTTAAGAAATGTCTCACTGATATTTGGGGATTCGATGGTTGGAAAATCATCACACTAGGGAAGGGATTCTTTCCCATTGCTTTCCCAAATGCAGCTATGAAGTCAAGATCATGGGGTTCGGTCTTGTGAATTTGAATCATGGGTTCCTTCAAATTCAAGATTGGGATCCTGCATTTAATCCCTTGACTAAAAATAATTATCTAACCCAGGTTTGGGTTAAGATTCATAGCCTTAGTTGGTTTCTGTGGAATCCTCATATTTTATGGGAGGTTGCCTCATCCATAGGTGTTCTGATCAAGATGTATAGGGAACTAGAAAGGGAAATATATGGCCATTTTTCTCAACTACTTGAGGGGGTTGACCTTACTTCCCCTATTATCAAAATATTAGTGTTTTTTGCTGATGAATATAGGTTTTATTCATCCATTGATTTTGAAAATATTCCTGATTTTTGCATGGGTTTTCACAATATTGGGAATGTTTGTGATAATTGTAGAATAAGGATTACTTGTAGTGCCTATGGGATGAAGGGGCACATGGCTGATAAATGTAGGATAGGATCTATGAAGGACTCCATATTAGGTAAAGACAAAGATAATATACTCTAACAACATCCTCAAGGTGATGGGGGGATTTACATATTGAGGGTGGGGCACATCTTTAGGAATAAGACTTTCCCAGAAAAGTGTATGAGGAAGGAGATCTAAATTATATTAACACTAAAAAATTTGGGGTTGACCAACTTGGTCATACAACTGATTCAGGTCCTTCACAAATAATCAATGTAAGGGAAAAAATATGGCTTTCTCCTACAACTCTATATGTGGACATAGTGAGGATAGATGCTTAAAACTAAGTTTTAGGCCCTCTTATGGTAAGGATACTAACCCCTATAAATTAATTAATTGATCATGGGAAGTTATATCTACTGAGGAATAATTAATAGTGAATGTTGACCCAACAGAAGTTTGGACTGACCATGATAAAATGGTATCACCTGCTCTAAAAGAGGGGCTTCCCAAGGAGTATTAACTCTCAAAGAACAGTACAAATAATTGTGTTAGACCTGAAAAAGTATCAATGGATGAGAAATCCATTGATGAAGATGCTTTCCAAGAAGTAGTTGGCCATATTTTATGGCAGGAGCAGCAGGTTGTGGCAAGGGCTCATAAAGGAAAGAAAAAAGTAGTGGATGGGGAAGGATTCCCACTGGTCATCCATCTAAAATCCATTTCACATGGGTCTCTGAATACACCTGGTTTGATGAAAGATACCTCATTTTAGATTGAGCATCCAAATGTGGCTGAAAATTTGTATTAGACTTATCCATCCAACTTCAATGAGTTAATGAAAAATTCTTATGCTTCCTTTGGAAAGGATTAGGATGAGGAAAGTATCAATGCATATGAGAGGAATCTGAAGTTCATTGTTCAAAAGACCAGGAAGGTGAACAACCCATTGAATATATAAATAAGGAAGTAACATATTGGTTCTTCTCACAGCTGTAGGTCACCTTCTCCATGATGGATCCAGAGGTGTTCGACTTTAGTGATTACTTAGTAGTTTAGAAGTTTCTTGCAATTAACTTTTAAGATGGACTTCACTAAAACTCAGAGATGAACTTCCAAGATTTTTCTTAGAAATTCATAATCTTAGAGGAAGCCTCTGAGTTATAATCTGATGAGAATTATAACCCCCCTCAAATCAAGACTTGGTGGAGGGACTGACATCCAAAGGGAAGAGGCAGATTTCCCAAAAATATAGGAACTAGGGGAATCCAAAGGAAATGATCTTTTGTTTCATTATGGGGACTCTGTGTCATGTTTGTGCCTTTCTACCCATTGTACTTCTATATTTTTTAATAAATTTGTAGTCATGGGTCTACAAACCCATGACTGAGCCTTTTGAGTATAAATATATATTTATTATAATTTTTTAATTATAAATAAATATTTATTTATTTATAGTTATAATTGTAAATAAATATATATTTATTTAAATAATTATAAATATATTATAAATATATTTATTATACTTATAATGTATTTTTTTAAAATATTGAGGATCAAAGGCCTCTTTATTGAAAAAAAAAATACAAGAGAAGGAGGGACATACACTAATCATAGTTCCAAAAACAAAAGACTAGACCTAAATGTTAGCAAAGATAAAATGGCTCTAGATCTAGTACTCATACCATGAGTTGCAACACATATTCCCTAAACATGGGGGGTTTATTCCTCTTCTCCAGGTTCTAACCTGCATCCACGACCCACCTCCATCATCCAAGAGTGCATCTTCATTGATTTCCACCTATTATTTAACTACAGACCAATGATCATTGCATGTTGTTTCCTCTTAACTGCTTCTTGAGGTAAGCTAGTCATAAGTGTGTTTTTTTATAACATTTGAGATAGAATTTACACGAGTAGTGAAAATAGAATAATATAAAATATATTCAATAGAGACCTTTGTTTTTCCTGCACTAGAAACCAGAGGTGTTAAAACATTTTCATATTTAAGATGACTACCTTTAGATAACTCTGAGCCCCTTTTAAATATTTATATTCCCTAAATGGAATTAATAGAGACCTCTACATTTACATCAGTCAATGTAGCACTAATATCACTTAACTAATGAGCTGTAGCATTACAAAAAGAAGGATCCCCATCCTGATGGCCAGCAGGATCACCAACCGAGTGTGGAGATATAGCAATGTGTTGTGTCTGTCCAGGAAATGGTGTCATTCCAAGAATGTTTTGAGTAGATAAAATCCTATAATTCAGTTCTCGAATTGATCCTATAGACCTATTAACAGTCTTAAATCCAAATTCATGAGGATTAGTATCCACTAGAACATTAACTCCATTTGAGTTAAAAGTTTTGGAAGTTTTTCTATTTTTTTCACTATTATTTGTGATGGAAAAAATCTTATCAATAGATGAAGGGAGAGGTTTGTTTCCTTATCATGAGCTTTTAAAAGATCCAATGGTGTCACTTGATATCCACTGTCGACTAGAGACATATGTAGAGCAGGATAACCTTTTGGAAATGCCTTTATTGAGGTAGCATCTTCCACTTTTGATCTACCTTTTCTATTTTTGGAGGTAATCATATTTCCCTCTCTCCATAAATTGAATTCCACGTCATTATGAATTGAGGTTTCTTTTTCATCCTGACTACTAATAGAGCCCTCATCAACATTTTCATCAACAAACCCTTTGTATAGTGCATCTTTAAAGGAGACCACTACAATAGGCACATGTTCCTCATCAAGAGCGTTAGCCCAAATCAATTTGGGTTTAGAAGATTCTAACCGACTTGAGTCAATCTACAGGGAGAGGAAAAGTTTGGAATTATCCTTCACTTCACTTCCCTCTATTCTATGTGAATTGGTGGGGAAAATTGACTTCTCCAGCAAGGGAGGACCAGGTTGTGGTTGGTCTTGTATCATTGATGAGATTCCAACAGTACCCTTGATATGATCGAGGGGAGGTTCATCCTTTTCATTTTTTTGATAGTGGATAGGATCATGGAATCTCATGTGATAGTTTAAGAAAACAATATCCTTCCTGTAATCAGTTTTTATATGACCAATAATGCTACAGACATCACAAAATGGTGGAATCTTCTCATATTCTATATGTAGGAAAATTTTATCTTGTAGATTGGAAAGCACAACTTTGTCAATAAGAGTAGATCTAAGATCAATATCTACTAGCACTCGAGAAAAATGCACATAGAAAACCATTTCAGTGTCATATTCCATCTTAACCAGAATTCTAATAGTAGAGGTTATATCATACAATATCTTTAGGTGCTAAAGAACCCAATTCAGTCCAGGGATCTTGATCCATACCTGAGTACCAGTTTCCCTAAAGTCAAGAAAATTAAAATTTAAATACCAAATGTTTATCCTCATAATCCCTGGCCATAGATTGAATGAACCAAACCCCCAAGATTTTGCTTTTAGTTCAATAAAGGGAAATAGAAAATGAAAAAAAATCCTCTACTGATCATTACACATTTGAAATCATCAAACCCCCAAATCAAAGTTAATCTAGAAACAAGATCAAAGACCCTCTAGGGTTTCAACCTTTTGACAAGGAGATGTGCGTAATGAAAGAGTGTCTGCAAAGTTCCATCTTTTCAGAGATGGGTCCATCTGAGCCCAAAACATGTGTTGTAGAACCTTTTCTGATGACTCTTTGTGGGATCCGATTTTTTATTAGGGAAAACAATCCATCTGAAAAACCCAAGAATGATTGAAGTCCAGTCGATGCATCCACTTCTTGCTTTTTTGATTTCCTGGACTCTTGATTCACGATCTGATAGCTTGGAATGTAGGAAAAAGGTTGAGACTTCTTGGATGGTCTTTATAGGCTCGAGCACTCGGAGTCACCGAATGGGTCTTCTCCAGTTCCTCCATCCCTTTCATACTTATAATGTTATAAATATATATAATTAAATATATATTTATAAATATATACAAATATTTATAAATAAATAAAAATATTTATAATTATTCTTATAAATAGATATAGATATATTTAAATAATTATAAAATTATAACAAATATATTAATTATATATATTTATAAAATTATAAATATAATAAATATATTCATTATAATTTTATAATTATTTTAAATATATATATATATTATTTATTATAATAAATATGTTTGTTATAATTTTATAATTATTTAAATATATATTTATTTATTTATTTATTTATTTATTTGTTTATTTATAATTATAACTATAAATAAATTAATATTTATTATAATTTTTAAATTATAAATAAATATTTATCATAATTTTTTAAATTATGAATAAATATTTATTATAATTTTTAATTTATAAGTAAATATTTATTTATTTATAGTTATAATTATAATTAAATATATATTTATTTAAAAAATTATAAATTATAATAATATATTTATTATATTTATAATCTTATAAATATATATAATTAATATATTAATTATATATATTTATAAAATTATAAATATTATAAATACAATTATTATAATTTTATAATTATTTAAATAAATATATATAAATTTATAGTTATAAATATATATATATATATATATATATATATATATTAGGTATTTGGGGGTACAACTACAATAAAGTAGACAAACACAACACACGCACTACACACAACCCGGAAGGGCGGGTTATATCCCTCCCTAAGGGATAACCCACCCATTCAATATGTTAATTATGTATATTTATTGTATATAATTATAAATTTAATAAATTTAATAAATATATTTGTTATAATTTTATAATTATAAATAAATATTTATTTATTTATAATATTTCTAATTTTATAAATATAAATATAAATAAATAAATATTTATTTATATTTATAATTATAATTATTTATTTATTTATTTATATTTATAATTATAAATAAATAAATATTTATTTATTTATTATATATATAATTTTATAAATATATATATTAATATAAATAAATTATTAACATTATATCTTTATCAGTTCTTTTTTAGTACACATAAAGATGTCATTTATCATCTCTTTTTTAGTGTTGATAAAGGCGTATCCTTATCAGCGCTAAAAAAACACCGATAAAGGTAGGTTTTATCAGCACTTTTTATTTTAGCACTGATAAAACATACCTTTATCAGTTCTTTTTTAAAAGTGCTGATAAAAATCTTCCCCCAATGTTAAAAAATAACCCAAACAATCTCCTTCCATTTCACCTTCAATGCTTTCACGGATCTGTATTGTTTCCCCATAACCATCTCTTCCTAGCCCATTGTCATATCTCCCTTCCCCGTTACCCTCTCTCCCTGCCCTTCCCCCTCTCGCCCTACCTTCTCCTTTGCATTCACTATCACTGTCGTCGTTGCTCCCTGCCCTTTCACCATCGCTCCCTTCCATCGTCGATCCCTATCAGTGTCTCTCCTTGAAATGTAAGCCCCTTTGAGATCTCATCACTCAATATCACCATTAGGTTTTCTACTATTCCTAATAATGTGTACCTCAAGATTTTTAAGAATTTTCATAGATCTAACTTGGGTAAAACCAAAATTTAGAGAAGTAATTTAGTAAAGGAATCCCTTGAAAGTTTTTTTATTATAGTGAATCTTTCTTCTTATTCCATATTCTCATGACTTTCCATAGTATTCCTTTTGTATTTTACATTGATCAAGTACATCATACTTTTTTCTTCAACCAATTTTATTTTTTATTCTCTATAATCTTCATTAGTGGTGATGAAGACATGACATTCTTCATGTTCATCTACTTGATTCACCTCTTTCGTCAAGAAAAATTGGACTTTATCCTCTACAATTTAAAAGATCAACTATCCTAGATTAAATTTAAGGAACAACTTCACCATGGATATAAAATTTCATCCAATGATTATTAGTACATATCATTCTTCCACAGTTTATAGAATGATAATATCAAAGTTATTGATTAATTTCCCTACATATACCAAGTCATCATCCTAAATTCCAATGACGTACTCGATGGATTAGTCCTATAGTTAAATAATAACATCTATTTTATTTGTATTACTTTTCCCTTTTTTTTGGAAATATTTATCATCATAGGTTAGATAACCCCCTATAAATCAAAAAGGGAATTCTATAATGTTCAAGAACTAATATTTTAGGGAATATAAAAGCTACATAGATCTTGAATTTTTAGTGGAAGATTTCATTGAACAATAACTAATAAATCTGATCCTAGAAAAATCACTCTTATATCTTCTAATTTATTTTTATTATAAATGAGTTCCTTAAGAAACTTGGAATATGATGGCATTTGTAAGATTTCAATAGCGAATGGGATGTTGATGTATTGTTTCTTGATCATTTCCATTAACTTCTTATATTACTCTTAATTAAGTCCATGTATCATTCTCTTTATAAAGGTATTATGTTTCATTTACAGATATACATTGGTTAGATTTAATGTGTCCTTCTCAGTCCTTTCTACATCATCTTATTTTTACAAGATTTTTTTTATACCATGTTCCCTTTATTTTTCTTTCTCCTTCATATTTTCTTTATATTTAAATGATTTTTTTTGAAATTTTTTCCTTATTATACTTATGGATATATTAGTTCCCTTGAGGGATAAATGGTGTTTTCCAAGTGGTTTTATCCCTTGTTATGGAATGATATTTGATGAAAAGTGTTTGGTAAAATGCCTAAATATATTTTTTAAAAGAATGCTTTTGGTTTTAAAATGAGTGGTAATCATTGAATTGATGTTTTAAAAATTATTCATGCGTTAATTGGATTTAAAACCAAGAGTTTTGGTGATTTAAAAGTGTTAAATTTTTTGTAAAATGTTGTTTTATTTTTAAAGTGGTGAGTTAACCCTTGTGATATATATTTAAACCCACTTTTTTAGCCTTGGTTAATTTTTATATCAATGTTTTTGGGTGTTTAAAGCTTTTAATATTTCCAAATGAGATGGATTATTTCAAAAGGGTGTGTTTCCCATGTGGATTGTATTTTTAAACTTATTGTGTCTTTGAATTTTTTTCAATGGTCGTTTAAAGGGTAGTGTAAATTCCCAATTGAATTTCAAAGTTGTTTTGATAAAATTGACCCAAATAGTAGATTGGCATGGATTTTATAAATTATAAAGTGGCTTGGAATTTGTAGCATGTTTTTAAAAGATAAGTTCCATTTGAAATTTTATAAAAAAATGAGTTTTCATAAAAGGTGTGATACCCTCTTAAGCTCCCTTGATTCTTGTATGACCATTGTAGCTTCTAATCCCATGTGGGGATGTTTATTATTAATGACCTAGTTTGATGGGACTTCTAGGGGTGTGTGTGGTTTTAGTAGTTAAGACCTATTTTCCTTATCTCTAGTTCAATTCCTTTTATTAAAATATCCTAATTATGATGCCCATGAAACTAGAATCCGTTTTAGGATCATTTAGGGGTTTTATCTCTCTGCTTCTATTGTATCCCCTGTTATTTATATTATTTTTTGGAACATATTTTATTATCATTTTTCCCATGTTGTGTGACTTGACATAGTGGTGCTTTACTGGGTGCTTTCTTCTTTCTTTGTATGGTTTTATTTTCATATTTTTTGAAAAGGGGTTGTGAAAGGTTTTTAAAGAAGGAAAAAAAAGGAAAGTGTGATTTTGAGGTGTTTTCAAACTATTTTAATAATGATTTTGAAAAGTGTTCTCAAATGAGAAAAGTTATAATGGTTTGTATTTGAAACTCCAAGAATGTGGGAGTTTTAAAAATGGGTTTTTAGGCCACCATACCTTGTTTTATGGAAATTGTTGGTTTTCAAACATGTTTTAGAAAACTGTATGATAGTTGAAAGTTTTGAAATGTGTATTTCAAAAATTGGTATTTATGAAATAGTTTAAAGTTATATTTTAAAAAGGTAATTTGACCAAGAGGTATTGGCCAATAAAAATGTTTTCCAAGTTATTTTTTTCATTTAATGGAAATCTTAGAAAAAGAGTTTTAACACAATTTTATTTGTTACTACTTATTTAGTGAAACTTTATAGAAAATGTTTATTTTTCAAATTTATTTCAAACTAGATTTTTTAGGATGTAATATGAAATTGATCTCTTATATTTGGTAGGTTGTGGTGACCTACTGGAATTTTAGATCATTCCTATATTTTATAGGTTCAGGTTTGTTTTGGATTGTTTTTCTTTAGATATTTTGAGAGGGATATATAGTTGGATGGTGACCCTAGTTGAACATATTTTGTGTATTTATTTTGTTAAATATTAATATTACCAAATCAAATATGATATATATGAATAAAGAATGGATGGATGTTAATTGTATGACAAAGAAGTATAAAGATGGAGTTAAATAGTTCCTCAATTTTTCAAAAGATCATGTGTATGACCCTTATCAAATCATTTTTCTGTGTTTACATTGTTATTATTCAAGGCTTATTAGTCCAGAGGAGTTGAAGGAACACTTGATCTGTCATGTAATAGATCAAAGTTATAAATGTTGGAATAAACACATAGAAAAGGCGAATATAGCTAGTGGATGGGATATCATTGTGTTTTATGGATCATATGATATGATTACAAGTGTGGAAAATGAATAATACAATATCAAGGATGTGATTATAGATGTGAATGATGATGATTATTTTATTGAGGAAATGACAAGGACAATTGAAGATAAACTTCATGGTTTCCCAAAAAAAATAGAAGTTAAATATTTATGAAAAGATTCCATTGTATGATGGTTTCACTAAATATATAGCATTGTGATTCGTGTTGAAGATGTGTAATTTGAAAGAAATAAATATATTGAGTGAGTCCAGTTTTACGGAACTACTTTCTCTCTTGAATGATATGCTCTGAGAAGATAATTAGATCCTTAGCTGAACTTACGGCGCCAAATGAATGTTACACTTGATGGGTATGATCTCTAAAAGAATACATGCCTACCCAAATGGATGTATACTGTTTCTCAAGGACCAAAAATCACTTTCATAATTCTCAAAGTGTGGTTTTTCTCAATAAAAGAAAGATGAATCTAGTTCTATGAAATTTTTATGGTACTTTACAATCATTCCAAGGTTTAGGTGCCCATATGGAAGTAAGGATACTGTAGGGAAATTAATGTGGCATAAAGATATAAGAAATAAATATGGGAAACTATGTCATCTGGAAGACTCTCATTAGTGGAAGAGAATTGATCATGAGTATCTTGAATTTGGAAACGAGATGAGAAACCTTTATATTGCATTACCTACAGATGGATTGAATAATTTTGGTTTTCAAAGCATCACTCACAGTACATGGTCAGTTATATTGGTAAATTATAACTTTGCACCATGGTTATGCATGAAACGAAAATACATCATGTTATATATGTTTATATTAGGCCCAAAACAACTAGGTAATGATATTTATGTTTATTTGGATCCATTGATCAAGGATTTGAAATTATTGTGGGATTTAGGTGTTACGTTTTATGATGCTTATAGAAATTAAGATTTCACATTGATAGCCATGTTGTACGGGATGATAAATGAATTTCATTCTTATGGAAATTTTTTAGTGTATAGCATTAAAAGAACTCAAGGGTGTCCTATTTGAGAATAAGATACACAGTCAATTAGGTTGAAATTTTCATCGAATGTTGTGTTTCTAGTACATCGCATATTTCTACCCCAACAATATAAGTACCAATATTGGATGCCATCACTCGATGGAAGTTTAGAAGAATGTATAGTATTATCTCCACTAATATGTGATCAACTATTTGAGAAATTAAAATATATGGACACTGCTTTTGGTAAACCATTTTTAAAAAACTATACAAAAACCGGTTGGAAAAAGAGATCAGTTTGTTTTAATTATCATACTAGAATTGTCTGTATGTTAGACATTTTCTTAATATTATTCATGTTAAAAAAACTGTATGTTATAGTGTCATTAGCACATTTCTAAATGAACTAGGAAAAATAAAGGATGGAATTAAGGTAAGGTTGGACATGGTTGACACGGAATACGAGAAAAATTAGCGCTAGTGAAGGGTGAAAAACAAACTTTTATTCCTCCAGTTGATTACACTCTTTCCAAGCAGGAGATATATCAGTTTTATAACTTCTTGAATGACGTAAAATCTTTGGAAGGGTATTCATAGAATATCAAGAATATCGTGTCAATGATTTATTTAAAGTTAAAAGTTATGAAATCATATGACTTCCATGTTTTATGCAAGATATAATTCATGTAGTTTTACGTTGTAGTTTACCTAAGAATTTTTAATATAAATTAACCACTATCTTTTTATTCTTCAAAGATATATGTAAAAAAGTTAGCGAAATTGCTGACTATGGAAAGAGAAATTGTCATCATGTTATTTAAATTAGAAATTTTCTTCTCGCCAGTATTCTTTAATATGATTTTTCACTTGATGGTTCACTTTCTGAGATAGATTTGACTATTTTGTCTTGTACACTATATATGGATGTATCCCATTGAACGTTATATGAATATTTTGAAAGGGTGTGTCAAAAATCTAAGTCATCTAGAGGGTTTTATTTTAGGTTGAAATATTATTGAGGAAGTCGTTGAATTATCTAACAAATACCTATCTGGTGTGGAAAGTATTGATCTATCGAAATCTCATCACACTGGGTGACTTACCAGTGAAGGAATTTATGGAAGAGATTTGTCACAATCAATATTATAGATCTAAAGTAGGACCACCTTTACATTTTTCATAATAGTTTGGAGTTTTCCCCATATTTTGAAACCCACAAATAAGTTCTTATGTATTTGAATTCATCAAGGGATGAAATATGGATATCAAATACACATAATTGACAGTTTATAGGATGGTTTTGAGACCATATTTTTAAGGAGTCAGATGAAAATATGGATTCAATTTTAGAAAAAAATCTATGGCTATCAAAAGGACCAAGTGTGTATATATTATCTTACAATGGTTAGGTAATTAATGGTTATACATTCTATACAAATGAACATGATTAAGACAGTACCATACAAAATAGTGTATTTACACTTGTGGCTAAAGCGATGCATGTTTCTGGTACTAAGGATAGAAATCCAATTTATGTGAATATTTCATACTTTGGCATCATCAAATAAATATAGGAGTTGGATTATACAACATTAAAAGTGATGACTTTTCAATGCAAGTGGGTTGATAACAGGCACTACTGGAAATAATATATTTACCAACGGTTGAGAAATGTTGGGAAAGGTTGGAAAACCGTTGGTATTAGATATACCAACGGTTCTGCCAACCGTAGGTAAGTAAGCCGTTGGGAAAAACATTTCCCAACAGTTTACAGCAAACCGTTGGCATAGGGTGGAGATAGGTTACTCTATCCCAACGGTTCTTCAAAACCGTTGGGAAAAAGGTTTGCCAACGGTTTAAAACCGTGCCAAAAACCCCACATCTACTCTTTCCCAACGGTTCTAAACCGTTGGGAAAAGTGTTTTACCAACGGTTTGATGAACCGTTGGTAAAACTAATCTACAATTTCTATGCCAACGGTTTTGAACCGTTGGCATAGCCTCTGCTGGGCAAATCACCCAGCAGCTCCCCAATTTGCCCAGCAGCTCCCAACCAGGTCTCCAATTTGACCAGCACCACATCTGGTTTTGTGGGTTCCCTCTCATTTTTCAATCCAATTATTGTACCTGCAATAAACTAACACATACATATATAATTATTGTACCTGCAGTAACCAACTAACACTTACATATAGAGAACAAATTCATACACGTTTAACATATAATGGTAGAACTATACACATCCATAATTAAATTAGAATTGATAACGTAATTATAAACATACATAATTCATTTAGATTTCAATTTAAAATGTAGATGACAATTATATGTGGAATCTGGAAGTCAATTCATAATTTGATCTGTTTTTTGTATACCATATATTTTTACCTAAAGTAATGTCCGTTTTAAACATAATACATACACCTGGAGTGCTACCGTCCACAACGTGCCTCAGATTGAGGCGGGGTTGACTCATACACGTCACATATGACCCATGGATCGTTGTGCTAATGTATCGACACAATCCGAATGCGTTTGGTCGGTTTTCCATATGCTAGTTGATGTTTTTCAATTAAAATGACGTACTTTTGAAACAAAAGGTAGACACTTTGAGTGGTTCTGGCCACACCGTGCCTCATATTGAGGCGGTGTTGACTCGTACACGTAACATATGACCTATGGATCGTTCTCCTAAAGTTTCAATGGAAACCGAATGTGTTTGGTCGGTTTTCCGTATGTACTTAAATTGTTGTCCATTTTAAGAAAAAGAGACACAGTTGGAGTGGTGTCGGCCACACCGCTCCTCAGATTGAGGCAGGATTGACTCGTACACGTCACATACGACCCGTGGATCCTTTTCCTAAAGTATGGACACAATCCGAATGCATTTGCTCCGTTTTCCGTATGTCACTTGATGCTTTTCACTTAAAATGATGTCCCTTTGAAACAAAAGACAGACACTTTGAGTGGTGTCGGCCACACCGCGTCTCCAATTGAGGCGGGGTTGATTCTTACACGTCACATATGACCCATGGATCGTTCTCCTAAAGTTTCAACGGAAACCGAATCCGTTTCGTCGGTTTTCCGTATGTACTTAAAATGGTGTCCGTTTTAAACAAAAGAGAGCCACTTAGACTGATCTCGGCCACACCATGACTTGGATTCATCCCGGGTCAACTCGTACATGTCACATATGACCCATGGATCGTTGGGATAAATTATCAACAAATTCGGAATGCGTTTGGTCGGTTTTCCGTATGCCAGTTGTTCTTTTCACTTATAATCCTGTCCATTTTAAACAAAAGAGACACAGTTAGAATGGTTTCGGCCACACCGCTCCTCGGATTGAGGCGGGATTGACTCGTACACGTCACATACGACCCATGGATCCTTGTGATAAAGTATCGACACAGTCCGAATGCCTTTGGTCAGTTTTTCGTATGTCACTTGATGCTTTTCACTTAAAATGACGTCTTTTTGAAACAAAAGACCGACACTTTGAGTGGTGTCGGCCACACCGCGTCTCCGATTGTGGCGGGGTTGATTCGTACACGTTACATATGACCCATGGATCGTTCTCCTAAAGTTTCAATGGAAACCGAATCCGTTTGGTCATTTTTTCGTATGTACTTAAAATGGTGTCCATTTTAAACAAAAGAGAGCCATTTAGACTTATCCTGGCCACACCGCGACTCGGATTCATCCCGGGTTGGCTCGTACACGTCACATATGACCCATGGATTGTTGAGATAAATTATCAACAGATTCGGAATGTGTTTGGTCGGTTTTCCGTATGTCAGTTGATGCTTTTCACTTAAAATGACGTCCTTTTGACTTGAAACCACCGTGCAACATTCTAATTATTATTCGTGACGTGTACGCGCAGACGACACGTCAATCGGATGTGCGGTTTGCGCGGTACGGCTAAATATTCGTGTTTTAAGTGATGCGCGCGCTTCGTAAACGCGCGTAAGGGGGGTCCAAACGGGCCGAACGATGTCGGAATGGCCTGAAATCAGACGACAAATATGGGTGAGTGGTTTCTGAAGTGGTCGAGTAGACGGCACGTCAATCGGACGTGCCCTGTGCCCGCGGTGACCGAGAACGCAGTTCGGGTGTCATAAACGGCCATAACGGGCGTCCAACGGTCAAATTCATAGCGGACTACCTCGGATTGAGATGAAACCACCGTGGAACATTCTAATTATTATTTGTGACGTGTACGCGCAGACGGCACGTCAATCGGACGTGCGGTTTGCACGGTACGGCTCAATATTCGTGTTTTAAGTGATGTGCGCGCTTCGTAAACGCGCGTGAGGGGGGTCCAAACGGGCCGAACGATGTCGGAATGGCCTGAAATCAGACGAAAAATACGGGTGAGTGATTTCTGAAGTGGTCGAGCAGACAGCACGTCAATCGGACGTGCCGTGTGCCCGCGGTGACAGACAACGCAGTTCTGGTGTCATAAACGGCCAGAACGGGCGTCCAACGGTCAAATTCATAGCGGACGGCCTCGGATTGAGCTTAAACCACCGTGTAACATTCTAATTATTATTCGTGACGTGTACGCGCAGACGGCACGTTAATCGGACGTGCGGTGTGTGCAGTACGGCTCAATATTCGTGTTTTAAGTGATGCGCGTGCTTCGTAAACGCGCGTGAGGGGGGTCCAAACGGGCCGAACGATGTCGGAATGGCCTGAAATCAGACGAAAAATACGGGTGACTGATTTCTGAAGTGGTCGAGTAGACGGCACGTCAATCGGACGTGCCGTGTGCCCGCGGTGACCGACAACGCAGTTCGGGTGTCATAAACGGCCAAAACGAGCGTCAAACAGTCAAATTCATAGCGGACGGCCTCGGATTGAGCTGAAACCACCGTGCAACATTCTAATTATTATTTGTGACGTGTACGCGCAGACGGCACTTCAATCGGACGTGTGGTTTGCGCGGTACGGCTCAATATTCGTGTTTTAAGTGATGTGCGCGCTTCGTAAACGCGCATGAGGGGGGTCCAAACCGGCCGAACGATGTCGGAATGGCCTGAAATCAGACGACAAATACGGGTGAGTGATTTCTGAAGTGGTCGAGCAGACGGCACGTCAATCGGACGTGCCGTGTGCCCGCGGTGATAGACAACGCAGTTCTGGTGTCATAAACGGCCAGAACGGGCGTCCAACGGTCAAATTCATAGCGGACGGCCTCGGATTGAGCTGAAACCACCGTGAAACATTCTAATTATTATTTGTGACGTGTACGCGCAGACGGCACGTCAATCGGACGTGCGGTTTGCGCGGTACGGCTCAATATTCATGTTTTAAGTGATGTGCGCGCTTCGTAAACGCGCGTGAGGGGGGTCCAAACGGGCCGAACGATGTCGGAATGGCCTGAAATCAGACGAAAAATACGGTTGAGTGATTTCTGAAGTGGTCGAGTAGACGGTACGTCAATCGGACGTGCCGTGTGCCCGCGGTGACAGACAACGCAGTTCCGGTGTCATAAATGGCCAGAACGGGCGTCCAACGGTCAAATTCATAGCGGACGACCTCGGATTGAGCTGAAACCACCGTGTAACATTCTAATTATTATTCGTGACGTGTACGCGCAGACGGCACGTTAATCGGACGTGCGGTGTGCGCAGTACGGCTCAATATTCGTGTTTTAATGGATGCGCGCGCTTCGTAAACGCGCGTGAGGGGGGTCCAAACGGGCCGAACAATGTCGGAATGGCCTGAAATCAAACGACAAATACGGGTGACTGATTTCTGAAGTGGTCAAGTAGACGGCACGTCAATCGGACGTGCCGTGTGCCCGCGGTGACCGACAATGCAGTTCGGGTGTCATAAACGGCCAAAACGGGCGTCAAACAGTCAAATTCATAGAGGACGACCTCGGATTGAGCTGAAACCACCGTGCAACATTCTAATTATTATTTGTGACGTGTACGCGCAGACGGCATGTCAATCGGACGTGCGGTTTGCGCGGTACAGCTCAATATTCGTGTTTTAAGTGATGTGCGCGCTTCGTAAACGCGCGTGAGGGGGGTCCAAACCGGCCGAACGATGTCGGAATGGCCTGAAATCAGACAAAAAATACGGGTGAGTGATTTCTGAAGTGGTCGAGTAGACGGAACGTCAATCGGACGTGCCGTGTGCCCGCGGTGACAGACAACGCAGTTCTGGTGTCATAAACGGCCAGAACGGGCGTCCAACGGTCAAATTCATAGCGGACGGCCTCGGATTGAGCTGAAACCACCGTGGAACATTCTAATTATTATTCGTGACGTGTACGCGCAGACGGAACGTTAATCGGACGTGCGGTGTGCGCCGTACGGCTCAATATTCGTGTTTTAAGTGATGCGCGCGCTTCGTAAACGCGCGTGAGGGGGGTCCAAACGGGCCGAACGATGTCGGAATGGCCTGAAATCAGACGAAAAATACGGGTGACTGATTTCTGAAGTGGTCGAGTAGACGTCACGTCAATCGGACGTGCCGTGTGCCCGCGGTGACCGACAACGCAGTTCGGGTGTCATAAACGGCCAAAACGGGCGTCATACAGTCAAATTCATAGAGGAAGACCTCGGATTGAGCTAAAACCACTGTGCAACATTCTAATTATTATTCGTGACGTGTACGCGTAGACGGTACGTCAATAGGACGTGCGGTTTGCGCGGTATGGCTCAATATTCGTGTTTTAAGTGATGCGCGCGCTTCGTAAATGCGCGTGAGGGGGGTCCAAACCGGCCAAACGATGTCGGAATGGCCTGAAATCAGACGACAAATACGGGTGAATGATTTCTGAAGTGTTCGAGCATACGGAACGTCAATCGGACGTGCCGTGTGCCCGCGGTGACCGACAACGCAGTTCTGGTGTCATAAACGGCCAGAACGGGCGTCCAACGGTCAAATTCATGGAGGACGGCCACGGATTGAGCTGAAACCACCTTGGAACATTCTAATTATTATTCGTGACGTGTACGCGTAGATGGAACGTCAATCGGACGTGCGGTTTGCGCGGTACGGCTCAATATTCGTGTTTTAAGTGATGCGTGCGCTTCGTAAACGCGCGTGAGGGGGGTCCAAATGGGCCGAACAATGTCGGAATGGCCTGAAATCAGACGACAAATACGGGTGACTGATTTATGAAGTGTTCGAGCAGACGAAACGTCAATCGGACGTGCCGTGTGCCCGCGGTGACCGACAACGCAGTTCTGGTGTCATAAACGGCCAGAACGGGCGTCCAACGGTCAAATTCATAGCGGACGGCCTCGGATTGAGCTGAAACCACCGTGTAACATTCTAATTATTATTCTTGATGTGTAGGCACAGACGGCACGTCAATCGGACGTGCGGTTTGCGCGGTACGGCTCAATATTCGTGTTTTAAGTGATGTGCGCGCTTCGTAAACGCGCGTGAGGGGGGGTCCAAACGGGCCGAACGATGTCGGAATGGCCTGAAATCAGACGAAAAATACGGGTGACTGATTTCTGAAGTGTTCGAGCAGACGGCACATCAATCGGACGTGCCATGTGCCCGCGGTGACCGACAACGCAGTTCTGGTGTCATAAACGGCCAGAACGGGCGTCCAACGGTCAAATTCATAGAGGATGACCTCAGATTGAGCTGAAACCACCGTGGAACATTCTAATTATTATTCGTGACGTGTAGGCACAGACGGCACGTCAATCGGACATGCGGTTTGCGCGGTACGGCTCAATATTCGTGTTTTAAGTGATGCGCGCGCTTCGTAAACGCGCGTGAGGGGGGTCCAAACGGGCCGAACGATGTCGGAATGGCCTGAAATCAGATGACAAATACGGGTGAGTGATTTCTGAAGTGGTCGAGCAGACGGAACGTCAATCGGACGTGCCCTGTGCCCGCGATGACCGACAACACAGTTCGGGTGTCATAAACAGCCAGAACGGGCGTCAAACGGTCAAATTCATAGCGGACAGACTCGGATTGAGCTGAAACCACCGTGGAACATTCTAATTATTATTCGTGACGTGTAGGCATAGACGGCACGTCAATCGGACGTGCGGTTTGCGCGGTACGGCTCAATATTCGTGTTTTAAGTGATGCGCGCACTTCGTAAACGCGCGTAAGGGGGGTCCAAACGGGCCGAACGATGTCGGAATGGCCTGAAATCAGACGACAAATACGGGTGAGTGATTTATGAAGTGGTCGAGCAGACGGCACGTCAATCGGACGTGTCGTGTGCCCGCGGTGACCGACAACGCAGTTCTGGTGTCATAAACGGCCAGAACGGGCGTCCAACGGTCAAATTCATAGCGGACGGCCTCGGATTGAGCTGAAACCACCGTGGAACATTCTAATTATTATTCGTGACGTGTAGGCACAGACGGAACGTCAATCGGACGTGCGGTTTGCGCGGTACGGCTCAATATTCGTGTTTTAAGTGATGCGCGCGCTTCGTAAACGCGCGTGAGGGGGGTCCAAACGGGCCGAACGATGTCAGAATGGCCTGAAATAAGACGACAAATACGGGTGAGTTATTTCTGAAGTGGTCGAGCAGACGGCACGTCAAACGGACGTGCCCTGTGCCCGCGGTGACCGACAACGCAGTTCGGGTGTCATAAACGGCCAGAACGGGCGTCAAACGGTCAAATTCATAGAGGACGGCCTCGGATTGAGCTGAAACCACCGTCCAACATTCTAATTATTATTAGTAAAGTGTACGCGCAGACCACACGTCAATCGGACGTGCGGTTTGCGCGGTACGGCTCAATATTCGTGTTTTAAGTGATGCGCGCACTTCGTAAACGCGCGTGAGGGGGGTCCAAATGGGCCGAACGATGTCGGAATGTCCTGAAATCAGACGAAAAATACGGGTGACTGATTTCTGAAGTGGTCGAGCAGACGGCACATCAATCGGACGTGCCGTGTGCCCGCGGTGACCGACAACGCAGTTCTGGTGTCATAAACGGCCAGAACGGGCGTCCAACGGTCAAATTCATAGCGGACGGCCTCGGATTGAGCTGAAACCACCGTGGAACATTCTAATTATTATTCGTGACGTGTATGCACAGACGGCACGTCAATCGGACGTGCGTTTTGCGCGGTACGGCTCAATATTCGTGTTTTAAGTGATGCGCGCGCTTCGTAAACACGCGTGAGGGGGGTCCAAACGGGCCGAACGATGTCGGAATGACCTGAAATCAGACGAAAAATATGGGTGACTGATTTCTGAAGTGGTCGAGTAGACGGCACGTCAATCGGATGTTCCCTGTGCCCGCGGTGACCGACAACGCAGTTCGGGTGTCATAAACGGCCAGAACGGGCGTCAAACGGTCAAATTCATAGCGGACGGCCTCGGATTGAGTTGAAACCACCGTGGAACATTCTAATTATTATTCTTGACGTGTAGACACAGACGGCACATCAATCGGACGTGCGGTTTGCGCGGTACGGCTCAATATTCGTGTTTTAAGTGATGCGCGCGCTTCATAAACGCGCGTGAGGGGGGTCCAAACGGGCCGAACGATGTCGGAATGGCCTGAAATCAGACGACAAAAACGGGTGAGTGATTTCTGAAGTGGTCGAGTAGACGGCACGTCAATCGGACGTGCCGTGTGCCCACGGTGACCGACAACGCAGTTCTGGTGTCATAAACGGCCAGAACGGGCGTCCAACGGTCAAATTCATAGCGGACGGCCTCAGATTGAGCTGAAACCACTGTGGAACATTCTAATTATTATTCGTGACGTGTAGGAATAGACGGAACGTCAATCGGACGTGCGGTTTGCGCGGTACGGCTCAATATTCGTGTTTTAAGTGATGCGCGCGCTTCATAAATGCGCGTGAGGGGGGTCCAAACGGGCCGAACGATGTCGGAATGGCCTGAAATCAGACGAAAAATACGGGTGAGTTATTTCTGAAGTGTTCGAGTAGACGGCACGTCAATCGGACGTGCCCTGTGCCCGCGGTGACCGACAACGCAGTTCGGGTGTCATAAACGGCCAGAACGGGCGTCAAACGGTCAAATTCATAGCGGACGGCCTCAGATTGAGCTGAAACCACCGTGCAACATTCTAATTATTATTCGTAACGTGTACGCGCAGACGGAACGTCAATAGGACGTGCGGTTTGCGCGGTACGGCTCAATATTCGTGTTTTTAAGTGATGCGCGCTCTTCGTAAACGCACGTGAGGGGGGTCCAAACGGGCCGAACGATGTCAGAATGGCCTGAAATCAGACGAAAAATACGGGTGAGTGATTTCTGAAGTGGTCGAGCAGACGGCACGTCAATCGGACGTGCCCTGTGCCCACGGTGACCGAGAACGCAGTTCGGGTGTCATAAACGGCCAGAACAGGCGTCCAACGGTCAAATTCATAGCGGACGGCCTCGGATTGAGCTGAAACCACCGTGGAACATTCTAATTATTATTCGTGATGTGTAGGCACAGACGGCATGTCAATCGGCAGCATTTCCTATAAAAAAGAATTCATATAAGTCATTTTGTCATAAACAATTCAATAGGATTGAACTTTAATAGAAAATACATTTAAGTAAATGACAAAGGAAGAAAATAATCATGGTATCAACTACCCATGTGAAAAAAACATACTAATGTGTTATTGAAAAAATGTAAAACCAACAAGAACTTAATGTGTTATCACATCAGAGCATGCCTCATCCCATAACCATATTAGTAGGGTATCCTCATATGCGATTTACCTTTTTGAATTAATATGCACTTCCTCACCAGGTACCTGAGTAGATTTCATAGATATAATCATCTCACATCCTGTAAGGCTTCATTATGTATGATCATCCCACACCCCCTGGACAGCCCCCTGAACAACCCCGCCCACCCCCGTGGATAGCCTTTCCCACCCTCGTGGACATCCCCGCCCACCCCCATGGACAACCCACCCCCGTGGACACCCCCTACCCCCTAGACAGCCCAACCACCCCCGTGGACAGCCCACCCAACCCCCTCGACACCCCTTCTCCCTATGGACAGCCCCCCACCCCCTTGGATAGCCCGCCTACCCCCCTGGACACCCCTACCCCCTGTGGCCAGCCCACCCACCCCCCCTGGACAGCCCGCCCACCCCTCCTTGACAGCCCGGCCACCCCCGTGGACAGCCCGTCCACCCTTGTGGATAGCCCGCCCACCCCCGTACCCCCCTAGACACCCCGTACCCCCTCGGGATAGCCCCGCCCACCCTCCCAAACAACCCACACCCCCCTCCCCTGCAACCCCACCACCACCACCTAGACATACCAACCCCCCTGGACACCCCACACACCCATCCCCCACCAGGACACCCCACTCAGACCCCCAGGACAGCCCACACCCCCTGGACAGCCTCGCCCACCCCCGTGGACAGCCTTTCCCACCCCTGTGGACAGCCCCGCCCACCCCCGTGGACAACCCACCCACCCCCGTGGACGCCCCCTACCCCCTAGACAGCCCAACCACCCCCGTGGACAGCCCACCCACCCCCCTCGACACCCCTTCTCCCTATGGACAGCCCCCACCCCCTTGGATAGCCCGCCCACCCTCTGGACACCCCTACCCCCTGTTGTCAGCCCACCCACCCCCCCTGGACAGCCCGCCCACGCCTCCTTGACAGCCCGACCACCCCCGTGGACAGCCCGTCCACCCTTGTGGACAGCCCGCCCACCACCGTACCCCCCTGGATAGCCCCGCCCACCCTCCCAAACAGCCCACACCCCCCTCCCCTGCAACCCCACCACCACCACCTAGACATACCACCCTCGTGGACACCCCACACACCCCTCCCCCACCATGACACCCCACCCAGACCCCCAGGACAGCCCACACCCCCTAGACAGCACCGCCCACCCCGTGGACAGCCTTTCCCACCCCCGTGGACACCCCCGCCCACCCCCGTGGACACCCACCCACCCCCGTGGACAGCCCCTACCCCCACAATCGATTATCCAAAACATATCAAATTGGTTTGAACACAATCCATAATTCCCACAATCCATTATCCAAACATAGAAAAAATCTCACATGATGCTCGACCATTGGAAAATAATTAAAAATCACCAACACCTCCTTCCAAACATAGAATACAAAAAACATTAACAGAATACAAAAACATTAAAAAATCTCACAATCCATTATCAAATTGATTTCATGAGTAATATCAAATTGGTCTGATTTACATGTTTTGAACACTCTCCTTCCAAACATAGAATACAAAAACATTAAAAATCACCAACACCTAGATAATCAATTAAACTACCAACACCTGTAAAAAATCTATTCATTAAAAAAACTACAACAATATGGTTGAGATCAAATTTCACCTATTCGTATGGGTGTACCTGTTGGGATGGGGGTACTAGTGTTCTGATTCGCGAGAGCAGTGGAGTGAGATGGGGTTCGCGAGAGCAGCGGAGTGAATAGATTAGGGCTCTGTCCGAATGGGGAGAGGAGATCGCGGCCTGCAATTTGGGGGAAACCTTTGCCAACGGTTTATAAAAACCGTTGGCAAAGGCACACATTTCCCAACGGTTCCTGTAAACTGTTGGGAATGTGTGAGTTTGAGCAGCCTTTTCCCAACGGTTCCATTGAACCGTTGGGAAAGGTCTCCTTTTCCCAACGGTTCCAGTGAACCGTTGGGGAAAGTTCTGCTGAAATTCTCTTTGCCAACGGTTTTCTTAAACCGTTGGCAAAGACTCACTATCCCAACGGTTTACTTAAACCGTTGGTATACTTCCGTTGGGAAAAAGCTAAATTCCAGTAGTGAGGAGTGCTGTTAAAATAGATGAATTGGGATTCATGAAAGTGGATTTCGGTAAGGATGGGTACAAAGATGAACCATTTATAATGGAATTATGAAAAATAAAATTATTTTATTTTTTGGATCCCACAAACCAAAAGTGGCCAATTATTCAGTTATAGACCAAAACTACTGAAGGTTCAGATAAAAATTCAACTGAAGATGACCCTTTTATTGGGATGTCTCAATCATTTCACAGTGGTCCCAATGTATACAGGGTCTTATATGTTATAGAAGACCACAATGAATGGATTTGGATACTTGATAGAAAGGTAAAATCCCTTTAGCCTTTAAAAAAAGAGAGTTTAATAATTAGGTTATATTTTTTATAATATACATTGTTTTACCTCATGTTATTATTTATTCTCTACTGCATTTAAGTAATCTAAATTAAATGTTCAACCCCTTATGTATATAATGAATTCTACATGTACTAGTGTTCCCAATCCCAAGGAATAATAGGTATCTAAAGATGCTATTGTAACATCATGTTACCTTGATTGGGTGATTTTTCACCTTTTCTAAGTTCCCTTTCAGTTAAAAATAATTTTATGTGATTTTTATGGATTTACTGCAGACTTCAGAATAGGTACACATTGTGTGCCTAAAGTAAATGACGTGTACTTGGTGTCAGTTGCATGTCGTGGACTAGGAGATCATGTCATAAATTGGGATTTCGTGAGTAGGTACACATCATGTACCTGACGTACACGTCGTGTATGGGTTAAATGTAAGTTTTTAATCTGAGGTGATGGTTTTTTTGGTGTAACATATCCAGCGTGGACTACACGTTGTGACCCTGGGGTACACGTCGTGACCTGGCCCGCATCCAGTTTTAAAACGCATGATCGGCAGTTCTGTTCAGTCCTTTTCATTTCATACCTCATGTCCCTTGACCCTAGACCCTTCCTATGTGTTTCTTATAGGCTCCCCTTCTTCCGATTTTATCGGATCAGCTTTGGATCCTTGCTTCATTTGCGGTGTGATTCCCAGGTAAGGTTTCTCCCTCATTCTTCAAGTTTATATCTTTCTCTTCTCTTGGTATTTTAATGGATCATCTAGGGATTGATGGATTTATTCCATGTGGTGTTGTATCTTGCTTCTAGGTTGAGTTTCAAGATCTACTTCACTTTTTTTATCTTTGACGGGTGTTTTTGCAAGTGTCGTTCTTCGGGAAAGAGGTAGGTGGTTTTTTCTTGATATTCCAAATTGATTACCATCACTTTTCTTGATTTATTTCAATTAATGATTTAAATTAAATTTCTTAAAATTGATTTCAATTGCTTGAATTAAACCCAATTCCAATGAATTGGATGATTTTAAATGGTTTTGGAATGGAAATTTGGGAAACCCCCAATTCCAATGAATTGGGGTGGGTTTGTGGAAAGTTAACCAATTTAAATTGTTGAATTTAAATGGTGGGTTTTGATGGAAATGTTTTCAATTAAATTGTTGAATTTAATTTTGAAAATTAATTGTGAAAACTATGTAATTGATTTTGAATGGATTTCAAACTCATGAAAATGGCTTAAATGATTTGATATAAACCTAGTGGTTTTATCTTTTGAAAAAGGCATGTTTTTGAATAAAACCTGTTTTGGTTTTAAATGTAAAGAAATGGAAATTTTTGAAATGAAAGAATGGGATTGATCGTATTTTAAGCAGTCTTAAAATAGTTTTCCCGACATTTAAGATCACATACAATCCTTAGGTAGTTGGTGAGTTATTTGGATACACTCTACACTATTACAATGTTCTAAAACATACATGTGGTGGGTCAAATCCCTGATGGGTTGGTGATGAGTCTCCTTTGGCCGGTGTCATCGGAACGTGTGTATACGCATTTTTTTGAGTTCACATAGAGAGTGCAGAATCCTATAGCTAGTTAATACTATCATACCTTTTGGTAGATGACTATGTTTCTCACTTGTTTATTTATATTTGAGATATAAATGTATTCCAATATTTGTTTGAACTGCTTTACATGCTTGATAAATTTATATAAACTATTTTATATAAATTTTTTACTTAATCCATTGTTTTAGAAATATTCCATCTCTTGTAAAGTAAATCATGTGCTTTGAATGTATTTTCCATCATTTTGAAAATGTATAGCATGTTTTGTTTAAATATGTTTTTAAATTACCAAACCAATTTGTTCTAAAAAATTGAAAAAATTTCTTTGGATGATCTATATTTGGCATCTGTTATGGAATCTTTGGTGGTATCCTATTGGGATTAGGATCACACCCTACCTTTTTCCTTCGTGTGTTTGTAGAATTTATTCTTCCAAGATTGAGTAAAGGGAAGGGGTCTATTATAGGCGGATCCAACAGTTGATCTTTGGTAGTGGTGAGTTGTGTCCTTAGGTACCTTGGGGATACTTTCTTGTTTAGTAATTTGGGTTGTAGTACTTTGGATTTTATGCCTCGTTGTATTCTGGTACTTTTACTCCCAGTGGAGTTTTCCTTTTGATATGCATACTTTCTTTTATCTTTTTCTTTTTCATTCTTGTGGGAAAATCATTCCCACTTGTATGTTGTATGATGTTAGGTGCTAGTCATCGACCCGTGGAGATTGGTAACTCCCTTTGGGTTATGTTAGGACCGACTCGGTTATCGGGTTACCAGGGTACCCAGGGTGGTTTGTGAAAAAATGGTATCAGAGGAGGCCGTTGATATTCTTTTTTCTTAAATCCAGTATGCATTTTTGAAATCTTTTCATGACTTTGGAGGTATTTGTGATTGAGTGCTTGAAAATATCTCACTACAATGAACCTTAAGTCGCCAGGGGTGGTTAGGAAAATATGTCTTGTGGATTAGTTCTAGTCTTTTCGCTATAGAGTTTTGGATAGGTTGAAATCGAAATCTTGTTTTTCCCTTATATTGAGAATATTTTCTCTTTCTACTCAGTTTGATTGTTAATATAATGTTATCCTTTTATCTTCTAATATTGTGTAGCATCATGCCTCTGAGAAAACGTGTGAATCAGTTATAGGAAAAGGCTGTTGCTAAACCTTAGCAAGAAAATCCTGCAATTAATCCGAATCTAGTTGAGGTAATTGTGTGCACTGTCCAAGCTATGGGATATGCACCACCTCCAGTTCCTGCTTAGGCTCTAACTGTGGATCCTCATGAGGATGTTCGTCGGAATAATTCTAAAAAGTTACTTCATCAAAATCCACTAGTCTTCAAAGGATCCACTTATCCTCAACATGATGAGGAATGGTTGGGCAAGATAGAACATCTGTTTGAGTTCTTGGAGATGTTGGAAGTGGTCACGGTGAAGTGTTCCACCTTCATGCTGGAGAGACCGAGAAGGAGATGGTGGGACACGATGGTGACAGCAGGGAAGCATGAGGTCTTAAAATGTAAATACTTCAAGGTTCTATTCACCAATCAGTTCTATCCAGATTCAATGGTGTTGGCCATGGCTGTGTATTTTTTCAATCTTGAGCAGGCCGATAAAACCATGACTGAGTATTCAAATTACTTTGCTGAGATGCTGTAGTTTTCACCTGAGATGGTATCTAATGAGAGGAAGAAGGCTTGACAGTTCGAGTTGGGACTTTGATCAGATATCCATTATTAGGTTTTCTTACTAAATATTACCACTTATTCTGATGTGTTGGATAGGGAAATGATGGTTGAGATGGACTTGGATGGAAAGTCAGGGTTAACGAGAGTTCCTTTTTCTCCCACTGGCATAATTGGTTCTATAAGGACCCGACCCCAGTTGCCTGGAGTTGGTGCCTTATTTTATTACGTTGGAATACATACAAGGAATATGAATCCTGAAGGACCAAGTAGTTTAGTATTATTGGAAACAAGATACATACATAAGTTCAACTTTACATAAGGAAAGGAAAAAACAACACTAATTTATTCCACTAGAGTCATCACACCTCCTAGATTATTCTTGTAAGTCATTCATAAAATACTTCTTCATGTCCTAAGAAAATGAAACATAAGAAAGGGGTGAGATCAAATGCTCAATAAGAGTAAGCAATATAGCGAAAGATAATATAAACATTAGACATGGTGAATAATTGAAAACGCATGCCTTTAATAATAAACTTGAACACATTATGGTAGGAATATGAGCTGAGTAAATAATGTCATAATAAAACATAATCATGGGTATTATACTAGTCGAATAACCACATGAAATATCAATATCTAAACTCATAATGATGGAATGCATAATATTGGACATTCTGAAACATTTTGTCAAGGCCTCGGCCAAGACGTCTAATGATTAAGGTCTCGGCCAAAATCCATATAACATTGGGAAAGGCCTCAGCCAATTCCTCGTCTAGTTGTCTCTTGAAACCTACTGATGCATCGAGGGGCTATAGCGGGCCCCACTCGTCACATAATAAGTCCAATTCATTCCTCATATGAGTGTTGATCAACATAAACAACATATATATTCATATTGAAACTATCCTATGAAATGTAACTATCTTTCCCCAATCATTAAACATAAAACACTAACCATTCGGAATAATATGGTGAATGGTTTTAGGATAGATCATCCACAATAGAGTTATTCATAAACCATTAAATAAAATATGGTAGATGACTTCATAAATTATTAAACCCAATAATACTATGGAATCAATAAGAGTGTTGAATTAGATGAAAATGCTCTTATAAAATCATTAAGCAATTCTGGAGATAAATACTCTTTTATTTTGAAAATAAGAGTTCTTTTGGAAAAATATTTGTATAAAACCATAAGTGAAGTAATATGGTATTTTCATAATAAAATGAGTGATTTTATAAAGATAATGGTTTCAAAAAACATATTATAGATTGACCTTGAAAATAGGTAAGAATTTGAGAAATTCCCTTGAATCGGGCTTGTATTTTTGAAACAATTTTGAAAGTTCCTTTTAAAACATGTAACTATCCATAAAATAAGGAAAGATTATGGTTTTTAAAAATATATATGATACTCACACATAATATATGATTATTAAATAACAATACATAAGAATTTTATTAAGGTAATTAGACAATGAAAGTATCCTGAATGAAAATGGAAGTTCAGGTGGAAAACTCTTACCTTAACTCCAAACATGTTCCGATCTTGTACTTAAGATCCTGGAATATGAAATTATACTTTTTAATACTTTATTTAAGAACCTATTATACATTTATTTATTTTACCATAATTCTGGTTATTTCATTTATGTCTTTATTGACAAGTTATTGTATTGAATTTTGTCGTTCTGGAGTGTTCGTTTCCTTTATTTTCATATTCGGGTCACTTGCTTTTAAGTAATGAAGTGGAATGGATGTAAATCTCCAGAATTGAAATTAAATATTATTTATGAACATCAATAATTGTTAATGTCCATTTCTATCATTTGGTTACATGGAATGAGGATGAATCATTAGATGACCACCACTTTGATTATTCAGCGGTATTTGGAATATTATGAACTAGTTTTGTCATATAACTTAATTATATGTACATATTCTTGTTACTGAATATTAATTAGGTTATAACACATATATTATAGTCTGGTTCAACCATGAATATGGTTTCATTGCCAGTAATGAAGAAGAAATTGAAGAATGAAACTTCGCCGTCCACGAAAGTTATAAATCGGAACCTCATGGATGTCGATTTCGTTTATAAAATAAAAGGGAGGGAGTAAGAATATTTATGATGGTTCTTTTATTCACATGATATAAATCCATTATATAGATGTTACTGGAGTTATCATGATCATTTGGACAAAGTAGGTTAGGATAGGATAACAAAACAAGATAAATTGAAATGAAACCAAATGAAAAAGAAGGGTACTTTACCTCTTGAAATAACCTCCTTGAGAAACTCCTTAAGGGAAGGGGTTTTGGTCTTTTGGAAATACCAAAAGCTTATTGGAAGTGTGGAGAGACTAGGGAAGGGTAATTGGGCAGAACTTTTAGGAGCTTCAAGGCTTAGAGGAGTGAAGAGAAGAGGGAGTGGTGAGGAGTTTTTTATAGTGGAGGAGAGGAGTAAATTTTGAATATTTAATTCATTATTTTATTATTTCCCTCAAGACAACCAATAGTATTGTTTCATGTGACCCCTAATAGTAATAATGGAATGTGGGTTCGAACCAAGTGGCCTTACATCACATATGATGTCATAATTAGTGTATTTAACTGATAATTTGTATATACGGTATTTTATCGTATTTCACTATTCATAAAAAATTCTAGAATTTCAGAAAAAACCCAAAAATTCACCCCTACCATTTTTTGATGTATATAATTCAAAAGTGAAATACATTTTTCAAAAATAATTTTCTAAATATTATTAATTTAATTTTTAAATAAGTTCATAGTTAATTTGAAAAATAACAATCTTGAAGTGCAATTAATTTTATGTGACATTGAAAAATTAATTAAGATCCCATTATAATATTTCCTTAATAAAATAAAATAATATTATTATTTACTATTCAAGGGGCATATTACTATTCATATTACTATTCATAAGGTTATGTTACTATTCAGCAAAAATAAAGTTTGTTCTATCAGACTCCAAATGACTTACCGAACACAACTCTAGATGACCATTTTTTGAAATTCAAAACATAGAAGAGGCAAAATTGTGTTAATAAAATTGGATTCTATATTTATTTTCAAAACCTTGGGGTGTTATAGGTTCCTTCAAAGTAAAACAGAATTTTGGTGATCCTCATGGAATTTCTCGATAGTAGAGTCATTTCATACCTCCTAAAACTCCAAGAGGAATTTCTTTAACTTGATACCAGTGTGGAAAGCCAGGAAATTCCAAGAGGGTTTTCACTAAGGCACCCAAGAACTGTAGCTCATGCGGACGTTCAGGACACTTATAGAGATTCTTCCATCACTTATCTACTCTTCATAGTGGTATAGGATCACCAGTTCTTCTTAACACTATGGGGTAATAAAATGCTTCATGTTCAAAAGGGTTCTAGACACAGGAATCTGGAAAAAAGATTCTTCACATAGTGGAAGAGTCTCCATAGGAAGCAGACACAGGTCCAGCGACTGTGAGAGGTACCATTACCATTACTTCTTCATTAGTGACTGCTCTTTTTGATACTGTTACATCTTAATATTTTATTTCAACCCGTATTTTTAACCTTATTAATATTCTTATGGAGAAACTATCTTGTGCAATGGATATTACTACACCCCTTGGCATGAAGAGAGAGCAGGGTCTCTATAGTCCTACCTATGTCTTATCTCTATCAAAAGTTGAGATAGCTTAGATTTTTCTAGTTCTTGATATGAAATCTCTTGATGTCATATTCAGGATGGATTGGATCATTTTCAACAAATCCAGAATTAATTGTTATCTCCGATGGGTCTACTTTACTACTCCTAGTGATGTGAAGCTTGTCTTTCAAGGAGAATGGGACCCAAGGTCAAGTAGAGTCGGACCTTCTTATCCAGAGTTGGGGAAAGTGATATCAATGTTTTCTTTTAACCTGGATCAAGATTCAATGGGTGGTGATCTTCCTCTAGTTGTCACCGAGTTTTATGACATGTTCCATTCAGATTTCTCTAGTCTGCCGCCGATGAGAGAGGTTGAGTTTCCTATTGACTTAATTCCTAGTACTCAACCGGTCTCTATCCCCACTTAACGCATGGAACCATCTGAGCTGAAAGATATGAAGTCTTAGTTGGATGATATTCTTGAGAAAGGATTTATTCGTCTAAGTGTTTCACCTTGGGTAGCACTGGTTCTCTTTACTAAGAAGGTTTATGGTTCCCTTCTCTTGTGTTTTGATTATCTAAATCTCAATCGAGTTATGATAAAGAAAAAATATATGTTTCCATGGATTGATGATCTATTTAATCAGCTAAAAGGGGATAAGTTGTTTTCAAAGGTCAACCTTTGATATGGTTACCATCAGTTTAGGATAAAATAATTTGACATTCAGAAGACCGCCTTTTGGAGCAGGTGCGGGCACTTTGAGTACCTTGTTATGCCCTTTGTCCTGAAAAATGCTCCTGCAATTTTCATGGATTTAATGAACAAGATTTTCCATGAGTATATAGATTCATTTTTGGTAGTATTTGTGGATGAAATTATTGTTTACTCCAAGTCTGAGGAGAATCATGTGCAACATATGAGAATAGTTATGAATCTACTAGGAAATCACAGCCTTTATTCCAAGATTTCAAAGTGTGATTTCTAGATTTGGGAAGTGAAATTCTTGGGACACGTGGTATCTGAATAGGGTTTATCAGTTGATCCTGAGAGGGTGAAGGTTGTTATGACATGGGAGCAACCATGAAATGTCTTTGAGATCCAGAGGTTCTTGGGCTTAGATAGATATTACCGCAGGTTTGTGAGGGAATTCTCGAAGTTGGCTTCACTGATGGATGCTTTGACTCATAAGGGGGTGAAGTTTGTGTGGGATGATAAATGTCAGAGTTATTTTGTTGAGATGAAACATCTATTGACTACTGCACTAGTGTTGACTCTTCCAGAAGCTGTTTAGGGCTATGTAGTCTTTTGTGATGCATCAGTTTTAGGCTTGGGATGCATTCTTATGTGGGGAGATCATGTAGTAGCATATGGATCTCATCATCTTAGGCCACACGAGAATAATTGTCCTACCCACAATCTGGAACTTGCAGTTGTGATGCATGCGCTTAAAAGTTGGCAGCACTACCTTTTTTTCCAAAGGTTTATGGTGTATTCAGACCACAAAATCCTGAATTATATATTCTCTAAAAAATATTTGAATCTTTGGTAGAGGTGTTGAGTGGAGTACCTACAGTTTTTGAATTTGACATTGCCTATACCTTGAGGAAATGGAATTTCATTGCTGACGTTTTGAGCAAGAAACTTCCAACCCAAATAGTGAAAGAATCTTCGGAAGAGAGTAATTTGATGGCTCTCTTTGCACAATTTCATATTAGAGTTCAGGAGGAATGGGATTACATTTCTTTACCTAGTGTGCACTTGACTTATACCCTTATCAAGATGATTCTTCAGGATCAAGAGCTTGATGATTAGTTCTATAGCACTGGATAATCCCTTTATGGTGGGGAGATAGTTTCCTAGTGGTAATTCTCCAAAGAGGGTGTTCTATGTTATCAGAACTGCTTTGTTGTTCCATTAGCAGTGAGAAAGGCAGTGATGGGGGGTTTCCATAATTCTCAGTGGGTTGTGTACCTAGGAACCATTAAAATGTTCTATGACATGAGGTAGAAGTTCTGGTTTCTAGGAATGAGACGATACATTGTTGAGTTTGTCTCTCATTGCTATATGTGACAACAAGTGAAAGACGAGCACTATAAACCTTCAGGTTTACTTCAGCCACTTCCATTTCCTACTTGGAAGTGGGATGGGATCTATATGGACTTTGTGGTTGGTTTTCCTCATACCCAGATAAAGATTAATGTGATATGGGTTGTGATCGACAGTCTGACCTAGTCGGCTCACTTTATACCCATTCATGATATGGCCAAAGTTGAGGAGTTTGACAATATCTACATGAAAGATATTATTCGATTGCATGTAGTTACATCTGTTATAGTCTATGATAGGGATCCTTGGTTCACTTATTTCTTTGGGAGAGGCCTTCAGGAGGCACTGGGATCTCAGGTTCGTTTGGGTAGGGCCTACCATCCATAGTCAGATGTCCAGAGAGAAAGATCTATACAGATTATTGAGAATATGTTTCACGCCTCTGTCCTCGATTTCGGCGGGGTTTGGGATGATCACTTAGGGATGGTTGAGTTTTATTACAACAAAAGTTACCAGTCTGTGATCAGAATGGAACCTTTTGAGGCCCTTTATGGCCATCCTTATAAACCTTCATTGTGTTGGTCAAAGTTTGGAGGAAGTTATTTGATTGGACCAAGATTGTTGTGGGAGATGACAACAAAGATTCAGATGATACATTAGAGGATATTGACAGCACAGATCTAATATAAGTATTATGTTGATCGACGTTGTAGATCTTTAGAGTTTTCAATTGGTGACCAGGTGTTCTTGAAAGTTTCACCTCGATTGGGTCATCAACGGCTTGGGAAGCAAGGGAAGATTGCTCCTCACTTTGTGGGACCTTTCAAGGTTGTTGAGAAGGTGGGGAATGTGGCATACCATTTCTCACTTCCACTGTAGCTGACATCGATACATGACATGTTCCATGTATCGCAGTTGAGAAAGTATATATCTGATCCATCTCACATTTTGAGATGGAGTGATCTTGAGATTGATCTTGATTTATCTTTGACTGAGCAACTAGTCAGGGTAGTTTATTTTGAGACCAAGTTACTTCGTGGGAAGACAATACCTTTGGTTTGTGTTCTATGGCATCATGGTGCTAATGATCATGAGATGTGGGAATGTGAGGCACTGATAAGAGAGTAGTGGCATCATCTTTTTGGAATGAAAGCTTCTTCATAGGTGTTTTGGGGACAGAAAGTTTTTATGGTAGGGAGGTTGTAACATCTTGTTACCTTGATCGGGTAAGTATTTCAACTTTTCTAAGTTCTCTTTTGGCTAAAAACCCTTTTATGTGATTTTTCTAGGTTTACTGGAGACTGCAGAATAGGTACACGCCGTGTACCCAAAGTACACGTCGTGTACTTGGTGTTGGTTGCAGGTTATGGACTGGGAGATCATGTCATGAATAGAGAGATCATGTCGTGAGCTGGTACACATTGTGTACCTGAGGTATACATCGTGTAGAGGTTAAATTTCATTTTTTTCAATCTGAAGCGATGGATTTTTTGGCACAACTTATCCAATGTGGACTACACATCATGACCTTGGGGTACACGTCATGACCTAGCCCGCATCCAATTTTAAAATGCATGATCGGTAGTTCTGCTTGGTCCTTTCCATTCCATACCTCTTGGACCTCAACCCTAGACCCTTCCTAGGAATTTTTCAGAGGTTCCCCTCCTTTCAGTTTGATTTGATTAGCATTGTATCATTGATTCACTTGTGATGTGATTCTTGGGTAAGGGTTCTCCCTCATTCTTCAAGTTTCTATCCTTCTATCCTCTTGATATTTCAATGGATCATCTAGGAATTGATGGATCTATTCCATGTGGTGTTGGATCTTTCTTCTAGGTTGAGTTTCAAGATATCCTTCGCCTTTATTCTCTTTTATGGGTGTTGTTGCGAGTGTCGTTCTTCGGGAAAGAGGTAGGTGGTTTCGTCCCGATATGCCAAATTGATTAGAATTGCTTTGCTTGATTTATTTCAATTGCTGATTTAAATTCAATTTCTTAAAAATTATTTCAATTGATTGAATAAAACCCAATTCTAATGAATTGGATGATTTGAAATGTTTTTTGGCATGGAAATTTGGAAAACCACCAATTCCAATGAATTAGGGTGGGTTTGTGAAAAGTTAACTGATTTAAATTTTTTAATTTAAATGGTGGGTTTTGATGGAAATGGTTTCTATTAAATTTTTGAATTTAATTGAGAAAATTAATTTTGAAAAGGATGGAATTAGTTTTAAATAGATTTTAAACTCATGAAAATGGCTTAAAATGATTTAATAGAAACCTATCGGTTTTATCTTATGAAAAGGCATGTTTTTTAATAAAACCTATTTTGGTTTTAAATGTAAAGAAATGGGAATTTTTGAAATGGAATAATGGGATTGATCATATTTTAAGAAGTCTTAAAATTTTTCTCCCAACATGTAAGAGCGCATGCAAGCCTTAGATAATTAGTGAGTTATTTGGATGCACTCTACACTATTACAACGTTCTAAAACATACATGCAGCGAGTCGCATCCCCGGCGGGTTGGTGGTGAGTCTCCTTTGGATAGTATCATAGGGACATGTGTATACACATTTTTTTGAGTTCACATAGAGAGTTTGGAATCCTATATCTGGTTAATACTATCATACCTTTTGGAATATGACCATGTTGCTCACTTGTTTATTCATAGTTGAGATATAAATTTATGCCAATGTTTGTTTGAACTACTTTACATGCCTTCTGAATTTATATAAATTTTTTTATATAAATGTTTTAATTAATACATTGTTTTAGAAATATTCCATCTCTTGTAAAGTAAATTATGTTCTTTGAATGTATTTTCCATCATTTTGAAAATGTATAGCATGTTTTTTTAAATATTCTTTTAAATTGCCAAACCCATTTGTTCTGAAAATTTAAAATCTTTTCTTTGGAAAATATATATTTGGCATCTGTTGTGGAATCTTTGGTGGTATCCTACTGGGCTTAGTCTTACACCCTACCTTTTTCTTTTGGGTGTTTGTAGACTTTCTTCTTCTAGGCTCAAGCAAAGGGAAGGGATCTCTTGTAGGTGGATCCAGCAGTTGAGCTTTGGTTATGGTGAGTTGTGTTCGTAGGGACCTTGGGACTGCTTTCTTATTTAGTACTTTGGGTTTTAGTACTTTTTATTTTATGCCTCGTTATATCCTGGTGCATTTACTCCCAGTGGAGTTTTCCTTTTGATATGCATATTGTCTTTTATCTTTTTCTTTCGCATTCTTGTGGAAAAATCATTCCCACTTGTATGTTGTATGATGTCAGGTGCTAGTCACCAACTCGTGGGGATTGGGAATTCCCTTCGAGTTATGTCAAGAGCGGCTCAGTTATCATGTTTCCAGGGTACCCGGTCTGGTTCATGACAGCTGTTACTCCTAGTGAAAAGGAATGAAGACCTTCTACACATGTCAATGCTACCGCTCTAGAGAAACAATAGGTTTCTCAACCTACTGCTGCTCCTAATGTTGAGGTACAATGACCTTATTTTCATTTCAATGCTACCACTGTAGAGTTTCAACATATTAATGATTTTGAATCTGAGTAAATGGTGGGAGATTAAGGGCTAATGATGCAGAAAAAAATAGGAGCATCATAGTTTGATGGTGTTAGCAAAAATCATTAAGGAGAAAAGTAATGGCATCAAATTTGAGGTTGAATAGAATGTGTAGGGCCAATATGTTAACCCCAACAAGGTCATGTTTAGTAGTTACATTAGACTCATCACTTGGAAATATGTACTGATTGATGTAGATTCATCGCACCATGTTGTTCCTACACTTAAGACATTGATGGGGGAAGAGATTACGGTAACATTATGATATCATTTCTTTATTTTACTAAAAAAATAAAATAATGAAACATTTATTTACTCTTCATCATCCATTATAGAGTGCATTTATATTAGATGAACCCCACAAGTAAAATGTATTAATTATTTCTAGAAGGACTCATAGAGGCTTTCTCACAATTCTAACAAGAAATCATCTTAAAGATGTCGAAGGGAAAATAAACTCGCACCCACCACTTATGTATGCACACTTGATAACCCAAGAAGCATGGGATGTATTTATTGGCTATTGTGGGGAGATATCTTTTCAGGTAAATTGTGGCTGGTAATACATTATTTGAAAATATGTGTATCCATCACTTTGATTAATAATTTTTTATTTATGAAACAGCAACTAAGTGATGGAAATAAGTAATGGGTAGCAAAACCAACGTACCCCTACCATAAAGAAAAGATGGGATACGCTTCACCTGAAAAAATAATTCTAAATGTTTTAAATATTCCATAATACTTTTATGTGACATGAAATAATAGCATAATTATGTTCCTCTGCTTATATGCAGATTAATGAATCCAAATCCAAAGCCACTTCCATCCCATGTCATGTGTTATAGAAGAAGAAACATGTAAATAAAGATGTGATAATAATAGATTAAAACACACAAAAAGTGTAGGAAACATGTGTAATTATAACATTAAAAAATCTTTAAATCGCTATTATATAATAATGATTGCTTATTTTCTTATATTTTCTATCTGACATAGTCACGTAAATCATCAACACCTGTTCCAGATGAACACCTACTATTAGTGGCCTTGAAGCAGCCAGAACAGTATGGTCGTGTGAGAGTCACAAGTTTTGGGGTGCCACACCAAACATATTTTGAGAAAAAAACAATAAGAGGATAAAGATACATAAGTGGCAGAGATGAAAGCAAGAATAGCTTCCATTGAAGAAAAATTTATTTGGTAGTCTAAGTTTCTAAAAAATGTTATGGGGGGATAAAAGAGAAGAATCAACTCAAGAAAAATCATTGCATGAAGATCCCCCCCCCCAACCCACCCCCCACAAGCTTTAAGGTGAACCATTCTCTTCAAAGAGTTGTCTTAGTTGAGATAATCAATATTCTAATAATTGTTTCTATGAAATGTGAATAAGAAGACATTGATACCTTTCCTGTACTAATAATCTATATGGTGAATATGATTGTGATTTATATATATCAATACCCACCCATCACCTTGTAGCGAGGGATATGGTGTTCAATATCCAAAATGACATGCTTCACAATAGACCGATTCCAATAGGTCATCTGAGAGTGGCGATTACCATAGCTCATGAGTCGAGTGCAAAGCTACCTATTCCACTTGATGAAAAATATATTCATAAGGTTGACCAAGATATTGGAACATTCATCACATGGTTGTCATATCTTGTAAAAACACATGTCGACAAGGAGGTATTCATTTCTAATTTATTTTTTATGTTAAAACTTTAACAATAAATGAAAAAAGGTCTGAACTGATGAATGTTATTATAGATAGACAAAGGGAAGGGAGTGAAATGAAAGGTAAAATAAAAACCATCTAAATTATCAACCAACTGATTGAAAATATCTTCTGAAATCACTTTTACCTCACCCATTGAATATCTTCATTTACTAACATTGAAGGTTCATGCGGATACAAAGTTACAAAGTGGTAGTAGTCACGCAGTTGATTTTGAATAAAAAATGTATGGAGAGGAAGGTGATTAGTCACTGAAAGTGTCTAATATTAATTGTTAAGTTCTTAATATTAATGTGTTTAAAAGTTCATAAACATCAATTTTAGTCCAATTTAGAAATTGAACTTCATTTCCCATCATTGTGCAATTCATGCTTAAAATGTCAATTTGGGCCCACTAAATAATTTGCTTGTGGAAATTACAATATTCATCATTTTAATTTGAAATTTTGGGATATGATTTATCACTTTGTTTGGAAAATTTTATCTTTTAGGTCCAATGGATTAATCCCAAAGGAAGATGGAGAATTTTGCGCCTGAAGGCAGAAACATGCTGGAAAAGGCATAAAGGGCCTAAGGCCCATCAAACAAATGTGGGGCCCAGAAACCAAGCCCAATGAAGCTCAAATTTATACAGTAGAAATATAAAAATATGAGGATCATTTTATTCAACTGTGGACGGAGCTAATTCGGATGTTATCATGATGATAAATGGATCTGAAGTTGAGATTTAAATGGTGGACATGACATTAATGCTCAAAAATCCGTCCCACCATTTAGACTATAACTTCCAAACGGATGAGCGAAATTTCCTGAAATTTTTGCAGCTCATAGAGGACAGATGGATAAAGATATTGCTCTTCTACATCCCCTCCGGATTCGGCTTTCTTCAATTTCTAATTCACACGTCAATGTGGTGGACGAATCTGGACAGTTTTCCGGGTCAAATTCGAAACATCAATTTCCTTTTGATTATTCACCCTCCATTTGACTCTATTAATTGTTGGGGGGTGAATTAATTGTTGTGGGATGTACCTAAGGCTCCTAATATGCCTATATAAGGAGCTAGTGGTGAAGGGAATGGTGGTGGAAAATTTTCTTATCATCTTGGATGCTTTGTTTCATTGTAATGTTTTGCTTCCAAATTTCCTTTGTAATGTTTTCCATTTCCATGTAAGTTTTTTTTGTATATTTATGTTCTTAATCAACTTCTTCTCTTATATATTTTCCATTTAATTTATTAAAACTTTATAATCACAAATCACAGTGATATCTCTGTGTTGTTGTGAATTAGTTCACACATAGGTGTGAATTTCATTCACACACACGGAGGAGTGCTCGTTATTTCCGCGGTTTTAATTTCTTCAATTCAATTCTTGTTAGCCATCTTCCGCCCACCATTGAGAGTATACCATCAATGGAGGGCTAAACCCTTAATGGGTTGATCTTAGGAGGATGCAAAGGCTGGATTGAATGTTATTTTATGAACGAATTGTTGTTAAATGGATAACTAATTTAAGACATCCATTCTTCAGTTATTTCTACTCTTCATCTTTACTATGTTTGAGCAAAATAAATTCAATTACTAAATGACCATATACCTCAGAGAGATCATGAATTTGGTTCTCTAAGTGTATAGGGGATTAGTAATTGTGTTTAGTAAGCACCAAACCAGAAAATGATGAAGGTAGTGTTATTTTTGAAGAATGGATTCATCAAGAATTAATAAAACCAAAATTGTTTAAAAAAGTAAAATTCATTCAATCCACCCCGAGCATAATCCTAGATCAACCCATTTTCATTAAATTGAATTCACGTAGGTGTCTTATTGTTATTTAAACCATCCAAAATCAAAACCAAAGTTGGCTACTTCATAGCCCATCCTTCACCAAATCATAGCGTCTCAAGGTTACTTCTTCGGTCCCTGTGGACTCGACAACTACATGTACTACATCGATCGCTTTTACCCGTAGGGTAAATTTGGGCGCAACCAAATTTTGGCGCCGTTGCCGGGGACCAAGTAAGTTCCTTAGACCAAAAACCCTCTTTTCTTACCCCAATTAGTCACTGAAAGTGGCTAATATTCATTGTTAAGTTCTTAATATTAATGTGTTTAAAAGTTCATAAACATCAATTTTAGTCCAATTCAGAAATTGAACTTCATTTCCCATCATTGTGCAATTCATGCTTAAAATGTCAATTTGGGCCCACTCAATAATTTGATTGTGGAAATTAGAATATTCATCATTTTAATTTGAAATTTTGGGATATTATTTATCACTTTTTTTGGAACATTTTATCTTTTAGGTCCAATGGATGAATCCCAAAGGAAGATGGAGAATTTTGCGCCTGAAGGCAGAAACATGCTAGAAAAAGCATAATGGGCCTAAGGCCCATCAAACAAATGTGGGGCCCATAAACCAAGCCCAATGAAGCTCAAATTTATACAGTAGAAAGATAAAAATATGAGGATCATTTTATTCAACTGTTTCCGGAGCTAATTCTGATGTTATCATGATGATAAATGGATCTGAAGTTGAGATTTAAATGGTGGACATGACATTAATGCTCAAAAATCCGTCCCACCATTTCGAATATAACTTCCAAACGGATGAGCTAAATTTCCTGAAATTTTTTCAGCTCATAGAGGACAGATGGATGAAGATATTTCTCTTCTACATCCCCTCCGGATTCGGCTTTCTTAAATTTCTAATTCACACATCAATGTGATGGACGAATCTGGACAGTTTTCCGGGTCAAATTCGAAACATCAATTTCCTTTTGATTATTCACCCTCCATTTGACTATATTAATTGTTTGGGGGTGAATTAATTGTTGTGGGATGTACCTAAGGCTCCTAATATGCCTATATAAGGAGCTAGTGGTGAAGGGAATGGGGGTGGAAAATTTTCTTATCATCTTGGATGCTTTGTTTCATTGTAATGTTTTGCTTCCAAATTTCCTTTGTAATGTTTTCCATTTCCATGTAAGTTATTTTTTTGTATCTTTATGTTCTTAATCAACTTCTTCTCTTATATATTTTCCATTTCATTTATTAAAACTTTATAATCACAAAGCATAGTGATATCTCTGTGTTGTTGTGAATTAGTTCACACATAGGTGTGAATTTCATTCACACACACGGAGGAGTGCTCGTTATTTCCGCGGTTTTAATTTCTTCAATCCAATTCTTGTTAGCCATATTCCACCCACCATTGAGAGTATACCATCAATGGAGGGCTAAACCCTTAATGGGTTGATCTTAGGAGGATGCAAAGGCTGGATTGAATGTTATTTTATGAACGAATTGTTGTTAAATGGATAATTAATTTAAGACATCCATTCTTCAGTTATTTCTACTCTTCATCATTACTGTGTTTGAGCAAAATAAATTCAATTACTAAATGACCATATATCTCGGAGAGATCATGAATTTGGTTCTATAAGTGTATAGGGGATTAGTAATTGTGTTTAGTAAGCACCAAACCAGAAAATGATGAAGGTAGTGTTATTTTTGAAGGATGGATTCATCAAGAATTAATAAAACCAAAAAATTTTAAAGAAGTAAAATTCATTCAATCCACCCCGAGCATAATCCTAGATCAACCCATTTTCATTAAATTGAATTCACGTAGGTGTCTTAGTGTTATTTAAACCATCCAAAATCAAAACCAAAGTTGGCTACTTCATAGCCCATCCTTCACCAAATCATAGCGTCTCAAGGTTACTTCTTCAGTCCCTGTGGACTCGACAACTACATGTACTACATCGATCGCTTTTACCCGTAGGGTAAATTTGGGCGCAACCAAATTTTGGCGCCGTTGCCGAGGACCAAGTAAGTTCCTTAGACCAAAAACCCTCTTTTCTTACCCCAATTAGTCACTGAAAGTGGATAATATTCATTGTTAAGTTCTTAATATTAATGTGTTTAAAAGTTCATAAACATCAATTTTAGTCCAATTCAGAAATTGAACTTCATTTCCCATCATTGTGCAATTCATGCTTAAAATGTCAATTTGGGCCCACTCAATAATTTGATTGTGGAAATTACAATATTCATCATTTTAATTTGAAATTTTGGGATATTATTTATCACTTTTTTTGGAACATTTTATCTTTTAGGTCCAATGGATGAATCCCAAAGGAAGATGGAGAATTTTGCGCCTGAAGGCAGAAACATGCTAGAAAAAGCATAATGGGCCTAAGGCCCATCAAACAAATGTGGGGCCCATAAACCAAGCCCAATGAAGCTCAAATTTATACATTAGAAAGATAAAAATATGAGGATCATTTTATTCAACTGTTTCCGGAGCTAATTCTGATGTTATCATGATGATAAATGGATCTGAAGTTGAGATTTAAATGGTGGACATGACATTAATGCTCAAAAATCCGTCCCACCATTTCGAATATAACTTCCAAACGGATGAGCTAAATTTCCTGAAATTTTTTCAGCTCATAGAGGACAGATGGATGAAGATATTTCTCTTCTACAGCCCCTCCGGATTCGGCTTTCTTAAATTTCGAATTCACACATCAATGTGATGGACGAATCTGGACAGTTTTCCGGGTCAAATTCGAAACATCAATTTCCTTTTGATTATTCACCCTCCATTTGACTATATTAATTGTTTGGGGGTGAATTAATTGTTGGGGGATGTACCTAAGGCTCCTAATATGCCTATATAAGGAGCTAGTGGTGAAGGTAATGGGGGTGGAAAATTTTCTTATCATCTTGGATGCTTTGTTTCATTGTAATGTTTTGCTTCCAAATTTCCTTTGTAATGTTTTCCATTTCCATGTAAGTTTTTTTTTTGTATCTTTATGTTCTTAATCAACTTCTTCTCTTATATATTTTCCATTTCATTTATTAAAACTTTATAATCACAAAGCATAGTGATATCTCTGTGTTGTTGTGAATTAGTTCACACATAGGTGTGAATTTCATTCACACACACTGAGGAGTGCTCGTTATTTCCGCGGTTTTAATTTCTTCAATCCAATTCTTGTTAGCCATCTTCCACCCACCATTGAGAGTATACCATCAATGGAGGGCTAAACCCTTAATGAGTTGATCTTAGTAGGATGCAAAGGCTGGATTGAATGTTATTTTATGAACGAATTGTTGTTAAATGGATAATTAATTTAAGACATCCATTCTTCAGTTATTTCTACTCTTCATCTTTACTGTGTTTGAGCAAAATAAATTCAATTACTAAATGACCATATATCTCGGAGAGATCATGAATTTGGTTCTATAAGTGTATAGGGGATTAGTAATTGTGTTTAGTAAGCACCAAACCAGAAAATGATGAAGGTAGTGTTATTTTTGAAGGATGGATTCATCAAGAATTAATAAAACCAAAAATTTTTAAAGAAGTAAAATTCATTCAATCCACCCCGAGCATAATCCTAGATCAACCCATTTTCATTAAATTGAATTCACGTAGGTGTCTTAGTGTTATTTAAACCATCCAAAATCAAAACCAAAGTTGGCTACTTCATAGCCCATCCTTCACCAAATCATAGCGTCTCAAGGTTACTTCTTCGGTCCCTGTGGACTCGACCCCTACATGTACTACATCGATCGCTTTTACCCGTAGGGTAAATTTGGGCGCAACCAAATTTTTGCGCCGTTGCCGGGGACCCAAGTAAGTACCTTAGACCCACATATTCTTTTCTCACCTCAAATTCTCTATTCTCACCCTATATTTCTCTTTTTTTTTCCCTTTCTGTTTTCGTGTGTCCAAAAAAATCCATATCCAAATTTCATTTAACTCCAATGGAGTATCATCAACAATTTCCTTTCATAAACTCAGGATGGAATCAAATAGAAAATCAACAATGGGAATCCCCTCAGATAGAAAATTACTTTGATCAACACTTGAATGATTACCCCACACCCGATAACTTGTACAATCAATGGGATGCTGATTGTTTAAAGGATCAATTCCCATACCTCTCGAGGGTGATTGAAGAGATAAAACTTAATGAAGTTCATGAGGTCCAAACATCTATCAATCCTAATTCTGAAAAAAATATTTAACATTTGTGTGAAAAAATGGATAAAATGAATTCAGAAGTTTCATCACTGAGAGTAGAACTACAAAGCATTGAATCATTTTTGGAACCCACTCCAACTCAGGTTATCCCTTCCACATCACTTATAGAAGAATCTTGTTACCCACATAAATTATTTGAATTTAGTGATGAACCCACTTTAGAATCTTGGAAAACAGAGTTGGATAATGAAGTGAATTGGTCAGGTAATTTTGAAAGTCAAGCTAATGAACATGAGGGAATTGTTAACAAGTGTTTAAATCAGGATGAAATTGATTTCATGAATTCACAAGAGGGAAAATTTTCTTCAGAGATTGAATGTTCGGAATATTTCTACAATGATGATTTTTTAGATACACCAATCACTGAACCATTAGGAGAAATCACAAACATCAAACCCATACCCATTTATGAAACTCATCTAGAAAATTTTGGGGTTTAATCTTCAATTCAAAGGGAACCAATTGTGTTTGGAAATTTTGAAAATGAAATTGATATTGATTCTAATTCCTTATCTATTTTTGAATGTCCTATCCAACCTGAACTTAAAATCAATGTCCTTACTTCCCCACTCAGGCATCCCATCATAGGGTACAAACAAGACCTCTCTGTTATCATTCATCCATCTCATGAAACCAATAATGTAGGAATGAGCCTTGAAATCTTAGGAAATACTCCAGATAAAACACGATCAACCATTTTAGATATTCCTTGGATTTTACCAATCATTGTAGAAAATAGGATTTCACATGAATCAAATTATAAAAAAATAAATATGAATAAAGTTTAAGTGGAAAAAGATGGGTTAATTAAAATGCTGAAAGTTGGAATTGGATAAGTTGGGGGGTAAAAGTCAAGCCAACGACGTTAAACAAAAGCGTTGCATGGGAGGCAACCCATGGTTTTCATGTTTTCCAGTCATTTTGAATCATTTTATTTTTCATATAATAAATTACCATAAGCTTTTGACCTGTTCTTCTTTTATGAGTAAGGATGGGTATGAAAGGGGAGCTCCATATTCATCCATGTCACGTGGTGTGATCTCTGAGTAATACCTTACCCAGAAAATATAAAGAAGACAATGTATCAACAGTTTATTTTGTTTTGTTTTATTTTTTTTATAGGTTAAAAAAAATAATAAAAGGACATATTGAAATCCATAAGGAAAATCCATTCACCACCATCCAAGCCGCTGAGACTCAAATCCAGGATTGAAGGGAGACTATGGCATGCACTATTATCATCAACCACCAGGTGACTTCATTCCATGATTTTCATTTTAAATTTCTTCATTGAACTCCTCTCCTACCCCCTTCTAACTTTTCTTTTCTTTAAACACTGGGGACAATGTTATTCTAAGTTGGGGGGGATAAAAAATGATTTTTATTTTGAATAAGAACATGCATGAAAACAAAATTCCATTAACCATAAACATGATAAAGACACATTGCAAACTCTAAAATTGGATATCAAATAAATTTTGCATGCCTTGATTCTGATTTCAATGCAAGTTTAAGTTCATGAGCATAGTTTTTGGAAAGTGCGGTTGTCTGATGTGATTTTTCAAAGTTTACATTTTCATCCTCTTAATAAAAATACCACAATGCACGTCTTTTGGATTGTGGGTGTAAATTTGAGTTCTTGGGTCCCTTTCATTATAGCATAGGGTTCTGGGGTCACTTTTAGTTTAATTTGAGTATCCAAAAAAAAACAAAACAAAACAAAACACATAGAGCAATGTTTTGTCCAAATGCGTGGCGTTCGGAACTTGGGGATCGTGACTCCATAGTTGTCTTTCCCAGAGTTAGGCTTTATATCTCTATTGTAGAGCATGAAATTGACAATATGTGTGGCGTCCGACACTTGGGGATCGTGACTCCATAGTTGTCTTGCCCAGAGTTAGTCTTTTCATATCTATTGTGGTTAAAAAAAATAAAAAATAAAAAAATAAAAATAAAAAAAAGGGATACTCATCTTAAGGTTTAATGTGATTCCCACCTAGCGCTTCCATTTTTTTCCCTTGAACAATAAAATGGGCCCCATATCTTTTATGATGCACAACACTTTATCATGCTTAATTGGAATTGGATGAAATGTAGTAATAAATTTGAACAAAGGAATGGGCTTGGGCTTGGGATATGATTATGGACCTAGCTTGTTTTAAATGATTTTGATGGGTTCCATAATTTTTTTGGTATGATATCTTTTGAGTGAGCAATGTTTATTTAAATGTTTTTGGAAAAGGGGATTTGGATTTCATATTTGTAATTTATTTTTCTCGGGACTAGCAAAACTCAAGTTGGGGGGTGTGATTAGTCACTGAAAGTGGCTAACATTCATTGTTAAGTTCTTAATATTAATTTGTTTAAAAGTTCATAAACATCAATTTTAGTCCAATTCAGAAATTGAACTTCATTTCCCATCATTGTGCAATTCATGCTTAAAATGTCAATTTGGGCCCACTCAATAATTTGCTTGTGGAAATTACAATATTCATCATTTTAATTTTAAATTTTGGGATATGATTGATCACGTTTTTTGGAACATTTTATCTTTTAGGTACAATGGATGAATCCCAAAGGAAGATGGAGAATTTTGCGCCTGAAGGCAGAAACATGCTGGAAAAAGCATAATGGGCCTAAGGCCCATCAAACAAATGTGGGGCCCAGAAACCAATCCCAATGAAGCTCAAATTTATACAATAGAAAGATAAAAATATTAGGATCATTTTATTCAACTGTGGCCGGAGCTAATTCTGATTTTATCATGATGATAAATGGATCTGAATTTGAGATTTAAATGGTGGACATGACATTAATTCTCAAAAATCCGTCCCACCATTTCAACTATAACTTCCAAACGGCTGAGCGCAATTTCCTGAACTTTTTTCATCTCATAGAGGACAGATGTATGAAGATATTTCTCTTCTACAGCCCCTCCGGATTTGGCTTTATTAAATTTTGAATTCACACGTCAATGTGGTGGACGAATCTGGACAGTTTTCCGGGTCAAATTCGAAACATCAATTTCCTTTTGATTATTCACCCTCCATTTGAATCTATTAATTGTTGGGGGGTGAATTAATTGTTGGGGGATGTACCTAAGGCTCCTAATATGCCTATATAAGGAGCTAGTTGTGAAGGTAATGGGGGTGGAAAATTTTCTTATCATCTTGGATGCTTTGTTTCATTGTAATGTTTTGCTTCCAAATTTCCTTTGTAATGTTTTCCATTTCCATGTAAGTTTTTTTTTGTATATTTATGTTCTTAATTAACTTCTTCTCTTATATATTTTCCATTTAATTTATTAAAACTTTATAATCACAAATCAGAGTGATATCTCTATGTTGTTGTGAATTAGTTCACACATAGGTGTGAATTTCATTCACACACACGGAGGAGTGCTCGTTATTTCCGCGGTTTTAATTTCTTCAATCCAATTCTTGTTAGCCATCTTCCACCCACCATTGAGAGTATACCATCAATGGAGGGATAAACCCTTAATGGGTTGATCTTAGGAGGATGCAAAGGCTGGATTGAATGTTATTTTATGAATGAATTGTTGTTAAATGGATAATTAATTTAAGACTTCCATTCTTCAGTTATTTCTACTCTTCATCTTTACTGTGTTTGAGCAAAATAAATTCAATTACTAAATGACCATATACCTTGGAGAGATCATGAATTTGGTTCTCTAAGTGTATAGGAGATTAGTAATTGTGTTTAGTAAGCACCAAACCAAAAAATGATGAAGGTAGTGTTATTTTTGAAGGATGGATTCATCAAGAATTAATAAAACCAAAATTGTTTAAAGAAGTAAAATTCATTCAATCCACCCCGAGCATAATCCTAGATCAACCCATTTTCATTAAATTGAATTCACGTAGGTGTCTTAGTGTTATTTAAACCATCCAAAATCAAAACCAAAGTTGGCTACTTCATAGCCCATCCTTCACCAAATCATAGCGTCTCAAGGTTACTTCTTCGGTCCCTGTGGACTCGACCCCTACATGTACTACATCGATCGCTTTTACCCGTAGGGTAAATTTGGGCGCAACCAAATTTTGGCACCGTTTTCGGGGACCAAGTAAGTTCCTTAGACCAAAAACCCTCTTTTCTTACCCCAATTCTTCTATTCTCATCCCAATTCTCTTATCTTTTCCCTTTCTCGCTTTTTTTTTTCTTTTGGCGCATGTCCGCCTACACCCGCGATAACTCAAATAGATTAGTTAGGGTGGATACTCCTAGGGATGGGGAGTCAAGCACTAAAAGAGGTATATTTCCTTTAGATCCAAATCTTCCTAATACTCCAAATTCAGACGTTGAGTTCGATACAATGGAGAATATCCCACAAAACCAAATCATAAACCGGGGAGGGAACCAAAATAACGGGCAGGACCCTAACTTGGGAATTGTTGCAGACCCGACCATGAATGACTACCTCACACCAACCTGGACCAATGCACCATCATGCATTAGGAATGATAACATAGGATATGCCCAATATTTTTTCAAACCCCATGTCCTGAACCACCTTCCAACCTTTCATGGGATGGATTCTGAGATGCCTTACCTTCATGTTAAATAATTTAATGACATTGTCGAAACCATGTGCCCACCAAATCAAATTGAATCTGCTAAAATGAGACTTTTCCCTTTTTCCCTTAAGGACCGAGCAAAGAATTGGTTAAACAATTTGAGACCAGCATCCATTCACTCTTGGGACCAACTTCAATGAGAATTTTATAAAAAATACTTCCCCAATCACAAAACAATTGCACTTAAAAAGAGCATACAAAACTTTTTTGAAAGAGAGGGAGAAACATTCTATGAAACATGGGAAAGGTTCAAGGACACATTAAACATGGTACCGCACCATGGTTTCTTAATCCCAGAACAAGTGAGAATTTTCTATGAAGGGTTGGGTCCCGGAAACAAACAATTCATTGATATGATGTGTAATGGAACCTTCAAAAACAAAGCCCCAAATGATGCTTACGAGTATCTAGAAAATCTTGCTGAACAAAACCAAACATGGGGAACATCACCATACTATGAGAAGCCACCCAAATCTGGTGGAATGTACAATCTTGTAGAAGAAGAAAACCTTAGAGAAAAACTTGCTGCACTCACGAGGAAAGTTGAGGAGATTGATCTTAGGAAGGTCCAGAAAACCCAAACTGTTGAGCTTGTTTGTACAATTTGTGACAAGAATGACCATAAGACTGATAATTTCCCAACCATTCCTTCCATCAAGGATGTTCTTTTAGGAGGACCACCAGAAGAAGTTAATGCAATGAACTTTCAAAAGCCACAATTCACGAACACCTTCAATCCAAGGTATAACGACCATCCGGGCTTTCGTTGGAAGGACAATCAACAACCAACACAACAACAATGTATCAACCCATACCCTCAACAAAACTTTCAACCTCATAATTAGTTCCAACCACAACCGGTCCAATTCCAACATCCTCATGTCCAATATCAACAACATATCCAACAACCCATTCAACAACCTATCCAACAACCAAAGTATCCTCCTGGAATAAACCCACAAGCTCAAGCACCAACCCAAAATGTTCCACAAAGCCTACTAGAACAACTGTGCAAAAAAATGGACAAAATGAACTCAGAATTCTCATCCATTAAACAAGAACTTCAAACCATAAAAACTGGAAAGGCACCCATGCCCACACAGGCCATTCCACAACAAACATCAAGGGGAGAGACAAGTTTCACGCAAATAACTCACGAACAACTAAAGGCTGTGACAGTTTTAAGAAGTGGGAAATCAATTGAAAAACATGAACAGATAAGTCAGAAACCATGTGAAGCTTCAAACTCTAATGAAAATTCAAATGAACTACAAGATCAAACTGAAGAAACTGATAATAATGTGAATGAAACAACACTTCAACAAACAACTCCATAATCTGCACCATTTCCTCAACACATGAGGGGGAAAACTAAGCCTGAATTGAGTGAAACATTGAGGGAAATATTCTCACAAGTCAAGTTGAACATTCCCCTTCTCGATGCCATCCAAACCATACCTTCCTACTCAAAATACCTTAAGGACTTGTGCACTTTTAAAAGAAAATTTTCACATAAAAACCAAGTCCTTTTGGCTGCTAATGTGAGTACCACCATTCAAGGGACCATTCCTCCTAAGATGAAAGACCCAGGATGCCCTTACATAAATGTTGAACTAGGAGAGAACAAAGTTGTCAAAGCCTTGTGTGATCTAGGTGCTAGTGTGAACCTCATTCCATATGCCATGTACTGTCAGTTAGGGATCGAAGAACTCCAACCCACATCTGTCACTCTTCAACTTGCTGATCGTAGTGTTCGAGTTCCAAAGGGGATCTTAAAAGATGTTTTGGTGAAAGTTGAAAATTTCATTTACCCAGCTGACTTCATTGTTTTGGATAATCACCCAAGCTTAGGTCCTAGGGAGCAAACCCCAATCATACTTGGTCATCCCTTCCTTGCAACAATCAACTCTGTAATCCGAGTCCGAAATGGGAACATGACCATCACCTTTGGGAATATGAGCTTAGACTTGAACATCTACAATGAAAACTCTCAAATTGGGGATGATGAAGAGATCCATGAGGTTAATTGGATTGGTAGTGTTGATAATGAACTCAATGAACATCAAGGAGTTACCGAAGGATGGTTAAGTCAAGAAGAGATTGATTTTCTTTATTCACATGAGGGAAATTTGCCTCCTTGGATTGAATCTATTTCAGACAGCTCTATTGATGAATTTCTAGAATCACCAATCAATGATACCATGGTTGAAATCAATAACATTGAGTCTATATCCATTCATGACACTACTCTGGAAAATTTAGTGGATGAAAATTATGTTCACAAGGAACCAATTTTGTCAAGAAATCTAAACAAAGAAACTAATCTCAATACAAAGTCTCATCCATTCTTGGAAAGTCATGACCAATCTGATCTTGAATTTAAAGTCTTACCTTCATCACTAAAGTATGCTTTCTTAGGGGACAATCAATCCTTTCCTATTGTCATTTCTTCCTCCCTTGAATCCGATCATGAGAGGATGCTTCTAGATGTTCTTAGGAGACACAAGAAAGCCATTGGATGGACCCTATCTGATATCCCTGGGATTAGCCCACTTATCGGGACTCATAGAATTATTCTTGAATCTGAGTCAAAGTCATGTTGTCAACCTCAGAGGCGACTCAACCCTAATCTCATGGAAGTAGTGAGAAAAGAACTTTTGAAATTGTTAAAAGCTGATATCATCTATCCTATAGCTGAGAGTGAGTGGGTTAGCCCAATCCATGTGGTTCCAAAGAAGGCTGGAATCACAGTAATAACCAACAAGGATGGAGAGATGCTTCCAATAAGAGTCAGTAGTGGATGGAGAGTTTTTATTGACTATAGGAAGCTCAACTCTTGTACCAAGAAAGACCATTTCCCCTTACCCTTTATTGATCAAGTCCTCGAGCGAGTGGCAGGTCATCAATTCTATTGCTTCCTAGATGGATTCTCAGGGTATAATCAAATCGAAGTCTCCTTAGAGGATCAAGGAAAAACAACCTTCACTTGTCGATTTGGAACTTTTTCCTTCAAACGCATGCCCTTTGGGTTATGTAATGCCCCTGGTACCTTCCAGCGGTGCATGATGGGAATATTCTCAGATATGGTGGGGGATTTTTTTAGAGGTCTTCATGGATTACTTCTCCATCTTTGGGGATACTTTTGAGGGATGACTTATAAATGTTGAAAAGGTTTTGTCAAGGTGCGAGGATAAGAATCTCATACTAAATTGGGAAAAATGCCATTTCATGGTAAGGGAAGGACTTGTTCTAGGTCATCTGGTATCTGGTAGAGGGATTGAAGTTGATAAAGCTAAGGTTGACATCATTCGTCACCTTCCCTCTCTTAAAACTGTTAAGTAAGTGAGGTCCTTCTTAGGACATGCTGGTTTTTATAGAAGGTTCATTAGGAATTTCAGCTCTATTTCTCGACCACTTTGTGCTCTATTGGTAAAAGATGCTCCATTTTTATGGACAGAAAGCTGTGAGGAATCATTCTCTACACTCAAGTCAACTCTTATATCTCCACCTATCATGCAATCTCCAAATTGGAAACTTCCTTTTGAGCTCATGTGTGATGCAAGTGATTTCGCTGTAGGAGCAGTCTTAGGACAACGGTGTGAGAAAACTCCACATGTCATTTCTTATGCAAGAAAATCTTTAAATGATGCACAAATAAACTACACCACCACTGAGAAAGAGTTTCTTACTGTTTTCTTTGCCTTAGAGAAATTCAGGTCTTATCTCTTAGGATCACCCATCATTGTCTTCACTGATCATTCAGCCCTAAAATACCTTTTTCAAAAACAAGATGCCAAGGCTAGATTGATTAGGTGGGTCCTTCTTCTTCAAGAGTTCAATTTAACCATTAAGGATAAAAAGGGTGTTGAAAATATTGTAGCTGATCACCTCTCTAGGATGGAATTCAAAGACAACTCACACCACCTCTCTGTGTCTGATTCATTTCCCGATGAGCACCTCTATTCAGTGAGTGATTGCCCTTGGTATGCTAACATAGCAAACCATTTGGTGACGGGTGACATTCCAAAATTCATGGGGACCCAAGCTAAGAGGAAATTCCTTTCTGATGTAAAACACTATGTTTTTGATGATCCTTACCTCTTCAAGTTCTGTCCAGATCAAATCATCAGGAGATGTATTCCCGAGTCTGAGCAAGTGTCCATTCTAAAAAATTTTCATGGAGAGGCATGTGGAGGCCACTTTTCAACAAAGAAAACCACTGAAAAGGTCCTACAAAGTGGTTTCTACTGGCCAAACCTTACTAAGGATTCCTTCCAATTCTGTAAAAGTTGTCCTCAGTGTCAGAAATTAGGATCCATTACCAAAAGGAATCAAATGCCCCTCACTCCCATTCTAGTCATTGAAATCTTTGATTGTTGGGGAATTGATTTCATGGGGCCTTTTCCAAACTCTAAGGGATACCTCTACATCCTCTTAGCTATTGATTATGTCTAAAAATGGGTTGAAGCCATTCCCACCAAGTCCAATGACCACCATGTTGTGATCCGATTTCTAAAAGAGCATATATTTTCTCGATTTGGAATTCCTAGGGCTATAATCAGTGATCGTGGAACCCATTTATGCAACCGCCCATTCTCTTCACTAATGTCTAAGTATGGTATTACTCATAAAGTTTCCACTGCATACCATCCTCAAACCAACGGTCAAGCTGAGTTGGCAAATAGAGAAATTAAACAAATTCTTGAAAAAACTGTCAATCCCTCTAGGAAAGATTGGACCGAGAAACTCTTAGATGCCCTTTGGGCATATCGAACTGCTTTCAAAACTATCCTAGGCATGTCACCGTATAGATTGGTTTATGGAAAAGCATGTCATTTACCTGTTGAAATTGAGCATAAGGCCTTTTGGGCAATAAAAAAAATGAACTTTGACATTTCTTTGGCTGAAACAAAAAGGAAATTAGATCTTAATGAACTTGAGGAACTTAGGATGGAGGCTTATGAAAATTCAAGGATCAATAAATCTAAAGTTCAAGCCTACCAATCTAGGAATCTCAAAGTCAAACACTTTGAACTAGGAAAATTTGTGCTCTTGTATAGTTCAAAACTTCATCTACACCCAGGAAAGCTAAAGTCCAGATGGTCTGGTCCATACCTAGTGCATCATGTGTACCCTCATGGGGCAATAGAGATTCAGGATCCCACAAGTGGTCATGTCTTCAAAGTCAATGGTCATAGGTTAAAACCATTCATTGAATCATTCAATAAACAAGAAACCAAGGAGGAGTTAACTGAGCCAACATATGAACCAGAGAAAAATTGATAGATTTAGGGTACAAGTCGGGCTAACGACGTTAAACAAAAGCGCTGCACGGGAGGCAACCCGTGGTTTTCATGTTTCCAATCACTGGGAATCATCTTTTGTTTCCTTCTGCTTAATTTTGTTACTTTTTTTTATATATAGACTGTTGACCTGTTCTTCTTTTATGAGTAAGGATGGGTATGAAAAGGGAGCACCGTATTCATCCGTGTCACGCGGTGTGATCCCTAAGTAATACCCTACCCAGAAATTTAAAGAAGACAATGTATCATCAGTTTATTTTATTTATGTTTTTGTAGGTTTAAAAAAAATATTAGACTCTTGACCTGTTCTTCTTTTATGAGTATGGATGGGTATGAAAGGGGAGCACCGTATTCATCCGTGTCACGCGGTGTGATCCCTGAGTAATACCTTAACCAAAAATTTAAAAGAAGACAATGTATCATTAGTTTGATTTAAAAAAAACATGAAAATGATGGTACTTGGAATTAAATAAATCATTGTGTTGTTTGTTTTGTCTGATTTGTCCTTATTTTTATGGTTCAGGAACTATTTTGGGTGATACATGTTCAATCAAGGAGGTGCCTACATCCCCAAAGAGATCAAAGGAGGAATTTGGAGCATCATGAACCTCAACTTTAAAAACCAGGTGAATTTGTTCCATGTTTTTCATTTTCAATTTTATCTTTGAACTCCTCTCCTACCCCCTTCTAACTTTTTTTTTCTTTAAACACTGGGGACAGTGTTATTCTAAGTTGGGGGGGGGGATAAAAAATGATTTTTATTTTGAATAAGAACATGCATGAAAAAAAAAATTTCATTAACCATAAACATGATAAAGACACATTGCAAACTCTAAAATTGGATATCAAATAAATTTTGCATGCCTTGATTCTGATTTTAATGCAAGTTTAAGTTCATGAGCATAGTTTTTGGAAAGTGCGGTTGTCCGATGTGATTTTTCAAAGTTTACATTTTCATCCTCTTAATAAAAATGTCACAATGCACGTCTTTTGGATTGTGGGTGTAAATTTGAGTTCTTGGGTCCCTTTCATTATAGCATAGGGTTCTGGGGTCACTTTTAGTTTAATTTGAGTATCCAAAAAAAACAAAAAACAAAAAAAACAAAAAAAAAACAAAAAAGACCACATAGAGCAATGTTTTGTCCAAATGCGTGGTGTCCGGCACTTGGGGATCGTGACTCCATAGTTGTCTTTCCCAGAGTTAGGCTTTATATCTCTATTGTAGAGCATGAAATTGACAATATGTGTGGCGTCCGGCACTTGGGGATCGTGACTCCATAGTTGTCTTGCCCAGAGTTAGTCTTTTCATATCTATTGTGGTTAAAAAAAATAAAATAAAAAATAAAAAAAAAAGGATACTCATCTTAAGGTTTAATGTGATTCCCACCTAGCGCTTCCATTTTTTCCCCTTGAACAATAAAATGGGCTCCATATCTTTTATGATGCACAACACTTTATCATGATTAATTGTAATTGGATGAAATGTGGAAATGAATTTGAACAAAGGAATGGGCTTGGGCTTGGGATATGATTATGGACCTAGCTTGTTTTAAATGATTTTGATGGGTTCCATAATTTTTTTGGTATTAGATCTTTTGATTGAGCAATGTGTATTTAAATGTTTTTGGAAAAGGGGATTTGGATTTCATATTTGTAATTTATTTTGCTCGGGACTAGCAAAACTCAAGTTGGGGGGTGTGATTAGTCACTGAAAGTGGCTAATATTCATTGTTAAGTTCTTAATATTAATGTGTTTAAAAGTTCATAAACATCAATTTTAGTCCAATTTAGAAATTGAACTTCATTTCCCATCATTGTGCAATTCATGCTTAAAATGTCAATTTGGGCCCACTCAATAATTTGCTTGTGGAAATTACAATATTCATCATTTTAATTTTAAATTTTGAGATATTATTGATCCCTTTTTTTGGAACATTTTATCTTTTATGTCCAATGGATGAATCCCAAAGGAAGATGGAGAATTTTGTGCCTGAAGGCAGAAACATGCTAGAAAAAGCATAATGGGCCTAAGGCCCATCAAACAAATGTGGGGCCCAGAAACCAAGCCCAATGAAGCTCAAATTTATAAAGTAGAAAGATAAAAATATTAGGATAATTTTATTAAACTGTAGTCGGAGCTAATTCGGATGTTATCATGATGATAAATGGATCTGAAGTTGAGATTTAAATGGTGGACATGACATTAATGCTCAAAAATCCGTCCCACCATTTCAACTATAACTTCCAAACGACTGAGCGAAATTTCCTGACATTTTTTCAGCTCATAGAGGACAGATGTATGAAGATATTTCTCTTCTACAGCCCCTCCGGATTCGGCTTTCTTCAATTTCTAATTCACACGTCAATGTGGTGGAAGAATCTGGACAGTTTTCCGGGTCAAATTCGAAACATCAATTTCCTTTTGATTATTCACCCTCCATTTGACTCTATTAATTGTTGGGGGGTGAATTAATTGTTGGGGGATGTACCTAAGGCTCCTAATATTCCTATATAAGGAGCTAGTGGTGAAGGGAATGGTGGTGGAAAATTTTCTTATCATCTTGGATGCTTTGTTTCATTGTAATGTTTTGCTTCCAAATTTCCTTTGTAATGTTTTCCATTTCCATGTAAGTTTTTTTTTTGTATCTTTATGTTCTTAATCAACTTCTTCTCTTATATATTTTCCATTTCATTTATTAAAACTTTATAATCACAAAGCACAGTGATATCTCTGTGTTGTTGTGAATTAGTTCACACATAGGTGTGAATTTCATTCACACACACGGAGGAGTGCTCGTTATTTCCGCGGTTTTAATTTCTTCAATCCAATTCTTGTTAGCCATCTTCCGCCCACCATTGAGAGTATACCATCAATGGAGGGCTAAACCCTTAATGGGTTGATCTTAGGAGGATGCAAAGGCTGGATTGAATTTTATTTTATGAACGAATTGTTGTTAAATGGATAATTAATTTAAGACATCCATTCTTCAGTTATTTCTACTCTTCATCTTTACTATGTTTGAGAAAAATAAATTCAATTACTAAATGACCATATACCTCGGAGAGATCATGAATTTGGTTCTCTAAGTGTATAGGGGATTAGTAATTGTGTTTAGTAAGCACCAAACCAGAAAATGATGAAGGTAGTGTTATTTTTGAAGAATGGATTCATCAAGAATTAATAAAACCAAAATTGTTTAAAAAAGTAAAATTCATTCAATCCACCCTGAGCATAATCCTAGATCAACCCATTTTCATTAAATTGAATTCACGTAGGTGTCTTAGTGTTATTTAAACCATCCAAAATCAAAACCAAAGTTGGATACTTCATAGCCCATCCTTCACCAAATCATAGCGTCTCAAGGTTACTTCTTCAGTCCCTGTGGACTCGACCCCTACATGTACTACATCGATCGCTTTTACCCGTAGGGTAAATTTGGGCGCAACCAAATTTTGGCGCCGTTGCCGGGGACCAAGTAAGTTCCTTAGACCAAAAACCCTCTTTTCTTACCCCAATTAGTCACTGAAATTGGCTAATATTCATTGTTAAGTTCTTAATATTAATGTGTTTAAAAGTTCATAAACATCAATTTTAGTCCAATTCAGAAATTGAACTTCATTTCCCATCATTGTGCAATTCATGCTTAAAATGTCAATTTGGGCCCACTCAATAATTTGCTTGTGTAAATTACAATATTCATCATTTTAATTTGAAATTTTGGGATATTATTGATCACTTTGTTTGGAACATTTTATCTTTTAGGTCCAATGGATGAATCCCAAAGGAAGATAGAGAATTTTGCGCCTGAAGGCAGAAACATGCTAGAAAAAGAATAATGGGCCTAAGGCCCATCAAACAAATGTGGGGCCCATAAAACAATCCCAATGAAGCTCAAATTTATACAGTAGAAAGATAAAAATATGAGGATCATTTTATTCAACTGTGGCCGGAGCTAATTCTGATGTTATCATGATGATAAATGGATCTGAAGTTGAGATTTAAATGGTGGACATGACATTAATGCTCAAAAATCCGTCCCACCATTTCGACTATAACTTCCAAACGTCTGAGCTAAATTTCCTGAAATTTTTGCAGCTCATAGAGGACAGATGGATGAATATATTTCTCTTCTACAGCCCCTCCGGTTCGGCTTTCTTAAATTTCGAATTCACACGTCAATGTGGTGGACGAATCTGGACAGTTTTCCGGGTCAAATTCGAAACATCAATTTCCTTTTGATTATTCACCCTCCATTTGACTCTATTAATTGTTGGGGGGTGAATTAATTGTTGGGGGATGTACCTAAGGCTCCTAATATGCCTATATAAGGAGCTAGTGGTGAAGGGAATAGGTGTGGAAAATTTTCTTATCATCTTGGATGCTTTGTTTCATTGTAATGTTTTGCTTCCAAATTTACTTTGTAATGTTTTCCATTTCCATGTAAGTTTTTTTTTGTATCTTTATGTTCTTAATCAACTTCTTCTCTTATATATTTTCCATTTCATTTATTAAAACTTTATAATCACAAAGCACAGTGATATCTCTGTGTTGTTGTGAATTAGTTCACACATAGGTGTGAATTTCATTCACACACACGGAGGAGTGCTCGTTATTTCTGCGGTTTTAATTTCTTCAATCCAATTCTTGTTAGCCATCTTCCGCCCACCATTGAGAGTATACCATCAATGGAGGGCTAAACCCTTAATGGGTTGATCTTAGGAGGATGCAAAGGCTGGATTGAATGTTATTTTATGAACGAATTGTTGTTAAATGGATAATTAATTTAAGACATCCATTCTTCAGTTATTTCTACTCTTCATCTTTACTGTGTTTGAGCAAAATAAATTCAATTACTAAATGACCATATACCTCGGAGAGATCATGAATTTGGTTCTATAAGTGTATAGGGGATTATTAATTGTGTTTAGTAAGCACCAAACCAGAAAATGATGAAGGTAGTGTTATTTTTGAAGGATGGATTCATCAAGAATTAATAAAACCAAAATTGTTTAAAGAAGTAAAATTCATTCAATCCACCCCGAGCATAATCCTAGATCAACCCATTTTCATTAAATTGAATTCACGTAGGTGTCTTAGTGTTATTTAAACCATCCAAAATCAAAACCAAAGTTGGCTACTTCATAGCCCATCCTTCACCAAATCATAGCGTCTCAAGGTTACTTCTTCGGTCCCTGTGGACTCGACCCCTACATGTACTACATCGATCGCTTTTACCCGTAGGGTAAATTTGGGCGCAACCAGAAGGTATTGACTACATTGCTTTTGAGAATGTAAATGAAATCCTCAACTATGAATTGCTAGAAGCCTAAGTTGTAAATGTATACATGAAGTATGTTTTCATGATTTAATTTTCCAAAAGCTGATATACTATATTAATTATGACTAAATACATTTCATATTTTTTACAGGTGTATATATTAATACCAATTGAAGGGGTTTACCCGTGAAAAAAAATGGACTAGTTAGTCCTCACGCCACCTCTATAAAACAAACAAAAATAGAATGTAAAAAATGGATGAAATAGTGTAAAACCTGACCAAATAATTTGAAAGAAAACTTGGGGATGATATACTCTTCTTAATACTAATGATGTAGGGAAAAATGCTAAAATTTAATCATATCAAATATATTTTCATTTCTTTTATTACGTATTCCTTTCCATGTTTTTAGGAAACATTGGATGCTCATTTTGGTCAATTTAGACACTCCAAAGATTTATTTTTTGGATTCACTGCATGGATTACCAACAAACCGACCACACATGATGGCATTTTTCAATTTTTAATACACTACATCCAATGTTTTAGAACTAAACTTAAAGTTATATAATTTATATTATGTTTTAATGAGGATTATTTTATTATAGGGAAATGTGTAAATATCATATAAATCATGGCATGAGGACAAGAATTGCACATAAGGACCCTGAAAAGTTCTAAAACTAGATAAATATCAGGTTATATATAGTAAGATTTCACTATCCAAACACATATCAAAAAAATTACTTATTTTCCTCAATTTTTTTGTAGTGTCCAAAACAAATAGAAGGAAAAGATTGTGGTTATTATGTTTGTAAATTTATGAGAGAGATCATATTCCATCAAAAAATACACATCCCCAAAGAGGTATTTTCAGATTTAATTACAATTTCATTTAAAATATTTATTAATCCTTTTATATTTATATTTTTCCAGTACTACTATGAATATTGAAAAAAAAATATTCACAAGATGATATACATTTTCTTAGAAATGAATGATCATCATACATGATCATGGAATGTACACAAATAGCATGAAGATGTGACTTCCATTGAAGTAATGGATTGTTTCATATTTATGTTTTATTTATTTATTTTTAGTATTACTCACATAAGAATTTTTTTCTTATACAGGTGGATTCCTTTCATATTTATGGGTTAAGAATGTATACTGACTGAAAATTAAATTTTTATTATTATCATAAACCCCCTTTTAAGGGTAAGGGGGAACCCAACATGACTACATGAATTAAAACATTAAATTGTGCCCTAAAGGATCAAAATCCATAAAACTAGATCACATCAATAGGAGCAGCCCCTCCCCAGCATAAAAACAGACAATCCATATTCCACCTTCTCATCATTGTCAGCTAGTTATCCCATGAAGAGATGTATGGGCCTGGTACCAATGGCAATAGCCATACCCTCTCAAACATATGATTCCAGATAGCCATGATTCGATGAAAACTCTTAACTCTAAACATCATCTGAAGCATCCCCTGAAGCGGATCTAATAGCAAAGACCCTTGAACCCCATACCACATAGCAGAAAACACTACCGAACCAGATTTGCACAGAAGATTCAAAACAATAAGCAGAATCACAGCAATACACATATTCAAAACCATCGCAGCAGATTCGAGAACAGATTTCCGCATACTAAAAATCAAAGCTTAAAACCACCACTATAAGAACAATCACCTGAATGCCAGAAATGCCGGAAGCAAGCCTTGTCGCAACCAAATCGATCCAAAACCAAACTCATCAACACCTTCGATCATGCTAGAGAAGACCACATCAAAACCCAAAGCACTCACAACCACCGCTGAACAAAGCCACAACCCTCAAACCTTAGATCTGACCTCGCACCCACGAATCTGCAGATGGCACTTCTCGACGTCAACTAGACCTCGAACCAACAATGTCGCAGATGCAAGCAATGTCTCCACAACAGGAGGGTACACCACCGCGAACTCGCCATAGAGAAGCACTGAAGAGAAGATTTGTAGCCAACCCACATGGGGGGGAGGAAGGCGATGGTGGGGGAAACCTAGCACCGCAGAGCCCCTTACGGGCCCATGAAAAGGTGAATTCATGCTACTCATTTAATTAATTTTTTCATCATTTTATATACTATTTGTAAGTTATTTTCCCTATCATATTTATCTAAAACTTATTTAGTTTTTTTCATAGATCTTTTGGGAAGTCATATTTTTCCAATATTACTATGTTTTCCATTTCTTTTCTTTTTCGAACTTCCAATGTTATATATTGATTTGATGTTCTTAGCTAAAAAACCTTTCTCAAATCAAAATGCAGTGTTGGAAGTTTAACAAATAAAGACAATGGTAATCATGGTAACATTTTCGGTTAGGATTTTTTTGAGACTTTGGGACATGTAGGAATTAGTGGCACTTGAATCTGACACACGATGTGACCAGTATAACTCTAGGTGTGTCTTTTTATTTAAAATTGATGTTAATTTTAGTAAAATAGAAAACTGGCATACTAAAAACCAAAAAAAATACATTCACGTTGTTTTGATACTTTCGAAAAATGATCCATAAGTCATTTAGGATGTGTAGGAATTAGCCGCACCTCAGTATGACGCACGATGTGACCAGTATGACTCAAAGTGTCCGTTATTAGTTTAAAAATGACATTTTACTTCAAAATATGTAATTCACTAAAAACTGAGAAAATGATCTCATATTGTCTTAATAATTTGGTATATTGATTAATAAATCATTTTTGATGTGTATGAATTTTTCTCATGTCAAACCAATACATGATGTGACCAGTATGAGTTAAAGTGACTGTTTCCAGTTTAAAATGAAATTTTAGTAAAAAAAACAGGTGACGTACTAAAAACTGAGAAAATTTATTCAAATTATTTTGATACTTTAGTAAAATGATCCATGATTCATTTAGAACATGTAGGAATCATTCTCACCTCAACCCAATGCACGGTGTGAGTGGTATGACTCCAAGTGCGTCTTTTTATTTAAAATTGACATCAATTTTAGTAAAAAGAAACTAGTGATGTACTGAAAAATGATAAAACACGTTCATATTATTTTGATACTTTATGTAAAAGATCCATGAGTCATTTGGGATGTGTAGGAATTAGCCAAACCTCAATCTGAGGTATGGTGTGATCGGTATGACTCTAAGTGCGTCTTTTTTATTTAAAATTTATATCAATTTTAGTAAAAAGAAAAATTAACCTACTCAAAACTGAGAAAACGCATTTGGATTGTTTTAATACTTTAAGAAAATTATCCATGATTCATTTTAGATGTGTAGGAATCATTCGTACTTCAATATGATTTATAGTGTGACCAGTATGATTCCAATTGTATTGTTTTATTTAAAATTGACATCATTTTTAGTAAAAAGGAACAAATGGCGTATTGAAAACTGAAAAAAAATATTCAGATTGTTTTAATATTTTAGGGAAATGATTTATGAGTTATTTGGAACATTTAGGAATTAGTCGTACCTCAATATGAGGCACAGGGTGGCCAGTATGACTCCAAGTGTGTCTTTCTTAATTAAAATTTACATCAATTTTAGTAAAAAGGACAACTGGCCTACTTAAAACCTATAAAACACATTATAATTGTTTTGATACTTTAGAAAAACAATCCATGAGTCATTTGGGATGTGTATGAATCATCCAAACTTCAATCTGATGCATGGTGTGACCAATATGGCTCCAAGTGCATCTTTTTATTTAAAATTGACATCAATTTTAGTAAAAAGGAACAAGTGATGTACTGAAAAATGATCAAATGCATTCAAATTGCTTTGATATTTTATAGAAATGACCCATGAGTCATTTAGGATGTGTAAGAATCATCTGAACCTCAATCTGAGGCACAGTGTGACCAATATGACTCCAAGTGTGTCTTTTTATTTAAAATTGACATCATTCTTAGTAAAAGGGAAGAAGTGATGTACTGAAAACTAAGAAAACATATTTAGATTGTTTTTATACTTTAGAGAAATGATCTGTGAGTTATTTGGAAAGTGCGGGAATTAGATACACCTCAATCTGAGTCATGGTGTAACCGATATGACTCCAAGTGTGTCTTTTTTATTTAAAATTTACATCAATTTTAGTAATAAGGATAACTGACCTGCTCAAAACCTAGAAAATGTATTAGGATTGTTTTGATACTTTATAAAAACAATTAATGATTCATTTGGTGTGTGTAAGAATAATCTAAATCTCAATCTGATGCACTATGTGACCGGTATGACTCCAAGTGCGTCTTTTTATTTAAAATTGACATCAATTTTAGTAAAAAGGAAAATTGACCTACTCAAAACTAATAAAACACCTTCAAATTTTTTTGATACTTTAGGAAAATAATCCATCAGTCATTTGAGATGTGTAGGAATCAACCACACCTCAATATGACGCATGGCATGACCAGTATGACTCAAATTTCACCTTTTTATTTAAAATTAACATCAATTTTAGTAAAAAGGGAAACTGACCTACTCAAACTTGAGAAAATGCATTTAGATTGTTTTTATACTTTAGGAAAATAATTCATCAGTCATTTTTGACATGTAGGAATCAATTGAATCTCAATATGATGCACAGTGTAATTGGTATGACTCCAAATGCATCTTTTTATTTTAAATTGCCATTAATTTTAGTAAACAAGTGACATATTGAAAACTGAGCAAACACATTCAGATTATTTTGATAATTTAGGTAAATGTTCCATGAGTCATTTTTTATGTTTAGAAATCACACATACCTCAATATGTCGCACGGTGTGACCGATATAACTCAAAGTGTCTATTATCATTATAAAATTGACATTTTAGTTCAAAATGTGTGTTACTCACTAAAAACCAAGAAAATGCACTCTAATTGTCTTGATAATTTAGGAAAATAATTCATAAGTAATTTATGACATATAGAAATAAGTCTCACATCAAACTGACATACTATGTGACCCGTATAACTCAAAGTGTGTGTTTCCAGTTTGGAATGACATTTTAGTAGAAAACACAAGTGACGTACTGAAAACTGAGCAAACGCATTTAGATTGTTTTGATACTTTAGGAAAACAATCCTTAAGTAATTTGTGACGTATAGGAATCATCCACACCTCAATATCATGCACGGTGTGACTGATATAACTCTAAATAAGTCTTTATTTAAAATTGACAATAATTTCATTAAAAAGAACAAGTGACATACTCAAAACTGAGCAAATGCATTCGAAGTGTTTTGATACTTTAGGACAACGATCCATACCTCATTTTTGATGTGTTAGAATGCACCTAAATACACTGCACTATATGACTTTTATGACTCAAAGTGTATCTTTTTATTTAAAGTTGACATTTTTAAATTTATTCGTTCATATTAATGTTTAATTTATTTTTCTATAATATTACTAACATAATATTTATTTTCTTATAAAGGTGAATTACTTTTCTCAGGTTGAGGGGATTTGTTCGACAATGAATACCATGGGTGGAACTTTTTGAGAGGGGATCACGGGTGCCAAATACAAACATTAATGTTTTAAATTGTTTGTGGGTAGTAATTGTATATGTAAATATACAAAACATTGTTTGAAAAGTATATAGTAGTGTTTTTTCTTTTTTTTCTTTTTATATTCTTGATGTAAATTTTATTTAAATTAAATTATATATTTTGTGTGCAGGTTACAAGATGTTGATGAGTGTGATGTTATACGAACATCACATTGCAGTAGATGGGAGCTTTATCAGCGCTATTAAAAGCGCTGATAAAGGGTATTAGCGCTTTCTTAGCATTGTTAAAAATATTTTTATGCGCTGTTAAAAGACATATCTATAGTATTGTTGAATACACCTTTCATGCTCTAATTTCCACCCGAAACACCAACCGAGCCTAGTTCAACGACCAAAATCATCTCCTAGAAATGTTCCTAACCCTCAAATTTTGGATTCATACCTCAAATCATCGAATGACCCTTGCACTAGGTCAAAAATTCAAATTTTCTCTAAATTTCACTACTCATAACGATGTGGTCGACCATACATACCAAACGAACTAGCATGTTGGTGGTTGAACTCTGCTTGCTTTGAGCCCCGTACCAGGCCTCACGGACTTCCTTCGCCGGCCCCACTTCCTTCTTGCCTGCCTCGCTGACGTCCTCCACCAACCACGACTTCTAGCCTTGTACTGTCTACCTCCCACGATGTACCCACTCTCAACTCACGCTCATCATACCATCCCTCCTCAGCCTCCCCCTACATCATCATCATCCTCCCCTGACATCCCAGCACAGCGCAGCTATGTTATTTTAATTTTTAATTTTTAATATTTTGATTTCATTTTTGTAAAGATTATTTTTACAACATATTTATGTTATTTTGTGAATTGTGGTTATTAAATTTTAACATTAATTTTGGTAAGAATTAATTGTTCAGATTCATCAGATAATTATTAGATAAATAATTCATAATTTTCATAATCAAATAATTACATTATGAGTCAAATAAATAATTATATTAGATAATCAAATTGCTCAATTATTAGGTAACATATTTACGTAATCATAAAAATAATTATTCAATCAATCTCATTAATTTTATCATGACCTGAATAATTCACTATTTCAAATTAGATAAGTATGATTATTCAAATTATGAATAATTATATATGATTATCCATAAATGTAATGATCAAATCATTTAACTAATCGCATTAGATTTGAAACATGATTTCAAATTAGATAATGAAATTATAAATAATTAAATAATTTGTAATTATCTAATGTGATTATCCAAATAAATAATTATATGTTTTCTAAAGAAATAAAAAAAATCATAGTTTCTCATGTTTCATTTCTTTTATTTTTCATACTCAAATTTGATAATTATTCAAACTCATTAATTTTATTTTTAGAAATTATGAATTTTCTTTCAGGATTTCATTAAAATTGTAACTTTTCGTTTTTTTAGTTTTTCATTTTATAAGATTTCATCAAATAATCACATATTATTATTGTTTTATTTGTATTTGAATTATTAATTATTAATTTTTAATAACCTTGATTTGTTATTATACAAATATAATTGTTTTCATGTAGTTCTGGCTTTGTTTGATACAGGTGCATCTCATTATTTTATATCATCTAAGTTGATAAATGTGTTGGGATTACGCTTAGAGATTATGTCATTCAGGATGGATCTTTCCACTCCCTTGGGAAGGAGGAAAGAGTCAGGTTTTAAATGTTCTGAGTTCAAGGTTATGATCGTTGACCACGAGGTCGTGTGGCGTTTCCTAGTTCTTAATCTTGATATCTTCAACCTCATAATTGGCATGGATTGGATGGATAGTTTTAAAGCTCATATTGATTATTATCATTGTCGATTTCAGTTTCTAACTCCCGATGGTATTACTCACATCTTTCAGGGTGGGTGGAATCCTAGATCTGGGAGAATAGGGTCCGTTGTTCCTGAGGCCAAAGTGATCTCATGTCAATTGTCAGAGATATTTCTTGACATCATCAACCAGAGTTTAAGTGGTCTACTTAATTTCATAGTGAATGAGTACCCTGAGGTTTTCCCTATTGATTTTTATAGGTTATCACCATAGAGAGGTCGAGTTTACTATTGACCTGATTCTTAGAACAGATCTCATGTTATCGCATGGCGCCCGCTGAGTTGAAGGAACATTCAACTTGAGGATCTTGAGGCCAAAGGATTTGTTCGTCTAAACATGTCATCTTGGGATTTATTGGTTCTCTTCACAAAGAAGGCAGATAGAACCCTCCAAATTTGTGCTGATTAATGAAAGCTTAATCAAGTGACTATTAAGAACAAGTAATATTTGTCTATGATTGATGATCTATTTGATCAACTCAGGGGATCCCAATGGTTTTCTATGATTGATCTACAATCGGGATACCACTCAGTCTGAGAGGAGGATGTTCCTAATAGGGGTGTCCAGACCCGACCCAACTCGATGGGTCCGACCTGACCTGGCCGGGTCAGGTTGGGTTATATTGGGTTGACTCATGCATGGGTCGGGTCGGGGTCGGGTCTCGAGTTAGTCAAATATAAACCCGACCTAACCCAATGACCCAATGGGTGTATGAAAAAAATTTCATTGGTCACCATACTCATCCCCAACTAGATTCTCCTCTCCATTCCCTCGTGCTTCCCCCCCCCCGACCCCGACCTTCCTTCCCTCGCAAGTCGCAACTGTGAAACTCTACTCCCTCCCTGATTCACCTCCTCTCTCACTCGATTTCTCTTTTCATCCTTCCACCTCCTTCCCCAGCCTTCCCTCATAAGAAAACCCTAGCTCGCCAATGTTATTAATTTATTCATAACTTTTTATTTACACTCTTTACTGATTTTCTATGAAAAGTGCATAATTGGTGTGAAATATTCATGTTTTAATATTAAATATAATTTTTGAGCATTATTTGAATTAATCCATATTTGAGTTGGTTTAATATTTTAATCATAACTATCATAATACTGATACAAATTGTTTGATTATTATTTTTTAGGGTTCCTTATTCAATTTAAAACATAGCATTAGAAGGAATCTTTGGCCAATTCGGCCATTTGAATGGTCATATGGTCCACACAAAAAGGCCCAAAGAATCTGTGAAGAAACTCGACCAGCAATGATGATACAATTTCTAGGCTCAATCCAGAATCCCAAATTTTATGAAACTCCTTAATATATTCATGAATATACAAATTAATCATGGATAAAAATTTCAAGTCCCCAATCCAACAAAAAGGGTCCCAAAGGGTTCTTTGAAGTCCATCCCACCATTCTCTCTGGGAATTAAAATCAGCACACATTTATTGACTTTTCTCCTGATATAGACATCCATTAGATCTGATATTTTGTAGTGTTAAATAAAATATATATTTGGCATACTTTTTAGAAGAAATGGTTCAGATTTGAGGGAATATTACTATTAAAAAATCCATTCACATTATGGACTTTGAAAAGTATGGATTGAAATGGATAGATTAAAATTGTTTAATAAAACTGTCATAACTTTGGATCATTAAGTCCAATGGCCTAAAAATTTTGAGGGTAGAATTTTAAAATTCATATATACAACTTTTAAGAAGAATATTTCTCCATATTCAGCTTTCTAGAGTATCAAATTGGTGATACAAGTGGAGGGGAAGATTTGGAAAGAAAACAGTACACCTCCTTGGGCTATAAATGCATTCCCCACTTCTCCTTGCAAAGGGTTGACATTTCAGAATATAGGATGATACGCTGGCATAACCAAAGCCTTTCCAAATTCCTGGTAGGACCTTCCAAGCTCAATTTTTCACTTGATATACCCTTCCTCCTCTCTCTTTTTTCGTGTTCTTTTGTGTTCCTTTCATTTGTAATCGCATAAGTTGTTTTCAATTTTGTTTCAATTTTAATGAAAGTTTCTTATTCATATTATCTTTTAATCATCCAACCTATATTCTTAAATATTAATGGTCTTAAAATAGTTTAAATAAAATTGAAACCACTTCCCTTCTTCTGCTTTCTCATTCAATCGAAAGTATGTGTTTAATTCTCATCACCATTCATGTGTGTGTTTGACGCACAACTCTTTTCTTATCCCATTATTTTCATTCTATTTATAATTAATCACCATAAACACATATTACCATATTACTAACCATCTCAATTGATGAGTAAATATACCATTTGGTTGAGTCATAATTTGGGTATATTAAGTGATTGAGAGCTTTTGCTCGATGAATATTATTTAGGTTAACATTGTGTATGTTGAACTTAAAATGTCATGGATTAATGACATGTTTTGTTTAACATGTGGATTCCATGAAGTATTAGAACCATAAATACACTACCATAAACAAGTTTCAATTGATATTAGAACCCTAAGTTAAGTTAAGGCTTGGATTAAAGCCTCAACACTTGGAAATTCTGATCAAAGTCATCTTGTGAAGTGGGTGTTAATTTAATGTAATATAAATCAAATCCCAAGGATATAATAAGCTTAAATAACCAATAATGAACTCACCCAAATTTTTATCAAATTGTTAAATCAATCTACACCAACCAATCATTTCATTTTAGCTTTGAAAATAACTCCCCATTAAAAATAAAAAACACAAAAACAATCAACTATTAAAAAAGTATCATCACTGAGGATTCAACCCAAGTACCACTATACACATTAGCAGAGCATCGGACCCTTAAATGGTGGATAGACGAAAATCGATCACGCTTCACTCGCTTTCCCTCTTCTCATTCCCTTGTAATAAAACCATACTCCCTCCTCTCATCTCCTTTCACACCATGGTTAATTCACCCACCCACTCATCCCTCCTCACTCACCTCCTCCCCTAACCTTCCCTCACGAGTGATTGGGAGAAACCCTAATCACTTGATTCACCTCCTCCTCCTAGTGTTGTGTGTGCACTCTGGTATGTATCTCTCTTTTTTTCATGTTCTTTCTTCTTATCTCCCCCCTGCATTGTTATTGTGGTGTTGATAACCCCCATTATCACTCAAAACCTATTTATTATTCTTCTTCTAGGGGTGTTCCGCAACCAAAGACTTTCCAGTGGGTCACGGGTGGCATTATTTTACAAACAGACATCCAACCTAGCTAGCTATCCATTCATGGAAGGTGGTACAACAAATGGTTCTAATCCTCCAGTTGTCATGGGAACTCAAAGTCGGATAGGGTCTAATCCAAATACACATTCAATTACATAAATAGGAGGGGGAGTGGTAGCAAACCGCTTAAAGAAACTAAGGGTAAGTGGTCTCCTAAAAAGGTAACAATTTCTAAAGCTTCTTCTAGTTCTAGAGTTTCTCAAGCTTAGGATCATTTTCATAATAAAAATGGAAGGTCTATTTGTAATTATTGTGGTAAAGATTATGCTTTCACGTCTAACCAACATAGAACTAGTAATTTGAATGGGAATTTGACAAAGGGCAACAAAAATCCTCACAAAAATCTTGAGAAAAGTCAAACCACTATAGGTTTTAGAAAGAAGTGTGAAGATGGGGATGATGGGACAGTTAAAATTTTAGTAGCTTGTTTTAACCAAGAAGAGTACAGAATAGATCTTGATAAAATGATAATCATTGATGATTTATCATTTAAATATGTTGAGAATCAAGACTTTAGAGAATATATTGAAGTTTTTCAACCTCAATTTCAAGTTTCATCTGGAAAAATAGTTGCTAGAGATTGCTTGCAGTTATATTTGACTGAGAAATAAAAATTAAGTATATGTTTGATATGTTCTCTCATGTGGTATGTCTTACCACCGACACATGGACTTCAATTCAAAATTTGAATTATATGTGTGTCACTGCACATTTTATTGATGATAATTGGATTTTAAATAAAAATAATAATCAGATTTTGTCTTGTTGCAGATCATAAAGGGGAAACAATTGGCTGAGTATTAGAACATACAATGAAACAATTGTGGATTGAAAGGATTGATACTATTACCGTGGAAAATGATAATTCTAATAATATAATGATCATTTATTTAGTGAGGAGGGTTAATGATTGGAATGGGTCTATTCTTAAAGGAGAGTATATGCATATGATATTTCGTGCACATATTTTAAACCTTGTTGTTAGTGATGGGCTAAAGGAAATATCAACATCAATAGATAGAATCAGAGTTTCCTCCAAGTTTTTTGAAAAGTTCGCCTTCTAGATTGGCTCATTTCAAGAGCATTAATGAGGAGTTAAAAAATTATAGTAAACGATCCATAATTCTTGATGTGCCTATTAGGTGGAATTTTTGTTACTTTATGTTGGATGTTATATAGAAGTATGAGAAAGTATTTATTCACCTTGAGAAGGATTCAAGTTTTAAGAGTGCTCTTATTTGTGAAGGTGGGGATCCTACAACATATAATTGGGAGCGTTCTCATGTAATTGTCAAGTTTTTAAAAATATTTTATGATAACACTGTTGAATTTTTCAGTTCTATGCATGTGACATGTCACACTTTCTTTCATACTCTTTGTGACATATATAGAAAACTCAAAAATGGATGAAGAGTAATGATATCACTATGAGTGAAATGGTTATTGCAATGAAGGTGAAGTTGAACAATTATTGGGGTATTGGTTCCAATTTTAATTCTCTCTTACTTGTGGCAGTTGTTCTTGATCCTCGATATTAATTAGAATATGTTCGGGATAGTTTTGAAATGATGTTTGATGATGAAGACAAGAATGAGTTTATCGGTAAATTAAAAGAGGTTGTGAATAATCTCTTTGAGTTTTACAAATACAAATATATCATCCATGTTGATCAATGTGATTCAAGTTCTCATCAAGATTCACATATTCATGATACTAGTAGCGAAAGTGAGGCTGATGAGAAATGGAAAGATATGTATAGATCAAAGAAAAGGAAAAGACAATTGACACAACTAAGGAATGAATTATAAAGATGTCTAGATATTGATGATTGTGAGGATGATTTCGATGGATTTGATATTTTAAGATGGTGGAAATGAAAGGCAAGCAAGTATCATGTTCTCTCATGCATTGCCAGAGATATTCTAGCAATTCCATTAACTATAGTATCTTCAGAGTCTGTATTTAGTACAAGAGGACAAGTCATTGATCCCTTTAGTAATTGTTTCAATCCCAATATCATCGAGGCATTAATTTGATCCCAAAATTGATTTATAAAGTCTAAACCAATTGAAATTTGAAAGAAACTGGAAGAAGTTAAATTGATTGAATCAGGTACCATTAAAAATATAATGATTTTTAATCATATGACATTTATCAATTATAAGACTGTTTGAAAAAGAAAAATACTAACTTGTTCTTTCTTCTGTTGTGTTTTTAAGATATGCTATCATCCACAATTCATGATCAAAGTTTCACTATCAAAAATAGAAACAATGATGATGGAGCACTCTTCATTAAGGTATAAATTTTTTATTTTTTTACAAATTCTTTACATCGATTTTTTTTATATTCCACATATGGAAATCACGAAGCATGACGGTTGAGTAGTTCAACACTCTTCTCTTTTATTTTCCCATTATGTTACCATATTTTTTATGATATTTTCCATGTGTCCCATGATCATATTTGTACTTAAAATACGATAATATATTTCATCGTACTCAATGTGTTGAATCAATCAGGCAAAACATTTTTCCTATACAATATTTCATAATTCTATGATTGATGGTATTCTTGAGCACACATGACTTGATTATAGCTAAACCCAAAATATAAATTCTCTCTATAAAAATTTCGCAAATATGTCTTGAAATGGAGTAAAAGATTCTATTGTGATACACCTTCACTTTCCCATTAAGATAACTCATTCAGTGACCATCTTCCATAATATCTAATCACCTCAAATTTTCAAAGTATGACCACCACTTTGTCAAATAATATAGTGCTTATGTTCATGTATCCATGAAAAAAAATCCATTCTATTTTACTCTTTGTATATATTTTATGGATCTTCATTTGAGAAATTGGATTAACTAAAACTTTTCTACATTAAATGGATACTTGTTGGGTTTTCTCATGCAATCTCAGAACCTACAACCATGATTTTACTTTAAATTTTAACACCCCTCCCCTTTTCTATTTTATACTCACAGTTTATGCTTCTAAGTGGTGAGTAAAAATTCAAGTGCTTAACATCCTTATTCATAATTACTTGATCCAACGTGTGTCATTGGATTTAAACTGAACATTCAAACAATTGACACCCCATTGGTTTGGTTTCACACTTATGTGCATTACATGATATCTAAATGGAAACTAACCTTAAATGAAGTGTATCACATTTACTTCTTTATAATTTCTTGTAGTGTGTTATCACTGTGAGGAAGGAAAAATAAGCCACATATGGTGTCGATTGATCTCCATGATTATTTGATTTATCACATATATTGGATACATAACTGCTCATTTGTTGGTCTGTATACAAAATAAGTTGATGTATTCATCCAATTTTGTTCCCAAATCTATTAACACTATCTTGATATGAAGTGAAATCAGTATTAGAGTTGCCTGAATGATTTGATAGAATGCTATTAAAGTCATGAATAGTGCCACTTCACATTCATGAGATTGGTTGAGGTAAATATGATGGTAATCTACCCCAAGGCCACATGCTACCAAATTATACTTCACCTAGACTATTATTGTGTTTGCAGACTATGTTATATTTCTTAGTTCACGGTTTTAGATTGATGATAATGCTAGGGGAAGAGTACATGGACATGGTGCACACACATACAATTTTCCACTTCAAAACCTTATTACTACGTGGTATAATCTAGGTTAAAAGTGTTTTTAGAAAAGTAGGACACCATGCCGATCCCATGGTCAATCTACTATTTCTGGAAATCACTGAATCATTTACAGAATGCAACAAATCTAATTGAGTTGTGATTCTTCTACTCTTAAGATATTTGGCTAAATCCATGTGTTTTTTCTAAAGGGACTTTTGATTCTGAATTAAACTAAAACATTTTATGCTTCATGTTATGTCTGATGAACCTGTTATTCTGCCAACCGGTTCATGCTATTTTTACTCATTGATACTTGTCAGTCGTGTACTTAATTAGGTGATTTACATGCAGAATTCGGTCAATCATTGAATATTGATTTGAAATTTAATCCAAAGTCTTGCATGTGCACTCTGAGTTTTTATTCTGAACTATTTGATAGAAACTTTCATGATATTTTAAGCAGATTATGACCTTGTTGCATGCACCTGTTAATGATGAAATTGAAAATATTTGTGAACATCATTTCTTGTTAAAATGCATCCTCCACCTTGAATCTGGATTTCTTTTAAAGAATTGAGATCATGCCAACTGTTTCATGCTATTTTAAATTGAATATGGATTTCTTTTAAAGAATTGAGATCATGCCAATTGTTTCATGCTATTTTAAATTGAATCTCAATTTCATTTTAAACTTTTAAATTGAATCTAGATTTCTTGTTCTTCAATTCTCAACTTAAAAACTTCTATGGGTTAGAATTTCTAATTCAATTAGAATAAATGGGTGGGTGTGTTCTAGTAATTCGGCATGAGTTCATGAATTTTATACCACTCATAAGATTTCATTGTTTACTTCTGACTTGTTTCCAATTGTCACCAAGAAGTGGAGGTTTGCCAAGTTTAATTGCATCGATTACTTGAAGTGGAAGGGAAAGAATAGGATTGTTCCTAATGGTGTTGATACAAAGTTGTTGGGATCTCATGGACCCCTTGCAAGTAGGGAACCCAGAAGTGAATTTTTTAATGTTGTTGTTGCTTAGGTTGGCTACCCTTCCCCACATTATTATGCACTTTACATATTTGTTTCCTCTGCTTTGTTGTGTTTGGAATTGGATATCATTATTGCTTTGTTTTTTTTTAAAGGTTGGGGCTGAAACCTCATTTATTATTAAAGCAAAGAAAAGACCTCTTTAACTGGGTAGAGGGAGACCCATTACATAGCCTGAAGGCCCAGTGGGAATTTAGCCCATTACATGGCCCATAGGCCCATTTTTTTGGCCCAATGCCCATTCTGTGAATAGTACTACTACAGTACCCGCGCTGCTACAGTAATGCACAGTACCTACCGCTGCAACAGTGAAAAATAGAAAAAAAAACATTGATAGTGGCCCATTATTTTGCTACATTGATGCTGGAACCCACTTCTTTGCTGCATTGTTGCCCTTCCCCACTGTTTTGTTGCATTGGCAGTGGTCCACTCACTAGTGCAGAAAACGTTTTTTACGTCGGTTATTTTTCATTTTTTACGTCGGTTTCTAGCCGACGTTAATACGGGCAACGTTATAAATAACGTTTTTGACGTCGGTTATTTAAAAACCGACGTCAAAATCATAAAATCGCGATGTTTATGAAGTCGGTTATTTTAGAACCGACGTGATAAATAAAATGGGAAGGGTTTATCACGTCGGTTCTTTAGCAACCGACGTGATAAAAGGCCTGGAAAATGGTCTATCACGTCGGTTCTTAAAAAACTGACGTGATAAAAGGACGGGGAAATGGTCTATCACGTCGGTTATGAAAGAACCGATGTGATAAACCGGGGGACAGGGGGTTTATCACGTCGGTTATTATAGAACCGCCGTGATAAACCGGGGGGCGGTTATCACGTCGGTTATTAAACAACCGACGTGATAAACCGGGGGGCGGAGAGTTTATCACGTCGGTTTTTTAATAACCAATGTGATAAACCGGGGGAGGGGGGTTTATCACGTCGGTTATTCTATAACCACCGTGATAAACCGGGGTGAGGGGTTTTATCACGTCGGTTATTATATAACCGCTGTGATAAACCAGGAGGGGGGGGTTTATCACATCGGTTATTTAATAACCGACGTGATAACTCGGGGGGGAGGGGGTTTATCACGTCGGTTATTAAATAACCGACGTGATAAACCATTTTGCAGGCCTTTTACCACGTCGGTTATTAAATAACCGACGTGCTAAACCATTTCCCAGGCGTTTTACAACGTCGATTATTAAATAACCGACGTGATAAACGATTTTACAGGCCTTTTATCATGTTGGTTATAAAATAACCGACGTGATAAACCATTTCCCATGCCTTTTACCATGTCGGTTATGAAATAACCGACGTGATAAACCCAAAATTTTTTTTAAAATTAAATGCAATCATCTGCTCTTTACCAGAATCAACCAGAAAACAAATCAAGAAATCGTACCACAAAAACAGAAGTAGATCAAAATTAAGCATGTACATTGATAACATATAAAACTTACCCCCTAGACAGCCCCCACCCTCATGTATACCCCATGGACAGCCCTCCCCCACCCCGTTGCAGCCCTCACCCTCATTTATACCCCTGGACAGCCCTCCCCCACCCCATTGGAGCCCCCACCACACTCCTGGACTGCCCCCCGACCCCCGGACAGCCCCAAACACCCCTCGACAACCCCCCACCCGCCTGAACAACACCCCCTCACCCCCTCACCCCACTTGACAGACCCCACCACACCCCTGGCCAACCCCCCCACCCTCATGTATACCCCCCACCCCTGGACAGCACTCCCACACCCTGGACCGCCTTCCCACACCCCTGGACAGCCCTGCCACCCCCCTGGATTGTCCCCCCACCCCACCGGACAGCCCTCCCAGACCGCTGGACACCCCCCAACCCCACTGAACACACCCCCACACTCTTGGAACCCCTCCCCCACAGACCCAAATCCATACCAGAAAAACCATCATAAGTAAACCAAAACAAGAAGCAGAGCAAAATTAAACATTCACTTATATAACATTCGAAACTTACACTGTCAACTTCAAAAAAAAACTAAATCCAACCTAAACAACTACCAAATACACAATTACAACGACAATATTCAAAATTACATTTTACATTACAAACAACTAAAAGTCAATCAAACCTGTAAAATAATTTGACCACTCCACTTGTAAGTGTTTGATGTCTTCAGCAGTATAGGGTTTAGGGTCATCAAAAAGCTACAAATGAAAAAGAAAGTAGTTAACGTGTATAATGAATAAATCAAATTGAAATATTATGGCAAAGTTTAAGAGGAAATCGTACCAGGTCAAAATTCACAACTGTCCCAGTTGTTATTATTTCATACATAAACTTTAACATATAATATCCGCATTCGATGAGGCCTTGTTGTTCATGACAATTCTGTTTGAATGAGTGTAAATTCAATATATTATTTTTATGTAATAAAGAAAAAGGTACAAATTATAAATGGATATTTACCTTCGCATTTACATATTTGATCTTTGCACCTCTTTTCTTTGTGTTTTTTCGAAAGTAGGCACATGCACTGTTAGAAAATAATACGAATGAGGTAAATTTAAAATTCATTATAATATATAAAACTATTGAGAAATTGAAACTTGCCTTTCCAATATATTCTTAAAACTATCCCGCACATCACCATGGACAGAGCATATCCAATAAAGGGCTTTCTCCCTTGGGCAAAAAACACCTAACATCCAATGATCACTGATAAAAGGAAATTTGACGTTAGTGGTTTTTTATGTTAAAAGATAATTAACTCTTTGAGAGAAATGTGTTTCATACCTCTCACAAAAAGGCATCATCCAACATTGTGTGATTATATTCTTTTCAAATCTTTCAGCAATATAAACCATTCTTTGTTCCTCATTCAATGCACATGCTTCAGGGGAAATCAATTGAGGGTCCATGAATCCATATACTTCTGTCAGCTCATTCCTCTCACAAATTTTATAAAGATACCTAATACAAAACATACATAAGTATACATTTTTAATAAATATAACGCAGTGAAAAGGTGTTAAGACTTACATAGAAAAAATTTGCACCATGTTGATGCCCAACTTATCTCCAGTAACAAGCTCCATGATATCAGTTTTCATAATCCCCAAATTTATTTCATGTCCACAAACATGAGATTCTATTGGAAACTCATAATGACCCACCAACAAATTTGAATATCTTGACAATCTGTCAAGACTACTAGAATCTGTATCTGATGTCATAGCCATTTGTCTTTGTTGTTGTCTATACAGTATTTCTTTACCTTTGAAGTATTCCTGTAAAAAAAATTGAAAAATATATTAGTTTTCAAATGATAAAACAACTTTAATAAAAAAATAAAATAAAAGATATAACATTCATACCTCTATGGTAATGAGTCGAAGAAGTCTGGATGGCCAAATTAAAAAATGGTCGATACTCTTTCCAACTGTCGCCACCTCATCTGTAGGTATTGGTACCCTAGCTGATCTATCTATAATATCCTGTACAGTGACCCTCTGATTCTCTACCTCTAATTTTTGATGATGAACTGTATCTCCTATACAATATACCAACCCATATGCTACTATATGATGTTGAGAATCATCAACATACAACTCGCAATAAGTAGGCAGCTGCGGCGGAGGCGTAGGATAAAAAATGGGGTCCGCAGGCTGAGGTGGGGGAGTGGGAGCTACTGGCGGAGGTGGGGGATAAATAATGGGGTCTGCAGGGGGAGGTGGAGGAGTGGGAGCTGCAGTCTGAAATTGTCTTTGCATTTCTGCAAACATAGACTGCACCGACTCTCTAATCTTGTCCTCCATCGTCGCATTAATATTATAAACTTTATCCTCCAAGGATTCTATTTTTTTTTATAAACCCCCTCAATGTTAGAAGTTGAAGAACGTGGAAACACTTTTCTTACCAATACACCTACCGGATATCCTCTTACACGACCAGGATGTTCGGGCCTTCCCAATGCTGCAAATAAAATATCTTCCCTCCCAGTAGCTGTAAATGCCCCCTCTGAACTCTGCTCCTCAAGAGAGTTCTGTATTAATTAATTGAACATTTCTGTAATGATTGAAATTATATGAAGAAAATAGTTAGCTTAAATAAATAAAATAGATATCTTACAATCCTCTTAGCTACGATTCTCGATTCTTCCGAAAGATATTGCCCTTTTTTCCCTTCCGAGCTCTCTTCCATTTTTCATGTCTAGATGGAGGGGATGGAGGGGCCACCTCTCCAGAGCTTGAAGACTCAGCTCTTAGTTGTTGAAATTTTTCCGCCATCATTTGTTCTTCCAATAATGCATACCCTCCCCGAGATAAACAATGAGGGTATACATTTTTAGATTGGATCTCCTGATGAGCTTTCCTTGTTTGCTGTAATTTAAGAATAATAAATCATTAACAAAACATTAATAAAATCATTTATATAAGAAAGTTTATAAAAGTTTACATTGCCCTTACCAGAAATGACTCTTTTCTTCTACTTTCAAAAAACTGTCTCCATGTGTCTTCATCTATAAAAGGATATATACGACATGGATTGTCATGACTCCTATGACCAAAAATGAAATCAGATGAGAGGGTTGATTTGAAATCCCTCCATCTCCTGGCAGCCAACGATAAGCATTTCTTCCTGACTCCTCCAGTGTCAGGAATATCAAATGTCATCTGATAAAGAAGAGGTTAAACATATTATATATACTAGAAACATTAAAAGAATAGTCAAACAATGACAAAAGATCTTACCAAAATCGTCTCCCACAACTGAGAGATAATCGCTTTATCCACACTTCTCCAATCATCATACAGAATGCTTACTTTGCTCTTAGCCTGAGTTGCTACAAAACTCTTAAAATATTTTGCGTTCAGACCTCTAGGAATATCATCATCATCAAACTCAACGACTATCCTCTGATCCTGCGTACGGGCAAGTGATAATTTTGGTAAACGTGTGCACCCACGTTTACCAAACTTTGAACTCTTTGTCGTAATAGGAGCATGTGAATGTTCATCCCCAGAGGTATGAACAGCAATATGCTCCTCTCCAGAATCATGTGGTTGATCATCTGAATGATCTGTCATTATCCTTCAAATCAAAAAAACAAACGTCAGTTCACAAATATACAAATTCAAATATTTTAATACTACTGTAATCCGAAAATAGAAAAGTGTACTAAGTTACATAATAGTAAACATTGGTAATATGGTAAGGATGTTAAACAATGGTAAAGATGGTAAAGATGGTCAAGATGGTCAAGATGGTCAAGATGGTAAAAATGGTAAACCTGGTAAACATGGTAAAGTAATTGTCAGTGAACAAAAAAAATAGATATATAATTCATGTAATGGTTATAAACATGATAAAGTAAACTAAACAAACTTAAAACAAACAAAAACATATACTTATTTTGTTTTAAAACATGTTTTAATAAATAAAAAACTTACAATATCTAGCATTTATGGAAAAAATAAATGTAAATAAGAAATAAACATATGTTACCTGTAATTTTAGGAATGTACAAATGGATTGTTTTCCCAAATTCCTTTGTCGTGATCGTTCCTTATAGCACAAACTATGTCTTCAACATGATCATCATTATGTTCTATTAATCTTTCCATGGAAGTAGAGATCTCACATAACTCAGCATATTCATCAAGTTCATCCTCACCAACATATTGTTTTTTCCCTTGTAAAACAACAGCCCACTGCATATCTAATTGATCTACTACATAGAAAATTTGTTTTGCATGTGTTTCCATTATAAAAGAATGAGCTGTGTCTTCCAATCTATTCAGATTAACAAGTGTCATTCCAAATTCATCGTGTCTGACACTGTTGTTACCGTTAAACCATTTACAGTTAAAAACGGGAACTTTAATTTTAAAGTAATCAACCTCTCATATGTCTTCAATCACTCCATAATATGCATTTGATGCAGAAATTGGGTTTTTGTCCTTAGCACTCGAAAAATGCATTGCTTCTACAAACACCAATACACCACTATTCTGAACTGTACTTCTGTTGTCCTGAGCTTTCGTATGAAATGTATAACCATTAATGTCATAACTGGACCATGTTATCACATTTAAACATGGATCACCCACTATCCATTTTAATGTCTCTGACACATCTGATCTACCAAGCAAAGTCTTTTTAATCCATGACAAAAAAGTTTTGTTGTGCTCATTCAGAATCCACATTTCTTTCTTTTTTAGATGACATTGTTTCAACTCATTAATATGAAATGTGATATACGGTTGAGCATCAGCTATGTTATTCAAGATGTATGATTCTAACTTCTTCATCTGTTCAGCTGACAATGATTTGACTTTCAAGCCGCGAATCCCCTTTCCCTCATTATTAACTCGTTCATGGTGAGATGGAGGCAAACCTATGTGTTGCGCCGCAGCCAAGTAGCTCGTACAAAACTCTTCTACCTCCTCAGAAATATACTTTTCAATAATGGAGGCTTCAGGTCGATATAGATTTTTAACATACCCCTTTAATATTTTCATATACCTTTCAAAAGGATACATCCAACGAAGATATACAAGTCCACAAAGCTTTATTTCTCGAACCAGATGAATCATTAAATGCACCATTATATCAAAAAAAGTTGGAGGAAAATACATTTCCAATTGACAAAGTATAAAAATTGCATCCTTTTCCAAAATGTTCAAAACATTCACATCAATCGCCTTGTTACAAATTGAATTGAAAAAATAACATAACTTCATTATAGTCTTTCTGACACGAATGGGCAATATTCCACGCAATGAAACTGGTAGAATTTGTTGCATCATGACGTGACAATCATGTGATTTCATACCTATCAACTTCAAGTCCTTCAATGAGACCAAAAAAATTACATTAGAAGAATAACCTTGAGGCACTTTGGTATCATGAAGACACTGACAGAAGCTAATTTTCTCCCTCTTTGATAATGTATGACAAGCCGGGGGAAGAAATGTTCGTCTTCCTTTAGGAGTGGGAGCTAACTCCAAACGTATTCCCATTGATAGTAAGTCTAATCTTACATTCAACCCATCTTTAGTCTTTCCTTTAATATCTAACAATGTTCCAATCAAAGAATCACAAATATTCTTCTCCACGTGCATGACATCAATATTATGTTTAACTTCATGATACCTCCAATATGGTAACTCAAAAAAAATTGACCTTTTCTTCCAAATATGTCTATCATTACCAGATTTCTGTGTCTTTCCCAATGTCACGTCAAGGTTTTTCACCCTCTCAAAATACAGAGCAGGGGATAAAGGTTTTGGAGCAGTATCAAATTCTTGTGAGCCATTGAATGCCTTTTTTAGTCTTCTATAAGGGTGTTCCATAGGCAAAAATTTTCGATGACCCATGTACACTGTTTTCCTCCCATGATGCAATTGACAATATGACGTCTGTTGTTCGCAAATTGGATATGCTTTATGCCCTTTAACACTGTATCCAGACAAATTTTCATACGCTGGGAAGTCATTTATAGTGAACAGAAGCACTGCATGCAGTTGAAAATATTCCATTTTATAAGAATCATACACCCTAATACCATCAGCCCATAATAGTTTCAAATCATCAATCAACGGTGACAAGTAAACATCAATATCATTACTGGGTTGCTTTGGACCAGAGATCATTGTACACAACATGACATATTTGCGCTTCATACAAACTTCAGGAGAGAGGTTGTAAATTACCAATAAAACAGGCCATGAACTATGTGTGCTACTGAGTGTTCGGTATGGATTCATTCCATCTGTGCACAACCCTAGTCTGAGATTTCTAATTTCATTTCCAAATGTAGAATACTGCGCATCAATTTTCTTCCATTGTGGACAATCAGCTGGATGACGTATTTTTCCATCACATACCCGCACTTCAGCATGTCATCTTAACCTTTTTGCATCATGTGAATTAGCAAATAAACGTTTGAAACGATTAATTATAGGAAGATACCAAAATACCTTTGAAGGGAGCTTTGTAATCTCTATACCAGCCTGTGATTTTTCTTTCACCTTATACCGTGATGTCCCACATTTAGGACACTCTGACAGAAATTCATATTCCTTCCTATATATAATGCAGTCATTCGGACAGGCATGTATTTTCTTGTATCCCAATCCCATCGGACATAATATTTTCTTGGCTTTGTAATGTGAATCTGGAAGATCGTTATCTTCTGGAAGAATGTCTTTCATCAATTGTAGCAGCTCTGTAAAACTTCTGTCACTCTATTCATGTTTCGCCTTCAGGTTAATCAATCTTAACACCGCCGACAAAACCGTAAAATCTGTACAACCAGGATATAATGGTTTTTCAGCATCACCATATAGACGCGCAACTGTCGGTTCTATCTCAATTTGTTCTGCTACAATATCGCGAATCATTTCTTCAATTCCATCAGAGTTACCATCTTGTGAATCATCATCATCAGTGACATTCCGTCCAGTTTCACCATGCCAAATCCAAGGCCTGTAACTCGGATTAAAACCATGACAAATCAGATGATCTTTTATCTCTCTACTTTTCAACTTCTTCATATTCAAACATTTCAGGCATGGACAGAAAAAAAATGTCACTACTTGGAACATTTCGTTTTGCAAATTCCAAAAAGGCATCAACACCTTCCTCAAATTCATTGCTCATTCGATGTGCCGTAATCCAACTTCGACTCATTATTACCTATAACAAATATCAACAAAAAATATATATTTTTAAGATAAGACAAATATATGTTTATATGAAAAAATCATAATTTGAATGTAAAACAATTTAAAATATAAAACAAATCTATGGGTATTTAAAAAAAATATGCTTGAATATTATTTTTAAAACAAAATATAGTTAGATATAACAGTTTTAAATTTCATTGAATCAAAGAAAACCATGACGCCTACATAGTTGACAGAAAATTGGAGAAAATGGAGTAAACCTGAGAATCACCCCCACCCCCCCCCCCCCGGACACCCCCAAAACCCTCTGGACAGGCCTCCACCCCCTTGGACAGCCCCCCACACCCACCCACCCCCTTGGACCACCCCCCCCCCCCCTCCAACCCTCCGGAAAGCCCCCCACCCCTCTAGACAGCACCCCCCACCCCTCCTGGACACCACCCCACACCCCTACCCCTTGAACACCCCCCTGGACACCCCCCAACCCTCTGGACACCCCCCCACCCCACCGGACAACCCCCAAAACCCTATGGACAGGCCCCCACCCACGTGGACAACCACTCACACCCACCCACCCCCTTGGACACCCACCCCGGACACCACCCGTTTCCACATCTTTGATATAACATATATTTTTTTTAAACGTTTCATGAAATATGATGAAGTGTCCAATCATATTTTTTATGAAATTTTTCTTACTAGAAAGGGTCTTAGTATTGGATAGAATAGTAAATAAAGTGGCATAAAACAGCAATATAATCCTAAAAAATGCATATAATCCAGCTTAAATATTTGAATAAATATGTTTGTAATCAACCATCAAATCCAAAAGGTGTATGAGAGAACAATTAGAGAAAAACTTGGCAATGAGAGATCATAGTCATTAAGGGGGGATGGTGTCAAAGGAAACACAAAATCAAATGAACCGAGACCACTTTATGAAGTAATCCATGAAAAAGAAAAACCTACATCAAATAAACTCATTATGTCCACACATTATGTCCACACATTAACATGTGTGAAAAAATATTATTCCCATGCCATTTTGAACAAACTCATTATATCCACACCTTACTATCTTATGAGATATAAAACAAAATCAATGAAGTGGATGATGATATAAGACCCCACCCATCAACATTCATACGTATGTGTGAGATATAAAATCAATAATCATTATATCACAAAGAATACATGGAAAAAATGGGTTTAATATCCATTTAAAATGGAATCATATAAATAAAAAATTTATAATTCAATCAATAAACATGATAATCCCATGTAATATAAATGGGTTCCAAATGATACTAAATAAATTTCTTGGTAGATACCATTCAATGATTATATGGTATTGAAACCATATAAATAATGAGTATATAGTTTAGTCAATAATTTTCTCAATCATTTTATCTATGATATCTTGTTGAACACCCTTCAATCAAAGGAATAGAAAACATGGTATTCATAGTGGATGGTTAGGAAATAAAAAGCCAATGATATTCAAAAAGATGTAATAGGGTTCGAAATGGAAGAATCTAACCTAGTTTAAACAAAAAAATCGCAAAACATAATTATAGACTATCCGTGAAAAAAATCGAACGAAATAAATTCGTGGAAGGCTTAATTGAGTGTTGCGAGTTGAGATGATAGATCCGAGAGGAGTAAACAAGATAAACGATGAAGCCAAAATGAGTTTAACGCAGGTCAATCGACGACCCGATTAGGGTTTACCGCGCGAGAGAGACGAGCAGACAGACTGTCAATCGAAAAATCGTAAATGACAGTCCACGAGGCTTTAATTTTTTAAATGTTTTATAACGTCGGTTATTATATAACCGACGTTATAAACTATTTTTTAAATTTATAACGTCGGTTATTTTAAAACCGACGTAAAAAACCAAAGCGCTGGGAGTTTTTTACGTCGGTTATTTTATAACTAACGTAAAAAATGCGTAGATATCTCATTTTTTACGTCGGTTATAAAAGAAATAACCGACGTAAAAAACCCCGCGCTTTGAGTTTTAACGTCGATTAATTTATAACCGACGTAAAAACCAAACACGCGCGATTTGTAACGTCGGTTATTAAAATAACCGACGTTAAAAATCTACTCACCGCATTTGTTACGTCAGTTATGAAATAACCGACGTAAAAAACCATGTTTCACAGATTATCACGTCGGTTATATATAACCGACATAAAAAATGGTGACGTAAATAACGTTTTCTGCACTAGTGACTATTGCATTTTGGAATTGGATACCACTACATTTTGTTGCATTTTGATGTTGCATTGGGTTGGATCGGGTCTGGGTCAGGATCCATCGGGTTGGGTTGGGTCTCATACATGTAACCTACTTAACCCAACCTGAACTAACTCGACCCACAATGATTCGGGTTGGGTCGGGTCCTTTGGCCATGCATCACTTAACCCAACCCCTGTGAGTTTGGGTAGGATCGAGTCAGCTGCTCATGAAACATGTGACCTGACCTGACCCAACCCGGTCTTTTTTTATCGGGTTGAGCCGAGAAACACCCTTAACCCAACCCGACCCGGCCTGACCAATGGGCACCCCTAAGTTCCTAAGACAACATTTAAGAGCGGGTATAGACATTATGAGTATTTTGTTATGTCATTCGATCTTACTAACACTCCTGCAATGTTTATGGTTGTGATAAATCAGATCTTTCATCGATTCTTAGACACTTTCATGATTGTTTTTGTGGATGAAATCTTGGTGTATCTCAAGACAAAGGAAAAACACAAGGATCATCTAGAAATTGTTCTCAGAACTCTGAACGAACATCATCTGTATGGAAAGATTTCTAAATGTCAGTTTTGGATCCAATAAGTTAAGTTTTTGGGTCACGTTATATTTGAGAGAGGCATCTCAGTGGATCCTGAAAAGATTCAGGCGATGATGTTGTGGGACCAACCTAGAAATGTGTTTGAGGTTCAGAGCTTCTTGGGTTTTGCTGGTTATTACAGGTGTTTTTCAAAATTTCTCCAAACTTGCATCTCTTATGACAGAGCTGGCTCATAAGGGTGTTAAGTTTGAATGGAATTTTCAATGTCAGCATTTAAGGAACTAAAGGTAAGGTTGAATTCGGCTCTAGTTCTGATTCTTCCGAAACCGAGCTCAGGTTATGACATTTTTTTATGCCTCAAGTACGAGATTAGGATGTGTTATGATGCAAGGGAAGAAAGTGGTTTCTTATGGCTCTCACCAACTACGCTCTCATGAGAATAATTGTCATATCCATGATCTTGAGTTGGATACAGTGATGCTTTCCCTCAAAACTTGGTGTCAGTATCTCTTCGGTGAGTGGTTTACTGTAATTTGGATCATAAGTGCCTGAAGTGAATTTTTACTCATAAGGATGTGAACCTACAACAAAGACATTGGGTTGAGTATCTTCAGACTTAAAATTCTGATATTGCATGCACATCTGGAAAAGTGAATGTGGTCGTTGATGCATTGAGCAGGAAGTTACCGACTCAAGCCTTGAAGGAATCAGTGGAGGAATGGTCTTTGATGAGTTTATTTGCTGAGATACGCTTGGATGTAGAAGAAGCTAATGGGAAGGTCTGCTTAGCTTGTGTTAAAAATGATTCTTCATTTGATGATCAAATTCAGCCTAGACAAGCATCGAACATCAATTTTCAACATTTTTGTGAAATCTTTTATGGTGGGGAGACCTCGGGTGACTGGTCTCGGTCTCCTGATGGTGTCTTGTGTTTCCAGGGCAGATTAGTCGTTCTGATAACTCTGAGGCAGGAGTTGATGGATAGTGGACATCGGTCTAGTTGGTTCATATACCCTGGGACTATCAAGATGTATCATGATTTGAGACATTGGTATTGGTAGTCCAAGATGAGGCGATCGGTTGCGGACTTTGTATCACGCTATCTTACCTGCCGTAAGATTAAGACGAAGCATCAGAGGCCTATCAGTTTGTTGCAGCTTTTACCCATTCTGGTATGGAAGTGGGATGAGATATCCATGAACTTCATTATCGGTTTACCATGAAATCCTAGTGGTAAAGATCCGATTTGGATGATCATTGATCGACTAACGAAATCAGCTCATGTCCTTCCTATTGAGGTTACAACGAAGGTGGAAGAGCTCAGGCACAGGTATGTCCAAGAGATTGTAAAGCTCCATGGAGTACCTTTTGTTGTTGTTTTTGAAAGAGATATGTGTTTTACATCTCGCTTTTGGAAAGGTAACAAGAGGCAATGGGTATCCAGTTGAAGTTAAGCACAACGTATCACCCCCAGACAGATGGACAGACTAGGCGAGTCATTCAGATTCTGGAGGATATGCTTCGGTCGTGCGTGCTTGATTTCGATGGTTCATGGGAAAAGCATTTACCCTTGGTTGAGTTCGCTTATAACAATAGTTATCAAACTTTGATTAAAATGACACTTTTTGCAGCGTTGTATGGGCGTCCATGTAAATATCTTTTGTGTTTGGCAAAGTTGGGTGAACGATCTTTGGTTGGAGTTTTGAATTGGTGATCAGGTTTTTCTCAGGGTTTCACCTCGTTTGGGACATCGTCATTTGGGAAGGCAGAGTAAGTTGGCACAAAGGTTTATTGAACCTTTCGAAATCGTCGAACGTCTTGGAAAGGTGGCATGTATGTTGGACTCACTGTCTCACTTGACATCGATTCATGATGTGTTTAATGTTTCTCAACTAATGAAGCATCAACTGAACCCTTCGCATGTGATAAAATGGGAAGATATTGATCTTGAGCCCGATACCTCAGTGGTTGAGCAACCAGTTCGGATTAAGGATCTTCAAAATAAGGTATGGCGCGGTAAAATGATTCCTTTAATTCGTGCATTGAGGTAATGAAGACGGGATAACCACGAGATGTGGGAGCATGAAGCGATGATGATGCAACAATGGCTTTATCTCTTTGCGAGTCTATAATTGTGACACCCTTCGGGTCACATATATATTTAATTTTGGGCTTAGTTTGTCTCTCTTGTGGTTTTAAAGGCTTTCAAGAGTCAGGGGGTCAAGTTTTTTGGATTTTTGGGAGAAACGGGTCAGGCGCACGGTTAGTAATAACCTTGCGGTAATCGTGCAATATAGCTTTTTTGATTCCAGTGGTGATTTGCATGGTTTGTCTAACCGTTTGAGATTCCCAAGTAAACCATGTGGATGGTTGGGTTTGGGCCCAGAGGCGGTTGCAAGGCTTGTGCACAGTTTGTCTAACTATGCGGTTGTTCTCACGTAACTGTGCGCTTTGGTTTTCAAGGGATAGTAATTACCGCATGGTTAATGCACGGTTTGTCTAACCGTGCGGCACATACAAATTTCTTAAAATTGAAAATTTAATGTAATACCCCGCTGTTTTTAACCCAAATCTCTCATTAGCTTGACCCAGCCCTTGACGCTCTAGAAGGTTCTCCCATTGGTCTTTTGGTGATTCTCCATCGATTTGGGTGGATCTCCTCAAGGTATGTGTGAAACTCCTCTCGATTCCTCCTCTTTTCTCTAGATCTACTCTTGATCTCTCTGCCCCTTGTTTTGTTGGAACCTTAATGGAGCATAACGGTCGGATCTAGGGTGTTACATGGGGATTGATCATGTTTCTTATGGATCTAGACTTGTGAAGACTGGATCTTGTTGTTTCCTTTCACCATTTTCGAAGGAGACTATATTTCCTCCGATGGCGAGGTAGGTGTCTCTATACAATGATTCTTTATCATGGCATACCTTGTTGTTCTTGAGTTTTCCTTTGGTTTGGCTTGTGAAAATGATTGATTTGATAGGGCTACTTTGTATAAATGCATCTAAGGTGACTTGAAAATGGTTTTAAAGGGGTTTTTCTTTAAAAACAATTTTATGCACATCGTGTGTTCGATGAAATGACTCAAAGATGGTTTTGACTCAAATGGTTTTACAAGCATGGGAGCAGTAATGTATTAGGTCGGCCCGGGTTGGTTCATTGCAACCTCAGACGCACCTCCCTGCACACCAGGTTGTCGACTAGCGGTGAGGGTTGAATGATATCTCGCGTGGAGACTAACCACCCACCCAGTGTCACGACAAAAAATAACAAAAGAAATGATGAGGAACACAATACAGATATCGACATCATAGTGGCATACCATGATAAATAAACTCCAGCTATAACAGAATGAATTTAAGTCATGTAATCATACATCAAAAATGGATTGTCCCACAAGAAAAAGATGAGCAATTACAAAATAAAGAGACACTACTACAATAAAACCTCGACCTCACCTCGATACCATCTACTCAACCCCCATAGAGCCACTCCAACTGTGTACCTGCACTAAGGCTCGTACCTCGACTTACATATCAGAGTCTGCACGTCCACCAAAATGTGCGTGCAGGATTTGAATACAAAACTCGGTAGGTCACCACCCATTGTGCCCTAATATAATCCATTATATATAGGAGTGCATACACGATAGTATGTGCAAATCAGTAACATCTGACACGCATTAATCATGTTGAGTCACCATGCACTTAACAAACTGCCACGAAGCTCGATCATACCTGCTTCAATTAGTATCGGTATTTCGGTTTGGTCGCTTGTTGATACAAGCATGGGAGGAAGTCTCCCAAGACCATCTAATAAGCATCAGGTGGTCCACATCCATCCCAAGCAATATCCTAACAAGCATCAGCATACCCATCTCAAAGTCTCATATACTCATCAGCAATGCCCACCCATGGCATTTCCCCTCGAAAGCTGAAATTCAAGCATGCATTCAAACTCATGTTATGCATCCTGATGACAGGAACATATCAGGGCAATGATCCTGCCAACCCAACTCAGGAAACAACCCTCAACAGATGATATTGAGGCATGCATCATAAATCTTGGTACGCATCTTGGTGATAGGAGGGTCTTGCCCACCCAACTCAAGGCATATCGCCTCAACTGAAACTCAAACATGCACCCTACATCATGGTGCATCCTGATGATGAAATAATCTTGCCCACTCAACACATGGTAACTCACCTCAACAATTGAAACTTAAGCACGCACCCTACATCACAGTGTGAATCCTGATGACAGGATAATCCTGCCCACCAAACTCATGGCGCATCACCACAACAACTGAAACTCGAGCATGCACCCTGCATCACAGGTGGCGCGGCAAGTGAGAGGCATGGTTGGCATGAGGCATGAGGATTGTGTGCGCAAGGAGTGGGAGGCACAACCTGAGTGTTGTGCTAGGAGTGGCGCAAAAGTGCCGCACCTGGATCCGGAAGAGGTGCGCTTGTACATCCTGACTAGATACGCACACAACTTGAGCGTGCTCATGGCCTATGTGTGTGCTTTCTAGTTACATGCGCCCGCAAGGGCTGCCTTGGGTCAGGTGTAAAGCTTGGATAAGGGAGCAAGAGACACTCAACCTGAAGGGGCAACGCAAAATGAGAGTTGGGCACCCAGGCATGTCGGCACCTAGGCACTGAACGGGTTGGGAGGGAGCCAAAGAGAGAAAAGAGAAAAAAGAGAAAAAAGGGAGTTAGAGATAGGAACCCACTCTAATACCATATAGAAAGAGAAACCCCACTAGGTTTTCCCTGCTATGATACAATGTAAAAGGAGATAACCCAGAATTCAACCCAACTATTCTTAAGCATTACTGAAGTTCCAAGAAAGAAAATAAGAACACATTGCTCATTTGAAAAAGAAGTTTAGAAGACTTTAGCTTAGGCTTGACACTTTCGGTTTGAGTGTCATTGGTGATATGATTAAAATGTTGTGTAGCCTATGAGCCGAATGAACCGAGATCAACAAATGTTAAATTCTAACATTTAATTACAGAATGTTAATAACTCCTTAACACACCATCTAATCACATAATTTGGGTGAAGATTCAAGTGCTCGTGGTGGCATTACACGCTTCCTTCACAACCATACTATACAATATAGGTAAAACCATGGTTGGCTTATGGCACAGTTCCAGCAACTTGGTTACTGAAATTTTTGTATTCTTTTAACAGCGATCATCATTGTATTAACATGATAGCATGTTTTAAATTGAGAATTTTAAACAAACTAAGATCAAGTATCATAATTAAACATTAGGCATTGTAACAGTCACATTATTTAATCCCGTATTTTGCTCTTCTTCAATGTGGGCTTCTTCTCAGGTTGCTTGGTATCCATATCCTGCATTATGCATGAATTAAGGAACAGGCATGTATCATCCTACCCTTGGAAGCGGGCAATTCTGAGTTTGAGCCTCATCTCACCTTTCTTTTAGGCCTTCGCCTTTGACGATGCCTCCCTTCATTACGTTTCTTCTTTGGGTTTTCCTGAGAATTAGCAAAATTTGTTTACCACATACATACATATACATATTATATAGACAGCCCTTGCAGAAGAGGCAGGCAACAGGGGACTCGGTTTTTTGTTTTCCTATTACGGACAGTTGGGTTCAATGTGGGGGGACTAACATTCTCTTGTTTGGTTGAGGGGAGAAGGAAAATATTAATAAATGAATAAATTTACACTCATCAAATATACTTTGAAAACAATCTTTTAAACATAAACAAGATACTTTACAGTTATTTGAACTGCTCATAAATTATTATTTTAATACAAAGATTATTGAATTTATAAATATTACCATCTCCAATCAAAAATATAAGCAAAGAATAAAATGTTTCACAAGAATTAAAAAAAAGACTTAAAAGTGACTAGGCACGTTTAAGTTATCATGAATTATATAATGTATTCTCAAAAATACTCTTCAACTGCGTTTAGTACAAAAGAACGGTGAGCTGGGAAAATGAAGAAAGCAATTAAAAATCGTGTTTGTGTTAGGAATAAGTGTGGGTTGGCTTGTGTGGGCTGCTGCCCGTGTAAGGGAAGGAGTCGCGGTTGGGGCTGTCAAGTCAGTGTAGGGGCGTGGGGTTGTCTGCGTACGTCTTTTGGCAGCTGTTAGTTTGTTACAAGCCAGCCGTACTTGGGGGCAGGGGGAGAGTTATAAAAGGGGTTGGTTCGTTGGGTGTGTGTGTGGGGGGGGGGTATTCCTATAGTAACAGACTGAGGGTTCAGTCGTGGAAAGGCAGTGGGCCATCCCTCAGATTGGAGGTGGTACGTTTCCTACCTGCAGGAAAACCAGGAGGGGACTTCCAGGTTCTTCTCCATGTAGTTTTCCATTTTTTTTGCTTATAATAGAGAAATTCAGGTACAGATTCTTCTACAGATTCTTCTCCATGTAGTTTTCCGGGTTGGCTTGTGTGGGCTGCTGCCCATGTAAGGGAAGGAGTCGCGGTTGGGGCTGTCAAGTCAGTGTAGGGGCGTGGGGTTGTCTGCGTACGTCTTTTGGCAGCTGTTAGTTTGTTACAAGCCAGCCGTACTTGGGGGCAGGGGGAGAGTTATAAAAGGGGTTGGTTCGTTGGGTGTGTGGGGGGGGGGGGGGGGGGATAATCCTATAGTAACAGACTGAGGGTTCAGTCGTGGAAAGGCAGTGGGCCATCCCTCAGATTGGAGGTGGTACGTTTCCTACCTGCAGGAAAACCAGGAGGGGACTTCCAGGTTCTTCTCCATGTAGTTTTCCATTTTTTTGCTTATAATAGAGAAATTCAGGTACAGATTCTTCTACAGGAAAATATACAGCACAACAATTATCTCTCTCCTGCAATTTCTCTTTATTCCTAACAATTGGCGACTCCCCTGAGGAGTAGCCGCACAAGAGAGTCGTTTGCTGCTGGGGAAGAGAGCCGAATTTGGGCCCGGTCGATTCAAGGAGCGCAGGAAAATAAATATAAAAAAAAAACAAGAAGAACATTTGTAGCTACGCAGGAGAAGCACGCTGGGGTTACGATCCTGCAGAAGAGGCCATCAGTGGAGAACGAGGTCGCAGCTGAATACTCTAACTGTGCGCCGAAAACAAACAAAAACCGGATGAAAGAAAGAGTCGCTACCGTCGAAACAACTTTGAAGAAATACAATGGTCGTTGTCAACAGTGCAGGAAAATATGGAGATTCTGTTACGCGGACAGACCGACAATCAGCGGTGCTCGTGCAACCTGATGCAACAGTCTGAAGAACGCCCGTCACATCGGAAAAGAGTTATGGAGGATCAGACGCTGGAGAGTATTAAGGGAATTGAGTTACGGACGGAAAAAGGTTCAGAAACTGGAAAACAGAGTATGGTTGCATTGGTGATGCCTGTAAGCAGTGGACTCGGTCGGGAGTGCAGAGTTCGGTAGAAGATCTGATCTCACGGATGGTTTGGGGAGTATGCCGAAGAGAGTGGAGTTGCCGATATTTTCAGAAGAGGAACCATTAGGTTGGATCACGAAATCAGAGATATATTTCCAATTTTTTCAAACAGGAGACATGAAAATACATTTGGCGCAGCTAAGTATGGAGTACACGGTTCTACACTGGTTCTTGTCATGGCTGTCAGAAAATCCTGGTGCGAGTTGAGAGCAACTGAAGCCCGTACTTCTGGAGAAATATGGGGACAGCAAGCAGCAATGGGAGTTCTTTCGATGGCAGAATGAAGAGGACTAGTCCCTGCAGGCTCTAGAAGACAAAAGAGGACGAATTTCTTTGTGATGTGCAGTTCGTGGAAGTATGGAACACTTGAGGCAACTCCTGGAGTGACGTACTGAACATTTTCAGGCAAGCCGGGTTGCCTGCATTTGCAGGAGAAAAGCTAAGTCTTCTGGTGCTTAGATTGCAAAGAGATTTCAGGTACTTGGAGAGGTATGGGGCTGAAATGGCAGTTGTGTGTTCATATGGCAATGGCTGCAGAATTCAAAATCAGTCATTTGATGACGATTCAAATTTTGATACAACATTTGCTTGCGGTTCATGTGAAAAAGGAAGCATGGTTGCAGCTACTTTTCCTAGGAAGGTGTCTGTTACGAAGGCTGAAACCGGGAAGACTGCTGTTTTTGTTGCAATGGAAGGGGAAAAAGTAAACAAAGTTGCATCACAGCTTAGGCCATCGCCAAAACCACCACCAGGGGCCCCATCATCCCGAAAATCTCCGATTACACTGCACACTGATAGCGACAAGGTGTTTTGGCCTATGACTCAAGCAGCTGATCCGTCAGTGACACCTCTCCTGTTGGAACAGCCTCCTGTTGCAGACACCAATGTTTGACGAAAGACTCAATTTGAGTATATGAAATGTTACAATAGCTGGAATGAGGTTACCGAGCTTCTCGAGGTGTTCCTATTGTCTTCCTTGTTGGCTGAAAACCTACAAGTCAGATCTTGTTGTGGAAAAGGAACAAACACCATTTTAAAATATGAAGCGGATGAAGACGCTAAAAAGCAGAGGCTCGTGAACAGGGGGGAACATCTTCATATGTTTTGACACCCAGGTGTAAAATTGACGTACTCTTGGTTGTCCCTCAGGATTTTTCACTACGGAATTGTTGAAGACACCTTTGATTTAAGTGCTGATATGTCTATTTGGAATATTGGAAGAGGCGAAGTCTATGTTCATCCACAGATTTTATGGCTGGAGGAAAAGTTCAACTTCAGACGCTCCCTGTGAATCTCGCATTCCTAACTCAAAATCAGGTGACAAATAACTCACTTCTTCGGAAGTTTGGTGTTCGAGATGAAAACGATCATGCATTTAAACCAAAAATTGTACGGATTGGTCTTCATGCTCATCATTCTGTTCAGACAGTTTCCATGGATTACCTTGCAAACAAAAGGATTGGAAGAATGGATAAGGACAGTATTCGTGCTTCAATTATTGATGAAGCTGCTCAAGCTATGGAATCATCAACTCTTATTCCCTTGGGGTGTGGATGCAAACAAGTATTCTTGGTTGGTGATCCAGTTCAACTTCCAGCCACTGTGGTTTCTGCTCTCGCTGATAAATTTGGATATGGCATGAGCATGTTTAAGAGATTTCAAAGAGCTGGGTTTCACACACAAATGCTGAAGACCCAGTACCGTATGCCTTGAAACATTTTGTCAAGGCCTCGGCCAAGACGTCTAAAATGATTAAGGCATCAGCCAAAACCATAAATCAAATTGGGAAAGGGCCTCGGCCAATTCCACGAGCTGTCCTTCGAAGGAGTTATATGTTGAGGCACCGGAAGATGGACCCGATGTGAGGAACCAGACAGTATGCGACCGGCGCACCATCCGCTGCTTTGGTGTCACAAGAGGCACTCACCTGCAGTTCTTTTTGGTTGTGGATAATGTTAATTCAGTTAATTTTGTCACGACCCGTTCCTCGGGGCCCGTGCCGTAACTACCCCAAGTCCGCCTTCCATAGGCCAGGGGCTGGCGACTAACACAAAAGGCGTAAATCCCGATAACTGGGAAAGCATTGCCTTTATAAAAGTAAACAAAACACCACAGAGTACAAGCGGAAGTAAAACACTAAGTACAAAAAGAAAGTGCTGAAAAGTAAATAGGCCAGAATACAAACCCAACTGAAAGTACAGCCACAACTGAACAAAAGTACAACAGAAAAAGACAACAGCTGGAAGAACGGAAGCGGCTCCTGAGTCGTCCTCCTCGGATCCTACCTGAATGGTAGGTACAGATGGCGCAGCTCCTGGATCTTCCACCACGGATACTGACTCGCCGTGTGGTCCACCTCCGAGTACTGACTCGTCGTGTGGTCCACCTCCGGGTACCGTCCAGTCCACGAACACTCGGCCTCCGTCAGCACTGCTCGTCGTCTGCAACCAACACAACGAGGTGCGGGCATAGCCCGTGCAGGGGTGAGTATAACGATACTCAGTAGGGACCCCGAGACCCTCAAGGTCTCACTAAAACCAACAAGGATAATCACAAAAAAGATCTCAACAGATAACCTCTACTTAGGTATATGCCCATACATATACCTAAGTTATCAAGTAACTCATCTCAATCATTAGGAAACACAAAGATTATGAAATCAACGAATAACCACTACCCAGGTATACGCCCATACATATACCTAAGTTATCAAGTGACCCATCTCAATCATGAGGTAAACACAAAAATCATAGACTCAGCTCAAACCAGGATTTTCATTATCGAAACCGTAACTGCTGAAGAGCCCAGTCTCTAGAGTGTACAGTGGTCCTGTCACGACTCCGAGGTACTGCTCACTAACCTAAGACTGCTGAGGTACTCCTTCTGTCGAATATCGCGGGTCAGCCACCCAAACACAGTAGTGCTTCCCGTCGGGGTATGTCACCCAGACACAGTAGTGCACACCCCCTAATAGCCTGCAGAGGTACTCTCCGGACGAGTACCGCGGGTCTGCAATGTCACACAGTAGTGCTCCGTCCGCCATGGGTCTGCACCCAAACAAAGTAGTGCTCCGTCCACTGGGCTAGTCGACTCACTCCAAGTCGAGTCGGTCAAGCAGTCGTCAGGTCTCAGTCGGCTACACGGTCTCCGTACTCCGTACGCTCGTCTCCAGGAGGGTCCGCTCCACGAGCTACAGGTCGATACTCCAAGTATCTCAAAGTCCCACAAAGAAGTATCTCAAAGGACCACCTCGTCATAGGGGTCTCAACGCAACAGACGGCGCGTCAATCGGACGCCCGGTCTGTGAGTTATTAGCCTTTTCGTCCCAGGGGCCCGGTTGGTTTCGTGTACGAACCAACCCGAACGTATCTCAACTGTACCCCGAACTCTCATAGAGTATGCTCATAGGGACCGTTTCTCAACGTGATCACCAACGCCGCTGACGGTTCGTCAAACGGACGTCTGGTCTGAAAGTTATCAGCTTTTCCGTTCCAGGGACCCGGTTGGATTTCGGGTAGAATCCAACCCGGCCACTATCCAACTGCATCCAAAACTCAGGCGAAGTATGCCAAAAGTTCCGTCTCATCAAGAGAAATCCAACAAAGTCGACGGCACGTCAATTGGACATCCGGAGCTCAAGATATAAGCGTTTCCGCTCCGAGGGCCCGGTTGGTTTCGTATCCGAACCAACCCGGCTGTACTCAAAGTTCTCTGAAACCTTGAGTGTAATATACCGAAACGACCGTCTCGGTCCAAGGATCGCATCGCAGCTGACGATGCGTCGATCGGAGGTCCATGGCCCAAGTTATGGGCGTTCGAACAGAAACAATCTGAAATGGGGGGGTCTGGGCCCAGCCTGGCCCGGCCCAACCCCCCTGGGTCGGCCCGAACCGGGTCGACCCGACCCGGTCCGGCCCATCAGGGCGCGGCCCGGCCGCATAGCCAGTCGCGGCTCGGCCAGCGTGGCCAAGCGCAAGCCACGGAGCGGGGGGGGGTTGCGCGGCCCCCTCGCTGCTGATTGAAGTCGGCGACGGTTTGTGTCGCCGCCGTTCCTCCAGGATCCCGCGCGGCCGCGGGACCCCCTGTTTCGCACCGCCGCGGCCGCGGCGGTTGTTTCCTCCGGCGGCGCGCTAGGGCGCCACCGCCCCCGGTCACCGGCGGCGCCGCGCCAGCGACCCGCGCCTCCAGGGTTTCCGCGGGCCACCGGAGTTGCTCCGGTGGTCCGTTTTCAAAACCGTCTGTGCCGGCGTTCATCTCGGGTCCCGAACTTTACCGTGGGAGCTTCAAAATTACCTTGCGGCCCCGTTTGTCGTCGCCCATCAATCCGCGCTCAACGTTCAATAATCAAACCGCGGCCTCTTCGTGGTTTTCTGGCGCGGCGCGGCGGCACCGCGGCTTGTTCGACTTCAACGGCACCGCGCGACGGCGCCGCGCTTCTTCGCCCTTTCTCATAGTTTCCGCGCGGTGCAACCGCACCGCGCCGCCTTTCACGTGCCGCAACAAATTCAAACAAACAAGGGGGGAGGAGGGTCGGCCGTGTTCGTGCGGTCCAACCTCCTCCCGTTATTACGATAACAGGCGGCCCAATTGAAACCAAGGAAGGCGACAGATGAGATCACGATCAACAATAAAATAAACCCCTACCTCGTGATGTGATCCCTCGATGGATCTGCAGAGAGGTAGCGTCGTTCGTTGACGTCGGAAGGTGACGTCGTCGTTTGCGATTTTCCCACGGCGGTGTCTCCTCCTTTGATGGAGACCGGGAAGCGTTCTTCGTCGAAGGTCTTGGAAGGCCCGACGTCGCCCAAGTGTACTCAAAGATGTGACGTATCCCCTCTTGTCACAGAAAAGGAAGAAAGGGGTACGTCGCCGCTCTTTGGTGTCGGCGTTCTTCATCGGAGAGTTGCGTTCTTCGCGTTCTTCAAGAAGGAAGAAGTTCTTCAAAGCTTAGAGCTTTCTCTTCAAATCCTCCTCACACAACAATCAACTCTCTCAAATAAAATAAGACTTATCTTATTTTATTACATCAAGCCAAACATTTTGAATTTTTAAAAATCAAACACTTAACTCACTTAAAAGTGAGTTGGCATGATTTAAAGAAGAGAGAGGGGGATGTGAGTGGTCTCACATTAAAGGGGGGTTAAACATGTTAAGAAGAGTTACCAATTAATGAGAGGAGAGGTTTAAGGGAGTTTAGGGAAGATGAAAGGGGTGGGGTTCGTGTGGACCCCACCTCACCTTTAATCCTCTCATGGGAAGTTGGGTGGTTACCCCAACTTCCACTCAATGGATAAACCACTTAAAAGAAATAAAAATTGTAACTCAATTTTTATTTTATTTTCCACAAATTTTTAACAACTCCTCTCATGAAAACGCAACTCCGAAAAAGATCTTCTTAAGCAATTATCGGCGCTGCGAATCCATCGGTGCTCTCGGAATTCGATTCCGAGCACCGGTTCAAAAGTTAGAAAAACTCACTCGTTCGTTCACTGAACGTACCCGAGCTAAACTTCGGAAATTGATTCCGGGCACACCGCGCCTCGGAATCAGGCGCCGTCAAAAACTGCGTTCTTGTAAAATTACAAAGAAATTAAGAAAAAATTTCTCTTGAATTTTACGGGTTTTTACAAATTTGTCTCAGTTGAGATTGGTAGACAATGGTGTTATCTGGAGGAACTCCCATCCTTTCCCTAAATGCTTTTGGGGAGGGCGAAGCTTCTTTTTTGCTGCGGGTGAGACACATTTGATGTTGTTTTTCTTTTGAAGAAGTGACGGTTAAGTTGCTGGTGGAAATGGCAGACAAGTCCTTAGCTGGAATGATTATAGACTCAGCCGACTCTTTGCTTTTCTCCGGAAACTTTTGCTTTGCTTTTCTCCGGAAACTTTTGTTTTGCTTCTCCATGGTTGGATAAGCAGACACCAAGTGGTTGTCAGAAAGGTAGTAATATTGCTGATTCTTCCCGTATGTTCTCTGCAGCAGTTCTTTCACGTTTGTCAGAATTGTGTGACCCTCGGCTCATATGTCACTGAGAAAAACAAAAGTACTTTAGAAAGACTTACTATGAGAAAGGTCGTTGTGTATGAGTTTCCAGGACAGTGGGGCTCATACGTCACTGAGAAAAACAGAAGTACTTTAGAAAGACTTACTATGAGAAAGGTCATTGTGTATGAGTTTTCAGGACAGTGGGGGTGATGTGGCTTTTGGGAAGAAGATGTCAAAGACTCCGGTGCCTTCATCCAACTTTGAAGGTCGAACAGTGTTTATAAATGTCCACCTTGAGGACAAGGTGGTTTTTAAGGAGGAACAAATGTTAGGAATAAGTGTTGGTTGGCTTGTGTGGGCTGCTGCCCGTGTACGAGGAGTCGCAGTTGGGGCTGTCAAGTCAGCATAGGGGCGTGAGGTTTTCTGTGTACAGCTGCCAAGGGGCAGTGATAGACAGCTGTTAGTTTGTTACAAGTCAGCTGTACTTGGTGGGGGCAGGGGGAGAGTTATAAAAGGGGTTGTTTCATTGTGTGGGGGGAGATATGGGGGGGGAAATATTCCTATAGTAACGGACTGAGGGTTCAGTCGTGGAAAGGCAGTGGGCCATCCCTCAGATTGGAGGTTGTACGTTTCCTTTCCTACCAGCGGGAAAACCAGGAGAGGACTTCCAGGTTCTTCTGCATGTAGTTTTCCATTTTTTCCTTGTAATAGAGCAATTCAGGTACAGATTCTTCTACAGGAAAATATACAGTACAACAGTTATCTCTCTCGTTCTGCAATTTCTCTTCATTCGTAACAGTTTGGTACAAGACAAAGTGTCAATTCAATCATTAAGTGAACCGAGATTCCTTCCAATTTACATGAAATCTTCATTTGTTCATTGAAAAAAAAATTATGGATATAATTGTCCTGGATTTTATGCGTTGCTAACAAGAATCTCTCTTAAATAATGAAAAAAATTATATTATATTTTTCTGTCATTATATATTCATATTATTTAATATATTACATTACACCTATTGACTTTCCAGTCATTTTACAATTCTCACTCCCATGCCTTTTATGATTTTATCAGACTGATTTTTCTCGTACAAAACAGTCCTAATTCAACATTTACATCATTTTCTCTCATAATTAACTAAGATGATTTGTGAAAAACTAAAATTAAATGTACCGTTTTTTATATCATAGGCCGGAGGTGAATTTTTCATTTTGTTTGAACCAAACAAGAAGAAGCAAACAAACCCTCCATTTTTTGTAAACCAAACAAGGGAAAAGAACAATACCTCTACTCATCTCCAAACCCCTCCAACCGAACTCAATGTTAAGGTCGAGAAACAGAACACCAATTGGATGATAAAAGGACTGAACCAACCTCTACAAGGCCCATTATTCGTGCATGTCTCTCCGCGTGAGTTTCACCTTCAAGTTCCCCATCACTGTTGAGCATAAGTTTCAGCCTCCCTCCCTTGAATAATTTATGTGATCTCGCATGCCTCTATAAAAGGTGCACATAAAACCAATAATTCCAACTACGCAATCTATGATGGCTAATAGTTATCAAAGCACCGTACTGAACTAGAGTAGATATGTAAACAAGATGAAATAAACTATCATCAGACAACTTGGCCTCATGGATAACAGACCTAAACTACCAAAAAAAACAATATTTTAAACTGGCTAAAGTGGATCAAAAAAATTATGAAACTAAATAGACAGGTCTAAATTGATGCGAATGCCAGAGGGTCAAGGAGAATTTTTTCATTTTTATTTTTTATTTTATTTCAATTTTATATAGCTTTATTTTTATGACAATAATTTTTTTTAAAGTATGAGAAATATATCAACAAAATAACATTTATATGATAAAAATTGAAAGTTTAATATTTTATATTTGTTAATAATAATTTTATTATTTTTAATATTAATAAAAAATACAGGCCAGGCCACGGGGCGGTCCACTTAAAATGCAGACCAAACCGGACTCACTTGTTTAAACCCACATTAAATGATCAGCATTTTTAGGCATAGTCCAATCGGTTAAGCACTCGTACCATGGACCCTCTGCCTCGCCCTTGTTGTTGGGTAGTGCACAGTTAGTGGAGGCTGTGATGCATGTCCAAAAAGAATCAGACCCATTCATGAGAATTTTAAAATTCTAATTAATTTTTTAATTTTTAGTGCATTTGAGATATGAAAACATTTTTTATTTTCATTTTTCACAAGGGCATTAAAAACCATGAAGAAGAAGAGTGACAACAATTTCTAAGTGTGTTACATTATTAAAAAGAAAACAATTTTTTTTGTTTCCCAAAAATTTATTGTTTCCAATCTTGTTTTCTGGAAAAAAATCATTCACACAATCCCACATTTTAATTGTTAAAAATGAAAAAAAAAATGGGTGAAAATTAGTTCTGGTGCCATTTTTTTTAAAACAGAACAAGAAAAAATAATGTTTGATCAACTATTTTTTAAAATTCAAAAACATGAATATGTTTCTGAGAACTAAAAAACCAGAAAATGTTTCTTATATTTTATAATCATTCTTTTTCAAAACAGAGCCAGACTTAATGCAGAAGCTATTAGAATGTAATTTAAATATGCTTTTGAATAAAAAAATCAAACAAATTTTGTCTTCATATCTTGTTCCCAAAAATAATTTTCCAAAACAGTGTTTTTAATCAGTAAATTTAAATCTCTAATTTTTTACCGAAAAGATTTTAAATTCCACTAAGAAAATTAAAATTTCTCAGACTGAAAAACTCCCAGAAAGAAGCAACAGAAAGATGACTGGCCTTGGACTCCAGGTGTGCTTTCAGAGTTTCCCCGTTTAAACAAACAATCTTTGGGCACAATCTGCACCTGAAAGTGGATTTGCGTTTCAAGACCCATCTTGCGGCATCTGTCCCCAGCATGAAATCTTTGCTGCTGCCACGTGTCAGAATATCAATATTCTCAGCATCGCCACCATCATCTGAAGAACCTGTCCACGCCTTTTATCATTAAAATAGAAAAAAAAAAGATTTATAATCCCTGGAGTGCATAAAAATCAATTGATTTCTCTCTGCCCTTAATAATTAATTTTAAAAAAAAACTATTTTAATAAAAGTGTAGCACAATGCTTGAGAAAGCCCAATGTTTTCCATCACAAAATTTAGAATAAGGTGGGAACTCAAGGCTTGATAAGGATCTGTTTGGTTTTGAGAGACGCTTCCTATTTTCATTTTTCAAAAAATGCATTAACACTATTGGATTATGTAAATGAAAAAAAAAACATATTTTAGAAACTGAAAATGGAAATGATCAACTCCAATCATTTTTGGAAAATATTCCATATTTTAGAAAATGAAAATGGAATAAGATATTATTAGAAAACAAAAAAAAATGCTTTCATGTTTCCTAGAAAATGAAAATGCAAAAAGATGTATGCCATGTACCTTCTTACATTATCATACTATCCAAAATATTTTCTAAAACATTTTTAGAAAATGGAAACAGAAAACATTTTCTGAAACCAAATGCAGACATAGAATTTTAGAAGGAAAAAAATGGGTACAGTTTGATTGTGGAAAACGTTTTTTGTTATCATTTTCTAAAAATGTACATGATTATGAAATGAAAAACATTTTTCAGGAAATGGAAATGAAAGTGAGGGAAAAAATGTTTTTCGTAACAAAAATGTTTTATGTAACACATTCTGTTAACATTTTTAGAAAATGAAAACAGAAAATGTATTCCATAACCAAACTGAGCCTTGTTTCTTTTATTTTTACGAACATAAAAACACTTTGATGGGCTGATTTAAAAATCAAAAAAAAAATTACAATGCTATGATACAGTATTATCGACGGTGACAAATGTGAAAAGCAGCAGCATGCAGTGAAATCATTTTAGTCATCTACACAGTTGCTAATTTTATCTCAGGCTCTAGGCATTAAAATAAATAGAGAGGTTCTCATTAAAAATCTCACAAATTGAGTTCATTAGGTTATTACTAAAGTTAATAATGTCAGCATTTAGGATAAAAAATAATAAATAACGATGAAGATGTGATGCCATGCTTGTTGATGAAAAAACATAATAAAAACATCTCGACATCGAACGTATGTGCAAACCTGAACAGCAAAGGGGGGGAAGAGCCGAATAAACATGTCAAACCTGGAGTCATTGAGCCAGCCTGTTCATTGTCATTAAATTCTGAAATTGAATCATTCTCATTATCTGTTTCTTCTGTGGCTCCAGCTTCCATTTCAGAAACAGAGGAAGAAGAAGACGAATCAGAAGCAGCATTCTTTTCAGAATGTTCTTGCTTGAAGAATAGCCTCTTTATCATTTTGATGTTGTTTTAATTCAACTGAGATCAGTAAGATAAAAGGATAACAAGACAAAACATTAATATGTGGAAAAATTTTAACAAAACATAGTTACGAAAAGAAACAAAAACATTATCTACAAAAAAAAAATTAAGCTGCAAAATAAATAGAGATGACAGAAGTTCATGCAACATATGTTAGGAATGAGGCTGTCCATGGACTGTCCAGCTGCGTGAGTTTGGTTGGTAGGCTGTCCAGGCGTAGTGGCGGCAGGGGAAGCGCAAAGTCTTTTAATCATTTTTTAGTTAGGGTTGTTAGTGAGCAAGTGGGGTTGTTGGTTGGGCTGGCGATGTAATAAATAGGGGAGTGGCTGGTGGGAGTGGGGGACAAATTCATTTTAGGGAACTACAGCTAGCGGGAGCTGGACCTTGGGAGGTCTCGGTTTGTCTTCTCTGGAGGATGGTCTTTTAGAGAAGGACTTCTATCTTCGCCTTTTTCTTCTGCTACCTCTTCCTTCCTCGATTTCTCCTCTTTCTATTTCCCCTGCTGTAATTCTTCTTCTGTCAAATGAAGAAACACAGCTTGTTTGTCCTATCTTCTTCCTCTATTTCTATTGTGTGGCCATTGTTAGGCAGTCCTAACAATTCGGTGCTTTCATTGAGAGCTTGGAGGACGTCGCTACTGCTTGGCCGACGAACTCAAGGTGAAAGTTCGATCGCAACTCAGAGACCCTTCATTTGAGTGCATTTGATCACAGTGAAAACGTTTTTGCTGGATGAAAGAAGTGGAGAGCTGCGTTTGCTGTTGGAGCACACGCGATCGCCGTTGAAAAACCAGAAAAAGGGATTTAGCTGTGCGTTCTGCTGCGTGACACAATCACAATAGTTGAACGATCACAATCGGACAACCGAACTAGTGCGTCACCGCTGAAAAAAAAAAGTATACCGACTTGCAAGAAGTTCTCTCTCCTCTACCTAACATCTTCTGTGCTGGCTGAATGTTGGAAGGAAGCCGTGACACCAAAACGTTTGTTGTGTGGTGCACCTAGAGTGTCGAACGTTGAGTGGAACATGCGACAACTTTTGGCGACTGTTGTAATGCACAGCAAGAGGCAGAGGTGACGATACGTTCATTGTAGGACTGTCCGCAAATTTTTCTTTGTTGCAGTGTAGCAGTTCGGGACGATCGCTTCTGATTTTCACTGAAGTGTGCCTACTAGAATGGTTACTGAAGTTGCTGCAGAGTCAGAGCTGGAGAAGTTGTTCCGTGCACAGGCAGCCGAGATGCAAAAACTACTAACGTGTGTGAAAGCCCTTGCTAGGGTGCATGCGGAGTACCGTGAGCAGCAGAAAACCTTACGGGAAAAGGTACGGGAACTCGCTGAGTTATCTGACCAATATCAAACTAAGGGGGAGTCGGGTCCGGAGTGGAACGGAGAACAACTTGCTGGAGAAGTGGCGAGTTCGAAAGTTCTAGCTGCTGTAAAGGATTGTCAAGGATTGGAGGAAGACATCTCGCCTAATGTTCACTGCGACCAAGTAGAAAGTTTCACTATTCCAAGCACGAGTCACGAAGAATGTAGTGAGGCGGAGGATCATTTTCCTTATATTCAACTCCCAAAAGTTCAGAACACACGAGACGATGACTTCAGAGAAAACTATCAGTTTTTCCTCAGGCAAATCGAATTACCTACTTCTGCAGGAGACGAACCTGTCGTTCAAGAAGTGATCGTTGATGTTTTTGCAGACGAAGCAGATGCAAAGACTTGTAGCTCAACGTGAGCTTGGATCTGCCATAAAAGTTGCTCAAATTGGCTATGAGCGTAGTGTTTCTGCTGAAAGCTGCAAGTATCATGTTTGGCATGGGACGAGTGCAACAACTACTGAGGAGATCCTTTGCATGCTGAACTGAAAACTGTTACAGAATAGTTGTAGTCGCACTGAAATGTTGACCAAGACCAATGACAAGTCATCAAAATTGTTGCGATGTTTTATCTCTTGTGGCAGCAGTGATACTGAAGACAAATATTTTTTAGGCATGCAAGAAGAGATCTTTCTTCGGCTGTGAGCAGAGGAAAGGAAAAGCTGGTTCTGGGGATACAGATGTTCTATATATTGTATTGAACTCCCAAAATCCGGTGATTCAATCTGGTGTTGCTTGGTTGTTGTCCATATTCTTCATGTTAGCAGGTTATGTTCAGCGCCTTTTATTTGGTTGTGCTTGGATCAAAGGGAAAGCTATACAGAAAAAGGCTTCCAGGGAGCAAGATATTCTCAGTTTTAAACTCCCAATTATGCATGCATACGGTTTGGGTTTTCTTTTAATAGACATCAAAGGCTTGGGCAAACAACCACATGTTGCAGAAATCATCCGCTCAATCATTCTTACAGCATTGCACTTGATGTTTCTAGCATGAGACATGGTTCAGCCAAGCAGTGACGGTCCAACAACTACGATTCTTGAAATTCACAGGAAAAAGCCTAATTTTGAAATTCTCTGTGCAGAATCTCGTGTGAAAGCTTCCCATCAGACTTGTCCTGTAAAGTCTGGTTCCCAGTTTTTTTATGGCTGAAATGTTGTGAGTTTAGCTTCTTCCAGCACCAAGTTTTCTCAAGTGGATATTTTACGAGAGGGACGTGTGCCATCGAGTCCTCTTCTGTTAAGCAATGATCTTAGGGTGGCCTTAAATTCACCTGATAATAAAATCGAGAGGAAGCTAGTGGAGAAAATTGTCTCCAGTTCGGCTTGGCTGGAATGGGAAAAATTAGAAGTTCCAGGTGACATTATTTCTGCTGGTGTCAGTGGGTGTGTGGTTCAAGTACCACTGCTCCAGATAGAGCTACATCAAGAACCAAATACTGTTGACAAGGAGGGAGAGCAAGCTGTTGGATGCACGGCCAAACTGAGGCCAACTGGACTGGCATCTGTCTCTTTGGGATGGGTTGATCAAGATCAGATCGTTTCGATGTTACTTATGGGTAGCACTCGTGAAGGGGATTATTACTTGGATGTTTCTGTAAATGGTTTTCAAGTTTTAGAAATTCTGGGCGGGATATTATATTTTCACTGGTTCATGATTTTGGTTTTACCCCACATGCAGCATTTACATTGGAGTTACCCCAAACGATGGTTGATAATGATGTTCAGGTTGGTTTGAATTTGGGAGGCCAAGGAGCAGAATTTGCAAAAATGGTTTGTAATGATGAATCTGCACGTCAAGTGGGTGAGGGGATCGAGGAACTTGCATCATCCACAACGTCTTCCTCAACTAATGTTTTGGATGGTATAATTTCATATGCTGAAATGGTAAAAAGCCCTTGTTATTTGATCAAAGTTCCAAGATTTGATGATGAAATCATCAGACAGAAGATCATGAATGTGCCGCAAGAAGTTGATAAGAAGGCTCGAGTGAGAGATGCTATTTTTGTCGAGATCCAAAAAATAAAGGCTACCTGTAATGAGCACAGTACTAATTTAAGAAATGCCTTGTCAGCTCAAGTCCAAACGGCAAAAGATGGATTATACGCAGTCTCTGATCAACAGAGCGAGGAATGCAATTTCTGCTGGAGATATTGGTAACAAAATAGGCAATTTGGAACACATGATAGCACATGAAACCCTGCCTTTGGTGGAAGAAAAACAGTATGTCCGTGAGATTCAGCGGCTGAAGCAGCAGCAACATCAACTCACTTCAAATTTGGGCAAGCCAGCTGGACTTTGAGGAGGCCGATGGAGAGATTGATAAAATCGAAGAGGGTCTGAAGTATCTAAAGAAGCGGAATCACTGAAAGACAAAGTTTCTAGAGCTGAATCAGCAACTAGAGCAGTCAGGAATTGTACTTGGATGAAAGAGAAAAGCTAAACAATCAGCGAGCCCAATTTAAAGCTGCAGATGATGTTCGCCAAACGGCCTATGCTGAAGCTAAGAAGCGCATACATGAAAATGACAACAACAAGTTCTCTCCTAGGGTTCAACAGATGCTCAGCAGACAAAGGCCATTTGTTTCAGAAATACATCCGCCTTGGGGACAATGTGGCTTTTCAGTTGGGGGGTAATGTTGGGAATGAAGTTGTCCATGGACTGTCCTGCGTGTGGTTGGTAGCTTGTCTAGGCGTAGTGGCAGCAAAGTCTTTTAATCATTTTTTAGTTGTTAGAGTTGTTAGTGAGCAGGTGGGGTTGTTGGCTAGGCTGGTGATGTGATAAATAAGGGAGTGGATGGTGGGAGTGGGGGACGAATTCATTTTAGGGAACTACAGCTGGTTGCTGGTTGCTGGGAGCTGGACCATGGGAGGTCTCAGTTTGCCTTCTCCGGAGGGTGGTCTTCTCCAGGACTTCTATCTTCACCTTTTTCTTCTGCTACCTCTTCCTTCCTTTATTTCTCCTTCTCTTTCTATTTCCCCTGTTGTAATTCTTCTTCTGTCGAATGGAAAAATACAGCTTGTTTGTCCTATCTTCTTCCTCTATTTCTATTGTGCGGCCATTGTTAGGAAGTCCTAACAACATAGAACATCAATTGTCCTCATATAACGAGAATAAAAAAAGAAATTCCTAATATAGGCAACCTAGGAAACTATTTCCCAAAGCACCCAAAATTTACCATGTAAGGGTGGGAAGACATGGGTACTTTGGGAAATAGTTTCCCGAAGTATAAGCAAACTTGGGTACATTGGAAAATAGTTTCCCAAGTTGCCTGTTTTGGGAATTTCTTTTTTTCTTCTCGTTATATGAGGACAATTGCCAACATAGAACACAACTAACCTCTTTCAAGGGTGACTCAAAAAAAACCAGTTGTTATGCACAATAAACCAGTGGTTGGGAAACAGAGAACCCGAAGAAAAATAACCCTGCAAAGAAGAAATTGAAACCATGGTTAATCATCCAATATTCACAGAAAATAATTAAAAAATATTAATCCATGGTTAATGATATTATTATCAGAAAATATCATTGGTCATGCACACTAAACATAATGTAATTAACGGGTTTAAAATGGATCTCAGAATGATGAAACCAGTTCTATTTTAAGTGGCATGAATAACTAACTAGGTCGTATTTAACAAGGAAAAATAAGAAAAATCACGTAGGAAATATTGACTTCATAAGACAGAGCTTAAAGTTCTTGACCTAAATAAAAGGCATCTCTATAAAGGAGTTCTGCACCTTAATAACTAATTAAAAGCACCAGCAATCCATACAAAGATAAATTCTCAAACTACACAAAAGTCTGAGGAAACAACCAAAATGGCCTCTGCATAGCTTATGGAAGACACACCAAAATAGAAAACAATAATGCACATCTACCAAGCAATTTATTTTACTCTCTCATTCAACCTGATACACATACATATTATTAATTAAAGTGGAAACTGTACCCTGCAACTACCAAGTGAAATGTAGAAACAATTATGATTAATAAAAATAATTAACCTTCATTTTATCAAGAAAAGCAACTCATAAATCCAAGGAGATGAATGCAACTCCAAAATATTATCCTTGAGAAGCTTTCACTATCATATTCACAATTATTGTTAGGAATATAGGGGGTTGTCTGTTAGTGTCTGGTAGGTGATTGGTGTTTGTTGTGACATAGGCATTATTGTTTGTTAGTGTTTGATAGTTGGTGAAAGGCTGGTGGCAGGTGGTAGTAAGTTGTTAGAGTTTATTAGTTGTTTGAGTGATTAGCTGGTTGGGTGGGCCTTTAAATAGAGGGAACCATTGTGTGCAAGGGGATAAGGTACATTTTTTGGGAAAATTCCACAGCAGGCTGCTGTAGGAGGCCGGTGTTGGAGTTTGTGGCCTAGAACCAACTACTTTGTACTTTATTCATTAATAAATACCTTATCACATCTTGATTGTTCTTCTGCGTGACAATGCATGTGATAATGTCCTAAGTATAGTTGTTGCATTAAAGAGTTATATCCATAGTTTTCAATCTCGGATCGCGGCGCGACGCGACGGGGTCCCATAGCAGGATCGCGGCGACACGGATCGCGTCGCGGCCGCTTTTTTATCCAATCGCGGGGCAGTTAAATTATAGAATTTTACAAACATATATGTTGAAAAATTAAACACAAAACATAAAAAGTAAAAACTCATTCAAATTCATAATTAAAAACATTCATAAATTCAGCATAATACATCAAACATGTGTCTCATCCAATTATTCATAAACAACAACCATGAAAACATCCAAAGTTCAATTCAATCATCCTCTTCATTTTCAAGATCTTCCATTTCTTCTTCACCTTCACTTTCACTATCATCACTTTTATAAATCTCCTCTTCATTTGTTTCCCCATCATCATCATCATATGATTCATGTTCATCATCTTCTTCTTCTTCAATAACCATCCTTGTTTTTCCTTTAGAGCTTGAACTTGAAGCATGAGTAGTTCCTCCTCTTGTTTTCCTTCTTGTATAATGAGAAGGTTCACCGGCCCCGGTAGCTTCCTCAACTAATCTCCAAGTCATGGTGTTGTCATCCTCAAACACCAATTCATCTTCAGCGCCATCTTCATCACCATTCATTAGCCCTAAAAACCACTCACTACTGTCATCATCAACATTCTTTAGGACAATGGGATCAGTGACATCTCTGGAATCAAACCGGTCCTTCAAAGTTTGGTTGTATTTGATGAACACCAAGTCTTGCAACCTTTGATGCTCTAGCCGACTTCTCTTTTTAGAATGAACCTGTTTCATAAAAATTAAAAAAACATTGGTATCACTAATGAAGTGTAAGCTTAAATGAATGAAAGCGAGTTGAGTATTGATACTAAGTTACTTACATGTTCAAAGGCACTCCAATTCCTCTCGCATCCCAACGAGCTACATGTCAAGCTCAAAACTTTGATGGCAATTGTCATCAAAGATGGTGTTCCTCCTCCATAATTCTTCCACCATTCAGCTGCAATTATTATTTATTAGCATTGTTTTGTAATGATCTAAAATTAAGAATCATGTAATTAAATAATCAAGACAAAAATAAACTCTTACCAAGAGCTATTGTACTCCGTTGTCGCATGCAACCTTTCCCACCAAAGAGGCCTTGTGCGCAAATATGTTGTCAATTCTAAACAAGCCTTGTCTTCCTTCTCAGGGCTAGGAGACAATCTCTCTATACAATCATATAAGTCTTTCATCACCTCTGCATCTCTTTCAATACTTGGATATCCATAAAAAAATTGAGGATTCAAATAATAACCCGCCGCATGCAATGGATGATCCAACTGAGAATTCCATCTTTCATCAATTATCTCAAATATATCCTTACACTTGGTTTCATCATTCTTGAAAAGCTTCTGAATGGTCTCTTTTACCCTGTCCATAGCCTCATAAATGAAACTCATTGCGGGTTTCTTCTCATTATCAACCAATCTAAGAACTTATACAAGAGGTCTCATAACCTTGAGGCTATAAACAACATCATTCCAAAATGATGGCATCAACACGGTGTCGGCAGCACGCTTTCCCTTTGTTTCTTTTGCATTTTTGGATCTCAACCACTCTTCAGAAGTGAACATCTTTCTGAGATTATTTTTTTGCAAATACAATCTTTGTAAAGTTAAAAAGGTTGTAGCAAACCGAGTAACTTCATATCTCACCAACTCAGTTTTGTTGGTGAACCTCCTCATAATGTTCAATGTCAATGAGTGGTTGTAGATGAAAGCCACAAGCTTAATACCTCTTTCTATAACCCTCTTCACCCTACTAAGTTTGCCAATGTTTTCCAAGATCAAATCAAGACAATGTGCGGCACATGGAGTCCAAAATAAGTGTTGTCTCTTAACCATCAACAACTTGCCTAAAATCATACAAAATCAATAACGAACAATTAAAATCTTAAGTTGTTAACTGAATTGATAATATTAAAATGAAATGAAAGTACTTTTAAAATTAAAACAAAAGTTTTTTTATTACCGGCTAACTTGAAATTGCTTCCGTTGTCGGTAACTACTTGCACAACTTTTGATTCTCCAATCTCTTCAACAAAATCATCCAATAACTTATAAACAGTTTCTCCCGTTTTCACATAGCTCGATGCATCAACACTTTTTACAAACATTGAACCGGTTGGACAATTTACCAAGAAATTGATCAAGGTTCTTCCTTTCTTGTCCGTCCAACCATCAGACATGATTGAGCAACCATAGTTTTCTCGTTCAATTTCATGCCCCTTCAACAATTCCTTTAAGTGTACTCTAACTCTTTTTTTAGAAGAGGAACCCTGCACTCATGATAGCTTGGAACTTTCAAGTGTGGTCCATATTGTCCAATCGCTTCCACTATCATCTTAAAGCTTCTCGATCGAACAACATTAAAAGCAATTCCATTTGTGCAAAGGAATCGCTTTATGTATTGCACCGTTCGATCTCTTAACTGCTTGCTACAAGCATCTTTAATGCTTGTTTGTCTTGCATCTTTAACTACTTTTGCCGGATCTTCCATGAACATTGCATCAAGTGGCCCTTTCACATTTCTCACTTTGTTGCCACTTAAAGGACATGATGAAGCACTTGATGCATAACTTCTTTTTTTCCCACTCTCAACGGCATGAATTTCTTCAAGCTCTTCCTGCATATCCTCATCAATATCATAAATATCATTCATATATGATGATTTGTCAGCTTTTTCCTTTGTTTGAGCTGCAATAAGCTTGTCGTTCACTTCTTGAAGAGTCTTCCTACACTTCTGAACATTTCCCGGTAATCCCATTTGATGTTCTTTGGCTCGGGTAATACCACCATTGGTCACCATCATGCAAAAGTCACATGTGACTTTCTTTTTATTATTGATGTCTCTTAAAGAATTCCACTGCCAAGCAATGTCTATATTTTTTCCTTGAGGTTTCACCAATGGTGGTGTAGAAACGGAAAAAAGGAGAAACCGAACCCCCAAGGTCTATTCTCTAAAGGAGCCCTTGGGGTAAATTTATAATGAATATTAAAGACCACACCGGACCTCAAGTCCGATGTGGGATGCAGACTCCAACACTTCCCCTCAAGCTAGGTGTACCTAGCTTTGACACATAAAGAAAAAACAAAGCAAGCAACAAGTTGCAAACACTCCCCCTCAAGCTGGATGTCCAGCTTGATGACAAAACAAGACGAAAGAAAATAAAGGAAAATACTGCAACACTGATGCTCCCCCTCACGATCGCAGCTCCCCTCAAAATGATGGATGGATGATGTTGCGGGCGCAGCAGATGACCACTCAGACCGGCCGGTTGACGGAACGCCAGGAATGCCGCACTAGTGGGGCCGGTCGATGAAACGCCGGGAAATCCAAACTAGCACCGGGAAAACCGCACTTGCGGGACCGATGACGGGAGGCGGGGATTCCGCAGAATTGTTGCGGGATCTGGCGACGCCAACGGGGCCCAAATCCTAGGTGGTCGAGCTGTTGCGCCAGTGAATGGGCGTGCCGACGAATAGAGAGGCGGCTGTCGGGAGTCGTCGGGAGATGCCGGCGAGGCGGGGATGCCGCAGAAGGTGCCGGAGAGCCGAAATTTGAAGCAGGGCAGCCGCTGGGAGAAACTGGAGTCGGCTGGCTGCCAGAAGAGGAGCGCAGGGGGGGGCCGGCGAGGGAGCAGAACAACGGGAGGCGGCGCTGGAAGCCGGCCGGGAATGGAGGCCGGCTGTCGCGCAGAGAGGGGCCGGCGAGGCTTGAGGCCGGCTGCTGCTGGAGGATCCGGCAGGAATGGAGGCCGGCTGTCGAAGGCGCGGGCAGGGGGGGCTGTCGGCAGGGAGGTGGGGCTAGATGTCCGCACAGGAGGCGCGCAGGAAGGGCGCGGCGCCGGGATCGGGAGGGGAAGGAGCACCACAAGAGGACCGTCGCGCCAGAAACCGCTGGAACAGGAGGGCGGTTCGTGCGTAGCGGGAGAGGCGGGAGCCGGCCGGTCTGCTCGCCTGGAGAAGCGGGAGCGGGTGCCAACAGTTGCGGGAGCCGGATGGATCGCCGGGGAAAGCGGGAGAACTGCCGGGAAAGGACGCGCCGGTAGGAGGGATCCGTCGGAAGCGGGACCGCCGGGGTGCACCGCTGGAGTAGGGAGCCGCTGGGAGGTTGGTCCGCCGGGAGTCGTCGGGAAGGGAGCAGCCGGACGTAGAGGGGCCGGCGCGAGAGGAAGGTGGAGACGTCGACCGTCGGGCGTCGGGCAGGGGACCGCTCAGGTGGGGCGACGCGCATGAGCGGCGCAGGGAATCCGCCGGGAAGAGATGTTGTCGCCGCGCCTGGGTCAAGAGTGGAGGAACGTGAATCGCGTCGGTCTACCGGGAAGAGAAGAGTCGCGCCGAGGACGGGGTCGTCGCGTCGGGAGAGCAACCTGGAGAAGAGCCGCGTCGGGGAGAGCCGCGCTGCGGGGGGAGTCGGGCGCAAGATCTGCGGGAGGCGGGGAAGACCGCCGGGAACTGGAGAGACGCCGCAGTGAGGAAGTCGTCGGGAACTGGAGTCGCGGCGGGGGAAGCGGGAGCCGTGGTTGCGCAGGAGGTCGACGAGGGTAGGAGCGGCACTGGAGGGGAGGGTTGCGCGACCGGGAGGAGCAGCGGAGGGCGGGGGGCGGTCGACCCATTCTGAGAGTCGCCGCCCCCGCACTAAAAAAAATAGAAACCCTAAATGGCAATAAAAAAAAATATGAGAGAGGGTCCGTTTGGATCAAACCTCCTCTAATACCATGTAGAAGCGGAAAAAAGGAGAAACCGAACCCCCAAGATCTATTCTCTAAAGGAGCCCTTGGGGTTAATTTATAATGAATATTAAAGACCACACCGGACCTCAAGTCCGATGTGGGATGCAGACTCCAACAGGTGGAAAAGACTGTACGGTCGTAGCATCGGTTGGTGCAATAGATGGCTGAGAAGAAAATGAAGTCATAGCTGGGCAGAAAATATGGGGAGCCGCGCCTGGAGAGAGGGAGTCGCGCCACGCCTGGAGAGAGGGAGTCGCTCCTACGCCTGGAGAGAAACGGGAGCCGCGCAGGAGGAAATCAAAGCCGCGACTGAGAAAATATGGGGAGCCGCGCAAGAAAAAGGAGTCGCGCGCGCAGAAGGGTGTACAGGGGAGCCGAGTCGCTGCACCAGGAGGAAAAAAGAAGAGTTACGGGAGGAGAAAAAAACCCGATAGTTTTGGCGCCAGAACACGGCGCGGCCGCGTCGCCCGAGATCGTGGCGGAACCGCGACAGCCGCGATAGCGGGTGTCGCGGCGCAATCGCGTTCCGCCCGCGATGAGGCCGCCTGAAGCGGCTGGGTGCCGCTCCGCGCCGCGACGGCGCGATCCCAGCCGCGACAGCGCTATTTGACAACTTTGGTTATAGCGGATCCCTACTGTGATGAGAACCCGAAAGTGTCATAACATTATTCTTGAATATATGTTCTATAGCCGGATGATGTTATTTGAGGGACATAAATAATACAGACCATTAGAGGTGAGGACTCATAAAACTTTGAAGCACCTTCTCATGGTGTGCGCCTTTGGTAATATCCAGAATAATATTATGAAAACGAGACCCGTCAATAGGAAATCCACATTTCATAGTGTCATTGGATGTTCCTATCTACGAGCGTGTGTATTGGTCCTTAGACTTTGAGATTATTATTAATGGGTATTACAACTCGCGCACTTAGATGTATTGACGAAAACTTTGACGACACACTGTTCGCAGCAAGATGGGATATATTGGGTGCATCACAAGTAATATTGCATTAATAGATAATGTAAGAAAGGATTTGTCCCTTCTGTTCCATACCAGAAGTAGATATCTCAGGCACTTTGATGGATTTGATATAACCTAAATAAATCCATGACCATGGCAAGGAATGGGCGAGTTCAATTCTGAAAAGTCAAAGAAAGAATAATCGAACACTGGGATGATGACACTAGCATGCAACTCGCTTGATTCGAGATATCGAGACAAAGGGGTTACATTACACGGTAAGCGTTCGTAGAAGGTGACACGTCATTGCGACGTTAACTTCTTTCTCTATGGGTGTCTTGGCTTGTTGCTAGACGCTAACCTTGGACTTTAGGCAGGCTCCGCCTAATGCCAATGAGAAAGAGGCCTAAAGAGTCGCACACTAAGTGTGTCCAAGTATCTCAGTTAAATATTAATTTAACAAGTTGAATAAAGATTATTCCCGATTGTGGTTTAATAATTATTCAAGGATGTCTGATCGCATTTATTTCGACACTAGATATTCGAGAGAATATATTGTGGGCGAAATAATATATTTATTAACGAGTAATGCAGTGATATTTATTTGAAAAATAAATAATCATTATTCAAGGTCTAATAAATGTGGTGAAGGAAATAAAGAAAATGGAAAAACAAAAGTACACGTTGTGTATATTAATATACACGCCGTGTAGTTTTTTTTGGAGATTTGTGAGAAATAATATCATTTATTTAATTAAATAATATTAAGTGTAATTCGTTGGGCGCATGTCAAGTAATAATAATAATCAACTGTTATTATTAGACATGGGGTGTAATTAATTCATTTTATTATTCTAAGTAATTAAAATCTCAATTATATACTTTTCATTAGCCTAGCCATTTTTGGGAGTTGTGCACAACGGGTCTAAAGAAAGCTCTCAAGCCAAGAGAGAATTCTTTTCTTCCAAGAACGCTTTCAAGTTATGAGAGAGAGATCCTCCTCCGCTGGATCAAGGCGATCGAAGGCGGACATCACAAGCGAAGGCTCTTCCGCGCTAGCACCCAGAGATCCCTTCGGCGACATCCAGAGATACGTGGAACACGTGTGGATCGCCGCTAGAGGAATCCTACACTTGGATTCTACGACGCAACGACGGATCACATCGGATCGTGACCGGAAACATCAACGGAGAGAGAATCCCATCAAGGTAATTCTTGTCTTTTAATTAAATTAATTATAACCAACAAATGATGATCTTCTCTATGGTTCCGAGACTCCCTTCTTTTTTTCGTTTTTCGTTCTATTCCGAAGATCCGACATTTTATTATCGTGACGGATCTCAGATTAAACGTCGTTAACGGCAAAAATTAAAGTTGGGTACACCCACCAAACGCGATTTCACTGCGCCCAGAACCTACAGCCGGTACGTTGGGACGTCCAGCAGGAGGCTCGGAGGAGTGGTCTTCCACGGGTTCCTCACTCTCTCACTCTCTTACCTTCTCCTTCCTCTACTCCTTTACTTCTCGCCTTCCCTACTGTATTTTCTAAAGTTTGCTGGATATATACAGTGATTGAATCAACATATTTTGTTGTTCTTCTCTTTTTCTTCTCTCCCACAATTTTTACACAACAATTGGTAACTCCACTGGAGAACTGTCGTGAGAGGGAGACGATCGTTGTTGGGAGGGAGGGGCGGTCACTGCCAACTGTTGACCGCTATTGCTACACGCACACCAGGAGAGACGATTGCAGCAGTGTAACGCACCGTAGTTGAAGAAGCAGATGCTGCTGAGGAGTGCAATCGTGCGAAAAAGACGATCGGAGAGAGAAATTGAATACACTCAGTCTAGACGACAACCTGAACGTTGTTGGAGCAAAACAGAATGCAACAGTAAAATGATCGCCACTGGGGAAACACGTTAGCTGGAGAGAGGTGTCGGTGCAGTGGAAAATCTACAGGAGAAGAGACGAACTAGCAGAGCTTGTTGATCGAACAGTGATGGTCGACACGTCTTCTTGCTCGCAATGGCGTGAGGGAGTCATTTGCGGTTGTGCAGCATGATCGCAGGAGGCAAACGCGCGAGCTGTGAAGTCGTATTGAGTTGGCCGAACACAATAAAGTTGTCTGAAGCCCTTGCATACGAGAGAAGACGATCAACACTAGGGGAAGCAACTTCCGACGTCAGAGAGGACGATCATAGTGTCCAGCATGCGAGGATTGAACGATTCAAAGTTGGTCAAATTTTGAGAGAAAGTGCCAAGCGTGGTCGCGAAAGTAGCTGCGTGACACAATCACTAGAAATAAGCGGAAATTTGCACAGGTTTTTTCTCTATCTGCTTAAAATCTCTAGCTTGATCGCTTCGCTGCAGAGGAACAGGATCTCTTTGAGGACGATATTTGTCTCGACAAACAGTGTGTTGGATTTAAGTATCCTGCGAGAACAAGAGTATTCGTTCGATTCGGGAATTTTATGGCGCGAACCAAGACCGTCAAACGGAGCTGGAAAACTGGGGGGAACGGTTGCTGCAGAGCAGGTAGAGGGAGACGATCGCAACAGGGAGATCGTTTTGTCAGAGGAGTGTGTCTGACACTAGCACTGTATACGGACGGGCCAGTTAACTTCGACACAGCAGTGAGGTGCGAATTGAAGAGGAAAAGACGGACGTTGGAGGCAACGATCGTCTAGTGTCTTGTTGCGGTTTGTCGTGAAGGATTTATGTTGCAGTTAAAAAAAATCATGTTCACACTATGAGACGCGTTTGCTGGAGGATAACGTGCGAGCTGGAGGACGATTGAGAAGTTGTATTCAAGAATGGCAACAAGAGTTGTGCTGCCAAATTTTACGGGAGAGGATACGTATGGCTGGATCATCAAAGCAAAAAGGTATTTTGAATTTTGTCCGACGACATATGACATGAAATTACACTAGGCGCAGCTTTGCATGGTTGGCACCACTCTATATTGGTTTTTGTCCTGGTACAGTACAACCCCGAACTCGTCATGGGAAATATTTAAACCAGCATTGAGGGAGAAATATGGGGACAAAGAGCAGAAGCTTGACTGAACCAACTTGAGGAAATGTTTGCTCCTAGTACAGGCGTGGATGTGCAGGAAGGGTATGCTAAAGAGGGACACATTGCTCTGGAAAAAATGTAGTATGCTTGAGGAGTTTTCCAATTGAACAGGAAAGGTCCAGCAGTGAAGTGTTGGAGGAACAATTGGAATTTGGTCCGAAACAGTCTAGCGAGGTATTTTTTGTACCAAGTTCATCCAAGGAAAATGAAGTGGAGAAGATCGTTACGCCTTCTTTTCTCTCCGATAATGTAGCCAATGAGTTAGAACGGGAAGAAGATGGTGGTGAGTTGCAACAAATAAGAGCTATGGAAGAATATAAAGAGGAGATATTAGTTCTTGATTTGCATTCTCACCCTCTTGCTACGGATATTGAGCGTCTAGGAGATCCGCCAGTTGCAGAGGAAAGGTGCAGTCCCTTTACTAGTTTTATAAGTGGTGACAATAGGAAGGTGATGACAGGGGCTGATGTTCGCAATTCTAGACGGGGCAGTTCCGCACACAGATTGAAACAACAATGCAAGGTGCTGGTCAAATGGTGTTCCCTGGTAGTTTCTATGAAGGGTACTCAAGACAAGGATGACCTAGTTGTAAAGTGCAAGTTGCCTTGCAGACCTGGTGAAATATAAATAGACTATGGTTGTCCTCATATGGAATTTTCAGAAATTAACCATTTGGAAAAAAATATTGGGAAGGTTGTTCGTGATCTTAGAAATCTTGGATTCACTTCTATGACCGAAGATGCGAACGCTGTTGTTTGTTCGGTGTTGCTAGCCAAGGGGGCAGTGCAACAAAAATCGGTACGAGCCTCGCTTGAGGGAGCTATTGGAGTTTGTATTCGAGGAGCAGAAGATGCGCAAACTGATTTTGGGCTCAAATTGTTGAGGAAACTAACAAAACTGCAGCAGAAAATTTTGAAGGCAAGGCTGCTAAACAGTTTGAGGTTTTTCCCGGTACCAGTACAAATTTGGGAAAGAGTGCATTCCAAGATGTTGTTCTTAGGCTGCAGCTCCTGGATGAAGCATGGGATGCTGGAAAGTGTACATGTGATTTGGAGGTTCAAGAACCAACGCACCGGAAGGCGCTTGATCATGGAAAAAAGGGGTGGAACGAGTTTTGAAGGTCCACCTTAGGGACAAGGTGATTTTTAAGGGGGTGGTGATGTTAGGAATATAGGGTGTTGTCAGTTAGTGTATGGTAGGTATTTGGTGTTTGTTGTGGCATAGGCATTATTGTTTGTTAGTGTTTAATAGTTGGTTAGGGGCAGGTGCGGTAGGTTGTTAGAGTTTGTTAGTCGTTTGAGTGATTAGCACCTTTAAATAGAGGGGGCCAGTGTGTAAGGGAATAGGATACATTTTTTGGGAAAATTTCACTGATGTAGGAGGCTGGTACGTTGGGACGTCCAGCAGGGGGCTCGGAGGAGTGGTCTTCCACAGGTTCCTCACTCTCTTACCATCTCCTTCCTGTACTCCTTTACTTCTCTCCCTCCCTACTCTATTTTCTTGAGTCTGCTTGATGTATAGATTGATTGAATCAACATATTCTGTTGTTCTTTTTTTCCCCTCTCTTGCAATTTTTACATAACAATTATAATAACTCATGAAACGAGTAGTCCCTGAAAAATTACAAAAAAATTGACACAATAGCACATCTTAAGCCATACTGGATGAGCTAGCATCATCAACACAGATAAATCTATAAGAACCCAGACTAAATAAAGGCATCCTCAAAATACAAATTGCACCCATTGGTTATGTATGGATAAATGGATGGGGGGGGGGGTCTAAAAGAAGCCAGACTAAATAAAGGCATCCTCAGAACACAAATAGCAGCCAATGGTTATGTATGAATAAATGGATGAGAAAAAGAAAGAACGATGAGTTTAAAATCGTTGATATAAAATTATCAATAAGGGCATGCCCATCGAGTTGAAATCAGCGTCCACAAACACCTCAGCCACCGCAGAAGAAGAATGACCTGAGTGAAGGAAAATTGCAAAATATCCTAAACAAAATGAGAAAGAGATGAATCTTCCTATTTTCCGTCCTTATAGATTTTCAATTGCAAGGGGAAAAAGTGGGGTTGGGGGCAGCATTTTGTGCGAATAACACGCAGTTGCTGCAACCAATGAGTAGTGTTTTCCAAAATAATGAAAACTTAATTGACTGACCTGAATTAGTATAGATAGATCTGGCTAACCCACGATAATTTCCCTGGTTTTTTTCTCAAGGCACGCGGTAGGCAAGTCACAGGGCTTGATCGGGGGCAGCTTGGGTGGGGACGCAAGAAAAAGGGCGGGTTTGGAAGGGCGGGTTTGGAAGGGCGGAGGCGGAGGCGGAGGCGGAGGCGGAGGCGGAGGCCGAAGCTGTGCTGGGGCGAAAAGACGAAACGAGGGTTTAATAGAATCAGTACGCCGTGCGAACGGACGGGGCTATTCACCTATGTGTTTATTAAAATAAAAAATAAAAAAGTAACTTAAAGATTTGGTACATTGAAATGCAAATTCATCAGAAACAAAATAAAGAATATGGATGGAATATAAGATATAATTTGAGAATTAAAAAAATAGAAATATATGCATGGAATGAGGATCAAATACATGGTATAAATGGAAAATCAATGAAATAGATAAATAAATATAAATTTATATACAAAATTCAATATATTGCAAAATTGTTTATTTGTAGAAATTTGTGAGAATTTAAAAAAAAAATAGAAATGAATAAATTGACGATTTGCAGCTTAATGTTGTGCATTTTTATAAATAGATTGGGAAAAAAATGAAAAAATACGATGACGCCAACTACATAAAATAGCCAAAAAAACCAGTATATTTTTCACACTAAAAAAGAGAGTCCAATACGTTACCGTATTAGAAAAATAAAAAAGACCAAATATGAAGCAACGTATTAAAACAAATTGGCCCATCAAAACAAACAAATAACACGTATATTTGTTATTTAATATTCAGAATAATTTATCTTTGATAATAATATAACACCATAAACATAAAAGAAAAGGTTTTAAAATAGTACTAGGTAATGGTGTTGATGATGTACTCAATGCCACTGAAACTTAGATTTGAGTTGCAAGGTCCTACATTGTTTAAAAAATTACAATCAATTGAAAATTAAAATAATGTACTGCTGATTTGAATGTAACCAATTGCAAAAACTAGAGAACAATCGGTCTAGAATTTGAAAAAGACTAGAGTGTGCAGCCTGCATTTATCACAACTTAGGTTGTTGATATTAATTCATCTACGAGTGCTTGCAATGTGTCATGTCCTCAAAATTCAAATCGAAACGGAGGAAGAGTTTCATATCAAGTGATAGTTTTTTTACCCGAACATACCCACTGAAATCAACCAATCCTAAGTATGTATTTTTTTTTAACGGATCCTAAGTAAGTATATCTTTAAGCAATGACAGCATCAACCGCATCTGTCCAAAACCATCTGAAAACGAGAGTTCATATGTGAGCTAATTTGAATCATTCCATAAATTATTAAATTCCCAAATGAATGAAAATTTACAATTCAAGACAACTAAAAGGTTGTATAAGAGTATCACTAGCTCAGGAAACGCCAAATTTTTGTACGAAGTTTGATAGTAAAGAGAACACTTGAGTACATTTACAGTCTTTGAATTTGAAAAAAAAATACAAAGCATAAAAAACAAAATGCAAAAGGGAAAATGCAATTTTGTACAAACTACAAATTCAATAAAGTATGAGTGGCACCAAGCATGAAACCATGGGTGTATTAAAGTCATGTAAATTTGAACATTCACTAAAAAACCCATTAGATACTAAATATATGTTCACAAATAAATTGCCCGATTATTTTTCAAGCACGTACTCACTTTCTCTAGCCTCACGTTTAACGAGTGAAACAAACATTTCTTAACTCAATCTACAAATGGTCTAAATGAATTAATAATAGAAATGAAAATGCAATACCTCAATCTACAACGGGTCTTACTATCCTTAATATACATCATCTATTCACAGAAGAACAAAAAACCAACAACGAATTGGATAAGGGGAAGAAACAATTGATATCTCACTTATAGAATGCTCAGATACTGCCTTATGGAGCATGTAGTTGACATCACCATCAGGTGTTAGGACTGTGGATGAGTGTGCTTTATGTGTTAGGATTAAATGTGGGGTTGCTGGTGGTGTTATGGGCAGCATGGATAACTGCTCAGGGGTGGTGTGGTATTTTGGCAATCAATTGGTTGTTTGGTCAGTTGTCAAAGAGTATGAGGAGGGGCTATCCGAATAAAGACTTGGTTATTAGCAAGGGCGAGTTGGTATTCTTGCATTCAAATTGTTGTTTTTTATAGCTATAGCTGGTGGGGGGTTTGTTGGTTGTTCTGGTGGAGTATTAAAAGGGGGCCAGTTGTAAGGGAGGGGACATGAATCGTTTTGGATTTACAGTAGGCTGCTGTGGAGCTTGGATGTCGGGACGTTCATGTTGGGGGCTCAGAAAAGTGGTCTTCCTGGGTTCCTCTCTCTCTCCCCCCCTCTCTCCTCTTCTCATTCGTATTTTCCTTCTTCTCCCTCCTCCTACCAATTGTAGCTCTGTCTCATTTCTTCCACAAATACCGAATATATTGTTGTTTGTTCCCTTTCTACCGCTTTAATTATGTTGCGAGACTTGTCGTTAGGTTTGTTACCTAACAACTGACAACTCCGTTGGGGAAGTCACACAAGAGAGATGATCATTACTGGGGACCAACAACTGTGCGCTAGAGAAACACCTTCACTTCTGGAGAAAATCGATTATAGCAGTGAGATGTTCATCCATAGGAACAACCAATACAGGGGAAGCCAACGTTGGGAAGCCAATCTCTAGGGAGAGACACGTATGCTGAGTTGAGTCGAGTGATGTAGGGGAGCTCGTTCGTTGCTTGGGATTGCGAGGAGCATATGATCATTGAAGACGACAACGTTGCTGATTGTCGTTGGAAGACGATTAGAGCAGGTACGACTATGCTGCAGGTACAATAAAGTTGTTGAGTTCTTTTCTCTCCCATCTACCTACTTTCTATTGTGCGACTGCTGAGAGCATTGTGAACATTGAGAATAAGGATAGTGAGTAAAATTTCTAATGTCGAATCGGCTGTAGAAGGGGTACAACGGACGATGAAGTCTATACAGGAAAGTTTAGACAAGCTGGTTCTAGAACAAGAAAAATACCTACAATCTGGGCATGTATGGATGCAACAAACTGAAGAAAGAGCAACACACATGATGCATGTTTTGGAGGAATCATTTGTTTCCATTTTGGAATAGCTGAAAAAAGGACACATATTAGAATATGGTAAGCATAATGTGGAATTCGTTGAGAATCTGAGATGTTGTGCAAGTGAGGTTGCAAGGGACAACTGCCCTTATGGTGAAAACTTGTCTTTGGAAGTTGTAGCTCCAGTTGAAAGAAAACAAAATTTGTCAAAGAGACCAGAGCTGCTTGATTTTTCAGTCGAGGATCCACTTGGATGGATCACAAAATCATAGGTGTATTTTTTGGAAAATCAGATGACAGAAGATATGAAACTACACTGCGTGCAACTTTGCATGGTCAATACCACTTTATACCAATTTTTATCCAGGTAGAGTGTTACGCCGAACTCGTCATGGGAACTATTTAAACCGGTGTTGCTGGAGAAATACGGGGATGATGAGCAGAAGCCTGAATCCAGACTGAAGCAACTTGATGAGGTAATGTTTTCTCCTAGTTCAGGAGTGGATGTGCGAGAAGGGTATTCAGAGGAGGAACAACTTGTTCTTGGTTCGCCTTTGAAGCTATTTGTAGGAGCTGTTGCGAGTCCGAAGTAGGAAGCACAAGAGTGCCAAGGAACAGTGAAAAATGTCACACCTTTTACTCTAAGTGTTACAAAAAATTTCCTCACTAAACCTAGCTCAAGTCATGTGGAACTCAGCGAGGCGGAAGACAATTTTGCAAAAGCGGATGAGAATTCTTTTTACTGTAGTTGAACCTATGGAACTGAAAGAGATTGATGTTGGAGCTACTGAGGAAATTAGTGTAGATACTATAAAGGTTAATATTAGTGAGTTAGGAATTTCTACTTTTATGGATCAAATGGGCTATGAGGAGAGAGCATAAGGCGATGCCCACAGTGTAGTGGAAGCTTAGAAAATAAGCCTGGTAGTGTAGCTATGAAAAAACAAGAGCTAGGTGTGGTGGCGATACAACATAGATTTTTTCGACCAACATATGGGCCATCACAACAGGCCTTGTGCACACTGAAAATGTTGCTTAAGGTTGTGAGGTGTAACATCCTAAACTGAATGTCACTAAATCAGTGCTTTGAACCGGTGGGTTATGAGGCCTCAAGCACGCCTCCCTGTATATCAGAGGCTGTCGGCTAGTAGCGAGAGCCTATGGTGTAATAGTGGGGAGACTATGCCCTCATATGAGAGTAAGAAAACAACAAAAATAACTAAGTATCATACACATCAGTAAACAAACAGAGTGAAAAAGCAGTAAAAAATTGAAATAGAACATGTTATAATAATAAATGAAAAGCTATAAAATCCTGAACAACTATACAAAACAAACAACACTTGTCGCCCATAGGGCCGACCATACAGATACAAGAGTACAAAAGAAACTGAAATAAAAGTACATGAATCTACTACCAACTCCGATCCATACCACATACCCAACCTCCAGACACTATCAAACTGCAGCAGTCCGATCAGAAGAACCCACTTGAACTGTTCCGCTCGATCATGCAAATATGAGCCTCAGTCCTATCCACCATGCAACTCATGCTCAACCTGAAAACTGATTATCAACCTTTGATGAAAAATTCTTCTAATAAGGAAAATGCTTAAGAAAATGTTTCTATAGTATTTACCCCAGAAGATTGTTTATCTTATGTTGATGAATAGGTTTTACAAAACCCAAATCAGTTGTTTCTTAAGAATCATCTCAGTGATAATATTATTGGTGATGTAAATCAACCGGTAAGGACTAGAAGTTCTTTAAGAAATGAAGTAGAACATCTAGCATTTCTTTCCCAATTAGAACCTCAAATAACTCATGAAGCTTTAGGTGATGATGATTGGATTAAATCTATACCAGATGAACTAAATTAATTTGAAAGGAACAAAGTCCGTGCTTTGGTTGAAATACCTAAGGAAACTTCTATAATTGGAGTAAAATGGGTCTTCAGAAATAAATGGGATGAAAATGGAATCATTGTAAGAAATAAAGAAATATTAGTTACTAAAGGATATAATCAACAAGAAGGAATAAACTATGAAGAAACCTACACTCCAGTGGCTAGACTTGAATCTATTCGTATTCTATTAGCCTTTACAACATTTTTCAATTTCAAACTTTTTCAAATGGATGTGAAGTGTTCTTTCCTTAATGGATATGTTCAAGAGGAAGTTTATGTTGAACAAACTCTTGTATTTGAAGACACAAAATATCCTGAACATGTTTTTAAACTTACCAAAGGTTTATATGGACTTAAACAAGCCCCTAGAGCTTGGTATGACAGACTAACATGATTTTTGTTACAAAACAATTATGTTAAGAGAACTGCTGATCCAACCCTTTTTATAAAGAAAGATAAGAAAAATGTTTTGATTATTCAAATTTATATTGATGACATTATATTCAGATCAACTCATCAATCTTTAACTGATTCATTTGTGAATCTTATGAAATATGAGTTTGAAATGAGTATGATGGGTGAGTTAACATTTTTTATTGGTTTTCAGATTTCTCAAAAATCAGAAGGAACCTATATATCTCAACATAAGTATATTAAATATCTTCTTAAGAAGTATGAACATGACAACACTAAAAGTATATATACTTCAATTGGTACCTCAAAATCTCTTAATCTTGATTAAGCTGGGAAAACAGTAGATCAAACATCTTTTAGAGGAATGATAGTAAGTTTATTATACTTAACAACTAGTCATCCAGACTTAATGTTTTTAGTATGCTTATGTGTAATATATCAATCTAATCCAAATAAATATCATTTAAAAGTAGTGAAAACAATTTTTCTCTATTTAAAGGGAACCATGAATTTAAGACCTTTTTATTCTTCTGGAAATGATTTTTTTAAAAGTTTTTTGGATGCTGATTTTGGTGGATTTAGAATGGATAGAAAAAGTACATACAGAACTTGTCATTTATTAGGAGATTCATTAGTTTCTTGGTCATGTAAGAAGCAACACTCAGTTACACTTTCCACTGCTGAAGCTGAATATGTAGCAGCTAGAAGTTGTTGTGCTCAAGTGTTGTTGATGCAACACACACTTACAGACTATGACATGAGTTTTACCAAAACACAGATATTGTGTGATAATACTAATTCTATTTCCCTAAGCAAAAACCCTATACATCACTCTCGTGAAAAGCACATAGATATTAAATATCACTTTCTTAGGGATCACACACTTAAAGGAGATATCATTCTTCAGTTTATCGGAATGCAAGATCAACTTGCTGACATATTTAGAAAATCTTTACCCTCTGATAGATTTGAATACATTAAACAAAATTTAGAAATGATAATCGTAAGGTAATCATCTATATTAACTTTTTGTAAAAAATATCTCCTTGTAATAAAATACTCCTTTTCATAGGGGGAGTACATTTGTTTACTCTTTTATATTTTCTTTAAAAAAAAATTGGAACCTAAAAATTTTATTTTCTTAATTTTTTTTCAAAACCTAAAAATTTTCTTTCCTTAATTTTTTTTTGGGAACCTAAAAATTTTCTTTCCTTAATTTTTTTTTCAGAACCTAAAATTTTCTTTCCTTAATAAATTTTTTTGGAACCTAAGTTTTATAAGAAGAACCTTATCAATACTGAAAATTATTTCTAAGAAATTCAAAAGGTATGACTCCTTACTTAAATCTTCTTAATTTCATTTTTTACTTTTTGGTATTTCTATCTTATTTTAAGAAAAATTTATTGGATTCACTTTACTTAAATCTGATTTTTTTCCTTAAAACCACAAAATATTGGAACCTTGAAATCCTCTTTAGAATTGATATCAATCGTCAAATCAGATCAAGCTAATCTCAACCATTGGATTTTTTTTTGGGAATACGAACCATCACTACAAAGTCTATATAAAGTCCCCCCATATTCGTATCCCACATCAGTTATTCAACTGTTTTTGTGAAAAATATTTCCTAACCATCAAGTCATCCGTTCATTTTTCTCAATCTCCTTACGTTCAGAATATCTCTTGAAGTTTCCTCACAAAGTCTGATGGCATCCAACAAGGAACTCAAGGATTGGTTAATTTATAGAGAAAGGTTGGTGGACCCAAATTTCTTTCTTAAGTATGATTCCCTGATTGAAAAAGTCATTAAGAAAAATAGATGGGAAAGTCTTTAAATTTCCAAGCCAAAGAATATGGATCTGGTTTATCCTAATCTTCTTATAGAATTATATGAATTAGTTAGTTTTTATGAACAAGGAGGAAGAGAATGTTTTTCTTTCAAGAGTTATGGTAAGACTTATTCTTTATCTTTCAATAAGGGTGCTAGTATATTGGATATACCTTATGAAGGAGAGTATATATTTTGTTCTCACAAGTTTCCAGATAAGGAAGGTAGTTTTGAGAAGGTTAAGGAAATTTAATTCCTTGGACTTAAAGGAACTAAGTCACAGAAGATCAATTATCTTTCAACCAATTTCAGATTGTTAGCCCTATGGATGTAAGGATTTATCATTCTGAGAAAAAGAGACAAGGATTCTACTAAAAAATGTGATATATTCATAATGGATTTCTTGGTGAATATAAGGAAGATAAATCCTGTGAAGTACATCCTTCTGATGATCAACAATATCAAGAACGAAACCCTCAAGTCTCAGATCATTATGTATCCGACAATCTTGTCCAAGATTATTGTTCTTTGTTTAGAATCTTTCAAAATTCCTTGAAGTTCAAAACCCAAAGTTTTTAAGATTATTTTATTGAGTAATGATACTCTGAGAAGGATAAAAATCTGTTTTAGTATCAAGTCAGGAGAATTTTATGATCTTCTTGATAGTGAGGTTCAAGATATCAGTAAGAAAGGTGAAGCAGGTGAAACTTCTAGGCAAACCCCAAAGAAAAGAAAAGAACCAGAATTGAAAGAGAAAGCTTCAGTACCAGAATCAGTATTTTCTCCACCCAAGACAAAAAAGAAAAAGACATTTTCTGATGAAGTGGTAGCTAAGTAGAGAGAGCAGAAGAAGAAGAAAAGGAAGGAGATGCAGTGTTTGGTTTAGACCCTACTGAGGTAAAATAATTGAAAATTCAAGCAGCTAAAGAGATTGAGAAGTAAGAAAAAGATAAGAAGTTGAAGAAGAAAATGTCAAAATCCGAGATTATTCAAGATTTTCTTAAAGATACTAAGAAATCATCCGAACAAATCTAGGTACCAGAATCCTCCTTACAAGAGTCCGTTTTAATAGAAACTCTAAGAAAGAAAGTTTTAATTCTGGAACCTACTGTTAAAGAATAAGTAGTACAAAAAGAATAAGAATAAGAATAAGAAGAAGAGGAAGAATAAAGTGAATATGTTATCAAAATGGTGGAAGAATATCAAGATAAGAAAATTCCTTTTGAAAACTTGTCCATCAGAACTTCCCAAGTTGAATTAACCAAGATTATCTCAGAAGGGAAAGATGATGATTTTCTAGATGAGGTTGATAAACCTTTAGATGATGACAATAAAAATCATGCTTTTATTCATCCTAGTGATCTTAAGGAAGTTACTGATAAGGATGTTGGTGAAAAAGTTGTTGATGATGATAAAATTATTCAAGTTTATGATAGTAAGCATGAGTCTCTGAGAGTTGAGAAGGTTATATCTAAAGTTGATAAAGGAAAGAAAGTGGTAGATGACTCGCCAGGGAAATATGTGGTTATAAAATCTAAGAAATATGTTGTTGGAACATATAGAAGAAAAGTAGAAGAGAAAGATAAACTTCTCTCGCCAGCAAAGGAATCACCTTCAGAATATTCATCTTCCATAGGACAAGATTTTGTTGTTCAATATTTAAAGAAACTAGTGAATACCATTCTATTATTCCCAAGTATTGATTCCAGGTGTCAACTTCTTCAACAATCAATCAATCAGAAGTCAGACACAATAAACATTCTCATGGAAAAGTTTGTTAAGCTTGAAGTTGGGTTCAAAACTTTTCAAATTGGTTATTATGATCATAGAAGATCTTACAAGGAAATAACCAAATGGTCTAAGTTAGTGATTGATGATATGATAATCATGAATGATTTTTATGATTTAGTAAAAGATACTTTTGATAAGTCAGATGACATGATCAAGAACCTTACAACAAGTTTTTCAGAGAAACTGAATCTAGAGCAAGTTTCCCGGATTTAAGAGGATAGAGACCTGAATGGAAAGCTGAATTCAGTTGCTCTAAATTTGAAAATGGAAAGATAAATCAGGGAAGATTTAGAAGAAAAATTCAAAGTGCAAGAAGAGATGGTAAAGTCTCAAGCCAAAATTCTTAAGTCTCAAGAAGAAAGAATCAAAGTTCTTGAAAAGAAAAATCAGGATTAGGATCAGCTGCTCAAGAAGTTTGAGGATGATCACAAAGATTTGAATAAGTTGAAGGTAAACTTGAGAAATCTAATTCCAAAGGAAAATAAAGATGAATAATTTCTTAAAAATCAATCTTTTGTTGTATTTTTCCTTGTAACAAATTCTTCCTATCATAATGAAATTTTGTTATCTTTCCATTATTTTGTCTTGTATTTTACTAACCTTTTAGGTTTTTTTTCTCTCCCTCCATTCCTTTTTAAAAATCATGAAGGGGGATAAAAGATTGATCAAAATAATATTAATATAAAAAAGAGAGAATGCCCTAAGTAAGGGGGAGATTATGTAAGAGGAAGATTATTCAAAGAAGATATTCTTAAGAAAGAAGAAGTAATTTATCTAAGAAAGACAAGAATATGATCCTTAGGGATTTTAAAACCTAAGGGAGAGTTATTTGTATTCATCATGGGTCATAAGTAAAGGGAGATATATATTTCTTTTAAAGTTCAAAAAGTGATTTTTTCCCTTATATTTTTTTTTCGAAAAGTTGTTTGTGATTTCCAAAAAGGGGGATATTGTTGAGTCAATAAGTATTCTTATGAATTTTTCATTCCTTTATGTTTTGAAAATCACAAACACATTTCTTAAAGAAAATTATCTTTCTCTAATAATTATTTTCTTAAGGAAAATTTTATTTCTCTAAGAAAGGTTTTATCCTTACCCTTTGTTTTCAATGTCTTATTTGATGTCTTCTCAAATCAAGTCTAACCACTTTTTTCTTAATCCAAAAATTTAGATCCTTACCTATATTATAACCTTACAGTTTCTTAGATTCTGAATTCTCTAAAATTCAGACTCTGAATTCATCAGAATTTAGACTCTGAATTCTCTGAATTTTAGACTCTGAATTTTTTGAAATTCAGACTCTGAATTCTCTGAAATTTAGACTTTGAATTATCTAGAAATCAGACTCCGAACTCTTTTTTTTTCAGACTCAGAACTCTCATTTTTACAAACTCCAAAATCTTTATAAATCAAATTCTGAATTTACCATAAATCAGATTCCAGATTCCTCAGAATTCAGACTCCGGATATTCATTATTCTAGAATCCGATTGTTCATATTTTTAGACTTCAATTCTCAATTCCTTAAGACTCTGATTAAATGATTTTCTTAAAGATATCTCATTTCATTAAATTAACTTTTCATTTTATCGGATCCTAAACATGTTAATGTTTCTTAAGAAAATTTATGTTTCTTACACATAATAATGTTTCCCAAGTTTTCTTACATGAAACGATGTCATACAATCTGTTTTTAACTAACCATTGGTTGAGTGACATGTGTCCAGGTCCCTCCGAAATTCAAGGAAAAATATGACCATTAGAGGAGGAGATGAACATTAGGATTTTTGCCTATAAATAACCCAACCATTTGAATAACTCTAACAATGCATTGATACATTGAAAAATTCTATGAAGTGATTTCTAGAGAGAGAGACTCTCTTGCTTTGTGCGATCTGTGAACATCTTATTCAGTCGTTAACGTCTTGTTCAGCCTAGTGTGATTTCGATTGACTGATCAATCGAGGGCTTCCGGGGATAGGAAGACAGAGGTTTCGACTACCTTAAAGTTTTAGGTCTTCCGAATATAGGAAGACATAAGTTCCGACTACCTTAAAGTTCAAGGGATTGCAGGGATAACAAGACAGACTCTGATATTCTTATTGAGGGATTAACCTGGTGTGGGTAAGACATACTTTCTTGAAACTATAAATCAAGGGACATTTATCCAAGGTTTTTGGATACCCTTCTCTTTGGGTTAAAATATTTCCTACTTGTTTATTTGTTTTTGTTACCAGTTTTTAATTCCGCTGTATTTTGTTAAAGAAATAAAGTATAACTTTCTTATACTTTCTTATATTTGTATACTCTAATATAAATAAGATTCTATATGATTTAAGATAGAATATTTACCTAAGATAAACTTGTTTAAGTTTAGGTTCTTTATAATTGGACCTTGGCCCTTCTAATTATTCATTTGTTTAAGAACCAAAGAGGGTTTGTGAATTTACCTTGTTTAACTTTGTTAAAATTAGATTTTTCTTAAGGTTAAAAATGAAAGTTTTTAAACTTACAATTCACCCCCTATTGTAATTAAGCATATCATATTCTATTTAGATCCTATAGTAAATTATAAATGTACTGCTATAAGTGTATGAAAAAGCAATGTGCTCAGCCTAGCCGAGACAAAACTAGAAAGGTAAGTAAAGCCAATAATGTGAAACTGCAGTCGAACCCCAGGTCCGTAATCCCGGTCAACTGGGAAAGTGCCACCATGGATGTCCATATTTATATACATATACACGTATAGTTTCATACCTATACATATATACATAAATATGAATATTCATGAGTATGTGAATGAAATAACATAAAAACCAACAATAGTCGATCCATGGGTCCGTAATCTCGATCGCCTAGACATCCCATGCAAGGGCATTGAGTTAGACATTGTGCCACTCAATCCGTGTATCATTAAGTTAATCTCTGGGTTCGTAATCCCAATCTACATGTACCTGCTTCAGCCAACGTCGAAAATATCTCTGAGCAAGCTATGTCACCACAAGAGGATACGCGTCTTACACTTGGGTTCAGCCACACTCACCTCTAATCACTAATAAAGATACCATGTACTGAAGGTCAATCCTGTAAAGAATGGAACCATATACCGATGGTCAATCCTGTAAAGAAGGATTCTAGGGAGTTTAACCAGATATCCTGTAAAAGGTCACTAAGTCTATCACCATGCTGTCCAGGCCTGTAAATCTAGTCCAATGTTTGAGCCCTAGGTCTCAATCTGTAGGTGGTCATGACATTCAGAACTTGAATAGTCCCTAAGGGTATGAGCCTTAGGTGATCTGTAAAGAGAACTCACCGGTGAGATGCCATGAAACACCCCTCAAGTCTCATAACTGATCTAGGAGATCATAATCATCCTGATCATAGACTGAGGAGATCCTAATCATCCCTACCACTTGGGAGAGCACAATCATCCACGAGTCTTGGGTCGCTATGCCCGTATAAATAGAACTCACCGGTGTGACACCATGCAACACCCCTCGAGTCTCATAACTGATTTGGGAGAGAATAATCATTCTGATCATAGGACAATGTGATTGTAATCATCCCTATCACTCGGGAGAGTGTAATTTTCCACAAGTCTTAGGTCGCCATGCCTGTATACCATAATCATAGGCTCAACAACCAGATAATAGGAAACACCTATGGTCATCCCAAAAATATATATAATCACAAAATATTTAGAACCAAGCTCAACAACCAAGTCTTAGGTAGTACCTCTAGGTATACAACACATATGAAATAACATGTCTCAGAAGCTGGATCTCAAGAAAGCATGTTTGGGCATCCCAAAAAGCATAGCATATCCCATGAAGAATGTCCAAGCATCCCAAAAGAAAGAAATATGCCTCACATTAGGCTCAATAACCATCAACCAGGAAGCACCTCTGGTAACATCCCTGTATCAACAATAAACATGTGAAAACATAACAAAATAGTGAAGGTGGTCAAATGCCCAAACTCAACACTACTGCCACAACCCCATGGGATTAAAAGTTCGACACAGGTTTTAAGGATACACCCATTACCATCTCTACCCAAAACCGATGTACTAACTCAGGGTCAGTAAAACAACAAGCACCTACTGGGTCCCTTAATCCAAACACTGAAGAGGCATCCCACTCAAGATCCTCTAGTATAAACACAAGTGAAGACATCCTACTTGGGATCATTAACTTAGAAGGTAAACAGAGGAATCCTACAAGGGATCCTCTTAAGTAAACAAATGGAGGAATCCTACAAGGGATTCTCAAAAGAGGTATACAGGTAAAGGGATCCTACAAGGGACTACCTAAGTCATCATATAAGTAGAGGAATCCTATAGGGGGTCCTTGAAAGTAACTGGTCTCACAACCTCTTAGGTCAGAAGGGAATATCTCACAAGGGAGACGTCCTCAAAGGAAATCCACGAAGGCACCAGTCACAAGAGATAACTCATGGATCATATCAGATTAGGATCTCAACTAGGTTGATCCAAACACCCAACCTATCATTCACATTCAAGTTTCTCCAGAGACGACTGAAATTGAATACAAGAGGAAAAACCTCTACATTTTGATAGAATCCCCAAAACACCCATTATGAGTCCTCAAACCACTCCATGGGTTTCAACATCACTATCTAAGCAAAAAACTACTCATAATGGACCACTCTTATGTCCAAAACCAAGTATGGGGCATAAAATAGGAAAAAACCCTCAAAGGGTACCAAAGGAGGCGGAGGCAAAGGCAAAGGCGGCGATCGAAGCTGTGCTAGGGTAAAAATATGAAAAAGGGTTTAATATTAATAGAACGTAGACCATGCGAATGGACGGTTATATTCACATATGTGTTTATTAAAATAAAAAAGTAAAAAGTAAATAAACTTAAAGAGTTTGTACATTGAAATGCAAATTCATACTAAACAAAATAAATCATAATGTGTTTGGAGTTTACCTATGACACAAGAATATGGATTGAATATAAGATATAATTTTAGAATAAAAAAATAGAAATATATACATAGAATGAGGATGTGATACATGGTATAAATGGAAAATCACTAAAATAGATAAATAAAATAGAAATTTATATAAAAAATTCAATATATAGAAAAATTGTTTATTTTTAGAAATTTGAGAGGATTGAAAAAAATAAAAAATGCATAAATTTGAGATTTTCAATTTAATTTTTGTACAATTTTATAGATATATTGGGGAAAAATTGAAAAAATGTAATGACATAGATAATAGAAAATAGAAAAAAAAACCCTCTATATTTTTTACACTAAAAAAGTGAGTCCAAGATATTACCATATTAGAAAAATAAAAAGACCAAATATGAAGTAACATATTAAAAAAATTGGCCCATAAAAACAAACAAATAACACATATATTTGTTATTTAATATTCAAAATAATTTATCTTTAATAATAATATAACACCATAAACATAAAATAAATGTGTTTAAAATAGTATTGGGTAATGGTGTTGATGACGTAATCAATGCCCACTAAAACTTAGATTTGAGTTGAAAGGTCCTACATGGTTTGAAAAAATATAATCAATTAAAAATTAAAATAGCATACCGTTAATTTGAATGTGACCAGTTGAAAAAACTAGAGAATAATTTAGAATTTGAAAAATACTAGAGTGTGCAACTTGCATTTATCACAACTTAGGTTGTTGATATTAATTCTTCTACGAGTGCTTGCAATGTGTCATGTATTCAAAATTCAAATAAAAATAGAGGAAGAGTTTCATATTAAGTGATAGGTTTTTCACCCGAACATACCCACTAAAATCAAACAATCCTAAGTATGTATATCTTTAAACAATGGCAACATCAACCACATTTTTACAAAACCATTTGAAAATGAGAGTTCATATGTGAGATAATTTGAATCATTCCATAAATTATTAAATTCCCAATTGAATGAAAATTTACAATTCAAGACAACTAAAATTTTATATAAGAGTATCAATAGCTCAAGAAACATCAAATTTTTGTATGAAGTGTGGGGAAGCATATCATAAATCTCTTGATAGTAAAGAGAAAACTTGAGTGAATTTATAGTCTTTAAATTTGAAAAAAATACAATGTATAAAAAACAAAATGCAGAAGGAAAATGCGATTTTGTACAAACTACAAATTCAATAAAGTATGTTTGGCACCGAGAATAAAACCATAGGTATATTAAAGTCATATAAATTTGAACAGTCACTAAAAACCCATTAGATACTAAATATATGTTCACAAATAAATTGCTAGATTATTTTTTCAAGCACATACTCACTTTCTCTGCCCTCACATTTAATGAGTGAAAAAAACATTTCCCAAATCAATCTAAAAATGGTCTAAAATAATTAATAATATAAATAAAAATAAAATATATCAATCTATAACATGTCTTACTATCCCTACCATACATCATATTTTCACAGAATAACAAAAAACTAATAACGAATTGGATAGGGGGAAGAAACAATTAATATATCAATTATAGAATGCTCAAATATTACATTATGGAGCATATAATTTACACCAACATCAGGTGTTAGGACTTTGGATGATTGTGCTTTATTTGTTAGGATTAAATATGGGACTGGTGGTACTATTCTAGGCAACATGAATAATTTCCCAGGGTTGGTGTGGTATCTTGGCAATTAATTGGTTATTTGGACAGTTGTCAAAGAGTATGGGGAGGGGCTATCCGAATAAAGGCTTGGTTATTGGAAGGGGCGGGTTGGTATTATTGCATTAAAATGGTTTTTATTGAAAGATATAGTTGGTAGGGGTTTTTTGGTTGTTCCGGTGGAGTATTAAAAGGGGCACCAATTGGAAGGGAGGGTAAATGAATCATTTTGGATTTATAGTAGGCTGTTGTGGGGCTTGGACATTGGGACTTTCTTGTTGGTGGCTCAAAGAAGTGGTCTTCTTAGGTCCCCCCCTTATCTCACTTTCCTCTTCTCCTTTATATTTTCAATTTTTCTTCTCCCTCCTCCTAGCAACTATAGCTCTATCTCATTTCTTTTACAAATATCGAATATATTGTTGTTTGTTCCCTTCCCACCGCTTTAATTCTGCTGTGAGACTTGTTGTTAAGTTTGTTACCTAACAATTGATGACTCTACTAGGGAAGTCATGTGAGAGAGATGATCACTACTGGGGACCAGCAACTACATACTAGAGGAACACCTTCAATCCTGGAGAAAACCAATTGTAGCAGTGAGATGTTCATCATTGGGGACAACCAACACAGGGGAAGCCAATGCAGGGAATACAATATTTGGGGAGAGACATGCATGCTGAGTTGAGTCGAATGATGCAGGGGATATCATTCATTGATTGGGATTGTGAGGAGGAGACAATCATTGAAGATGACAATGCTGCTGGTTGTCATTGGAAGACAATCAAAGCAGGTATGACTCTGCTGCAGGTGCATTAAAGTTGTTGTGTTCTTTTCTCTCTCCTCTACCTACTTTCTACTATGAAACTAATGAGAGTATTGTATACATTGAGAATAAGGATAGTGAACAACATTGCTAATGTTGAATCAGATATGTAAGGGGTAGAACATATGATGAAGTCTACATAGGAAAGTTTAGAAAAGCTTGTTCTATAATAAGAAAAATACTTGTAATATGTGAATATACAGATGCAACAAACTTAAGAAGGAGAAACACACATGATGCCTGTTTTGGAGGAATCATTTTTTCCATTTTGGAACAACTGAAAAAAGGACACATATCAGAATATGGTAAGAAGAATGTGGAAGTTGCTGAGAATATGAGATGTTGTGTAGGTGAGGTTGTAAGAGAAGAATTCCCTTGTGGTGAAAACTTATCTTTAGAAGTTGTAGCTCCAGTTAAAAGAAAACAAAATTTTTCAAAGAGAGTAGATCTACCTAATTTTTTAGTTGAGTATCCACTTGGTTGGATCACAAAAGCAGAGGCATATTTTCTAGAAAATAAGATGAAAAAGATATGAAGCTACACTACATGAAACTTTGCATGATCAATATCACCCTATACTGGTTTTTATCCTGGCATAGTGCTACGCTAAACTCGTTATGGGAATTATTTAAACCAACACTGATGGAGAAATATGGGGATGATGAGAAAAAACCTGAATCCAGACTGAAGCAACTTGGGGAGGTAATGTTTGCTCCTAGTTCAAGTGTGGATGTGCAGGAAGGGTGTGTAAAGGAGGAACAACTTGTTCTTGGTTCACCTTAAAAGCTATTTTTGTGAGCTATTGTGAGTCCAAAGAAGGAAGAACAAGAGTTACAAGGAATGGTGAAAAACATAACACCTTATACTCTAAGTGTTAAAGAAAATGTCCTCACTAAACCTAGCTCAAGTCACAAGGTACTCAGTGAGGTGGAAGACAATTTTTCAAAAGTGGATGAGAATTCTTTTTTGGTTGTAGTCGAACCTATGGAACTGGAAGAGATTGATGTTGGAACTATCAAGGAAATTGTTGTACATACTATACAGGTTACTATTAGTGAGATAGGAATTGCTACTTCTATGGATCAAATGGGATACAAGGAGAGAGAAGGGGGTGATGCTCATAGTGTAGGAAGTGGAAGCTTAGAAAATAAGTCTAGTAGTGTAGCTGTGCAAAAATAGGAGCTAGGTGTGGTGGTGATACAACATAGACTTTTTCAACTGACACACAGATAATAAAAACAGGCCTTGTATGTACTAAAAAGGTTGACTAAGGTTGTGAAGTGTAACATCCCGACCCAGATGCCACTAAACCGATGCTTTGATCTGGTGGGTTATGAGGCCTCAAGTGCGCCTCCCTATATGCCAGAGCCTACCGACTAGTAGTGGGGGCCTATGGTGTGAAAGTGGGGAGACTATGACCTCATATTAGAGTAAGAAAATAGTGGAAATAGTTAAGTATCACACACAACAGTAAACAAACAGAGTACAAAATAAATAAATAACTAAAATAGAACATGCTGTAATAATAAATGAAAAGATATAAAATCCCAAATAGTTATGACAAACAAACAACACTGGTCACCCACTAGGCCGACCATACAGATACAAGAGTACAAAAGAAACTGAAATAAAAGTACATGGATCTACTACCAAATTTGAGCCATACCACGTACTCGGTATCCAAACACTATCGAATAGAAACAATCCGATCATAATAACCCACTCGAGCTGCTCCACTCCATCATGAAACTCTGGGCCTCAGCTCTATCCACCATGCAACTCATGCTCAACTTGAAAAACATACATAAGGTATACATGTACACCAAGATGCACGCGGAGGGGTGAGAAATAATCTTAGTATATCGCCCTGATAAGTAACCTATAAATGTATTACTATAAGTGCATGCAAAAGCAACATGTTTAGCCTAGCCGAGACATAACTAGAAAGGTAAGTAAATCCAATAACGTGAAACCATAGTCAAAACTTGAGTCAGTAATCCCAGTCAACTAGGAAAGTGACACCATGGATGTCCATATCTATATACGTATACATGTATAGTCCCCTACTTATACATATATACATAAATATGAATATTCATGAGTTTGTGAATGAAATGACATAAAAACCAACAATAGTCGATCCTTGGGCCCATAATCTCGATCGCCTGGACATCCTGTGTAAGGGCATTGAGTTGGACATTGTGCCACTCAAGCTGTGTATCATTAAGTCGATCTATGGGTCTGTAATCCTAATCAACATGTACCTGCTTCGACCAATGACAGAAATATCTCTGAGCAAGCTATGTCACCACATGGGGATACTCATCCTACACCTGGGTTCACCCATAATCACCTCCAATCACTAACAAGGATACCATGCACCGATGATCAATCCTATAAAGAAGGGTACCATATAATGATGATCAATCCTATAAAGAAGGATTATAGGGAGTACATCTAGACATCCTGTAAAAGGTAACTGATTTAGTTTCCATGCTACTAACATCTGTAAATACAGTCCAATGTTTGGGCCCTATTTCTCATTCTGTAGGCGGTCACAACATTTGGTACTCAGATAGTCCCTAAGGGCCTGATCCTTAGGCAACCTATAAAGATAACTCATCAGTGAGACACCATGAAACGCCCCTCGAGTCTCGTAACAAATCCAGGAGAGTGTAATCATCTCGATCATAGGCCGAGAAGATCATAATCATCCCCACCACTCAGGAGAGAATAATTGTCCATGAGTCTTGGATCGTCATGCCCGTATAAAGATAACTCACCAGTGAGACTCCATGCAACACCTCTCGAGTCTCGTAAATAATTTGGGAGTGTAATCATCATGATCATAGGTTGAGGATATTGTAATCACCCCCACCACTTGGGAGAGCATAATTGTCCATGAGTCTTGGGTCTCCATGCTCATATATCATAACCACAGTCTCAACAGCCAGATACTAGGAAACAACTTTGGTCATCCCAACAATATATATAATCATAAAATATTTACAACCAGGATCAATAGCCAAGTCCTAGGTAGTACCTATAGGTATAAAACACATGTGAAATAACATGGATCAAAAACTGAATCCCAGGAAAGCATGTCTAGGCATCCCAAAAAGCATAGCGGATCCCAGGAAGAACGTTCGAGCATCCCAAAAGAAAGAAAGATGCCTCAAATTAGGATCACCAACCACCAACCAGGAAGCACCTTTGGTAACATCCCTACATCAACAATAAACATGTGAAATCATAAAAAAAGAGTGAGGGTAGCTGAACACCCAAACTCAACACTACTTCCACAACCCCATAGGCTTACAAGTTTGGCATGAGTTTTAATTTACACCCAATACCATCTCTACCCAAACCCGATGTACTAACTCAGGGTCGATCAAACAATGAGCACCGACTGGATCCCTCAAGCCAAATTTAAGAGGAATCATACTCAGGATAATCTATTCTAAACACAAGTTAAGACATCCTACTTGGGATCCTTAGTTGAGAAGGTAAACTGAGGAATCTTAAAAGGGATACTCCAAAGCAAACATAGCCATCCTATAAGGGATCCTCAAAAGCAGTATACATGAAAAGGGATCCTACAAGGGACTCCACAAGTCAACATATAAGAAAAGGAATCCTACAGGAGATCCTCGAAAGTAACTTGTCTCATGTATTCTTAGAACAAAAGGGAACATCTCACAAGGGGGATGTTCTTAAAGGAAAACCACTAAGGCACCAGTCATAAGAGATAGATCATGGCTCATATCAAATTAGGATATCAACTAGGTTGGTCCGAACATCCAACCTATTGTTCTCATTTAAGTTTATCTCTTAGGAGACAACTAAAATTGACTACTGGAGGAAGAACCTCTCCATTTAGATAGAATACCCAAAACACCCATTAGGAGTCCTCAAACCACTCCATGGGTTTCAACATCACGATCTAAGAGGAAAACTACTCAGAATGAACTAATCTTACATCCAAAAATGAGTATGGTGCATACAATAGGAAATGACCCACAAAGGGTACCAAAGGAGGAGTAAATGGTGTGTAGAGACCATACACGACATGTACCTTCTTAGCCCCACATGGGCATGTACCTCATCCAGAATTAGCGTGTAAACACCTGATTACATGGTGTGTAAAGAGGGAACATGACGTGTACCCAACATGGGAAACCTACCCATGTCCCTCATCCAACCTGGCCGGATACTTGGCCAGGACATGTACTCACACATGACGTGCTCACCACACGAGGTTTGGTCAAGTACTGTACACGACCATGTACCCTTACATGGGTAAACCTAACTGAGTTCTCGGCTACATGAAAGAGTACCAATACACGACATGTACACCCTTGTACACAACATGTCCCATTAGACTACACACCATGTTTTCAAGTTTTCCTAAATGGAAAACCCCTGGATCACCCTGAAACCCCCATTTAAACCCCAAAACAGCAGATCGAGCCTCTAGGGCCCACAAGCAGTCATAATATGGATTTACATTTAGAAAACGATGAATCTAAAGGTTTTTTTGTGATAAATCATAAAAATATACTACATTTGGGTGGAAACCGTGAAATCTTAATTTGATTTTGTAGCCCACAGCTGTCGCACATCGATCCAGCACGTCAAGAGCTCTATAACGATACCCATCTTCCCTTCCCTCTCTATCTCTTTCTCCATCTTCCTCTTTTATCTATTGGTTGAGCATTGTAGGAGGATCTAAATGAGAGGAATGGGTGATAAGGAGGAAGAAAAAGAGAAAGGAAAAAAAGAAAAGAAAGAAAAATAAGAAAATAAAATAAAGAAAAAGAAGAAAAGAAAATGAAAAAAATGGGGCCTGGGCTGGCCTCGACGCCCAACTCGAGTTTATGTCTCACCTAGGCTAAAATATTCATTCCAGACTCAATTATGGAGATGAAATCTCAATCTAATTCCCCATTCAAAAGATATCACTGAATGATCCTGTGTGATAAATTTAATATTTAATTTATTAAATATTGAATATTAATTATTCTGCTAAAATTTGAATGACTCAAAAATCCACTAAACTCCTGTTCTAGGATAAAACCCCCTTTTTAGGACCAATGAAGTGTTTAGATTTTTTTCGAGATCATCTACGAGGGGAAAACTACCATTTTATCCCTTTATGAGCACCTTAAAGAAAAAAAATCAAATTTCTGCTCAAAATTATAGTCAAGAAAGAAACGAGTCCTTACAAACTCCCCACTATAAACCTTCACATCCATGAGAAGCCTGGTGAAAAGACAATTAGCTATGCTCTCAAACCAAGCATCTGCACCACTAAGCTATCCGGATTAAGGGTGTAATTTCTGCCCAGCCCGGCCTGACTCGGACCGGGTCGGGTCGAGCCGAGTCTGCCCTCCAAAAAACTAGGCCGCATACCACTATTCGGGCCGGGCTGGGCTGGCCCAAACAACCCCATGAGGTGGCCCGAGCCCGACCTTAGGCCGGCCCCACCCTTCGGGTCGGGCCAGGCTTTTTGGGTCAGGCCATGGGCAGGCCCTTGTGGGTTTTTTTGACATTTTTTTACCATTTTTTAAACATTTTTTCTAAAGTTTTTTTAAAATTGTTTTACTAAATGTTTTGTAAAAACATTTTTTCAAATGTTTTTTAATTGTTTTTTTAAAATGTTTTTAAAACTTTTTTAGAAAATGTTTTTTGAAAAAAAAAATTGAAAACATTTTATGAAAACTTTTCTTGAATTTTTTCTAATGTTTTTTTTAAAATTATTTTTTAAACATTTTTTAAAAACAACTTTTAACAACTTTTTTTAAAATGTTTTTTGAAAACATTTTTTAAAAACGTATTTTTAATTTTTTTGAAATTTTTTTTTGAAAAAAAAATTGAAATAATTTTTTTAAAAATGTCTTTTCATAGCATATTTTCAAAACTTTTTTTGAAAATGTTTTGAGAAAATATTTTATGAAAACCTTTTTAATATTTTTTTAAAACACTTTTTAAAATGTTTTTTAATTGTTTTTGAAATTTTTTTTTAAACATTTTTTTAAAAGGCTTTTTCATAAAAAAAATTCAAAACATTTTTTGAAAACGTTTTATGAATTTTTTCTATTTTTTTTAAAATTGTTTTCTAAACATTTTTTAAAAACATTTTTTAAATTGTGTTTTGAAAACATTTTTTAAAAACATTTTTTTGATTTTTTTGAGAACTTGTTATGAATATGTTTTTTGTAAATTTATTTGAAAATGTTTTTGTAAAATATTTTATAGAATTTTTCCTAAACATTTTTAGCATTTTTTATTACAGTTGAGACATTTTTTAATTTAATTGTGAATCATTTTTGGGCCGACGAACCAATATTAAATGTCTTCCTACGTCTTCTCTTCTTTCATTTCATTATTTATTTTCATAGAATAATTTTTTTTCTTTTATAAAATGATTTAAAAGTTAAGTTAAAATATTGTAATTTTTTATTTTTCAATAGAACTGAATTTTTCTTGAAAATTTTTAAATTCACTTCAAAGTAAAATAAACATTTAAACATTTATTTATTTTTTAATTTTATTTGTTTCTTAGATAGAATAATGCGTTTTAAAAAAATGCATTTATTAGAATGTAATTTTTTTAACTAAATAAAGTTTTAATGATTCAATCATCTTACATGCTTTAAAATGTTTATTTTTTAATTTTCATTGTTTCTTCGATAGAATAATGTATTTTTTTTAAAAAAATACATTTATTAGAATGTAATTTTTTTAACTGAATAAACGTTTCATGATTTTTAAAATTTTATGAAAGTAAAATAATTTTTTAGCCTTTTTATTATTTATAGTGGATAAAATTGCCCTTAAATGTTCTATTTATTCTAGAGTAAAATAAAATATGAGTAATATTATTTGTTTGTTTTTATTTATAAATAGAATAAAGTAATTCATATTTTTCATCAACATTTTACAATTGAGATGTTTTTCATTTAATTTTCAATCATTTTACATGTTTTAAAACGTTTATTTGAAAATGTTCAATTTAAAAAATGAATTTGCGGTGACTTTTCTATTTAAATAAATATCAATAATTATAATAAATAACATTCATAATAATTATATATCATAAAATTGTCATAAAATAATTAATTTCAGGTATTTTCAAATTATTAATTAAATGAAAATTAATTTTTTTAAAAATATTATGGTGTTTGACCATGTTTTCGTAAAAAAATTAATATGGAATGATATATATATATATATTATCATACCTAAAAATATTAAACATTATTTAACAAACATATATAATATTTGTGATAAAAAAGTATATAATAGTTAAATGTTAATAAATTACACTATTTATTTGTATAACGATAAAAAAATAAAATAATGAAATATATTTAATAAAAAAATACATTATATATCTATTACATTACAAAAGTTCATTACACCAAACATAAAAAAATCAATCTGATTCTGATGTTGTGTCTTTAGAAGGGCTTGACAACACATCGAGATCATCACCAACATTGAAAATTTATTGTTGTTGATCTTGCGGATACAAATGATCCCTTGTGACAATAAGAGCTTCAACCATGTCTGGTGTAAGTCATGTACGATAATCATTAATAACTCCTCCACCTGCACTAAAAGTAGACTCGAATACAACTGAAGAAACTGGAACACTAAGTACATCATGGGAAATTCATGTTAGTACTAGCCATATAGATTCATAATCTTTCCACCAATTTAAAATATCAAAATCGTCTTCATTATCAATTGGTGGCGAGTCTAAATATTGTTGCAATTCAGATGTTCTTGCATTAGAAGATTTGGAAATCCACCTATTTTTTATAGTTGTCCATATACTTCCACTACCATGTGAAGAATGTGTAGGTTGTGTGGGTTATCTACTAATATAAACATGTATAATAACTTTATATTCATTATATAATTGTTCTAAAAAATAAAATATATCATCAAATTGAGATTCATTATAAAAAATAATTTCTAAAAATGTTTTCAACCCAGTGTCTTTACATCTTGGATCTAATATAATTGTTATTCCAAATATTATAGGTAATGGCTTTAAATATTTATCAAATTTTTCTTTCGTGGCATTGATAATGGGTATATAGTATCCATAAGACATATATTTTATAAAAATAGACATTATATCTACTAAAACATGTAAAACTAAAGGCGATATAGGAATATATATGTGTGAAAACAATCGAGTCAATTTTTCAAATACATGTAAAAAATCTTTATATAATTTAACTTGACCCCAAACATTTTCGTCGGGGATAATAACCCCATCGCGTACTGTTATAGATTGAAAAAATAAATCTATAGCTTTTCTTTATTTTAAAGATAATTTTAACATATAATATGTGGAATTCTATCTATTTTAAATATCTAATTGTAATTTTCGTTCTTTCATATTTTCCTATTGACAGATTCTTCTATATACTTGTACACGATTAGCAGAACTATTAATAATACTAATACATTTTCTAATAATATCTACAGAATATTTATAAATTGATAAACCATCTTTAACAATCAAATGTAAAATATGAGTACAACAACGAACATGAAATATTTTTTCATCACATGGTAATTGTAATGTAGATGTAAGATATGTCATTGTGTTATCATAATAGGATGAATTATTTGTAGTAATTGTAAATACTTTATTCTGTAAACCCCACTCAAAAATGTGATCTCTTAATGCTACTCCTAGTGAATGACCAATATGTGACAATTCAACTAATTTGAATGAAATAATTTTTTTATGTAATTTCCAATCATTATCAATAAAATGAGTAGCAATGCATTGATATTTCATATGTTGATTAGAAGTCCATAAATCAGAAGTTAAACAAACACATCTATTTAATTCTTTAAAAATATTTGTAATATCTGATTTAATATTGTTAAATTTTTGTAAAATTATTTTTCTTGTAGTATTTCTTGAAAAAGGTTTATATTGAGGAGTAAATGATCCTTGAACTAAATTAGTAAAATTTGGACATTCAATTTATTAAAAGGATGTTCTTTTTTAATTATATAATCAAACTATCATCTCTTGTGAAAGTATATGATCATAAGAAAAATTACTTAATTTATTACATCCTAATTGCATTTGTGTTCTAATATCTGATTGATTGCTTCTAATATGTGCATTGGAACGTCTTTTAATATGGATAGTGCCACTATTAGATGAACCACTAAGTAACTTAGCACAATATTTGCATTTTTCTTTTAATGTGATTGTGCCATCACATTCATTGACATTGATTTTTTCAAAGTGATACCAAACATTAGATTTATTTTTTGACGTAGATGATGATGAAACTTGAGGATGATGGGATGGAGATGTAATATTAAGACTTGGTGAACCAATTGATTCGGGATCAATAAATTGATGGGGATCCATTTAAAAAATAAATTATAAATGTAAAATAATAAATAAAATACCGTATTGGGAGTGTATGATAGAAACACAATGTTGATAATTGTGTTCACACACGACTTGAAAATGTAGATGAATCAATGCAATGATGTTTGTGTAGTGCTCTGGTGGTAGACGGGCATCGGTTCGATGGATGGAGGAGCTGGACAATTCAGAATAATAATGGTAAAAAAAAGAGAGTTTATGCTATTTATAATGAAAAAAATACACAATTTTTTTAATTATTATATGTTCATATGACCGTTATTTTTATTTTACATTCATCAAGCTTCTCAAATGGTCATATGACCATTTGAGTGTTTTTTTATCATGGAGGGAGAGGGAACACATGGTCTAAGGTCCAAATTTGGGGGTGATTTTTTTTAATTTAACATGCATATTTTGACATTTTAAAAAAATAATATGTGGGGGGAGAGGGGGGAATGTGTGGTGAAAAGAGTAGATATGTATTTAGGGAGGAGCATGAGTGGTGAAAGTTCCAAGGTGAGGGAAACATGTGATTATTTTTTTGTGGTGCAAGTTCCAAGAGAGTGAGGTTTTTTAACATATTTGTTTATATATATATATAAATATGAATATATATATATATATATATGTACATAAATAAATAATATAACATGCATATATATAAATATATGATTTTTTAATTTAACATGCATTTTTTTACCATTTAAAAAAAATAACATGTTGGAGGAGGGGGCATGCATGGTGTAAATAGGGGAGGCATTCATTTAGGGAGGGGATGTGTGGTGCAAGTTTTAAGGTGGGGGAAACATGTGAGTATTTTTTTTGTGGCTCAAGTTCCAAGGGAGTGAGTTTTTTAACATATTTTTATACACACACACACACATAAATAAATATATTCATATATATAAATATGTATATATATATGTACATATATATATATATAACATTCACATATATAAATATGTATATAAATATGTATATATATATGTACATAAATAAATAAACATAACATGCATATATATAAATATATGATTTTTTAAATTTAACATGCATTTTTTTACCATTTTAAAAAATAATATGTTGGGGTAGGGGGGAATACATGGTGCAAGTTTCAAGGTGGGGGAAACATGTGAGTATTTTTTTTGTGGTGAAAGTTCCAAGAGAGTGAGTTTTTTAACATATTTGTTACACACACACAAATAAATTTATATGTTCATATATATAAATATGTATATATATATATAACATGCATATATATAAATATATGTTTTTTTAATTTAACATGCATTTTTTGACCATTTAAAAAAAATAATATGTTGTGGGAGGGGGGGCATGCATGGTGCAAAGGGGAGGCATGGATTTAGGGAGGGGATGATGCGTGGTACAAGTTTCAAGGTGGGGGAAGCATGTGAGTTTTTTAACATATTTGTTTATATATATTTGTGCGTGTGTGTGTGTGTGTGTGTGTGAATATAGATACATACATACATACATACATACATACATATATATATATACACATATTTTGAAAATTTTTATTTAGGTGTAACGCCTGGACCAGTTGGTCTAGGCGCAACCTTGGAAGCGCGTGGTAGGGGGTTTGAGTCTCTCTACCAACAGTTTCCATGATAATTTTTTAGAGCATATGGGCTTTTACGGGCTGGGCCTCATATGGGCCAACGGGCTGGGCTTTTACAGGCCGGCCCAACCTAGCCCGCAGGCCTCCTTTGATGAGCCTAGGCCCAGACCGACAAACCATTGGCCTGAGCCTAGCCTGACCCGACTCGGGCTTTGCCAGGCCGGGCCGGTCAGGCTTTCGGGACGGGTTGGTCGGGCTTTCGGGCCAAAATTACACCTCTAATCTGGACTATCCAACGACCAACCTCATAGCATCAACAATCATCTTCTACATGGAATACATTTAACTATGACCAATCCAGTACTCCCCACCATAGGAATACCCTTATCATCATCTCATAGGAAAACCCCAAGCTCAAAATAAAATGAAAACACCGAAGTTCAGCTAAAAACAAGAGTCACCACCCTCAAATGGCCAATGGTTCACTCCCCACCATATATCTTACCTTACACCGCTCCTTGAGCATAACCTCAAAATGTTTCTTCCTCCACTAGGGACAAACATTTAGAAATAAAAAGAGCTTGGTTTAGGGTCGATGCTCTCTGAACATACTCAAGATGAAGTCAAGATAGAGCATGATTGTCTCTAATAGGAGTAAACTAAGATTCTACAAAAAGGGCATGTACAGCTCCCTCCGAGCCATGCCCACATCCTGAAAAAAAACCTGACCAGGATTCAGCCACAGGTCAACCATCTCACGGTAACCCATCATTTCATGATGTCACCTATAACATAGAGGGATATTCCAACACAACTTTTTGGATACAATCCCATGATAAGTCTTGAAAGCATTGGTCCTCAGCTCACACCTGTCCACTCACTGATTTACGATTCAAACGATAACACACATAACCAACATGTACCTTTACCACCCAAATCTTACTCCAACGAGTCATTCAACACAAGTATAATATGACCATGCTACATGGAACACCATTCTCATTAATCCAAAATCTCCCTTTGAACCCCTCTTCAAAATCAGGCACCTCATCTATGCCGTGATTTTATTTCATGATTGCCCACCAACCGGTGTCGTTCCAGTTATGAGCATATAACCGCACTCTGAAAACATTAGAAACAATAGAAAAACTATTCAACAGGGCCAAGCACCCAAACAGTCCTACCCGTTGAAGCTATTATTGATACCAAAACACCTAAGGTGTTTGTCAAAAGTTGAAGGCATCAACATTACTATAATAAAAAAATCAAGCACCTATCATGTCTCGATCTCAAAATGAGCATAAAAAAAGATCACTTCCTAAAAAGGAATCATAAAACATGGGCCAAACTCTCATTTAGGTTTCCTTTGAACAAAAAAAACATCAACCTATAAGGGGATAAGTCAAAACTAAGGGCCTATAGGTCTCCCACCTATCCCTATAGAACAAGTCTCACAACTGGTTCATAAGGTCTAACCACCTAGCCCAGAAGATCAAACCTCTAAAAAGAAGGTAAATATCGCAATAAACTACAAGGGTCAAACTAAAAACCCAACCTACAAGGGCCTGATCCTCACTGAGCATCCTCAGAAGGATCTTCTCCCTGGAGGTCATGATATCAACACAAAAGAAAAACTAAACTAACACTCACCAGGAATCTACATAAAGTAATACCCCCTGGAGGTCCAGTTTGCAAGAAAATTATTGGTATCCATCAACATCATAATCGAAGATCTGAATATATAACCACAAACTAAGAAAAAACACCCTAAAAGGGTACAATAGAAAGGCATCACGTGCCATATCTACCTACTAGGTTCACTGAACCCCCTATGCATGAGGAATGAGTCATCATCCTCAAAACAAAATTCCTTAATGTAGATCCAAATAACCTTCCATTAGAATTAAATACATACTTGTAAGTATTCCCAAAATAATAGGCCTTAGTCATCAGTAAAAACACACTCTAGGAGGCTTATAAGATCAAGAAAAGAACAACTCTAATACCACTTTGTAACGTCCTGACCCAGATGCCACTAAATCGGTGCTCCAAGCCGGTGGGTTATGAGGCCTCAAGCGTGCCTCCCCATATGCCAGAGGATACCGACTAGTGGAGAGGTCCTAGGGTGTGATAGTGGGGAGACTATTCCCTTATATAAGAGTAAGAAAACATTGTAAATATCTAAGTATCATACACAAAAATAAAAAAATAGAGTGCTTAAGTAGTAAATAACCGAAATAGAATATGCTATAATAATAAATAAAAAACTATAAAATCCTAGAAAAATATATAAAAAAATTGCACTAGTCACCCACTGGGTTGACCATATAGATACATGAGTACACAATAAACTGAAATAAAAGTACATGTCGCTACCACCAACTTTGAGCTAGACCATGTAACCGGTCTCCAAACACTATCGAACTATAGCAGCCTGATTAGAAGAACCAAATCGAGAAGATCCTCTAGATCATGAAACTCTGGGAATCATTTATATCCACCATGAAACTCATGCTCAACCTAAAAAGAAAACATAAGGTCTACACATACACCGAGGTGCACATGTTGGGGTGAGAAATAATCTCAGTAGGCCACCCCAAAAAGTAACCTATAAATGTACTTATATAATTCTATGCAAAATAAACATGCTCAGCCTAGTCGAGACATAACTAGAAAGGTAAGTGAAGCCAATAACTTGAAACCACGGTTGAACCTTAGGCTTGTAATCCCAATCAAATGGGAAAATGCCACCATGGATGTCTATATCTATATATGTATACATGTATAGTCCCATACTTATACATATATACATAAATATGAATATTCATGAGTATGTAAATGAAATAAGATAAAAAACAATAGTATTCAATCCCTAGGTCCATAATCATGATCACCTGGACATCCTATGCAAGGGCATTGATTTGGACATCATGACCCTCTAGCATTGTACCATTAATTCGATCTCTAGGTCCGTAATCCCAATCAAAATGTACCTACTTCAGCCAATGCTGAAAATATCTCAGAGAGGATACTCGTCCTACACTTGGGTTCACCCATACTTTCCTCCAATCACTAAAAAGGATACCATGTACCAATGATCATTCCTATAAAGAAGGGTACCGTATACTGATGTTCAATCCTATAAAGAAGGATTCTAGGGAGTACATCCGGAAATCCTGTAAAAGGTCACTGAGTCCATCATCATGCTGCCCATACCTATAAATCCAGTCTAATGTCTGATCCCTAGGTCTCGGTCCATAGGCGGTCACAACATTCAGAACTCAGATAGTCCCTAAGGGTCCGGACCTTAGGTGATCTGGAAAGAGAACTCACAATGAGACACCATGAAACACCCCTCGAGTCTCGTAATTGATCTGGGAGAGCATAATCATCCTGATCATAGGCTAAGGAGATTTTAATCATCCCCACCACTTGGGAGAGCATAATAATGCACAAGTCTTAGGTCTCCATGATCATATAAATAGAACTCACCAATGAGATTCCACGAAACACCCCTCGAGTCTCGTAACTGATCCGAGAGAGTGTAATCATCCTGATCATAGGCCAAGGAGATCATAATTATCCCCACCACTTAGGAGAGCATAATCATCCATGAGTCTTGGGTCTTCATGCCCATATATAATAATCATAGGCTCAACATATGGATACTAGGAAACACCTATAGTTATCCCAACAATATATATAATCACAAAATATTTACAACCAGACTCAACAACCAAGTCCCAAAAAGTACCTTTGGGTATAAAACACATATTAAATAACATGGAACAGAAGTCAGATATAAGGAAAGCATGTATGGGATTCCCAAAAAGCATAACAAATACTAAGAAGAACATCCGGGTATCCCAAAAGAAAGAAATATGCCTCGTGTCAGGCTCAATAGCCACCAACTAGGAAGCACCTATGGTAACATTGTTGCATCATCAATAAACATGTAAAAGAATAACAAAAGAGAGAGGGTTCTCGAATTCCCAAACCCAACACTACTACACAACCCCATGGGATTAAAAGTTTGGCTTGGGTTCTAATGTGACATCTGCTACTATCTCTACCCAAACTTGATGTACCAACTCAGGTTCGGTCAGACAATGAGAAATCACTAGGTCCCTCAAGCCAAACACTGAAGAGGAATCCTACTCAGGATCCTATAGTATAAACATAAGTGAAGGAATCCTACCTAGGATCATTAGCAAATAAGGTAAAGAGAGGAATCCTAGGGGATCCTCCAAGGTAAGCAAATAGAGGCATCCTACAAGGGATCCTCAAAAGTGGTATATAGGTAAAGGGATCCTACAAGGGACTCCCTGATTTAGCATATAAGAAGATTAATCCTATAGGGGATCCAATAAAGTAACTAGTCTCACAACCTCTTAGTCTAGAAGGGCACATCTCACAAGGGAGATGTCCTCAAAGGAAATACACGAAGGCTCTGATTACAAGAGATAGCTCATGGCTCATCTCAGATCAAGATATCAACTAGGTTGGTTCAAACAACCAACCTATAATTCTCATTCAAGTTTATATATTAGGATATTATTGAAATATACTACCATAGGAAGAACCTCTATATTTATATAGAAGCCCCAAAACACCCATTATGAGTCCTCAAACCACTCCATGGGTTTCACCATCACGATCTAAGATGAAAACTACTCAGAATGGAATACTCTTACATCCAAAACCGAGTATGGGGCATAAAATAGGAAAATACCCACAAAGGGTACCAAATAAAGAGTACACAACATGTAGAGGTCATACATGATGTGTACCTTCTCAGCCCTACATGGGTGTGTACCTCAACCGGACTTGCCGTGTAAACGCTCGAGTATACATCTTGTAAAGAGGGAACATAGTGTGTACCCAACATGGGGTACCTGCCTGTTTCCCACATCTAGGATAGTTGAATACTTGACCAGGTTGTGTAATCATACATGGTGTGCTCGCCACAGATGGTCTGGCTGTGTACTGTACATAACCATGTACCCCTACATGGTTAAACATGGCCAGGTTCTCGGCTACACGATCAAGTAATAGTACACGGTGTGTACACCCTTGTATATGGAGTTTATTCCTTAAAGTTCATCTTCCCTAAATGGAAAGAACATATGACATGTCCCCATGTACTATACACCATGTTGTCTAGTTTTCTCGAACGAAAAACCCCCGGATCACCCTGAAACCCCTGTTTAGACCCCAAAATAGCAGATTGGGCCTGTAGAGGCCAAAACAATCATAATATGGATTTATATTTAGAAAACTAAGAATATAAAGGGGTTTTATTATAAATATTAAAAATAGTATACCTTTGGGTGAAAACCTCCAAAGCTTCATTCGATTCTACAATCCACAACTACCGTATGTTGATCCAGTGTGTCAAGAGCTCTACGATGGTACCCCTCTTCCCTTACCTTCCCCCCTCTCCCTCTCCCTCTCCATATTTTCTCTCTAAGTTGAGTGGAATAGGAGGAGATGTAGGAGAGGCATATGTGAGAAGGAATAGGAAAAAAGAGAAAGGAAAAAAAATAAAGAAAAAGAATAAAAGAAAAAAAAGGGGTCTAGGCCAGCCCCACCACCCAACTTGAGTTTATGCCCTACCTAGGCTATACTACCTATTCAAGACTCAAAAATAGAGATAAAATCTCAATAATATGCCCTTTTCAAATGATATCACTGAACGATCCTATGTGAACAATTTAATATTTAATTTATTAAATATTAAATATCAATTATTCTGCTAAAATTTGAACTTCTTGGAAATCCACTAAACTTCTTCCCTAGGGTTAACACATTTTTAGGACCAAAAGAGTGGTCAAAAAAAATCCTGAGATCATTTTCTATGGGAAAACTATTATTTTACCCCTTTATGAGCACCTTAAAGCAAAAATTCAAATTTTTTCTCAAAATTGCAGTCCAGAATGACATGGGTCCTTACATGAAGATAGTCAAAAAAAGGCTACGATAAGGAAAATGAAACAAATAGGAATTCTAGGATGAGAATATTACCTGAAGGATCTGTCTCCAATACATGTTGTCGATGTATTCATTCTCTATACATGGTAGTAGTTTCCTCCAGTACTATTTTGAAGTCAAGGAGGGAAATATTGCATGTTTTCATGCCTAGTTATGTGCTTTTTTAGTCCCAATTTTTTTTTGTATTTTCTACTAAAGCTGAGGTATAAAAGTTGATTGGAATTTTTTATTGTGCTAAATTTTCATTTTGGAGTTGTGTTTTAGTAATGAATAAGGGATGGACATGCAGGAATCGAGTTTGGTGTTGGTTGGCATACATGTGGAGTGTTCGAAAGAGGAGGGCGACTCCAAATTTTAGAGGTTTTAACATGGATTTAACAATTTTTTCAAAATAAGCTATCCCTATGTCAATAGATAATTTTTAGGGACTTTGTAAAGGATTTTGCGCACAAGGTGGTGTTTTTTTTATAGGAGCTTATTTTGGTTACATTAGAATTTATGGAGGAAATTTTTCAGTTGAGCACCTTACATTGGATCATCATGAGATTGATCTTATTTCTATGGTGAATGGTGGTCCAAAAGTAAGTGGTTCTTAATTCTTTATCATCATTAAGCACCAATCTCACCTTGATGGGAAGAAAATTTTGTTCGATAGGGATGTACAAGGGATGGACTTGGTTAGAAGAATTGAAAAGGTAGGTTTTTGAGTTGGAAAACATGTTATTTTTTTTAAAAAATATTATCTTAAATATTAAAAAGATCTATCTAGGGGTAGTAGTATTGCCATAGCCAGATAGAGGGGGAGGCGAACAAGGTGCTCTTTATTTTTTTTTCAAGTAGTAAATTGAAAAGGTTAGTGTACAACCAGTGGTTGGTTGACATGATCTTAACATTCCTACAAAATCATCCAATTTTAGTTATTTAATATGTTTCTGTTTGGAAGATAAAGAGATGGGGGTTTTCTAATTATGCCTACATTCACATTTTCATCCATCATTTCACCTTGAGGAAAAGGTGTATTTTTAGGTGGAAGTAAATGTTAGGGCTGTGGATGAGTGTTATTTATCTGTTAGGATTAAATGTAGGGATGATGGTGCTATTCTAGGCATCATGGATAACTACCCAGGGGTAGTGTAGTATTTTGGAAATTAATTGGTTGTTTGGACAACTGTCAAAGAGTATGGGGAGGGGTTTTTAAAGGCTTGGTTGTTAGCAAGGGAAGGTTGGTATTCTTACATTCAAATGGTTGTTGTTGAAAACTATAGTTGGTAGGGGGTTTGTTGGCTATTTTAGATGAATATTAAAAGGGGTACTAGATAGAAGGGAGCATACATGAATCATTTTGTATTTATAGCAGGCTACCGTGGGGATTGGATGTTAAGATGTTCCTACTGGGGGCTCAGAGAAGTGGTATTTCTGGGTTCCTCTCTCTTTATCTCTCTCTCTCCCCCCTCAACCCTCTTCTCCTTCATATTTTCATACTTCTTCTCTATCATCCTACCAACTATAGTTTTTTCTCATTTCTTTAGAAAATATTGAAAATATTGTTATTTGTTCCCTTCATAACACTTTAATTATTTTGTGAGAATTACCATTAGGTTTGTTACCTAACATACGGGAAAATGGATTCTACTTTCTCCACAACCTGATTGAGAGAATGGATGGGTTTATGATAAGTGTTTTGAATTAAAATGGTAAGTGCAATGTGCAATGAACACTTACTACTTTCATTCATAGTCTTAGTAGTTCACACTAATAAAAAAAATCAATGGATCAATCTTAAATAAACCTCATACATCATATATAATGTGGATTATATATATATAATTACAAATTCATATATATAAGAAATATATGCATGTCATAATATATATATATATATATATATATATATATATTGAAGAATGTATACGTATATGTGTACATATATAGTATAAAATTATATATTTTAGAATCTATATATAAACTTCAAAATACATATGTCTCATAAAAATGTGTGTGTGCATGCATGTTTGTAAAAGTGTGTGTACATGCATGTGTGTGCATCTATGTGTACATGTGTCTGTGTACATGTGCATGTGCATGCACGTGTGTACATGTGTGTGTGTATGTTTATTTATAACTGTAGAATATATTAGAATGAATATATAATTACATAATGTAATTATATGTTTCAGAATATATTTATAAAAATATAATTTTAGAAGTTGTATATATAAATTGCAGAATGTGTATATATAATTTTGTATTATTTTTATACAAATACTTTGATACTCACCCCAACATAATTCAACACAAACATAATTTCAACTGTCTTTTAGAAATGAAAATAAAATGAATCTATTAAATACTGAAATAAGGTAATGGAGAAATTAAAAAAAAATCTCTTAAGTATAAAATTCTATCTTTGAAAAAATAGGCACAACTAACTTAGTTAATTTGTTAGTAATATGTAGATACTGGAATTTCACGGCTAAATATATTAAAGTTATCTGAAATTTTTGGAATATGAATTCAAAATTTTGTTTAATGAAGAAATATAAGGAATAAAATAATGATATAGAAGAGAAATAAATGAAAAAACCTATAAAACACATAAAGTTTCAAAATGAATTAGAGGTTCAAATGTTGGAAGTGAAATGGATTTATGCGTTGAAACTCAAGGGTTCTTGTGTCCTGAAAGAAAAAAAGGAAACTGACCAATGATGGAGTGGAAGGGTTCCTTACCTGGAACATACAAGAAGGAAAATAAAATCAAGGTTATAAAATTATATAAAAGTAATCTAATAAATAATTAATTATCATTCCAAATAGCTATATAATCTCAGAATTTTTTTTGTGAAATACATATAGAAATTTGACAAAAATGATAAGGGGATGATAATAAATTAATTCAGATCAATATACACAAAGATAACATTTTAAAGAAATAATTCCTAAAGATAAAATATTAAAGAAACCTAAAAAATTATGCATATAGAAAAAAATAATGCAGAGATAATGGATTATATAAATTATGAAATTGAATAGTTCATATTTTAAAAACAAGCCAGAGAAAGATAAAATATTACTGAAATTTAAAAGAACATTTCAAGGATTATAGAATATAATACACATAGAAATTGAAAATAATTATTCTTATTTTAAATTTTGAGTAAGAATGTACAAAAATATAATGAATATTAATATAAAACAAGACAACATATTATACAAATAAAAGTAATATTGATGATATAGAAGAAAACAATTCATATTAATATACAAAATTATAAATAGATGTGAAAAATAAAATTAGGGATCTAAAAAGAATCATGGAATGAATAAGAAAAATAAATTATGGGTTAGAGTGTCACCTTGAAGTTCTTGTAGTCAGTATAACCCATCATTAGTCCCATGGTCACTATGCCCATCATAACCTTTATAATCTTAGGGATGTGGTTGATATAGGGTGGGAAGATGGTTCAGGGTGGAAGGTTAGTGTGGACTAGGGCCAAATCGATGGAGTTCAATGAATAGATTTGGGTGGACATGGAGATACTCAGTAGCATGCTGCTAAAATTGAACATCCTCGACTGTGTTAGATAATCCTAGTAGAAGTCCTCTACCACACCCTTTGAGATGTCCTTACAATCTTGCCCGTGCTATGGGATCCATCACAAAGAAAAATAATAAGAATATGTGGGGAGTGAGGGCGTAAATGAGGGAAATAGGTTTGGTGAGGAATATTAATATGTAAGGATAAAGGTATTAGGGGTGGGAGGTAGAGGTGGAGAGGGGAATTGTGTCAGATATTGGAAGGTGGAGGTGGAGGTGAAGTTGGAGGTGGAGGCGGTGGTGGAGAGGGGAATCTGGGAAAGAGGGAGTCAGGGAGGGAGGTAGGGGAGTGGGGAGTCAGAGAGCAGATGAGGGAAGTGGGGTAGTGAAAAGGGAATGAAAAAATGGGTAGGAAATCATGTAATTTGGATTAGACATGTTATATATATAGTAGACACCCATCTCGAGGCGGTAACTGGGTCATCAGTCTTTTAAACCTTTTTTATCTATATTTTTCATGTGTGCACATGTCGATCATTACCACAATTATTTGATAGGAAATAATATATAATTTAATTCAATATGAATCATATCATATATATAAAATAATGACATGCTAATAATGATGATGATAAGAACCAAAAATAATTGTAGCTTCATGGAAATTTGACATGAATCCATCCAGATTATTTATTTAAAACTGATATACGAACAAATAAAATAAGTATGAATGAAGTCATATTAATATATATTTAAAAGTCACATCATTTTTTACACCACACAATCATCCACTTGGTGATAAGGTGATTTATATAGACTTTTCAAGATGAGATTAAGGACCTTCCATTGACTAAATATTAAATGATTCAAACTATCATGAATCACTTAAACCAAAATTAAATATTTAATATCCATGGATGTGTTGAATATAAAGCATCAATATATTAAATTCATGAATATATGGAAACTGAAACATCAATTCATGTTTTTAAATTTGATGCATTAATTAATACATTAAATTAATGTTAACAAATTAATTAATTACTAAAAATCCAGAATTTATTTCTAACAATATCCAAAATAGATTTCATTAATTAATCAAAACAAACAAATGTATCAATTAAAACAAAACATATTACAATACATGATATCACATAACTTTAGAAATAATATCAGATAGGTACATTATTCACACAAGTTTTAATACTCATACAAAAAAATGGATTAAGAATTATATAATTAAATTAAATAATATATGTAGTTCCAATAATGGTCCAAACATCACAAAATGTGTTAAGAGATATAATATCCAAAATTTTGTCATTTTAAAATATATCTCAAACAAGAAATGCATTTATTGAGATTTTAAAACTCCCACTAACTCAATACATCAAAATAACTTAACCAAACCCATATGTATAAAATGACTATGATAAACCCAAATGGTTATGTTTTTAGTTAGTAGGTTGACCAATATACTCTTTATAGAAAGATGCTCAATTTGAGTACAAGACTTTAGAAATTTATCTTTAAAAAAAATGATATTTTACATTAAAATAATTTGAACAAGAATCACTCCTCTTGTTTATTTTTGAGAGAATTTCATTACAACAATATTGTCACATTACACCACAAGTTGAATTTATATTTTTTAGCAAGTTTCTCCTTATAAAAAGAGACATAATATGATTTTAAGGTATAAGTGACTACTAATATACATTTGACACTCCTATAAGAAATAATCATTCCATCCATCACAAAATAAAGTCAAAAATAGATTTTTGATCTTTAGGGAACCCACTAAAATCAGATTCAGAGTAACCAATGACCTATAATTGATCAAACTTATTAAAGGTCAGTATATAATATATGGTTACCTACAAATATCTAAAGACCTTTTATGACTTTTAATCATATAAATCTTGTATAATTCAAGTACCACCCCAAATAATTAATAATAAAATAATATATGTACAAGCACAAACTCGAGTATACAATTTTTTTTGCTAACAACAGAAGCATATGAGACATTTTTTTATCTCATTTATATCTTTTTTTTAAAAATTTGTGCAGTATAAGTGAAGTAAGAACTTATGTTAAACTACTGGAGGATCTTTATAGGATATACTATTTGAGAAGGCCCAAGAATATCACATGATACATCACAATTAATTTAGATGAATAAAGAAATAAAATCATCCCACATGTCTTTCATATCAGAGTGGTTATTAATTTTGTTTCAACCAAAAGTTTAATGTAATAATTTTCCATAAGTATTTTAATGTATTGTGTTTCAAACCATGGAAATTTTTATAAAGGAATTTTAATTCTTCATTTGAAAAACGTGTTGTTTTAATTTTCAGGAATCATAGTGAGGTTTTGAGGGTTCGAACATCCATAAATGATGTTTTTTAGACAGGTTATGATTCAGTGAAAGTACTAGGGTTTGGGTGAACACCCGAGGAAGAACATGCTTATCGGGCTGTTGGAAACTGCTATTGCAATCCATTCACACAATGAATCCCATTCATGATGTGAATGGGTTTCATGGGTTTCATTTGGTGGATACAAGATATGAAATCATGGGGAGTTTATCTTGAGGAATTCACGACATGTATCTAGTTTGCATCATGAATTTGGTTCACGTTGAGAAATTGGTTCACGTCGTGAATCTTTCAAGTTGGATTTTTAAAAAATGTTATTAGGTGATAGACCCCTTATTTTTCTTCATGTAATAGGAGGGTGACTAGGTCTCAACAGTGGCTCCTCCCCCTCTCTTAGGGTTCCTTGGATATTCTCTATGTAGTGTTTGAATCAAGCACTACCAGATGCGTTGGAAGTGTATCAGTAAGTATATAAATCCTCCTTCTCCCTTTCTCATTTTCTCTTACCATAATGAATGATATATTATTGTGAGTTAATTCACCCTATTTTCATAGATTTTTTCATTTCTTCTAATTTATCTCATTTTGTCTTGGTTTAAAGGATGATAATGGATAAGTGAAACTCCCTTGGTATAAGGTAGGTGGTCTATATGATTTCCCTTAAAAGTATCATCATTTATAACATGCAACATTGTGCTACATGTTAAACATTCCATGCATTACCCATAAAATGTGAAATTAAATATGTAGAACATAATGCCTTAATTACTAAGTCATTGTGTATTTTATTTGCTTTGTTGGAGGTTTCTCACCTCAATTTGAACTACCCTAGGGGTGTTTTTCTTATGTTCACATGTACTCCATGCTTGTTAGGTAATTAAACCACCCTTATATGGTGTTTCTTAAATGATCATATTTATAATTTTTACTTACTCTTGATCACATTTTTAGGTGTGATGAATAAACCCCCTTTAAAGGGATAATTAACTTAAATTAAAGGAATTTAAATGATAATATTTCCCATATTTAATAATAAAACCACCTATGAGGTGAGTTGTATTATTTAATAAAATGGGGCAATTAAATGGGACATTTTAATTGATAAATGGGCATGGCCCTCTTTGGGTACACTTGACTGTTGAGATGGAATCTTAAGTACATGGCCATATTTACTATTTACATTTGAATTATGATATTGAATTCTTTTAGATATGGTCATTTTATTACTAATTTATGAATTATGATAAGGCATGGTTGCTAACATGGCCTTCTATATTGTTTGAATTTAAATGATTAAATGAATTATGTACATCTTGAGTGATACTCGAGTTCCTTTTTACGGAATGCCTATGATGGACTCATAGTCCGTTTGAGATTATATGTTCCATTAGTGATACTTGGGTTTACCTCTCTATGGAACTCCAAGTATGGGATCATAGGTTACTTGAATTATGTTATACCCTAAGCAATACTTGGGTTACCCTTTTTACGGAACACCTTGGATGAGCTCATAGGCTAGATGAATTTCCACATGCTCTAAACGATACCTGGTTTTCCTTTTTATGAAATTCCATGGACAAGATCATAGGATAGTTGGATTTTATGAGTGGTACTTGGGATTCATCTTTACAGAACACCAAGGACAGACTCATAAATTAATGGTATTATATGACTCCTTGGGCGATACTTGGGTCCCTCTTTATGGGATGCCTTGGAATAGCTCATGGGATGAATGATTTATATCATGCATGTTTATAATTATATATGACTAGTGGTGTATTTTATGATAGTTGTTATACTAGGATGCCTTGGGTATATACCTCGGGTCCTCAAGCAACTGATGGTCTTATGTTTAGTTACACGTGACTACCCGGAATTGCTTTGTGGTTTTAGAGGCCCCATTTCATGGATGCTTAAGCTATGCCTCAGGTACCAAATAGTAATAATTAACCATTCATATGTCTATTTTCACATGGTGTCTTCTATTCAAAGATATTTTGACTTGGGCCAAAGTAGGTATGGTCAGCCAGGTGTCCCTAAGGAACCTGTGCCTGACTTGTTTAATTTTATTTATTTACTACTTTATTGATATACCAGAACACTATTATACTTTATATTCATAGAATGGATTGCTTTAGACACCATGGTGGACTAATGAGTATATATAACACCATGTTCAGGCTGAAATTGCATTGGAATACCCAAAAAATCCTCATGACCGTAGGTTCAGGTTTATGGATTATCTAGTGATTTTCCTTGTACTGAGGATCTTAGGAGCATAGGACTGAGCCGGAGTTCAGGATGCTCATGGAGTTACCCCATTTGGATTTTGTTCATTTTCATTTACATGTATTGTACTATTTTATCACCCATTGTATGTTTACTACTTGTATATGTAGCACCATTTGGACATGCATTCATGGTTGTATATTTGACATTGACTATTTTATTCAGTTATTTTGTTTATCTTCTATTGCTCTGTTATTTATGTTCTTTTGTTATTGGTTTATCCATTTGATACCACTGTGCTACTCTGATTATGAGGGTATAGTCTCCCTACTGTACTTCCATTAGACCCTTGATGCTAGTTAGTAGCCTTTGGCATATGGAGATGCATGCTTGAGGCTATGTGAGACATTGTTTTGATGGATCCCAAGCCAGGACATTACAAAGTGTTATCAGAGGGGTTATTTTCATTTGTATTAGTATTTTAGATTGGTATATAGGATACTAGAAATTTGTCAACACTTGGTAAATAGTCGTGTCTGGTAGTGATCACCCCACACATGGGGAAAAGACCAAGTGGTCAGGGATGTGACTATTGTTCATGTTGTTTATTATTACAATTGATTATGATTTCACCTTGGGTGATTGGTGTAATTTACATTGCTTACTAATTTATAAGATTATGGTATTTTAACCTTGTAATAGTATGTGAAGGAAGTATTGATACATGCATCATTATAGGCACATAGATATTCACATGCCATGAATATGTTATGCCATGTAGGTTTTATTCTTATACTGCCTAATATTTTGATATGTGAATTGAGTGTATAAAATGCTCGTGTGACTATTTAGCATGATTATCAGTATGCCATGTTTAGGTGATTATTTATCATGATTTTCTTATATACCATGCTTCTATAGTTTCTTGCTTCTTTAGTGGATTACCATGATTATTGCAATGTTTGGCTGTATTTCTTGATTGAATAGCATGCCTAGTTATAATTTTGATATATGATTGCTTATTAAAGGGTAAAAATCAACATAAATGGGGTTTTACCATATATCTTGATGGTGGTACCTTAACTAACCAATCATGAAATGTTTGATCCATGAACCATTGGTTGAATGAGCTGAAACATATTGGTTATGACTAAATGGGAGCCAATTTGCAGTCTATAAAGTGTATGAGTGCTTTATAAATTGGAAAATGGTAACCCATATAATAAAAACACCATATATGAGATTTATATACCTTGAGACCATTGTATAAATATAAAATTTGTTCAATTTTGTTTTTAAGTGAAATGGTTTCCTTAAAAAGGCTTCTACTTCTATTACTTGGGAATTACGACCCATATGACAAAATTCCTAAAAGCACAATTGGACCCAAGTAGGTCAGTTAGGGGGTATATTTCTAATGAGATAACCCACCAGGGGTGTAATTGAATCTTGGAATAATGTATGATACCCTCGTAGGTTGCCTTTATCTTTTATATGCCTTAGTGATTAACCCCATGGGGGCATACTCATGCTACATAGGGATGGTTATTTAAAGTGCCAATAACCACTTATATAAGTTACGTATAAATTTATGGTGGCATATTACCGAACTTATCCCATTTAATTAATAAAAATATTCATTACATGATTTTGATATTTCTTATACGAGACCTTAATTAAAATTCCAATTACAACCTAAAGAGTGCTTTCCTCTATAGATTAGAATTGAAATTTTCTTTAACAAATACCAATTGTAAGAACCTTGTGGATAAATAAAATTAATAAAAGGAATTTATGTGGTAAATTGTCTAATTATGATAGGATTTCAGTTAAATAACTAATTCTTGAAAGGGAGTTTGATAGAACTTGCCTATATTGCCTTATAGAGATAGCTAAAGAAAGTACCAACATTTTTGCCTTATGAATGGTAATATATGTTCTTAAATGTGAGTTATATGGTTTAAATACAACCTTAATGTGGCATCCTAGTTTTGAACCTTATTTAAGGGTTGTTTAAATCTTTCTATGAGTTCTGCCTTAGAGGGGAACATGTACATTTCTATAGGTCCTTGTTGAAATTTTCTAATATGATGAGTTTAAAGGTTAGGTCGGTAAGACTAGTGACCTTTTTAGTGTGACCTAGATATAAGGTTGATGATTTTAACTTAGTAAGGGGCTATCCTGGTTGTGGTAGCACCCTTAGAAATTGAAAGCATTACTAAATTATTGTGAATTGTTTCAGATGTGTGGTGTCGTTCAGGTTTCGTTTGTCCCGAGTAGGACTCTTAGCTTCTAAAATGACACCCAAGTTGAACATGTGGTCATTTATTATTTTGACCCTTGTTATAGGTTAAATCATTATGTAATAATTAGTTTCAGTAGGTTAGACTACCCAGGGAATGGTGGGCTACTTAGTAATTTGTGTGACCCTTCCTACTCTTTAGTGATGGACAAATCAATATCTCGTCGGTCAGGTTAACAATCATGTGGGGTAATGTGACCATGAATTAAATATTTTGTGTGGTCCATCAGATACTGAATGCATAGGGTTGATAAACATATGGATAGTATTAGGTGATGTGTCATTGTGTTAATGAAATCTTGGGGTGGTATGCATCGATACATGTGGTACCTGTATCATTGATAGAATGATACAACGAACCGTATGAGTTTAGTGGGAATCATTAAAGCCTTGAGTTTTTACACTTGATCACATTTCATCTCCAAGGTAGAGCGACCTGGGTGATAAAAGGGAATCTAACTTTTCCCAATGTTCTAAATGGTGCTGTAAAAGGATCAGGTGTTTTAACACACTAGTCAATTGATTTTGGATTTCATGAATTATGTTAATGACGTATGTGAGAATATCTTGGGAGGGTGTCACACATACGTCTAAAGGTGAATATGATCTCGTATGATTTTAAATGGCTAGTTTTCTTCTCTTTCTGGTTTTGGTGTTTGGTAAAAGTGTGCTAGCTACATCCGTATCCCATGTTTGATGGTGGATGGAGTATGTTCCGTTGGATGAGTTCCCATTATTATTAAATAATGACTAAGACAATTATAGCATCCAACCTTTTTATTACATAAAATTTTCATTACATTGTACAAATCAGAGGATCTTGTAAAGTTTAGTTTCTTAGAAACAAGGTACATAATACATGAAAACTTAAAAAATTCTTCTAAATAACATGAAAGTATTATTCATTGGTTCATCCTAAGTACTTTTACTGCATCTCATAACATGGGGACATACATCAAAGGAAAGAGTGATCATAAGGCCTAGTAAGGGAAAATAAGGGAAACAATTTACATGTGATCTTGAGGTAAAATCAATAAGAACATGAGAAATATCATTATGTAATGAACACGATAACATGAGAAATATAATAAATAAAATAACATGAATCATACTTGGAAGCTATAAAATTTAATTTATAAATTCACAAGCATATCACCAAGGTTGATCATTGAGGTGTCATAAAAATTATCAAGGTTATTCACTAAGGTATTGTATAACATGTCATATCTAGTGATTAAATTATTTACCCAATGCATTGAAGCACTATTAGGGAACACCATTCATATCTCTTAATTTTCATGTGATCCACATAAATCAAAATAAATAATTTCACAAATAACCCATGGAGGATAAAATAAAACAATTTTTATATCAAAATTATGGTGTTTCAAAAGTTCTTTAAAAACATGATCATTATGCCATTATTAACCCACAGAAAGGGAATGAGGGTTTTATGTATATCTTTAATAGAATAAAATAAATAATTTTTAAATCTTGGTGAATACCCATGTAAAATAAAGAGGTTTGTGTATTCAAAAAAAGAAAATAAAAGGTAATTTCTTGAGGATAAGAGATAAATTTCGAGAAGTAAATTTGGTAGCATAACAGATATAAAATGTGGTTTTAGAAAAGGATAAAAAAAGAGGGGATAAGGGAATTGAATTCATAAAAGACTATTAATACAATAAATGGATAAAATAAATTGTAAAGAATAATATATTTTGGAAATTTGAAATATGTACCATATAAAAAAGTAACTTGAATGGAAAAGATAAGTTGTGATTTCCCTTGCCTTGAAAAGTAACTCCTAAAATTTGAGGATTGGGACCTTGGGGGCTAAAGGAAACCTTGGAAGGAGTCCTTGGGGGGTAAAAATATCAGAGCATCATGTATGATGAATTGTGAGTGAAAATAAATTTATAAATGGGTGGGTATTTATAAAAAAAGTAGAGGATTTGTTTATTAATTTCTAAATAAAGGTCTTGGACACATAGGTAGTGGTGAATGAAAAACCATGGGCCTACCCATGGTATTTCCCTATGGTATTGGAAACTTGGGACACTTATTATGTTATTTTAATACAAAATAGTTTACCAAATGATGTTACTCACTTATTAAGAACTTATTATATACCCCCTATACTGATTTTATATGAAATATGAATAATTTGTGTGAAATATTAATGTTTAAATATTAAATATAAATTTTGAGCACTATTTGAATTCATCCAGATTCAAGTCTATTTAATGTTTTAATAATAACTATCAAAATACTAATCCAAATTGAATGGTTATTGTTTTTTAGGATTACTCTTTCAATATAAAATATTTCATTAGAAGGGATCATGGGCCAATTCTTCCATTTGAAGGGTCATATGGATCACACAAGAAGACCCAAAGAATTTGTGATGAAACTGGACCAGCTATGAAGATTGAATTACTGGTCTCAATCCATAATTACAAATTTATTTATTCTCCTACAATGTTTTAGGGACAATTTAAGGAGTCATGGATAAAAATTTTAGGGCCTAACTCTAATAAAAGGGGCCCAACTGATGCTTTGAAGTACATACCACTATTTTGGCCGAGAATTAAAATCCGGACACTATTCGTGAAAATTTTCATGATCTAGTAATCAAATAAAGCTGAGATTTTTCAGTGTGAAAGAGGCGATATATAAGGCTGACTTTTTTGAAGAAATCATTCATATTTTAAGGCATCTTCCTATTAAAAAATCCACTCACATTTTGGCCATCGAAAAAGCATGGATAGAAATGGAAAGTTTAAAATTGTTTATGAAAACCACCATAACTTTGGATCAATAAGTCAAAACGCCTCAAAATTTTTATAGTAGTTAGAAAACATTATTATATACAACTTTTAAGAAGGAGATATCTCAATATTTAGCAGTATGGATGTCCAAATTGTCGATCCAAGTGGAGGGATAGTTTTGGAATGCAAACAGTCCATTACCTTGGGCTATAAATACATCCCCTCCTCTCCATTCAAAAGGGTTGGAATTTCAGAATATAGGATCATCAATTGTCATGACCAAAGCCTTTAACAAGGATTTAGAGGACCTTCCGTACCCAAGTTTTTACTTGAGAGACTCTTCCTCCTCTCTTTGTTTTCATTTACTTTTGTGTTCTTCATTGTTGTAATCTTGTAAGTCTTTTTTTTGTAATTTTGTTTTAATGAAAGTTTCTTCTTAAATATCTCTTATTCTCATACACCTTCTATAGTTTAATATTAATGTTCTTAAAATAGTTTAAATTAATTTAAAACCCATTCCCTTCTTTTTCTTTCTCATTCAATCTAATGTCAGTATTTAATTCCCTTCATTGTTTGTGTGTGTGTTCGATGCACCACTATTTTCTTATCCCTTTATTTTTATTATATTATTAATTTATCATCATAATAATTATAACCAGATTACTTATAATTTCAATGTATGAGTAAATATCTCATTGGGGTGAGTTATAATTTAGGTATGTTAAATGATTGAGAGCTTTTTCTCGATGAATATTCTTTAAATTAACATTGTGTGTGTTGGACTTAACATGTCATGGATTAATGACTTGTTTTGTTTAATGTATGGATTACATGGATTATTAGAACCATAAATAAACTACCACAATAAAGTAATTATTGAGATTATAATCCTAGTTAAGTTAAGACTTGGATTAAAGCCTTAACACTTAGGAATTCCGATCAACGTCAACTTGTGACATGGGTGTTAATTTAATGCAATATAAAGCAAAGCTCAAGGATATCACAATATTAACCACCTAATGATGAACTCATCCAAATATTTTTAAAATTGTTAAATCAATCTTAATCAACCAATCATTTCAATTAAGCTCTGCAAACAAACCCCCCAATCAAAATACAATCAACTAAAAACATTCGACTATTAAAAAGTATCATCATCGAGGATTAGAACCGAGTGCGGCTATACACATTAGCAAAGCATCAGAACTTTGAACGGTTGATAGGTGAAAATCAGCCACACTTTTAAATGGTTTCATTTTTGGGTATGGTGTAATTAAATAGTCATTAGTTTCTGGTTATTATAAAAAAACAAAATTTTAATTTTTTTTTGAAAAAAAAGCACAAAGAAAAACCCGCCTTCTCTTAAAAATCATAAACAGAAAAAAACACAAAGAAAAACCTATCTTACAATTTCTTCAAAAATATCTCTGAATGCCCTGTAGCCTCCAAAACAATCCTTAAGATTTGTTTGACCCTGAAGTTGAGATAACACTTCTCCAACTTAGGAGGAACATTAGGGATAATCAAATAATTCAAGAACCAGTCCTCGTCCAACCCGTTGAATTAGAAATGACCAATCCCAGGGAACAAACACTTAAAGAACTTGATGCCCCTGATATGAATTACCAACCTATTGGTATTAAATATCCAAACATATAGGCTAAATTTGAACTCAAATCGGGTTTGATTCATCTTCTACTTCATTTCCACAGGCTAGCCGGTGAGGATCCACATCTCCACCTTAAAAAGTTCCAAGTGATGTGCTCTACCATGAAGCCTCAAGGGGTTTCCGAGGAATAAATAAAAATTCAAGCATTCCATTTTTTCCTTAGATGACTCTTATAAGTCATGGCTCTACTACCTCTCTCCTGGTTCTATAACCACATGTAATTACATGAAGCAACTTTTCTTAGAGAAATTCTTTCTTGCTTCTCGAACTGCTTCCATCCAAAAGGAAATAAGTGGTATACATCAATTCCCAAATGAATAAATACATAAATACTAGGAGAGGTTTAAAAAACTTGTTTAAACCTTCCCACACTACCAAATACCTAACCAACTCTTGATCCAATACTTCTATGTGGGATTACTGGCTATAGATATAATTCTCATTAATGCCGTAAGTGGCGGTGCTCTTGTTGATAAAACTCCTGCAAATGCAAGAGATCTCATAAGTAACATGACTTAAAACACACAAAAATTCTATACTCGAGCACATGCTCAAGTCAAACAAGCCCAATATAGTCAATCGATAGATCCGAACAAGATGAACAAGTGGATGAGTGAACTTACAAGTCTTGTGCGATAATTAGTTATGGCTTCCAAATCCCCAACCTCATATTCTCTAAAATCTTTGTTCCCTGGACCTATCAAGAACTATGGAATCTACAGCTCCCCATCTCATCCAATTGACACATGTCCACAAATTTAATAGGATCCCTCTGATTCATCCGGACCAATGGAGCTCAATGCAGCATATGCTTAGCAGAACCCCAACCCTCAACAATCAGGTCAGTTTGTTAGAAACTTCAACCAACCCCATTCTGAGACCTTTTCTTCTATATATAATCCTAACTTAAGATATGGGGATCCTATTTCTCATCCCCCCCAATACCCTCATCAAAATCCAAACCAATTCCAATATGGTCAAGGTGTTGGTAACTTCCAACAACCTTACCCTTTTGTTCCTCAACCTCAAAGGATCAATCCTAGTCTTCCTCATCCTGGATTCCACTATCCTAGTGAGCCTTCTCTATTCCAAAACTAATACAATCACTTTCCCAAGAACCAAAATAAAGGTAATCCCAATTCGGGACAAGCCTCTTCTTCCAAGCAACCATGGGAAAGCGCTGTAGAAGATCTTGCCTCCTTTACCCATTCTAGCCTCAAAAACATTGAAACCCAAATTGGTCAACTTTCATCCCACCTAAGCCAGAAACAATAATCAAATTCTTCCCATCTCCCAGCTCAACCATTACCCAACTCCAAGGGTAATGTAAGTGAAATTTCACTTAGATTGGGGAAGTAAATTTCTATGCCTTAAGATAAGTCCTCCAACTCCCTTTAAATGTTGACCTGGAAAATGAAAAGAAAAAGAAACATGAAAAGGAATCTGAATCCATTCCCTCACCTCCTTCCATTACACTTAGGAACCCAATTCCTTTTCCTCAATCTGTTTCTAAACCAAGGAAGTCCTTTGAACCTGATCCTGAAATGCTTGACATGTTTAGACATGTTGAAGTCAACATTCCCCTCTTAGATGCCATAAAACAAATCCCTAAGTACACCAAGTTTCTTAAGGAATTGTACACCCATAAGAGGAAACTTAGGACCTTAGAAAATGTTTCCACCCAATAGTATATTCCCATAAAGTGCAAATATCTAGGGACCTTTATGGTTCCATGACAAATTGGGAGTTCCAACTTTGATGATGCACTCATAGACCTAGGAGCCTCAATTAATGTCATGCCCAAATCCATCTTCTCCAACCTTGGTCTAGGTCCCTTACATCCAACGAGTGTTGTCATCGAGTTAGCTAATAGAAGCATAGCCGGTCCTGAGGGGATAATTGAGGATTTACTTGTCCAAGTCAATGATCTTATCTTCCCCACTGATTTCTATGTCCTTGACATGGAAGATGAGAAGAACTCTTATTGATATACCCTAATTTTAGGAAGACCATTACTAATGACAATGATAACCAAAATTGATATCCATTAAGGCATCTTATCCATGGAATTTGGTGACCAAAGGGTCAAGTTCAACATTTTCCAAGCCATGAGATACCCATATGAGGATCACTCTGCATTCTCAATCCATGATTCTGAGGACACTTCTGAGATTCAATTAAACCCCATTCCATCATGTTCATCATGTTATAATGAGAGAGGATCTTGTGAAATCTACACCATGATTAACCAAGTCATAAATAGTGAAGTTGATGTGGACCTTTAATTCATAGACTCTATCAATCTAGAGGATCTTGAAAACTCTCTTGAATCTCACATCAACTCTGATCTCTACTACCCCACCATGGAAAATATTAAGAAAAATGAATCTAAAGCAAATGAAATCCCTTCCTCCATCCTTGAGTTGTCTAACCCACAAATGAGTGATGATATTGATCTAAAACCTCTTCTTAAACACCTGAAATATGCATTCCTTTTCCATGATCACTCATATCTTGTCATTATATATATTTCACTTACTGAAACTGAGGAGTCCAAACTTGTTCATGTGTTAGAGGAAAACAAAAAGGACTTAGACTAGACCCTAGATGACATACCAAGAATAAAACCTTCCCTTTTCATGCATCACATCCATCTTGAGGAATCATCCAAACCAATTAGACAACCAAAAAGAAGACCCAATCCACACATACTTGAGGTAGTTAGGGAAGAGATCACCAAGATTCTTCAAGCTAGTATTATCTACCCAGTTTCAAATAATGAATGTGTTAGTCCAATTCAAGTTATACCTAAGAAAGGTGGGATAACTATTGTCACAAATGAACATGGGGAGGTGGTCACAACTCGAGTGAAAAACAAATGGTGTGTGTGCATTGACTATAGGAAATTGAATGTTGAAACACGAAAATATCACTACCCTCTTCCATTCCCTGATAAAATTCTAGAACAATTAGTCAGAAAGTCACACTATTACTTTCTTGATGGATACACCGACTACTTCCAAATCCAAATCGCACCTCAGGACCAAGAAAAAACTACTTTCACTTTACCCTTTGGAACATATGCATATAGGAGAATTCCTTTTGGCCTTTTCAATTATCCTGGAACATTACAGAGGTGTATGATGATTATCTTTTCTGAATTCATTGAATACTGCATGGAAGTCTTCATGGATGACTTTACAATTTATAGTGATTCATTTAAATCTTGCTTGAATTCACTCTCTCTAGTCCTCTAAAAGTGTTTCAAGTGTAACCTTGTGTTAAATTTTGAAAAATGTCACTTCATGGTTGAAAATGGGATTGTTCTAGGGCACATAATTTCAAAAGAGGGTATTGAAATTGATCCTACCAAAATTGAAGTGATCCAATCACTTCCTGAACCCACCTCTATTTAATATATCTGTTCATTCCTCGGTCATGCTAGTTTCTATCGGTGATTCATCCATAACTTCAGTAGGATTTCCCTCCCACTCACTCGGTTGCTCCAAAATGATTTCACTTTCCATTTCGACAAGGTTTACAAGAGAGCCTTCATTGAACTCAAAACTTCTCTTACATCTGCCATGATAATCCAACCCCCAGATTGGTCCTTACCCTTTGAGTTGATTTGTGATGTTTCTGATAGAGCCGTTGGGGATTTACTTGGTCAAAGAAGAGAAAATATTCCTCATGTTATCTATTATTCCTAAAAAACATTGGATAAAACTCAATCTCACTACCTTGTCACTAAAAAAGAACTTTTGGCAGTTGTTTTTACCTTAGATAAATTTCTTCTCTATCTCTTAGTTTCCAAAATCATCATCTTCATAGATCATTCTGCTATAAAGTTTTTACTCAAGAAAATTGATTCCAAATCGAGGATAATAATATGAATCCTATGCTCTGAGATTTTGACCTTGAAATCAAAGATAGATCAGGAAAAGAAAACCCTATGGCTGATCACCTGAGTAGAATTTCTAATTCTTCTCTTTTAGAAATCATTGATCCTGAATTCCCCATTGAGCACCTTTCATCTCTCACTCTAAAAATACCATGGTATTCCCTAATTGTAAATTACTTGGTTTCTGGTGTTTTTCCTATTTTTTTTTCAAAAGAACAAAAAATGAAGTTGAAAAGTGATTCAAAATACAATTTTTGGGAAGATAATAATATTTGGAAAACGAGGGATGACATGGTAATTAGAATATGTGTTGATGAAGATGAACATTCTTCCATCTTAGAATTATGTCACTCACTTACTAGAGGTGGCCACTTTATACCACAAAGGACCTACCGAAATGTTCTAGACTCTAGATTCTTCTGGCCTTCACTCTTCAAGGACTCACATGAGTTCTGTCAATAATGTCCCACTTTCCAAAAGTTTGGCACAATTTCCAAAAGAAATGAAATGCCCCAAAAGCCTTTAATCTTCTGTGTGATCTTTGATGTTTGGGGCATCAATTTTCATGGGACTATTTCCCCCTTCCAATGGATTCTAATACATCCTTCTTGCGGTCGATTATGTTTCTAGGTGGGTCAAGGACAAACCCACTAGAAAGAATGATTCACATACTATTAGTGAGTTCCTAAAGACACACATCTTCTACCGATTTGGCACACCACGTGCCTTGATAAGTGACTTAGGAACCCATTTTTATAATAAAACCATGGAATCTATTTTGAAAAAGAATAGTGTTATACATAAAACTTCAATTGCATATCACCCCCAAACAAATGGAATGGCTGAAATTTCTAATATAGAAGTCAAAAGAGTGTTTGAGAGAATTGTTAAGCCCACCAGAAAAGATTGGCCTAAAATACTTAGTGAAGAACTTTGGTCTTATTAAACTGCCTATAAAACACCCATTGAGATGTCTCCTTTTAGTCTAGTTTTTGGTAAATCATGTTATTTACCAGTTGAAATCCAACATAAGTCTTTTTGGGTTGTGAAAACCTATAATTTTGATTGTGAAAAATCTGGTGAAGAAAGATTGTTGTAATTGGCTAAACTGGAGGAGCTTCAACTTGATTCTTATGAGAATTATAACATCTAAAAAGAAAAATCCAAGGTAATACATGACAAAAACATCATGCGAAAGATATTTCATGAAGGTGAAAAGGTAATTCTCTTCAATTCTCAATTTTGAATTCACCCAGGTAAGCTTAATTCTCATTGGTAAGGTCCTTTTGTTATTACTAATGTTTACCCATTTGGTGCAGTGCAAGTACAAAACCCCTCTTCCAAAAGGACATTCATGGTTGATGGACATTGGTTAAAGCATCACCATGAGAGGACACACAATCCTGGAACCACATCGACTTCCATCAGATCCCTAACTTCTACAGTTGACCCACAACTGGATGGAGATGGAAACCCACCGAATCCCAACCAGGGGCACCTATTCCCATTTAACTCCTCTTCTATCTCTCTCTCTCTCTCTCTCTCTCTCTTCTTCTTCCTCCCTCATTATCATTTTTAACCAATTTCCTCATCACATTTTTTTTATTTACTCTTATTATTTTTTGTGGGTGTGTCTTTATTAAAAACTAAAAAAGCCTAAAAAACTAAAAAAAAATCATTTAAAAACAATATTAAAAATCAAGAGTCATACCTACTCACCTTCCAATTTTCAAATTTTGTCCAACCATTTTGGGGATTCAAAAGACATGGTTTCATCTCAAAAAATTTTGTGGTTTCTTCATAAATTTGGATAAAGAATATTGTTTCAAAACCAACAAATTTTGAATGCTCAATTTTTGATTTGGAAAATGATTTTCCCCACCCGTGAGGAACAACATTTTCTTTCATGTCAAGGCTACCCATGGCCATCTTTTCAAAATGTGTTTTTCACCCCCATTTGCGAGTCTTGAGTTTATGGACCTTCGAGCCTAATTTCCTACTTAAGTATGCATTAATATGATAGAGACATTTTTTGAACCCCATGAGAATTATAATAGAAAAATAACCTCCCATTAACCATACATTAATCCTCCTTTTGAAATCCACTTAGATCCTATGAAAACCTTTTCTTTGTTAGCCACATTACAATCCCAATACCTTATTCCACCCAATATCAACATGAATTTTCATTGCATAATTTTTTGAAATTTAAGTATGGGGGGAATGGATTTCATTTTGGGTACCCTTTTGTTTATTTTCACCATGTTATCATATGCTTGAGGGCAAGCATCAATTTAAGTGTAGGGGAGAGGTTTTCATTTAGTGGGTTTTGGGTAATGTACTTTCATTTATGTAATTTTGTAAATGTTATTGAAAAGTGTTAAAAAAAATATAAAAAAAATGAAAATAAGAATGGGTTGTATCTTGGTTGGGTCAAAAGTAACTATTACTAAACCTTTGATCTTGTTATAACTAATAAAATTAGTGTCATGAGGAGATCAATCATGGGTTGGGATATGAGTGTGAGATCTATTTCAATTTCAACTTTCAAAAAAATACAAAAAGAAAAAGAAATAAATGAACACTTATGTTATTGGGAGAAGTTTCGTGGTTTGTAAATATTTCATCTTCTCATATACTTCAAATTTATTTCCTCTTTTGTGTCTTATTTCACATTTTCATTTCCTCATAAATATGTTTTTCCATTTCCTTTCATGTCTCATTTCAAAAAAAAAGTGTGCATTGCTTTTTTCATGTTGGTGTTTTACCCCCTTTTTCCTATCTTTTGGATATCATCTTCCTACCGTCCCATAGACACAGAAAAACTCCTAAAAATGCCACTTGATTTTTTATCACTTTAGGATAGGTAGTGGAAGCTGAGAGCTCTTACAAACTCTAAGATTTTCACTTTTGGTTGGTGAATGGGTGAAACTCCATAAATTAATTTTATCATCTTGAGAAGAGTAAGTTTTGTGTGCCACCATTTTCCATTTCTAAATTTGAGCATGAAAAAATGAATTGTTTTTTCTGTAAAAACTTGTGGTGAAATTCAATATGGATGAGTGAAATTGTCTAAAACTCCCCTGATTGGGGAATTTTTTTTTCAATATTTGTTGGTGAGTGAAAATGATTTTGTCATGTTTTTATATTCGCTGCACATGAGGACATTCACAAGACTAAGTGTGGGGGATTTGATGTAATTAACTTATTCAAAACTTATTATATACTCCCTATACTGATTTTATATGAAATGTGCATAATTTGTGTGAAATATTAATGTTTAAATATTAAATATAAGTTTTGAGCACTATTTGAATTCATTCAGATTCAAGTCTGTTTAATGTTTTAATAATAACTATCACCATACTGATCCAAATTGAATGGTTCTTGTTTTGTAGGATTACTATTTTAGTACAAAACATTTCATTATAAGGTATCATGGGCTAATTCTGATATTTGAAGGGTCATATGAATCACACAAGATGACCCAAATAATTTTTGATGAAACTGGACCAACTATGAAGATTGAATTACTGGGCTCAATCATGAATTCCAAATTCATTTATTCTCCTACAATGTTCGGGGGACAATGTAAGGAGTCATGGATAAAAATTTCAGGGCCCAACTCCAATAACAAGGGGCCCAACTGATTCTTTGAAGTGCAACCCATCATTCTGGTCAGGAATTCAAATCCAGACACTATTTATGACATTTCTCATGATCTAGTCATCAAATAAAGCTGATATTTTTTTAGTGTGAAAGAGGAAATATAGGCGGAAGACTTTGTTGAATAAATAATTCGGATTTGAAGGCATATTACTATTTAAAATTCCATTCACATTTTGGCCATCGAAAAAGCATGAATATAAATGGATAGTTTAACATTGGTTATGAAAACCGCCATAACTTTGGCCCCATAAGTCCAAATGCCTCCGAATTTTTAGAGTAGTCATCCTAAATTATTATCTACAACTTTTAAGAAGGAGATATCTCAAGATTAATCTATCTGGATGTCCAAATAATCGAGCCAAGTGGTGGGGTAGTTTTGGAATGCAAACAGTCCACCACCTTGGGCTATAAATACATCCCCTCCTCTCCTTTCAAAAGGTTTGTAATTTCATAAGAGAGGAGCATCAATTGGCACGAACAAAGACTTGAAAAAGGATTTCAAGGACCTTACATATTGATGTTTTCACTTGAGATACCCTTCCCCCTCTCTTTGTTTTCATTTACTTTTGTGTTCTTCATTGTTGTAATCTTGTAAGTCTTTTTTTTGTAATTCTATTTTAATGCAAGTTTCTTCTTCAATATCCCTTATTCTAATACACCTTCTATATTTTAATATTAATTTTCTTAAAATAGAATAAAAAAAGTTAAAACCCCTTCCCTTCTTTTGCTTTCTCATTCAATCTAAAGTTAGTATTTAATTCCCTTTATCATTTGTGTGTGTGTTCGATGCACCACCCTTTTCTTATCCCTTTCTTTTTCTTATCTTATTAATTTATCATCATAATAATTATAACTATATTGTTAGTCGGAGTGGATACTCAAGAGGGGGGGTGAATTGAGTTCCAATTTAAAAATTCTGTTAAAAACTTTTAGGCTTAAAGTCCCCCAAATTAAAAAGGACCATTTAATTAAGGCAGTAGAGATATAAGCGATCTATTGTTCAACAGGTTTCTCAAAGGTTGATTACTCCTCAGTAGATTCAGTATGAGAACTAATTCCACTTTTGAAACAAGTTTACTAAAAAAATCAGATATACACACTAACCAGAACTAACTATCAGAGTGAATGTAAAAACAGATTTATGTTTTTGCTAATATAAGCACAATGGATAGATGTTAAACAAAGTAAAGCAAATATGAACACAATAAATTTAAACAAGAGGTTCAGTCTTAAGTCAAGACCTAGTCCTCTCCACTTGGTGATCACCTGCCACCAATCAATTATATTAAAAGTGATACACATCCTGTATCGGGCTTTACAACAGCTTTTACAAACTGTCCAGGTTTTGCAACCTCTACCACAGTTCTGCGTGGGCAAATAAACTTCCAAGCCACACCAGGCTTCTTCCACAGTTATACGTGGGAAACAAAAATAAAGAGAGTCTAGAATGGGGATTTTCAGTATCCCTCAGTTCAAGTACAAGAGTCATTGTGTGTAACACATACACACTGCTCACAAATGTAAATTATTTAAACACATTAGAGATAAAGATAGTGGGGATGAGTTTAGAATGCTCTGATGTGTTGGAAGATTAGCTTTGGACTCATTGGAATGAATGAGGTGAAGTTTTGGTCCTTCTCTGCAAGTTGTCTCCAAAACAGAGTGTCGCAAATTTTAGGTTATGAATTCCAGATGTAGAGATGATCATATTTTTGGATGTTAAGCTCTTTTCATCACACCATGATATATTGAAAAAGATTCTTTCAATTGATCCTCTTGAAGCTCGGTGTTTTTCTGAATGAGAGCTTACAGATTCTTCTTCAGATTGTGTATGATTCTATCTTATGAGTGTTATCTGTATATTCAATATCTCCACGTCACTTCTCTTGTTTTTGTATGCATATGTCAGTCACATAGCTCTGAATGTCTTTCTCATATATATATATATGTGCTCTCTTCTAGTTCAGCCTTTTTGATTTGGTTCAGCAGGGGCCGACAGGAATGATGCTTTACCCACGTGTGGTTTTCCTCGTACATCGTACTATTTCCTGATTTTCCTGCAAATAACATTAAATAATGTCAGGTGTATTAATTTTTCCAGACATGACCGTTATAATAGTATTAATAAAATTGGTAAAGGAAAGAATAGAATATCATTTGACTGGTAGGAGATGCATGTCACACGGTAGACTTCAACTGTGGTCTCTCCATCTGTGGACTTCATCGGTAGATTATTCAACTGTGAACTTCATCGGTAGGCTCTTTGACTGTAGGCTTATAATGGCGAACTTTGTGCTTAGTGGATGTCTTGTAACGGTAGCTGTTTACTCTTTGTAGCAGCGGCTCCTTATCAGTAAACTCCATCAGTAGAATCAACAGTAGATCTTTAATAGTAATATTCTAATCGATAGTTCTATAACATCTGACTACTTCAACTGTAACCTTTCCAACTACAGACTTGAACAATGAAGTTCTCAATAGAAGACTAGAGAAAGAGTCTGACAGTGAACTTCTAACAGAATCCTTGTCACAAAAATGACCTTGTGACAGTAACCTTGTATCGGTAGCTTCCAACAGTGACTATAAATCTTCAACGGTCATCTTTTAGCATTAGTGACTTAGAGTGACAGTGATCTATAATGGTGACTATGAACAGAAAGCTCTTTCCAGTAGCCTTCAATAGTGAACTTATATTTAGATAAGTATAAACTATAAGCTGATGCAGCAAGGTCATGAGACTTAAGAGTATACATTGATCAGAATAAGATAATTATAAATGTAGATTAAAAGGATTAGTAACTAACTTAATGTATCATGATCAATATTTAAACATAATTTGGGATTATCAAAATAGGTGAGTCCAACAATCTCCCCCTTTTTGATAATCACAAATTATGTCAGTATGTATTAAAGATAAGTATCAGAGATTAATAAGAGTGTAAAACCAGAAAATATTAGTACATGGTATCAAAGAGAAAGGAAGATAAGATTCAACATAGTATCATAGTAGCATATTTCTCCAATCATATGATTAGTCTAGAATTAGCCCAGTATTTCTAGAATTAGCACAGTAAGCACAGTATTTCTCCCCCTTTGTGATTAGAAAAAAGAAATACAAATGAGAGAAAACTGAGAAGGCTTATATTAATAACACAGTACATTACATGACCAAAAAGAATAAATAGGCCCTATTAAAAGACATAAATAGATTCAATCCACAACATCTGTAGGTAAGGGGTCTTTCCCTTTGTAAGAAGAAGATGGAGAAGGAGATGGTGGATCAGTAGGTTTAGGAATGGCTACAGGAATGACTAGAGGGGCAGCAACAGAAGCTCCTGTGGGTCTGTAATGGGTAGCTCGTTGAGGTATCAGTGGAGTAAGGCTTCTGATAGCTTCAACAGGAGACATCGTAGAAGAACCACTGGGTTGAGATGTAGGTAAGGTAAGAGGAATGATGATAGGGGTGTAGTCCACATGGAGAAAGGGTAAAAGAAGGTTTCTGAAATCCATAATAATGCTTCCTCCTCTGTCCATAGCAGATAAAAAATCATCTTTATTCTCCAAAAACTTATCCAAAGATGGGGTCAATTCTCTCAGCTTACTGACCTGCTCGCTGAATGCCTGAGTCACTGGAGGCAAATTCATATTCTCAATCAAGATCTTGAAGTGGTTGGACATTTGATTCTTGGTATAGACTTTCTCAAAGTAAGCATCCACCTTATTCTTAATGGCATCTTGAGAAGTAGTAGCTGCCCGCAAGTGGTCATGAAAAAAACTGTTGACTTCCCTAGTGGTAGCAAGTATCTAAGAATCTGAGGTGCCACTGGTACTGGCCTTAGAAATCTCTTCCTGGATCACAGTTCTGATCTAGTCAATGTTCTCAGAGGAGTTAGAGGAGGGAAGGGGTTTGACCGAGAAAGCCACTGTCTCTTTGAAAGACTGAGTCAAATTACTAATCACCTTCTGAACAAGTGCATCTTGACTATTAAAATGTTCTTTGACTGATGTCTTAAAAGCCTCAAATACTTACACAAACTTCTTGAATACTTATTTGATATATCTAATCTCATCATTCACTTGGGTTTGAGAACTGTTCATGGTAGTCAATGAAGAAAATCGATTGTCTTAGAGCAACCACAGCTCCTGTCCAGCTCTCAATTTGAGTATGGCATACTTTAACTTAATCCATCATTTCCTTCACTGGACTAGACACAACAAATCCTAGAGATAGCTCCATGGATTGCTCCACACTCCTCATCTCTTCAACCAGACTTTTCTTAAAATCTGCCACTGATTCTCTCAATGCTTCTTTCATTTCATCCTTTAAGGACTCAAGGTCCTCCTCGGTTGCCAAATTTTCAGTCACAACAAGTAGGATAACTGAATCCCTTTGGGGCTGGTCTTCCTCATCATAATCTCCATAATTGAGTCCAAGAACCATGTATCCTAGATATGATGACCAACCTTCGATGTCATACAGCACAGAAACTGAGCCAAGATGCTCCCCCTCACTTAGAGCAGTCTCCTGAGGAATCTCATCTAACTGTTCTGATCTAGGTAACTCAACAACCTCCTCTGCAACTTCAGTAGATTCAACAACCATTTTCTCTATTAGTTCAACAGTAGGGTGAGTCTTATCCTTTTCTGAGTCATCAATGACTCCCTCATCAATGGCAGTAGATGCCACTCCTTCTTCCTGATCAGGCACTATCTTGACTGTACTATCTTTCAGAGGGCTTAAACTGAGCTCTTCTTCTTCATTGTCCTCATCATCAGCTTCAAAAACAACCTCCTTTTATTCATGAGTAAAATGATCTGACTCGGTAGCATCATCCTCTTCAGAAGTGTCCTTGACAATATTCTAATATGCTTCCTCTTCTTCTTCTTCAGTGGTCTCAGTATCACTGTTCTTCAGAACAATCTCTCTCCTTGGTAGTTCTTTTGGAGGGCTAGCTGCTCCAAAAGTTACTGTCCTCACAGGACTATGAGGTAAATCAGGATCACTCCCATCATCAATGGTGGTGTTCTCTCTTTGAGGGTCCACATATCCTTTAGCCTCCTCCTCATCAGAATAAACCGGTTCTGTCTCATCAAGCTTCAAGCCTGGATCTCTTTTGTCTTTTGGCCTAGATGGGTGAGTAGTAGGGCCAAACTTTTCATACAACTTTCCTTCATCATTCACCCACACCTTCTTCCAGGGATTCCAGATAATTTTCATGAATTTTCAAATCACCTTGGAGATACAGAAACTGTTGTTGGCCACTATCATCTCTTCTTGATTTCCAGCCACACCCTTTACCTTTAGCATATCTGAGATAATCTTGGCATGGAATAAGGCATTGGAATTTGAGCTTGCCTTGGTAATATCCTCCAATTGTTCCATCAGTAACCTACATAGGTTAATCTTCTTTCCATGCTTTAGTAAGTACATCAGGAATATGTCCTGGTAATTCAGTACTGCGGAATCTCCTCTCCTTGGACTAAGTACATACTGAATGAATTTGAATAAGAGCCTATCTTCTCCATTCATCTCAGCTACAAAGATCCTTCTTGATTTTCCATCTCCTTTTAGTTCTTCCAGAGCTTTTTCATACTAAAAAATATCACTGTCTGGAGGAGTTACTTCAGAGTAGTAATCAAATATTCCTTCATGAGGAAATCTCAAATAGGCAGCCCACTCAGCAGATGAGAAACTAACTTCATTGCCATTAACTCTGGATATTAGCTTATGCACATCATCTTCCTCTTCGAATGTCAGATATTCATATAACTCTTTCACAAGATTCGGATAGTAAGGTCCATTGTTGTTGGCAAAGCATTCGGTCCATCCTTGGACATCTAGTACTCTTAGTACTAATGACTTGCTCGACAACAGCCATTCTTCACTTAACTCCTTCTCAGCAAAGATTTGTCTCTTGGTCAGATGCGGGTTTACAGGTCCCGATGGGGTGTTACTGGTGCCACTGGATTCGGCTCGAGTTATCTTAGGTCTTGGAGCATCCTCATTGACAGTCGGGGGTCACTTTGTTCTGGCCATAGAGATTGAGAGAGGTTCGAGGGCTCAGGTGAAAGGTTAGGGTTTAGGAATTTTGAGAGCAAGGTTCGAGATTGAGAGAGGAAGGTGGATTGAGATATGTTTGTTGCCTTTGATTTTATCATTTAGGGATTAAAACAAAATAAAATAGAAATATTAAATAGGAATAAAAACGGTTCGAATTCTCGCAAAAATAAAAACAAACAATGAGGTATCAACAATGATATGTACTAGTGAGTTACACCGGTGAGGTGCAATGGTGAGGTATAACAGTGAGGTCCAACTGTGAGGTTTAGCAGTGAGGTTCGACTGTGAGATCCAACTATGAGGTTCGACTGTGAGGTTCGATTGTGAGGTCTAGTTATGAGGTTCAACTGTGAGTTCTAGCTGTGAGGTTTGACTGTGAGGTTAGACTGTGAGGTTCGACTGTGATGAAATTAATCATACCTAACTCATGTTTGATGTAATTTAACCTCTCAGAATTCAAGGGATTTGTGAATATATCATCCAATTGATGTTCAGTAGCAATGAATTCAAGAGTGATATCACCCTTTTGATAATGATCCCTCAAAAAGTGATGCCTCACATCAATATGCTTTGTCCTAGCATGAGATACATGATTTTTGGAAATGTTAATAGAACTTGTATTGTCACACTTTATAGAGACATGTTTGAATTGATATCCATAGTCCAGGAAATTTTGTTTCATCCACAGAATTTGAGCACAACAACTACTAGCAACTATGTACTTAGCTTCGGCAGTAGATAATGCAAAAAAATTCCGCTTCTTGCTACACCAAGATACTAGTGACTTGCCCAAAATGTGACATGTCCCGGAGGTGCTTTTCCTATCTAACTTGGAACCGGAAAAATCAGCATCAGAATAACTCAACAAATCAAATGATTGTCCTTTTGGATAAAATAATCCTAAGTTAGGAGTATGTTTGAGATATTTAAAAATTATTTTTACAGTAGTTAAATGAGATTATTTTGGATTGGCTTGAAAGCGAGCACACATGCATACACTAAACATGATATCAGGTCTACTAGATGTAAGATAGAGTAGACTTCCTATCATACCTATGTAGTTGGTTTGATCCACTGGTTCTCCAGCTTCATTAGAATCCAACTTACAAGTGGTACTCATAGGTGTGTCACTAACTTTACTACCATCCAAAGAAAAACGTTTTAGAAGATCCTTAATATATTTACTTTGATTTAAAACAATGCCATTTTTATTTTGAAAGATCTGAAATCCAAGGAAAAATTTGAGTTCTCCCATTAAACTCATTTCAAACTCATTTTGCATCATTTTTAAAAAATCAACACATAATGAGTTTTTAGAAGATCCAAAAATAATATCATCTACATAAATTTGTACTATCAAAACATCTTTAGAAATCCATTTAATGAAAAGAGTAGGATTAACTATCCCTTTGGAAAAACCTTTTGAAATAAGAAAAGAGCTGAGCCTATCATACCATGCTCTTGGAGCTTGTTTTAAGACATACAAAGCTTTATATAGTTTAAAAACATGATTAGAAAAATGGGGATTCGTAAAACCAGGAGTTTGTTCAACAAACACATCCTCAACTATATACCCATTTAGAAAAGCACTTTTGACATCCATTTGATAAAGTTTGAAATTCAGATGAGCTTCATAGGCAAGTAGTATCCTAATAGATTCTAATCTAGCTACAGGTGAAAAGGTTTCCTCATAGTCTATTCCTTCCTCTTGACTATATCCTTATGCAACTAACCTGGCCTTATTTCTAACTATATTTCCAGATTCATCTACTTTGTTCCTAAACACCCATTTAGTGCCTATGGTTAAGGTGTCCTTGGGTCTTTCCACTAATTCCCAAACTTTGTTTCTTTCAAACTGATTTAGTTCTTCTTTCATATACATTACCCAAAATTCATCATTGATAGCATCATTAATATTTTTGGGTTCAAGCTGTGAAAGAAAAGCTTGATGTTCAACCTGGTTTCTTAGAGAAGATCTAGTTTGTGTTCCTCTATTCAAATCACCTACAACAACATCTAGAGGATGATTCTTAAGAGTCCTAGTACCTCTAGGAAGGGTTGAACTAGATTCTTCATTGTTGTCGGTTGGTTAAAAATCAGCAGGTGCAGATTCTGGAAAATTTCCAGAACTGGATACTTTTATAGGGGATTCACTATCCTTATCATTAAGATTCAAATTTGACAAATCTTCCTCAATATTTCCATGAGAGGTTTTAGGATCATGTGGATCAGTCTCATCAAATTTGATATGAACTGATTCTTCCACACATTTGGTTTTCTTATTGAACACTCTGTAGGCTTTACTTGAAACAGAATAACCAAGAAAAATTCCTTCATCAATTTTGGGAGAAAATTTATCAAGATTATCTTTAGTATTAAGAATAAAGACTTTGCAACCAAAGAATCTAAAATAATTAACCTTAGGCTTCCTATTATTCCAGAGTTCATAAGGGGTCCTTTTTAGAATAGGTCTAATTAAAACTCTATTGATAACATAACAAGCTGTATTTACAGCTTCATCCCAAAAATAAATAGGTAAGTCATACTCATTAAGCATAGTTCTTGCAATTTCTTGAAGGGTCCTATTTCTTCTTTCTACAACTCCATTTTGTTGAGGTGTCCTAGGGGCAGAAAAGTTGTGACTATAGCCATTGTGTGAGTAGTAAGATTCAAACTCATGATTCTCAAACTCACGGCCATGATCACTTCTCAGGGTCTTAATTTTAAGTCCACTAAGGTTTTCTACAGACTTGGAATATTTGAAAAAATAGGAACAAGATTCACTTTTGTGAGCTAGAAAGTATACCCAAGTATACCTAGAAAAGTCATCTACAAGAATATAAACATAGTGCTTCCCATTTAGACTTGAAACTCTTGATGGTCCAAACAGATCCATGTGAACCAACTCAAGTGGTTTAGAAGTTGAAACTTCTTTCTTTGGTTTGAAAGAAACTTTGTGTTGTTTTCCCTTTTGACAGGGATTACACACTTTATCATTTGGGAATTCCAATTTAGGTAGGTCTCTAACTAAAATTTTTTTTAGATAGATTCCTAAGTGAGTGCACATTACAGTGTCCTAATCTTCTATGCCACAACCAAGATTCTTTATGAAAATCATTTAAACAAGAAACATTTTGTTTGGATAAGGAGTTTAAATCAACAACATATACATTCTCATTCATATATGCAGTGAAAACTAAATCATTTTTTGAATTAAAAACATTGCATGAATCATTATAAAATTTAACATTAAGGCCATCATCACATAAATGAGATATGATAAGTAAATTATATTTTAATCCATCAACAAAAAGTACTTTAGAAATTAATATTGTGTCAGGGTTACCAATCTGGCCTAAGTCAATGATTTTTCCTTTTGCATTGTCACCAAAGGTGAAATGCCCACAATTAACTTTAATTAGACTCTTAAAGCAAGAATAGTCTCCTGTCATATGTCTTGAACATCCACTATCCAAGTACCATATGGTATTACAGTAACTCCTTAAGAAACTTCCCTGCAAAATAGATTAAACATAGGATAATTTTGGTACCCATATCTTCTTGGGTCCAGAAAGGTTAGATAATAAAACATTGGGAACCCCTATTTTCTTTATAGGTTTTATAAAATCAACAAACATATTTTGAGACATAAATACTTTGTTCGGTCCTTTAGAGAATTGTTTCTCAAAAGATGATCCAGAATTAGCAGGGAACTGTCCAGATTTTGGAACAAATTTGGTTTTGCTAATTTGCCTCTGTCCAGGCTGATATCCTAGACCAGTTGTATATTTTGGTGCAATATGTTTTCCTAAAAACAGTGTGAAGGTATCCCTACCAGCAGTGAACTTCTCAATATCCTTTCTTAATTATTCATTAGATAATTTGAGCTGGGTATTCTCTTTCAACATTTGAGAATTATTTTCTTTTTCTACACTTAGATCTGTTTTAATATTTCTAGTCAAGGCATGCTGTTTCTTTAAAGATTTATATTTATCTTTCAGTTCATTGCAGGTATCTTCCAGTATATTTCAATATTCAAACAGTTAATCCTTAGACATATTTTCATCATTATCTAAATCACTGTTATTTCCGGAATAATAATCATTTAGAATAGGGGAAATAGGTACCTCAGATATGTTAGTCATGAAGCACATGTTGGCATGATTCTTTTCAGAATCAGTGGCTTATGATTCACTTGTGCTGTCTTCCGAAGCACTCCAGGTTGCTTTCATGGCTTTCTTATACTTCTTGTCCTTATATTCATATTTCTTTTTGAATTTTAACTTCAGAAAGTCATCCTTGATGTGTCCTTTCCTCTTGCATTCATAGCAGACTATATCATCTTCCTTATCAGATTTCTTCTAATCCTTCTTCCACTTATCTTGTTGATCATACTTACCCTTGTAGTTTGGTTTTCTGAAAAACTTCTTCTTCCTATAGAACTTCTTAAATATCCTGGCTATTTGAGCCATTTCTTCATCACTGTCTGAATGTGAATTTTCACTAGCTGAACTTTCAGTAGGTATATGTATTTTCTCCTTGTCTTTGCACTTTGAAGCAGTAGACTTGAATGCTACAGATTTTCTTTTGGGTTCATCATCTTCTTCTTTGTTCACCTTCAGTTCCTCTTCATACATCATTAGTTTACCAATCAACTCCTTAACCGGTATCTTGCTGATGTCACATGACTCTCAGATAGATACAGAAGTGCCTCTCCATCTGTCAGGAAAACATCTCAATATTCTCATGATCTGCTCCTTTTTTGGAACAACTTTTCCCAGTGAACTCATGGTGTTGAAAATCTCATTAAACCTAAGATACATATCAGAAATAGGTTCATCAGGTATCATCTTAAAATTATCATATTTAATAGTATAAGTATTTAATCTCATTTTCTTCACGTTGGTTGTTCCTTCATGAGAAATAGCCAAGGTGTCCCAGATTTCATGAGTTGTTTTACATGTAGAAATTCAGTTAAATTCCTCATCTCCTAAAGAGAAGTAAAGGGCATTCATAGCTTTATAGTTATTGTTGTAGTCAGACTTTGTAGCATCATCCTAGGTAGATCTATAAGTTTTGGAAATTTCATATTCTGATTCTATAGCAGACCAAATATCAAAACCAATACTTTCCAAATGAATTTTCATTTTGATTTTCCATTGAGCATAGTTCACACCATTAAATAAATGTGGCCTGTTAGTAGCATCTCCTTCTAGTCTATTGTCCATAACTAGATTTTAGAAAATATATTAAAGAGATAAAATTTAGGACTAATAGAAATTTAAGATCTTTAAGATAAAACTAAAATCACAGTTTGAAAAACAGAGGGTTTGAAAACCTTTTATAAATAACAATGTTACCTCTGATACCAAATGTTGGTCAGAGTGGATACTCAAGAGGGGGGTGAATTGAGTTCCAATTTAAAATTTCTGTTAAAAACTTTTAGGCTTAAAGTCCCCTAAATTAAAACGGCCCAGTTAATTAAGGCAGTAGATATATAAGTGATCTATTGTTCAACAGGTTTCTCAAAGGTTGATTACTCCTCAGTAGAGTCAGTATGAGAACTAATTACACTTTTGAAACAAGTTTACTAAACAACTCAGATATAAACACTAACCAAAACTAACTATCAGAGTGAATGTAAAAACAGATTTATGTTTTTTCTAATATAATCATAGCAGATAGATGTTAAACAGAGTAAAGAAAAGATGAACACAAAAAATTTAAACAAGAGGTTCAGTCTTAAGTCAAGACCTAGTCCTCTCCACTTGGTGATCATCTGCCACCAAGAAATTATATTAAAAGTGATACACATCCTGTATCAGGATTTACAACAGCTTTCACAAACTGTCCAAGTTTTGCAACCTCTAACACAGTTCTACGTGGGCAAATAAACTTCCAAGACACACCAGGCTTCTTCCACAGTTATACATGGGAAACAAAAATAAAGAGAGTCTAGAATGGGGATTTTCAGTATCCCTCAGTTCAAGTACAAGAGTCAGTGTGTGTAACACATACACACTGCTTAAAAATGTAAAGTATTTAAACACAGTAGAGATAAAGATAGTGGAAATGAGTTTAGAATGCTCTGATGTGTTGGCAGATCAGCTCTGGACTCGTTGGAATGAAAGAGGTGAATTTTTGGTCCTTCTTTGCAAGTTGTCTCCAAAACAGAGTGTCGCAACTTTCAAGTTATGACTCCCAGATGTAGAGATGATCATCTTTTTGGATGTTAAGCTCTTTGTAGCACACCACTATAGATTGAAAAAGATTCTTTCAACTGATCCTCTTGAAGCTTGGTGTTTTTCTGAATGAGAGCTTGAGGATTCTTCTTCAGATTGTGTATGATTCTATCTTATGAGTGTTCTCTGTATATTCAATATCTCCATGCCAATTCTCTTGTTTTTGTATGCATATTTTGGTCACATAGCACTGAATTTCTTTCTCATATATATATATGTGCTCTCTTCCAGTTCATCCTTTTTGATTTGGTTCAATAGGGGCCGACAGGAAAGATGCTTCACCCACGTGTGGTCTTCCTTGTACATCGTACTGTTTCCTGATGTGCCTGCAAATAACATTAAATAATGTCAGGTGCATTAATTTTTCCAAACATGACCATTATAATAGTATTAATAAAATTGGTAAAGGAAAGAATAGAATATCATTTGACTGGTAGCAGATGCATGTCACACGGTAGACTTCAACTGCGGTCTTTCCATCTGTGGACTTTATCGGTAGATTATTCAACTGTGAACTTAATCGGTAGGCTCTTTGACTGTAGGATTGTAACGGTGAACTTTGTGCTTAGTGGATGTATTGTAACGGTAGTTGTTTACTCTTTGTAGCAGTGACTCCTTATCAGTAAACTCCATCGGTAAGCTCAACAGTAGACCTTTAACAGTAATCTTCTAATCGATAGTTCTGTAACATCTGACTACTTCAACTGTAACCTTTCCAACTACAGACTTGAACAATGAAGTTCTCAATGGAAGACTAGAGAAATATTCTGACAGTGAACTTATAACAGAATCCTTGTCACAACAATGACCTTGTGACAGTAACCTTGTATCCGTAGCTTCCAACAGTGACTATAAATCTTCAACGATTATCTTCTAGCATCAGTGACTTAGAGTGACAGTGATCTATAACGATGACTATGAACAGAAATCTCTTGCCAGTAGCCTTCAACAGTGAACTTATATTTAGATAAGTATAAACTGTAAGCTGATGCACCAAGTTCATGAGACTTAAGAGTATACATTGATCAGAATAAGATAATTATAAATGTAGATTAACAGGATTAGTAACTGAATTAATGTATCATGATCAATATTTAAACATAATTTGGGATTATCAAAATAGGTGAGTCCAACATATATTACTAATCATTTCAATGGCTGAGTAAATCTCTCATTGGTATGAGTTATAATTTAGGCATGTTAAGTGATTGAGAGTTTTTTCTCGATGAATATTCTTTAAATTAACATTGTGTATGTTGGACTTAACATTTCATGGATTAATGACTTGTTTTATTTAATGTATGAATTCCATGGATTATTGGAACCATAAATACACTAACACAATCAAGTACTGATTAATATTATAATCCTAGTTAAGTTAAGACTTGGATAAAAGCCTTAACACTTAGGAATTCCAATCAACGTCAACTTGTGATATGAGTTTTAATTTAATGCAATATAAAGTAAAGCTCAAGGATATCACAAGCTTAACAACCTAATGATGAAATCATCCCAATATTTATCAAATTGTTAAATCAATCTTAATCAATCAATCATTTCAATTAAGATCTGTAAATAAACCCCCCAATCAAAATACAATCAACTAAAAATATCCGACTATTAAAAAGTATCATCACCGAGGATTCGACCCGAATGCTACTATACACATTAGCAGAGCATCAGAACTTTGAACGGTCAATGGGTGAAAATTGGATACAATTTCACCAACATTTTATATTACTTATGTTGGCAAGGAAAATTAAGTTTTCACAAACTAACATTTTTAAAGTTAAAGTTTCCATTTTAGAATTTGGAAAGTAAATTATATATTTGGAAATTGATTAAAAAATATTAAAATACTTTATATTAATAAAATAAAATATTTTAATTTGTGGGTTGTGATTAATTAGTTATTACATCACTTTTATATAATTATGATGTCATTAACATACCGAAAAATTCAAACTGTATTTTTACTATTTATGAAAAAAATAAATCATTTTATAAAATTCTCACAACTTCACCATAACCGAATTTTTATGTTATGATTTCCAAAATTATATTTATTTTATCATAATAATACTCTAAATATGATATTTATAACTTTTATATATAAAAATCCTTATTTATTAAAAATAATAGTGGATTGAAAATGCATAGTAAAATTTATAACACTTAAAAAAAATAAAATTATTTTATAATATATATTTAAATAAGAGTGTTTCTATAATAATATTTCATTAAAATAAGTATTATTCATAATATATTAGTTTATTAAAAAATTTATATCTTTTCTATAAAGTAAAATTTATATTCAAAATTTCAATTTATCGAATTCCATCTCAATTTTATTAAGAAAAACTATTCTTAAAAATAAATTAATGGAATAAAAATTTTATTTACATAATTAAATTAAACTTTAAGTAACCGGGTCCTCTACACATAACCCCTTATTACATCCACACATGCCCTAATAATAAGAAGTGTAATGGTGGTTGTTTCGTGGGGTGCCTCGATTAACATCGACTGAGTGGTAATCTCCACTAACTTGAACTTCTCTTATAGGTGTTTTCATTCAAGATTTACTTATTGAATATCAACTTGGGATTGGTCAAGGGAGAACCCAGTGATGATACCTCCCTCCCAAGTTTTGATAGATGATCTTTAAACAAAACGACTCTACTGGTTGAGGACATCGACTCTTATTTCTGTATCAAATTTCCTTTGTCAAAATTTTACTTATAAACTCTAATGATAATGTTAAAATTATTATCAAGATTATAGATCCCAATATTCATATTGACCAATGGTCATAATTTACCAATAATCATATTATTATTGAATCCAAATGGTCACACTTCCCTTTATTTTCACTTTATTTAAAAAAGATATGGTTTTGTTGTGAATAATATAATATAACACACATTTTTAGGAAACAATTATTATTAAAAAAGTTTGGGTCATTAGATTCTTACACCCTTAAAATAATTAATTCCCTAAATTTCAACTCGTTCTCTCAGTTGAGAAAAGGTGTGGGTACTTTTTCCTCATTGTCTCCTCTAGTTCCCATGTTGCTTCTTCATATACATGGCTCCTCCAAAACACTTTGACTAGGTGAGTAGTATTGTTGTATAGAACCTTGTTTCTATGGTCCAAGATCTCCATCGGATGATCCTTATAAGAGAGGTCATGTTCTAGTTGTACCACCTCGGGATTCAGTACATGTGAAGGGTCAGGTATGTACTTCCTCAAGAGAGACACATGGAATACATCATAAACTTAAGCTAGATTTGGTATAAGTTCTAGTCGATAGGCCACTAATCCTATACGATCAAGGATTTGATAGGGTCCATTGTACTTATGGATAATCTTCCCTTTCTTCCCAAACCACATGACTCTATTCCAAAGTGATATTTGAAGGAACACTTTACCACCAACACCAAACTATAAGTCCCTTCGATGGTTGTAAGCATGGCTATTCTACTGACTTTGAGCAGCCATTATGTGTTGTTAGATGACATGAACATTTTTTTGTCATCTCTTGCACAATATCAGGCCTAAGAAAATTTCTCTCACCAACTTAATCCCAAAAAGTATGATTTCTCCATCACTTCCCATATAGAGCTTCATAGGGTGCCATTTGAATACTCAAATGGAAGCTATTATTATATGAGTACTCAACTAAAGGGAGACGTTGATCTCATCCACCTTTAAAGTCCATTGAGCATGCTCTCAGCATGTCCTCAAGTGTTTGAATAGTCCTTTCATATTGGCCATCAGTTTGGGTGTGATAGGCCATACTGAAATTCAATTTGGTACTCATATCATGTTGAATAATTCTCTAGAATTTTGATGTGAACCTTGGATCATGATCAGATATATAGATAGTGGTACCCCATGAATATCCCTATACATTTTAGTTCTTTTGGAATGTATATAGATTGTAGATATATGAGCTTCATCCATCAGCTCCTTTTTTATTTCTGGGATATATGGAACACATAGCCTTGTATGAAATTTTAGTACACCTTCTTGATCAATATTAAACTCAGGAAGCTTCCCATTCTTCACATACTCTATATTCTTCTTTGAAAAAGGATATTCTCTTTGATATTTCTTGATCTTATATAATAATGATAGTTGATAAATCATTTGGGATAGAGTTGATGATGTACCTTCCATTACAATTCCCATGTACAGTTTTACTAGGTCTTTGATCAAAGGATCTCCTTGAATCCTCACCATTTCTAGCACAATAGGGTATTTCCTACTTAACAAATTAATGAATTTGTTTTCTCTTCTGATATGATAATGAATTGAACAATCATAGCCTTTAAGAAGTTTCAACCATCTCCTATCTCTTATGTTCAATTAATTTTGTGTGAAAATATGCTTCAAACTTTGGTGGTTTATGTATATATCACATTTATCACCATAAATATAGTGCCTCCATATCTTCAGAGAGAAAAAAAACCACAACCAACTCCAATTCATGTGAAGGATAATTCTTCTCACGAGGCTTCAACTATTGTGATGCATAAGAAATCACTTAGACACTTTGCACGAGGACACACCCAATCCCTTTCAAAGATGCATCACTAAAAATAATGAATCCTTTTATGATAGAGGGTAGATTTAACACAGGTTAAGTAACCAATCTCTTCTTTAGCTCTTGGAAACTTTCTTCACACTCCTTTTTTGAGATGAACTTGGCCCCTTTTCGAGTTAACTTGGTCAGTAGATTACAAAGTAATATTTTTTTAAAAAAACTCTCCTATAATATCCTGTTAAACCAAGGAAACTATGAATCTAAATTACTATTATATAATGAGGCCACTCCTCCATAACCTTTATCTTCATAGGCTCAACTGAGATTCCTTCATTGGTTACAATGTTCCCTAAGAAAGAAACTAATTATAACCAAAATTCACATTTGATTAACTTTAAAAATATCCTCTCATTCCTCAGAGTTTGAAATATAACCCTTATATGATCCTCATGCTCCTCATGAATTTTATAATATATCATAATATCATCAATAAAAACTATCACAAAGTTATCAAGGTAGTCATTAAAGACTATATTAATTTAAACCATAAATATAGTAGGAGAATTAGTCAAGATGAAGGGAATAACAACAAACTCATAATGACCATATCTTGATCAGAAGGTAGTCATTGAGATATCTTATTTCTTTACCCTTAATTGATGATAATCAGATCGAAGATCAATCTTGGAGAAGAATTGAGCCCCACAAATCTAGTCAAATAAATCATCAATCATTGTAAGAGGTTACTTGTTATTCAATGTGATCCCGTTAAGTTATCTATAATAAATGCATAGACGAATTGATCCATCCATATTCTTTACAAAGAGAAAATGTGCTCCCCAAGTAGACACAATTGGTTAGATAAACCCATTCTATAAAATATCTTGAAGTTGTTTCTTTAATTCCTCCAGCTTTACATTTTCTATTATATACAGGGTCTTTGATATCGGCTCAGATCTAGGTATGAGTTCAATGTATAACTCTACCTATCTTTTTAGGGGAGGTCCAAGTAACTCTTCAAGAAATACATCATTATATTCCTGAATTATGGGGACATATTTTATTCATATACTTTCATTTACTTCTTAATCTTCACCGATCATTTCCATAAATAAGGCTATGAGAGATGCTTCTAGACAAATATTAGGTCACGATATCACTCCTTTGAAAAAAACTACAGGGTTTCCATTCAAGACTACTAATATTTACTTACTTCTATAGTTGATATTAGAATTATACTTTGAGAGCCAGTATATACCAAGTATAATGTCAAATTCGAGCATGGAAATGACTACTATATTTGTGATGAAATTATTCACTCCAAATCTAATACTAGAGTTTCTATACACATATGATGCATTGATAATCCATTCAATATTTTTGATTGATCACTATACTTCTATCAATTTAGGAATTGATTCTATATTCTTTAAAAACATGGAGGAAATAAAGTAATGTGTATAATCATAATCAAACAAAGTGCTTTCTATCTTTGAGATAACAATGATAGTACCTACCACCACATCATTTGAAGCTTTAACTTCATCCATCATGATAGAAAAATCACGACCTTGCTTCCTTGGCCTATACTGAGGTTGATAGTGATTCCCCTCGACTATCTTCAGATTTTAACAGTGATTGAAAAAGTGCCCAAGCTTTCCACACTTGAAGCATTGGACTTCAGGATAGGCCTACACTATCTTCCATTTATTTCTAGTGTTTATAAGTTGAGGCTTAACCTCACTATAACAATTCCGAGAAATATGACCATCTCTTCCACACTTGTAACATTTCCCTCTCATAATAAATCATTTTCCCAAATGCTTCTTTCCACATTTTTTTCACATGGGAAGTTGTATTTGTTTTCCTCCTCTTCTATGATCAAAGTTCCTCCCCAAGTTTGGCTCCAAATATCTTTTCCTTTTCATTTGATATATGGGATCACTACGTCTCTCCAAACTCCAGTTAAATCTTCATAACACTTTGCACTATCTTCTCATAACTGTCATAGTCTCAATTGGATAGATTTTTCTGTAGATGGGGTCTTAGTCCACCAAAGAATATATAAAACTTTCCATTTGGATCCATGAAAAATCTAGAGGTGCAGCGAGAAAGACTTATAAAATTCATCTCATATCTTTCCATAGATACATTTTCCTTATACTTCAGCTCTAGGAATTCCTTCTCCATTTTAATTCTCATCAAATGGGGGAAATATTCATTGAAAAAGGATCCTCTGAACTCTTCCCACTCCATATAATCAATCTATCTTCTTGGTTTCATTTTTAACTAGTTTTCACCATTTATCAACTTCTCCCTCTAAGCGATACACTGCTAGGGTGAATTTCTCTTGCTCCGAACAACAGAGTATATAAAATATATCTTCTATTGATATTATCCATTATCCAGCAATCAATGGGTTGGTAGATCCACTGAAAGAAGGTAGTCGTTGAAACATAAAGGACTCAATGGAAAGTTGTTCCCTTCAAGGTGAATCTGGTCTCTCATCTTGATTCAAGTTATTGATCATAACTCGAGTCATATGATTCATCATTCTCATGATGTTTTCCATTACAGATTCCATTAGAGGTCCATCAATGCATAATCCATTGTGCTCACCATTTACATGGTGCCTCCTACTTCCTGCTATTTTATAAAAGAAGAAAACTTAGCGAGAAATGTGTTTATTTTAATAATATTATAATTCTAAAAGAATTTTATGTCTTAAAGAATCATTATTAATTATGTTAATCATTAACAACAATTATATTTTCTATAAATCCTTCATAATGGTTTATAAAAATCTTATGATTAACCAAACATATCCCCTAGGAGTGTCAAACTAGAAGTGTAGCAAGACCCATTTTTATGCACCAGTTCCCATTCAAGTCTATATCATAGTGGTGTTTTCAGGTTTTACTCCTAGATACATTTATTCTAGATCCATATCCACTTTTTCTTATCCAGAAAAATATTTCTTTACTTGGAAACCACTTAATTATTATTTCACCAAAATACCAGGATATTTTCATATATTTTAATTTGTCCCTAGGGTTCTTCCTAAAGTTTTCAAATCATAATTTCCAAAAATAACTAAATCTTCCTTTGATACCAACTATATCATCCTACATTTTTATTGCATAAAATTTTCATTACACTGGACAAAAAAGAGTATCTTTTAAAGTTTAGTTTCTTTGAAATAAGGTACATAATACATGAAAACTTAAAACATTCTTATAAACATTGTGAAATTATTCTTCATTGGTTCATCCTAAGTACTTTTACTTCATCTCATAACCTGGGGACATACATAAAAGGAAAGGGTGAACATAATGCCCAATAAGGGAAAAAAGGGAAATAATTTACATGTGATATTGAGGAAAAATCAATAATAACATGAGGAATGTAATTATGAAATGAATAAGAGAACACGAGGTAGATAATAAATAAAATATCCTGAATCATACTTGGAAATGTGTCTAAAAAATTTAATTTAGACATTCATAATCATATCACTAAGGTTAATCATTGAGGTGTCATTGACTGCGCTGTCATGACACATCAAATTGATAGTTATTTAAAAAATATTTTTCAGTCTAGGGAAGACCCTAGGTCATCTCTCAAGGAGAATTTATAGGTTCTGAGTGTGTATTTTAATAAGAAGAACAAGGGGGGGGGGGTCTGAAAACAGTTTCAATAAAGTAAATTAAATTAAAGAGTTATAAAGTTGAATGACCAAGTGGATTATGAAAAATATGAGATAAATAAGTGATAATTTCTAAGTTACTATAACTTTTGAAGAGTTACTAATTCTTAATTGATTATTAGGTTTTAGTGTAATCCTTTGGTTGAGGGTTAACCAAGATCTTGGGTACCCACAAGCCTCTTAAAATGATGCAATTAGAACTAAAACTTGACATAAAAATCATGTAGAAAAGTTAAAACCTATTATAATGATTTAAGGTTTGTAAAGGAACATTTAAATCTCAAATGGTTGGGAAACAAAAGGGTTCTTATGTTGTCCAATCGGAACAACCCAAGACACACTTAAAATCGCACACCAATCGGTTATGAAATAAAAAGTGTTTCAATTCAATGCATAAAAACAAGTTAAGATAAATATGAAAGAACAATTAAAACTACAATATGCACCAAAAAAGTAGATAATTATGTACTGGAACTCCCTCTTCAAGTGTTTAGCTCCCACGCAATGATCACCCACCGCTTATCTCGACATCGGGAGGAGGAGGAAGCTCGGGTGGAACTCCTTATTCATTATTGACTCCCTATGAGGATAGGGTCCTCCATAACTTATAATATTATGAGGAGACTTATATAGGACTCCAAAATGGAAGATATTTGCTTCTTAGACGAACTTCCAAATGAGGTACCCATGGTTCCTTTTTATAGCCAAAATGGGACATGGTTTTGGGCACCCTGTTTTTGAGATACCACTTGTGTCTCAGTTTTGGAATAGTATAAAGACATATCACGACTTGAACAAAATATAATAGTTATTGGAAGACCTATTTAATGTCTACCTATTGAATTCAGCGGCTATTAGACAACTGTATTGGGAGATATGGTCAAATGACTGAAACAAACTTTTGAATTCAGGCAGATTCTGTCTCCTAGATAGAATGGTTATGATGGGCCACCATATGGTAGAATTCAGATTCAGTTCCTTAATAAGAGTTGTATCCCATGATGTTTTGGAGAGGACCACCAAGTTTCATACCATTTGGATGCACAAAATTCTCGTAATATTCAAAACAGTGAACAGATTTCCATGGGATGCCATGCAGTTTGGCCCATTTTTCTTATGGATGATCTCCAGGCCTCCAAATCACCTTCACCTTCAATGAAAATATCAAAACAAGTATAATTGACATTTTTAACAGTGATAAACATTAATTAATTTAATAAAACATTAAGTTAAATTTATTATTATATTTTTTTAATATTCATTACAAAACTAGTTTAAAACAGTGGTGTAAGGGTAGAATTGAATAGTGAATTGCTATGCGATCACACCCCCACACCTAAACATTTTCACTCCTGGGAAAAGTCACATATCCAAAAAAATTATGCATTTATATATTCCTAACATCATTAAGATTTAACATTTGAGGAAATTTTAATTCATTAAAGTAATGTGATTAATGCACGAACCACACCAAGGAGTTCTTCCTAGTGAAAATGAAAAAAGATGTCTCATAAATCATATCACAATGAAATTAAAAGAGATTCATGACACCAAATTGAGCAAGGAATTTAAAAGTAATACATTCCAATAACTCTCCATGTGTGTGTGTGAAAACCATTCCATGCTATTCTTTCCACTTTCTATCCAATAAATATAGTTTATTTTAAAATTATTCATCTTTAAATGAATTTTTTCACCAAACCTACCCTACATCATTTGAAATCATATTTCAAGACTCACTCACTTAAGCATTCCCAGAAGTCAAACTATAATCTATTGACCTATATATCCCCATATGTTTCACATTTCATCACTCCCCTCATTTACTATTTTTGTTTTTTAGAAGTTTCATTTGGAACAAATCTCATACTCATCTCTCAACCCTTGTTTGATCTCCTCATGACACTAATTTCAATAGCTATAACAAGATAAAAGGTTGAGGAAGAGTGGTTTTTGACCCGCCCAAGACAAAAACCAATTTTTTTGAGGGCATAAAACAATTAGACATTAGGTACACACTGGTACAGTAATAAAACAGATCAGATAAGGAACAAACGTATGGAAATATCATTTAAAGCTAAAAAATATTAACCTAACATATATTTACCTTATATTAAGTAATAAATATTCACACTTTGTGGTTTGGTGCAAAAATGTGTGGAGATATTAGTGACAGAGTTTTCCCAAAAACTACTCACACAAGGGGCATCAATCATCTCAAATGTTTCATAGTGATACAACCATTTATATCATTTATAGAAAACAAATTCACTAAAAATCACTCCCTGATGTTAAATTAATATAAAAATTCAATCCAAAATAGAGAGTGTTTTTTATAAAATGTTAAATCAACATGGAATCAAAAATTTCAACATGCATTTTCAGTAAGTTCCATGATTTGGTGACCATAGGGGGGGGGAGTAAAAATACCATAAAGAAGGTGAAAAAGAAAAGAAAGAAGAAATAAAATGAAAATCCCAATGAACCTAGAAAGATGGGGAAAAGTGAAAATACCATAAAGAAGGAGAAAAAGAGAAGAAAGAAAAAAAGACGATAAAAATTCCTAACTAACCCAGGAAGGTACCCATCCCACCACACCTAGAATGTGTAGTGTACTCACTGTAATAATTGTGAATGTGAGAAGGAAGGATAAAACCTGGTGTGTTTCATTGGTATGTTGATTATTGAACATGGAGTTCCTCCATTGGGAACTCCGGAAGGGCTTCGTGGAAGTGCTTCAGCCGCTGCCCATTGACGGTGAAGGTTTTCTTAGTTTCTTCAATTTGTACCTGAACAACACCAAATGAAGATACATTAATAATAGCGTATGGGACAAACCAGTGGGAACATAGCTTACCTGGATGAAAATTCAGCCTTGAATTATAAATGAGGACCTTCTGCCCAATGTGTAATTGATGATGAAGTATAAGAAGGTCGCGGGTAGCCTTGGTTCACTCCTTATAAATCCTGGAGTTTTCATATGCATCACTTCTCATTTCCTCCAAATCCCGAATCTTCAACTTCCTTTGAGAATCTGCACCAGAAAGATTATAATTGCATTGTTTGATGGCCCAGTAGGCCCGGTGCTCAATCTCAATAGGCAGGTGACAACTCTTTCCAAACAGAATATGATAGGGTGACACTCCAATGGGAGTTTTGAAATCAATAAGGTAGGCCCATAATGAATCATTAAGTCGAATACTCTAATCTTTTCTATTGGGTTGAATCGTTTTTTCAAGAATCTGTTTTACCTCTCTATTTGACACCTTGGCTTAACCATTGGTCTGTGGGTGATATGAAGTAGACACTCTATGACCGACCCCATACCGATGAAAAAAGTGATTGCATTGTTCAGTTTTATAAATGAGAACCCTAGTCACTAATGATGAATCTAGGTAATCCAAATATCCGAGTTCTAAAAAATTCCACAACTATTTTGGAATCATCTATGCTTGTGGCTCAGGCCTTTACCTATTTTGACACATAATCTACCGCTAGAAGAATGTACAAGTTGCCAAAAGAATTGGGAAATGGAACCATAAAGTCAATGCCCCAAACCTACAGAAAAAATATATAGAATACAAAAGGATTGAAAAGGTAAATAAATATTCACAAAATTTACAAATATCTTATAAAAAAACACACTAAAAACCAAAGCGCTCCCTGACAACAATGCCAAAATTTGACCATGATGTCATGACACATCAAATTAATAGTGATTTAAAGAAGATTTTGAAGTCTATGGAAAACCCTAGGTCAGCTCTCAAGGATCATTGATAGGTTCTGAGTGTGTATTTTAATAAGAAGAACAAAAGAGGGGGGGGGGTCTGAAAATAGTTTCAGGAAAGTAACTTAAATTAAAGAGTTATAAATTTGAAATACCAAGTATATTATGAAAAATATGAGATAAATAAGTGATAATTTCTAAGTTAATACAAAAATTGAAGAGTTCCTCATTCTTAATTTATTATTAGGTTTTATTGTAATCTTTTGGTTGAGGGTTAACCAAGATCTTGGGTACCCACGAGCCTCTTAAAATGATGTGATTAGAACTAAACCTTGACATAAAAATCATGTAGTAAAGTTACAGCCCCTTAGAATGATTTAAGGTTTGTAAAGGAGGTAAATAAAAGGGTTATTATGTTTTCCAATCAGAACAACACAAGACGCACACTTAAAATCACACACCAATCAGTTATGAAATAAAAAAGTGTTTTAATTCAATGCATCAAAACAAGTTAAGATACATATTAAAGAACAATTAAAACCACAATATAAACCAAACCAATAGATAATTATGTGCCAGAACTCCCTCTTCAAGTGTGTATCTCCCTCACAATGATCACCCACCGCTTAGCTTGACATCAGGAGGAGGAGGAAGCTCAGGTGGAACTCCTTCTTCATTATTGATCTCCCTATGAGGATAGGGGACTCCAGAACTTCTAGGATGAAGAGGAGAATAATTTAGGACTCCAAAATGGTAGAGATTTTCTTCTTGGTCAAACTTCCAAATGAGGTGTCCATGGTGCCTTTTTATATCCAAATGGGACATGGTTTTGGGCACCCTGTTTTTGAGATACCACTTGTGTCTCGGTTTTGGAACAATATAAAGCCATATCACGACTTTAAAAAAAGGTAAGAGTTTTTGGAAGATCTATTGAATATATATCTATCAAATTTAGAAACCATTAGAAAACTATATTAGGAGATATGGTCAAAAAACCGAAACAAACTTTTGAATTCGGTCAGATTCTATCCCCTGGACAAAATGGTTTGGATGGGCCACTAGATGGCAGAATTCAACTTTGGTTACTTAATAAGAGTTGTATCCCATGATGTTTTGGAGAGTAAAACCAAGTTTCAGCCCATTTGGATGCAAAAAATTCTCTTACTATTCAAAATAGTGGACAGATGTCCATGGGATGCCATGAAGTTTGTCCCATTTTTCTTTTAGATGATCTTTGGGCCTCCAAATCACCTCAACCTTCAATGAAAATATCAAAACAAGTATAATTGCTCTTTTTAATAGTGATAAACATTAATTAATTGAATAAAACATGAAGTGAAATTTATTATTATATATTTAATATTCATTAACAAACTAGTTTAAAACAGCGATGTAAGGGTGGAATTGAATAGTGAGTTGTTATGCGATCAGTCGTAAAAAATACTAAGTTTATTCACCAAGGTATCGTATAACATGTCATCTCTATAGATTAAATTATTTACTCAATTAATTGGAGTAATATCAGTTCATACCCTTTATATATATTAATTTTCATGTGATCCACATAGATCATAATAAATTATTTCACAAATAACAAATGTAGAATAAAAGAAAACGGGTTTTATATCAAAATCACGATGTTTTAAAAGTGCTTTAAAAACATGATAATTATGCCATTTTTAACACATTGAAAGGGAATGATGGTTTTATGTATGTATTTAACAGAATAAAATGAATCTTTTTTATATCTTGGTTAATACCCCTAGAAAATAAATAAGATTGGGTATTCACAAAAATAAAATAAAAGGGAATTTCTTGAGGATAAGAGAGAAATTTTGATAAGTAAATTCGGCAGCATAATAGGTATAAAACATGGTTTTATAAAAGGGTAAAAATATAGGGTAAAAGGTCCTACCATTCATAAAATACCCTTAATACAATAAAGTTATAAAATAAATTTTATATAAGAACATAGTTTGGAAATTTGAAAGATGTACCACATAAAAAGGGAACTTGAAAACAAAAGAGAAGTAGAGATTCCCTTACTTTGAAGAGTAACTACAAAAACTTTAGGATTGAGACATTGGAGGATTAAGGACACCTTGTGAGGACTCCTTGGAAGATAAAACTATCATATATTCATGGAGGATTAATTGAGATTTAATGTAAATGGATAAATGGGTGGGTATTTATAGAAAAAGTGGAGGATTTGTTTATTAATTTCTAAATAAAGGTCTTGGACACCTTGGTAGTAGTAAGTGAAAAACCATGGGATTTACCATGGTATTTTGACATTTTATTGGAAAATTAGGACACATATTATGTTATTTTAATCCACAATAGTTGACCAGTATTTTAGATTACTTATGTTAATAAGGAAAATTAATTTTTTCACAAAATAACAATTTTAAAGTTAAAGTTTCCATTTTAGAATTTAGAGAGTAAATTATATGTTTGGAAATTGATTAAAATATATTAAAATAATTTATATTAATAAAATAACATATTTTAAGTCATTGATTATGGTTAATTGGTTATTACATCACCATGACATAATTATGATGTCATTAACATACTAAAAACTCAAACTGCATTTTTACTATTCACAAAAATAAAGTATTTTAGAAAATTATTATAAATTCACCACAACCTAATTCTGAAATTATGATTTAAAAAATTATATTCATTTTATCATAATAATACTCTAAATATTATATTTCTAACTTTTAAATATAAAAATCCTTATTTATTAAAAATAATAGCAGATTGAAAATGTATTGTAAAATTTATGACACTTGAAAAAAATAAAATTATTTCATCATTTATATTTAAATAAGAGTGTTTATATAATACTATTTCATTAAAATAATTATTATTCATAATATATTAGTTAATTATAATATTTATATCTTTTTTGGAAAGTATAATTTTTGTTCAAAAAATCAATTTATCAAATTCCATCTCAATTTTATTAAGAAAAAATATTCTTAAAATGGAATTTATGGAATAAATTTTTTATTTATACAGTGAAATTTCACTTTAAGTAACCAGGGACTCAACACATAATACCTTATTACACCTTCAGACGCCCTAAGAGTAAGGCTTGCAATGGTGGTAGTTTCGTGGGGTGCCTTGACTATCATCGACTGAGTGGTAATCTACACTAACTTGAACTTCTCCCGTATGTGATTTAGTTCAAGATTCACTTGTTGAAGCTCATATTGGGCTTGGTCAAGTGTTAACCCCAATGATAATACCTCCATACCAAGTTCCAATAGATGGTATTTAAATGGAACTACTGGTTGAGTCCATCAACTCTTCTTTCTGTATCAATTTTCCTTTATCAAATTTTACTTATAAAATCTAATGATAATGTTAAACTTATTATCAAGAGTATAATTCCAAACAATCATATTGAACAATGACCACAATTGACCAAAGGTTATATAAATGTCGAATAAATATGGTAACATTTCTATTTATATTCACTTTATTAAAAAAAGATATGGTTTTGTTGTGAATAATATAATATAACACACATTTTCAGGAAACAATTATCATTCAAAAATTCTAGGTCGCTTCAAAACTCCTATGGTGGGGAGAATTGCATCGAATAGGTTTTATAAATATCTTTCCAAGTAGAGGGAGTGTAATAGTACAATACCAGTTAGAAATGGTCAACACTGATTTTAAATTCCCATGTGGCAGGTGAGTTTTGAAATATGTCGGTGCTTGCAAGGCGGCACAACGGAAGAAAAGGTTGGTGGTGTATGCAACATTTGTAGACACCATGAGCTAAGGATGGACTACGATGAGAGAATAATCGTGCAATGTCTCAGTGGTGAGGACATCATGGTTGGTTAATGATGATGCATCAATAGTTATAATTGAGCTCTTTTAAAATAAGTTGGCCAATGAATGGATAGACTATTCTATTTATCAGTTTTTGGATACGATTGGTTAGAAATCATGTCAGGAAATTCATCTTGGATATTATGGGAGTGTCTCCAGTCTTATGGGAAATCATTGATAACCTCTTAGTGTACTCTTGGATAGACAATGATCAAGCCCCCTATCTTGACACCATTCAAGGTACACTAAGAGAACGTCGATTATACACTGAGATAAAGAAAGAATTTAAATGCCTTATGGCTTGATAAATGGAATCTTTTAGAGTTGATATTTGGGATAATGGATAATCTTAGAGGTAGGGTTGTCCTGAGTGATACTAGAATTCCTGTGTAGGAAGGCCTTGGATAGACTCATGGATACCAGCCGACTCTCTAACTCGATTGCCAGGCGAGAAACTGTCGTTGGGCTCAGTCAATGTTCTTGATATGTGGGCGTCTCGACTATGTACCAATGTCTCACTTATAAATGTTTAATTATGAACTATATTAGATAATATAATTCTACTACAATAGATGATTTTGAGGTTACCCTGGGCTTTCTATCGGGCTCGATTCATTTTAATTTGAGTGAGCCAATTCAAGGGTGCTGGATTGGGTATACTCCCACGTCCATGCTATGGCACAACAACATAAAGGAATGTTTGGGATAAAAATGTCACCAAAATTAGGATATGTTAATTGGTGAGCGTGATCAAATAAATATAGAGTGCCTTGAATAAAAGTCATCGAGATTGAGTTTTTATGCATCAACTACTAAATCCGATCATTTTTAGGATAGTCGACCGATATACCACCATAGATCATGCCTTACACAGTGCGGAATTTTATCAGTGATAAATATAAAGCATCGATAAAAGGGAAAAATTTATCAGTTATAGCTAACAACACTAATAAATGTAACTTTTATGATCACTAAAAAAACACTGATAAAGGTGTAACCTTTATCAACGCTTTTTTTAGCATTGATAAAGGTGGATCTTTATTAGTGTTATTCTTAGCACTGATAATTTTTTAATAAAAAATATTATTAATATATATATATATATATAATTATCATATTTATAGGCATGGTATGAGTTTGGATGCAAGGACCTTGGATGTGGATAAATCATCCTTTGTAAAGGGTGATGTGAAGAATGGGATCAAATAGGTAGGGACTATTAGTGGACCTTCTTATGCTGATACTCTTAAACAGGCTGCAAGTTCTAGAGGGTCTATTTTAGACAAAGATAAGGGGTTGATTAATGTGGAGTGGGCCTATATAGTCGAGGGAATGTGATCTAGTATGGATCAAATTCATGTACTTGAGACTATTGTTTGACTGGATAGTATTAAAGGTGGAAATATGTGTGCCTTGGTAATGGATCAAAGGGTTTCATGGGCTGATGAAGCTTATGAGGAAGAAGTGCAAGCTATGAATGATAATATTTGTAAGATAACTGAAGTTATAATGGAAAATGATTCTTCTTATGGATAATCTAACTATGAGGATACTGTCATGAGAGAAGTTGATCATGAATTAAGGCAGGAATCACTTGTAACTGTCAAAAGAAAGGATAAAGAAAAAATTGTGGATGAGGAGGTATTTCAATTGGTATTACCTAGAAAAACCATGGCTCCCTAAACTTTGTTTAAGCAGGCCTCAACTGTATAGATTGATGTTCATTAAAAAGGAGTAGGTGCGCATTATAGATCCCAAATATCCCCATGCAATGAAGTCTGGAGAAGATGTTGTGGGGGATATCAATTCTTCATGAGACTCTCCCTCAAAAAATGGTAAGGGTTGAAATAATAGATAATGAGGTGGAAATGGAAGAGGATGTAACTGTCCCTTTAGAATCTAACCCAAATAAAAATAGAATCATGTTGGTTGATATCTTAAATATATCTCAAAGTAGGGAAGTGTTTTGTGAGGAGCTTGATAATGTTCATGATATTTCTGTGTTGGCATAAAAAATGATCTAATTGGAGGGTAAGACATTGACTCCCATACCGAGGAGGATGATTCACTAAGTATAGATGATCATGCTGACACTTGGCAGACTCCTAAGAAATGGAAGAGAGAAAGACACCTGATAAGTCGGGGTGGTCTCTAAGGAAGGGGTGGTAGACATAAAAGAAAATGAGATTTAAAGGTTCTCTTATTTTGGAGGCATTGTTTTGTGTCTTTTCTTGTCATTGCTTTCTCCTATCTTCTGTGCTTTGTACTTTCCTTTTATTAATAAATTTTTCAGGACCATGGGTTTACCCATGGCTCGTGCTTTTCCAGTATAATTATATATATATATATATATATATATATATTTAAATAATTATAAAATTATAATAAAAATATTTAAATAATAAATATATTGATTATATTTATAATTATATATACTTATATATTAATATATATATATTTATATATATAACTATATATATAATTATATAAATATATATGATTATATAAACATATTTATAATTATATACAAATATTTATAAATATATTTATTTATAATTATAAATAAATAAATAAATAAATAATCAAATAAATAAATATATATTTATACATTTTTAAATAAGATTTATATTATAACAAGTACACACACACACACATTTTAAGTAATATATAAATATGATTTATATAACTTTTAATAAAAAATGAGTCTTATTTTCATAATTTTATATATAAAAAATTATCAAATTTATATTAGTCAAAAAATTTAATAGATTATTTATATACATTAATTATAAAATGTGTATATAATTAAAATAAATATAATATATTAATATTTTATTTAAATAATTATATAATATATAAATGAATATTTTTATTTAGATGTATATTTGTATTTATATTACATAATTTAAAATATATGTACATGTATAACTACATGTATGTATGTGTATGTGTGTATATACATGTGTGTATGTATATGTGTGTGTGTGTGTGTACATGTGTATGTGTACATATGTATATCTCTAATTCACGTAAATGTTACGAATTCACTTTTTAATATTTTTGTAATTTATTTAATTTTATTTATTCATTTATTATTATATATTAATTAATAATTTTAAAAATATATTTAATCATTTTGTAATATTTATTTATATATATATTTATTTACTATACATGTAATATTTTTAATATGTTTGTAATTTATTTGAATAATATTTATTCATTTTTATTTATTAAATTTTAACATTTAAAATATGTTTGAAATTTATATAATTAATCTATTTAAACTATTTTTTAATAATTTTTTAATTTAAATAATTAATTATAAAATTATAAATATATATAATTAAAAAAAAGTATTTATGAAATTATAAATAAATAAATATTTAAATAATTATAAAATTATAATAAATATATATATAGTATTTATAATTATATATAAATACTTTTTTATAGAGAGCGTCTTCTTTGAGGCTCATCTAGGGTTCCAACTGACGCTCTTTTCCCAGGGCACGATGGAAGGGGCTACGACCCGTTTCCTGATTCCTTCTCAGGTTGTGGATCCCATCCGCATTCCCCCAGGTGTGGGAGTTTCTCGTTCATCGCTTCCCCATATTCTGTACATCAACATTTGTGCTAGAGTTCCAAGGTTGTTAGATGGTCACCCTGGTGTGGATTTGTCTTTGTTGGAGTTCACAGAGGCATCCTCCTTTCACTCTCTCACTCTTATGGCTAGGTTTGGTTCGATCCTCCCCATTGATGTTTTTGACAAGAATGTGAATTCTGATTAGGCTCTGAAGGATCAGGCTACCGTTCAATTTCTCAGTCCCCATCATATTTCTATCTCATTTTCTTCGAAGGTGGATTTTTCTCATGCCTGGTTCAAGCACTCAATATCTTTTGAAGGCTATCATTTTCTCCTCTTTCATTGGATGATAAAGATTCATTCCAGTCATGATCTGTCCATGGCATCACCTTGGTTGAGGCGCCCTGTAATTTCTCTTCATCTACACAATTGTGCTATTCTTCAGCAATTAGGTAACTTTATTAGACATTTTCTTTATGTTGATGTGAATACTCATTGAGAAATTCATTCTTCATGCTTGTATGTGTGTGGAAGTTTATATTTCTAAAACTTTTCTATATTTTGTGTGGTTTTATATTGAGTAAATTTGATCTTTTAAGCAGCGTGTTATTTTTAAATCTATGATCAAATTTTTCTCCTTTTGTAACCTTCAATGGAATTCAGATGCATCTTGTAGTTTGAGGTCTAAGGTGAAGAAGAGGGAGCTGGGTTTTATAGTTGATCATCTGGCTTCAAATCTATGCTCCTATGATATTTCTATTTTATCTCATCATAATGGGAAATGACCCATTATTGAGCTAAATCCCCCCATCTTGGATAATTCAGTATTGAGGATGGATTCATCTTCAACTGACATCAATAGTGTGTTCGAGCACACTTCTCTATTTGTGAATGTGATTGTTGGGGATGATAATATTAATTATCAGTCTCCTCAAAATGAAAAGGCGCAAGGATTGATCAATGAGAAACTTTAGGTTGATAATTGTGTATAAGAGGGAAGTGAACATTTTATTGATTGAGGTACTTGATTAGAAATTACTAAAGGCTCTTCTTCAGGTTTCACTAACCAGGTTTGTGGGCAGGTTCCTCAAGGGAGAGATTAAAGTGGATTGGTCTTGGATTTGGCTTCAAAGATTCCTCAAGGATCCCAGTGTTTTGTGATAGAGGGAATTCCTTCATATCCTAAAGGGAAAGGTTGCATTGTGCAGCCATTGGCTGTAGATTTACCAGGATAGGTTTCACAAGAAGATGTGTCCAAGAAATCTAATGTTCAAGAGAACGTGGATTATTATCAAGAGGTTTAGAATGTCTTCAGTTCTCCAAGAATACCTGGTAAATGGGATAATGTCTCAAATGATTAAAGTGACAAAGATAAGTGGATGTTTTTATTGGATACCACTCATCTCTGATCTATATTTAGTGGTGACTCTGTTACTTTTAAGGATGTTGTTATAAATGGCATGAGAAAGATAGTTAATAGTGAAGGGTCAACTCTGAATCCTCAAAAAAGAAGGCCACAAAAGGATTATTTCAATTTTCCAAGGAATGTATCTACTAGATCATCTTCAAAGGCATCAAATATCAAGCTCACTCTAGAGAATGAAAGTCCAAGGAAGCGATTCAGAGTGGGAAACTGCTGACGTTGATGATGAATCTCATTATGATTATGGGAATGATCCAGTATTTTATAATCCTTAAACATGATCTTGTATTTTATGATCCTTAAACCACTTTTCTAGATGAGGGCATGTCTCTTTGTGTGACCCCATCTATTATCTTGTTCTATTTGTCTACTTTTTTCTTTCATTTTTTAATAAAAGGTCAGTAGCTTTGGCTTCTAGATAAACCTTCTTCATATAAATACTTTTTAAATATATATATTTATAAAAAAATAAATACATATTTAAATAATTATAAAATTATAATAAATATTTTTAAATAATAAATATATTTATCATGTTTATAATTATATATTTATAATTATATATAAATACTTTTTAAATATATTTATTTATAATTATAAATATAAATAAATAAATATTTAAATGGAAAGGTAAAGATGATCAACAATGAAGGTTTAGCTCCGATTCCTACAAAAAGAAGGCCACAAAATGATTACTCCAATATTCCTAGGAATGTGTCTACTAGGTCATCCAAGGCATCAAATATCCAGCTCACTTTGGAGCATGAAAGGTCTAAAGAGAGGATCCTAGGGATCCTCAATCAAGGTAATTCATAGTCAAAGTGAGAAACTGTTGATGATTCTGATTATGACTATGGAAATGATCCTTCCTTTATTGATTCATAGTTTTCTTTTTTGGATGAGGGCATGTCCCTTTGTATGACCCCGTCCGTTTTATTGCTTGCCTATTCTCTTTTTATTTTACCTTTAATAAAAGGTGTGGTGCTTTCGATTTTGGATAGACCTTTTTCATATAAATATATTTATAATTATATACAAATATTTATAAATATATTTACTTATAATTATAATTATAAATATATAATTATAAATAATTATAAAATTATAATAAATATATTTAAATAATAAATATAATTATTATATATATAATTTTAAAAATATATATAATAATATAAATATATATAATTATTTAAATATATTTATAAATATATATAATTATTTAAATATATTTATAAATATATATAATTATTTAAATATATTTATAAATATATTGAAATATTTTTAAATATATTTATTTATAATTATATATATATATATTATTAAAATTAGATCTTTATCAGTGCTTACTATTTTAGCACTGAAAAAACTACTCTTTATGAGTGTTTTTTTAAAAGAACTGATAAAAGCCTTACCCGATCTTTTAAAAAGAACCCTAATAGAGTGTACTCTCACACCTTCAATCTCTCATGGAACCCTACTATTGTCACTACTCTCACTAAACCCTATTGCTGCTACTTCTCTCACGCTTCATCAAATTTCTCAACAAATCGATCCTCTCAAATATAAGCTATGTGCCAATTTATTTTGTTAGAACCTCAGGATCTATTACCTAACCACACATTGTACCGATGAAGTTTCCTCATGTTTCTATGAGTTGTGTAGCCACATACTTCACCCATGCACCACATCACACTACACATCATGGATTTCACAACACCCAATTAAATGGATTACATTTTGCTTGCCTCGAAAGTCTAACCACCACCAAACTAATCGATTACCACCTCAAAATTTAATGTTTTGGTATTCTATTCGATTTAAGTAAGTATTTTCATCAATGAATGACAGTAAAAATGTTAGAGGGTGGTCGTAGTTTATGTTTCTTCCATGAGACTTTAAAAGGAGAGTAGAAACTTAGAGATAAAGGTCCAGTGTAGAGAGAAACTTATTTATGTTGGTTTTATATTTAATAGATTCTTTTATGTTTCAATCTATACATTTTTTATAGTAAAAACTTTTTATTATTATTCCCTATATACATAGATAATTTTTTATTAGAACCCACAAATATTTATGTTCTCTCAATCTTTATTTATAGGTTTATCAACCTCATGCTTTCGATGATCACTTTTTTTATTCTTGATGTATATCTTGGACTTTATTTTTTTCAAACACCGTGAATCAAAATTGGTTTTTTCCATCTATAATGTTTGAACAAAAATATTATATTGTTGATTATTCTATACAATTTTGATACTCAACATATTTTAAATTGAGTTCTAGTATTGAATAACCTATATCCAAATCTAGCTTGAATATTTCTATCAAATTAAAAATGGAAATTAATTAGATTTTAATTTTGTAAGATCCTGATCTTTTTTGTATATTTCTTGATCTTGGTTTCAAGTATTATTTTTCCATGTTTTGAATATATTTTGTTTGGGTTTTTAAATTGGGTGCATTTGGGTGAAAATATAAGAAAATTGGAAGGATAAAAGGATATGCATGGTTGGTGCATGTTTTTCCCAAACCATGCACCCTAGCCTAGAAAACCATGAAACCCTTCATAGAGAGGGATTACATGGATAACACACATTTTTTCAAACCATGCACCATATTAGGAGAAATAGTGTGACCCTACTGAGGAAACCATGTGTGGGTTTTTAATTAACTTGAAAATTAGATTTAAAATTTCCAAACCTCCATACTAACCCTAAATCAACCCTAACTCAGGAATAAATGATTTATCTCATTTTTGGAGGCTTTTAGATGGATTATAAACCCTTTATACCTCTGTTCTTGAAGATTCAAAGCTCAAATTGAAGATCTGAACCACCACAGGTTTGTAGTTCCTTTTCGATTATATATATATATATATCTCACTTCTCTTTCCAGATAAAAGAGGTATGTTCTATCCATTATTGGAAAGAGTTTAGATCTGGATCTAGGTATTTTGGATTTTGATCCCTTTGATCTTGTTTCTAGGATTCAATCATGATCTTGTTCTATGTCATGAGTTTGACCATTTCGATTCAATTTGGGGATTTCTGTTAGCGAGCATTCTTCATCAATTTTAAGGTAGGTGGTCTATTATTCAAATCCCAAAGTCTTGATTTCAATTACATGTATATAATTAATTGATTTGGTAAATTAATTAATTAAGGGGTTTTGAAATTGGGGATATCAAATTGTTTGAATTAGAATAATTAATTGTTGAATTAATTAATGGAGATTGTTGTGATTATAAAATTGTTTAATTGAATTAATTAATTATTGAATTAACTAATGGAATTGAGGTGATTAATTAATTGTTGAATTAATTAATGGAATGGTGTGAATATGAATTTTCCATATTGGATTAATTAATTTTTGAATTAATTAATGAGATTGTTGAGATTATGGAATTATTGAATTGAATTAATTAATTGGTGAATTAATTAATTAAATGTTGTGATCATGAAATATGATAATAGGTTTATTATTGATTAAACTTGATTGATTTGAAATTTAAATACATGTGATATTGTGATACATGTGATATTGTGATACATGTGATTGTGTGATATTTGTGTGCGGGACATGGTTTGCTACATCAAAATCCCATAGTGATGAATTTTTTGATAAAAGTGTGTGGGACATGGTCTATTGCATCAAAATCCCATAGTGATATATGAGGTGTGGGACAGGGACCGGGGATTCAAATAAAAATGGTGTGTTAGACATGACATTCTACACCCATGAGTTGGCATTGGACTATGGTTCTAATTGGTCATGATATGAATTGAGATGATGAATGGTAATAATGAAATTCTAATATATGATATTCCTTGGGGATATTTCAGACTCTGGCATGAGTTGAAGTAGGTATTGAGAGTTTGGGTGTCCTTATAAACCGAAGTATTTATGTGGTTAAATAAAGAGTAATTGAATAAATGTAAACTATTTAATTTATTACCTATATTTTTTTCTTTATACAAATACATGCACTATTATTAACTAGATGTTATTTTAGAAGCTGTTGGTGGTGGCCTACTGAGTTGTACTCACACCCTACTTGGGTTGCTTGATTGGTAACCGAATAGACTTCATGTTTACAGGAGAGGATAAGGGAAAGGGCCCTATGTTAGAAGTTTGATATGGAATAGAGCATGTATAAGGGAACCAGACATGGTGTCAAGACCTATTTGGGAGTTGTCAGTGTCTTTATTTATTTTGGGTTTCACATATTGACACTTGACACATAATTGGAATGACATATCTACTTCTTTAGTTTTGGTATTGTATTTCCCATTTTTATCATCATGTGATATTGGTATCATTCTGGTTATGATTATATTATTTGGTTATATTTTATTTATTTCCATTATGGTATTACTCTGATAAAGAGGTTATAGTCTCCCATTGATCAATATTAGACCCTCACTACTAGTTGGAATCCTCTGGCGTATGAGGAGGCAAGCTTGAGGTCATGTGAAAAACCAGCTTGGGGCACTAGTGTGTAGTACCCGGGTTAGGACGTTATAATGTGGTATAAAAGGCAATTTTATTTTCTTTATTTTGTATTACTATTTTGGGAAGGTTAGAAATGAGACTAGGAAGAGTCGAGACTTGGTTAAGAGTTTGTGCATGGGAGTATCTAACCCATGTATAAGGGTAAAAGCCAAGTACCCAGGGTAGGATTACTGTTATTGATGTGTGTTGTTACAATTGGATGTTATTTCACTTTGGGTGATGTACTTGTTGTGTGATGTGATTTTATTTTCTGATATTTTATAAAATTTGACTTGTAGCTCAGTATTCCATGAAAGTTTAGTATTCATGGATCATTCTAGGCACTCAAGATTATTTTTTAAACATGAATCATTTTAGGCATGCACAGGAAAACAAATTTTGGGTAAGTTGATGAAATTGAAATGTTTTTCCATGCTTGTGTGATTGAACTAAAAATGGAGCCTAGTATGAACTTGGAAATTGTAAAATGATACAAGATGTGAATAAATGGGTGTCTAATGAGACTTAAAAATTATAATGACATTACTCTTATTAACCATGACCCAAATGTAGGATGGTTAAAGGTAGTGATAGCACCTCAGTTTTGACCGTGTGGCGGGGTTTGGGGGAATGACTTGTTATGGATTTATGTGAATCATTGTACTTATGTTAAAGTTGTGTTATGTGTCTTGAGATGTGTGGTTTACATTATAGAGACACGCCTATATGACAATTCTTATTGATAGGATGACTAAAGGTTATGGTTGGAAACAATCCACTGACAGTGGAACCCAGGGCATCGATAGTACCAGGTGAAGGATCCAGAGAGTAGTTCCTTGAGAACTTTGCTTGCTTTATGAAATTTATAGAGAGAGACTCATAGAAAGTTGTGGAGAGTATGTCTAACCTGACATGGGATTTTTAGCTATATCACCCTCCGAATTTCACTAGAGAGGGTAAAATGGAGATAGATGAGTTCTGGATTGAGTCCATCCAGACTATACATGACCATTTGGAGACCCCGGATGAGAATAGGGTCAAGTTGGCTGCTTACATATTATGAGGATTAGTAAAGATCTAGTAGGATATTATGGCTTGGACTGGGCAGGTTAAGGGAATGGTATACAAGGATTTTTTTTGAGAAATTCATAAATCACTTTTATCCAGAGATACTGAGATAGAAGAGAGCAGTTGAGTTCACATGATTGAATTAGGGGAATATATCCATGATGGACTATGATGGTTACTTTATTGACCTCCAACACTTTGATCTAGCATTGGCAGGAGATGATACAACTATGTAAATGTGTTTCCAAGATAACATTAAATGTGATATTAAGTCTCAAGTTAATAACTTTCAGCTAAAAAAGTTTTTTTGAAGTGGTGGACCAGGCTCTCATATCTGAGGGGAACCTGAAGGAGGCTTCTAGGGGAGGACAGGTGGTTTCTACTGAATGATCAGGGGGTATGTATTTTAAGAGCATGAAGTATCATTATGAGAATGTCATATGGGGTAATAGTAAGAAGAGTGGCAAGGGGGAAGGTTCATTCACACAAGACCTTACCCAAGTGACCTATCACTAGTACGGTAGGCCATGCCACTTTTGTAGGCATTTTCCCTGACCACTGATAGAGTGATGAGGCTATGGAAGGATGATAAATCTATATAGGTTCTGCAAGAAGCCATGATAGATGAGGACTGATAGGGAATCTAGGAAGAACCAGAGTTTGGGAAGGGGATCTTTTATGCAATATCATTCTAGCATCTAGAGTTCTATTAACCGTGGAAGTAGAGGTAGTGGATGAGGTGCTTTTGGGAAAGAGTGATTATATCAGTAGAGTGGTTTAGTTTAGGGGATTCATACTATATCTTAAGGAAGAGGGGTATGATAGTTTCATACAATTCATCCTACATTATTAGATAGCGAGGTTGGACCATCGACGATTAGAGGTACTATTTTTGTAGCTTCTATGCTAGATAGTGATTTATTTGTTACTAGTGCCTCTCATTATTTTATATCTACACAAATCATGAATGATTTGATCCCAACGATGATGTTCATGAGTAGGGTGATAAAAATAGATACACCTTTTAGAGTTCGATCAAGATACATCTGTTTTTGCAAAGGGTGTTCTCTCAATGTTGGGGAAAATCATTTTCTTTGGGATATCAACATTCTAGATATTTCAAGCTTCGGCCTAATTATGGGTATGGAATGGTTAGTAGAATAACGATCCCACATTTATTATTACGATAAGAGAGTGACTTTTATGTCTCATAAGGGTGAAAAATACATTCACCATGGAGAATGGGATATCTAGGCGGGCCATGTAGGGCTAGTTCATCAACAAATAAGGGAGATCACCGCTCAGGTTTCAAGTCTATTTCTAGATGATGGGGGTATAAAGAAGGATTTATTTCCATTTTTAGTGGATAGGTTTTTGGTTGTGTTTCCTTAAGACTTATTAGGGATTCCACCTGAGAGAGATGTGGAATTTACCATTGATATCATGCTAGGGGTTGAGCCAGTTACTATTCCACCATATAGAATGACACCGACAGAGCTTCAAGAGCTCAATACTCAACCAGAGGATTTGGAGGATAAGGGATTTATCTATTTTAGTACGTCACCTTGGGGTTCTCCAATATTATTTTCAAATAGGAATGATAGGACCTTGTAGTTGTGTGTTGATTACTGGAAGTTGAACAAAATGAATGTGAAGAACTAGTATCATCTTCCATGTATCAATGATCTATTTGATTAGTTGGGGGGAACTTGTGTTTTATCTAAGATCGACCTGAGATCAGGGTGTCATCAGTTGAGATCCTGAACTTTTGATATACTGAGTAATGGTTTTAGAAGTAGGTATGTCCTTTATGAGTTTTTTGTGATTCCATTTGGGTTGATGAATGCTCCAGTAGTGTTTATGTCCTTAATGAAAAAAATCTTCCATATCTACCTGGATCAGTTTGTATTAGTATTTGTGGATGACATATTGGTGTACTTTAAGACTCATAATGATCATGACCAATATCTTAACATCATACTGAGTACATAGAGAGAGCATCAGATATACACTAAAAAAATCTAAGTGTCAGTTTTGGATTGATCCAATACACTTATTGGGCCACATCATCTCAGAGGAAGGTGTGTCAGTGGACCCATAGAAGGTTCAGGTAGTTGTTTCTTGGGAGAAGTCCAAGAATGTTTTTGATATCTGTAGATTTATAGGATTATATGGATATTATTTTTGGTTCATTCAAGACTTTTATCATTTTAAATCACCACTTTAAGGCTTAAACAAGAAGGGAGTAAAGTTTTAATGGTCTAGAGAATGTGAGAATGCTTTCCAGAGTCTAAATAAGTGCTTGAAAATGTCACCAATATTGATACCATCAGAGCTAGGTGAGGAGTACATGATGTTTTTGAAACTTATGGGGTTGAGCTTGGAGTAGTGTTGATGTAGGTAGATCGAGTTATGGAATATGGGTATTAGAAATTTAGGCCACATGAATAGACTTACCCTACACATGACCTTGTGCTAGCTATAGTTGTTTATGGTTTGAAGTGTTGGTGGAATTATCTATTGGGAAAAAAGTTCATTGTTTATATAGATCACAAGAGATTAAAGTATATCTTATCATAGTGATATTTGAATTTCCACTAGTGGAGATGGGTTGATTATATGAAGTATTTTAATTTTGACCAATCATATATGCTCAGAAAAGGAAATAGTTCTACTGACACTTTAAGTAGGAAAACTCATACTCATGCAGTTCAGGAGTCTAGTATTGAGTGGAAGATGATAAATTTACTAGATGAGATACATGTTGTGGTTTTATAGAGTCAATAATAGAAGAATATAATATCATTTTCAGTGGATTCTACACTTTTGAGATGAATCAAGGATAGGTAGTATGAGGATCCAGAGTGTTTGTCCTTGAGGGAAAGCCTTGAAGGTGGTGAGTCACCTTCAGATTGGACCATAGATAAGGATGATATCATCTATATCAGGAATTAGGTTATTGTGCCTACGAGCATGTAGGAGGAGATTATGAATGAGTTTCATGCTTCAAAGTGGGAGGTGCATCCTGGTGTGACCAAAATGTATCGTGACCTATAAAAACAATTTTGGTGTCCAAACATGAAAAATGAGATATCAAGGTTCGTGACAAGATGCTACAACTTTCAATAGGAGAAGGATGATCATGAATGACTTATTGGTTTATTGTATCCTTTTCCCATTATGGAATGGGATTAGGACAACATTAATATAGAATTTGTGATGGGTTTCTTGAGGATGCCTTAGAAGAATGATTTTATTTGGGTGATTGTAGATAGATTGATGAAAGTATCACATTTCTTATCGGTACATGAAAATTTCTCAGTGGATTAGTTGGGTGACATGTACATTTGGGAGATATTTTTTCCACATAGAGTGCCATAAAGTATTATTTCAGACCACAACTCATGCTTTACTTCATGCTTCTAGCAGGGCTTGTAGAAGGTGCTTGGTACACAGGTTTTACTGAGTAAGACATTTCACCCATAGAAATATGGGTAGTTAAAATGTAATATAAAAGTGATTAAGAATATTCTTTTGGAATGTGTCCTAGACTCTGGTGGGTCTTGGGAGAATCACCTAGTTTTGGTGCAGTTTTCCTATAACAACAATTATTAGGAAACTATACAAATGGAACCATATGAGGAAATTTTTAGTAGGACATGAAGATCACCTCCATGCTAGATGGAGGTAGGTGAGTCAGAACTATTGGGACCAAGTATTGTGTTGGAGACATCAGAGAAGATTTAGTTGATTCAGAAGCGGATGAATACAACTCAGAGTAGACAAAAGTCGTATGCCGATAGATGACGACGAACCCTAGAGTTTACAAATTGTGATTGTGTGTTCCTTCAAGTGTCACCTAGATTGGGTCACCACAAGATATAGTGGTAGGTAAATTTGATACCCAGGTTTGTTGGACCATTTGAGGTTGTGGAGATAATCAGGCCGACGACATAACGATTGGCTCTTCCACATAGTTATAGTGTTATGCATGAAAATTTCCATGTGTCAAAACTTTGGCGGTATCACCCCAACCCTTCTCATGTGATCAAGGTGGATGATATTGAGATTGAGACAAATGCATCATTTGGGGATCATCCAATATGTGTGTTGGATCATAGTGAGAAAATGTTGCGGAGAAAGACCGTGCTGATAGTTCATTTATTGTGTCAATATGGGCATGTTCAGTAGGAAACTTGGGAGAGGGGAGAAAATACATGGGATCAGTGGATTAATATTTTTGACTTGGAATCTTAGAGATGCTTGGGAGTATAGCTCGAGGATGAGATGCTATAAGGTGTGGATATTATAAGATCCTGAACTTTTCTAGAGATGTATCAAGTTTTGTTTCAGGTATTATTGAATACGAATTAATCATAGAATTGGAATCCCAAATCTATGACTCCAAAATTTATTAAAAAGATAAATCATATGAGGGAGACCATAAGAACAATATAACATCTAATAAATGCCCAAATTACTCATAACATAGCTATGAAAAAATCCCAGAATAGAAGGCCCTCAAGGATCACTGATCAACCTGAATCCCATCAAATTGCAGTCTATAGGACCACCTCATTGTAGATCAGAAGCTTTTGGTTTCTCTAGAACAAAACTCAGCTACGATAGTTTCCTGATGAAAATATCACAACAAATCTACCCAAAAGTCATCGCTCTCCCACCAGAGGCCCAACCTGTGCATTCACAATCTGATTTTGACGTATCCCAAGGTCCCCACATCCCAAGATCATATTTGATACCCAACATCTTGATGTCATTGCAATACTGCAAAGCCTTCTAGGATGAGGTTATCGTCGACCAACTCTTGCAAAGTCACTATCTTGTACAACAGTATTGAACATCTAACCCATCATCCAACCAATGACACTACCACCCTATCTATCTTTTTGACACCTTATATATCTATGAAACTCACGCTTCTAAGCTGACGAACCACCGCCTCCCTGCTACCAACCACCAGAGAAAGTGGTGATCCCACTATTCTGCCAACCGCCGCATCGAGTGGGGTTTTTTCTTCATTTACCCCCACAACTAGTGGGGGTTTTCTTCATTACAAGAAATTAACCCTCATCGATGGGAATAACTGTACCCCACTCTAAGAAGAGAACTAGAGATTCCTCAAGCTACACTTCCCCCTGTAAACCAGCTATTGACCTTCTCATCAAAAATGGATTTTTCACTGTCAGCCTTAGTTTCTCATCTCCAATAGATAGGGGATTGGGTATATCCTTGATAACATAAGATCCCACATTTTACCCTTGAAATAGGTGATAATTAGACCATTTTGAATAATTAATCTCATATGAGACTACACATTGGGGTCTTCCTCTTCTTGACAGATCATAGATCACCGTTGATCCCTGCGAGGGATCTCCTTTAGATCCACGCATAGCCTACCCTGACTAAAGGGTCCTACTACCTATATATTTTCTTAGTTTTAGGTATTAATTTTCCTTGTTTTGAGTATATTTTGTTTGGGATTTATCATGGGTGATTTTTGGTGAAAATTTGAGAAAATTGGAAGGATTAAGGTAAGTGAATGTGTAACGACCCGAAGTTTTCAATGGAATTTTTTTCCTATAAAAATGTCATACAATCACATGAAGTCACAACACAATGAACTACTAAGTACTATGTGACATTTTAACATAAGTTTGTCACTTGTGTGTTTTTAATTTTGAAAAACGGTCATCTAAAATTGTTTTTAGTAAGTGATTTGGAGTATGATAAGACAAACATAATTTTTGATGAATAGTAACACACCCTTATGAATAGTATCATACCTTTATGAATAGTAATGAATATAAAATCATCCAAAAAAATAGAAACTTCATCCATGAATGTAAAAATACAATTTAGACATCTTAAAAGTGAAAAAATATCATAGTATAAGAATTGGTATTTTTATATGTCAAAAATATTTTATTTACAATTTTATAAATAATTTAATAATTTAAAATGGAAATTTATTTTCATAAAATTTAATCATAAATTTTTACTTTGTTGTCTTAGGGTTATAATATAATTTTATGGGACCTCAATTAATTTTTCAAGGTGTTATAAAACGAGTTATAATTTTAATGTTGATTTTATTGAATAAATTATGATTTTATTTAAAAATTAAATTAAAAATATTTATAAATTATTTTCAAAAAATGGATTTATTTTTTTAATTCTACACATTGAAAAATGGTTAGGGTGAATTTTATGTATTTTTCTAAAATACTAGAACTTTTCATGAATAGTAAAAATACAATTTTGAGTTTTCGGTATGTTTAATGACATAATAATGATGTAATAATTAAAATAAAATTTTGGTATAATTTTGTACAGTAAAATAAGATATTAGGTGTCCCAAATGGAAAATACCATGGGAAAATACCATGGTCAATCCCATGGTTTTTCAAAAACGACTAATGAGGTGTCCTTTGAAATTAATAAAAAGTTTTATCTCTTTTACTATAAATACCCACTCTTCCATTCATTTTCTTTCATTAAATATCCATAATCCTTAATGATATGGTGGTTTTATCTCCCTATTATCCATATCAAGTCATCCTTAATCCCCCAAGGTCCCAACCTTCATGTTTTAGGAGTTACTTCACAAGGTAAGGGAACCTTTCACCCTCCTCTTTTAGTTAACATTTCCTTTATGTTACCTCTTTGAATTTCATTTTTCATATGCTGGGGTTTGATTTTATGTATCCATATTACTTTAATTTTGTTTTACATATTATTAGATACCCTCTTCTCTCTCATCAATTTATTTTATGAAATTTTAAGTGATGCATTTATGCTGCCAATCTTTCATAAGGGATTTCTCAACTTTTCTTTAATTTTCAAGTTCATGTCTTTTCTTTGTCTTTCCTCACCTCCATTCACCCAAATGGTATGATAACTACAGTAACATAAATGTAATGTAATTTTTTTATTCTAATGGGATATTTCATTATCATATCTTCTTTCCCCATATTTTATTTGAAAGAAACAAAAACACTGTTTAAGATGGGTTAATTTAGCACATTCAATGACAGTGATTTATCAATTTCTATTATCATATTTAATTATGGTCATGAAACCATTTGTGTTATGGTTGAACCAGATTATTATATATTTAATATATTCTAGTTAAGGTTTTTTAATCATTTTTTACAAATGGTATTATGTTATAAATCAAAACATGTTCATTGTAATCAAACCCACTGATTAACCAAAACGGTTATCACTAAGGTTTTATATAACAACTCATCTTCACTTACAATAACTGAATAAATTTTTATAACCATTTAATATCATTTATGTTCACTAAAAAAATAAAAATTAAATTCTATAAAACCACTTTCATCTTACATTTTTATCTAAAAAAGAATATAAGTGAACCGATCATTAAAACCAAGTAAGCAAACAGACTCGAAAAATGAAATTGAACCTCATAACCAATAAAAATGGTTAGAAATGAACTCAAAATGATTATACTAAATATTATAAATATATAATAGGTTATTTAGTTATTAATTAATAAAAATAATTTTATTATTCAGGTCATTAAGTTCAAGCAAAGATCACCATCACATTTAAGGTAAGAGATCCTCTCTATTTCACTTTTATTCAAGAATGTCCTCTATGTTATGCCCTTTTAAACATAATTAATAATTTTGGGGTATAATTTCTCACCTTTAAAATACTGAAATAATTATTTATAAATGATTATAAATCCCTTTATCTCTCATTAATATCTCCTAAGTACAATCGATACGATGCCGATATTCCATAAGGGATCCTCTCTATTTCACTTTTATTCAAGAATGTACTCCATGTAATGACATTACATGTATAATTAATAACTGTGGGAGTATGATTTAAAAATATCCTAATAATTCCATAATTATTTATAAAATATGAGAAATCCCTTTCTCTCTCATTAATCCCTCTTAAGTACACCCGATATCATGCCGATAATCCGTAAGGAATTCTATGAGAACCACTTTTATTCCTTTGGGTTGCTCCAAAGTTCTTTTTACCCAAATGAAAGTTTCATTTATTTTTATATAAAACTTATAAATACTGTTTATACACTCCCAACTCATGTTACAAGATCCATCACTCATTTTTTTGGGGATATACATGTTTTTAAGTGATTCTCTTCTTAATTCTTCCCAATAAGCAAACCTATTTTAAGGGAACACCCCGAATTATTACCTAATATCAAGTGCACTATATATTTTGTTTTAATCCACCATTGTATTTTTAAAATCAGTCCTTTTATTTTGAAAACCTTCCTGGTTCACTTATGGTTTTTTATAAATGATTTTTCCCTTTTTATTTTAAAGGATTAATAGTATTTTCCTTAAAAATGCTCAAAATGTTTTAATGATAAAGTTTCATAAATACATTTCTTACATGTTGTCACTTTTAATTGAAATAAATCACCATGATACATTCCTAATTTCCCTTATGAATGTCCATGTATTTTTTAGTTCCTTTATTTCATGGACACTTCTATGATACACCCATTTATTATTCTTTATGACATGATTATGATACCCACTTCTTTCCATGGGTACCCTTATGTTTATGTGTGGTTTATTATGTATGATTATTTATGTAGCAATCATAATAATGAAAATTTTAATATGGTTTCTCCCAAATATAGCTCCAATGCATTGGTTAAAGTTAAGTCTCATTAGATGCTATGTGTAGTGGTCTTGGCGGTTAGCCTTGGCCTGTGCTACAATGGGAAACAAGATTGGCGGTTAGCCTTGGCTCATACTACTATGGGAAACATGATTGGTGGTTATCCTTGACTCATAATAAAGACATGTTTTATGTTTCTTCCACATTTCTATGATTCCATGTTTATATAACCCCATGTTTATATGTTATGATTCTATATGTTCTATACTTTTGATATCATTATGTCATGCCTCCTAACTGATGTGCTTAAGATTTATTCTTATGTTCATTCCCTTACTGTTCTTTTTAGATCATCCCTTTTTCATGTGTTTCCCTAGGGTATCCTATGCCGAAGTATGAGAACAATGGAACTTAGGAGCTCATTATGGAGATTAAATAAAGAATTGTTTTTTTTAGCCCCATGTTTTATGTTATATGTACCTAGTATTCCAAGACACTATATTTTACGATCCTTGGCTTGTACTCTGATGTATAATTATGCTTAAAATCATGTAATTCTATGTCTAAAAGTCTAGGGTCCCTATATTTAGTATCAGAGTGTAAGAACCCAAATCTTCGTTTTAGGTATGTTTTTCTTTTTTTGGAGTTTTTTAGAAAAAATAAAGTTTCTGGAAATTTTTGAAGTACACACCATGTACTTTCTGAGTACACGTCGTGTACTCTTTTCCCACTCGAAGCCATGTACTAGTCGTGTCCGGGCCACACACATGGTGTGTAGAAGTGACGTGGAGGCTGATTTTGGCGGAGTACGGAAAAACCTAGTACATGCTGTGTACTTTTTTTTTCATTAAACGGACCGGGGTCGCACCTAATCGACGAAAAGCTCTTCTTATCTAGATTCTTCATCCGAGAGCACTGGGAATCTACAGATCTTCTACGAGCCACCGTTCCTCCGTCTATTCTCCAATTCGAGCACAGTCAATTACGTTGGAATCGCAGCGGTGAGTTCTTCCTTCTGCTTGAGCCTCGTTTTCCAATTCCTCCTCCTTTCCAAGTTATCGTGGTTTGAGAATTTTGGACATTTTCTCAGATCTACGACGTTCAAGGGAGAATTAGTCATCATGGTTCAAGTATATTGATCTCCTAGGATCTAGGTAGGTGGTTTGTTCCTTACCGTTAAATATCCTTGAGTTTTATGTGCAAATTCCACCAATACCCGTGAACGGGGTATTGGGTGTTTACCTTTTTGCCCTTGTTGTTTTCCTGCCTTGCTTGTATGCTTGTGTAGAGGTAAATTAATCATGTTAGGGGATATTTTGTTGTGCTTGGATGTTTTTCCCATGCTTTGTTCTGTTTATGACCTTCGGGTTTTGTTTGCCTTTGGCTGTTACACCTGTTTCCATGCCTTGTGTCTATAGGATGGAGTGTCTTTGTATAACATGCTTGTTGCCTTGTAGACTATTAGCCAAGTAGCTCTATAGGTGTACTTTGGACTTATAGCATTATTATGCACTAAACGACATGGGGCTGAGAGAACCTGGTGCTATAGACTAAAAGGGATTGACCGAGTGAGCTTCCCAATGAGTCTTAGACATTATAGACTATAGGAGGGTAGACCGAGAGAGCTTCCTCAAAGATTCTTGGGCATTATACTACAAGGGATAGACCGAGTGAGCTCCCAAAGATTCTTGGATTATTATAGACTATAGGAGGTTAGACAGAGTGCGCTTCTTCAGAGAGTCTTACCTTGTTTGTTTTCTCTTTAAGAACCTTCCCAGGCTAGAGGAGGAATTGAACGAGTGAGCTTCCTTAGAGAGTCTGTGGTATACCTGAGGCTATAGGAGGAATTGACCGAGATAGCTTCCTCATAGAGTCTCTAGACCTTGGGGCTAAGAGGGTTAGACCGCGTGATCTTCCTCAAGAGAGTCCCTGACTACCCTAGACTATAAGGGGAATTTACTGAGTGAGCTTCCCCAGAGAGTCTCATAAATTCGTATGACCAAGCCAGAGGGGTTAGGCTAAGTGCACTGCCCAAAGGGTTGTGGTACATCTTGGTTAGGACCAAAGGGGATGGCTGCGAGTACTTCCCAGAGGGTTTCCGGCTTGTTAGCTATTTGTTTCACTACTGTTGTTTTGTTGTGGATTGATTGCTGCTATGTATCATCCTGTTTTACTGCTTACTATTTACTACCTTCTGCTTGCTGTTGTTGTTTACTGCTTATTGAACTTTTACCTGCCATATACTCACTGACTGTTAGGCACAGATCTTCGGGTGAACGCCTACTGGGATTTTATCTCACACCCTGTTTGGGCCATGATTTTGGGCCCAAGCAGACTATGTTATTGCAGGTATAGACAAGGGAAAGCGCCCTTCGACTTCTGGAACTTGATTGCTTGGAGAAAAAGAGCATGGGACCGAGCTTTGGCTCACGATGCTAAGGAGCTGTTTACTTTTATTTTGTACTTGTTTTGGTACAGTAGTGCTTTCCAGCATTGTGACTTGTTTGGCTACTTTCTTAGTTATGTATCATGCATCATTTCTTATATACATATGTGCTCCAGTTTACTGATTTAGTTTTCCACTGTTATATTGTTGGTTATTACTGCTTCCACTATTGTATATTATTCTTCTTCCACTGTGTACTCTGCCAATGAGGGCGTAGTTTTCCCACTATCACACCCAAGACCCTCGCTGCTAGTCGGCAGCCTCTGGCATTTGGGGAAATGCGCTTGAGGCCATGTGACCAACCAGATACGGGGCGCCTCTGGGTGGTTTCCAGAACCGGGATGTTACACAGAGGATGGTCTAGTTATTTTTGGATATTAGTAATAGATCACTTTAGTAAGAACCTTAAGGATGTGATGAAGTATAAGAAAACAACCCTAAGTTTTGGTAAGTATAGAGTAAGTGGTTTATCAAGAAAAGACATCCCTGTCTAGATAAAAACAGGTAGACGAAGCTCTAGCACAGATGTACCTAGGAGTGAAATCTCTGACAAGGAGTTTTGGGGTTGACCCAGGGTATCTCAGTACACAACAACAAGCCTTGGTGCACTCTTGGTATTGAAACTTTCAGGGGATATTCCTTGGTAATTCACGAGCTTGGTATGAACCATTATTAAGGAAAATAAAAAAACCCATAAGAATATAAGATAAGAAATAGATCAAGTATAACCTAGATTGAAACATAGGGAATCACAAGTTAGGATATACTTATCCTCTACAAGTTTATCCTTTTATGTTCAAAAGTTTCCTTTTTATGTTCAATAACTAAGTATTAAAGCCCTATAATTGTACATATTTTTCTTAGCTAATGGCGGGAAATAGAAGAACACGTTCCAACAATCAATATGAAAGGGAATGTAAAGAATGACTAAATGATATGCTTGATATGATGGGAATGAGTCCTCAAAACTTCATAACAGTACTTTCTTAGTGGTCTCAAGTTATGAATAATAACTTGAATCAAGTGGAACGAACTACTCCTCCAAGAAAAGAGCAAGTTTCCATAGAATCCTTCATATGGAAAATGCATCCCATGTTTATAAGATCTTATGATCCCCTCCTTGAGGAAAAATGGATTAATTCCATTGAAAAGATATTCTCCATCCTCCAGTTCTCATAAGAAGAGAAAGTTGTACTGGCGGTCTATCGTTTTGATGGGGAAGCTGATCAGTGATGGACACTTATCAAGAATAAAAAGTCCCAAAGGGAAATTTATTTCATGAATTGGGAGGAATTAATGAGTATGTTTTTCAATATATATTTTCCTCAAACCCTCCATCTCAATATGGAAATAGAGTTTCTTGGACTCAACCCGAAGTAAGATGAGTCCATTAGGGCGTATGAAGTAAACTTTACAAGGATTTCAAGATACACCTCTGGCTTTGTCATGAACACTGAAATCAAGGTGGATCACTTATTTAGAGGACTAAATCCAAGTTTATGAAAAGCATTAGCGATTATAGACTTCGACAGTTATGAGGAGATTTTCTGTTGTTCCCTCAAGGTTGAAATAGAGATTGGAGACACTCAGTGGTCTCATGGGCCTGATGAAAAGAAGCGAAAAATGGTGAACAACATGGGTGTTTCAACAAACAAATCTCATGATGGATAGAATCCTGAATATACCATGTGTAAAAGCTGTGGGAAGAAGCATCCTAGGAACTATCTCAAGGGAACTGAGAATTGCTTTAAATGTAGAAAGTTTGGTCATCTGTCCAAGAACTGCCAAAGGGATATAAAAAATACCACTAATGTGGAAGAAGAAAGGAAGGTTCAGATCAACACTCAGCCAGTGGTGTATTGTTACAACTGCAAGGATCATGAGAATTATTCAAATAATTTCCTTAAGCCAAAGGTTGTCAGAGGAAATCAACAACAACCTCCAAGGCAACAAGGACGATCTTATGCTATCACTACTACTAAGGTGGAGCTGAAAAACGATGTGGTGACAGGTATGCTAGTTATTCATTCAAGAATAGTGAACTTTCTATTTGATTATGGTTCTACTCATTATTTCATATCTTTCAAGTTTAGTAGAACTATTCAAACACCACCTCAAAATTTGGAGGAAAAGTTATATGTGGGAACAACGAATGGGGAAATTATTGTGTCCATGGTTTATAACTCCTCACTAGTTAATGTTTGTGGACTGAACCTCCCAAAAAATCTTTTCATACTTCCTTTATTGGAGTTTGACACAATATTGGGCATGGATTGACAATATTTATTCAAATCCAACATCAAATGTCAGGAAAGGGAGATCACTCTTCACATCCCAAAGCATCCTCCAATTCTTTACAAGTGTAAGGAGGAAGATGAATCTCTTTTAGAATCATCATCTCAAATGTGGACATTTCTTCCTTATGAGAAAGAATATTTTGCCCAAATTATTGAGACAATGGAGAGAATCATGCTTGAATACATGACCATCATGATGGATTACACCAATTTATTCCCTAAAGAGTTACCTGTTCTTCCTCCTGATTGAGAGGTTGAGTTCTTAATTGATCTTATTCCTGGATCTATCCCTATATCAAAGACACCTTAAAAAATGGATAATGTAGAGCTGAAAGAGATGAATAAGTAGTTATAGGAGAATCTAGAGAAGGGTTTTATATGCCCAAGTGCTTCACCATGGGGTGAACCAGTCCTCTTCGTCAAGAAGAAGGATGGATCAATGTGACTATGCATTGATTATATCAAGCTCAATAAAATCATGACAAAGAACAAGTATCCCCTTCCACAGATAGATGAATTTTTTGATTAGCTTCATGGGGCTAGTTATTTCTCTAAGGTGGACCTTCGGTCCGGTTATCACCAATTAAAGGTGAGGAAGGAAGATATTCCCAAGACTGCCTTTTGAATGAGGTATGGACACTATGAGTTCATAGTGATTCCCTTCAGACTCACTAATGCTACAACAATTTTCATGGATTTAATGAATAGAGTATTTAGAGATTACCTTGAAAAATTTGTGGTAGTATTTATTAATGATATTTTGATATACTCCAAGAGAAAGGAGGAACATGAGGAGCATTTGAATACTGTGTTAAAAACATTACAAAGGGATAAGCTGTATGCAAAGTATAGTAAATGTGAGTTATAGATGAAGGAAGTATCATTCTTGGGTCATGTTATCACCAATAAAGGGATATATGTGGACCCCTCCAAGACAAAGGCAATTGAAGAGTGGCCCAGGCCAACATCTGTAAGGGATATTTGCAGATTTTTTGGGTCTAGCCATGTATTATCGACAATTTGTGAACAATTTTTCACGATTTTCAAACCCAATAACCAAGATTACACAAAAGGGAGTAAATTTTTTATGGACTTAGGAATCTGAAGACTATTTTAAGGAGTTGAAAAAGAGGCTAATCACTATGCCAGTACTCACACTTCTAGTAAGTGGAGAAATTTTTGCGGTTTATAGTGATGCTTCTAAGAAGGGATTAGGTTGAGTGCTGATGAAAAATGATAAAGTGATAGCCTATGACTAAAGGCAGCTGTAAATCCATGATCAAAACTATCCCACGCATGATCTGGAGTTGGTGACGGTGATCTTTGCTTTGAAAATCTGGAAGCATTATCTCTATGTGAAAAAGTGTGAGATATATAATAACCAAAAGAGTCTCAAATATATATTCACACAAAAAGAGCTTAATATGCACCAGTGAATATGGATAGAGCTCATCAAGGATTATGAATTCTTAATCTACTATCATCCTAGTAAGGTAAATAAGTTAGCAGATGCTCTAAGTATAAAGGATCCTACATCTTTATCAATGATGAGAATTGGAAAGGATTCGATCTTATTAGATTTGCAGAGGATAGACATGAGAATCACTAAGGAAGGAACATCATCAATCCTTTCTCAAATGATTGCTCAACCATACCTCATGGGGAAATTAAAGGATGTTCAAAGAAAAATGTGGAACTTCTAAAAAGGGTGGAAGCTATGAGAAGTTGGAAATCCTATGAGTTCATGATTGATGAGGAATGAGTTGTAATATTTGGGTCACGATTATGTGTACCATCGAATCCAGAGATAAATAAGGAGATTTTGAATGATGCGCATAGATCGACCTTCTCTATACACCAAGGGAGCACAAATATGTATCGAGATCTTTGAAAAAACTTTTGGTGGGAAAATTTAAAGAGGGAGATTGCTGAATATACATCAAAGTGATTGGTATGTCAGAAGTGAAGGATGAGAGACAAAAGTATAAGGGGATGATGCAACCACTACCCATACCAACATAGAAGTGGGAGAATATTACCATGGACTTTGTCACTAGACTTCCAAGGACATCCATAGGAAAAAATACTATATGGGTCATTGTGGAATGTCTTACAAAGACAACTCACTTATATCACAATTCGAGAGGTCTTATAATTGGATCAACTTTCATGGATTTACACCAAAGAAGTGGTAAGGATGCATGGAGTAACAATATATATTGTATTTGATCATGATCCAAGATTCACGTAGAAGTTCTAGAAAAGTCTCCAACATGCTCTAAGCACTGAACTGAACTTCAGTGCGACCTATCATCCTAAAAATGATGACCAATATGAGCGGACTATTCATACACTGGAAGAAATGTTGAGTGAATTTTCTATGGAATTCAAAGGAGGATGGGACCAACATCTTCCACTGGTTGAATTCTGCTACAAAAATAGTTTCCTCTCGAGCATCCGAATGGAACCATATAAAGACCATTATGGGAAAAGGTGTAGAACACCGACATGTTGGGATGAATTCAGTGAGCATAAGCTAATAGAACCTAAAATGGTCGAATAAATGGTGGAGAAGGTGAAAACCATTCAGTAGTATATCAAGGCAGCCCAAAGTTGATAGAAGAGTTATGTAGACAATAATTGAAGAGACCTTGAGTTCAAAGTTGGAGACATGGTATTTCTACGCATATCTCCATGGAAAAAGGTCATGAGGTTTGGAAAGAAAGGGAAGCTAAGTCCTAGGTATATTAGCCCCTTCGAGATCCTTGATCGAGTCAGAGTTGTGGCTTATCGACTAGCACTTCCACCTACCATGTCCAAAGTATATGATGTCTTTCATGTATCGCTCTTAAGGAAGTACATACCAGACTCTTCGCATTTACTCTCTTCAAAGGTGGTATAGTTGGAGGATGATCTTTCTTACGAGGAGCAACCAATGAAGATCATGGATCATAGAGATAAAGTTCTACGTAATAAGACTACTCACCTGGTTAAGGTACTATGGCGGAACCATAAGTACGAAGAGGCAACATGGAAACTGGAGGAAGTAATGAAGGAAAAGTACCCGCACCTATTTTTGTCCTAGAATGTAAACTGAAATTTTGAGGGAGAAATTTCTTAAGGGGGGAAGAATGTAATGACCCAAAGTTTTCAATGGAATTCCTTTCTTATAAAAATGTCATACAACCACATTAAGTCACAACACAATGAACTACTAAGTACTATGTAACCTTTAAACATAATTTTGTCACTTGCGTGTTTTTAATTTCGAAAAACAGTCATCTACAATTGTTTTTAGTAAGTGATTTGGAGTCTGATAAGACAAAATAATTTTTCTTGAATAGTAACATACCCTTATGAATAGTAGCATACCTTTATGAATAGTAATGAATATAAAATCAGCCAAAAAAATAGAAACTTCACCCATGAATGTAAAAATACAATTTAGACATCTTAAAAGTGAAAAAAGATCATAGTATAAGAATTGGTATTTTTGTATGTCAAAAATATTTTATTTACAATTTTATGATTAATTCAATAATTTAAAATGGAAATTTATTTTCATAAAATTTAATCATAAATTTTTACTTTGTTGTCTTATGGTTATAATATAATTTTATGGGACCTTGATTAAATTTTCAAGGTGTTATAAAATGAGTTATAGTTTTAATGTTGATTTTGTTGAATAAATTATGATTTTATTTAAAAAATAAATTAAAAATATTTAGAAAATTATTTTCAATAAATGGAGTTCATTTTTGAATTCTATATATTTAAAAATGGTTAGGTTTAATTTTTGGGATTTTTATAAAATACTTGAAATTTTCGTTAATAGTAAAAATACAGTTTTGAGTTTTCGGTATGTTTAATGATATAATAATGATGTAATAATTAAAATAAAATTCTGGTATACTTGTGTACAGTAGAATAAGATATTATGTGTCCCAAATGGAAAATACTATGGGTAAATACCATGGTCAAGCCCATGGTTTTGCAAAAACGACTAATGAGGTGTCCTTTGAAATTAATAAAAAATTATTTCTTTTACTATAAATACCCACTCTTCCCTTCATTTTCTTTCATTAAATATCCATCATTATAACACCCCAAACATTTTATGGTATGATTCTATTAAATACATTATTTTCATAGCCTTTATTTAATAAAGCACTGTGTTCCTTTGAAACAACACTTAGTTATTTAGGAGATAGTCAAAACCAAGCCATTAAACATAAATTTTCCACTTCTATGTTTTGAATTTCAAAAAACGGTCATCTAGAGTTGTGACCAGTAAGTCATTTGGAGTCTGATAGAACCAAATTGATTTTTTTGATGAATAGTAACATACCCTTATGAATAGTAATATGAATAGTAATATGACCCTTATAAATAGTAAATAATGATAATATTTTATTTTATTAAGTTAATAAGATAATGAGATCTTAATTAATTTTACAATGTGATATAGAACTAATTATACCTTTAAAATTGTTATTTTTCGAATTAACTTTGATTTTATTTAAAAATTAAATTAAAAATACTTAGAAAATTATTTTCAGAAAATTGAGTTCATTTTTTAATTCTACACGTTGAAAAATGGTTAGGGTGAATTTTTGGGATTTTTCTAAAATACATGAATTTTTCATGAATAGTAAAAATACATTTTTGAGTTTTCAGTAGTTTAATGACATCATAATGATGTAATAATTAAATATAAAAGTATGGTCGACTTTTGTATAGTAACTTATTACACGAGGTGTCCCAAGTGGATAAAACCATGGGCAAGCCCATGGTTTGGAAAAAACCACTAATGAGGTGTCCCTTCAAAATTATTAAAAAACTACCTCTCTTTTTCTATAAATACCCACTCATCCATTAATTTTCCTTCATTACAAATCCCTCATCCTCGAATATCTGGTGGTTTTACCTCTCTAGGAGTCCTCCTAGGGTGTCCTTAAGTCCCCAAGGTCCCATCCTTCAAGATCTAGGAGTTACTCTACAGGGTAAGGGAATCCTTCATTCTCTTCTTTTAGTCGACACTTCTTTTATGTTATCTATTTGAATTTCCATTCTCATATATTGGGGTTTGATTTTATGTATTCTTATTACTTTACTTTTGATTTAAATATTATTAAATACCCTTTTGTTCTCATCATTTCATTTTATGAAATTTTAAGCGACGCCGTCAGACTGCCAAATTTTCATAAGGGATCTCTCAACTTTTCTTTTATTTTCAAGTTCATCTCTTTTCTTTTTCTCTACTCACCTCCTCTGTCCAAATGACCATGATAAACTCCAGTATCATATATATATTGTAATTATATCATGTTAATGGAATAATCATCATCAATATTATTACTCTCTCCTTTTTATTTTTATAAACGAAATCAACATCCATGAGGTTCCAATTTATAACCTTTGTGGACGTCAAAGTTTCGTTCTTCACTTTTTCCTTAATTACTGGCCATGAAACCATTTTAATGGTTGAAACAGATCATAATATATGTATTTTATCTCATTAATGTTCTTTAATCTTTACACACTCATAATATGAAATAATTATACAAAACAAGTTCATTATGAACAAAACGGCCAAGTTAATCCAAATATTTGTAATAAACTTTTAACTAATTAATCATCATCATGATATATAACCCAAAATAATTATAAGATCATTTATATATCTTTAATGTCACTAATAATATATATTAACAATTCTGGATATTTAACCACATTTCAAATGAACTTCCATTCATGAAAGCAAGTAAATGAATCATGAAAACAAAAGAAGGAAATGGTTCCAAAATAATAAAATTGAACCTATTAAACCCATTAAAAGGGAAATTAATGAACCTAATAAGGTTATAATAAATAAATTACATGTATAAGAGGTTCTGGAATTATTAATTAATTAATCTAAATTTGATTATTCAGGTCATTAAAAGAAACGAAGAACACACTCGAGCCAATGGTAAGGGGTTTCTCATCTCACTTTCATTTCTATGAGATTTTCATTGTTCGCCACTTATTTTTTGTATGTGGTATATGTGTAATGAAATTTGATATATAATAACATTATTCTCTTTATATTCATGTTATTAAATGATTTATTTGAGGGTTATTATGTTCTGGTCATATGATTCGACTGATTACATTGTGGTAAGAGACTCTTTCTCAACTACTATTTTATTGTGACTAACTTTGTGGTGCACCTAATAATCCTTATGTGGTGTACCTAATTTCCATTTGATATCACTTTTCATTTTAAATTATATTTATATTAAATATCCATAATCTCATATCATGGATATGTTTTTTGTCTAAACCGTATACCATTTTACATACAATGTTTATTTGGAAAGTTATTTTAATTATGGAAATATTGATGAATCTGTATACTATACTCTATAAGGATATTGAAAATGCATATTTATCTTGTATTGAATCAATTTATAAAGAATTCTTTGGACATGCAGTGGTAGGTGGGTCCCACTATATCCCCCCGATGCATCAGTAGGTCTCATGAGACAAATCAGTTGGCAACAAACCCTTCGAGTTTGTTTCCAAAAATCAAACGGGTTTCTACCCACAGAACTAAATCGTTTTAATGGTATTATGGTTTCATGTGCCAGATAAATGACGTCCAATTAATAATAACTCTCTTTATTCATTATCAGTTATTACTATCTATGAGGTTTTAACTATGACAAAATCTATGGATGCAATTTCATTCTCAGTTTATTAATGGCGTGAGTTTTTCATTTATTCACCATGCCATATTGATTATGTCAAAATGTTTACAATTTAGTTATTATTGATTCATGATTCCACCATTTTTATCCCTTAACGAGCATTTTATCTCACCCCTTTCATTGTTTACTTTCAACAGGTGACAAAGAGGAGATCATTTATTGAGTTCTTGTGGATACAAATTTTAGTTTTCGTTATGTATTGTATTTTGTAAACATTTCCAATGTAATTTGATTAACATATTTGTATATAGTTTCTTAAATAATACTAAACTGATCATTCCTTCGGGATTTTCATTTCTTCTAACCATGCCAATATAATAAGTAATGCATCAACTCTAGTCTAGAGGGGTCGGGGTGTTACAGTTGGTATCAGAGGAAGTTTAGTAGAATACTTGTAAACTAGAGTAGGAAATGTATAGTAGAGTACACATACCTAAGGTAGTATTTGAGGATAAACTACAATAATATCTTGGTATTTTGGTAAGGAATAGATTATGAGAATCCTTCTAGCTAATACATCCCTGTTTGGATACGATCAGGTAGATGTGGCTCTAACACAAATGTACCTTGGAGTGAAAGCTCCGACAAGGAGTTTCGGGCTTGACTCGAAGTATCCTAGTATACAAAAATGGGACTTACTGCACTCTTGGTTATGAAACTCCTGGGGGATATGCTTAGGATAATTAATATTTTCTTTACAAGCCATTATTAAGGATTGAAATGTAAATTATTCCTCAAAGAAACAATTTTTCTAATTATGGGATTATCCATGCATAAGATCTCAATTTATTCTAAGTATTTTGTTAAGTTAAGATTATACATTATTATTCATACCCTAATCTAGAATGTGCCATTATTTAGAAATGGCGTCTAATGGAAGAAGGGGAATCAATACTTATGGGCAATGTAGGGATCTCCCCACTGATCAAGTCAACACAGTCAATGTTAGAGTAGATCAGATCATGACCATATTGGGAAAACTTACTCAAGTTGTAATGAATAATCATTCCACACCTGTGTTGGATCATTTCATGTGGCAGAATCCCCCATATTTCAATGGGACTGCTAATCTAGTGGTTATTGAGAAATGGATTAAGTCCCTTGAAAAAATATTTATGGCATTAAGATGAAATGAAAATGAAAAGGTGGTACTGGAGGTATACTATATCAAGGGTGACGCTAATCAATGGTGGTCCTTGATTCAGAATACCACAGAGGAAGAAGAAATAGAAGATATGGAATGGAGGAATTTTAAGTAAATATTTTTCGAAAAATATTTCCCTTGTGAGAAACGAACCAAAATGAAGAGGAAATTCCTTGTTTTAAAGAAAAGGGAAGAGGAAAATGTTACAGAGTATGAGGCTACCTTCACAAGGATATCCAAGTATGTCATAGATTATGTACGTGACTCAGTAGACAAGATTGATCATTTCTTTGAAGGTCTTAAGCCAAGTCTTCGAAGGGCATTGGATTCTCAAAAATTTTCATCATATGATGAAATTGTATTAAGTGCCATCAAAACAGAGAAGGAATTTTCTAGATCAAATTTGTTCAAGGGAAACCAAGATAAAAATTGGTACTCAAATAACCAAAGGAAAGTTGAAGCACCAAAGAAGAACAAGGGAATGAATAATTTCCCATTATGCGAGAACTGTGGAAAGAATCATCTCAGGAAATGCTTGAAAGGCATGGAAGTCTGCTATAAGTGTAGAGAAAAGGGCCATCAATATCATGAATGCAAGGGGAAGAAACAATTCAATGATATTCAATCCTACAATTGCATAGAGATGGGACACTATTCAAATGAGAGTCCTAAGAGCCAAGGAAACTTGACTCAGAAAAATCCAAGAGAACAAGGGAGAGATTATGAGATTACAACCACTGAGGTTGAAGTTCCTAATGACGTGGTGGTAGGTACCTTAATTGTTTCCTCAAACTTAGCCAACAATTTATTTGATTCTGGATCATCACATTCATTTATATCCTCCTAGTTTTCCAAGAAAATTAGACATGTCCAATTTTATTTAATAAAGGAGTTATCAGTCAAAAATCATAGGGGATGAATCATTGCAACAAAGGCATGTCGACTAGTCCCCCTTGTGACACATAAACATGCTTTAGTTGCTAACCTTATCATCATACCAATGATAGAATTTGATATAATTCTCAGTATGGATTGACTGTCAAATTATGATGTGAATATTTATTGCAAGAAAAAGGAAGTTACAATTTTTGAAAATAGTATAGAATCTCTTATCTTTAGAGAAGATATCTCACCATCTGATTCTTATCTAGACCCACCCCCAGTAGCTCTATTGAATACAATTCTTGGAGAGGAAGATAACCCAATATCTATGGGTGAGGAAATAAATATTTAAATTGAAGATGTATGTATAGTGCAAGAGTAAATTGATGTATTTCCAGAGGATTTACTTGGAAATCCTCTAGAGCGGGAAGTTGTGTTCTCTATAGATTTAATTACTGGTGCAATACCTATATCAAAGACTCCCTATAGAATGGCCACTATGGAGTTAGTGGAGCTAAAGAAACAACTAGAGGAGTTGAGTGACAAATGATTTATTTGACCTAGTGTTTCTCCATGGGGAGCCCCAGTCTTGTTTGTCAAAAAGAAAGATGGATCCATGAGGCTATGCATTTATTATAGTGAAATTAATGCTATTACAATAAAGATTAAGTATCCTCTTCCCCAAATTGATGATTTATTTGATCAAATTCATGGAGCTCAATACTTTTCAAAGATTGAACTTTGATCCGGATATCATCAGCTACGTGTGAGGAAGGAAGATATTCCTAAGAAAAAATTTCGAACTAGGTATGAGAATTACGAGTTTACAGTGATGCCTTTTGGACTGAAAAATGCACTATCTATTTTCATGGATTTAATGAATAGGGTTTTCAAGGAATATCTTGATAACTTTGTCGTGGTATTCATCGATGATATCCTTGTATACTCAAAAAGCTATGAAGACCATGAGAATCAATTGCGGATTATTCTGAGAACTCTTAGAAGCAATAAATTATATGGAAAGTTTAGCAAGTGTGAATTATGGCTTCAATCAGTTTCTTTTCTAGGCCATATTTTCTCTAAGGATGGAATCCTAGTTGATCCTACAAATACAAAGGCAATCCAAGAATGGTCCACGCCAACAAACATAACTGAGGTACGCAGTTTTATTGGCTTAGCAGGTTACTATCGGCATTTCGTTCAGAATTTCACCCAACTGGATAACCTGCTAACCAAGCTCACATGTAAAGGAGTAAAGTTTGTGTGAAAAAATAATGTACACAATGCTTCAAATAATTGAAAAGAATATTGGTCAATGCTCTAATTTTTACTCTTCCATCTGGAAGTGACGGATTTGTAATATATAGTGATGCATCAAAGAATGGTCTGGGTTGTGTCCTTATGCAAAACAATAAAGTTATTGCTTATGCATAAAGATAGTTGAAGACTCATGAGAAAAATTATCCAACACATGATCTTGAGTTAGTAGATGTAATATTTTCTCTGAATATATGAAGACATTATCTTTATGGTGAAAAATGTGAAATATACACAAATCACAAAAGTTTGAAATACATTTTCACACAAAAATAACTCAACATGAGGCAAAGGAGATGACTCTAGTTAATCAAAGATTATGATTGTTCAATACACTACCACCCAGGAAAGGAAAATAAGGTGGCATATGCATTAAGTAGGAAGGATCATGGACTTCTAACTCAAATGAGGATTGAGAGAGATCCTATATTCACGGATCTACTAAAGATGGATATGAGAATTATTAAGGAAGGGGAAACATAATTCCTCTTTCAAATGATTGCCAAACTATATTTATTAGAGAAGATAAAAATCTCTCAATATGACGATGATAATATGCACAAGAAAATTATTGTCGTTAAGGATGGGATATTGGAAGAATTCATGTATGAGGAAGGAGTTTTGAAGTTTGGGAAGAGGTTATGCATTCCATCAGTGCCTGGGCTAAAAAGGGAACTATTAGACGATTCTCATTGCTCAAATTTCTCTATACACCTGGGTAGCACAAAGATTTATAGAGATCTGATGGAATATTTCTGGTGGGATAATATGAAGTGGGAAATTGCGGACTATGTGTCAAGGTGTCTAGTTTGTCAACAAGTGAAGGTAGAGAGGCAATATCCTGAAGGAATGATGCAACCTCTACCAATTACTATGTGGAAGTGAGATAACATTATGATGGATTTTGTCACCGGACTACTGAGGACACCTATAAGGAATGATGCAATATGGGTAATTGTTGATCATCTCACAAAATCAGCACATTTCCTTCTAATAAGAGAGGATTTACCACTTGAGTGCCTGAAAAGACTTTATATTAATGAAGTTGTAATAATTCATGGTTCACCTATATTGATTGTGTCCGATTGAGATCCCCAATTTACATCAAAATTCTGGAAAAGTCTCCAGAAGACTTTGAATACTGAGCTTTGTATGAGTACTGCTTATCACCCCCAAACTGACAGAAAGTCTAAAAGGACTATTCAAACTCTAGAAGATATGCTGAGGTCATGTTCTCTTGAATTCCAAGGTATGTGGTATCAATACTTTCCTTTGGTTGAATTTTCATACAACAATAGTTTCCATTCTAGTATTCAAATGGCTCCATATGAAGAATTATATAGAAAGAGATGTCGAACTCCAACTTGTTGGGATGAAGTTGGTGAAAGGAAACTTATAGGCCCATAACTTATTGAAGAGACCAAGAAAAGGTGAAGACAATACAAGCCCATATTAAAGCATCCAAAATTAGGTAGAAGAGTTATGCTGAACACCTGAGAAAGGATTTATAATTCCAGGTGGGAGATCATGTCTTTCTAAAAGTATCTCCATGAAAGGGTGTCTTAAGGTTCGGTAAGAAAGGGAAATTGAGCACCAGGTATAGCGGAACATTTGAAATTTTGGAAAGAATCAGAGCAGTAGCTTACCATTTAGCAATGTCGCAAAATCTCTCCAAATTCCACAATGTGTTTCATGTGTCATTGTTGAATAAATACATGCCAGACCCAATGCATGTACTCACATATGAAGAAATTAAACCAAAACCTGATTTTTCATACTGTGAAAAGCCTATTGGGATTCTTGACACAAGGGAGTAGGTATTGAGAAATCAGAAAAATCATCTAGTAAAGGTTATCTGGAGAAACCAGAATATGGAGGAAGAAACATGGGAACTAGAGGATTTCATGAAGAAGAACAACCCACATCTTTTTGGTGGGATTTATACATAAAATTTCAAGGATGAAATTTTCGAAGGAGGAAATAATATAACACCCCAAACATTTTATGGTATGATTATATTAAATACATTCTTTTCAGAGCCTATATTTCATAAAGAAATATGTTCCTTTGAAACAACACTTGGTTATTTAGGATATAGTCAAAAACAAGCCATTAAACATAAATTTTCCACTTCTATGTTTTGAATCTCAAAAAAACGGTCATCTAGAGTTGTGACCAGTAAGTCATTTGGATTCTTATAGAACCGACTTGTTTTTTTGATGAATAGTAACATACCATTATGAATAGTAATATTAATAGTAATATGACCCTTATAAATAGTAAATAATGATATTATTTTATTTTATTAAGGTTATAAGATAATTAGATCTTAATTAATTTTTCAATGTGATATAAAACTAATTATACCTTTAAAATTGTTAATTTTCGAATTAACTTTGATTTTATTTAAAAATTAAATTAAAAAAAATTAGAAAATTATTTTCAAAAAATGGAGTTCATTTTTGAATTCTACACGTTGAAAAATGGTTAGGGTGAATTTTTGGGATTTTTCTAAAATACATGAATTTTTCATGAATAGAAAAATACAGTTTTGAGTTTTTGGTAGTTTAATTAAATCATAATGATGTAATAATTAAATATTAAAGTATGGTATAATTTTGTACATTAACTAATTCCATGAGGTGTCCCAAGTGGCTAAAACCATGGGAAAATACCATGTGCAAGCCCATGGTTTGGCAAAAACCACTAATGAGGTGTCCCATTGAAATTATTAAAAAACCACCTCTCTTTTTCTATAAATACCCACTCATCCATTCATTTTCCTTCATTAAAAATCCATAATCCTCTAATATCTGGTGGTTTTACATCTGTAGTAGTCCTCCCAAGGTTTCCTTAATCTCCCAATGTCCCATCCTTCAAGATCTAGGAGTTACTCTACAAGGTAAGGGAATCCTTCATTCTCTTCTTTTAGTCAATACTTCTTTTATGTTATCTATTTGAATTTACATTCTCATATGTTGGGGGTTTGATTTTATGTATTATTCTTACTGTCCTTTTGATTTCAATATTATGAGATACCCTTTTGTTCTCATAATTTCATTTTATGAAATTTTAAGCGACGCTGTTAGGCTGCCGAATTTTCATAAGGGATCTCTCAACTTTTCTTTTATTTTCAAGTTCATCTCTTTTCTTTTTCTCTCCTAACCTCTTCTGTACAAATGACCATGATAAACTCCAATATCATCTATATACTATAATTATATCATGTTAATTTAATAACCATCATCAATATTCTTACTCCCCCCTTTTTATTTTTATAAACGAAATCAATGTCCATGAGGTTCCAATTTATAACCTTTGTGGACGACGAAGTTTTGTTCTTCACTTTATCCTTAATTACTGGTCATGAAACCATTTTAATGGTTGAACTAGATCATAATATATTTATTTTATATAATTAATGTTCTGTAATCTTTACACACTCATAATATGAAATAATAATACAAAATAAGTTCATTATGAACAAAACGACCAAGTTAATACAAATATTTGTAATAAACTTTTAACTAAGGAATCATCATCATGGTATATAACTCAAAATAATTATAAGATAATTTATATCTCTTTAATTTCACTAATAATATATATTAACAATTTTGGATATTTAACCAGATTTCAAATGAACTTCCATTCATAAAAGCAAGTAAACGAATCACGAAAACCAAGGAATAAAATGCTTCCAAAATAATAAAATTGAACCTATTAAACCCATTAAAAGTGATATTAATGAACCCAATATGGTTATAATAAATAAATTACATGTATAAGAGGTTCTAGAATTATTAATTAATTAATCTAAATTTCATTATTCAGGTAATTAAAACAAATGAAGAACACACTCGAGCAAAAGGTAAGGGGTTTCTCATCTCACTTTCATTTCTGTGAGATTTTCATTGTTCGCCACTTATTTATTATATTTGGTATACGTGTACTGCCATTTGATATATAATAACATGATTATCTTTATATTCATGTTATTCAATGATTAATTTGAGGGTTATTATGTTCTAGTCATATGATTCGACCGATTACATTGTAGTAAGAGACTTTATCTCAACTACTATTTTATTGTGACTAACTTTGTATGGTGCACCTAATAATCCTTATGTGGTGTACCTACTTCATATTTGAGATCAATTTTCATTTGAAATTATATTTATATTAAGTATCCATAATCTCATACCATGGATATGTTTGTTGTCTAAACTGTATACCATTTTACACACGGTGTTTATTTGGAAAGTTATTTTAATTATGAAAATATTGATGAATCTGTATACTCTACTCAATACGGATATTGAAAAGGAATATTTCTATTGTATTTAATCAATGTATAAATAACTCTTTGGAAATGCAGTGGAGGGTGGAGCCTGCTATAGCCCCTCAATGCATCGGTAGGTCTCATGAGACAAATCAGTTGGTGATAAACCCTTCGAGTTTGTTTCCAAAAATCAGATGGGTTTCTACCCACAAAACTAAACCGTTTTTATGGTATTATGGTTTCATATGCCAGATACATTACATACAATTAATTATAATTCTCTTTATTCATTATCAGTTATTACTATCCATGAGGTTTTCACAATGAAAAAATCTATAGATGCAGTTTCATTCTCAGTTTATTAATGGCGTGAGTTTTTCATTTATTCACCATGACATATTGATTATGTCAAAATGTTTAAAATAAAGTTATTATTGATTCATGATTCCACAATTTGTATCCCTTACTGAGCATTTTACCTCACCCCTTTCATTGTTTACTTTCAACAGGTGACAAAGAGGAGATCATTTATTGAGTTCTTGTGGATGCAACTTTTAGTTTTCATTATGTATTGTATTTTGTAAACTTTTACAATTTAATTTGAGTAACATCTATGTATCTAGTTTCTTCAAGACTACTAAACTGATTGTTCCTTTAGTATTTTCATTTATTATAAGCATACCAATACAACAAGTAATGCACCGGCTTCAGTCTAGAGGGGTCGGGGTGTTACAATCATCCTCAAAGATCTGGTGGTTTTACCTCCCTAGTATCCATCCCAAGGTGTCCTCAATCCCCCAAGGTCCCAAACATCATGTTTTAGGAGTTACTTCACAAGTTAAGGGAACCTTTCACCCTACTCTTTTAGTCAACACTTCTTTTATGTTACCTCTTTGAATTTCCTTTTTCATATGTTGGGGTTAGATTTTATGTATCCCTCTTACCATAATCATGTTTTCCAAATGATGAGATACCCTCTTCTCTCTGATCAATTCGTTTTATGAAATTTTAAGTGATGCTGTTAGGCTTCCGATTTTTCATAAGGGATCTCTCAATTTTCTTTAATTTTCAAGTTCATGTCTTTTCTTTGTCTTTACTCACCTTCCTTAAACCAAATGGTATGATAACCCTAGTAACATAAATATACTGAAATTTTGTTATTCTAATGGGATATTTATTTATCATATCTCTTTTCCCCATATTTTATTTGAAAGAAATGAAAACACTGTTTGAGATGTGTTAATTTATCACATTCAAGGACAATGATTTATCAATTTCTATTATCATCTTTAATTATGGTCATGAAACCATTTATGTTATGGCTGAACCAGATTATTATATATGTAATATATTCTAGTTAATGTTCTGTAATAATTTTGTACAAATGGTATTATGTTATAAAGCAAAACATGTTCCTTGTAATCAAACCCACTGATTAACCAAAACGGTTATCACCAAGGTTTTATATAATAAATAATCTTCACTCCCAATAACTGAATAATTTTTTATAACCATTTAATCTCCTTTATGTTCAATAATAACATAAAAATTCAATTCTGTACAACCACTTTCATCTTACATTTTTATCCGAACATGAATATAAGTGAACAGATCATTAAAACCAAGTAAGAAAACAAACCTGAAAAATGAATTTGAACCTCATAACCAATCAAAATGGTCAGAAATGAAATCAAAATGATTATACTAAATATTATAAATATATAATTGTTTATGGAGTTATTAATTAATAAAACTAATTTTATTATTCAGGTCATTAAATTCAAACAAATATCACCATCAGATTTAAGGTAAGGGATCCTCTCTATTTCACTTTTATTCAAGAATGACCTCTATGTTATGCCCTTTTACATATAATTACTAATGTTGGTGGTATATTTTATCACCTTCCTAATAATGAAATCATGATTTATAAATGATTATATATACCTTTATCTCTCATTAATATCTCCTAATTACAACCGATACGATGTCAATATTCCATAAGGGATCCTCTATATTTCACTTTTATTTAATAATGTACTCCATGTAATTCCCTTTCATGTATAATTCATAATGGTGGGGGTATGATTTTACACCATCCTAATACTTCCCTCATGATGTATAAAAGATGAGAAATCCCTTTATCTCTCATTAATCTCTCTTAAGTACACCCGATATCATGATGATAATCCGTAAGGAATTCTACCAAAACCACTTTTATTCCTTCAGGTTGCTCCAAAGTTATTTTTACCCAAATAAGAGTGTCATTTATTTTTATATAAAACTTATACATACTATTTATACACTCCCAAATCATGTTACAAGATCCATAACTCATTCTCTTTTGGGGATATACATGTTTTTAAGTGATTCCCTCCTTAATTATTCCTGATAAGCAAAACTATTTTAAGGGAACACCCCGAATTCTTACCCGATTTCAAGTGAACTCTATATTTTGTTTTAAGCCACTATTGTATTTATAAAATCAGTCTTTTTATTTTGAAAACCTTCCTGGTTCACTTCTGGTTTTTTATAAATGATTGTTCCATTTTCTATTTTAAAGGCTCAATAGTATTTTCCTTAAAACTGTACAAAATGTTTTAATGATAAAGTTTCATAAATACATTTCTTACATGTTGTCACTTTTACTTGATATAACTCACCATGATACATTACTACTTTCCCTTATGAGTGTCCATGTATATTTTAGTCCCTTTCTTTCATGTAAACTTCTATGATACACCCATTTATTATGCTTTATAACATGATTGTGATACCCACTTCTTTCCATGGGTACCCTTATGTTTATGTGTGGTTGATTATGTATGATTATTTATGTAGCAATAATAATAATGAAAATGTTAATATGGTTTCTCCCAAATAGCACTCAAATGTATTGGTTAAAGTTAAGTCTCATGAGTTGCTATGTGTAGGGGTCTTGGCGGTTAGCCTTGGCTTGTGCTACTATGGGAAACAGGATTGGCGGTTAGCCTTGGCCTATACTACTATGGGAAACGGGTTTGGAGGTTAGCCTTGACTCGTAATAAAGACATGTTTTATGTTTCTTATACATTTCTATGATTCCATGTTTATATAACCCCATGTTTATATGTTATGATTCTATATGTTCCATACTTTTGATATCATTATGTCATGCCTCCTAACTCACATGCTTAAGATTTATTCTTATGTTCATTCTCTTACTGTGCTTTTTATCTCATACCTTTGTTCATGTGTTTCCCTAGGGTATCCTATGCCGAAGTGTGAGAACAATGGAATTTAGGATCTCATTATGAAGATTAAATAAAGAAGTGTTTTTAGCCCCATGTTTTATGTTTTATGTACCTAGTCTTCCAAGACACAAGATTTTATGATCCTTAGCTTGTACTCTGATTTTTAATTATGCTTAAAATCATGTAATGCTATGTGTAAAAGTATATGGTCACTATATTTAGTATCAGAGGATGGTCTAGTTATTTTTGGAGATTAGGAATTGAGAACTTTAGTAAGAACCTTAAGGATGTGATGAAGTAAAAGAAAACAACCCTAAGTTTTGGTAAGTATAGAGTAAGTGGTTTATTAAGAAAATACATCTCTATCTGGATACAAAGAGGTAGAGGAAGCTCTAGCACATATACACCTAGGAGTAAAATCTCTAACAAGGAGTTTTGGGGTTGACCCAGATTATCTCGGTACACAACAACGAGCCTTGGTGAACTCTTGGTATTGACACTCCTAGGGGATATGCCTTGGTAATTCATGAGCTTGGTATGAACCTTCATTAAGGGAAATAAAAAAACCCATAAGAATATAAGATAAGAAATAGATCAAGGATAACCTATATTGAAACATAGGGAATCAAAAGTTAGGATATACTTCTCCTCTACAAGTTTATCCTTTTATGTTCAAAAGTTTCCTTTTTATATTCAATAAATAAGTATTAAAGCCCTCTAGTTGTACGTTTTTTTCTTAGCTATTGGTAGAAAATAGAATAACATGTTTCAACAATCAATGTGAAAGGGAATGTGAAGAATGACTAAATGATATGCCTGATAGGATGGGAATGAGTGCTCAAAACTTCATAACAGTACTTTCTCACTGGGCTCAAGTTATGAATAATAACTTGAATCATGCGGAACGAAATCCTCCTCCAAGAAAAGAGCAAGTTGCCATAGAATCCTTTATGTGGAAAATGCATCCCATCTTTAGAAGATCTTATGATCCCCTCCTTGTGGAACAGTGGATTAACTCTATTGAAAAGATATTCTCTATCCTACACTGCTCAGAAGAAGAGAAAGTTGCACTGGCGGCCTATCGTTTTGATGGAGAACCTGATCCGTAGTGGACACTGATCAAGAATACAAAGTCCCAAGAGGAAATTTATTCCATGAATTGGGAGGAATTCAAGATTATGTTTTTCAATAAATATTTTCCTCGAACCCTCCATCTCAAGATGGAAAGAGAGTTTCTCAGACTCAACCAGAAGTAAGATGAGTCCATCAGTGCATATGAAGCAAACTTTACAAGGCTTGCAATGTATGCCTCTTTCTTTGTCATGAACACTGAAATCAAGGTGGATAACTTATTTAGTGGACTAAATCCAAGTCTATGAAAATAATTGGCGATTCTATAATTCAATAGTTATGAGAAGATTGTCTGTTTTTCCATAAAGGTTGAAATAGAGATTGGAGACTCTCAGTGGTCTCATGGGCTTGATGACAAGAAACGAAAAATGGAGAACAACATGGGTGGTTCAAAAAAAAAATCTCATGATGTAAAGAAGCTCGAATATCCCACATGTAAAAGTTATGGGAAGAATCATCCTGAGAACAGTCTCAAAAAGAATTGCTTCAAATGCAAAAAGTTTGGTCGTCTGGCCAAGAACTGCTGAAGGGATATAAAAAATCCCACTAATGTGGAAGAAGAAAGGAAGGTTCAGATCAAAACTCATAAATTGGTGTAGTGTTACAACTGCAAGGAGTATGGGAATTATTCAAATAATTTCCCTAAGCCAAAGGTTGTCGGAGGAAATCAACAACAACCTCCAAGGCAACAAGGACATGCTTATGTTATCACTACTACTGAGGTGGAGTTGAAAAAAGATGTGGTGACAGGTATGCTAGTTATTAATTCAAGAATATTGAACTTAATATTTGATTATAGTTCTACTCATTCTTTCATATCTTGTAAGTTTAGTAGAACTATTCAAACACAACCTCAAAATTTGTAGGAAAAGTTATATGTGGGAACAATGAATGGGGAAATTATTGTGTCCATGGTTTATAAATCCTACCTAGTTAATGTTTGTGGACTGAACCTCCCAAAAAACCTTGTCATACTTCCTTTATTGGAGTTAGACACAATATTGGGCATGTATTGACTATCTTTATATAAATCCAACATCATGTTTCAGGAAAGGGAGATCACTCTTCACATCTCATAGCATCCTCCAATTCTTTACAAGTGTAAGGAGGAAGATGAATATCCTTTAGAATCATCATCTAAAATGTGGATATTTCTTCCTTATGAGCAAGCATATCTATCCAAAATTATTTAGACCAAGGAGAGAATCATGCTTGAAGACATGCCCATCGTGATGGATTACACCAATTTATTCCCTGAAGAGTTGCCTGTTCTTCCTCATGATTGAGAGGTTGAGTTCTTAATTGATCTTATTCCTGGATCACTTGATATATCAAAGACACCTTAAAAAATGGCTACCATAGATCTTAAAGAGCTAAAGAAGCAGTTATAGGAGAATCTAGAGAAGGGTTTTATATGACCAAGTGCTTCACCATTGGGTGCGCCAGTCCTCTTCATCAAGAATAAGGATTTATCAATGTGCCTCTACATTGATTATCACAAGCTCAATAAAATCACGGTAAAGAACAAGTATCCCTTGCTACAGATAGGTGACTTGTTTGATCAACTTTGTGGGGCCAGTTATTTATCTAAGGTGGACCTTCGGTCAGGATATCACCAATTAAAGGCGAGGAAGGAAGATATTCCCAATATTTCCTTTCGAATGAGGTATGGAACTATGAGTTCATAGTGATGCCCTTCAGACTCACTAATGCTCCAACAATTTTCATGGATTTAATTAATAGAGTATTTAGAGATTACCTCAAAAAATTTGTGGTGGTCTTTATGAATGATATTTTGATATACTCAAAGGGAAAGGAGGAACATGAGGAGCATTTGAATACTATAATAAAAACATTACAAAGGGATAAGTTATATGCAAAGTATAGTAAATGTGAGTTCAAGATAGAGGAAGTATCATTCTTGGGACATGTTATCACTAGAAAAGGGATATATGTGGACCCTTCCAAGACAAAGACAATTGAGAGTGGACCAAGAAAACATCTATAATGGATATTTTCATATTTTTGTGTCTAGTCATGTATTATCGAAAATTTGTGAAGAAATTTTCATGATTATCAAACCTAGTGACCAAGATGACATGGAAGGGAGTAAAGTTTTTCTGGACTTAGGAATGTGAAGAATTTTTTAAGGAGTTGAAAAAGAGGCTAGTCACTGCGCCATTACTCATACTCCCAATAAGTGGAGAACTTTTTGTGGTGTATAATGATGCTTCTAAGAAGGGATTAGGATGTGTGCTGATGAAAAATGATAAAGTGATAGCCTACACCACAAGGTAGCTGAAAATCAATGAGAAAAACTATTCCATGCATGATCTATAGTTGGCAATGATGATCTTTTCTTTGAAAATCTGGCAGCATTATCTCTATGGGAAAAAGTGTGAGATATATACTAACCACAAGAGTCTCAAATATATATTCACACAAAAAGAGATTAATATACACCAGTGAAGATGGATAGAGATCATCAAGGATTATGACTGCTCAATCCACTACCATCCCGGTAAGGTAAATAAGGTAGCAAATGCTCTAAGTATAAAGGATCCTACATCTTTATCAATGATGAGAATTGAAAAGGATCCGATCTTCTTAGATTTGTAGAGGATGGACATGAGAATCATTAATGGAGGAACACCATCAATCCTTTGTCAAATGATTACTCAACCATACCTCATGGATAAATTAAAAGATGCTCAAATAAAAGATGTGGAACTTCTAAAAAGGGTGCAAGCTATTAGAAGTGGGAAATCCTATGATTTCATGATTGATGAGGAAGGAGTTGTAAGATTTGGGTCATGATTATGTATACCATCTAATCCAGAGATAAATAAGTATATTTTGAATGACACACATAGCTTGACCTTCTCTATACACCCAGGGAGTTCAAATATGTATCGAGATCTTTGAAAATACTTTTGGTGGGACAATTTGAAGAGGGAGATTGCTGAATATGCATCAAAGTGCCCAGTATGTTAGAAAGTTAAGGATGAGAGGAAAAAGTCTAAGAGGATGATGAAAACACTACCCATACCGACATAGAAGTGGGAGAATATTACCATGGACTTTGTCACTAGACTTCCAAGTACATCCAGAGGAAACAATGCTATATTGGTCATTGTGGAACGTCTTACAAAGATAGATCACTTTATCATAATTCGAGAGGACTTCTCATTGAATCAACTTGCATGGATATACATCAAAGAAGTGGTAAGGATACAGGGAGTACCACTATATATTGTATCTGATCATGATCCAATATTCACCTTGAAGTTCTGGAAAAGTCTCCAACATGCTCTAAGCACTAAACTGAACTTCATTACAACCTATCATCCTAAAACTGATGACCAGTATGAGAGGACTATTCATACACTGGAAGACATGTTGAGAGAATGTTATATGGAATTAAAAGGAGGATGGGACCAATATCTTCCACTGGTTGAATTCTCCTACAATAATAGTTTCCACTCGAGCATTAGAATGACACCATATGAAGCCCATTATGGGAAAAGGTGCAGAACACCGATGTGTTGGGATGAATTCAGTGAGCGTAAGCTGCTAGAACCTGAAATGTTTGAAGAAATGGTGGAGTAGGTGAAAACCATTCAGCATCATATCAAGGTAGCCCAAAGACGACCGAAGAGTTATGCAGACAATCATTGATGAGACCTTGAGTTCAAGGTTGGAGAAATGGTATTTCTACGCATATCTCTGCGGAAGAAGGTCATGAGGTTTGGAAAGAAAGGGAAGCTAAGTCCCAGGTACATCATCACCTTCGAGATCCTTGATTGAGTTAGATCTTTGGCCTATCGATTAGCACTTCCACCTACCATGTCCAAAGTACATGATGTCTTTCATGTATCCCTCTTAAGGAAGTACATACCAGACTCTTCACATTTACTCTCTTCAGAGGTGGTACAGTTGGAGGATGATCTTTATTACGAGGAACAACCAATGAAGATCATGGATCGTAGAGATAAAGTTCTACATATCAAGACTACTCACCTGGTCAAGGTACTATGGTGGAACCATAAGTACGATGAGGCAACATGTAAACTGGAGGAAGTAATGAAGGAAAAGTACCTGCAACTATTTTTCCCCTAGAATGTAAACTGAAATTTTGACGGAGAAATTTCTTAAGTTGGGAAGAATGTAACGACCCAAAGTTTTCAATGGAATTTATTTCTTATAAAAATTTCATACAATCACATGAAGTCACAACACATTGAACTGCTAAGTACTATGTGACCTTTAAACATAAGTTTGTCACTTGTATGTTTTTAATTTCAAAAAACAGTCATTTATAATTGTTTTTACTAAGTGATTTGGAGTCTGATAAGACAAACATAACTTTTGATGAATAGTAACATACCCTTATGAATAGTTTCATACCTTTATGAATAGTAATGAATAGAAAATCAGCCAAAAAATAGAAACTTCACCCATGAATGTATAAATACAATTTAGACATCTTAAAAGTGAAAAAGACCATAGTATAAGAATTGGTATTTTTGTTTGTCAAAAATATTTTATTTACAATTTTATGATTAATTTAATAATTTAAAATGGAAATTTATTTTCATAAAATTTAATTATAAATTTTTACTTTGTTGTATTATTGTTATAATATAATTTTATGGGGCCTTTATTAAATTTTCAAGGTGTTATAAAACGAGTTATAGTTTTAATGTTAATTTTGTCAAATAAATTATAATTTTATTTAAAAATTAAATTAAAAATATTTATAAAATTATTTTCAAAAAATGGAGTTCATTTTTGAATTCTGCATATTGAAAAATGGTTCGGGTGAATTTTTTGGATTTTTCTAAAATACATGAACTTTTCTTTAATAGTAAAAATACAGTTTTGAGTTTTTGGTATGTTTAATGACATAATAATGATGTAATAATTAAAATAAAATTCTGGTATACTTGTGTACATTAAAATAAGATATTAGGTGTCCCAAATGGAAAATACCATGGGCAAATACCATGGCCAAGCCTATGGTTTTGCAAAAACGACTAATGAGGTGTCCTTTGAAATTAATAAAACATTCTCTCTCTTTTACTATAAATACCTACTCTTACCTTCGTTTTATTTCATTAAATATCCATAATACTCAAATATATGGGGGTTTTACCTCCCTAGTATCCATCCCAAGGTGTCCTCAATCCCCCAAGTTCCCAACCTTCATGTTTTAGGAGTTACTTCACAATGTATGAGAACCTTTCACCCTTCTCTTTTAGTCAACACTTCTTTTATGTTACCTCTTTGAATTTCCTTTATCATATGATGTGGTTAGATTTTATGTATCCCTATTACCATAATTATGTTTTCCATATGATGAGATATCATCTTCTCTCTCATCAATTCATTTTATGAAATTTTAAGCGATGTCGTTAGGCTGTCAATTTTTTATAAGGTATCTCTTAACTTTTCTTTAATTTTCAAGTTCATGTCTTTTCTTTGTCTTTACTCACCTCCCATCACCCAAATGGTATGATAAATACAATAACATAAATGTACTGGAATTTTTTTATTCTAATGGGATATTTTTTTTATCATATCTCCTTTCCCCATATTTTATTTGAAAGAAATGAAAACATTGTTTGAGATGTGTTAATTTAGCACATTCAAGGACAACAATTAATAAATTTCTATTATCATCTATAATTATATTCATGATACCATTTGTGTTATGGTTGAACCATATTATTATATATTTAATATATTCTAGTTAAGGTTCGGTAATCATTTTGTACAAATGGTATTATGTTATAAAGAAAAACATGTTCATTGTAATCAAACCCACTGATTAACCAAAACAATTATCACTAATGTTTTATATAATAACTCATCTTCACTCCCAATAACTGAATAAATTTTTATAACCATGTAATATCCTTTATGTTCACTAATAAAATAAAACTTCAATTCTGTACAACCACTTTCATCTTACATTTTTATCCGAACATGAATATAAGTGAACCGATCATTAAAACCAAGTAAGAAAACAGACCTAAAAAATGAAATTGAACCTCATAACCAATAAAAATGGTTAGAAATGAACTAAAAATGATTATAATAAATATTATAAATATATAATAGGTTTTGGAGTTATTAATTAATAAAAATAATTTTATTATTTAGGTCATTAAATTCAAGCAAAGATCACCATCAGATTTAAGGTAATGGATCCTCTCTATTTCACTTTTATTCAAGAATGTCATCTATGTTACACCCTTTTACGTATAATTACTAATGTTGGGGTATAATTTATCACCTTCCGAATACTAAAATCATGATTTATAAATGATTATAAATCCCTTTATTTCTCATTAATATCTCCTAAGTACAACCGATACGATGCCGATATTCCATAAGGGATCCTCTCCATTTCACTTTTATTCAATAATGTAATCCATGTAATGACCTTTCATGTATAATTCATAATGGTGGGGGTATGATTTCACACCATAATAATACTTCCATCATGATTTATAAAAGATGAGAAATCCATTTCTCTCTCATTAATCCTTCTTAAGTACACCCGATATCATGCTGATAATCTATAAGGAATTCTACCAGAACCACTTTTATTCCTTCGGGATGCTCAAAAGTTCTTTTTACCCAAATTAAAGTGTCATTTATTTTTATATAAAACTTATAAATACTGTTTATACACTCACAAATCATGTTATAAGATCCATAACTCATTCTCTTTTGGGAATATAAATGTTTTTAAGTGATTACCTCCTTAATTATTCCCGATAAGCAAACCTATTTTAAGGGAACACCCCGAATTCTTACCCGATTTCAAGTGCACTCTATATTATGTTTTAAGACACCATTTTATTTATAAAATCAGTCCCTTTATTTTGAAAACCTTCCTGGTTCACTTATGGTTTTTTATAAATGATTGTTCCCTTTTCTATTTTAAAGGCTCAATAGTATTTTCCTTAAAACAGCTCAAAATGTTTTAATGATAAAGTTTCATAAATACATTTATTACATGTTGTCAATTTTAATTGACATAAATCACCATGATAAATTCCTACTTTCCCTTATGAATGTCCATGTATATTTTAGTTCCTTTATTTCATGGACACTTCTATGATACACCCATTTATTATGCTTTATGACATGATTGTGATACCCACTTCTTTCCATGGGTACCCTTATGTTTATCTGTGGTTGATTATGTATGATTACTTATATATAAAGCATAATAATGAAAATGTTAATATGGGTTCTCCCAAATAGCACTCCAATGCATTGGTTAAAATTAAGTCTCATGAGATGCTATGTGCAGTGGTCTTGGCGGTTAGCCTTGGCTTGTGCTACTATGGGAAACAGGATTGGTGGTTAGCCTTGGATCAAAATACTATGGGAAATAGGATTGGAGGTTAGCATTGAATCATAATAAAACATGTTTTATATTTCTTCCACATTTATATGATTCCATGTTTATATAACCCCATGTTTATATGTTATGATTCTATATGTTCCATACTTTTGATATCATTATGTCATGCCTCCTAACTCACGTGATTAAGCTTTATTCTTATATTCATTCCATTAGTTTGCTTTTTAGATCATCCCTTTGTTCATGTGTTTCCCCAGGGCATCCTATTCCAAAGTATGAGCACAATGGAATTTAGGAGCTCATTATGGATATTAAATAAAGAAGTGTTTTTAGGCCCATGTTTTATGTTTTATGTACCTAGTCTTCCAAGACACTATATTTTATGATACTTGTATTATACTATGATGTATAATTATGCTTAAAATCATGTAATGCTATGTGTAAAAGTCTAGGGTCTCTATAGTTAGTATCAGAGGATGGTCTAGTTATTTTTGGAGATTAGGAATAGATGAATTTAGTAAGAACCTTAAGGATGTGATGAAGTATAAGAAAACAACCCTGAGTTTTGGTAAGTATAGAGTAAGTGGTTTATCAAGAAAATACATACCTATCTGGATACAAATAGGTAGAGGAAGCTCTAGCACCAATGTACCTATGAATGAAATCTCTGACAAGGAGTTTTGGGGTTGACTCAGGGTATCTCGGTACACGACAACGATCCTTGGTTAACTCTTGGTATTGACACTCCTGGGGGATATGCCTTGGTTATTCATGAGCTTGGTATGAACCGTTATTAAGGGAAATAAAAAACCCATAAGAATATAAGATAAGAAATAGATCAAGGATAACCTAGATTGAAACATAGGAAATCAAAAGTTAGGATATACTTCTCCTCTACAATTTTATCCTTTTATGTTCAAAAGTTTCCTTTTTATATTCAATAACTAAGTATTAAAGCCCTCTAATTGTACGTTTTTTCTTAGATAATAGTGGGAAATAGAAGAACACGTTCCAATAATCAATGTGAAAGGGAATGTGAATAATGAAAAAATGATATGCCTGATATGATGGGAATAAGTTCTCAAAAACTTCATAATATTACTTGCTCAGTGGGCTCAAGTTATGAATAATAACTTGAATCATGTGGAACAAACTCCTCCTCCAAGAAAAGAGCAAGTTGTTGTAGAATCCTTTATGTGGAAAATACCTCCCATGTTTAGCAGATATTATGATCCACTCCTTGAGGAATAGTGGATTAACTCCATTGAAAAGATATTCTCCATCCTCCAGTTCTCAGAATAAGAGAAAGTTGTACTGGCGGTCTATCGTTTTGATGGAGAAGGTGATCAGTGTTGGACACTGATCAAGAATATAAATTCCCAAGAGGAAATTTATTCCATGAATTGGGAGGAATTCAAGAGTATGTTTTTCAATAAATATCTTCCTCAAACCCTCCATCTCAAGATGTAAAGAGAGTTTCTCAGACTCAACTAGAAGTAGGATGAGTCCATTAGGGCATATGAAGGAAACTTTACAAGGATTTCAAGGTACGCCTCTGGCTTTGTCATGAACACCAAAATCAAGGTGGATCACTTATTTAGCAGAATAAATCCAAGTATATGAAAAGAGCTGGAGATTCTAGACTTCGACAGTTATGAGGAGATTGTCCATTGCACCCTCAAGGTTGAAATATAGATCGGAGACTCTCAGTGGTCTCATGGTCTGGATGACAAGAAGTGAAAAATGGAGAACAACAATGGTGGTTCAAAAAACAAATCTCATGATGGAAAGAATCCTGAATATACCACGTGTAAAAGTTTTGGGAAGAAGCATCCTGGGAACTATCTAAAGGGAACCAAGAATTTCTTCAAATGTAGAAAGTTTGGTCGTCTGGCCAAGAACTACCGAAGGGATATAAAAAATCCCGCTAATATGGAATAAGAAAGGAAGGTTCAGATTGACACTCAGCCTATGGTGTAGTGTTACAATTACAAGGAGCATGGGAATTATTCATATAATTTCCCCAAGCCAAAGGTTGTCGGAGGAAATCAACAACAACCTCCAAGGCAACAAGGATGGGCTTATGCTATCATTACTACTGATGTGGAGCCATAAAATGATGTTGTGATAGGTATGTTAGTTATTCATTCAAGAATATTGAACATACTATTTGATTATGGTTCTACACATTCTTTCATATCTTTCAAGTTTAGTAGAAATATTCAAACACCACCTCAAAATTTGGAGGAGAAGTTATATGTGAGAACAACGAATGGGGAAATTGTTGTGTCCATGGTTTATAACTCCTCCCCAGTTAGTGATTGTGCACTGAAACTCCCAAAAAATCTTTTCATACTTATTTTATTGGAGTTTGACACAATATTGGGCATGTATTGACTATCTTTATACAAATCCAATATCAAATGTTAGGAAATGGAGATCACTCTTCACATCCTGAAGAATCCTACAATTATTTACAAGTGTAAGGAGGAAGATGAATCTCCTTTAGAATCATCATCTCAAATGTGGTTATTTATTCCTTATGAGAAAGAATATCTAGCCCAAATTATTGAGACAAAGGAGAGAATCATTCTTGAAGACATGCCCATCCTGATGGATTACACCAATTTATTCCCTAAAGAGTTGCCTGTTCTTCCTCATGATTGAGAGGTTGAGTTCTTAATTGATATTATTCCTATATCTCTTCCTATATCAATGACACCTTACAGAATGGATACTGTAGATCTAAAAGAGATGAAGAAGCAGTATAAGAGAATCTAGAGAAGGGTTTTATACACCCAAGTGCTTCACCATGGGGTGCGCCAGTCCTCTTCATCAATAAGAAGGATGAATCAATGTGACTCTACATTGATTATCGCAAGCTCAATAAAATCATGATAAAGAAAAAGTATCCCCTACCACATATAGATGAATTATTTTATTAGCTTTGTTGGGCCAATTATTTCTCTAAGGTGGACCTTCAGTCGGGATATCACCAATTAAAGGTGAGTAAGGAAGATATTCCCAAGACTTCATTTCGAACGAGGTATGAACACTATGAGTTCATAGTTATGCCCTTCAGACTCACTAATGATCCAACAATTTTCATGGATTTAATTAATAGAGTATTTAGAGATTACCTTGATAAATTTGTGGTGGTCTTTATTAATGATATTTTGATATACTCTAAGATAAAGGAGGAACATGAGGAGTATTTGAATACTATGTTAAAAACATTACAAAGGGATAAGTTGTATGAAAATTATAGTAAATGTGAGTTCTAGATAGAGGAAGTATCATTCTTGGGACATGTTATCACCATCAAAGGGATATATGTGGACCCTTACAAGACAAAGGTAATTGAAGAGTGGCCCAGGCAAACATCTATAACAGATATTTGCATATTTTTGGGTCTATTCATGTATTATCGACAATTTTTGAAGAAATTTTCATGATTATCAAACCCAGTGACCAAGCTGACACGGAAGGGAGTAAAGTTTTTCTGGACTTAGGAATGTGAATACTTTTTTAAGGAGTTGAAAAAGAGGCCAATCACTGCGCCAGTACTCACAATCCAAATAATTGGAGAACTTTTTGTGGTGTATAATTATGCTTATAAGAAGGGATTAGGCTGAATGCTTATGAAAAATGATAAAGTGATAGCCTACGCCCTAAGGCAGATGAAAATCAATGAGCAAAACTATCCCACACATGATCTGGAGTTGGCAACGGTGATCTTTTCTTTGAAAATCTGGAGACATTATCTCTATGGGAAAAAGTGAGAGATATATACTAACCACAAGAGTCTCAAATATATATTCACACAAAAAGATCTTAATATGCACCCATGAAGATGGATAGAGCTCATCAAGGATTATGACTGCTCAATCCACTACCATCCCGGTAAGGTAAATATGGTAGCATATTCTCTATGTATAAAGGATCCTACATCTTTATAAATGATGAGAATTGAAAAGGATCTGATCTTCTTAGATTTGTAGAGGATGGACATGAGAATCACTAAGGTAGAAAAATCATCAATCCTTTCTCAAATGATTGCTCAACCATACCTCATGGAGAAATTAAAGGATGCTCAAAGAAAAGATGTGGAACTTCTAAAAAGTGTGGAAGCTATCAGAAGTTGGAAATCATATGAGTTCATGATGAGGAAGGAGTTGTAAGATTTGGGTCACGATTATGTGTACCATCGAATCCATAGATAAATAAGGAGATTTTGAATGACACACATAGCTCGACCTTCTCTATACACCCAGGGAGCACAAATATGTATTGATATCTTTGAAAAAACTTTTGGTGGGACAAATTGAAGAGGGAGATTGCTGAATATACATCAAAGTTCCTGGTATGTCAAAAAGTGAAGGATGAGAGGAAAAAGTCTAAGGGGATGATGAAAACACTACTGATACAAACATAGAAGTGGGAGAATATTACCATGGACTTTTTCACTGGAATTCCAAGGACATCCAGAGGAAACAATGCTATATGGATCATTGTGGAAGGTCTTACAAAGATAGCTCACTTTATCGAAATTTGAGAGGACTTCTCATTGGATCAACTTGCACAGATTTACATCAAATAAGTGGTAAGGATGCATGGAGTACCACTATATATTGTATTTCATCATGATCTAAGATTCACCTCGAAGTTCTGGAAAAGTCTCCAACATGATCTAAGCACTAAACTGAACTTCAGTACAACCTATCATACTAAAACTAATGACCAATATGAGCAGACTATTCATACACTGGAAGACATGTTGAGAGCATATTCTATGGAATTCAAAGGAGGATGGGACCAACGTCTTCCACTGGTTGAATTATCCTATAACAATAGTTTCCACTCGATCATCCGAATGGCACCATATGAAGCACATTATGGGGAAAGGTGCAGAACACTGACATATTGGGATGAATTTAGTGAGCGTAAGCTGCTAGAACCTGAAATGGTCAAAGAAATGGTGGAGAAGGTGAAAACTATTCAGTAGCATATTAAGGCATCCCAAAGTCGACAGAAGAGTTATGCAGACAATCGTTGATGATACCTTGAGTTCAAAGTTGGAGACATGGTATTTCTACGCATATCTCCATGGAATAAGGTCATGAGAATTGGAAAGAAAGGGAAGCTAAGTCCCAGGTACATTAGCCCCTTAGAGATCCTTGATCAAGTCGGAGCTATGGCCTATCGACTAGCACTTCCACCTACCATGTCCAAAGTACATGATGTCTTTCATGTATCCATCTTAAGGAAGTGCATACCAAACTCTTCACATTTAATCTCTTCATAGGTGGTACAGTTAGAGGATGATATTTCTTACGAGGATAAACCAATGAAGATCTTGGATCATAGAGATAAAGTTCTATGAAACAAGATTACTCACCTGGTCAAGGTACTATGGCGGAACCATAAGTACGAAGAGGCAACATGGAAACTAGAGGAAGCAATGAAGGAAAAGTACCTACACCTATTTTTGGCCTATAATGTAAACCAAAATTTTGATGGAGAAATTTCTTAAGGGGGGAAGAATGTAACGACCCAAAGTTTTCAATGAAATTCCTTTCTTATAAAAATTTCATACAATCACATGAAGTCACAACACAATGAACTACTAAGTACTATGTGACCTTTAAACATAAGTTTGTCACTTGTGTGTTTTTAATTTCGAAAAACAATCATCTAAAATTGTTTTTAGTAAGTGATTTGGAGTCTGATAAGACAAACATAGTTTTTGATGAATAGTAACATACCCCTATGAATAATATCACACCTTTATGAATAGTAATGAATAGAAAATCGACCAAAAAAATAGAAACTTCACCAATGAATGTATAAATACAATTTAGACATCTTAAAAGTGAAAAAATGATCATAGTGTAAGAATTGATATTTTTGTATGTCAAAAATATTTTATTGAAAATTTTATGATTAATTTAATAATTTAAAATGAAAATTTATTTTCCTAAAATTTAATAAATTTTTTTTAGTTTATTGTCTTATGGTTATAAGGTAATTTTATGGGACCTTGATTAAAATTTTAAGGTGTTATAAAACTAGTTATAGTTTTAATGATGATTTTATTGAATAAATTATGATTTTATTTAAAAATTAAATTAAAAATATTTAGAAAAAGTTTTTTAAAAAATGGAGTTCATTTTTGAATTATACATGTTGAAAAATTATTAGGGTGAATTTTTGGGATTTTTCTAAAATACTTGAATTTTTTGTGAATAGTAAAAATACAGTTTTTGAGTTTTCAATATGTTTAATGTCATAATAATGATGTAATAATTAAAATAAAATTCTGGTAGACTTGTGTGCAGTAAAATAAGATATTAGGTGTCCCAAGTGGCTAATACCATGGGATAATACCATGGTAAAGCTTATGGTTTTTAAAAAATGAGTAATGAGGTGTCCTTTGAAATTAATAAAAAATTCCCTCTCTTTTACTATAAATACCCACTCTTCCCTTCATTTTATTTCATTACATATCCATAATCCTCAAATATATGGTGGTTTTACCTCCCTAGTATCCATTCCAAGGTCTCCTCAATCCCCCAAGGTCCCAACCTTCATGTTTTAGGAGTTACTTCACAAGGTAAGGGAACCTTTCACCCTCCTCTTTTAGTCAACACTTCTTTTATGTTACCTATTTTAATTTCCTTGTTCATATGATGGGGTTTGATTTTATGTATCCCTCTTACTGTATTTTTTTTCCATATGATGAGATACTCTCTTCTCTCTCATAAATTCATTTTATGAAATTTTAAGTGACGTCGTTAGGCTGCCAAATTTTCAAAGGGATCTCTCAACTTTTCTTTAATTTTCAAGTTCATGTCTTTTCTTTTTCTTTCCTCACCTCCCTTAACCCAAATGGTATGATAAATACAGTAACATGCATGTACTGATTTTTTTTATGGTAATAGGATTATTCAATACCATTTCTCATTTCCCCATATTTTATTTGAAAGAAATGAAAACACCGTTTGAGATGTGTTGATTTAGCACATTCAAGGACAACAATTTATCAATTTCTATTATCATCTTTAATTCTGGTCATGAAAAAATTTGTGTTATGGTTGAACTAGATTATTATATATGTAATATATTCTAGTTAATATTCGGTAATACTTTTGTAAAAATGGTATTATGTTATAAAGCAAAACATTTTCATTGTAATCATACCCACCGATTAACCAAAATAGTTATCACTACGGTTTTATATAATAACTCATCTTCACTCCCAATAACCGAATGAATTTTTATAACCATGTAATCTCATTTATATTAACTAATAACATAAAACTTCAATTATGGACAACCACTTCCATTTTACATGTTTATCCAAACATGAATATAAGTGAACCGATCATTAAAACCAAGTAAGAAAACAGACCCGAAAAATGAAATTGAACCTCATAACCAATCAAAATGGTTAGAAATGAACTCAAAATTATTATAATAAATATTATAAATATATAATAGGTTATTTATTTATTAATTAATAAAACAAATTTTATTATTATGGTCATTAAGTTCAATCAAAGATCACCATTAGATTTAAGGTAAGAGATCCTCTCTATTTCACTTTTATTCAAGAATGTACTCCATATTATGCCCTTTTAAGTATAATTACTAATGTTGGAGTATTATTTATCACCTTACAAATAATTCCATCATGATTTATAAAAGATTATAAATCCATTTCTCTCTCATTAATATCTTTTAAGTACAACCAATACGATACTGATATTCCATAAGGGATCCTCTCTATTTCACTTTTATTCAAGAATGTACTCCATGTTATGCATTTTTAAGTATAATTCATAATGGAGGGGTATGATTTCACACTATCCTTATAATTACCTCATGATTTATAAAAGATGATAAATCCATTTCTCTCTCATTAATCCCTCTTAAGTACACCCGATATCATGCCGATAATCCATAAGGAATTCTACCCGAACCACTTTTATTCATTCAGCTTGCTCCAAAGTTCTTTTTACCAAAATAAAAGTGTCCTTTATTTTTATATAAAACTTATAAATTCTATTTATACACTCCAAACCCACATTACAAGATCTATCACTCATTCTATTTTATAGATATACATGTTTTTAAGTGATTGCCTCCTTAATTCTTCCTGATAAGCAAACCTATTTTAAGGGAACACCCCAAATTCTTACCCGATTTCAAGTGCACTCTATATTATTTTTTAAGACACAATTGTATTTATAAAATCAGTAATTTTATTTTTAAAACCTTCCTGGTTAACTTCTGGTTTTTTATAAACGATTGTTTCCTTTTTAATTTTAAAGGCTCAATAATATTTTCCTTAAAACTGCTCAAAATGTTTTAATAATAAATTTCATAAATACATTTCTTACATGTTGTCACTTTTAATTGACATCACTCACCATGAAACATGCCTACTTTCTCTTATGAATTTACATCTATATTTTAGTTTCTTTCTTTCATGTACACTTCTATGTTACACCCATTTATTATGATTTATGACATGATTATGATACCCACTTCTTTCCATGGGTACCCTTATATTTATGTGTGGTTGATTATGTATGATTATTTATGTAGAAAGAATAATAATGAAAATGTTAAGATGGGTGAACCTATATAGAGCTTCAATGCATTGGTTAAAATTAAATCTCATGAGATGCTATGTGTAGCGGTCTTGGCGGTTAGCCTTGACTTGTGCTACTATGGGAAACATGATTGGCGGTTAGCCTTGGACCGTAGTACTATGGGAAATGAGATTAGAGGTTAGACTTGACTCGTACTAAAGAAATGTTTTATGTTTCTTCCACATTTCTATGATTCCGTGTTTATATAACCCCATGTTTATATGTTATGATTCTATATGTTCCATACTTTTGATATCATTATGTCATGCCTCCTAACTCATGTGCTTAAGCTTTATTCTTATGTCCATTCCCTTATTGGGATTTTTAGCTCATCCCTTTGTTCTTGTGTTTCCCTAGGGTATCCTATGCTTAAGTATGAGCACAATGGAAGTTAGGATCTCATTATGGAGATTAAATAAAGAAGTGTTTTTTAGACCCATGTTTTATGTTTTATGTACCTAGTCTTCCAAGATACTAGATTTTATGATCCTTGGCTTGTACTCTGATGTATAATTATGATTAAAATCATGCAATTCTATGTGTAAAAGGCTAGAGTTTCTATATCATTATTGACACACAATTTTCTCGAACTATGATCCCTAGCCCATCAAATTGTGAAACCCATCACAGAGAGAGATTTCACATCTAGCATATGGTTTGTCAAACCATGCACCCTTTTAGGAGAAACCACGACCCCCTAGAAGTGGTGAATAGTTAAGGTTTATGGTTTGGAAAACCATTCACCCCTACCCCAGAAACTGTGTGTGGGTTTTTAATTAACCTAAAAATTAGATTTAAAATTTCTAAACCCCCCATATTAACCCAGAATTGACCCTAACTCATACATAAATGATTTATCTTATTTTTGGAGGCTCTTGAATGGATTTAAAGACCTTTCAACCTCTATTATTACCAATTCAAATCTCAGATTAAAATGTCGTTCCTTATCGATCATATCTTTCTCTCCCCCGCTCCTCTTTTTTTATAAAAGAGGGATGTTCTATTCACTATTTTCAAGGGTTTATATCTATATCTAGGTTTGTTGGATCTTGATCCATTTGATATTATTTCTAGTATTCCATTGAAGATCTCGTTCTAAGTCATGGGTTTGACCTTTTCGATTCAATCTGGGGATTTCCATTGGCGAGTCTTCTTCATCAATTTTGAGGTAGGTGGTCTATTATTCAAATACCAAAGTTTTTATTTCAATTACATGTATGTAATTTTAGAATTGGTATTGGATGATTAGAAATTGATTTTATTAAATTAAATTAATTGATTTGGTAACTTAATTAATTAAGGGTTTTTGAAATTGGGGATATTGAATGGATTGAATTGGAATAATTAATTGTTGAATTAATTATGGGGATGTTGGGATTATGAAATTGGATTAATTAATTGTTTAATTAATTAATGGATATTGTTGTGATTATACAATTGTTGAATTTAATTAATTAATTATTGAATTAATTAATGGAATTGAGGTGATTAATTAATTATTTAATTAATTAATGAAATAATGTGAATATGCAATTGTTTAATTGGATTAATTAATTGTTGAATTAATTAATGGGATTGTTGAGATTATGGAATTGTTGATTGAATTACTTAATGAAAAATTGTGATCATGAAATGTGATAAGAGGTTTACTGTTGACTAACCTTGGTTGATGTGAGATTATGATACATGTGATATTGTGATACATGTGATATTATGATACATGTGATTGTGTGATACATGTTTTTGTGTGATATTCATGTGTGGGGCATGGTCTGCTACATCAAAATCCCATAGTGATGAATTATTTAATAAACATGTGCGGGACATGGTTTACTACATCAAATGACCATAGTGATATATGAGGTGTGGGATAGGGACTGAGGTTCCAAATATCCATGGTGTGTTAGACACGATGTTCTACATCGATGAGTTGGAATTGGACTATGGTTCCATTTATCCATGATATTAATTGAGATTATGAATGGTAAAAATGGAATTCTAATATATGATATACCTTGGGGATAGTTCAGAATCCAACACAGGCCGAAGCAGGTATTGAGAGTTCGGGTGTCCTCAGGAACTCAGGTAGTTATGCAGTTAAATAAATAGTAATTTAATAAATGTAAACTATTTAATTTATTGATTACATTTTATTCTTTATAAAACCGCGTACACTATTATTAACTGGATATTGTTTTAGACATCATTGGTAGCTGCCTACTGAGTTGTACTCACACCCTACTCGGGCTTCCTGATTAGTACTCAAATAGAATTCATGTTTACAGGATAGGATAAGGGAAAGGGCCTTATGTTAGATGGATTATATGGGATAGAGCATGGATGAGGGAACCAAATCTGGTGTTAGACCCATTTGGGAGTTGTTAGTGTCTCTATTTATTTTGGGTTTTTCATATTGACACTTGACACGTAATTATCATGACATATCTACTGCTTTAGTTTTGGTATTGTATTTTATGCTTTGGTTATAATGTGCTATTGGTATCATTATGGTTATGGTTAGATTATTTTGTTATTGTTTATTTATCTCCTCTTTGGTATTACTATAATAAAGATTGTATAGTCTCCCCATGATTGATATTAGATCCTCACTGCTAGTCGGTAACCTCTGGCATACGGGGAGGTGCGCTTGAGGTCATGTGAACAATCGGCTTGGGGTACCAGTGTGTGGCACCCAGGTTAGGTCGTTACAAATTTATAATTCAATTTTTTTAGAAGAATCATTTTCATTATTATATTTTATATTTTTGTATAATTTACAATAATTTTTCTTGGTGACATTACCACTTATTTTTGTGATTCATTCATGGTGATCATTTTATTGTTCATGTTTATTGGAACCATTAATCAAATTTTATTCATTATATTTTTTTAGTGGTGAAAATATTTTAAAAATATAATAATTTATTTTTTTATATGTGAAACCATTATTATATTCAATAACCACATTTTCTATTATGAAAATGTTTTTCAAATAATATAGCTTTTGTTTTTTTATATTTCCATGTAAATATATATTTGTAAATTATTATACATATTATACTATATAATAGGTGAGCTAAGATTATCAAAGGGGATTGTATGCTGTTAAAAGTTTTAAATCTTGGTTCAAAATGGAAAGGGATTGGTTTTGAAAATAGTGAGTGAGTTTTCTAAGGTATTTTGAAAATAAATTTAGTGTTTGATTTTCCAAAAAATGTTTTTTAATGGGTACTTTTATTTTGTTAAAAACTGATTTTAAATAAAGGTTAACATGTTTTTTATTAGTAAAAATCATTTTTAAAAACTAATAAAAAATATCCCAATTATTTATTATGATAAGATTCATCGGGTTTTTATAATGTAAATGTGATTTTAAGGGTGAATGATTGGTTTTATACTTAATAAATTGGATTTATATGATTTTTTATAATGAGGATGATATTTTGGATTTCAACGATGATCTCAATAAAGGATATTTTAAATTTTACGGTGACTTTAAAATTAAGTTTTGTGATTTTAAATTAGAGTGAATAGATTCATCAGTTTTTTTATAATATAGTATGCTCTATTAGCAATGTTCGAGCCATTTCAATTAACTAATTTCCTTTTACTTTTTGAACACTCCTTAAAATACGTTTGAACAAGTTGTGTGGTATCTATATTTATAAATGTAATAGGATAAGTGGAATCTGTATTTATAAATGCATAAATTTGTAAGGAAAAAGTGTGGTATCTATATTTATATGATCATATTAACTTTCAGAGACCTCCTAGATACACATAATTTCACCTTCCATATAATATAGATTTATAATAACACCATAGAAAGAAAATTTCACTAACTCCATCCAACCCATAGGATATCCATCATGACCCCACTCCAGCAATGTCAGCCTTATAAGAAGCTAAGCACTACTTAAATTCAGTCCTCAAACCAAAATCCTTTTCCTTTTCCTAGAGTAATTAAAGGATTTCTTTGAATGTTGAAACTACAATGGTTGTCTCAGCATGAGTTCATGTAAGACCATCCAACTGAGCCTTCACACGATCACACCAATCAAGGATCCCCTTGTAGGGATTAGACTATTATTGCTACTTTTTTCAACTTTATAAAACAAACTAAGAAATGTTTTCTATTGCTTCACCAACTCCCCAGTCTAGGAACATTTAATTTTAAGGAGACAAATTTCATCCTCATCAACTTTATCTACCAAATATTTATTATTCTATTTTTTTCCTGAGACTCATCCCCCATATCGTTTGAACATGTTCCTATGTTTCTTGAACTACTATGAGCAGTAGTCATCCCATACTAGGTACCTATGGTCATTGTGGATGAATTCAGAGGATAAAACCTACCACTCGTGGAGTAATTATTTTCTCAAATTCAGTTACCCATTTCCTTCAAATCATAATAAAATTATATGAAACATTAAAATATTTGGTTCCCCTTATTTTAAAGGCCTATTTTGTGTATTTTTTTTAAATATTACTATTACCGAATCAAATATGATGGATATGAATAAAAAATGGACGGATTACAATCATATGAAAAAATATTATGAAGATGGGGTGAAAGAGTTCATCAAGTTTTCAAAAGATCATGCATATGACCCTTATAAAACCCTTTGTCTATGTTTACACTATTGTTATTCAAGACTAATTAGTATAGAGGAGTTGGAAGAACACTTTATTTTTTCACAGAATAGATCAAAGTTATAAATGTTGGAATAAATATGGGGAAAAAGTGAATATAACTAGTGATTGGGATAACAACACATTTTATGGATTGTCTGATATGATTACAAGTGTAGACAATAAAGAAGACCATATAAAGGATGTGATTATAAGTGTGAATGATAATAAAGATCGTATTGAGGAAGTGACAATGAAAGTTGAAGATGAACTTCATGATTTTAAAAAATTGTTTTAGAAATTAAAGTGTTGTGAAAAGATACCATTGTATGCTAGTTGTACTAAATATACAAAATTTTCATCCATAATAAAGCTATATAATTTAAAAGTTCGAAAAAGATGGAGTGATTCTATTTTTACTGAATTACTTTCTATCTTGATTGATATGATCCCAAAATATAATGAGCTTCATAGACAAACATATGACACTAAACAAAGGCTATGATCAATGGGTATGGTCTTTGAAAGAATACATGACTATCCAAATGAATTTATACTATTTAACAAGGACTAAAAATCACTTAAAGAACACTCAAAGCGTGGCGATTCTCGATACAAGAAAGATGAATTGGGTTTTATGAAAGTTGTACAATACTTTCCAATCATTCCAAGGTTTAGGTTCCTATATGGAATTGAGGATACAATAAGGTAATTGATGTGGCACATAGATAAAAAAATAAATATGGGAAACTTCATCACCCAACAGACTCTTCTCAGTAGAAGATAATCGATCACAAGTATCTTGAATTTGGAAATGAGCCAAGAAACCTTCGTATTGAACTATCTATAGATGGAATGAATTATTTTGGTTTTCAAATCAGAACTCACAGTACATGGATGGTTATGTTGGTAAATTATAACTTTCCATTGTGGTTATGCATGAACCAAAATTACATTATGTTATCTCTACTTATATCAGGACTAAAATAACTAGGTAATGATATTGATGGTTATTTGGTTCCATTGATTGAAGATTTGAAATTATTGTGGGATTCAAGTGTTACATTTTATGATTCTTATAGAAATAAAGATTTCATGTTGAGAGACATGTTGTATGGGATGATAAATGAATTTACTTCATATGGAATTTGTTTAGGATATATCATTGAAGGAACTTAAGGGTATCCAATTTGTGAACAAGGTACACAATAAATTTGGTTAAAACATTCATCAAAGATTTTTTTAGGACATAATATATTTCTACCTTGACAACATAAGTATTGATCTTGGATGACATCATTATATGGGAGTTTAGAAGAAAGTACAACACCATCTCCACTAACAAGTGATCAGCTATTTGAGAAAGTAAAAGACATGAACACTTCTTTTGGTAAAACTTTTTTGAAAAACCTTATGAAAACCAGTTGAAAAAAAGATCAGTTTTTTTTTGAATTACTACATTGGAATTGTTTGTATGTCAAACATTTTATTGATGTTGTGTATGCTAAAAAAATGTATGTGATAGTGTTATTGATATGTTACTAACTTCACTTGACAAAACAAAGTATGGAATTAAGTCTAGGTCGGACATGATTGATATGGAAATATGGTAAGAGTTGGTTCCAGTGAAGGGTGAAAAATGAACTTCTCTTCCTCTAGATGCTTACAATATTTCTAGGAAGGAGATATATCAGTTATTTAACTTCTTGAATTATGTAAAGGTTCCATAGGGGTTTTTATCAAATATAAAAAATATCATTTCAATGACTGATTTAAAGTTAAAGGGTCTAAAATCACATGACTGCCATGTTTTGATGCAGAATCTAATGCATATAGATTTACATTTCATTTTCCCAAGAATTTCCATCATACATTAACCAAGATCTATTTCTTTTTTAAATATATATTTGTCAAAGTTATAGACCTAGAGAAATTTACAACTATGGAAAAGGAAACTACCATCATATTATATGAATTAGAAATGTTATTCTTGCTGGAATTATTTTATATGATGGTTCAATTTGTAAGAGAGATTAAAATATGTGGTCCTATAAATTATAGATGGATGTAACCCATTGAACAGTATATGAAGATTTTGAAAGGATATGCCGAAAATAGAAGTTAAAAATTAGGTTGTATTATGGAGTGATATATTTTTGAGGAACCCATTGAATTATATACCGAATACCTATCTGGTGTAGAAATAATTAGTGTACTAAAATATCATCACACTGAGCAGATTATGGGTGAAGGAATTTATGTAATAGCTGCTGTCACAATCAGTATTACAAATCAAGAGAATACCCACCATTACAATAGTTTATAGGTTGTCCCATATGTTGAAAACCACAAAGAAATTATTTGGCATTTTAATCCATCAAGGGATGTAATATGGATATAAAATAAACCTAATAAATAGTTTATAGGATGGTTTTGAGACTATATTTTTAAGTATTTAGTTGAAAATCCATATTCAATTTCAGAATAATTTCGATGGCTAGACAAAGGACCAAGTGTGCATGTATTATCTTATAATGGTTATGAAATTAATAGTTATACATTTTATACAAATGCACATGATGAATGTAGTAACATGAAAACTAGTGGAGTTATACTTATGGACAAAGCGATGCATGTATCTAGTACCAATTATATAAATCTAATTTATACAAATATGTCATACTTTGGCATCATCGAACAAATATGGGAGTTGGATTATACAATATTCCAAGTGCCAATTTTTCAATACAAGTGGGTTGATAATACGATTTTTGTTAAAATATATGAATTGGGATTCATGAAAGTGGATTTAAGTAAGGAAGGGTACAAAGATGAACCCTTTATAATTGAATCATAGGCAATATAGATATTTTATGTTCCAAATCATGCAAACTAAAAGTAGTCAATTGTTCTATTATTGACCAAAACCAGTGAAGGTTCAGATGAAAATTAAACCATGGATTACCCTTTCATTAGGACATCACAATAATTTTACAATAATAACAATGTAGACGTGGTATTGTATGTCATAGGAGACCACAATGAAGGGATTTTGATACTCAATAGAGGGGTAAAATCCCTTAAACCTTTAAAAAAAATAGAGTTCAATAATAAGGTTATATATATTTTTTTGTAATATACATTGAGTTGCCTCATATTATTACATGTTCACTGATGCATTTACATAATCTAAATTAAATGTTCAAACACTTCTTTAAATAATAACTTATGCACATCCCGATGCTTCTAATCTTAAGGAGTAATAAGTTTCTCAACTTGTTGGTGCTCCCAATTTTGAGGAACAATAACCTTATGAACATACCAATGCTACCAATCCAGTGGAATAACATATTGATGATGTTAAACCTGAGGACATGGTAGAAATTTAAAAACTTGTGTCCCATAAAAACAGTATCACCGTAACATGATGATGTTAGAAAAAAATATTAAGGTGAGAAGTAAAGGTATCAAATTCGAGGTTGAATGGAATGAAAGTGACCATGATGTTAACACCACCAAGGCTATGTTTAGTATTTTAATTGGGATCACCACTCAAGATCACTTGTCGATTAATATAGATTCATGGCACAATGTCCTGAACGCGCTTAAGACATTAATTTGTATAGATATTAGGTTAACTTTATTGTAAAGACCTGAAAATTCCATGTATTTTTTTTAAATTATTTGGGATTTTTACGAGTCTGTGAAAATTGACGGCACATGATTCTGAGTCCCAATGTGCCCGGAATGAATTTATGAACTTTTCTTAAGGTACATTCAGTAAACACGTGAGCGACATTTTCTATCTTTTGAACCGGTGCTCGGAATTGAAATATGAGAGCACCATTGAATTTGTAGCACCGAGATTTGCTTAAGGGAAGCTTTACTTCTACCGTAGTTGGTCGGTAGAAAAAGATACTTTTTGGAATTTTTAAAGAATAATACAATAATAATTTTATTGTTATTTTATCTTTATTTTCTCCAACATATGAGCGGTGTTAGTGGGACTGAAGACATGTCAGCCATTAAGTGGATTAAATCATCAATGGTGTAACTACACCATTTTGAATTAAATAAGGTTCATTAATTAATCATTTAATGAACCTTATTAAATTATTTTGTGTGTTACTCAACCTTTCCCCCTCCTATATATATGAGGATCAGGGATGAGTTTTGACACGACTTCACTAAGCGAAGAAACTCTGGAAAAGTACCACGATGCCATCCACCAACAAAGGATGGCAGCTCGGGCAACAATGATCTGGGATCGACGAATGTCGATGACTCCATCCAATGAGGATGCTTCTCCTGCAGCATAGCCTTGAACATGGAAGTACCACTGTCCACAACGGTCACCAACAATCTTCGAGGTAGGGGGTTTAATTATTATAGTTTATCTATGATGTTTTCCTTAATCATTCTTGTTATCATATTAACACGGAGGGTGCATGACAAATGAACAAGGCCCAGACCCTCCGTCACTTTGATCATGTTGCGTTCTTAGGGGACAGTTTCCTCAATTTGATGGCAACATGAAAAAGTAGGTCATGCTATGACGACGACATCCTAGGAGGCCTGTAGGCGTAGACGGGAGTAGAAATAGAGCTCTGGAGAACCGTCGGAGCCTCATGGAAGATCCACCGGCGTGACACCGACGCGGCGGTGCCAATGCCCGACAATAGCCGACCGCGGTGGTAGTAGGTGGCATGTTGTCGCATGCCGTGGAGGGGAGCCACGACATCATGCTGTGGTGGCTGCAGGCGGCGGCCGACACCTTGGCCGGCTGCGGACGTGAAGGCAGAGGCGGCGCTCCATCACGCGCTGCTGATTGAAGAAAACCGTGACAGAGGAGGATGGGACCCACATCCTGCGGGTCAAATGGACCACGTGGTGGCGCCATGTGGTGCCACTAGATAAAGGGAGCCGAACGACTCCTTAGATCCGTTCAATAGGCGGACTGCGTGCCCCACGCGGGGTGTGCCAGCAGGTGGACGCGAGCCGGCCTAATGGGTTGGACCTGCCCAGAAGACCAGACCTGCTCAGCAGGCCGGGCCGGACCTGCGGCCTAATGGGCCAATGTGGGTGGGCCGAGACCCACCCATTAGGCCGGGATAACCATGGATCGAGCCCGCGAACTAGCCAGGCCAGACCCAGTGAACCAAGACGACCCTTAATGGGCTGGACCGAGGTAGGGGGGGGGGGGGGGGTCAGGTAGACCCCAGGACCCGTTGCGTCGGGCCGACCTGACCGAGTCGGACCGGGCCCAGACCCAACCGGCCCTCGAATAAAGAACGCCCGTAACCGACAAATCAGGAGTCCATTTGACACGATGTCAGAGGTATTGGGACCCCTTTTGGGAAGCGGTCCCTTTGGCCATATTCCGACGGGCTCGACTGAGCCGGCCGGATCAAGGTGTGATCACCCCGTTTCACGGAAAGGGGTGTAACTAACAGACCATGCATCTTATCGATGCTACATCTGTGACATAAGGACCCTTGTGACAGGGCAATCATTTTTAGATACTATAAGTGAGTTTTGACTGAGTTTGACATGTGATCTGGGTTGTATCAGACTTGAATCAAATTGACCCCTTTTTACAAAAGTGCCCATATCTCACATACCAGGTGTCCGATCGATGCGCCATATGTCACGTTGGGACCCCTATGACGGGTCAGTTCCTTTGGTATTCTTTTTGTGGGACTTTGTACCTATTGAAACATAACTGATGGCTTGAGGAACAATGTCTTTTGGAGATCAAGCATGCTTCGTGCGGGAATGCAGTGTCCGACTGTGACATGAAGAAGAAGAGAAACCAATACGAGTCAACACCAAAAACTCCAAAGTGGTATGATCTAGAGATGTACGAATAATCATCCCTACCTCTTCATCTGTGACCAATATGGGTCAGCACCAGTGACCAATGCGGGTCAACACCATCGACAAATACGGTTCAACATCTAGCGACCAATACGAGTCAACATCAGTGACCAATATGGGTCAACATCTAGTGACCAATACGGGTCATAATACAGTGAACTATATGGGTCAAAAGTAGAGTTACTATAGATAGGATAATCTGGATTTACGACTTGTCATCCCTATCCCAGTAACCTTGAATTTATACTGTTAGAGTGAGCTATATCTTTTTCCTTGTGCTTCATGATTTAGATCACACTTGTGATATTACCTTTATGGTACATCTTTTAATGTTTTACTTTCTGTATTACTGAGAGACCTTCGGGGGTCTCGAGGTCCCCTAATGGGTATTGTTATACTCACCACTGCATGGGCTCCACCCGCATGTGTGTATGTCTGGTGCATACTACTGACGCTCCGAGGTAGACTTTGGAGGTTCGGGACTTGGTGAAGCTTGGTGCGATGAGAGTAGTCAAGATCCTCTTCTTTGAATTTAGACTTACAACTAATACCCTCTATGTAGAGATCCAGGGAATATGCAACAAATTTTTACTTTATTTTCAGTTTCTAGGTCTTATATTCTAGCCCACTGTTTTTAGTTTATAGTTGTACTTGTGGTTATACCTTACTTTTTTTGGTTTTTTTACTTCAGTTTCTCTTTTTGAGTGTGTATAGATCTTTAAGGAAATGCCTTACCTGTTTGGGAAAAGCCTTCAGGTGCTAGTCACCAACCCCTGGCCTATGGAAGGTGGGCTTGGGGTAGTAATGTCTGGGCCCCGTGGGACGGGTCGTGACAAAGTGGTATTAGAGGGTGGTCGGTTCTACTATAAGAACTAAGAGTTTAATTTTAATGAGGCAATGGTGTAAAGTGTATTGAGTTCGGTTTTCAGTTTAGGGAGTCCAGTATTGGTGCGACGGCCGATGTATCCATACACCCGGACCCTGAATTCTGTTTTCTGACTCGGTATATGAAAACACCAGTTGCTAGTGTTTTGAAAAGTTTTCTTGATCTTTCTTGAGTCATCTCACCAGGTATAACTTATTGACCATGGAACATCTATTTCTTACAAGATTCTTCCATGAAGATAGCCAGCCAGGATTTCAGTTAGAGATCGTGATAGTGGCTCACTGAGTGAAGAGGCATTGGTACAAGGACCATTCATAGTGATGACACCTTTGGGTGGTGTACCAGCAGCACCAACATCCATTGAGTAGCCTATGCAACTAGTGGATCATGCATGCCAGCTGAGCGCGTTTCATGAGTTCCATAGACAGAGGCCTCTAACGTTTCAAGGCAAGAGGGGCCCCTAGGTAGAAAAGGACTGACTTGAGGCAGTTTCGTGGGTCTTTCACTTAGTAGAGACACCTGCCATGCAGATGGAGATCTTGGATGCTAGCCTTCTTCAAGGCTCAGTAGGATGATGGTGTAGCTCAATGCTCTAGGTGCATGAGGAGACAACCCTTACCTGGCCGGACTTTGAGAGCCTTTTTAGGGAAGAGTTCATGCCAGCGACACTATGTTCTATGCATATTTAGGAGTTAATGCATATACAACAGGGCATCTATACTGTGGCTTAGTACTTAGCGAGATTTACTAACCTCTCCTGATACTCCACTGACATGGTACAAGACTCGTACTATAGGGATCATACCTTTGAGCAGGGGATCTGACGAGAGATCAAAGCCGCGATAGTTTCTCTCAGCATCCTGACCTAGGAAGGGGCTCTAGAGCGAGCTTTACTGACAGAGATTTTCCTTGCCAAGCAGGCATCAATATTGAGATCCCCTACCAGACGAAAGGTAGCAGAGTCATCTGCAGCTGGCAGTAGACAGACGACGCAGAAGCCCAAGCGGGCTAGACCTTCAGAAGGGTGACCTGAGGACATAGGTTCAGAGGTGCGAGGCTTAAGATGATGAGGGAGACACCAGCATGGCATGATCTATTTTTTATGCGAGGGATAGGTTCACAGAGCTCATGAATGTATGAATCCCCACGCGGATGATCGATAGATGATGGAGGGGCTACCATGGCATTGACAACAGAAGGAGCATGAGCATCATCCAAGAAGTGGATGAGGTAGGGGAGTAGGATGTGTAGTGGGAGGTGGTTAGGGTCACCAAGCACCACCACCACCCCCCATGCGGTCCACCATGATCTCAGGGAGCTGATGGATAGAGAAAGGCCCAACTACATGCAATAGAGGCTCATGATCCTGATGTCCCTGAGATGATATGAGGTACGATCTTTATCTTCTCTACTTTAGTAGCAGTGCTTATTGACATAGTTGCTATCAATTCTTTCCTTGCTGTGGTCTTAGTTTGGGACTCTAAGATTCCTAATGAGCTTTTAGCTTGACCTTTGTATTTGGATACTCCTACGGGAGGAAATTCAGCGGTCACACACTGGTGCCGACAGTGTGATCTTAATCTCATAGGAGAGAGTTTCAGATGGTATCTTCTAGTAGCCGCATTAAATCCCTACGACATCATTCTAGGCATGGACTGGCTATCAACAGTTCACGCATTGATTAACTGCTCGAGATGTACAATGTAATGTACGTACAGATATAGAGGCCAGTTTTCCTTTGTTGGTGAGAAGGAAAAAAGGGCTGCACAAGATGGAATTTCACTTAGGAGGGTGCAACTGATTACATATCAGCTGGCTTGCATGAACTTTTACATGGTGGATGAGGTGATTCCACAGTTCCTAGCAGTGGTGGAAAATCATGAGGACGTCTTTCCAGAAGATGTCCCAAGACTACCTCCTTGTAGAGAGGTAGACTTCCATATTGACTTGTACCCAGAAACAACACCGATATCTACACCAGCATATCAGATGGTCCCTTTAGAGATCCAGGAGCTGAGGGTACAGTTGGAGGACTTATAGAGGAAAGGATTCATAATTCCCAGTGTTTCTCCATGGGAATCCCCGATGTTGTTTTCCAAGAAGGAAGATGGAAGTTTGAGGCTATGCGTGGACTTACAGCACCTAAACTAGGTGACCGTGAAGAACAAGTATCCTCTGCTGAGGATTGGTGATCTATTTGATTAGTTGAAAGGAGTGAAGTGGTTCTTGAAGATAGACCTCAGATCAGGTCATCACCATCTTCGTGTGCGGGATGAGGACATCCTAAAGACGACCATCAGATGTTGGAACAGACATTATGAATACCTAGTGATGTTGTTTGGCATGACGATCACCCCTGTAGTGTTCATGGGCCTCATGAATAGGATCTTCCAAACATGCTTAGACTGGTTTGTAGTTGTCTTCATCGACAGAATCTTGGTGTACTCAGCGTCCAAGGAAGAGCATGCTGTACACTTGAGGATATTTCTGGACATACTATAGAAGCACCATTTATGTGGGAAGCTCTCTAAGTGTGAGTTATGGATACAAAAGGTCCACTTCTTGGGACACGTCATCTCAGAGGCTGGATTTGTAGTGGATCCAACAAAGATCGAGGTAGTACTTACTTGGGAACCACCCATGAGTGTTAGTGAGGTGTGGAGCTTCCTTTGATTAGCAGGCTACTATCAGAGGTTCGTAACCAATTTCTACAGAGTAGCAGCACCTATGACTTCCTTTAAAAAGAAGCAAAAACCCTTTCTGTGGTCAGAGAAATGCCAACAGAGCTTTCAACAGTTGATTCAGATCTTGACCAATGCTCCCATCATGAGGTTTTCAGAGGAGGGCACTGACTACGTGGTTTACTATGATGCATCAGGGAATGGAATCGGCTACGTCCTGATGCAGGATGATGCAGTTATTTCTTATGGATCATGAAATATGAGACCTCATGAGAAGAATTATGCGACTCACGGCTTGGAGTTGGCAGCAGTAGTATTCGCACTGAAGATGTGGCAAAACTACTTGATGGGTGAACGGTTCATTGTTTACTGAAACCACAAGAGTCTCAAATATATCTTCACACAGAAATATCTAAATATGATATAGATATGTTGGCTAGAGTTCCTCTAGGAATATGACTTTTAGATAATCTATACTCCTAGGAAGGGGAACGTAGTGGTAGATGCACTTAGCCAGAGATCGTGTTCATAGCTACTGAACAAGGCTTCAGTGTAGTTAGCCTCGCTTCTGATATCCTATGTGGATATAGATGAGACAATATACCTATAGTTGATGGTAGTTTCCCCTCCACTCCTTCAGTGAGTCAGGGAGGTGCAACTTAGAGACAACAAATGTGAGACTACACATGCTCACATATCCTCAGGCCATGCACTTGACAGATATTCTGAAGGTAGGGAGCACGCTATCCATTTTAGAGGATGTATAGTTGTACCAGTAGTGATACGATAGGAGGTACTGAGGGAGTTCCATAAACCCCCCTTAGCAGTGCATCCATGCTTGATGAAGATGTATCGGGACCTCCGACATCAGTACTGGTGGTCAAGGATGAAAAAAGCTATGGCAGAGTTTGTTTCTAGATGCCTCACTTTCCAGCAAGTGAAGACCGAGCACCAGGTACTAGAAAGCTTGAACCAACCCCTTGAGATACCAGAATTTAAGTGTTAAGGTATATCGATGGACTTCATGATGGGGTTACCACATATGTCCAGAGGGCACGATACCATCTGGGTGATTGTTGACCGACTCACCAAGTCAGCCCACTTCCTTTCTATTCAAGAGAAGGGTTCAGTAGAGAGATTGGGATGTCTCTACATTCAGAAGATCGTGCAACTTCACGGGGTGCCTTCAATGATAGTCTCAGACTATAACGCACACTTCACATCCTGGTTTTGGAAAGGATTACAGGAGGCTTTTGGGAGTAAGCTTTTCTTGACCATATCTTTTCACCTGCGGACAGATGGTCAGACTGAGCGGACCATCTAGACCATGGAGGACACGCTTCGTGCATGTATCCTAGATTTTATTCACAGTTGGGAGGACCACATATCCTTGGTGGAGTTTACATACAACAAAAACTATCACTCCACCATTGGTATGGCCCCTTTTGAGGCGTTGTACAGATAACCGTGCAGATCACCCTTGTGCTGGACGGATCTAGGAGAGCCAACACTTGTGGGCCCAGAGATGGTATAGGCTACCTCTGAGAAGGTGCAGGTTATCCAAGAGTAGATGAATACTACACAGAGCCAACAGAAGTCCTATGCTGATAGGCGAAGGAGACCACTGAAGTTTCAGGAGGGGGACCACGTATTCTTGTGAGTCTCCCCTCAATGGAGACTACAAAGATTTGGCCAAGGTAAAAATCTCTCACCGAGGTTTATCAGACCATTCCTGATACTTCATAGGATTGGAGAGGTGTCGTACTGCTTGGAACAACCACTGTAGTTGGAGAGGGTGCACGATGTCTTCCACATATTCCATCTGAGGAGATACGTGCATGACTCATCTCACGTCATCGACCATGGCGAGCTGGAGATTGAAAATGGGGAAACTTTTGTGGATTACCTGGTAGAGATAGAGGATCGATAGGAGTGGATCCTTCGAGGGTGTTCGATACCTCTGGTGTGCGTTCTGTGGCAGAACAGTAATCTCCATGAGAGCACGTGGGAGTGAGAGGCTCATATGTGTGCCCAATACCCCTCTTTGTTTGTGTAGCCTTGTTTGGGTTTCGGGGACGTAAAGCCCTAATATGGGGAGAATGTAAAGACCTGAAAATTCCATGTAAACATTTTTTTAATTATTTGGGATTTTTACAAGTCTGAAAAAATTGACGGCACGTGATTTAGAGGCCAGGTGTGCCTGAAATGAATTTCTGAACTTTTTTTAAGATACGATCATTCGCTTAAGGGAAGCTTCACTTCGACCGTAGTTGTTCGAGAGAAAAAGATAGTTTTTGGACTTTTTAAATAATAATAAAATAACAAATTTATTGTTATTTTATCTTTCTTTTCTCCAATGGATGAGTGAAATTGGCGGGACCGACAACATGTCAAGCCATTAAGTGGCTTGAATCATCAATGGCGTAACCGCACCATTGTGAATTAAATGAGGTTCATTAATTACTAATTTAATGAACCTCATTAAATTTTTTCGTATGTTACTCACCCTTTCCCCCTCCTATATATATAAGGATCAAAGACGAGTTTTGACACGGCTTCAAAAAGCGAGGAAACTCTGGTAAAGTACCGCGACACCATCCACTGATGGAAGATGGAATCTTGGGAGAAAATGATCCAGGATCGGTGAATGTCGACGACTCCATCCAATGAGGACACTCCTCCTGCCGCATAACCTCGAATGTGGAAGTACCGCCGTCCACATCGGTCACCAACAATATTTGAAGTAGGGGGTTTAATTGTTATAGTTTATCTCTGATGTTTTCCTTTCTCCTTCTTGTTATCATATTAACATGGAGGGAGCATTCCAAATGAACAAGGAAAAGACCCTTCACTGCTTCGCTCATGTTGCGTTCTTTGGGGACAATTTCCTCAATTTGGTGTCAACACGAAGGCGGAGGTGGCACACCATCACGCATCACTGATTGAAGAAATCCGCAACTCAAAGCCGTGGCAAAGGAGGATGGGACCCGCGTCCTGCGGGTTACACGGACCACGTGGCGGTGCCACGTGGCGCTGCTGGATAAAGGGAGCCGAACATCTCATTAGAGCCATTTGGTAGGCAGACTGCATGCCCCATGCGAGGGGAACTAGCTGGAGTATGAGGGTCTGCTGAACAGGTTGGACCCGCCTAGCGGGCCAGCACGGGTGGGCCGAGCCCCACCCGGAGGGCCAGGCTAACCATGGACCAGGTCCAAAAACTATCTGGGCCGACCCTGATGGGCCGGACCCAATGAACCGAGCTGACCCTTAATGGGCTGGACCCGAGCAGGGTCAAATAGACCCTAGGACCTGTTGCGTCAGGCTGACCTGATCGAGTCGGACTGGGCCTAGACCCAAACGAACCCCGAATAAAGAATGACCATAACTAAAAATCTGGGAGTCTGTTTGACACGCCGTCAGGGGAGTTGGGACCCCTTTTGGGTAGTGGTACCTTTGGACATATTCCAGTAGGCCCAACCAAGTCGGGCTGAACCGAGGTGTGATCACCCCCGTTTCACGGAAAGGGGTGTAACTAATAGACCGAGCATCCGATCGACACATCGTCTATTTCATAAGTAATCTTCTGAAAAGGCAGTCCATTGGAGATAATCTAAGTGAGTTTTGACAGAGTTTGACATGTGACCTGGGTTGGATCAGACTTGAATCCAACTGAGCCCTTTTTACAAAAGTGCCCATATCTCACAGACCGGGCGTCCGATCGACGCGTCGTCTGTCACGTTGGGACCCCTATGATGGGATGATACTTTGGGTATAATTTTTTGCAAGAATTCATACCGGTTGAAATATAACCAATGTCTTGAAGAGAAGAGTCTTATGGAGATCAGGCGTACTTCATGCGGGAATCCAGTGTCTAGCTGTGACATGAAGAAGAAGAGCGACCAATACGGGTCACCACCAGAAACTCCAAAGTGGTATGATCTAACTGTATGACTAATCATCCCTACCTATGCATCTACGACCAAGACGGGTCATCACCAGTGACTAACGTGGGTCAACACCAGTGACCAATACGGGTCTGTATCTAGCGACCGATACGGGTCAACACCATCGACCAATACAGGTCAGCATCTAGAGACCGATATGGGTCATCATATAGTGACCTATACGGTTCAGAAGTAGAGTTACTAAGGATTGGATGATACAGATTTACGACTAGTCATCCCTATCCCAGTAACCTTGAAGTTATACCATTAGAGTGAGCTGTCTCTTTTGCCTTGTGCTTTATGATTTAGATCATGCTTATGATATTACCTTTGTGGTACTTTTTGTGATGTTTTTCTTTGTGGATTACTAAGATACCTTCGGGGGTCTCAGGTTCCCTTACTGGGTATTGTTATACTCACCCCTATAAGGGCTCCTCCAGCACTGTGTGTGTCTGGTGCAGACTACTGACACTCTGAGGCAGACTTTGGAGGTTCAGGACTTGGTGGAGTTTGGTGCGATGGGAGCAGTCGATATCCTCTTCTTCGACTTCAGACTTATAGCTACTACCCTCCAGGTAGAGCTCTAGGATAGATGTGACATCTGTTTACTTTCTTTTCAGTTTCTAGGGATTGTATTCCAGCCCACTGTTTTCAGTTTACAGTTGTACTTGTGGTTTTACTTTACTCTTGTGGCTATACCTTTCTTTTATTGTTTGTTTACTTTAATTGCCTTTTTTGAGTGTGTATAGATCTCTAAGGCAATTCCTTCCCTGTTTGGGAAAATCCTTCAGGTTCTAGTCACCAACCCCTGGCCTATGGACAACGAGCTTGGGGTAGTCACGTTCGGGGCCCATGGGATGGGTCGTGACAATTGTGATATAATTTCTTTATTTTACTAAAAAAATAATAATGAAACATTGACTTATTCTTCATTATCCCTTACAGAGTGAATTTATAGTATATGAATCCCAAATGAAATTTGTATTAATTATTCCTAGAAAGGCTCATAGAGGCTTTCACACAATTCTAACGAATCTTTATCTCAAAAATTATGAAGAGAAAATAAACACATACCCACCATAGATGTATACACACCTAATAAGCCAAGAAGCATGGGATGTGTTTAATGGATATTGTGAGGATACATATTTTTAGGTACATTGTGGCTTGTAATACATTGTTTAAAAATATGTGTATTAATTACTTTTATTAAGAATTTTTAATTGATGAAACAAAAATTGAGTGCTAAAAATAAGTAACGGGAAACAAAACCAACATACCCCTACTATAAATCAAGAATTGGGTATGATTCACTTGAAAAAAAATTGGTATGTATTTTAAATATACCATAATTATTTTATGTGATATAAAAAAAAGAATAATTATGTTCTTTTGTTTATATGTAGATTGATGAATCCAAATCCAAAGTCACTTTTACCCAACATCATGTACTATGGAAAAAGGCATGTGTAAATAAATATGAGATAATAATAGATGAGAACACATAAAAAGTGTGGGAATCATGTGTAAGTATGACATAATAAAAATTTATTTTTCTTTAAATCAGTATTTCATAACAATGATTAATTATTTTCCTATATTTTTTTATCCTACTTAGACATAGGAATCATCATCAGATATACCAGATTAATAGATACTATCAGTGTCCTTAAAGAAACCAGAAAAATATGGCTGCATTAGTGGTGTGGGTATTTGGGTGACACCCCAAACGTATTTTGAGAAAAGAAGTGAATAGGGGGATAAGATAAAAAATGGAAGAGATGCAGGCATGATTAGTTGATCTTGAATAAAAATTTCATTGATTTTAAGAGTTTCTAGAAAATGATATGTAAATAAAGAAAAGAGAATAAAAAAATCAAGAACAACCACAATGTGAAGATCCCCCCACCCCCACCAGCTTTGAGGCAATCCATTACCCTCAAAGATATGTCTTAGATGAGGTAATCAATATTCTCATAATTTTTTCTATAAAATGTGAATCAGGAAGACACTGATACCTATCACGTACTGATATTTTATTAGGTGAAAATGATTGTGATTTATATCTATCAACACCCACCAATCACCTTATTGTAAGGGATACCATTTTCAATATCCAAGAAGATATTATACACACTATAAAACTTTCAATAGGTCATTTGAGAGTGGGAATTAATATATCTCTTGAGCTGAGCACTGGGCTACCCATTCCACTTGATGACACATACATTCATACATTAAAACATTCATAGCGTTGGCATTAGATATTGTAAAAAACATGTCAATAAGGAGGTATTCCTTTCCAATTTATTTTTCATGAAAAACCTTTAAAAATTAATGAAAAAAGGCATGAATCGATGAATGTTATTACTGACAGACAAAGGGAAGGGAGTGAAACTAAAGGTCAAATCAAAACAATATGAAGGATTAAATAAATTATCAAAAAGATCTTCACAAATCACCTTTACCCTACCCCATTAAATATCCACATTTAATAGCATTGAAGGTTCATGTGGATACAAGGTTATAAAGTGGTAGTAATGTCATAATTGATTTCAAAGAACAAATGTATGGATATTAAATTAAATACTACAATTCTCTTGATAATGTAAATTAAATCCTATAAAATTATTATCTAGGAGTCTCAGTTATAAATGTACACATGAGGTGTATTTTCATGATTTATTTTTCTAATAGCTGATCTACCATGTTAATTATGACTAAATACAATTCATATTTTTTACAAGAATATATATCAATACTATTTGAAGGGATTACTCTATGAACATAAATATGGACTCATTAGTCCTCACATCACTTCTACACAACTAACCTCATTGTATTTAGATCAAATTGATACAATAGTGGAAAAAATGACCACAATGTTTGAAACCAAACTTATAGATGATAAACTCTTCTTATTACCAACTGTTCAAGAGTAAGACTCTACAATTTAATCATATAAAATTTATTTTCTTTCCTTTCATTAGTTATTCACTTTTTAGGTATATTTGGATACTCATTTTATTCAATTTGGATACTCTAAAATTTATTTTCTATATTCACTGCATGGGTACCCAACAAAACGAACACACGTGATAATGTTTATCAATTTGTAATACACTACATGAAATGTTTTAGAACTAAAATTAAAGTTATATATTTTATAATATATTTTAATTGGAATTCTATTATGATAGGGCAATGTTTAAATATTTTCAAAATCATGGAATGAGGACAGTCCTTGCGTACAAGGAGCCTATCAAATTCTACAAGTGGGTAAGTATTAGGGTATTTATAATAATATTTCACTATAAAAGCACTTATCAAAACAAATTAATTATTTTTTTCAATGTTTCTTTAGTTTCTAAAACAAACCAATGACAATAATTAAGGTTATTATGTTTAAAAATTTATGAAAGATATCATATTCCATCAACAAATTAGCATCTCAAAGTGGAATTGTTGAAGATAATTAAAATTTTATTTAAAATATTTCTTAATCTTTTATGTATTTATATTTTTCCAGTACTACCAGAACTATCGAAATTCCTCATATTTATAATATGAAATATATTTGTTTAGAAATGACTGGGAGGCATACCAGGTGTCAGAATGTATACATATATCATGAATATGTGACTTCTTACAACTTATTTAGTTAATTTTCTCATCATTTTATCTACTTTTTTATTTAATTTACTTATTATTTTTATCTAATAATTATTTTGTTAATTTTCATAGAGATTACGAAGAAATGAATTGATCAACAAGGATGATTCACTCATGTACTATGATCATGCACTCAACAAGTATGATGCACTCATGATGATGCAATTTTCCTTTTATTCTCCAATGCATTCAAAATTATGGGTCATCAAACAACAATATTGTTAGATAACCTAGAATTATAAATGAATTTTAGGATAAAAATACATGATGGAATAAACCATACCTCAATCATACACACTATATACCCTATATGACTCAAATTGTGTGTTTTCAGTTTAAAATTGTCCTTTTATTAATTTATTATTTCATATTTATGTTTAATTTATTTCTTTATAATATTACTAATATAAGAATTTTTTTCTTATATAGGTGGATTATTTTTATCAATTTGGTGTGTTTTTTTAAGGTGCGCATGCTCACGGTAGATTGGACTTTGAGGATGTAATTGAGATAATGTCAATAAGGAAAGAATTTATACAAACATCATGAAAAGGTGAATTCCTACTACTTAGTTAATTTTATAATCATTTAATCTAACATTTTTAAGTTAATTTACATATAATTATTATCTAATACTTATTTAATTTTGGTAAGTCATATTTTGTTCAACTATATGCAACAAGATAGAAAAGAGAGAACATGTTCCTTTTGGATGGAAGAGGAAACCCCATGCTACCTAAAATGAGAAGTATTTCAGGCACCATGGGGTTTCCTATTCCATACAAATGGATCATGTTCTCTCCTTTTTGGTTTATTGTATATAGTTGAAATCAAAACACATATCACATACTCAATCAACCTCACCTCAATCCGATACACAATGTTCTTGGTATGACTTAAACTATATGTTTTTAGTTTATAATTTACATTTTAGTTAAGAACACACATCACATACTGAAAACTAAGAAAAAACATCTATATTATTTTGATACTTTAGGAAAACTATACATAATTCATTTGTTACATGTAGAAATCATATATAGCTCAATTTGATGCATGATGTGACCGATATGACTCAAAGTGTGTCTTTTTATTTAAAATTGACATTTTAGTAAAAAAGAAAAGTGATATACTCAAAACTGATCAAATACATTTGTATTTTTTTGATATATTAGAAAAATGATACACAAATCATTTGTGATATGAATGAATCATTAACACCTCAATCTGATACACAATGTTCTTGGTATGACTCAAAGTGTCCATTATCAGTTTAAAATTGACATTTTAGTTCAAAATATGCGTCGCTCACTGAAAACTAAGAAAATGTTATGTGTATAGAAACCATATATTGAGGTACATGGAAATTAAATTTCTTTTGAGGAATAATTAATACATGACACAAATAGATGCCCAAAGACCATATTAGTTTAGCGCCTTTGGAAACTGGAATTATAATCTTTTAATCATGGTGAAATATCTTCAACATCTCATACAAGGATCTTCCCCTTTTGTTTTCCTACCTAAAAAATTTCTTTATATCCTTGGGAAAAGAAAATATAAAAAGGGTGAGGTTAAATTCTTAGTAAGGGTAAACATGGAGATCATAAAACAAACCATAAACATTTGAACATAAAAACATGAACATAGATTTTAAATAATCAAAATATCGAGTCATGAAATAAAACTTGGTAGTACATAAGGCATAGATCATAAAGGGACATTAACCATGATATGATAGAATTGGCATAAAAAATGTAATTGTGGAAAACTAATAAGCACATAACATGATTTCCATAGTATCCAAGGCATTTTTTCCAAGACCATCATATTGGACAAAGTCCATTACTGAACCGAGTTTACTTTCCGTTCCATTCATGTATTACTGAACCAAATTTACTTTACATTCCATTCATGTCTATATCATGATATATAAATCATTACCCAATAAATTGGAGGGAGATATAGGTCCCACCCATCTCATAATTAAACCATTCTTACATGTTCCACAAAAACATAAATCATTCTTCATAGCATAACCCATGAAATAAAATGGGATTCTTAAACATCATTTCATTATAATATAATCCATATAAGATAAATGGACATCATAAAAATAATTTAATCATAAAAACAATCAAATCAAAGTAATATTAGAGATATAAACATAACCCTATGTCATCTTGGATGGAAAATAATTTTTATAAAACACTTGAACTTAGTTCTTGAGGAAAATATCCCTTCTTTATCAAAAACGTTTTCTTTTCTCAAAATGTCGTGCAATTTTAAAAGAAGAATTTAGTTGAAAATACACTTGTAAATGTAATTTCCTAGAATTTCAGTATATTTATTTTTAATTATATGAAATTATTTTAAGACCTCAAAATCTGATGGTGCATGATTCCGAGGCTTGGAGTTCCCGGAATGATCCGTCGAAGTTTTGTTAAGATTTAATTAGCACACGTAAGTAGTTTTCCTAAAAAAGTAGAATAACTCTTTAATGGTTTCCCAGATCAGAAATCTAAGGGCACCATTGCATTTAGGATGGTGGGTTTACCCTAGGTATGACTTAAGTTTAGTCGGTGCGGTCCTCCTGTGAGAAAACCCGAAAATGGCATAACCATAAATAAAATAATTAAATAAAATTATTTTATTTTTCAAATGATTATAAATCATGAACAGTAACTCAGATTGAAAATCTGAGACCAATGATGAACTCAGGAGGGTATGCTTTCCTTAGGCTGATACTAACATTGGTCGGCATGGGCCACCAATGAAAGTTAGTTTTTGGCTGTAAATAAATTAATTAAGTGACAATTGTCTTATTGTAAAATCTATAACTTCTAAATGATATCTCAGATTGAAAATATGAGAGTACCATTGATTTCGTTGGGTCATGTTCTCCTTAGGTGGAGCCTAACCTCGACCGACGCAGGTTGAGGGTGAATGTTAATAATTTATTGAACTTTTTTTTGGTACATTCAATAAATGTGCGTAAGACATTTTCTAACTTTTGAACCATTGCTCAGATTAAAAATACGAGGGCACCATTGAATCCACAATGCCAGGATTTGCTTAAGGGAGGCTTTAATTTGACCACAGTAGGTCCAGAGAAAAATTTAAGTTTTGCGACTTTTTAAAAGAAATGAAATAAAATAATTTTATTATTTTATTTCATATCCTCCAATGGATAAGTAAAGGGGTGGGTCCAGCGATGTGTCAAGCCAATAAATGGATTTACCTACCAACCCTAAGTAACAACATCATTGGGGAATTATGAATCTTACTAATTGATGAGACCCATTAAACTCCAATGTTGTCACTTACCCCCCTCTCCTATATATATGGAGCTTGGGGAGGGGTATCGACACAACTTCACCAAGCAATGAAGTGATGAAGGAGCACTGTGATGCCAAACCCTTAAAGGATGGAGCCGATCCTAGTGGGAGGTGACGGGTGACACCGAACCACGAACCAAAGGACGACGTGCGAGTGCTGTCGTTGGGAACTGGTTGTGGAAATGAAGAACATGATCTGACTTCAATCCACAGACGATCTCCAACAGGCTACGAGGTAGGGGGTTTAATATTTTATTCATTTTAAATTATTTCCTCTTCCCCATTATTGAATAATACGAAGAACGTGAGTCAACTGACTAATGGGTTGACCCACGATTCATTCGTTACTTACCCCTGCATGGGTTTCGCCTACACCTTGTTGTGTTTTGTGCAGATGACGTACAACATTGATCGAGGCTAATAGAGCCAGGAATGGATGGTGTACAAAGGTGGACCATTTTGTGTGACATGACATAGGGACTACTGATCGTGAGCTATACCTACCCTTCAGGTAGGATCCAGGGTGGACCGTTTGGTGTGAAACAACGCAGGGACTACTGATTTTGAGTTATACTTACCCTTCAGGTAGGATCTATGGTGGACGATACAGGGGCTGCTTTTCCCTTTTTTAGTTGTATTGTTCCTTTCAGTTGTATTATTACTTTTCATTTATACTCGTACTTTCAGTTGGGCTTGTATTCTGACCCCTTTTTCTTTCAGCACTCCTTTTTACTATAGAATTTCACTTCACAGTTGCTTCTTATCGTATTCTTGGACCATGTGTTTGTACATGTTTAAAGGAAACACCTTCCCGTTTAAGGGAATATGCCTTTCAGTGCTAGTTGTTAGCCCCTGGCCTATGGAAGGCAGGATTGGGGTAGTCATGGCACGGGCCCCGGGGGACGGTTTGTGAAAATAGATTTGTAGAGGAAGATTCATGGAAATAATGCTTTATGAAGATGTAAAAACTCATTCATGCTGTATAAGTTAAAAAAACATTCTTCTTGTACTTTTTCTGGAAAATTCAAAAAGTACCTCATATGGTAAACGTAAGAAAGATTCCTTACAACCCATGTTGTAAAAGTAAAAATGGGTAAAAATGACATTAAATATACATAGAAGAATAATAAACATTTTATGAAAACATTTTAGAAAACATAGATATGGATGATAAATATATCCCCTGTAAATATTTACGTATAAACAATCTTAGATAAAAATGAGATTTCAAAATTATCCCTTACCTTAGGTCTAATTTCTTATGTATGTGTCTAAAACTCCAGTATAGTATGTTTAAAAATATTATTAACTTGTAAAAGAACAATAATAATATTTATGATATCATATATGTTTTACTTATGACTTTATATTACCTCTTCATTTGTCAATTCCATGTTAAAGCAACATTTTGGGTAATAATCGTTTTATTTATTGTATGTGTTTTGAATTGTTACTCTTGACATTATTACTTATATCATAATTTACTTACTTATAGAATGTAAAACATGATTTATATATTATATATATTCAGTGTATAAATATATATAATAGATAAATAAATTAAATGGAATACACCGTTCATGGAGACGGTAGACCGTACGTACGCATGAACGCTATTTTCGTTTCCTTATTAAATTGAATGGAAGTAAGTAAATGATATATACATAAATAAATAAATTCAATAGAATTATTATTTCATTTATTTCATGATTATTTATTATATATACTTTATAATCATTCTTTAATGGTTAACGTGGAGAATGAATCTCATCGCGTCGTGGAGACGGTAAGCCGTACGTACGCACGAGCGACAATATCATTCCCATAGTTGTTGAATGGTATTGAAGTGGATGGTGTCTAATATCTCAGAATTAATATAATGTTATAATAATCATATATAGTTATTATTTCCACCATTATACCCATCCAAGTAAGGTGTTGGTGAAAAATAGATTATACCACGACATGGAGACGGTAAGCTGTACGTACACACGCATGATGATTTTGTTTTTCGTAGGATGGATAGAAGGTAAAGTAGGGTTGTTTCATATTTATATTAATATATCAGTATATTATTTATACTTATGTTATTACTTTATAATTAAATAACTAAATAAGAGGAAGTACAAGAAGAAAGAAATTTGAAAGAATCAGTAGAAGAGATTATCCCTTCTTCGACGTACCTTTTTTAAACTTCCAATTAGGGTACTAGAGTTGGTCTTTTGAGAAGAACATAACCTATATAATGTAACTAAATATGTTGAGAAGATAAATGGTCAAGGGTTTTCTGATCTTGAAGGCTCAAAATGGAGTGAAGAGAAGAGGGAGGAGGTGCCCTTTTATAAGAGAGGAGAGGGACACTTTAGGAAACTCTCAAAAATATTAATTTATAATAAAATCAAAACCTACCCAAAAACCTCCAAAGTGTCCCAAATTTAAATATGAAATTATATAGGGTTGTAATATCATCAAAACATAAATTTTGGATAGTTTATTGTTTCAATTTAAACCTCATCTTTTTAATCGACACTTAGTTATTCTATTAAATTTTAATTTGGTAATAACATTCTAAATGTTTAATGGTTATAAATATTTACATATATAATGTTAATTGACCATAAATAGGTATTTTATTAAATTTTAGATCTTATAATTATCACTTTTTAATTTTTAAATATTTTTTATGATTTTTAAATAATTTAATAAAATGTCATTTTTAAAAAATATCAATAGTGTCAATTTTGATACTATTCATTTATTTTACTTTAAATAAAATCCTCACAAAAGATAAATCCGAAAAAAATATTTAATACACTTATAAAATATCATAGTCACCTAGAAAATTTGTATAAAACTTCAAATAGTTCATATTATATTTCTTTTAATATTTTTAAAACCATTTATTTGATAAAATAATTTTTACATCACTATTGTGTCATCATTAATGATAATTAATTAATCTCTAAAAATTATAAATAAATTAACATGATTTAGATAATTTAATTATATTTCTAGTTAATATTTAATTTTTAAGTTTTATGAAGTTTATCACTAAATTAAAATTATCACACTTATAAGATATTAGAGAGTGACATGTTGTCACTTTCTTTGGTTTTAATAATAATTACATCATTTTCAAGGAAAAAAGTCCATGAAATGAATCTATTTTGATCCTTAGGTGATATGTGTAGACTTTTATTCATCCAATAGAATTTTATAAAGTGTTAGGGTAATTTTATAATCTTATTTTTACCCTTAATTACCCGATTTACCTTTAACTACGGTAATAAAAATAATTACCAAAGTTACTATTCATAATACCTAAAAAAATAAATGTAGTACATTAACATAATTTGGAATTACTAATTACAAATATTGAATATATTTTTCAAAATTCAAAACACATAAGTTGTAGTAACTAATTTAAAATTAATTCCTGTTGTCAAAACCAAAAAGCGGGTTTTTAAGAAATAATAACTATCAAAAGATTGACATGTGTTTTTGTCAAATTTAAAAGTAAAATTAATTCCAATGAAAACAATCGGATTAAATGATAAAAATATAATCCAATTAAACTTTAAAACCAATTAAAAATATAATCTAACTATATAAATAAATTATATGAAAATACTGTTTTGAATTAAAATGCAGTATTTTCACTATTTATTAAAATTTGAATTTTATCATAAAAATACCAAAAATTTAAAAAAAGTAAAATTTTATGTCACTATTTAAAATAATAAGTTTATTTTGTCAAATTTAACTTATAAAAGTGTTAAAAACTAGATTTAAAATGGTTGCGCTATTAAAAGGTGGTAAAACTGCGTTTTTTAAAAATACTTCTTTTATCCGAAAAATTGATTTTTTTCTCATACCATGTTATAGAAAATATGTAATATGAATGGTAATGTTATAAAAAATTTAAAATGTGGATAATACTATTCATAATTACTAGTTTATATCCCATTAAATAATATTATTTTAATAATATATTGTTGTTTAGTGAAACTCAGTATCACTTACAACACAAGCTATCAAGGAAGGCCGCTCTTGCGTGTAACACAAAATAATTCAGTATTGTGTGTAGTTTAAGCTTCCTTTGGTGTTTCATATAACATAATCCAAACTTGGTTTATTTATACATTGAACAAAATCTACACTTAGTGTTGTGTGAAATGAATTCTATCAAAAGAACTTAAAATTGTGTGCAACACAAGCTGAGAATATTATTGCGTATACTTCAAGCTAATACGGTGTTGTGTATAGCGCAATATAATCTTGGTGTACCGTACAACACAAGAAATAAAAGAAATTAAAAATAATATATCTCATAAAATCTTGGGGTGTTATATTCTACCCCCATTAGAATGAATTTCGCCCTCAAAATTCATCGGGGTTATAAATGGTTTTCTACTTGAAAGTTTATTTCATAGAAACCCAAATCATAAAAAGGTATACTAAAACATAATTTTAAAAAGTAAAGTTAGAAAAACAAAGGTTACCTAAAGTAACCCATCACTGGGTATCCACATAGGAGGACATAGGTGGGAAGTGAAAACATGGATATGGAAGAGAAATCTAAGCATCATGTTCTGATGGACAGTGATAGAGAATAAGGTTTGGATAAAGTTAACTACCAAAAATCCATAAATCTATGATGATTTAAGGGACCATACGATTCATTAGATAAGAAGGTACTAGGATAACTTTTTTTGTTTCAAGATCTTTTTCCTAAAGTTGATGAATTTTTACATGAGGAGAAATACTTAGATGATTTCAGAACAATCTCACCATTGGTCGTTCCCTGAACAATTTCCACGTCATCTCTTATTTAAAGAAATAAAGTTGAATTTTTCATTCTTGAAGTTTTATCAGATCATGTGATAGAATGATAGGTCATTCCATCTATCTCAACAAAAAGTTTAGAATAGGTTATCAAATATGCATAAGTCCAACTATAGTGAGATAACACATTAATCTAACAAACATAAACCAGAATATAACTTATACTATCCATAAATGGATAATTTTACAATCTTTCTAAAAACTAAAAATATAAAACTTTAGAAAGAGTTAAACTAAATTGACTTAACATTTTTCTCCCATATCTCATTTGGAAGTTCTCGGTTGTCACATTCCAAACATGTGAGTACCTCTTTCATGTATTTTCTTAAAACATGGTAATGACATGAATTACCATATAAACTTAGTGAAAACATACACTCTATAAAAATTAACTCTTTCCACATACCAAAAATTATATATACTCAAACCATGATATCAATTTGTCCTTATATGAACTAATTATTACTATCAAACATCTCAGTATCATCTTATCCCTTCATTATGTGCATATCATGTGCTTTTTAAAAATATTTCAATAACTTTTCATGGTTACCGATACCATATAATTATTTAAAAATACAATAAACCAATACATAAATATTCCAATATTCCATAATACTATAAATGAGATTCCACAACACTATTTTGGAATCCCATTACATCAACACTTAATCATTTCACCACTTCGTTTTCATACTCAACATCACTAATAGTGATCGCATGTGACTTCCCTTTGTATTTTAACTTAAGAGGTTGCTGATGTAGATCATAATTTACCTATGTATTAGGGCATTGGTTAGCATAATGCCCCATATCCATGCACTTGTAGCATTGAAGTGTTGGTGGTGCGTTCTCTGTAGTATTTTATACATTCACATCATTAATAAACTTTTTCCCATTACTTCAGCACTCAACTGATCGATGAACTTCTTTTCCACACTTGAAACACTTGATAGTCCCTTTAAGACAATATCCACCATGATTCTTTCCACACTTTGAGTATAAGGAAACATTTATCTTCTTTTCACTATTTTTTTTGAGATTTTACCTTGAACTCCATCTTTAGTTTCTTGTCAAAACCATGAGATGAATATGTAACACCAACTTCCAATTCTACCATGATATAACAACACACAATATCTTCATAGATACTGAAGTCTCTTATATCTAATTCCCTTCCAAGACTTGGTTTTAAGCCACTTAAGAATTTATCAACTTTACTTTCAGATTGGATGATAAATCCAGAAGCATACCTTGAAAGTCTTGTAAAATTCACCTCATATGAAGCAACAGATTAATTATCATTTTTCTTAATCTCAAGGAACTCCTTTTCCATATTTTTTCTAATAATATTAGGTAAGTAATTATTAAAAAATAATTTCTTAAACTAATCTCATTCCATGGATTCAATTTCATATTACTGCCTTGTATTCTTAATTAGAGTCCACCACTGGTCTGCTTCACCTTCTAAATGATAGACAACCAAAATGACTTTTTCATGTTCCAAACAGAGAAGGATGGAAAATAGATTTTCAATAGTACTGATCCATTGTTCATCAATAAGTGGACCAGAAGACCCACTGAAAGAATGTGGATGTTGCCACATGAAGGACTCGATAGAATGTTGTTCCATTCTCTGCTCATTTGAGAGTCCAGAATGATTCATAGTTTGTGTAAGTATATTAATAAGATTTTTCATTCCATATCACATAACATTTGGTTGTTCAGGAGGAAAATCATTGCATTTCCCAATTCATTGATCATTAACATGATTACTTCGGGTTCAAGATATTGTCTAAAACCCAAAAAAAATAGTGTGAGAGACAAAAATCATACTAGGAAAACAATATAGTCATGGGGGAATAATTTCAATCTATAACATCTTAGGTTTAATCCTATATTATTCATTATCATTAACATAATTCTAGGACTATATCCTATACTTATACTTAACCTTAGGTACATCCCTATACATACCTTAGAAATATCTCTAGGGATCTCACTAAAGTTTTCGCATCCTAGTTTCCAAAGGTTAACTAAAAATTCGCTCTGATACCAACTGTAGAGAACCTATCTTGAAATACATGGAAATTAAATTTCTTTTGAGGAATAATTAAAACATGAAACAAAAAAAATTCCCAAAAACCGTATTAGTTTAGTGCCTTTAGAAATTGGGAACATAATCTTCTAATCATGGTGAAAGATCTTCAACATCTCCCATAAAGATCTTCTCCTTTTGTTTTCCTACCTAAAAACTTTCTTTATATCATGAGGAAAATAAATAATAGAAAGGGTGAGATAAATTTCTCAGTAAGGGTAAACATGGAGATCATAAAACAAACCATAAACATTTGAATATAAAAACATGACCATAGATTTTAAACAATCAAAATCTTGAGTCATGAAATAAAACTTGGCAGTATGTAAGGCATATATCATAAAGGGAAACTAACCATAATAGAATAGAATTGGAATAAAATATATAATTTTGGAAAACTAATAAGCACATAACATGATTTCCATAGTAGCCAAGGCATTGTTTCCAAGACCATCATAGTGGACAAAGTCCATTACTGAACCTAGTTTACTTGTCGTTCCAGCCATGTATTACTGAAACAGATTTACTTTCTGTTCTAGTCATGTCTATCTCATGAGATATAAATCTTTACCCAATGAATTGGAGGGAGACATAGGTCCCAACCATCTCATAATGAAATAATTCTTACATGTTTCACAAAAACATAAATCATTCATCATAGCATAACCCATGAAATAAAATGGGATTCTTAAACATCATTTCATCATAACATAATCTATATAAGATAAATGGACATTATAAAAATAATTCCATCATAAAAACAATCAAATAAAAGTAATAATAGGTATATAAACATAACCCTATGTGATCTTATATGGAAAATAATTTTGATAAAACACATGAACTTAGTTCTTGAGGAAAATATCCCTTCTTCTTCAAAAACGTTTTATTTTCTCAAAATGTCGTGAAATTTTAAAAGAAAAGAATTTAGTTGAAAATAAAATTGTAAATATGTATAGTAAGATTTATGTAAATAAGGAATTATGAATATTTAAAAGCTTGTTCATTCTGTATAAGTTAAAAAAAACATTCTTCTCGTACTTTTGCTGGAAAAGTAAAAAAGTACCTCGTATGGTAAACGTAAGAATGATTCCTTTCAAACCATGTTGTAAAAGTAAAAATGGGTAAAAATTACATTAAACATACATATAAGAATAGTAAAAATTTTATGAAAACATTTTTAGAAAACATGGAAATGGATGATAAATATATCCCCAGTAAATACTTACGTGTAAACAATCTTAGATAAAAATGAGATTGCAAAATTATCCCTTACCTTAGGTCCGATTTCTTCATTATGTGTTTGAAAATCCTGTATAGTGGGTTTAAACATATTATTAACTTGTAAAAGAAACATAATAATATTTATGATATAATATATGTTTTAATTATGAATTTATATTACCCGTTGATTTGTCAATTCCATGTTAAAGTAACATTTTGGGTAATAATTGTTTTATTTATCGTACGTGTTTTGAATTGTTACTATTGAAATTATTACTTATATCACAATTTACTTACTTACATAATTTAAAACATGTTTTATATATTATATATATTCAATGTATAAATATATATATATATATATATATATAATAGATATATAAATGAAATGGAATACACCATTCATGGAGACGGTAGGTCGTACGTACGCATGAACACTGTTTTCATTTCCTTATTAAATTGAATGGAAGTAAGTAAATAACATATAAATAAATAAATAAATACATTAGAATTATTATTTCATTTATTTCATTATTATTTATTATATATACTTTATAATCATTCTTGAATGGTTAACGTGGAGAATGAATCTCATTGCATTTTGGAGACAGTAAGCCGTATGTACGCACGAGCGACGATATTGTTATCATAGTTGTTGAATGGTATTTAAGTGGATCATGTATAATATATCATAATTATTATAATGTTATAATAATAATATATAGTTATTATCTATACCATTATACCCATCCAAGTAAGGTGGTGTTGAAAAAAAGATTACATCACGGCGTGGAGACGGTAAGTCGTACATACACACGTGCGATGATTTTGTTTTTCATAGGATGGATAGAAGGTGAAGTAGGTTTGTTTAATATTTATAATAACATATCAGTATATTATTGATACTGATTTTATTAATTTATAATGAAACAAATAAAGAAGAGGAAGTAGAATAAGAAACAAATTTGAAAGAATCGGTAGAAGAGATTACCTCTTCCTCGACGTGCCTCCTTTAAATTTCCTCTTAGGGCACTAGAGTTGGTCTTTTGAGAAGACCATAAAATATATAATGTAACTAGGGAAGTTGATAAGAGAAATGGTCAGGGTTTTACTGAGCTTGAAGGCTCAAAATAGAGTGAAGAGGAGAGGGAGGAGGTGCCTTTTTATAAGAGAGGAGAGGGGCACTTTAGGAAACTCTCAATAATATTAATTTATAATAAAATAAAACCTGACCCAAAAACCTCCAAAGTGTACCAAATTAAAATATGAGATTATATAGGGTTGTAATATCATCAACAAATAAATTTTGTACAACTTATTTTGTCAATTTAAACCTTATCTTTTTAATTGACACTTAGTTATTCTATTACATTTTAATTTTGGTAATAACATTCTAAATGTTTAATGGTTATAAATATTTACATATAGGGTGTTAATTGACCATAAATAGGTATTTTATGAAATTTTATATCTTATAATTATAAATTTGTAATTTTTAAATATTTATTATGATTTTTAAATAATTTAATAAAATGTTATTTTTGAAAAACATCAATAGTGTAAATTTTGACACTATTCATTTATTTGACTTTAAATAAAATCCTCACAAAAGTTAAATTAGAACCAAAATATTTAATAAATTCCTAAAATTTCATATTAACCTATAAAATTCATGGATAAATTCAATTAGTTCATATGATATTTCTTTTAATATTTTTTAAACCATTTATTTGATAAAATAATTTTTAGATTACTATTGTGTCATCATTAATGATAAATAATTAATCTCTAAAAATTATAAATAAATTTACATGATGTATATAATTTAATTATATTTACAGTGACTATTTAATTTATAAGTTTTATGAAGTTTATCACTAAATTAAAATTATTTTGGTTTTAATAATAATCACATCATTTTCATGGAAAAAAGTCCATGAAATGAATCTATTATGATACTTAGGTGATATAGGTCTAATTTTATTCATCTAATAGATTTTTTTCAAGTGTTATGGTAATTTTATAATCTTATTTTTTCTTTAATTACCCGATTAACCTTTAACTATGGTAATAAAAATAATTACAAAAGTTACTATTCATATTGCCCGAAAAAATAAAAGTATCCCATTTACACAATTTGGAACTACTGATTACAAATATGGAATAAATTTTTCATAATTAAAAAAACATAAGTTTCAGTAATTAATTTAAAATTAATTCCTGTTGTCAAAACCAAAAAATGGGTTTTTTAAGAAATAATAACTATCAAAAGACTGACATGTGTTTATGTCCAATTTAAAAGAGAAATTACTTCCATTGACCAAAATTGGATTAAATTATAAAAATATAATCCAATTACACTTTAAAACCAATTAAAAATATAATCTAACTATATAAATAAATTATATGAAAAAACAGTTTTGAATTAAAATGCAGTATTTTTCACTATTCATTAAAATTTGAATTTTATCAGAAAAATACCAAAAATTAAAAAAAAGTAAATTTTTATGCCTAAATTCAAAATAAAAATTTTATTTTGTCAAATTTAACTTATAAAAGTGTCAAAAACTATATTTAAAATGGGTGCGCTATTTAAAGGTCGTAAAACTGTGTTTTTTGAAAAATACTTCTTTTATCCGAAAAATTGATTTTGTTCTCATAACATGTTATAGAAAATGTGTAAAATGAATGATAATGTTATATAAAATTAAAAATGTGGTTAATAATATTTATAATGGCTAGTTTACATCCCATTAAATAATAATATTTTAATAATATATTGTTGTTTAGTGAAACTCGGTATCGCGTACAATGCAAGCTATCGAGGAAGATCACTCTTATGTGTAACACAATCCAGGTATATTTTGCGTGTAGTGAAATATTCCTTTGGTGTTGCGTATAAAATAATCCAAACTTTATTTTTTTATACATTGAACAAAATCTATACTCCGTGTTGTGTGAAATGAATTCTATCAAAAGAACTTAAAATTGTGTTCAACACAACCCAAGAATATTTTTGCGTATACTGCAAAATAATACAGTTTTGCATATAACTCAAGATAATATTGGTATATCATACAACACAAGACATAAAAGAAATTAAAAAGAATATATCTCATAAAATATTGGGGTGTTACAATGTGATTGTCTTGATAATTTAGGAAAATTATTCATAAGTCATTTTTAATGTGTAGGAATTTTTATCACATCAAACTAACACATGATGTGACCGATATGATTCAAAGTGCATATTTTTGGTTTAAAATGACATTTTAGTAAAAATCACAAGTCTCATACTCAAAAATAATAAAACACATTCAATTTTTTTTGATAATTTATTACAATTATCCATAATTCATTTGTGATATATAGAAATTAGCCTCACCTCAATCTGATACACGGTGTGAATGATATGACTCCAAGTGTGTCTTTTTATCTAAAATAATCATTTTAGTAAAAAAAACAAGTGATATACTCAAAAAAAAAACACATAAGTATTGTTTTGATACTTTATTATAATGATCCATAAATCATTTTGACATGTATGAATTAGCTACACCTCAATCTAATACACGGTGTCCCCGATATGACTCAAAGTGTTCGTTATTAGTTTAAAATTTACATTTTAGTTCAAAACAAGTTCCACTCACTAAAAACCAAGAAAAGGAACTCATATTGTCTTAATAATTTAATAAAAATATTCATAATTCATTTGTGACATGTTAGAATTAGTATCATCCCAAACTAACACACGATGTGACTGGTATGACTCAAAGTGTGTGTTTCTAGTTTAAAATGAAATTTTAGTAAAAAACATAAGTGACATAATCAAAACCAAGAAAACACATTTTAATTGTTTTTATACTTTAGTAAAACAATCCATAAGTCATTCTTGATGTGTAGGAATCAACTTTAATTCAATGCAACACACGATGTGATTGGTATGAATCAAAGTGTGTCATTTTATTTAAAATTGAAATTAATTTTAGTAAAAAGGACAATTGACATACTAAAAACTAAGTAAACACATTCATATTTTTTTGATAATTTAGGAAAACAAATATATAAGTTATTTTTGACATGTAGAAATTATATGAACCTCAATATGATATACAGTGTGCCCGGTATGACTCAAAGTGTCTGTTATCAGTTTAAAATTGACATTTTAGACCAAAACATGCATTACTCACTAAAAACTGAGAAAACACACTTTGATTGTCTTGATAATTTATTAAAATAATTCATAAGTCATTTTTTATGTTTAGGAATTGGTCTCATATCAAAATGACACACAATATAACTGGTATGACTCAAAGTGAGTGTTTTTAGTTTAAAATGACATTTTAGTAAAAAACATAAGTGACATACTCAAAACCAATAAAAAACATTCAAATTATTTTGATACTTTATTAAAATTATCCATAAGTCATTTTTGATGTGTATGAATTATCCACAACTCAATATGATGCACGGTGTGATCGGTATGACTCAAAGTGTGTCTTTTTATTTAAAATTGACATTTTAGTAAAAAACAAAAATGACATACTCAAAACTGATAAAACACATTCAAATTATTTTTATAATTTATGAAAATTATCCATAAATAATTTTTGACATGTAGGAATCATCCACACCTTAATATAATACACGGTGTTCTTAGTGTGACACAAAGTGTGTGTTATCGATTTAAAATTGACATTTTAGTTCAAAACATGTGCAACTCACTGAAAATAAAGAAAACACACTCTGGCTGTCTAGATAATTTTATATAATGATTCATAATTCATTTGTTATGTGTATTAATTATTCTCATGTCAAACCGACACATGATGTGACCGGTATGACTCAAATTGTGTGTTTTCAGTTTACAATGACATTTTAGTAAAAAAGACAAGCGACATACTTGAAACCATGAAAACACATTAGTATTGTATTGATACTTTAGGAAAATGATTTATAAGTCATTTTTGACATCTAAGAACCATTTAAACCTCAATCTGATGCACGGTGTGACTAGTATGACTCTAAGTGTGTCTTTTATTTGAAATTGACATTAATTTTAGTAAAAAGGACAAGTGACATACTCAAAACCAGAAAAACGCATTTGTATTGTTTTGATACTTTAGAAAAATTATTTTTAAGTTATTTTTTACATGTTGGAATCATATTCACCTCAATTCGATACATGACATGCTCGGTATGACTCAAAATGGACGGTATCAGTCTAAAATTGACATTTTAGTTCAAAATGTGCATTACTCACTAAAACTAAGAAAATACATTCAGATTGTCTTGTTAATTTAGGAAAATGATTCATAATTAATTTGTGACATATAGGAATTATTCTCACATCAAATCGATACATGATGTGACAATTATGACTCAAAGTGAGTGTTTTCAATTTAAAAATACATTTTAGTAAAAAAGACAAGTGACATACTCAAAACCAAGAAAAAACATTTTGATTCTTTTGATACTTTAGAAAAATGATCCATAATTCATTTTTGATGTGTAGAAATTAACCATACCACAATCTGATACATAATGTACCAAGTTTGACTCAAATTGTGCAGTTTCAGTTTCAAATTGATATTTTATTAATGTATTGTTTCATATTTATGTTTTATTTATTTATTTATAGTATTATTAACATAATAATTGTTTTCTTATATAGGTGGATTCTTTTTCTCAAATTAGGGTGGTTTTTTTAGAAACTTATACCATGATCATGATTTTTTGAGAGGGGGTTGGGTTCCAAAGACAACGAAACATTGATGTTTTTGAATTTTTTTATAGTACTTGCTAATGTAGTTATACAAAACATTATTCAAAATGTCTATAATATAGTGTTTTTTTTATGTATTTGTTATTTAATTTTTATTTCAATTAAATTATTAATTTTCCATATACAGGTTGCTATTAAAATGTGCTGTATTTTAAACAACACATTGCAACAATAGGGCCTTTATGAGTTCTATTTCTAGCACTAATAAAGGCCATCCTTTATTAGTGCTAATGAAATAACGAATAAAATATCACCTTCATTAGTGCTTTTTTAGCACTGATAAAGGTCCCTCTTTAATGTATATTATAGAAAAAACACCTTTTTAGCATTATTAAAGATCGTTTTTCATGATGTTAAAGGGATGATCTATGGTAGTGGTGGTGGAATGATTTGGTTTCCTTTTAGTTCACTGAATGTAGTTAGTGAGGAACCACATCAGACACATCTTCAGGATGAGACGAGTGTAGTGCATGGTTGAATAAGGATTATTAGAAAAATTGGCATGACCAAGCTAATTTTTGGTCGATTTGAAATTGACTATTCGACCAGTTAGAAATCATGTTAGGAGTGTCGTTGGAATGAAAAGGTCACAAATACATAGGCAACTCTGATGGTGGAAGTACTATGGATCAAAATAGGCCATTCAAGTTGGAACATATGGAAGAAATTACCATGGGTTTTTTGTTTAAAGAAATGAATATGTGAATATTTCTTGGGTTAGATAGGCTCAAGTAAGCACTGTCTTGATGTTTAGTTTTGAACACAAGCATTGAATTGAGTTTTAATGTATTATGTACTATATGATTAAAGGTGATGCTTGTAGGTGCGTTGGGAATTTAAAATGAAATGTGGCATTTTTAGTGAAATTTTTATAACCTAGGTAGGTTGGATAATGTTTTTATATTTTCCCAAATGCTTCTTAGGGATGAGAAGTTCTATGGTGGGGAGGTTGTAACATCCCTTGTTTCGAACAATGGAGATTTTTCTAAATGAATTTGAATTCTTCATTTGATGGATGGGTTATTTTATATTTCAAGAATCAAGTGAGTTTATGAGGATTTGAATTTCTAGAAATGATGTTTTCAGATGTGGGTCATGATTTGGTGAAAGTCCTAGGGGTTCAGGTGAACACTGGAGGAAGAACGGGTGTGTCAGGCTACTGAAAACAACCACTGCAGGACATTCATGTCATGAATCCCATTCATGATGTGAATGGGTTTCATGGGGTGTAGCTATAATATACATGACATGAAATCCCTTGGATTTTAACCTAATTAATTCATGATGTGTATCTAGTTCACAACATGTTTAATGTCCCAAGTTTTTGAGTGGGTAAAAAATAATCAACCTTTTTTATTTTTTGAGTTTGGTGGTCGGACCAAATCATATTTTGATCTTCAGAACCTAATTCTAGGAGTTTGGTTAACCCAATTACTTTTTTAGATTAGTTTTAAGGCTCTAAAAGTTCCTCAGGGTTTTAGGTGTGGTGGGCCCTAAAAACTCATTTTCAAGAAAGCACTGACAGAGGTGCACATTTTGGAAAAACCATGTGGTCTCCCAAGAGTAATAGTATGGCCCACCAACAACACTAGATATGGTTTTTCAAGCCATACAAGTGGGGTTAAATGACCATGTGAAACTTATATAGTTTTTAATATAGGGGATTCACACAGTCTACGCATGGTTTGGAAAACCATGCGCCTAGCCCATGCGTGCGTGGTGCTTGGACAATGGCCATTTCACGGTTGGTGCACGATTAGCCAAACCTTACAACCCATTAAAAAGTGGGCAATTAAATTTATAACCTCCTTACTTATTTATTATTTTCCTCCTTTTTTCTTCACCCACATGCATAATAGAGGGATCTTCTCCATTTTACATCTCCTTAGTATTTGAGGGATCTTCATCATTTGATTTCTGATACTTGATCCATTAGTGTCTACAAATTTTTCTCAGTAAGACCATCAATCTGCTAGCTTATCTTTCTTGTTTATCTCACTATATATAATGTTAAATTAATGTGAGCTCATTTACCCTATTTTTAGGGATTTCATATAAAACGCTGATTTATCTCATTTTGGATTGAGTTAGAGGCCAATATCAGACAAGAGATCACCTACTAGTACAAGGTAGGTGGTTCCTAGATTTCTCCTTGATTTTTAGGTGTTTTGAGGGTAAGTTTCAATAAAAACATGTGGGTTGTCCAAGTGAGACCCTAATTAATTAAATGATTTCTTTTTAAATTTTAATGATTATATGAGATGCCTATGGGAATGATCTCGCTCTACTACAAATGGTCCAATCGGGTAAGGGGCTTAGAACAACTTGGGAAGTTTAAGATAGGCATGATAATTCAATTAAATTTAATTATTTATATTGATACAACTAGTTCCATGGGAACATGATGGTCTAGTCCCAAGGATTGAGGTGATTTTGATCACGTGGACTGAGGCGAAATAGTTCGTTAGGTTGGCCATGGCCTAGATTTTCATGGGGTGGTGATGATCACCAGGTTGAGGTGACATGGTCATTAGATTAAGGAATTAAGGTTGTTAGGATGGGGTCATGGACCATGTGATTTGATATGGTGTTGAACATTATGATTTAGTGATATGGTCATAGGGGTATGAGGTTTTTTAATGAAGTGGATTATATTTTTTAGTGATTTCCACTCACTGTTTTTTGGATGATGCATCGTTGGAGTTTTGTGCACATAGATAAGACTCAGATGAGGTGGTGTCGATCACTCATTATGGGTGGATGACCCCATATACTATGTGGATTAAGGGATGGTTTTGAACATCATATATTTTTGGGGTTCCCACCATAGAAATCCACATGGATGGTGATGGACCATCGGTTGAGGGTGTTGAGACCATAATTTGGGGGTTGAGGCTCACCATTATGCTTGAGGACATTGGGATGAGACTTGGGCGGATGAATATCACCATGTATCAGGACATAGACTGTGATTATTTATTAGAGGACATATATCATTGTGCCTTGGGAAATCATCCTTCTAGCCAATAGTGATTTTCTAAGCTACGGTATGAGGGACTAGGAACTTGATTGGGCATGCCATTTGGATTCTGGTTACATGATTGATACATAAGGTGCTAGTGAAATGATTGTAGGTGGAACCTGAGGGTTCACTTAGTATGACATCCACTAGGGGATGCCTTGGAATCTAAGTTATGGATCCTCACCACTGTAATTATATATATTCAAAAAGGTGTTGTATACCATATATATAATTGGGGTCATGTGTTTAGACTCATACCGATGCTGGAAAAAGCAGATAATGTATCCTTGTGGATGTTGATCACAAGGGATGCAATTTAAATATGAAATGTGTGTGCTTCACCTTTTTATTTATTTTTACCATACACCTGTATAATTATGGATGTAAGACAGAAATACATTGGTGGTGGCATACTGAGATTATTCTCACACCCTACACGGGTACCACAGGATGTGTATAGAATTTATGTCTCTGAGATCAGGTAAGGGATCAGGCTCAAGAGCTGGACCTTAGTGATCAAGTTGGACCTTTTTCATAGGATGGATGGAATTGGACCATGGCGTTTATTATATTTTCTGTAGTTTACTTTTTATTTTTATCATTATTTATATGTATGTATTGATATGGTTAGCTACATGAAACCCTTCATGCCTACTATTTTGTATTAATTGACTATGTTATGTATTGTATACAAATAGTATGTTTTGGTGTTATTTATTTTTCTGTTGTTGATCATGCTTATACTATATTTCATGTGTTTCTTCCATTGAGTTTGTTGAGTTTATTCCACTATTATATATATACCCTTATTATTATCACCAATAGAGGGTATAGTATCCCCCAACTATCACCGCTCAGACCCTCAATGCTTGTCCACAACCTTTGGCATATGGGAAGTCGTGCCTAAGGCCCAATGGTCAACCAACCCAGAGCACCATTTAAAGTAGCATCTGGGTCATGGTGCTACAAATGGTATCAAAGGGGGTTTTATTTTCCTTTTTGGTCTTACTATTTGGGTTATGGTATACCATATACTTGGATGTAGTTGGGACTGGGTAAATAGATAATGTTTGGGTGACTATATCCCCATGCATGGGGGACATACCAAGTTATCAAGGTTGGGAAACGATGTTCTACTGTGTTCTTTTACAGTTGATTCGATTTCTACCTTGAGTGGCACACTTGGGTGTGATGTTTATCTATTATGTGACTTTTTAACCTTATACTAGTATGGTAAGGGAGGTTTTATTATGAATCATGATAGGAAATTTGAATTATATGATGGGTTTTTCTTGTTATCGTCATTGGGAACCTGGAATATGCTAAGAGGGATTGGGCTATTTAAAGTTTTAACAAAGAAGCTAAATAGTATTTTCCTGCTTAGCCTCTTTTGGTGGAATTCTACTTAGCCAGAACAAGAATGTGGTTCTAACAATATCTGTATATTATTCTATATGAAGTTTATATATGGGCCTAATCTTGATGAGGGAAGTTAGGGATGATGATAGGGGTGAGTTGTTTAAAGTGTCAACAAAGAATCTAAATAGTGTTTTCCTTCTTAGCCTCTTTGGTGGAATTATACTTAGCTACCATAGATTGATATATAATATGTGATACCTAACACTGATATGGGTAGGTAAGGATCCATGAGGCCAAATTATATGTGATTCCTAACTCCAATGGGGGTAGGTAGGGGGCCGTAAGGCTGAATAATACTTGATAACTGACCCTGATTTGGGAAAATAAGGGGCCTTGAGGCTGGATTCCTTGTAAAATGTTGTGGTAGGGGAGTGTAAGGGTGGTGAGATGCACTGCCTATTTTATTTTTCCGTATTTTAAATATTTATATATATACTATTATTATTGTTTAGCCATTGTGATTGGTATTTAGTGGGATTCCACCTAGATGGATTCTAGTGGAGTGTCAGGAGGGTGGTGATATGTTGCCGCATGAGAGTGTATGAGATGAGTCCCCTAATGGTTGATATGAGGCCCCAGATCATGGGATTATCATGAGATATAGGTATAGGCTCTGATATAGGAATAGAAGATGTAGGGGATGGCAGAACTTGGGAAATGGTTGGATGATTAGATCAAGGAAATCTTGGTTTGGCTCATATAGGGTATCAAATGGGGAGCTCAAGGAGATGATCCATCTATGGAATACCTTACTTGAGATTTCTAGTCCCATCACCCACCATTATTTTAGTGTGAGGGTGGATTTTAGGTAGTTGTGAACTATATCGAGTCGGTCTAGACTATCTTTGACCAGATCGAGACACCCCCAAGACAGAGGGTGAAGCTAGAAACCTATATTCTCAGAGGACTAATAAAGCACTGGTGGGATGTAAAAGTACAGGTGGGTATACATGAGGGATTGTCTTAGAAGTATTTTGAAGTTAGGTTCTTTGAGCATTTATTTCTGGATATGTAGAGGGAATAAAGAGCCCATGAGTTTATGAATCTCCATCAGGGGGATACTTTTGTCATGGACTATGTGATGAACTTCATAGACCTGTCATGATTTTCACTTGCTATGGTGGGTGAAGACATCACCAGGGTGTGATGTTTTGAGGATGGATTGTGGAATGTCATCAAGGTGTAGGTGAACATATTCAGGCTGATGTCCCTTCCAGGGCAGTAAATCAAGAGTTGATAACCAAGGGGAATTTGACAGACCGGTCTTATATAAGCTGAGTGATGGAATCAAGTGAGCTGAACAGTGATACTTTAGGTGGTACGAAGAAAGGATGTAAAGAGTCTCAATAGGGAAGTCATGCTAGAGATTTAGACAAACCATCGAGGAGTGAGTCTTTAGTAGTATGATTTTAGTGCCAAAAACCAAGGCATGTTTGAACCCAGTGTGATTGGGTTCCAAAGGAGTGCTGGGCATGCGTCCAGATGGGACATTAAGAGAGGTTCTATAGGAATCCTTCCTAAACATCTGTAATCCAGGGATAGGGTCAAACTCAGGGATATGAATTCATACTGAGAGTGTTACAAGGAGATTGTAACCAGGATTCAGCTGCACATAGAGGTTGTGGAAGTGATAGTGGGACCTAGTAGTGGGGTCAGTGGTTAGTAGCTAGTGTATATCTATAGGGATGCCATGACTCAGGTAGTTGGGATTTATTCAAAGTGTACACAGTAGATATTTCAGGTGTATAGAAGTTTGTAAAGCCAAATATAGTTAGATTTATGTTGTGATTATGGGCATGATCGAGTTTTCCTTTTGTTTTGGCTTGGGACAGTTTTGATGCATGAGGTGAATATGTATTGTTTTTTGACTAAATGATCACTTTTTAGTAGGTTGGAATTAGTTATGATGTGGGAAACACACACACACACACAAACACACACACACACACATATGAGGTGCGTAAGCACCAATTTTTATTATGGAAATCTATACGATGTAGGTTCTATACAAGGTGCATAGGAATCTAAGCATCGATGCAATGTGGGTTTTATATGAGGTACATAGAAAATATGATTTTGATAGAATGAATATTTATATAAGATGCAGATTATTTGGGAATATAACAAGGTGTGGGTTATTATGAGTGTCGTGTATGGAATATGTACTTATGGGAATCTCATGAGATGCGAGACTTAATGGGTGTCATATATGACATGACCATGATTTGAAAACTTGATGAGGTTTAGGCCTGACGATTCATCATGTGAGGAATTTTGAGTCCAGGTATGGTTAGTGGAACCATCATATGCTTGTTTTGGGTCAGGAAGTGACTAGGTAGGTAACTCCTAAGGTGGGGAGTGCCTTGAGGGAAGTGTACTTTTGAATTAATAACTAGGGTAGACTAAGGTGATTTAAATGATATGGGATTGTTTGGTACCATCTCTAGGTAAGGTTTGACATCTCAAAGATGATTTATGTTAAGGTGGTGATATTATAATGTCCTATGTTTTTGATCAAGTCCAAAATCCTCAACCTTTTTGAATTTTTGAGTTTGGTGGATAGAACAACTATTATTTTGATCATTAGAATGTAATTTTGGGAGTTTTGTTGACTCAAAGTCTTTTTTTATATGGAGTTTAAGGAATAACAGGTTCATTGGGGTTTCTGATGATTTTCAGGTGTAGAGGGGCCCAAAACTCAGTTTTAGGAATGCACCAACAAAGGTTCATGGTTTGAAAAAACCATGCGACCTCTCGGGAGTAACCATGAAGACCGCCTACAGTACTGGACATAATTTTTCAAACTTTTTAGTTTGGGGAACACAACTATGAAAAACCTCCATAGTGTTTAACAAAGGGTATTTCCATGGTTTGAACATGATTTGGAAAGCCGTGTGCCTAGCCCGTGTGTGTGTAGTGATTAGATAGTGGGCACTGCACAGTTAGACAAACCATGCAACTAAACCTTTCGACCCATTAAAAATAGGGAAATTAATTTTATACCCTCTTTACCTATTTCTTATTTTCATACTTTCTTCTTCACCCAAATGCATAATAGAGGTCGATCCTCCATTTCCCTTACCCCTAGTCTTTGAGGGATATTCATTATCTGGGCTCCGATCCTTGATCCGTTGGTACATACTGATTCCTCTCAATAAGACCTTCAATTATCTATCTTCTCTTTCTCATTTATCTTTCCATATAGGATACTAAATACATTCAATATCATTTCTCCTATTTTCAGGTCATTCATCTAAAATGATGATTTCTCTCATTTCAGATTGAGTTAGAGGCTGATATTAGGTGAGCGAGCACATACCAGTAGAAGGTAGGTGGTGCCTAGATTTCTCCTTTGTTTTAAGAGTGTTTCTAGGGGTGAATTATAATATTCACATATGTATTTTATAACTTAGACCCTAATTAATTAAATGAATTATTTCTAAATTGTTTAAATTATTATATGAGATGCCTATGGGCATGCTCTTGCTCCACTACAAATGGTTAAGTTGGGTAAGGATCTTAGACCAATTTGGGTAGTTTAGGATGGGCATGATAATTGAATTAAATTAATTGTTTATATTGATATAACTTGTTATATGGGAACATTAAATGATAGGCCTAAGGATTTCGGTGAAGTTGATCACCTGGACTGAGGCGACATGGTTTTTCAGGCTGGGCATAGCCCAAATTTTTATAGGGTGATGATGATCACCGGGTTGAAGTAACATGGTTGTCAAATTGATATGATGAGGTCATCAAGATGGGGGAATAACCCATTTTATTTGAGATGGTGTTGACCATTAGTATTTAGCCACATGTTCATAGGGGCATGAGGTTCATGATGATGCAGCTTAGGTTGTTTGGTGATTTTTGATCACTATTTGTTGGACAATGCACCGTTGGAGTTGTGCGTACATAGATAGGTCTAAGATGAGGTGGTTTTGACCAATAATTATGGGTGTAGGTCCACATAGACTATGAAAATTAGGGTATGATGTTGACCATAAAATATTTTGGGGGTTATCACCTTATAAATCCATGTGGATGGTGAGCGACCATCAGTTGATGGTGTCAATACCATCAGTTGGGGGCTGAGTCTCACCATTATACTTGAGGCCTTTGGGATGGGGCTTTAGAGGATGGATATCACCATGCCTTATGACATAAGATTTTTATCCAATTAAGATTATATATTAGAGTATAGATAACACCATACCTCGGGATGTCAGGCTTTGAGATGACAATGATTTTCTGAGTTGATTTTCGAGGGACTAGGGAATTGATTGGGAATTCCATTTGGAATCTGATTACATGATTGATGGCATGGGGTGCTGGTGACATGATTATTGGTGGAACTTGAGGGTTCACCTATTATTACATTTATCAGGGGATGCATTGGGAACTAAGCCATGTATTCTCACCACTATAATTATATATATGCAAATAGGTATTATATACCATATATATAATTGGGAGAACACATTCAGAATCATACTGATGATGGAATAAGTAGGTAATGATTCATTTTGGATATTGATAAAATGAGAAGTAGTTTAAATGTGAAATGTGTGTGCTTCACCATTTTATTTATATTCAATATACATCTACATGATTATAAATTTAAGATAGGAACACATTGGTGGTGGCCTACTGAGATTATTCTAACACCCTACAGAAGCCTTGTAGGATACATGTAGACTTTATGTCTCTAAGATCAGGTAAGGGATTAGGCTTAGGATTGGGACCATAGTGATAAAGTTATATCTTTTTTATGGGATGAATGATATTGGACCATGGTGGTTCTTGCATTAGATGGAGTTTAATTGTGATTTTTGGTATGATTTTTTATATACATATTGATATGGTTGGCCACATGTGACCTTATATGCCTACTATTTTGTATGAATTGACTATGTTTTGTATTTTATATAAATGGTATGTTTTGGTATTATTTATTATATTGTTGTTGATCATGCTTTCACTGTATTTCATGTGTTTCTTCCATTGATTTTGTTGAGTTTCGTTGGTTGTTATATATATATATATATTTATATATATATAGACACACACACACACACATAGACCCTTTTATTATCATCTCTAGAGGATATAGTCTCCCCATTGTCACCTCTTAGACCCTCTCTGATAGTAGACAACCTTGGGCATACAAGGAGGCATGCCTAAGGACTAATGGTCAACCAGCCCAGAGCACCGTTTAAAGTAGAATCTAGGCCGGGGCACTACATCATGAATTTGGTTCACTTCATGAAACTGGTTCACATCTTAAATCATGTGGGTTATTTTTTTAAATGTTCATAGGGGATTATCCCCTTATTTTTATTCAGAAAATGGGAGGGTTCCTAGGACTTAATAGCAACTACTCCACCTCTCCTAGGGTTCCTTGGATTTCCTTTATATGATGTCTTAATTGATCACCTCCAAATGCATTGGAACTATATCGATATGTCTATTAATCCTCCTTCCTCCTTTCTTGGTTTCTCTTTCCATAATGAATACTATCTTCATACGAGATAATTCACCCGATTTTCAAGGAAATTTTCATTTCTTCTAATTTCTATAATTTTCAACTCAGTTTAAAGGCCAATAATGAACATGTGGAGCTCCCTTGGTAAAAGGAAAGTGTTATATATGCTTTACCTTAATAGTATCACCGTTTATAAGCTATTTTGTTGTTTTTCATGCCAAAATTTATGTGTGTTTCCCATAAAATTTGAAATTTAATGTGTATAACCCAATGCCTTAATTAATTAGATGTTGTGAATTAGATTTTCTTTATTGGAGGTTTCTCACCTCGAATTGAACTACCCCCAGGGTGTGTTTCTTATGTGCCTATGTTCTCTATGCCTATTAGGCAATTAAAACTCCCTTATAGGGTGTTTCTTAAATGCTTATATTTATAATTATTACTTACTCTTGATCACCTTTTTAGGTGTGATGAATAAACCCCATTGAAATGGATAACTATCATAAATTAAAGGAATTGAAATGATAATATTTCCCTAACAAAATGGGGCAATTGAATGTGATATTGGAATTGATAAATGGGCATAGACCTCCTTGGGTATACTTTACTGGTGATATTTCATGCTTAAGTACATGGACCTCTTTATTATTTAAATTTTAATTATGATATGACATGATTTTGTACATGGACACTTTATTACTAATTTATGAATTATGAAAAGGAATGGTTACTAAAATGGCCTTCTATATTATTTGAATTTAAATGATCAAATGAATTATGCACATCTTGAGTGATACTCGGGTTCCTTTTTACATAACACATAGGACAATCTCATAGGATGTTTGATATTATATGCATCATGAATGATACTTGGGTTTCCCACTTTATGGAACACCATGGATGGAATCATAGGTTACCTTCATTATGTTATTCCTTGAGCAATACTTGGGTTTCCCTTTTTACGGAATGCATCAGACAATATCATAAGCTAGATAACTTTCCACATGATTTGAGAAATAATTGGGTTTCCTTTTTGTGGAATTCCGTAGACAGGATCATAGATTAGTTGGATATTATGATAGATACTTGGGTTTTCTCTTTACAAAATTCTAAGTATGGGATTATTAATTAACAATATTATGTGACTCCTTGGGAGATACTTGGGTCCCTATTTATGGGACGTATTGGATGGGCTCATAAGTTGAATGATTTATATCATGCAGGTTTATAATTACATATGAATAGTGGTATATTTTATGATAGTTATTATACTAGGGAACCTTGGGTATATACCTCACATCATTTACCAACCAATGATCTTATGTTCAGTTACATGTGACTACCTAGAATTTATCTGTGGTTTTAGAGACCCCCTATTAGGGACACTTGAGTTATGAATTAGGTCCTGGATAGTACTTATTAACCATATATATTTTTATTTTCATATGGTAGCTTCTGTTCAGAGATATTATGGATTAGGCCGAAGCAGGTATGGTCGGCCAGGTGTCCCTGAGAAACCTGATCCCAACTTGTTTACTTTTATTTATTTACTGCTTTATTTATATACCTTAATACTACTATATTTTATATTCAAAAACTTTACTAATTTATACACTATTAGTGGTGGCCTACTGAGTATATATCACACCTTGTTTAGGTCGCCATTGCACTAGGGTACCCGAACAGACCTCATGATTATAGGTTTAGGTTTAGAGATTATTCTTGTTCTATTCATTATACTGGGGAGCTTAGGAGTATAGGACTAAGTCAGAGCTTAGGATGCTCATTCAGTTATCTCATTGGGCCTTTTTTCATTTCCATTTACTTGTACTGTACTATTGTATTGCCTGATGTATGTTTTCTTATTGTCTATATAACATCATCTAGACTTGCATGCATGGTTGTATATTTAGTGTTAACCATGTTATTCAATTATTTATTTTATTTTATTATGCTTTGTTATTTATCTACTTCTGTTATTGGTTTATATATTTGATACCACTATGCTACTATGATTATGAGGGTATAGTCTCCCCACCGTACAACGGTTATACCCTTGCTTCTAGTCAGAAGCTTCCAGCATATGATGAGGTGCACTTGAGGCCATGTGATGTACCGGCTTGGGGAACCATTTCAATGGTTCTTAGGTCGGGACATTACAAGTATGCCATTCATATAAAAAACATAAAATTAACCCCACTAGTTTTGAAACAAATACATTGATATAAATAATTTTCCTTAAATCCAAATTAATATCTAAGGGTTATTTACAGTCCTCAAAAAATAATCTCATTTGATATTTCGACTGAAATATGAAGTAATGTTGTCATATTTAATAAAAAAAAAATCATTTAATATGAATAAATATTTATTAATTCAAAATAAATTATTCTAAATAGACAATTAATATTATTTTTTTGAAAATTTTATATATTATGACCCTCCATAGGGGTCCCAAAACATAAAATTATAATGTGATGATGCATTATTTTTATGTCTCACAAAAAATAACATCGATAATGTATTTTATATTGACATAAATTATTAATCATAATATTAAGGATCCCATGTAACAATAAATTAATTACAATATCATGATTTACTAGTTTTATTTCATATAAAATCTAATACCGATGGGTATTTGATATTTATATAAAGTATAAAAAACGTAATAATAATAATAATGGTCCCCATTAAAAATAAAATTATAATGTTATGATGTATGATTTTTTTATGCCCAAAAAACTCTAATACTGATAGGGTATTTTGATATTTAAATAAATTATAAAACAATACATCATAATAGTATTAAGGGTCTCAATGCCATAATACTAAAAAATTACAATGAAATGATGTACAAATCATATGTCACATAAAATTTACACTGATAGGGTATTAAATGAAAAATGAAATAATTTTAAAATATAAATACAACATATCAAAAACAAAATTACACTAATAATACTATATTGATAGAATATATTAATTATTAATGCTACATAGTCACAAAAAAACATGATACACAAAATTTTTCATAATTGTGATTACAATTAGTGAGATAAAAATTATTCAAAATATATATTACAAAATAACCAAATATTATTAATTAAATCATATAAAATAAAAATTATTTTATTACACAAATTTTTTCATAATTATTATCATGATAGGTGAGTCGACAGTTAAAAAACATATATAAAAAATTGATATTTACACATATATGAAAAATTAATCAATATATAATAATATAAATTATCATAATTTTTTTCTTAATTATGCATACAATAGGTGAGTTTATAACAAAAGAAAATATATCACAAAATTATGTGTAAACCAAGATCCTCAACATCATCTAAGTCTATCTTGATCCCAATATCTCTTCTAGAGATGTTCTTCTTATCAATGAATATGGAATGTCTTGCCACTATTACCTTATTTTCAGAGAGGTTTTATAAGTATTATCCTCTTATTTCCTTAGTATATTCTATAAAGGTACACTTTATGCCTCAGGGTGCAATTTTATTAACCAAAGAGGCCTTAACAAACACTACACTTCCCCACACATGTAAATTTAGAAATATGTTTTTTCTCACACTCCAAAATTCATATGGAATACCATTTATCGATTTAGTTGGTACTTGTTTTAGTATGTGTGTTGTTGTTTATAACTTGTATCCCCAAAAGGATAATGAAAGAATCATATGACTCATCATTGATCTCATCATTTATAATAAGGTGTGGTTACTCCTTTCGCTTACATTGTTCCAATGAGGTATATAAGGAGTAGTAAGTTGGGATATGATCCTGAAATCTCAAAAGTAATCAATGAAGTATTGATTAAGATATTTTCCACCATGGTTTGTGTGGAGTTTCTTAATCTTCTTACCAAGCTGATTCTCAACTTAATTATTGTAATCCTTGAATTTATCAAAAAATCTAACCAATACCTCATTAAGTATACATATCCATATCTACTAAAATAATTAGTAAAATTTATGAATTATGAGTAAACACCCCTTGCTTCAATAAGAAATGGAGCACACACATCAGTATGAACTAATTCAAGAATCTCTTTAGCCCTTTTCACCTTTCCTAATAAATGTGGATTTGGTTATTTTTTTTTGTAAACATGTGTGGTATACACTAAGTTGTTATAGTTCAAAATAATCTAAATATCCATTTTAATGTAATTTATTCTAGTGTTTTTAATTTACATGACCTAGTAGATGATTCCAAAGTTGGGTGTGGTATAAGTCATGTGAAGTAAATTCATTATCAATTATCATTACCTGGTTCATGTAATCCAACACATAATGGCCATTATTTAAATGCTTCTTACCATAAAAAATGTTATTTTTATAAAAGAAGCAATATTTATTCCCAAATTTGAAAATAAATTCATCCGTATCAAGTTTGGATACAGAAAAAATGTTTTTGGTAATATATGATACATAATAACAACCCTTCAAAACCAAGAACATTTTGGTTGGAAACGTGAGGTGGTAGTCCCAGATAGCTATAACAAAATGTTTAGCTTCATTGGATGCTTATAGATTTACCTCCCCTAGGTCAATATTTATGAATCTACCTAGTCCATGTATTTGAATACATATGTGAGCACCATAATCTGTATCTAATACCCAATTTGTAGAAATAGATAAATTGCACTCAATAATAAGTTCACATGAAGCTTCCCCTTTCTTATTTAGTTGGGTGTAGTTTTTCTTCTAGTGTCCCTTCTTAAAACATAAAAAACAGACCGTATCCTATTCCCTTGCTTACCCCTTGATCTTACTTTTCTTGGAATTACATTGAGAATAAGCCTTGGCCTTAGGGTTTTTTGCATGAACTTTACTTTTTTCACCATAAGGACAGAAGGATTTTCACGCTTCATATCCTTATATACTTGGTGAATGAGAGTAAGTAGATAAGTGAGATACTTCTCAATGTTTTTCATATTAAAATTTACAACAAATTTTGAAAATATTTGTGGGTGTGATGCAATAATGATATCAGTTCTCAGTTTTTCAGAGAGTTCAAACCCTAGAACTTCTAGATGCTCAATGTAGCCAATGATATTGAATACATAAGTCCCAAATATGTAACCCTCTCCACAATTTCTATAAAAAGGAGCCTTGGATATCTAAAACCATTATTGTCTATTTCTCTCTTGATAAAGGCCATATAGATACTTGAACAAGCTATAAGTATCCATATTTTTGTGAGAGTTCATGAGTTCAATAGACATAGATGATAAATTCAAATATTTAACATCAAACACGTCACCCAAATATTTTTTATAGATAAGGAACTCTTCACCACTTTCCTCCTAAGGAGATAGGTTGGGCTGTGAGGATTCTATCATGTAAGATTTTTGTACATGGTGCAGCACAACCTGAAAACATCTAAACCACTCTTGGAATTTACTGCTAGTGAAGAGGGTTTCTTTCTCCAATATTGAATGTAGAGATAGTGTGGATAAATAGATTTATATTTTATTCTATAATTAAAGGATAATATTATTAATAATTTTTATTGGTTACAAATTATGTGAGTAATAATAAATTAATTGATTTTATTAATTCTCCAGCTATTTTATTAGGTCCCAATAACCCTAACCATTGAACTCAGAATGTCTAGTTTCTAGGAAATTATATTGTAAAGGATCCATATTACCCTTTGTATTATCCTAACAAGGGTTGGTCAATAAATTTGAAGGTATTTATGTAGGAGGTATTTTCTAACTATGGGCTTGCAGTTCCTTGATCCTTTGAGTGGATTTCCCAATCCTGAAATCTTGAGTTGGATTTCCTCAACACTTGCCTCAAAATTACACATGTCTAGTAAGGAATACTTATCTTGATGTAAAATGGTTAATTTAACCCAAAAAATTCATAAAACCCACCTTATAAAGGTATGTGTCCCAATAATAGTTGTCCAAACACTTAGTTCTATTGGTTTCATTCTTAATCAAGTAATGAAAGGTGTAGTCTGACATAAAATTTAGTTGAGGGATTTTATTTTTATTATGCATAAATTTTATCTTATTTTATCCTTTACATGTCTTGTTAATAGTAAGTGGATGTTACTTAATAAATTAACCATGATGGATAAAACATTTATGAACAATATATTTATTTAAATTATATCTTTTCACATTGATTCATTTATTCATGTTATTGTGGTATTGAATCCATAAAATTAATAATCTATAGAAATAAATAAATAAATAATAAAATGACATGTTCATGAACTTATATAATGATTGATACAATAAGAAGACATTAAATCAACCAATAACCTAGGGAGAATAACTCCTTATGCCGGACATGGCACGAGCTACACCATTACACCTATCCACCTATGTATCATCTGAGTTTTAACCCTAATGGTTTCATCTTTAACCACCTCTACTCACCTTGGGATACTCTATTATTACATATATTTATAACTCACATGTAGGCGAGGGGAAAAAAGTATTAGTTAAGGGGGATTACATAAATAACCATGAACACACATTTCCTAAATAATAATGGAGGGAGGGATGAATTGTAGGTCATCATATTTAATTTAATAATAAATAATTAAAAACTCATGAAATAAATTAAATTAAAACATCCAACACATGCATAGGTCTTGGTCAAGCTCATGAATGATCATACATGAAACATATTTCAAAAGTAAATGGATAACATTCATTTCTTATTCATTATTTATTATTAAGATAAACATGCCTAAATTAATCAATTAATTACCTTTCATCTTAATATCTATCTAAATCCTCTTGGAGATTACCATCATAAAATCATTAATAAAAAATAAATGGTATAATGAATAATTTTATATTTATTACAATAAATTTATTGGGAATTTAAAATTCTTTAAAACCCTTATTAAATTTTCAAACACATAAAGTTCCAATCAAATCAATAAGATTTTAATGATGAAAATTTTAATGTAATGTATTTTTTAATTTTTTCATTAACTGGGAAACTACATGGAGAATACTGTCCAGCTACACACCATGTACCTTGATTTTCTTGAATCTAGGTTATAAAACTGGGGCTTTGGCATGTTCGATCATCCACAATACATGGTGTTTACATGCCAACTACATACTGTATATTCACTTGTTGTGTGCCCGAGATACTCATCTGGGTCTTCAGTGTGTATCTTGATGGGATCACATGGCATGTACAAGCCAACTACACACTGTGTATCCCTTATGCCGTGTGTCCACTGTTCTCACTGAATAGCTCGACATGTATTTATGATGTGGGAAATTATGAAATCTATGGTGTGTACACCAAATACATTCCATTTATATCATAAATTCTCTAGGATATCAGTCTCACATGGTTTTACCATGTATAATGACCACATGGATTGTATGGTTTACGCCGGTAACCCATGCAAACAACATGGCCTGTACACCTATTACACACTATGTAATTCGACATCCTGTGTGCCAGGTTATCCCAGTCTACATGCAGTGTGAAATCAATAAACCACATGAAATTAATTTCTTGGTGTGTCGTGTATCCCTTAACACATCCAATTGCAGTGAATATTGGTACATGATGTGTACTCAAGCTACATTCTATGTAACCCAGTTTTACCAGAATTTTTTTGGTACTTCCTGATGGAATCTTTGGTAGTTCATTATCTATTCTTAGAACTTTAAGAAAATGAAAAACTAGATTAATATTATTAATATATCGATAAAATGTTAATTAAAACTGGATTAAATAATGAATAAAATGAAATGAAAACATTCAACTATGATTTTGTATAGGCCAATAATCAAATAAATAATTATAAATTTAAAATGTGACTATTCTAATACCACTTGAAGGATCTGGGTACTGTAGAAGCCTGCAGTGGTGGGTGATATATTAAAATTTATTTTCATATTTCAATTCCCAAAACCTCAATATAGGATCTTTCATGTTAAATTTATGATCAATTTATTTAGATCAGAAGAAAGAAAATACCTTAGCTTAATATCTTTCTTTAATGTGGATGTCTATTATCTGAAAAGTCCCCTTTATATTGTCTCTATTACACTAGGAGGATCCATGGATATAATACATCTAGAAGTGATCCACATGTTCTCCTTTGATCTCTAAGAAACTCTAATCGATCTTCAGGTGCTAACACAATAAATTGATTGTCAGGCATTGTTTGCGTTGACCACTTATATTTTGGTATTAAAGGGATCTCTCTTGCATTTATTTTTCTTGATAGGGAGAGACAAAAATGAACCGATAGAGAATTCATTGTGCATAGAAATTATATATTTTTGATTTCACACCCTACACGATAGACATAACCATTTATTTATCGAGTTAGGTTTTAGGTTAAAAAATTATTTAATTTCATGACAACATTTAAACAATATTATAACATTTAATAAACCCCATATATTATAATAATAATGATATTATTATTATTATTATTATTATTTGGTGCTTTACAACTTGCATAATAATAAATATTATTTAACTATCTTGTTAATTAATATTTGTCACCAGAAACGGTCTTGGTCCTTCCGAAATCCTCTAGAATTTATTGAACATATGAATAAATATTAATTATTTTTTTCATCAATAATTTTTTGTGCTTGATAAAATGTGAATAAAATTATTCCTCAGTCATTAGAATAATATTTATTCTATTAATTAAATTCAAATATAATTTAGCTGAGGTCAATTGAAACACTTAGTGTGTGACCCTATAATATTATTTCTCATTGGTATTAGGAAAGTTTGCCTGAAGTCAAAGATTAAAATATAAAAACAGGCCAAGACACCCAAAATATAGAACTTAATGTTGTAATAAAGATAACCACATATGAATTATCACTATGAAATTTAATCCCTTTATCACAATATCACATCAATATGGTTTCACATCCATGTCAGCAACCTATATGCTTGATATGCATTTCTTTGAATATGTGAAATAAACTCATCATAACACAATGGACATGAAATTTAGGGTGACAGTTATATTCCAATAAAAGGTTTGAGATATCATCTTCCATAAATATATAAGGGAAAAACCCTTCCTCAACTTATCCATTAATAACATCTCATTTGTAACTCACCCAATGTACCCTACTTCCTGCTAATATATGGAGTGATGGTTTTCATTATAAAATCTAAGTGTGTGAGTCATGAAATGAATTAATGATAACCTTAAAGTCTAAGGACCATTACACATTATCACATATAGGAATATTCGATGACACTAAAACATATAAAATTTCTATTAGCGGGTATTTTTTCATAATCTCCCATCTTAAAGATTAATAAGTGTGAAATTCATGAGAATAAGCCCCATCCACTTACGAGTACTCACAACTAACACTCTATGTACCATGTGTCCAATTATAGTATGTCATCCAACCATAGAACATTATTTAGGAATATCATTATAACACTTCAGGGTTCTCATCATAGTAGAGAATTGCTACAATCATATCAATGTGACATATAATCTAGGACATTATTACATTAGAGTCATGAAGAATAGTGAAAAATATATAATAATATGTTTTTATTAATATTAAATACATAGAATATAAATGTAATTAAAATACAAAAAGTTGGTCCTAGGACAAAAACTTCAACAAAATCCCACTTGAACTAGTTCCAACTACCAATGAATTTCAGTCTTCTAGACCTCACATGATAATCATGTTTCTTCTGAGTCAAGACTTTAGTGAAGTGCTTCGACATATTGTCTTCCATGGAAATGCTTCCTACTGCAACCTCACCCTCTATAAGAAAAATCACTCATGAGATGATACTTTGAAGTATGTGCTTCATCCACTGATGTGACCTTGGAACTTTTATGAGAGACACCACTATAGTATTATCACAGTAAAGTGTGTTAGGATCTTTACTAATAGGTACCATGTAAAGATCTTTGATGAAGTTTTACATCCATACTACTTATTTAGCTTCCTTATAAGTCATAATATACTTAGAAAATACTGTGGAATCAATGACAACAACTTGCTTTGAGTTCTTCCAGCTCACAGTACCTCTATTCAAAGTGAAAATGTATCTCATTTGTGACTTTATTCCATTTTGATCAGTTTAGAAACCATAATCTTCATATCCTTTGACAACTAGTTCCTAATATCCTCCATAAACAAGGAACATATATTTAGTATGCCTCAAATACTTAAGGATAGTATTGACTTCCATCTAATGATGTTCACCTGGGTCAGCTTGATATCTTCCTACAACACTTAATGTGTAGGAAACATCTAGCCTATTACATAGCATAACATACATTAATAACCCAATAAATGATGTGTATGGAATCATTACCATTATATTTATTTTCTCACATATCTAGGGAAACATTTTCCTGGAAAGATAAATATCATGTGATGCTATAAATAATCCCTTTTTAAATTATTCCATACTGAATCTCTTAAGTATCCTATCAATGTATGTACTTTGACTTAGTCCAAGAGGCATCTTGGATCTATCATGATATATCTTGATCCCAAGAATATATTCTACCTCACCCAAGTCCTTCATAGTGAAGAATTATTCAACCATTCCTTAACAGAATGTAAGACTGGTATTTTGTTTCCAATGAGTAATATATCAACAACATAAACTATAAAGAAAACAACCACACTCCCACTAAATCATTGGTAGACACATGGATGGCACTCATTCTTGATGAAACAAAATTCCATTATAGATCCATAAAAATGAATGTTTCATGACCTATATTTTTAATTTAATCTATAAATGGACTTTTGAAATTTTTATATCTTGTTGGAATCCCTTAGAGTCACAAACCCTTTCAGGTTGTGTCATATAGACATATTACCGAAGGTTCCCATTAAAAAAAGTTGTTTTGAAATCCATTTTAAAAATATCATAGTCATGGTAATCCATAATGAAAATTAGAATTCTGATGGAGTTTAGTATTGTAACAGTTGAAAAGGTTTAATTTTAGTCAACGCCTTGATGCAATTTAAAACCTTTTGCAACTAGTCGCCCCATATAGGTACTGACATATCCTTCCATTTACAGTTTCTTTTTGAATTCCCATTTTCAATCAATGTTATTTAGATCTACTGGAGGATATATTAAAATATTGACTTAGTTTTGGTATATGGATTCCATTTCACAATTCATGGACTCTTACCACTTGGAAACATCTATGCCACTTACATATTTCTTATAGGTTAGTGGATCATTATTATCAACTAATAACGAGTCACCATCCTCATTGATTAGAAAACCATACCATTCAGGTTCTCTAACCTCTATAGTACTCCTACATAGTAATCATGTCTCTGGAACTGTTTCTTATTTCATGGGGATTTGTAGAATCTATTCTTGTACCAACTCTTGTGTACCTTGAGCCTCGACTTCATCGAAGTCTATCTCGCTCCCACCATCTCTTTTAGAAATGTGTTCCTTCTCAAGTAATATATCATATCTTAATAATATTACTTTTTTTTGAGGGGTTGTATAGGTAATATCCCCTTGTTTCCTTGGGTTATCCTATAAAGGTACACTTTGTGCCATGAGGTTAAAATTTTTTATCCATAAAGGCCTTAACAAATGATTCACTTCCCCACACATGTAAATTTGACAACATGGTTTTTCTTCCACTCCAAAATTCATATGGAATAATATTTATCGATTTATTTGGAACTTGGTTTAGTATGTGTGCTTTTATTTATAACAAGTATCCCCAAAAGGATAATGGAAGACTCACATGACTCATCATTGATATCACATGTATAACAAGGTATGGTTCATCCTTTATCTTTCACCATTCCATAGAGGTGTAAAAAGAGTAGTAAATTGGGATAAGATCCTAAACTCTCATAAGTAATCAGTGAAGTCTTGATTATCATATTCTCCACCACATTCTGAGCGGAGTTTATTAATATTCTTAACAAGACGGTTCTCAAATTCATTCTTATATTCTTTGAATTTATCAAAAGAATCTGACTTATACCTCATTAAGTAGAGATATCCATATCTACTAAATTCATTAGTAAAAGTTATGAAGTATGAGTACCCACCCCTACTTCAATAGGAAATAGTGTACACACATCGGTATGAACTAATTTAAGAATATCTTTAGTCCTTTAACCTTTCCCAATAAATGGTATTTTGATCATTTTTACTTGTAAACATACATGACATAAACCAAGTGGTTTTAGTCTAAAAGAATCTAAATATCCATTATAATGAACCAACCCTGGTCAACTAGACAAACCAACTGAATCGACCCATCATGTAATATAGGTAAAATAGGAAAAAGATAAACCATACCTGAATATGAAAAAACAAGGCATAAATCCAAATTATGAAGAGAAAACAAATGAGATACCACAAAAGACATACAATACAATCCAAATAGGCTAAATTAGAAAGTAAGTCATGTCCCCACATGACCAATAATCACCTCCAGACCAACTCAAACTAAAATCAATAGAAACAAGACAAACTATAATACTAAAATATTATATTCCATTTTATTAAGTCCTATAATACAACATATACCAATTCCCAAAGGAAAAAGTAGGGTGTGATCAAAATCTCAGTAGGATACCACCACTATTCTATATATGTTATAATACCAAGACTGTAATAATTCCAGTCTTTAAAATAAAAAAGATTCATAATGATTTTTTATAAATCCAAACCATTTATAATTCATTTCCCCTTTTCTCATTTGGTTTTCATAAAATCATTTCATATTCTAAAACTATAAATATGAAAAGTAAAAATGATAAAAATAGGAAATCATATCCATGCATCAAGAGGAAAATAGGTAAACAGATATCAATGAAACAAACTATCATGTGAAGCTATGTGATAAAAAATAATATATAAAAACCTATGAGAAAAAATCCATGATAAAATAACTAGGAAATAAATAAATTTAAATGAAAAATAACCTCACATATTGGGATATACCCTATGGGACACTTCATACTAGACACTCACAAGCCTAAATAGACATATGCTGGATCCAACCGATATCAAGTCCTACTGGTTGATATCGGAAAAGGATACATCCTTGTGGTTCAATACACACTAAGGATACCTGTGAGTATTTCATAACACACCCAAGGTTTACAATGTTCAATTTTACAAATCTATTTCAAAACCACAATCGAAATTTTATAAAACCATTTTCAAATCCAATCCAATCCAATCTGATTCAGAGTTTGAAAACCCTTTTCTAAATCAAGAAAATACTTTTTAGATAGAAAAACCTATTTTAAAACATTTACCTTCCCAAGAAATCATTGAAACAATTTTTCACTTCAAACCAATGAAAAAACCAAATGAATTTATCAAGAATGACATAACATTCATCAAATTAACCCATTGTGTAGAAACACCTACCTCAACACAGTAGAAAACTAACTAATTTCTTCAAAAGGGATTGAAAATAAGAGAATAGACTTCAAAAGAGAAGGAATTCTAGGAAATTGAAAAGTATTGATAGAAAACAACATATGATCATAAAACCATAGCTAAACCATAGCCGCAACCAAAACTAAAGAAGATCAAGAAGGATTACATACCCAGAGAGAAGTAATCCAAACACAATGATGATTGATCACTGAATGAAGAGATCCAAATAGAAGGAAGTCAGCCAAAATCACCTAGGAAGAGATATCTGTCTGAGAGGAGAGGGATATAAAACAAATTAATCCTCAAACACCTATACAGTTCCCTAAAAATTCAACCCTTAGAAAATTACATAGCATGTAATACCATTACACATCATGTAATCTTCGAAGCCCATATACGCTAAAAAACCAGTTTCTTTTTATTAAAACATGATATTTTTTCATTACATGGTGTGTAACCTTTATAAGACATTTAAAACTCTCATTTTTTGTATCTAATTCATGGGTTATATCCGGTGGTCATTACAAGTCATGAAATCCCATTACATGTCATGTAACTGCCCAAAAAACAATAGAAACAATAGGATTCATGCTGAAAAATTCCAATAAATCCCTAAAATCATCATTATAGGTATCCTCCCAATTCCCTTTTGGAGTTAATTAACCAATGAAAAAGGAAAACCAAATAAAAGGTTAAAACATACCTAACTAAAAGCCAACAAGGCATTACAATATCCCCACCATAAATGCTTTCTACCCCTAGAAAGCCTTCAAAATCCTAGATCCACAAAAAGAGAAGGCCACTACTTCCTCATCAATAACTCCCAATCCCATTCCTCATGGATATCCTATATTAACAACGACAATACCCATACTGGGGGGGGGGAATTTTACCATGTAGTACCTTACCCCGATGATTCATAATATGAACTGGCTTCTCAACCAAAGTGGTATCAGGCTCAAGAACAACATCTACCCATTCAATGACATGGGAAGGATATTATATATACCTCATCAACTAAGAAACATGAAATATGTTGTGGATAACTATCAAAATATAAGTAAAGTGAAACCAATAGGACACCCTCCCCAAATCATACAATGATCTCAAAGGGGCCCTCAATCCTCAGGGATCACTTACCCTTCCTACCCAACCGATGATGTCCCAAGCGAGGTGAAACTATGAGAAAGACCTGATCACCAACCTAAAACTCTAGTGGTCGATGATAATGGTACACATAGGATTTATGATGACTCTATTCCATGATCAAACACCTTTGGATCTACTTCACCATCTCTATCATCTCCTAAAAAACACCAAACCCAACCAATGACTACTCTCATAACTCTGCCTACCATAAGAGAGATCTACACGGACGACCATACAAATCATCGAAGGGAACCATCCATATTGAAGTTTTATAACTATTGTTATAGTAAAACTAAACCAAAGGCAAATGATTTTCCCAAGAACCTCCAAAATCATGTACATAAGCCCGGATCATATCCTCTAAAACCTGGATATCCCTCTCTATCTTTCCATCCATATAAAGATGATAATACATGCTTAATTTAATCCGAGAACCCATCACCTCCTATAAACCTTTCCAAAACCTGGATCTAAACCTCAAATCCCTGTCAGAAACAACTACATATGGAAATTTATGAATTCTTACAGTCTCTCAGATATACAAGTCCCTGTGCCATTCCACCATTTTAGTCTCCTTTATAGGTAGGAAATGAAATGATTTAGTGATTCAATCAATAACCACCCAAATTGAATCCTTACCACTAGGAGTCCATGTCAATCCAATGATGAAATACATTGAAATCTCATCCCACTACCATACCAGAATGGGTAAGGGCTTCAACAACCCTACATGTATTTGGTTATCCACCTTAATTATCTGAAAACTAAGGCACCATGATACAAAATCTATAATCGACCATCTTATCCCCTACCACCAATATTTCCACCTCAAGTCACGATACATCTTGGTATCCCAGGGTGTATAGACTAACAAGACCAGTTTCTAGTATTCAACAATTGCTACCTCAAGGAAAATAGAACAAACAACCTGCTACAGAAGCACAAAGCTCCACTAAGAGACCGAGACCACTCACCTGAGGTCTCCCCACCATAAAAAATTTCACTAAATCATTGGAACTCGATGCCTTTCACCTACCCAAACTGAACTAACTCTCCAAAATATGAGTTATATTTCATCGAATCCAAGAACACCTATACACCGACCTATTAAATTTATAATCCCATATTAGAAAAAAAGATCATCAGAGACCACTTCTCAACTGATTACTTAATGGATTGTGTCAGTAATTTTCTACTTAACGCTTCGACAACCACATTCCCTTTATCAGGGGTATAAGAAATATCAAAATAAAAAGTTTGAAGATACTCTACCCAATGTCTCTATCAAAAATTCATATCTCTTTGATTAAAAATATATTTTAGGCTCTTATGATCAGAATATACCACAAACCTATCACAAAGAGATAATGACACCACATTTTGACTGCATGAATAACTTCTTCTAACTCAAGATCATGGGTAGGGTAGTTCTTCTCATAAGGGAATAACTGATGAGAATTATAAGGCACAACCTATTTCCCCTACATCAAGACACATCCAAAACCTATACCAAAAGTATAACAAATAACATAATATCCCGACCCTAGATCTAGAAGAATCAAAACTGGTGATGAAGTAAACCTCATCTTTATCCCCTCAAAAGATCTCTGACACTTTTCATTCCATTCAAACTTTACACCCTTATGGGTTAAAGGTATCATAGAATAATTGATCTTGGAGAAGTCCCGAACAAACTGTCTATAGTAACTATCCAAACCCAAGATTATTCAGATCTAAAACTCATTTATAGGATTCTCTCAATATATAACTACCTATACCTTTTTAGGATCTACTAAGACACACCTCTTAGATATTACATGCCCCAAAAATTTCACTTCCTAGATCCAAAACTCACATCCATAAAGTTTACCATATAGATGTTGTTCTTTCAAGTATCTAAGAATGATATTCAAATAATCCATGTGATACTCATCTATGTTGAAGTACATCAAAATATCATTCAAAAACCCAACAAAGAAATATTCCAAGAGCCTATAAAATATTCAGTTCATCAAAACCATAAACATCATTGGAGCATTAGTAAGACCAAATAGAACTTAAAATGACCATATCGACTCCTAAATACTATCTTAGGTATATAATCTTCTTATAATCTCAACTAGTGATACCTTGACCATAAGTAAATATTAGAAAACCAACAATCCTCTCAAATATGATCAAAGAGATCATCAATAATTATCAAAGGATAGTTGTTCTTAATGGTCACCTGATTCAACTTTCGATAATCAATACAAAGTTCAAGGCACTTGTATACCTTATTAGAAAAGAGTATTGGTGAAGAACATGGTGACATTATATAATGAATAAATCCCTTAGCCTCTAGGTCCTCAAGATGGACCTTAAGTTCCACTAACTCAACAAGTGCCATGTAGTAAGATGAAATAGAAATGATCATTATACCAGGGAGAAGGTCAATAGAAAAATCGACCTCTCTATGGAATCAAACCAAAAAAATAATCCGAAAAGACCTAAGGGTACTCACAAAAAACCGGAATAAGTCATCCCCCAATGCAAGGGTCAACTACATCAAGAAATATCTCTAACAACTGACATAATATTATCCTATCATATGAAACAATATGCCCTACCCTTCCTGATCAAGAGTCCCACTCACCATAGAAAACATGGGTGACCGCATCGATAGATAAGAACTAAACTCGACAATGGTAATAGTCTATCTGTTCCTTAACACTGATCATAAAATCTATTCCGATAATCAAGTAGAAGATATCAAGATCAAATACTAAAAAGTCTCACTCCACCTTAAAGTCATCTATCATTACCCGATATGTGGGACATCTAAAACCTTGTTCGAACCTCTTTCTTAAAGGTGTGGAAAGATCCAACAAGAATAGAATAATTTCTAAATGGAAAAACAATACATAAAATAACATTAATGATATAAAAGAATGAGTAGTACCTATATCAAACAAATCTAACACCATGGAAGAAAAGATAAACACCATACCTTTAACAGTAGTTGGCCCTGCTTCATATTCCTTTGGGACATACTCTATTGCATAAAGTTATACGGTCTTAGCCACTTGAACATATCCCTTGGCCCGAGTATTAGACTCATCACCCTTGGAATAATCTACATGAACCTAAAAACCCTTGGGGAGAGTGGATCATGCTCTACTACCCTGAGATATCTTTTCACAAAAGCACTATAGATGGACAGTTCATCCAAAAAAGATGACAAGTCTTAAGAGCCTCTATACAGTTAGGCTTGTCCCGACCTTGACTTCCACACTAGTAGAAGACAACCTGTATCTACCCTGTTAGAGCCCTTGAAACTACTTCTGAAGAAAACTAATCACTCTTATGCTTTCTTTTCTGGACAAAAAGATACACCATGGCTAACCAATGAACCAACTAAAGCTCTACCCAAACATATCTTCCTAGATATGTCTACCTTAGCTAAAGATTCCCTATAAACTACCTCCACAAAGGTCAGAAGGAACATGGGTATCAACATTGACTAAATATCAGGCCTCATTCCTAACTCAAACCTCTAATTTTTGGGTAATAATTAGTGATAAGATTCAGTGCTAGATGCCACTAATAGAATTTAGACTTATAGCTACAGATCTACAGCCACAGACAACAAAAAACATGGCTATAGATTTTTTATACCCACAACTGTTTTTGATGTCCGTGGAAATAGCACCCCACGTGATCCCTTCCCCCCCACCCTCGTGAATTTCCCTTCCCCACTGCCCCCGTGATCCTCCTCCCTCTCGTGATCCTCATCCTCTCTCGACGTCTCTGACGCGGCCACCCCACCTCCCCGCGACTCTCCTTCTCCGACTCAGCTCCGGCACGGTTCCGATGCGGCTTCGACATGGTCTGATTTCTCCCTCCTCGAATATCACCCCTCCCCTCACCCCATTCCCGTTGCACCCTCTTACCTTACCTATCTATCTCATCATGAAACCTTATCTCCCGTCCCCACCTACACAGGTTGCACCTGGCTGACGTCCCTTATGACGAAGCTCTGGTGCGAAGCCCCTACCAGCCTTCCTTCCAATGTTGCGATCCCCTACCAGCGGCACGACCCCCTATCGATGACGTAATCCCCCTTCCAGAAAATCCCTTTATAGTGCACAACCCAACCGACCGACCTCCTCTCCGGTGGATGCGACCTAACCGGCGCCCTCCTCCTCCTGTGGCTTCCTCCTTCTGGTAGTTTCTTCCTCCTCTTGGTTGGTGTTTCCTTTTTCAGAAGCTATGGTTTCATTTTAGGGGTCCAATTTTTTTATCTAGGTTTAATGTCTGTGTGTAGGGTTAGAGGTTGGTTTCATTGGGTTCAGCTAGGGTGTGATTGGTGATTCACACCATGTTTAAGGGTTTTGACCCCAAAGGCAGGTAATTCCATTCTTAACCATTAATTAATGAATTTTTATTCTTAATAGTTTAATTTTTCATGTTTATTAAAATATATTTAGGGTGCATGAGTGGTCTTTGAAGATATTTTCAACAGGGTTTTGTGAAATTGAATTTTTTAAAAGTGAAATTGGGTATATTTTTGTAGTAAACCCCTGTTGTGCATCTTGAAATGTTTTGTGAAATGGGAAAATAATTTATTAAACCATAAAAGTGATTTATTAAGTTGAATAAATTATGTGATGGGTGTATGTAAAATGTTCTACTATGTGTTTTATTTCAAAGAGAAAATTTTGAGTGCATTTTGTTGTAAGGCCTTGTTGCACATCTTATAAATTATTTAATTTTTTTTAATAGGATTATTAAATTATATAATTGGTGATAAAGTAGTTTTTGAAAATATTTGATGTGAAATTGATTTTAAAATGGACATCACATGTGAAATTAGTGTGTTATTGATGTAATCCCTTATTTTTCTCTTTTGAAATGTTTTATTAATTGAGTAAACAATTTTTTAAATTAATCATGTGATGTGAATCAGGATTGAAATGGGGTTTGGAGTGAGTTTGGGTTTAAAGATTGGATTTTGGGTGTATTTTGAGTGTAAAGACTTATGGGGGTTTCTTGAAATGATTTTTTTTATAATTAGTTTAAATGATTTATTAAATCATTAAGGTGGCGCGTATCATGATTTGAAATGGTTTTTGGAATGCCTTTAGTTTTAAATGAAGGATTTAGTTATGAAAATGGTGTATTTAGTATGTGTAGTATATTGTTTGGCATAAAAAAGGTGTAACTAATATATTATGTGATCTTGGAAAATGAATGAGCACTAAGGGAAGCACGAGTAACTAGGTGGGTAGACTAGGACTAGTGTGCTAGCAATTCAAGGTGTCTTCGACCTAGTTTCACATAGAATGGTTGAACTCTACAACATTAACTAAATATATGAAAGATAGTTGGAGACCACTATAGTTAAATGGAGAGCTTTGATGTATAAATCAAACCCACCTTTTTATGCATTGATTAGGAATCATGTGGACTTAGAGTGGAATAATTGATGGTGCATTACTTGAGTATGAAATGATACCATTATATCTCCTATAAATTGTATTTTTTATCAATAATTGTGAGATAAAAGAATGAGAAATTAAAATTTATAGGTACACACTACTACAAATTTGGGCTATAGCCACAGACCTATAGCCACAGTTTTATAGGTCCGTGGCTATAGCTTTTATATTGCCATGGTTTAATTCATTCACCGTGGCTAAATCAATATTACATTGGCATGTCGTTTTCCCCCCCAATTTGTATCGGGCTCCTCCTCCTCCCACGATCCGCAGCCCTCCTCCTCCTCCCCCGATTCGCACACCTCTCCCCGATGGCATCTCCTCCTCCCCGCAACCCTCCTCTCCTCTCCCGATTCACAGCCCTATCACCGCGCATCCCTCCTCCCCGACGGCGTCTCCTCCTCCCCGCAGCCCTCCTCCTCCTCCCCCGGTTCACAACCATTTCACCGCGCAACCCTCCTCCCTGACAACGTATCCTCCTCCTGACGATCTCCCCGACAATCTCACCGTGCAGCCCTCTCTCACAGCGGCGCCCTCCTCCCCGACGAACTCTCCCACATCGGCGCCCTCCTCCCCGACGACCTCTGCTCAGTGGTCTCACCATTTGTAGGTAGAAGCTTATCACTCTTCACGACCCTAGAATACTGTCTAAGTGCTAGAATCTATCTTTAGCTGTGATGAATCACTTGTGTAAATAGAGGAGTCTGTGACTGACAGACAGGATAGGTATTGGATTTTTAAATTGAAAAAATGAAACTCATTTTGGTAATATTCTCATCTTTGATTGGTTTTTATTATGAAAAATTAAATTAAATATTGTTTTGATTGTATGTTGTACTTCCGGGATGCATGCTATGCTTAAGTATTGGTTTAATTTTTGTCAATCTCTGCCTCTAATCAGCAAGGCTGGGCAAAAATTTGTTGGATGTCAATATTTCTTAATTAAGTTTCACATGAGAGGATGACTTTATCATCATTGAATTTATGATCTCATGCATTGAGTGATAGCATTATGCACTCAAAGTAGCCTACAAGTGAAGTTTGGATAGAGAACCTTTCCTGAACTTACCTCTTTACATCTTACGTGATGAAGTGATGTTTTTATTCCATGTAAAATTCAAACACAGATATTGATCTCTGTGCTGGGCAAGAAGGAGAGCAATCAATACATAGAGTTTTTGTTGATCCTGGTGGGATCCATTGTATTGCGACCATACATGGTGATGGGGGTGTTGATACATACTATATGCATGCAAAATGGAGCAAACCTCGCATTCTAACCAAATTAAAAGGTCTTGTGGTGAACTCTATTGCTTGGAATAGGCATCAGATCACTAAAGGCATGTTTTTTTAAATTATTATTTTTTCCATTTTCTAGTCATTGCAGTTTAAGAAATATTTTGATAAAATATTTTCCTTGGGTATATATGTCGAACACTTCTTCTACAAAAGAGACAATTCTTGGAACTAACAATGGATAGCTATATGAGATGGTCGTGGATGAGAAGGACAAGAAGGAGAAGTAAATGAAGTTTCTATTTGAATTTCAAGAACTTCCAGAGGATTTTATGGGTCTACAGGTACATCTTCCTCAACCCTTGTAATTTGGGTTCACAGTTTTCCTTCATATCAAAAGCATTATGGAAGAGAGTTTTGTCAAAAGTGGTTTGTATAGGTGAGATAAAAACCTGTGAATGGTAGAGGGATAACCAATTAAAATTTTGAATGTAAGTTGAGGGGATCTAAGAGGGGATGTTTGGTACACTGGAGAAACCCTTTCAGGAAGATCTGATTCTAGGGGTTTCTTGTGAATATATGCTTGGTTTGAAGGAATCACATTTCTATGGAAATACTGCTTCCAGAAAGGGATGAAAAAGGGCTTCCATCATTGGATTTTGGAAAGGTGTTTCTAGTAGATTCCCACCCCCACTCCGCTTCCTTATTTCCTAGCCCCCAGTTTTGCAGACCACATATGCCCTGAGTGCAAGGGAGCTTGATGCGTAGGCTGTGGCTGTCTAGATAGGTTTGGATGTCGCTGGAAAATCCATACCACATTTACAATTTCGAGTAAACTTTGTGCTTCTCTTTTTTATTCTGTGTCATTTTACAGATGGAAATAGCTATTGTCACTGATGGGACTAGATATTATGTGATGGGTGTTACTCCTACACGACTATATTCTTTCACTGGGATTGGATCTCTATAAGTAAGTTCTCTTCTGAGTAGCCTCTCCATGTGGGACCTGGAATTTGTTACTCTTGTTTTAGAAAATACGAAACATTTCTGTCATACCATACTATACATCACTCTGAAGATATTAAATGAAATTATCATGTTATGCTTCCACTGTTATTTATGCAATGCAACCTTTCCATGAAAATCTAATGTGTTATGAGAATGGAAGCAAAACATGTTGCACTTCCAGACCTTTATTGCTAATATTTAGCCATTCCATATGAAATATTAATGCTTATTGATTGTTGGTTGATTTGCAGACTCTTTTTTCTTGTTATTTAAACTGAGCTGTTCATTTCATGGAACTTCCTGGTAAAATACCAAACAGGTAGGTTTGTTGATTTGTTTTTGGTCTCAAGGTATTAATAATCATAGATATTTAAATTTTAGTAGCTTTAAGTTGAAATACATGTTTTAATTGACTAGAATTTTTTTAAATGGTTCAAGTTTTATAAATTGGAAACACCCATTTATAAATGCGAAACACCCTTTTTTTGAATGCACATGAAAATTAAGGTAGTTTAAAAGATGAGGTTTCCCACTCAGAGTAGATTACTAGTTTGTTTATGCCCATAATATTTCTTGTAGTGAACTGCATTTCTTTATCAAGAAAAGAAGGGCTATGCATTTTTCATGGCTTTCTGGTGCAGGAATCTACCATGGGAACCTGAAGATGTTCCCCACGGATGTCGCTGGACCGGGCCAACACGCCGCGGTCACGCCGCGGTCACGCCATGGTCACGCCGCGGTCACGCCGCGGTCACGCCGTGGTCACGCCACGGTCACGCCGTGATTTGGCCCTGCTCCAAGACGAGACCCTATGGCAGTTTTCATTCCTATCGGGATACTTCTCCTATCCCTAAGCCGCACTTCTCCAAACCCTCGGCACCAATCCCATACTCCTCCCGTCCTCACCGCCACTCCCATACCGACCACCCCTCACCGCCGCTCCCATCCCAACCACCCCTCGCCGCTCACCGATCGCCGCTCCCAGCTCCCCGCTACTCTCGAGGGTTCTAAATCTACTTTCCAACCGGACATCTTATCTTTGATTCAAGTAATTTTTGTTCATTCACTTTAAATCAGTATGTATGCCTTCATTTATTTTTGATTTTTTGGTTCCATTTCACTGCAATGTACTATCTATTATGATCCCCTTATGAACACAAGCAATATATCATTTTAGGTTGTAGTTTTTTTGTAATTTACCTGTATAGAATCATTTTGATTGATATTGAAGAGGTCAAAATGAGGTGGGGAGGAGGGGGGATGTGCTGGAGGGGGGGGATGGGCAGGGGTGAGGTGAGGAGGAGGGGGGCTGGACAGGGGGTTAGAGGTGCCTGTGCAGGTGGGGGAGAGGGGGAGGGGGTGCTGGGAAAATGGGGGAGGGGGGATGGGCAGGGGGGTTGTGCAGGTGGGTGGTGGTGGTTGTGTAGGTGGGGGAGGGGGTGGGATGTGCAGGGGATTAGGCTAGGCAGGGGGGAGGGGGGCTGGGCAGGGGGGGCTGTGTAGGTGGGGTAGCGGGGGGGTTGGGTAGGTGGATGAGTATGAAGATGAACTTGAGTTCCTTTAACCCAATTAGGGAACTGCGAAATGATTTCATAGGACCTGAGTATATCGGATAAGGCACATTTTTGGAAGAATATATAATTCTAGCCATGTCCCTACTTAGACTATCAATGTTGTAGAAACCGTGGAAGACCCATTTAGTGAGTCTAGTAGGAGAAGGAAAATACCCATGCATAATCCAAGCAGGTACAATTACTATGGAATGTAATAATGTTATATCCATCATAGATCAATATTAATACGTCATTATGTTGAGAAACATCAGACCCTTGTACTTTTATTTAATGATAAATGTTATCAATATTTGAAAATATTACATTGACTATGATTTTTTATTTAATATCATTCCAATGTTGACACATTCTTTTATGTGATATGATGAGGACAATATAGAACCTTCCACATATATACTACAACTCTGTGTCCAATGTAAGAAATGTCCATAAGTCCAATTCATGCTCGGGGATCAATTTGGAGACCTCATTTCTGAATCATAATTTATAGTAATTCAGTAGGATCAAAACTTCATTGACTTTTTAGGAAGGCCTCTTTAAACTTTTATGACCACTCAAACATAACTACATTCTTAGTAATCCTAGTCATAGGCACTTCTAAAGGGGAAACAATTTAAATGAACTACATGTAAAACCCTAATAAACAAAGGAAACCCACAATCTCAAACATGTTTCGTATGCCTTCTCATGACAACACAACCTATACATTCTTTGGGTCCACATAAATTCTCACATTATAGATTACGTGCCTAAGAAAACATACTTTATGGAAGCATAAGTGAAACTTTGAGATCTTATAAAATATATAATGTGGTCAAAGTGTATAAAAAAATATATAGGTGTCCAATGTGTATATCAATGGTTGGTGAGTATATAAGGATATTATCAATAAGCACCACAATGAATGAGTTGAGATATGTATGGAAGATCTCATTCATGAGATCCATGAACACCATTGGATTAATTTTAAACATAAAAGGAAATTCAAGATATGTATGGAAGATGCCTTAATAATTTTCACACCATTTGTAATACGAAATCATATATATACATTCATTCAACTAATCAATTCATGTACTTAAAAAAGTTCCACATGTCTCATTACTACTAAGTAAAAAATGGAAAGGATCAATATTTTCCCTCATGTACCTCTTTATTACCTCTTTATTACCTCTACACAAGTAGTAATTTACTGCTTTCAAAATAGTAAATTATCTTCACACATGTCTTTTCTAGCCCAACGTATTTATATGTATCCACTACTTTTACCCTTATCAAAGCCCTAGAATAATACTTCTCACTCAATATAGCTCATCACTCAACTCCCAACATCTTCGTAGAAATAGACGAGAGGGTAGAAATGTTCCCTAAGCGCAGATTCATCCTCCCGATGAATCATACATATGGTATTTTCTCTTCTGTAGCATCTCGGTATCATTTTTCTCTGCTCTATAGTTTCACATTTCACTATGTTCACACTAATTTTGCAAGGTGTAATACAATATAGGCGTGGATCCATTTTTTGTTATGATATATTCTATTTTATTAGAAATTGTGTCCTCTAGTAAACTTTTATTATCGGGTGGGATAAAAACTTGTATCGAACAAAACCAAATTAAGTTGAAACTCGAGCCAAACTAATTATATACCATTAACATGAAGAATAATTGTTAATTAATAGGAATGTACTATTTGATAGTATCATTTTGAAACATGGATCTATTTCCCCCTTGCTTGCAGGAACATGATTTGACCCATGGGGCATTGTGGTTCTTATATGTTGGGTGGTGACATGTATAGTCACAGGAGACAGGTATGTTTTAGTTTAGTTTTTATTTTATTTTCTTTATCGCATTGGAGACTTATGCCTACAATGTGTGTTTGTAGCTGTTTTGTGTTGAAATGACCACCATAAATTATCAGTCCAATGGGAGTGACTAAATGATGATATTGTGGTAATAATAGAATTTAATTATAGAATCTATAATGGTAATGGATTCATGTATCATTTATCATCACTGATCACATATATATAAGAAGTTGTTATATCTCATTTCTTTTCCCACTATTTTCTTGCAGGTGGTTTCTTATGATGAGGATGGTTCTATCCACCACCATCGATGACAGTGAGTTCAACATTGGATTTGGGAAATATTTATTTCGTTTTTATTCTTTGGCCAAATTTTAATTAGGCCATTTGTGATTTTTGGGTTCTTTATATTTTTGTAGTGATTTTTGGATCTCGTTGAGGTGGATTCGAGTTGCCGTTGACGAAGGCTTACATGTGTATGCATAGGTAGGCATATAAATATATAAGTTCCCCCTTTATATATATTCACTCATGGCAATATGAATATATATATATTGGGGCTAGGTGTGCTTATATATAGATATGAAAAATGCATACATGTGTAAGTGTAAAGGGGTATATGCAAGTATAAACATATATCTAAGGATCCCTTTATGCATATTTGGCCATGAAAATATGTACATAGGGGCTAGGTGTCCTTATATATATATGAAGTTTCATATTCCTGCAAGCGGAAAAAAAGGAAGATTCGAGTTGTCATTAAAAGCAGCGCCTTGAGGTTGAGGTAAGTTTCCTTTTCCTAACCCTTTAATTTGAATTCTATAATTGCTCGTGTATTTTAAAAACTTTTTTTCATTATTATATAATCTGTATATGCTATTCAAATTGGTTTTGGATCTTTATAATGACATTTTCACCTGTTTTACATGATTTCCCTAAGCCTTCAACGTAGACTAGTAGAAAGTTTGAACCAACTCAATAGTAGAAAATGAAATTTCCTTCACTTTAGAGATGAAAGTGTCCTCATTTTGAGAAAACATCAATCAAGAATTATCATAAAAATCTAAAACTTAAAGAAAATATTTGTTTTCATTTCATCAAACACAAAAAACCAGCTTTGAAAACTTGATACTTTTTTCAGTAACATCATTGTGAAACACTTGACCCAGAAAAAGACAGAATTTAAATATTCTGAGAAAAAATCCTCTCATGCCGCGGTCACGCCGCGGTCACGCCATAGTCATGCCGCGGTAATGCCATGATTTGGCCCTGCTCCAGCCACATCCATCCCACACCAACCCCCTTCCACCTTAATTTCATCCTGTTGCCACCAGCATTCCAGCCTGCAACAGCCCCCCTGCCACCTTCTAATCAGCCCGCACCATCCCCTCAACACATGCAACCAGCCCCCTTCCACCAGCATTCGAGCCCTCATCGAATTAGGTATATCAGGGGTCATCCAATCCTCTAGTCATCACAAATTATCATTCATTTCTTTAAATATTCTGAGAAAACATCCTCTCATGCCATCCATATCATCCTATTTGAAACTAAGTGGAAGATGCTACCCCGCAGATGTCGCTGGACCGGGCCAACACGCTGCAGTCACACCATAGTCACGCCATGGTCACGCCGCAGTCACGCCGTGGTCATGCCGTGGTCACGCCACAGTCACGCTGCGGTCAAGCTACGGTCACGCCGCGGTCACGCCGCGGTCACGCCGCGGTCACGCCGTGGTAATGCCGTGATTTAGCCCTGCTCCAGCCACATCCAGCCTACACCACCCCCCTTCCACCTTCATTTCAGCCCGCTGCCACCAGCATTCTAGCCCGCAACAGCCCCCCTTTCACCTTCGAATCAGCCCGTACCAACCCCCCAACACTTGCAACCATCCCCCTTCCACCAGCATTCGATCCCTCACTAAATTAGGTATATTAGGGGTCATCCAATCCTCTAGTCATCACAAATTAGCATTCATTTCTTTAAATATTCTGAGAAAACATCCTCTCATTCCATCCATATCATCCAATTTGAAACTAAGTGGAAGATGCTGCCCCGCGGATGTCGCTGGACCGGGCCAACACGCCGCGGTCACGCCGCGGTCACGCCGCGGTCACACTACGTTCACGTCGCGGTCACGCCGCAGTCACATCATGGTCACGCCGCGGTCAGGCCGTGATTTGGCCCTGCTCCAGCCACATCCATCCAACACCAGCGGCCATCGGCCTCACGGTGTGACCATGGGGAGTCCTTTCTTCAACTATTCTTCTTTTTTCCTACTATAAATTATGCTCGTTATTGTAGTAGAAATCAACAGAAACTCTTGTTTTTCTTCTCTATCTAACTTAAACACCTATCACTAACCACTCATACCGCTATCATGTAGCAACAAATGGACAGATTCAGGCCTCCAATAAGTCTCTATCGAATAAGTAATAGAAGATGGTTGAAAAATAGAATAAGTCCTAGACGGACAAGCTCCTACATGATTTATGGGCCTACCATACCACCATGTAAACTACTACCCAAGAGACACCGTACACAAAACTGAGCTAGTTTTTCCCATTGAAGTTCAGTTTCCATCACTACAAATAGCTGTTTGTGGAAAACTCTACATTTGGGCTAGACCTATATAGGGAACAACCTGTCCATAAACTACATGTGGGTTTAATTCTCCCATGACATGATACATAGTGACACCCATATCTATTGTCTTGGGTCCAACCAAAATATTTCATTTTCATGCTATGGAACCTACATCCTTTATGCAGGGGGCAGGGGGCAGGGGGCAGGGGGCTGGGGCAGGGGGCAGGGGTCAGGGGGCAGGGCCGGGGGCAGGGGGGAGGGTGGAGGGGGGCAGGGGGTAGGTCTGCAGGGAAGGGGGCAGGGGGTAGGGGAGGGTGGAGGGGGGAAAGGGGTAGGTCTGCAGAGCAGGGGGGAAGGGGGCAGGGGGCAGGGGGCAAGGTGTAGGTGGAGGGGGGAAGGGGGCAGGGGGGCAGGGGGTAGGGGCAGGTCTGAAGGGCAGGGGGGCAGGGGGCAGGTCTGCAGGGCAGGGGGCAGGGGGCAGGGGGAGGGTGGAGGGGGGCAGGGGGCAGGGGGCAGGTCTGCAGAGCAGGGGGTAGAGGGAAAGGTGTGGGTGGAGGGGGGCAGGGGGAGGGGGGCAGGGGCAAGGGGCAGGGGGCAGGGGGTAGGTCTGCAGGGAAAAAATGCAACAACACCTAAAGAGTATTCTACCAAGAAATTAAGAAAATCCAAGCTCGTAAAGAATTCCGGAGGTAACAAAAACAAGAGGCATAGCCCCAAACGTCAGTATAAATGAATATTTTATATTTGAACTGTACTGAGGGAGTGATTTTTTATGTTTTACACCTTTCAGTGTTATGGAATCCTGTTTATCAGTTTTAGTATGTTTGGTTTTTGTCTTAGCCTGAATAGAATTTGGACTAATATTAGGACTCCCAGAATTTATAGGACAACAAGTGTTCTCCATCTCATTAGGACTGTTGACAGATTTAATGTGATTAGGGTGAGAAGTATTTAGAGTTGATTCCATAGGGGTCAAATTACATGGAATCAAGGGATCAGTACAGTCTTTTCCTACATCTTGAGTAGCTGAATGAGGAAAAGTGGGAAGCAGCGTACCTGGAATCACTTCCACAGCAGAAGAAGCTATTACATAGGGTGCCTGGACAGTGTCTAAAGCATATGTGGGAAACTGTTTCTGATCACCAGAGTCACTATTATCCTGCATTTGTAGAGGAACTTGCACCGCAGGTGCGTTCTCATTTACAGATTTAAAATATTCTAAGGATTTAGTACCAGAATTAACCTTGGCGATATTTGATTGTGTCATTGTTTGAATAGAGGGAAGGGAACCTAAGCCATTTTTCTGATTGTTGGTCCCATTTATTATCTCTTGAGTAGCAGTAGAAGTCAGTAGGGAGGGTTTTTGGTTCTGTCCATAAATCATATCTGAGTAGCTGGGTTCAACCACAACTTGTAGAAAATGATCAACATTGTGCTTAGTTGCGGTGCTTAAGCTGTAATCATTGCCTTTTATGTGAACATGTGGAGATATTGTATCCCTCCTACCCAGTGTGGGTTCAACATTTTTGGTGAGGTTAGAGTGGGGTACCTGCTTGGATGGACAAGTACTGAGTGAAATAAAATTGCATGATAATACTTTCTGCTATACTTTTGTGTATGCCGGCAATAAATATCAAGACAGAAGAACCTTGTGGCACAATATATCCTCCCTTAACAACACTATTCATGTGCCCTGGGTCATTATCGGTAATTTCAATGTTATCCTTGGAACTAGTGAAAAGATAGGGCCCTTGCACTCAAACACTTCCATTAAATATTTTAGTCACTATATTGATGATAATAACCTTGTTGAGATTAATTTGGTTGGGGCTAAGTATACTTGGTATAGAAGGAAACACAATATAATTTTAGCAAGTAAACTTGAAAGAGCTTTCACAAACTTCAAAGCTCTCGATAACTGGAATAACATCTCTAGTATTACTTTACCTAGGATTAATTTTGATCATCATCCAATTTTGGTGAGCGTCAAGACTAGAGACAACAAACATATTCTTCCTTTTAGATTCAATAATTCCTGGAACACTGTGGATGATTGTAATAAAATTGTAAAAGACACTTGGAATTTGATCAATTTGAATGATGCCTTTGTCTGTCCAGGGGGTGTCCAGGAGGGATGGGGGCTGTCCAGGGGGGGTCTATCAGGGAGGGGGGTCTATCCAGGAAGGAGAGGGGGGGTGTCTAGGAGGGGAGGGGGGTCTGTCCAGAAAGGAGGGGGGATTGTCGAGGGGGGATGGGGGCTGTCCAAGGGGGATGGTGTGGGGGGGGGGGGTCTAGGAGAGATGGGGGGCTGTCCAGAGGGGGTCTGTCGGGGGGGGGGGTCTGTCACGCAGCGGTCACACCGTGGTCACACTGTGGTTTGACCCTGCTTCAGGACGACACCCCATGACAGTTCACAGTGATAGTATTCCATGAGTTTTGTGATCAATGTTGAGACTCACTAATCACAATTATCTCTCTCCTTGACCGGGTATTCACAAACAGCTTCCAAAGTAGTCAACTGACTGTGTATTCCTAAGATGTCTGTATGGCTTGAAAAAAGAAGATATAACAACCTTCCTGCCCAGATCATAACTTAAGATCCATCCTTTACTTATATGTGGCAAGCATAAGATTCCCTCACTTCTAGAAATGAGAAAGATATTTATGGGATTGTCTAAATATACAATGTAATTGAAATTCTAGTAAACTTTGATCATTATGTTGTCACCTTGATAAGGAATAAAGTGACATTATTAACTGATGTCCACATGGATATGGAATCAAGAACAAGATTCATGGGCATGTGTTAATTATATAAGAGAAATTGTTGGATTGGTGTTGCCCGATCCAGTTGGGACGAATGCTTGTGGCCCGAAACTGTATCACTTTTAACAAAGGGGCCACCGTTCACTGTAGCGATGCGAGCTTATTTTTTGTAATAGTGATCGTCTTCTCCATTTTATAGCCCATTTTCAGGCTAGGGTTACTGCTGAAAAAACCTCTGTCGTTGCACCTCCTGATGATTCCACAACAGAAATATGGACTGGAAAATGAAAACCATAAAGATATGTTTTAAACTCCCATCCTACCATTTAAATGAAGGGTTCCATCATCATCACTCTTGTGGTGACATGCTGATTGCCTTAAAAAATTAGGCATGTGAGACAAGGATCATGACCATCCTAGTGTAGTCTAACACAATGGTCTTGAAGTAAACCTACAGAAAAAAAAATTGATGAAACTGAGATGAATTCATTCTCCTTCAACATATAGAGGATGAGTATCATTGGGCATCGACTTCAGGGATTGGTAAACCCATTAAGAATTTCACATCCTTAAAAAATGATATAATGAGTAACATAGGGGGGGGGGGGGGGGTTGCAATGTGTTCTGATTTAGTTTTTGTTTTTGATTTCAAATTGCATGGCCAACTGTATTATCATTCCAGGGGGGTTGCATTGTGTTCTGTTTTAGTTTTTGTCTTTGATTTCAAATTTCATGATGTAATGTATTAGCATTCCAGGGGTGGGGGGGGGGAGTGTCCTGGAGGGGGGGGGGGGCTTTGCAATGTATTCTGTTTTAGTTTTTGTCTTTGATTTCAAATTGCATGGCCAACTGTATTAGCATTCCAGGGGGTTTCTATCCAGGGGAGGGGGTGTTCTGGAGGGAGGGGGGAGGGGAGGGTCTGGGGGGGGGGTGTCTGTCCAGGGGAGTGGGGGATGTCCCAGAGGGAGGGGGAGTCTCTAGGGGGTGTCTGTCTAGGGGAGGGGGAGTCTCAAGGGGGTGTATTTCTAGGGGAGGGTGGTGTCTGTCAAGGGAGGGGGAGTGTTCTGTCCAGGGGGTGTCTGTCCAGGGGAGGGAGGTGTCTGTACGGGGGGGGGGGGGGGGTATCTGTCCAGGGAGGGGGGTGTCCAAGGGTATCTATCCAGGGAGGGGGGTGTTCTGTCCAGGGGAGGGGGGGTGTCCGGGGGGGTCTATCCAGGGGAGGGGGGTGTCTGTCCAGGGGGGGTGTCTGTCCAGGGTGGGGGGTGTCTGTCCGGGGGGGGAGTCTGTCCAGGGGAGGGGGTGTCCAGGGTTGTCTGTCTGTCTGTCCAGGGGGGTGTCTGTCCTGGGTGGGGGGGTGTCTGTGCAGGGGAGGGGGGTGGGGGTGTGTCCAGGGGGGTGACAGACAGGGGAGGGTAGTGATCATATTGTCTCATTTCATCTTTAAGATGGTTGTTGGATATAACTGCAATATCCTTCTCTCCCTCCATAATAGCATTATCTGGAACATGTAGGAGCTCCTTATGGTGCAATGCTTCTTGAACCTTTATATCCTTTCATCCACCAACATCCCGTGTAAAACCAAACAGTTTCAACATAGATAGCCCAGCTGTAATGGCATCCCAACTATAGCCTTTATTCACTATCCCAAAAACCAAGTGCTGCTCATCCATAGTCTATTTGGACCACCTAAGAAAACCTTCCAGTACTATGACAGGATTCTGATGTGTTGATACTTTGAAAAACTCCAACATATGTACAACAGGGGGTGTCCAGGTAGGGGGACTAGCAGGGGCAGGGGGACTAGCAAGGGGCAGGGGGGACTGGTAGGGGGTGGCAGGGGGAAGGGGGGAATGGTAGGGGGACTAGTAGGGGGTAGGGGGCAGGGGGAATAGCAGGGGACTGACAGGGGGCCTAGCAGGGTGCAGGGGGGGGGGGACTGGAAGGGGGGACTAGCAGGGGGCAGGGGGACTAGTAGGGGTAGGGGGGACTGGCAGGGGGCAGGGGGGGATTAGCAGGGGGTGGAAGGGGGGGACTAGCAGGGGGTAAGGGGGACCAATGGGGGGGGGGGGGATGGCAGGGGGTAGGGAGGACTGGAAGGGGGTGGCAGGGGGGGGGACTAGTAGGGGCAGGGGGGACTGGTAGGGGGGTGGCAGGGGGCAGGGGGGGGGGGGGGTCTGGCAGGGGGCAGGGGGGACTGGCAGGGGGTGGCAGGGGGGGACTAGCAGGGGGCAGGGGGGACCAGTAGGGGGGGGGGGTGGCAGGGGGCAGGGGGGGACTAGTAGGGGGCAGGGGGGATTGGCAGGGGGACTGGCAGGGGGTGGCAGGGGGGACTAGCAGGGGGCAGGGGGACTAGCAGGGGGCAGGGGGGACTGGCAGGGGGAAGGGGGGGGGGGGGGGGTGGGCTGGCAGGCCTGCAGGCCTGCTGTGTTTTTTTATTGAACTTTGATCTATATCCACGGTTTCTAACTGTGGCTATAAGGATTTTTTGTGCTTTACCTTCTGCCATGGTTTGAAACTGTGGCTATAATGCTTTATCCATGGTTTAAAACCGTGGCTATAGGGCTTTAGCCACAGTTTGAATCATGGCAATAGGCTTTATCCACGGTTTCAAACCGTGTCTATAAGAGTTGGCCTATAGCCACGCCAATACCAGCCATGATTCATTTAACCGTGGCTATAACCTATAGCCATGGTTTTTGGGCTTATTGCCACGGTTTGAAACCGTGGTTATAGCCTAAATTTCCAGTAGTGTGCACTAACTCAAAAAATGGGTAGAATACTTCAGAATAGTACACCCCCTATTATAAGGTCAGAAATTACGGGGTCTTCACCAAAAATAATGTATTTAGGTAAAAATATTGGTTAAATATTTTCTTAAATAAATCCCAAGAAAGATCTTCGTGTAACTTAACTTGCATAATATAGTCCCACCATCTACTTCCAGGTAACTCAAGAATATACCTAAAAAAACCCACCTTAGAGTATTCAGGAGTCTTTAAGAATTTTATGATCTTTTTTATACACTCAAGCCACTCCTCATATTCTTGTGTTCCTTTTTCACCATGAAATATGGTCAAATACTGCTTAGTAAATTCTGATCCATGATCCACTATGTGTCCTGGGTTCCCAACTCTCACTTGACCTAGATTCTGAATAATTCATATAAAAATTTCTACCAAAGTAGGGTCCACTAAAATATTCTTCTACAGAACATGTCTTGTAGCTTACTTTCTTAGATTTGGAAGATCTCTTCTGAGAGGAATTTTCTAAAAAAAGAAAAAAACCAATCAGTCATGAGAAAATTCCAAAATCATAGGATGAGCTTCAAGTATTGATAAAAAAAGCTTTAAAACATTAATAATTTAAAGTAACCACAAAAAACCTTACTTAAAATATAATATATTAATTTAAATAAAATTTACACATAGTTAATTCAAATTACCTTAGACTCAAAATCTCAAAATTGGTAAAAGTACCTGGCCACCCATGGTAACTCTGTTTTAGCCACAGAAGTGAGCTAGCAAAGCCCCTTTTCTGCACCTACTACCCAAATCCTAACGGTCCTAACTCTGGTCCACTCAGACATAGAACCAAACTAAGAAAATGTTAATACACTTCAAGATAATAATTCCCTTTGATACCAAATTGTAACAAACCAACCTGGATCAAATAGACAAGCCACCCAAACCATCCCATCATGTAATATAGGTAAAAGATGAAAAATAGAAACCAACCCTAAATATGAACAAAACAAGGCATACATCCAAATTCTAAAGCATAAACAAATAAGATAGCATGAAATATATACAATATAATACAAACATTCTAAACCAAAAAGTAACTTATGTCCCCATGTGACCAATAGTCATCTCTAGACCAACCCGAACCAAAAGTAGAAGTAATAAGAGAATCCATTATACTACAAGATACTCTCCCCTTTACCTGATTCCTATAATAAAATATCTAAAAATACCCAAACTCATAAGTAGGGTGTGATCCAAATCCTAATAGGGTACCACCATAATTTTTAAACAAGGTCTAATATCAAGAATTCAAAAATTCTAGAATTAAAAAAAACAATTTTACAAAGAATTTTTATAAATCCATACCATTTATAAATTATTTACCTTTTTCTACTTTGTTTTCATAAAATCATTTCATAATCTCAAACCAGAAATATGATAAGTAGAAGTGATAAAAATAGTAAATAATATCCATGCATGAAGAGGTAAATGGGTAAAAACATATCCATGAAACAACTTATCATGCAAAGTTATGTGATACAAACTCATATATAAAAACCTATGATAAAAAATCCATGATAAAACAGTCATGTGATAAATAACTATAAATAAGAATTAATCTCAAATATTGGGCTTTAGCTTATGGTATACTGCATACTAGACACTCACAAGCCTAAACATGAATATTATAGATCCAATTTATATTGAGTAATTCCAGTCGATATCACAAAAGGTTACCTCATAGTGGTGTAACACATAATATGGCTACCCATGTCTCTTTCTCAATGCACCCAATGTTCCCAATGTGTAATTTTCTAAATCCATTTCAAAACATTTCTCAAAATTTTATAAAACCATTTTCAAATCCAATCCAATATGCTTCAGAGTTTGAAAACCCTTTTACAAATCAAGAAAATCTATTTTCAAAGAAAAAAAATCATTTTTGAAAACATTTTTCTTTCTAAGAAATCATTAAAACCATTTATCACTTAAAATCAATGAAAAACCCAAATGAATTTATCAATAATGACATTAAATTCATCAAACTAACCCATTTTTTAGAAATAGAAACCTCAACAAGGTATAAACCTAGTTTCTTTTGTCAATGGTGACCGAAAAACAAGATAACAACCTTCACAAGATAAGGCACACTAAGAAAATAAAAAGGATTGATAAAAAAACCATTTGATCACAAAACCATAGCCAAACTATAGTTACAAAAAAAAGAAGATCTAGAAGGATTACATACCTAGAGAGAAGAAATCCAACCATAATGGAGATCAATCACTGAACGAAGTGATTCAGATGGAAGTAAGTCACCCAAAATCACCTAGGAAGAGAGATTTGGAAGAGAGGATAAGGCTTCAAAACAAATGAAGCCTAAAACACCCATATGATTCCCTAAAACCTCAAACCTTGGGAAATTACATGGAGTGTAATAACATTACATGTCGTGTAATCTTTGATGACATATATGCCAAAAAACCCATCATTTTTTTATTATAAACCTGATATTTTTTCATTATAAGACATATAACCTTTACACAACACATAAAATTATCATTTTGTGTATCTAATTCACAGGTTCTGTCCAGATTACATTACACATCATGTAATACCATTAAACATCATGTATCTATTTAGTGAATATAAGAAACAATAGGGTTTATGCTAAAAAATTCCAATAAATCTTTGACTTTACTATTATAGGTATTCACCCAATTCCTTTTCGATATCACTCAATCAACAAAAAAAAACTAGATCAAAGGTTAAAACATACCTAACAGAAAGGTAACAGGGTGTTTCATCCATATTTATGTAATTTAGTCAATAATTTTTCATTTACATGACTTAGTAGGTGATTCCAAGGTTAGGTGTGGTATGAGTCATGTGATGTAACTTCATTATCAATTTCCATTACTTGGTTTATTTAATCCAACACATAATGACCATAATTTAAATATACCTTACCATAAAAAATGATAATTTTTTAAAATAATCAAAATTTATTTCCAAATCTAAAATAAACCCATTAATATTAAGTATGGATACAGAAATAATGTTTTTGGTAACATATGACACATAATAACAACCCTTTAAAACCAAGATAATTATGGTTGGCAATGTGAGGTGGCAGTCCCCAATAGGTGAAACATCAAGTTTATCTCTATTGGATACTTGTAGATCTACCTCCCCTTGTTCAATATTTTTTAATATACTTTGTTCTTATATTTGAATACATATATGAGCTCCAAAATCTATATCTAATACCCAATTTGTAGAAACAGGTAAATTTCACTTGATAAAAAATGCACCTAAATATTCCCCTTTCTTATTTGGCTGGGTGCAATTTTTATTCTAGTGGTCCTTCTTTATATATGTATAACAAACCACATCATTTTCTATGTATTTCCTATTAATCTTACTCTTCTTGGAAGAGCATCGCAAATAATACTTAGCCTTAGGGATTTTCACTTGACCTTTCCTTTTGTTCACCATAAGGGAAAAATGATTTTGTTTTGTTTTGTGTCCTTATCTACTTAGAAAAGGATATTAAGTAGATCTAGGAGAGACTTATCAATGTTTTTCATATTAAAATTTACAATAAATATGGAGAAGCTTTGAGGGAGTGATGAAAGAATAATATTGATGCCCAGTTCTTTGGGGAGTTTAAACCCTATAAATTATAGGCACTCAATGTTGCCTATGAGATTGAATATGTGAAGCCTGGCTGGGGAACCCTCTCTAAGATTTCTCTAAAAGAGATCCATAGAGATCTCAAACCATTCTTGTCTAGATCTCTCCTGGTAAAGGCCATGAGGATACTTGAGCATGCTATAATCATCCATGTTTTCATGAGACTTCACAAATTCACTAGACATAGATGATAACATCAAACATTGAACATAAAATACGTTACTCAAATGTTTTTCATTGATAAGGACTCTTCATCACTTTCCTTGTTAGTATACAGATTAGGTTATGAGGATTCTAGCATGTAGGATTTCCATTCATAGCATACAAAAACCTAAAGGCATCTAAACCACTCCTAGAAGTTACTGCCAATGAAGAGGTTTTCACTCTCCAATATTGATAATATATATAGTGTAGATGAAGAGATTTCCATTTTATTCTACAATTAAAATATTAGATCATTATTACTTTTACTTGATTACAAAATTATGTGATAAATAAAAAATTAATTGAATATATTAATTCTACCACTATTTTATCAAGTCCCAACATCCCTTACCATTGAACTTAGAATGTATAGTTTCTAGGACATTCTAGTGTCAAGGATCCATATTCCCCTTTACATAACCCTAATAAGGGTTAGTCAATCTATTAGAAGGTATTTAGATAGGCAGGTCTTTTCCAACTGTGGCATTGAAGCTTTTTGATCCTTTGATTGGATTCCCCAATCCTGAAATACTGACTTGGATTTCCTCAACACTTTCCTCTGAATTATACCAAGTCTAGTAAGGTATAATCATCTTGATGTAAAATGGTTAATCCAACCCAAAACCTTCATAAAACCTGTAATACTCTCAGATTTTATGAGAAATATTTTTTATTATGTCTTATGTTATATGTAACACCAAAGGAAACTTTCACTATATGCAACATTGTCTTGGATTGAGTTACACACAAGAGCAACCTTCCTCGATAGCTTGCGTTGTACGCATTACCAAGTTTCACTAAACAACAACATGTCATTAAAATATTATATAAACTAGGCGTTATGAATAGTAGTACCCACTTTTTGAAATTTTATAAATTTTATCTTTCAAAATGGACTTCATTTTTGGATTTATAATATCAAAATTAGCTTAGGGTGAATTTTTGGTATTTTTCGGAAAACATTCAATTTTTGATGAATAGTGAAAAAAACACTAAGTTATAGTTTAAAACAGAATTTTTATTTAAATAATTATTTATTTTATTTAAATTTATTTTTGGTAAAAATAGATATAGAATAACTATATAAGTTTAATTTAATTCATTAAAGTCATTTTATAATAATTTTAGATATATAAAAACTTTAATGAACTTTTCACCGTCTTTTACCCACCTCCTAGGAGAATTTGTAAATTTACATAAAACATAATTTTACCACTTCTGTGAGTGGAATTTCAAAAATTCGAGAGACACAGTTGATATCAGTAAGTAAAATGTGGTTTAATAAGATAAAAATAATTTTTGGTGAATAGTAACTTTTTACTTTTATTTACCACGATTAAAAGTAAATAGGGTAATTAAGGGTAAAGATGATATTATTATTACCCTAACACATTTCCTAATTCTTTTGTATAAGTGTAATTGGAACAAAAAACAACCTTAGGAATAAAATATGACCCTTTAGGTCCACTTGGATTAGATTAGGACATTTATTATTATTTAATTCAAAGAAGAGTTAAAATCGAAGTTTAATAACTAATTTTTTTTTAATATAGAGTTATACATAAGATAAATTCGACTATAAATATTCATTATAAAGATAAAAATATTTCCTATATAATGTTATTTCATTTATAATTTTTAGACATTAAATAATTTAATTTATTTATGAAACAATGATGATGCATCAATTACCTTATTAATGAAATATTAACATAATTGATATTATAAATACCCAATAAAATTTAATTTGAGACTTTTTATGAATTAAACTAATTTTATAGGGTAACATAACATATTAGGTATGGTTATATGAATTTTTTTCGAATTAATAATGCTATTATGAATTTATAAAAAAACAAAATACCAAATAGTGTCAAAATTGACATAAAAGAGTTTTTAAAACAAATATTATATTATTAATTGATATAATGGTCCTAAAAATCTAAGGTTATCTAAAAAGACTTATATAATAATATATATGACATTAATGAACCAATTGGGGTTTGATTTGTAGTTGATAGAAAGTTTATTAATCATATAATGTAAGAATACAAGAAGACACGGTAAAAGTTAAATTATTTAACTAAGAGTTAAATATAAATAATAAGGTTAAAATGGTAACCTAAACTTGTCTAAAATATATTGGTTGAGAGTATTTCGACCCATCCCTACCCTATCCTCGAAATAATTCACTTTGGAGCCATTAGAAACCGAATATGTATTTATTATAAAGTAATATTTTAAGTTTTTCTTAAGGTGCCCTTCACCCCTCTTATAAAAGGGAACTCCCCCTTCTCTCTAATTCACAACTCCAAAGCCATTTGGCTCAGCCAACCCCTACCCAAATACCCTCTCAACTGTACTCCCTTCATCTTAGAGGCATTCCTTTAGTTATAAATCCAACCTATGGAGCCCTTTTGATCAAATAAAAAAGAAGAACCTGAAGAAGAGGAGGTTAAACTACCCTCGACCAAGGAAAAGTACAAGGTAAGGGTTAATTCTACAACCTCTTCATTATTCAAGGTTGTTTACGTGTAATTATCTATTGGGATCTCTTTATCATCCACATCCATTTTTCCTCAATATGTAATATTATTAATATCCCCCTTCAATTGTTTAAATCCAATTTTACCTATTGGTCAATTTTTAGTAAAAGATATGAAAGGAATCTTTTGTCTTTTTCTGTAAGAGATACTTTTTGACTTTTCTGACCAAAGTACGAGAAGAATGTTTTTTTAAATTATATGGCATGAATGGATTTTTATTCTTTCATATAAAATTATTTACATGAATCTTACTTTACAAGTTTTCAAGTTTATTTTCAATTAACCTTTTTTAGTTTAAAATTGTATGACATGTTGAGAAAGGAAAAATGTTTTTGAAGTAGAAAGGATATTTTCCTCAAGAATGGAGTTCATGTGTTTATCAAAATTATTTTCCATATAAGAAAATATAGGGTTTTGTTTTTATCCCTATTATTACATTGATTTGATTATGTTATAATGGAATTATTTTTATAATGTCCTTTTATCTTATATGGATTATGTTATGATGGCATGATGTTTAAGAATCCCATTTTTATTACATGGGTTATGCTATGATGTATAATTTATGATTTTGTGGAACACATAATAATGGTTTCATTATGAGATGGGTGGAACCTATATCTCCCTCCAATGCATTGGGTAAATATTTATATCTCATGAGATAGACATGACTTGAATGACAAGTTAATCTGGTTCAGTGATACAGGACTGGAACGACGGGTGAACTTGGTTTAGTAATGGAATTTGTCCGCTATGATGGTCTTGTAAATGATTCTTGACTAACATGAAATGTTTTTCTATGATTATGTGTGTATGCCACAAAATTTCCTGTTTTATGTTATGATTGTTGGGATTACATTTCGCTACTATGATTTATCCCATGTCATGATATTATGATCTCTTTTGCAGGTTAAGATTTTCAAAATGTTATGTTCTTATGAGTATGATATGATTGATATTTCCTTTTTTACCCTTATTGAGCATTTGAGCTCACCATTTTGTATGTTTTCTTTTCCCCAGGTCAGGAAGAAGGGTATTAAGTAGGATATGCCAAAAGGGACTCTAGATATGATGAAATAAACGGGAGATAATGTAGATGATTTATGAACAAGTTGTTTATGTTTCCTAGTTTCTAAAGACACTATACCTATACAGTCCTATCATGATTTTGTTATATTTTGTAATAAGTATGCTTAAATTATGAAGTAATAATAATGTATGTAAATTATGGGTCATTATAGTTGGTATCAGAGGAAAGGTATAGTCAACCTTTGGAAACTAGGATATGAAAGCCTTAGTAAGAACACTAAGGATATGTCTAAGCATAGAACACAATATTAGTGTTTTAGAAATGGCCAAGAATAACCTATGATAAGACCTAAGGTGTGAAATCTTATTACTGATTATGTGATTTTCCTGTTGTGATTAGTGTTTCTCACACTATGCTTCTTGGTTTTAGTCAATGGCTGGAACCCGAAGGAATCGTGTTAATGCTGAATGCGACGGGCAATGAAATGATTTTCCCCCTGAGAAACCAAAAATTATGGGAGCTGGAATGAAAACTCTTGTAGCCATGCTAACACAACTTTCTCAAGCTATGAATCATGCAGGACTTCCAAACGAGCAAAGGAAATAGCAACATTCTGTTGAATCCTTCATGAGGCATCGTCCACCTTCATTCAACGAGTCTTTTGATCCATTAGTGGCTGGAACAATGGATTAGTACCACTGAAAAGATATTTTCAGTTCTACAATGTTCTAAACATGATAAAGTCATCTTAGAAGTATATCGTTTGGAAAGTGAAGCTGATCAATGGTGGAATATTATCAAGAATATGAGGCAAAGAGATGAAATTGAGTCCTTGGAATGGGATGAGTTCAAGAACTCATTTTTCAATAAGTAATTCTCTCATATTCTTCGAACAAAGATGGAGAAGGATTTTCTTGAACTAAAGCAAAAGGATGATGAATCGGTTGGTACCTACGAAGCAAATTTTACAAGACTTGTAAGGTACACTACCAGAATTATTATCCAACCTGAGAGTAAGATCGATCAATTATTTAGTGGCTTAAAACCAAGTCTTCGAAGGGAATTATCCATAAGGGACTTAAATAGCTATAAGGAAATTGTTCGATGTGCTCTCAAGGTTGATATAGAGATAAGAGTAACCCATAAGTCATATCGGTTTGATAAGAAGAGGAAAATGGAATTCAAAGGAAATTATAAAGATCACACTGAAAATAAGATGAGTTTTCCCTTATTCTGAAAGTGTGGAAAAAAACATGGAGGTAATTGTCTTAAAGGTAAAAGTAGATGTTATAAGTGTGGAAAAGAAGGTCATCGGGAAATTGAATGCCGCAGTGATGGGAAAAAGATGTCTAGTGATGCGAACAAAGAAAAGGCTACACATAATTCACCTCCTACACTTTAATGTTATAAGTGCAAGGAAATGGGGCATTATTCTAATCAATTATCTAATCCAAGGGTTGTTGATAATGATCTACGTTAACAAACTATTAAGGCCAAAGACAAAGGAAAGTCACATGAAATTTCTATCGGTGATGTGGAGTACGATAACGATGTGGTGAAAGGTACACTTACCATCCACTCTAAAGTAGAAAATGTTTTATTTGATTCTGGATCCACCCACTCTTTTATTTCTGAATAATTTTCGAAGGGTATCGCCATACTACCTCAACAATTAGCTGTTGATTTAGCTGTGACAACTCCTAATGGCACAATAGTTTCATCAAAAGTTTATAATTATTCTCAAATTGACGTTTGTGGGAAAGTGCTTTCTTCAAATCTTGTGATCCTTCCTATAGTAGAATTTGATGTGATTCTTGACATGGATTGGATTTCCTTATATGGAGCTCATATAAATTGCCAAAGAAGGGAAGTCACATTTCATATTCCTGATCAATCTATGATCATCTATCGATGCAAGGGTGAATATAATCTTCTAGTGGAAATTTATTCTATCTTATGGGTCTTGGTTCCAATAAATGAAGGTTATTTATCTCAAATGGTTGGAGAGAAACTCACGATTAAGAATATTCCCATTGTACGGGAGTTTGATGATGTCTTTCCAGAAGAATTTATAGGTCTTCCACCAAATCACGAAGTTGATTTTTCAATAGAACTCATACTGGGTGCTATGCCCATTTCAAAGAAACCTTATAGAATTACCCCAATTGAGTTGCAGGAATTGAAGAAGCAACTCTAAGAGAATCTTGATAAGGGATTCATATGCCCTAGTGAATCACCTTTGGGAGCACCTGTTCTGTTTGTTAAGAAGAAAGATGGATTAATGAGACTCTGCATTGATTATCGAGAACTTAACAAGATCACTATCAAGAACAAATATCCTCTCCCATGCATTGATGACTTATTTGACCAACTACGCGGAACTCAATACTTTTCCAAGATTGATCTTCGTTCAGGGTATCATAAATTAAGGGTCAAAAATGAGGATATACCAAAGACGACTTTCCGTACAAGGTATGGACACTATGAATTTATAGTAATGCCTTTTGGTCTTACTAATTCCCCTTCTATCTTCATGGATCTAATGAATAGAGTCTTTAGAGATTATCTTGATCAATTTGTGGTAGTCTTTATAGATGATATTCTTATCTATTCAAAGAGTAAGGAAGAACATGAAGATCACTTGAGGATTTTATTAAAGACCATAAGAAAGGAGAATCTTTATGCCAAATTTACCAAGTGTGAAATTTGGCTTCAAAAAGTTTCATTTTTTGGTCACATAATCTCAAAAGAGGGGATATATATGGATCCTGCAAAAGCGAAGGTTATTGAAAGATGGTCGATTCCAATAACAGTAACTGAAATCTGGTGTTTTCTTGGTTTAACTGGGTATTATCAAAATTTTGTGAAATATTTTTCAAGATTATCAAACCCACTCACCAAATTTACTCAGAAAGGAGCTAAGTTTTTTTGGACGGAGGAATGTGAAGAGAATTTTAAAGAGCTAAAAAGAAGGTTATCTAGTGCACCTGTGCCCACACTGCCTTGTAGTAGAGAAAGGTTTGTGATCTACAGTGATGCATCCAAGAAGGGGCTGGGGTGTGTTCTCATGCAACATGATATGGTGATAGCTTATGCCTTATGACAGTTGAAAATTCACGAGCAAAATTACCCAACTCATGATTTGGAGTTAGCTGCGGTAATCTTTGCATTAAAGATTTGGAGGCATTATATTTTTGGTGAAAGGTGTGATATTTATACTGATCATAAAAGTTTAAATTATATTTTCACACAAAAGGAGATGAATATGCACCAAAGAATATGGTTTGAGATGATTAAGGATTACGACTGCTCAATTCATTACCACCCTGGGAAAGCAAACAAGGTGGAAGACACATTAAGTCGACAAGACCATGCTAGCTTATCCATGATGAGGATAAAAAAGATCAAATATTTATGGACTTACAAAGGATGGATCTTGAAATTATAATGGAAGGGGAAAAATCCTATCTTTCTCAAATGAATGTTCAACCATAAATACATGTGAAGATTAAAGATACATAGAAAGAAGATGTAGAGTTACAAAAGAAGGTGAAAAATGTTCCCGAATTCCACATTGATTTTGATGAAATAATAAGGTTCAGGAATCGGGCTTGTGTTCATCCCATTCTATAATTAAAGAAGAAAATATTGGATGAGGCTCATAGTTATTCATTATCTATTCACCCTGGAAGTACGAAGATGTATAGGGACCTAAAAGAGTACTTTTGGTGGGATGACATGAAAAGAGATATCCCCGAATATGTCTCTTGATGCTTGGTTTTTCAACAAGTTAAAGCTAAGAGACAGAAGTTTAAAGGGATGTTACAACCATTACCCATACCATAATGGAAATGGGAAAACATCACTATGGACTTTGTCAACGGACTTCCTAAAATAGCCAAAGGCAATAATGCTATCTGGGTTATAGTTGATCATCTTACAAAGTCGGCACACTTCATTGCTATTAGAGAGGATTTCTATCTTGATCAGCTTTCCCGGATATATGTAAAAGAAGTAGTAAGATTGCATGGTGTACCAATTTCCATTATATCTGATCGGGATCCGAGGTTTACCTCAAAGTTCTAGCGAAGTCTTCAGCATGCTCTGGATATAGAGTTATGTTTCAGCACTGCCTATCATCCTCAGACAGATGGTCAGTCTGAGAGGAGAATTCAAACTCTAAAAGACATGTTGAGAGCTTTCTCTATGGATTTCAAAGGTGGTTGGGATCAACACCTACCTTTGGTGGAATTTTCTTATAATAATATCTTTAACTCTAGTATTCAGATGGATCCTTATTAAACTCTCTATAGAAATAAATGCAGAACTCCAACTTTCTAGGATGAAGTTGGGGAAAGGAAGATATTAGGACCTGATCTTATTGATGAGATGGCAGAAAAGGTCGGATCTATTCAACAACACATAAGAGCAGCTCATAGTCAACAAAAAATTTAAGCCGACAACCGAAGAAAAGACCTAGAGTTTGAAGTGGGTGATAAAGTTTTCTTATGAATATCTCCTTGGAATAGAGTAATGAGATTTGGAAAGAAGGGAAAGTTGAGCCCTAGGTATATCAGTCCTTTCAAAATACTGGATCGTGTTGGGAAGGTGGATTAACGATTGACACTTCCACCAAATCTCTCTCAAGTTCATGATGTGTTCCATGTATCTCTTCTGAGAAAGTACATACTCGATCCTTTACATGTACTATGCTCAGAAGTTGTACCGCTGGAGCAAGATCTTTCTTACGAAGAACAGCCGATAGAGATTCTGGATTGTAGTGAAAAAGTTCTACGAAACAAGACCACTCGCTTGATTAAATTTTTATGGAGGAACCACCAATTATAAGAAGCTATATAGGAACTTGAGGATATGATGAGGGAGAGGTATCCTCATCTGTTTGTTACGAAGTGATGAATTTTGAGGGTGAAATTCATTTTAAGGGGGGTAGAATGTAACACCCAGAGATTTTATGAGAAATATTTTTTATTATGTATTATGTTATATGAAACACCAAAGGAAACATTCACTATACGCAACACTGTCTTGGCTTGAGTTACACACAAGAGCAACCTTTCTCGATAGCTTGCATTGTATGCAATACTGAGTTTCACTAAACAACGATATGTTATTAAAATATTATATAAACTAGCCGTTATGAAGAGTAATACCCAATTTTTGAAATTTTATAAATTTTAACTTTCAAAATGGACTTCATTTTTGGATTCTGAATATTGAAATTAGCTTAGGGTGAATTTTTTGTATTTTTTTGAAAACATTCAATTTTAGATGAATAGTGAAAAAAACACTGAGTTATAGTTTAAAACCGAATTTTTATTTAAATAATTATTTATTTCATTTAAATTTATTTTAGGTCAAAATAGATACATAATACCTATATAAGTTCAATGTAATTAATTGGAGTCATTTTATAATAATTTTAGATATATAAAAATTTTAATGAACTTTTCACCGTCTTTTACCCACCTCCTAGGAGAATTTGAAAATTTACATAAAACATGATTTTACCACTTCTGCGAGTGGAATTTCAAAACTCCGATATATATGGTTGATATCAGTAAGTAAAATGTGGTTCAATAAGATAAAAATAATTTTTGGTGAATAGTAACTTTTTACTTTTATTTACCATGGTAAAAAGTAAATAGGGTAATTAAGGGTAAAAATGATATTATTATTACCCTAAAACATATCCTAATTCTATTGGATAAGTGTAATTCGACCAAAAAAAACCTTAGGAATAAAATATCACTATTTAGGTTCACTTGGATTAGATTAGGACATTTATTATTTTTTAATTCAATGAAAAGTTAAAAGAGTTAAAATGAAAGTTTACTAACTAAAATTTTTTTAATATAGGGTTATACATAAGATAAATTAGACTATAAATATTAATTATTAAGATAAAAATATTTCCTACATAATTTTATTTTATTTATAATTTTTAGACATTAAATAATTTAATTTATTTATGACACAATGATGATGCAGTAATTACCTTATAAATGAAATATAAACATAATTGATATTATAAATACCCAATAAAATGTAATTTGAGACTTTTTATGAATTAAAATAATTTTATAGGTTAATATAACATATTATAGTTGGCTATATTAATTTTTTTGAAGTAATAATGATGTTATGAATTTAGAAAAAAATAAAAAACCAAATAGTTTCAAAATTGACAAAAAAGAGTTTTTAAAACAAATATTATATTATTAATTGATATAATGGTCCTAAAAATCTAATTTTAGGCCAAAAGAATTATATAATAATATATATGACATTAATTAACCAATTTGGGTTCTATTGGTAGTTTATAGTAAGTTTATTAATCATACAGTGTAAGAATACAAGAAGACACGGTAAAAGTTAAATTATTTAACTTTGAGTTAAATATAAATGATAAGGTTAAAATGTTAACCTAAAATTTTCTAAAATCTATTTGTTGAGAGGATTTCGACCCATCCCCACCCTAGCCTTTAAATAAGTCACTTTGGAGCCATTATAAACCGAATATGAATTTATTATAAAATAATATTTTAAGTTTTTCCTAAGGTTCCCTTCACCCCTCTTATAAAATGGCACTCCCCCTTCTCTCTAATTCACACCTCCCAATAAATTTGGCTTAGCCAACCCCTGCCCAAATACCATCTCAATTGTCCTCCCTTCATCCTAGAGGCCTTAACTTTGTCATAAATCCAACCTATGGAGCCCTTTTGATCAAATCAAAAGGAAGAACCCGAAGAAGAGGAGGTTAAACTACCCTCGACCAAGGAAAAGTACAAGGTAATGGTTAATTCTACAACCTCTTCATTATTCAAGGTTATTTATATGTAATTATCTATTGGGACCTCTTTATCATCCACATACAAGTTTTCTCAATATGTAATATTATTAATATCCCCCTACAATTGTTTAAATCCAATTTTACTTATTGGTGAATTTTTAGTAAAAGATATGAAAGGAATATTTTTTCGTTTTCCATACGAGATACTTTTTGACTTTTCCGGAAAAAGTACGAGAAGAATGATTTTTTAACTTATACGGAATTAATGTATTTTTATGATTTTATAGAAAATTATTTCCATGAAGTATCCTTTACAAGTTTTCAAGTTTATTTTCAATTAACCTTTTTTAGTTTAAAATTGTATGACATGTTGAGGAAGGAAAAATGTTTTTGAAGTAGAAAGGATATTTTCCTCAAGAATTGAGTTCATGTGTTTTATTAAAATTATTTTCCATCTAAGATAATATAGGTTATGTTTCTATCCTTATTATTACATTTATTTGATTATGTTATGATGGAATTATTTTTATGATGTCCTTTGATCTTATATGAATTATGTTATGATGACATGATGTTTAAGAATCCCATTTTTATTACATGGGTTATGCTATGATGTATGATTTATGATTTTATGGCACACATAAGAATGGTTTCATTATGAGATGGATGGGACCTATATCTCCCTTCAATGCATTGGGTAAAGATTTATATCTCATGAGATAGACATGGCTGGAAGAACAAGTTAATCTGGTTCAGTGATATAAGACTGGAACGAGGAGTGAACTCGGTTCAGTAATGGAATTTGTCCGCTATGATAGTATTGGCAATGAGTCTTGACTAATATGAAATGATTTTATATGATTTTGTGTGTATGCCACAAAATTTCATATTTTATGTTATGATTGTTGGGATTACATTTCGCTACTATGATTTATCCCATGTCATGATATTATGATCACTGTTGCAGGTTAAGATTTTCAAAATGTTATATTCTTATGAGTATGATATGATTGATATTTCTTTTGTTTACCCTTACTGAGCATTTGAGCTAACCCTTTTGTATGTTTTATTTTCCCCAGGTCAAGAATAAGGGTATTAAGTAGGATATTCCAAAAGGGACTCTAGATATGATGAAATAAACAGGAGACAATGTAGATGATTTATGAGCCAGTTGTTTATGTTTCCCAGTTTCTAAAGACACTATACCTATATGGTCCTATCATGATTTTGTTATATGTTGTAATAAGTATGCTTAAATTCTGAAGTAATAACAATGTATGTAAAGTATGGGTTGTTATAAAACCCCCCTTATAAAAGTAAGTATCCCAAACAGGGTTGGTCAAATACTTAGTTCTATTAGTTTCATTACTAATCAAGTAATGGAAGGCATAGTCTGACTTAATATTTAGATGAAGGATTATATTTTTATTATTCATAAATTTTATCTTGTTTTATCTTTTACATGTCTTGTTAATATTAATTGGATGCTAGTTAATTAATTAACCATGTTGGATCAAACATTTACATATAATTCAATTATTTAAATTCGGTATTTACACATTAACTAATTTATTTATGTTATCATGGTCTTGCATTCATAAAATAAATAATGCATAGATATAAATAAACAAATAATAAAAGGACCCCATCACGAGCTTATATAATGGTTGATTTAATGAGTGGATATTAAATCAACCTATGACCTTGGATAAATAACTCCTTGTTTTGGACTTGGCATGAGCTATAACATTTCATCTATCCACCTGTGTATCACCTGAGTTGGAATCATAATGGTTTTATCTTGAACTACCTTCACCTGCCTTGGGATACTTCGTTATTACATATATTTATAACTCACATGCAGGTGAGGGGAACCAAAGGATTGATTAAGGGGGATTACATAAATAACCATGGACACACATGTCTTACATAATAATAGAGGGATAGATGACTCATAGGTCATCATATTTAATTTAATAATAAATAATTGAAAACTCATGAAACCAATTAAATTAAAACATCCAACACATACACAGGTCTTGGTCAAGCTCATTAATAGTCATACATGCAGCGTATATACAAAATTAAATAGCTAACATTCATTTTTTATTTTTTATTTATTATTAAGATAAATTCTCATACATTAATTAATTAATTCCATTTTATCTTAATGACCATCTAAATCCTCTTAGATATAACCATCATAAAGGAATTAATGGTAAATAAATGACAGATTCAATAGTTTTATATTTAATACAATAAATTTATTAAGCATTTAAAATTCTTTAAAACCCTTATTAAATTATTAAACACTTAAAGTGAGAATCAAATAAATAAGGTTTTAATGATGCAATTTTTAATTTAATGTAATTTTTAATTATGCCATTAATTTGGAGACTAAATGACATGTATTGTCTAGCTACACATTGTGTACATTGATTGATATGAATCTGGGTTACACGCCTAGGGATTTGGCATGTTCATTTGGCCAGACTACACAATGTGTACATGCCAGATTCATTCCATGTATCTGCTTACTGCATTCTTGATATACTTTCCTAGATCTTCGGTGTGTATCTCATCAGGATGACACAATGTGTATAAGCCAACTACACACCATGTATGCCTTATGCCATGTGTCTACTATTCTCACCGAATGGTTTGACATGTATTGCGGACATGAGAAATGATAAACTACACAATATTTACACCACATACACATCGTACATATTATAAATTTTCCAAACTCTCAGTCCCATATAGTTTTACCATGTATAACGACCACACGGATTAAGCGATTTACACCACAGAACCATGCAGACTACATGACATGTATGCCAGCTAAAATCCATGTAATCCGACATCCCATGTGCCAGGTTGGCACGGTTTACATGTGGTGTACAATAAATGCACTATATGAAATTAACTAATAAACTTTTCATGTATCCCTTGATACATCCAGGTGTAGTGCACATGGGTACATGGTGTGTACTCTAGCTAAATGATGTGTAATCTAGTTTTACCAACCAAAAAATTTTCACTTCCCAAGGGAATATCCGGTTGTTCTTCATCAATTGTTAGACCTTTAATAAAATGAGACACTGGATGAATATGATTAATATGATGATAACATATTAATTTAAAGCATATTAAATATCAAATAAAATAAAATGAAAACATTCAAACATGATTGTGTATAGATCAAAAATCAAATAAAAAATTATAAATTTAAAATGTGACCGATCTGATACCATTTGAAGGTTCTGGATTCTATGGAAGCATGTAGTGGCAGGTGATATATTAAAATTTCTTTTGATATTTTGATGCCTGAAACCCCAATAGAAGATCCTGCATGTTAAATTTAAAATCCATTTATTTATATTGGAATAAATAAAATACCTTGGATTAAGATATTTCTTTAATGTAGATGTTTATCATTTGAAAATTCCCTTTATAATTATCTTTATTGCACTGTGAGGATCCAAGGACAGAATACCTCTATTATTTTTTCACTTGCACTTCTTTATTCTCTAAGAAATGCCAAACAATCTCTAAGTGCTAGCATGACAAATCAATTATCTTGATTATTTGTGTTGATCATTTTCCCTTTTGTCTTGAAGAAATATGTATTTCATTTCTTATTCTTGAGGGGGGAGAGAATGAGGTGTTGGGAGAGAATTCATTGTGTGCAAAAATTCTCTATTTTCAATTGTGCACCCTACATAATAGAAATAACCATCTATTTATAGAGTTAGGGTATAGGTTAAAATATTATTTAATTGCATGTTGACCATTAAAAAATATTATAAACTTTAATAAACCTTATGTATCAAAATAATAATAATAATAATAATAATAATAATAATAATAAAATAATATTTTTTGTTATTTTTTTGCACACTAACTTGCGCAATAAAAAATATTATTTAACTATCATATTAATTAATATTTGTTAGCGGACATGGTCTTGGTCCTTTTGAAACCCTATAGTGTTTATTGAACTATGAATAAATATTAAACATTTTATTCATCCATAAATTTTTGTGATCGATAAAAAATGATTAAAATTATTCCTCAATCTTGTGAATAATATTTATCTATTAATTAAATTCAAATAAAATTTAATCGATATCAACAGAAACACTAAGAGTGTGACCCTCCACGATTCTTTCTCATTGGCATTAGGTTATATTTTCTAAAGTGAAATATTAATGTCTAGTAATGGGTAAAGAAACCCAAGATAAAGAACTTAATGTCATAGAAATGAAAGCCACATATGAATTCTCACTATGTAATCTAATCCCATTATCACAATATCTCATCAAGCGGGTTGAACATATGTGTCACCAAACTATATGCTCGATACATCTTTCTTTGAATATCTAAAATAAACTCATCATTACACCATGAATATGGAATTTAGGGTGATGGTTCTATTTCAATAAAAGGGACAAGATATGACCTTCCCTTAAAATGGAAGGTACAAATCCTTCCTCGACTTATCCATTAATAACATGTCATTTGTGATGCACCCAATGTACCCTATAATATATATATATATATATATAGTGATAATCACATTGAATAAAAAAATAACATTTTTCATGAATTTATATCATAAAAAAATATCATTTATAGATGACACGCATACATAATTTCCAAAATTTAAAAATCTTATACCTATAAATATTTTAAAAAAGGGGAAATCAACTGAGTTGAAATTATATATAATAGAGAAAAAAACCAATTATTATTACAATTTTATTTCCATCTTTAAATGTAAATATATGTAAATCAAATTTCACAATTATTTCCTGAAAGATGAAAAAAACAAAATATAAGAGGATTTTTGTACAACTGGATTGGAAGAACCAAATAAAAAAAATAAAAAAACAATAATAATTTATATCCAAAACCAGCTTCTAATACCAATTCATAGAAAATAATATGGAATTTAATTCCAATATGAATCATATCATAGATATAAAATTATGATATGTTAATAATAATAATAATGATAATGGTAAGAACAAAAAATATCTATAACTTCATGGAAATTTAATGTGAATTCATGATGTTTATTTATTTAAAACTAATAAAAAAATAAAAGAAGTATTAATGAAGTAATATTAATATCTATCTAAAAGTCACATTGAATTGTACACTACACAATCAATCACTTGATGACTAAGTGGTTTATATAGAATTTTCAAGATGAGACCAAGGACCATTCATTAACTAAATATTAAATTGTCAAAACAATCATGAATCAATTAAAAAAAATTCAATATTCAATATCCATGAATGTAATCATTATGAAGCATCAATATATTAATTCACGAATATGTGGAAACCGAGACATAAATTCATGTTTGTGTAAAATTGATGCATTAATTGATACATTAAATTAATGTTATCAAATTAATTAATTAATGAAAATACAAATTGTATTTCTAACATTATTTTCTTCTACTATAACCCTTTTTCATGTGTTTCGCACTTCAGAGGTAGTCCACATTCAACCATGAGGATCTACTTGGGTATTTTGGTTCATAAAATCTAAAATCAAACAATGAGATTTATTTTTGATTTATAACATATAAATAAATTAAAAAAAGGTTTACATTTCAGTATTCCAAACAACAAGGAAATACAAATGATTCCATTATTTATAAAAAAACATATGTAAGTAAACAAATTCACACTGGTAGTAACTATTACATTAAACTAAGATTTCATAAATTCTTATAAAACAAAAAAAAATTATGTACATGGTTATTAATATAAACAGAATCAAAATAATGAAAATTACAACAATAGATTCACAAATATGCCTTCCAGAACCTAAAAGCAGATTCAAACACATAAAGAACGTCATTTCATAAATGAAAACAAACCATAAAAGGATCGACATCAAGTAACAACAATGTAGAGATAAAACCAATCAAAACAAAAGGATCAAAAATATTCTATAAAACCATAAATCCAAAACATATTTTAATTAAATTCAATAAGCATAAAAACATCCAAAAAATTATAGCTCGAGAAAAAATAGGAAAGGAAAGTAGTAAAAGGGATACAAAGGATTTTTGTACTTCATCCAATTGGCCTACGTGCATGGGGCAAGATCATCAGGGTTTTTTACTAAGAAAATAAAATGAGAGTACAAAAAAATCATGGATGGGGAAAGACTGGACATGGAAATAATTACAAGACATAAACAATGAATAAATAAGAAAAAAACATTAGACCCCCAAAAAAATCAACAACAAAAACTAGAAACAGTACCAAAACCCTCTTACCTGGGCTTGTTCAAACCTTTTTGATGAAATGAGTTGAAGTAACCACCAAAAGCATTAATGTGAAGTCCTTGAAGGAAAAAAATATCAATATTGTCACTATCTAGATTTTTCATCTTTGAAAATGACACCCCATGAGACACCAAGGATCATAAAAACTCCAAGATATGAAGGAAAGATCCATGAACTATCCATCATATAGCTTCTCCTCTAGTGAGCCAAGAACAAGGGGACACTAAATATTTCCCTTGAATCAACTATCTCTATTTATCTCTCTCTTGGCATAGTCAAGAACCTCCTGAAGAAAGTCAATTCTTATATAATATATTCAATCTATAAGAATAAGGGGAAGATATACCCATGAGAACTAAGGTTTTTGCAATGACGCAGAAAAATGAGAGAAATGAACAATTGAAAAGAAAGGAACCCCAACAGCCTGATAAATTCATTAAACAGTAACCACATAAAGGTTATCTTCATGAAGGTAATAAAACCTACTATTTAAAGGTTCCACATGACTCACATAAGGGAACATTGGCCCTCACGTAAGGGTAAAAACCCATTGTGTAAGCGTACAAATCCTCTGCATAAGGGTAAACCTTCTCACGTAAGAGTAAGTACCCATTACATAAGGGCAAGGACCCAATACATAAGGGTAAATGTTGTGGTGTAAGGGTAAAATTTCACTTATGTAAGGGTTATGAGAGTTTGAAATAAGGGTAAAACCACTGAACCAAAACCCATATAAGGGTATACCAAAACTTATATAAAGGTAAACCATGGCTACATAAGGGTTTCCAAACCTCACGTAAGGGTAAAACTGGGGCTAACTAAGGGTAGGCCATTGAACCAAAAGCCTATGTAAGGGTCTTTAATACCTCATGTAAGGGTAAATAAGAGTGAAAAAATACTTATAGAGGGGTAAAAACACTACATAAGTGTTTAAATAAAGACTAGGTGATAAAAAATCAAAACAAACCAGAAAAGAAACATATTAAATCCATATTTAATTAACAATATAAAAACAAGGGTAAACCACAACAAAAAATCTCCACCTTGGAAATTAAGTTCAAATGGTATTTAATATTGTAGGTTCTGGGTGCAGCAGATGTGGTGGATGGGGAATTCCCTACTCATCTTTTTGTCACAATTGATGAGTAATATGATATTTATATGGTGATAAATGTTGTGATCAATGGAATTGAATAAAAAATAGTCAATATAAAAACACAATAACTAAATCATAGGATAATCTCATATTATTTATAATTAATTTAAGTAATTAAAGAATTACCTTATGAGGAATTATTTCTTCATTAATGGATCTAGAAACATATCTACATTATACCATCATTTTTTTGCAAGAATAAATAATATATTCCCTCCAGTGGTGATCCACACATATTCTATAAATATCTAAACATTGTTGTAGGAATCTATGAGTGCTATGATGGAAAACCCTAATGCTTTAATCGTTTGCCATTGATCACCCTAAGAATCACTTCAAGTAAGGTTTGTCTTCAATCTCTTTATACTTGAGAGTGGTAGCGGTGTACGATCACTCTCCATTATTGAGAGCATTTTTGGAGAGGGACCTCTCTAGGCATTTTATAGGATTCTCTCTGGATCTCATTGTGCACAACCAAAAATGAATTGGCTATATTAAAAATAATATAATTGAGTTTATATACCACTAGGGTTAGAAAATAATAATTTCACATGTACCCTTATTATTTCCATAATCCTTATGAATCCCCATGTCTATAATAATAATAATAATAATATTATTATTATTTCTTGAAATGTGATAAACTTGAGAATTAAATTAAATATTATTTATTCAAATAATATCCAATATATAGATTATTTCTCATGATACCATTAAACCCGGTATTTCATTCCTCCATAATATTTATTGGACCTTTAATAATAACTATTCATTTAATAAATAAATATCACTATATTATTTATCAATAAAAAAATAAATATTACATTTAATAAATAGAAAATAAATATTTATTAAATATTAGACTCACAGAATATTCTCCCAAATAACTAGTAACAGAATATAGGCAATCAAGAAAACATGAATAATTATTAAACCACAAAAAAGAATAATATATATTCAAATTATTAAATAATAAATAATAATATATTATTTAATTATGATTCTAGATATACTTAGTGTGTGACCCTATATGCCTTTTTATTAGTGGAATTAGGTTAAGTAGTCCAAAGTTAAAGGTTAGTATCTTGAAATATTCCAAGGCACCCATAGATAAATAATTTAATTCTGTAATAACATAAAACCACATATTAATACTTACTGTGTAATATAATTTTTGGCACTAAATTTCAGATAAGGCCATGAATAGACATTGTTGAGAAAATCAAAGGCATATTTTGAATCAGTGGCCAGTCTCAAGATTCCAAAGGGAGTTGTGTGCATGATTTAAGGACCACACACAAGATTGAAAATTGCACACAAGATCTTGCGCACCCAATGTGACGTCAAATGGAATCTTTTGCAGTGCTCTTTTGAAAACTAGCCAAGCAGCATGAAAGAAAATTTGCCCGTGTGCAAGATTTAAAAATGTGTGAAAGACCTTCTTTGTCCAATGTGATGTCAAAATGACATTTGCACACAACACATCTTGTGCACTGCCGTCAAAGTTTCTGACTATAAATATAAATGTACCCCTACACTTCGGGGGATGGTTACCGAAGATGAACCAATGCTCTAAGGCGTGAAATACAAACCTTACATGACTGAATGAAGGAAATTGACTCAAGGTACTAGATCTTGTACGATAGGTCTCCCAGGGGTCCTCTTTTAGGTGAGCCCACTAGGGCTTGATCCTCACCCATTTCATTTTACTCCAAGGAATTTGTGTGAAAAATATTCCTCTCACATGCAAGTGTTCCACTGTGTCATTCTAATCTTCTGCACATGGTCTACCCTTGAGTTCAACCACTCATTTTGCATGAAACTTCCCAATATTACACACAACCCCTCTTCTTGCGTGCACCCCTTCAATCTAGTTCACAAACCTCCTTGTGCACTCCATGTGTCGTCCTTACCCTAATGCACCATGTCCAAGCCCCTCTTATGCGTGACACCCCTGTCTTGTGCATACTTCTCCCATACAACCCTCTAGGTTTGTATGAAGTTATTTAAAGGTCCCTTGGGTGGGGCTTCATGTTGTGTTGCTTTGCCTCATGCTTCTTTTCACAGGCACGCTAACGACTAATGCTTCTTTGTATAGCCACACTAACATGATCCCCTCAATGGATAAATCCATAACCCCATCTCCACATGACATTACTGGTGAATTCCCATCACCAATGGTTAAAATTTTCCATTTATGTAAGTACTAGGGGTGAGGAGAGAATCCTCATCATCTGAGCTTTAGGACATTAAACTACCAAGAACCAGTTTCCCCAATACATGATGTTAAACCGTGATCACCACATAAGCGATAAGTCCGGAGAGGACTATGAAGGGGATGTGAACCAACACCTTCTCACTCCCCTCCCTTTAAGATTTGTATCCATGCACACCCCAGGAAATCTCCACGTAAGTCCCAACACCCTATGATGGGATGTTTTAGGTATGATGGACATATCCTCCTCGTACATCTGAACCCCTACTCAGGGTTCTTTCTGGAGTAAGTCCCAATCTCCATCTCCCTGAGCCACTAACCATGGTAAGCCCCACTATATTCCTCATAGATGTACCTTTAGCGATGTGATCATATGGTCTTTGTTACATCCTATTTCTCACATCAATCATGAATCACATGGTGTTAGAGTAAGAATCAACCATGACATCCTCTATGGGACACTCTAATGTGTAATCCCCAAGCCCCACTACCGAACTATGTAGAATTTGATCCTTTACCCCTTTTCAAGAAAGGTACATAGAAAGCCTCCCTGAGGTTCAAGCCCATCACCCATTGGTCCCGACCATTTGACGTTAGCTCACCCTCATCCCGTAGGATATTAAACTGTATGCCCCTTTCATACTGCATGATGTTAAACTGTATGATTTCAAACTATGTGGGTTTTAATCCCTGTCTATTAGACAGGGTATGTAGGAAGACTCCCTGAGGTTCAACCCCAAACACTGGTAAACTTCGATGTTCCTTTTTTTGGGACCCACATCCTTGGTCCACCATTTAGTGGTGTCAAACCAGTTCTTGGGTAGCTAACCATGCGTAATCCCCACACTCAATCCATAATCTTCCAAACAAGAGTGTCCCTCTTGTGATGGACTACTAACCATGCATTATCACCAGTATGTATCTGAGTCAATGTCATTTGTGCTCACCCCAATTCCATACTCCCATTCTTGAACTACGTGGACTTTGATTCCCTACCACGAGGATATGTAGGAAGCCTTATTGAGGTTCAATCCTGTATCTCATGTCTCATAATGGTCTATTCCTCAAGCCTTTGTGTTTTAGGATGATCATGCCCCAACCCATATGTTATAATTCCTCCAGGTCCCATCCATGCATCCATTCTAATGAGTCACCTCCTCAAGTGACTCATCGCCCCACAGAACTACGTGGAATTTGATTTCCACCCATTGGGATACATAGGAATCCTTCATGAGGTTCAAGCCCAACACCACCATCATCTTCGTGTCAGTTCACGTTGGTTCCATCCCTTTAATCTCTTTAATGTCATCAAATCATCCATCATCCATCCTAATTCCACCCAAGCCACCACATCCCAGGGAAATCATGCCATCCATCTGGGAAGCTAACCATGTGTAAGCCCCATTCATTTCATTTATCACTTTTAGCACCCAGGCCTCTAACCACGTGTCACCCCCAACATGTCTTCATGTTGTTTTCCATTGTGTATATCCCAATCCCAAGATTCAGCCTCTCAAAATATGTGGGCTTTGATCCCTATCTTCTATCCAGGGTATGTAGGAAGTCTCTAATAGGTTCAATCCCAGCCAATAGTAAACCGTGATGTTACCTTTTTCAGGACCCAATCATCCTTAGATCCATCCTCATTGGGTGTCTTTATCCACCCATCTAGTAAATATTTTAGGTTCTCCCTCCAAGGTATGCACCCATATGATTCAATCCCATCAGTGTTCTAATCAGTCTGATTCATCTTCACTAGACGTTAAACTCGTGGAATACCCCTTGTTAAACACAGGAAGATGAGGAAAACCTTGGAGACATGCTTATGGTATATAATTCCCCTCACTCTACATGGGATTCCTCGGGCTTTCACTCCCTCAAGAAGCCCTATCATAAAGGGAATAAAATCTAGGTGTACCAATGTTTCAACGCCCAAACACACCAACAATGCCCAACATGACTACTCCCTTGAATGAAGGTTGTTTCCATATCAAGACCCATTGGAATGTCCTGATAAAAGAAGTGTAATTAACCAGCATTCCCAAAGATATGGCATTGAGAAGAGTTTCACGAATAACATCTTAATCTTTAAGAGAGAGACGTACTAGGCGACGAGTTTTGAGGAGGAATACCTAGAAGGAGGAACCGACATCCCATCATCCTATTTCAATCAAGGATAAAACATCCCTGAATAAGCGACGGATTCTGAACGGCTTTGGAAAATGAGAATGCGGGGTAAAAATTAGTGCATCCTAGCACGACAATGCACACCCTGACAAAATCATCAGAAATATAAATGTTGAACCCGATGTGAATCTTCTCCTCAATATGAAAATTAGTAGTATTTGATACATTAGTAGATAAGAATGTAATTGGATCTAGCTATCCATCACCAGGTCCCACCAAGAAAATAGTGGGCTTGGCGTGAAACTCAGCAATAGTCGAGGTAGTTAATCATTGGGAATTATGATCTGCGACGTTGTCAATGTGGATCTTTCTATCCATCCATGGGAGATTCAACGACACTGAGGCACTGGGTATTGCTTTTCTATCACCTATACTGTTGGATGAATTTTCCTACTTTGCAAAAACCAAGCTCAAGCTATAGGAAACCGATCACCTTCTGCCTGTGGACACAAGTTTAGGGGCAATGGCAAAATGATAATCCAACACGACTCTATATATTCTATAGAAACTCCCATGACTGTAGTTTCTAGGCACCCACACCCCCTCTTACCTTTTGAATTTATTAAAAGATGGGTGGTCAATACTCTTGTCCATCAATACAAACAGGAGGGGGTTATCCCAAAAAGGGACATGACCCTCCAGGACCTGCAGGATTCTATTCCATGTCAGTGTTTTTGCCTCTAAGGGATTTGTAGGGAGCCGCTTATCCCCACCCCAAACTTTAACAGCTTTAGAATCCTATCCCCAGAGTGCTCTTATGATTCATTCCCTTATGCGAACGAAGTAAGGGATGTATGAGCCCACCCATATGGGACTTCATCCAGGGAGCCACTGAGGAGGGATCCCACCCAGAAACATCAGTGTCATCATCCAATCCCACATACTGAAGGGTAGGTTGTACACACACCTGCATAGTCGGCCCCAGCTCAGCCAACCCGATGTCAACGTCGGGTGCAAGCTCAGGAGTATGCCTGCTAGGGGGCATCATATTCCATGGCTTTAATGGCCCGATCCACCACCAATTCAATCTATCATCCCCCTGTTATTATCAAATAGGGGAAACTCTTAGTTATAGAGCAGGGGAACTTCCAAGACTAGCCAAAATTGAGGCACCAGTCACCCTGTGAATAGGTTGAACTAGATCTCCCAATTACTAGGGCAAGTAGCTGCCATCAGAAGACAATCCATGATAGTGACATTTGGTACGGAGGTCCTCCCCATTACACTATCATTATACCAATAGGAGGACCTCCCCATCTTGTTGACACCTATCATGAAGTTCTTCCCCATGACTTTGATCTCAGGTATGAAAATTTTCCTCACATACTAGTTTCTCAACGCTATGGTATTCCTTTCCCAGTCACCCAACAATGTGGAGGCCCTCCCCATATTCTCATCAATTTCAGAGGAGGTCCTCCCCATGCCATAAGTCACCAAATAGGAGGCCCTCCCCACTTCATAAATGGTGAACATGCAGGTCTTTCTCGTGTCCAGTATATTCAATATGAAGTCCCTCTTCATACTGCAGCTACTAGGGCTAACCAACATGAAGGTCCTCCCCGCACTATAGAGGGCCACCATGGAGGTCTTCCCCATGTGTTTACCAGCTCCAGCAGAGGCCCTCCCCTCTCAAACACTATAAAACACATAGGTACTCCCCATGTTCCATTATACATTTTTCCAGGTTCCCCTCGCACCACAACTCATCAGAGTGGAGGTCCTCCCCACATCAGCAACAACCGATATAAAGTCCCTCCTCATATCCCATCTAGTGTGAGAGGAAGTCCTCCAAACTCTAGAACCCATCTGAACAGAGGATCTCCCCGTGTCAAAAACCTACCCTATCATGAAGAACCATGCTAGGGAAGGAGGGAGGGTTTCCACCACCAAAGGAAGAATCTTGGGAAACTTCATATCGAAATCAAACTCATCTGATTTTCAGACTCTGAAGCGGAATGTAACATGATAATGGAACCCTCACCTTGATCTTTTGTTTCAGGGGCTGGGGAAAGAACAAGGAGTATCAGTATCATCCTTCTAGAAAGTGAGGTCCACCATATCCTTGCATCCCTCTAAAGATACATACATGAGGAGGAATATTTGGCCCTTTCTAGGGCCTGGCTATGCAATCCTCCTTATCATAAACATGATCATTCTCTACCTCAATAAGAGATCACAAAGAGTTATTTTGGGGACCAATAGAGGAAGAGCTAAAGAGTGACTCAAAACCAATGACCTCAGTCCCCACATAGGAAGCAGTGGTCATTAGACCATCCTATAGGGATGTGATGGTGAAATCAGCACATTCTTCAGAAGGCAACCCAAGATACGGTGACTTATCAGCTCATGCGTAGTACTCTCCATAGGCCAGTATACCATCACAACAGTCCCCCCGAGTCAAATAGTGGTGAAATAAAGGTCTATATCCTAAGTCCGAGCTGAGAATTTTGTGGGACATTCTTGCAGTAAACCATTTCCCAAAGATGTTCTGGCCAATTGAAACCGCAAACTTCAACACTCCAGAGTCCCTTACCCAGGATGAGGTTATGTGCTTCCTCCAAAACTTAGGGTTAACACACTTCTATATCTATCATCAACTGGTATCTTACCCCAAGATACATAAACACTTCGATGAAATCAGAAAATAATGTTGCATGGTTAACTTGGCTGTGCTCCCCATGGCTCAACGCCCTGAGTTTCCTGATCATAATCAGACCCTCCAACAACGGTGTGTCCAGAGATTTACAGTGCTCCAAATAATTATTAAGGAGGCTTCTCCTCACATCCATATCTATGGTTGGGGGTAGTATTCTACCCTTAATTTCAGTTCTATATAGTTCCAACCCGACTTTCCAGGTGATATTGAGGATATGCCTCCAGGCATAGTCATAATTAACATGGCCAACCTCTCAGAGGAAGAAACCAAGCTAGGAATCATTGAAGAGAGCGTAAACCTCAGGATGGTTCCACACCTATTGTATCCTTTGGTTAGGGTTACCCATAAACAGAGAAATTTACTAGGCCTTCCTACACCTTTTGATTCATTGTCCTTTGGTCGGGACCCCAATAAGGGTAAAGATCACATTGGGGCTGTCAAACCCTCCGACCTACCTAGATTAGTGAAAAAGATAGAATATTACCCTAAAAAGGAAGAATTATATCAAAATATCATGGAATATATGAATATGGTCAATGAACTTCTCACCGATTGTGCTGCGAAACGACGACTAGATTACAATAATCCATGACCAGGGAAACAAGGGCAGGTAAAACCTCCCCCTGACGAGTTTCCTCATGGTGAAATTGACTATCCTGCCCATATATATGACAACCCTGCTTTTTATTACAACTTAAACATGCTTTAATACATAAAACTTCACTTGATCCAACAAAGAAGATCGAGAGGTTTAGTGTCTTTGGGGCTTAGGATCATTACATAAAAACTTTAAACTTGAAATACAATATCTTTATTGAAAACTTCCATTACATGACCACTACATTCCTTCGTACTTAGCATTGCATGGGATAACATGAGGACATGCATAAGAAAAGGGTGAGCTATAAAGCCCAGTAAGGGAGTAAACAATGAATGACATGAGGAGCGAAATACATGTTAGGCAATAGGCATATCAATAGAGCATAAGAGAAACATGAACATAAAGGCATGATAAAGCATGATAATCATAACATGGAAATGTGGCAACAACACTTAACATTGAATTAGCATGAGCCAAGGCTCATTGCACATGGAGCATGAGTAAACCCTCATTGCACTTGAAGCAAGAGTAAACCCTCGTTGCACTTGAATTAGCATGAGTAAACACTCATTGCACATGACGTATCATGATACTATACTTTACCCAATGCATTGGAGCGCTATAAAGGGCGCACCCTTCTTAAACATTTCATTTCATGCATAAGTGTGCCACATGGATCATAAAACATGGATTCATAAAACATAATCATTTCTTCCACGATAAAGGAATGTGGAATTCATACATGAAACTTTACAATCAATATGTAAATGTGCATAAAGGTGAATACCCTTGATGGAGAAATGGGCATGGTATTCACTACACAAAGACATTGGCTTAGAAAATCGGTGCGATTTCGGCAGCATAACGGCGAGACATAAGAATTCATAAAAAAAGTTGATGAGAGAGAAAGGGGTTCCTCATCATATTTACATTTAATGGACAGTAAGGAGGTCATATATATACATGTCCCAACAATCGAAATGGAATTTAAATTCATTATACAAAAGTATTGATTGAATGTAAAAGCAGAGAGAGAAGTTCCTTTCGGAATTTCGGCATAGTAACGGGTGTACATGGGAGGCTTTTAATGAGAGAGAAAGGGTTCTCCCATCATTCAAACAATAAGAGGGCAGTATGGGGGAGGTGTGAAACCATACCCCAACATTCATAATTGAAATAAAAAGGGCAATACAACTTAAATAAAATTGACAAAAAATGAGAGAGGAAGAAAACCCCTTACTTGGAAGTGTGCTTCCAAAGGCTAGAGAGAGGCTTGTGAGAGGCTTCTTGGGAGCTTGGGGCACCTTGAGAGGATTCTAGAGAGATTAGGGCAGAGGTTGGACGAACTTCAAGGGCTTTGAGTGAGGAGGAAGTGGGAGCTTGGGTGGGTTTATATAGGAAAGGTGAGAGAATTCTTTATTATTTAGGTTTGGGACCCCTTATATTAAAATAATCCAAACCACAAACCATCTCATGGTATTTGCCCATGGTTTCTGGAAAAGTAAATATGAAAACAATATTTTACAATTCCAATGTCCGAACTTATTAAAAAAATAGGGTTGCTTATGTGGAGGTGAGTCACACTCCCATGGAAATTTAAAAAAAAGGCAAAGTGTTGAATAAGTCTTGAGGGCTCCATTAATGCTTTGAAAAGTAAGTCAAACAAACCCAAAACCTCATTATTTTAATGATAAAACACATATTGGACGAACATAAGGATTATGGTATTTTATTACATCACCATTGGGTCATTATGATGTCATAAAACACATTATATATTTAAATGGTATTTAATTTTTACCCAAAAATTTGACTGTCTCAGAAAATTATGAAAAATTTACCGTTGGATAATTTCGACGTCCTGATTCCAAAAATGATATTTATTTTATCTAAATAATTTTCTAAATATGTGAATTTTCACTTTTAAAATAAAAACCGACGTTTATAAAAAATTCACGGGTTTTGACAGAAATGGCCTTCAAACCTTAATAAAAATTTTAATTGCATTCATAAAATTATAAGATCATTTATATTTAATAAAAATTAATTTAATATTAATAATAATATTTTATTAAAATATTATTTAATTCAAAAATCCTTTAATTTAATAAAATATAATTCTTAATTAAATAATAACTAAAAACACCATTTGTACTTTAAAAACTAATTACAATGTATCAAAAATGACTAGAAATTATATTCATTATTATATACAAAAAAAAATAATGTACATGAACATGGTGCTACTTATTTTTTACATAACCCCTTAAAATAGTCGCATAAGACCTAAGGGTAAGGTGTGCGATGGTGACAGACTCTTGGGGTTGCTCGGATAACATTGCTCGAGTGGTAATCTCTATCAACTTCCATTTTTCCCGTAGACGATCACGTTCGAGCTTGACTCGATGAAGCTCAGCTTGGGCTTGGTCAAGGGTAAAGCCCAAAGATGCCACCTCTTTTCCGAGCTCTGACAAATGGGCTTCGTAAGGGGAAATTCTACTGGATGAGGCCATCGCTTCCTTTGTCTGAGTAGAAATGGTTTTGTTAAAGCCTTATATTTATACTACTCAGATGATCACTGTTCAACGGCTATAAAAGTAACGGTCACAAATCTTAACATAAAACTAAAGAAGTTGACATCTTATAAAAACATTTTTTTCATAAAGAAACATTTAACTGGATCAATAGGGATTTTCCATTAATGAAACTTTGGGTCGTTACTACATTCCCCCCTTAAGAAATTTCGCCCTCGAAATTTTCCTTTTCCCACACTAAAACAAATGTGGGTAACTTAGCTTCATCATATCCTCCGACTCCCAAGTTGCTTCTTCAAACTTGTGGTTTCTCCACAACACCTTGACGAGGGGCATTGTCTTATTTCGTAGAACTTTTTCTCTACGATCTAAGATCTTCACTGGTTGCTCCTCATAAGAAAGATCATCTTCTAATTGTACCACCTCGGAAGAGAGTACATGTGAAGGGTCTGGTATGTACTTCCTTAAGAGGGATACATGGAAGACATCATGCACCTTGGCCATAGTAGGTGGAAGTGCTAGTCGATAGGCCACAGCCCCAACACGATCAAGAATCTCGAAGGGGCCGATGTACCTTGGACTTAACTTCCCTCTCTTTACAAACCTCATGACCTTCTTCCACGGAGATATGCGTAAAAACACCATGTCTCCGACTTTAAACTCAAGGTCTCATCGACGATTATCTGCATAACTCTTCTGTCGACTTTGGGCTGCCTTGATATGCTGCTGAATGGTTTTCACCTTCTCCACCATTTCTTCGACCATTTCTGGTCCAAGAAGCTTACGTTCACCGACCTCATCCCAACATGCCGGTGTTCTACACCTTTTCCCATACAGGGCTTCATATGGTGCCATTTGGATGCTCGAGTGGAAACTATTATTATAAGAGAACTCAACCAGAGGAAGATGTTGATCCCATCCTCCTTTAAAGTCCATTGAGCACGCTCTCAACATATCCTCAAGTGTTTGGATAGTCCGCTCGGATTGGCCATCAGTTTGAGGATGATAGGCCGTACTGAAGTTTAGTTCAGTATTCAGAGCATGTTGAAGACTCTTCCAAAACTTAGAGGTAAATCTTGGATCTCGGCCAGACACAATAGATAGTGGTACTCCATGAAACCGTACCACTTCCCTAATATATATCCTTGCCAGTTGATCCAAAGAGAAATCCTCTCGAATAGCAATGAAGTGTGCAGTCTTTGTAAGACGATCCACAACAACCCAGATTGCATTGTTGCCTTTGGATGTCCTTGGAAGTCCGGTGACAAAGTCCATGGTGATGTTCTCCCATTTCCATTTTGGTATGGGCAATGGTTGCATCATCCCCTTAGACTTCTTCCTCTCTTCCTTCACTTGCTGACACACCAGGCACTTTGATGTATATTCAGTGATCTCCTTCTTCATATTATCCCACCAAAAGTTTTCTCGGAGATCTCGATACATCTTTGTGCTCCCTGGGTGAATAGAGAAATTTGAACTATGTGCATCATCCAAAAGTTCCTTCTTCAGCTCTGAACTTGATGGAACACATAGTCTTTTCCCAAACCGCACAATTCCTTCTTCATTAACATTAAACTCTGAGGATTTTCCCTTTTTGATAGCTTCCACTTTTTCTTGGATTCCCGCATCATCCTTTTGAGCATCCTTTATCCTTTCCAAAAGAGATGGTTGAGCAATCATTTGTGAAAGGATTGATGATTATCCCTTCTTTATGATTCCCACGTCCATATTCATCAAGTCTAAGAAGATTGGATCCTTCTCAATTCTCATCATTGATAGAATTGCTGGATCCTTTCTACTTAGGGCATCCGCCACCTTGTTTACCTTCCCAGGGTGGTAATGTATTGAACAGTCATAATCCTTGATGAGCTCTATCCATCTTCTCTGGCGCATAGTAAGCTCTTTCTGTGTGAATATATATTTAAGACTCTTGTGGTCAGTATATATCTCACATTTCTCTCCATAGAGATAATGCCGCCAGATTTTCAAGGCAAAGATCACCGCCGCCAACTCCAGATCATGCGTTGGATAGTTTCGCTCATGGATTTTCAACTGCCTTGAGGCATAGGATATCAATTTATCATTCTTCATCAGCACACATCCTAAGCCCTTCTTCGAAGCATCACTGAATACCACAAAAAGCTCCCCACTTGTGGGTAAAGTGAGCACGGGTGCAGTGATAAGCCTCCTTTTCAACTCCTTGAAGCTTTCTTCGCATTCATCACTCCAAGAAAACTTTACTCCCTTTCGAGTTAGCTTGGTAAGAGGGTTGGACAATCGTGAGAAATTTCTCACAAATCGTCGATAATATCCAGCTAACCCCAAGAAGCTACGGATATCAGTTACCGATGTTGGCCTCGGCCATCCCTCAATTGCATCTGTTTTGGAGGGGTCCACAAATATCCCATTGCTTGTGATGATATGACCCAAGAATGAGACTTCCTTCAACCAAAACTCACACTTGATGTACTTTTCATAGAGCTTCTTCTTGCGCAAAGTCTCTAGTACAGTTTTTAAATGCTCCTCATGGCCCTCCTTGGTTTTGGAGTATGTTAGAATATCATCTATAAAGACTACCACAAATTTGTCTAGGTAATCTCTAAAGACTCTATTCATCAAGTCCATGAATATTTCTAGAGCATTGGTGAGTCCGAAAGGCATTACTATGAATTCATAGTGCCCGTACCTTGTACGAAAAGCAGTCTTTGGGATATCTTCCTTCTTCACCCTTACTTGATAATATCCCAACCGCAAGTTGACCTTGGATAAGTATTGTGCTCCACGAAGCTGATCAAACAAGTCATCGATTCTTGGTAGAGGATACTTGTTCTTTATCGTGATTTTGTTAAGTTCACGATAATCGATGCAAAACCGCATTGACCCATCCTTCTTCTTGACGAAGAGGACTGGTGCACCCCATGGTGATGCACTTGGGTGTATAAACCCTTTATCCAGATTCTCCTGTAGTTGTTTCTTCATATCTTCAAGCTCAACAACAGCCATTCTATATGGAGTCTTGGATATTGGTAGCGCCCCAGGTATAAGTTCAATTGAGAACTCAACATCTCTTCTTGGAGGAAGACCAGGAAGTTCCTCGGGAAATACTTTAGCGAATTCCATCACAACAGGCATTTCTTCAAGGGTGGTTTCTTCCTTGGACTTAATCATATGAGCCAGATATGCGTGCTCATAAGGCAGTAATATCCATGCTTGAGATGATGGAGCTAAAGGAGATTCATCTTCCTCCTGACACTTGTAAAGAATCGGGGGTCGATTCTCCATATGGAGTGTGATTTCCCTCTCCCGACAATTTATGTTGGCTCTATATAAGGAAAGCCAATCCATGCTAATAATTGCATCAAATTCCACCAAAGGGAGTATGACGAGGTTCGCTGGGAAATTCAATCCACATATTATAACAGGGGAGGACTTATACTCATGGGATGCAATGATTGCCCCATTTTCCGTACTCACCGACATCTTTACATCCATGATTTGTGGTGGTGCAGGGATTGTTCTACTAAACTTTTGAGATATAAAAGAATGCGTAGAACCTGAATCAAAAAGTACGTTCGCTATTCTTGAATGAATAACTAGCGTACCTGTCACCACTTCGTTGTCGGGGTTCACTTCGGCAGAAGTGATGGCAAAAACTCTTCCTTGTTGTCTTGGAGGTTGTTGATTGCCTCCGATAACCCTTGGATTAGGGCACTGATTCGCAAAATGACCTGGTTCTTTGCATTTGAAGCATTGAACAACGCGTTGAGGTTCGAACGGAGCGTTCCTCTCCTCTGTCGCAGCCGCGGGGCCTTCTTGCTGACAGTTAACAGCTAGGTGCCCTTCTCTTCCACACTTGAAGCATTTTCTTGTCCCCCTAAGGCAATTTCCAGGGTGCTTCTTTCCACACTTTTGGAAAGTGGGGTGCTGGAATTTCTTAGCGCCATTGGATTTATCCATCGGACCACCAACATTGAAGTCCACCTTACGCTTCTTGTCCCCATGATACCCCTGTGATTCTCCAATCTCCATTTCAACCTTGAGGGCACATCGGACAATTTCCTCATAGCTGTCGAAGTCACGGATCGCTAATGCTTTCCGCAAGCTAGGCTTCAGCCCACCAAAGAAGCGGTCAACCTTGCATTCGGAGGTAACGACAAAGCCGGAAGCGTATCGTGCAAGCCTTGTGAAGTTTGCCTCGTACGCTCCCACAGATTCTTCATCTTTCTGTTTGAGGGAAAGGAAGTCCCTTTCCATCTTAAGACGGAGGGTGCGTGGAAAATATTTATCGAAAAACATCTTCCGGAATACCTTCCATTCCAAAGCCTCGATCTCCTCCTCAGGCTTCGTATTTTTGATCAATGTCCACCATTGATCAGCTTCACCCTCCATACGATAAGCCGCCAGGAGAACCTTCTCTTTTTCAGAGCATTGGAGGATGGAGAATATCTTTTCAATGGAGTTGATCCATTGTTCAGCAATCGTGGGATCGGATGATCCACTAAAAGTAGGAGGCCTTTGTCTCATGAAGCTTTCAATAGCGACTTGTTCTTTCTTAGGGGGGGTTGAACTTTCCTCTTGACCAGTGTTTCTATTCAAAACTTGAGTTAGCTGAGATAGAAGCGTGACAAAGTTCGCGATTCCCGCTCCCATTGGATTGGGCATCTCATAAGTACAATCATCACACTGATCTTCACAACGGTTGTTAGCCCGAGTTCTCCTATTACCGGCCATTGGCTGGAATAAAAGGAAAGTTAGGGGTAACACATAAAGGGTAATCCAAAGACAAAAGTTGATGACTTATAAATAAACTTTAATCTCTTTAACTCACGAGTCTATAGGATTCAATCCAGGCTTTTCATGATATTCCTTCTAACATATATTCTTAGGGGCATTTTTTCCCTTAATAAGGGTTCATACTAAGATTGTGAATTTATCAAAACATATCCCCCGGGAGTGTCGTAACCAAGAGTGCAGCAAGGCCCGTTGTCGTGCACCAGTTCCCGTTCGAGTCTAGCTCAAAGTGGTGTTTTCGGGTTTTACCCCTAGGATACATCTGTGCCAGAGCCGCCTCTACCTGCTCGTATCCAGACAGGGATGTATTTGTTTGATAAACCACTTACTTAGTATTTAACAAAACTTAGGGATGTTTTTATTATGCTTAGTCTTGTATCTAAGGCTTTACTAGGGTTTCCTAATCCCAAAAATAACTAAACCTCCTTTTGATACCAACTATGAAAACCATGCTTTTCATTACAACTTAAACATGCTTTAATACATGAAACTTCACTTGATCCAACAAAGAAGATCGAGAGGTTTAGTGTATTTGGGGCTTAGGATCATTACATAAAAACTTTAAACTTTAAATACAACATCTTTATTGAAAACTTCCTTTACATGACCACTACATTCCTTCGTACTTAGCATTGCATGAGATAACCTGAGGACATGCATAAGAAAAGGGTGAGCTATAAATCCCAGTAAGGGAGTAAACAATGAATGACATGAGGAGCGAAATACATGTTAGGCAATAGGCATATCAATAGAGCATAAGATAAACATTAACATAAAGGCATGATAAAGCATGATAATCATAACATGGAAATGTGGCAACGACACTTAACATTGAATTAGCATGAGCCAAGGCTCATTGCACATGGAGCATGAGTAAACCCTCATTGCACTTGAAGCACGAGTAAACCCTCGTTGCACTTGAATTAGCATGAGTAAACACTCATTGCACATGACGTATCATGATACTATACTTTACCCAATGCATTGGAGCGCTATAAAGGGCGCACCCTTCTTAAACATTTCATTTCATGCATAAGTGTGCCACATGGATCATAAAACATGGATTCATAAAACATAATCATTTCATCCACGATAAAGGAATGTGGAATTCATACATGAAACTTTACAATCAATATGTAAATTTTCATAAAGGTGAATACCCTTGATGGAGAAATGGGCATGGTATTCACTACACAAAGACATTGGCTTAGAAAATCGGTGCGATTTCGGCAGCATAACGGTGTGACATAAGAATTCATAAAAAAAGTTGATGAGAGAGAAAGGGGTTCCTCATCATATTTACATGTAATGGACAGTAAGGAGGTAATATATATACATGTCCCAACAATCGAAATGGAATTTAAATTCATGATACAAAAGTATTGATTGAATGTAAAAGCAGAGAGAGAAGTTCCTTTCGGAATTTCGGCATAGTAACGGGTGTACATGGGAGGCTTTTAATGAGAGAGAAAGGGTTCTCCCATCATTCAAACAATAATAGGGCAGTATGGGGGAGGTGAGAAACCATACCCCAACATTTATAATTGAAATAAAAAGGGCTATACAACTTAAAGAAAATTGACAAAAAATGAGAGAGGAAGAAAACCCCTTACTTGGAAGTGTGCTTCCAAAGGCTAGAGAGAGGCTTGTGAGAGGCTTCTTGGGAGCTTGGGGCACCTTGAGAGGATTCTAGAGAGAGTAGGGAAGAGGTTGGACGAACTTCAAGGGCTTTGAGTGAGGAGGAAGTGGGAGCTTGGGTGGGTTTATATAGGAAAGGTGAGAGAATTCTTTATTATTTAGGTTTGGGACCCCTTATATTAAAATAATCCAAACCACAAACCATCCCATGGTATTTGCCCATGGTTTCTGGAAAAGGAAAGATGAAAACAATATTTTACAAGTCCAAGGTCCGAACTTATTAAAAAAATAGGGTTGCTTATGTGGAGGTGAGTCACACTCCCATGGAAATTAAAAAAAAGGCAAAGTGTTGAATAAGTCTTGAGGGCTCCATTAATGCTTTGAAAAGTAAGTCAAACAAACCCAAAACCTCATTATTTTAATGATAAAACACATATTGGCCGAACATAAGGATTATGGTATTTTATTACATCACCATTGGGTCATTATGATGTCATAAAACACATTATATATTTAAATGGTATTTAATTTTTACCCAAAAATTTGACTGTCTCAGAAAATTATTAAAAATTCACCGTTGGATAATTTCGACGTCATGATTCCAAAAATGATATTTATTTTATCTAAATAATTTTCTAAATATGTGAATTTTCACTTTTAAAATAAAAACCGACGTTTATAAAAAATTCACGGGTTTTGACAAAAATGGCCTTCAAACCTTAATAAAAATTTTAATTGCATTCATAAAATTATAAGATCATTTATATTTAATAAAAATTAATTTAATATTAATAATAATATTTTATTAAAATATTATTTAATTCAAAAATCCTTTAATTTAATAAAATATAATTCTTAATTAAATAATAACTAAAAACACCATTTGTACTTTAAAAACTAATTACAATGTATCAAAAATGACTAGAAATTATATTCATTATTATATACAAAAAAAAAATAATGTACATGAACATGGTGCTACTTATTTGTTACATAACCCCTTAAAATAGCCGCATAAGACCTAAGGGTAAGGTGTGCGATGGTGACAGACTCTTGGGGTTGCTCGGATAACATCACTCGAGTGGTAATCTCTATCAACTTCCATTTTTCCCGTAGACGATCATGTTCGAGCTTGACTTGATGAAGCTCAGCTTGGGCTTGGTCAAGGGAAAAGCCCAAAGACGCCACCTCTTTTCCGAGCTCTGACAAATGGGCTTCGTAAGGGGCAATTCTACTGGATGAGGCCATCGCTTCCTTTGTCTGAGTAGAAATGGTTTCGTTAAAGCCTTATATTTATACTACTCAGATGATCACTGTTCAACGACTATAAAAGTAACGGTCACAAATCTTAACATAAAACTAAAGAAGTTGACATCTTATAAAAACATTTTTTTCATAAAGAAACATTTAACTGGATCAAGAGGGATTTTCCATTAATGAAACTTTGGGTCGTTACAATATAGATAGAACAGAGTCTGATGTTTGAGGAAAGAGGGCATGATATTCATCATAGAATCTACTCGAGTTGCATGAAAACCCTCCTCAGGACCCAGATCAGGTTCCTCCATCCGCTCCATAGGTTATTCCCCCACCAGTCCCACAAGTCATCCCACCAGTCGCTCCACGAGCCATTGGGACTTCTTACCATGTTGAAGAACCTTCCAATTCACTGGTGGTTTGGGATCCTCTTCAATATTGGAATACTCATCCAGATGATCTGATGGTAGCACTTATTTCTTTCCTCGAGGCTCTAGAAACTCAAAAAGTGGTGATACCTCCTGACAACAAGTCGTATCCGACATGGGTGGATGGTATTCCAATGCCCCATGGTTTCAAAAATCCTATCTTCCCTCCTGTTAATGGGACATGAAACCCTTTGAAACATCTAGACCACTTCATTTCATGATTTATACCCATGTTGGGAACTCCGTCATAGCAGGAGACCTCCAAACTCTGATGTTTTGTTTAAACAATGCAAGGGACCATATTTGTCTGGTATATCCAGTTACCCATTGGATCCATAGTTGGTTGGGAAGATCTACACAAATATTTTCTTTACCAGTTCAGTTCCATCACTCAAAAGACAAGAATTATTGACCTCTTAAAATGCAAGCAGATGCCTGATGAGCGGGTCACAGATTTTATCGCCAGGTGGAAGGGTCTCACCTATTCTATTGATATGTCATTGACTTAGGAAAAACTGCTAACAACGTGTGTGGGGAATGTCAAGACTAAATTGTTCCCTTATCTCATCACTCTAAACTACCTAGGGGGATTTTTGGATTTCTCTAACAAATCCCAGTGTCTAGAGGAAGCCTTGTAGTAAGCCAAATAGGAATATCCATTGCCCCTGTAGTTCCCATAGGAAGATCTTCCAAGGCCAAAAATACTGTTGTAGGTAGATCCCCCCAGGTAGATGGAATTTTTATCGATAGAGCCACCTCCATAGCTTCATCAAGGCCCACCACCTCAGGTGCAGCCTCCATCCTAACAGTGCCTACCTCAGAATTAGTAGGCACCCCCGTGTAATGCGCCACCAACACCTAGGCAAGATAATTAGGTCCTACATCGACAGGCTCCTCCAAACCCTTTTTAGGACCAGTGTCCCAAATCCCCCTTTACAGACAGAAGGAATAAGACCTATTCATTTAATAAGGCTTAGATCCCTATCTATTTCTAAAGAGCCTTGGACCAGGGAATCCTACAGTTGTCGGAATGCAAGAGGCCCAAAGATGTGGAACTCATTGATAGTCCTAACTATTTCCCCTATCACCAGTTCCTTGGGCACACCCTCAAGAAGTGATTTGTGTTTAAATACTAGCTCTAAGACCAGGTTGATAACAACACAGTCAGGTTGGGTCCTACCCCAGCACAGGTGTCATGTGTGTTTATAAAGCTTGAAAGTGACAACTGGGGTGAATGACAGTAGGTTTCTAACCGTGAGTCTCAAAAATACAATGAAAAAATGTCTTGCATGGAAGTCACCCATGCCCATGGTATTATACATGCATGTTTGAATCAACTCGAGACTTTAGAAGCTGTTGTGCTACCTTCAGCTACTACCTCTGCATCAACATCTCAGTTGTTGTCCTCTTAAGGGAGGAAGCACTGACGGCACAAGGGAAGACAAATCCCTCTACCTATGCCAAATCTATCTCATAATCTCGGTGACTTCATGCCCCCAGAGATGGGGATTACCCCCAGAATCCACCCAAAAATGGAGTATTCCTCAAGTTATGACCAAGGGTACGGTTCGGTCAATACCATGGAGCTGGTAAACCCCTACATGGTTCCCGATGATGAAGAGCGCCAGAAGGACCTTCCCAACATCCCTGGTCTACACTAGCTTCGACGAAGGTGTGGGTATGTGAATCGCCCGAAAGCATTGGACAACACTTCTAACCAAGCTATGAATGTCACCAAGACTAGAAAGAAGAACTTGAGTAGAGCTCATAATGTGCATCCTTCTCATCTCGTTTCATCAAATCCACCTCCACCGCCATTTGTATTACTTGATCAGGAAAATCCACCATGACCGTGCTATGATTAGTCATGATTTGTCATGGGTGGACCCTAGTAATCTGGAACTCATCCAGTATTCAATCTATTCTATTAAACTAGTGAGAATTAGGACATTCCTAGAACCATCTAGAATCCGTCAGTTCAACCAATAGTGCCCATCATACTACTGATCGTACCACGATTCACTGTTTTATTTCACCCTTATACCAATGTATTAAAATGATTTTGTATTGAAAATTCCAAGTATAATAACAAGTTTTACTTCATTTTTGGTTCTATAATTTAATTATTATCACTATAAAAAAGTTCTATTTTACTTGTTTTGATGTTTTTGTTATAGGTGGAGGTGATTTGGAAGGCCCAAGACGAAGTTGATGAAAAATGGGCCAATTTGCACAGGAATCCAATAACATCTATAAACTCAAATGCATGATTTTACTGATTCATGAGTCCAATTGGGAGGATATTTTGTGTAATGATCCAAAATTCAATAGGATAAAACTTTCATGAAGTATCCCAAGCCCAATTATTCCATTAAGATTCCCATCTGAACTAATCTTTCCAGCACACTGAATCTACATGAAGTCAAAATTGGTGTGCTGTGATATGTCCATATATCATGATACATTTTTCCAAATGGTTCCAAAATTTCGGTGAAGATATTAAAGAAGTGGGGTAATATGTTTATATTTTTTTACAAAGTTATATTATAATGTTTATTGGACTAAAACCATTAGACAAGTGGTTTCTCAAAATATGGGTGCCCAATACCACTTCCCATTTTGGCTATAAAAAGGCACCATGGGAACCTCATTTGGGAGTTCAACCAGGAGGCAAGGTGATGCGATTTTGGAGTACCAAAGGAGTATTCTCATCATCCCTAGACATTATGCAGGATATGGGAAGTTCTAATTCAACATCTTCTTCTTCCTCCCCTTCAATGGATTTTTAAACCCCTTATGATCACCTGGGGAGGAACATGATGTAATCTCAAGCTTCATGTTTGTATTATTTTGAATGATCTTTTTAATTATAGGTTTTATGTTGTTTTTATTCATCTTATATTCTTATTTAATTGAGTTATATACTGGAATGTTATACTCAAACTCAAATGATCATGTTTGAGGGCACCCTTTCATGTGATATTTTACACACAATTTATCCCATTTTCCTCCATCATTCAATTACAGTGTTTGTGTGGTTCATATTGGTCAATTGAACTCACATAATAATTTTCAAGGCCATGTATATTTATTTCATGATATAAAAAAGAAATAACATACAAACCTATATGGAAGATCTAGTTCTTCGTGTGTTTCCATGGTGAGTTTCGGTTATCAAGTTGAACAAAAATCATCCAATCATTGGTGGTGTTCGGTGAATCATTGTGTGTTTTAGACTGAAATCTATGAGGTATCCTAGAATAAACTCAATAAAATTATGGAAATAGGTGTTAAAAACTAGGTATTAAAATATCTATACTCTTTCTCTTGAAGCGATGAAGAATGAGCATCATGAGACTTCCTTGGGTTGATCATTTTCAATTAATCTTGTTAATTTCTACTTTGTTTTATTTCTTTTGTTTTATATTATCATATTTAATCATCATACCCCATGTTTAAAAAAATATAATTCCCCTTCTATTTTCATAATCAAAACTCTATTTTTAAATTAATTATCTAAGGCTATATCGAGAGATGACCTAGGGTTGCTGCAATACTGTATAAATTCTAGTAAAAATTAAATAACTAATTTGACGCGCTTGACAATGCGATCAAATTTTGGCACCATTTCTGGGGAGCCAAGATAATTTTATTCTATTTAGTTATTTTTATGTATTTTTTTTATTTTTAATTATTACTCATTTTAATATCCCATCCCCCATTTATTGTTTTTGTTTTTATTTTTGTTTGTTTTTGTGTGTTCTTTCTCTCTCTCTCTCTCTATCTCTCTCTTCTTCTTATTTTTTTATCTCTCTCTCTAAATATGTAGTATAAAATTCTATTTTTTTTTCTCATTTAATTTATTAAGTGTTTTTATTTCATTCATCTTCCATAAAAAAAAAATAAAAAAACAACAATCAATCAATCAATCAAACTGTACATCATTGTTGCGTGACAATATCTGGAAAAGAAACACTACTTGAATTTGACCCTGAAATTGAAAAAACACTTTACTCACAAATAAAGGCATCTAGAGTAGGTTAATAAATTAACACTGAGGAACCTTTTGTGGAACCACAAGTGGTCCTAAAATAATAAAAAATTTAACCCAATCGAACCCACGAAAACATGGCTGTAAATAATTGAACCTTAAAAGAACTGACCCCCCTAAATGTGGAGTACCAACCTTTGTACATCCAATATCCTGAGGAAGTATCCAAATTTGAGCTGATATCTGGACTCATACACCTACTTCCTAAATTTCATGGTATTTCTGGTGAGGACCCTCACAAACATCTCAAAGTGTTTCAAATAGTCTTCTCTACCATGAAACCCTAAAATGCGTATGAGGACCTAATTAAGTTTAGGGACTTCCCTTTCTCCATTGACGGTGTAGTAAAAAACTGGCTATACTATCTTCCTACAACAATTGGAGGATGGAATGACCTAAAAATACTTTTTTAGAGTAGTTCTTCCCTGCCTCCTAAACTGCATCAATTAGGAAAGAAATTTGTGGCATTAGACAATCACAAGGAGAAACCCTTCATGAATACTGGGAGAGATTCAAAAGACTTTACTCAAGATGCCCCCACCACCGGATTAGTGAAAAACTATTAATCCAATACTTCTATGAGGGAATTATCCCCATGGATCATGGAATTATTGATTCTACATCTGGTGGTGCCCTAGTTGATAAAACTCCTTCCACCGCTCATGAATTAATAGCTAACATGGCTCAAAATGCACAACAATTTGGTACACGAGCTATTGCACCAACCCGAGGAGTTCATGAGGTAAGTAATTCATACCTAGAACAAAAGGTAGATAATAAACTTTATAGTATTCATACCCTCCTAAGAAAATTATCTCAAGCACAAGGTAACTCACACTCTTCTTATATTCCATTAAATTGTGGTATTTGTTCTGATAACAATCATTTTTCTGACTAGTGCCCAAAACTTCAGGATTCATCTGAGTCTTGTGTAGTAGTATTCCCATGTCATACTTTTTAGAAAGAACCACCCTTCATGCAAGAACCATTTAGGCCAAATACAAACCCTGGGTGGAAAGCACAACCACAGTACCAATAAGGAGGCAACCTGAGCTACCCCAAGAAAAATTGGTATCAACAAGGCCAAGGTATGAAATCTTCTTATCCCTCAACTTCTCAAAATAATCTTCTTCCTCATCCCATATTTAAACCAAGCCTCAAGGAAATAGTGAATAAAATGGCATCCCAAAACCTCTAGTTCCATCAGACCACACAATCAGCTATTCAAGACTTACAAACATAAGTGGGACAATTGGAAAACACTATCGGTGAGATCAAGATGAAAGGTTCTGGAAAACTACCATCCCAACCCATTGCTAATATGAAGGAAAAAGGTAATTCATGTGCAATTACACTTCGTAGTGTTAAAGAAGTTTCTCCTTATATCTATTCTACACAAAATGTATGTCCCCCTCTTGAAAACACTCTTTCTCCACCCATAAATGAATCTATTGAATAAAAAAAAACCAAAAGGATAAACCAATTATCATTGAGTATTCCCATGAACAATCCATTCCTCTTCCTTTCCCCCAAAGACTCTATAAATCTAACGATAATTTTTATAATGACATTGATAAATAAATAATGGATACATTTAAAAAGGTGCAAGTTAACATTCCTTTATTGGATGCAGTTAAAAAATCCCTCAATATGCCAAATTTATTAAAGATATTTGAACCCATAAAAGAAGAATGAAGGGGAATTAGAGAGTCAAATTGGGAAGGAATGTATCGGACTTGATTCAACCAGAAATTCCAACCAAGTGCAAGTATATAATAACTTTCACGATACCTTTCACCATAGGGGAGACATTATTTTTAGATGCTATGCTAGATTTAGGTGATTTAATTAATGTAATGCCTTACTCTGTGTATAATTCTATACAGGTTGAAGAGATTCAACCAACATGAATCACAATGAAACTAGCCAACCAGATCACAACACACCCATCAAGATTTGTCGAGGACATCCTTGTAAAAGTTAAGAATATCATATTCCCTGCCGACTTCTATATTCTTGAGATGGAGGATACCCTAACCCAAGGAAATGACCCTCTCATACTAGGGAGTCCATTCCTAAAAATATAAAATAATATCATTAACATTCACAATGGTACACTGTCCATGGAGTTTGGTGGAGAAAAGGTAAGTTTTAACATCCTTGAGGCTACAAAACACCCTGTTGAAGAGCATTCCAATCTTTCTGTCTATTCGATGGAAGTGGTCTAAAATGAAACAAAGAAACACAAAATTATCTCCTTGACCGATACTCTGATTCATTTTACTATTCATCACCTTTGGATGATTTGATCTTTGATTCATGTTTTGAGTGTTTTGTGGGTTTTGAAAAGCCTAAATTTTGTGCATTAATTGATGAGTGTGTGCATTCTGAGGTACCCATGATTGTCAATGATTCTACAAATCTCATTTCAATAGATTCTCTATCTTTAGAGAATAAACATGAGAAAATAGATAGTTTCATAGAATTAACTCCCCCTAAATAACCTCCCTCAATACAAAAAACCCTGATGTTGGAATTAAAATCACTTCCATCTAATTTAAAATATACCTATCTTGAGGGTATTGACCAATTTCCAATCATTATTTCTAATAACCTCTCTCAACAATAGGAATCAAAACTGCTTGATATTTTAAGAGGGTGTAAAAAGGAAATAGGATGGACATTGGATGATATTCCCAAGATTATCCCATCTATTTGTATGAAATATATACTTTTGGATGATGAGGCTAAGCCTATGAAGAAATCACAATGCCGGTTAAATCCCACTCTCCTTGAAGTGGTAAAATTTTAAGTCAGTAAATTACTTGATACTGGGACCATTTTCCTATATATGATAGTAAATGGGTTAGCCCAGTTCAAATTGTTCCTAGAAAAACTAGAATAATAGTAGTGTTTAATTAAAGGAATGAATTGGTTCCAACACATGTGTAAAATAGTTAATGAGTCTATATTTATTATCATAGGCTGAATCAATCCACGAGAAAGGACCACTTTCCTCTACCTTTCATTGACCAGATGTTAGAAATATTAGCTGGTAAGTCCTATTATTGTTTCCTTGATGGATATTTGGGTTATTTTCAAATCCATATATCCCTTGAGGATCAAGAAAAAACAATATTTACCAGTCCATTTGGCACATTTTTCATACAGAAGGATGCCTTTTGGTCTATGTAATGCTCTCGGTAATTTTTAGTGATGTATGTTGAGTATTTTTTCTGAGTACCTAGATAATTGAATATAAGTTTTTATGGATGATTTCATAGTTTATGAAACTTCTTTTGATAACTATTTATATCACCTAGGTTCTATCCTCCACCATTTCATAGAAAAAGATATTGTATTAAATTATGATAAATGTCATTTCATGGTTGAATGGGGGATAGTTCTTAGGAATTTTATTTCAAAAGACGGAATTCAAGTGGATAAATAAAAAATTGAATTAATTTTAACCCATCCATATCCAAAATGTGTTTGTGAGGTGCGATCATTCTTGGGCCATGAAGGTTTTTACAGCCGATTCATTAAAGACTTTAGTAAGATCTCAATTCCCCTGTCTCGATTATTGAAAAAAGATTCTGAGTTTTTGTTTGATAAAAATTGTGAGGATTCTTTCAATTCACTAAAAAGGAGTATCACATCACCCATCATCATCCAATTACCAATGTGGGATCTCCCCTTTGAGATTATATGTGATGCCTCTAACTTTTCAGTTGAAAAAATACACAACCACTGAAAATAACTTCTTTCTATTGTGTTTTCCTTGGAAATTTTTTTTCATATCCTATCGAGTCAAAAATCATTGTCTTTTTTGATCATGATACCCTTAGTTTCCTCCTAAAGAAACCTAAAGCTAAGCCCCACCTCATTCAGTGGATACTCCTCCTCTAGGAGTTTGACCTTGAGATTAGAGATAAGAGAGGAGTGGAAAATGTGATAGATAACCACATTAGTAAGATTTCCCCACCATTGGACCATTATGTTGACTCACCCCTCCCCATTGGATAATTAATACCTCATGAGAACCTTTGTGGTGTTGTGGACCTTACCCCCTGGTATACGTACATTGTGATTTTTCTAGAAACATCTAGGGTCCCCACTGATTTCATAACTTCACAATCCTAGATACTTAATCATGATTCTCGATAGTACATTTGGGATGACCCTTACTTGTGGAGAATTTTTAGTGACCAAGTTGTTCGTCGGTGTGTCCCTGACCATGAGTTCACCTTTTTTTTGACCTTCTACCACACTATGGCTTGTGGGAGCCACTTTGGATCTCAACATACAACTCAAAAGGTCCTTGAATAAGGCCTTTATTAGCTAACATTGTATAGAGATTCCCATCGGCTTTTTAAGTAATGTACGAGATGTCAATTCACAGGGAATATCTCCAATAATAATGAAATGCACTAATAGCCCATGTTATTTTGGGAGATCTTTGATGCATGGGGCATTAACTTCATGGGGCCTTTTCCAAATTCATTTGGATTTGTGTACATATTATTGGATATTGACTATGTATCTAAATGGGTGGAAGTAATGGCCATCAGGACCGATAAATCTTGAGTGGCTGTTGATTTTGTGAGGTCCCAAATTTTCAGTAGGTTTGGTCTACTGAGTTTCATCATTAGTGATCAGGGTTCACATTTTTGAAATCGCAACATGAAAAATTTACTTCAGAAGTATGAGGTTGTTCATAAAGTCTCCACAACATATCACCCCCAAACTAATGGATAAACAAAAATCTCAAATCAGGAAGTTAAGTGAATCTTGAAAAAAATGGTACAACCCAATAGGAAAGATTATAGTTTCCACTTGGATGATGCACTTTGGGCGTACTGTATAGATTTTAAAACCCCAATAGGAATGCACCATATAGGATTGTGTTTGGAAAGTCTTTTCACCTCTCGATAGAGGTAGATAACTATGCATATTGGGTTGTTAAACAATGAAATATGAATATCTCATATGAAGGTGAGCATAAGAAGTTGCAGATTAAGGAGTTGGAAGAAATTTGGTGTGATGCATATGAGAATTTATGAATCTATAAAGAGAAAACAAAGGTAATCCACGATGAGATGATTCATCAGTGAAAGTTTCATATTGGTGAGAAGGTTCTTATGTATAATTATAGGCTAAAGATCCACCTAGGTAATCTCATTTCCCTATGGCTCGATCTCTATACTGTTATTGATGTTTACCCTTTTGGTGCTACAAAAGTTTTTCATGAAAAGAGTGGAAAAATGATTATTGTCAATGGGAAGAGGCTCAAACACTTCTATGAGGATTTTCCAAAGCATCCCGTGGAGTAAATCCAACTGATAGATTCCACATATTACACCACTTAATAGGTTGTCCCTTCTACCTACCTTTATTTACTTGTATATTTATTTAAAATACTTTCATTGAGTAAAATTTAATTTTTAGGTGTAGGGGAGGGTGACATGTCATAAGTAGTATTAAGAAAACACACACACAAAAAACAAAAAAAAACATGCATTTTCATTTTTGATTTCTTTTTCTTTATATTGTGTTTAAAGATAAAAATTGATCTTAAAAATAATATCCAAAATCATTTTTCATGCTTGAGTTGATTGTGTGGTAAATTCAATTGTTTTTGGAAAAATATTTTTCAAATAAATGTTGATATGGAATCTTTTTCTAGAATTTGTATTTTAAAATCATTCTTAGGTGTTTAATAGATTTTTTAATCCCATGCCTCATTACTAACCAATATTTTAATCCCTTACCTAAGATACATTCTAATCCCTTTATTCTATATTCTTCCTTTTAATCACTTTATTGAGAGTCTCGGGTCATGTAAAGAAACTATAACTTTTCTTGATTCTATTTGAATCCATAATATTCAAGTATTCTATATTCATGATAGAGGAAATAATTCATTGAAAATCTCTTTGCAAAATTATCCTCTATTTTCAAAAACCTTTACATTTTATATTTCTTAAGCCTTAGAGACCGTGAAATGCTTGTTAGGTTGCCACATTACAAGATAATATATCCCTACCTACCCATATCTTGTGTATATTCTTGTTTTATTTTCAGAAAGTGTGGGAGAGAGGGTGTTTCCATGGGAATTATGGGGAGAGAATCATTATTATGTGTTGATATAAAGGGTGCCTACATTTTCCATGGTCAATGGGTTTACAATCCATATTGAATAATTGTTTTACACATCTTTCCCTATTTATCTAAAAAAATACTATATATTAAAAAAATATAGTTTTGTACATTGAAAAAAATAGAACAAAAGAATAAAATGGAGAAAAGAGGATGTTTAATCATTATCATTCAATACTTGGTTGTGACCTATACAAATAGACAATGGAGATAGTGAGTTGGTGGTAATACAAATTTTGAGGGTTTGAGTGTGTAAATTCATTATGAACTCTTTCTAAATTTTGACATGTTTTCTATATAAGAGATTAAACACTACTATTCTGCCTTAGTTTTTTAAACATTAAATCCTACCAACCCTTGAACCTCAGAACAACCTGTTGGAATTCCTCTTGAGTAGCACACTAGTTTCCGCTGGTAGAGATATGAGAATCATGGAAAGCATATTGTAAGATCACATGAACTCTAGGAAAATATTTTAAATCCACTTTCATATGTTCCTTGAGTGAAGATGGAAATTTCTAGGTGAGGTAGGTCGTGACATGTTTCATGGGTGAACAAATGAAGTTGAACAAATTCGAATGTGAGAAAAGAAAAATGATAGGAAAATTGATTTCGTAAATGATACATGATGAATTTCATTTCAAAATAATCTTGTATGTTTTCAAAACTTTGATTTATAAATGGGACATGATTAGGATATTATAATTTTCCTAGGAGTACAAATGTATATGTGTGGGGGTGTGATCGCACCACTATTCACTTTTTTATTTCACCCTTATACCAATGTATTAAACTGATTTTGTATTGAAAATTCCAAGTATAATAATAAGTTTTAATTCATGTTTGGTTTTATAATTTAATTATTATCACTATCAAAAATGGTTATTTTACTTGTTTTTATGTTTTTGTTATAGGTGGAGGTGATTTGGAAGGCCCAATATAAAGTTGATGAAAAATGGGCCAATTTGCGTAGGAATCCAATAACATCTATGGACTCAACCAAATTATTATATTGATTTGTGTGTTCAATTGGGATGATCTATAATTAAGTTGGATAAAACTTTCATGTAGGATAAAAAGAATGATTCTTCCATTAAGATGACCATCCGAACCAATATGTTCAGCACACTGAATCTGCATGAAGTGAAAAGTGGTGTGCTGTGATCTGTCCATATCTCATTCTATACTTGTCTAAATGGTGCCAAAAGTTCAGAAAATATGGTCAAGAAGTGGGGTAATATGTTTCTAGTTTTTTCCAAAGGGATATTCTACTTTCTATTGGCTGAAAACCACAAGCCAATTGGTTTATCAAAATATGGGTTCCCAATACTACTTCCCATTTTGGCTATAAAAAGGCACCATGGGCACCTAATTTGGGAGTTCAACCAGGTGGAAAGGTTCTGACATTTTGGAGTCCCAAAGGAGTCTTCTCATCATCCCTATACATTCTATAGTCTATGAGAAGTTCTAATTCAACATATTCTTCTTCTTCCACTCCAATAGATTTCTAAACCCCTAGTGATCACCTGAGGAGGAACATGATATAATACGGAGCTTCATGTTTGTATTATTTTGAATGATATTTTTAATTACTGGTTTTATGTTGTTTTTATTTATCCTCTCTTCTTATTTAATTTATTTATATAATGGTATGTTATACTCAAACTCAAATGATCATGTTTGGGGGCACCCTTTTATGTGATGTTTTACACACCATTCATCCCTTTTCCCCCCCTCATTCAATTGTGGTGTTTGTGTGGTTCATATTGGTCAATTTAAATCACATAAGCACTTTCAAATCCATGTAAATTTATTTCATTGTATCAAAAGGAAATAAAATAAAAACATGTATAACACATCGAGTTCTTCATGTTTTTCCTTGGTGAGTTTCAGTTATGAAGTCGAACACAAATCACCCAATCATCAGTGGTGTTCGGTGAATCATTGTGTGTTTTTGACTAAAACCTAGGAGGTATCATAGAATAAATTCAGTAACATTATGTTACTAGGTGTTTAAAACTAGGGATTAAAATATATATACCATTTCTCTTGAAGCGATGTAGGATGATCATCACAAGACTTCCCTGGGTTGATCGTGTTTAATTAATCTTGTTCATTTCTACTTTGTTTTATCTTTTTCGTTTTCTATTGTAATATTTAATCATCAAACCCCATGTTTTCAAAAATCTCATTCCCATTATATTTTCATAATCAAAACCCTCTTTTTAAATTAATGATCTAAGGCCCCATTGAGAGACGACCTAGGGTTACTGTTATACTGCAGAAATTCTAGTAAAAATTAAACTAATTCGACATGCTTGACAACACGATCAACTGCCTACCACAGAGTGACCTCATATTAGCAGGAGTGTACACCTGTAATGGAAATAAGATATCCTCAATCATATTTCCAGATTTTCTGTGAGGCACTCTATCCTCGAGTATCTCTTCCTATCAGCATATATGCATGAATCCCTTATGGAGGCTTTAAGAAGCCTCCTCCAGTTTGAGATAGAAGTAGCAGCTGCAGAAGCCTTCCATGCTAAGATAATTGAGCATACGGAATGGTAGTCCATCATATCTTTCTCTAGAGAAGATGAAGGTTATCCTATATCAGGGAACATACACCCGCTGTACATCACCGGCCAGTTTAACAACGTAGAGTTCCGCCACTGTCTTGTTGACACGGGTTCGGGGATCAATATCCTCCCAACCTGAACACTCGGCAAGTTGGGACTGTCTGAGGTAGAACTGAGTCCCTATGACCTAAAGATTCATGGTTATTATAGGATAGATCATATACCAGCTGGAAAGATCCTCCTAAATACCCAGTTTTGTGGCCTAGTTTCCAGCACCAAATTCATGGTTGTCTCACAAGACACCACCTTCAACGCATTGATGGGTAGACCATGGATCCACCTACATGCATAAATCCCTTCCTCATATCACCAATTCCTTAAGTACTCCCTTAATGGTCAAGTAGGAATACTAAAAGGTGATGCATCTCCCTTTGTGTCTTGTGAAGACCACTACCCAAATACCGACTATTACAAGAGAAAGGACAAGCTGATTCAGGCTAACGATGTTGATCACTCAATGACTACGACTGACCCATGGACAAACTTGGATGACACCTACATTTTCTTGATTCACTAATTGGATTCCACAACCTCAAACTTGGGGAAATGCTTTTTCATCTCTAGAATGAGGGGGAACACATTCCCAAATATAAGGAATGTAGGAAGATCACCTCATATTTCTACACAAATCAGGCTCGGGTGATCCCAGAGCCCCCTACTTCTATAAGGTATCGGGATGTCTGCCCCATGGGAATGACAATATGTCATACTTGCTTGTTTCACTGGGTAGGGATAAACCATATCAAGCCAATGTGACACTATTACTTTAATATTATAAAACATGGTCCCTTGGGTCAAAGGCCAGATGGGATTGGGTTGGCAGCTTTCATCGCCATGGTTTCAGCAGTGCAGGAGTCCCTCGATGAGGTTTCCACTACCGCTCAGGCTGGCACTAGTGTCCCATCAGGATCAGTCGAATCAGACGAGTTGCCTATTTCCGATGATCCTCTCACCATGGATTATGAAGAAGATTTGGAATATTCCATTACCACATTCAAAGAGGGTGTATCCACTACAGTCGATGAATTGGTACAGGTGAACCTCGGTACTGAGACAGATCTGAGACCAACACTGATCAACGCCGCTATGCCTGCAAAAGAAAAACAATTATATGTGAATTTCCTAAAGCATCATCATGATGTATTTTCCTAGAGTTATGATGAGATTCTAGGGATAGATCCTCAGGTCTCCATATACTATCTCGGTCTCCCAGAAAATCATCGCGGGTTTAAAAAACCTCTCAGAAATATTCACCCTTCTCACGGTGTTGTGGTCGAGGTCAAGGTTGATAAGATAATCAAGGAAAACTTCTTAAAGGAGGTCCAGTACCCCAGATGGTTATCTAACATTATGTACATTAGGAAGAAAAACTGATAGATCAATTTCTGAATCAAATTATCTCAACCTCCACTATCCGAAGGATGATTTTCCCCTTCCTATGATAAAACTATTGATCGACGCCACCATTGGGTTCCAATATCTCTCATTCATGGATGTGTATTATGGACATAATAAAATATGAATGGACCCTAAGGATGAAGAGTCTACCGCCTTCAGGGAACCACAAGGTACTTTCTGCTACCAGGTAATTCTTTTTAGTCTAAAGAATGCAGGGGTCACCTATCAGCGTGCCATTCACCGCATATTCAATCTGATCCTCAGGAAATTGGTGGAATGATACATGGATGAACTGGTGGTTAGATCTCACCAACATCAGGATCATATTAGGGATCTTGAGAAAGTGTTTGGCTTCCTCCTTTACCACCATATAAAGATTAACCCCTTGAAGTGTGCCTTTGGGGTCACCTATGTAAAGTTTCTCAGTTTTGTTGTCAGATACAGAGGCATTGAAATAGATCTAGAAAAGATCAAGTCCATTAGTAAGATGTCTCCTCCAAGAAACATTTGAGAGCTCTGAGGCTTTCAATTCCACTTATCCTACATACAAAGATTCATTGAAAATCTAGATGGCAAGTGTAAGACTTTTTCCTAGATCATGAATAAAGGTGCCGATTATCAGTGGGATGAGGAGTGCCAGACTAATTTTGATGAAATCAAGCAGTACCTACTACACACTCCGGTCCTGATGCCACATGTTTTCGAAAATAAAATGGTCCTCTATATGAGTACTCTGGAATGGTCCCTCAGCTCCCTTCTCACCTAGAAGAACAATTAGGGAACAAAGAATAGTTTATACTATCTCTTCCGCATGATCCTCGATACGAAGACCATATATTCCTCTATCGAGAAGAGCTACCTTGCACTAGTATTCGCTGTACAGAAATTGCGGCATTACTTGAAACACCATGAGATACAACTTATATCATGAGTGGATCTACTAAGGTATATTATAAACTTCCCCATATTGGTAGGCCATCTTTCTCGGTGGGTAGTGATCCTTCAACAATTCAACATCAAGTTTGTCCCCCAGAAGGCAATCAAGGGACAAGCATTGGCAGACTTTCTTGCTTCTCATCCATACCCCTGTATATGAGTCTATAGATCTTGAATTTACAGATGAGGCAATCCTATCAGTGGATCAAGCCATTCCGTGTTAGAAAATGCACTTTGATGGTGCTTCTCGAAGCCCTACCGGCAGGAGACTCAATGATCCCAGACTCAACAGAGTAGGCCTAGGTATCATCTTCATCACACCTATATGAGATGTCTTGACTAATTCATTCCAATTATCAGAAGGTTGTACCAACTAAAAAGCGAAGTATCAGGATCTCATCACTGGTCTCGAGATGGACCTCAAGATCAACATTCCTCACCTTTATGTCAAGGGGGACTCTAAACTGGTCGTCAAGTAGATTAACAACAACTACATCATCCAGAAGATAGTGCTCGTATCTCTGTTACAGCATAATCAATAGCTAATGTACTAGTTCCCTTCCTATCTAAAAGATAATTGTGTACCTTGATCATATAACGGTTGATCCAATGCCCTGGCCAACCTTACTGCATCTCTTTCAGATCCTAACCAAGATTATTTTATTATCCATGTGGCGCATTGAAGAGTCATCGCTCCCATCACCCTGGATGATGATGATATAAAACAGGTAAGACACCTTACCGCTAATGCCTCCACACTAGGACCACAAGATCCCCCTACCACAATATTAGAGGGGATCCCTAACTAGACGACTCTCTTTATTGAGTATCTTCATCACAATAATCACCCAATAGATCGAGTTGAACATGAGTGAATCCATAAGATCACATTGTAGTTTACCCTCCAAAGTGGTCCTAATTTTGATTAGATCCTCTACAGATGTGGGTTTGATGGAATTCTTCTCTGTTGCATTCAAGGAGATGAGATTTCTTAGGTTATGCAGGAAGTTCATGCCAGTTCCTATGGGGCTCATCAGATAGGACCAAAACCTCTCATCAGATCCAAATTTTGGGATATTTTTGGCTCACCATGATCTGTGACTATATCAAGTTTTATAAGAGGATACATGCATTCCATATCCATGATAATTTTGTGAATCGGCCTCCAGAGCCTCTTCACACTACCAAGTATTCTTGTCCCTTTATGGTCTGGGGACTCGATGTCATGGGACCATATCCACCGACCACATCTTTCCAGTGCAGGTTCATCTTGACTGCTATGGATTTATTTTCCAAGTGGGAAGAGGCAATTACACTCAAGGAATTCAAGTCCCATTCTATTTTGGAGTTCATGAGCTCCAATATCATTCACCGATTCAGAGTCCCTCACCTTGTCCTCACCAATAATGACACCAAATTTGGGTAGTTAAGCTGAAGAAATTGTATTCCAAGTACAACATTCGTTCTAATCATACATATTTATATCATGCATAAGAAAATGGGTAGATAAAGGTGTTAAAAAAACCCTCTCTAACCTATTTTAGAATATGGTTGGTCAGAATGAGAATAGTTGGTCGAAAAAACTCCTCAACGTTCTCTGGGCTTACTGGATGACAACTCATAATTCCACTCAAGTGACTACATATTCCCTAGTGTACAAAACAGTGGAAGTCCTACCCATCAAGATTTAGTTAACCACATTAAGTACAATCATCTACGATGAGAAAGCACCATAAAAAGTAGTCGAAACCCGTCTGGTTGAACTGGAAGTGCTTGACGAGAATGGGATTTGTGCCCACAATCTAGAGAGGCATCAGAACAAGATAGATATGTCTTTAAATAAGAAAGTTTTCCTCTACTCTTTCTTAAAAGGTGACTACGTGTTGGCCCTTAGAATTCCAATGATACCCAACAGGAATCCACCAAATCTGGAGCCCAAATGGGAGGGACTTTATATTATTCACAAGCTTTACCCAAATAGTGCATACTCTCTAGTCACTATGAATGGTGGGCCTATTACTCCTCCCACCTTTTACAAATTACTCAAGTAGTACTTCACATGAGGGAACCTATCATCCCGCATAACATTAAACTATATTACCATCCTAGAGGATTTTAAACTGCTCATCCTCGTCCTACAAGACGTTAAACTATAAATGGTTCGATCTCTACGACCTTAAACTAAGATCTTTCTAGGTCCTTGTCGCACGACGTTAAACTACACTAAATTTCTATAACTATGTGTGGATTGATTCCCATCCTTATAGGATATGTGGGAATGCTTAGACCTTTCATATATGGCCCAACCTCAGGTCCCTCAACCTTTTTGCCCCCTTGGACCAAGTTACCACTTAGGATTGTGCAGTGTGGTATGGACTCTATGTATTCATTCACATTGGGCTATTTCTTCCATGCCACCCACATTCCTTTGAGACACTCCTCCTATTTACATCCTTTTCACACAAAGTTAAACTATATAAAATTTCTAGAACTATGTACGGATTGATTCCCATCCCCATGGGATACGTAGGAATACCCGAACATTTCGTTTTCAGGTCTAGCCTAATAAATATCTTCACCCTATTCAGGTTAATTCTCTTTGAGGGTTGTATATGGTGTGATGTGAACTTATTTAATCCCCATTCACATCGGGTTTACAACGGTCACACCATGTACCCCTCCTTCCAGAATGCCCTTAATCTCTTTCTACATCCTTAACACATGATGTTAAACTACACAATATATCTAGAACTATGTATGGATTGATTACCATTCTCATGGGGTACGTAAGAACACCTGAAAATTTACTCTTCAGGTCCAGCCCTATTTTTTAGAAACCTTATATTTCTTCTGTCCCCTTGGATTAGGTTCTTCGAGGGGGTATTTGGCGTGGTATGTGGACTTCTGTCTTCATTCACGCCGGGTTTGCAATAACAATGCCACTTACCTCTCTCTTGGGATCTCTCCATCCCCCTTTTCCTCCACTCATATCTTCGAGTCTTCTGCTCTCAATTAGGACCCTAGATCCTTTTTGGTGATTTAATGATGCACTTAGATGTACTGGAGTTTAGGACTTAAGAGTGTTGGATTCTAAATGGACATGCTCGCGTTCCGTCATCATGCTTCATGTTTCACTTTATTTGGGTTTCCATAATCTTTCACATCCAAAAGGACCCCCAAACGACATGGATGTTAGGTCTTAGTTCTCTCCTACCATCTTGGGAAAACATCTGAGAGGATTTTGAACCACAATTTGACACAAGTACCACATTGCAAATATGGTCAGTGGTCGATGCTCATTTGTTTGTTCCCATTCTGGGCCAATGTGATGTGGAAGCTATGTTTTGAATGCGGTCAATAGTTATCTTCCATCGTTGTGCCACCCCCATTGAACCCTAAATATTGGTCACAAAATTCACTTCCCTTTCCACTCCATTATGTTCAAGTGGAATTTTGACACCCTTGGTGCTATCCCTCTATGCACATTTTCACGTTAAGAGGATGAATTGACATTGTGGATTCATCCTTGACTCCTCATCCTTTCCCTTTCTCTATATTCCATGTGTTGTAAAGATCTTCTTTTCCCTTGTTTCCCACATCGGGCATAGCTTACGTGGGAATAGGGATTTGGCCAAGATGTATGCCCACTTATAAGAATCTCACTTCTTTCGGACTGAGATCTATGAACTTAAACTAAGATCTCACCATCATTACCGCATGATGCTAAACTGTATGGTATGTCAAGAACTACATATGGATTGATTCCTATCATGAACCAGTTCTGGTCGCCATCAAAATTGGCACCTGAACTGGCCCATGGAAAGGCCCAAAGGGCGTTCTCGATCCCTAAAGGCTGGAACAAGTGCCCAAGTATCATATAATAAAGTTTGGGAACAATTTACCCGAGTTTATAAACATAAAACAACTAACGAATCCAATAAAACAATTATGTATTTTTCATATAAAACCATCTTTTACGAAAATTAAGAATTGAATTACATATTTTAAAATAATTTTTAATGACTATTAAAAAGGAAAAAAACCAAAAAAGGACTTCTCAAGAACCTTCACATGGCAAGAGGCACTTCCCTCAAGCCATCTCCACAACACTGCATCACAAAGGACTGCTAAAAACCCAAACCATTGACACAAAAGCTGTACCCAAACCTGCAAAAAAAATAACCAAGTCTACTTACAGCCAAAGGTGTAAGTAGGGTGTGAGAAAAAGCCCAATAGGATACCACCACTAAGAGATTCCATGTGAAAAACATTCAAAGACAAAAATATTGCAAGTTTTCATAAACATGAAATGCTAATAATGATTTTAAAGTGATGCAACTTTAAATAAAAATAGTTTTCAAGTGGGCTAATTTAAAGAATCAACACTTTTAAAAATAATGACAAATCTACTGAATTTTCCATCCAATAATACCATATTCCAATGATAAGAATAAAGTATCTAATGAGCACAATCAATGTGAAATAACCCCTAGACACTAGCTCGCTAAGGGTCCCAGGTACCTCGTATCTCGAGGAACGTAACCATCACAATATTCATTCTCATGCACATGAGCCACTAGTAGGGAGCATACCCATAACCTAGTGGTTCCCCATCATCATCATCATCATCATCATCATCATCATCATCATCATCATCATCATCATCATCATCATCATCATCATCATCATCATCATAGTTTAGTTAGTGTTTTCACCATTAAACTTGATATGTGAAACTAAGGCCGAACCCCACGGGATCACTAGCATACTAGTACACATTTACCCACCTAGATACTCTGGTTTACCTCTTGTGCTAAAATAAGTTAAACAAGCCATGAAATATAATTTTCACATGAAAATACCACTTACACATTACACACCCACCAAACATCCCACACACATGTCACATAATATTCCTTAAAAAAATCATTTTTCACATCATACTCACACAAAATAGCCCACAAATGTGTTTTATACCTTTCTTACAATTTGATAAAACATTTCATAAATTTATAAAACATTATATAAATGTTTGAAATATTAAATAACCACTTTACCTTTCAAAAACCAATCTTAGGTTAACACACTCGTTAAAACAGTACATGCACATCCTTTTCCCACTTTGTTTAACTCAACAAATCATTTACAATTTTTATAAAACAATCCCCAGGGGTATAGCCATGTTTTACACACAAAACCCATTTCAAAACCCTCTTTCTAGGCCAAAATCACACCAATACCAATCCAAAACAGAATTGGAAGACCTAGAAACATTTATTAAACCACTCTCAAGTGTTATAAAATTACCTCGAATAATATAACAAAAGATACACATGAAAAACATACATTTTCATAAAACAATTTCATGAAGTATAACAAGGTTTTACACATAAAACCCATTCAAAAACCCCCTTTTGAGGCCCACATGACACTAAATAATTACCAAACCATAATTGGAAGCCCCTTTCAACAACTAATAAATCACTTTCATATTTTATAAAACTACTAAAAAAGATATCAAATGAGTTACATTTTAAAAATACACAACTTCAAACAAAAATGTAACTTTAATACTAAATGTTTCTCTAATGATACCAAAAAATGGTTTTCTCACCAAAAAAATAGATTCAGAACATTCTAAATTAATAAATCAAGCAATATAACTCATCAATAATTTCTTACGAAAGGGAATCACCTACATTTTGTGTCAAAACCCCCCCAAATCTTGGTGCGGAACTTCAAACGCACCACCACCGCACCATGAGAGTGTGAAAACAAACCCTAAACCACAATATTTGACCAAAAAGATACCAAATCAAACCCTAGGTACGAACCTTAACTTATGGAAATTTTATAGATTCATGAAAGAGGGAGGAAACCCTAAAGAGAAGGAAGGAAATGAAGAGAGAAATACTTACTTGAATAAATCTTGAAGAAATTGCCCCAAATCCCCCAAAATATGAATCTACAACCAAAACTGGTAGGTAGTCTCGAATTATTCATATTAAGTCAAGTGAGGACTGAAATGGGGGAAAAGAGTGAAAATTGAAGGAGTTATGAAAGAAAAATTTTACCTCTTAAATCTGCGTGATTTGAGAAAGATTAAGAAAGATATCCCTAATCCGCAAGGGATATGAGCTCCAAAGAGTAAAAATCTCTAATTGGGGTGAGCCTTAGGTTTTTGGATTCGAGTGTGAGGTGGAATCACTAAAAAAAAGTAAAAAATGAATGAGATATTGAAACATTTAAAAAAATAATTTAAAGCACTAAGTGGGATTACGGGATGGACCAGTACCTTAATAAAAAACACAAATCCATCATGATTATGGATTCCTATGAGGTCCAATCAGATATAGTGGTTTTAATATACTAGGATATTACAATTGGTAAGTGTAATGGGTGTAAAATTTTGAAAACTAAAGGATTAATAAAAGAAACAAAATTTATTTTTAAATCTAGAAATGGGATCACAGTTTTGCCCAAATTTCGAAAAACCACCATTTCCACCGAAATGCATGGGAAACCCACAAAACAAAGAAAGAATAAAAATTAAATGAAAAAATACATCTAAAATAAGTCATTTATGTTACAATTATACCCACCATAAAATGTTCCACCCTTGGAAAGCCATAGCAAGGCCAAAAGAAAAATCCAAACCCGACTGAAGGCCAAAATGGACTCCTTTTCCATGTTTCACCTTCCCCCAAAAGCCAAAACACCTAAAATTGATCAATCAAGGAAGGAATACTCTAACCAACCAAAACATACACCACTTCTTGAAATGATCCATCATATTCAAACTACATCACAAAATAAAACTCCTCAAACACCATCCGAACAAGACTCAAGAAATATACCCAAACGAGAAACTACATCGAACAGGTTTACCAATACCTTACTTTAATTAAACCATTGGGTGATCTCCAATTCCAATGTTTACACAAGGAATATGTTGGTAGTTATATAGACCTAAACAAGACTACCTACCACCAAGACAAGACCAATGATATATCTGAGTTACTAGTACGAGGAGATACACATGGGCTTCCCTCCATAAGAGACAACTTAAATTTTCCTGAGACAGAATCAAGACACTAACAGGGGGAGGCCCAAACATAATACCTAGAATAAGGGGTAGAATTCAATTATAAATTTCCAAAAGAACTTACATGAGACTTATAGTGGGTCTCCCCACCATAAGAACCAACCATATTAACTGACCTGCATGGGCCAGTACAGAAAGACCCCAAAATTTAAAGAGTTGAGATGACTGCATGGTTAGTCCTCACAGTTTGGGAAGTCATGCGCTAACCGTTTAGATCATTATGTCTATATGGATTCTTGGCACACAGTCACTACTAATAATTCACAAACCATGTGCTCAACCTATCTAGCCAAATTTTAAACCTTTCCCCAAAAACTCAATGGAAACCAAAGGGTGAAGGAATGACTTAGGGTGATAACATGGACACGAGGTCCTCCCACCTCTTTCCATAAAACATGAACAAAAAACAAGATGATGAAACCAAAGGTTTAAACTATTCCCATATTTTATACTGAGGATAAGACTTTGTACAAGGGTTTGGATGACCCTGAGATTTCCCCTGACTATGCGCCAGCTTCACACCGAGACCTATGGATGGAGCTCAAATGATTGAAGCATCTTAGGCCTCATAATTAGGCTTTGGAAACCCCCTGAATGGAACTTCTCCTTTTGGTGACCTGGAAACTATACCCTAATCCCAGATGGGTTCACCAAGACATAACACATTCCAAACTCACTTTACCCTAACCTTAAATTTCAATGAAATAAGGGCTTAGAAGATACACACACATCACACCTTGTTTCTTCAGATGAGAAACAATAGAAGGAAAGGACACATATAAACACCTTCCTCTAAAACAAAGGATTTCTAAGTTTTTACAAGGATACATACTCCCAAAATACAAATACTCTCAAAGTATTGGATGACCTTTACCTTTAAATTCAAATGAGGACACATCATCGCAAGGAATCACCGAACATGACCATTGTGACTGATAGAAACAAGACAAAGAAAAGGATCTTATGCTAAGTCTCAAACATCACATAATTCTAGAAAATGACCACATTATCCTATCTTGACCATATTTTTCACATGGGTGTCTTAACATCAACCCTCTCTTTGAAAATACTGGTGGAGGACCTCGAGGCCCTCTTAGAGAACATCCAACACTGAAAACCCCAAACTATTGTCACCTTTGAAGACTCAGGTAACTAAAAAAAAACTAAGGTCTCTTTCAACCTTCCATGAGCACTCTCCCACTACAAGAGGATCCAAAAAAAATGAAAGGACAAGGTTTAAACTCAATCTAAAAATCGCAAGAAAAATATTCCTTATATTTATCAATTGGAGGATCTTCCAAGAAACGAAACAATCTGGGCTGCACTTCATCTATGCACTAACCCTAAATGGGGGTGTACCTTATCCAACTAGAGAACCCAAGGTCCCAACCAAGCTGGAGGATATTCCAGCTTGGTTGGGACCTTAGAGGATCTTCCAAGCAACGAAACAATCTAGGCTGCACTTCATCTATGCACTAACCCTCAATGAGGGCGTACCTTATCCAACTAGAGAACCCAAGGTCCCAAACAAGATGGTACATTGTTAAATAAATACCAAAAAATAGAACCGAACACATTAGGGGAACCACCGTAAAGGCTTCCTGAACTTTTCTCTGAAGAGACCACTAATCAGCCCTTCAACCCAGCTTACCGACTAAACACAAACCCAAAAAACCGTTCAAACAAGAGGGGTTCTTGGACTCAAAAAATACCACAATAATAACATTTCCAAAATCACATAAGATATAACATCCCAAAATAGTCATAAAGACATCAATTTTTCCTTTAAAATCATCTCTTTGAAAATAAATGGTTTGGCAGTTAGTGCATCCACCAATGGTACCCTATAAGCCTCACACATGCATGTTTCCATGCCACACTAGGCACCCTCCTCATATCCATCCATGACACTCATCCAATCATGCCACTAACCATCCAACATACCATGTAAACCTATGCATGTGGTAACTCATAGAAATAAAAAAGGTTAAAACAAGAATTCTTTCCACTTTTGAAAACCAAAATGGTCAACCAATACTTCATTTTTCTCAGATCCGCTAATCACAAAATTAAACCCAATTTACAGTTTACAAAAATTTTCAGAAATAAAAAATCATTCAAATGAAAAATCACTTTCAATCTATTCACATAAATTCCAAAACATCATATCCCATTAAAACACCTTTCAATAGTTTAGATAACTCTATTGGAAACACTTTTTCAAAACCAACTTTAACATAATCTCATACTTTTAAAAGAGGTGTAAACACACTATTTTCCATTTCAAAACAATTCTAAAAATTTAGTTCCATCATATCATAAATCAAACCCTTCCCTCTTTATTAGAAAATCATTTCACAAAAACTTTACGCTTCTTAAAACCACGTCATTTTTTCTTTAAAACCAAACTTCAAAGATTTCAAAACTAAGTGACACAAGACAATGCGAGGGGAAACTAGTTTTAGTGGGTGACTTGGACATATAGTTGGTGGCCATATTCCAATCAGTTCACCATCACTGAGAGTATTATAGGGAAATATCCCCAGATCCACATAGATTTCCAAGCCCTGCGAGCTCACTGAGACCATTATCCCAACTCACTTTTCATTTCCCCAGATCATTATCAAACCAAGAAAACAAAAGGACTTACATGAATCCTGACTTCCCCTGGAATCTTGAATTACATCACGAGGTGTGCTGTCCAGGAACCATACTTGTAATCGGAATGTCAAGCCCCGGAAATCCTTTTTCCAAGCTATCTCGACTCTTCCCCAAATAACATGACCCAAGAGATAGAACCTACCACTACTAGAAATTTGGGCTATGGCCATAGTTTCAAACCATGTCTATAAGCCCAAAAATCGTGGCTATAGGATATAACCATGGTTCAATGAACTATGGATGGTATTGGCATGGATATAGGCCTTGGCCTATAGCCATGGTTTCAAACCATGGATAAAGCCCTTTTGTTACGGTTTCAAACCATGGCAGAAGATCAAGCCACACATTTACTATAGCCATGGTTTTGAACCATGGATATAAGTATTTAGACATGGCTCAAACCATGGATATAGGGATTTATCCATGGTTGGAAACCATGGTTATATCCCTTCCCATTTCATAAAAAAACCCCACCAATCCCCCTGCCTATCCCCCCTTGCAGGAGCCCACCACTCCCCTTCTTGGACAGACCCCACCACTCCCCTGGAAACAGTCCCCCACCCCCCTTGCAGCATCCACCACTCCCCCTCCTAGATATCCCCCCACACCCCCTTGTAGTAGCCCCCACCCCACTTACAGTATCCCCCAACCCCTTGCAGCAGCCCACCACTCCCCTTCCTAGAAAGCCCCCCCACCCCCACCGCCCTTGCAGCAGCCCCCACCCCCCTGCAGCAGCCCCCACCCCCTGTAGTAGCCCCCACCCCCTTACAGTATCCCCCCATGTGGCAGCCCCCACTCCCCTTCTTGGACAACACCCCCCTGGACACCCCCTGGACACCCCCACTGAACACCCCTACTTGGACACCCCCAAGACCCCCAAGACCCCCTACTGGACACCCCCCTAGACACCCACTGACACCCCCTGACACCCCCCCTGGACACCCTCCACTGGACCCCCCTGGACACCCTCCCCTAGACCCCCCTGAACACCCCATGGACACCCCTAGACACCCTTTTTGGACACCCTCCACTGGACCCCTCTAGACACCCTCCACTGGACCCCCATCAACCCCCTCGAACACCCCCACCCCCTAGACCCCCCCCCCCCACCTGGGACACCCCTTGGACACCCCCCTTGGACCCCCACTGGACACCCCCTGGACCCCTCAGACACCCTCCACTGGACCCCCCTCCTGGACAGCCCCTCCCCCAACACCCCCTGCCCCATCCCCTTGCACCCCCACACCCCCACACCCCCTGCACACTACCCCCAACCCCATTCTCCCCTCCCCATGCACCCCCACACCACCTGCACACTACCTCCAACCCCCTTCGACCCTCCCCCCTGCACCCCCACACCCCATGCACACTACCCTCAACCCCCTTCATCCCTCCCCCCTACAGACCTCCCTTGCACCCCTCCTGGACAACCCCCCTCCTGAACAGCCCCCCAGACCCCCTACTCCTCCCCCATGAACAACCCCTCCCCCCTATAGACCCCCTTGCACCCCCTGGACAACCCCCCCTCCCCCCACTAGAAAGCCCCTGGACCCCCCCTGGACACCCCCTTGGACACCCCCTGGACCCCCCTGGACACCCCCCTGAACACCCTCCACTGGACCCCCTCCTAGATATCCCCCTCCCCAGCACCCCCAACACCCCCTGCACACTGCCCCCAACCCCCTTCACCCCTCTCCCCTACAGAACCCCCTTGCACCCCTCCTGGACAACCCCCCTCTTCCTGAACAGACCCCTGCCCCTCCCCCTACACAACCCCCTTGCACCCCCTATATACCCCTTACACCCCTGGACATCCCCCTCCCTTTTGGACATCCCCCTGCTAGAAAAACCCCTAGACCCCCCCAAATCCCAAAATATCCCCCAAACCAGAAGAGAATGAAAAGATGGCACCAAACCATTAAGGTAAAAAGAAGGTTGAAAATTGTATCATTCCTCTAAAAAGTAACAATATTCATCCCTTTTGAAATGAAATTCTGTGTGCACATGCATTAATTCATGATTTCTAGTCAAACACGTAGAACAACATGTAAAACAACTCTTTTAAGTAGGATAAGAGACAAATACAGTGAACATTTAACATTAAAATCACTATGAAAATAGTTTTTATATTACCACTCTACCCTCATTAATGAATATTTAACATATTTTCAACAAACAAATCACGAAATATAAATTTCACAATAAAAATCATCATACATTAAAAATCAACACTCAACATGTTTTACCATAAGCAAGAATATTTTCAATAACCATCATAAACAGATTCATGTCAATAACATCAGCCTGAAAAGTATTCAATAATTCAAGCACAAACAATCAAAAAGCATAACATCCTAAAATCAAGAATTTCAAAAGAGTTACAATAAGTGGTAGTATTAATGAATTGTTCTAAATAAGTAAAAACCAAATTAATTACTCCCATGTAATGATATGATGCAGTTTTGTTCTTTTTAATGATCCAACCATCCTCTTATATTTTTCACTCAACCTGGATATTCTCATTGAAGTACCTAAAAAGAAACAAAATCAACTTCAGATTCAATCATTTAAGTTCAAAAAAAATAAAACAAGGTATATGGTGATAAAGGAGTGTCCATGATGCTCCAATTAAAAGGTGTTTGTTGTAGTGCACTATGGTGAGAAAGGAGTGGCCATGAAAAACAATATTTTCATTGAATCATTCAAACTAATTTTAATTTTGAAATATTATGGTTTATCCATAGTTACTTTTTTTTGGTTTAAATTGCAATTAAGTAAATGGAAGGCCACTTATAGAAACATATAAAATGTTAGACAAATCATATTATGAAATAATATCATAAAATATTCATTAAATGGATAAGCTAACTAAATTTCATGCCATAACATGTTATGAAATAATATCATAAAATAAATTGAAGAAAATTAATGAAGTATTTGTCATTACACATATAAAATGTAAGAAACTTACTATTTTTATGAAATTAAAACATCACTACAATTTCATATAATATATGAAGATGCATACCTTTTCCTTAAACTAGAATAGCCTTTAGAAAATCCTTTTATGATAGAAGATAATCTGCAGGGAAAACCATTAATGTTTCACATGGTCTCTTAGAGCCATATATATTTTAGATCAATGCTTGCAAGCATTCAGTAACTTCTGAAAGCAAAACTTACAAGAATTCAGTAACTTCTGAAAGAAACACATGGATATATAAGAATAAAAAATTTAAAGGGAACCAATGCTTTTAATCTATTCCTCTTTAAAAGATAAGCTGCCTTCAAAGTAAAAGGAAAACCATCATGAATTTGTACTCATCATAAACCAAGAATTAAAAAAAAGACAACCATAAATCATGAAAAATATCAAGCACCACTAAATAAACATTTCTAAGTCCCCAAGAAAATTATGATTCTTAATAAAATCACCCACAAACATAAATCACATAAAGATCTATATATGTGGTCACATTAGAATACTTAGAAAAAGAATAACATAAATAACTCACCTACCACATAATCAGAACCAATCCAACAAAAAAATGAAAGGAATTGATGTTTGAATGGTCAAAAAGAGAGTTAACCAATACAACATTTATTCTTATGCCATATAAAATGTAAAATCTTGCAAACAGTTCACTAACACCAATCAGAAAGCAGTTTAATTCAAAATCAAAACCAACCACATGGGATGAGAAAGTAGAAAATAGATTGTCAAGTAGAGCACTGATTTTGAGGGATGATGCAAGAACCTTGGTTGTTGTAGAAAAATGCAATCTCACTGTCCGTATGCTTTGACTTGAAGTCCCTGCAAGCCTTGAGCCCGCTTCAACTGCCACAGAAAACACAGAAACAGAAATATAAAATATAGGGGTGATTGAAACAAAACTAAGGAGAGGTCCACAAGAAGAAACTTGGGATAACGTAGAGTTGAAGTGGTGGGTACAAATAGGTGAGTACGAATGAAAAGTTGAAGAAACCAAAACTGGGCAGTAATGAATGGTGTGACATCAAAGTCATTGGTTCGAAATGGTGGCGACAAATAGCAAACATGCAAGCCAATGATCGATTTCAGCAACCCCCACCCCCTTGTAGCATCCCACCAATATCCTTCCTAGACAGACCCCCCTCACACACAATTCCCTTATAGAAACCCCCACCCCCTTCTTGGACAACCCCCTTCCCCCTGAACACACCCCTGCACACCCACACCCCCTACACATCCACACCCCCTGCCCCCATCACCCCTCTGCACACCCCCTACCCCTACCCCCTACACACCTCCACACTGCCACTGCCCTACCCCTACCCCCTCCACTGCACACCCCCCTACCACACCCCCTACTCCCTACACTTCCCCCTACCCCTTCCCCCTTCCACCAGCACACCACCCTACCCCCTGCACACACCCCTACACACCCACACCCCTACACATCCACACCCTCAGCCCCCTTCACACCCCCTCCACACCCCTGCCCCCTACCCCCTCCACACCCCCACACTACCCCCCTCCCTACCCCCTACCCCCTCCCCTGCACACCCCCTCCCCCTGCCACACCCCCTTCCCCCTTCCCCCTCCCCTGCACACCCCCCTACCCCTGCCACCAGCACACCACCCTACCCCCTACCCCCTGCACACCCCCCTACACACACCCTGCCCCCTTCACACCCCTTCCCCTACCCCCTGAACACCCCCACCCTCATCATCTCCTTAAAAACACCAACATAATTTTCTCCTCCTCTCATACCACCATCATTATCAATATTCTCATTGGAATATGCACCTAAATCAATGACAGGAGCAGAAGAATCCTCATAAACTGAACACAAATAAATGAGAACACATTTAATTAATGAAAACATAAAAAGGTATCACTAAAATCAATAAATCAATCTAGATTTATTTTAATCATAGAAAATCATACAAAATGTGAAAAATAGAAATTCCAAGGATTTTAATGGAATTTGAAGGAATAAAACAATTAATTACATATAAAAATTTATGAAATTTCTAGTAGTGAAGTCATTAAACCATTTTAAAAATACTTTCCATAAGTCCAAAACATTCTTAAAATTTATAATTTGTTTAAATAAAACCATTTGAAATATTACCCAAGTATTTAGTGTATTTAAATTTTCAAAAAATACTTAAAATATTTTTCACCGGGAAAAAACGATAGCCACATCTTAATAAACATGAAAAACATAAAGGAGGATAATTTCATGCATCACTATAATTCTCTATGATTTATTTACCATGAAATATCATTAAGAACACCCAATAAAGAACCCAAGTAAATCGTGAACACCAAATCATATACCCAATAAATAACCAAAACAAACCAACCTACCTTTTTCACACTTAAAGCCACAACCCAAACACCCAAATTTTTTTAGGGATAAGGTAGAACCTATGAACTAATTTTTTCCTAGGTTAGCATAACCAATAAAATACCTTTTAACGGAGTCACAACCATGTGTGATTTGAGTGATTACAACTCAATAAAACTTTACACCACAAAGTAAATTCATCATAATGAATATAGAATAATTAAACAAATCAAAGTTGTTGATAATTATTACTAGTTTAGAATAACTAGGTTTGGACCATCACACAGTAGATATAGAACGATTTATCTTGGGCATTCCTGCAAGAGCAATGAGTAGATAAGAATAATTAAAACCCATTGGTAAAATGAATTTAACATTGGTTATCTAAATAACCATAATTATTTTTTTATGTCGATTATAAAATAACTGTCATCTAAATGATGGCATGAAATACTATTTTTGTATTTGTGTTGGTACTTACAAATAATACACCTCCAAATATATAATCTCTAAGAGGGTATAACTTTCAATCCACCCAAGACTAGTCAATTCCCAAAACATCCATTTTTAGAAAGGAACTTTAAGTATAAGGCCTAAATTTTGATGCCCAGTAAGGTGTTAATGTAGGGTATAAGAATTTATATACTCAATAGGGAACCAATGACATACCTCAAATAACAAGTGAATAACCATATGTAAGTGTGAACATGTATACTAATTAGCATTTCTAAATAATTTTTTTTATAGGAAAATAACCAAAATAATATTAAAATAATTTTAAATAGGTAGTTGAAAGAAAAATAAAAGTTATATCATGTAACTCCTTATACTAGGAAAATGCATATTGGAACTTACCTAAGTTTATATTCTTCAATGGGGATCGTTATCAATGTAAATCTAGAGATATAGAAATATTGTAAGACATATTGTCTAGGTTAGGGGCAGGGAAATATTATAGACTATCCCACCTAGGTGAACTTCTGGAGTCAGGTCCTAAGACCATCCCATGGAATGGGGAAGGATTATACAAAGTGGAGGCCTCATCCCATCCCATGGAATAATTAAAGGGGTATACTCATTTATAACTCAAAAACATATCCCATATAATTTACATGTACATAAATGGGAAAAAACATTCTTAACAATATATAATAAAAAAGAAAAATATAAACACACCCTTTATAGCATGATCATAATCAAATACAAGGGTCTTCTATGAATATGGTTGATATAAAAAGTTAACAATTGGATAAGTAAGGTTCTTTAAACTTATACATGTATGAATTTTTCATATCTATATATAATCACACCCATCCCCAATATATATATATTCATACTTCCATGAGTGAATATATATAAAGGGGGAACTTATATATGTATATTCCTAACTATGAATACACATGTAAGTTTTAATCAATGATGAATTGAATCCACCACAACGAAATCCAAAACACAATACAAAAAATATAAGAAACCCAAACATCAAAAAATCCCTAACTAAAATTAGGCCAAAGAATAAAAAAAGAATAAACCTTACCCAAATATGATGTTGAAACCACTATCTTCTATGGTGGTGGATAGAATAAACCTCATCACAAGAAACCACCTATAAGAAAAAAGTGGGAAAATAAATGAGATATAATGACTTCTTATATATATGTGACCAGTTTGTCAACTGTACATGATAAATGATACATGAATCCATAACCAATAATGAACCAATAATATTCAGATTGATATGTACATCCCAATACTAAATAACATGATCATTAATAAATCTCTTTATTTTTCAAACATCACTCATTCTGCTCAAATCACAATTATTTAAGTTATGATGAATAACCCAAGCATCGAATCAACACCATTTATATTATTCTTAAAAACCCATGATGTTTTTTTTATTTTTTATCAATAATATCTTTCACACCCTTCCCCTGCACCATCACCCCCTACCCAACCCCTCCCCCCTTTCAACCCTTCCTCTAACACACCCCTCAACACCTTGAACCCCTCCCCCTACCCCTTACACCTCCACTGCCCACCCCCCACTGCACACCCCCTCCCCCTGCACCCCCTCCCCCATCACCCTGCCCACCCCTCCCCTTCCCCCTCCCCACTACACAACCCCCATAACCCTACCCTACCCCTCCCCCTTTCACCCCTGCCCCTAACACACACCCCTCTACACCTTTCACCTCTCCCCCTGCCCCTTGAAACCCCACTGCCCCTCCCCACTACACACCCCCTACCCCTGCACACCCCCTTGCACCCCCCTGCCCCATTTCCTAGCACCCCTGCCTCTTGCACCCCCCTCAACCTACACACCCCATGCCCCCTTCCCCAACACCCCCTTTAACCCCCTACCCCTTACCCCTACCCCTGTACACACCCCTACCCCTCCCTCCCCCATGCACACCATCAGCCCCCCCCCCCAGCCCTCTCCCCCTACACCCCCCTTGAACCCCTCTCCCTATCCTTTCCCACCATCTATTTCTGGCTACTCAAGAACCTATAACACACCAAAATTATTTCTAAACAAGATCCAAGGCTATGTAAAATATATAAAGATTCATAACATATCATTTATGTGTCACAATCCTCCCCCTATTTTGACATATTATCTTTGATAAGTATCCCCTTAGGCATCCTCGAACAACATGGGCCACTTCATGCACACCAAAATTGAGTTAATAAAACTTAATGAATATATAGTAATAATGGGTCAAGTGAATTGGTAATTGGATCAATTTAATCAAAAGATAAAAAATAATGACCCTTAAGTTTAAGAGGTCAAGATCCAAATAAGGTGGTGATATATTTAAGGTAAAGTTTTTAAATTGGTTTTGACTAGCATACCCTGATACCCCCTCTCAGGTTATATCTAATGTTAAGACAGTAATAGGACCTAACATAGTTGATCACTCAAATCTTGGAAACCATAAAAAAGGGTCAGGCAATAACTTTCCAATATGTCCAGTCAGATTCAAACTACTCTTTCATCTACAGTAAACCTCAATCCCTGTGAAACAGAGGAAAATGATTCAAGAAACCCAAAAATAGGGAATGGTTCAACTTTACCACTCCATTAAATGTCTAGGCATAGTTTAGAAATAGAATATCTACACCCAATGATGATAATAATCATCATCATGGTCATCCAAAGAGACACACTCTATACTTTATACTAAGACCTTTATGGGAGAATTAATTTAAATATCACAAGTCATGGTTCTAAATCATATATGATTTATACCCCCAAAAACAAAAATCTCATTTAGAACTATGGGATTAACTAAAATCAATTAAATAAGATCAAACTATAAAAATATCTTTCTTAAAAATACCCACATTTTAAAAAGAAGTATGACAACTCATTTCAAAAAGAAAATAACACTGAAAAGAATCTCACTTCCTTAAAAAAATAAAAAAATCCATTTTATAGGGTAAAGTTACAACTTCCCAAGTATAGAATTTAAAAAAATACTAACACAAGATTTGATAATCATGAACTTATTTAAAATAAAATCTCACTCAAACTTCATAAAGTTCTTATCTATTTTTAAAACACCACATGGATTTCATCATAAGACCAACAAATTTCCTAAAACCCCATTTATTTTTAAATCATTTGAAAAATTATATAATGTAATAAAAAACTTTAAAAGAATCATGTGAAAGTCAAGACAAATCATAAAACCTATTTTTTTAATCCAAATCATCCATGAGTCCCATTTTCAAATTAATCACTGAAAAGTTTTTAAATGAAAACACTTCATGAAATGTATTTTCATTTTAAATCATTTCTCAATTTCTTTTTAAAACTTACTACTCTTGAAAAATTTATACACGATATTCAAAATACTTTACAAATAATCCCCCAAAAATGGTTTTGGAATAAAAAAATTTCAATAAATGTACTTTTGTACAAAAAAATTGACGCACCAAACATAAGCAAGCCATAATGTGGCACAACATACAAAGAATCGATTGATCAATCATCAGCAAAATATTACCATGAGGTAAGAACCGTGTTAACCTCTCACATATAAAAGTTCACCATCATCAAGGGGAACTCAAGGGAACATAACAAGGTCTACTAAGTAAAAAATATCAAAGGAAACTCCTCATAAGTTATCAATCCATAATTACATGATGTTTTACATTATGTACATGGTTATATATGGGCATGCAGTAAAAAAAATCACCCAAAGGACCTCTCACAACCCTAAAATTATTATTTCACTATTAAAACATGAAGAAATGAAATCCATTTTCTTCTCAAGAAATTTTCACATGATTTTCAAGACCCGCACATCATAAATCACATACAACTCATATAAATTTAAGAATAAACTTAGGGACCACCTACAACATAGTTATATGAGCATCTCCGTCCGATATTGATGGATGGACTGATCTAAATCAACATGATTCCTCTAAATAGATAAAATCCCCCATGTTATGGATTTAGAATGAAATGACAATAAATGTTTAGATAGGTCATGATGGGCACCATCAGGGATGGAGGGTCGTGCATAGAGGGTATCCAGGAAGAGGGTTCCGCCATGGGAAGAGGGCGCCATTGGGGTTAGAGGGTCACACAGAAAGGGTATCTGGGAAGAGGGCACCGTCGGGGTAGGAGGGTTGCACATAGAGGGTATCGAGGCAGGATAGAAAAGGAGGGAACCTCCATGAGAGGGAGGTTCAGGGTGCGGAGGGTCAGGGATTGGGGGAGAATGGGAGAGGATGGCGCGGAGGGTCATAGATCAGGGTAGAATGAAGGAGAAGCCTGACGAATTTTGGAAAAAAATGTGACGCCAAATTTTATCCACAGATTTTTAATTAAACCATGGATATAATAAGGCTATAGAAATGGATCTATAAAACCGTGGCTATAGTTCCATGGCTATAGATTTAATTTCTATTAGTGTACTTTGATACCATTTTTTCATGAACCAAATCTGGTCGTCATCAAAAACGGCACCCGACCTAGCCTATGGCAAGGCCCAAAGGGAAATCCCGATCCCCACAGGCCGGTACAAGTTCCTGGCTATCATATAATGAAGTTTAGGAATTATTTACCTGAGTTTATAAACATAAAAAAACTAACGAATCCAATAAAACAATTATGGATTTTTCTTATAAAACCATCTTTTACAAAAATTCAGAATTGAATTACATATTTTAAAACAATTTTTAACGACTACTACAAAGGAAAAAAACCAAAAAGGACTGCACAAGAACCTCCACAAGGCAAGAGGTACATCCCTCAAGCCATCTACACAACACTGCATCATGAAGTACCGCTAAAAACCCGAACCATTGGCACACAAGATGTACCCAAACCTGCAACAAAAATAACCAAGTCTACTTACACCCAAAGTTGTATGTAGGATGTGATCCAAATCCCAATAGGACACCACCACTAAAAGATTCCATGTGAAAAACATTCAAATATGAAAAGATTTAAAGTTTTCATAAACATGAAATGCTAATAATGATTTTAAAGAGATGTAACTTTAAATAAAAACAGTTTTCAAGTGGGCTATTTTAAAGAATCAACACTTTAAAAAAGAATTCCAAAGCTACTGAATTTTCTAGAAAATCATACCATATGCCTATGGTAAGCATAAATTATCTAACGATAACAATAAATGGGAAATAACCCCTAGGAACTAGCTCACTGTGGGTCTTAGGTACCTCGTATCTCGATGAACATAACCATCACAATATCCATTCTCATGCACATGAGCCACTAGTATGGAGAATACCCATAACCTATTGGTTCCCCAACATAATAATAATAAAAGTTTAGTTAGTGTTGTCATAATCAAACTTTCTCTATGAAACTGAGGCCAAACCCCACGCGATCACTAGAATACTAGTACACATCCACCCACCCAGATACCTGGGTTTCCCTCTTGTGTTCAAACAAGTTCAACAATCCATGAAATATAATTTTCACATGAAAATACCACTTCCACATCACACACCCACCAAACAGCCCAAAAACATGTCACATAATACTCCTTTCACAAACAAAGTTCATTTTTCACATCATACTCACACAAAATAGCCCACAAACATGTTTCACACCTTTCTTTCAATTTTATAAAAAATTTCAACAATTAATAAAACATTATAAAAATATTTGAAATCTTAAATAACCACTTTAACTTTCAAAAATCCATATTATGTGAACAAACTTACCAGAACAGTACATTCACATCCTTTTCCCACTTTGTTTAACTCAACAAATCATTTACAATTTTCATAAAACAATCCCCATGGGCATAGCCATGTTTTTCACACAAAACCCATTTCAAAACCCTCTTTACAGGCCAAAATCACACCAATAACAATCCAAAATAGAATTTTAATCCCTAGAAACATTTATTAAACCACTCTAAAGTGTTATAAAATTACCTCTAATAAAACCATAAAAGATACACATGAAAAACACACATTTTCATAAAACACTTTCAAGAATTATAACATGGTTTTACACATAAAACCCATTCAAAAACCCCCTTTTGAGGCCCACATGACTCTAAATAATTACCAAACCAGAATTGGATTCCCCTTTCAACAATTAATAAATAAATTTTATATATTATAAAACTACCATAAAAGATATTACATGATTTACATTTGAAAAATACACAACTTGAAACAAAAATGTAAACTTTAATACTAAATGCTTCACTAATGCTACCAAAAATGGTTTTCTCACCACAAAAAATAGATTAGGAACATTTGAAATTAATAAATTAAGCAATATAACTCATCAATAATTTCTTACACATGGAATCATCTACCTTTTGTGTCAAAACCCCCAAATCTTGGTGTGAAAATTCAACCGCACACCACCACACCACGAGGGAGTGAAAATGAACCATAAACCACAATATTTGACAAAGAATACACCAAATCAAACTCTATGTATGAAACATAACTTCTGGACATTTTAGATCTTTATGAAAGAAGGTGGAAACCCTAAAGAGAAGGAAGGAAATGAAGAGAGAAACACTTACTTAAAGAAATCTTGAATAAATCGCCCCAAATACACAAAAATATGAATATCCATGTCACCAGAACTAGTAGAGAGTATCGAATGAGTCATATTAGGTCAAGTGGGGACTGAAATGGGGGAAAAGGAGTGAAAATTTAAGGAGTTATGAAAGAAACATTTTACTTCTTCAAATCTGTGCGATTTGAGAAATATTAAGAAATATCGCCCTAATACATGCGGTAGATGAGATCCAAAGAGAAAAAATATCTAATGGGGTGAGAATTAGGTTTTTTTATTCTATTGGGATGTGGAATCACTAAAAACAGTAAAAAATGAATGATATATTATAAAATTAAAAAAAATAATTTAAAGTAGGATGTTGGCTTACGGGCTAGCCCAATACCTTAATAAAAAACCCAAATCCATCATGATTATGGATTCCTATGAGGTCCAATTGGATATGGTGGTTTTAATATACCAGGGTATGCCAATTGGGATGTGTAATGGGTGTAAAATGTTGAAAACTAAAGGATTCATAAAAGAAACAATATTTATTTTTAAATTTGGAAATGGGCTCATGGTTTGGCCCATATTTTTAAAAACCACCATTTCCACCAAAAAGCATGGGAAACCCCCAAACCAAAGAAAGAATGGAAATTAAATGAAAAAATACATTTAAAAGAATTAATTTATGTGAAAATTATTCGCACCATAAAACTTTCCACCCTCAGAAAGCCACAGCAAGGCCAAAAGAAAAAACCAAACTTGATTGAAGGCCAAAATGGACTCCTTTTCCACATTTCACCCACCTCAAAAAGGCTAAAACACCACCAATTTATCAATCAAGGAAGTAATACTATCAAAAACCAAAACATACACCACTTATTGAAACGATCAAGCATATTCAAACTATATCCCAAAAGAAAACTCCCCAAACACTATCCAAACAAGACTCAAGCAATTTACCCAAACGAGCAACAACATTGAACAGGTTTACCACTACCTTACTTTAATTAAACCATTGGGTTCTCTCCAATACAAACATTTACCCAAGGAAGATGTTGTTAGTTAGATATCTTCTAATGAGACGACCTACTGCCAAGCCAAGACCAAGGACAAATCTAAGTTACTAGTATGGGGAGATATAAATGGGCTCCCCACCATAAGAGACAACTTAAATTTTCCTGAGATAGAATCAGGAAACTAACAAGGGGAGGCCCGAACAGACTCCCCAGCATAAGTGGTAGACTTCTATTAGACATTTCCAAAAGAAATTACATTATTCTTATAGTGGGTCTCCCCACCATAAGAACCAACCATCTTAATCGACCTACACGGGTCGATATAGAAAGACCCCAAAATTTAAAGGGTTGGGATGGTCGCATGGTTAGTCCTCACAGTTTGGGAAGTCATGCGCTAACCGTTCAGATCATTCTGTCTGTATGGATTCCTAGAACACAGTCACTACTAATCATTCAATAACTATGTGCTCAAACTGTCTAGCCAAATTTCAAACCTTTCCCTAAACACTCAATGGAAACCAAAGGGGGAAGGAATGAAATTGGGCAATAACATGGACATGAGGTCCTCCCACCTCTTTCCATCGAAAAAGAACAATAAAAGAAAGATGACAAAACTAGAGGTTTAAAATATTCCCATATTTCATACTAAGGATAGGAATGTTTACAAAGGTTTTAAAGACCCTAGGATTTCCCCTAACTATGCGCCAACTTCACTCCGAGACCTATGGATGGAGCTCAAATAATTGAAGCATCTTCAGACTCATAGTTAGGCTTTGGAAACCCCCTAAATAGAACTTCTCCTTTTGGTTCCATGAAAAATACACCCTGATCCCAGATGGGTTCACAAAGACATAACACATTCCAAACTCACTTTACCCTAACCTAACATTTCACTGAAATAAGGGCTTAGAATATGCACACACATCACACCTTGTTTCTTTGGATGAGAAACAATATAAGGAAATGACACATATAAACACCTTCCTCTAAAATATAGGATTTTTAAGTTTTTCTAAGGGATACATACTCCCAACATACAGAGACTCTCATAGGATTGTAAAACCTTCACATTTATAGTCAAATAAGGACACATCATCACAAGGAATCACCGAACATGGCCATTGTGACTAATAGCAACAAGACAAGGAAATGGATCTTATGATAATTATGAAACAACACATGATTCTGGAAAACGTCTACATTAGCCTATATTGGCCTGATTTTCCACTTTGGTGTCTTAAAATCAGCCCTCGCTTCAAAGAGACTGGCGGAGGACCCCAAGGTCCTCTTAGAGAACATCCAACACTGACATAACTGAACTACTGTCACCTTTGAAAACTTAGGTAACTAAAAAAACTAAGGTATCTTTTAAACTTCCTCAAGCACTTTCCCACAACAAGAGAATCCACAAAAACATTAAAGGAAAATGTGTAAACTCAATCTTTAAATCTTGAAAAAAATATTCCTTATATTGATCAACTGGAGGATCTTCTGTGCAACAAAGCAATCTGGGTTGCACTTCAACTGTGAACTAACCCTTAATGGGGGCGTACCTTATTGAACAAGAGAACCAAAGGGCCCAACCAAGATGGTCCATTGGTCAAGAAATACCAAAAACTATAAACAAACACATTAGGGAAATCACCATAAAGGCTTCCCAAACTTTTCTCTGAAGAGAACACTAACCAACCCTTTAACACAGCTTACTGACCAAACACAAACCCAAAACACTGTTTAAAAAGAGGGGTTCTTGGACTCAAAACATCCCACAAAAAAAACATTTCCAAAATCACATAATACATACCATCCCAAACCACTCATCAAGACATCAATTTTTCCTTTAAAATCATCTATTTTAAAATAAATGGTTTGGAAGTTAGTGTATCCACCAATGGTACCCCATGGGCCTCACACATGCATGTTTCCATGCCACACCGGACACCCTCCTCATATCCATCCACAGAACTCATCCAGTCATGCCATTAACCATCCAATATCCCATTTAACCCCATGCATGTGGTAACTCATGAAAATACCAAAGGTTAAAACAATAATTATTTCCACTTTTTAAAACCAAAACAGTCAACCAATACTTCCTTTTTCTCAGACCCGCTAACCACAAAATCAAACCTAATTTACAGATTACAAAAAATTTCAAAAAGGAACAATGATTCAAATGAAAAATCAATTTCAATCTATTTACATAAATTTCAAAACATATCATCCCATTAAAACACATTTTAATATTTTAGAGAACACTACTGGAAACACTTTTTCAAAACCAACTTTAATATAATATCCTACTTTCAAAAGAGGTTTAAATACACCATTTTCCATTTCAAAACAATTTAGAAAATTTATTTCCACCATCTCACAAATCAAAACCTTCCCTATTTATTAGAAAATAATTTCACAAAAACTTTACGCTTCTTAAAACCATGTCATTTTTTATTTAAAACCAAACTTCAAAGATTTCAAAACTAAGAGACACAAGACAATGCGAGGGGAAACTAGTTCTGGTGGGTGACTTGGACATATTTTTGGAGGCCATATTCAAACCATTTCACCATCACAGAGAGTATTCTAGGGAAATATCCTCGGATCCACATAGCTTGACAGGCCCTGCAAGATCACTGAGACCATTATCCCAACTCACTTTTCATTTCCCCAGATCATCATCAAAGCAATAAAACCAAAGGACTGACATGAATTCTGACTTCAGCTGTCGACTTGAATTACGTCACGAGGTGTGCTGGCCAGGAACCCTAATCATAATCAGAATGTCAAGCCCTACAAATCCTTTCTCCAAACTATTCTGACTCTTCCCCAGATAACATGACCCAAAAGGGAGAACCTCCTTTGATACCATTTTATCATGAACCAGATCTGGTCGCCATCAAAACCAACACTTGAACCAGCTCGTGGCAAGGCCCTAAGGGAATTAATGATCCCCACAGGCTGGAAAACGTTCCTGGGTATCATATAATGATGTTTAGAAATGATTTACCTGAGTTTATAAACATGAAACAACTAACGAATCTAATAAAAAAAATTCTGAATTTTTCATAAAAAACCATATTTTACAAAAATTCAGAACTGAATTACATATTTTAAAACAATTTTTAATTACTATTAAAAAGTAAAAAAAACCAAAAATAAATGCCCAAGAACCTCCACATGGAAAGAGGCACTGCCCTCAATCCATCTCCCCAACACTACATCACGAAGGACCGCTAAAAACCCAAACCATTGGCACAAAAGTTGTACCCAAACCTGCGACAAAAATAACCAAGTCTACTTACACCCAAATGTGTAAGTAGGGTGTGAGACAAATCCCAATAGTATACCACCAATAATAGATTCCATGTGACAAACATTCAAAGACAAAAATCTTGTAGGTTTTCATAAACATGAAATGTTAATAATGATTTTAAAGAGATGAAACTTTAAATAAAAATAGTTTTCAAGTGGGCTATGTTGAAGAATCAAAACTTTTAAAAAGAATGCCAAAGCTACTGAATTTTCCATCCAATCATACCATATGTCGGCACTAAGCATAAATTATCTAATGAGCACAATTAATGAGAAATAACCCCTAGGCACTAGATTGTTGTGGGTCCCAGGTACCTCGTATCTCGGTGAATGTAACCATCACAATATTCGTTCTTGTGCACATGAGCCACTATTGGAGAGAATACCTCTAACATAGTGGTTCCCCATCATCATTATCATCATAATAATAGTTTAGTTAGTGTTTTCATCATCAAAATTTCTACATGAAACTGAGGCCAAACCCCATGGGATCATTAACGTACTAGTACACATCCACCCACCTAGATACATGGGTTTCCCTCTTGTGCTCAAAGAAGTTCAACAAGCCACGAAATATAATTTGTACATGAAAATACCACTTCCACATCACACACCCAATAAAAATACGACACACATGTCACATAATACTACTTTCACATACAATTTTTTTTCACATCATACTCACACAAAACATATCACAAATGTGTTTCGCTCCTTTCTTGCAATTTGATAAAACATTTCAGCAATTTATAAAACATTATAAATTTTTTTACATCTTAAATAACCACTTTAACTTTAAAAAACCCATATTAGGTTAACACACTCACCAAAACAGTACATGCACATCCTTTTCCCACTTTGTTTAACTCAACAAATCATTTATATTTTTCATAAAACAATTCTGAGGGGTATAACCATGTTTTTCACACAAAACCCATTTCAAAACCCTCTTTCCTAGACAAAATCACACTAATACCAATCCAAAATAGAATTTAAATCCATAGAAACATTTATTAAACAACTCTCAAGTGTTATAAAATTACCTCTAATAATACCATAAAAGATACACATGAAAAACACACATTTTCATAAAACACTTTCAAGAAGTATAACAAGGTTTTACACATAAAACCCATTCAAAAACCCCATTTTGAGGCCCACATGACACTAAAGAATTAACAAACCAGAATTGTAAGACCCTTTAAATAGATAATAAATCACTTTCATATTTTATAAAACTACCACAAAAGATATCACATGAGTTACATTTGAAAAATACACAACTTCAAAAAAATGTAACTTTAATACTAAATGCTTCACTAATGCTACCAAAAATGGTTTTTTCACCAAAAAAATAGATTAGGAACATTTGAAATTAATAAATAAAACAAGATAACTCATCAATAATTACTTACACATGGAATCACCAACCTTTTGTGTCAAAACCCCCAAATTTTGGTGCAAAACTTCATCCGCACCACCACCGCACCACGAGGGAGTAAAAACAAACCCTAAAACACAATATTTGACCAAAAATACACCAAATCAAACCCTAGGTATGAACCCTAACTTTTTTACATTTTAGAGCTTCATGAAAGAAGGAGAAAACCCTAATGAGAAGGAAGGAAATGAAGAGAGAAACACTTACTTGACGAAATATTGAAGAAATTGCCCAAAATCCAGCAAAATATGAATATCCAAGTAACCAAAACTAGTAGGGAGGCTCTAATGAGTCATATTAGGTAAAGTGGGGACTGAAATGGGGGAAAACAAGTGAAAATTAAAGGAGTTATGAAATAAAAATTTTACCTCTTTAAATTTGTGCGATTTGGGAAAGATTAATAAAGATCGCCCTAATCTGCAGGGGAGGTGAGATCCAAAGAGGAAAACTCGCTAATGGGTGTGAGACTTAGGTTTTTGGATTTGAGTGGGAGCTAGAATCACTGAAAAAAATGTAAAAAATGAATGAGATATTGAAAAATTAAAAAAATAATTTAAAGAAGGAAGTTGGCTTGTGGGCTGGTCCAATACATTAATAAAAAACTCAAATCGATCATGATTATGGATTCCTATGAGGTCCAATTGGATATGGTGGTTTTAGTATACCAGATGATGCCAATTGGGAAGTGGAATGGGTGTGAAATGTTAAAAACTAAAGGTGTAATAAAAGAAAAAAAAATTTATTTTTAAATATGGAATTGGGCTCACAGTTTGGCCTAAAATTTGAAAAACCACCATTTCCACCAAAATTCATGGGAAACCCCCAAACCAAAGAAAGAATAGAAATGAAATGAAAAAATAAATTTAAAATAAGTCATGTATTTGACAATTCCCATCCTCATGGGATACGTAGGAATTCCCAGATATTTCATCTTTGGGTCTATCCTAGGTACCTCAATCTTTTTTGGCCCCCCTTGGTCTGAGGTTCCCCTCCCGGGATTATGCATGGCGCGATGCAGACTTATGTCCCCATTCACATAGGGCATGTTTTATCATGAAATGCATGTTCCCTTTAGAACCTCATTCTTCTGTATACGTCTAAACCATATGATTTTAAACTATGTTGTCTCATCCCACATGACTTTAAATTGTTGCATATTTATTGCACGACGTGAAAATACATGGGCTGGTCCTGTCATATGACCTTAAACTGTGACACAATCATCCTGGATGCATGATGAAAAATGGAACTGCATTGTGGTTCCTGGGATTGAGGGGACATCATATTTGTTATTGGTAATCCACCATGCCATTTTTCAAGGCCTATATATGGATTGATTCCTACAATAATGCCCGGATTCTCCTTCCTAGGTTTGTTGCTCCAAAAAAACACTCCCACACTAAAGAACAAACAATTTCTATCAAATGAAACTTCTTTTGGTGCATGTTCCATACCTGTACTATAGTATTTCCCATGGCATTGGTAATATACCATTCCATTTTCTATAACTACATTTTTCTTGATTACCACCCTTGTGGGATACGTAGAGACTCCCAAACATTTCGTCTTTGGGTCCATCCCCAAGTTCATCCATATATTGTACCCCTTTTCCTCCACTCACCTCCTCAAGTTATCCCCTTTTTGTCTGGACTTCTCGACCTCTATTATGCCTCACCAACATCCTTATATGCACTGTGGTTTAGGACATAGAGTTTTAGATTCTACATGGACATGATTTTATCCGTTTACATGCTTCACGACTCCCTTTATTTGGGTTTCCATCATCTTTCCCATCTGAAAGGACCCCCAAATGGTATGAATGCTCGACCTCATGGATTTCCTACCACTTTGGGCCAACATCCTGGAATATTTTGAATGAAAATTTAATAAAAGTTCCATTTTTAGAATACAGTCAAAGGTCAACCCTCATTTTTTGTTCCTATTTCAAGTTATATGGTGTGGTCGTAGTGTTTCGAACATGGTCAACAGTTATCCTCCATTTTGTGCCACCCCCATTAAGCCCTAAATATTGGTCATATGATTCAAATACCTTTACAATTTATCATGTTCAAGTGTAATTTATACACCCTTGGTGTTATCCCTCCATGCACCTATGCACATTAAAGAGGTTGAATCAACGTCATGAGGGCCATCTTTGACTCCACACTGCCTCCCCGACTGAGTATTCCATGTGTTGTAAAGATATTCTCCACCATTTTTTCCCACACCGAGCATAGATCACATGGGATTATGGATATGGGTAAGGTTTGTTCCTACATTGAAGAACCACACTTCTTTTATTCCAAACCCTAAGACCTTAAACTAGGAGTTCACATCTTGAACTGGGCATCCAAGTACATGCAACATGATCCTAAACTGTGTGTGTTCTCTTGGAAATTTGTGATGTGGTGTGGAATTATTTTTTCCTCATTCACCTTGGTATTTTTTTATATCACCACATTACATATTTCTGCCTCATGAATCCCCCCATACTGGTCTGAGCTTTATGACCATAAACTAAGATCCCTTATGTCCTTATCGTATGATGCTAAACTATGTCTTTTGCACCCAGGATATGTAACGATAAGTTACCCAGCCATACGATGTATTCACTTGAGAATAAATTTCCCCTTTTGGTATTGTATTCCTACTGTAACACCTCCAAGAACTAAGTTTGGATTGATTCTCATACTTATGGGATACATAGCGACGCCCAAAAATTTCACCACGAGCCCAGCCCCAGGTTCTCCATATTGAAGAGAACCATTTCATGAATGGTTTTTTCCCTTAATTATGGTCTAAACACTATGAATCTAAACTAAGAGTCCCTGGTCCATGTAACATGTATTTAAACTATTGAGTAGGGTCTAGGAGGTATAAACTTAAACTATGTGAAACGTCCTCATTATATGATGTTAAACTATTTTATGCATTGTCTTCACCGTATGATGCTAAAATACATTATTATCATCCCCATTTACACTACATAAAACTATAGACCATTTTTGGTCCTTTCTAGTGAGGTCCCTCTTATAAATTGGCCTGATCTCGATTCAGATCGATACACTCACCTAGTGTACTTTCATCACGGTAGCGTAATTTTAAGAGTGTTGGAATCTATCCAAATAGCCTGTCATTCCATCACCACGCTTTTCATGCCCTCAATTTTGGATCTTCATTACCTTTCACTTATAAAGAAACCCCCTAATGGTTAGGACACCAGGACTTAAGGCTCACCTACCATATTGGGCAAAAATTTCGAAGGACATCAGATGGTACTTTGAGTTTGGCCCAATTGTTTTTGAATGTGCTTTGCGGTTGTCCCTCATTTTTCCCCATTTCTGGATAATATGATATAGATGATATGTTTCAAATTTGGTCAACAACTATCCTCTATCATCATTACCTCTTTACTGTATTTTGAATTTTGGGTATCATAATTCACATTCTTTATTCCCCTTTGGATTAATTCCAACACCCCTAGTGTCATCCCTCTTGTGCACTAGAGTACGCGGGAAAGAGTGTTTTGGGTTTTTTGAGTACCCTATTCTCTGATCAAGACCCATCTCTTGTTTTAGAAACTCTATGTGTTCATCCAGACTCCAAGTTTTTGAAAGTTTAGCCGGCTCACTCATATACAAAGTTAATAATTATGTAGGCTTCTCTTGTTTCTCATACAGGGTATGACCCACATGAGCTTAGGGATTGATCGCTAATTAATTCAAAGTTATTGTTGAAATGCACGAAAATAAGAAAGCAAGAGAATAATAAGTCCATGCATGTAGTTTTTAATAGGAAAGAAAAAGAGATAGATAGTTTTATGAGTTCGACCAGAACATGGACCTTATGGATCAAACCCTTTGAGGGATTGTTACAGTGCTTCCACCTTATGGATCGTAGCCTCCAAGGTTTATTTCCACTCCTTGATCTCCCTCTCTTTGTCAGTAGCTGTAGAGTATAACTCGTTAGATTTGGGCTGTATTCACACCTACTCATCTTGGATCTCAATCATTTGATGGCTTGCCTGCATTTCTTTCTCTTGGGAATCTTCCAGCTGGGCCTTCAAATATTCAATGAGCTCAGAATGGCCTATGATAAATGTCTCTCTTTCATTTTCTTTCTCTTCAAGGTGTCAAACTTCTTGCTCAACTTTAAGGAAATTTTGGGTATTATCTGATTCCTTATGACACCGAGAAATATCAAATCATTGGATACTATCCCATATCTTCTCATCCATATAATCATGGATCATTATATGAAGATGGTGAGCATCCACCCCTCTGGCACATAGAAAGAGTAGCCATGTGATAAGTGACTCATTAGGCTCCACCATTATTCCAATGACTGACTAAGAAATAATTTTATGCACTTCCACACCTTGTGCCGCATAATATGACTCTCCTAGGCCATGTCGGGATCAGAGTCATCCATATCATCAGGATCTGTAGGCTTGTACTCTGAAAAAATATCCAGGAGTTCAGTAGTAGGGTTATCTTTAGAAACTCTTTCCTCTTCAATGAATTGATACTCATCATCCTAGATCTCAACCTTAGAAACTAAATCACCAATGATTTCAGCTTCTTGCTCACCAGGTGATTGGGCAGGACCATCATGAATTGCTAGCTCTACTAGAGCCTGTGCAATCACTGGTAGAGATCCCACAGATGTTCCAGACTTGATATTCTTCCTAGCCTCCAGCCTTACAATCATTGCATTGGGAACCAATATCTTGGTTAGCTGAGTCCTCCAATAAATTATGTGAATCTACAAAGGAATGAACTTGCAAGACCTAAGAGCAGCGGTGTCCAATTCCCGAGTCACAGTAGGAGCTACCACCATAGGAGATCCCTCAATACTTGTTAATTCAATAATTGGAACTGGTTCCTTTTGGATGACCAAAATAGCTTGAGACTCTGAGGTCTCCATTTCAACCCTTCCTTCTGGTTAATCGTTTCCTACTTTAATTGTGGATTCTCCTTCGACCAACCATGGTCGGTTCCCCTACCTACTCGATCCCAAATGCTGACTCATGAGGATGTTCTTCCACATCCATGGTATATTTTCATCCCCTACAGGGAAGGATTCCTGAATATCATCATCGATGTGTTCCTGAACAAGACTGAGTTTGGTCAATGGATTCGAATTATGAAAAGAAAAAATACAGTAGAGATAAGAGTTGAGACTCACCTCAAGTTGTTCGGCCAGTTTTGCATTAGATCCTGGGATATCACCACTCTCACATGGGATTACATCGCGGATGGATGTTTCCTGAGGTATCTCACCTCCAAGAACTTCAACCCAACCTCCTCTTCTCGCTCTTTCTCTTTTCTCTCTCTTCAATCTCTTTCTCTTATTCCTTCTCCTCCTCTTAATCCCCTTCTTCTTCTTCTTCTTACTCATTGTCATCATCCTTGGACAGAAGATTTTCTAGGTCATGATTCTATCCAATAATCACTTTCACTAGGAGATGTGGTTATTCATACCACCCTCAATGGCATGAATACATATCCATGGCTATTAGGTACGCATGTCGGCAATGAAATTTTACCCTCTCTTCCACCTAAATGTTCCCTATGTCTGGTAAGTCAAGCCAAGTGCACACCAGTATCCACCATACCTCTTCAGTGGACACAGATTGTTGCAGCATCCTCTAGGTAGACCATAGATATGGGAAAATGGAATTGGAATTCGGATTTAGGAAATGACTTAGTTTCTTCCCAGTGAGTTCCCTAGCTAGCCCATGAGACCACCCCATTTTAGAAGGCAAAGGCGCATTCTCGCCTCACGATGCTCCTGCCGATGAAGTTCTAGCCCATGCCATTTCAACTGCATGGCTTATTCCTTATCTCTTCTCCCCAGTGGTACATTTTCTTCTTCCCCACTTCCCTAAATCCACAATGGTTTCCTTTATTTTATGAATGCATTTCTGTAGAATCCCCTCTGGGTATGTTTCTATCCAATGTTCTCCATATTCTATTGATAGGCTAGCATTGACATCAGTAGGGGGAAGGGTGATGAATTCCCCAAAACCTGTAGTTGTGAACATGATCCACAATTGGCGAAGGATGCAATTATGTCACTCTTCCTAAACCTATGTATATAATTTCTTTTTAATCCACTTAATGTACTCAAATTTCATGGAAAACCTCATCAACACATACAGTTCGTAGAAGATTTTACCATCAATCTGGGCTACCGACACACCATCCCTAATGCTTTTCAAGTACTACCTCTGCTACAATGGGCCTCTCCTATCATCTACCATCTGTTCAGCTAGGGTATTAAATGGATGAAAGTTGAAGTTTTCTTGGTTTTTAATCTTGAGTTTGATCCCTTCCTCTTTAAGTGTCAACAGGCGGATTCCCACAAAGTTCAGTAAGGATAGTCACAGACCATCACATGGAGGGAAGATGACATTCGGGAAGTCATACCCACTGCAATGAGCTACAACCCATCCATGAATAATCTGGAATGGTCCTCATATCTTCCTAGGTGTGATACCTCTAGAAATGAGTCCTATAATTCTGTACAAACTAGCCAATATGTGTACCCCCAGATTAACCTTGTTTTTGGGCACCGTTATTCTGGCCATCACTAGCATTTCAGGATGAACCCCCATCCTCGTATTCCTCACTAGCAGTATCCACCCACTCATAAATTCTGCAAGAAACCTGTCATATCGTATATTCGGGTCCCTGATTTTATTTAGACTGAAGCCCCATGATTGGTACTCACCTACTTCCAGGACTGTCCAATATGATCTTGCCTCCCCCCTATGTGATGTGTTCGGGCACTGGTTCCCTCAGCCTGGCATTTTCATCACCTTGTACTACTTCAAGAACAGACTGAACCATCTCGAATAGGATATATCCTTTAGGATGTAATTGATTTGAAGCTTCTCCTTAGCTAGCTCCAAAAGATGCCATGTCAGAATAGGGGTGCATGCCCTATCCCCCCAAACATTCTTTATTGGAAGGAACTCATCATATTGGTACCCTTCTAGTGGAATTACCCCGATGTAATGAATGTCCCACAAACTAATTCCTACCTCCCTATAGTGGAGGTGTAAGGTATTCGTGTCGGGAGACCATTGACTAAACAACTATGGTACCAAGTCTTTCTGATAGTAGAAGTAAAACTACAATGTCCACATAGCTTCAAAAACCCCTATAGACCGTAGCTCTGCCCTAAACTCCTCACATGTCTAGTGTACCCAGTATGCCCATTCCCATTCACTCGTGAAATTTTCCCCAGACCTGAAGTCCCATTCCTTCCAACCTTTGGTCTCATCAGTAATTTTGCTTTTGAAGGTTCTCACATAGTGAGTTGGAGATTCCTCAGGAGCTGGATCACTCCCTACAATAGTCTTAGTCTTCAAATTTTGGAAATAAATGTCCATCTTCTGTGTTTCCTTGGAGGGGTGATAATTGCTTGTAATGTTGAACTGTGGAAGGCTATCCTTTCATGTTACCCATGACTATGGTGTATTGGTCTCAAAGCCTAGCATCAACACCTATCCCAAAATACCAAAGTTCCATATCAGCGGACTATCACTTAGAATATAATCCTTTTGAGATTGTGTCGGCATACCAAACAACATCTAATTATCAGACACGACTCTTATCACATGAAGAATATGAGGGTTTATGATCATCTAGGCCCTCCTTGTGGTAGAAATATCTTCCATCTTAGCTTTATTCAGTTGAGAATCCATTTATGTCAGGCCCTAAATTCACAAAGGGACTTTCATGAAAGAATGGGGTTTCAGTGTGCAATATAGTCTTTTGGGCATAAGATGAGCCTTTGTTGCGCAAAAAAATACTGCTAATTCAGGTACATGAAAGAATTTATAGTGGAATGAAAGTGTTTGTAGGTGCGTGCAAAATTTAGAAAAAAATAAAGACCTTTCATGCAGAAATTAAGATCTTTCATGAACGATAGAAAATTTTCATGTTGTACAGAAAAGTAAAAGTGGGAACCCAACCCCCTCAGCGTATTTATAGGCACGGATCGACCCTTTTGCATGCGCAAAAGTGTTTTATACGCCAAAGGGCCAGTTTTTCACACACCAACCATCATGCCCTCTTCTTCTCTACATGTCCCTCAGAATCCGACCTTTGGGTCCCCCTTCAGCTCGAATTTGAAGGGGGAATTTTTTGGAACTGAATTTTAGATAAGGCCACGAACGGAAATTATTGATCAAACCAAAGGCATATTTTGAATCAGTGGACAATCCTAAGATGCACAAGGGAGGTTCCATCAAGATTTAAGGACCACACACAAGATTGAAAATTGTGTATAAGATCTTGTGCACCTAATGTGATGTCAAATGGAATATTTCACGATGACCTTATGAAAAATATCCAAGTCAGTGGTGTGAAAGAAAATTGGCATGCATGAAAGATTAAAAAATGTAGGAAAGATCTTCTATTCCCAATGAGATTTCAAAATGAAAATTGCGCACCACTGCCAAAGTTTCCAACTATAAATAAAAACTTACCCCTAAACTTTAGGGGATGGTTATAGAAGACGAACCGACACTCTGTGGTGCGAAATATATCCCTTCCGCAACTACGTGAAAGACATGGCCTCAAGGTAGTGAATCTTGCGTGATAGGTTTCCCCGGGGTCCTATTTTAGGTGGTCCCACTAGGTATTGGCCCTCGACCATTTCTTTTCACTCCAAGTAATTTTTGTGAAAAATATACCTCTTGTGTGTAAGTGTTCCCTTGTATTGTGCCAATATTTCTTATAGGGTATCCACTTGTGTGAATCCACTTGTTTTTCACGCAACCGCCCAATCTTTTTCACAACCCATCCTATTGCGCACACCCCTTCAATATTGCACACATCTCTCCTTGTGCACTCCATGTGTCATCCTTACTCTAAGGCACCATGTCTGATCACCTCTTACATGCGACACCCCTTTCTTGGGCATAATTCTCCCGTATGGACCTCCTAGTTTGTATAAAGTGATTTCAAGGTCTATTGGGCGGTGATTCATGTTGTGTTGCCTTGCCTCATGCTTCTTCGCATAGCCACACTAACGACTATTGCTTCTTCACATAGCCATGCTAATGTGAGACCCTCAATGGATCACTCCACAAACCCATCTACACATGGAATTTCTGGTGCCTTCCCTTCACCAAGGGTTAAAGTTCTCCAGTTATGTAAGCCCTAGGGGTGAGGAGTGAATCCTCACTATCTGAGATATAAGATGTTAAACTTCCAAGCAACCACATCTTTGACACATTACGTTAAACTGTGATCACTTCATAAGTGATAAGTCTATATAGGACCGTTAAGGGGATGATAACAAGCACCTTTTCACTCCCCCTCCATCTATGCTTTGTCACCACACCTCAGGCAGTCTCTACGTAAGCCCTAACACCCTATGATAGGATGTTTTAGGTATGATGTCCATATCCTCATTGTACATCTGAACCCATAATCAGGCTTCCCTCTAGTGTAAGTCCCAATATCCCTCTCCTTGGGCCGCTAACCATGTGTAAGCCCCACTTCATTCCTCAGAGACACACCTTTCACGACGCGATTTTCAGGTCTTTGTTACCTCTTGTTTCTCACACTAAGAATGAATCACATGGGCTTAGAGTAAGCATCGAACATGACATCCACTATAGGCCACACTAATGTGTAATACCTAATCTCCACAATCTAACTACATGGACTTTGATCCTTGCCGCCTCTTCAAGAATGGTATATAGAAATCCTCCTTGAGAATCAATCCCATCACCCATCAATCCCAACCATTTCATGTCGGCTCACCCTCATCCTACAAGATGTTAAAATATATGCCCCTTTCATACTTCATGATGTTAAATGTATGATTTAGAACTATGTGGGTTTTGATCCCTATATCCTAGGCAGGGTACATAGGAATCCTTCTTGAGGTTCAACCCCAAACACTGGTAAACATCGATGTCCCCTTTGTTAGGATCCACATCCTCAGTCCACTGTTTAGTGGTGTCAGAACAGTTCTTGGTCAGCTAGCTATTCGTAATCCCCACACTCAATCCATACTCCTCTAACAATGAGTGTCCCTCTTACGATGGGCTTCTAACCATGTATAATCCCTATCATGTCTCTAGGTATATGTCCTTTATGCACACCCCGATTCCATACTCATATTCCTGAACTATGTGGACTTTGATTCCCTAACATAGGGATACGTAGGAAGCCTCCCTGAGGTTCAATCCCATCTCTCATGTCCCATCCTAGTCTCTCCCTAGAGCCTTTGTGTTTTGGGAATATCATGCCCCAACCCAGAGGTTCTACTTCCTCTAGGTCCCATCCATGCATCCATTCTCATGAGTCACCTCCTCGGGTAACTCATTTCCCCAGAAAACTATGTAGACATTGATTCCCACCCACTGAGATACATAGAAATCATTCTTGAGGTTCAAGACCATGAACATTGTCATCTTCACGTTGGTTCACATCGATTACATCCCTTTCATCTCTTCCACATCATCAAATCATCCATCATCCATCCTAATTCCACCTAGGCTACCACATCCTAGGGAAATCATGCCATCCATCTAAGCAGCTGACCATGTGTAAGCCTCATTCATTTTATTTCTCCTTTGTATCACTCATGCCACTAACTACATGTAAGCCCCAACATGTATTTTGGTTGTTGTACATTGTTCACATCCTGATACCATGATTCAACCTCTCAAAATACATGGGTTTTGATCCCTATCTTCTATCCAGGGTACATTTGTTTTAGAAAAGTGAGCCTTAAGGCCCTTGTAATATAAGAAAAAAAGGGTTACATTATTCAGAAAGAATGAATTTTATATTTATCTCGTATAAAGAAAATGATCATGTCATCAGTTAAATGAGTCGAGTGTTGGCGTCCTTTTGCCTTCACTCCTTTGTTAGCCAACCCATCCGTAATATAATTTGCCTCCCTATACGAATGGGTGATGATGTAATTTAGAGAAGAGATCATGTCTAGACAATTCACTCATTTTGCAGACAACTTCCATGAGAGATGCCTTTGGCCCACTCTAACAGCCTGTACGAGGGTTGTGGAGTCACATTCTCACCATATATTATTCCATTTTAGTTTGAGAGTGGTATCAACCACCATTATGAGGTCCATAATTTCTGATTCAATCACTGTGAAGATTCCACAAGGTCAATATAAGCATTCAATGACATCCCCATCATCACGTCTGAAAATAGCACCATAACCTGAGGGGCCTAGGTTCCCCTGATAGGCTCCATCCATGTTGCACTTGATCCATCCTGCAAAAGGTGAGGTCTATAAAACTTCCATAGTCTGATGGGGTTTAGGAAAATTACCAGTGATATTAAGCCGCCGAAGGATAATCCATTCTTCAATCGAGTTTCTGCATTTTCTGGAATGCAGATTATTAGCCTCATGCACTGCAGCAAGTATGCAGGACATTCTGATGCCAACAATGAAGTCACGCCTACCATACACCACTGCATTTCTGCTTCTCAAGATCTAGTGTAGAGTTTCAGCACATGACACTTGGTAGAGGGCTTTGATCTGCTTAAAAAAATGCTTGCTGAACAGAGCTTTAATATAATATTGAACTGAACATGAGCAAGGGATTTGAATACAAAAAAACTGTTGTACTGCTACCCACAGGGATGAGGCAACCTTTCAACTCAGAAAAAGGTGATCAACATCCTCTATGTGCAGCATGCAACGTGGACATCTAGAGAAAAGGGGAATGTAAACCCTTTGAATATTGGTATCAACATTAATTTTGTTAAAAACAAGCATCTAGAGAAGCGTGAACTGGGAAGGTGCCAACCATTTTTTGTTCAACCTGCCGATCCAATGTTCTTCAGCCTCAATTAAATGCTGATAGGAAGTTTTAGAGTCAAGAACGCCATTTTCCGACCCTTCCCAAATCAGCGTGTCATTGTGCTTGATAAAATAATTACTGTTAACAATTTTGACGACATCCTCCAGAATCATATCCATATTGTCCAGATGCTCCTTTATTTTGATGTTATGATCAATGTGATATTCCTCTAGATTGATATGGGAGATAAGTGGAACTCCGGTCCAATTGTCATGCCAAAAGCGTAGGTAGGAGTTTTTACTCACCATCCATTTAGAGTGGCTGAGAATTTTTTGGAAAGTGACCTTAATTCCAGGACAAATGGAGGATTCCAGATAACTGGATTTTCCATCTATGAGTATGCTCATAAATCTATTTCTCAAGAATTCTAGAGTAGAATTTTTGTGATTGAGAAGTTTCCATACAAACTTGGCTTGCAAAGATTGGTTGAAGGCTTTCATATTTTTAACACCTAGTCCTCCCAAAGCATGTGTCAATCAGCATTTCTTCCATTGGGAAGTAATACTCTTTCTTTCCATAACGTTTCCACTCCATAAAAAGTTCTTCATCATCATGTTAAGACTTTTAATAATAGAAGTAGGACAAGTATAAACCATGAAAGAGTAAACAAGCTTTGAAATAACCACATGCTTTACCAGGCAAATGCATCCAGCCATGGAGAGGGATTTCCCCTTCCAAGAGGCAAGGGTTTTTCTGATTTGATCCATTTTGTTAGAGAAGTGAGACTTCCTGGGCCTTCCCTAAAACATTGGGACACCCAGATAATTGAAAATCAATTCTCCCTCCTTTATTCCCAAGTCAGATGTGAGGCGCGCCTTCCTAGAGGCTGAGAATCCCTTACCAAAAAAATAGTTGACTTTCTCCAGCTGATGGAATGTCTAGAAACACTCTCATAATGTTTTAAAGCCTTTTTAATGTTATTACTATTTCTTTTTTACCCCTTTGTGAAAATGACAATGTCATCAGCAAAGAAAAGGTGAGAGGGAGCAGGGTTACCTCTTCCTGCTCTGATGATGGAAAGATCACCCTTGTTCACCATGTCCAAGAGAAGTTTTCTCAGGTAGTCCTCAGCTAGAAAAAAAATTATGGTCGAGAGGGGGTCTCCTTGCAGTACTATAACACCCCAAACTTCCATGGTACGCTTCTCTTTGAATAATAGAGCAGCGTGTGTTGTACGCAACTTCGAGATTCTAATACACCGCGACCAATCAAAATAGCCGTTATTAATAGTAATACCCACTCTTTGAAATTATATAAATTATATATTTTAAAATGGACTTCATTTTTGGATTCAAAATATCAAAATTAGCCTATGTTGAATTTTTGGTATTTTTCTGAGAACTTCCAATTTTCGATGAATTGTGAAAAATACTTAAAAACAACTTTTTAAATCAAAATAATTTATAGTAAAAAATTATACGATTGAGTGGTTTTAAAGTATAATTAGAATATATTTTAACCATTTTATCCAAAGGGGGTCATTATAATTAATTTTCGTTTGAAATTACACATAAACAATTGTCAATATTTTGATATATATTGTTTCTTAAAAACACGCTATTTGTTGTGAAAGCGAGAATTAATTATTAAATTAATTAATTAAACTTATATGTTTTTAATTTTTTAAAATAGACATCATTTTTGAATTAGGAATATCAAATATATCTTAGGGTTAATTTTTGGTATTTTTCTAAAAAACATCAATTTTTGATGAATAGTGAAACCACTAAGTGGTAGTTAAAAAACTAAATTTTCATTTAAATGAAACTTTACCACTTCTGTGAATTGAATTTCAAAAATCTGACATACATGGTTGTCATTAGTATATAAAATCTGGTTCAATGGGATGAAAATAATTTTTAGTGAATAGTAACTTTTAAGTTTTATTAATCGCGATTAAACGTAATTAGTGTAATTTAAGGTAAATATAATGTTATAAAAATATGAAATTACTTTTACACTTGTCCTAACCTTATTGGATGAGTCCTGGCCGACCAAGAAAATCCATGGGTCAACTTGGGGACCCCATGAAGCCACTTGGGTAAGAAAATGACATTAATAACTTTTTATTTAAAGTAAAAAATAAAATTGTCACAAACATGTGTTGTTTTACTAAAACAATTATTACATGGGGTTATATAAGTTAAATTTTCGACTATAAAAATTCATTGGAAATCTAAAAGTATTTCCTAAATCATGGTAATTTTTTTATAATTTTTAGACATTAAATAAATAAATTTATTTATGACACCATGATGATGCAACGATTACCTCATTAATTAACGATTTAAATAAAATGAAAATATAATGTACAATCTAAGAATTAAACTTGTAAAAAACCTATTGTATGAGTATATTTCGAACGCTTATCACCTTATCCTCAAAATATATAATTTTGGGACCTTTAATATCCAAAACTCATTATATAAAAAAGTAGCATTTCTTGACTTTCCAAGAGTACCCCTCCTCTCCTCTTATAAAAGGCCCCACCTCTACCACCTTATTCACACCTTCAAAGCCATTTTCTCTACCAAACACTTCCCAAATACTCTCTCAACTTTACTCTATTACTCATAGAAGCCTCACTTTGGGCAGAAGTCTTCCCATGGAAGCCTTTGGCTCAAATCAAAAAGAGTTACCTGATTTTAAGGTAATGTATTCTCTTATGTTCTTTTGTTTTATTTTGCTTCTCCAACCCCTTAAACTCTTTTTATTCCTTTATTTTTTAATAACACCAGTATCTTCAATATACTAGGATGTTTTTATGGGAAGGATTTGATTTAAACTTACACACAACTTCATCTAATGGTTAAAGAACATACAGTTTCTGTGGGTGGCGAATTACTGCCTCACAAAACGATGATTGTTCAATCATCTATTAACACCTCTCATGGTGGCCATTAAGATGTAACTATATTTATATATGATATATATTATGTTTATGTTTTTCTTATGCTTCTGTATTTTTCATTTATGGCATACCTTTATGATTTCCATTATGGGTAAACGTGATAATTTCATTTTAGGAAGTGTGGACTACCGCCCCCTCAAAGTGATTTGAATCGTTAATGCCATATATGGGACGTATAAAGGATGGAGTAAATGATATTATATATGATATTATACTGGAATTATAATATACCTTTATATCATTATGATTTCATTCCATTAAATACTAAATAGAAATGAAAGTAGCGTTCATGCGTACGTACGGATTACCGTCTCCATGAATGGTGCATTTCATTTCTTACCTCTAAATGTTATGTAATATTATAAATGCATTTATATACTAGATATATATTATATATATGATATCTAAATCATGAATATAATTCTGGATATAATGTATATTTTACAACATGAACAACTTGTAATTATAAGAAGTTTGTTTTTGACTCAAGTACCAAAGATCGACAAAACGACCGTTATTAACTTAAATAATTACATAATGTTCATAACATGGTAATAAGTGATATAAAAGGAATAATGAACTTTAAAAAGGTTCTTAAGCAAGTAGAAATTAACTCAAGTTTATTATTCAGGAGGTTAAAAAACGACCGAGTCCAGTCGGACACGAGGTAAGGGACTTCGTCTCAATCTTCTTTCATTGAGGCATATTTTGTTTTATACACAACTTTCCTTTATACAGTGTATAAACCCCTTTGACTTTTACTTTTATTCAAAAGGAATATTTTTATACAAATCATTCTTACTAAATGACAAAAGGAATGTTTTGTATTACGTATGTGGCGACAACGACTTTTCCGCCGCCGTGACCATTATTTGAGTTTTGGCTTCCTCTACAGGCCATAACTTTTTTAAAATGAAAAATAAAAACCATGTTTTACTTTTCTTTTATTTTGGTATTGAAAATGGTTTTGATAATGTTTTTATTATATCAATTTGTTGTATTGACATCTTGTGATTGAAATGTGGAAATGTTATGTTTCCTTTATGCATTTTTTATGTGATATGATAATGTTATGGTTTATGATATGTTTAAACCTTTTAATATAAGGAATGCATTGGACTTAATAAGTGATGGGTGGAGCCCGCTATAGCTCCTCGATGCATCTGTAGGTCTCATGAGACAAACTAGTGTCTTGGCATGAGGCCTTGACAAAATCTTATTTTTAGTCTTGGCACGAGGCCTTGGCTATGTGGTTATGATAGTCTGACATTATGCATTCCATCATTATGAAAGCGGTTATTGATATTGAATGAGATTATTTGACTAGTAGAATATCCATGTGAGTAAGTAAATTGAATTATTTTATTTTACTTTTTCCATATTATGCTGAAGTTCAAGTTTAAAAGGCTTTTGTTTTAGTTATACATTGCCTTAAAGGTTTATGTTTATTTATGAATGTTTCCACTATATTGTTATCCTTACTGAGCATCTAAGCTCACCCCTTTCTATGTTTTATTTTTCCCAGGATGTGAAGAAATATTTAATGACTGACCTGTAGGGATAGTTTGAAGGGGATATGAGTGTGGACTATGGAGACTATGTTATTGTAGTTTTTCACTTTATGATGTAATGTAACATTTATGAATGTATCTAGTGTTTCCAAGGCTACTAAACTAATCGATCTTTCGAGAATTGATATTTTGTGATCATGATAATGTTACGTAATAATGCACTGACTCTGGGTAACTGGGGTCGGGGCGTTATAGTTGGTATCAGAGGCAATTTAGTACTAACCTTGAAAGCTTGATTTAGAAAAACTCTAATTAGAGCACATATTCCTAAGATAGAATTTGAGGATTAGTATAGAAGAACTTACTAGAATTTTGGTATTATAGAGATTTTGTGAGTTTTCTGAGCAATACATCCCTGTCTGGATACGAGCAGGTAGAGGTGGCTCTGGCACAAATGTACCTAGGGGTAAAACCCGAAAACACCGCTCTGAGCTAGACTCAAACGGGAGCTGGTGCACGACAACAGGCCTTTCTTCACTCTTGGTTACGACACTCCTGGGGGATATGCTTAGGATAATTCTCATTTTCTTTAAAAACCATTATTAAGGGTTTATGAGTATATACTTCCTCAAATAAAACATTTCTTTTTATGATTATGGATTATATCCATAAATAGTTCAATTTATTTTAAGTGTTTTACAAGTATGGAATTATGTATTTTGATTCATGAACTGATCTAGTTTATGCCATTGTTTATAAATGGCACCTAGTGGAAGGAATGGAAATCGTATCAATGCACGCACCCCATGTAGGGATTACCCTCCTGCTCAAGATAATTATAATGGAGCTGGTGATACAACTGGTGTTGATCAGTTTATCACCATACTGGGACAACTCACTTAGGTTATGAATAATAAACTTACTCGTATGGAGCACCCTGATCCGCAACGTGGAGGATCAATGTTAGACCACTTCATGAGGCAACAACCACCAACATTCACTGGGATTACAAATCCCTTAGTAGCTGAGCAATGAATAAATTCCTTAGAGAAAATATTATATGCCTTGGGGAGTAGTGAAAGGGAAAAGGTTATCATGGCAGTTTACCGCCCCACTGGAGATGCTGATCAATGGTGGTCATTGATTCAAAACACAAAGGAAGATGATGAAGTATAAAATATGGAATGGAGGGATTTCAAAGAGATTTTCTTAGAAAAATACTTGCCTCGTGACTATCAAGCAGATATGGAAAGGCAATTTATGAGTCTGAGACAAAAGGAGGATGAGAATGTCGCAAAGTATGAGGACAACCTTACAAGGTTAGCGAGGCATGCTGCAGATTATATACATAACCCAAGAAGTAAGATTGATCGTTTATTTTATGAGTTAAAACCATTTATCCATCGTGCTTTAGTATCACAATCTTTCTCAACATATGAAGATATAGTCTCGTGTGCTATCAAGATAGAAAAGGAATTCTCTAAATATTATGACAATAAAGTAAAGTAAGAGAAGAAGATAACGGTGGAACAAGAGATAGATAAAGGGAAAAATGGAAGGAAGGATTTTCCATTATGCGATAATTGTGGGAAAAATCACCCCGGTACTTGCCTAAGAGGAATGAGAGTTTGTTATAAATGTGGAGAAAAAGGTCACCAGGCTCGTGATTGTAAGGGAAAGAAAGAGGCTATCAATGTTGAATGCTAAAATTGTAGGGAAATGGGGAATTATGTAAATGAATTTCCTAAGCATCAGGGAAAATTACCTCAGAAAAGGCCATGGGATCAAGGATAATCTTATGCTGTTACTACAGTTGAAGTGGAATAATTAATGTATTGGTGATTTTGGACTCAAGGATTATATTTTGGTTATAAGAATAATGTGATATATATAAGGATTGTACTGAAGTACTTGTTGTTTTCATTAAGGTTTTAATATGATTAAGGTAATCATATTTTTAGTATGTGACAATAAGAGAAACTTTACTTTGTTTGGGGAATCTGATATTACAATTGATTTTGGAATTTAGAGATCTTTTAGAGAAAGTCTGGACAGAGGTATTTTGGATAACTATAAAGGTTGGAATGGATTAATTTGAACTTTGGATAGTATTGTTTAAGGTTAAAACATTTCTGAAGATTATTTTTGGAATATTATAATACTCTAGTTTTAGGAAAAGGACAACCTGCAGGTTGGGGGATAACTTGTCGTGTTGGATAAAGTTGCAAGAATCGAAACCACAACCATAGTGCGACATGCCTTTATTACCTACCACTATCCTACAGGAAGTCCCTGGTTATTAAAAAATAGTTTTCCTAATTTAAATGGTATATGTTAATATTTGGAACCTTTTACGATTAGGATAAATATAATATTTTTGAGTTCTATTATCTTTTTGAGTGAAAGATAAGTTTTTGGTAGAAATTAGTTGAAGATTGAAACTCTACTTGTCAAGTATATATATATATATATATATATATATATATACCTCTCTCTTATTCTATGAACAAATTAATTCTTAAACTTTAGGGAAGGGATATTAAAATAAAAATGTGTTATCCTAATACCTTATGTTTTGTTGAACTGATGATATTTTCATCATAGATTGATGGATTTGAGGCCCTCAATTTTACACTTTCTTGTGATTGATGACCTCAATCAATCCCTATAAATATTTACATTTTTCCTCTAATTATGAGTCTATAATTTCCACCAATTTTATCCTATTTGAAACCCTAATTTGGTGGTGACTTTTTCATTTCCCTTTCCCTCTTATTAAGACTAAATTTTACATACCCTATTTCCGATATGGGTTTTCCACAAAGGTATTTTATATTTTCAACCTTTTATTTTCGAAGAACAATTTCAAATTGCGAGGGAAATTTATTGAATGAGGGTATAATGTAACACCCCAAGCTTTCGTGGTACGCTTCTCTTTGAATAATAGAGCAGCGTGTGTTGTACGCAACTTCGAGATTCTAACACACCGCGACCAATCAAAATAGTCGTTATGAATAATAATACCCAATTTTTGAAATTATATAAATTTTATATATTAAAATGGACTTCATTTTTGGATTCGTAATATTGAAATTATCCTATGTTGATTTTTTGGTATTTTTCTATGAACTTCCAATTTTCGATGAATAGTGAAAAATACTTAAAAACAACTTTTTTTAATCAAAATAATTTATAGTGATAAATTATACGATTGGGTGGTTTTAAAGTATAATTAGAATATATTTTAACCTTTTTATTCAATGGTGGTCATTAGAATTAATTTTACTTTGAAATTGGACATAAACAATTGTCAATCTTTTGATATATATTGTTTCTTAAAAACACGCTATTTGTTGTGACTGTGGGAATTAATTATTAAATTAATTAATTCAACTTATATGTTTTTAATTTTGTAAAATAGACATAATTTTTGAATTAGGAATATCAAATATATCTTAGGGTTAATTTTTGGTATTTTTCTGAAAAATTTCAATTTTTGATGAATAGTGAAACCACTAAGTGGTAGTTAAAAAACTAATTTTTCATTTAAATAAAACTTTACCACTTCTGTGAATTGAATTTCAAAAATCCTACATACATGGTTGTCATTATTAAGTAAAATGTGGTTCAATGGGATGAAAATAATTTTTGGTGAATAGTAACTTTTAAGTTTTATTAATCACAATTAAAGGTAATTAGTGTAATTTAAGGTAAATATAATGTTATAAAAATATGAAATTACCTTTAAACTTATCATACCATTATTGGATGAGTCATGGCCGACCAAGAAAATCCATGGGTCAACTTGGGGACCCCATGGAGCCACTTGGGTAAGAAAATGACATTAATAACTTTTTATTTAAAGTAAAAATAAAATTGTCACAAACATGTGTTGTTTTACTAAAATAATTATTACATGGGGTTATATAAGTTAAATTTTCGACTATAAATATTCTTTGGAAAGATAAAAATATTTCCTAAATCATGGTAATTTTTTTATAATTTTTAGACATTAAATAAATAAATTTATTTATGACACCATGATGATGCAACGATTACCTCATTAATTAACGATTTAAATAAAATGAAAAGATAATGTAAAATCTATGACTTACACTTGTCAAAATCCTATTGGATGAGTATATTTCAAATCCTCATCACCATATACTAGAAATATAAAATTTTGGGACCTTTAATATCAGATACTCATTATATAATAAAGTAACATTTCTTGACTTTCCAAGAGTGCCCCTCCTCTCCTCTTATAAAAGGCCCCCACCTCTACCACCTTATTCACACATTCAAAGCCATTTGGATCAGCCAAACTCTGCCCAAATACTCTCTCAACTTTACTCTATTACTCCTATAACCCTCACTTTGGACATAATTCTTCCCAAGGAAGCCTTTGGCTCAAATAAAAAAGAGTTACCTGATTTTAAGGTAATGTCTTCTCTTATGTTCTTTTGTTTTATTTTGCTTCTCCAACCCCTTAAACTCTTTTTATTCCTTTATTTTGTAACAAAACCAGTATATTAAATAAACTAGGATGTTTTTATGAGAAGGATTTTATTTACACTTACACACACCTTCGTCTAATGGTTAAAGAACATACTGTTTTTGCGGGTGGCGAATTACTGCCTCACGAAACGATGATTGTTCAATATTCTTTTAACACATCTCATGGTGGCCATTAAGATGTCACTATATTTATATATGATATATATTATGTTTATGTTTTCCTTATGCTTCTGTATTTTTAATTTATGGCATACCTTTATGATTTCCATTATGGGTAAACACGATAATTTCATTTTAGGAAGTGTGGACTACCGCCCCCTCAAAGTGATTTGAATCGTTAATGCCATATGTGGGACGTTTAAAGGATGGAGTAAATAATATTATATATGATATTATACTGGAATTATAATATACCTTTATATCATTATGATTTCATTCCATTAAAAATACTAAATAGAAATGAAAGTAGCGTTCATGCGTACGTACGGCTTACCGTCTCCATGAACGGTGCATTTCATTTCTTACCTCTAAATGTTATGTAATATTATAAATGCATTTATATAATGGATATATATTATATATATGATATATACATCATGAATATAATTCTGTATATAATGGATATTTTACCACATTAACAACTTGTAATTATAAGAAGTTTATTTTTGACTCAAGTACCAAAGATCGACAAAACGACCGTTATTAACTTAAATAATTACATAATGTTCATAACATGGTAATAAGTGATATAAAAGGAATAATTAACTTTAAAATTGTTCTTAAGAAAGTATAAATTAACTCTAGTTTATTATTCAGGAGGTTAAAGAACGATTGAGTCAAGTCGGACACGAGGTAAGGGACTTCATCTCAATCTCCTTTCATTGAGGCATATTTTGTTTTATACACAAGTTTCCTTTATACGGTGTATAAACCCCTTTTACTTTTACTTTTATTGAAAAGGAATATTTTTATACAAAGAATTCTTGCTAAACGACAAAAGGAATGTTTTTTCTTACGTATGCGGCGACAACGACTTTTCCGCCGCTGTGACCATTATTTGAGTTTTGGCTTCCTCTACAAGCCATAACTTTTTTAAAATGAAAAATAAAAACCATGTTTTACTTTTATTTTATTTTGGTATTGAAAATAGTTTTGATAATGTTTTTATTATATCAATTTTTTGTATTGACATCTTGTGATTGAAATGTGGAAATGTTATGTTTCCTTTATGCATGTTTTATGTGATACGATTATGTTATGGTTTATGATATGTTTAAACCTTTTAATATAAGGAATGAATTGGACTTAATAAGTGATGGGTGGAGCCCGCTATAGCTCCTCGATGCATTGGTAGGTCTCATGAGAAAAACTAGTGTCTTGGCATGAGGCCTTGACAAAATCTTATTTGTATTCTTGGCATGATGCCTTGGCTATGTGGTTATGATAGTATGACATTATGCATTCCATCATTATGAAAGTGGTTATTGATATTGAATGTGATTATTTTACTAGTAGAATATCCATGTGAGTAAGTAAATGACATTATTTTATTTTACTTTTTGCATATTATGCTGAAGTTCAAGTTTAAAAGGCTTTTGTTTTAGTTATACATTGCATTAAATGTTGATGTTTTTTTATGAATGTTTCCACTATATTGTTATCCTTACTGAGCATCTGAGCTCACCCCTTTCTATGTTTTATTTTCCCCAGGATGTGAAAAAATATTTTATGAATGACCTGTAGGGATAGTCTTAAAGGGATATGAGTGTGGACTATGGAGACTATGTTATTGTAGTTTTTCACTTTATGATGTAATGTAACATTTATGAATGTATCTAGTGTTTCCAAGGCTACTAAACTAATCGGTCTTTCAAAAATTAATCTTTTTTGATCATGCCAATGTTACTTAATAATGTACCGACTCTGGGTAACTGGGGTCGGGGCGTTATAGTTGGTATCAGAGGCAGTTTAGTACTAACCTTGGAAGCTAGATTTAGAAAAACTATGATTAGAGAACATAACCCTAACATAGACTTTGAGGATTAGTATAGAAGAACTTCCTAGAATTTTGGTATTATAGAGATTTTGTGAGCTTTCTGAGCAATACATCCCTGTTTGGATACGAGCAGGTAGAGGTGGCTCTGGCACAAATGTACCTAGGGGTAAAACCCGAAAACACCGCTTTGAGCTAGACTCAAACGGGAACTGGTGCATGACAACATGCCTTTCTTCAATCTTGGTTACGACACTCCCGTGGGATATGCTTAGGATAATTCTTATTTTCTTTACAAACCATTATTAAGGGTTTATGAGTATATATTTCCTCAAATAAAACATTTCTTTTTATGATTATGGATTATATCCATAAATAGTTCAACTTATTTTAAGTGTTTTACAAGTATAGAATTATGTATTTTGATTCATGAACTGATCTATTTTATGCCATTGTTTTGAAATGGCACCTAGTGGAAGGAATGGAAACCGTATCAATGCACACACTCCATGTAGGGATTACCCTCCTGCTCATGATAATTATAATGGATCTGGTGATACAACTGGTGTTGATCAGTTTACCACCATATTGGGACAACTCACTCAGGTTATGAATAATAACCTTACTCGTATGGAGCACCCTGAACCGCAACGTGGAGGATCAATGTTAGACCTCTTCATGAGGCAACAACCACCAACATTCGATGGGAGTACAAATCCCTTAGTAGGTGAGAAATGGATAAATTCCTTAGAGAAAATATTCCATGCCTTGGGGAGTAGTGAAAGGGAAAAGGTTATCATGGCAGTTTACCACCTCACTGGATATGCTGATCAATGGTGGTCATTGATTCAAAACACAAAGGAAGATGATGAAGTATAAACTATGTAATGGATGGATTTCAAAGATATTTTCTTAGAAAAATACTTGCCTCATGACCATCGAGTAGATATGGAAATAAAATTTCTGAGTCTGAGACAAAAGGAGGATGAGAATGTCGCAAAGTATGAGGCCAACATTACAAGGTTAGCGAGGCATGCTGCAAATTATATATGTAACCCAAGAAGTAAGATTGATCATTTCTTTGATGAGTTAAAACCATTTCTACATCGTGCTTTAGTATCACAATCTTTCTCAACGTATGAAGATATAGTCTCGTGTGCTATCAAGATAGAAAAAGAATTCTCTAAATATTATGACAATAAAGTAAAGAGAAGAAAAGAATGGTGGAACAAGATACAGATAAAAGGAAAAATGGAAAGAAGGATTTTCCATTATGCAATAATTGTGGGAAGAATCACCCTGGTACTTGCCTAAAAGGAATGGGAGTTTGTTATAAATGTGGAGAAAAAGGTCACCAGGATCGTGATTGTAAGGGAACGAAAGAGGATATCAATGTTGAATGCTACAATTGTAGGGAAATGGGGAATTATGAAAATGAATTTCCTAAGCATCAGGGAAAATTACCTCAGAAAAGGCCAAGGGATCAAGGCTAATCTTATGCTGTTACTACAGTTGAAGTGGAATAATTAATGTATTGGTGCTTTTGGACGCAAAGATTATATTCTGGTTACAAGAATAATGTGATATATATAAGGATTATACTGCAGTACTTGTTGTTTTCATTATGGTTTTAATGTGATTAAGGTAATCATATTTTTAGTATGTGACAATAAGAGAAACTTTACTTTGTTTGGGGAATCTGATATTACAATATATTTTGGAATTTAGAGATCTTTTAGAGAAATTCTGGACAGAGGTATTTTGGATAACTATAAAGGTTGGAATGGATTAATTTGAACTTTGGATAGTATTGTTTAAGGTTAAAACATTTCTGAAGATTATTTTTGGAATATTATAATACTCTAGTTTTAGGAAAAGGACAATCTGCAGGTTGGGGGATAACCTGTCGCATTCGACAAAGCTGCAGGAATCGAAACCACAACCATAGTGCAACAGGCCTTTATTACCTACCACTAGCCTACAGGAAGTCCCTGGTTATTAAAAAATAGTTTTCCTAATTTAAATGGTATGTGTTAATATTTGGAACCTTTTACGATTAGGATAAATAGAATATTTTTGAGTTCTATTATCTTTTTGAGTGAAAGAAAACTTTTTGGTAGAAATTAGTTGAAGGTTGAAACTATACTTGTCAAGTATATATATATATATATATATATATATATACCTCTCTCTTATTCTATGAATAAATTAATTCTTAATCTTTAGGGAAGGGATATTAAAATAAAAATGTGTTATCCTAATACCTTATGTTTTGTTGAACTGATGATATTTTCATCATAGATTGATGGCTTTGAGGCCCTCAATTTTACACTTTCTTGTGATTGATGACCTCAATAAATAACTATAAATATTTATGTTTTTCATCTAATTATGAGTCTATAATTTCCACCAATGTTCTCCTATTCGAAACCCTAATTTGATGGTGACTTTTTCATTTCCCTTTCCATCTTATCAAGACTAAATTTTATTAACCCTATTTCCGATATGGGTTTTCCACAAAGGTATTTTCTATTTTCAACCTTTTATTTTTGAAGAACAATTTCAAATTGCGAGGATACAATTTATTGAAGGAGGGTATAATGTAACACCCCAAGCTTCGGTGGTACGCTTCTCTTTGAATAACAGAACAGCGTGTGTTGTACGCAACTTCGAGATTCTAACACACCGCAACCAATCAAAATAGTCATTATGAATAATAATACCCACCTTTTGAAATTATATAAATTTTATATATTAAAATGGACTTCATTTTTGGATTCGTAATATCAAAATTATCCTATGTTGATTTTTTGGTATTTTTCTAAGAACTTCCAATTTTCGATGAATAGTGAAAAATACTTAAAAACAACTTTTTTTAATCAAAATAATTTATAGTGATAAATTATACAATTGAGTGGTTTTAAAGTATAATTATAATATATTTTAACCGTTTTATTCAATGGTGGTCATTAGAATTAATTTTACTTTGAAATTGGACATAAACAATTGTCAATCTTTTGATATATATTGTTTCTTAAAAACACGCTATTTGTTGTGACTGCGGGAATTAATTATTAAATTAATTAATTGAACTTATATGTTTTGAATTTTTTAAAATAGACATAATTTTTGAATTAGGAATATCAAATATATCTTAGGGTTAATTTTTGGTATTTTTCTGAAAAATTTCAATTTTTGATGAATAGTGAAACCACTAAGTGGTAGTTAAAAAACTATTTTTTCGTTTAAATGAAACTTTACCACTTCTGTGAATTGAATTTCAAAAATCCTACATACATGGTTGTCATTATTGAGTAAAATGTGGTTCAATGGGATGAAAATAATATTTGGTGAATAGTAACTTTTAGGTTTTATTAATCACGATTAAAGGTAATTAGTGTAATTTAAGGTAAATATAATGTTATAAAAATATGAAATTACCTTTACACTTATAATACCCTTATTGTATGAGTCATGGCCGACCAAGAAAATCCATGGGTCAACTTGGGGACCCCATGGAGCCACTTGGGTAAGAAAATGACATTAATAACTTTTTATTTAAAGTAAAAATAAAATTGTCACAAACATGTGTTGTTTTACTAAAATAATTATTACATGGGGTTATATAAGTTAACTTTTCGACTATAAATATTCATTGGAAATATAAAACTATTTCCTAAATCATGGTAATTTTTTTATAATTTTTAGAAATTAAATAAATAAATTTATTTATGACACCATGATGATGCAACAATTACATCATTAATTAACGATTTAAATAAAATGAAAATATAATGTAAAATCTATGACTTACACTTTTCAAAAACATATTGGATGAGTATATTTCAAATCCTCATCACTATATCTTAGAAATATAAAATTGTGGGACCTTTAATATCCGAAACTCATTATATAATAAAGTAACATTTCTTGACTTCCCAAGAGTGCCCCTCCTCTCCTCTTATAAAAGGCCCCCACCTCTACCACCTTATTCACACATTCAAAGCCATTTGGCTCATCCAAACTCTGCCCAAATACTCTCTCAACTTTCCTATCTTACTCCTAGAAGCCTCACTTTGGGCAGAATTCTTCCCAAGGAATCCTTTGGCTCAAATAAAAAAGAGTTACCTGATTTTAAGGTAATGTCTTCTCTTATGTTATTTTGTTTTATTTTGCTTCTACAACCCCATAAACTCTTTTTATTACGTTATTTTGTAACAACACCAGTATATTAAATATACTAGGATGTTTTTATGAGAAGGATTTTATTTACACTTACACACACCTTCGTCTAATGGTTAAAGAACATACCGTTTTTGCGGGTGACAAATTACTGCCATACAAAATGATGATTGTTCAATATTCTTTTAACACATCTCATGGTGGCCATTAAGATGTAACTATATTTTTATATGATATATATTATGTTTATGTTTTCCTTATGCTTCTGTATTTTTAATTTATGACATACCTTTATGATTTACATTATGGGTAAACACGATAATTTCATTTTAGGAAATGTGGACTACCGCCCCCTCAAAGTGATTTGAATCGTTAATGCCATATGTGGGATGTTTAAAGGATGGAGTAAATGATATTATATATTATATTATACTGTAATTATAATATACCTTTATATCATTATGATTTCATTCCATTAAATACTAAATAGAAATGAAAGTAGCGTTCATGCGTACGTACGGCTTACCGTCTCCATGAACGGTGCATTTCATTTCTTACCTCTAAATGTTATGTAATATTATAAATGCATTTATATACTGGATATATATTATATATATGATATCTACATCATGAATATAATTCTGGATATAATGGATATTTTACCACATGAACAACTTGTAATTATAAGAAGTTTATTTTTGACTCAAGTACCAAAGATCGACAAAACGACCATTATTAACTTAAATAATTACATAATGTTCATAACATGGTAATAAGTGATATAAAAGGAATAATGAAATTTAAAAAGGTTCTTAAGCAAGTATAAATTAACTCTAGTTTATTATTCAGGAGGTTAAATAACGATCGAGTCAAGTCGGACATGAGGTAAGGGACTTCGTCTCAATCTCCTTTCATTGAGGCATATTTTGTTTTATACACAACTTTCCTTTATACGGTGTATAAACCCCTTTGAATTTTAATTTTATTCAAAAGGAATATTTTTATACAAAGCATTATTACTAAATGACAAAAGGAATGTTTTTTATCACGTATGCGGCGACAACGACTTTTCCGCCACCGTGACCATTATTTGGGTTTTGGCTTCCTCTACAAGCCATAACTTTTTTAAAATGAAAAATAAAAACCATGTTTTACTTTTCTTTTATTTTGGTATTGAAAATGGTTTTGATAATGTTTTTATTATATCAATTTGTTGTATTGACATCTTTTGATTGAAATGTGGAAATGTTATGTTTCCTTTATGCATGTTTTATGTGATACGATTATGTTATGGTTTATGATATGTTTAAAACTTTTCATATAAGGAATGCATTGGACTTAATAAGTGATGGGTGGAGCCTGCTATAGCTCCTCGATGCATCGGTAGGTCTCATGAGGCAAACTATTGTCTTGGCATGAGGCCTTGACAAAATCTTATTTGTAGTTTTGGCATGAGGCCTTGGCTATGTGGTTATGATAGTCTGGCATTATGCATTCCATCATTATGAAAGTGGTTATTGATATTGAATGTGATTATTTGACTAGTAGAATATCCATGTGAGTAAGTAAATGGCATTATTTTATTTTACTTTTTCCATATTATGCTGAAGTTCAAGTTTAAAAGGCTTTTGTTTTAGTTATACATTGCCTTAAATGTTTATGTTTATTTATGAATGTTTCCACTATATTGTTATCCTTACTGATCTTCTGAGCTCACCCCTTTCTATGTTTTATTTTTCCCAGGATGTGAAGAAATATTTTATGACTGACCTGTAGGGATAGTCTGAAGGGGATATGGGTGTGGACTATGGAGACTATGTTATTGTAGTTTTTCACTTTATGATGTAATGTAACATTTATGAATTTATCTAGTGTTTCCAAGGCTACTAAACTAATCGGTCTTTCGAGAATTGAACTTTTTTGATCATGACAATGTTACGTAATAATGCACCGACTCTGGGTAACTGGGGTCGGGGCGTTATAGTTGGTATCAGAGGCAGTTTAGTACTAATCTTGGAAGCTAGATTTAGAAAAACTCTGATTAGAGCACATAACCCTAAAATAGACTTTGAGGATTAGTATAGAAGAAATTCCTAGAATTTTGGTATTATAGAGATTTTGTGAGTTTTCTGAGAAATACATCCTTGTCTGGATACGAGCAGGTAGAGGCGGCTCTGGCACAAATGTACCTAGGGGTAAAACCCGAAAACACCGCTTTGAGCTAGACTCAAACGGGAACTGGTGCACGACAACATGCCTTTCTTCACTCTTGGTTACGACACTCCCGGGGGATATGCTTATGATAATTCTTATTTTCTTTACAAACCATTATTAAGGGATTATGAGTATATACTTCCTCAAATAAAACATTTCTTTTTATGATTATGGATTATATCCATAAATAGTTCAATTTATTTTAAGTGTTTTACAAGTATGGAATTATGTATTTTGATTCATGAACTAGTATAGTTTATGCCATTGTTTAGAAATGGAATCTAGTGAAAGGAATGGAAACCATATCAATGCATGCACTCCATATAGGGATTACCCTCCTGCTCAAGATAATTATAATGGAGCTGGTGATACAACTGGTGTTGATCAGTTTATCACCATACTGGGACAACTCACTCAGGTTATGAATAATAACCTTACTCGTATGGAGCACCCTGATCCGCAACGTGGGGGATCAATGTTAGACCACTTCATGAGGCAACAAACACCAACATTCAATGGGAGTACAAATCCCTTAGTAGCTGAGCAATGGATAAATTCCTTAGAGAAAATATTCCATGCCTTGGGGAGTAGTGAAAGGGAAAAGGTTATCATGGTAGTTTACCGCCTCACTGGAGATGCTGATCAATTGTGGTCATTGATTCAAAACACAAAGGAAGATGATGAAGTATAAAATATGGAATGGAGGGATTTCAAAGAGATTTTCTTAGAAAAATACTTGCCTCGTGATCATCGAGCAGATATGGAAAGGTAATTTCTGAGTCTGAGACAAAAGGAGGATGAGAATGTCGCAAAGTATGAGGCCAACCTTAAAAGGTTAGCGAGGCATGCTGTAGATTATATACATAACCTAAGAATTAATATTGATCGTTTCTTTGATGAGTTAAAACCATTTCTCCATCGTGCTTTAGTATCACAATCTTTCTCAACGTATGAAGATATAGTCTCGTGTGCTATCAAAATAGAAAAGGAATTCTCTAAATATTATGACAATAAAGTAAAGTAAGAGAAGAAGAGAATGGTGGAACAAGAGACAGATAAAGGGAAAAATGGAAAGAAGGATTTTCCATTATGCGATAATTGTGGGAAGAATCACCCTGGTACTTGCCTAAAAGGAATGGGAGTTTGTTATAAATGTGGAGAAAAAGGTCACCAGGCTCGTGATTGTAAGGGAAAGAAAGATGCTATCAATGTTGAATGCTACAATTGTAGGAAAATGGGGAATTATACAAATGAATTTCCTAAGAATCAGGGAAAATTACCTCAGAAAAGGCCAAGGGATCAAGGCTAATCTTATGTTGTTACTATAGTTGAAGTGGAATAATTAATGTATTGGTTCTTTTGGACTCAAGGATTATATTATGGTTATAAGAATAATGTGATATATATAAGGATTTTACTGCAGTACTTGTTGTTTTCATTAAGGTTTTAATATGATTAAGGTAATCATATTTTTAGTATGTGACAATAAGAGAAACTTTACTTTGTTTAGGGAATCTGATATTACAATTGATTTTGGAATTTAGAGATCTTTTAGAGAAAGTCTGGACAGAGGTATTTTGGATAACTATAAAGGTTAGAATGGATTAATTTGAACTTTGGATAGTATTATTTAAGGTTAAAAAATTTCTGAAGATTATTTTTGGAATATTATAATACTCTAGTTTTAGGAAAAGGACAACCTGCAGGTTGGGGGATAACCTGTCGTGTCAGACAAAGCTGTAGGAATCGAAACCACAACCATAGTGCGATAGGCCTTTATTACCTACCACTAGCCTACAGGAAGTCCCTGGTTATTAAAAAATAGTTTTCCTAATTTAAATGGTATGTGTTAATATTTGGAACCTTTTACGATTAGGATAAATATAATATTTTTGAGTTCTATTATCTTTTTGAGTGAAAGATAAGTTTTTGGTAGAAATTAGTTGAAGGTTGAAACTGTACTTCTCAAGTATATATATATATATATACCTCTCTCTTATTCTATGAATAAATTGATTCTTAAACTTTAGGGAAGGGATATTAAAATAAAAATGTGTTATCCTAATACCTTATGTTTTGTTGAACTGATGATATTTTCATCATAGATTGATGGGTTTGAGGCCCTCAATTTTACACTTTCTTGTGATTGATGACCTCAATAAATCCCTATAAATGTTTACATTTTTCCTCTAATTATGATTCTATAATTTCCACCAATGTTCTCCTATTCGAAACCCTAATTTGATGGTGACTTTTTCATTTCCCTTTCCCTCTTATTAAGACTAAATTTTATTAACCCTATTTCCGATATGGGTTTTCCACAAAGGTATTTTCTATTTTAAACCTTTTATTTTCAAAGAACAATTTCAAATTGCGAGGACACAATTTATTAAAGGAGGGTATAATGTAACACCCCAAGCTTCCGTGGTACACTTCTCTTTGAATAATAGAGCAGCGTGTGTTGTACACAACTTCGAGATTCTAACACACCGCGACCAATCAAAATAGTCATTAGGAATAATAATACACACCTTTTTAAATTATATAAATTTTATATATTAAAATGGACTTCATTTTTGGATTCAGAATATCGAAATTATCCTATGTTGATTTTTTGGTATTTTTCTAAGAACTTCCAATTTTCGATGAATAGTGAAAAATACTTAAAAACAACTTTTTTTAATCAAAATAATTTATAGTGATAAATTATACAATTGAGTGGTTTTAAAGTATAATTAGAATATATTTTAACCGTTTTATTCAATGGTGGTCATTATAATTAATTTTACTTTGAAATTGGACATAAACAATTGTCAATCTTTTGATATATATTGTTTCTTAAAAACACGCTATTTGTTGTGACTGCGGGAATTAATTATTAAATTAATTAATTCAACTTATATGTTTTGAATTTTGTAAAATAGACATAATTTTTTAATTAGGAATATCAAATATATCTTAGGGTTAATTTTTGGTATTTTTCTGAAAAAGTTCCATTTTTGATGAATAGTGAAACCACTAAGTGGTAGTTAAAAAACTAATTTTTCATTTAAATGAAACTTTACCACTTCTGTGAATTGAATTTAAAAAATCCTAAAAACATGGTTGTCATTATTAAGTAAAATGTGGTTCAATGGGATGGAAATAATTTTTGGTGAATAGTAACTTTTAAGTTTTATTAATCACGATTAAAGGTAATTAGTGTAATTTAAGGTAAATATAATGTTATAAAAATATGAAATTACCTTTAAACTTATCATACCATTATTGGATGAGTCATGGCCGACCAAGAAAATCCATGGGTCAACTTGGGGACCCCATGGAGCCACTTGGGTAAGAAAATGACATTAATAACTTTTTATTTAAAGTAAAAATAAAATTGTCACAAACATGTGTTGTTTTACTAAAATAATTATTACATGGGGTTATATAAGTTAACTTTTCGACTATAAATATTCATTGGTAAGATAAAAATATTTCCTAAATCATGGTAATTTTTTTATAATTTTTAGACATTAATTAAATAAATTTATTTATGACACCATGATGATGCAACGATTACCTCATTAATTAACAATTTAAATAAAATGAAAAGATAATGTAAAATCTATGACTTAAACTTTTCAAAAACCTATTGGACGAGTATATTTCAAATACTCATCACCATATCCTAGAAATATAAAATTGTGGGACCTTTAATATCTGAAACTCATTATAAAATAAAGTAACATTTCTTGACTTTCCAAGAGTGCCCCTCCTCTCCTCTTATAAAAGGCCCCCAACTCTACCACCTTATTCACACATTCAAAGCCACTTGTATCATACAAACTCTACCAAAATACTCTTTCAACTTTCCTCTCTTACTCCTAGAAGCATCACATTGGGCAGAAGTTTTCCCAAGGAAGCCTTTGGCTCAAATAAAAAAGAGTTACCTGATTTTAAGGTAATGTCTTCTCTTATGTTCTTTTGTTTTATTTTGCTTCTCCAACCCCTTAATATCTTTTTATTCCTTTATTTTGTAACAAAACCAGTATCTTCAATATACTAGTATGTTTTTATGAGAAGGATTTTATTTACACTTACACACACCTTCGTCTAATGGTTAAAGAACATACTGTTTTCGTGGGTGGCGAATTACTGCCTCACGAAACAATGATTGTTCAATATTCTTTTAACACATATCATGGTGGCCATTAAGATGTCACTATATTTATATATGATATTTTTTTTTATTTTTTCTTTATGATTCTGTATTTTTAATTTATGGCATACCTTTATGATTTCCATTATGGGTAAACACGATAATTTCATTTTAAGAAGTGTGGACTACCGCCCCTCAAAGTGATTTGAATCGTTAATGCCATATGTGGGACGTTAAAAGGATGGAGTAAATGATATTATATATGATATTATAATAGAATTATAATATACCTTTATATCATTATTATTTCATTCCATTAAATACGAAATGGAAATGAAAGTAGCGTTCATGCGTACGTACGACTTACCGTCTCCATGAATAGTGCATTTCATTTCTTACCTCTAAATGTTATGTAATAATATAAATGAATTTATATAATGGATATATATGATATATATGATATCTGCATCATGAATATAATTCTGGATATAATGGATATTTTACCACATGAATATCTTGTAATTATAAGAAGTTTATTTTTGACTCAAGTACCAAAGATCGAAAAAACAACCGTTATTAACTTAAATAATTACACAATGTTAAAAAAATGGTAATAAGTGATATAAAATGAATAATGAACTTGAAAAAGGTTCTTAAGCAAGTAGAAATTAACTCTAGTTTATTATTCAGGAGTTTAAATAATGATCGAGTCAAATCAGACACAAGGTAAGGGACTTTGTCTCAATCTCCTGTCATTGAGGCATATTTTGTTTTATAAAAAAATTTCCTTTATAAGGTCTATAAACCCCTTTGAATTTTACTTTTATTCAAAAGGAATATTTTTATATGAATCATTTTTAATAAATGACAAAAGGAATGTTCTGTCTTACGTATGCGGTGACAACGACTTCTCCGCCGCCGTGACCATTATTTGAGTTTCGGCTTCCTCTACAAGCCATAACTTTTTTAAAATGAAAAATAAATACCATGGTTTACTTTTCTTTTATTTTGGTATTGAAAATGGTTTTGATAATGTTTTTATTATATCAATTTGTTGTATTGATATCTTGTGTTTGAAATGTAGAAATGTTATGTTTCCTTTATGCATGTTTTATGTGATACGATTATGTTATGGTTTATGATATGTTTAAACCTTTTCATATAAAGAATGCATTGGACTTAATAAGTGATGGGTGGATCCCGCTATAGCTCCTCGATGCATCGGTAGGTCTCATGAGACAAACTAGTTTCTTGGAACGAGGCCTTGACAAAATCTTATTTGTAGTCTTGGCACGAGGCTTTGGCTACGTGGTTATGATAGTCTGGCATTATGCATTCCATCATTATGAAAGTGGTCATTGATATTTCATGTGATTCTTCTACTAGTAGAATATCCATGTGAGTAAGTAAATGGCATTATTTTATTTTACTTTTTCCATATTATGCTGAAGTAAAAGTTTAAAAGGATTTTGTTTTAGTTATAAATTTCCTTAAATGTTTATGTTTATTTATGAATTTTTCCGCTATATTGTTATCCTTACTGAGCATCTGAGCTCACCCCTTTCTATGTTTTATTTTTCCCAGGATGTGAAGAAATATTTTATGACTGACCTGCAGGGATAGTCTGAAGGGGATTTGAGTGTGGACTATGGAGACTATGTTATTGTAGTTTTTCACTTTATGATGTAATGTAACATTTATGAATGTATCTAGTGTTTCCAAGGCTACTAAACTAATCGGTCTTTCAAGACTTGATCTTTTGTGATCATGACAATGTTACGTAATAATGCACCGACTCTGGGTAACTGGGGTCGGGGCGTTACAAGTACCCCCTTGAGCAAGTAAATTAGCCCTCTAGGGATCCATTAATAAGTATGGAGACTCGACCTGAGTTGAAGAGAATTATGATCCAATGAATGAATTTAGCATTGAAACCAAAATTATTTAGCACTGTGCTGATAAATCCCTAGTCCATGGTGTCGAAATCCTTGGTGATGTCCAATTTTAGGGCAATGTTTCCACCTATAGTTCTTTTTCTTAGCAAGTTGACACATTCCGAGGCTGTGAACAAGAAATCCTGAATATTTCAACCTTTCACGAAGCCAAATTAATTCCATGATATAATTTTTTTCAGAAATGCGAGCGAGCTTGTTTGATAAAATTTTAGTGATTACCTTGTTTATGGTGTTGACAAGAGCAACTATCCTGAATTGGACAATCTCGCTAGTATTCTCAACCTTTGGGATGAGAGTTATGAATTGTGCATTGAAACCCAAAAGGAAATTTCCTTCTTTGAAGAAGTGTTAAACAAGATGGCAAGTGTCATTCTAAATTATGTCCCAATATGTCTGAAAGAATTCATTGGTGAACTCGTCTGGCCCTAGGTAGCTTTCTTTTCTAAGACCAAAGACTGCCTATTTGATTTTAAATTCCATTGGCATATCGGTGAGAAGGATGTTATCCTCTATAGTGACCAGTTTAGGGATGATGTTGTCCCTTATTATATAATTTTTTGGTTGACCATTGAAAAAATTCTTATAGAGTAATACAATATGATATGAGAGATCATGCTTTCCTTCCAAAATACGACCCCCCTCCCTGAGAAGAGCAAGAGGCCTTTAGACCCTCTGAAGGGCATGAAGGAATTTAGTGTTTCTGTCCCCGTCTGTGAGACATCTTGCTTTAAATACGTCTTTGTTAATGTTGTCCCGAAGTTTCAGCAGGCTACTTAGCCTAGAAGAAATATCCTCCTCTTGCCTCATGTCTCCATTAAAGTTCTCTTTGGTAGAGGTCTCTTGTAAATCATGAAAAGGGAATTAAAGCCCATCGATTTCAACATCCTTTGAGCTAAATATATCTTTTCTCCACTGTTTCAGTTTTAGTTTCACCAGTTTGAGCTTCGTAAGACATATCAGAGGGTTAGCTCCATCAATTCTCTGGTTCCAGGAATTCTGCACTATAGCTAAGCATTCTGGGAGGGAGATCCAAGCACTGTTAAATCTGAAAGGTAGCGGGTTAGCTATTTTAAGATTCGTAAGGCTCACCAAGATAGGGTGATGGTCTGAGTTGTGTTTAGCCAAGGCAATACACGATATAGACTTCCAAAGCTTAAGTGAAGCATCGTTGAAAAACTCCCTATCAATCCTACTGGATATCATGCCAGTCAGATGCCGTCTATACCAGGTGAATTTGGCTCCAACAAGGTTTAATTTTGTAAGACAGGCCCCCTCAATACACCTGCGAAATTCAGTTGAGGATGTTCTGTTGGTCAGAGGAACAATCTTCTCTTCCACGTGTAGAATAGAGTTGAAGTCCCTAGTAATAATCCATGGATTGGAAATTGTGTTTTCTAGGTCACGGATGTGATTCTACAGCGGTCTCCTATCAATGTAGTTGGTATGAGCATACACAATCGAGCAGTAGATTTTTTTCCCTGACTCCAAAAAATTGAAAGTGAGGATATGTTCATTCATAGTAACATTATCTGGACAGACCACTGATTTGTGAACAAAAATCCAGATTCTATCTAGTACCCCTTCAGCACTAGCATAGCTCAGGAGAGAATATCCTGCTTTGGAAAAGGATTTATCAAGATTTATAGAGACAGTCTTAGGCTCACAAATGCCCAAGAATTTTGGTTTATACTTTCCTGAAATCAACCAGATGGAACTCAAGGTGTCAGGATTGGCCAACACCTAACAGTTCAAAAAAGTATCCTCATTTATGTAAAGATTTAGGGGTTATCACCCCCTTGCCTTTGGCATCCAATATTTGTATTTTTAGAGCAGATTTGGTTGATGTATATGGGTCCCCAGTTTTGAGGTCTTGAGGGACCTTCAGAGTATTCTGTTGCATGTCCAGGCTACTTCTTCTTCCATTAAGGGGCTGAGTTGATCATTCAAAAACTTTCATCTTTGGTCTGGTCAGGAATTGATCCGCAGTTTCAATCCCTATTGCGGCGTCACCTTCATTAATCTCATCCTGTAAAACCAAACAACCCCTCTAATCTGGAGATCCTGGGGCATGTATATCTTGTTGGATTGGTGTTGCCCGATTCGGTTGGGCCGAATGCTTGTGGCCTGCAACTGTCGCGGGTCACTATAGCAATACTGACCACTGTAGCGGAGCTGACCGACCAACACCGACAGGCACTGTAGCGGTGCGGACTTCAGGGTCAACTTCACTGTAGTGCTTTTGACTTTCAGCTGGCAGGCACTGTAGCACTTTTGACAAAGTGAGCCGCCGATCACTATTGCAACGTGGACTACTATTCGGAACAGTGGATCGTCTTCTTCATATATATCCCATTTCGGGCTAGGGTTCACTTACTGTAATCCTATGTAATTTCGTGCTCCTGAATCATAGTGAAATTCTTCCTCTCCTGTGGATGTAGGGATTTTTCCCGAACCACATAAATCATTGTGTCCCTTGCTTTCTTTCTTTTCATTTTTTCTCATTTCTGTCGTTGTGTCTCCCGACGATTCCGCAACATTTCTCGATCCAACATTAAGTTTGAATCCTCTGACATACAATTGTACAAAGGCTCCACAACGTCCTAAATCAGCATCAAATTATCCTGGATATCCTTGTCAACCAAGTCCAAGGCGAAATCCTCAATCTGGAGTGAAATTGCAACCGATAGAATCTCCTTTGAGAAATTCAGATCCTCTTGCTCCTCTTGTTGGTATGTAGTTTTTTCCCAGCTTTCCTCATGTCTAAGTCACTCATTGTGATGATTCTCAACCTCATCCATGTCATCCCATGAAACGGAGTTTGCATTCATTCCTGATGAACTCCCCTTTTTCATATCAGTGCCCATGTCCCTCTTTTTTCCAAGTAAGTGGCTCCTTTTCCCCTAGGAACCTCCCGCCATACAATAGGATTAGAGGCAGGCATAACCAATTTTTTTAGAACCTGACAATTGTTGACAAGATGACCAACCATTTTACAATGTTCACAAAATTTGGGAAGGTTCTCAAACTCATAGTTGATTTCCAGCCGATGATCCCCCGATGCTAAAAAAATTCGACCAGGAGGAGGTGCCTCCATGTCAATTTCGATGAGAAACCTGGTATACAAACCCAAATCACCATTAATGGAACGTTGATCTATTTTCAATGGAATACCCAACTCTGAGGCAATATCATTGAGGATTTTGGGGTGCCAGTAGACCCACGGAAAGCTATGTATCCTTTTCCACACCTGATCCATTGATAGCCGCTACTTGAATGGATTAAAGTTGGCATCCCATTCTGAGAGGCGAAGAAAACCTGGTCTGATATTGAGGTTCCCTATTCTCTAGGCCATGTCGAGGTCAACCTTCCTTTCAAAAATAATCTGAAAAAACCCCTTCTCGATTAGTATCATTATCCATCTTGAGAAACCCCAGCAATGATAAATTCGATTTTTCAAATCTACATAGGACCATGATTTCATTCCCTTTTCATATGATGTTCATCCCAGTAGTGAGTATTTGCATAGGTCCAATATCTACTTGAGTGCCTCCGGATCCGCCTTCACCGAGATGGATCCGTCACCCATTTGTGTTAGAGCATACTTACCAGAACTTGGAGCTTGGGGCGTGGCGAGAACTTCTACAAAAGAAATTGTCTCTTTGGGAAAGAAGTTAGAACCCACCTCACCCCCCTTTGTGGGGGTGAAAGCCATTTCCCATTCTAGATCAAACACATCCATACTATCCGTCGCCACTTGTAAAAGACTAAATGGCCGAAGAAACCAGCAAACACCTACTGCCATGAAACTGAAGGTCACCGCCGAAGTCCATCCTCCTCTGTCTTCCTCCCTGGTGCAATGAATAAGGATTCTAGGGTACATAGGAAGACTCCATGAGGTTTAATCCCATCCAATGTTAAACCTTGGTGTCCCATTTCTCAGGACCCAATCATCCTCAAATCATACATCATTGGGCATCTTGATCCACCCATCTAGTAAATATTTTCGGTGATCTATCCTAGGGATATATCCATATGATCCTCCCCTATTAGTGTTCTGATCAGTTCGATCTGTCTCTACTAGACGTTAAACTCGTGGCATACCCCGTGTTGAACATGAGAAGCTGAGGAAAAACTTGGAGACATGCCTACGACATATAATTCCCCACACTCGATGTGGGATGCCTCAATCTTATATGCCCTCAAGAAGACCTATCATAAGGGGAAGAAAATCTGTGTGTACCCGTGTTCTAATGCCCAGACACGCCAGTCATGCCCAATGTGACTACTCCCCTTACCGAAGGTAGTTTCCTTATCAAGACCCCTTGGAATTCCCTGAAGGATACAACATAATTAACCACCATCCACAAAGATATGGCATCGAGAAGAGTTTCATGAACAAAGTATAAATCTTTAAGGGAGACCCAAACTTGGAGACGAGTTTTGAGGAGGAATCCATGGAAGGAGGAACCAACATCCCATCATCCCATTTTGATCAAGGAGACAACATCCCTAAATAAGCTACATATTATGCCCACCTTTGGAAAGCAGTAATGTGAGGAAACAATCAGCGCGTCTCAGCATGATGATGCGTGCCCAAGAGAAAGCTTAAAAACAATAATCCCTCTATCATGAAATCTCTAATCAAGCAAGTAGTATATCTATGTGATCAACCTATATGTTCAATGTCTATTTCTTTGAATTCATGAAAATAAAACTTTCTAAAAGAATACCATTACCATGGATTTATTAATTCTATATCATTTCTATCATAGGGATTAAGATATCAAATTCCATTAAAGAATAGAAGGAATAAATACTTTCTTACATTATTAATTAATTAAATATTACTCGTGATGTACCCAACATATCCTACCTCATCTTGAATATACGTCATCATGATTTTCATCAATACATCAAAGTACACAATTTATAATACTCATTAATAACAATATTAATGTATAAGGATTAATAAACATGTATGCCGATAAGAACATACAATGACACATATAAATGTAGATTTCCTACTAGTGAGTCTTATTCTCATAATATCCTACACTGGATATTACCAAGGGTGTACAACATGAGAAGGTGCTTCAAAGTCCTATGAGTCTCCTCCCCTGAAAGCCTATGTCATTTGTATCCCTCAAATGATTTCATCCAACTATATAACATATATTTAAGAATACTATCATGACACTTATAAGTTCTCATCATAGTGGAGAACTGTTATGACCTTTTAGTTTGATAACTACTCTTATGTCATTATCACATATTATGTTGTAAAAAAGAATAATCATTATTTGATAATAAGTTTTTTAATAATAAAAAAAATGAATAAATGTTATAATAAAGTATATAGAAGTTTTTTCTAGGGAACCAACTCTAATAGACCCCCAATTTCACTAGATCCAACCACTAAAAATCTTCAGTATACTAGATCTCACATGATACTTATGATTCTACTGAGATAAGCCTTTATTTAAGGGATCCAACACATTTTTTTCTATAAGAACTCTAATTACTTCAAATTTGACCCTTTGAGAAAATCCCTCAAAAGGTTGTACTTCTGGACTATTTGCTTTATCTATTGGTGTGACCTTGACTATTTTGAAAGATCCAATACTATAGTATTATCACAATAAAACATGATAGGGTATTTACATCTAGGTACTAAATCACAATCCTGAAAAAAAATTGTATCCAAACAGCTTCCTTGGATGCATAAGAAGCCTATATATACTCAGAATTTAATGTTGAATTAGTGAAAACTTAATTCTTTGAACTCTTCCATCTCACAACTCCTCCATCAATACTGAAAACATATCTTGATTATGACTTTATATCATTATAATCTATTTTAAAACTAACATAAGTATAACCCCTGATGACTATATCATCATCTCCTCCATACTCCAAGAACATATCCTTAGTTCTTATTAGATACTTCAGGATATCCTTAACAAAAAACCAATGTTGTTCTCTTGGATTAATTTTATATCTTCATACCATGTCCAATTCATATGTAACACCAAGTCTAGTACATAACATAGAATACATGATTGATCCTATCGATGAAGTGTATGATATTCTACTCATTTTATCTTTCTCCCATTGTGTTTAAGTAATATTTTAGAAATATGTATACCATGTGACATTGGAACCAATCCCCTCTTGGGTTGTTCCATAATAAATCTATTTACTATCTAGTTGATGTATTCACTTTTACTTATTCCTAGGAGACTCTTGGATCTATCGTGAATGATCTTGATATATAGAATATAGGATGCTTCACCTAATTCCTTCATAGAGAAACACTTGTTAAACCATCCCTTAATATACTGTAAGACTAGAATTTCATTTATAATAATTAATATTTCATCAAAATATACTACTATGATAATAAATTCAATCCCACTAAACCTCTTGTAAACACATGGATCACATTTGTTATTAATGAAACACTTTTTTTTATAGCTTCATCGAATCAAATGTTCTATGAACTGGATGATTAATTCAATCCAAAAATGCATCTCTGTAACTTGAAAATCTTTTTGGAATCACCCAGATTCACAAATCATTCTGGTTGTGTCATGTAAACATATTCCTAAAGGTTCCCATTAAGGAAATATGTTTTTACATCCATATTCCAAATTTCATAGTCATGGTATGCAACTATAAAAAGTATAATTATGATGGATTTAAACATGGAAACTAGTGAAAATGTTTCATTATATTCAATTCCTTGATGCTTTTTAAACCCTTTAACCACTATCCTTTCTTTATAGGTATTTACTTCACCTTCCATGTCTATTTTTCACTTGAATACCCATTTTCACCCTACAAACTTTACATCAATTAGTGCATCAACCAGAACCCAAACATGGTACCAATACATGGAATCCATTTCAAAATTCATGTCATCTTTCAATATTGAAGATTGAGAAATCTCTACAACCTCTTTATAGGATAGGAGTTCATTATTTCCAACCTATAATGAGTCACCATATTCAATGACTAGAAAACCATATCTACCTGGTTCTATTACCTCTCTAGTAATCCTATATAGTACTTATCTTTAAGGAACTACTTATTCCATGGGGACTTATGGAATCTATTCCTATACCAACTCCTATGTCTCCTGAGAAACTTCTTCATCGAAGTCAATCTTTCTCCCACTATCCTTTTTGAGGATGTTCTCCCTCTCAATAAAGAAATCTTGTCTAGTGAAAATCAATTTCTTATTTGTGTGGTTGTATAGGTAGTATACCATTATTTTGTTATGATACCCTATAAAGATACACTTTGTGACCTGGGGTTCTAGTTTGTTGCTTAAGAAGGCCATAAAAAATTCCTCGCAACCCCATACATGTGTATGTGACAAAACAAGTTTCGTTCCACTCCATAAATCAAAGGGAATTCTATTTTCCACTTTAGTTGGTACTCGGTTTAATGTATATGCTGCAGTTTTTAATGCTTATACCTAAAAGAATAATGGAAGATATACATGACTCATTATTGAACTTACCATGTCTAGTAAGGAACAATTACTCCTTTCCCTAACACTATTACACTATGGTCTATAAGGTGGAGTGATTTGAGATAGAATCCCAAACTCCCATAGAAAATAGATTAAATCTTGGTTAAGATATTCACCACCTCAATCCGATCGAATCTTATTTATATTATTTCCAAGTTTATTCTCTACTTCATTATTGAATTCATTTAATTTACTAATGGAATTAGAATTATACCTCATCAAGTAGACATAACCATATCTACTTAATTCATATGAAAAAGTCATGAAGTAAGAATACCCACCTCTAGCTTCTACTAGAAACGGTCCACACACATTAGTGTGCACCAATCCTAAAAGCTCTGTCGCCATTTCACCCTATCCACAAAATGGTGGTTTTATTATTTTGACTTGTAAAAAATCATGACATCTTTCAAGTGGTTTTAGCTCCAAAGAGTCTAAATAACCATCTCGATAGAGATTTTCCAAATGATTCTCATTTACATGATCAATATGGTGATGCCATAGTTGGATGTTATATGAGTTGTGTGAGTATGATTTGTTATCTAATTTCAATACTTTATTTTTGTAATTTAATAAATTAATACCATTATTTAAATGTGTCATTCCATAATATTTTTTGTCTTTATAAAATAAAAAATATTTATTTCCAAATTTGAAAATAAAACCATATGTATCTAGGTAGGATACATAAATTATGTTCTTAGTAACAGTTGGTACATAATAACGATATCTTAAAACCAATACCATTCATGTTGGAAATGAAAGGTGGTAGTATCCAATGGATAGAGAAACCAACCCCACACCATTATCATCTTGTAAATCCAGCTATCCTATATCAATATTTTAGAATCTACTTGGTTCATGTATTTGGATATAGATGTAAGAACCAAAAGCTATATCTAATACCCAATGTGTAGATATTGAAATAATAAAATTGATAATGAAGAAACCTTTAGCTTCCCCTTTATTCTGGGTGAATTTCCTCTTTTAGTGTCCTTTCTTGCCACATGAAAAACATACTGCTTCCTTTTCCTTGCCCTGCCTCTGGATCTTCCTCTTCTTGGAAAAATCGTGATCAGGATATTTAGACTTATTATGAGTCTTTCCCCCAATTTCCCTTTTTTTCCTTTTCTTATTCACCATAAGTATTTTGGGTTTATCATTCCCCATGTCCTTGTCCACTTGGAAAATCAGAGTAAGAAGTTCTAAAAAACTCTTCACATTATTTCTCATGTTATAATTAATAATAAAACTAGAGAAGGACTTGGGTAGTGAGGAAATTATGGGATCTGTGTGCAACTCATCTGGAAATTTAATCCCTTAGATTTCTAATAATTTAATATAGTAAATTAGATTTACTACATGAGTCCCAAATGGTGCTGAATCTCTAAGATTAGTAGTAAATAGAGAATTAGATATCTCATATCTCTCTTATCTTGCCCTATCTTAATAGAGATCCAAAAGCCGAGACATAATTCTATATGAATCTATGTCCTCATATTTCTTTATAAGATCATTGTTCATTGATGATATCATGAAACACTGAATATATTTAGTATCATTCAAAATTTTATCCTAGAGAGAAAAATCTTCCTCACTAGCCTCTTTACCAGGCACTTTGGGAATAAGTTCTTCTAGCACATACAATTTTATTTCATGGAATAGGATAATGAATAATCACCTTTTCCATTCTTGGAAAAAAAATTTGATGAGAAGGTTATCATTATCAAGTATGGATCATAGTAATATGTTTAAAGAATTTTTTATTTTCATTTCTACAAAATAATATGAGAAGAGTTTTAGTACTTTATATAATATTATTTAGACAAATAAATAAATATTATATCAATTAATCTCCCACTATTTTATAGAAACCCAATATCCCTCAATATTGTCTTCATAATATCTAATTTCCTAGAAATTATAGTGGAAAAGATTTATATTCCCCTTCTCATCACCCCAACTTTGGTCGGTTAAGAAATTTGAAGGTTTTTAGGTAGGAATTCCAAATGCCAACTGCATTAACCCACAGTTCCATGATCTATTGAGTGGAATCCCAAATCCTAAAATCCTGAAATTAGATTTCCTCAACCATTTAATCTTATTTAAACCAAGTTTGTATTTGGAAATCAACCCTTGATATGAAAAAAGTTAAGTCAACCCAAAACTTCAAGTTAGAATTCCTTGATAATTTAAAGAACCCCAAATTTGGTTGGTTAAGTACTTTGAACTATGGTTCAATTTTAACTTAAGTGGTAGAAAACTATACCAAATTAATATATATAATTCAGGGATTTTATCTTTATACATAAATTTAAAATTATTATATTTATTACATTATTTTTAATATTAAGTGTATTTTCTTAAGTTATTAACCATGTATTAAATAATTTTTATGCATAAGATTGTTATTTTAGTTCTATTTTTCATGCTTGTTAATTCAATAATTTATATGATTGAAACAAAACATCCATAATGAAATAACCATGAAACCTGATAGAAATAAAATAATAAAATGGTTTGTTCATGAGATTTTACTAATGGGTAGTTTATCTAGAGGATGATAAAGTAACCATCAACTTAGAGGAAAAACACCTTGAACCATTTATGGTTCATGTTGCAACTTTCCACCTGTACACCTATGTATCTCTCTTTGATTGGTTTCTCCTTAGCTCCAAACTTGAACCACCACCACTAACTTGGAATCACCATCCATTACATATTATTTTACTCACATGTAGGTGAGGGGAACCAAAGGATTGGTTAATGGGTTAACATAGATGAAACCATGGGAACACATGACCTTACATAATGAGAGGAGTAATGAAATGAAATCCAATAATTTAATTTAATAATAAATTAAAAGAAACCAATCACACACATAGGTCTGGTCTATGATCATGATCATCCACATACATGTGATGAATTAAACATTTAATAAAAATAGATTTCAATTATTACCATTATTATTTAATATATATATAACTCAAATAAATTAATTATCTTATTCAATTTATCAATTCTTTTATTTTAATTATCATCTGAATTTTCTTGAGGTTCTCATCTGTTATCATTTTAAACAAATTAAATAAATTTATTTTAAATTAACTATGTATAAAAATTTACTTTAGAGGTAACAAGGTTAGTACCCATTTGAACTATCCAACATGTATTATATTCATATACTATTTACTCATGCGACATCTAATATACACAACTTATCTTTAATTCCATGACATGTACTATCAACTTAATGACCACCCTGAACACACCGTATTTACATAGTATGTAATATTTCGATGCGCATAGAGTAATAACTATATTACAAATTATACATGATATGTTGTTTTAGAAATTACATAGAAAATTAATTAGAAATTTAATATATGGAAAACCTATCACACGATATGTACTAACAACTTAATGACCACACAAAAACATGTTAATAAGGTTTAAGTAGTATAATAAATTATTTTTAATTTTTTATAATTTAGTAAAAGTACATGAAGTATACATGGGATACACGACATGTTGTCTTCGAGTTACCCAATCACCAGTTATGTAGGCCATGTAAGAAGATACATGGACCGTCTTTGACAAAAGGACTACATGTATTGTATGAAAGTTACATGGTGTGTACTCCGGATGACTGTGAGCCAGGATGGCCTGATCAACATGAGATGTGTATTTAAATTCACCGTGTGTAATAAATGCAAATGACTCAAATTAATTTTGAATTAATTTAGGGTGTATTAAACATTGGTAAACTATGTGAACCTATGGTTTACACAACATGTACTCTTATGTTGTTCATCTTTAACCCTCAATACCTCCATATGTGATCTTTCAATTTATTTCATTCATAAAATTAATCAATTTTATTATATTTATGACAAACAAAGAGGAAGAAAATAGATCTCACACATTGTATTAAAGAATAATTAAAGTATCATTAAAAACTAATGATAAATGAATAAATCAACCAATGATATTTAAATAATTATAAATAATTATGTGACCCCTATGACAACACTTATAGGTTCGGAGTGTAGTGGAAGCGACATATGGGACATGCCCAAATTGAATTTTTATCATGATCAATTATTAAACTGAGATTTACATAACGATAAATAATTTGATCAACAGAATTGAATCAAATAATATAGACAATAAAAAAGTTCCATAACCAAAGTGAAAGATCATCACATATTATTTATAATTAATTTAAGAAATTAAATAATTACCGTGTGAGTAATTATTTCTTCATTTATGGATATGACAATGTAATTACATTATAACATTGTTGTATTACTGAAATCAAGAATATATTTCCTCCAACGGTGATCCACATGTGTTCCAAAAACCACTGAACACCACTGTAGGAATCTCCATGTGTTATAACAGTAGATCCTAATGTTTTTTTCTTCCATCATTGATCGCCCTGAGAATCGCTTCAATGAAGGGTTATCTTCGATCTCTATAGAATTGAGAGTAGTGGTTGAGTAGGATCACACTTCGTTCTTGATGGAATTATTGGAGAGGGAGATCTCTAGGCCGTTGAGAAGATTCTCTCCAGATCTCATTGTGCACAACCAAAAATGAATTGTCTATATTAATAAAATAATATAATTGAGGTTATATATCGCTAGGGTTAGAAAATAATAATTTCACATGCACTGTTATTATTTCTATAATCCCCATGGAACCCCATGTCTATAATAATAATAATAATAATAATAACAATAATAATAATAATAATAATAATAATAATAATAATAATTCTTAACATGCACTAAACTCATGAATTAAATTAAATATTATTTATTCAAATAATATTCAATATATATATTATTTCTCACTGGACCATTAAACTCAATTTACCATTCCTCCATAATATTTATCAGGTATTGAATAATGAATATTTATTTAATAAATAAATATCATTGCATTATTCTCTAACAAATAAATAAATATTATATTCACTAAATAGAAAAAAATTATTTATTAAATATTCTTCTTATAAAATACCTCTCGAATAACTAGTGACAAATTATATGTGATCAAGAAAACATGAATAATTATTAAAACACATCTTGGAATAATATTTTTTTAACTTTTTAAATAATAAATAATAATATATTATTTAACTAAAATTATTGATATACTTAGAGTGTGATCCTCTAGGCCTTGTTCTTAGTGGCATTAGGCATAGCTGTCCTAAGTTCAGGTTAACCTCTACCAACACGCAAAGGAACCCATGGATAAATAATTTAATGCCACAATGACAAAAAAACCACATACGGATGCTTATTTTGTAATATAATCCCTTTATCTCGATATCTATAATCATGTAGGTTACATGCTAGTGCCATAAACCAATATGATTAATGTATCTTTCTTTGAATTTCTAGAAACTGAACTTAAATACAAAACACCATGACCATGGATTTATTTAGTCCATAAAATTTCCATCAAAGGGAATGAGATATCAACTTCTATTAAAGAACATAAGGGAAAAATCATTTCTCACATTATTCATTAATTAAATATTACTTGTGATGCACCCATCATATCCTACCTCTCTATGAACATATGTCATCATAGTTTTCATCAATACATCAATGTACACAAATTATAAAACTCATTAATAATAATATTAAAGTATAAGGATCAATAAATACATCTGCATATAGAAACATCCAATGACACATATAAATGTGGATTTCCTACTGGTGGGTCTTATTCTCATAATATCATACACTAGATATTACAAAGGGTATACACCATGAGATAGTGCCTCAAAGTCCTTTGAGTATCCACCCTTGATAGTATATATCATTTGTGTCCCTTAAATGATTTCATATGGATATAGAGAATATATTTAAGAATACTATCATTGAACTTTTGGGTTTTCATCCTAGCTGGGAACTACTATGACCTTTCAGTGTGATAACTACTCTTAAGGAATTATTATAAACTATGTTATACAAAATAACAATCATGATTTGATAATAAGTTTATTAATATTCAAAACAATTTAATACAGGTTTTCATAAAGTATACAAAATTTAGTTTTAGGAATCCAAATCCAATAAATATTAAACATCATTACACATCTCCACCTTGAAAATTAAAACCCTAAAAAACATAATGATTTTGTACCACCCAACCTATCATTATCAATCCATAAATCAGAACCTAAATAGGTAACAAATATAAGATATGACCCAAAGATTTTCCCCTCCAAGAATCAATGTAACACATGTTTTCTAAAATTGAATGTTATACTAATGCTGCTAAACATGATCAAAATTTAAACAATTCTAAACAACCTGCATGATAAAAGAAATATCTATACTTACCTGATCCACCCTATAAGATGATTCTAATGAGGAATCCAGGATCGAAAATTCACATGCTAAATCAGGTCCCTAAAATAGCTCACCAATTCTTGTAGTACACCAGCAAAACATAGTAATATTTATCCTTATACAAAAACAAGGCATAAAAAAACTTCTTAGAAAATATCAAAGAATGAAACTCATAAAAAATAGTGCAATCATTCAACCAACAATAAGGAAAGAAATAGAGAGAACAAGAATATCAAAAGAAATAACTAAAAAAAGTCTCCACTTGAACCCAAAAAAACCAAAGTGCCAAACATCCTAAGAGGGATCCAAAATCTTCATGTAAAGAGAAGACTGCCTAAAAAATCCAAAATGAGAGGTCTTTAAACAAAGTTAAAACACAAGAACACATGAAAACAATCCTATTATCCTAGGATAGCTCTAAAATGTGAGAGAAAAGGGGAGAAGGTAGATAAATACCTAGGGGGAAACGAGACACTAAAAAGGAACACATCATAGTATATATTTCTAATGGAACACAATTCCTAACACTAAGAAACCAAAAAAAAGTTGCTAAAAGGGTCAAATAGTAAAGACAAGAAGCATGTTGATCATCCAAAAAACAAAAAAGAGCACCACACCCACAAACTACCCAAAACCAAAAAATTAAATCACTATAGGTTAATACTTGGAGATAACAACCCTACATTATGCAGAAGAACACAGAAGAGCTAACATAAGCTCAAATTATAAAAAAATAGATACTGGAGACATAAGAGCCTTTCAAAACACACAAAACCCTTTTCTACCCCCCAAAAGTATAAATACACATAGTAATCACCTTCCAAATGTATCTATAAGGATGAAAAAGTTATGAAATATGGAAAAGATCAAGAAAAAAACAATCACATAATAGATTTTAAAATTGCATCAAATAGAGAGAAACTGACCAAGATGAATGAACAAAAAAACATGATACAATGTAAAATACACTAAAAATTCATTTAAAAGAAACTAATAAGAAATTTAAAATTTTAAAAAATAAAAATTAACCCCAACCACCCTCTGATATCACTTTGTTTCGGGTTTCACTATCGGGATGCAGTCTATATTCAACTGTGAGGATCCACTTGGGTATTTTGGTTTGTAAAATAATAAACCAAAAAACAAGGTTTATTTTTTGTTTACAATATACAGACCAATAAATGGAAAAAAGGTTCAAATTGTATCATTTCAAACAATAAAAAAGTATAAATGATTTCATGAGTAAATAAAAAACACATGGAAGTGAATAAAGTCACACTGGAAGTGAATATTACATCAGAACAAGCTTGAAAAATTATCATAAAATGGAAAAAAAAATATTTGTACATTATGATTCATCCAAATAGAATAAAAAAATAAGAATTAAAAAAATATATTTGTTAATATTCTTTTCATAACCTAAAAGCATATTAAAATACATAAAGAAAACCATTCCAGAAATGAAATCAAACCATAAAAGGTTTGAAATCAAGAAAAAAAATATAGAGATAAAACTGAGAAAAACAAAAGGATAAAAAAACCTCTATTAAACCCAAAAAAATTATTTGAATTAAATTCAAGAAGCATAAAAATATTCAGTGATTTATAGGTTAATAAAAAATAGGAAATGAATGTAGTAAAAGGGACATAGAGGATTTATGTGCTTCATCCAATTGGCCTGCATGCATGGGGTAGGATCATTAGGGTGTTTTACTATGCAAAGAAAAAGAGAGTATAATAAAATAAAGACTAAAGAAAGACTAGAACAGAAAAAAATTACAAGAAACATACAATAAATAAACAATAAAAAAACATGAGACCCCAAAAAATCAACAAATAAAACCAAAAATAGGACCAAAACACCCTTACTAGGGTTTAGTTAGACCTTTGTCGATGAATCAGGTTGAAGTGGCCACTGTAATAATCAATTTGATTTACTTAAATGATGATTTCCTTAAGATAATTTTTTTCTAGATTCATCATCATCGAAGACAACATGCCATGATCCACCAAGGGTCATAGAAATTATGAGATCTGAGAGAAATATCCATGAATTACCCATTATATGACTTCTCCTCTCCTCTGACGAGTCAAGAACCAATGGACACTAGATCTCTACCTTCAATCAGATCTTTCTCTATCCCTATTGGAATATATGGGAAGATCCCAAAAAAAGTTTATTATTCCATTCTCTCTTTAATCTAGAATAAAAAAGGGAATATATACCCATGAGAACTGAGGTTGTTACAATGACACACTAAAATGAGAGAAATGAAAGGCTGAGAATAAAGGAAACATGAAGAACCAAAAATGTATGTAATAGAAACCATGTAAAGGTTAGTTTCATGATGGTAATAAAAACCACCACATAAAGTCAACACACAGCTCACGTAAGGGTTCGTTGGCCCTCACATAAGGGTATGAATCTAATGTATAAGGGTATAAACCCACTACATAAGGCTACAAACCTACTGCATAAGGGTAGACCTACTCATGTAAGGTAAAGTACCCACTGTGTAAGGGAAAGAACCCACTACATAAGGGTAAACATTTTGGCATAAGGGTAACCTTGCACTTACATAAGGGCCATGGGGGCCTCATATAAGGGTATAACCACTAAAGAAAGGCCCATATAAGGGTATAATAGAAGTTATGTATAGGTAAACTGTGGCTATGTAAAGGTCTTAAAACCTTACTTAAGGGTAAAACTAGGGCCACGTGAGGGTAGACCATAGAACCAAATGCCCACGTAAGGGTCTTTAATACCTCACGTAAGGGTAAAGCATAGAGGTTGGGACTTACGTTGGGGTAAAAAAACACTACTTAAGGGTCAAAATAAAGATTAGGTAATTAATAAAAGAAATAAAATATAAAAATAAACATATTATATATTCATTTAATTAAAAACACAAAAACAAGGGGAAAAACAACAACACTTTTCAATTACATAATCAGTTTATATCGACCACCAATTTTAAGCCTAATCTTCCACATGATATTTCATACTTCCCATATAAAAGGTCTTCATTTTCATAAATTTCCTCTTCATATCCTTATAAAACACTTGTTATTTCATGATATATATCATCCTTGATCTTAACCCTTAGTTACTTCAACTACATTTGAAATCACAATGCTCAAATCAAATTTCAGTGCCATTCTATTCCATATTTCTCCACGATGGAAACACTAAATTTATGAAAACATAAATATATATTTTCCACAAATATATTTATAGTAATGAAACTCATTTTCCATTATTAGTGCATTTTATTTGGTGTGAGATGATACAACCTAACACCTAAACCTTGAAACATTTTGTTTTCTGAATGATGATTTCCACAAACCATGCACTCCTTTGTTCATCTTTACACTGATTTTCAATCTTCCATGATACCAACTCTACCTATTTTGAAACCATAATTCCATATAAATCTTCTAAAATACCAAATTTATCTCTAAAATTTTTACAACATAACAGTTGTTGGATTTTTAATTTTTAAAAAAATATTAATTTGTTTTATTTTTAATTTTTAAAAGGGAGGATTTTTTTGGAATCTCACAATGTAAAATGGGTTGAAATGGGAATGTTCATTCACTAGTGGATATGATCTACTCTACTTATTCAATTAGATGTAATCTAACATACATGATTATATTTATAAAAAGTATTCATCTTCAGGAAAGGTATCAACCTAATTCCAAGAGGCATAGTGAAAAAGGGTTTTTAATGTTGGTTCTTTAGAGACATCATTGTAAGTAACATAAAAAAATTACACTAGTTATAAAAAACCAACCTCAAAGAGTATATTTAACATATATTAAATATAATTGATCTATAAATTTCCCCAATAGCCTAAAATTAATAATGTGTTTCAAATCAATTATTCAATAACTGATGTATAAAATTCATTATTGATGTGTATTATTGAATAAAAAACATAATAAATAGATTTTTATATTTTAAATGTACAATAAAAAAAATGGTCTCCCATGGTTGGGATAATGTTGTCTTCTCAACACAAATATAATAAGAAATCAGAATTACAACATTCACTCAATCTTTAAAAGATATAAAAGAACTAAATTATTTGGAATTTAGACCCATAGGATTACCATTATCATAAAAAATGGTAACTATCATATAGTATTAATTAAAAAACTGATAATTTAGGTAAATGGGTTCTACTATGTTTACCTACCCTTGAATCATTCTTTTTCCCTTTAAAAGTATAAGGCTCATGTGTAGAATAATGAGGAGGCTCCTCAGTAGAAGTATGCAAAAGATCCCCTACAGGATCTAGGTGACTCATCTATTTGATTTGAAATTATCTTATGAACCAAATTAACAAATAACTAGTAAAATATTATATAATATATCATTTATATATAAAATTAAACATTAATTGAAAAAATAATACAACCATAATGAATGTAAAAAAACACATTTTTATTCAATTTTTTATAGTAGTTAACTAAAATACTAAAAAATAGTTGAAAATATTTATGATACATGAAATTGATATATACAAAAGAGAATAAAAATTAACTACAAGATTATACAAATCCAACTATTACATATAAGTTTCAATAAAAATCAGAAAATGATACAAACAAAACAAAACAAAACAAAAGTAGTAAAAAAATCATCAAAATACAAATAGTATATATATCATTTTACAAAATTGAATGATTAAAAAATATAAATGAAACTAAAAAAACAATTGATATATCATATTTGTTAAAATATGTGACTTAAATAAAAAAATTACAAATAATATCTGTAAAATTTTACAAAATTTTAAAAATTAAACAGAAAATAAATATATAGTACCAATCATATTTTGATATTTATAAAGGATTGTTTTCCTATATTCCTTCTTCGTGATAATTCTATATTGCACAAACTATGTCTATGACTTGGTCATTAATATCCTCTACCAATCCTTTTATGGAAGTAGGGATGCCATCATCATCAATTTCCTCATCATCAAAATGTTTTTCCCTTGTAAAATGATATAACACCACACATTTGATGGATTAAGAACGTAGAATATTGGTTTAAATGTATCTCCATGATAAAGGGGTCATCTTCGTATTCCAATCAATTCAGATTTACTAGTTTTATATAAAATTCATCATTTTTAACAATGCTGATATCAAAAACACATTTACATTTGAATATAGGAACTATAAATTTAATATAATAAATCTCCAATATTTATTCAATAGATGCATAATATTAAATTGAAGAAGAGACTAGGTTTTTATCCTTTACAGTTGAAATATGAATGGTTTTAGTAAAAACCAATACATTTCTATTCTGAACTAAAATTTTTTGTCCTAATATTTGTTATAAAATTTATATCCATTGATGACATACTCAGACCATGTTATTATATTTAAACTTGGTGTGCTCGTTAACTATATCAATGTTTTTTATGTATCTAATTTACCATACATGGTCTCTTTTAACCATTGTAAAAAAGTTTTGTTATTCTCATTAAATATCCACATATATTTATTTTTAAGATACTATTGTTTTAAGAAATTAATATGAGATATTATATATGGTTTCACATCATCTATATTATTTAAGATGTATAAATAGTCCTTTTTTATTTATTGAATTATCAATGAATTTATTTTTAACTCATGGATCACCTTTCCCCCAAAACTAGCTCATTCATTATGAGATGTAGGAAAACCTGCACACTCTCTGAAGATAATTAATTCGTATAAAACTATACCACTTCCTCATAAATATATTTATCAATAATGGAACATTAATATTAATATGGATTCTTAACAAACCCCTTTAATATATTCATATAAATTTCAAAATTATATATCCAATGTAGATATATAAGATCAAAGAGATTTATTTCTTGCACAAAATGATCCATTAAAGGTACCATGATATCAACAAAATGGTTTAAAGTGAATTTTGAGTTATTAAAGTATATATACTGCATCATTATCCAAATTATTCATTGAATTTATATCCATCACTTTTTTACAAATGTAATTATAAAAACAACACACCTTGATGATATTCAATTTGACATAGATGGGTAGTATTCCACATAATGAAACTGGTAAGTGTTATTGTGTCATAACATGACAATCATTAGATTTCATGTCTGTTAAATTCAAGTATTTTAATGACACCAATTTTTTAAATTTGAAGAATAACCCTATGAAACTTTGATTCAATGGAGGCATCAGAGAAAACTGATTTTATCTCTATTGGATGATGTATGAAAAGCTATAGGTTGGTATGTTTGTATTTATTTAGGAGTGGGATCTAAATCCAAATGTATTCCATTTAAAAATAAGTCTAATATTACATTTAACCCATCCTTAGTGTTGGATTTAATATCAAACTATGTTCCAATAAAACTATCAAAAATATTCTTCTCAATATTCATGACATGAATGTCTTGTTTGAACTCATGATATCTCTAATATAGAAGTTTATAAAATATTGATAATTTCTTCCAAATATATCTATCATTACTAGATTTTTGTGTCTTTGAAAATGAGACATTAATGTTTTTCACTCTATTAAAATTAAAATCATTTGAAAAAGGATTTAGAGTAATATCAAATTCTTATAAGCCCTTTAATTCCTTTTAAAATATTTGACAAAAGTGTTCTATAGACAAAAAACTTTTATTAACCACATATACTATTTTTCTACCATGTTTTAATTGATAATATTATGTCAGTTATTTTAAAATTGGATACGATTTATTCCCCTTAACACTCTATCTAGACTAATTTTCATATACTAGGAAGACATTTATAGTGAACATAATAATTGCATAAAATTGAAAATATTCTATTTTATAAGAATCATAAACTATGATAACTTCCTCCTATAAATACTTCAAATGATCAATTAATGGTGGTAAGAAAACATTAATATTGTTTCCATATATTTTTGGTTCAAAAAATCATGAAACTCAAAATGATATATTTCCACTTCATTCAAAATTTAAGAGATAGGTTTTAAATTACCAATAAAGTAGGTCATGAAATATTTTTTCTACTAAGTATCTAATATTGATTTATTCCATAAGTCTAATATTTCTAACTTCATTTATGAAGGTAGGAAATTGTTGATAAATTTTCTTCCATTGGGACAATTAGCTAGATGAAATAATTTTTAATCAGATATTCACTTATATTTATGCCATATTAAACTTTTTTCAACATTTTAATTTGTAAATAAATGTTTAAAATGGGGAATTATAGGAAGATACCAAATTACCTTAACAGGAGTCTTGGTAATTTCTAAATAAACCCATTATTGTTCTTTTAACTTATACCATGATATTCTATATTTATGACACTCTTATAGACTTTTTTATACCTTCCTATATAACACATAATCATTTGGGCAAACATGTATATTCTTGTACCCCAAACCCATCATCCATAATATCTTCTTCACATTAAAATGTGAATATGGAAGATCATTGTCTTTAAGATGTATGACTTTAAACAATTGTACTATTATCCAAAATCCATTTGGAAGTTTGTATGGGTTGTTTTTGTTGAGAGGGAGAAAATGGTGCTCAATACATTGAAGAGGAGTTTCGTCTCAAAGACAGACCCCATGTTATAGACCCACCTACATAGTATAAAAGTTATTTTATTTGTGAAGGCTACACCATAGAGGAGATGTTTTAGGTTCTCTCCAAAGCTTTAGTATACTATAGTCATCATAGCTACACTGTAGTGATATTCATAAGGGTGCAAAAAATTAGGCCATCCTTGGCCAACCAAGACAAGAAACCACTCAACCATGCTTTGAAAAAGAGTGATCAACCAAGGCCCATCCAACTCATGGAGGCATCGGGGTGTCAAGAATAAGTTATCTAGTGGTCCTACATGAATGAATAAGTGAAAATTCATAAAGGAACAAGCATTCACATAAGAGTAGTATTCTATGATGTAGGGAGATAGCATGGAGGAGGTTGGGAGCAAACCCTATTACTCACAACTAAAAATTCAAGGAAACAAAGTGGATTTTATGGTGTTGTAATTCCATGGGTGAGTTTGATGTGTGAATCGAGATTATTTTTCCACACCATAGTCAAGCACATCATGATGTAGAACCCTGTTTGGTGAATTTTGGTTCCAATATATTTTTTAATGTGTCCATGACATGGAAAATATGTCATACCACAACTCTTTTTGGAAGATAAGATGTTCACACTGTAGCTACACCTTGAATTATGGAGGTTCCAAATTCAAAAAACTCAAGAATTTGGAATCTCCATTTCTATAGAAGATCACACTATATTGATATTCCCATTCCATAGTATTTTTTCAAGGTGAAGTTAATAGGAGTTAATTAGGATGAGATCATGGTGTAATAGAGGAGTTAATGCTTGTGTTTTATGGATATAGTCAAAAAAATAGGTCAACACTACATTATGATTGACAAAACTATAGTGATGTATGTGAAAAAAATGTTCTACCATATTAGAAGTGACCATTCCATAGTATTTTCAAGAATAAGGAGGTTATTCTATAGAAGCCAATATTATGCCACAATGAGGTAGTTTTAGTAGCATTATCCGTAAAATGAAGAAAAAATATATTTCTCCAATTTAATGGATCTTTATAGTCTCATTAACTATGTGAGACACTATAAATAACCCCATCAACAAGATACTCAATCCAAACCATTGTATTGAAATAAAAGGGTAAGAAATGCTCTCTCAATAAAAAAAGACAAGTGGATACTTATACATAACTTTTTTGAAGATTATAGTGGGAATAATAATGGTGAATGATTATAGATCTGATCTGTAAGGTTCAAGGTTGAATTAGGTTCCATTACAAGAGTCTTATTCTCACTGGAATTCGACATTGTAAGTTCTAAAGATAAACACCATTGCTGGTGTATGTTTTCATCATCTTCATATAAAGAAGGAAATGTTCAAAAAATAGAGTAGTGAGTTCCTTATTAAAGGGGACCGATGAGTTCTCCAATTTTTTGTGGCAGTGAACTATGAGGGTTTGAAAAACTTCTCCAAATAATACTTATAAAATTAGTGAACATTTATGAAATTTCTTACAAAAACACATTGTTGTGCATGCTCCTTAGACTATCCCAATGTGGGAGAACCAAATAAAAACCCTCATGTCATTTACTATTTTCATCGCTCTTTAAGAGGAAATATAGATATAAATTAAAGAGTTCCTCAAGGTGAGATAATAATATCATCATTCAAGGAAGAATTGTTTTTAACATCCATACCCTAATTCACCCCCCTCTATAAGGATCCAACAAGTGGTATCAAATGGTTGTTTATTATTTTTCTATCTTAGAAGAATGAAAATGGTTGTAAACTATAAAGGTATCCCCATATTTTAATGTAGTAATTTATAGTTTTGTAAAAATTGTATGCAATATTATTTTATATCTTTGGGAATGGAAATATATAAATTATATTTTTATGGAATCACTACTAATATTAAGAGTGTATCCTTGAAAAAGAGAGATCATCTAGGATTGGATATAGATACCAAAGATATAAATTATTTGGTAAGTGCTCTTAAAATCCAATTTTGAAAAATAAAATGTTATGTAAAACCTCTCATGTTATTTGGGAAAAGATTATAAATATTTATGAACAAGATTTGAAGGTTTAGGAGTCAATTTTGGAGGTTTCATAGAAAAATATGAATATTTTAGAATGTATTCAAATGAGATGGTTGATTCCACGTTCGATCATATAAATGTTCTCATTGAAGATATGTGAGGCCTTAGTGAATATATCAAATATGTTAAGATCATTAAGAGGATAATGAGAAGACTCAATCCTTGTTTTAATGAAAAAGTATTGGTTCTAGAAGAAAAATATATGAATGATATTTCACTTGTTAGTTTCCATAGTAATTTTGGGGATTATGAGATGAGAAATTAATATATGTGTCAATAAAAAATGATAGTACTTAGTATTCCATGAAAAATTTATTAATCAAGTAGAATCCTAAATATGATGAAGTTTATGAGGTTATTTCGTTTTTATCCTTTAATCTTAAGAGAGGAATGTAAAGGTTTAAGGGTAAGATTCCTCTTACTTGTTTAAAATGTGGTAAGGTGGGAAATATTATGGCTAAATGTATCAAGAACTTTTAATATGGTGATGATGATGAAAAAAACCAATAATATGAAAAAAGAAGGTATAAAGAATTTTCAATGGAGGTCCTTCAAAAGGAAAAATTTCTTTCTAAAAAAGAAGAAAGTTCTAGAGAAAGTGAAATAGAAGAAGTTGAAAATTATAAGGATAAATGTGTGTTGATTAATATTAAAAATAAGCTAAGAGATGATGAAAATGATGATGAGAATGAAGGAATTGTAGGAAGAGTTGATCTATAAGTAGAACTTGAGGTAGATCTTGAATAAATTTATGTTTTTAGAGTAAAGACTACAAAGTACAATGTGTTGTTTCATGATTCAAATCTCTACATGCAACAAAAAAAATAAGTAAAAACAAAATTAAAGTTTAATATTTAAAATCTCAAATATAGAGTTTCAGGAAATTTAGGGAAGGGAGTTTAACTAAAAGTTAAAGTTGAAGAAAAAATCTTGGATCATTTATAGTTTGGATAAAACTATAAATGATAGAGGAAAGATAATTGAAGAGTCAAAATAAGAAGTTATGAATTAGTTTTAGAAGTGTGAAGATCAAGAACAATTATTAACACTAGGTATGATGATTGTGAATTTAAAGGTGTCATCATCAAGTCAAGCCAAAGTAATTTATGAGGAATAATGTACTCCCATTCCTCAAGTTCAATAGTTTAAAGATAAATGGAAATGTGTGGTGAAAAATATTTAAGATAATAAGTGATTTTTAGTTGTTTAATAACCATAAGGACCTAATCCATGAATAAAGGTGGACTTCATGACACTAAAAATCCAACAACTAATGTGGCCAATGATATTTATAATTAATCAAGAGTTAGATATTTTTTCAACATAAATTTGGGGCACACTTATCATTTGTGATGTATTTCTATGAGTTACTTTCGAGAGTAACAACAATAAAAATAAGAAATTCATATTTTGAATCGTTCTTTTACTTTTAATTATTATTGTTTTCATTGTGAATAATTTAGGTATAAGGCAATAAATTGTACATCAAAGATGTAGAAAATATCATCTAGAGTTCCTCTAAGTGGAATAATTAAAAATATGGAGCCTATATTCAAAAAAAATTAAACCAAAAATATATTTTCAGTTTTTAAAGAAGATGTAGAGTTAATGGAGTCAACTGTTGAGGAGAAACATTCATTGCCAATATGGGTAATGAAATGGAGTTTGTAGAAGTTTAATGTTTTTGAAACTTCTTTCAGAAAAATATACAAGTCAAGGTTATGGATATTATACAATGGATTCATATCGCATATTAATGGAAATAAGGACCTCATTGTGGATTTAAAGAACAACAAAAATGATATTTTTAATTTCAGGAATGAAGCGAGTCTTAAGATTTTTGGTTCCAGAAAGGCCAATATTTGAGGAAAAGATCCCAGATGGACTGATGTTCTCATGGTTGATAAGATAAGTTATAATATTCTTAGTGTCATATAATTGTGTAACCATGAACATGTGGTGGATTTAAATGAAAAGTTATTTACTTTCAAAGATAAATATGGTTCACTTATTATATAGGGAAGAAGAACCAAGTAAAATCAATACCTTAACAAAGAGGAAAATTTCGGTATGCTATCCATAGAGGAGGAGAGAAGGCTATGGCATAGGATTCTTGGCCATTTGATCCAAGAATCTTTTGAAAGGCTATAAAAGAGTAATAGAGCATGTGTTATTTATCATATCACATATGATCACACTCACATATTTTATTCATGCAAAAAAAGGAAGATTACCTAGAAATCTTACAAGATAATGAAGATAAAGGCATCACGATTTCTTGAGCTAGTGCATGTGGATGTTTATTGGCTAATACCACTCAAATAAAGGAATGGAAAAAGGTATTATGTGTTTTTTTTATGATTTCAGAAATATGTATAAGATTATGCTTATCACACACAAGACTGAGGTGTACATGTGTATCAATCTATATTAGAGGAGAAATAAAAAGATGCTTGGTGTGAAGATTCAAAAATTCCCAATAAATAATGATATTAAATTAAAAAATAATCAAGCTGGGGAATATTTTTAGAATTATGGAATTAGAAATCAATTTTTGGCTGTTATAATACCTCGAAAAAATGGGGTAGTGGAGAGAATAAATCACATAATCAACAATATGGACCAGACAATGCATATAGAGAAGTCTCTTCTAGAAAGATATTAGAAAGATGTTATTCTTATAGTAGTGTACATCTATAATAGAGTATTTATTTTTGTAAATTAATAGAGAAATACATATGAAATTTATTATGGAAAGAAACACACACTCAAGTAATTTGGAGAATTTGGAAGTAAATTTTTCATTCTTAACAAGGATAAGAGTAGAAAATTTGAAGATCGGGTGATAAAGGCGCATTTCCCAGATACTCATAAAAGAGTAGCTTATAGGTGTTACAACACGAGAATTGAAAAGATTATTTATAGAAATGATGTTGTGGTGGTTTAAAGTGGGAAAATAATAGTATCACATGAGTATATTTTTCATGAAAACCCAAAAAAAATTAATATGAAAGTGATGACCATGAACATAATTCAAGGGGTGTTACAAAGAATGAAGATAACTCTAATGAAGACTCAGATTGTGAATGAAGTAAAAAAATTATAGCAGGTTCATCAAGATAAATTAGTTGGGTTGAAATCATCTAAGGAAACATTGTTAGAGACCGGGTAACCCTAGTTCAAACTATAATAATTAAGGCTCAGTAATATGTATCTTTATAATATTTGGTGAAATAAAAATATTTTAAAGGATATTCAAATTATGAGAGTTAGGTAAAGGATATGAATGAGGAGCTTTAAAAAATAGAGAAAAATGTGAATTTGTATGTTGTTCCAAGGAAAAGTGATAAGACTATCATCATTACAAAATAAATTTAATGTATATGGAAATGTGATTTAGAACAAATTAAGACTTGTGTGTGAGGGGTATTCCCAAATTAATGTAATTGATGTTAATGAGTATTTTTAACCATATAATGATTTTAACTATTCTAATATTCTAATCCATGAATATTAAAAAGGGTTTCAAAGTATATCAAATGGACATAAAATATTCTTTCTTGAATGGTGTCCTTGAAGTGGAAGTGTATATTGAGAAATTGTATGGGTTTATTATTGATTAAGATGAAGGAAAAGTGTTCCAACTGAATAACACTATGTATACCTTAAACAAGAACCAAAGTTATGGTATTCCATGTTATATCAATGTCTAATGAATATTTTTTATATAGGAGGAGTTGATCACAACCACTATATCAAGAAGGATAATAAGATATGATTAATGGTTGTTATCTATATTGATGACATAATTTTTGTAGGCTTAGATGAAAACTAATGAAAGTAGTTTTTAGAACTCATGAGGTGTGGATTTGAGATGTTTATAATTGTAAATTTTTTATTTATCCTTGGATTTTAGGTTATTAAAATATTAGATGTGATATTTATCTTATAAACTAAATATTCCAAGGTAGTTTTAATAATATTTCAGATAGAGGATTTAAGTATTATAGAAAATATAGTAGAGACAAGACTGGAATTATCAAAATTTAAGAATGGAAAAAGGTCAATGTGAGAAATTATCTGTAAATAATTAGGATTTTACTCTATTTGAATTCCACTTGACCAGATATATTACTTATCAAGCCACTCATTTTCAGAGTTATCCTGAGGAAAGACACATGAAATCTATTAAATTAATACTTTGATATATTCATTATATGATATACTATGGGTTTTATTATCATAATGATTCATATTAGATTTTTTGGGGGGATTTACTGATTTATATTGGGATGGTTTGGTAGATAACTAAAAATCTACTTCAAGTGGTGTTTTTTATCTTGGTAGATCATATATATCATAGAAAATTAAGATGCATGATTACAAATCTTTGAGAACTGTAGAGTTCAAGTACAATGATGCCAATCAATCATTCAACCAAGTGTTGTGGATGAAAAAACAACTTGAAAATATAGGTGTTGAAGTGATTTATCATATTCCAATCATGTGAGATAATTCAATTGTAATCAATCTCAGCAAAAATAAATCCAACATTCACATATCAAGAACATTAAGATCAAATATCATTTCATAAAGGAGAATTCAGATCAAGGAATTATGGTTTTGAAGTATCACTAGTGCAGAAAACGTTTTTCACATCACCATTTTTTATGTCAGTTATATATAACCGACGTGAAAATCTGTGATACGTGGTTTTTTACGTCGGTTATTTTATAACTGACGTAAAAAATACAGAGGGTAAATTTTTTACGTCGGTTATTTTAATAACCGACGTCAAAAATCCCACACATTCATTTTTTACGTCGGTTATGAATTAACCGATGTAAAAAACCAAAGTGTGGAATTTTTTACATCGGTTATAAAATAACCGACGTAAAAAAGGCGGCATCGGAGGCCTTTTGATGTCGGTTATCAAATAACCGACGTAAAAACCCAACCTGCTGATTTTTGAACGCCGATTATATTATAACCGATGTAAAAAACCAACACCCAAATGTTTTTACATCGGTTATAAAATAAACGACATAAAAACTATGGTTTCTGATGTGTTTTTTACGTCGATTATAGAATAACCGATGTAAAAAACAGACACGCGGCTTTTTTTACGTCGGTTATAAAATAACCGACGTAAAAAATGTGGTATCTGATACATTTATAATGTCGGTTATTATAATAAACAATGTTATAAATGTAATAAAAATACTTTATAACATTGGTTAATAAATAACCGACGTTATAAAACATTTAAAAAATTAACACGCCCTGTGGATTGTCATTTATGATTTTCCGATCGATAGACCGGCGAATCATCTCTCTCGTGCAGAAAACCCTAATCGACTCTTCGATCTCGTTTCGTTAAACTCATTTTTCCATCATCTTTTATCATCTTTACTCTCCTCGGATCTATCATCTCCACTCGCAACACTCAGGTAAGCCTCCCATGACTTTATTTCATTCGTTTTTTTCCCGGATAAAGTATATTTATGTTTTGTGATTTTTTTGTTTAAACTAGGTAAGATTCTTCGATTTTGAAACCTCTTACCTCGTTTTTCCATCATCATCTTATTTATTATCACCAAATATATTAGATTGACTCGCAATATTCACATAAGCCTCACCTACTTCTATTTCGTTTGTTTTTGTTTCACGGATGCCCGACATTGCTGGTAATTTTTGTTGTCATTGACAACTAATGATCTCATTCACCTATATTACTGTAATTTATATGTAATCCATTGTGATACACCCATTCCGTGTACCAGTGTGATTTATTTTATAAGTATATATGGTTTTTCATGGTGGAATGTTTGTTTTTGATCCTTGGTTGTTTCTATTTTGGGTATCACTTTTTGTTGTTCCATAATCTATTTACATCTCTTATTTTCGTGGACTATTATAAGTCTTAATATGCTATTAAAACCCGATTCATTGCACAATGTAGAATTTTAGACTAGTAGGAGATATAGTTCATGGTTCTCATTTTGAATAATGGCATGATACCAAAACTAGTAGCTTGAGGTTAAAAACCCTAGATATTCCAAAACTAGTAGCTTGAGGTTAAAATCCCAGGGTTCTGGGGAGATGTCAAGAGGGTTAGTGGCAGTCCAGGGGGTTGGGGGCTATCCAGAGGTTTGGGGGCTATCCAGGGTGTTTATGGAGGTGGGGGGGGGGGGGGGAAGTCCAGGGGTGTGTGTGTGGGGGGGGGGGGGGGTCCAAGGGGGTGGTGGTGTCGAAGGGGGTGGGGGGGCTATCCACGGGGGGGGGGGGGGGGTCTATCCAAGGGGTGGGGCCTGTCTAGAGGGTTTGGGGGGTTGTTCAGGGGGTGGGGGATGTCCAGAGGGTTGGGGGTGTCCAGGGGGGTGTCCAAGGGGGTAGGGGGTAGGGTGGTGTCCAGGAGGGGTGGGGGTGCTGTCTAGAGGGGTGGGGGGCTGTCCAGGGGGTGGGGGCTGTCCAGAGGGGTGGGGGGTTGTCCAAGGGGGTGGTGGTATCTAGGGGGTGTCCAAAGGGGTGGGGGTGGTGTTCAGAGGGTTCGGGGGACTGTCCAGAGGGTTGGGGGTGTCCATGGAGGGGGGGGGGCAGTCCAGGGGTGTGAGTGTGTGGGGGGGGGGGGGGTGTCGAAGGGGGTGGGTGATGTCCAAGGGGGTGGGGGGGGGGGGCTATCCAAGGGGGTGGGGTCTTTCCAGAGGGTTTGGGGGGTTGTCCAGGGGGTTGGGTCTGTCCAGAGGGTTGGGGGGTGTCCAGGGGGTTGTCCAAGGGGGTAGGGGGTGGGGGTGTCCAGGGGGTCATCCAAGGGGGTAGGGGGTGGGGGTGGTGTCCATGAGGGGTGGGGGTGCTGTCTAGAGGGGTGGGGGCTGTCCAGGGGGTGGGGGGGGGCTATCCAGAGGGTTGGGGGTTGTCCAGATGGTTGGGGGGTGTCCAGGGGGCTGTCCAAGGGGGTAGGGGTGGGGGTGGTGTCCAGGAGGGGTGGGGGTGCTGTCTAGAGGGGTGGGGGGGGGGTGCTTTCCAGAGGAGTGGGGGGCTGTCCAAGTGGGTGGTAGTGTCTGGGGGGTGTACAAGGGGGTAGGAGGTGGGTGGTGGTGTCCAGGAGGGGTAGGGGTGCCCAGGAGGGGTGGGGGATGTCCAAGGGTGTGGTGTTGTCTAGGTGGTGTCCAAGGGGGTGGGGGTGGTGTCCAGGGGGTGGGGGCTGTCTAAGGGGGTGGTAGTGTTCAGGGGGTGTCCAAGGGGGTGGGGGATAAGTGTCAATTGGGATTGACTACTGTATCATGGTTTGTGAGATTATGACATGATGATTGTATTGTTTCATGGATATTAGTGTTGTAATATGATTCTATTTGGTTATATATATTTTGACCAGTCATCGACTATGAGAAAATTATGGGTTATGGGGGAGACCATGTCGTGGTTTTCAAATATGCATAGTTATCCTGACCCCATTGTGCCGAGATGATTGGCTTTACATTGTGATTTTCTCCATCTGTGTTTTTATTTTAAATTTTATTTGATTCTCAGGTTTACTCCATTTTCTCCAATTTTATATCAACCATTGGAGGCCCCAGGGTTTTCTTTGATTCAATGGAATTTAAAACTATTATATCTATCTATATTTTATTTTTAAAATCACATTCAAACATATTTTTTTAAATACTCATAGATTTGTTTTATATTTCAAAATTGTTTTACATTCAAATCATGTTTTTTTCATATAAACATATATTTGTCTTATCTTAAAAAGATGTATAATTTTGATATTTTGTATAGGTAATAATGAGTCAAAATTGGATTATGGCACATCGAATGAGCAATGAATATGAGGATGGTGTTAATGCCTTTTTGGAATTTGATAAACAAAATGTTCTAAGTAGTGACATTTTTTTTCTGTCCATGCTTGAAATGTTTGAATATGAAGAAGTTGAAAATTAGAGAGATAAAAGATCATCTGATTTGCCATGGTTTTAATCCGAGTTACAACCCTTGGATTTGGTATGGTGAAATTGGATGGAATTTCACTGATGATGATGATTCACAAGATGGTAACTCCGATGGAATTGGAGAAATGTTTCGCGATATTACAGCAGAACAAATTGAGATAGAACCGACAGTTGCGTGTCTCTATAGTGATGCTGAAAAACCATTATATCCTAGTTATACATATTTTACGGTTTTGACGGCGGTGTTAAGATTGATTAACCTGAATGTGAAACATGGATGGAGTGACAAAAGTTTTACAGAGCTACTACAATTGATGAAAGACATTCTTCCAAAAGATAACGATCTTCCAGATTCACATTATAAGGCCAAGAAAATATTATGCCTGATGGGATTGGGATAAAAAAAATGAATGCCTGTCCAAATGGCTGTATTATATATAGGAAGGAATATGAATTTCATTCAGAGTGTTCTAAATGTGGGACATCACGGTATAAGGTGAAAGAAAAATCACAAGCTGATGTAGAGATTACAAAGATCCCTTCAAAGGTATTTTGGTATCTTCCTATAATTCATCGTTTCAAACGTTTATTTTCTAATTCACATGATGCAAAAAGTTAAGATGGCATTGTGATGAGTGGTTATGTGATGAAAAAATATGCCATCCAGCTGATTTTCCGCAATGGAATAAAATTGATTAGCAGTATTCTACATTTGGAAATGAAATTAGAAATCTCATACTAGGTTTTTGCACAATGGAATGAATCCATACCGAACCCTCAGTAGAACACATAGTTCATAGCCTATTTTATTGTTAATTTACAACCTCTATCCTAAAGTTTATATGAAGCGCAAATATGTCATGTTGAGTATAATGATCTCTGGTCCGAAGCAACCCGACAATGATATTGATTTTTATTTGTCACCATTGATTGATGATTTGAAACTTTTATTGGATGATGGTATTAGGGTGTATGATTCTTATAAAATCGAATATTTTCAACTGCATGTAGTGCTTTTGTTCACTATAAATGACTTCCCAGCATATGGAAATTTTTCTGGATATAGTGTTAAAGGGCATAAAGCATGTCCAATTTGCGAGCAATAGACTTCATATTGTCAATTTCATCATGGGAGGAATATAGTGTACATGGGTCATCAAAAGTTTTTGCCTGTGGATCACCCTTATAGAAGACTAAAAAAGGAATTCAATGGATCACAAGAATTTTATATTGCTCCAAAACCTTTATCCCCTGATCTTTATTTTGAGAGGGTGAAAAAACTTGATGTGAAATTGGGAAAGACACAGAAATATGGTAATGATAGACATATTTTTAAGAAAAGGTCAATATTTTTTGTGCTACCATATTGAAGATATCATAAAATTAAACATAATATTGATGTCATGAACGTGGAGAAGAATATCTGTGATTGTTTGATTGGAACATTGTTAAATATTAAAGGAAAAAAATATGGGTTGAATAAAAGCTTAGACTTACTATCAATGGGAATACGTTTGGAGTTAGCTCCCACTTCTAAAGGAAGATGAACATTTCTTCCCCTGACTTGTCATACATTATCAAAGAGGGAAAAAATTAGCTTTTTTTAGTGTCTTCATGATATCAAAGTGCCTCAAGGTTATTCTTAAAATGTAAAAAAATTTGTCTCATTGAAGGACTTGAAGTTGATAGGTATGAAATCACATGATTGTCACGTCATGATGCAATAAATTCTACCAGTTGCATTGCGTGGAATATTTCCCATCCGTGTCAGAAAGACTATAATGTAGTTGTGTTATTTTTTCAATTCAATTTGTAATAAGGCGATTGATGTGAATGATTTGAACATTTTGGAAAAGGATGCAATTTTTATACTTTGTTAATTGGAAATGTATTTTCCTCCAACTTTTTTTTGATATAATGGTGAATTTAATGATTCATCTGGTTCGAGAAATATAGCTTTGTGGACCTGTATATCTTCGTTGGATGTATCCTTTTGAAAGGTATATGAAAATATTGAAGGGGTATGTTAAGAATACATATTGACCTGAAGCCTACATTATTGAAAAGTATATTTCTGAGGAGTTTGCAGAGTTTTGTATGAGCTACTTGGCTACGGCGAAGCACATAGGTTTGCCTCTATCTCTCTATGAACAAGTTAATAATGAGGGAAATGAGATTCATGGATTGAAAGTCAAATCATTGTCAGCTGAACAGATGAAGAAGTTAGAATCATACATCTTGAATAACATAGATAATTCTCAACTGTATATCACATTTCATATTAATGAGTTGAAACAATGTCATCCAAAGAAGAAAGAAATTCGGATTTTGAATGAGCACAACAATTTTTTTTTTGTCATGGTTTAAAAAGACATTGCTTGGTAGATCAGATGTATCAGAGACATTAAAATGGATATTGGGTGGTCTATATTTAAATGTGATAACATGGTCTGGTTATGACATTAATGGATATACATTTCATACAAAAGCTCAGGACAACAGAAGTGCAGTTCAGAATAGTGGTGTATTGGTGTTTGCAGAAGCAATGCATTTTTCGAGTGCTAAAGACAAAAACCCAATTTCTGCATCAAGTGCATATTATGGAGTGATTAAAGACATATGGGAGGTTGATTACTTTAAAATTAAAGTTCCTGTTTTTAACTGTAAATGGTTTATCGGTAACAAAAGTGTCAGACACGATGAATTTTGAGTGACACTTATTAATCTGAATAGATTGGAAGACACAACTGATTATTTTATAATGAAAACACATGAAAAACAAATTTTCTATATAGTAGATCAATCAGTTATGCAATGGGTTGTTGTTTTACAAGGGAAAAAACAATATGTTGGTGAGGATGAACTTGATGAAGATGCTAATTTATGTGAGATCCCTAATTCCATGGAAAGATTAACAGAACATAATGATGGGAATGTAGAAGACATGGTTTGTGCCATAAGGAATGATCACGATGAAGGAATTTGGGAAAACAATCCATTTGTACATTCCTAAAATTATAGGTAACATATGTTTATTTCTTATTTACATTTATTTTTTTCATAAAATGTTAGATATTATAAGTTTTTTCTTTATTAAAACATGTATTAAAACAAAATAAGAATAAGTTTTTGTTTGTTTTATGTTTTTTAGTTTACTTTATCATGTTTACCATTACATGAATTATATATCTATTATTTTTGTTCAGTGAAAATTACTTTACCATGTTTACTAGGTTTACCAGGTTTACCATGTTTACCATCTTTACCTTCTTAACCATCTTTACCATTGTTTAACATGCTTACCATATTGAGAATGTTTAATATTACGTAACTTAGTAAAATTTTCTATTTTCTGATTATAGTAGTATTAAAATATTTGAATTTTTATATTTGTGAACTAATGTTTGTTTTTTGATATGAAGGATAATGAAAGATCATTCAGTTGATCAACCACATGATTCTGGATATGAGTATATTGGTCATACCTTTGGGGAGGAACATTCACATGCTCCTCTTGATGTTCCCCAATCTTCCTCATGTGCTCCTATTACGACAAAGATTTCAAGAGTTGGTAAACGTGGGTGCACACGTTTACCAAAATTAGCACTTGCCTGTACGCAAGATCAGATGATACTTGTTGAGTTTGATAATAATTATATTCCTAGAGGTTCAAATGCAAAAGATTTAAAGAGTTTTGTATCAACTCAGGCTAAGAGAAAAGTAAGCATTTTGTATGATGACTGGAGAAGTGTGGATAAAGTGATAATCTCTCAGTTGTGGGAGACGATTTTGGTAAGATCTTTTTCTATTGTTTGAATATTATTTAAATGTTTCTAGTATATATAATATGTTTAACCTCTTCTTTATCAGATGACATTTGATATTCCTGAAACTGGAGGAGTCAGGAAGAAATGCTTATCAATGGCTGCCAGGAGATGGAGGGATTTCAAATCAACCCTCTCATCTAATTTCATTTTTGGTCATAGGAGTCATGAAAATCCATGTCGTATATATTCTTTATATATGAAGACACATGGAGACAGTTTGTTGAAAGTAGAAGAAAAGAGTCATTTTTGGTAAGGGCAATGTAAAATTTTATAAGATTTCTTATATAAATAATCTTATTTATGTTTTGTTAAGGATTTCTTATTCTTAATTTACAGTAAACAAGGAAATCTCATCAGGATATCCAATCTAAAAATGTATACCCTCATAGTTTATCTCAGGGAGGGTATGCATTTTTTGAAGAACAAATAATGGAAGAAAAATTTCAAAAACTAAGAGCTGAGTCTTCAAGCTCTGGAGAGGTGGCCCCTCCATCCCCTCTATCTAGACATGAAAATGGAAGAGAGCTCAAATGGACAAAAAAGGGAAATATCTTTCGGAATAATCGAGAATAATAGCTGAGAGGATTGTAAGATATCTATTTTATTTATTTAAGTTAACTATTTTCTTCATATAATTTCAATCATTACAGAAATGTTCAATTAATTAATACATGACTCTATTGAGGAGCAGAGATCACATGGGGAATTTACAGCTACTGGGAGGCAAGATATATTTATCTGTATCATTGGGAAAGCCCGAACATCTTGGTCATGTAAGAGGATATCTGGCAGGTGTATCGGTAAGAAAAGTATTGCCACATTCTTCAACTTCTAATGTTGAGGGTGTTTATAAAAAAAATAGAATCCTTGGAGGGTGAAGTTCACAATATTAATGTGATGATGGAGGAAAAGATTAGAGCATCAGTACAGTCTATATTTGCAGACTTGCAAAGACAATTTCAGACTGCAACTCCCACTCCTCCACCTCCCCCTGCAGACCCCATTATTTATCCTCCATCTACGCCAGTAGCTCCTACTTTCCCACCTCAGCCTGCGGACCCCATTTTTTATCCTACTCCTCCGCCGCAACTTCCTACTTATTGCGGGTTTTATGTTGATGATACTCAACATCTTATAGTTGCATATGGGTTGGTATATTGTATAGGAGATACAATTCATCATCAACAATTAGAGGTAGAGAATTAGAGGGTCACTTTACAGGATATTATAGATAGATCAGCTCGAGTACCATTACCTACAGATGAGGTGATGACAGTTGGACTTAGTATCAGCCATTTTTTAATTTGTCCATCCATACTTCTTTAACTCATTACCATAGAGGTATGAATGTTATATCTTTTATTTTTTTTTATTTTTTTATTAAATTTGTTTTATCATTTGAAAACTAATATATTGTTCTATTTACTTTTACAGGAATACTTCAAAGGTAAAGAAATACTATATAGACAACAACAAAGAAAAATGGCTATGACATCAGATACAGATTCTATTAGTCTTAATAGATTGTTAAGATATTCAAATTTGTTGGCAGGTCATTATGAGTTTCCAATGGAAGCTCATGTTTGTGGGCATGCAATAACTATGGGGATTATGAAAACTGATATCATGGAACTTGTTACTGGAGATAATTTGGGCATCAACGTGGTGAAATTTTTTTCCATGTAAGTCTTAACACCTTTTCCCTGCGTTATATTTACTAAAAATGTATACTTATGTCTGTTTTGTATTAGGTATCTTTATAACATTTGTGAGAGGAATGAGATGACAGATATATATGGATTCATGGACCCACAATTGATTTCCCCTGAAGCATGTGCATTGGATGAGGAACAAAGAATTCTTTATATTGCTGAAATACTTGAACAGAATATAGTCACACAATGTTGGATGATGACATTTTGTGAGAGCTATGAAACACATATCTCTCAAAGAGTTCATTATCTTTTAACATAAAAAACAACTAACCTTAAATTTTCTTTTATCAGTGATCATTGGATGTTAGGGGTTTTTTCCCAAGGGAGAAAACACTTTATTGGATATGCTCTGTCCATGATGATGTGCGGGAAAGTTTTAAGAATATATTGGAAAAGTAAGTTTAAATTTCTCAATAGTTTTATATATTATAATGAATTTTAAATTTACCCCATTCATATTATTTTCTAACAGTACATGGGTCTACTTTCGAAAAAACACAAAGAAAAGGAGCGCAAAGATCAAATATGTAAATGCGAAGGTAAATATCCATTTATAATTTGTACTTTTTGATTTATTACATAAAAATAATATATTTATTTTACACTCATTCAAATAGAATTGTCATGAAAAACAAGGCGTCATCGAATGCGGATATTATATGTTAAGATTTATGTATGAAATAATAAGAACTGGGACAGTTGTGAACTTTGAACTGGTAAGATTTCCTTTTAAACTTTTCTATAATATTTCAATTTGATTTATTTATTATACACGTTAACTACTATCCTTTTCATTTGTAGCTATTTGATGACCCTCAACCCTATACTTCTCAAGACATCAAACACTTAAAAGTGTAGTGGTCAAATTATTTTACAGGTTTGATTGAATTTTAGTTGTTTGTATTGTAAAATGTAGTTTTGAATATTGTCATTGTAATTGTGTATTTGGTAGTCGTTGAGGTTGGATTTAGTTTTTTTTGAAGTTGACAGTGTAAGTTTTGAATGTTATATATGTGAATGTTTAATTTTTCTCTACTTATTTTGGTCTACTTATGATGGTGTTTCTGGTATGGATTATGGTCTGGGGGGAGGGGTTCCCAGGGTGTGGGGGGGGGGGTGTCCAGGGGTGTGGGAGGGATTTCCGGTGGGGTGGGGGGGGGGGTCCTGGTTGTCCATGAGAGTGGGGGGGGGGGGGGGTGTCCAGGGGGTGGGAGTGTTTCTTGGATGGTGGAAGGGCTGTCCAGGGGAGTGGGAGGCTGTCCAGGGGGTTTCCAGGGGTGAGGGGGTGTCCTTTGGGGTGAGGGGGGTTTCCAGGGGTGTGGGACGACTATCTAGTGGGGGGGGGGGTCTAGGGTGTCCATGGGGATGGGGGGGGGGGGGCAGTCGAGGGGGTGGGAGAGGAGGTGTCGCTATCCCTCAGGGGGATGAATGCCGCTGGAAGGTATTCATCACTCCCACATGCAAAACATTTTTAGGGCTCAAGTTTTGCATGTGGGAGTGATGAGTACCTTCCAGCGACGTGCCCCCTGAGGGGGTGTCCAGGAGGGTGGGGGGTGTCTAGTGGGTGTCCAGGAGGGGGGGGGGGGCAGTCTAGGGGTGTGTGTGTGTGGGGGGGGGGGGGGGTGTCCAGGGGTGTGGGGGGCTATCCAGGGGGTGGTGGGGATGCCCATGGGTGTGGGGGGCTGTCCAGGGGGTCAGGGGGTAGTCCAGGGGTGTGGGGGGGGGGGAGGGTCCATGGGTGTGGTGGGGGTTGTCCAGTGGGGTGAGGGGGGCTGTCCAGGGGGTGGTGGGGCAGTCCAGGAGGGTGGGGGGGGGGTACAGGGTTATTGGGGGATATCCATGGGGTGGGGGGGGGAAGTCTAGTGGTGTGGGGGGGGGGGTGTCCAGGGGTGTGGGGGGGATGTCCAGGGGGTGGTGGGGAAGTCTAGGGGTGGGGGGGGGGTGTCCAGGGGGTGGGGTTGTCCAGGGGTGTTGGGGGCTATCCATGGGGTGGGGGCAGTCCAGGGGTGTGGGGGGTGTTCAAGGGTGTGGGTGGGGTGTCCAGTGGTGTGGTGGGGGATGTCTAGTGGGTTGAGGGGGTTCTGGTTTGTTTATGGTAACTTTTTGGTCTGTTTTAGGGGTGTGGGAGGGCTATCCAGGGTGTGGGAGTGCTGTCTAGGAGGTGGGGGTATACAGGTGGGTGGGGGGATGTCTATGGGGTGGTGGTGATGTCCAGGGGTATGGGGGTGTCCAGGGGTGTGGTGGGGCAGTCCAGTGGGGTGAGGGGGTTCTGATTTGTTTTTGGTAACTTTTTTGTCTGTTTTAGGGGTGTGGGAGGGTTGTCCAGGGGTGTGGGAGTGTTGTCCAGGGGATGGGGGGTATACATGAGGGTGGGGGTTGTCCAGGGGGTCGGGGGTAGTCTAGGGGTGTGGTGGGGGCTGTCCAGTGGAGTGAGGGGGGGAGGGCTGTCCAGGGGTGTGGAAGTGCTGTCCAGGGTGTGGGGGGTATAGATGAGGGTGGGGGTGTTGTCTGGGGGTGTTTGGGGCTGTCCAGGGGGTCGTGGGGCAGTCTAGGGGTGTGGTGGGGGCTGTCTAGTGGGGTGAGGGGGATGTTAAGGGGTTGGTGGGGGGCTGTCCAGTGGGGTAAGTTTTAAATGTTATCAATGTCAATGCTTAATTTTTCTTTGGTTCTTGATTTGGTCTACTTTTTTTTTGTGGTATGAATTCTTGATTTAGTTTTTGGTTGTTTCTGGGGAGAGTAGAGGACCGCATTCCATTTAAAAAAAATTGGTCTTCCACGTCGGTTATTTTATAACCGACGTGATAAAGGAATGGGGAAGGGTTTATCACGTCATTTATTTGAATAACTGACGTGATAAACACCTGTGGAATGGTTTATCACGTCGGTTATTTAATAACCGACGTGATAAAAACCCCCCATACTGGTTTATCATGTCGGTTATTAAATAACCGATGTGATAAACATCCCCCACACTTTTTTTTCACATCGGTTATATAATAACAGACATGATAAACCCCACCCCCGGTTTATCACATTATTTATGTAATAAAAGACGTGATAAAGGCCTGGGAAATGGTTTATCACATCGGTTATTATATAGATGATGTGATAAACACCCCCTCACTAGTTTATCACGTTGTTTATTTAATAACTGATGTGAAAATCCCTTCCCCCCTTGGTTTTTTCAAGTAGGTTAATTAAATACCGACGTGATAAACACCACGATGTTATGTTCTTTACATCGGTTTTTAAATAACTGATGTAAAAAACAATATTTATAACATCGTCCGTATAAACGTCAGCTAAAAACCGACGTAAAAACTAAAAAATAACCAACATGAAAAACGTTTTCTGCACTATTGGTGTCAACTCAAGATCAAGTTATCAATATATTGTCAAAGGAACAACCAAAATTGGTGTTTGAGAAGCACCGAATGGCTCTTATATTCCAACTATATCCATCAACTTAATTGATTCTGGGATATAACCCTATTCCCCAAGGCTATTATAGTGAGTAAGGTATGCTTTCTCACCTCAATTTATTGGATTTATAACCCTCTCTTATGAAATTTTCAGAGAATTGATATCTTTGGGTTCATTAACAAAGGGAAAGAAATGTCCAAGTCATTTGGAAGAGAGATACGTGTTTTAAAGGGGGAGGGTATGTCAATAAAAAATCAGGGGGAGATTTGAGAGAATTCAAGTCATGTGTTCATGATTTTTTCCACTTAATTCTTGTTTATCCCACGGAGCATGGATCACATGATATTAGAATTGGTGATTTGTGGTTCATTGATTTACTTCTTGAAAGAACTAGTTCTTATAGTTTTTGAAGTGTTTTCAACAAACCCAATGGGGGGATTATTGTCCAAAATCTATTTAGAAGTTTTAATGGGTTGTGTTTGTTGAGAAGGTGAAAAACGGTTCTTAATATGTTAAAGAGGAGATCAATCTCAAATATTTAACCCACACCACAAACCCACCTCCATGTAATAGAAGGTGTTATCATGGTGAATTTTATTCCATAGAGGAGATATTGGAGGTTCTCTTCAATGATTTTCCTTACCACAGTCATCATGGATGCATCGTAGTGATGTTTGGAGGGTTACAAAATTAATTCATCATTGTCCAAACAATCTAAGTAATCACTAAACCATGCTTTAGATGAGAGTGATCAACCAAGGCCAAACCAGATCATGGAGGCACTGGGGTGGAAATCATAGGTGATCCAAAGGTCACACAGGAATTCACATGCGAACACACACATGGAAACAAGCATGCACATGGGAGTAGTGGTCTAAACCATAGGGAGATTTCATGGAGGTGGTTGAGATTATATTTTTTTATCCTGAACTGGTAATTTAAGGGAATAAAGTGTATTATATGTCACTATAATTCCAAATTTAATTTTTATGTGGTGCTCAAGATTATTTTCCCACACCATAGTCAGGAACACTATGATATAAGACCGTGTTTTGTGAATTTTGGTTCCACTTGAGTTTTTAAGGAATCCATGATGTGTAAAGGAGGACATGACACAACTCTATTTGGAATATAAGATGTACACACTAGAGATAAGCCTTACATGATAAAGGGAATGAATTCTAAATCTCTATTCCTATATAAGACCATGCCATTATGATGTTCCCAAGACACAATCAATTCGATAAGGTTAATCAAAGAGGAGTTAATGAGGAGGATATCATGGTGTAATGGAGGATTTAATGCCCATGTTTTATGTATTTGGTCAATAATAGAGGTTCATGTCATAATATGATTGAAGATCCCATAGTGATGTCTGAGGAAACAAAGGTTGCATCGTAGTGTAAGTAAACACACTATAGTATTTTCATAAAGAATGATACTATAGCATATGATAGGATCACAACACAACTAGGTAGTTTTGGAAGTTTTATCAAAAAAATGAAAGAAAAAGATATTTCTTAGATTTAATGGATATTTATGGTTTCATTATTAATGTGAGACACTTGGAATAATCCAAACAACATGAGAATCAATCCTAACAATTGGATTGAAATAAATGGTGGAATAGAGTCTCTCACAATGAAAAAATAAAGGTAGATAATTATGGATAACTTTATAAAGATTATAGAGGGTAGAAGAATGGTGAATGATTCCAGATCTAATATGTAAGGTTAAAGGTCAAAGAAGGTGCTATTATAGGAGTCTTATTATTACTAGAAGTCAACATTATATGTTTTAAATATAAACACCATAGTTTGTGTATGTTTACATCATCTTCACTTGAATAATGAAAGGTTCAAAAATTGGAGTAGTGATTTACTTGTTAAAGGGAAGCAGCGAGTTCTACAATTTCTTGTGGTAGTGAACTAGGAGGGTCAGTGAGACTACTCTAAATTTTACTTGTAAAATTAGCAATATTTTAGTGAATTCAGTGCATAGACACATTTCTATTCATACTCCTTAGACTAGAGAAGTGTGGGTGAACCAAGTAAAATCCCTCAGTCCATTTACTACTTTCATTTCCCTTTGAGAGGAAAGATATAGAGAAATTGAAGCCTTCATAAAGGTGTGAGAACAAGATCCTCATTCAAGAAAGAATTGTTTTTAACTCCCATACCCTGATTAACCCCCTCTTAGGGCATAATACTCTATAAGGATTTAATATTTAGAAAATCTATAAAACTCTTATCACTCTATCCATTTTTGGACTTCGAGTTAATTTATATTAACACCATTGTTAAAACCATAAATTTCATAAAATGTGGATACAATGTTTTTTCAGCATCACCATGTAGATGCTCAATCATTGGTTCTTTATTAGTTAACTCTACTCTAATATCACATATAATTTCTTCAATTTGATCAAATTTATCATCTTGAAAATATTTATCATCAATATATCTTGAATTATGTCCAATTTCACCATGATAAATAAAAGAACTCTAAATAAAATTAAAAACATAAAAAATTAAAAAATATTAGATTTATATATTTTTCAACTTTTAAATAATTAAACATTTCAAACAATGAAAAAATAATATGTTGTTGTTTCGAACATTTTGTTTGGAAATTTCCACAAAATCATCAATTACTTCCTCATATTCATCATTGGTTCAATTTTAATTAATCCAACTATAAATAAATATCACTTATTATAAATTTCAAGTATTGAATGTAATTTACTATATATTGAAATTTAATTTCAAATTTATTTATATAAATGAAAATACAAATAAATAAAAATTACAATATAAATGGATAATTTTTTGGAATGTCTAGATTTTTATTAGTTTTAACATATATAATGAGAATCAACACACATGTTTTAGAATATAAATATAATATTTTATGATTTTATATATATAATAGAAAATATAAGAAAATAAAAAATAGGATAATGATAGTGCAATGGACTAAGTGAGATAGTTCTACAATGTCATTTATTATTATTAAATGTAAACAATGAAAAAATATTTCACACATAATATCTAATATTGGAGAGTGAGGAAACATGAGAGTAAAAAATCCATGATATATGGAAACATTCCAAATTTTAATAATAAAGACAATAGAGTATTAATTTTTGGTAAAGAATTTCCTGGACTATATTTATTAGATCAAAATACAAAGTTGTTATATTAATATCCAAACATAAATAAAGACATGCTTTTTAGAGTACCACTATATGAGAATATATTTCTATATAATGTAACCAATTCATGTGAACTAGAGTAATGTTTTTTTAAAGGATAACATTGTGAGAAAAATAAGTTTGATTTTAAGTCTTGAATATAGATGGTTAGTCAAATAATTAAACAATAAACTAGTTTCTACAAGATCATTGTAAGGGAAAGAGTAACCTAATATGTAAATCATTATACAACAAATTACATAATCATTGGATGTATTAAAAACCCAAAACACCCATTAAAAATACAATATATATATATATATATATTAAAAATCCAAAACACCCATTCGGTAAATTAAACATAATTACATTCCATGAAAAAAATAATTACTAAATTAAACATAATTTAACTTCTATAAAAATCATTGCAAGATTTGAAAGACACCCATTCATAAAATAATAATTCATCAAATATAAATCCCATTTAATATTCAATCAAGAAAATTAAATATACCTTAGATGTCATGACACCTATTAAATAACCCTTCAATAAAACATGACACCCATTACACATACCTTAAAAACCAATTAATTGGTAATTTAACATGATTTATAACACAAATTCATAAAATAATCATTAAATCAAAGAATAATCCAAAAACACACATTCATCAAATTAAAAAAAACATAGATGCATGAAAAATTGAAACTACGAATACAAACTATAAATAAACATTTAAGAGAAGCAGTGTAAGAAGATGATGATTAATGATAAGGTTACATAATATAAATCTTATCAGTTAGAGTTTTTACATCGATTAATTTTTAACAGATGTAAAAAATAATTTATCACCTTGGTTTTCAATAATTGATGTTATATTGGTGACATTAAAAACCCTTTTTCCACTAGTGGGGTATAATTACTTACCGAAATGGGTTCTTCCATTCATATATAATGGAGTTCACATTGGATGGTAAAATTAATTCCAACCATTCCAAATCACTCTAATCCCTCCAACAAATTTAGTTTCCTAGAAAATCCTTTAAGAAGCATCAAAGGAATTTTGTTTGTGTGAAATAATAAGATTCTTTTATTACTATATTATTTTGTAAAGTTCCTTCAAGGACTTATCTCCACTTAGTAAAAGTATAGAGTAGTTATCCATTATTGTATCCTAAATAAGATTCTTCAACAACCCATTTCACTATCGATTTAGTGTGGGAGAATATACTATTAAGTAGAACAACAATGTAACATTCCTTGGTTATATCCTTCTACAATCATCCAAGATAAATTCATTTCATTACCCGTTGGTATATATTTAATGATCTTAAGAGTATATTTGATCAACATGGACATTAATATGATAAAAAATGCGATGAAGGTGGATCAATTAGATGGAATAAATTTCAAGAGTAGAAAAAGAGAATGAATTTTATACTTACAATACTCAAATTGGTGTACATAATCTTGACTTAGAAGTTCCCCACATCCAAATATGATATGCTTCTAGTTTCCCAAACAAGTAAAAAAAGAGGTAATAATGATATTATGTGTCAATAAAACATAATCAATGCATCAATCGATAACCTATTAAACACATATCAACATATTATAACTTTAAATAAGATATGGGATTATTTGGAAAAAATTAAATCACCGAGTATATGGAATAAAAGAAATTCCTAGTAAGTTTATTTCATACAAAATGGTAGATAATAGATCTATCATAGATAAATTCTATGAATATAGTGAATATTACAACACTTAAATATAAATAGGATAAACATGAATGATGCCAAAACTCCCCCTTCTTGGAATAATTTTAAACAATCATTAAAACAAAAGAATGAAGATATTTCACTCCATGAGTTTCTCAAATACTTATAAATTGATTAGGAATATAAAAAGAATAATTAGGGAAACAAACTTAAGGATGATAAATATATAGTACTCATGGTAGAGGTAGTGGGTCCATATGGTTCCTCAAAAGGAAAAAAATTTCCAAACTATCCTTTAAAAAGAAGGAAAATTTAAGAATAAGAAAGGGGCATGCTACTTTTATGGAAAACTTGGACACTTCTATTAGGACTGTTGTATCAATTATAAGAAATATGATAGTAAAAATACTCATATATAGCACTTTACAACCACAATATTCAAATCCAATATTATCAAAGATAGATCTTCTTTGTGGGTTTATTACATAGATACATGACATGTGTGTAAAAATAAATCTCTTAAACATATAGGATAAGGGTGTGTATGATCTCAAATTCACCTCAAGAAATATCCTTAACTTAAATTATGTCTTGTATGTGATCAAAGGTCATAGAAACCTAGTTTCAAGGAGCTTGTTAAATAATAAAGCGATTAAGCTTGTATTTGAGGCAAATTACTTTGTTCTTTACAAGGGTGTGATCATTCTGGGAAAGTGTCCCCTGTACAATAGATTATTTAAATATAGTATAAATATTGATTCTTATTACTTTTTAGAGTCATTTTATTTATTAAATAATCTTTTAATTCAAATAAATTATAAGAAAATGCATAACTCACCAAAAAAATTAATTATTACCTTTCATGGATAAGAATGATCATAAATGCATGACTTCTATACAAAATTAAATAATTAGGAAACCATTTTTAACTATAAAAAGGAAAAGTAATTTGTTATAATTAATACATAGTTATGTATGTGATTTGTATTCTACAACCACCATAGGAAATTAAAAGTACTTTATAAATTCTATTGATGATTATTTTATATTTTTCCATGATTATCTTTTAAATGATAAATATGAAGTTATAAATAACTTTAGTATCTATAAAAATAATGCTGAAAACCAATGTGAGATTACAGTTAAATACCTAAAATTAAACATGGGAGGTGAATAACATAATCCTTCATTATTTAAATCCCTTGGTATCAAAAATGAAGTGAAAATATCCCTATACACCTCAACAAAATGGAGTAGATGAGAAAAAGAAAAAAACATTAGGGGAAATGATTAATTACATGATGACTATCTTGGGTCTCTCAAGAGGATTTTGGGGAGAAAAATTATTAATTTTGTGTTATGTTCTAAATAGGGTCCCCATAAAAGGGAAGGATATGAATCTATATAAATTATAGTTTCTTATAAAAAATACCTAAATTATTTAAAGGTTTAGGGTTGTCACACAATTATAAGAGTACCTGAACCTAAAAGGGAAAAGTTAGGAAAAAGTGGTTTTGATACCATATTTCTTAGATATATATAGAATTAAAAATTTTATAGATTCATGGTAGTAAAATATAACAATATTGTAGTTTTTAACATGGTTATTGAATAAAGATATGCTAAATTTTACGAATCTTAGTTTACCTCTTTACCAACTCAAATACAAATAGAGGAATCTTTCTCAAATTATAAAGTATCTCAAGAAGATACAACTGATGTGGTTCATAAAATTAAATGAGCTCAAATACCCAATACATATGGATATAATTTCTATATTTACTTGTTTTAATAAAATAATTATAGTATTGTTACCCAGACTCGAGTTTTTCTCAATATAGATTCTAATCTAAAAAACTCTCAAAGTAGTTATATCATCTTTTAATACATCTCTTTGGAAGGAAGATAAAATTGATAAAATTGACTCTATTACCAAGAAAAATAATTAGATATTATTTTATCTTCCTTGAGGTTCACAACTGATAGGTTGTAAGTGGTCATTTTAAAGAAAAAATAAAGTTTATGGTATAATTTAAAAATATAAATCCATATTGGTAGCGAAGGGATTTACTCAAAAGAAAGGAATTTATTATTTCGATACATATGCTCTTGTGTCTAGGATTTTTTTATTATAATTTTTTATTTATCTTCCATATATAATTTGGAATTTCAATAAATGGATTTTGGAACAAAATTCTTAAATGGTGAATTATTTAATGAGATATATATAGAACAACTAGAATGATACATAGTACCTATAAAAAAGAAGGTTGGTAAATTAATACATTCCCTATATGGTCTAAAAAAAGAAACAAAAAAATGGAATATGAAGTTTAATATAGTAATTTTATCAAATATATTTTCAGTTAACTAAGCTGATAAATATGTATATACTAGGTTCCATAATAATCAAAGTGTATTTATTTGTTTATATGTTGAGACATGTTAGTATTTGGAACTGATATGAACTAAGTAAATGAGAATAAATCTATTTTATCTAGAAAATTTGATATAAAATAATTAGGTAAAGATAATATTATTTTGGGAATAATTTTTTTAGTAATAATATTTTTATTCTACTTTCTCAAAATAATTATATTGAAAAGGTCGTAAATATGTTTGAATAATTTTATTATTCACTGGATTCTACCCTATATGTTTTTGGGAGTAGGATGTTACCAAATCTTAGTAGGGAAGTTTCTCAACTAGAATATTCAAGGTTTATTGGTTGTCTTATGCATGTTATGACTAGAATAAGACTCAATATTGCATATGTTGTTGGAAAGTTGATCAGGTATACAACTAATCCCGGTTATGCACAATGGGATGTGATTAAAAGAGTAATAAAATATCTAAAATGTAATACGGATTACTATACACATTATAGTTGGAACCCAAGGGTTTTGGAAGGATTTTTTGATGAAATATAGATTTCTAATTTGGAGTACACTCTTATGTGAGTGGTTTGATATTTACACTTGGGGTGGAATGATCTCTTGGGGGTCAAAGAAACAAACTTTCATAACATACCTCATAATGGATTTTTAGTTTTTTACTTTATAAACTATTTAAATAAATGCATAATGGATGAGATATCTTTTATCAGATCTACCATTATGGTCTATGTCAGTGTCTCTAGTTGTTATGCATTGTGATAGTTAAGAAATTCTAGCTAGGGTATATAAAAATACTTATAATGTAAAATATAGACACATTGGTCCTAAACATAGCTATGTAAGGTAGTTGATACAAGATGGTTGTAACAGCCCAATATTTTATAAAGAAATATTCTTTTTAATTTTATTAATGTCTTGTGTTGTACGCTACACCAAAAGGAGCTTGCACAACACGCATCCTTGTCTTGCCTTGCATTACACGCAATCGCGACCTTCCTCAATAGCGTGTGTAATACGCAATACCGAGTTTCACTAAACAACGATGTGCTATTAAAATATTATTAAAACTAGCCGTTATGAATAGTAATAACCACTTTTTAAAATTCTGTAAATCTTATTTTTCAAAATGAACTTCATTCTTGGATTCGGAGTATCGAATTTAGCCTAAGGTGAAATTTTGGTACTTTTCGGATAACTTTCATATTCTGATGAACAGTGAAAAATTACTAAATTATAATTAAAAACAACTTTTTTAATCGAAATAATTAATAGTGATAAATTATTAATTTGAGTGGTTTTAAAGTATATTTAGAATACATTTTTACAATTTAATACAATGTTAGTCATTGGTTGTAATTTCACATTTAAACAAGACATAATCAAGTGTCAATCTTTTGATATATATTGTTTCCTAAAAACACGCTATTTATTTTAACAGCGGGATTTAATTATAAAATTAATTAATGCAAATTCTATGTTATGAATTTGGTAAAATAGATTTCATTTTTGAATTCGGAATATGAAATATAGCTTAGGATGAAATTTTGGCATTGTTCTGAAAAACATCAATTTTTGATGAATAGTGAAACTACTAAGTGGTAGTTAAAAAAACTGAATTTTTCATAAAACTTAATTTTTCCGCTTCTGTGAATGGAATTTCGAAAATCCGAGAGACACAGTTAATATCAAGGACTAAAATGTGGTTCAATGAGATGAAAATAATTTTTTGGTGAATATTAACTTTTTACTTTTTTACCGCGGTTAATAGTAAATAGGGTAACTAAGGGTAAATATGATATTACTATTACCCTAACACATGTCCTAATTCTATTGGACAAGTGTAATTCGACCAAAAACAAACTTAGGAATAAAATATGACCATTTAGGCCCACTTGGATTAGATTAGGACATTTATTATTAATTTATTTAAAGAAAGGTTAAAATAGTTAAAATCAAAGTTTAATAAGTAAATCATTTTTAATATGGGGTTATAAATAAGATAAATTCGATTGTAAATATTCATTAGAAAGCTAAAACGATTTCCTACATGATGGTATTTTATTTGTAATTTTTAGACATAAAATAAATTATTTTATTTATGACACAATGATGATGCAGTAATTATCTTATTAATGAAATATTGACATAATTGATGTTATAAACACCAAAATAAATGTAATTTGAGATTTTTTATGAATTCCACTAATTTTCTAGGTTACTATGATATATTAATGTTGATTTAATCAACTTGGTTCGAACATTTAATTCTGTTATGACTTTCACAAAAATCATATATCAAATAGTGTCAAAATTGACACAAAATAGTTTTTAAATCAAATATTATATTATTAATTGTTATTTTATTCCTACAAATCTAAGGTTCGGACAAATGACTTAGATAAGGATATATATATTAATAATAAACAATTTGGGGTTCGTTTGGCATGTTATAGTAAGTGTATTAACCATATAGTGAAAGAAAACAAAAAGACACGGTAAAAGTTAAATTATTTAACTTAGAGTTAAATCTAATTGATAAGGTTTAAAATAAGATCCAAACATGTCTAAATTTGATTGGTTGATGATATTACAACCCTATCTCATCTAATCTTAGAATATGAGTCATTTTTGGAGGTTTTTAAGTGGGGTTAAATTTATTATAAATTAATATTTTTAAGAATTCCTAAGGTGCCCCTCTCCTCCCCTATAAAAGGACACCTCCTCCCCCTCCTCCTCACACCAATTTGAGCACTCAAGCTCGTACAAACCCTACCAAAATCTCTTCTCCACTTCCCTAGAAACATCCTAGAGGTTCTGGTCTTCCTCAAACACCAATTTTAGTACCCTAAGAGGAGGTCTCAAAGAGGCGCTTCAAAGAAGAGGTAATTACCGTTACCAATTCTTTCATCTTTATTTCTTCTTCCACTTCTTCTTATTAGGTTGTTTCATTATGAAGTAATAACATCAGTATCACTCATATACTGATATGTTATTATAAGTATGAAACATCCTTATTTCACCATCTATCCATCCTACGGAAAAAGAAATCACCGCGCGTGCGTACGTACGGAATACCGTCTCCACGCCGTGGTGTAATCTATTTTCCACCACCACCTTACATGGATGGGTATAATGGTGTAAATAATAACTATACATAGTTATTACAACATCATATTGATTCTGATATATTGTATAATCCACTCCAATTCAATTCAATATTTATAGAAATGATATCATCGCTCGTGCGTACGTACGGACTACCGTCTCCACGACGCGATGAGATTCATTCTCCATGTTAACCATTTAAGAATGATTATAAAGTATATATAAGAAATAATAATGAAATATATGACATTATAAAGCTACTGGATATATGTATATATATATATATGTATGTCATCTACTTACTTCCATTCAAGACAATAAGGAAAGGAAAATAGCGTTCATGCGTACGTACGGACTACCGTCTCCATGAACGGTGTTTTTCATTTCATTTATCTATCTATTATATATATATATATACTGAATATATATGATATATAAATCATATTTTATATTCTGGAAGTAAGTAAATCATGATATAAGTAATAATAATTTCAAGAACAACAAATCAAAACACCTACGATAAATGAAACGATTTTACCCAAAACGCTTCTTTAACATGGAATTTACAAAATAACGGGTAATATAATGTCATAAGTGAACCATATATGATATCATAACAATAAATATGATTCTGTAATAAGTCAATAACATGATTTAAATCATTATACAGGAGGTTCAGACACTTACAAAGCAAGTCGGACCTAAGGTAAGGGAAATATCACAATCTCATTTTTATCCGAGATTGTTTATTCGTAAGTATTTACTGGGGTGTATTTTATCATCCACATACATGTTTCATCAATATGTAATATTATTTCCATCCACCTACAATTGTTTAAATCCATTTTTACCCTTCGGTGAGTTTTTAGTAAAAGAAGTGAAAGGAATCTTTTGTCGTTTTCCGTACGAGGTACTTTTTGACTTTTCCGACAAAAGTACGAAGAATGTTTTTTTTAACTTATACGACCTGAATGGATTTTTAAAACATTATTTCTAAGAAACTTCTTTTACAAGTTTTCAAGTTTATTTTTAATCAACTTCTTTTATTTTAAATTCGTAGGACATGTTATGAAAGGAAAAAATGTTTTTGAAGAAGAAAGGATATTTTCCTCAAGAATAGAGTTGAAGTATTTTATCAAAATTATTTTCCATCTAAGATAATAAAAGGGTTCTGTTTTTATCCCTATTATTACATTGGTTTGATTATGTTGTGATGGAAATATTTTTATGAATTCCTTTATCTTATATGAATTGTTTTATGATGTCATGTTGTTTAAGAATCCCATTTTATTTCATGGGTTATGCAATGATGTATGATTTATGATTTTGTGGCACACATAAGAATGGTATCATTATGAGATGGGTGGGACCTATATCTCCCTCCAATGCATTGGGTAAAGATTTTATATCTCATGAGATAGACATGGCTGAAATGGTAGGTTATACTGGTTCAGTGAAACAGGACTGAAACGGGGGTTACTCGATTCAGAAAGGGACTTTTTCCACTAAGATAGTATTGGCAATGAGTCTTGACTAACAAGAAATGATCTTATATGATTATGTGTGTATGCCAAAAAGTTTCATGTTTTATGTTATGATTATTGGGATTACATTTCACTTCTATGATATATCCCATGTTATGATATTATGAGCTCTTTTGCAGGTTAAGATTTCCAAAAGCTATGTATATGATGTGATTGATTTTTCTTTTGTTTACCCTTACTGAGCATTTGAGCTCACCCTTTTATGTTTTCTTTTCCCCAGGATATAAAGAAAGGTTTTAGGTAGAAAAAAGGGATGACCTTTATGGGAGATATTGAAGAACTTTCACCACGATTAGAAGATTACATTCCGAGTTTCCAAAGACACTAAACTATTACGATCCTTTAGTGTGTGTTTTTGTTATGTACTAAGTATTCCGCAAATGTAATGTAATGTCCATGTACGTCAAGCTTCGGGTCTCTACAGTTGGTATCAGAGGAAAGGTTTAGTCAACCTTTGGAAACTAGGATGCGAAAACGTTAGTGAGATTCCTAGAGATATTTCTAAGGTATGTCTAGGGATGTCCCTAGGGATAAGTATACGTATAGGTTATAGTAATAGAATTATGCTAACGATCATAGAATTAAACCTAAGATGTTGGATATTGAAGGTAATCCCCCTTTATTATGTTGTTTTCCCTAGCATGATTTTTGCCTCTCACACTATTCTTTTTGGGTTTTAGACGATGGCTGGAACCCGAAGGAACCGTGTTGATCAATGCAATGGACAATGCAATGATTGCCCTCCTGAACAAACAAATGTTATGGGAGATGGAGTGCAAAATCTTATTGCTATACTTACACAAGCTATGAATCATTCTGGACTTCCAAATGAGCAGAGAAGGGAACAATATTCTATTGAGTCCTTCATGAGGCAACGTCCACCTTCTTTCAGTGGGACTTCCGATCCACTTGTTGCTGAACAATGGATCAGTACCACTGAAAAGATATTTTCAGTTCTTCAATGTTCTGAACATGATAAAGTCATCTTAGCAGTATATCGTTTGGAAGGTGAAGCTGATCAATGGTGGAATCTTATCAAGAATACGAGGCCAAGGGATGAAATTGAGTCCATGGAATGGGACGAGTTCAAGAACTTGTTTTTCAGTAAGTACTTCCCTCGTATTCTTCGAACAAAGATGGAAAAGGAGTTTATTGAGCTGAAGTAGAAGGATGATGAATCTGTTGGTATATACGAAGCGAATTTTACAAGACTTGCAAGGTATGCATCTGGCATTATCATCCAACCTGAAAGTAAAGTTGATCGATTTTTCAGTGGCTTAAAACCAAGTCTTCGAAGGGCGTTAGCTATAAGAGACTTCAGTAGCTATGAAGAAATTGTGAGTTGTTCTATCAAGGTAGAAATGGAAGTTGGTGTTACATATCCATCTCATGGTTTTGACAAGAAACGAAAGATGGAGTTCAAGGAGAAATCTCATAATAATGGTGAAAAGAAGATGAATGTTTCCTTATGCACAAAGTGTGGAAAGAAGCATGGTGGAGATTGTCTTAAAGGAACTAGAAAATGTTTTAAGTGTGGAAAAGAAGGTCATCGAGCAGTTGAGTGTCGAAGTAATGGAAAAAGGGTTTCTAATTATGTGAATAAAGCAAACACTGCATAGAACGCACCACCAACACTTCAATGCTTCAAGTGCAAGGAAATGGGGCATTATGCTAATAATTGCCCTAATCCAAGGGTTAGTGATGATCAACATGAGCAACCACTGAAGGCAAAGTACAAAGGGAAGTCACATGCGATCACTATTGGCGATGTTGAATATGATAACGATTTGGTGGAATGATTAAGCGTTTATGTAATGGGATTCCAAAATAATGTTGTATGATTGAGTATTGCAATATTTATTGATGTGGTATTCAAAGTGATTGAGATATTTTTTTTGGAAATAAGATGATATGCGCATAATGAAGACGAGAAAATGAAATGTTTAATAGTATTCATGAGCTCATGATTGATATAAGGACTAAGTGATATCATGGATTGAGTATATAGAATTTTGAGGATTTTGGTATGTGGAAAGTGTTAACTTTTAACTGCATTCATGTTTTCACTAAGGTATTCAAGAGAATACATGATTAAGGACTTTGAATGTTTAGATTGTGACCAACAAAACATATCTTATGATATATGGGGATCAACGATGGTATTAAATCTCTGGTAATCATTTTCACTATGTTATGAGAGTGGACTGCAGTATTATGGATAAGCCTAAAGATTGAAATGGATTATGTTGGACATAAGTGATTATTGTTTAAGGATAGAAGTTTTTTTTTCGATATTATTGATGGGATGTTATAGTAATGTAGTTTTAGAAAAAAGGACAACCTGCAGGACGGGCGACAGCCCATCGCTTCGGACAAGGCTGTAGGAATCGAACCCACAACCGAAGTGCGACTGGCCTTTATCGCCTACCACTGACCTACAGGAAGTCCCTGTTTAGTAGAAACTAGTTTTATTATATTAAGCAGTATGATATATGAAGTATAAGTCCATTTTAGGAACCATATATGATTAATCTCACTATAGATCGATTTATGCATATAATTTTTGCTAACCTTTTGTTTGAGACAGATGGAATGACCCGTCATTCTATCACATGATCTGCTAACACTTCACGAAGAACAAATTCAACTTCATTTATTTAAGAGATGAAGTAGAAATTGTTCAAGGCACGAACAACAGTGAGATTGTACCAAAATAAATTAAGTATTTATTCTAATTCAAATTTTCAACTTTAGGGGAAATGATCTTGAAAACCAAAAATGTTGTCCTAGTGATCTTATACCTGATGAATCAGATGGTACCTTATATCATCACAAATCTATGGATTTGTGATTACTGGCTTTTCCATAGCCATGTTCTCTACCACTCTCCATCAGAACATGATGGTTAGATTTCTCTTCCATATCCATATTTTCACCTATGTGGAAACCCAATGATTAGTTTATTTGGGTAACCGTTACGTTTCATACTTTTGTTTTTAAAGATTGGTTTTGATATTCCTTTTTACGATGTGGGTTTCTATTAAAGAAACTTTCGAATAGTAAACCATTTATAACCCCGACGAATTTCGAGGGCGAAATTCATTTTAAGGGGGGTAGAATGTAACAGCCCAAGATTTTATAAAGAAATATTTTTTTTAATTTTATTAATGTCTTGTGTTGTACGCTACACCAAAAGGATCTTGCACAACACGCATCCTTGTCTTGCCTTGCATTACACGCAATCGCGACCTTCCTCAATAGCGTGTGTAATACGCAATACCGAGTTTCACTAAACAATGATGTGCTATTAAAATATTATTAAAACTAGCCGTTATGAATAGTAATAACCACTTTTTAAAATTCTGTAAATCTTATTTTTCAAAATGAACTTCATTCTTGGATTCGGAGTATCGAATTTAGCCTAAGGTGAAATTTTGGTACTTTTCGGATAACTTTCATATTCTGATGAATAGTGAAAAATTACTAAATTATAATTAAAAACAACTTTTTTAATCGAAATAATTAATAGTGATAAATTATTAATTTGAGTGGTTTTAAAGTATATTTAGAATATATTTTTACAATTTAATACAATGTTGGTCATTGGTTGTAATTTCACATTTAAACAAGACATAATCAAGTGTCAATCTTTTGATATATATTGTTTCCTAAAAACACGCTATTTATTTTAACAGCGGGATTTAATTATAAAATTAATTAATGCAACTTCTATGTTATGAATTTGGTAAAATAGATTTCATTTTTGAATTCGGAATATGAAATATAGCTTAGGATGAAATTTTGGCATTGTTCTGAAAAACATCAATTTTTGATGAATAGTGAAACTACTAAGTGGTAGTTAAAAAAACTGAATTTTTCATAAAACTTAATTTTGCCGCTTCTGTGAATGGAATTTCGAAAATCCGAGAGACACGGTTAATATCAAGGACTAAAATGTGGTTCAATGAGTTGAAAATAATTTTTTTGGTGAATAGTAACTTTTTACTTTTTTACCGCGGTTAATAGTAAATAGGGTAACTAAGGGTAAATATGATATTACTATTACCCTAACACATGTCCTAATTCTATTGGACAAGTGTAATTAGACCAAAAACAAACTTAGGAATAAAATATGACCATTTAGGCCCACTTGGATTAGATTAGGACATTTATTATTAATTTATTTAAAGAAAGGTTAAAATAGTTAAAATCAAAGTTTAATAAGTAAATCATTTTTAATATGGGGTTATACATAAATTCGATTGTAAATATTCATTAGAAAGATAAAACTATTTCCTACATGATGGTATTTTATTTGTAATTTTTAGACATAAAATAAATTATTTTATTTATGACACAACGATGATGCAGTAATTATCTTATTAATGAAATATTGACATAATTGATGTTATAAACACCAAAATAAATGTAATTTGAGATTTTTTATGAATTCCACTAATTTTCTAGGTTACTATGATATATTAATGTTGATTTAATCAACTTGGTTCGAACATTTAATTCTGTTATGACTTTCACAAAAATCATATATCAAATAGTGTCAAAATTGACACAAAATAGTTTTTAAATCAAATATTATATTATTAATTGTTATTTTATTCCTAAAAATCTAAGTTTCGGCCAAATGACTTAGATAAGGATATATATATTAATAATAAACAATTTGGGGTTAGTTTGGCATGTTATAGTAAGTGTATTAACCATATATTGAAAGAAAACAAAAAGACACGGTAAAAGTTAAATTATTTAACTTAGAGTTAAATCTAATTGATAAGGTTTAAAATAAGATCCAAACATGTCTAAATTTGATTGGTTGATGATATTACAACCCTATCTCATCTAAGCTTCGAATATGAGTCATTTTTTGAGGTTTTTAAGTGGGGTTAGATTTATTATAAATTAATATTTTTAAGAATTCCTAAGGTGCCCCTCTCCTCCCCTATAAAAGGACACCTCCTCCCCCTCCTCCTCACACCAATTTGAGCACTCAAGCTCGTCCAACCCCTGCCAAAATCTCTTCTCCACTTCCCTAGAAACATCCTAGAGGTTCTGGTCTTCCTCAAAGACCAATTTTAGTACCCTAAGAGGAGGTCTCAAAGAGGCGCTTCAAAGAAGAGGTAATTACCGTTACCAATTCTTTCATCTTTATTTCTTCTTCCACTTCTTCTTATTAGGTTGTTTCATTATGAAGTAATAACATCAGTATCACTCATATACTGATATGTTATTATAAGTATGAAACATCCTTATTTCACCATCTATCCATCCTACGGAAAAAGAAATCACCGCGCGTGCGTACGTACGGAATACCGTCTCCACGCCGTGGTGTAATCTATTTTCCACCACCACCTTACATGGATGGGTATAATGGTGTAAAGAATAACTATACATAGTTATTACAACATCATATTGATTCTGATATATTGTATAATCCACTCCAATTCAATTCAATATTTATAGAAATGATATCATCGCTCGTGCGTACGTACGGACTACCGTCTCCACGACGCGATGAGATTCATTCTCCATGTTAACCATTTAAGAATAATTATAAAGTATATATAAGAAATAATAATGAAATATATGACATTATAAAGCTACTGGATTTATGTATATATATATATATGTATGTCATCTACTTACTTCCATTCAAGACAATAAGGAAAGGAAAATAGCGTTCATGCGTACGTACGGACTACCGTCTCCATGAACGGTGTTTTTCATTTCATTTATCTATCTATTATATATATATATACTGAATATATATGATATATAAATCATATTTTATATTCTGGAAGTAAGTAAATCATGATATAAGTAATAATAATGTCAATAACAAAAAATCAAAACACCTATGATAAATGAAACGATTTTACCCAAAACGCTTCTTTAACATGGAATTTACAAAAGAACGGGTAATATAATGTCATAAGTGAACCATATATGATATCATAACAATGAATATGATTCTGTAATAAGTCAATAACATGATTTAAATCATTATACAGGAGGTTCAGACACTTACAAAGCAAGTCGGACCTAAGGTAAGGGAAATATCACAATCTCATTTTTATCCGAGATTGTTTATTCGTAAGTATTTACTGGGGTGTATTTTATCATCCACATACATGTTTCATCAATATGTAATATTATTTACATCCACCTACAATTTTTTAAATCCATTTTTACCCTTCGGTGAGTTTTTAGTAAAAGAAGTGAAAGGAATCTTTTGTCGTTTTCCGTACGAGGTACTTTTTGACTTTTCCGACAAAAGTACGAAGAATGTTTTTTTTAACTTATACGACCTGAATGGATTTTTAAAACATTATTTCTAAGAAACTTCCTTTACAAGTTTTCAAGTTTATTTTTAATCAACTTCTTTTATTTTAAATTCGTATGACATGTTATGAAAGGAAAAAATGTTTTTGAAGAAGAAAGGATATTTTCCTCAAGAATAGAGTTGAAGTATTTTATCAAAATTATTTTCCATCTAAGATAATAAAAGGGTTCTGTTTTTATCCCTATTATTACATTGGTTTGATTATGTTGTGATGGAAATATTTTTATGAATTCCTTTATCTTATATGAATTGTTTTATGATGTCATGTTGTTTAAGAATCCCATTTTATTTCATGGGTTATGCAATGATGTATGATTTATGATTTTGTGGCACACATAAGAATGGTATCATTATGAGATGGGTGGGACCTATATCTCCCTCCAATGCATTGGGTAAAGATTTTATATCTCATGAGATAGACATGGCTGAAATGGTAGGTTATACCGGTTCAGTGAAACAGGACTGAAACGAGGGTTACTCGATTCAGAAAGGGACTTTGTCCACTAAGATAGTCTTGGCAATGAGTCTTGACTAACAAGAAATGATTTTCTATGCTTATGTGTGTATGCCACAAAGTTTCATGTTTTATGTTATGATTATTGGGATTACATTTCACTTCTATGATATATCCCATGTTATGATATTATGAGCTCTTTTGCAGGTTAAGATTTCCAAAAGCTATGTATATGATGTGATTGATTTTTCTTTTGTTTACCCTTACTGAGCATTTGAGCTCACCCTTTTATGTTTTCTTTTCCCCAGGATATAAATAAAGGTTTTAGGTAGAAAAAAGGGATGACCTTTATGGGAGATATTGAAGAACTTTCACCACGATTAGAAGATTACGTTCCGAGTTTCCAAAGACACTAAACTATTACGATCCTTTAGTGTGTGTTTTTGTTATGTACTAAGTATTCCGCAAATGTAATGTAATGTCCATGTACGTCAAGCTTCGGGTCTCTACAGTTGGTATCAGAGGAAAGGTTTAGTCAACCTTTGGAAACTAGGATGCGAAAACGTTAGTGAGATTCCTAGAGATATTTCTAAGGTATGTCTAGGGATGTCCCTAGGGATAAGTATACGTATAGGTTATAGTAATAGAATTATGCTAACGATCATAGAATTAAACCTAAGATGTTGGATATTGAAGGTAATCCCCCTTTATTATGTTGTTTTCCCTAGCATGATTTTTGCCTCTCACACTATTCTTTTTGGGTTTTAGACGATGGCTGGAACCCGAAGGAACCGTGTTGATCAATGCAATGGACAATGCAATGATTGCCCTCCTAAACAAACAAATGTTATGGGAGATGGAGTGCAAAATCTTATTGCTATACTTACACAAGCTATGAATCATTCTGGACTTCCAAATGAGCAGAGAAGGGAACAATATTCTATTGAGTCCTTCATGAGGCAACGTCCACCTTCTTTCAGTGGGACTTCCGATCCACTTGTTGCTGAACAATGGATCAGTACCACTGAAAAGATATTTTCAGTTCTTCAATGTTCTGAACATGATAAAGTCATCTTAGCAGTATATCGTTTGGAAGGTGAAGCTGATCAATGGTGGAATCTTATCAAGAATACGAGGCCAAGGGATGAAATTGAGTCCATGGAATGGGACGAGTTCAAGAACTTGTTTTTCAGTAAGTACTTCCCTCGTATTCTTAGAACAAAGATGGAAAAGCAGTTTATTGAGCTGAAGCAGAAGGATGATGAATCTGTTGGTATATACGAAGCAAATTTTACAAGACTTGCAAGGTATGCATCTGGCATTATCATCCAACCTGAAAGTAAAGTTGATCGATTTTTCAGTGGCTTAAAACCAAGTCTTCGAAGGGCATTAGCTATAAGAGACTTCAGTAGCTATGAAGAAATTGTGCGTTGTGCTATCAAGGTAGAAATGGAAGTTGGTGTTACATATCCATCTCATGGTTTTGACAAGAAACGAAAGATGGAGTTCAAGGAGAAATCTCATAATAATGGTGAAAAGAAGATGAATGTTTCCTTATGCACAAAGTGTGGAAAGAAGCATGGTGGAGATTGTCTTAAAGGAACTAGAAAATGTTTTAAGTGTGGAAAAGAAGGTCATCGAGCAGCTGAGTGTCAAAGTAATGGAAAAAGGGTTTCTAATGATGTGAATAAAGCAAACACTGCAGAGAACGCACCACCAACACTTCAATGCTTCAAGTGCAAGGAAATGGGGCATTATGCTAATAATTGCCCTAATCCAAGGGTTAGTGATGATCAACATGGGCAACCACTGAAGGCAAAGGACAAAGGGAAGTCACATGCGATCACTATTGGCGATGTTGAATATGATAACGATGTGGTGGAATGATTAAGCGTTTATGTAATGGGATTCCAAAATAATGTTGTATGATTGAGTATTGCAATATTTATTGATGTGGTATTCAAAGTGATTGAGATATTTTTTTTGGAAATAAGATGATATGCGCATAATGAAGACGAGAAAATGAAATGTTTAATAGTATTCATGAGCTCATGATTGATATAAGGACTAAGTGATATCATGGATTGAGTATATAGAATTTTGAGGATTTTGGTATGTGGAAAGTGTTAAATTTTAACTGCATTCATGTTTTCACTAAGGTATTCAAGAGAATACATGATTAAGGACTTTGAATGTTTAGAATGTGACCAACAAAACATATCTTATGATATATGGGGATCAACGATGGTATTAAATCTCTGGTAATCGTTTTCACTATGTTATGAGAGTGGACTGCAGTATTATGGATAAGCCTAAAGATTGAAATGGATTATGTTGGACATAAGTGATTATTGTTTAAGGATAGAAGTTTTTTTTCGATATTATTGATGGGATGTTATAGTAATGTAGTTTTAGAAAAAAGGACAACCTGCAGGACGGGCGACAGCCCATCGCTTCGGACAAGGCTGTAGGAAGCGAACCCACAACCGAAGTGCGACTGGCCTTTATCGCCTACCACTGACCTACAGGAAGTCCCTGTTTAGTAGAAACTAGTTTTATTATATTAAGAAGTATGATATATGAAGTATAAGTCCATTTTAGGAACCATATATGATTAATCTCACTATAGATCGATTTATGCATATAATTTTTTCTAACCTTTTGTTTGAGACAGATGGAATGACCCGTCATTCTATCACATGATCTGCTAACACTTCACGAAGAACAAATTCAACTTCATTTATTTAAGAGATGAAGTAGAAATTGTTCAAGGCACGAACAACAGTGAGATTGTACCAAAATAAAGTAAGTATTTATTCTAATTCAAATTTTCAACTTTAGGGGAAATGATCTTGAAAACCAAAAATGTTGTCCTAGTGATCTTATACCTGATGAATCAGATGGTACCTTATATCATCACAAATCTATGGATTTGTGATTACTGGCTTTTCCATAGCCATGTTCTCTACCACTCTCCATCAAAACATGATGGTTAGATTTCTCTTCCATATCCATATTTTCACCTATGTGGAAACCCAATGATTAGTTTATTTGGGTAACCGTTACGTTTCATAATTTTGTTTTTAAAGATTGGTTTTGATATTCCTTTTTACGATGTGGGTTTCTATTAAAGAAACTTTCGAATAGTAAACCATTTATAACCCCGATGAATTTCGAGGGCGAAATTCATTTTAAGGGGGGTAGAATGTAACAGCCCAAGATTTTATAAAGAAATATTCTTTTTAATTTTATTAATGTCTTGTGTTGTATGCTACACCAAAAGGAGCTTGCACAACACGCATCCTTGTCTTGCCTTGCATTACACGCAATCGCGACCTTCCTCAATAGCGTGTGTAATACGCAATACCGAGTTTCACTAAACAACGATGTGCTATTAAAATATTATTAAAACTAGCCGTTATGAATAGTAATAACCACTTTTTAAAATTCTGTAAATCTTATTTTTCAAAATGAACTTCATTCTTGGATTCGGAGTATCGAATTTAGCCTAAGGTGAAATTTTGGTACTTTTCGGATAACTTTCATATTCTGATGAATAGTGAAAAATTACTAAATTATAATTAAAAACAACTTTTTTAATCGAAATAATTAATAGTGATAAATTATTAATTTGAGTGGTTTTAAATTATATTTAGAATAAATTTTTACAATTTAATACAATGTTGGTCATTGGTTGTAATTTCACATTTAAACAAGACATAATCAAGTGTCAATCTTTTGATATATATTGTTTCCTAAAAACACGCTATTTATTTTAACAGCGGGATTTAATTATAAAATTAATTAATGCAACTTCTATGTTATGAATTTGGTAAAATAGATTTCATTTTTGAATTCGGAATATGAAATATAGCTTAGGATGAAATTTTTGCATTGTTCTGAAAAACATCAATTTTTGATGAATAGTGAAACTACTAAGTGGTAGTTAAAAAAACTGAATTTTTCATAAAACTTAATTTTTCCGCTTCTGTGAATGGAATTTCGAAAATCCGAGAGACACGGTTAATATCAAGGACTAAAATGTGGTTCAATGAGATGAAAATAATTTTTTGGTGAATAGTAACTTTTTACTTTTTTACCGCGGTTAATAGTAAATAGGGTAACTAAGGGTAAATATGATATTACTATTACCCTAACACATGTCCTAATTCTATTGGACAAGTGTAATTCGACCAAAAACAAACTTAGGAATAAAATATGACCATTTAGGCCCACTTGGATTAGATTAGGACATTTATTATTAATTTATTTAAAGAAAGGTTAAAATAGTTAAAATCAAAGTTTAATAAGTAAATCATTTGTAATATGGGGTTATACATAAGATAAATTCTATTGTAAATATTCATTAGAAAGATAAAAAGATTTCCTACATGATGGTATTTTATTTGTAATTTTTAGACATAAAATAATTTATTTTATTTATGACACAACGATGATGCAGTAATTATCTTATTAATGAAATATTGACATAATTGATGTTATAAACACCAAAATAAATGTAATTTGAGATTTTTTATGAATTCCACTAATTTTCTAGGTTACTATGATATATTAATGTTGATTTAATCAACTTGGTTCGAACATTTAATTCTGTTATGACTTTCACAAAAATCATATATCAAATAGTGTCAAAATTGACACAAAATAGTTTTTAAATCAAATATTATATTATTAATTGTTATTTTATTCCTAAAAATATAAGGTTCGGCCAAAGGACTTAGATAAGGATATATATATTAATAATAAACAATTTGGGGTTCGTTTGGCATGTTATAGTAAGTGTATTAACCATATAGTGAAAGAAAACAAAAAGACACGGTAAAAGTTAAATTATTTAACTTAGAGTTAAATCTAATTGATAAGGTTTAAAATAAGATCCAAACATGTCTAAATTTGATTGGTTGATGAGATTACAACCCTATCTCATCTAAGCTTCGAATATGAGTCATTTTTGGAGGTTTTTAAGTGGGGTTAGATTTATTATAAATTAATATTTTTAAGAATTCCTAAGGTGCCCCTCTCCTCCCCTATAAAAGGACACCTCCTCCCCCTCCTCCTCACACCAATTTGAGCACTCAATATCGTCCAACCCCTGCCAAAATCTCTTCTCCACTTCCCTAGCAACATCCTAGAGGTTCTGGTCTTCCTCAAAGACCAATTTTAGTACCCTAAGAGGAGGTCTCAAAGAGGCGCTTCAAAGAAGAGGTAATTACCGTTACCAATTCTTTCATCTTTATTTCTTCTTCCACTTCTTCTTATTAGGTTGTTTCATTATGAAGTAATAACATCAGTATCACTCATATACTGATATGTTATTATAAGTATGAAACATCCTTATTTCACCATCTATCCATCCTACGGAAAAAGAAATCACCGCGCGTGCGTACGTACGGAATACCGTCTCCACGCCGTGGTGTAATCTATTTTCCACCACCACCTTACATGGATGGGTATAATGGTGTAAAGAATAACTATACATAGTTATTACAACATCATATTGATTCTGATATATTGTATAATCCACTCCAATTCAATTCAATATTTATAGAAATGATATCATCGCTCGTGCGTACGTACGGACTACCGTCTCCACGACGCGATGAGATTCATTCTCCATGTTAACCATTTAAGAATGATTATAAAGTATATATAAGAAATAATAATGAAATATATGACATTATAAAGCTACTGGATTTATGTATATATATATATATGTATGTCATCTACTTACTTCCATTCAAGACAATAAGGAAAGGAAAATAGCGTTCATGCGTACGTACGGACTACCGTCTCCATGAACGGTGTTTTTCATTTCATTTATCTATCTATTATATATATATATATACTGAATATATATGATATATAAATCATATTTTATATTCTGGAAGTAAGTAAATCATGATATAAGTAATAATAATGTCAAGAACAACAAATCAAAACACCTACGATAAATGAAACGATTTTACCCAAAACGCTTCTTTAACATGGAATTTACAAAAGAACGGGTAATATAATGTCATAAGTGAACCATATATGATATCATAACAATGAATATGATTCTGTAATAAGTCAATAACATGATTTAAATCATTATACAGGAGGTTCAGACACTTACAAAGCAAGTCGGACCTAAGGTAAGGGAAATATCACAATCTCATTTTTATCCAAGATTGTTTATTCGTAAGTATTTACTGGGGTGTATTTTATCATCCACATCCATGTTTCATCAATATGTAATATTATTTCCATCCACCTAAAATTGTTTAAATCCATTTTTACCCTTCGGTGAGTTTTTAGTAAAAGAAGTGAAAGGAATCTTTTGTCGTTTTCCGTACGAGGTACTTTTTGACTTTTCCGACAAAAGTACGAAGAATGTTTTTTTTTAACTTATACGACCTGAATGGATTTTTAAAACATTATTTCTAAGAAACTTCCTTTACAAGTTTTCAAGTTTATTTTTAATCTACTTCTTTTATTTTAAATTCGTATGACATGTTATGAAAGGAAAAAAATGTTTTTGAAGAAGAAAGGATATTTTCCTCAAGAATAGAGTTGAAGTATTTTATCAAAATTATTTTCCATCTAAGATAATAAAAGGGTTCTGTTTTTATCCCTATTATTACATTGGTTTGATTATGTTGTGATGGAAATATTTTTATGAATTCCTTTATCTTATATGAATTGTTTTATGATGTCATGTTGTTTAAGAATCCCATTTTATTTCATGGGTTATGCAATGATGTATGATTTATGATTTTGTGGCACACATAAGAATGGTATCATTATGAGATGGGTGGGACCTATATCTACCTCCAATGCATTGGGTAAAGATTTTATATCTCGTGAGATAGACATGGCTGAAATGGTAGGTTATACCGGTTCAGTGAAACAGGACTGAAACGAGGGTTACTCGATTCAGAAAGGGACTTTGTCCACTAAGATAGTCTTGGCAATGAGTCTTGACTAACAAGAAATGATTTTCTATGATTATGTGTGTATGCCACAAAGTTTCATGTTTTATGTTATGATTATTGGGATTACATTTCACTTCTATGATATATCCCATGTTATGATATTATGAGCTCTTTTGCAGGTTAAGATTTCCAAAAGCTATGTATATGATGTGATTGATTTTTCTTTTGTTTACCCTTACTGAGCATTTGAGCTCACCCTTTTATGTTTTCTTTTCCCCAGGATATAAAGAAAGGTTTTAGGTAGAAAAAAGGGATGACCTTTATGGGAGATATTGAAGAACTTTCACCACGATTAGAAGATTACGTTCCGAGTTTCCAAAGACACTAAACTATTACGATCCTTTAGTGTGTGTTTTTGTTATGTACTAAGTATTCCGCAAATGTAATGTAATGTCCATGTACGTCAAGCTTCGGGTCTCTACAATGGTTTCATAACTATGATTTTTTTAGATCGATCCAAATTATAGAAGATATACTAGAAAAAGGACTATCAAGGGATTTGGTATAAAAAAATTCCTTAGGGATGGGTTTAAAGTCCTTGTAAAAAATTCACTAATGATGAGACCTTAACTTAAAATGTGATAACTTCACATGTATAAGTTCAATATAGAAAATGATATCATGTATGTAAAGGAAACACCAAAGGTTTATTATATCATAGAAAAATAGTTTTTCCCCATGAAAAAAAAGATTGTGAGTTTAAAACTCTTAATGAACCAAGGATATCATGCAAGTTTTGAAACATAGGAAAACTTTTTAGTTCACCTATGTGAATGTAGGAGTGGAGCCACACTAAAGATATTATGAATTTAGGTATAAAAAATGCATGAAAGGATAAGTGACACATGGCTATAATGGTTTCTATGAATAGATAAAGAACTAATAAATTTGGATGGATTTGTGCAGGATGAATCTAGATGATAATAAGAGTTACAAGTTCAAGGAAATTTCCATTTGTTTCTCTATTTAACTTTGATTTGACTGTGCTATTGAAAGGTTAAAATTGAGAGATACCTTTATTTATGAAAATTATTTCTAAGAGAGTAAGCTTCATGATTTTGAAAATGTGTTTAAAAATATTTTAAAATGGTAGGGGATTATTGGTTTTTTATTTTTTTAAGATATTTATTTATTTTTGTTTTATTTTTTTAAAAGGGGATTGATTTATTGAAATATCACATTATAAAATAAGTTGGAATGTAAATATCTATTCACTAAAGGACATATCTATTCACTAGTGGGTGTGATATGGTCCACTAATTTGATCTGATATGATATGAAAAATAATATTAAATCTAAAAAATACATGTCTTTCCAAGAAAGGTATTAACCCAATTCCAAGGGTTATAATGCCTTATCTAAATGGGTGTTTCCATACCTATAAAGTGAAGTTCCCATTTAATGGTAAAATTAATTCCAAAAATTCTCAAGAACTTTAATATTTCTTAAAAATTTATATTTCTCTAAAATTATTCAAAAATAATTAATTTTTTTATTAGTGCGTAACAACAAAATCCTTTTATTACTATCTTATTTCCAAAGTTCCTTCAAGGGTTACTCTCCACGTAGTACATGTGTTGGGTAGTAACCTACCATTATATCCTAAATAGAAGTAATTGATTACCAATTACACTACTAATTTTGTGGGGTTGAATATATTATTAAGGAGGGTGACAACATAACTTGCCTTGATGAGATCTTTTTACTATTATCCAAGAAAAAGGCATTTCATTAACCTATAATACATCTTAAACAACTATTACCCAATTCATATTTCAAACTCATATATTACTCTTTATTTTCACTAATATAACTTGAGTTTTTAAAATCATTCAAAATGATGATAAGTCTTAGAAACTTTTATCAATTCTAATAAAAATTAGCTTTTATCAGTGCTTTTTTTAGCACTGATAAAAGTCATCATTTTATTAGCACTAATTTTTAACTCTTATAAATACTTTAAAATCAGTTTAATGGATTTCAGGTGACAAAAATAGGGCCTCATACCTAATCACTATGAACACATGTCCCCTTAAGCTAGCCACACACCACTCTAAATTTATTCTAAATGCGATGAGATTCAAGGAGTGGACCAAACATGAGGTCAGTAAGATTCAAACCTCCACCCAACACATTATCAGCAATCAACCTTACCACTAATTCAAATGATTTTACTTGTTATATAGTGATATATATATATATATTTATTTATTTTAATACATACATACATATATATATACATACATATATATCTGTGTGTGTGTGTTGATATATTTATGTGTGTGCGTATACATAAATATAATTGTGTATAAACATTATATATATTTAATATGATTTATATATATAAACAAACATTTTATATGTGAACATGTTTAGATATTTATCTATATAATCATTTATTTATGTGTGAATATATTTATATATTTATTTATGAATAAACTATTATACAAAAAATAGTAAAATGTCAACACCATTATATCAATATGAATGTAAGTCTGAAAAATATATTAAAAATTCACCCATAAAAGATAAAAAGGTCCTTTTAAATTAAGTTCAAATCCCATTGAATGTTATTAAAGTAGCGTATTTTAACTTCAAACTCAATTTTAGAGGCATGTATGACCTATTTTGACTAAGAAAAAGTGAAGCATGAGGTCCCCTTAATATTAAATTACATAGATCTATTTGGAAGCTTAAGCATGAAAAAGATCAAATTAACACTTAGATAAAAATTTATTATTGTTTGAAGTTCAATTACCATTTTAAACTTATCTTGGGATACTAATTAATTAATTAATATTTTATATTATTAATTTTTTATTAAATATGATTTACTAAATACCAACTTGTAAATTTTTAATTAATATTAATGTTAATTATTTTATAAATAATATTTATTAAATATATTATATATTTAATATAAATATATATATTTTATTATATGAATAATATTTAAGTAAATATGATATATTTATATGAATATAAATATATTTATATATTAAAATATGAAATTTAATGATATATATAGAGTTTATTATAAAGTCTTTCTTTTTTAATGTTAAATAAATGACAAAGGTTGTCTTTAAAAACACTTTTTTCAGCATTGATAAATGATGTCATTTTATTAGTGCTAACAAAAAAGTGGTGTTAAAGGGTATATTTTAAAAAAACTTTTATAATATTGATAAAATATATCTTTTTCATTAGTTTTTTCTTTAGAAAACATAGATAGAGGACAGGCATTGGAGTACCTTATATGAACTCCTTTTAAAAAGCACTGATAAAGGCCCTTTTTATGAGCATTTTTTAAAAACACTGATAAAAGTGTGATTTCTATATATTTGTATATATTTTTTAATATATAATTGTTGTTAGATGTGTGTATAGAAAGCATAATTTGAACCAATCCATATTTCGGGGACTCCACCCCTACACTCTTAGTTGGGGTCAAGCCCGAGACTGCAACTTCCATCATTGACCTCTATTTTTCCCATTTTTTATTTCTTATATCACATCATGAGCTTTTAAAACTAGATAAAACAAGATTCAGGTCACAACACCAACAATATTTATATTCAAATATATATATTTATATTTATTTTCATATATTAATCTAATAACATATTATATTCACATATACATGCATTATTAAATATTTTTATTTCTTAATATAAATTTAATATTTTTTTGTTACATAAGTCATGAAAATAAAATTGATAATAAATATTTATTATAACATTATTTATATTTCTAAACATATATTTTATATTTTAAAATATTTAAATATATTTATACATACTAGATATTTATATATTTTATAATATCGATATATAATTATAAATAACTATAAATTAATAAACACACAAATATATATATATATATATATATTGTTATATAAATCATATTTCAGAATATATAAATATGAATATAAAAAATATATATTGCATAGTACGCTTTATCAATGCTAAAAAACACTGATAAAGGTCACTATTTATGAGTGTTACAAAATCACTGATAAATGTCACCCTTTATCAGTGTTAAAAAAGTCTAATAAAGGGAAACACTATTTTTTCATGATTTTATAGTAGTGTATTTCTATCCAAATAAAAAAAATTATGCAATATTTTTTTGATATTTATATTCCACTTCTTACGACGCATTTTTTATAATACATTGTACATTAATAATCTTGAATATCATAATTGTGTTGTTCCCCTTATCATAATATTATTTCAAATATAACATAGGTACATTTCAATTACCAATCTAATTATAAGGAAACAAGACTATAAAGAAAAGTAACCTGGTTGCAAGGGAAAAATGTATGTTATATGGGTTTTTAAATTATTTCTAGTATTATATATCAATTATATATGTCAGTATCTATATTTATTAACTCCCATTATTAAATATTGACTTTATATAACATATCTAGTTTTTTACATTTAAATAAATAAGTACCACACATTGTTGAAACAGATATAATTTTTTGTACTAATAGAGACTTACAAAGTTTAAATTGATTGTCATTATCAATTATATTGTTACATGGTTTGTTTAAATTTTCAATTTTCAAGTAATTTTATTTCCTTTATTAAATATGTTACACACATATTAAATAATTTATTATGATATTTTTTCAAAATCCCGACCCGAGTTCCACACAACGGTGCCCCAATCTGGTAGGTCACATGACCTCAAGTGTGCCTCCCCGTATGCCAGAGGCTTCCAACTAGTAGTGAGGGTCTAATAATTCATTTATGGGGAGACTATACTTTCTTTGATCAGAGTAATACACCAATGGAAATAATACCAATAGAGGAGAAAATGTGTTAAATAATAAACAACGCCAATATCTCATTGTAATGAAAGAAAGAAAATGCATTATTCAACTAAAGAAGAAACATGCCATGCTAATGTACATGTCAAGTGTCTAAAATGAAAAATAAAAATAAAGACATGAAAACTACCAAGAGGGTCCCAAACCACGTCTATTTCCCTTATCCAATCCCCATCCCCAAACTAGCCCTCAAACACATAACATTTTTCCTTAACCTATCTTGAGCAATAAAGTCTATTCGGATACCAATCAGGCAGCTTGAATAGGGTGTGAGTATGACTTAGTAGGTCACCAACAATGGTGTCTAAAAAAATATTCAATCAAATATAGTGTATGAAATTGTATAAATAAATAATTAAAATTCATAATTAAATATTTATCACATTATCAATTAGTCTTTATTTAACCACATTAACCTTAGGTTCTCATGGACACCCGTATCTCAATACCTACTTCAGCCCATACCAGAGTCTAAACTATTCCCAAGGGATATCATGTGTTTGAATGTCCATGTTACCATTATTATATTCATAAATGAATGACCATGTTACCATTAATTAATTCACACAATTTAATGACCATGTTATCATTCTTTATTTTACAAATTAATGACCATGTCACCATTCATTAATTCATATAATTGAATGAATATATTACCATTATTTATTTCACAAATGAATGTCCATGTTACCATTCATTAATTCACGCAATTTAATGACCATGTTAACATTATTTTATTCTTGGCCGAATTTCCATGTTTCCATTCATCATTTACTAATCACATTTATCATAATAACACAATATTACATATATCTCAAAACCCCATTAATTAATTCAATAATTAATTAATCCTTTAACAATGTTAGCATTCAATAATTAATTCACCAATTAATTCTTCAAGAACACAATTTCAATATCTCATAATTAATTCACCAATTAATTATCTAATTCATAACATCAATATCACACAATCAACTTCCACTGTTAATTATCTCTATATCCCACAATTTCACAATTCTATAATTAATTAATTCCATTAGGAAATTCAATTTCTAAAAAAATCTAAAAATTATAAAAATTTCATGCATGAAATCAAAATAAAGAATATGGGATTTGAACATTAGACCACCTACCTCAATTTGTTGAAGAACAGTTTCTAATTGAAGAATCCCCAATTGAATCAGATCAATCAAGAACACAATGAAGAATAAAATTTAGATCCAAATCCTAAATCCAAGATCAAATGAATCAAGGCCTGATAATATTTGATCTATATCTACATCCAAAAGAAAACAAACATCCCTATTTTATATGAAAAAAGGTGCATAAGAGAGTTAGAGATCTAAAATATAAGGAATCACATACCTGGATGGTGAAAATATTTAATCTTCCTTTTGATTATCCAAGAACGGAGGTTCGAAAGGCTTGAAATATTTTTGGGAGCCTCCAAAATTGTGAAAGAGGTCTTAGGGTCGAAGGAGGACAGCTACAACTAAAATAAATGGATAATTCAGCCACACAACATGTTTAAAATAGCAGGTTGATCATTTACACAACATATAATTCAGTTACACATCATGTAATTATTTTTAAAGGTTTTTTTTTCTGAAAAATACGGCACCTAAAATTTATTTTATTAAAAATAACCAACAATTACATGACATTTAATACCCTTACATGATGTATAAATGTTTTGCACTTGAGTTTCAACCCATTTTCCATTTAAATCCTCTCAACTCACCACAAACCCATTTTTAACACTTCACCCAATTACACCCAGACTTCATTAATTTAAATAATAATACATCCCCAAAATTTAGGTCATTTTATCCAACAAAGTATCTCTGTCTTTGAAAAATACTAGCCCACTAAGGTTTAAATGAAAAATAAATTAGAGAGAAAAGTACCTATAAAAGACAGGATCTAACAATCTGCCCACCTTATAACAGCTTGTCCTCGAGATACATTCTTCCCAATTGACCCTGTATCAATTTTTTATAAATTTTTCCCATATGGAATCACCCTCCATGATCTTTCATGGCATACGGGCTTGCATGGAATGCATTGTTTCCTCAATACTGTAAAGGTTGATTCCTCCCCCATCGATAGGTCTTTCCAACCGATGCCATGCTGCCCAATGAAATTTTCCAGTTTGATTTTCATCCCAGATGAACATATTCATTGATTTATCTAGATTGTCTACTTTCCCCTTAATAGGTTTAATTATGGATAGAACATGCATAGGAACCAAGGCAAGCACGTATTTTATCAGAGTTATACACCCTTCAAAAGAAAGAAACTTATTTTTCCAGATACCTCCTCCAATAGCCCAAAGGCCTTCATTTTTTATTGATTTTTGATAATCCACCTTTCAAGGGGTGAGGTGGAACCCTTACAAGGCCCATAGGCATAAGTATTACATGGCCCGTAGGCCTTAGAGGAATTCATTACCTGCAGGCTTCAAACATTACATACAACTCAGACTAACTACTTTGAACTTCTCCTCCCTGGCATCTTCATCGTGAAATTAGCTCTCCACCTTAGCATGGATGTTCGGCTAGGCATTCCCGCGCATGCACAAGCTTGTCTCGATGGAAGGTGTCATACCCTCTAATTCTTGCAATCTATTTAGATTCTTCTGTGGTGAAAGCTCATTGCTCATACTCCCTATAGAGCTTGTTCCTTGTAGGTTGTCTAGTTTTCATCTGCACTTAAGGGGGCCCGAAGGCCTTGAGGTGGCCCAAAGGCCTTACTGACTCGAAGTCATGGGTGGCCCGAAGGCCTTACAGGACTCAGGAACCAAATTGGTGACCCGAAGGCCCAAACAGGGGCATATTCCTAGCTGCTACAGTGCCAAAAAGTGCCTGCTACAGCTCCCACTACAGTACCTACTACAGTACTACACAGTTCCCGCTACAGTACTTCTATAGTACCTACTACAGTACCTGCTACAGTACTGCTACAGTACCCCCGGAAATTCTGCCTCTGCCTGTATTTGTTCCCTGGTCGCTTGGATGCACTTACGGAGTCCTTACCAACTGGGCTAAGGCTCATGTGCTTTCCAACTACCTATTCTTCCTGTAATTATACTGATGATGTTACCAAACATGGATCTTATAAATATTCTATTGGATATGAGTGCACCATGATATTCCATCAGGATTTGATGCCTTTTCATACCAAGGCACTCTTTTATTTTGTTACTGTGACCTCTAGAGCATTTGTTAGATATGAAAAATCTATTTTTCCCTTGATTAATATGCCATCCACTTAGCTTCCTGTACATTTTAGTTGTGTACATTAGTCCAATGATTGATCTACACCTACCATTTATGAAAATTAAAATATCATCATTGAACATAAGGGAGATATCATTCCACTTCCAAACCTGTTTTGTATGGAATCAAAGAACCATTTTCCAAACCCCTCACGATGTTCCCAGAAAAAGCCTCTTGGGCCAGGATGAAGAGATTGGGGGAGATGGGATCACATTTTCTAACACCACACACAATTTTAAAAATCCCTAATCCTTTTCCCATCAATGATATTGAGATCCATGATGAAGTATAACATCTGAAACATAAGTTGAAAAACCATTCATGAAATCCAAATTTATACATCACTTTAATAATAAAATTCCATTTGAGTCTATCATAATATTTGATCATGTATAACTTAATCATAATGTTGGAACTTGTATCCCATAAATTCAAGTAATCAAACATCTATTTAGTAATGTTTATTTCCCCTTGAATGTGTTTACCCTGCACAAAACTATGCTTCTCCTATGAGATAAGATTTAGTATGAGAATTCTTAGATGCCTATTCACTAAGTTGGATAGAATTTTGAATGTGAAATTAAAAAGACAGATGGTTATAAACTATGTTAGGTTGGTAGGGTCTTTAACTTTGAAAAAAAGAACGAACCTATAAGCACAAACTACCCTGGGAAGTGGACCACCTCTGAAAAAATCTTAAACCACCTCGATCACTTAAACCTTTAAAATACTCCATTTAGACATGAAAAAAGACCCAGGAAAACCATCAGGTCTAGTGGAACTCTCTTGTTTCAAACAAAACACCTCCTTTTTAATTTCTTCTTCCCCCAAGTACCCGATTAGTAAATTGTTGTCTTCCTCTCCCACCAGACTTAGTATGAAGCTCAAAAAAAGATATGTTTGTGTATGTACATGCTTGACCACTAAAATTGTTTTCATAGGTCATGGTATTGTTTGGTAAGACCTGGTTATACCTCTCACTTAGAAGGATTAAATTCCCACAGGAGATCCTCTCATATGCTCATAGGCACAATAACCCAATTTCTAACATAGATGATTTCATCTTCATCTATGCTCCAATCTAAAGGCGACTCTCCACCTTCAAGGTTTTCCCTCAAATATAAACATTCTGAATCCTCATACTACCTATATAGGATCCATATCAAAATCATAGAATCCACTAAAACTGACACTAGATTCATCTATTTCTGGTTCTCCTAAACCAATTTATGCATCTTAGCTAATAAATCTATCACCTTACACTTAACACTTGACTCATGAACTATCTGAGTTTGAGTTTTCCTACTCAAATAATCAATAAAACCATTTCCTTTTCCAAGTGTATATTCCAGATCAAAATAAAAAAAATCATATATTAAACCCATCTCTACTACCGAAGTTTCAAATATCACTAAGAGAAGATATACCTTAATCTCTTGTGGTATGTATACACAATAAACTTTTCTCCCAACAACTAATATCTCCAACACTTTAAAGAATAAATAATTTCTTCTAGTTCAAGCTCATGCATATGGTTGTTCCATTCATGTGGACTTAGCTACTAAGACCCATACACCACAACTCGATCTCCCAACATCTACACATCTTCAAGTATAATTCCAAAAGTGTCACAATACACTATATACTCCTCACCTGGCTCGGGTAGGATCAGGATCAGTGCAGATTTCAAACTCTTCTCTAACTCATGGAAGGCATTATCACAAGCTTATTTCCATTAAAAATTTAACCCCTTCTTGTTCAAGCCCAAAATTGGTGATTCCCAATGGGAAAATTCATGGATTAATCTCCAATAATATCTAGTTAACCCCCAGAAAGCTACGGATATTGGACACATTCTTGGGATGCTCTCAAGAAACCACTGTTTGAACCTTCTCTGGGTCCACTGACACACCTTCCTCTGAGATGATGTGTCCTAGGAAGTTTACCTGATCAATCTTGAATTGGAACTTATATAGCATAGCATATAGCAAATTCTTTCTCAGTGTACTTAGAATGATGTCAATATGATCATCATGAGTCTTGGAGTACACTAAGATGACATCCATGAACAACACCACAAACTGATCTAGGTATGGATGGAATATTATATTCATTATGACTATATATCCATATGGTGTGTTTTTCAACCCAAATGAAATTATGATGAATTCATATTAGCCATACCTTCTCCTGAAAGCAATCCTTAGTATATCAGAAGTTCAAACTCTTAACTGATGATACCCCAATCTCAAGTAAATATTCAATAATACACAAACTCCTCTCAATTGTTCAAATAGATATCCGATACATGGAAGAGGATATTTTTTCTTCACAGTCATAAAGTTCAACTTCTAGTAATCAATGCACAGGTGAAAACTCTCGTAATCCTTCTTTACAAGAAACATAGGTGATCCCCAAGGTGACATACTTGGATGGATAAATCCCTTATCTCTAAATACTATAGATGAGTCTTTAAATCTTTAATCTATGTCAATTCCATTATGTATAGCGGAATAGAAACTGGATCAACCCCTGGTATGAGCTCAATAGTGAATTCCACATCTATCTCAGGTGGCAGTCCTGAGAAGTCTTGAGGAAATACATCTTGAAATTGTTCCACTACTGGTGGAAATGTATCATGTTTTACTCCTTCATCATCTAGAAATAAACTAGAAACTTTGGTTGTGAGATCTCCCAATTGATAAGTAATTGAACATGCTCTTCCTACTTGGATATCCCACTTCCCATGGTGAAGTGAACAGTCGCCCTCAGGAGACACAAAAGTCACTCTCCTGTGGTAAAAATCTATGTGGGATCATTATGTGACTATCCAATACATAAATATTATTAAGTTGAATCCTGACATGTCAAGAATATAGAGACCCCATAAAAAACTATATTCCCTAATTTCAAGAGAACATCCCTTGCATAAACATATCTCTCTAGACCATACTCCCAACAGTGTATCTATAGTCATTACCCCACTAACAAAATCCACCACCAGGATCAAACCATTAACAATTTTTTCATAAATAAAGGAATGAGAGTAACTAGTACCAAATAAGGTAATAAATAATATAGAAGCTATAGGAATTGTATCTATCACTGTCGAATTTCCAACCTCACTATCCATAAGTGTAGGATTCATTGCATGTAGTTGTCCTAACCCTTTCCCCTATGATGATGTATAAATCCTTTGAGTTTCACCACTCTTCTGATATGGGTGCTCTTTCCCAAAATTACCACATCCTCTGCCTCTACCACCTTGGCCAGTAGAACTCTAGCTACTATCCTAATACGATGTAGGATATCCCATTCCCACACTCTGACTCTATCTAGTTGCACCCTCACTGACCATTTGTCTCTGCATCCTATAGAAAATATACAGATACCCTGCCTTTCCGAAAGACTGACACTCTATTTTTGGTCGGGGACAATATCTATGATAATGGCATGACCTACCACACTGATAATAGATCACCCCCATAAGGTCCTGTTCAACCAAACCTCCTTTCTGTGTAATATGCTTTCCACTACTCTGACTAAAGTTGTCATAGTGGTGCTTCCTTATCTTGGAAGTCGCACCTCCTATTTGACTGGTAGTAACTGTCTGTCCAGTGTTGGAATCCTACTTCAGGTTCCCATATGTTATTAGATCCTTATCCACCACCTTGGAAACCTTATTTAACTGAAAAGGGTAACTTAAGACTTAATCTCACACTTAATTCAATCATGAAAGTGTCTCAATGTACCTATTTCATCTCCCATCAATACTATAGAAAATTATTATAGGTATGTAAAGAATCCAACATAATACATTATGGATATTATCCCCTAAGTCAACCACATGAACTCTACTACTTTCTTCTACCTCAACGTCTTAGGATAAAAGTGATCTAAGAAATTCTCCAAGAAATCCTCCCATATCATTCCATCAACCTGTCTAGTCCATGCATGAATATCTTACCAGCACTAATCTGATACTCATAGAAAATAAGTGTCCAACTTGACCCTCTTTTCAACAAGAGTCTCTAAATGGTAAATTATCATCTCAATGGAATCAACCAAGAACTTAGCTCTTTCAGGTCCACCCTCTCTAGTGAAAGTCACAATAAGTCACAACATGTATTTTCCCAAAAACTCACCACATGGTTAAAACTGAGGTGTTATCACTAACCATAACCATCATACACATAGGTCTTGGTTAAAAGGGTAAAAAAATTCTCACGTTTTAGGTTTCTCATTTATACACCCATTAATTCACATTATTTCATCATTTTACCATTTATGATTTTATATTTTTGACCATTTTCAATTCAATTTTACTATCCAAGAAAACAGTTCAAGTAAAAAAACATACCCAAAACCCATTTTCCCATGTGTTCCTAAATTGATGCATGTCACAAAATAATATTCAGTTAAAGATATTGTATGTATTTTTATAAATAAATAATTATTATTCATAATTAAATAGTTATCACATTAACAATTAATCTTTATTTAACCACATAAACTCAGGTTATCATGGACACCCGTATCTCAATACCTACTTTGGCCCGTTCTGGAGTCTGAACTATCCCAGAGGGATATAATGTGTTTAAATGTCCATGTTACCATTCTTAAATTCACAAATGAATGATCACGTTACCATTCATTAATTCACATAATTGAATAACAATGTTACTATTATTTATTTCACAAATGAATGACCATGTTACAATTCATTAATTCACACAATTCAATGACCATGTTACCATTACTTGATCCTTTCCTGAATGTCCATGTTACCATTCCCCATTTACTAATCACATATACCATAATAAAAAAATATTACATATATCTCAATCAACCATTAATTAATTAAATAATTAATTAATCCCTTCACAATATCAACATTCATTAATTAATTACCCAATTAATTCTTCAAGAAAAAATTTAAATATCTCATAATTAATTCACCCATTAATTATCTAATTCATAACATCAATATCAAACAATAAACTTCCATAGTTAATTATAACCAAATCCCACTATTTCAAAATTCTATAATTAATTAATTCACCAATTTAATTAATTCCATTGGGAAATTCAATTGCAAAACAAGTATAGAAATTATACAATTTTCATGCATGAAATAAAAATCATTACTGTGGGATTTGAACATTATACCACCAACCTCAATTTGTTAACAAATGCTCCCAAATGGAAGAATCCCCAATCTGAAGAAAATCAATCAAGAATACAATGAAGAATGGGATTTAGATCCAAATACAAAATCCAAGATCAAATAAATCATGGTCTATCTATCTTAGATCTAGATCTATATTAAAAAATGGATAAACATCCCTACTTTATCTGGAAAGAGAAGCGGAAGAAAGTTAGATATCTAAATGAAAACATGTACATACCCGGATGGGGATGATCTTCAGTCAGCCTTTTGATTCGCTAAGAACGGAGGTTAAAAAGGCTTGGAATCTGTCTGAGAGCCTCCAAAATCATGAAAGAGGGCATAGGGTTGATGGAGGAGAGATGTAGCAGAAAACAATAAAGAATTAAAATACACAAGATGTTTAAAATAACAGGTCGAGCATTTACACAGTGTGTAATTTATTTACAAGTCATGAAATTATTTTTAAATTTTTTCACTAAAAAATACATCACCTTAGATTCATTTTATTAAAACCCATGAACAATTACACAACGTTTAATACCCTTACATTATATGGAGAAGATCTGTAGTTGAGTTTCAACCCATTTTCCCTTTAAAGCCTCTCAACTCACCACAAACCCATTTTTAACACTTCACCCAATTATACCCAGACTCCATTAATTCAAACAATCATACATTCCCAAAATTTAGGTCATTTTCTCTAACAAAGGATCTCCATCTCCAAACAAGATTAAGCTACTAAGTTTTAAATAAAAAAGAACTTTGGGAGAAGAGTTCCTGTAAAATATTGGATATTACAATTTTTGTTTTAAATAACTAACAACTTTGAAATTTACTCATAGGAAGAGATTTTTTGAGTTCATATACTATAATTGGAAGAATGAGTAAATATTTTTTATAGAATTTTCAACCAAATAACATGTATTTAATTTATTTCAATATTATTTTCCAGATATATTAATACATTAATTATGGAAATCTATTTTTTTCATTTACTCTAGGTTCTTCTAAATAACACAATGTTAATAAAAATCCATCAATTATTTTAAAAATACCTACAACCTATGATACTTACCAAAAAATTATCATCATCACATCAACCATGTTCTCTATATTATTTTAGGTATGATACTACAAAAAATTATTTATTTTCCCCCATTCTTAATCTCCCTTGATCCAATTTTTAAAAATCGGGTCTTGTTTAGGTGAAAATCTTATCAAGAAATCATATTATGTTATTTCACCATATATACCTTTATAATTTTATTAGTTATTAACATTTATTATATTTCTTATAAATTATTTAAAAAATACCAAATCATTTCCACATCTTACTAATTTTAACTATATTTATTCATAGGATATGCTAAAGTATATGAATGATTTTATTTTATATTACTTTCTCATGTGAATACAATACTTTCATGAAAAGAAAATGAAATTAACACACCTTTTTGCACCCAAAACTAAAAAACCTCTTTTCCATCAAATAATTATACACATTTTGATGAATATCATCACATTTAGTATACAATAATTGTCTTCAGGATGTCCCTTTCAAACTTTTTTCACTATATATTTTTTCATATGTTTACACTTAAAACAATAACTAAATAAAAATGCCTCATTGGGATCAACTATCACTACATTTTATTCTTATAACTCACTATCAACCATTAATCCTTCTACTAGACATATGCCATCACACTATAATAAAATCCTCCATCTAAGATGAATCATCCAAGACATATATAATATTCATCCCAGATAAAATACATAATTTTTTTAGCGATGGATTATTTAGTAAAAATTCCATATTTATTCTAGATGTGTAACTATTAATATTTCACAGATGGATTATATAGGGAGAACTTAAATTTGTCTCAAATACGTTGGTGTGATTTCTCGCCAATTTTTATCTAGGGTGAATTTAAATTTGTTCAAGATATTTCGTCCCAAAAAAGTGGTTTCTTGGGGACATATTAGAAACCTATCCCATATTAAATTAGTGCACACATTTATCTGGGTTAAAATTTAAGTCTGTCCTAGAAAAATAAATACCATATATTTATATTATAAAGAGAATATTTGTGTGTGTATCAATAAATATATATTAATAGTTATATTTATATATATATATATATATATATATAAAGAGAGAGAGAAAAATAGTTGTATGTATATTTTTGTGTGTATATAGACACACACATAATTTTATTTATTTTACTAATTATTTTAATTAAATGTCAAGATATATATTTATAAATTAATATATTTATTTTAGTAAATGTACATATTTATAAATAATTTTATTTGTTATAATAGTAATTATTCAAATACATTATACTTATATTTATATAGACATGTGTTCATATGTAATAATGGAAATAAATAATTATATTTTTGTAATATTAAATCATATAAATACACACACACATATCCCTTTGTGTAATTGTTCATGCGTTTTCTTCAAATTTATAAATAAAGTAATATATATTTATATATATATAGATATATTAATAAAAATTATATTTATTTATTATAAATATATATACTTATAATTATCTTTAAAATGAAAATAATTTTAAAAATACTAAATGATATACATCATATGTGTGTTGTAATATATTAATATATTAATATTTTTATTGTAATAATAACATTACTACATGTTAATGTTGTATATTTAATATAATGTTACTTAAAAATTATATTTTTTATAATATTAAAATTAATATCTATTAACATTATATATTAATATTGTAATGATATAGTCTTTTCTATAATAAATCAACCATCTTAATATATTTGTGTGTCAAAATAGATATCGGATATAATATAAATGAATCATATCCACCTGATAGAGTTAATATTTTCATTATTATTAATATATTTTTAAATGATTTAATTAATCCCAATTATTCGATTTGAGTATATTGACACCATTTATGTGTTTTTGGTGTATTTTGGGCTTAAATGTGGAAATGGGGTAATTCGAAAAAATTGACAGTTTTTGGGAGATTATGTTTATTAGGAATAACTTTTATATTATTGATCTAATTGAAGTGAATCCTTTTTTTAGGCTTCATATTCTCGTGGGCTACAATTTTTTCTTCTGGACCAAGACCCAATTCAAAACCCAATGGTATAGAAAAATCAATCAAGTGGAAAACTCATTTTGGCTGACAGAATGAACCCACCACACTAAATTTGAAATATCTCATTCAACCGACCTTAAAATGAGGTGATTGTAGCTGGTGTCGACAGAGGAATTACAAAGTAAGGTTCAAATTAAATTTCATTAATTAAATATCTCATTAAGGCATATTTTGGGTGCTTCCAAGTGGAGTGGGTGAAATAGTGTTTGGAAGCCAGAAGAAGTTAAACTTAGAAATCAATCCATATCTTCCTTTCCACATGTCCAAAGGCTTTGATATTTTGAGTATCGACAGAAAACTAAATTTCCCACATCTTATAATTAGGGATCTTGGCTTGGTTCGGAGCGATGGTGGGAATAATAGAGGCAAAATTTGTGAGGATAGATTCTAGAGGATCAAAATTTCTATTCTTTCTTTTCATTCTTTTGTTATTCTTAGATTTGTAATGACTTCTTCTTCCCACTTAAACTAGATTATACTTAACATGGTGGTGTAGATATTCTGATTGATAGGGTATGGGTAGGTTTACCCTTTTTAAATTCTTGATTTCTTGTACTTAATGTTTTAAAATCCTCTTTTCTCTTCTGCGAATCAGTTTCAATTTCTTATAATAGTTTTTATTATCATGTACGATTGTGTTTGATTTTAGATTATGTTGTTTATTTTTATTTGGTCAAGGATAAATATCTCCCTTCACTAGGTTCTGGTTTATATACAATGGAATAGACCAGGACTTAGTGGTGAAGTACATGGTGACCACCGGTATGTGTGGGAGGAGTAGTGAATGTTCTTGATTACTTGAGATGAATAAGACCCAATTGGGAATTACCTAAGATAATTGGGGGTATTATCTAAAACTCTATTACACATTGGAAGGAGAGTAGACCAATCTAAGGTTTTAGTAAGGTTTATTATCACATTATAATTTTACCAAGGGAGTGAGGAGAAATGATTCTAGATTCTTACTCTTAATGACTTAGCAAAAGAGAATTGGGTAATGTAAACTGTGATAGAATTACAATTGGAAAACCGACCCTAACCTAATTACCATTTCATATCACTGATTTAAATCACATCATTTTTCAATTTTTTGTAAAACTTTCACTTAATTGCTTTAATTTATTTAATTTCTTTCTTGTATTTTCCAAATCAAACAATATGAAAAACAACATCACTTATTTCTCTTATTTTAAGTGACAAACACTATTGTTGAGCACTCTTATTTGGAGACAACCTAGGTAACCCACTATTATACATTTTAACTTAGGTTATATTTGTTTTTTCCACACCCCACGACACTCACTTTTCAACACCTTAGAAAAAAATGAACATTATTTTATTTCATCAATAAAGAGAATTATATATAAAGGATAAACATGCTCTATAAAATTACAAATAGTACAATGAAATAATAAAAACAAATAAAAACATAGCTAAAATTTAGAAATCCATAGGGTCATGGTCTCCTAAAAATATCAAACTTGTATAAAACACTCTGAAAGGGAAAAAACATTAAAAATATGATCAAAATTTTATGAATTAAGTATAGAGAACCTCGAGAGAAAATTGAGTGAATAGAGAATGATGAAAATAAGATATATTTATAGGATGTGTAAAATTATCCAATTATTTTAAATATGATCATTATAATAATAACTTAATATTTAGGTTAAATGATGAATTAACCTTATAAATAATTTCCACCATTAATTAAATAACTAAATATAGGTATCAAAATACCATGAAATAATTACTCAATAAATATAACATAATGAAGTATAAGTGTGCATTTTTAGTAAAATAAGTTTTACAGTATTAAATAAAACATTATTTTTATACTATAATTAAATATAAAAATTAAATAATTCAAAAATTTATTTTGTATAAATGAATTTCATTTTTGGAATCTACACATTAAAATTAGGTAAGAGTGAAGTTTTAGTAGTTTTCATGAATAATAAAATATGTAAGTGAATAATAAAATAATGCATTTTATAATAGTGATGTGTGAATGAATTTTTGGGTTTCTAGAAGTTAAATTAACTTTATAATACCCAATTTATTAATTCAAAATCCCCTTACTATTGGAACATAAGTTTGTTCTCTATTTGAGGAAATGATATTATATTGTAATATTTTATTCAAAAACACTCACCCACCCCCCCACTTATAAATAGCACCGCACCACCCCATTTAACCTCACATATTGAGCTTCTTATCTTTTCAAATTTATTCCCAATTCCCTCCCTATGAATTGTTAACTAGGTTGGGTAGGTTATGGTCTCTTCAAAAGACCACCCTTTGAAGTCATAAGTTGATTGGAAAATCAGTCATCCCATAGGGCAAGGTAAGAACTCCTAATCATTATATTTCCATCCCATTTCTTTATTTATTATTATGATACTTTATAATTTGTAAAAAAAATTATGTATCATAAAATTAATGATATTAATATATTATAATATGAATATTGAAATCATATAATGAACATAATTGTTTTTTTATCAAACATCCATTCATGTCCACCTACAAGGATGTTGTTTTTAAATAAATATTACCACCTTCATGAATGGTTATAATAAAACATTTTATTGTTAAAATTTAACTTAAAAATGATATTATATTAGAATTTATATCTTGGAATTGGTAAATATTCATAAAATTAAACAAAATAAATTTAGTTAATCATGGTTGGTAAAACCACCGAAATGAACATACTATTATACGATAACAATTACACGTAATAGGTTGTGATTTTTTTGGGTTTTTTTTAATATTTTAGAAGAAAATTAACTAATAAAAAGACATGAACTACATATCAATAAACCTATAGAGTTGTGGACTCATTTGAAAATAACCTTAACCGTTCCTGATAAATCAATGTAGTATTAGAACCATGAAATAAATAGCCATGGGATGATGGAAATGAATATAATGTTTCAATAAATTATTATACATGGACATAAAAGACTAATAATGAATTAAATAAATGTGAATAAGGTTCTTAAAAATCATTCAATAAATTTAATTTTATTACTCAGAAGGTTAAGTGCACATGCTAAGGCAAGTCAATACTTGAAGTGTGGGATTCCTTCCACTCACCCGCTTTCTTTTGGATTGTTCTATTTTTTCTTCCCATATTATTTATGATCTGGATAAATTGTTTTAACATGAAATATATTTAATTATTCATCCTTTATTCTGAGATACAAAATTATCTCTCTTTCCCCCTCCCAATTACTTCTTCATTCTCAACTCATGCAAATAATTTATTGAGTTTACATTCTAAATCTCATTGATTTTCATGTAGTGTTTATTTAATTCCCAATAAATTAATGTATCCCAAACTATTTTACCATTAATTTTATGGTATTTATTATCTTATTACCTTATTAATTAATTCATAATTCTTACTTTATCATGTGTGTAAGCAAACACATTATTTTTTATCTATTGTGCTTCTGATTTCTCTAATTTAACTACCTTATTCTAAATTATTTATAATTAAATATTTAAAATTATATTATACTAGTTTAATTTTTTTTTCTTTTGGTCACTTACATGACCCTTTCACATACACACAATTTCCATGAATACTTCCTACCATGTGATCTTGGAAAAGAAGTTTATACCAAAGGATATCTTAATATCAATATATGATTTTCTTTCATTCTTATGCCCTCATCCTATTAAATTTTCACATTAATCATATTATAATTTGAAACCTATTCTAAAATTTCTTCTTTTTAATTATTAAATCATGCAATTCCTAACCTTCTTATACTATGATTTACACCTAATGACATTGGTTATGTAGCTCATTCCCTCTCTTGGGTTTTTTCCTGATTATGATATATGTATGATTTTTATTTTATGTGGCACTCATATATATGACATATCATGATGTTCTGGGTGGATCCATAATTATATATCCCCCATTTTGAGTGGATCCGTGACACTTAGTTTATTTTTTGATAATTACTAACCCATCTCACTTATCATTCTCACCTTTTTTATTTAATTGTTATTGTTCATTATTATTGTTTTATAATATTTTTTATTAAATGGAATTTTGAAGTTTTTATTTGAATCTTTTACTTCTTGAAGAAGAAAAGAATTATATTTTTTTATTATAAATCATTATTTTTATTTTGGTTTTATTATTATGTCATTATCACTTCTCTATGTTAAATAATTTTATTCAAGTTTAATATATTATGTATTAAGTGTAGTTTAGAAGTAAATTTATTATGTATTGGAATATTTAATATTTGAGACCAAGTAAAAATATTAAGCATGAATTAGAAAAAATCACATATGCATAAGAGGTTTTTTAAAGTCTTACATATGCAATGGAAGTTTTAGAAATTGTTATGTATTGAATTTTTTGATAATTTCACCAAGGAGAAAACCTTATGTTCAAAATGAAGATCTTATTTATGAAATACAATTTCTCATGTATCATAAATTTATCTATGTGAATAATATTATGTATAAAAAAAATTCTATATATTGAGATCCGATAAATCCAAGTATCTTTCACATCCTCATTAGACTCTAGAAATTATATTACACATCTTCTTTGGAGTAAGAAAAATATGTTACATATTCTATATTTTTCTAAGGGAAATATGTTACACATTAAGTATGAGTATGAAGGATTTAATATTTATTCATTTGTTTAAAAATAATATATTTTATGAGGTCAGAAAAAAAACCCAACCTTTTAATGGGTTCGGACCCAACCAAGACTTTCATAGTGTAGTTATAACCTATATACATTCCTTTTAAAGTGGAGTAAAAACCACTCTTTCTTTTTGTGTGTTTAGGAAAAACTTGTGTCATTATTTTTGGTTAGATAGGAATAATCAACGGTGTGTGCATTTTAAAGGGAATCATATCCCATGAATGTTCCCTAAAAACAAATATTACAATGAAGATGATATAGCTCAAATAAAAACTAAACAATTAAACCACTGGAGGATATTAATGGTGGTTATTGGTGTAGAAAAAGATATTTTCAACCCTTCAAGTAATTGAAAATTAAGAATGAGAAAACCAAAAAGTTGGTGTAAATGATGAGGCTCTGTGAACTTGAAACACTTCTATAAGAACCCAGATCTTCGTTTTAGGTATGTTTTTCCTTTTGCTAGAGTTTTTAAGAAAAATGAACTTTCTGGAAATTTTCAAAGTACACGCCATGTACTTTCTGATTACACGTTGTGTACTCTTTTCCGGCTCGAAGCCGTGTGATGGCCGTGCCCGGGCCACACACACGGTGTGTAAGGGTGATGTGGAGGCCGATTTTGGCAGAGTACGGAAAAGACCCAATACACGTAGTGTACTCTAAAAGTACACATCGCGTACTTTATTTGTTTTCACTAAATGAACCGGGATCACACCTGACGCACAGAAGTGTCTTCTTTTAGGTCTCGTTCATCCGAGAGCGACCTGTACGACCAGATATTCGACGAGCTTCCGCCTCTTCGTCTATTCTCCAATTTGAGCACGGTCGATTGCATTGGAATCACAGCAGTGAGTTATTCCTTCTGATTGATCTTTGTTTTCTGATTCCTCCTCGTTTTCGAGTTATCGTGGGTTGAGTGTTTTGTGCGTTTTCTCAGATCTATGACGTTCTAAGGAAAATCAATCACCGTGGTTCACGTATATCAATCTCCTAGGATCGAGGTAGGTGATTTGTTCCTTTCTGTTGAATGTCGATGAGTATTTTGTGAAAATTCCACAAATTCCCTTGGGCGGGGAATTGTGGGTTTCCTGTTTTTCCCCTACTATTTGCCTGATTTTCTTGATTTTTTGAGTAGAGGTTTATGCTTGTGAGTAGAGTAATTTGTTTGTGCTCAGGTTTCCTTTCCATGCTCGTTGTATTGTTTAGCGTTTTCCAGTAGCCATGACTAGTTGTAGGATAGTGGAACTGTTTCTTTGTATAGCTGTGGAGCCTTAGACTGATAGCCAAGTAGTTCTTGAGGTTTAATTGGACGATGTACGCGCACTGAGCATGTTATTTTCCATACAGGATTGTGAGTACCTAGTGTACCAGACCATAGGGATAATTGACATAAGGGATTCTACAGAGTGTCTTAAGTACGATGCGAAACCACAGGGGAAATTGACAATGAGTGCTTCCTCATAGAGTCTGAAGTTCCTCGACGTGGGCCATATGGGGAATGAAACGTTGAGTGCTTCCCTAGAGAGCCTTTAGTACGATACGAGACTATAGGGGGAATTAACGGTGAGTGCTTCCTCAGAGAGTCTATTAATTTTCGTAGCTGAACCAGAGGGGTAAGACTGTGTGTGCCTCCTAGAGGGTTGCTAGTACTTGGGTTGAACCATAGGGGTTAGGCTGAGAGAGCTACCTAGAGGGTTACCTGTTTTCTTCCTGTTGTTGGTTATTACTTGTGTACTTTTTATGTAGAACTGTGGATTGTAGCTGTTGTGTGCTTTACTGTTTACTGCTTGTTGCACTTTTACTTGCCTTGTATTCATTGACTGTTAGGCACAAATCTTTGGGTGATTTCATACTGGGATTTTATCTCACACCCTATTTGGGCCATTCTTTTGGGCCCAAGTAGAATATGTTGTTGAAGGTATAGATAAGGGAAAACACCCTTCTACTTCAGGTTCTTGATTGCATTGGAGTTGGAGAGCATGGGACCGAGTCATGGCTTGCGATGTTGAGGAGTTTACTTTGTTTTCTTTTGCATTTGTTTTTAGTTGTACTTCAGCACGTTGGTTTGTTTACTGCTTTCCATAGACATATGTACCGTGTTGCATCATTATTATTTTATACATTGCTTCTACTGTTCAGTACAGTTGTTGTATGCTATTTATTTTTTTCCCACTATTGTGTCTGGTTGTTCTTCCACTTTATACTTTACTGAATGAGGGAATAGTTTCCCCACCGACTCACCAAGGACCTCGCTGCTAGTCGGCAGCCTCTGACATTTGGGGAAACCCGCTTGAGGTTATGTGGCGAACCGGGTACGGGGCACCAGTGGAGGGGCTCTGTATTTGGGTTGTTACAAAGTGGTATCAGAGGAGTTCTTTTCTCTTGCTTTATTGTTTGGAGACTTTAACCAGGGATAGGATAGATTAGGTACTTGGTATTAAGTTGTGCTCAGGAGTAGCTAACCCATGTACAGGGAAAAGCCATACTACCTCATTAATTGTAGTTTTCTAATTTTGAGATTTTATGGTTGATATGACTTCACCTAGAGTGATTCACATGACTTGTGCTATTATTGTTTTGATATTTCGGTTCTATTTATGTCGAAACCTGATGAGATGAGGGTATGCCATCTCATGCATCATATAGGGACTTGTAAAATCACATGCCATTCATTCTTGCCATGCCATCTAGGGTGCATTAGCGATTTCATGCTATTGTGATAGACTTCGTGTAGATTATGTATGCTATTATAATAGATGCTTGATAGAATCCTTGCTGTTATGTTAGAGATCTATTTGTCTTCCCTTGTTTGTGACTGTAGGAGATCCCAAGCTTTGATTTTCAGGGAGTATGGGCCCTCACGAATCGGAATTTGGAACCTCTTTGCCTTGTTTTTTGTGTTACTGGGGTTCTATGAAGTTTCTGAGTTACTGCCCAGAAAAACCCAAAATACACGGTGTGTACTTTTTAGATACACGTCGTGTAGTTTTCAGGCCGTTTCACTGACCGTGTGAGCAGAACATGGTGTCGTGAAAGTAACTTTAGGAACATGTCGTGTATGGTAGGTACACACTGTGTAGTAATGAGCCGTGTACCCGACCGTGTCACTAACAACACGGGTCAAGGAAGCTCGAGTAGCACACGTCGTGTTGTAACAGAACATGCCGTGTAGTCCCTTCCAGGTACCCGACCGTGTCATGAACAACACGGGTTGGCGTGACCTTCTCTCAGACACACCGTGTTGCTTTTGGAGCATGCCGTGTAGTCTTTCCAAGTACTCGGCCGTGTCATGAACAACACGGGACGATGTCACCTTTCCTATACACGCCGTGTTTGTTCGAAGCACGCCGTGTAAGGTTCAGCCGTGTAGAAGACCGTGTGTTTAACAACACAGGCCACCGAAGCCTTGTCCACTACACGCCGTGTCCGCAGGGGACATGCCGTGTAGTCTCATTTTAAGAAAACCATGTGGGTTAGCCATGTAAGGGACTCGGGCAGGGGAACAGTTTTCAAGTACACGCCGTGTATGGGGTCAACACGCCATGTGGTTTGAGGTGTACATGACTTGTAGGGAAGGAGTACACACCCATGTCAGTGGCTTAAGAAGACATTTCGTGTAGTTTTTATACATGCTGTGTAGTTGAGTTTTGTAAGATTGTGTGTTTTCCTTCCCCAGTTTTCATTTTGGACTCTTGTGTTCTCTGTCCTTGTTTTCCTGATATAAGGGGTACTTTTGATCTTTCAGATCTATGCCTCCGAGACATCCTCTGGTCGTACGTCTGTCGTCAAGCAGTGATCAGACACCAGATAGGGCTGATCAGGGACTTCCTGCTGATCCTCCAGTCGGGTCAGCCTTGGCACTGGCTGTTATACCAATTGCAGGCACTGATACGCAGTTCAGGGAAGGTTTCATAAGGATGATGCAGGCCTTCCAGGTAGGGCTGCCTCCTGCCACAAATTTTCACGACCTGACGCATGTTTTTCAGCAGCAGCATCCTCCCACGTTCTCAGGGGAAGGAGGACCTCAGGCTGCAGAGTCATGGATGGAAGCCATGTTGACTATCTTCGAGCATCTGGAGACACCTCCAGAGAGGTGGGTCAAGCTCGCTCCCTACATTCTACGAGACTCCACCAAGAGGTGGTGGGACGTGATCTCACAGGCGGGTCATCAGCAGGCTATGGCTTGGGAGGAGTTCCAGCGCGTGTTCTATGAATAATTTTATTTGGAGACCATGAGGGCTGACCGAGCCCGGTACTTCATGAGCTTAGAGAAGGGTACTCTTTCTGTCATGGAATGTTCCTCTTGCTTCACCGAGCAGCAGTGTTTCACACCCCTCCGTGATGGAAGTGGGGTGTACTTAGCAAGGAAGTTTGAGGATGGTCTTAGGAGGGAGATCCGCTCACAGGTGAACATCTTCCAGCTGACTTCCATCACTTCCATCGTCAACCAGGCACTGATTGCGGAGTGCAATCTGAGAGACTCGGAAGCTGCGAGCCAGGGCGGTTCTGCTTCCAGAGCTAGTTTTCCTCCAGATGACAGCAAGAAGCACCGTTGAGAGTCTACGCATGGTGACCCGAGGAAGTGTGATGCATCGTCAGGTAGCCAGGTGACATGATACCAGTGTGGTCGGTCAGGGAACACGAGGCCACAGTGCCAGAGGGACCCCGTGGAGTGCCGATCTTGCGGCAAGATGGGTCACCTTCAATGTTTCTGCCAGGTTTTCTCACCAGCAGCTGGTGACCGAGGTTCTTCCATGACTCCTCGTTCAGGAGAAGCACCCCCAGTTTCTCACCAGTCAGGGAAATGGAGTTCTTTCGGCTGTTCGGGCCGAGGTGGAGGTCGAGGCCATGGTGGTCAGCCACCAGTCCCTCAGCACTAGTAGTGAGGTTCAGCTCAGAGTGGTCAACCAGGGGCGCAGGGCCGCGGTGCAGGCCAGTCTTTCACCGTGGAGCAGATTTATCCAGAGCAGGACCCCAACCCTTCTACAGTTTGAGGTACGATTTTAGTGGCCTCAGTTTTATCTTCATCCCTTTTTGATACTGGTGCTACACATAGCATTATCTCTGTTTCTGTCATGGAGAGCCTTGGGCTTTGCATCTTTTCTTCTGCCGACTCATTGACACTAGATACACCTTTAAGGATGAGGACATCTAGTGTACGCCAGTGTATAGAGTGCCCTCTCGAGGTTGCAGGGTATCGTTTCTTATGGGACCTCTATGTCCTAGAGATGAAATTCTATGATTTCATCCTCAGGATAGACTGGTTGGTTCCCTTCCAGGACATCATCGACTGTTATCGCCGCAGAGTGAGTTTCGTTTCACCAGAGGGTGAGTCTTTTCTTCATAGAGGTGGATGGGATGTTCGGGCGAGTCGAGTAGGACTCGAGCATCATGGGCTAGGAAGGTTGAGGGACCAAATTTCTAGTCTTTATTTGGATGACCAGGGGACTTCATAGTTGGACTTTCCTCCAGTGGTGGATTGTTTCAGGGATGTCTTTCCAGAGTACTTTTCAGGTTTGCCTCCGGAACATGAGGTAGACTTCTCTATTGAGCTCGTGCTAGGAGCAGCACAGGTGTCCATTCCTCCTTATATGATGGCTACACTTGAGTTTCAGGAGCTCAAGAAGAAGTTGGAGGAGTTGCAGGCTAAGGGTTTCATCTGACCTAGTCCTTCTCCTTGGGTTTCGCTTGTCCTGTTTGCAAATAAGGTAGATGGTACCCTTCGACTTTGTGTGGATTGTCAGAAGCTGAACCAGTTGACAGTCAAGAACCGATATCCCTTGTCGAGGATTGATGACCTATTCGATCATCTTTGAGGATCTCGGGTGTTCTCAAAGATCGATTTGAGGTCTGGTTATCATCAGTTGCACGTTAGACCATCAGATATACCTCTGACAGCCTTCAGGAGCAGGTGTGTTCTTTACGAGTATATAGTTATGTCGTTCGGTCTCATGAATGCACCAGAAGTTTTCATGGCACTGATGAACCAAGTGTTCCATCCTTATTTGGAATCCTTTGTCGTGGTCTTCGTGGACGATATCTTCATGTACTCTCACACTCGACACGACCATACCACACATCTTGAGATCATTCTGAGTACACTAAGAGAGCATTGGATTTATGCTGAACTCTCGAAGTGCCACTTCTGGATGGATCAAATTTACTTCTTTGGTCATGTCATCTCAGAGTCAAGAGTATCTGTGGACCCATAGAAAGTGAGAGTTGTAGTTTCCTGGGAGCAGTTGAAGAACGTCTTTAAGGTACGGATCTTCCTAGGGCTGGCTGGATACTATAGATGCTTCATTTAGGACTTTTCTTGTCTAGTATCTCCTTTGACAGGTCTGACCAAGAAGGGGTCTAAGTTCTTATGGTCAGATTCTTGTGAGTGAGCCTTTCAGGAGCTGAAAGGGAGGTTGACGTCAGCATCGATACTAGTCTTACCAGAGCCAGGCAAGAGCTATATTGTTTATTGTGATGCTTTAGGTATCGGGCTGGGAGCTGTGCTTATGCAGGGAGATGGAGTCGTTGCGTATGGGTCTCAGTAGTTGAGACCACATGAGAGGAACTACCAGACACGCGATCTGGAGTTGGCAGTTGTTTTCCATGCCCTATGCTGTTGGAGACACTACTTGCTGGGAGAGCACTTTGTGGTCTTCACCGACCACAAGAGTCTCAAGTATATCTTCACTCAGCGTGATCTGAATCTGAGACAGCACAGGTGGGTCAAGTATCTCCAGTCTTTTGACTTCGAGCTTGCCTATATGCCAGGAAAGGGCAACGTAGTGGAAGATGCATTGAGCAAGAGAACTTAATTTCAGGTGGTTCAGGAGGCCAGCAGTGAGTGGAAACTGAGGGATCTGTTCTCTAAGATGCATCTAGAGGTGCACGACAGACAAGGACAAACTTTCCTTTCTTCTGCAGCTATTACCTCTACACTTCTTGATCGAGTACGGATGAGGTAGCAATTAGACTCAGAAGGCTTAGTCCTGCGGGAGAGTGTGTCAGGAGAGGACCCTCTTCCTGGATGGACAGTGGGTGAGGATGAGATCTTTCATTTCCAGGGACATGTGTGGGTTCCAGCAGACATACACGACGAGCTGATGTGGTATTTTCATTCTTCTGTTTGGGCAGTTCATCCTAGCGTCACCAAGATGTATTAGGATATTCATCGCCAGTACTAGTGTCCAGGTATGAAGAAGGATGTTGCTAGTTTTGTCATGAGATGTTCTACTTGTCAGCAGGTGAAATAAGAGCATCAGCGACCTACGGGCCTTTTACAGCAGTTACCCGTTCCAGAGTGGAAGTGGAACGATGTTGCGATAGACTTCGTGACCGGGTTTCCAAGATCACCTCGAGGAAACGATGATGTTTGGGTTGTCGTCGACAGGCTCACGAAGGTTGCCCACTTCTTTCCAATTAAGTAGACCTTCAGTGTCGATGATCTGGGATGAATTTATATCTGAGAGATCGTTCATCTGCATGGAGTTCCACACTCCATTGTTTCTGACAGGGATGTGCACTTTACTTCTCAGTTCTAGGAAGGGATTCAGAAGTCCTTGGGTACATAGGTACTTTTGAGTATAGCATACCATCCCCAGACTGATGGCCAGTCCGAGTGCATGATCCAGGTCTTTGAGGATATGCTACGAGCCTGCATTCTAGACTTTGGAGGTTCTTGGGAGAAGCATATACCTCTGGTTGAGTTCACCTACAACAACAGTTTCTAGGCGACCATTCAAGTGGCACCATACGAGGCTTTGTACGGTAGGCCATGCCGATCACCCTTGTACTGGCTGGAGGTAGGAGAGGCAGCTTTGCTGGGACCTCATCTCATTTAGGAGACCTCAGAGTAGATAGAGCTGATTTGGAAGAGGATGGCTACAACACAATCTCGACAGAAGTCTTATGCTGATCATCAAAGACGACCTCTGGAGTTCGAGGTCGGGGATCAGGTTTTTCTGCGTGTCGTACCGAGGTTGGGGTACAAGAGGATTCAGAGACAGGGTAATCTTTCACCATGGTACGTCGGGCCGTTTGAGGTCTTGGAGAGGGTGGGTCCAGTTGCTTATCGGTTGCAGTTACCTCAGCGGTACCGGGCCATGCATGACATCTTCCACGTCTCTCAGCTCCGATGCTACTTTTCATAACCGTCTCATGTATTTCAACCTGAGGAGGTTGATCTTGAAGTAGATGCATCGTTTGAGGATCATCCTATCCGGATTGTCGATCGCAGTATGAAGGTTTTCCGCGGGCGGTCTATTCCTCTGGTACGGGTGCTATGATAGCACGGGCGAGTACAAGACGAGACTTGGTAAAGGGAGGCCGATGTACGATCGCAGTGGCCAGAGCTGTTCGGGGATTCTTCCTCTACGCCACGTTAGGGAAATTTGGGGACAGATTTCTTTAAGGGTGGAAGTTTGTAAGAACCCGGATCTTCATTTCAGGTATGTTTTTCCATTTTCTGGAGTTTTTAAGAAAAATGAACTTTCTGGAAATTTTTGAAGTACACGCCGTGTAATTTCTGAGTACATGCCGTGTACCCTTCTCTAGCTCGAAGCCGTGTGATGGTCGTGCCCGGGCCACACACACAGTGTGTAGGGGTGACATGGAGGCCGATTTTGGCGGAGTATGGAAAAGACCCAGTACACACCATGGACTCTAAAAGTACACACCGTGTATTTTTTTTACTAAATGAACCAGGTTCACGCCTAACGAACATAAGTATCTTCTTTTAGGTCCCATTTTTCTAAGAGCGACCCGTATGACTTGATCTTCGACGAGCTTCCACCTCTTCCTATGTACTCCGATTCAAGCACAGTCGATTGCGTTGGAATCACAGCAGTGATTTCTTCCTTCTACTTGAGCTTTGTTTTCTGATTCCTCCTCGTTTTCGAGCTATCGTGGGTTAATAATTTTGTGCATTTTCTCAGATCTATGACGTTCTAAGGGGAATCAATCTCCTTGGTTCACGTATATCGATCTCCTAGGATCGAGGTAGGTGGTTTGTGCCTTTCTGTTGAAAGTCGATGAGTTTTTTTGCAAATTCCCTTGGGTGGGGAATTGTGGGTTTCCTCTTTTGTCCCTGCTGTTTTCCTGATTTGCTTGATTACTATAGTATAGTTTTATGCTTGTTAGTAGAGTAATTTGTTTGTGCTTAGGTTTCCTTGCCATGCTCATTGTACTATTTAGCGTTTTCCAGTTGCCATGCCTAGTTGTAGGATAGTGGAACTGTTTCTTTGTATTACTGTGGAGCCTTCGACTGATAGGCAAGTAGTTCTTGAGGTTTACTTGGATGATGTACGCGTGCTGAGCATGTTCTTTTCCACACAGGACTGTGAGTACCTAGTGTAGCAGACCATAGGGATAATTGACGTAAGGGCTTCTCCAGAGCGTCATAAGTGCGATGCGAGACCAAAGGGGGAATTGACGATGAGTGCTTCCTCAGAGAGTCTGTAGTTCCTCGAAGCGGGCCACAGGGGGAATGAGACATTGAGTGCTTCCCCAGAGAGCCTTTAGTATGATACAAGACTATAGGGGGAATTGACAGTGAGTGCTTCCTCATAGAGTCTATTAATTTTCATATCTTAACCAGAGGGGTAAGACTGTGTGTGCCTCCTAGAAGGTTTATAGTACTTGGGTTGAACCATAGGGGTTAGGCTAAGAGATATACCTAGAGGGTTACATGTTTTCTTCCTATTGATAGTTGTTACTTGTGTAATTTTTATATAGAACTGTGGATTGTAGTTGTTGTGTGCTTTACTGTTTATTGCTTTATGCACTTTTACTTGCCTTGTATTCATTGACTGTTAGGCACAAATCTTTGGGTGATTGCCTACTAGGATTGTATCTCACACCATGTTTGGGCCATGCTTTTGGGTCTAAGTAGACTATGTTGCTGCAGGTATAGATAAGGGCAAGTTCCCTTCTACTTCAGGTTCTTGATTGCATTGGAGTTGGAGAGCATGAGACCGAGACGTGGCTTGCGATGCTGAGGAGTTTACTTTGTTTTTTTTTGCATTTGTTTTCAGTTTTACTTCAGCATGTTGGTTTTTTTACGGCTTTCTATATACATATGTACCATGTTGCATCATTATTATTTTATACAATTCTTTCGCTGTTCAGTACAGTTGTTGTATGCTGTTTATTTTTTTCCACTATTGCGTCTGGTTGTTCTTTCACTGTATACTTTACCGAATGAGGGAATAGTTTCCCCACCGACTCACCAAGGCCCTCGCTTCTAGTCGGCAGCCTCTGGCATTTGGGAAAATTCGCTTGAGGTCATGTGGTGAACTGGGTACGGGGAACCAGTGGAGGGATCTGGATTCGGTTCGTTACAACTTCAGTGTAAAATAATATATTACATGCATGTATTTATCCATCACTAGTAGATACTAATTTTATAGATGATGTAGCAATAAATACTTTCTGTATTAATGTCCATGATAATCATATTTATAATTAATAAATAATAATATCATGCGGGAACAACCTATAAAGATAAAAAAACCATTAGAAATAATATCATTAGGATAACAAATGAATATATATTAAAAAAATAATTAAATACTCCCTTAATAATTGATAATTAAATTTTGAGAATAATACCTATAATCATATGATAATAACATCCTTTAATATTCCATAAATTTGAATTTGAATAATAGAATCCATAAATATTAGGTGTATTCAATGAATCATTATCAATCATAAATAATGATAAATAATTTTTTGTGCAGAAGTGATAAACAATTCTTCATCATGTGGTGATTTTGTCTATGCTGTGAGAGACTCTAAAATAAAAGATCCTTAAAAAATATATTCCTCTCATAATAGTGTTCTATATTTCATAATGATGTGACTCATACATAAAAAAACGTGTAACTTCTAAAATTACTTGAACTTGACTTCTAAGATATTTAAACTGAATATGTAACATAATTTCAAACTTTGATATCTTATTAAGTAGTTAACTACCAAATTCTATAAGATATTGTAAATTCTGATCAACACTACCAAAATATCAAATTCATTTAGCAAAACACGTATATAATATTTTGTATAAACACATGTTGTTATGTCAGATAAGGTGATGGAAAATTTTTTAGAGGGTGGGTGAATAGTCTAGATTAAAATTTTAAAGAGATTTATTAATTATATAAATTAATAATATAAATTAATTAAAAGATTTAATTATCAGTGGGAAAAAATAAAATAAAGAACACAAGAAAGTTTTTTAGTGGTTCAGTACAAATTGGGCCCAGTTCTCTCTTATACCTCTCTACTCTGTGAGAGATACATTTTGAACTAAACTAATTTTTTAAGGGGAACCATAAACTATTTATAATAAACTTTTTATAGAGAAATTATAACCAAGACACCTGATTTTTTTATGGGGATTCACAACCCAATTACAAAACTGAATTTAGATAATGGGAGTCATAACCCAAATAGTCCTAAATTTATAATCCATGAGTCAAAATCTGAATAAAGAAAATGATTTTGTATAAAAAATAATAAACAAAAAACATGAGAATGTGTGAGAGATAGGAAGTGGTGATATAGAAAGAAGAAATTTGGACAAAAAAATAGATAAATAAGATAATCACATGTACTGGTTCTTGATTATTAGATCAACTCATCTCATCAAGGTAGTAGAAGTCAAAGTAGTTTAGGTACAATTATTGGGGGATCTTCCAACAGATGAGTGATTGTTCACATAGGACTTCATAGATGTGCACAACACTTAAAGGTATGGAGGTTCACGTAGTAGGAAATTAGTAGAAAAGAAATATCTTTATCTATGTGTATGTAAAACCATCCAAGTAGTGCTAAAAATACTTTAAATAAAAAATAAACTGAGCACAACCAAGCCACTGGTTAAACAATTTAAATTCAAAATAATAGTTATAGAATTATATATATATATATATATTATCATTACAAAAAATCATCCAACTCTCATTAAAAATTAAAAAACAATATAAACAATTCAAACTAATTTTAAATCATCCATATAATATTAAAACAACTCCATTTTAATATATCAAATAGAAATATAATGAAAATCGAACAACAAATTTCTTTAACATTAAAAATCTAAAAACTCACTGAATATATGAATGAAGATTTAAAGAATTTAAAAAATGAGTAACACTGTATTAAAATTTATAAAACAAGTTTGAATAAATATTATAACATCTAATATGAATTTAGAAACATTTAAAACAAACAAAACAACTCAAAATAATAAAATTGATTTTTTGATATTCCTAATAAAAGTTCGTGTGGAATGACAAGAAAAACTTTGATATTCATATAAATGTGTTTAAAACACTATAAAAACACTTAATATAGGTTCTATATAACTAATAATAATTTATAGAATCTTTAAAATTATTCAAACACTGGTCATGAACATGTATTAATTCAATATATCGCGAAAATAAAGTAACCTGGAAAATTCTAGCTACATAATGCTTAAATATCATGTTGTGTAAAGGTAAGTACAAAATTATATAGGTTACATAAAGGTAGACTGATTTTTATCTACCTTTCATTAGGTTATAATGATTTTTTCATATATTTATTAAAGGTAAAAAAATAATATAGGTCATGTAAGGGTAAAAATAAAGTTATATGAGATGCATAAGGGTACCTATGCGCTATGTAAGGGAAAGATACATTTAATAAGTGTTGTGTAAAGATAATTTGTATCACTATGTAAGGGTAAACACAAAATTTTTATATTTCATAAGGGTAACATAGGAGTTTTGTAAAGTTAAACTAAACAATACGCAAGGGTAACTCACATTTTGAAAAGCTCGCGTAAGGGTAGAAAGAAGACTCACATAAAGGTAATACAAATTTTAAGAAACATACATAAGGGTAAAAATAAAATTAAACTACCTACATAAGGGTAGAATGGAATTTATGTAAGGATACTTGCAAATCCATATAAGGGTAAGGAAAAAATCATAATGGTTATGTAACAGTAAAACAAGGTTACATAAGGGTATCATGCTATTAATATAAGTTACATAAAGGTAAGAAGAAATTTATGTAAGGGTAAATAAAAGTTTATAAAATTAATATAAAAACTTGAAATATATTTTATATAAAAAATAAACCAATTAAAGAATAAATAAAAAATATTAGTAATAAATAATTATAAAAATAATGTTTTGAAAAATAAAATAAAAATTGTGAGGCATAAAATATAATTTAAAAAATTATTGTTTTGAAAAAATAATAAAAATATTGAGATGCATTTCTAATATAAAAAACATAAAATATAAATACTCCAAAATCTAAAAAACTCTCCAACTCTAACAATCTCTCCCTTTTGGAAATTAAAAAACAAACAATATTTTTCAAAAATTCTCTTCCTTTTCTAAATTTATCAAAAAGAAATATAGGAAATATCTAAATTAAAAATTAAATCTACCCCTAAATAAAATCAAAATAAAATAGTATTTTCAAACTAAATTTCCATCATTCTAAGTTAAACTTTTATTTTCTCAAATATAGAAAAATCCAATAGTTTAGTAAAAATATAAGCAAGTTGATTTTTAGTTGGAACATATTATATAATAATATCTCTTTTATTAACATAATATTGAATACAATGAAATATCATGTCAATGTTCTTAGTTCCAGAATAATGTAAAGGGTATTTTGAAATAGAAACAATAGATGAATTATCAAAATAAATAGTTATATTTTCAAAATTAAAACCAAAATTAGATAAAGTTTATTTAATCCATAATGATTGAGAAAAAAATTATATAACAAAAATATATTCACTCCCATTAGTAGATAAAGAAACAAAATTTTATTTTCTTGAAATACAAAAAACTAAATTTTTATCAAGAAAACAACACATACCTAAGGTGTTTTTTCTATCATGTATGCATCCTCCAAAATCAAAGTTATAATAACTAATTAAATCAAAACAAAATTTTATAGAATACAATAATCTAGTATTGAAGAACCTTTATGATGTTTTTTAACAAAGTTTTGTATTTGTTGAAAATGAATCTTTTGTAAAATAATGTTTTTGAAAAATAGGTGAATGTTTTTGAATTTTCAAACCCAAACACAAAGGGGGTAGAAGTTTTGTTTTTGAGAAAGTTGTTTTCTCAACCCAAAGGATCGAAATTACCAGCATGAGACATAGAGTATTGGATTGAGCAGCATCGATTTCAGAAATATAAATTTGTCGATTAGATGATCCATTAGTCTCAGATCCATCGATATGAAATTCTAGATCAATTGGACACAATGTTTGTTAGAAATAAGTTTTTTATTTAGAAATTTAAAATGTTACTGAAGATGTTGAATGAATATAGTGATTTTAGGATTTAGAAAGTTCTTAAACTTTCTAAACACACATTAGATGATTATTTTATGTTTTGTAATTATCAAATATCATAATTTTTCTGTAACATTTATGATGAAATGTAAAGAACCGTAAATTTGAAGGAAATTTTTTTTTCTTAATTTTTCCTTGGAATTTTACAAGGACGCAGCTTCTGACGGCACCTGATTCCGAGGCCCGGTATGCCCGGAATCACTTTCTGAAGTTTGGCTCGGGTACGTTCAGTGAACGGACGAGCGGGTTTTTCTAACTTTTGAACCGGTGCCCGGAATCGAATTCCGAGGGCACCGATGAAATCGAAGCGCCGGTTTTTTCTTAGAAATGCCTCTTTCGGAGTTGCGTTTTCTCGGTTGTGGTTTTTAATTTTTGGGTTTTAAGTTATGAAATAAAATAAAGTTGTGCGACAATTTTATTTTTATTTCACTTTAAGCCGCTTAAAGACCACTTTAAGCTGTCTAAACTCAGTTGAAACGGATAGGATGCTATCCAAAAATATCCTACCCCCTTGGTAGTATATTTGTGAGGTGAGGCCCGCACGAGCCCCACCGTTTCTTTTCCGCTAAGTAACGCACCCGCGAAAACCCGTCATTATGAAAGTCAACTGACACGTTTTCTTAAATTTTTAACGCACCAATTAATTGGGCGGTTTTCTTCGTTGAATTAATTATATGAATTAATTTAATCGTTTCTTAACCTGTTTGAAATCCGTTGGAGTAATAATAAAATAAGACCAACGCACGACATCTTGAGGATTGCTCGTTGAGAGGCTTTTGACAGAAATCTTGTGCCTTCATCCTCCTTCGCGAAGAACGCGAAGAACGTCGACCTCCGACGAAGAACGCCGAACCCGCGGAAATCGACGACGCGACGCCGTGTGCCGCGACGCCGACGTTTCCTCTCCCGTGACGTTATTCTTCGACGTTCCTTCATCCGCAACAAGATCTTCGATCATCCGTTGAGGTGAGAGGATGTGGTTCTTTAAACTTTCTTTGCGGATTATATCAAACACAAGGATTTAATCGATATAATTAAATCTTTTGTTTCTTGATCCTCGGAGATCGTCGACGTGACGCCCTTTCGCGACGCAATGGTCCACTTGTTCTACGATGGTCAATTCCATGAAGAACGCGCATGTGACAACTTGACAAGGTAGGGGTTTGTTGTGAAATAATTTATATTCCCGTGATAGTTTCTTTTAAAATAAAGAACCTGGTTTCATAAGAACAATTTTAATTTATTAAAATTGTTATTTTTTATGTTGATTATTCTTCCCGATTGTTATCGCCTAACGCGGAGGGTGCGGGCCAAACGAACACGACCCGACAACCCTCCGCAGTTCTTCGTTGTTGTGCGGATTTGGCGGGCGACGAAAAAACGTGCCGCAAGGGCAATTTGATGTTTACGCAGGGAAGAACGCGACCCGGGAGGAGCAGCAGCGTACATGGGAACGGAATCGGACCACCGGAGCGACTTCGGTGGCCCACGGAAGCCACTGGCGGCGCGGGTCGCCGGCGCGGCGGCGGCAGCAGCGCCAGCGGACCCGCGGCCGTGCGGGTCCAGTGCACACAGGACGTTGCTTTGCCGCGTCCGTTGACCAGGGCGGCCCCCCCGCGGGGGCCGCGGAGCTGTCACGCGGGGGCAGCATGCCCCCCCACGTTGCTCGGCCGCCCGGCCGAGCCGAGCCGGGCCAACCGACCGGGTCGGGCCGCGCCCTGGCCGGACCGGACCGGGTCCAGCCGGGTCGGCCCGGGCCCAGACCCCCGTTCCCGGACCTTTTCGGTATTTTGCCCGTAACTTGAGCTACGGGCCTCCAATTGATGCTTAGTCAGTGGAAACGTGATCCTTGGATCGAGATGGTCGTTTCGGAATATCGCACTCAAGGTTTCGGAATAATTTGGGTTCGGCCGGGTTGGTTCGTACACGAAACCAACCGGGCCCTCGGAGCGGAAACGGTCATATCTTGAGCTTCGGACGTTCTAAAGACGTGTCGTCGACTTTGTTGAATTCGTCTAAGTGAGACGGATATTTTGACATACTCCGTCCGAGGTTTGGACGCAGGTGGAGAACGGTCGGGTTGGTTTTTCCTTACAAACCAACCGGGCCCCTAGGACGAAAAAGCTAATAACTCTCAGACCGGGCGTCCGATTGACGTGCCTTCTGCGGCGTTGACTTCCTGTTGACGATACAGAACTTTTGGATACATCAACTTTGGACTTTGTGTCAGTTGATGTATCAGCCTCTCGGCTCGTGGAGCGGACCCTCCCGAACGAGCTTGCTGTGTGCGGGGACCCTAGTGCTGGCTGCGACTTCGACGACGACGACTATACAGAGATCCTCGGTGAATTCGACTGCGACGATGATGAAAACAGTATGGGAATCCTCCGTGTTTTTGGCAGTGACCACTACAGTACATCTTGGGATACATCAACTCCGGACTACATGTCAGTTGATGCATCGACCTCTTAGCTCGTGGAGTGGACCCTCCCGGAACGATCATGTTGTGTGCGGAAACCCTAGAGCCGGTTGAGACTTGACAACTGCTGATCGAACGACTCGATATGTTACGGATAACCTAGTGGGGAGATCTTGGTTTTAGTGGCAGACCCACGGCGGAGGAGCGCTTGGTTATAGCAGCAGACCCGCGGTACTCAACAGAAGGAGTACCTCTGGAGGCTATGAGGGGGAGCGCTTGGTTGTAGCGGTAGACCCACGACAGAGGTGCACTTGGTTGTAGCGGCACAGGGGAGCGCTTGGTTTTAGCGGCACAGGGGAGCGCTTGGTTGTAGCGGCAGACCCACGATAGAGGTGCTCTTGGTTGTAGCGGCACAGGGGAGTGCTTGGTTGTAGCGGCAGACCCACGACGGAGGAGCTCTTGGTTGTAGCGGCACGTGGGAGCACTTGGTTATAGCAGCAGGCCCACAGTACCCGATAGGTGGAGTACTACAGCAGTCCAAGGTAAGAGGGAAGCGCTTGGTTATAGCGGCATAACCACTGTACTTGATGGAGAAGGAGTTTCCCAATAGCTATGGTTTCCACTTCATGATCGATCCTATGTGGGTCATTACGGGGGTTAGTACCTACTGATCCTTTGTGGGTTCGACGACTTAGAAGAATCAGTGGCTACATCTGATCATCTCTATCGTCTTACGAAGAAGTATATCTTGTGTGAGCTGAATCCTGTTTGCTATCCTATGTGGATTGTGTTGTGCTATCCTGTGTGGATTTACGTTTTGCTTTCCTGTGTGGACTAGGTTGTACTTGAGCTCGGATGTTGGAGCCGAGCGAGAATTGATAACTTAGGTATATGTATGGGCATATACCCAAGTTGTGTCGGATGTTACTTCGTGATTGTATCTTTCCTTTGTGGTTTATACTTTGTGGATTCTGGGTGACCTTAGGGGGTCTCGGGGTCCCTACTGAGTAGCTTATACTCACCCCTGCACGGGCTATGCCCGCACTACGTTGTGTTGGTTGCAGACGACGGACAACGCTGATCGTGGTGGAGGCTTGCGGAGCAGGATGGTACCTGGAGGTGGACCACTGGGCGGGTGTACTCGGAGCGGAAGGCTAGACCGAGGAGCTGTGGAGGCTATCTATACTCACCCTTTAGGTGGGACTTCCAGAGGACGGCTCGACACGATGGCTTTTCCTTTCAGTTTCTGTTTTTCCCCTTTCAGTTGTACTTTACAGTTGGGTTTGTATTTCCGGCCCCCCTTTACTTTTCTGCACTTACTATTGTACCAGCTTTTACTTAGTGTTTACTTATTCCGCTTTCTTACTCAATGGTGCTTGTTTACTTTACAAAGGCAATGCCTTCCCTTTTACTGGGATATACACCTTGGTGCTAGTCGCTAGCCCCTGGCCTATGGAAGGCGGGCTTGGGGTAGTCACGGCACGGGCCCCGAGGATGGGTCGTGACAAATTGGTATTAGAGGAGTTCGGTTCTACCGCAGACTCTGTTCTTTCTTCTATGTGAAGCAATAGTGTTTAGCGTATTGGGTGTGGTTATCAGTCCAGGGAGTCTAGTATTGGTGCGGCGGCCGACGTATCCATACACCAGGACCCTGACTTCTGATTTCCGACTTAATGCATGAAAACATTGATTGCATGTGTGTTTCAAGTTTTCTTTGTGATTACTTGTATCAGCTCACCAGGTATACTGTTCTGACCGTCGTGCACCTGTTTCCTTTCAGGATGGCCCCACGACGGCAGCAAGACAGGGTTCCGAGTGTTGTACGTGACGACAGCCCGCCGAGCGACGAGGCCTCGGTACAGGGCCCTTTGACAGCAGAGGCACCGGCGGTACCTCTACCCACCGATCCACTGATGCTTCCAACCCCAGCCGCTGACGATGCACGTCGCCTTAGTGCACTGCATTAGTTCCAGCACCAGCGACCGCCCAGGTTCCGCGGGGAGACGGACCCCCAGGCAGCCGAGGACTGGTTGGAGGCGGTTGTTCGAGTTTTCAAGCTAGTGAGGACACCAGCGGACCTCATGGTGATCCTCGCAGCGAGCCTCCTGCACGCGGCGGCAGGCAGGTGGTGGAGCTTGATGCTCCAGGTGCACGATGAGGCATCTCTCCTCTGGACGGACTTTGAGATCATCTTCTGCTTAGAGTTCATCCCAGCCACCCTCCGTGCGGTGCGCATCCAGGAGCTACTACAGCTGCGGCAGGGCAGGATGACGGTTGCCCAGTACTCGGCGAGATTTACTGATCTCTCGCGCTACTCCACCGATATGGTACGAGATCCATTCTTCCGGGCCCGGACCTTCGAGCAGGGACTCAGGCATGAGATCAGGGCCTTGATGATCTCCCTCAACATTCCGACGCAGGCAGAGGTGTTGGAGCGAGCCCTCTTAGTGGAGAGTTTCCTTGTTGAGCAGTCTCCAGCAGCAGGACCAACCACTAGTCGGTATGCGGCAGAGTCTTCTGTAGCGGACAGTAGACAAATGACGTAGGGGTCCAAGAGGACTAGACCTACCGGTGGTCGACCGCGTGACACAGGATCGTTTGTGCGAGGTACTCGGTGTGGAAAACGACATAATATGAGCGGACAGTGTTACTCCTACGGCGGGGTTGGTCACATGGCTCGTGACTGTCTGACCCGCCATACGGATGACCAGCAGATGAACGAAGGACCCCCCAGGCAGAGGCAGAGGTTCAATCAAGGCGGATCGCATGGAGTAAGAGACTGTGGCAGAGGAGCTGGCCGAGCAGCAGGTAGTGGACGACGCTTCGAGGTGTTTCCACCACCACCACCAGGAGGTCCACCCCGACCGCATGGAGTTGGTGGACATGGGAGAGCTCAGCTTCAGGTAGCTGAGGCCTTCGATCATGGAGCTCTGGGAGTAGATGGACAGGAGCGGAACTAGTGGATACATCTTTTGTACTTCTAGTTCCTTGTTTCTGTTGTGTAGCGTCTTTGTATTATGAGCTACAATAATAAAAGACGCATACCTTTGTGATGTTTTCATTCCTGTCCTCTTTTGTGTTGTTACTAAGAGGTTCCAGTTTAGACTATTGGCTTGACCCTCACTTGTGAGACATCTACTGGAGGAGACCCAGTTACCACACACTAATGCTGACAGTGTGGCTCAACCCTTGGAGGCAAGAGTAACGGTTGGATCTCTTGGTAGTAGCGTCGAGGCCTTACGACGTCATCCTTGGTATGGATTAGTATCATCCATGTCGGTATTGACTGTATTAGGCGAATAACATGGTTCATCTAGGGGATGAGACCAGATTTCTCTTATCGGAAAAGAAGAAATCTCAGCAGCTCTTGTAGGACCAGAAAGGTCCAAGTCATCCATGAGCGGATGAGGACAGCTCAGAACCGGCAAAAGTCTTATGCTGACAGGAGGCGGAGGCCACTAGAGTTAGAGGATGGCGACCACGTCTTCTTGCGTGTCTCACCTCGACGTGGATTATGGAGATTTGGCTGAGGCGGCAAGTTGTCTCCACGCTTCATTGGACCTTTCCAGGTCCTCATCAGGATTGGCGAGGTGGCTTATCGCCTGGTTCTATCACCTCAGTTGCACCGGGTGCACGACGTATTCCACATATCTCAGCTGAGGAGATACGTGTATGACCCGTCACACTTCATTGACCATGGGGAGATGGACGTTGATGATGGGGAGACCTTTGCGGAGTTCCTGGTGGAGATCGAGGATCAACAGGAGAGGGTCCTACGTGGACAATTGATTCCTCTTGTACGCATCAGATGGCAGCACGGGAACCTCCAGGAGAGCACTTGGGAGCGGGAGGCTCTGATGTGTGCTCAGTACCGCCTTTGTATCCCTAAGTTTGTGGTGAAGCTTTACGGGGACATAAAGCCTTGTGGTGGGAGTAATGTAAAGACCCGTAAATTTCAAGGATTTTTTTTTATTAATTTTTCCTTGGAATTTTCAAGGACGCAGCTTCTGAGGGCACCTGATTCCGAGGCCCGGTGTGCCCGGAATCACTTTTTGAAGTTTGGATCGGGTACGTTCAGTGAACGGACGAGCGGGTTTTTCTAACTTTTGAACTGGTGCCCAGAATCAAATTCCGAGGGCACCGATGGAATCGCAGCGCCGGTTTTTGCTTAGAAACGCCTCTTCCGGAGTTGCATTTGCTCGGTTGTGGTTTTTAATTTTTGGGTTTTAAGTTATGAAATAAAATAAAGTTGTGCAACAATTTTATTTTTATTTCACTTTAAGCCGCTTAAAGACCACTTTAAGCGGTCTAAACTCAGTTGAAACGGATAGGATGCTATCCAAAAATATCCTACCCCCCTGGTAGGATATTTGTGAGGTGGGGCCCGCACGAGCCCCACCGTTTCTTTTCCGCTAAGTAACGCACCCGCAAAAACCCGTCATTATGAAAGTCAACTAACACGTTTTCTTAAATTCTTAACGCACCAATTAATTGGGCGGTTTTCTTCGTTGAATTAATTATATGAATTAATTTAATCGTTTCTTAACCTGTTTGAAATCCGTTGGCATAATAATAAAATAATACCAACGCACGACATCTTGAGGATTGCTCGTTGAGAGGCTTTTGAAAGAAATCTAGTGCCTTCATCCTCCTTCGCGAAGAACGCGAAGAACGCCGACCTCCGATGAAGAACTCCGAACCCGCGGAAATCGACGACGTGATGCCGTGTGCCGCGACGTCGACGTTTCCTCTCCCGCAACATTCTTCTACGACGTTCCTTCATCTGCAACAAGATCTTCGATCATCCGTTGAGGTGAGAGGATGTGGTTCTTTAAATTTTCTTTGCGGATTATATCAAACACAAGGATTTAATCGATATAATTAAATCTGTTGTTTCTTGATCCTCAGAGATCGTCGACGCGACGCCCTTCCGCGACGCGACGCTCCACTTGTTCCACGACTGTCAATTCCGCGAAGAACGCGCGTGCGACAACTTGATGAGGTAGGGGTTTGTTGTGAAATAGTTTATATTCCCGTGATTGTTTCTTTTAAAATAAAGAACCCAGTTTCATAAGAACAATTTTAATTTATTAAAATTGTTATTTGTTATGTTGATTATTCTTCCAGATTGTTATCGCCTAACGCGGAGGGTGCGGGCCAAACGAACATGACCCGACAACCCTCCGCAGTTCTTCGTTGTTGTGCGGATTTGGCGGGCGACGACAAAACGTGTCGCAAGGGCGATTTGATGTTTCCACAGTGAAGAACGGGACCCGGGAGGAGCAGCGGCGTAGACGGGAACGGAATCGGACCACCGGAGCGACTCTGGTGCCCCGCGGAAGCCACCAGCGGCGCGGGACGCCGGCGGCGCCCCGGCGCGCCGCCGGAGGGAGCCACCGCGGCTGAAGCCGCGACGGCGGCAGCGGCGCCAGCGGACCCGCAGCCGCGCGGGTCCGGCACACACAGGACGCGGCTTTGCCGCGTCCGTTGACCAGGACGGCCCCCCGCGGGGGCCGCGGAGCTGTCACGCGGGGGCAGCGTGCCCCCCCCCCCCCCCCCCCGCGTTGCTCGGCCGAGCCGAGCCGGATCAGACCGGGTCCAGCCGGGTTGGACCGGGTCGGGTCGACCCGGTCCGGCCGACCCAGGGGGGGTCGGGCCGGGTCGGCCCGAGCCCAGACCCCCGTTCCCGAACCTTTTCGGTCTTTTGCCCATAACTAGAGCTACGAGCCTCCGATTGATGCGCCGTCAGTGGAAACAAGATCCTTAGATCGAGAAGATCGTTTCAATATATCGCACTCAAGGTTTCGGAATACTTTGGGTTCGTCCGGGATGGTTCGTACACGAAACCAACCGGGCCCTCGGAGCGGAAACGCTCATATCTTGAGCTTCGGACGTCCGAACGACGTGCCGTCGACTTTGTTGAATTCCTCTAAGTGAGACGGATCTTTTGGAATACTCCGCCCGAGGTTTGGACGTAGGTGGAGTACGTTCGAGTTGGTTTTTCCTTACAAACCAACCGGGCCCCTGGGACGAAAAAGCTAATAACTCTCAGACCGGGCGTCTGATTGACACGCCGTCTGTGGCGTTGACTTCCTGTTGACGATACGGAACTTTTGGATACATCAACTTTGGACATTGTGTCAGTTGATGTATCAGCCTCTCGGCTCGTGGAGCGGACCCTCCCGAACGAGCTTGCTGTGTGCGGGGACCCTAGTGCTGGTTGCGACTTCGACGACGACGACTATACAGAGATCCTCGGTGGATTCGACTGCAGCGATGATGAAAATAGTATGGGAATTCTCCGTGTTTTCGGAAGGGACCACTACGGTACATCTTGGGATACATCAACTCCGGACTACATGTCAGTTGATGCATCGACCTCTTAGCTCATAGAGTGGACCCTCCCAGAACGAGCATGCTGTGTGCGGAAACCCTAGAGCCGGTTGAGACTTGACAACTGCTGATCGAACGACTCAGTATGTTACGGATAGCCCAGTGGGGAGCACTTGGTTGTAGCGGTAGACCCACGGCGGAAGAGCGCTTGGTTGTAGCGGCAGACCCACGGCGGAAGTGCGCTTGGTTGTAGCGGCACATGGGAGCGCTTGGTTGTAGTGGCATAGGGGAGCGCTTGGTTGTAGCGGTAGACCCACGACAAATGTGCGCTTGGTTGTAGCGGCACAGGGGAGCACTTGGTTGTAGCAGCAGACCCACGACAGAGGTGCGCTTGGTTTTAGCGGCACAGGGGAGCGCTTGGTTATAGCGGCATACCCACGACGGAGGAGCGCTTGGTTGTAGCGGCACAGGGGAGCGCTTGGTTGTAGCAGCAGGCCCACAGTACCCGATAGGTGGAGTACTACAGCAGTCCAAGGTAAGAGGGAAGCACTTGGTTATAGCGGCATAACCACTGTACTTGATGGAGAAGGAGTTTCCCAATAGCTGTGGTTTCCACTTCATGATCGATCCTATGTGGGTCATTACGGGGGTTAGTACCTACCGATCCTTTGTGGGTCCGACGACTTAGATGAATCAGTGGCTACATATGATTATCTCTATCATCTTACGAAGAAGTATATCTTGTGTGAGCTGAATCCTATTTGCTATCCTATGTGGATTGTGTTGTGCTATCCTGTGTGGATTTACGTTTTGCTTTCCAGTGTTGACTGGGTTGTACTTGAGCTCGGATGTTGGAGCCGAGCGAGAATTGATAACTTAGGTATATGTATGGGCATATACCTAAGCCGTGTCTGATGTTACTTCGTGATTGTATCTTTCCTTTGTGGTTTATACTTTGTGGATTCTGGGAGACCCTCGGGGGTCTCAGGGTCCCTACTGAGTAGCTTATACTCACCCCAGCACAGGCTATGCCCGCACTACGTTGTGTTGGTTGCAGACGATGGACAACGCTGATCGTGGTGGAGGCTTGCGGAGCAGGATGGTACCTGGAGGTGGACCACTGGGCGGGTGTACTTGGAGCAGACTGCTGGACCGAGGAGCTGTGGAGGATATCTGTACTCACCCTTCAGGTGGGACTTCCAGAGGACGGCTCGACGCGGCGGTTTTTCCTTTCAGTTGCTGTTTTTCCCCTTTCAGTTGTACTTTACAGTTGGGCTTGTATTTCCGGCCCCCTTTACTTTTCTGCACTTACTGTTGTACCAGCTTTTACTTAGTGTTTACTTCTTCCGCTTGCTTACTCTGTGGTGCTTGTTTACTTCACAAAGGCAATGCCTTCCCTTTTACTGAGATTTATGCCTTGGTGCTAGTCGCCATCCCCTGGCCTATGGAAGGCGGGCTTGGGGTAGTCACGACATGGGCCCCGAGGACGGTTCATGACATGAAAGCCTTATGAAGAAAAGGGGGATAATAGGTGAAACCAATCATATTGAGTTTTGTTTGGAAATAAATAAGGTTCTAAAATTAAGGGAAGACATAATAATTTCATATATAAGTCAGTTGATTATTTTCTAATATTTAAGTTCTTATAAATCTTGAAAACTATCATGATAAAAGATTTTTAAGAAATAGAGGAATCATAAATAATGTATCAGTTCTAAGAATCAAGAAAAAAATTTCATCATATATAAAAGTACCAGTAATAGAAGTTTTCATAAGTTTGAATGAGTTATAGCTAATGAGGTTTGAATAATTTTGAAGTTACAAAGTGTATTTTCCATCATAATGCGAATTACATCATAATAATAATTCCATAGTTATGAGGATTCCATTGGACTGAATATTAGGAGGAAAGTTGATCCGACTAAATCTGAGAAGAAAAGTCAATCAGACTGACTATGAGAAGGAAATTCAATAGAACTAACTTTGATGAGGAAATTCAATCAGAATGGCTTAGAGAATTAAATTCAATAAGATTTATATGAAGAGGAAAGTCAACCAGATTAACTATGATGAGGAAAGTCAATTCATAATGAGTTGAGTAAGTTGCATCATAATGAGCTGAGGAAGTTCCATCATAATGAGATGAGGAAGTTCCATAGGATTGAATAAAGTTATGGAAGTAATAGAAGGATGATTATGGAGAAGACTCAAAAGATTCCAAAATATTTTTATAGAGTTGAAGTGTTCAAACTTGAAAATAAAAAATGCATATATCTAAGATTGTTTTTTAATTTGAGTAAGTAGGGAAATTTTTTCAGTTTCCCTCCTTTTCCATTATGATATGCCTATACATTTAATCATAGTACATTCATAATTTAAATTTTTATGTCAGTGGAAAACGTGGAGAACTGCAGAATTCATGTCAAAGTTATCTTCACAGAAAGAGATATCATTAGAATATCAGATAACTAAAAGTTTTGTTTACCATATTTAAGAAGATCAAACTGAGCAATATTGGACCGAGGAAGATGGGATTGAGAATTTGAAAAAAAATTCAGAAGTGTAGATTGATAAAGGGATCATCATATTGAGTTGATTGTATAGAGTCAATCAAATTATATTCATCAGACAAAAGGCCATTCGACTCAAGTCCATAGGACCCATGAACTTTTGTGGAGTAGCTTGAAAAATACCTTCATACTTATTTCTATGGCTCAATTATTTATAAGAAAACTTTGTAAACTGACACAAGTCAGTATAATCATTCCTATGTAGAGATAGAAGGTGTCTAATGAGATCTAAAACAACTTGTATTCAATTATTCATAATAGTGAATTTACATAGAACAATGGGAGTGGCTATGGAAATGATGTAGGTTCTCACATTGAGGCTGAAACTTATAAATCTTATGTGTCTTACTTACTTTCCTACCTTTTCATGCATGAGTTTCTACTAAAATATTATAAGGTAATGAAATTTTACAGGTTGCAGGGGTTAAGTTTATAAAAGTCTTGGAACTTATTAAAAGTGAACAACTGATCAAAAACCCCTTCTTAGTTCTTATCTGATCCTTTGGAACTTCAAGAATTAATAATTCCTTTAACATATCTAATAATACATTCAACAGTCATTAATTAATATTCCTTATGATCAAATTGAAATCTAGCACATAAAAAACATTAAAAATTATATCAAGTATTAAATTATTTAAATAAAACAAATTTCTAATTGTTCCTCAAAATAATTTAGAATCAACATATTTTATTTATTCAACTTTTTTACTTACCTTTACAAAACTTTTATAAATATAATGTTTCCCTTATGTAACCTTGTTTTTCCCTTACATGGCCTTTGTGATTTGTTCCCTATCCTTACATAGCATTTCATATACCCTTACATAAATTATATTCTAACCTTACACAAGTAGTTTAATTTTTTTTTTACCCTTACATATGTTTTTTAAACTTTTTATTTAATTTATGTAAGTATTATTTCTACCCTTATATGAGATTTAAAAAATGTGAGTTACCCTTAAGTACTATTTAATTTACCTTTTAGTAACCCATTTGTTACCCTTACACAATATATACAATTTTTTTTACCCTTACATAGAGATCCAAATTACCTTTACACGATGTTTATTAAATATAGCTTACCCTTATGAAATACATAGTTACCATTATACATCCCATATACATTATTGTTACCATTACACATCCTATATTATAAATGTTTTACCTTTACACAATATATGAAAAAATCTTTCTACCCTTATGAATGGTATGTAAAACATGTTATACCTTCACCAAACCTATATAATTTAGTAATTACCTTCACACAACAAGATATTTAACCTTTACACAGTTTCTATTTTCTAGGTTACTTTGTTTTCATGATATATTAAATTATTACATGTTCATAATAAGTGTTTAATTTTTTTAAATTATTATAAATTCTTATTAATTATATAGAAGCTATGAAGAGTGTTTTTATAGTGTTTTAAAAACATTTATATGTGTTGATTCAAAATGATAATTTTAAAACCTTTTAATATTACTTTTGAAAATCACAATCCAATCCTTTAAAAGATTATACATTTCTACCGTTTATACTTACAAAGTTTATTAGGAATATTTTTATAGGAAATATAGCTATTTTACCGGATGAATAATATCCTTTCCAAAGGACGAAACTTACTTAATGTTTTTTGAATAGAGGATATTAAATGAAACTTCCTTACATGATAGACATGTACTTTGTACATCGAATGTAAGAATACAAAGATCACTAGATAGAGGTTTATAATGTCTAGTAGATAAAGTTTTAAAACGTCACACCAAATGAATTTCTTTAAGATATATCATACCAACTTTATTAAATATAGGCATACATGTCTACCATGTAATTAATCAGGCCCCTCTGGTCTATTAGTTTGCTGAAATATAATGTTTTAGGTGTTTGAGGAGGTATATGTGACTCATTTCATCACTTTGAAAAAAAATTATTGATTTAAAAAAATTTATCAGCCTGGAACAGTAGGTTAAGAATAGTGATTCATCTAAAAGTTTATCCAATTTTCCATAATGGTGAGTTATTTCCAACATTTTTTCAAATTTCCAAAATGGTGAGTCATTTCCAAAAAAAATTCAAATTTCTATAATAGTGAGTCTTTTCCAACAATTTTTCAAATTTCCAAAATGGGGAGTCATTTCCAACAGTTTGTCAAATTTCCATAAGGGGTGAGAAATTTCCAATAGTTTTTCAAATTTCTAGAATGTCGATTCATTTCCAATAGTTTGTCAAATTTTTAGAATGGTGACTCATTTCCAACCGTTTTTCAAATTTCCAGAATGGTGTGTCATTTCCAATAGTTTTCTAAATTTCCATTTTTTCCAGATTTCCTAGTTTTCTCCCTTTTACATATTTATTTGATGTATAATGAGTTAAATTCCATATTTAAGTGGGTTTGAATCCATTTCAAGGGATATAAATCATATCTTTTATTTTCTAAAATTTTTGAGGCTTTTAATTAGTCAAAATACATGGTTTAATGCGGCCAACATTAATGAAAATCCTAAGCCATTTCAAATCCCATTAGTCTTGGATCTAATCCTTAAAATTTTGGTACCTTACCTTCTTTAATTCCATCTCCTTTATCTCGGTATGAGGCACCTCTAGAATTCATTCCCATAGGAGTGGTGTGATCGAACTATAATCCTTGGATTGTTTCCCATGGAAGTTTCTTTTTACTGTATGTGCACCCCTATCTTGGTGTAATCAGGATGTGTCAATCCATCTTCGATATAAGGTATGTTATACCTCCATTATTCTGGGTTCCTCGATCTATTTCCTCCCATTATCCTTTCCATGTTATGGAATGTGATCTGTAGGTTTCTAATGGACCTTTCTTGGGTGTTGGTTGATCTTGTTATGCCACAACATCCTTGGGTGGACGCATTTGTTGTGGGATAGGTGATTGTGATCCGTTGTGTTGGACCATTCTCATGAAAATAACATTAGAAACATTTTGAGGTAGGGGATTCATGGATTCTATATCCTTTTTACATGCATTCGTACAGTTAGTATGATTTATCCACTGGACTGCAATGAAATTGACATAATAAATATTGAACTAGCATAAATAATTGGTATCGATCATATATTGTTGCTTTATACCATGATAATAGTTTGTATCTTGATTTTATAAATAGAGTGATATTTATGATTTTATTTTTTAGCATTTCATTTTTGATAGAAATTGGTAATTAACATAAATCTGGGATTAATTGTAAATTTATTTTTCCAAAGATAAAGAGACATGCTAATGAATCTGGTTGTTGTTGTTGTGATTTGATGATAATAAAACAGATACATTTATTCAGGTTCAATTAAATTGGTTAATTCAATATTGAATAAAGGATCCGTTGTGTGATAAAGATAATGCCTTCAAGGGTTCTGAGTTACCCTATTTCTTTTAAAGGCCAAGCACCTGATGCTTTGGAGTCGTGAGTTCTCATTGTGTGTGAAGGATAGATACCTTGTTTAGGGCCAAGATCCCAGTTTCTATGTGGTTAGTTTCTTGATGATTTTTTTATGATGTGAGATACCTATGGATGAACCTAGATGGATTTTGTGGTATGAGGGGGTAGGGAGTACCAGTGGTTGTGGCATTAGTTGATGCCTAGAGTGGTGAGATGTAGAGGTTTAGGCATGTGGGGGTTGGAGAGGATATCTGGGATAATGGAGGTTTGAATTTGGGCTTTCTCGTAGTTGTGAAAGTTGAATGCTTATTAATATATTATTTTTTCTCTACATTACTTTCCCCATTGTTTGAGTAATATGGTCTTACTTACCCTTCTTCCAAAAGAGGCAAATACGAATGTGGTATGACTTGTTCTTTCTATGTTTAGATTCTCGAGGATGGATGGGTTTACGCTCTTTCTATAGGTGGAAAAGACTTGATGGGTAGTTCACCTACTCACCATATTGATACCCTTATGTTTCGAAGTTTAGAATTATTTCCTAGAATGCCTGGTATTATGGAAAAGTGATAATTCTATTAATAAATTATTGAATTAATTATTAACCCATGGGGTTGGAGCTTGCTGGGATGCAGTAATGAAGTTATATTTCTAAGAATTCGTGCACTCAATTTGGTTATTCCTGGAGGGCATGGATCTTGGTTGGAATGGTAATGGGATGTACTGTGGAGAATATTAATGGTTAATTAATGGTTAAATAATTAATTAATTTAAAGTTGAACTGATAAAAAGGATGATGTAACCTAATATAGCTCTTTAAATGGTTGTGTGCTTATAGGATATCTAGTCTTAGTTGTGGCATCTAGGAGTCTGAGAGACATTAGCTGTAGTTCAGTCTAAGACTAGGTTATTCCAATAGTGTACCTGTGAGATATATTATATCCTATACTTTTTGTGTTTCTATATGCTACTCCACCCCTTCAATTAGGGAAACTGACAACCTAGGGATTCTGAGCCTTGGGGGGGTGTTTTCCCAAACATCCCAATGAGAGGAAGGATGGATGACTACCCCCTTTGGCCCCACTCTCTTCTCTTGGTAGTTACTTGTGATGGTATGCATGGTTGTTAGTTTTACCCATATATATGTGTAGAGGGATATAATGGATTTTGGATATTCACACACATATATTATGGATATAGTTTCTTATGGACTACTATAGGTGTAACGTGTATAAGATGTGATGGATTGAGGATCCTTACTCGCACATGAGCCTCAGACCAGTTGGTGAGGTATCCTTAAGTGAATCCATAAGACCCAGGTTCAAAACCAGGTAGAGGAATATTTCTAGGTACTGTAGTAGTACTGCAGCAGCTACTGTAACAGGCACTATAGAAAAACTGTACACTGTGCAGGTACTGTAGTAGACTATACACTATACAAGTACTGTAGAAGAACTGTACACTTTGTGGGTATTATAGCAGAAATTGTAGCAGTTACTGTAGTAGGTACTATTCGGTACTCTAGCAGCTGGAACTATTCACCTTGGGTCACCGGTTTGGTCTTGGAGTCCTTAAGGCTTTCGGACCACCCAAGACTTTGGGTCAGTAGGGATTTTGGGCCACCTTTAAGGCCTTCGGGCCATATGCAGTTTCCCCAAATAGACTACAAAAAAGGAGCAACCCCAGAAGAGGATTCAGATTAGGTGCACTCACCAGAGAAGATCCAAATGGATTTTTCAGAATGAGAGGGTATGACTATGCCATCAGGACCAGCCTGTGCTTGCACAGAAATCCTAGCCACATGGTCATGCGAAGGTGGAGAGGTACTATCATGATGCAGATGCTAGGGAGGAGCAGTTTCTTATAGATAGTCGGGTTGAATTCCCTAAGACATTCGGGTCATGTAATATCCTAAGCCTACGGGCCATGTAATCTCTGAGCCTACGGGACTTGTAAGGGTTCTCCCTCATCCCTTGAAAGGGGGGTTATCAAAAATCAATAAAAATGAAGGCCTTCGGGCCATTCGGGGTTGAGGATCCTTACTCAGTGTATGGGATGTAATGGATTGAGGTATAATACCCAATGTATGATACACATTATGTGAGCTATGGTGACTCTGGAAAACTACATGGTTACTTTGGTTATGTCGATGTGGTGGTTGTGTTGCATGAGGTACATGTTTTGGTGTTTTGTGCAGGTGTCTGTGGGCAAGCCTTTTTGGAGAGAGATGATTAGAATGAACGATGTTGGGGAAAAGCGGCAAACCAGTGGGGAAGTGGTAGTGAGGTACCCTTGATATTATTTATTATATTATATACTCTTATATGTGATACTTGGTTAGAGTAACCATGGTGAGGTTGGGAACATAGTATACCTATTTAGATGATGATTTAGTTTCACTTGTTGATCAATGTGATTTAGCATGATTTCTTTACTTTTGCATGAGAGGCTCCAAGGAGGATCCTATTGAGTATACTGTTATACTCACCCTACATTATATAAACTGTTTTCAGGTCACTTGGAGTATGTTGGAGATCAGGCTGGTTACTACTAGCTTGGGGTTTGTAGGATCTGCTCATGTTTTCCATTTTTCTTTCTTTTGGTACTTGTAGTTTCCCATTTCAGTTGTAGTAGGTCTTACATGACATTGTATACATGTACTTGGGTTTCTTTTATATTGTAGTTTTATTTGTAGTTGGTTGGGGTCTGTATTATCTCTCTCTTCTGTATGTGTTCTCTTAGAGGGTAATGATTTCTATTTGTGTGTTTATTATACCCTTGATGCTAGTCGCCAACCCAGGGCCTACTGGAGGTGGGACTCGGGTGTCATTATCTTTCTTCTCACATTTTCGGTCTAAGAGGGGTACACTTTGTGGGGAGGGGGTCATGAAAAAGTGGTATTATATATCTAGTTGATGGATAGGATGGAGTTTGGAGTTAGGCACAAGTGTGGTTGCATGGGTTGGTAGGGAAACGATGTCAGTTAAGTTTAGAAAGTGTTGTAAACACAGGAGATCGGCTGAGACATAGAAGTTTAGGGCCCCCTGTGATCTTGTTTATGGACCTTTAAGTTTATAGTGGATACTAAATTATTTGATACTAGTTTCAGGGTAAATACCTAGGAAAGGATCATGCATCATTCTTCTTTGTTCCTGGGGTTGAATGGGTAGACCTTGGGATAGGTTAACCTAAAATGAATAAAATAAAATAATTAATTAATCTTAAATTCTTCCATATTCTAGGTTTAGAAGTTATAACAGTTTGTCCCTTTGTAGGTATAGCTCCAGGTTGACATTGTCTTCAGGTTCACACAGAATATGTTCAACAGGCTATACTAGCTGATCACCACAGAGTAGAGGTTGAAGAAGATGACACTTGGAGGAGGATACTCCGAGAGTTTCAATGCCAGAGTATGTAGAAGTATGAGGGATACATTTCATATGTAGTCATGGAAGAATTTTTGGAGGACATTGATATAGATTTCAGTTTGATCTGAACTTAGAAGAATCACTAGGTTTCATTGGTTGTGACGATATTGTGTGGGGCAGTGAGACAATGGTGGTTCTTGTTCCTCAGGGATAGTGATGAGTCGACAGTATTGTGGGAGGATTTCTAAGATCCGTTCAAATTTGGTTTTCTATCTTCCACCACAAATGTGTCCAGTTGTCAGGAGCTTCTTACCCTTTGACAGGGGAGCTCCAATGTGTGAGAGTTTGGAATCTATTTCAGGAACCTTCTGTAATATTATTCAGACCTATTTCTAGATAAAGAGGCTAGGGAAAGAATTTTGAGGAGGCTTTGCATCCAGAGTTCCAACACTAGGTCACCCCATTTATGGTGAACACGTATCTTAAGGTACTAGTAAGGGTAGATTTCATCAAGAGGAAATTATCCAAAACTGGATTATCATGAGAGGGGAGTCATCAGGATTCCCCACAAATTAGATCTGTGTTCTGGGGTTCCCAATTTTTAGGGTAGAAGAGTTTTTGTTCATCTGGTGGTAGGTACCAGCCCTCAATGTCTTGTTTATATGGGGGAAACGGCTCTCAGACCAATGCTAAGGGATTAGGAGCTTGATTTTCTTGTGGAGGAAGAGGTCATAAGTAGCGAGAATGACCTAAATTTTTGAGCAGTCAGTGTGCATCAGGTGTTCTACTTCAGGTTCCTCCATTGAGGCAGTTCCAGCCGAGGTAGCAGCAGTAGGTTACACCATCTTTGGATCAGCAGAGGCCAGATGGGGCAAGTTGAGGATAGCACCGGGACACTCTCCATCCTCATAGAGTAGAGAGAGACCGTGTTGGTGGTCATCAGTAGGGTCAGAGAGGCTATGGAGTAGGTCATGTTTAGCTTCATGCTTTAGTGTTTCCAGTTCCCGGTAATCCATACGTCATTCGAGGTACCCATTTCTTGTTTTCTACTTGGGTGTATGCCTTGTTTGATTCAAGAGTGATTCAATCCTTTATATCACCTACCCTTTTCCATTCTTTGGGACTTGAGGTAGTGAGGATTCTAGTTCCCTTGGTGTTGACTATGCCAGTTGGAGGTCGAGATAACTTTTATAAAGTATGTATAGATTGTGAGCTAGTGCTGGGGAAGCACCACTCTTGGGGAGATTTACTATGTTTGCAGATATAACCATATGATGTCATCCATGACATGGATTTCTTTTATTCAGTGTAGGATATCATGAATTGCTTCAAGATGTGGATAGTATTATTTGATGTTGATGGAGATCCATCAGTTTTTGTTGGTGAGAAAGACCCTTGGATGGGTCAGAGGTGTGTTCCTTCATTTTCATCCTTGATGGCTGAGATGATGCTGAGTTCATCGAAGTTTCAGTAGTCGGTGTTTCCTTAGGTCATTAAAGAGTACCCTGCTATCTTTCCTAAAGAGGTTTTAACGTTACCCCCTTGACGAGAGATAAAGTTAGAGATCAAACTTTAGCAAGGTGTGTTTATTATCTCAATGTCTCTATATAGAATGTAGCCTTCTAATTTTCAAGAGCTTCATATAGAGATCTATGGTCTTTTGTAGTGCAGTTTCATTCGGCCAAGTGTGTCACCATGGGGTGCACCTATTTTGTTCCTGAAGAAGGTTGAGAGTAGTTTGTGGTTGTGTGTCGATTATCGTCGCTTGAACAAAGTTACAGTGAAGAACCGCTATCCTCTTCTGCAGATTGATGACTTGTTTGATCAACTGAAGGGTGAAAGTTGGTTCTGAAAGAATGATTTGCAGTCTGGGTATCATTAGATGTGTGTGAAGGATGAGGATATCTAGAAGACTACTTTTTGTTGTCATCAGGGGCATTACGAGTTCTTGGTGATGCTGTTAGGGGTGATGAATACTCCAATTATGTTCATGGGGTTGATGAACACTGTGTTTCGTGAGTTCTTGGGTAATTTTTTAGTGATTTTTATCAGCAAAATCCTTGTGTACTCCATGTATAAGGAGGATAATATAGAGCATCTACGTGCCATTTTGGTAGTTCTTCGTTGACAATAGCTATTTGGAAAGTTGACGAAGTATGAGTTTTGGGCTCAAGAAGTCGGTTTCATAGGTCATGTTGTATCCCAAAAAGGAGTAACTTTGGATCCATCGAAGATAGAAGTCGTTGTGTCTTGGGAATCCCCCAATACAGCAGTAGAGATATGAAGTTTCCTTGGTCTCTCAGGTTATTACAGGAGGTTCTTAGCCGATTTATCTCAGGTTACAAATCCTCTAACAACATTGACTAGAAAGTATTAGGTGTTCATATAGAATGATCGGTGTCCGACATCTTTTGAGTATCTAAAGGAGAAGTTTTTTAGTGCTCTAATTATTTGTATGCTACTAGAAGGAGTTCATTTCAAGGTTTTCTATGATGCTTCATGTCTAGGGTTAAGATGCGTTCTGATTTAGTATATATTATTCATTTCTTATGGGTCTCAGAAATTATGTCCCCATGAGCGTAACTATTCCACCTAGTATCTTGAGTTGGAAACAATGTTTTTTACCCTGATGTCTTGGAGAAATTACCTCATCAAAGATAACTTTGTGGTCTTCACCGATCATAAAGCCTGAGGTGTGTTTTCTCCCAGCGTGACTTGAAATTACGACAGTGTTAGTGGATGGAGTTCTTACTGGATTACAACTTTGAAATATTGTATAGAAATGGTAAAGAGAATTTTAAAGCTGATACGCTGAGCAGGAAGTCACATAATTATTCCGTGCATGAATCTGGTGATTCTTGGAGAGTGATGGAAGAACTTTTAACATTACATCTGGATATGGGAGAAGTTGGGGGTAGATGTTATCTTTTCCAGATGATAGTGCAGTCATCTTTAGTGTAGTAGGTGGATGATTCCCAGTTGGGGGATCTTGAGGTGGAGGTCTAGAGATACCGAGTTATTTTTGGTGAGGCCCCTGAAGGTTGGTCTAAGGATGAACAACATTGAGTGTTATTTCAGGGGAGGCTTTTCTTTCATTTAGAGATGTCTGAGATAGTTCTCAGAGAGTTCCATAGTTCTCCCTTAGTGGTACATCATGGTGTGAAAAAGATGTACTGAGCCCTGAGGAGTTAGTTTTAGTGCCCGGGGTGGAAGCGTGAAGTTGTATAGTTTGTGTCTCGATGTTTGTTCTACCAGAAGGTGAAGGTCGAGCACTGTGTTCCTGATTTTTTTCTCCAGCCATTAGATTTTCTTCAATGGAAGTGAGAGGAAATCTCAATGGACTTTGTCATCGGTTTATCTCAAGATCAAGGAGGACATGAAACTATATGGGTGGTAATGGATCATTTGACGAAATCATCCCACTTTATATCAATCAAGGAGTCAAGCTCAATGGAGGTTTTATTGAGTCAGTATCTAGAGGAGGTGGTGAGACTCCATAGAGTCTCGAGGATGATCATTTTTTATCGAGACCCCCATTTTACCTCTAGGGTGTAGAGAGGTCTCCATCATGCTTTCGGTTCTCAACTATGCCTTAGCACTACTTTTCATCTGCAGATGGATGGTCATACAGAGTGGACCATCCAGAATCTTGAAGACATGTTGCGCTCTTGTGTTATAGATTTTGGAGGTTCATGGATGAGGAACCTTACCTTGGTAGAGTTCTCTTACAATAATATTTTTCACTCCACAATCAGTATGGTGCCATTTGAATCCTTGTATAACCAATATTTCCATTCTCCATTGTGCTGGACCGGAGTTGGAGAGTCAGTAATTCTCAGGCCTGGACTGGTATAGAATACGACAAATATGGTTCAGGTGATTCATGAGAGGAAGAAGGAAGTATAATATCATCATAAATCTTATTCTGATAATATGAGGATACCCTTGGAGTTTGACATTTGGGTCATGTGTTTCTAAAGGTGACCCCCCATCATGGGCAATGAAGGTTTGGTTGTGGGAGTAACATTTCTCCCCGGTTTGTTGGTCCTTTCAAGGTGTTGGATCATGTTTAAGATGTGGTGTATTAGGTAGCACTTCCCATATAGATGAGCTGGATACATGATTTTTTTCACGTGTCGCATCTCCATTGTTATCTTCATAATTACTCTCACGTCATCAATTGGGGTGAGATCAATGTTGAAAATGAAGCGACCATCGAGGAGTGTCCTGTAAAGATCCATTTCCACAAGGATAAGGTGTTTCATGGGAATATTATCCCCTTTATTCATGTATTGTGGTGGCATGGTGGTGTGGAGGAGAGTACCTATGAATTTGAGTCATAGATATGCACTTAATACCCCAAGATGTTTGATTTTTAGCTCTTTTATTTTAAGGATATTCGATTATGGTTGTATAACTTTCATGTTTATGATATGTATTTCTGTTTTTGCTTATTGTGGCTTGCTCGCTTTTGAGAGGTATCTCTCCCAAAAGAGTGGTTAGGCATTGGATGATTTTTTCACATGGTTCCATGATACCCTTTGATACAGTAGTTGATCCCATTTTGTGGTGAGAGACTTGAGAGGTATCTCAAAGGGTGGTTGTTTGGGCCTTTTTTATTATTTCTTCTCAAGGTTGGTTTTAGATTCTCAAGGATGAGAATGTTTTGATAGGTATCTGATGTAATTTCCTAGACCCCTACAGTCCATTAGTTTAATTAAATATAATATTTTAGGTGTTCGGGGAGGTCTATGTGACACATTTTATCACTTTACAAAAATTTCCAGTTTTCAAATTTTTTCTAAGTCAGGAACAGTATGTCAGGAACGACGAGTCATCCAACAATTTGTCAAATTTCCAAAACTGTCAGTTATTTCCAAAAGATTTCCAAATTTCTATAATGTTGAGTCATTTTCATCAATTTTTCAAATTTCCATAATGGTGGGTCATTTTAAATAGTTTTTTAAATTTCTAGAATGGTGAGTCATTTCCAACAGTTACCCAAATTTCCAGAATGGTGAGTCATTTCCTATAGTTTATCAAATTTTTAGAATGGTTAGTCATTTCAAAAAATTTGTCAAATTTATAGAACAATGAGTCATTTTCAATAGTTTTTCAAATTTTCATAATGGTGAGTAATTTCCAACAGTTTTCAAATTTCCATAATGGTGAGTCATTTCCAAAAGTTTTTCAAATTTCCAGAATGGTGTGTCATTTCCAATAGTTTTTCAAATTTCCAAATTTTTCCCGATTTCTTAGTTTTTCCCTTTTGAAATATTTATTTGATGTAAAATGAGTTAAATTTTATATTTAAGTGGGTTTGAATCCATTTAAAGGGCTATAAATTATATCTTTAATTTTCTAAAAAACTGAAGGTTTTTAATTGGTCAAATCACATGGTTTAATGTGATCCACATTAATAGAAATCATAAGCCACTTCAAATCCCATAAGTCTCGAATCTAATCCTTCAAAGTTGGTCACCTTTACTTATTTAATTCCTTATCCTTTATATCGTTGTGAGGATACCTGATAATTCATTCCTATAGTACTGGTGTGATCGAACTATAATCCTTAGATCGTTTCCCCTGGAAGTTTCTTCCTGCTTAATGTGCACCCCCTATCTTGGTGCAACCAGGAAGTGTTGATACATCTTTGATATAAGGTATGTTATACCTAATTTCTTCTAGTTTCCTCGATCTATTTACTCCTTTTCTACTTACCATGTTACAATGTGTGATATCCATGTTTGTAATGGACCTTTCTTGGGTGTTGGTTGATGTGGTTGTGCCACGGAGTCCTCAGGTAGATGCTATCATTATGGGAGAGGTTATCACAATCCACTGTGTTGGTCCATTCTCGTGAAAAAAAACAATGAAAAAAATTCGAGTTAGGAAATTCATGTCTTCTATAACCTTTTTACATGCAGTCATATAATTTGTATGATTTAGCCACTGGACCATAATGAAATTGACATAATAAATTTTGAACTGGAGTAAATAATTGGTATTGATCATATGTTGTTGCTTTATAATGTGATAATAGTTTGTCTCTTGATTTTCTAAATAGAATGATATCTATTATTTTCTTGTTTAGCATGTTATTCTTGACAAAAATTGGTAATTAACATAAATCTGGGATTAATTGCAAATTTATCTGGACAAAATTTTTCTTCTTTAGCATATTAATGAATCTGGTTATTATTAGTGTGATTTGATGATAATCAAATTGATATAGTTGTGTATATTCATTTAAATTGGTTAATTCAATATGGAATAAAGGCCTGGTTGTGTGATAAAGATAATGCCTTTAAGGGTTCTTAGTTACCCTCTTTTTTTAAAGGCCAAGCTCCATATGATTTGGATATGTGTGTGATTGTTGTGTGTGAAGGTTGGATGCCTTTTTTAGGTCTAAGAGCCTAGTTTCTATGTGGTTGGTTTCTTGCTTTTTTGTTGTAATTTGAGCCTAGTATGGTTGATCTTGGATGGATTTTATGGTATGTGGGGGTAGTTAGTCCTAGTGTTTGTGGCAGCAGTTGATTCCTAGAGTGGCGAGATGTAGTGGTTTATGAATGTGGGTGTTTGGGAGGACACCAGGGATGATGGAGTAGGTTGAATTTGAGATTGCCTAAATTTATGAAAATTGAATGATTGTTAATATTTTTCTTATTTATCTAGTTTACTTTCCACACTTCTTGAGTCAGATGATTTTGCTTACCCTCCTTCCAAAACAGGCGATGATGCATGGGGTATGCCACATGCTTTCTGTGTTTAACTTCTCGAGGATGGATGGGTCTACACTTGTTATAGGTGGAAAAGACTCTACCAGTAGTTCACCTACTCACCATGTTGATCCCCTTGTGTTTGGAATCTTATAATGATTTCCTATAATTCCTGGGATTATGGAAAAGTGATAATTTTGTTAATAAATTATTGAATTAATGTGAAACCCATGGGGTTAGATCTTGATGGGATGAAATGTTGAGGTTGTATTTCTAAGAAGTTGTGGACTTAGTTTGGTTATTCCTAGAGGGAATGGATCTTGGTTGGAATGATAATGGGATATAATTTGGCAAATTTTAATGGTTAATTAATGGTTAAAGAATAAATTAACGTAAAGTGGAACTGATAAAAAGGAATGATGTAACCTAATGTAGCTCTTTAAATGGTTGTGTTCTTATAGGATATCTAGTCTTAGTAGCGGCAGTCATGATTCTAAGAGACATTATCTGCATTTGAGTCTAGGACTAGTTTATGCCCATAGTGTGGTTGTGAGCTATATTATATCCTATAATTTTTGTGTTTCTATATGCCACTCCCCCTATCAATTAGGGAAACTGGAACCCTGGGGATTCTAAGCACCGAGGGGTGTTTTCCCCAACATCCAGATGGGAGGATGGATGAATGACTACCCCCTTTGGCCCCACTCTCTTCTCTTGGTAATTACTTGTACCAGTAGTCATGGAAGTTTGTTTTCACCATATATGTGTGTCGAGGGCTATAATGGATTGTGGATATTCACACACATATATTCTGGATATAGTTTCCTATGTAATACTATCGGTGTAACATGTATAGGTTGTGATGGCTTGAGGATCCTTACTCAGTGTATTGGATGTAATGGATTGAGTTATAATACCTAATATATGATACACGTTATGTGATATGTGGTGGCTCCCTGAAAATACCTGGTTACTTTGGTTACATGGATGTGGTGGTTGTGTTTCATGAGGTGTATGTTGTGGTGCTTCACCCAGGTGTTTGTGGGCTACCCTTTTTGGAGAGAGATGCTTAGGACGTGCGATGCGGGGAAAAAGAAAAAAACCAAGGGGGAAGTGGTAGTGGGGCACCCTTGATATTCTTTATTATATTATGTACTATTGTATGCGATACTTTGTGAGAGTATCCATGGTGTGGCTAGGAATATATTTTATCTATTTAGGTGATGAGTTATCTTCACTTATTGTTCACTGTGCTTTAGCATTATTTATTTACTTTTACACGAGAGGCTCTGAGGAGGATCCTACTGAGTATACTATTATACTCACCCTAAATTATATAAAATGTTTTTCAGGTCACTTGGGGTAGGTTATAGATTAGGCTAGTTACTACTAGCTTGGGGTTTACAGGAGTTGTTCGGGCTTCATGGTCACTGCAATTTTAATTTCTTTTGGTACTTGTAGTTTTCACTTTCAGTTGTAGTAGGTCTTGCATGACATTTCATACATGTACTTGGGTTTTTTTATATATTATTGTTTGAGTTGGTGTTTTTTGGTATCTATATTATCTCTCTCTTCCTCATGTGTTCTATTATAGGTTAATGCCTCCCATTTGTGTCTTTACTAAACCCTCAGTAATAGTCCCCAACCTAGGGCCTACTGAAGGCGGGACTCAGTTGTCATTATCTCTCTCCTCACATTTCCAACCTAGGAGGGTACAATTTGTGGGGAGGGGATCATGATATACTTGATGAACATTTATAAAACATAATAAATGAAATAAATTCATATATTCTACCAGAGGAACATATCTCATTCCACCATATGGAATCTAGATATACTATAGTAGTGTATATCATAATGAATATAAGATGAAGATGATGTACTAAACTTTCTAAGTAAAGATGGAGTTCATTTGATTCATTTGTAACCACCTCTGGGATATGATGAATATGACCATTGGGAGTGGACCTCTAAATAGATATGTATTAAAGAAGAAGGAATATTTTTACAACTTAGACTATCTAAAATTATTATGAAGATTCTGCAACATATTATTACATGAGTGTGATTTATTATAACTTTTAGAGAGTATTTTTCTTAAGGAATCCATTTTGAGGATTAATTTTATAAATTCTTTAATATATTTTGATATTTTAATTACCATGTATGATCTAGTTTTGTTGAGGGATTCCATTTTTAAGGAAGATAAAGGTTATACCGACCATATGATTGAGGGTTTCCAGGGATAAAGAAACAATAATTGCGTCTAATCTTTGTGATCGAGAAATTATATGGTTGGGAAGACAGACCCAATGATAGGATTAATATCTTAGATAACTTAATTCAAGGATATTAACTTTCTTTAAAATGGAGGTCAAATTGTGAAAACTTTTTTATAAAGTTATTTATATGCTTTTCTTACATTCTTTATAAAGTTTTGTTATTACTTATTTTTCCAAGTCCTTATTCCACAATATGATTTTATAAGAAAAGTTTTATATAGTTTGTTATAAAATTTTATTACTTTCATAATAAAGTTTTTGGAATGAATCACTATCTAATAAACTTCATTAAAGATGTTGAAAAATTTGTACGTTTTATTTTATAAAATAAAATTCACCCCCTCTTATAGTAAAACATATAATCTATCTAATTTTTTTATAAAGCTTTTATAACTTCTTGTTACTTAGGTGAAATTTATTGTAACTTTTAGAGAGTATTTTTCTTAAGGCATCCATTTTGAGGAATAAATTTTTAAATTCCTTAAGATCTTTTTATTTTGTAATCATTGTGTATGATCTGGTTTTATCTAGGGATTCCATTGTTAAAGAATATAGAGGATATACCGATCATCTAATCGAGGGTTCCCATGGCTAAGGGAAATAGAGGTTATGTATGATATTTATGAATGGTGAGTTCTGTGGCTAGGAAGTTAGACCCAATGATAAGAGGAATATCATTTATACCTTTAGTCAAGGTTATTAACTTTCTTTTTATTGAAGGTTAAAGTGCGGAATTTTTTATAAATTTATTTATAAGTTTTTATTATTTTATTTATAAAGTTTTTTTATTACTTATTTTTATAATATCTTATTATGTTGTGCACTTTAAGAAAAATTTTATAAATTTTGTTATAAACATTTCTAACTATGATTATAAAGTTTTTTTAAATGAATATTCATCAAATAAACATCATTAAAGTGGTTGGAAAAAATTTAATCTTTATTTTATAAACTACAATTAACCCCCCACTTATAGTAAAACATATACTCTTTTGATCTTACAATATGAAGATCAATTTTTTTCTTGTTATCACACATGAAATTTTAGCATGAAATTAAAAAAATTGATTTTATTATTTTGAGTTTTTTATCTGTTTTTAATGTTTCCAAATTTACATTAGATGTTATTAGTTTTATTCAAAATTTTACCTATAAATTTTAATATAGTGTTACTCATTTTTGAAATTCTTCATATCTACATGCATATATTCTGTAAGTTTTTAAAATTTTAATTTTAAATAAATTTATCATGTGATTTTCATGGGATATCTATTTGACCTATTAAAATGGATTTTTTTACTATTATAAGGATGATTTAAAATTTGTTTGAAATATTCTTATTATTTTTTAATTTAGAATTAGATTTGAGTGATAGTTTTATAATGATATCTCCTTTTTTATCTCTCATTGATAATTATGGAATTATTATTTTGAATTTGAATTTTTTAACCAATGGATCAAATGTGTTGAGTTTATTTTTTATTTAAAGGGGTTTGAGAACTACTTGGATGGTTTGATATACACATAAAGAGATACTGCTTTGATACTGCTTTACTATTACATGAACCATTATACCTTAAAGTGTTGTGAAAATATGTGAATTCCTATGAGAATAATTACTCATCTACTAGATGATCTCCCAACCGAAATACCTAAACTACTTTGACTTTTACTACCTTGATGAGACAATACGATCCAATACTCAAGAACCAATACCTATAATTCTCTTATTTATCTATTATTTATTCCAAGTTTCTTGTGTCTATATCATTACTTATTATCTTACACACATGATCACACTTTTATTTATGATTTTACATACAAAATCATTTTATTTATTTGGGTTGTGGCTCTCAAATTCTAAAGTGAGGACCATTCATATTATGACTCCCTCTTTCTGAATTCATTGTTGTAATCTGGTTGTGAATCCCCACAAAAGGTCAGGTTTCTTATTTATACTTCCACTAGAAAAATTAGGTTTTAATTGGGTTATAGTCCCCCTTAAAAAACCAGTTTAGTTTTTAACAGATCTCTCACAGTGTATAGAGGTATAAGAGTGGACTAGGTCAAATTTGAATCTAACAACTATAAAAAGTTCTTATGTTATTTTTATTTTTATTTTTTCACTACTAATTAACTCTATTAATTATATTTTATAATTAATTTAGATAATTATTTCATCTCTTTGAAATTTTAATTTGGTATATTCACCCCACCTCTAGACCATCTGTCATCACCTTATCAGACCTAACAATTGGTATGAGAGAATGGACCTTATTTACGATAGATTAGCTTTATTTTTTATTTTCTTGATATTAAAAACCAGATACTAAGAACCTATTATATAGAGTCTATTATTTATATTTTATTATGATAACCTTTTCCTAGACCTCACAGTCTCAGGAAAATATCTATAAAATGGTAAGAATGAACACAAACAATGCATGGATTCCTCAAAAACCACCTCACTTTTGATGAAAATGGTCATGGTTACTAGAAATATTTAATGGAGGCATACCTCAAGTAGTTAATCATAGAATGTTGGTTGATCATGGAAAATCCATAAAAACTACCAAAATCTAACCTAGATATTCTTATAGAAAAAAATAATGCTAAATATGTTTTGAATTAAAAAGTAGTAAATATTTTACATTTTTCTATTAAAAGAAGTTTTTAGTCATGTATCAACATGTAAAACAACTAATGATATTTGGAATATTCTTCAAGTTACTCACCTTGGCTTAGATAAGATGATCAGAACAAAAAATGGAATGCTTCAAGTAGAGTACTAATATTTCAAGATGGTTGATTATGAAAGCGTCTATCAAATGTTCCAATGATTCATAAACATTATGAATAGAATGAATTACCTTAGAGAAAATTTGGAGAACCATGTACTTTTTGAAGGAGTCCTAAAAGATATAACCAATAAATGACATACAAATAAGGATACGATCGATGAAAGCAAAAATTTCAAAGAGTACACATTGGATGAACTCATTAGATCATTTCTTTATTATGAACTTGGATTAAACAATATTGTGAAAGAAGAGACTTCAAATAAGAAATATATTTCTTTAAAATCACATATAAATGTTACTTATAACTATTTTGAATATGAGGCACCAGAAAGTGACAAAGAAGAAAATGAAAATATAATAAAATATATTTATAATTTGATGAAGAAAATGAGAAAGTTCAAGATATGACCCAAAAAAGATCAGAAGGATGACTGAAAAGGAAATAAAGGCACCTTAAGTAAGTATAATAGTGTTTTACACTACTAAAAACAATCCTTTAGTCATGCTGACCTTTATCAGTGCTTTATTTTTAGTGCTGATAAAGGGTACCCTTTATCAGCTCTTTATTTTTAGTGCTAACATAGGGATCCTTTTCCAGCACCTTTTTTAGCATTGATAAAGGCCTGAATAAAATGAAATAATTAAATAAATAAAAAATAAAAATGATTTTATTAAAAAATATTAAAAAAAATATCAATTAAAAAGTTATTGATAAAAATAAATAAAATTATTATACTATATATAAATTATAAATACTAATAAATAGTAAAAATTAAATATATAGATAAATTTAAAATGAAAATTAAATAAATAAAAAATAAAAAATAAAAAATAAGTAAATTTAAAAAATTATTAAACATTTTATTAATTAGATAATTATTTATAATGTTAATAAATATTATATATTAAATATACAGATATATATATATATATGAATGTATATTAATATTATTTATATAATACAAAATATTTATTCTTTACATTAAATAGTCATATATTTAGTGAATAATGGTTTATAATTAAAAACTAATATGAATTAAAAAATACTCACTAATTGCATAGAGTAATGGATATAATTAAATTTCATTTGATTTTTCAATTTAACATAGATCAAACATGTGTTTTATTGGTTTAACATGTACATAATTAATGCATTTTTATATACATTGCACACAAATAAATATTTACTTAATTAATGAAATCTTATATAGAAACACATACACATAATATTTATATAATTTATTCAAATTTTAGTATTCATTTTAGAATTTCATTATAACATGATACATTTAATTATCATGTATTTAATCATGTTAAATTTTATTTATTTTTTTTTAATTTTATTATTGTTGGGTATTAAATAATTTTTATAATTTTTTATTTTTTATTTTTTATTTTTTATTTTCGATTTTTTGGGGAATTTTATCAATTTCTGTTATTTATTTTACATATATTTATTTACTATGTTTTAATATTTTCAATATGTATTCATCTTTATTTAAATATATATCCATATTTTTTTAATAATTTATATTTTATTAATAAAACTTATCTATTTTTTTAATATTGTTAAAGTTTACTCATTTTTAATTATCCAATTCAACTCATTTTTAACATGCATGCATTTAAGGTTTGATATTCATTAATAATGTTAAAAATATATTTGTAAAAAATATTTATAAATAAATATGTTTATAAATGTATATTTATTATATTTATATTTATAAATAAATAAATATTTTTTTTAATAATGTATTTATATAATTATAAATAAATAATTATATATATTTAAATAATTATAAAAATTATAAAAAATTTATTTAAATAATGTATATGTTTACTATATCTATATTTATATATATTTATTAAATACATATACATATATAATTATATAAATATATATAAATGTATAAATATTATTTTTTTAATAAAGTATTTATATAATTATAAATAAATAATTATATATATTTAAATAATTATAAAATTTATAAAAAATTTATTTAAATAATGTATATGTTTACTATATTTATATTTATATATATTTATTAAATACATATACATATATAATTATATAAATATATATAAATATATAAATATTATTTTTTTAAAAGTATTTATATAATTATAAATAAATAATTATATATTTAAATAATTATAAAATTATAATAAATATTTTTAAATAAATAATATATTTACTATATTTATTTTTATATATATTTATTAAATATATATAATTATATAAATATATTTACAAATATTTTATTTATAATTATAATTATAAATCCTTTATTAGCCCTTTTTTAACGCTGATGAATATAGAGCTTTATTAGCACTAAAAAACACTGATAAAAATGATATTTATCATCACTTTTTTGGAAGTGATGATAAAAGTTTACCGATCTATTTAAAAAACCCTAACCCGTCACAAACTCACCGTGATATCCAAAGCTTTCTATAGAAGCCACCCTCTGTCGGTGCTCCTCCTAGGTGAATCGAAGCTCAAATCAAGGCTCAAATCTAGACTCAAACAATTATAATACTCAAATACCAGGCTTGAAGGATTCAAGGGTTGAATGAATCTAAGGCTTGAATGAATTTTGGGTTTTCTATATCTCTACTTTTTTTCGGACTTTTTCATGTTTGAAATGATTTTTTTAGACTTGATCCTTGGGATGTATTGATTAATTACATACTATGCTCAAATAGAATGTTACCATTGATGATTTTCATTAATATATCTAAAGGTTGATGAAGATGTTCACATTGGATAATAGGGATTAGAGGTAGGTTGTGCATGACCAGACTATTGGAAATTAGGCGGGATTATGTCCCATGTTTCTAAGTTTATTGCAGACAATGAGGAAAACCAATGATATATTTTTCCTTACATAGTTTAATTATTTCAATATGATTTTATTGAAGACCTATATATTTTTACACCTAAGAGATATGATGGGTTTTTTATCGAGCTTATGTCTAGAGCTCATTAGATATTTAATCCACCTTATTAAATTACTATGATGGAGCATTGTGAGCTTAAGTCTTAGTTATATTACAAAGAGGCTAAGGGACTTATTTATCTAAGAGAATCCTATTAAGGATCAATGATTTCATTTTCCATAATGTGGGATTTCTCATTGATGTAATGTGTTAACTACTAGAATATCACTAGTTGTATAAAATTTCCACAACCACCTAATAGAGCATGTCCATGAAGAAGACTCATTAGGGGAAGCCCAAGGTTTGTTTCATTTAAATCTCTATTATTTTAATTATTAACAATATAACCTTTCTAATTAGTAAAAAATATCTATCAATTTTATCTTGTGATCATAAAAAAATCTCAACCCACCCTTTTTAAGTTAGTATTTAAATGTCTCATTATCTAATATAATCATTTTTTCACTACCACAAATCAATTTCCCCTTTCAAACACAATTACCATAAATTTTTACCAACCCCAAATTACAATATTGTTTGGCTAGTTTTATATACCTTTTTAAAAATATATCCATCTTCTAAATGATAACTCACTCATTAATACTTCTTAAAAATAATTTTATTTCCTTCATCACACATCTAATAAACACTATGTATGTTTTACTTTAATCAATATAAAAACCAATCATTCTTTAACATTACCTTTTATTTCCAATATCTTTTAAATGAAAACAATTTATCTTTAGAGATCCACCATTTATAAAATAATAAGTACCCTTTGTACTTGTAAAAAATATTTAATTAAACCATTTTACCAGTCATGTGAGATGAACAACCAATATCTAATATGAAAGGAAGTTTCTTTTTTAAATCCTTTAGTGTGACATTAATTTCGTATTCCTATTACATTACATTCCATTTTATATAATACATTTCTAATTATTTCTTCACATTCATCTATGTTTTTATATAATTTTGACAACCATTTATACAACTATTTAATTTATCACATGTTCAATAGAGTCCATTAAATTGTTGAAATTCATCATTAAATTTTACTTATAAATATTCATCTCACTTAGAAACTATTTTTATAATAGTGGGCCATCTCCCATTTAACTTAAAACCTCTATATCTTCCACAATTACTATTATTTATCTCATTATGACTAAAATTTTAAACTATGTACCCAAAATCACCATATAACCCATAATGGCTAGTAAAATTAAATTTTATTATAAGTCCTACTCTACATCTACATGAAAGTAATTCTTGTTTTCAACCGATCTAGACCTAATTCTTGAATCAATTTATCAACTAAGAATTTTGAGATGTTTAAAACCTTTATTGTTTTTAGGTATATTCTTTTCCTAATTTTTTTATATTCCATAACATTTTTTAATTGAAACTATAATTTTGAGTTGTTTTGAAATATTTTATTTACCATTAAAATTAAATGAAATAATTCATTATGTTTTTATATCACTTGTTCCAATAAATAGAATGGAGGTTATCAAATTCAATAAATGTTGGAATAATTATTAGAAATTATTTTTAGGTATTCATCATTTTAGTTTTAAATATATTTGTTCTACCCCTAGGAATCTCTAATTACCATACATGTATATGAAATAACTATTTATTTATTAAAATGTTTTATCAATACATTTTTATATCTTTTAGTTGACTGAATGAGAGTTTATTATTCTTGTTTATCATATTTGGGTTTCTTATTACTCCTTAATTTCTTATATTATATTTTCATTTGTTTAGGGGATTTAGGAAAGGCTTGATGGATCATTTTAACAGTGGTACTACTAGTCTTAGGTATAACATTGAAAGTATTAAAAGTGGGATTTATCATATAAATATAGAATTCATAGAGGCCCCAAAGATTCATATATCATAACATGTCCCCACCGAGACCCCTTGAATCACAGAAAAGAATGTTTATTCCCCCAAAATCTCACCTCCAATAGGTCATGAGTTAATAACTAGTTTCAATGGTGTAATTATCACAAATACAAGACATTACCTATTTTAGAGAACATAATTAAATACAATTTTCATTCTCATATTCTTCATCTTCTAAATAGTTATTATTATAATTTGTTACTTGAGACTCATCCCCCATCTCTTTTATATTATTTTTACTACTTTGAGAGGTAGTCATCCCATTGTTGACTACTTCTTTGAGTATTTCAAGAAACATTGGTTCATTTCCACAAGAGATAGAGGACGTGTATCAAACAACAAAATGAAATGGTAAATGTTTAGGAGATGAGTTGATGGGGATGATAGTTTTCTATAACTTTCACCTTTGAATGAATTGAGAGGATAAAAAATTCCATATTTGATTAATTCTTTTATTAAATCCAATTACCAATTTTATTCAAAGCATATTGAAATTCTTGGAAAAAATTAAATATTGGGTTTACCTTATTAAAATTATCAATAACTTTCACCTTTGATAATGAATATCTTATGTGTATTTATTTATTTATTACAAAAAATTAATGTTTTATGAACCCAATAGGATGGATACGAGTTGAAAATGGATGTAGGCTAATCTTTTGAAAAATAGTATGAATATGGAGTTAAATAGTTCATAAAGTTTTCAATAGATCATGCATATGACCCTTATAAAATCCTTTGTCTGTGTTTATGTTATTGTTATTAAAGAGAAATTAGCCTCGAAGAGTTTGAAGAACATTTTATTTGTCATGATATATATAAGATATATAAATGTTGGACTAAACATGGGAAAAAACTGAACATGCACACTGATTGGTATGATATTTTGGTCTATGCATCATTTGTTATGAATACTAGTGTAAATTATTATAGATATCACATGGAAGAAATGACAATAGAAATTGAAGACGACCTTATTGATTGTAAAAAGTTTTTTGAGAAGTTAAATATCCATGATAAGTGACCATTGTATACTGATTGTACTAAATACACAACATTATCAGATGTATTGAATTTATATAATTTGAAATCTAGTAGCGGATGGAGTGACACTAGCTTTACAGAACTACTTGGTCTCCTAAATGATATACAACAGAAGAAAATGAACTACCATGTAAAACATATGATGCTAAACGAATGCTATGTTCAATGGTCATGATCTCTAAAAATGCATGATTGTCCAAATGATTTCATATTATTTCACAAGGACCACGAATCACTCATAAAATTACATAAGTGTGGCATAGATTGATACAAGAAAAATGAATAAATTCCTTTGAAATATTTATGGTACTTTCCTATCATTCCATGATTTAGAAGGCTATATAGATGTCATGAAGCCATGAGTCAATTGACATAGAATTCATACACAATAATTAAATATGGGAACCTACGTCATCCAGTAGATTATTTTCAATGGAATAAAAAAAATTACGAGTATCCTAAATTTGGAAATGAGCCAAGAAACTTTCATCTTACATTATCTATAGATGGAATAAATCCTTTTTGTGTACATAGTATTACTCATAGTACATGGCCAGTCTTGTTGGTAAATTCTAACATTTTTCCATGGTTATTCTTGAAGAAAAAATATATTATGTTGTCTCTACTTATATCTGGACCAAAGAAACCCGATAATTATATTGATGTCTATATGGATCCATTGATCAAAGATCTAAAATTGATATGGGATATAGGTGATTCAATGTATGATTCTAGTAGATGTGAATAATTCACATTTAGGGACATATTGTACGGGATGATAAATGAGTTCCCCGCTTATGGAAATTTATCAGGCAATATCATTAAAGGAATGGTGGGGTGTCCCATTTGTGAAAAAATCACACACTCAGTTTGGTTGAAACATTCCTCAAAGAAAGTATTTTTAAGACATTATAATTTTTTACCTTGATGACATAAATACCAATCCTGGATTAAATAATTCAATGGGAATATAAAATAAGGTATAACACCATCTCTAGTAATGGGTAATCAACTATTCAATAAAGTAAAAGGTATTCACATTATCTTCAGTAAACCAATCTAAAAAAACCTTACTAAACCAGGTTGGAAGAAGAGATAAATTTAATTTGAATTACCATATTGGAATTGTTTATATGTCAGACATTTTTTTGATGTCATGCATATAGAAAAAATTTATTTAATAGTTTTATTGGCACATTACTGAATTTTCCTGAAAAAATAAAAGAGGAAATCAAGGCTAGGTTGTACATGATTGACATTGTGATAAGGGAAGAGTTGACACCAGTGAAGGGTAAAGGGAATACTTTTCTTCCTCCAGTATCTTACACTCTATCCAAATAAGAAAAAATACAATTTTTTCTTTTCTTTAATAGTGTAAAATTTCCAGAGGGATATTCATAAAATATCAATAATGGCATGTCAATGACTAATTTAAAGTTACAAGGACTAAAATCACACGACTGTCATGTTTTGATGCAAGATTTGATGCTTTTTTCTCTTCATTGAATTTTACCTTAAAATGTACGATATACATTAACCCTATATTGATTATTTTCCAAATACATATTAAATAAATTTATAGACCTGATGAAGTTTCCAATCATGAATATTGGGGTTGCAGTCATATTATGTGGATTAGAGATGTTCTTCCCACCATAATTATTTGATATAATGATATACCTAATGGTTCACTTTGTTAGAGAGGTTCAATTTTGTGGTCATATATATTATAGATTTATGTACCCCATTGAATGGTATATGATGATTTTTAAAGGGTATGAAAATAATAGAATTCAGCTAGAAGGTTGTATTGGTGAAAGATATTTTGTTGAAGAAGTTGTTGAATTCTGTACTGATTACCTATCATATGTTGACAGTATTAGTCTTCTAATGCCTCATTAAAAAAAATTACTTATAGGAAAAGGGATTTTCAAAATATATGTTGTTACAGTTACCTTGAAAATTTTGGATAAATAAAACCTTTCCATTTTACATAATAGTGAATATATTGATCTATACATTGAAGCCCACAATTAAATTCTTAGATAGTTGAATCCATCAAGGGATGAAGGATGGATATCAAATACACATTTTAAATAGTTTATAGGATGGTTCCAAGATCAAATTTATAAGGAGTTATCTAAATATATGAATTCAATTGCTAAACAACTTTAATGTCTATCCAGATGACCGAATGAAAATATTACATCTTACACTAGTTTTGTAATCAATTGTTATACGTTCTGTATAAAAAACAATGATTGTATCATGATGAAAAATAGTGGTGTTACGCTTATGGGAGAAGCAATAAAAATATTTTTTTCCAAGGATATAAATCCAATTTATTTAAATATTTCATATTTTGGAATTATCGAATATATATATATATATATATATATATGAGTTGGATTATATAACATTTCAAGTGATTCTTTTCCATTGAAAATGAGTTGAGAATATGAGTGTATTGAAATTTGATGAACTGGGTTTCATGAAGCTGAATTTAATTTTAAAAGAGGAAACATATGATTCATTCATAATGGAATCAAAAGTAGTGAAAGTATTTTATGTCTCAGATCCAACAAACAATAATTGGTCGATTGTCCAGCTGGAGAAAAAAAATGTCGGATTAGATGAAAATTTAATTTAGGATGACCATTTCATTGGGAAATCACAATAAGTTCATGTTAGTCCCAATGTAAAAAATTTATTGTATGTTATTAGATATGAAAAAGAGGGGATTTTTAGTCTTGATAGAGGAACCAAATCCCTAGAACCTTTAAAAAAAGAAAGAGAGATTAGTGAGAAGGTAATTTTTTTTAATATACTATGTTTTTGCTCATAATATTATATGTTATCTACGATATTAACATAATATAAATTAAATATTTAACTACTCATAAAGAAAAGGTCTTCTGCACATGATTATGTTACAAATCCTTTGGAAGAAAAATCTATAATGAAGGAACCCCTTTGGGAATATTTAAAGGTAATGTTATGATATAATTTATCTATTTTACCAAAAATTTATATAATGAAAAATTTATTTAATTTTCATTATTCCTTTGATAGTTTTTTTATTTTAGAATATTTATATCTACATTTCAATCCTTTATGTTCCAAAACTTCTATAGACTTTGTAAGATCCTGGATCATCATTTCAGGTATGGATCTTGATTTCGGATGTTTTTAAAGAAAAAGGAAGAATTTGGAAATTTTATAAGTACATATTGTGTACTTGGTTGCCACATGTAGCCATGTATTGGCCGTGTAACAGCCGAGTACATGGTCATGTAGATGACCTAAATTGAAGGCTGGTTAATGAATGTACATGACGTGTACATTAAATGAACATGTTTTGTTCTTTTATTTTTATTTGATTAATCAGACTGGGGTTGTGTCTCATCTCCAGAACACATATCTTTTTCCCGTGTTTCATACAGGAGAGTGATGAGATGACCAAGAACTTTAAAACCCTATCGTTCCTCTTTCCGAGATCTAATCAAGATGACACTGAGTGCATTGGATTCCCATCAGTGAGTCTTCTATTCCCCTAGAGCCTCACTTTCTGATTTATCCTCTCTTTTTAGTTATCCAAGGTTGAACGATTTTGACCTTTTTATAGATCTAAAATATTCTAGGCTGATTCAAGGGCCGGCATTCTGTAGTGTTCATCGTAGGACATCAAGGTAGGTGTTTTGTGCCTTTTCTTGGTTGTCTTTTGATTATATATGCCAAAAGTGTCAATACCCATGTTTAAGTTATTACGTGTTATGGAATTTAACCCTATTTAATACCTGTTATGGTTTTTTGATTGAGAAAGGGTTATTTTTTCAGGATTAAGGTTTAATACCTTGATTATGGATTTGTTTCCCATGTTTGCTTGATTATGGATGTTTGGTCTAGAATTTCCTATTAGGCTTGATTTTTTTTCCATGCCTAGTGTTGTTAGGATGGAGTTATTATTATATGATATGCATGTGTTTGTAATTGTGGAAGTTGACCAAAGGTAATTAACTATGAGAGCTTCCCGATGTAGGGTCATTTATGTATAATTGTCATCGTTTACTAGAGGCATTGACTATGAGAGCTACCATGGGGTCATTGGACAAAGGGGTTAGACCGTGAGAGCTACCTAGAGGGTATTTATTAAACATATGTTAGACCATAGGTAATTGACTATGAGATATTCCAAAGGATCATTATATTTATTATTGCTATGAAAACAAAGGGGTATTGACCATGAGAGCTTCCCATGTGGTTGTTTGTAATTGATTTTTGCCTTGCAGAACAAAAGGGGTTAGACTATGAGAGATTTCTTAGAGGTTAGGTATTATTTTATTGACTTGATGATATGTTAAACAAGGGGGGTTAGACTATGAGAACATTCCTAGAGGGTTTCTTGTGAATGAATTATTTATTATGACAAGCATTCCAAGTCAACGAACAAGCTTGGACTCAGTCTTACTTGATTGTTGGATGGTCTTTTGAGATGTTTGTTTATTGCTTTTATACAAGGGTATATAGATCTTAGGCTAGATCCTAAGGTTAAACTATTCATTAGTTTGAATAATTTATAAATGTAAACTAATGTAATTGAAAACTATAGGATTGTTTACTTTTGAGTACTTCCTAGTTTATTGCTTCATTTCTACATATTATCTTCTATATATAGTCACTAATAGTTAGGCACAAATCTTTTGGTGGTTGCCTATTGGGATTCGTATCACACCCTATTTGGGCTATGCTTTTGACCCAAATAGATTATATGGTTGCATGTATAGGTAAGGTAAATCACCCTTCTACCTCAGGTATATGATTGTTGTTGGAGCTAGAGAGCATGGGACCAAGCTGAGGCCTGTGATGCTATTGGAGTTATTTACTATTCTCAGTAATTTGTTTTTAGTATTTTATTTCAAGAATTGTGGCTTATTTGTATTCTTTCCAAGATACTTTTGACACGCATAATTATTTATATGTATGGTGTACTTTTTTATACTATCACTATTCCGCTATTTACTTTGTTGTATGGTATTACTGCTTCTGTTATTGTTTACTATTTTTTCCACTATGTTACTCTACCTATGAGATAATAGTTTCCCCATTATCACACCTAAGGCCCTCACTGCTAGTCGGTATCCTCTAGCATCTAGGGAAATGTGCTTGAGGTAATGTGACCAACCGGGTACGGGGTACCTTTGGGCGGTACTCAGAACCAGGACGTTACAAAGTGGTATCAAAGGAGAGTTTATTTTATGCTTTCTCTTACTATTTGGAGCCTATAGAAAAATATAGGAAGTAATGGGTAATTGGTAATACGTTTTTCCTGGGAGTAGCTAACCCGTGTACAAGGAAAATCCAAGTTACCTCGAATATTTCAATTTTTATGGTTTTACAATTTTTACAGTTGATTTGATTTCACCATTGGGTGATTCACTTGTTTTTTGATGTTATAATTTATATCATCATGGTTCTATTTATCTTTCAACCTGATGATATGAGGGTATGAAATCTTATGCATCATATAAGTACTTTATAGAGATCACATTTCATGCATTCTTTTCATGCCATTTAGGGTGCATTACTAATTTCATGCTGATGTGATAGATGTTGTGCTAGATATGCATGTTATTATGATATATGCTGTGATATAATACCATATATTTTGATAGGGTATTGGAATATGTAAAGTTTATTTTGGATGGACACCAAACTTTGATCCTTGAGGTTGTATGGGACCTCTTGGATTGAAATTTGGTGGATCATGTTTGAACTTTAATTGAATTTTTTCAAGTTATGATGTGAATAAGGATGCCAAACTTTGATTTGTGGGCGTATGAACTCTTACAGGTTGAAAATTTTCATTCCATGGAAAAAATTATAAGTTTCTAAGGGTTTCAGATAAGTTTTAGAGTCTTACTGTCTAGAAACCCATACAACACGTAGTGTGATGTTGTAAACACAGGCCATGTGTTCTTATACTCTAGAAGAATAAAATTTTCTTAAGTACATTCCATGTAGTCTTTGACCAGGTGAATGACTGTGTGAGCAGATACACAAGGTTGGAAAAACTTTTTTAGAGCATGTCGTTTATTGGGAGTACATGTTGTGCCGAAAGGACCATGTTTCTGTCTGTGTGACTAACAACACGGGTGGATGAAACTGAGGGTGTACATGTCATTTCTCGTTCTTACACACCGTGTAGAGTCAATCGTGTCTCTAACCGTGTGACCAACAACACAGGTGGTTTGAACTTAAGTATTACACATCGTTTCTAGGTTGAACACACTGTGTAGTGATACCCAGGAGAGAAATGTTTAGTTTGAGTTGTGTAGAAGAACCTGGGCAGGAGGAAAAATTCAAGTACACACCATGTTTAAGGATGAACAAGCCGTGTGTAGGGTTATTACACAACCAGGTTTGGAAAAAGTACATTTACATGTTGAAACCTAAGGGAACACACCATGTGGTGGATATACATGTCGGGTAAACCTATTTTGTAAAACTTAAATGTTTTCTTATCATGTTCCTTTCTTGAATATCTAAGTTTCAGTCCTTAAAAATCTTAAACTGGGGTGTGTGATTGACCTTGCAGAGTCATGCCACTGAGACATCCTCTGGTTTTATGTCAGGTGTAGGGCAATGATCATATACTATAAAGGATAGATCAAGGACTACTAGTAGATCCTTCCATTGTGCCCATCTTGGCACCAACTGTTATACCAGATGAAGGTTTTGATGTACAGTTTCATGAAGTTTTTTTTAGGATGTTACGGACCTTTTAGGGAGCACCGCATCCAGCCCCGTCTATGGAAGAGTTGAAGAGGGTGTTCCAGTAGCAGCATCCTCTCACTTTTTCATGGGATGGAGGACCACAAGCTACAGAGTCATGGTTATAGGCCATGCTTGCTGTCTTTGAGCATCTGGAGATGCCTCCAGAGAGGAGGGTGAAGCTTGCGATTTACATGTTATGTTATTCCACCAAGATATGGTGGGATATAATCTCATAGAAGGGAAATCATTGGGATATGTCTTGGGAAGAGTTACATAGGACCTTCTATGATTACTTCTACCCTGAGACATTGAGGGCTGATCGAGCCTGAGAGTTCATGTATTTGAAGCAGGGTGCTCTTTCAATGATGGATTACTCATCCCATTTTACAGAGCTACAGTGCTTCACACCTATTATGGAAGGTGATGAGTTATATTTGAGGATGGCCTAAGGTATGACATCTGATCACAGTTAAATGTATTTAGGATAACTTCAGTGATGACTATAATGAAATAGGTGCTGATTACCGAGCATAATCTGAGGGATTTGGGATCTGTGAGCCTGGGTGGTTCAACACCTAGGGCTGGTACTCCTTCCATAGAAAATAGAAAGGATCATAGGGAGCCCTCACACATTGTTTCTTCAGGTAGTCAGGTGGTATGATACCAGTGCAGGAAGAGTTGGAATACAAGACCTCAGTGCCCGAGAGATCCAGTTGAGTGCCGAGATTGGGTCAGGATGGGTCATATTCAGAATTTTTGTCAATTTTTCTCACCAGTAGTTGGTGATATGGGTTCTTCTATGACTCCACATTCAGGAGAAGGACCACCAGTTTCTCATCAATTAGGGAACAAGAGTTTGTCCGGACGTCCAGACCGAGGAAGAGGTTGTGTCCATGGTATCCAGTCAGCAGGCTTTCAATGACAGTAGGGTGGATCAGCTTCGGGTTATCAGGAAGAGTTGTAGGGCCGCGGTACAGGTCAAAATTTTGTAGTGGATTAGATCCAGTAGGAGTAGGATCCTAGATCCTCTATAGGTATAGGTACGATTCTAGTTGCCTCAGTTTTAGTTTCTGATCATTTTTATACCGGGGATTCCCATAGTTCCATACCTATTGTCATTATGGAAAGTCTTGGTCACTGTATATTTACTTATGAGGATCTTATTACACTAGACACTTAATTGGGGAATAGGAAAGATAATGTACATCAGTGTAAGGAGTGCCCTCTTGAGGTTGGTAGGTATCACTTCTTATGGGAACTCTATGTCTTAGAGATGATATACTTCGATTTCATTCTTGGAATGGACTTGTTAGTCACCTTTCAGGCCTTTGTTGACTACTATCACCATAGGGTGAGTTTCACATCACCAGAGGGTGGGTATTTTCTACACAAGGGTGAATGGGATGTCTAGGTGAGCATAGCTGGACCCGAGCATCATGGGTTGAGAGGAATTATAGACTATATTTCTAGTCTATATCTGGATGACCAAGGGACTTCACAGATGGACTTTCTTCCAGTGGTGGATCATTTTAGGGATGTCTTTCTAGAAAAAATTTTAAAGTTTACCTAGAGATAGAGGTAGTTTCCTCTATTGATCTTGCGCCCATTGTGGCGCTGGTGTCTATTAATCCTTATAGGATGGCTACACCGGAGTTACAGGATCTTAAGAAACAGTTAAAGGAGTTACATGCAAAGGGTTTCATCTGATCCAATACTTATCCTTGGCGTTCACCTATTATTTTTTCTAAGAAGGCATACGGTACCCTCATACTTTGTGTGGATTATTGGAAATTGAACTAGTTGACTGTCAAGAACTGGCATCCCTTGTCGTGGATTGATGATCTCTTTGATCAACTTCTAGGAGCCCGAGTGTTCTTGATGATTTACTTGAGTTCTAGTTATCATCAGTCACACGTTAGACCATCAGATATACCTCTTACAACTTTTCAGAGTAGGTATGGTCTATACAAGTATGTGGTTATGTCGTTCGGTCTTATGAACATGCCTGCAATTTTTATGGCACTGATGAACTAAGTGTTCCATCCTTACTTGGATGCTTTTGTGGTAGTCTTTATGGATGATATCTTGGTGTACTCTTACACTTGACACAACCATGCCACCCATCATGATATTATCTTGAGTACATTGAGATAGGATCATTTATATGAGAAGCTCTCAAAATTTCACTTTTGGATGGACTAGATTCATTTATTAGGTCATTTTATCTCAGGGACAGGAGTATCAGTAGACCCATAGAAAGTAAGAGTAGTAGTTTCCTTGTATAATCTGAAGAACGTCATTGAGGTACGGAGTTTTCTGGGGCTATCTGGTTACTACTGGTGCTTTATACAGGAATTTTCACACTGAACAGTGTCACTGACATGCCTAACTAAGAAGGTTGTGAAGTACTTGTGGATAGATTCCTACGATTCATCTTTTTTGGAGCTGAAAAGGAGATTGACTTTAGAACTGATACTGATTTTCCCAGATCTGGGAAAGAGTTACACCATTTACTATGTTGCATGTGGTATCGGGTTGGGAGTAGTGATTATGCAGGGGGAAGGAGTTATTGCATACGAGTCTTGACAGTTGAGGCCACATGAGAATAATTACCTGACACATGATATCAAGTTAGTTTTAGTTGTGCATGATTTATGCTATTAGAGACATTACCTTTTGGGTGAGCATTTTATGGTTTACACTGACCACAAAAGTATCAAGTATATCTTTACACAGCGTGATCTGAATTTGAGACATTGAAGGTGGGTTGAGTACCTTCAATATTTTGACTTTGATCTTGCCTATACGCCTAGGAAATACAACATAGTAGATGATGCATTGAGCAGGAGGACTCAAATACAGGCAGTTTAAAAGGTCATCAGTGAGTAGCATCTTATGGCTTTGTTCTCTAAGATGCATTTAGAGGTGAATGATAGATAGGGGAAAACATTTCTTTCTTATATATCTGTTACCTCTACTTTACTAGATCGAGTGAGAATGAGGCAGCTATCAAATTCTAAAGGCCTAGTCCTATGGGAGGGTGTGTCAGGAGAGGAACCTAGTCCTAGGTGGACTGTAGGAGGGGATGATTTCTTACATTTTCATGGGCGTATATGGGTGTCAGTAGAGCTTATGTGAGATTTTCATTCCTCATCTTGGGCAGTTCATCCTGGAATCACCAAGATGTATCGAGATCTTCACAGTTAGTATTAGTGGATAGGTATGAAGAGGGATGCTACTAGTTTTTTTTTTGAGATGTTCTACTTGTTAGTAGGTGAAGGCGAAGCACCAATAACCAGCATGTCTTTTACAGCAGTTACCCATTCCAGAGTGGAAATAGAATGATGTTATGATGGATCTTATGATGGGTTACCGAGGTCTCTTCGAGGAAATGATAAAATGTGGGTTATTTTTGATAGGCTCATAAAAATTGAACATTTATTGTCGATCAAGGAGACCTTCAGTTTTGATGATATTAGAAGGTTTTCAATCCAAGATATTATACATTTTCATGGACTTATTCACTCTATCGTCTCAGACAGGGATGTCTATTTTACTTCTTGTGTTTAGAAGGGACTACATAGGGATTTGAGTATACATGTACTTTTGAGTATAGCTTACCATCCCCAGACATACGGTCAGACCAAGTGCATTATTTAGGTCTTAGAGGACATGCTTCGATCATGCATCCTGGATTTCGAGGGTTCTTGGGAGAGATACAAAACTCTAGTGGAGTTTGCCTAAAATAACAGTTTTTAGGAAACGATTTAGGTGGAACCTTCTAAGCCTTTATATGGTAGGTCATGCTGATCACCCCTATGTTGGCTGGAGGCAGGAGAGGAAGCTATACTGGGACCTCATCTTGTCTAGGAGACCACTGAGTATGTGGAGTTGATTCGAAAGATGATGGATACTGCAAAGTCTTTCTAGAAATATTTTTTTGATCAACGAATAAGACCTCTAGAGTTTGAGGTCAGAGATCAGGTTTTCTTACGCGTCGCACTGAGGTTGGTACATAAGAGGATTATGAGACAGGGAAAGATTTCACCGAGATACATCCATCTGTTTTAGGTTTTGGAGAGAGTCGATATGGTGGCCTATCAGTTGCAGTTACCTCAGAGGTACTAGGATACAAATGACTTCTTTCATGTTTATCAACTACAACGTTACTTTTTAGACCTGTATTACATTTTTTAACCCGAGGAGGTTGATTTGGAGGTGGATTCATCCTTTTAGGATCACCCTATACGGATTGTATATTGTAGGAAGAAGGTTTTTGGGGAAAGTTAGTTCCTCTGGTATTGGTGCTATGGTAGCACAGGTGAGTACAAGATGAGACTTGGGAGAGGGACGCAGACGTACAATCCTAGTGGCTAGAGTTGTCTGAAGTTTATTCTTCACCACCCTTCGAAGGGAAATTTGGGGATGAATTTCTTTAAGAGGGGGAAGTTTTTCAGAACCTAAATATTCATTTTAGTTATGGATCTTGATTTCAGGTGTTTTTGAGTAAAAAGGAAGAATTTTGAAATTTTCTAAGTACACGCCGTATACTCTTGATTACACGCTGTGTACTCGGTTTCCACATGTAACCGTGTACTGGACATGTAATAGCTGAGTACATGGCCATGTGGACAGCCAAAAGCAGGGGAGGATTGAGGCATCTACATGGAGTGTACATTAAATGATCATGCCATGTAATTTTCTTTTTATTTGATTAATCGGACCGGGGTCATGTCTCATCTCCTGAACACATCTCTTCTTCCCATGTTTCATACAGAAGAGAGACAAGATGTCTGAGAACTCCAAACCCTTACCGTTCCTCCATCTGAGCTCCGATAGAGACACCGCTGGGTTCGTTGGATTCCCACTGGTTAGTCCTATCTTCCGCTATAGCCTCTCTTCATGATTTCTCCTATCTTTTAAGATATACAAGGTTGAATGATTTTGACCATTTTATAGATCTAAAACATTTTAGGATGATTCAAGGGATGACATTCTATAGCGTTCATCGTATGACATCGAGGTAGGAAGTTTGTGCCTTTCCTTGGTTGTCTTTTGATTATATATTCCAAAAGTGCCAATAACCATGTTTAGGTTATTTTGTGTTATGTAATTTAACCTTTTTTAATACCTGTTAGGGTTTGTTGATTGAGAAAGAGTTATTTTTCTTAGGCATAAGGTTTAATACCTTGATTATGGATGTATTTACCATGTTTGATTGATTATGGTCATTTGGTCTATAATTTCTTGTTAGGTTTGCTTTGTTTTCCATACCTAGTGTTGTTAGGATGGAGTTATTGTTATATGAGATGCATATGTTTTTAATTGTGGAAGTTTAACAAAGGTAATTGACCATGAGATCTTCCATACATAGGTTTATTTATGTATAATTGTTGTTATCATTGACCAGAGGTATTGACTGCGAGAACTGCCATAGGGTAATTGAATAGAGGGGTTAGACCATGAGGGCTATCCAAAGGGTCATTATTAAATGTGTGTTAGAATATAGGGCATTGACTTTGAGATCTTACAAAGGTTTATTATATTTATTATCACTATGAATACCAAGGGGTATTGACTGTGATAGTTACCCAGGTGGTCCTTTGTAATTGATTGTTTCCATGAAGAACCAAAGGGGTTAGAATGTGAGAGATTTCCTAGAGGTTCAGTATTATGTTATTGAATTGATGATATGTTAAACTAGAGGGGTTAGACTATGAGAAATTTCCCAGCGGGTTTCTTGTGAATGATTGATTGATTGTGATTGATCCTTTCAAGACAAAGCACAATCTTGGACTCGGTCTTACTTGATTATTGGATAGTCTTTTGAGAAGTCTGTTTATTGTTGTTATACAAGGGGATATAGAGATTAGGATAGATCCTAAGGTTACACTATTTATTAGTTTTAATAATTTATAAATGTAAATAAATGTAATTGAAAACTGAAGTATTGTTTACTTTTGAGTACTTCCTAGTTTACTGCTTCATTTCTGCATATTAACTGCTATATATATTCACTAAAAATTAGGCACAGATCTTTTAGTGGTTGCCTACTAGGATTTTTCTCACACTCGATTTGGGTCATGCTTTTTGACCCAAAAAAATTATATGGTTGTAGTTATAGAAAAGGGAAAGCACCCTTCTACCTAAGGTACATGATTTTTGTTGGAGCTGGAGAGCATGGGACTAAGTTGAGGCTTGAGATGCTATTGAATTTATTTACTATTTTCAGTAATTTGGTTTTAGAATTGTATTTATAGTATTTTGACTTGTTTGGATACTTTCCTAGATACATGTGACATGCATCATTATTTATATATATGATGTTGTTTATACTATCAAGCTTCTTTTTTTTACATTGTTGTATGGTATTACTACTTCCACTATTGTTTATTATTTGTTTCCACTGTGTTACTTTTCCTATGTGGTCATAGTTTCCCCATTATCACACCCAAATCCCTCACTGCTAGTTGGAAGCATTTGGCGTTTGGGGAAATGTACTTGAGTCTATGTGACCAACCGGGTATGGGGAACCTTTGGGCGGCACCCGAAACTGGGATGTTAGAGACTTCTTCTCCCTCAAAACCTTTTCACCCTTACAGTGTTGGAATTCATCACTTTCCTTTAAGTCCCCTCCACTACCTTTTCCGGAAGATAAAAGATGCTTCCTATGATCAATCATATAGGTAATATTGATGTTTTCATAGTAAAATCATTGTACATAGAATTAATGTATTATTTCATATTTATGTTTAATTGTTTTAGTATTACTCACATAATAATTTATTTCTTATATAGGTGGATTTTTTTGTTCAAATTAGGGTGGTTTGTTCAAAGATGCTCATGCTTGTGAGATATTGGACATCGAGCCCACAATTGAGATAATGAAAACAAGAAAATGAATCAAGAATTCACACAACCATCATGAAAAGGTGAATTACTACTACTTATTTAATTAATTTTGTCATCATTTTATCTATTATTTGTAAGTTAATTTCCTTATCATTTTTATCTAATACTTATTTATCCTGTTTCACAGATCTTTTCGGAGTCATATTTTCACATTTACTTTATTTTAAAAGATTTATGTCCATCTTTCATGTCTTTATGCACTAAAAATTTCACATAATTCTTCTCCCTCAAAACCTTTTCACCCCTAAAGTGTTGGAATTATCAGTTTTCTTCAATTTCCCTTCACTTCTTAATCACATAAGTAATATTTATGTTTGAATAGTAAAATCATTTTTCATATAATTAATGTATTGTTTCATATATTACTCATATAATAATGGTTTTCTTATATAGGTGGATTTTTTTTTTGAGTTGGGTTGGTTTGTTCAAAGCTGCTCAATCTCGTGAGAGATTGCAATTAGAGCTTAAAACTGAGATAATGACAATGAGGAAATGAATCAAGAATGTATATGACCATCATGAAAAGGTAAATTACTAATACGTATTTAATTAATTTTTTTATCATTTTATCCACTACTTGTAAGTTAATTTCCTTATCATTTTTATATAATACTTATTTACTTTTTTCATACATCTTTTAAGAAGTCATATTTCTTTCAAATATCTGTAACAATCCACAAAAGATATAATATGTTCCTTTTTACAATGGTACCACAATCTCCATTTCCTTTCTTTTTCGAATTGCAACGATACATATTGATTCAATGTTCTTAACCAAAAAATGTTTTTCGGCTAAGAAATTTGGTTAAATATGAAGTTTTGGCTATTCTATAAATAAATATAATGGAAAGAATGGTAACATTGGTATTCATGATTTTTTGAGACTTTGGGATGTCTAAGAATCATCCACACCTTAATATGACATACGGTGTGATCATTATGACCCATGTGATTCTTTTTATTTAAAATTGACATTAATTTTAGTAAAAAAGAGAACTGACATACTAAAAAATGAGAAAAAATATTCATATTATTTTTATACTATTAGAAAATGATCAGTAAGTGATTTTTGATGTGTATTAATCACACCTTAATCTAATACACAATGTGCCTGGTATGACTCAAAGTGTCCGTTATCAGTTTAAAATAGACATTTTTATTTAAATAGTTTCACTCAATGAAACCAAGAAAACATGCTCATATTTTCTTATTAATATAGAAAAAAATTCATAAATCATTTGTGACATATAATAATCAATCTCATATGAAACTAATACACGATGTAACCAGTATGAGTCAATGTGTGTGTTTCTAGTTTAAAATGACATTTTAGTAAAAAATACAAGTGGTATACTCAAAACAAATAAAAAACATTTAGGTTGTTTTAATACTTTTTAAAAACTATCCATAAGTCATTTATGACATGTAGGAATCCATCAAACCTCAATCTGATACACGATGTGACCTGTAGGAGTCAAAGTGCGCCTTTTTATTTAAAATTGACATCAATTTTAGTAAAAAAGACAACTAAACTACTCAAAACCAAGAAAAAAAATATGATTGTTTTTATACTTTATGAAAATGATACATAAGTCATTTTTGATGTGTAGGAATCATATTTACCTCTATCCAATAAATAACGTGCTCGGTATGACTCAAAGTGTCCATTATCAGTTTAAAATCGACATTTTAGTTCAAAAAGTGTATCTCAATGAAAACCAAGAAAATATTATCATATTGTCATAATAATTTATTAAAAATATACATAAATCATTTTTGACATGTAGGAATTGGTATCACATCCAACTGATACACGGTGTGACTGGTATGAGTCAAAGTGCATGTTTCCAGTTTAGAATGGAATTTTAGTAAAAAAAGAAAAGTGACATATTGAAAAAAAGAAAAAGATCAAATTATTTTGATACTTTAATAAAATGATATATAAGTTGTTTGAGATTTTTATAAATCATCCTCACCTTAATCTGATACATGGTGTGACCGATATGACTCCAAGTGCATCTTTTTATTTAAAATTGACATCAATTTTAGTGAAAAAGACAACTGACCTACTCAAAACCAGGAAAATGAATTTAGATTATTTTATAATTAGTAAAATAATCCATAATTCATTTTTGATATATTGGAATTAACCATACCTTAATCTGATACATGATGTTCTCAATATGACTCAAAGTTTATGTTATCAGTTTAAAATCAATATTTTAGTTCAAAAAGTTCCACTCACTAAAAACTGAGAAAACACACTTGGATTATATTTATAATTTATTAAAACGATTCATAAATAAATTTTGACATATATGAATCATTCTCACATCAAATTGATACACAATGTGATTGTTATGAGTCAAAGTGTGTGTTTCTAGTTTAAAATGACATTTTAGTAAAAAAGACAAGTGACATACTCAAAACTAAGTAAATATATTCATAATGTTTTAATAATTTAAAATAAAATTATCCATAAGTATTTTTATATGTGTAAGAATAATCCTCACCTCAATTTGATGCATTGTGTGACTGGTATGACTCCAAGAACGTCTTTTTATTTAAAATTCGCATCAATTTTAGTAAAATGAACAAGTCACATACTCAAAACTGAGAAAAACATTTATATTGTTTTTATACTTTAGGAAAATGATCTATAAGTAATTTTAGGCATGTAGGAGTCATCCACACCTCAATATGACACACCATGTGACCAGTATGACTCCACGCGTGTCTTTTTATTTAAGAATAAAATCAATTTTAGTAAAAAGAACTAGTAACCCACTCAAAAAAAATTAAAAACAATAATATTGTTTTGATGCTTTAGTAAAATGATCCATATGTCATTTTTGATGTGTAGGAATCATCCAAACCTCAATATGATACATGATGTGCCCGATATAACTCAAATTGTTCGTTATTAGTTTAAAATTGACATTTCAGTTCAAAAACTATCATTCACTACAAGTAGAGAAAATACACTCAGATTATCTTTATAATTTCATTACATGGTTCATAAATAATTTTTTATGTGTAGTAATTAGTATCCTATCAAACCAATACATTATGTGACCAGTATAAGTCAAAGTGCATGTTTCTAGTTTAAAATGACATTTTAGTAAAAAAGAAAAATGATCTAATCAAAACTGAGAAAACACATTTAGATTGTTATGATACTTTAAGAAAATGATATGTAATTCATTTTAGACATATAGGAATTAGTATAACCTAAATCGGATTCACAGTGTGATCGGTATGACTCTAATTCCATCTTTTTATTTAAAATTGACATCAATTTTAGTAAAAAAGAAAAGTGTCCTACTCAAAACTGAGAAAACACATTTGTATTGTTTTGATACTTTAGTAAAATGATCCATTATTAATTTTTGACATTTAGAAATCATAAAAATCTCAATGTTATACATGACATTCCCAGTATTACTCAAAGTGTCTGTTATTAATTTAAAATTTATATTTTAGTTGAAAAACTATCACTCACTAAAAACTGAGAAAATGTTATTGGATTTTCTTGATAATTTAGGAAAATAATTAATAAATCATTTGTGACATGAATGAATTAGTCTCACATTAAACTGGCACATAATGTGACTGGTGTGAGTCAAAGTGTTTGTTTCCAGTTTAAAATGGCATTTTAGTAAAAAATACAAGTGACATTATCAAAATTGATAAAATGAATTCATATTGTTTTAATACTTTAGTATAATGATCCATAAGTCATTAGGATGTGTAGGAGTCCACTACACCTCAATATAATGCACAATGTAACCACTATAACTCAAAGTGTGCCTTTTTAATATATAAGTGCCATTTTAGTTTAAAACAAGCATCACACTACCAAAACTAAGAAAACTATCCTAGATTGTTTTCTCATCATTCTATCTGCTATTACTTAATTTATTTCTTTGTCATTTTTATATTATACTTATTTAATTAATTTTCATGGATATAATTATTGAAGATGAAAAAGAAATGGTGTGATGTGAAAGGATTAACTGCAACTCAATCTGATACATAGTGTTCCTAGTATGAATCAATGTTTAGTTTAAAATCAAATTTTTTTATTAATGTATTTCTTTATATTATTACTAACATAATTTTTTTTTCTTATATAGGTGAGTTAATTTTCTTGAGTAGGGGTGGTTTATTCATAAATAACATGATTCGGGGTCTAGATCAAAAGAAAAATGAACATTAATGTTTTTAAATGTATTTAATAATTTTTACTTATGTAATTATATAAACTAGTGATTGAAATGTCTATAATATAGTGTTTTTTCTTTTATTTCTGTTGTAAATTCCATTTCATTTAAATCTTTTATTTTTTCTTGATTTTATTGATATCCGGTGGTGTTTTTAGTGTTATGGTGTGCTGTTATAGCACACTACACTAGTGCTATAGTGTTCTGTTACAACACATTGTAGTATTCTCCTTTATAAATGCTAAATAAAAGATCCAATAAATGTTGTATTTTCCCAAAAATTATATAAAATCTCTTATAAAGAACCCATTTCTCATCACTTTTTTAGTGTTGATAAAGGACCCATTTATCAGTTCTTTTTTTAACAGTGATAAAATCCTAGGGCTTTTAATCTCGCTTCGGTAGTAAGTGCTTCTCTATCACTGATAAAGGACATTTTTAGTGCTATTAAAGGACTATTTTGTAGTAGTGTCAGAACTAACCTATTATTAATATAAGAAAAAGGGATATATTAAACTAGATTATCTAAATTTGAATCAATAAGAAAGAGATAAAAATTATAAAAAGGAGTTACATTCATATATTGGATAGATCTACATAGATAAATTATATTTCAATGATGAATCTGGAAGTGAAAATGAGTATACTAAACTATGTTTGATGGATAAAAATATAAATTATACTGGTAATGTTTTATATTCAAGTTATGGTAATTATTTTCATATTTATGGTTATTGATTTTATGATCTATATGAAGAGAATGAAAAACTTCAAAAGGACGTTTTAAGGTTTACTGAATTATATAAAAAATTAAATGAATAAAATAATAATCTTATCAAGGAAAGTAATAAAGTAGATAAAGAAAGTGAGAATTTAAGAAACTTGGTTTCTTGTTTAAATTAATTTCAATCTAATTAAGTGGAAATTGTTTTAAAGTTAAATGGAAAATTTAAGGAAAAAATTGTAAAATTGTAAAATTCTACTTCATGTTCAAAAAAAAGATATATAATAATTTTGATTCTATTCAAAAGAAGAATGATAGTCTCAAAAAGGAAGTTTATAGTTTGAAAGAGATGTTATCTATTTTTATTCAAGGAAAGGAAAAAAAAATATGAAAATATGGTGGCTATGATAAAATTGAATAAGGATAAAAATAGTTTTGGTTGTAATCCATATATTTCTAAGTTATATAAGACTACTTTTATTAAAAATTTTGAGGGATGTATATTAAATGTTACATTATTAAAATTTTTTATGCAAGGGAATTATATTAATGATTTTTAATTAAGGTTTACTTAATCTATTGGTTATACTAATACTTTTATTTCAAAGAATGTTTCTTTTATATTACCTATGGATACTTGTTTAAAATATTTTTTGTACCAAAGAATTTAATTTCTAACCCAATTATACCTAAAATAGTATGGGTACCCAAAAATTTCTCTATATAATTTATCTTTTTTAAGATAACTACCTTAATAAAATCAAGGAAACATAGTACTTGGACAATAACTATTCCCAGAATATGATTTATGATTTATCAAATTTCCTCACTTATACCAAATGTGATGGAGGCTCTCTCACTTTTTGAGATAATTATAAAGTCAAGGATAAAGGTTTTGGTGAAGTAGATATTTTTAATATTGTTTTAATTTCTAAAGTTTTATAAATTGAAGGTTTAAAACATAAATTAATTGGTATTTCACTGTTATGTGATAATGGAATGAGTGTTATATTTAAAGATGATAAATGTTTAGTTTTTCAAAATAATTTTTTTATTTTTTTTCTAATTGGAATAAGCATATTTATTCTATTGATTTTTTTAAATTAACAAAAAAAAATTAAATTTTCTTAATGATATAGAAAGATATGATATCTTATGGGATCAAAGGGTTTTATATGTGAACTTTATACTATTACACAAATTTTTAATAAAAGGACATTTGAATGAGCAACCCGATTTCAAAATTATTAAGAATTTTACTTGTGATTCTCATTTAAAAGGTAAACAACATAGAATTAGTGTTAAATCAATTAATTAAATTAAAACTACTATAAATATTGAATTATTTCATATTTATTTATTTATTCCTATGAAAATTTCTAGTATGGGTAGATAGAAATATGTTTTTGATTTTTTATTATTTTAATAGATTTACTTGGACTTACTTTATTCCTTATAAAAGTGAAACTTTGCCTAAATTTATTATTTTTTGTAAGCTGTTGAAAAATTAAAAAGGTTATTTAATTGTTTCTTTTAGAAGCGATAATGGGGGTGAGTTTTTTAATTATGAATTTAAAAAAAATTGTGAATGAAATTGTTATTTTCATAATTTTTTTACTCCTAGAACAAAGAAAAAAAATGGTGTTATAGAATGTAAAAATATAACTATTACTAAAATTGATATAACTATTTTAAATGAATATAGTTTACCTAAATTTTTTTGGAGGAATATATTAATTAATATTTTTATATTTTAAATAGAGTTTTAATCAGACTATTTTTAAAGAAAATCCCTTATGAATTTTTTAATGGTAAAAATAATAATGTTGGTTATTTTAAAGTTTTTGAGTATAAATTTTTTATTTTAAATACTAAGGATAGCCTAGATATATTTGATTCCAAAAACAATAAAGGTAATTTTTTAATTTATTCCAATAAAAATAAATCTATTTATGTTTATAATAAAATAACTATGGTTGTATAATAATCTATTAATGCTAGTTTTTTTAGAGATGTTTTGAATAAATATTCAATTTTAGATTATTTCAAAGTTGATTTTAATGATTTCAATTTTGGTGAAGAAAAACCACAAGATGGTGTAATTTTTGAGAGGATCTCACTTCTTATCATTTCAATCCTAAATATTAGAAGGTTCATAAATACCACTCTATTGATAATATTATTGTTAATATTGATTTTGGTATTAATACTAGAAGTTATGTTTTAAATTTTTATGGAAATTATACTTTAGTTTTTGATTGTATACTTAATACCGTTTAGATGATTTGAATGATGCTGACTGGATTATTGTTATTCAGGAATAAGATATTAAGTTTTCTAGAAATATTGTTTGGAATTTTGTTTAACCCCTTGTAGATAAGTTTTTTATTGGAAATAAATGGATTTTTAGAAACAAAATAGATGAATTTGGTCAAATTTTTAAGAATAGAGATAGGCTTGCTACTCAAGGTTTTTGTTAAGAATGAGGTATAAATTTTGGTGAATCTTTTTTTCCTTTTACTTATATTGAATCTATAATAATTTTATTATTTTTTACCTATTTTCATGGTTTTAAGTTATTTAAAATATATGTTAATAGTGAATTTTAAATGTTTTTATTTTTGAAGAATTTTATGGTTCTCAACCCCCTAGTTTTGAAAATAAAATTTTTTCTTATCTTTTTTTAAATTATCAAAAGATTTATATGGTCTGAAAAAGAACCTTCTGCTTGGTATGAAAGAATTTTTTTAAAAATGATTTTAATTAAGGTAAAGTAGATTATACATTTTTTATCAAAAGAATTTTAGATGATATTCTGATTATTAAAATTTATATTGATGATATTGTTTTTATCTCTTCAAATGATTTTCTTTATAAATAATTTTATAATTTTATAGCTAGGTAATTTGATATGAGTCTTATATGTGAACTCAAATTTTTTTAGGACTTAAAATTAATCAAATAAATAATAGTGATTTATTAAATAAATATAAATATTCTAAATATTTGGTTAAGTGTTTGGGTCTTTATTCTTGTAGAACTTATAAAATCACTATCCGACCTAACACATATCATATTTTTCTTTACCACAAATCAACACACAAAAAATTATTCACATTCCCACTGAATGCATAATATATTTCCCTTAGATAAATATTAAATACATAAAATATTTTTCCTACAATGGGAAAATTGAATAATACAATTTTTCGTATTCACCAAAGATGCATAAGATACTTGAAGTTTTTAAATCTAAATACGTAAAATTTTATTCATGTGTAAGTTCTTCACTCGATGAAATTTTTGATACGTATATTTTTCTATTTCATATGTAACATTTTCTTCCTAAACATATGTTTTTCTCCTTAGTAAAATTCTTATAATTTCCAATACGTAATATTTTTTAAAATATCCCATGTATATGTAAGATTTTCACAAACCTCTTCAATGCACATAATTTTTTCTAATCCATGCGTAATTTTTTGTACTTGGTCTTAAATATTATAACCTCCCATATGTAAATAATTTCCTTAAAAGTTTTCCTTAATAAATAATATATTTTATTTAAAAAAATTCTTCCACAAAGAGAAGTGAGAATAATAGAATAATAAAACCAAAATAAAAATAATTACTAATGATACAAATAATATCATTATTCTCTTCTATAAGCACTTCACGCTTCAAACACAAAATTAAAAATTCCATTAAAAATAAAATATAATAAAACAATAATAATACTATAATTCTATATTTTTTATTTCCTTATAAGGAATATTTTAATAAGGTTGAGAGTGATCCCTTACATGAATCAGAGAGCCAGAGGGGTAAATGGCTAAATTACATAGCGTAGAGGTACAAAGACCTTACATCTTCATTTGACCATATTATAATAGAGAAACCCCACCCCATCACCTATTTAATCCCACACCTAACTCCATACCTAATGTTACTAATGTATTTTAGTGTTGTGAGTATTATTACATGGGCTGATGGCATGTCAACCATATTCCTTCTTCAATCATGGGTCTGATTTTTATGATCGGTGACTATTATCCCTATGATTCATCAATTTGGGGTTGATCCATTAAGGTGGACCTAATAAGATCCATGGACTTAAGTCCCTATTCCTCAAAATCCATTGATGAATTATAGGCCCCTTGGCTTGAAGGCTCAATGGTGGCCTAGAGTCCATTGGTAACCTAAAGTTCCTATGGATCTTCAGCCTGATTCTATTGCCTGAAAGCCCAATTTAGTTGAATAATTTCACTATTATATTACCACTATAGTATCCAATATAGTACTACTATAGTAACTTCGTAAATAACCCCCACCCATATTTTAACATGGGTTTCTGGTGCAGGATAACAGGGTGTTTACAACTCGAGCACTACCTCAATTGTATACAACAATAATAATGAATAATAATAAACAAAACATAAAAAAGATGACAGGGATTAGTAAAATATTTATTGATATTGTTTTTTATATCCGTTATTGAATTTATTTTTTATAACTATGTTTGGTTATGATTATTTTCTAAGAACTATAAAAAGTCTCAGGATATCCTTTGTCTTTAATGGTTGGATAAAAAATAATTATGAAAAAGAATGATTCTAGGAAAGTTATTACATGATATTATTTGTATCATAGTGAACCTATATTATTTTAATGTATAAATCAAAGATACTTGAGACTAAAATGTCCTATAATGAAATGAAACAAGAGACTATTTCAAATTAATAATTCAAATTGTTCTGATTTTTATCATTTATCATCTAAATGGAAGAAACATTTTGGTAGTGTGTGATTTATAAAAAAAATCTTGTGAGGTGACATCTTAATCTTTAACCTCATGTAGTCCATATTATAATTCTACAAATTATTTTGGTTATGCTCATCTTTTTTTAATAATTAAGTGAATTTTGTGATAAAAATTAATAATAAATGGAGAAAATGACCACCATACACTTACCACTCATATATATATAATAAAGTTATTGAGGATAAGAAAAAAATACCCCTTATGGTTGGAAAGACAAAAAAAATTGATTCTTAATTGTTAAATATAAGTATAATAATAAGTTTAAAAATTCTATTTCCAAGAATAAATAATAAGAAAGAAAGAAATTAAATGTTATGTTGGATGATATATTTCTGTTGAATAAAGAATGTCAAAATATTAAGGAATAAAATAATATGTTGAGAAGTATTACTTATAATAATGCTTATTTTATCCATGATAAGTTTAGTGAGGATATTGAAGATATTTAAAAAGGGAAGGGTAAACAGATATGTTACTTGGCTAAAATTACTGAAGAAAGAAATTGTTTTAGAAAGCCTATGTTTGGTAAGGTTTTTTCAAATGTAAACATTAGTTGATATATTTATTTTAAGAAATACAATGATATAAGTAAGGGAAATGTTTTTATTATTTTTATAATTTTTTAAATGTGTTTAAAATGGTTATTATGATTCTGAATATTTTGAAATTGTTAAACAAATACTTATGTATATTTATGAATTTACTATTACATCATGGATGAGTTAAAATATTTGAAAAATTCTATTAGGATGGGTTCCCAAAGGCATTATGAAGAATCAGTGGAACCTAAATCACTCCACTTACTCTGTTCATATATTCATATTAATATTATGGCTATTATACATACCCTTTTATAGTTTATCATTTGGTATGTTGACATAACCCTTTAAATTTTTTAGTTTCTATTTCGACCAGAAATCATGAGTTTTTATTTTATTATATGGTTTACTGGCATGGAACTTAACTATTGGTTATTTTTTAACTATTAGTATATATTATAATTCTTTGAATATATTAATATGTTTTTTCATGGATCTTTATAGTTTCATTAGTTTATATATAGAATGAGTTCACACTGTATCCAGATAGGATGATTTTACAATGCATTCACTATATTATTTAGGAGATAGAATATTTGGATTAATAATAAGTATTTATTGTTTTATTTATTCATTAATTAGTTGGTTTATCTTTTATATACATGAGTTTAGTGGGGTTTTTTCTTATATTTATATTCTGAAGCATGCTTCATAGAAATCTTCCTTCTCTTCATTGTTTAACTAAGGGTGAGTTCTTATTGTATTAATTTTATGCATTTTTTTATTTTTAGGGGGGTGATTTATTATTTTTTGTTTTAATTTTTATTACAACTTGATCTCTTTTATATTGATTATATTATTATTTATATAGAAATGTTAAATATCTGTTACATATTTTATGATTAGTTTTATCTTTTTATAAGGAAGAGTGTGTTTGATTTTTGGGGAGTGTTATTGCTTTGCATTTCATGAACTTATCTTATTTGTTTTATCTTTTTTATTCTTAAAAAATGGGGGGAGTTTTTTTATCCATTATAAAGAATGTGTTAATAATTTTTAATTATAAAAAAGAATAGAATTTTGAGTGAATCCTTACCACTTAGTTTATGTTTTGATAGTTATTAATCTATCTCAATTACTAATCCCTCTTACTAATCCCTATATTGAATAATTTTGTTTAATTTTAATATATTATGTATTGATTAGATCTTATAAGGATATTACTTATGAATTCATAGTTATGATATTTGAGACTAGGTATAAAATATTACACATGGAGTAGAAAAACATACACATGAAAAAGAGTTTTTTGAAAATCTTATGCATACAATGGAAGATTTGGAAAATGTTACATATTAATTTTTTTAATAATTTAAAAAATAAAACCTTAAATTTGGGATGAAGATATTACATATTCAATAAAATGTGTCACATATAAAAAAATTCCATGTGAATAATCTTCTTCATGAAGAAAATGTTATGTATTAATATTCTAAAACATTAATTATTATAGGCATCCTCGATGGTGTCTGAAAATTATATTATGTATCTTCTCTAAATTAAGAAAAATATTTTATGTATTTGATATTTTGATAGGTAAAATATTCTATGCATTTAATAGGTGTTTAAAGAATTTATTATTGATGTTGGTAAAGGAATATACGTTATGCGTTGATAAAAAATCTTACATATGATGTTTGGTGAAGGAATTTGATATTTTGGTAAAAATTGATAGGAAGCTATAGTACCTGATAGAAATTTAATTTTTAGTATTTTAATATTTTATAATATATGAGAGTTATAAATTATGTTACACATTAAGTTTAGAGATCTCATAAGTTAAGTTAAGGTATTTTTTCATGTATGAGTCGTGTCCTGATGAAGTATGTCACACCGTTATGAGATAAATATATATTCTTTTGGTTTTTTTATTTTAGAGTGGTTCACTCCATGGATAAGATAATAATTTATTAAGAATAGTTTATTTATTCTAAATGAATAATTATCTATCATTATTTATGATTGATAATGAATCATTGGCTATGTATGATACTTTTTTATTCCATTATTCAAATGAAAATGGATATAATATTAAAGGATGTTGTTCTCATGTGGTTATAGGGATTATTATTAGTGTTTAATTATCAATTATTAAGGTATTATTTAATGATGTTTTTAATATTTATTGATTTATTATTCTAATGAGTTTATTTTTACATGATGTTTATCTTTACAAGTTATTCCCACATGATATTATACTTTATTATTTATGAATAGTAATATCGTGGAGATTACCAAAGCAAGTATTCATTTTAATTTCATTTAAAAAATTCAAAGTTGTTGGTAGTGGACGAAGACATGCATGATATAAAATATTAGACACTGAAGCATTGCAAGTTAATAAAACCTCATCATTCTAACAACCTTATTGGTTTTACCATTATTCATAATTTATATCTTGAAGGAATAAATCTATCTTGTTCTACACCAATAATCACTATCAATATACTTCAGTGGTTTAATTATTTTATTCTTTCTTTAGGATATATTGTTTACACTATAATATTTTTTTGGGGCACGTTCATGGGTCAAACCTCCTTTAAAAGGTATACATGTCCGGTTATGCTTACTTGAAAAAAAAGCACCATACAGGTTCTACCTGAACCTATAAAAACAATTTTGGGTTTTCATCCACTCTAAAAGGAATATATACAGGTTAAAACAACACCTTGAAAGTATGGGTTGGGTCTTCACCCATTAAAGGTTGGTTTTCTATTTAAACTATTAAAACACAATGGATTCAGTGTTTTCACCTATATTTTGAAAAATGTGGTAGCTACGTTTTACACATCCATGTTGAAAAAGGTTGGAGTTCGGGTTTGTTCCTCCATGTTGAAAAAGGTGGGATTGAAAATATTTTCCAACCTCCTTCAAAATTGTTATACATCTAGTGGATGCCCATGATATTGGGTTGAGAGTGTGAAGAGTAGACAAAGGTTAATTTAGTTTTGAACTACTATAAAATCCCTATTTTATATCTTTTTTGTCTTTACCACTTACACACTTCACTCACTAACTACACCCATCATTGATTATTTAATTTTTTATTCTTTTATTCCACTATATTTTGTATTATCATTTTAATTACTCTGAATATTTTTTGGTTAGAAAATTCACCCCCTTCTTGTCTCTTTCCATCACTATCTTAGGACCAACACCCCAATAAAATGGGTAATGATCATATATCATAAAATATTATGTATGTTTCATGGGTAATTCAACTTACACATTATGTTAGTATTTCTTATCAGTGATCCTCGACTTATGTTATGATTACATATTTTATGTTTGTGCCACATTCTCATGTTATCACTCATAATTATCTTATTCTTATGATCATATGCACATGTTCCTAAATATATGATAGTTTCAATTTCTATATCATGTTCATTTTATATGACTCTTATACGTTTTGAAATGATCTTATGACATTCCAACTCAATCCCATGTTTTTTATATTTTTCATAATTATTTATGATTACTTTTATTTACCCCTTAATAGAATATTTTGATAATTTTTATTTTATATATGTCCCCAAGGTATTAAATATAGTAATATATCTTTATACCCCTCTAACTACTATATAAAATTATAAAAAAAATAATGATTTATTATGTAGTTAATCTCCTAAATACACTACACCAAAGGATTTCTCAGTTGGTTTTATGGATATTTATGTTTAAAATGATGAAATACTATGTGTATGAGATGTGGGTCATTATGGTTGGTATTAGAGAAAGGTATTATTATTTCTTTGAGATTAGTATAGAGGAAATTATTTTAAATACACTATAAATAACCTATATTGAACCTTATAAAGTCATATGTCAGGTTATACATATGATTTATGAGTTATATTTTATATGTTTTTTAAATAGAGTATTCTCTCTCCTAAATTCTATTTGTTTTAGTAAATAGATATAAATATGAGTAATCATGTAAACAACTAATTTTATGATCAATTTAATGATTAATCAAATGAGATACCTAATATGATGGGATCGTGAGTCGAGTACCTCATGAAGGTACTAAGGAAAATGTATTAATTTATTATTAATAAATTGAACCATGTTGCTCATCCTACTTCCCCAAATAGATAACGTTTTTTGGTTAAGTTTTTTATGTGATAAAGATGTACCTATTTTATTTAATCTTCAAATCCCCTAATCATATAGAAATTAATTAATTACATTGAGAATATATTTTCCATCCTCTAATGATTTGAGCGAGAGAAATTGATATCAGTAATATATCACTTAGCAGGATAAGTTTATCGGTGTTGGACACTTATTAAGAATATTAATACCAAGTATGATATTGACTCAATGAAATGGGAATAATTCAAAAAATATATTTTTCCAACACATATTTTCCTCACAATCTCTGTATTAAAATGTATAAGAAGTTTTCTATACTTAAGAAAAGGAATGATAAATCAATCAGGATATAAAAATTTCACAAGGCTTGTAAGGTATTTCTTTGTTTTTGTCATTGACCCAAAAAAATAATGTTGATAACTTCTTTAGTGGCTTAAAGATGAATATTCAAAACAATTTAGTGATTTGAGACTTTGATATATATGAGGGAATAGTCTGATGTGACCTTAAATTTATGATAGAGATTGTTGATTCTCAATGGTCTGTAGGGTAGGAGATAAAAAGAAAATAATGGAGTTTAATTATAAAGATAAATCTCATGGAGGAAATAATATTCAGTTACCCATATATAATAGACATGGGGAGAAATGCCTTGGAAACTACCTGAAATTAATGTGAAAATGTTTCAAGGGTGAAAAATATGGGAATCAAGATTAATAATTCCAAAGGTTCAAGAATAAGTCAGTCAACATGATAGAAGAAATAAATATTTCAACCAATATTATACCCATGGTCTAATGTATCATATATAAGGAACATAAACACTATGAAAGTAAATACACTAATCCAAGAGTTGTTAAGGATAATCTATAACAACCACCACTAAAGTTGAGGGAGTAATAATGAGATTATGTTGTCACTACTATTAAGGTAAAACATGAAAAAAGTAGTGATATGTATACTTTCTATTCATTTAAGAATAGGTAATTCCCTATTTTATTCCAATTCTATGCATTATTTCATATCATTCAAGTTTAATAGAAATATTCAAAAAATACCTCAAGACATGAAGGTTGAGTTATCAATTAAAACACCAAGTGGTGAAATCATTTCATATTAAGTATATAAATATTTCCCAATTAGTATTTGTGGGAAGAATCTCCTAGAAAAACATTTTATACTTCCTTTGGTAGAATTCAGTGTTATACAGGCCATGTATTTTTTTATCCTTATATATATATATCCATTATCTACTATTGGGATAGGGAAATTATTTTCTATATCCCAAACCATACTCTAATTTTAAACATGTACAAGGAGAATGATGAATCTCCTTTAGAAACTCCTTCTCAAACATGGATATTTTTTCTTTATGAGAAATCATATCTATCTCAAATTATTGAGATAAAAGAAATGATTATCCTTAAAAACATGCGCATTGTGATGGAATATTATGATGTATTTAACAAAGAGTTTCATTTCCTTCCTTCTGATCAAGAATTTGAGTTATCTATATAACTTATACCCATAGCTCTGTATATATCTAGGAGTCCCTAAATAATGACCCCCATTAAATTAAAAGAGTTGAAGAAACAACTACTAGATATATTATAAAAGGGTTTTATACTCCCTAGTGTTTCTATATGGGGCATCTTTTTCCTTTTTGTTAAGAAAAGGGATGGGTCAATGTATTTTTGCATTCACTAGCACGAGCTTAATAAAACCATGATAAAAAAAGTATATACTATCACTTGTTAAATTATTAATGTGGAGATCATTACTTCTCAAACATAGATATTTTATTGGGATATTATCAATTTTAGGTAAAGAAGGATGATAATCCAAAAACTGAACTTCAGACAAGATATAGATAATGTGATTTCACAACAATTCCATTTAGACTCACCAATGCTCTAAAAATATTCATGGACTTGTTGAATAGAGTGTTTATAGATTACCTTGATAATTTTTTGTTGGTCTTTATACATTATATTCTCACATAATCCAAAATCTAGGAGGAAAATAAGGATCATTTAAGTAGTTTACTAATGAATTTGTGAAAATAAATTTTTTTTGTGAAGAATAAAAATAATGACTTCTAGATATAAAAGGTTACATTATTAGGGAATTTTATCACAAAAAATAGTATATATATTTAACCTTATATGATAAATATGATATAAGAATGACCTAGAATAATATTTTTGATAGAGATCTATATTTTCCTTTGATTAGATGGGTATTATCTATGGTTTGAGAGAAACTTATCATGATTTTCAAACTCCCTGACTAAGTTAACATAGAAAAGAATAGTGTTTAACTAGATTTATTAATGTGAATAGACATTCAAGGATTTGAATAAGAGGATAATAAATAAACTTATACTCATGCTACCTTAAAATTAGGAAGGGTTTATGATCTATAGTGACACTTCATAGAAGGGATTGGGTTTTATACTCATGAAAAATGATAAAGTGATAGAAAATGCCTCATGGAAATTAAAATTTCATAAGAAAAATAACCTAATACATGATATAATGTTTGATACCTTAAATATTTAGAGTCATTATATTAATAAATAGAATTACTACATATATACAAATCATGATAGTGTAAAATATATATTCACACATAACGATCCCAATATGCACCAATGAAAATGGTTAGTGGTGATCAAGGACCGTGATTGATTAATTTATTACCATACTATAAAGGAGAATAAAGTGGAATATTCTCTAAGATAAGAAATCATCAAACCTTATCCATGATGATAATTAAAAGGTATATAATCTTCTAAGATATGTAAAGGATAGACATGAGAATCATAAATGAAGTTACAATATCCTACATTGCTCAAACGATTTCTCAACCATTCATCCTAAATAATATTAAGGAATCTCAAAATAATAACATGAAGATAAAAAATAAGGTTAGTGTAATAATGAAGGGTAAAATATTAGAGTTTAAAACTCGTGAATATGGAGTTCTAAGATTTGGGACAGAATTATGTGTACCATCCAAGCTTAAGATAAATGAGTTATTAGATGATGCTCATAACTCAATATTATATGTCTACCTAGGAAATAAAAAATATTTATAGGGATCTCTGAGAGAATGTTTTGTGGTATAATATGAAGAAGAATCTTTTAGAATATAAATCAAGGTTCTTGGTATGATAAAAAGTTAATACATGATTATATAAGTCAATGGGGTGATGCAACAATTACCCATACCAACATGGAAATAGGAGAACGTCACCATATATTTTATCATAGTTATTTTAAATAAATATAAATGAAATAATGATATATGGGTTATGGTAGATCATCTTATAAATATTTAATATCTCATCTTCATTTGGGAAGGTTTATCACTTAATAAACTTGGAAAGATATACAAAATAGAAGAGGTGAGACTGTATAGAACACCACTGTTTATTATATATGATAAATATTTGTGGTTTAGAACAAAGTATTAAAGGGTTATTCATAAACACATAATTTAACTTCAGTGTGACATATCACCCTCATATGGATGTTCAATCTAAAAGTACCATTCAGACTCTGGAAGATATGATCATATTCTACTATATGGACTTAAAAGGTGGCTGATATTAACAACTTCCTCTAATAGAGTTCTCATACAACAATAACTTTCATTAAATAATTAATATGAATTAATATAAATACATTTATTGGAATAAGTGTATAACTTCAACATGCTTGGATGAAGTCATAGAACATAATCTATTACTGAAGAATTTCTAATGATCAAATAACACTTATTCATTGAAATAAAAAACATTAGAAATACCAAACCCAATATCACCATGCAATGAAATATTGAAACCATGTATAAAATAATTAAAAAAATATACCTTTCATAGTATATATACAAGCCTCTTTTCATCAATAATTGTAGTTGATGAAGATCACTAAGGAAAAGATAAAGTAATCTTCCCACTAGGGTGTATCCATGGATCGACCTAATAACCTAATGCTTGGGTGGGATACTCTTTGTGACCATAATATGCTATCATCTCTTGTAAGATAAAGAAAAAGAAGTAAAAGAACACCATAAATTAATAAGGTGGCCAAAAAAACATTAAAAAACACACATCTTAATGGTATGTACCTCCTTTTATAAGCCTCGGGGATGCTCCTCGAGTCTCTATACATTTACTTGATTATTTAATAATGTTTGAGTAATGCATGTGGTTATAACACTTGTAACACATTTGGTTGAGTTTATTCTCCCAAATATTTAATCATACAAGACATTTACTAATGATATAAAAAATGGAATAGATTTTAACATTAACCACTTCACATTCAGCTACCATACTTAATAATAAGAATCCACATGAATCGTACAATATGATTTATAGCATTAAGATATACCCTTGTTGTACCATATAATCCTAGACAATAGCATCATATGCCATATGATATAGAATTTCACCAATGCATATGATATTCCTTAGCTACATACATGTCATGCACTATGACATGTTTATATTTTACAATATGATATAGATATTACCATTTCATAGTTTACATTGTCTTTATGTAAAATATCCATCAATCTCCCAAATGCACTAAAGACTCATAGACCTCATTCCATTTACCACAAATTTTATCATATATAATAACTTATGAAAACATATCCAATGTTCCTTTTGGATATATTCAAAATTTATTTTAGAATTACATCATTAAATTCACTATGTATCACATCATATGGAATATTTTTGTGAATATCTATCCAAAACTCCTTTTAGAGTAGCTATTTGAGTATCATAAAACTAAATATCCATTAATTCAAATACTAAGTGTGAACCAATGAGCCTTTACAATGTTGGAAACAAATATGAATCCCTGAGTTAATAAATATAAATAAGGAGAAACCTATATAAAATAATCAATACTACTCAATCTATAAAGGTATTTAACATGATTTTTATCAAACTCATGTATCTCAGTGCCTGTTTCCACTAACATATATCATATAAAAGTATGTATTTTTCATATGATACCTTTTTCCAAGATATAAATTAACCACAAGACGTGGATTATTTTAATCCCATATAGATACTATTAAGTTATCAATTCTTTGAGTATAACTAATGAGTTTGATAAATACATCACATGTCTTTTATTTTATCATATGAACATATTACATTCCCCTCATCAAGATAGATAAGCACATCATATATATTATATAGGTACTTCTATACACTTCTTCAATCTATCTCAATTGAGGGTCAAATGTCATAATAATAATATGATATGGAAAATACCATCTTAGTTAATCCTCAACCGATGATGTGGTCATCAACATAACCAACCATCCTCTGATTATCTAAGCCTCATGGATTGTATAAGAAAGTTATCAAAGTATAAAGGTTCTCATGTTAGGCGTATTTCTAACTTCAGGTATGGAAAAATACTAATATGAAACACTCACCCCTATTATACCAAATATATAGTGTATTACACTCCATGTGGTATACTTGGTGGGTTATCTAGCACAAAAAACTCCTTTTATAACTCATGAGAATATTTAATATCTATACAAAAAATCATACTCACACTGGCCTTAATAGTTCATCAAAACATATACTACTTGATGAACATCAGTTAAATACAACTTAAATCCTTACTTTAAGAGGTCAATTATCATTTCACTTCACGTAATATATGCAACCAATGTAAAAGTGAAATAAAGAGAAGATCATCTCTTATATAACATGATAAACTCTATACTATAAAATTCTTTAATAATATTTAAAAAAAGTACATAATTATATGTATAATCATATAATATATAATAATCCATCAGATAGACCTTATGTTTGGTTCGTTTTAAGGATTTTTCTAAACCCATTATATTTTTATGTAAATCCAATCATATCTCTATATAACCATCTGAAAAAACATCCCACAAAACTTTTATTGAGTAATATATAGAAGAAATCTATTTTTAATAATTAGAATAGTTATGAATCATATTTCTATTTTTTAACTCTTTGAATAGAGTGTTTAAGCTATTTTACTTCACAACATCAAATGTTACAATGTTAATTAATTTTATTGTCAAATTAGAACTCTTTCTAAGTTTATCATCATCATATTTCTTGGGGTTTCCCCATCATAATTTTTATTTGAGATCTATTTGATAAAAATATGTAACTCTTTTTATTTTCATTTACCAACACATCCTGAACTCTTTTAGAATATAAAATTATATTCACTTTGTTATAGTAACTAAATGAAATTATTTACATTTTTATTTACTGACATACCCTAAACTCTTTTAGGATATTAATTGAAATTAACTTTGTATTTTTATTGGAATAATCCTTTATTTTTTATACCATGAACTTCTCTAAGTACAATAATACTCCCAATAGCCTTTAAGACACTATATTCTCTTTCAAATAACATGCTAAGATACTCAAAACTATTTTATGTCTAGAAATAAAAATTATTTTCTATAGTGATGATATTTAATAAATAAACTATTGTATCTATATAATATATGGTATTCTATGTGTTTGAATTTGTTTTCTAAAAATAATATTTTATTCTTTAAAATATGCCACTAATGGGTTGTAGGATCTCTTTCCCACATATTTTAACAATATTGGGAAAAAACCCCTCAAGGTAACATTGTAGCATTTTTGGGTTGATTTTGTTTGTTGACAAAGAAGGTTTCCATGATGAATTGTCGATTTCCAAATAAGTTCTTGACAATCCATGTTGAAAAAAACTATGAAAAAGTAACGGACGTTCTGGAGGCGGTACAGAAGAGCAGTACAAGGTGGCGCTGTTTTCCAGTGTTTGCCAAATTTTTGGGGTCCAAAATTTGGAGTTTGGTGAGCATCACGAAAATAGGATTTCCGTGAAGATCTTATTTTAATTTAGAAAAGGCATTAATTTTGTGAAGATAGGCTTCATGGTTTGGAATTAATGAAGGTAGAATAATGTTGATGGTGATACTTCACGATTACGTCAAGATTCGCGAATGGCAGAGGTTGAATCACATCGCAGCGGTGAAGGGCTTTGCGAGGGAGCTTCGCGGAGAAGGCGTGAAGGGATTGACAGTGATGCTCCACGATTACATCAAGATCCATGATCGGAGGATTTCCGTGGTGCTTCGTGATTTTGAGAGAATTTCGGCGGGAACTTCGGAGCTTCACGATTTGTGATGATGTGGTTTTGACTTCACACGAAAGGATCGAGGGTCAGTGGAATCGCCTATAAATAGAGGTCGACCCCCTTGAGAGAAGTAGAGATAGTTTTCGAAGAAAATATTTTGCTCTTAGTTCGCGAAGGTAGTTCGTGAAGGTAGTGTTCTTCATGAAAGAGAGGTGCTTCACGATGGCTAATCTAGCTCCGTGAAAGGAAGTGCGCTTCGCGAGGCCGCGTGCTCTAAGGAGTGTAGTTTGCAAAGAGGCATGAGCTCCGTGACAGCCTAAGAATTGTGAAGGCTTGATCTTTGCGAGAGTACTTCGCGAGGGTTCTTCGTGAAAAGGTAGGAGCTTCACGAAGACTTGTTTGCGCTTCACGAAATTGGGTGCCTCACGAAGTAGGGTGCTTTTGTGAAGGTTGTTCCAAAGGAATTCCCCAGTGTTTAGGGGCAAAGGGGTATTCATCAATGGATGAAAGTTGGACTTTAACAGAGAATCTATCAACAGTTGAGGATGCATGTATTCATACAAATAAAGAGACATATAGGTCTATAAACTGTGAGTGAATCCTTTCCCGAGCAGTGAGAAAAGGAAGAGGAAGAAGGTGATCCTCTCCACCAGCAGTGAGCCAGATAGAGAAAAATAGAGAGTGACCCTTGGGAAAGCAGTGAGCTAACATTAAACATTGTAAAGGTAGTGTGCCTGGGCATAGAAGTGATCTAGCATGAACAATATTGACAGTGACCTTTAGTGGATTTGGATACAGCGGCACATCGGCGTTGTATGCTCCTTGGACATAGCTCAATGAGGTTGAACCAAATAAAAATCTCTGTGTCTGCCTGGTTACTTCCCTACATTTCATCTAAAGCATCACCATCAGATAAAGATAAAAATAAGTGATCAACATAAACACACAAGATCAAACAAAGTGACACTAATAATAAAGAGGTCAAGATCCAGTGGGGAAAGAAGAATTTAGTGAATGAATATCCATACTTTGATTCACCCCCCCTCTCAGGGTATTTAAACCCCTTTTGGTCCTAACAAAAAAAATATCTAGATATATTATTTTATACTGGATAAAAATAATTTTATATTTATATTCTTTTCAATAATATTATAAAATCTGATGAATCATAAACCTTGTGTATCAAAAAAAACCATCTCAATTATTCATAAAACATCTATTATTTACAAGAATCTCTTATCATATAATAGAAAATAAAAAAGATACAAAATACACAAACTTTAATTCATATTCATCCAAGATTTGAGGTAATTCCCACATCATAGTTCTCAACATAAAATATCCTTACTCTATTACTTGAATACATACTTAAAACTTATTCAATCAACTCTATCAATTTTGATCTATTGTATATTTAAAACACTTAAAAACATATAGATGATATCATATACATTTTCAAAATATAATAATTGATTTCTATAACGCAATACATGACATAGACTCTTCAGTAGGTTTCTTTTGATCCTTCAAGTACTCTATGAAATTTCTTCTCTAGTGACTACGCTTTCCACAATGGAAACAATATCCTTCCTTTTAACTTATCCATTCAGTTTCAAAGTATTTGATCCACTATTCTAAGAACCACTATTATAATTTATATCATATCACTTCTTATTCTAGTTTGAACATATACCCCTTTAACTGTTAACATATTACTTGATAATTTAACTCATATTTCCTACTAAGTTATCTTCAATGTATTAATTATCTCAGTTAAACTTTTCTTGAGTTCATATATATTGTATTTCACCATGAACTTCTAGAAACTCTCTATTAAATATTACAGAATGAAATCAATAGTAAGATAATGATCTATTGGTGACCCTATTATCTCCAAGTAATTAACATACCCAATCATATTGAGTACATGATAAACGACTTAAGTTCCTTTTACCATGTTACATTAAAAGAGTTCTTTAGAAACTTCACATATTTTATGTATTTCTTGATCCGGATATAATCTTTTCAAGTTATACGGTATCCTATAATCATACATGATTTCATGTTACTTCTAGATTTTAGGCTCTATAAATAAATATATATATATATATATATATAAATATAGTCCTTATTATGTTTATAATAAACATTATTCTCCTCTTGACTATATTATTTAGAAGTTTTTTCCTTAGGTATTGTATTCTCTAACAAATAGAAATTTTCTTCCTGCTTGAGAAAAATTATCGAGTTTATGTACTAGTGTATGAAATTAATTCCATTAAATTTCTTATTCTACAAGATATACCTTAAAGTTAATCTTTATTATTATGATGATTCCATTATATCTATAATATAATATTTTATCAGATGAGTATCATGTTTTATATTCACTTAATAAGAACTTTTATTAAATGTTCTTACACTAAAATTATGAATCCTTTTTAATATAAATCATATCCATAAGTGATTCAAGATTAACACTTTATAATGTCTCACATTGGTTAAAAAATTAAATAATCCAGGAATATATTTTCAAGACAATCATGTTAATCATAACATATATGACTCTTGGATAGTTGAGTGGACAACTCCTAGACCAATCCATCATACATATTATCTCAACATTATTCCTCTAATATCATAATGTTTAGGGTTTCGTAGATAAGTGTAAAAAAATAATACACTAAAAATTAGGCACCTAACAATTAGGCTCACCTCATTACTTGTTTCCTTGTATAGGATAATCCAGGTGAACCCGACTTTAACAAGACCTACCTTGTGATATGTTGAGGTAATAAAAGTGTTTTTTTGGATGGAATCTAAAACTTTATATTACTTTAAAGGGTATTTAATCTCACCATAAAATATCATCTAATTCCCTTTATATGTGTCCATTATTTTAATAATTTAGTTTTGAATCCATATTATTTCCACTAAATCAATATATTCAAACCATATTGATGTGTAACTCTCTACACAACTCATAACTTGTGTTACTAACCCAAATTAAAATTCAACTATATTTACACATATCTAAATGCATCACATGTATAAAGAACATGAAACCCTCTCATGTAAATGATTAGAATCATATGAAATAAATAATCCTTATAAGGTTAATCATGTAGAAATAGGTAATAAACCCCCACTTTTCTTTACATGTATAAGCCTCTAGGCTAGTGAGTAGTCCAACCCAAAGTACCTCCACCCATGTTTATTTACTCACTAGTGACCTCAATTCCATCATAATTATAGAACCTAATATATATAGAAACTTTAATTAACTTCTTATTTCAAGATCATAGCCTAGTACAAAACAAAGTGAAGGTCAAAGAAAACCAAATCATTTATTATACCTAGCATGTAACTATTTAGATTCATGTATGATGATTAAAGAATCACTTTAACTCTATAAATTAAATCATAAATTCATTAATCATATAAAATTTTCATTCATGAATATAGAAAGGAATAACACTAAGTAAATAAATAATTTATATATTTAAACATGATATAAAAAATTTATGAAGAATTCATAAATAAATTATAAACACTATATAATCTATCCATGTATTATGAAAATTACATAATTAAAAAATATATAAAAAATATATATTTATTTATTATGTGAACTTATTTATATTATCATTTTATATGGTATTTAATTTAAATATACGATATCAAATAAAATATAAACATTTTACATTCCAAGTATATTATGTAAACAAATTACATAATCTAAATATCACATATATAATATTATTTAAACCTTAATCATATCAATTATAAAATCCCTTTTTAACATGGATTAAATAATTTCTAAAATAATTCCTTTAATATTATGGATATTTATTTAATAAATGTTTCATAAAAATTTAATTAATTAATTATAAATACTTTATATTTGATTATTTTAGACATGTTTATAAATTATATAAATATCTGCAAATAAATTTTCTATAATTCATAAATTTTTTATAAATTATATAATTCAATTTATAATTGAAATTTGGAAGAAAAAAATCATATTATATCTTATGATATTCCCTATATCATAAGGTGTAACTTGATTCATTATCTATCAGATTTTACGATAGATAATTCCCAACTATGATATAACCTTTTGGAACCTGGCAGTCACCACTTATAATATGTCATAATATAACCTTAGTGATATGATTATCTACTTTTGAGCATATGATTGGAGCTGTCATTGGTCGCAACTCATTATATTCCACGTTACGATATCACAAAACTGAAGGATTTACGCTGCATCATCTATTATGATATCTCATATCATAATGTGAAATCATATCATAGGTTATGACATCCCATGCTATAAACTAAGAAATGATATAAATTTTATTTTGGGGCTTATGATATCCCATACCATATGAGTTTCCAAAATATAATGTATATATCATTTTTAATGATATCCAATATGATATCCATATGATATACATTTTTTTCATTTTTCAACATGATTTTAAGAATATAGAAATATGGAAAATATATGATATCACTAAAGGGGTTCTAAGAATTGAAAATCTTATTCAACATAGTGGGAAACATTAAAAACCTCAAACTTGATATTAGTTGTTCTATGAAAAACTAAAACCATGCATAAACTAAATAAATAACATGTACCTTTTATAATTGATTACTGAGCCCCCTTTCTTCAATCATTATGGTATATGAATATCACTAAGAAATGGAAAAAGGACTATTCCCTCCCATTGGTATCTATTAATTGACTGAATCACCCAAAACATTGGAGGGGTCCTTCTAATGACCACGATATGATAGTATCTCGTAGAAGTTAAGGAAGAATAATTGAGTGAGATTTAAGAATTTAGTAGGAGTCTAAGACAAAATTAATGAAAAAATATCTCAATGGTGTGTTCGTAATTATATAGGAATTAAGGATGATTCACGGGCCTCTATTCATTTACTCAAACATTATGCAATGTTCAAGTAATGCATGTGGTTACAACACTTATAACCCCTTTAGATGAATGTATTCTTCCCAAAGTTTCATTATATGAAACATTTATTAATGATATCTAACATGGAATATATTAAATATTTAACCAATTAAATTTTATCTTATATAATTAATCATAGGATACCACATGAATCATACTATATGATTCATATCATTATGAAACACCCATGGCATACACTAGGATAGGCTAAGACAATAAAATGATATGTCTTACAATAAAACCTTTCAACAAGGAATATCATATTTCTTGGAAACATGAATTTCATATACTATAACATGAATATATCATATAATACAATAGATCTAAAACCATTTCATGGTTTACATTGGATTTAGGGAATGTCTACATCAATGGGGACCTAAACTGGTTTAAGAAATGATTGACAAGGTCTAAGTCATTCAAAAATACACCAGAGCAGAAAAAAGTTGATAGAAGAGTTATGATGACAATCATTGATGAGACCTAGATTTTAAGTTTAAAGGTAAATAATTCCTTAATATATATATATATATATATTTAATATATTCATGAGTTTTGGGAAGAAATAAAAGCTAAATCCTAAATATATTTATCCATTTGAGATTCTAGACCATGTTGGAGATGTTATGTAACATCTCACCCATCCTCATTGGCTTGAGAAGTGATGGGTGTACTATTAGGCCTTAGGTGACATCCCCAAGATGTCAAAGGTTGGAAATAAAATAAATGGCCCTCAAGAACATTTGGGGGACAATTTTCTCTTTGAAATATAAAAACTCAAAACTATGTAAATAATAACCAACCAAACATCTATATGATGCATGGGTAAAAAATACAAATCCAAACATAACCAAACAAATGAAAAAAATTGGAGTACTAGTGGAAACAAAAATAAATACTCAAAGAGAACCAAAAGATAAAAAAACTGAAAACACTCAAGTGAAATCAACTAGAAACTCCATACCCACTCCAAGATCCAACTCCACATTCCATTCCCACGATATCAAGAAGTATCACTAAAGAACTGAGATACCTTGCCTTTACTATTGTCTTGATAGATGATATCTACAAATTCATAATAGTCCCCAAAATAGGGTGAGTCTAAAATCAGCAGGATTTATTCAATAAATTACCAAACTCATGCCACTAGGATAAAACTTATTAGAAAAACATGTATAAAATATTTTAAAATAATTTTAAACAATTTATATCAAAACCATAAAAAATATTCCAAGGAAAACATTTGCAATCATAAAACCTTTATCATTTATGTAGTATACCCATAAACATGTATCCAAAAACACACCTTGAATGCCTAGGTGATACTTCTATACTCATGAGAGGTCTCTCATCAATCCACCATGTCATCACTAGGTGGACAATACTAGGTTCTCCAATGGCACATGCACCTTATACATGGTCATGTATATGAATTCACTCACACAAACCATGTATGAAAAATACCTATGCCAAAACATTCCATATAAAACCTATTAATTCTTTAAATAATTTTAGAAAACATTTTACACGAATCAAATCTAAATCATCATTTTAAATTCATCATTTTAAAATTATAAATAAAATAGGGTTTGACCAAAATCCATCCTTTTTCCTAAATTCCAAAGTCATAAACACATTGAGTTTACATCAAGAATCACAAAAGGATTTCAAAACCATTTCAAGAAAATAATTTAATAAAAACAAATCCTTAAATTTATATTTTATTTATAGATAATAGATAATCCACTTATATCTCAATGCTTGGAAAAAATGAAGAATGACACTACAAAACCTCAAGATCTAATCACAGACCAAGTTCTTTTCACTAGATACAATAATATCTTATCAAGATTTACATAATAAAACATAGATATATCCATATTTTATTATATATATGGTTACAAGAGGGATAATAATAATTAATCTAGTAAGATCAAGGAATAACAGGTACTAACTGATGAATCTTGACCACCAGCGTGCTTTGATTTTCTTAAGAATCACTTCCAGATAGAAGAGGATAATCTCTAAATCATAAAGAGAAAAAGGAATTCGAGTTTTAGAGGGATTATGAAAATTAAAGGGGAACTATGACTTAATCTGGATTAGATTCACAATTTTCAGATCTAAAACTGTATGGTGCACAGTTAGGGAACACTGTTTGGAAAACCATGTGCCAACCATGTACAAGCTACTCTTCTTAATAAAGTAGGCTTGTACGGTTTTCCCTAGGAACACACATGGTTTGTGAAAACCATATTCCAAATATGTGATTCTATTTTCCCTCATTACATAAGATACATAGTTTCTTAAAAGGGTTGTATGGTTTTTACTAACTGTGCTCAAAATGTACCCCTCTAGAAACACTTCTATAACATGATAAAACCTATTCCAACTCCTTGAAACTAACCCAATCATTATGTATGCTCAAAAATGATAAATAGAGGTCCAAGTACATGAAACCAAGGGGTGCTAAATTCTCTCCTACATTGGTATTTTCATCCTCAGGATGGAATACTTTGGACCATTTCTCTAACATTTCCTTTTCATGCTCCCACATTTCTTCTTGAATGTGATCATGTTTCCACAAAACCCATAATAGATTGATGCTTTTACAATGAAAGATCTTATCTTTACTATCCAAAATCCATACTAGAACATAAATCAATATAGAATATGACTCTAGATTAATTTGATTCTATTGTATCACATGGTCAGGATCTGGTTGGTACTTCTTAGACTGAGATACATGAAACACATTGTGCAATAAACCGAACCTTGGTGAAAAATATAACAGATATTCCACCTTAACAACTCATTAAAGTATCTCAAAAGTGTCTATATACTAAGGAGGATACTTTCCCTTCTTAGAAAAATGATGATTTCCAAGCCTTGGAGATATTCCCAAGAACACATGATCACTCATTTCAAATGACAATGATCACCGATGATGATCTTCAAATGATATATGAAAACTCTGAGCTATCACCATCCTCTTTATGATCAAATGAATCTTTTGCATTATATCTTTCACAAGTCTAGGTCCAATTAGTGAAGTTTCACATGTTTCCAACCAACAAAGTGTAGAACATAAAGGACATCTATATAATGCTTCAAAAGGATCTGTATGTATCAAGGCCTGATAACTATTATTTTATGATAACTCCACTAATGGTAAATGGTCTTCCCATGAGCCACCAAAATCCATTACACAAGCCCTAATCATTTCCTCCAATGTTTAGATTTTCCTCTTAGAATATCCATCAATTTGAGGATGATAATTCATACTCATAATCAATTGTGTTCCAAGGGATTACTATAATTATTTCTAAAAAAAGACATAAACCTGGGGTCTTGGTCAGATAAAATCAATATTGCAAGGTTGTGCATCATTAAAATTTCCTAAATACATATTTTGGACAAGTCTTACATTATATTAGTTTCATTAATAGGGATGAAGTGGACAAAATTTGTGAGGTTACCTATAGTAACCCATATAGAATCATGTTTCCTAACCATCCTTATTAGACCTATTATAAATTCCATGGATATCGACTCCTATTTTCACATGATAATCATGCAACATATCCATTGGTTATTGATGCTCTTCATTGACCTAATTAAAGGTGAGGTATATCAAGACATACTCTACTACAACTCTTTTCATTCTGACCCACCAAAACTGTTCTTTCAATGGATTATAATTCTTTTTTATTCCAAGATGAATAGCCAATCTCGAATAGTGGTAAGAACTAAGAATATGTTCCTAACAAGTCAAAGGTATGACTATCCAATATCTGAACCACAACACTAAACTTCCATCTATCTTACAACCTTCAATAGTCTCCCCACCATTTAGTTTTGACCTCATAGTTACAAATTCATGATCATATGCCTAAGAAATTCTAACCTACTCAACCAAATCATGAAAAAATGAAATTGGAAAGAAAAATGAAACATCACCTTACTTTGAGAAATCTAGATGCATATCCACTATGACTTAAATAAGTTTCCACTAGTCTGAAGCATCTTTGTCCAACTAAGTATATGAATTCATGCTCAATGCATCTTCCACGAGGTTCCTTTACCTGGTGTATACATCAAGTTGAAGTCAAAAATCTATAGATACTCCATAAATCTATGCTTCCTTAAATTAAAATCCCTTTTTGAGAAAATGTGTTTCAAACTCTTATGATATATAAAAATTGTGAATTTATCACAAAATAGGTAATGGTACCAAATTTTAAAACAATGGACTAATGCATCTTACTCCAAATCATGCATTAGTTAATTTTTCTTATGCATCTGTCACTACTGTGATCCATAAGCGATGCCATGATCTCCCTGTATGAGAAAATAACCCAAACCAGATCCCAATGCATCACAATAGACTACATATCCCTAACCAGCCTCAAGGAATGTCAGGGTAGGAGATGATGTAATTATAAACTTAAGTTCTTAAAAGGGTTTTATACATTCCTCATTCCATTATAAAGTAATTCCTTTCCTTGTCAAATCTGTCATCGATGATGCAATGGGAAAATCACATACAAAATGTCTATAGTGTTATTATAATCCAAGGAAACTACATATCTCAAAGATATTATTGGGTGGTTTCCCAGAGATAATGAATTTTATCTTCTTAGGAACTATAGAAATTACCTTTTCATAAATGACATGGCTAAGAAAACACACCTCTTGTATCCAAAAATCACACTTTTATAACTTAGAATAAAGGTGATGCTCCCAAAAGATACCCAAAACTATATTTAAGTGTTTCTCATGATCCATTTTTATCTTACAATACACCATTATATCATCAAAAAACACCACCATAAAGGAACCTAGATACCTTTAAAATATTATATTAATCAATTTTATAAATATGGTTGGTGCATTTGCAAGACCAAAAGGTATAATGAAAAATTAATAATGGACATATCTACTTTTTAAGGTTGTTTTTCAATATCCTCCTCTTGAAATAATATTTAGGGATATCCTAAACATAATTCAATATTAGAGAACCACTAAGATCCCCTCAATTGATCAAATAGATCATCAATTCATGGGAGAGGATATCGATTATTTATTATAACTTGGTTAATCTTATGATAATATACAAATAGTCTAAGATTTATATCCACCTTATTCATAAACAGAACTAGTGATTCCCATAAAGACGTTCTTGGATGAATAAACCCTTTTCTTTCTAAATCTTCCAACTAAACTTTCAATTACCTCCTTTTTTTGTTCCACCCTATAATATGGAAGTTATATAGTATTGGTCCCCAGTACGAGTTCAATCATAAACTATGATTCTCTTTTGGGGGGAAACCCAGATAAATTGTAGTGGAAAAATTCAATAAACTAGTTAAAATAGTTGGAAAATTTTTATTTACAATATCATCCATATATTTCATTGTTTGTTCTACTAACTGATATGATATAATTTCAACCACTAATGCCAAAAAACCCACTATACTAGCCTTTACATCCCAATCTCCTCTAAAGAGATTCTCGATGTTATCCAGAGATGTAAAACTAACCTTTCACGCATAAAAGTCAATGTGGGCCTTCAATGATTTCAACCAATACATACCCAAAATCAAGTCATAGACATCCATATCATGCATAGATAAATCTCAATTAAATTCATCCCCGTCGATAGTTGTAAAACAACCTTTACACATAAAGGATAAATATACTCTTTATTCAAGAGAAATTTAAAGTTTCAATGTATAAGTAATCATCTAAACATGAAAACCCATATGATAACTAACATAATAAACAATAAACAGGTGGGATGAACCAATGTAAAATAAAGATCATATAACATAGAATTAAAAATAATCATACATCTCACCATAAAAGGACCAGATTCATCATCCATGATTACTTGCTCAGATCTATAAAATTTATTAATCATGACATTTTTCTCTTTGTCACCCTATTGAGATTGAATATGTTGAGGATTCACAGTGTTCCTAGAATCACCTTGGATCACTCTATTATGATAATTATAATTATTATGCAGTACTCATACCATCAAAGCATAGAATTATTGAGAGTAATGATATGTATCTCTAGTACTAGACCTTGGAGCATTGTGACAATAGTGCTTAATATGTCTTATCTGGTTGCAATTGTGCCATGCTTTGGTTGATGATGTAAAATCTTCACCACTACAAATACGGTCTTTATCAGCGCTAAAAATGGCATTTATCAGCCCTAGAAAAAGTGCTGATAAAGCCAGCAAAGATAAAGGGGGGGTCCCCTTTATCAGCGCTCTGAAAAGCGCTGATAAAGACCCCTTTTATCAGCGCTAAAAAAGTGCTGATAAAAGGGGTCTTTTATCAGCGCTAAAACAAAGCGCTGATAAAAGGGTCCTTTATCAGTGCTTTGTTTTAACGCTGATAAAATACCCCTATATTAGCGCTTCCTTTATCAGTGCTTTCATTTTAGCGCAGATAAAAGGTAAAAAAAATTAAAAAAATTAAAAAAAATTAAAAAAAATTAAAAAATACTGCCAATCGGGGGGGCTTTTATAGCGCTTGAGCCCCCCCTTTTACAGCGCTTTTCTGCCCCTGTACAGCACCCCACGCACCCCCTTAACCCTTTAAAAGCCCTTGCTGTTATATTCCCCCATGTACACGCGCCCCTGCCTCCACCAGGATTTGAACTCGAGACCTCCCCCCTGCGTGCCTAAGCCTTTACCACTACTCTATTTTGATTTGTCTTCCGATTCATGATATATATATATATATATATATATTTAGTTATATTTATTCATATAGTAATATATATTTATATTAATATATATATATAGTTATATTATAATATATATATAGTTATATTATAATATATATATATATATATAGTTATATTAATATATATATATAGTTATATTAATATATATATAGTTATATTAATATATATATATATAGTTATATTAATATATATATATATATATATATAGTTATATTTATTTGTATAGTAATATATATTTATATTAATATATATATATATAGTTATATTAACATATATATAGTTATATTAACATATATATAGTTATATTAATATATATATAGTTATATTAGTATATATATAGTGATATTAATATATATATTTATAGTGATATTAATATATATATTTTTAGTAATACTAATATATATATATATATATATGTAGTTATATTAATATATATATAGTTATTAGATTAATATATATATAGTTAGATTAATATATATATATATAGCTAGATTAATATATATATATAGTGAGATTAATATATAGGTATATAAATATTCATATATTTTTATTTTAGATAAAATGGATGTTAGTTATTATTTATATAAAGCTAATATATTTTATATGTAAATATATTTTATTATTTATATTTATAATTAAATTTTTAGGTGTGAATATATAAAAAATATGTACATATAGTTATATATTTGATTATTAATAGCAGTGAATTATATAAAATGAAAAAAATTCAAAGACATAATATCAATATTAATGTAATACCTTGGAATAAATTCAGACCCCACCAAAAAAAGCCAATAACACCCCCTTAAATGAGGCTGAAAATCCACAAAATGTAAAAAAATCGGGGTACCCCGACTAAAAACTCAGTTTTAGAGGCCTTCTGGGCCTCTTTTGGCCTCTAAAATCCTTTTACTGGGGTCCTCTTGGTCACAATGACGTAGATCTCGTCGCAGGCTTCGATTTCATATGTGGTAGAGCTCAAACGGACACACGGATCAAAAGTTATGGCCGTTTGAAGTTTGAGTTGCGTTTTCAACATATTTTGGATCTTTTTTTAATTTTTTTAATTTTTTTAGTCTTCAAATTGTTATTAAATGACTATTAATCCATAATAATTAGCAAATTATTAATTAAAAATATTTTTTTTTAATTTTTTAAGAATCCATTTTCACTAAATATCTTATATATTAAGTATATTAAGTGTAAATGTACATTTATACTTATCTAAAATATATTTAAAAATTAGATATTATATTTATATATCAATATAACTATATTTATATATTAATATATTTTTTTAATTTTTTTTAAAGTCGACCCTTTATCAGCGCTACTAAACAAGCGCTGATAAGGGGGGGCGCTGCGAAAAACTGTTTTTGTGGTAGTGCTTGCTTCATATGATCAAAATAATCTGACTGAAAACATCCCAAATTAATTTTCAATTGAGGTGGAATATTTATTGATCTCATGGTCTAATTATTATGCATACCACCACTTTATAAGTAGGTTTACCTATTCCTCTTGTTCCTAGTATTGGAGTCCCCACCTATTCTCATAGGAATAAACATGCTCCCTGAAACTGCATTTCCCTAGATATCCCTTTCTTTAACCACTCCTTTATTCATCATTTCTGTATAATCTGTAATACATAGAACAAAAATATTTGAATGAATATCTAACCTAAACCTTGAATAAAAAAATTCCTTCAAGGATACACTTGCATAAAATTGTATGGAAAATGAAATAAATTCATAAATTTAATAGTGTAAACTTTTAATATGAGTTTATCTTACTTCAGACTATCTATTTTTCTTGTAATCAGAAATGTGTGAAGATATAATTTCTTGTTAAATAATTCTATAAAATAATCTCATGTCATTCCTTGGTTCAATTCATTCTGAAATGATAATTCCAATAGTTTTTTTACAAATCCTATAGAATATACATTGAAAACTTTATTTTCATCTCTACTGGTGTCCTAAGGAAATCCAAAATTTGATTCATCCTATTCAGCCAAACTTCTATTTTTTGGATCATTTTCCACCCAAAATATGGGTGGATTATACTTTTATAAATGAACCAAATGGTCTAATTTCTGAGGTTCATCATTCCTATTACCCTTATCCACTACATGAAAATCTTGGAAAATGCTTTGGACTAGCTATTGGTTCACCTGTGGCTCAAGCGCAACCACATTTTCAACAGCTACCTTCAGTTTATTTATGCATTTCCTACCAGATTCCATTCACTATAACCAAAAAAACTCTATTTAGTCTCACTCATTAGCAAATGAAGTCTTATAAATTCTAATTTACCATATCAACACATATCAAAACATATCTTTCCACAATTCAACTATCATAAAAATTTTAACCATTTGTGAAAATACTACAACCATTATTTTCAAAACAACCATTTCCCTTATTTTAAAAATTCATCATTTTTTCATTTGATAAACTATTAAACTCAGTATGAACAATAAAATCTTAGTGGTAATTATTAATATCAATGAATTTCATGTAACTCTCATCTTCTAAACCCATGATGATGGGGTTACCATACACATAGAAGTGTCTCTAAACACTTATGTAACCAAAAACCATGTTACTTGAAGTTCAACATAAAAAGGTTATCTATGTATTTTTATGCTATAAACTTAAAGTTCAAAATATACTATCTCCTTACTACCAACCCAACATTAGAACTAAAAAAATTCATACCATTTTTCCTAAAAATTATTTGGATTGACGGAGATTGATACCATTTCTAACTCATTAACCAAAAATATGATACCATCTGTAACATATTATCCCTTCTTATTGTCTTGATAAGTGACAGGTGTGCTACTGGGATTTAGGTGACATCCCCAAGACACCAAAAGCTGTAAATAATATCCAAGGTCCTCAATAACATTTGAGGTATTATTTTACCTTTGAAAGATAAAACAACCAAACTATATAAACAAAAACCAACCAAACTTATATATGATTCATTAGTATAAAATATAACTCAAAATATAACCAACCAAAAAAACTATATTAGTGTAAAAGCAAAAAACAAAAGACATACTCAAAGAGAACCAACAAACTAAAAAACTAAAAACTTCTAAGTGACATCAACCAGTAGCACCCAACCTACTCTAATCTTCAACTCCAAATTCCATGCCTACATTATCAAGAAGAATCACTAAATAACTGATATACCTTGTCTTCACTTGTGTCTTGATAGATGACATATTCAAATAAAAAATAGTTCCCATGTAGGGGGTGAGTCTAAACTCAATAGTATTTCCCCAATGACTTCCCAAATCATTCAACCTGGACAAAAAATGTTAGGAAAATTTGTATAAATAGTTTAAAATAATTTTAAATAATTTCACTGCTAAAAATTCGGGCTATAGTGACCACCATTGGCGGTCGCTATAGGCCTCTAGAGACCGCCCAGCGACTGCCATTGGCGGTCCCTATAGGTGGCTGAAATTCTATCTTACAGCGACTGCCAATGGCGGTTGTTAATGTTGACCTGACATCCTATAGAGACCGCCATAGGCGGTTGCTAGTCTGGGAATTTTTAAAAAAAAATCACGGTGCATATAAATGAAATATTTTTAAGATTACAAATGTGTTTTATTATAATAAAAAATAAATAAAATACATTTATTTAAGGTTATTAGTGAAAGAAATATATATATATATATAATATTAAATAAAATATTTTTCTTATTCATCCAATAGGTTTGTTAAGCATATGGGAATAATAAATCAAATTTTATGCTTAAAATTTTTATTTCTCTAAAAAGGTAATTTTACTACCTCTTAATAGAGAAACTATTTTAAATATAAATTCTAGCACATTTATAAATTTTTTATTTCAATATAAACTTATCTTTTTAAAAACTTAACATAAAAATGTGTTAGGGTTAATTTGTGGTATTTTTTGTGGTTTTCCATTTTTTTAATGAAATGTACAAATTGTGTTTTTTTTAATTCACGGTGCAAAATCAGAGATAAAACAAGGTAAAAATCATAAAAAATGGAAAACAATTTCAAACAGCATAAACATCAAGATCGTCATAAACAATAAATGATAAATGTGCTTCAACGATCCGAGCAGGTCCATCCATTTCAATCTTCTGCTTAAATAAACCTACAATAAGACAAAAAAACAACTAAACAAAACAAACGTAAATTAGACATATTTATTCAGTTATTATATCCATATAATAAAATTAAATCTGACATCAAATCATGGTGCTATAATAATTTAAAACCCCCAATTTAAGAAATGATATCATTTCAGGATTTTTTTTCTTATTTGGTTTAGTTTGTGAAATTGTTTTATTGTCTAAAAAGGAATGTTCTTCGCGCACACCGCACGTCTGATGGGCATGTTGTCTCCTCCTACACGTCATGAATAATATTCCTATTGTTTTCGTGTGGTTTCAGGCCATTTGGAGCACGTTTGCTCCGAATTTGACTGTCTCATGCCGTTTTGGTGTTTTATGACTCCAGAAACGAGTTCCCAGTCACCACGGTCAAACGACACCTCTGATTGATGTTTAGTCTGCCCAACCATTTGAAAATTCATACAACAGATATTGTCGTATGATTTCATGGAATTACAAGGTCGTTCTGGTGGTTTTGACCCCCCAACGTGCCCTTTTAGCGCGCGCCGAGCTGTTGAAAATGACACAATCGGTCGTACTGCATGCACCACACATCCAGTGGGCATTCCGTCTCCTCCTACACATTACGAATAATATTCCTATTGTTTTCATGTAGTTTCAGGTCATTTAGAGCACGTTTTCTTCGAATTCGATCGTCTCACGCCATTTTGGTGTTTTATGACTCCGGAAACGCGTTTCCGGTCACCGTGGTCAAACGACACCTCCGATCGATGTGTCGTCTGCCCAACCATTTCACAATTCACACAACGGCTGTTTTCATATGATTTCATGTCATTCCAAGGTCGTTCATGTGGTTTTGACCCCCCAACGCGCCCTTATAGCGCGCACCGAGCTGCTAAAAACGACACAACCAGTCATACCGCGCGCACCGCACGTCTGATGGGTGTTCCCTCTCCTCCTACATATCAGGAATAATATTCCTATTGTTTTCGTGTAGTTTTAGGTCATTCGGAGCACTTTTTCTCTGAATTCGACCGTCTCACGCTGTTTTGGTGTTTTATGACTCCGAAAATGCGTTTCTAGTCACCGCGGTTAAAAGACACCTTCAATTGATGTGACGTCTGCCCAAAAATTTCACAATTCACACAACGGCTGTTGTCATATGATTTTATGGCATTCCGAGGTCGTTCGGGTGGTTTTGACCCCCCAACGCGCCCTTTTAGCGCGCGCCGAGCTGCTGAAAATGATACAATCGATCTTACCACGCACACCGCATGTCATATGGGTGTGTTGTCTCCTCCTACACATAACGAATAATATTCATATTGTTTTCGTGTGGTTTCAGGTCATTCGGAGCACGTTTACTCCGAATTCGACCGTCTCACGCCGTTTTGGTGTTTTATGACTCTGGAAACGTGTTTCTAGTCACCGCGGTCAAATGACACCTCCGATTGACGTGTCGTCTTCTTGACCATTTCACAATTCATACAACGGCTGTTGTCGTATGATTTCATGGCATCTGAGGGCGTTCGACTGGTTTTGACCCCCAACGCGCCCTTTTAGCGCGCGTCGAGCTACTGAAAATGACACAATCGGTCGTACCGCGTGCACCTCACATCCGATGGGCATTCCGTCTCCTCATAAACGTCACGAATAATATTCCTATTGTTTTCATGTGGTTTCAGGTCATTCGGAGCACGTTTTCTCTGAATTCAACTATCTCACGCCGTGTTGGTGTTTTGTGACTCTGGAAACGCATTTCCAGTCACCGCGGTCAAACGACACCTTTGATTGACATGTCGTCTGCCTGAATATTTCACAATTCAGACAACGACTGTTTTCGTATGACTTTATGGAATTCTGAGGTCGTTCTGGTGGTTTTGACCTCCCAACACGCCCTTTTAGCGCACGCCGAGCTGCTGAAAACGGAAAAATCAGTCGTACCACAAGCACTACATGTCTGATTGGCATTCTGTCTCCTCCTAAACGTCACAAATAATATTTCTATCGTTTTCGTGTGGTTTCAGGTCATTCGGAGCACGTTTGCTCCGAATTCGACCGTCTCATGCCGTTTTGGTGTTTTATGACTTCGGAAACGCGTTTCTGGTCACCGTTGTCAAAAGACACTTCTGATTGATGTGTCTTATACCCTACTATTTTACAATTCACACAACGGCTGTTGTAGTATGATTTCATTGAATTCTGAGGTCGTTCGGGTGGTTTTGACCCCCCAACTTGCCCTTTTAGCGCACGCTGAGCTGTTGAAAATGACACAATCGGTCGTACCACGCGTACCGCATGTCCGATGGGAGTGACGTCTCATCCTACACGTCAAAAATAATATTCCTATTGTTTTTGTGTGGTTTTAGGTCATTCGGAGCATGTTTTCTCTGAATTCGACCGTCTCACGCCGTTTTGGTCTTTTGTGACTACGGAAACGCGTTTCCGGTCACCGCGGTCAAACGACACCTCCGATTGATGTTCTGTATGCCTGACCATTTCACAATTCACAAAACGGATGTTTTCATATGATTTCATGGAATTTCGAGGTCTTTCGGGTGGTTTTGACCCCCCAACGCGCACTTTTAGCGCACGCCGAGCTGCTGAAAACGACACAATCGGTCGTACCGCGCGCACCGCACGTTCGATGGGCGTGTTGTGTCCTCCTACACGTCATGAATAATATTCCTATTGTTTTCATGTGGTTTCATGTCATTCGTAGCATTTTTTCCCTGAATTCGACCGTCTCACACCGTTTTGGTGTTTTTGACTCCGGAAACGCGTTTCCAGTCACCGCGGTCAAACAACACCTCTGATTGACGTGTCGTCTGCCCGACCATTTCAAATTTCACACAATGTCTTTTTTCGTATGATTTCATTGAATTCTAAGGTCATTCGGGTGGTTTTGACCCCCCAACACGCCCTTTTAGTGCGCACCGAGCTGCTGAAAACGACACAATCGGTCGTACCGCGCGCACCGCACATCTGATGGGCGTGCCATCTCCTCCTAAATGTCATGAATAATATTCCTATTGTTTTCGTGTGGTGTCAGGTCATTTGGATCATTTTTGCTCCAAATTCGACAGTCTCACGCCGTTTTGGTATTTTATGACTCTAGAAACGCGTTTCCAGTCACTGCGGTCAAACGACACCTCTGATGGACGTGTCGTCTCCTCCTACACATCATGAATAATATTACTATTGTTTTCGTGTGGTTTCAGGTCATTCGGAGCATGTTTGATCCAAATTCAACCGTCTCACGCCGTGTTGGCGTTTTATGACTCTGGAAACGCGTTTCTGGTCACCGCGGTCAAACGACACCTCCGATTGACATGCCGTCTGCCTGACCATTTCGAAATTCACACAACGGATATTTTCGTAAGGGGGGAGGGTTATCCGAGGTGAGAGGGGGGGCTGTCTGGGGTGCTGGGGGGCTGTCCGGGGTGTGGGGGGCTGTTCGGGGTACTGGGGGGTTGTCCAGACTGCGGGGGGGGGGGGGGGGGGGGGTCTATCCGGGGTGCGGGGGGCCTGTCCAGGGTGCAGGGAGGGCTGTTTGGAGTGTGGGGAGGCCTGTTCGGAGTGCGAGGGGGGCTTACTGGGGTGCGGTAGGGGCTGTCCGGGGTGTGGGGGGCCTGTCTGGGGTGCGGGGGGGGGGGGGCTGTTCGGGGTACGGGGAGGGCTGTCCGGGGTGCGGGGAGGGCTGTCCGAGGTGTGGGGGGTGTTCGGGGTGCGGGGGGGGGGGGGGGGGGGCTGTCCGGGGTGCGGGGAGGGCTGTCCGGTGTGTGGGGAGAGTTGTCTGGGGTGCGGGGGGGGGGGGTTGTTCGGGGTGCGGGGAGGGCTGTCCGGGGTGGGTCGGGGACTACAAATAGTGAACCTAAGCTCATTCATCAAAAACAAGTTTCATGGTTTATATTAGGAATCACATGGTTTTTTCAAAAATATTACAGAACATGCAATTGAAAACATTGAAGAATTAAATGAACAAAAAATATCCAAATCATAAATCAGTTTCATGGTTACTTCTCAATCCGTGCACACAAACATTGCATTAGGAAAAAACAAAAATGATACCCCCAAATCACAAAAAAATCTCACTAGAAACCCAACCTAAATATCAATAACAACCCCAACTTTAGAAACAGAAGCACACCTCGTGAATATGATGCGTCATGCGTGGTCATGACAACTACCTCCATCAGGTGGGTCAGGGGCCTACAACAAAAAAACATTATGAATATTTTCATTAAAAAAATAATATAAATTAAATAAATAAATATAGTATAAACCTGCGTCGTCTGATCCCCTGCACCATCACCTGGACACACATATTTCCGCAGTGCTCTAACCTTAGTGATCAATTGCGCATTTACCTCCTTGGAAGCGTGCAACTGTGCCTCGAAATCTGACAACTATTGTGTCATCTGAGCAACAACAGGATCGATAGCCGCAGCGCGTGACACTATAGAATGAGGAATCCCTGTTCCATAGGTCAAACTATATCCATTCCCCTCCCGACCAATAATGTGATGAAAGATCTCATCCCTTCGCATGGGAAGCTGTCGTTGGTCCTCTAGCAGATGTTCTAAGTCAGCTTCAAATTGAGCCTATGAAATATTTAAATATATATACATATATTAATATAAAGATTGTATTTAAGTATTGGTATTGAGTACAAGCACTTACTATCAATGCTGCATCCTCTGGATCATTATGATCACGATTCCTCATCCACACTGACATTTTATCAGTCGGTGCACCTTGCTCCCGCAACTGTATATGAATAGAATATAAACACAAAACCATATTAATTAATAAATTAAAAAATGAATAATAAATACCTCATGTCGGATCTGAGACACATGACGAGTCCCGAGCCTGTGATGTGGTCCCAGCAACGCTTGATTCTCAGAATGGCGTGTTGAAACCTCCTACATTAAATTCATTAAAATTTCAAAAAAATCACACATTCTTGAAAATATATATACCAAAATAAATATACAAACCACAACACCCTCAGTATACCAATATGAAACTAAATCACGCCACTGAGCCGGGAGGACACCTCTCGGGACTTTTTCCAGAATTTCTGGGGCACCCACATTTAGTACCCAGTGGTCCCTCTTGATTTGCCTTTATAGTCTTTCCACATATTACGTCATTTGCTCATACACACTAGCCGAAACTCATTGGGACATACTTTCAAATTTTTCTATTAAAGAAAAAAATCACATATGCTATTATTTTTTATACATAGGGAATAAAGTAAAATGGTCTTCTTACCTGAACCTCCATCCAAAGATGATCTAATGTGTCCTGAGGGATAGAAGCCCAGTCACGCGTGGTCAACGGAAATCGATGTGGGTCACATATGATATGACCCAGATGACGAATAAATACAGGGGCATTCCGTCCCACAGAATGAAATACCTCATCAAATGAAACATCAAAAGTTGTTTCAGAATTCCATGATAATATGCCACGACTAGGGCCTCTCTTGCGAGAGGAAGAAGCAGTTGAGTCTGATTCTGTTGAAAACAATTTTATATATAATTTGACAAATGTTGTAAATATATATATATATATATATATATTTATCAATTACATAAAAAATAGAGACAATGACATTCAAACATACCTCGACCGTGAGATGTAGATGCCTCATATGGATGATGTGGATCTGCTGCCTCTTCCCCTGATATGCCTGCAGTCATAGAAAACATTAGTAAGGGGATTATCCAAAGTGTCCAAATGATAAATTGGATTGTTTTTAAAAAAAAATCAAACTTATATACTTTTTAATAAAACAAAAATGGATTGAATAATTAGTTTTGAATGAATTTTAAAAAATTAGAAAGTTAAAATAATAGATATACAAATTATGTAAAAAACCAATCAATGCATAGCCAAATTTCAAATTGAATTAATAAAAATTCAAGCAGCACAGGAACCCAATGAAGAATACCTCAATGGGAAGATACACCGAAAATAACATCAATATAACATGAGTTAAATTACCCTAAATATTTATAACTAAATAAACTTCCAAAAGTGAGGATTAAAACTTACAAGGATTTATAAAATGGTTTGATAATTTATGATATCTTAGGATGAATAGCGGGAAAACAATTATACCTTTCATTAAGCATGAAAATCGACTGTTTCTCCTTCAATAACCGCTCTGACCCAATAAATATATTATTCACGTTGAACTATGGTATGTCGATCAAGCTATTGGGAAACAAAAGGAACAGTCTTGGGTTCATCTTGTTCAAATACAAACACTCCTCACCGAGACATTTTGACAACAACTTTCCAACTTGGATTCGAAGGCAAAGTAACGAAGAATACTTGTTCCGCTTGTGATATCAAAATTAAAGGTTCATTATCAATTCGTTCATTTCTATATAACATATAGTTAAATTCACCAATGAAAACTGATATTGATCGTCTTTACATCCACTCACTGGATCAACCCAATTACACCTTAACAATATGTACTTCAACCCGTGTGTGTATACAACTTCAATGATGTCTATCAATTGACCATAGTAATAACCAGAATCGACAAATAGAAAATCGATTCCACTGTTTTTTATTGATCGTTTTTCATCGACATCTTTAATTTGAAATCAAAAACCATTAGCATCTATAGATTTATAACGACGAGCCGTTATAGATGGACCCTCGGCCAGTTGGATAAATTCTTCAGTTAGCAAGGGGTCCCCTAACTCCCTCATCTTATGAACCTACATAATTCATAGAATTCAATAATGATATATTCAGAAAGAAAATAGTATAATACTTCACTCATAATGAAAATCAATTTATACGTACATAATCCTTGAACCAATCATGAAATGACGCATAATGAGATTGTCGAATTTGTAGCTCAGTCGCATGATACATCTCTTATTTTATCTCATTAATGTGTTTCCTGCAAATGATAACATGATGTTTAAATGATCAACTTATGCAAACAAAACATGTAAAAGTTAAACAATAAAAGTGATAAGATACTTACTGCATTAATGGAGCAACTGATGAAGTATTGAACAAGATATATTGATTCTCTTGTATCCACTTGATTTTATCAATATCATATGTGGTTCCTTCTCCAACTGAACCATCATGAATCTGAGAGGGCTATATAATTTTGTTTCAACATCTGTAAGATATTCTGCACAAAAAGTAGTACACTCATCCATCAAATAACCATTGGCTATTAATGCCTCCGGACGAGCTCTGTTGCATACAAATCATTTCAATGTACTCAAATACCACTCAATAGGATACATCCACCTGAATTGCACTGGACCATCATCCATTACTTCATCAGTTAGGTGCACTGTCAAGTGGACCATAACATCGAAAAATGAGGGGGGAAATAGTTTCTTAAAGTGAAAAAGCGTAAGTACAATTTGGTCCTGTAAACTTTTAAATCACTCATTCATTGATTTCTTAAACAAAGCTTTCTAAAAAAATTACTCATCTCAATCAAAAGCTGAACAACATTGGGGGATAAACAATCACAAATTGTGATTGGAATCAACTACTGAAGTAATATGTGATTGTCACAACTTTTCAACCCTTGCAATGTGTTTCTCGTCAGATTCACACACTTTGAAATATTAGAAGAGTAACCATCAGGCACCTTGAGCATCTTCAAAATGGAAAGAAATGTCTCTTTCTCCTTTGTAGTCATCGTATACTGTGCATCAGGCATATATTCCTTGTTTCCCTTAGCTAACTGTAAATGCAACTGTTTCCTTAAACCCATTTCTTCCAAATCATGGCGTGCATTAACATGGTCCTTTGATTTTCCACTAACACCTAAAATGGTCCACAATATGTTATCACAAAAAAAAATTCAATGTTCATGACATCCAAATTATGCCTCAGCATGTTAGTTTTCCAATACAGAAGACTATAAAAAATACTTTTCTTTTTCTAATTGTGTCTGTGCTGCCTACCCGCAGCACTAATATTACGTACCGGAGGAGCCACCAAATCCTGAATTTCATATACCATGCAAATGTTTTCTTCCTCAATATGCGATAACATTTAGACTATTGTCATGATCTTTGGTGCTGGGTTGAACTCTCTATAACCATCAAATGACACTATGTCCTTTCTGAACCTGTTCTGAGGGGGGATAAAATGTCTGTGACCCATGTATGCCCATTTTTTGGAATGCTTAATCCATACAAATTTTTTACTTTTTTTGCAACAAAGGAAAGAAAATTACCCTTTCGTACTCCAGCCTGATAAATTTGCATAAGCTAGGAAGTCATTGATTGTCCACAATAAATCAGCCTGTAGTTTGAACATTTCATTCGTTTCACAGTCATAAGTCATCACACTATCACCCCAAAATTCATTCAACTCATCAATCAATGGTTGAAGGTAAACATAAATCTTATCCTCTAGACTTTTAGGTCTATCAATAAGAGTGGAAATTAATATAAATTGTTGCTTCATACAAATCCATGGAGGAAGATTATACGGAACCAACACCACGGGACATGTGCTATGATTTTTACCAACCATAGACTTGAATGGATTGAAACCATCTGCTGCCAATCCCAATCTGACATTACAAACATCTTTAGAAAAATCAGGATGAATCTTATCAAAATCCTTCCATGCATGAGAATCTGCTGGGTGGGTTAACATATCACTTTCATGAACTCTTTCTGAATACCATCTCATTAAATTAGAAACTTTAGATGACATACAAAATCTTTTCAACCTCGATTTAAGGGGAAAGTAACGCATTTACTTTACGGAAATCAGTTTCCCCTGTATCACAATCTGACTTTGATGAGTCTGATTTCCCCTGTTCTCTTTCCACCTGGAAGCACCACAAACCATACAAATATCCAAATGGAAAGTTTCTTTTCTAAACAACATACAGTTGTTTTCACATGCATCTATGGTCTCATATGTAAAACCTAAGTTCTCTTTCAACTTATGAGCATGGTAATATGACTTGAGAATCATAGCATCGACAGGAAGAACCTTTTTCAATAACATCAACAACATGTCGAATGATGTGTCTGACCAATGATTCAAAGTATTCAAATGCAACAAATCCACGATAAACGACAATTTATTGTAAGAAGTACATTCAAAATATAATTCTGTTTTTTCATCATCAAGTGCTTCATAAAACCTCCTCAAATCATGATCTGCACCAGAGCAAATATTTATCTCACCGGTCTCAAGATTCTGGATATCAATGCCTTAAGGATCCAACCCACGTACCATTTTAGTAAGCATTTCATGCATTGGATCATTCATCCTTGCATCAACATCCATCTGAACTGCATCTGTATTTTGACAACGAACATATTATTCACCATGACGAGTCCAACTCTTATAATTTTTCAGAAATCCATTAAATAATAGGTGCTCCCTCACAGTATCTCATGGGAATTGATATCTGTTAGCACATTTTCTACATGGACAACTAATATAGCCACTTTCAAATCCTTTGGTGAATTCAATAAACTGCATAATGCCATTGAAATATTCTCTAGACGTTCGATTTGGAAGATCAATCCAACTCTTATCCATAATAAGATCCTTATAACAAACATTTACACAAGACTTATTACATTTGAATTTTTCATATCAAATATATTTAAAATAAATACTAATTAATTGTTTGTGAACCATTTATAAAATAATAATGTAAGTGAAAGCTCATGTCATACCTGATTGCGCTATAAACCTGGAAGGGAGGGGAGCCAAAGGCGGTGTTGTGAGGGAGAGGAGAGGCATCGGAGGGGAGCTGGAGCCGGAGGCAGTGCGGAGAGGGAGGGGACGGGTGGCGGCGGTGAAGGGGAGCCGGAGGAGAGGAGGCGGTGAGGTGGTGATGGTGCAACGAGGGTGGGACGACGAGGGAGGGGACTGAGGATAGGGGGATCCGGAGTGGATGGGCAGCAGCGACGAGGGGTTGAGTAGCAGTCGTGCGGGGAGGGAGGGGACCGGGAGGCGGTGGTGCGGCAAGGGAGAGGACGGTGAGGGAGGTGACGAGCAGTGGTGGTGCGGCGAGGGAGGGGACGAAGACGGAGGGGACGGGGGTTGGCGGGGTGCAGGGGGGTGTCTGGGGTGTGGGGGGGGTAGAGGTCCGAGGGTAGAGGCCGGAGGGCAGAGGGGTCGGAGGCCGGAGGGGCTGGAGGCCGGAGGTGTGTGGAAGGAGGCCAAAGGGCAGAGGGAGGCCGGAGGGCGGCCGGAGAGCAGCCAGAGGGCTGCCGGAGGGCTACCAGAGGGCTGCCAGAGGGCTGCTGGAGGGCGGCCAGAGGCGGGTGGCGGGAGGCCCGAGGGAAGAGGGAGGTTGGAGGGTGGTCGCAGGGCAGATGGCGGCCAGAGCCGGAGGGCAGAGGCGAAGGAATCCCAGAAGATATGGAGGGCAGGGCTGAGGGTGGCCGGAGGGCAGACGGCGGAGGGTGGAGGCTGATAGGGCGACGGGGGATAGCGGCGAGGGAGGGCGTGCGGCGACGGGGCAGGGTGCACGGTGATGGGGGGAGGGTGGTGAGGGAGGGAGCACGTCGATGGGGGAGGGTGTGCGGTGAGGCGAGGGAGGAGGAGGGTCCAGGGGTGCCAAAGCGGCAAGGCGAGAGGAGGGTTTGGGGGGGCTGAAGCCCCCCTTTTTTTTTGGGAAAACCTAGCGACCGCCAGTGGCGGTCTCTATAGGTAAGGGGGCTCCAAATCCCAGTTTTCTAGTAGTGTTTATATCCAAACCATAAACAATTTAGAAGGAAAAACTTTCAAGGATAAAAATTTATCATTTATTTGGCATACCCATACACACACACACAATGCATTACAAGGTGACAATTACATACTCATTATCACTCTCTCATCGATTCACCAATTTGTCACAAGGTGACCAATACTGGGTGCCCCAGTGGCACATGCCCCTTACACATGGTCACATCAATGAATGAACTCACACCAACCATGTATTAAAAATTCCCATTCCAAACCATTATACCTAAAAACTTTTCATTATTTAAATAATTTTAGTAAACAATTTCGATTCATAAAAACCAAATCCTAATAATAAAATCATTATTTTAAAATTATAGACAAAATGGGTTTTTTCCAAAATCTATCAATTTTCCCAAATTCCAAAGCCATAACCACAAAAAGTTCCCATAAAGAATCACATAAGTATTTCACAACCATTTCAACAGAAATAATTTAATAAAACAAAGCCTTCAAGTTATAAGTCAAGTTGAGATAAGAGAGAATCCACCTGCATCACAACGGTTGGAGAAAAAAATAAAAACACTATGAAAATTCAAGATAAAATCCCAAACCACATTCCCTTCATTATATACAACAAGGTCTCATAAATATTTATATCACATAAAATAGATCTATCTCCAATAGATTAGATATATAGTTCTAAGATTTAGAAGAACAGTGGATCTAGGAAGAATAAGGAATAATGGGTACTTACCAATGAATCCATACCCAAAACATGCTTTCATTTTCCTACAAACCACTTATGGATTGAAGGGGGTCATATATAAAGCCTATAAAAAAAAATAATTTGGTTTATATAGAGATTAGTCAACTAAAAGGGGCCTTATGAATTAATTCGGATTAGATCCACATTTTCTAGATCTAAAACTACACATTACATGGTTAGGATGCACTGTCTAGAAAATAATGCACCAACCATGCATGAGATAATATTCTCAAGACCGTAGGCTCACATGGTTTCACCAAGGAACCTACATGATTTTTCCAAACCATGATCCAACCATGTTTTTCTACTGCCTCTCCTGTTAGAAGTTTCATGGTTTCCTATAAGGGGTGCATGATTTGTACTAACCATGCTCAAACTGTGCCCCTTCAGAAACACTTCCAAAACATGCCAAAACCTCATAGATCTCCCCAAAACATAACCCAATCATTATGTAATATAAAAAATCCTAAATAAAGGGTCAAGTACTTGAAACTAGGATTGATACATGTGACCTATCGAATTTCCCTTCCATTGAATTTTTTCTCAAGTATATGATTCTTTCCATATACCCCTATTGAGGAAGTACATACTGGAACCCACACATATACCGAATCTAAAGGTGGTGTAATTGAAACATGATTTATATTATGAATAGAAATAGGTGTAATTTTATCATAATGAAAATTTTCTATGAAATAAGAGAAACTAAGTTATCAAAGTATTATTGATAATCGATAAGTATGAATATTCATCATGGGAACCTTAAGATTAAATGAAATAGAAACACCTTCATCTATTTTCATCTTAGAGTATTAATTGAAATTTGAATGATGAAATTTCTATTAGAGTTCATGTTCTATAACTAACTTATTTGTACATGTTATTACATGCATATTCATGGTTTTTAATAATAAATTACTTATCACATATTTATTACACTTCTATGTTACTTTAATATGAATTTCCAAGTATATTTATCATGATGATAAGGTCATACAAGTTCTCCACTATGATGAGAACCTTTAAGTACTATGGTGATATTCTTAAATATTTTTCCATAGTTAGATAACACTATATTATAGGATATATAGTATTTTGATTTTCAGGTGTGAGTGATCATAAGTGGATAAGACTTCATCTCATGAAGTTCACACTTGGTAATCTCCAAGATGGGAGATTATGAGAACATACCCACCAGTAGGAATTCCACATATTGTGTGTCATTATATATTTTTGTTTGCGAACATGTGTAATGATCCTTAGACTTTAAGATTATTATTTATTTGTATCATGAGTCTTATAATTATATGTGCTGATGAAAACCATGATGTCATATGTTCACTGGGAAGTAGGCTATGTTGTGTAAATCATGAGCGATATATTAGTAATGAATAAGTCAAGGAAGCATTTTTATCTTCCATGTTTATGGAAGTTGATATCTTGGCTCTTTGATTGGAACAAAATTTTCAAACTAAATTCATTGGCCATAGTTTATTGATGGGTTCATTTCAGGTAGTCAAAGAACGACGTATAAAGCATATAGGTTGATGACATGGATATACAAATTTCTTGATGTGATATTGAGACAAAGAAATTATATTACACAATTAGTGTTTGTGTGTGGTTGTATTCATGGTGACATTTACTTCTTCCTCTTGTATTTTTTACGTGTTTCTAAATGTTAATATTGGACTTTAAGCTATCTCACCAAATTCTACTAAGGAAATATCCTAGAGGTTCACACACTTAGTGTTTCCTACAGACTTAGTTAAATATTAGTAATATTTAATGGTTGGAATAAATATTATTCACATTTAGAAATAATATTTATTCATTAATTATTGACCGAATATATCTATTCCCAAGTTAATAAATAATAATAATATTAAATAAATATTTATTTAGTTTCATGGATATTAAAATAACTATTTATTTTCAAGATTGTGAATATAATATTTATTTATTTATCAAATGAATAATATTTATTATTCTAGGTTAGTAAATACCGAGGAAGGTGGATGAACTATGATGGGTCCAAAGATGAGAATGATATGTGGGTTAGATATCATAAAATAAATAAATATTTATTTATATAAAAACTGACATTTAATGATGAACTAACTTGTGAATGCCATGAAATAATATTATTATTAGTATAGGGAATATTTATATTATAATATTAGATAAAGAACTTATATTAAATTATATATTTTATAACCATAGGTCGATATATTCTATTCATATATCATTTTCTATGGTTGACATATTGTGCACAATGAATCCTCTCCTCAGAGAATTCTCTCCAATGATGAACACTCTAGAAATTTTATCTCAAACTTGAGAGAAATCCACTGCCACTTCATTTTACCTCTCAACAATGAGAGACAAGAAAAATACTTCACTAATTGAGGATTTTTTTATGATCAAAATGAATGATAAAATATGACCGGTGTCTCTATACTAGAACCTAGAATTTCAATAGTGACATTCTAAGATTAAAGGAGCATGTGTGGATCACTTCTAGAGGGATTTTACTCTTGGATACTTATAGCACAATAATGACATAACCCAAAAAATGGTTTATTGATCAAAAAAATATGAAGAAATAATTCCCAAGATCAAGGTAATTTTGAAATTTAAACTAATTATAAATTTATGTAAAAATACTCTTGCTTGATTCTGATATATTATGTCAATATTATTTGAAATAATTCATTGTTAATGATGTTTATCATCATGTACATTAAAGATTGTTCATTGAATTTGAAAAAATTCAAGTTGTCCATAGGCTCAATAGGAGTTTCCATGATGTCCAGAACCTAAAAGTGGAATTAGAGTGGTCATGTTAAATTTATAATTATTTATACTTTATTAATTGATTTATGCGTATGATGTTAGATTCATTTCAAGTTTAGTTTTTTCATAATAGGAAAGTTAATATTACATGTTTGTTCAGTTTCATATGATGTTAAACATGTTAAGAATAGACAAATAATGACCATAGATGTCTTTGGGAGGTACCAAAATTTTTGGTCGGATGTCATGGTTACATAATGTGTAACAGAAACATATACATTGTGTACTAAGGTTTATCAAATTTATATGGGTTGGGGGATACAAAAATCACCACACAATTTAAGCACATGATGTATTTATTACTATATGTGTTGAACAGCTAGACTAGAACACAATTTTCTAGATTAAATGGCATGTTGCTGGTGTAAATGTCATGCAATCTACATGGGTTTTCAATGAAATTCATAGAAACTGCATTGTCAAAGATGCATTGTGTATTAATGTACGATGTGTGGGGATGAAATCCTTTAAACACAGAGGTCACATGACACATGGATGGTATAAAAACCACAAACCTAATTAATATTCCCTTTCAAAAAACATTTCAAGTCCCTAGGAATATAACATGAAAGATGTTACACTACATGTAGATAGATTCACATGCCATGAAATTGGTACCGGTCTATGCAGAGAACAATCCATCAATGATATAACAGTGCAAATTAATTAGGTAGAATAAAAAATTAATTATTGAATTAAATAAATCTAAACAACATGTAGCTAGTATACATGTTATGTACTCAATTTTACAGAATATTAAATGCCCAATTAATTACTATGTAATTTAATAACTACATACCATGTATAGTTGTCATTTACACCACATTTCATACAAGAATTAAATCTATATGTGTCACATATATTAAATGTATAGTGTGTCTTAAATATGTTGAATTTATTTGGTTTAACACATTATGTGATAATTAATATGTTACACATTGTGTATGTTATATACAAAATTAAATACATAGTAAAAGACCAAACATGGTTTCACATAGTTATGATGGGTATTCATTGTGTTGAATCTAAGTATAGGTTGTGAAAATAATTAATTTTATTTACTTAAGAATAATTATGAAGGAAATTTCCAATGTTATTCAAATTATCAAATTAAGATAAATGAATTAATTAATCAATTAATATGATAATTAATTCAAGAATGCTTATCTTAATAAAAAAATGAATCAAAATGAATGCTAGTTTAAAACAAATTCTTTACATGTTCATGAATGATAATGATATTTGGAATACCAATGTATGAATTGAATTTATTTTAATTTATTGCATGAGTTTTATTATTATTAAAATAAAATGATGGCTTATGATTCATCCCTCCTCTTTAATATATAGGGATTTCATGACTATATTTTTTTATGTAAACCCCATATCCATTCCATTAGATCCCCCCACATGTGTGTAAGTTAAAATCATATTTAAAGGATGGATCTCTTATACACATGGAGGTAGTTCATAATCCTAGCCGAGGTAGATTCAATCAAGGAAGATACAAAGGTCAAAGGTGGAATGCTGCAACTCATGAGCCAAGCCTAGATCATGGAGTTTATTTCCCCTAAGGTCACAGGTTGATTTGTTATCCACTCAATAAATAAACCATTAGTAAATCTCATTATGAAATAAATTATTAATTTTACTTCTATCTATTTCATGATTCGTTTTATGAATGCTTTACTATGATCAGATAATTAAATGAATTAACAAGCATACAAGATGGAATTAAAATAAATGGATTATGAGTAAATATTTTATCAACACATGGTTAATTAATTAAGTAAAATACATTTAATATCAACAAGTCAGATAAAAATATAAAACAAGATAATTTACACATAAAAAATTCCCTCAAATTAATAATAAGTCAAAATAAGTCGTCCATTACTTGATTAAGGATATAACCATAGAACTAGGTGATGACCTATCCCTTGTTAAAAAATTAATTTTATTGAAATTTTATTATGAAGGTTTTGGATTGATTTAACCAAGTTAACATCAATTGAAGTATCTGTTTCTAGACTTGATGTAGCTTGGAGGCAAGTGTTCACTACAAAAATAGAAATTAGCCATGTTTTTTGCCTCATTTTCTAAAAATGTGGCTAATTTAGATGCATTTTTACTTATGTTTTAAAACATGACAAAATACAAAAATTATGATATTTTAAAACATGAATATTGTAGTTGCATTTTAAAATGCCACTAATTTAGCCACATTTTAAAATGTGACTAATTTTTATTTTAACTATGTTTTAAATGTGACATGCCTAAATAAAAATTAATTGTTATTATATGTGTATATATTTATATTTGTATTTCATAAAATTACAAATAAATTTTATTCATATAAAATTAATATGCACGCACATACATGCAGATTCATGCACATAAACACACGCATGCAGGTAAAAACATAATTAAAATCAATTAATATTAACTAAATAAATGATCAATAATAATAAATGGTTAAAGATGTTAATATATATGTGATAATATTACAAATTAATAATTATATATATATAAGTATATTTATAATATATATATAATTATATATATACATATATAAATATATTAATTTATATATATGTGTATACTAATATATATGTGTGTTAATTTATAATATATATATATATATATATTAAATTATATATAAAAATTAATATAAAAATTTATAAGTACACACACACTTAATATATATATATATAACATTGTTAATTTATATAATATTTGTTATTTATATAAAAATATTATATATATATATATAGTAATAATATTATATTACATAAATTTTGTATAGATTAAGTAGTGCGATCACTCAGTTATAACCTACATGTTTCGGGTTCGAACTCTCATGGTCGCTAGATTTTATTAGTTAATAGGGTGCATGCTCATGGGGTACCGAGTGATTGCATGCGCAGGTACGCACGCATGTGCGTGCACATGAACGCACCCCCCCCCCCACACACACACAATTATGTATAAATGATTTTTAATAAATGATTATTAATTTATATTAATATATATATATATATATATATTAATATATAATAACACATGATAATATGTGTGTGTGTGTGATATAACAACATATATATTAATTTATATATAAATATACAATAAAGTATATATTAAGCTATACTAACATATATAAACAATAGCACATAATAACACATATTTTAATTTATATATAAATATATAATAACATGTATTAACTCATATATATGTAGCGTATAATAATATAGATGTTAATATATAATAACAAATATATTAATTTATATATTAATATATAACATAATTAATCTATATATTAAATTATATATATATATATAAATTTATAAGAATGAGTACACATAAATATATTAACACACATATAAATATAATATATTTATTTATTTATAAATTTATAATTATAATTATTCTAATATATATATATAATATTTAGGTACATTAATATATATAATTACATATTTATATATTAATATATATTAATTTTTATTTATATACAAATATATCAATATATGTAGAAATGTAGTTTAATAAATAAATCAAATAGATAATTACAACAGTTGGGTCGGTCCAACCATTCATATCCAACACCCTTATCACAGGTTCGATTTCTACTGCACGTTATTATAATATTTATGTAGGCATGGGAGTCATGCACCCGAGGGCTAGGGAGAGGCAAGGGGCAGTGACGTAGGGTGGGGGTGATGTCATGATCTTGTGGAGGTGTGCGCTCAGGCCAGGATCATGCCTATCGAAAAAAATTATATGTAAAATTAATTTTTTTAAAATAATTATATAAAAATTAAAAAAACAATTATTCATGCTTATGAAAACATGGCTAATTAATGACTCATTTAACCATGTTTAAATAAAACATAGACACATGTGGTGTTTTTAATTTACTTGTATTTATAAATTCGACTAGCCGCATTTATAAATGTAGTTAAATTACCCACACACCATTTTTTGATGTTTTTTATGAAACACTAATAAATAAATTAACTATGTTTATAAACATGGCTAAATATAAAACCAAAACATGGCTAAATACTATTTTTTCTGTAGTTATTGAGTAAATTCGAGTCAGAATTCAATTATTGGGGTGTCCACTCAATAGATCAAGGAGCCTCTATCCCACAATTGGTATGATCGGCTACCTAAATACCTTTGAGTAATTGACCAGTCCCTTGTTTGGGTTATGAGAAGGAAAATATAGATCCTTGATATTATAATTTCCATGTGATGGGACATTCTAAGTTCAATAGTTAGAGTTTTTGAGACTTAATAAAATAATTAAAGGATTAATAAAGATAATTAAATTATTACATATCATATATCTTGGTAATTAAACAACATGATAATAATTTGATCTTATATATTATTGTAGAAAATGGAAATTTCATCAACCTTGTTATTATTGTGATCAAATCTGGAGACATATCATCTCTTATTTGGTAGTAACTTCCAATAATGGTTTAGATTTCTATAGGTTGTATTTGTCTATGAATTGAAGTCTTATGCACTAGAGTCCCCATTTTTTGATCTGATCTCTAAGGAGGCAAGTGATTATGAGCTATCTTCCTATAAAAAACAAATGGATGATGAATTATATGTCTAGTGTTTGATATTATCATCCATATTTGATGAAATGATTAAGTGTAATTAGATCATGGGTTATTATATAATTATCAATCATTTATGTGATTTACATAAAGAGATATCTAGATAAGAATAGTTTGATATTTCTAAGGCTTTATCTATGATAAATCTTAGAGAGGGTGCACTATCTCATCTTCACATAGTCAAACTAATTAGACATGTTGACTATCTCAAGATTATAGGGTTTAAACTACTTGATTAATTGTGAAACAATATCATTATTTCATTACTCCCTCATAGATTATCAAGGTTTCTTGTAAAATTTAATATGAACAACATTTGTAAGTCTCTACTAGATCTAATTACCTTGCTTCACTAAGTTGATAAGGACATGATGCTAAAAAATCCTTCAGTTAATTTGGTGAACAAGAGGAAAGAAAAAATTAAGGGCCTAAAGACTAATTCTATGTCCAAGAGTTCATCAAAACACTCGTACAAGAAAATTAAGATCAAGAGTAAAGAAAGGGAGTAGTAAATCACTTATTTCTCATGTAGTAAGAAAGTATATTTGAATAATAATTGTGTCATGGAAAAGAAGCGGGGGGGGATCTTTAGGTTCATTAATTATCTATTGAAATCTATTTGTTTCTACAAATTGGATATTAGATACAACATGAAACACTCACATTTGTATCCAATTACATGAATCAAGTAAATTAATAGGAGTTTCAAAAGGTGATGTGGATCTACAAGACACCAATATAGCTAGACTCACTGTGATAATTATTGGTGATAATCACCTCATATTTCCAACTAAAATGATACTAGTTTTAAATAATTTTTATTATATACCTCTAGCTACCAAAAACATTATTTTCGGGTCTAGAATTAATTAAAATGTATTTATTTTAAAATTTAGTAATAAATTTTGTTTCTTTTACAAAGATAACATTTTTTATGGTAAGACATATTTACGTAACAATATGTATGTGTTGTATTACATGAACCAAGTATTGGAAATCAATAATTAAGTTAGTCCACAAGAGTCATGTCACACTCAACCATGACATCATTACTTAGGTCATGTAAATGAAAATTGATCGACTAAATTATACCAAGATTCATATTTATATTCTTTTGAAATAAAACCACAGTTAATGTATGTCTCAATTATTTACCAGGAAAAATAACCAAATCTATATTTAATGGAAAAGGTTAAAAGGCCATAGATCTTCTTGAATTGGTTCATATTGATGTGGGTGTTCCATTCCATGTTTAATAAAGGGGTGGGTACTCATACTTTATAAATTTTACTGATATTTTTAGTATATATGGATATGTATACTTAAAAAGGTATAAGTTGGATTCCTTTGAGAAATTAAAGGAATATAAGAATGAATTTGAGAACCAACTTGGTAATATGATAAAGAAAATACACTCAAAACATGGTGGAGAATATATAAACCAAGAACACATTGATCATTTATAAGAGTTTTAGATTCTATCTCAACTCACTCCTCCTAACATGCTATAGTGGAATGGTTTAAGTTAAAGGATGAATTATTCCTTTCTTAATATAGTGATACCAATGATGGGTCGTGTAAGTCTTCCATTATCCTGTTATGGATATACATTATAGACAACAATGTACACACTAAACCATATTCCAACCAAAGATATAGACGGTATTTTATATGATCTTTGGTGTTTAAGGAAATTTAGTTGTCTAACTTACATACTTAGGGAATCAAATCATTTGTTAAGGCATTATCACGTAACAAAATTACACTTCAAGGTACAAAGTGTATCTTTATAAGGCACCCCAAGGAAACTAGGGGTTATTACTTATATGAACCCTTATAAAAAAAATTACAGTGGAAAGGAATTCCATATTCCTTGATATTAAGCACATATCTAAAAGATATAATGAGAGTTAGATAGAATTTGATAAATTCATGGATAAAGACATATAAGAGTTAACACTTGAAAAAATTCACAAATACCTATTAAAGAGGATGTTATAGAGACACAAATACCATGGATGAGAATAAGAGAGGTTAGATAACTTTAAATACATGGTTTTCTTATCTCTAAGTATGGTGACTCATTATTAGTAAATAATAATGATTATCATATAAGGAGGTGGTAGGAGGTGTAGAAGACACAAGATAGAAAGAAGCCATGAATTTTGAAATGGATTCCATATACCAAAAGAAAGTATGGAATTTGGTATATCCTATTATTGATTTAAATAAAATTAGTTGTAAATGTGTATTTAATAGGAATCTAGACACGTGTGGACAATTCAGGACCTATAAGGATAGACTGGTTACACAAGGGTTTAAAAAGTGTCAAGGAAAATTCTATGACAAAACCTTTTAACCAGTTTCTATGTTGAAATCCATGAAAATTCTAATTTTTATAGTGGATTACCATAAAAATGATATTTGGTAGATGAATTTCAAAAAAAATAACTTAATGGGAACCTTCACAAAAGATGAATATATGACCCAACCATAAGGTTTTGTGACTCCAAATAATGGAAACAAGGTATTCAATTCGTAGACATCCAATTCATGGAACATTCAATTTAATGAATCCATAATGTAATTTTGTTTCATAAATAATAAATGAGAGCCATGTGTATATAAATGGTTTAGTGGGATTGTGGTCATTTTATTAATAGTGTATATTGATGATATACTATTTTTAAGAAATAAGATTCCAGTCATAAAACCATATAAGACTTAGTTGAAAATATGCTTCTTTATAAATGATATAGGTGAAGCATCACGCATTATTGGGATCAAGATCCATAATGATATATCCAAGAGGATTCTTAGACTGAGCCAAGGTATGTACCTTGACAATATACTGATGAGATTTGGTTTGGAACAATCCATGAGGGGATTTTTTCCTATGGTACATGGAATTTATCTCTCCAAGAAAATGTGTTCTCAAAAACTTGAGGAGAGGAAGATAATGATAAGGATTATATAAAATTTAGCTGTTATTCTAGTAATGTATGACATGTTATATACCTAGCTAGTTATTTACTATGAACTCAATGTATTAGGTAGATATCAGTCAGATTCAGGATACTTCCATTGGATGGAAGTTGAGAGTATCCTAAAGTATACATGGTGTAACTTTAATGTGACAATGTGATAGATTATTTTTCACATTTAAAAGTTCATATGTAGTTCCCCACTATGATGATACTCTTAAAATTATATGAATATACTATTAAAATTAGTCCTATGGTTTTAATATGTCATCTGATGGGAGGATGAGGAAGACTATATGGTACGGGTACTCATAAGTAGATGAGACTTCATCACTTTAAGTTCTCACTTGGTAATCTAAAAGATAGGGATTATGAGGAAAAACCCATAGGTATGAATCCTAAAAGTCTACATGTCATTTAATATTCCTATTTTTGATCATGTTTAATGATTTTTAAACTTTAATATTATTATTAATTCGTATGATGAGTCATATAACTATATGTATTTCCATAAATCATGATGAAAAATATTCATAGTGAAGTTGGGTATGTTGAGTGCATCACAGTTGATATTTTATTAATGAATAAGTCGAGTAATTATTTTTACCTTCTATCTTTATATAAGTGAGCATCTCAAACATTTTATTGTAATAAAACTATAAAACTAAACTCTATGTCCTTGGTGTATTAATGGGATCATTTGAGGTAGTAAAATAATGATATATCAAGCTTATAAATTGATGACATGGGTATGCAACTTGCTTGATGATATACTAATACAAAGATATTATATATCACAATGAGAATTTGTATGTGGTTGTCATAATTTTGAAATCTACTTCTTCCTATTGGGTGCTATTACATGTTGTTAAATGATGATATTGGACTTTAGGCTAACTCACCTAATTCCATTGAGGAAGAATATTAGTTGGTCACACACTTAGTGTTTCTTATGCTCTCAATTAAATATTTATAATATTTAATGTTTAGAATAAATATTATTCACACTGATAAATAATATATATTCATGATTTATTGATTTCATATATTTATTCACAAGGTAATAAATAACATTTATTATTAAATAAATTTTTAGTTAGTTTCATGAATATTAAAATAAATATTTATTCACAAGATCGTGAATATAATATTTATTTATTTATTTAATGAATAATATTTATTACTTAAGGTTTGGTAAATACCGAGGAAGTTGGAGAGACCAAATTAAGCTTGATTCCAGTAATGATATGTGGTTTAAATAACATTAAATAAATATTAATTTATTTATTTAATAAAATGATATTTAATGATGTGTTGTCTTGCACATGACATTTAATAATAAAAATTATAATAATATTATTAGCATGGGGAATATTTAGAGTATAATATGTGATAAAGGAGTAATGTGCAATTATTTATTTTATAACCCTATATATATATTCTATTCTTATATCATTTTCTAGCATTAACGGATTGTGCACAATAAATCATCTTCATAGAGATTTCTATCCAATGAAAAATGCTCTAGATATTTTCTCTCAAGACCAATAGAACTCCACAACCCCTTCCTCTTCCCTCTCAAGAACGAGAGATGAGAATAATCCTTCAACAATGAAGTATAGTATTGTGATCAGCATGAATGAAAAATATGATCGGTATCTCTGCGCTAGCACCTAGAGTTTTAATTTTAACATTCTAAGATCAAAGGAGCATATTTGAATCACTGCTAGAGGGATTGTACTATTAGATCCTCATAAAAAATGAAAATATAGCCCCGTAAATGGATGATAGATCAATAAATTATATGAATAAATAGTTCCCAAGACTGAGGTAATTCTATAATTTAAATTAATTATAAATTTACATGAAAGATCCTCTTGCTTGGTTCTAACATCATATGTCAATATTCTTCATATTAATTCATTGTTCATGACATTTATCATAATGTGTATTGTGGATTATTTATTGAATATGATAGAAGTAGAGTTGGAAATAGACCCAATAGGTGATTCCATAGAATCTGAAGACTATAATTTTGAAAAGGGGGGAGAATGAAATGGCCTAAACCTTTTAATATGAAATTTTCCTTCTTTATATATATGTTTTTAATATTAGATATAATCCATAGTATAAATGATCACCCTTGTGATGGTGGGGGAGGACATGTAAAGACCCCGAATTTCCATGTATTAAATTTGGATATTATATTTTTTTTTCATAGTTAGGTGCTGAGATGACATGAGATTTTAATGCCCAGTGTGACCAAAATTAATTTTTGAAATATAATAAATATATTAAATATCACGCAGAAGCAGTTTTCCTAAAAAAGTTGAATAATTTCTAAATAGAGGCTTGGATAAAAAATCTAAGGCCACTGTTGAGTTTAGATTATGGTTTTTACCCTAGGTGCAACATAATGTGGGAGTGCATTAGACATTCAGGTTGGGCGCGGTTGTGGGAATAAGTTTAAATAAATAAATTAATTAAATTTATTTATTTATTTAAATTCAATGACCATGTTTTTTTCTATAAAAAACTACTATAGACACATATTAGGGTCAGACACATAACCCCAATGATTTGAGAGAGGGAATTAGAGGATTGTTCTTAGAAGAATAATGAACGAATCATGGATCAATGACTGGTGTGCAATGATATTCAAGGATCTCACCAAAAATAATAGAATATATTCATTATTCATTAGTGATTGATCCAAATCAAGGTAGGAAATTTTAATTATTTAGATTTATCCTTGTTTTGATTTCTTCTACGACAAACATGGATTTTTCAAATAAATTATTGATTCACGGGTCAATCATATTATGGGTGTAGATTTATTTTGAGAGGATTATTGTGAGAATTATTTATTTTATTATGGATATTCGTTCATTATTCCAATGAAAATTAATTGAGGACAACCTGAATAAAACTGAGGTTCATTCTTCTTTTTCATGTTTCTTGGTTTTCTCCCACCATTCTTTATTCATTCACTGTCATCATTTATTTTGGATGGTGGTTCAATAAATACTAGATGATCAATAATTGAGAAGTTGTTTCTTGGAATAATGGATTGATATTTCAAATCAGGGTTTTGATTGATGATTGGATTTAGCTGTGATGATAGTGCTGATGGATCAAGGAAGGGTTTTAGACCCTCAGTTTAACTAGGGTGTAAGATAACAATGGGGACTGGAAAAGATGATTTCCCATGAGTTTTGGTGTCTGCATTCCAGTGAGAGGTGATGAAAAGTTCTGGTTGGACCAAATCCATAATCTCTGCTAAAAAATGGCAATGGAATCATAGGTAATGACAACATAAGTATACACATAGTAAGATCCTGGAATTTTCAAAAATTCTAGGTTACAGGATATGTAATCAAGAATTACATGCCATGTGGGACCCCCTATGTGGAGATAGGTTTCTGAGGAGAAGATAAGTATCACACATAGTGTGACCCATGTCAAACAACATGTGACTTAACCTAGTGGATCAGCATGTACCTAATATGGTACATGAGCATGACCAAGAGTACATAGGGTTGAACATCCCATGTACTCAGACATGGACATGGATAGACCAGGTTTATATGGGAAAATCCATGTAATCAGATGTAGTTATAAGTACACAGACATGGTCAAGAGTACATGGGCTCAAACACACCATGTACTTGGATACAAACATGGGAACTAATCGTGATAAATGGGTAGAATATGGTACTAAAGGTACATGTCATGTACTACTAGTACACTCCATGTACTTACTCAAACATGGATTATATCCCTTTTCCTCTTTAGGTTAGATAATTTTCATCAGGGTATGTTTTCTTGATCCATTCCTTGAGGGTTTTTATGGAATCATGTCTAGTTCCTAGGATAGTGATTCCCTCTGAGGAACTTCATTCTTGTATAGAGTTTTGTAATCCCTTCACGAGACCCAAAGTGAGATCCTCTATCATCATTTCCATAGGTTGGGTTCTTGGTATCATCATGACCAAGACTACAGGGTGTTGATCCCATACTTATTAAGTTAATCCATATTGGGTTGTTAGTATCCCTCATGGATCTAGGAGTGATCCTCATATGTGTATCAATATCTTTATACTTCCAGCATGTACTACTTATAGAAAGACCCGATGAGCATGACCTTTCAGATGAACACCATTTATGTTATCAGACCCATGGAGTGTTTTCACTCAGACGAGTGATATGTGGAACCTACGAGTAGGAATCCTAGCTTAGAATTATGGTTGTGACTTCACCTTGAGACAGTGTGCCTATGTTGAGTATATCTAGATATTATTTTTATATATACTGCTGCATATACCTGTGATGAGATAACTGTTACTCTTTATGATATATGCTTAGTGGTTTTGGGATGTCCTGCTGGGTACTGTTATACTCACCCCTATATGGTATTTTCCCACACGCATCATGTCTTATGCAAGTGACCAACCTTTTGACGGATACTAAGAGATACCATGATCAAGAAGAGCTTAGTGATCCAGACAAAATAAGGTGTGTTATTATAGTTACCTTAACAATAGTCCTCTTCTATTGTATCGGGTTGGAATTGTTCTCAGTTTCTTTATAGTGGGATTATATTTTCCCTTTTTATTTCTAGTACTCTTTCTTATACTCTTATGGATGGGATTATAGACGTATGCATGAATGGTTATTAGTTGTTTACATTTTAGTATTTTATGGGATTGGGAATGTGTGTGTGTGTGTGTGTGTGTATAGTTACATTATTCTAAGGCCTACCATGTGTGTGATATGCCTACTCAATGCTGGTCACCACCCCTGGCCTATTGGATGTGAGCTTGGGGTATTTGAGGCATGAACCCCATTGGAATGGGTCGTGATAGAGTAGTATCAAAGGAGTCAGTTTTACCTTATGACATATTCTATGGGATTGGTTTAGGGAAATAATGTTTAGTGTTTTTAGTTTGTCCCTAAGGATAGGGTCTCCAGTGTTTGTGTGGTGGTCAATGTATCCATACACTAGGACTTTGATAACATTTTTGTTAACTCAATTCATGTAGACACTGGTTTTAGGGAAAACATTTATACATTCATCATATAGGAATGGGTTGTGGTATCCATGTCATTATTAAGTTATTTCTCCAAATATACTAATTAATTGTGGAACATATTATCTATATCAGGATATCTATGTGAAATATGTCATCTAGGATTGAGTAACAAGATCAAGAGGATGATACCATCAGTTATGAGGCTTTAATATATGGACCTTTTTAGGAGGTGTTTCCTCTAGGTAGTTCACTAACCATTCCAAAACCAATTGAAAAACAGATGGTATCAACAGTACCATTAGATGAGGTGTGTAGGATGATAATTCTTCATGAGTTTTAGAAACATTGACCCCTATAGTTCTAAGTCAAGACATACCCACATGTGGTTGAGTACAAGTTTGAGGTAGTGATGTGAGTTTTATGTCTTTTCAGGACACCTGCAGACCATATGGTGGTCCAAGCATCAAGCCTTCCCCATGGCTCTGTAGGATGAAGGTGGGGCTTAGTGACCCAGTCATATGATGAGGAAACTATTGTATGGTCATATTTTGAGAACATTTTCATATATGATTACTATCTAGGTATGTTTATGGATGTGTATATTCAGGATTTACTTCATCTTTAGCAGGTAATTGTGATTGTGGTTGAGCATTTATCGATGTTCACCAACTACTCTCGATAATCGATGGATATGGTGCAAGATCGATTATTTTAAGCTCAGAAATTTGAGCAAGGAATGTGAAGAGACATCTAATCTAGAATGATACCTATTTTCATTCCTATCTATGATGGGGTGCTAGAGTGTACTTTAGAGGTCGAGGGTTTTCTGGCTAAGTAGACACAAATAGTTGGTGTCATTAGTGGTCACACAGGGGTAGAGAATTTGGCAGCTGGAAGCTATGGAAGGAATAGGATAAGAGACATGTGATACATTTCAAGAGGAATTAATAGGTTTGATGTTTTATAGTATAGGGTTTATAGGATGGATCTAGTCATCCTAGAGAGAGGTGGTTCTACTCTTGTAGTGGTCAGGGACATCTTTCCCAATATTGTACGACCCGATGTGCAGCTGATAGAGAGATACTGGATGAGCCACCTATAAAAATTCAAAGGTAGGATTAGGTAGGTATGTAGGGTTTTGTACATGGAAGAGGTGTTGGGAGAGTAGTTGGAGGTGGTGGACATTATGAATTGTTACCACCAACACCACCAGGTGGTCCCCTCTTGGCTTAGGGAGTTGGTTAATAGGGAAGAGGGAAACTATACGTGGTTAAGTCTTATGAACCAGAGGATCTAGGGATAATATGAGGTAAAATATATATCTTTTCTACCTTATATATAGTACCGATAGACATAGGTGGGAGTTATTACTTTATTTCCACATATCTAGTTTGAGACTTAGAGATTCTACACTACTGGAAAATGGGCCTATACCCACGGTTTTGCAAAAAACCGTGAAAACCGTCGGTATAGTGATAATATGGGGACCTATACCCACGGTTTTTCCCAAAACCGTGGGTATATATTTTTTTAAGAACCAATACCCATGGTTTCGCAAAACCGTGGGCATAAGGGTTTTTTTCAAGACATATACCCACAGTTTTGGCCAAACCGTGGGCATAGGGTTTTTTCAGAAGAGCTACACCCACGGTTCTTCAAAACCATGGGTGTTGCAATTTTTTTTGAAGATTTATACCCACGGTTTTAGAGAACTGTGGGTATAGTTTTCCCTCCATAAGCTGGGAAAACAAATTACGCGGGACAACCAAAACAATTTGGCGGGAAAATGGTTTAGATTAATATAATTACAAATATACAAATATATTAACAAATAATATACGTAGATTGGTTTGTCATGGTATCTCTGTTGTTGTATGCGGTCCGGTGTTCGAATCTCGGGAAATTATTTTTTCTTATAAATGAGTTTAAATAATATAAGTAAATATATGTATGTTTATTTATACAAAATATTCTCAGATCAGTTGGTCGGGCGCTATAGTGTTATCCCCCAGGTCGCGAGTTCGATTCTCGCGTGAAACGTTTTTTTAAAAGCATAAATATTAATATATTTATATAAATATATAAGTATAAATTGAATAACTTGATAGCTCGGTTGGTCAGAGTCGGTGTTCCACCATTGTTGCATCTCGAGGTCGAATCCCTCCTGTATATTTTTTTTTGAGATATAAATCCCCACGGTTTTCAAACCATGGGGGAAGTCCTATGCCACCTGGAAAATGGTGTGGAACACGGTGAAACATAAATACCCACGGTTTCCAAACCATGGGGATAGCCTAAGACCCCTATTTTGATGCCACTCAGCCCCACAGTTCCCAAAACTGTGGGTATAGCTTATACCCACGGTTTTGGGGGCTATACCCACGGTTTTGAACCGTGGGTATAGATAGTTTTTTCAGTAGTTCTAGTTGATTCCTTGGCTTCACCATTTCACTTGGAGACTCCTCATAGAGGTGACTCAGTGATCACACACTTTTGAGGATGGTGTGATCTGATTCTTGGAGGTTGGAGTTTCGTTTATGATCTCTTTCTAGTGGTGATGAGGCCTTATGATGTCATCTTTGGTATGGAATTTTTATCCACAGTTCATGCCCAGATAGACTATTTTAGGTGCAGGATGTAGTCTTTCTATAGGGATGGGGTGAGGTTTTCATTTTTTGGTGAAAAGAAAAACTAGATAGAGTGATATGGGCTCATACATAGGAGGGTGTAGTCAATTACTCACTAATTGGATATCATGACTCTTTTTTAAGTGGATGTTATGAGCTTTTAGTTTCTTACAATGGTGGTGGAGTATGGGGATGTTTTTCCTGGGGATGTTCTAAGATTACCTCCCCAATGATAGATAGATTTATGCATTTACCTACACCTTAGGATGGATTTGATATCATCAAATGGCACCCATAGAGCTTTGCAAGCTGAGGGCATAGTTAGAAGAATTGTAGAGGAAGGGCTTTGTTAGGCCAAATGTTTCACCCTAGGAAACCCCAATATTATTTTCCAAGAAGGAATATGATATATTGAGGATATTTTTGGATTATCTTCTCTGAATATAGGTGACTGTAAATAATAAGTATCTACTAATTATGATCGATGGAATCTTTCATCAGTTGAGAGGGGAATAATGGTTATCGAAGATTGAACTCGGATCAGGCTATCACTAGTTGTGAGTATGGGATGAGGATATAAAAAATATAGAATTCGTATGTTTGTATGGTCATTATGAGTACTTGGTGATTCCTTTTTTGTGATGAACACCCAAACAGTGTTCATGGGACTCATGAATTGGATCTTTCAACCTTTCCTAGATTGGTTTGTGGTGGTATTCATTGATTATATCTGAGTGTACTCGGCATTGGAGTAGAATAACGAGACACACTTCAGGACTATCTTGAATGTACTCTGAGAGAACCAGCTTTATGAAAATATATTGAAATGTTAGTTCTATATTTAGGAGGTCTACTTTTTAGGACACGTTATCTTAGTATATGGTGTAGCAGTGGACCCGATGAAGGTCAAGGTTGTGTTATCTTGGGATCCACCCAAGAGCATGATAGAGGTTCAAATATTCCTTGGGTTTTCATGATACTATTATATATTTATACCTGATTTCTCCCTAATATCACCAATTAAACCCACTTCTTATCTATTCAAAAGCAGAGTTTTGTTAAGATATTGGGATGATTTTATGTGCAGAAGATAGTGTGACTCCATATAATTCACTCGATGATCATTTATGACCATGATTCTCACTTCAAATATCAGTTATAGAAGGGATTATAGGAGGCCTTTAAGACATAGTTGCGTTTGAGCATGATTTTTCACCCCTAGAATGATGGCCAAATTGAGCGGACCATTTAAGTCTTGGATTAAATTCTTTGGGATTTCATGTTAGAATTTGGGCATATTTGGCAGTATCACTTACAATTAGCGTATTTTTCATACAAAAAATCTAAAATTCCACCATTGGTATGTCAATGTTTGAGGATTTATACAAGTGTCCATGTAGGTCACCACTATGTTGGACTAACCTAGTAGAGTTAGTACTTAAGAGCCCTGGGTTGGTGTGGGATACTAGAAAGAAGGTGTGGATTATCCAGGAGTTTATATGGACTATTATAAACCATCAAAAGTCTTCTGCATACTGATGATGGAGGCCTTTGGAGTTTGATAAGGGATTCCATTTGTTATTGTGAGTCTCACCTCGACGTGTATTGCAGATATTTGGCTAAGACAATAAGCTATCTTCGAGATTCATTGGAACCTTCCAGATAATTCGTAGAGTTGGTGATGTGGATTACTGCTTATCACTATCACTAAAATTAGACAGGGTATGTGACATCATCCATATTTCATGGTTGAGGAGGCAAATGCATGACCTATCTCATTTTATCCATTGGGGAGAGCTGGAGCCTGATTATTGGGATACCTTTGTTGAGTACATAGTTGAGACTGAGGATCAGAAGGAGAGGATCTTTCATGGGAGATCAACTCCCTTAGTGCATGTCCAGTGTCAGCACAGGAATCTTCAGGAGAGCACCTAGGAGCGGGAGACCCAAATGTGTGCTCAATACCCACATCACTTTGTGTAGCCTTTTTTTTGGATTTTCATAACATAAAGACCAAAGGTGGGTATAATTTAATGACTTTGAATTTTGCATGTATTACTTTTGGATATTATATGGATTTTTTTGAAGCTAGGTTTTGAGATGGAATGAGATTCTGAGGCCCGATGTTCCCATAATTAATTTTTGAAATATATTAAATATCATGCATATGAAGTTTTCCTAAAAAATGGAATAACTCTTAAAAAGATTATTGGATCATAAATTTGAGGTATTCATTGATTTTATAGTGTGGGTTTTACCCTAGTCATGACATAACCTTGGAGAGTGTTATACGTTCGGGTTGGTAACGACAATGGGTGAACATTTAAATAAATTAATTGATTAAATTTATTTATTTAATAAATTCTCATGACCTATTTTTTCTATATAAATGATGCTATAAAAAATCACAGGGTTATCCTCATAACCTTGGATATTTGAGAGAGGGTGTTAGAGGATTTTTCTCAGATGAACAATGATCAGATTGTGGATTAAAGATTAGTGTGTGATGGGATTTGAAGATCTTTCCAATGACAATGACATAGATTTTTTCTGCATCAGTAATTTATCCAAATTGAGGTAAGACATTTGTATTATTTATATTTTTCCCTATTTTGATTTCTCTTATTATTAACATGAATTAATCAACTAACATATTTATTTGTGGGCCGATATTATTGCAAGTACATGTTTATTTTTTAGAATTTATTAGGATAATTATTATTTTTATTATGGACCTTTGTTCATCATTATAATGGTAATAGATTGATGCCAACCTAAACACATCTGAGATTCATTCCTATTTTGTGTTTTTCTTGGTTTTCTCTCACCATTATTCATTTTTTTACCACTAGAGTTTGTTTTGGATAGTGGTTTGAAAAATGTTGGATAATCAATCATTGTGCACCCATTTCTCAGCATAACAAATTGATATCACGTATCCAGGTTCCAATCGACAATGAGATCAAGTTTCAAAGATGTTGATAAAGGATTGAGGATGGATTTGAGACCCATGATTCAAGTGGGGAGTGTTATAGTGATAGGGTCCAATGTCTATCATTTTCCTATGCATTTTGGTGGTTATATTTTGGTGATCAGTGATGGTTAGGTCATGTTGGACAAGATCTGCGATCTCCTGGAAAGATCGAATGTGAAATCAGAGGCAATTGTGTTGAATTAATATACGGAGTAAGAACCTAGAATTATGTAAACTTCTGGGTTACATGACATGTAATCTGTAATTACATGCCATGTGGGACCCCCAATATGGCACTAGGGTTTCTTGGAGAAGATAAGTATCACACAGTGTGAGACCCATGCCACACGGTGTGTGACTCCACCTGGCATATCGATATGTACCTCAGAGGGTACATGGACACAACCAGGAGTACACGAGCTCAGAAATGATGTTTACTTAGACAAGAACATGGCTAGGTCAGGTGTACATGGGAAAAAATGTTTACTTGGGTATTTTTATAAGTACATAGACACGTTCAGGAGTATATGAGCTTGGGAACACCGTGTACTCTAACACAGACATGGGAACGAGTTGTGATACATGGGTAGAACCCAATGCCAAAGATACACACCATGTAATTCTAGTATACTTAATGTACTTCTTCATAAATAGATTGGTTCCCTTGTCCTCTTCATCTTGGACGAGTTTTGTTAGGGTGCATTCCCTTGATCCATTCCCTAAGGGTTGTTATTGAATCATGTCTAATGCATAGGATGGTGATACCCTTTGAGGGACTTCGTTCTTGGATATATTTTTGGAATACCTTTATGAGTCCCAAAGTGGGATCCTTTATCATCATTTCCCCAGGTAGTGTTCTTGGTAATGTTTTGACCAACACTACATGGACATTGATCCCTTACTTAGTTGGTTAATTCAAATTGGGTTGTTGGTATCCCCCATGACTATGTGAGTTATACTCATCTATGTATTGATATATTTATACTTATAGCGTGTATTAATTATGGAAATAACTAAATAACATGACCTCTCGGACAGATATCATCAGTGTTATCAGACTTGTGGAGTGTGTTATCCCGAATGGGTGCTATGTTGAACCTACGAGCAAGAATCCTAGGTTAGCATTACAGTTGTGACTTTACCTTGAGACTATGTGTCTATGTTGAATATATATAGATATTCTTATTATATATTACATTTAAATATACCTATGATGATATGACTATTAATATTTATGTTATATGCTTAGTGATTTCAGGGTGTCCTACTGAGTATTGTTATACTCACCCCTGTATTAGATTTTTACACATGTATCATATCTTATGAAGACGACCAACCTTTTTATGGATTCCTCGAGGAACTAGTACCATGGATAGATTAGTGAGCCATAAATTCCTAGGTGTTTTCAAGAGATTACCTTGAAAACAATCCTCTTCCATTATATCAGGTTAGACTTGTTCTCAAATTCTTTTTGGTGGGCATGTATTTGTTGCTTTTTCTTTCTAATACTTTTTCTGATACACTGATGGATTGGATTCTATATGTTTCAAGCATGGATATTGGTTGTTTACATTTAAACATTGTATGGGATTGGATATGTGTGTGTGTATAGGTACATTAGGTTAAGGCCTCCCATGTGTGTAATATTCCTACTCGGCACTGGTCGTTAGCCCCGAGTCTATTGGAGGCATGCTTGGGGTAGTTGTGGTATGGGACCCATTGGGATGGGTTGTGAAAGGCCTCAAGTTTGATCCTCCCCATGTGATTTCATAGTTTTCTTGGTATTTATCCCTATCCCCTAACCAATTGTAATATAGTATAAATGAATCACATGCACCCTATAAGAAAAATGAGCCCAATTTTATTTCATCAACACAGAACATTACATATGAATGATATATGCACTCTATAAAATTAAAAATAGTACACCAAGATAATAAAAGAAATACACAATATAACTATAATTTGAAAATCCATATGGTCATGGAATCATACAAATATCACACTCACAAACAACACTGTGAAAATGAAAAAAATATTAATATGAAATAAATTTTGTAAATTAAGTCTAGGTAATATTGGGAGAAAATTGAGTGAATGAAGAATGATTTAAATAGGGGGTATTTATGGTATTTTTAGAATTATATAACTATTGTAAATACGAGTGTTGGAATAATAACCTAACCATTAGAATAATAACCTAACTGTTGTAATAGTAACATGACTATTAGAATAGTAAAATAACCATTAGGGTAAATGATTAAATAAAAATTTTAAATAAAGTTTAACATAAATTAAATTGGGAAATATAATTATCAAAATATCAGGAAATAATTACACAATCAATGTAACATAGTGTAAGTATAAGTGAATAGTTTTAGTAAAACACGTTTTACAATATTTAATAAAATAATTATTTTAATACTATAATTAAATATTAAAATTAAATAATTTATAATTGTATTTTTTTTAAATGGATTTAATTTTTGAATTAAAATATTGAAATTAGATAAGGGTGAAATTTTGGTATTTTTTATAAATAGTAAAATGCACAGGTGAATTAATAAAATAACATATTTTATAATAGTGACTTATGAAAAAATATAATGTTTTCTATAAGTTAAATTATAATTCCCCATTTACTATTAATTCATAATCCCCTTACTATTGGATCACAATTTTGATCATTATTTGAGGAAATAGTATTATATTTTAATATTTTATTCAAAACACTCATCTCATCCTCTTACAAATAGAATCCCTCAGTACCCCACTCCTTCTCACCCCTTAATCTTCTTATCTTGAAAATTTCTACCAAATTATCTCCCTAATAACTCCTAACCATGTTGTCTAGGTTATTTTCTCATCAAAAGACCACCCTTCGAAGGGTTAAGTTGATTAACAAAGGATTTATCCAAAAGAGTAAGGCAAGATCTTCTAATATTTATCTTTACTTTATATTATATTATATCTTCTTTCACTTTATAATATGTTAAAAAAGTTTCATATTATAACATAAATTATATTAGGCTAATGTATTATGAATGGTAAAATCATATATTGACTATAGTAGTTGTTTTTAACAAAAATCTATTCATGTCTTGTATAGCCACCTATAAGGATGTTGTTTTTAAACACTATTATTTCCTTTATATATGTTTATAATAAACTATTTTATTTTTAAATATAATCTTAATAATTTTATTATATTGTTATTCGTATTATGAAATGGATAAATATGATAGAGTTATTCCCTAATTCTATGTTGTATATGCCTATATCGTAATGTACGGTACTGACATGTCATATGATATGACATATAGAAACTAAAGCATATCATAATTCATGAATATGAGTATATTATAAGGAAATTAATATTGATTACATGACACAACCATTATATATCTCATTATATGATATATTTTTATTATAAAACTATTGTAACTATAATTTATGTTTTTCACGATCTTGGTAATGGAAGCCAAATGTTAAACATTTGAGAATCTCACATAGATGGATATCATTAATATCAGAATTTAATTATATAAAAAATATAGAAGTTTGGTTTTGTTGACTTTTTAAAAATTATTTTTAACTTAATTTATTTACTCATGTGTTTATAAAACACATGAGTAAATTCATACAATGTCTTAGAAGTTGTCACAAGACCTACATAGAGTGGAAACATCCATATGATGGGTTTGTGACACCATTTCATGTAATATTGTCTAAATATATCTCCATACTAAATCCATCTTCTTCTTCCACATTTACCAGGTGAGGTATTATAATTTTGCGGTAAGAAGATAAATCTTTTTTAAGCATCGAGTGATTCAAGTTAGCCCATGGATCCTCCATATAGGAGGGACATCTTTAGTATTCTCCTTATAATCTTTATCAATACTATATGATTGAATAAGATGAATCAACCCATTGGTGAAATGTATGATTTTTTTACAGTTCACATGTTTGTTGGTGTATTGCATGGTTATCTTGGTTTTGGGATTCTAATTCATTTATTTTTCTTAGTTTAAGTGTTAAACAATAATAATAAACCTAAAAGTGGTATCAAATCCTTTACATACCATTTGATACTTGAAATATTTCTTAAAATAATCTTTTAAAATTATACTGTAAAATAGAGCATTGAATCATCTTAAGTGATTCAGTGTGTGTCATTAAATATGATTGATTGAAGGGAATAATAGAATATGACAACATCATAATAGACTACGTAATATTACCACTAAATTAATACCACACAACCCACATATCATAGGTTGTGATATACATACCCATAGTGTAATCCTTACATAGGCACCGTGACATAGTATTCATCTCACACAGACATGGTTTTAATATCACATGGTGCCTGTGTTAATCCTACACAATCCATCATATTGTAAGGGGAAATAGCATGTTGTGTGAATTATTCCTACGAAAGGGCCTCTATACTAAATTAATGTTATGTGAGGATAGTTTTATCTCACATGAGTTTATGATTCACCTTATGCGTGATATCTTATGTCCATATTTTTTATTCCTATGTAATTCTTAATTAATGTCACATAAGGCATATCCTACATGAATTCAATCTGAAAACAGGGTTATATCATAATTCATTACATCCTCTCATATTATAGGAATTGGATTAATTCTATTTAGTTCCTATCATAGACGTTTGGTATCACTCTCACATAGATACCATGCTATGTAGGGTTAATATTACATGTGTTGCTATGCTCACCCTATGAGAATTGTCAATCTCCTCATTTAGTATCATGCATAGACTTATGTCATAGGCATTGATAGTCATACATCATGGATTTATTCCTATGTAGATAGAATATCACCTCCTATGACTTGGCATATCATTAGAAATGATATGTGAAGGATAATTATTTTCTTAAAAATTCAATCATGAATTGAATTAAATAGTTTAAAAATTGTTTATAAATTATAGAAAAATGTATTTTGGGATATTAATTTATTTATAAACGGGTTAATAAATTAATTAATTATAAATTAGTTATAATGAATTAATAAATGTTTACAAAACATTTAAATAAATAAATATCCATAAATATTAATTTTTAATATTAAAATACCTTTTCCAATTATATGGAATGAATTTAAATTTAAATATAAAGAGTTTACATGGAAATTAAAAGTGTGATTTATAAAATTATTATAAATTAAAAAATAATTCATAAATATAAAAGAGTTTATATTTAATTATGAATTGTTCATAATAATTAATTAGAATTATTAAAATTATAGTATTGTTTGAGAAATTATATAAACCACATAAAAATGTGTTTTGATGATTGATTTTACCAAGGTTTAAATAATATAAATATGGGATATTTAGATTGTGTAAGTTGTTTACATAATAGAATATAAATATAAACTATTTATATTTCATATAACATCATATATTTAAATAAAATTATATATAATGAATAATATGAAGGAGTTCATATTAGTAAATTTATATAAAGTATTTATATTCAAAGTTATGGATTTTCAAAAATGGATGATTTATAAAAAATTTATAATTATCTTTATTTATGAATTATTCATAAAGTATTTGTCTCGTGTCTAATTTTTTGAAATTTTCATTCATTTATTTTATCCCATTGTCTATTATTCATGAATATAATTATTATATTATGAATTATAGGGTATGATTTTGTTTAATTTTGTTTAAATTATGGATATTCACTTAAATATAGGTTAATCATATTATGTGGATGACCTGGATCATAGCATATGATATAGAGATATCATAAAATAATGCATGAAGGTTCTTACTACCTAAATTGTATTTTATGACAAAGTTTATTAAATTAACTATGATTGTATGCATGCGATGTATATACTTTCCAAATCATATCCCATATAGTTACTTTAGTTTCTACATGGTTCACACACATTCATTAAATGGTTTAATGAAGGAACACTCAATGGGAGGAAATGCATGGGTTCCATGAGATGGAACTCAATGAAATCAAGATATATAATGATATTCACTAAATGAATATAATATAGAATCCCTATATAAGGATTATACCCATCCCTATTGTGGTTACCTTTGTGTATACAAGCCGTTACCAATACTCTCTTACACCTAGAAAGTATTTTATCTTCAGAAGGTGCTAACACCCCTTTGAGTTTGGGGTCATTATGTTAGGAATATGGATCCATTGGAAAGTGTATTACCTAAAAAGGTAGTAAGTTGTTACATATGGATTTATTGATCCTCATTAATTATATTCTATTGAGGAAGGAAGACGAAGGTTGGTTTTTATTCATTCTAGAGATGGTGTTCTTCATTTTGACACATGTTTAATCTCTTAAAGATATATCAGTATATTTTTTGGGTTTATTTTTCCTACCTTAGATCATTATATGATACCCTAAAACCCATAAATGGTATAATATATGGTTTCTTCATGGATTAAACATGTAATTTTTACTAGTTTTTTGAAGAAATGTATATTGTATTATGTTTACAGTGATACTGTAAAATATGATATGCTGAATTTTTCCATTTTTTATACCATAACCTATGATATATCTATATCATAGAGTATGATATATATAAAACTTGAAGATTTTGACTATGTATTATCATATTATATGGGATAAATTATATCATAATCTAGAGTTTGTGAATAATAGGGGACTATAGTGTAAATACGATACCCACTGAATTGTAAATAATAATAGAAGTTATATAATTTGGTCAGTTGTAATAAGAGCTTAAATTATATCATATTATTAGGATTGTATCATTGAATATGATTAACTCTCAAAAAACCTCTTTTTAGTATAATTTGTATTTTATGACTGACTTTCAGTCATAAAATATGATATGTATAAAAAAATTTAAAAAATGTTTTTTTGACATATTTAATTATAATTTATATATAATTTATAAATTATAAATATTAATAATTATAAATAGGGTGTTTTCATGCCTAAATAGAATGTGATAATTTCATATTATTTTCTCATGTTTATGAAAAGAAATAAAGTGTTTATTTATTTATTTATACCTTTAAGTTATTCAAGTTTATAAATTGTTTATAGAATGTGAATAATGTGTATGATTTAAATCTATTTGATAAAATTTATTCTTAGAGATAGATCATTGAATTATATGATAGGTGAAACTCCATAATATTTAGTTTTTTATCTACCTTGATTTTGGTTTGTTTTTAAGGTTATAATCTTAAAAATAGTTTTTGGATACAGTTTTTTGAATATTAGGTTTTAAAGATATTATGGATTGAATTATCCATTGAGTAAAATCTCACCAGGGAGAGGGACTTGGTTTCAGAGTACCCATTGACCTAAAAGCTTATAAATTATTCTAAAAAGGTTAGGGATTGGCTATATATTTCTCCAAGATTACTCATATGAATATTTTCAATCTCATATAACTCTAAACCTTCACATGAAAAGTTAATATACCTTATATATAAGATAAATTTGGGTATGAATAAATATGTTTTGATTTTGTTTTTAGGTTAATAACACAAACGTATGGTTTATGTAAAGAGATACACATTTATGTATTGTGAACACACTGATTTGGTAAATGGAATGGGAGTCCAATGCTAAATCGTTAGAAGCATGCATGTACAATGGAATAAAACATGAGATAATAGAGTTTTCATGATATTCAAAGGGTTTAATGTGAATGTGATGTATATTAAACTGATGATAAGTTTAATAAACCCCTTTAAAATAATAAGTGTTATATTCCTTCTAAAGAGGATCTTATCAAGAACTCAACTATTCAGTATGGGTGACCCTAACATCCAGGTGCCCATAGTTATCTTATGTAAGGAAAGAAATTAATAAGGTGACCCCAATGGTTAGATGACTTGTTATTGAGGTTTTATTTGGGTTACACTAGATATGAAACCCAAAAAATTAGGATACTAGAGGAATATAGATGATTTAATCTATATAATGGATTTAGATCAAGAGTTTATCCACTCAACTATCCAATAATCATATACAATATAATTAACAAAGTTTTTTTCTACTAGATATGGTCATGTATTATTCACATGATCAAAATAAATTAAGTCATGATGAAATATGGGTCTTGGATAACTAAATTGATGTGATGTATGAGGTAATCATTTTGAATGGGAGTTCTTTCATCAAAATTCCTTGATGAAGAGATATAATACATGATACTCACCAATATATATGTCTCTATTATTGGTTATGGATTACTTAGTGATAATAATATTAGGATACCTTATTGGTACAACATATGAAATGGTTCAAGATTTTTATATAAGGATGAGAACTTTTCTAAAAGTTAATAATTCAGATAATCTGAATGTGAATGTTATAGAGGTCAATTTCACCAACTCCGAATTATGGGTATTAGATATTGGTTGTACATCACACATTTGTGCTAAGAAAAATAGAATAAATTATAAGAGGGAATTAAAAAAATGATCAAGTAGATCTTGATGTTATTAATGGTGTAATATATATTTATTAGAAGTCAACACTTGTGATTTTACTTTACTAAGTGGATTAATACTAGAGTTGGAGAATAATTATTATGTTCCCTCCATAAACCAAAATGTGATTTCAATATCTTGATTGAACAAAAATGGATTCTCATTTACAATTAATAATAAGATTTGTAATATATATATTAATTATATGTTTTATGGAATTGTGAATGTAACATATTTATAATTTAAAAGAATAACATTTTTTATGTCATATATGACACGCAACACTGAGCTTAAATGAACCATGAAATGTTGCCATTTAATTATGAATATTATAATCTAACTATTGAATTGGTAAGTATGAATAGGAGTAACTGCCTTATAATATATATATATAAATTCCCTAATAAATAAAAATTTATTTATTAATTATTATTAAATAAGCATTCAATTTTTAGTAAATACATTTTATGCTTCAAAAATATGTTTCCTTCAAAAATATTTTTTATTACTTTTTGTGAGAAAATATTATATTTAATTTCTTCCAATTTTAGAGAATTTATTTAATTGAATGAACTTAACTTTCAAAATAATCATATAAAAATTATCTTAGGGTGAAATTTTGGTATTTTTTTGAAAAGATTGATTTTTTGTGAATAGTGAAAAATATCAATTTTTATAAAACCGTCATTTCCTTTCATTATATAAAATAATTTACAGGTACAATTTTATTTTAAATTAAAAAATTATATTTTAATTATAAATAATCTAATTAATTTCATCATAATCATCATTATAAAATATTTTTTATAAGTTCATTTTTAACTTAAAAATGCATTTTTCTAAAAATTGTTTTCTGTTGCGTTTGGCGTTTTAATATTAAATTATCTTATTACACTTCAAGAAATTTAATCTTTAAAAATGGATTACATATTTTTAATCATGAATTAATTTTTTTTAATATATCCCTTTTTATGAATATTAACCATGAAAAATACTTGTCACCATGGTAAGGGTAGAAGAGGTAAAACTAGGTTAAAGCTATAAGGTAAAGTTTTAAAATCTCTAAAATCATTGCCTTTATCCTATTTTATGAGCGGTTTTAGATCAAATATATTTATAAAGAGATAAATAATATATTTTAAAAAATTATTCTAAATTTGATAACTCAAGATTGACTTTTATAAAGATAAGTTATATTTTATTCAAATTTTAAACTACTTTTGTGTTTTTTCATTTAATGGAATGTTTGGAATGTTAAATTATATTTTATATTGATAAAAGGTCTAAAAACATAATTTTTTTATTATTTATCCAAAAAAAATTATGGAAACTAATTTATTACTTTATTTTAAGGTAAAATGATTTTTATGCCTAAATCAGGTATTTTATTAAAAACTGTTTTCATACATTTTGTGTTATTATATTAATATTAATTTCTTTTGCATTTAGAATTTAAACCTAATAAAATGGATACAAAATTTTGAATAATCATTAAAAATTTGGTTAGAAGTCCCATTTTATTTTTTTCATATAATTAAGTTATCAGGATAAAAAAGTTAAGTTATCATAGTTAAGGTTAAAATGAGTTTAAAGTTGTTTAACTAGGAGGTAAGGCTTAAAATGCTTCAAAAAATTATCTTTATTTTATTTTATAAGTGATTTTATACCATTACCATAAAATTCTAGAGAATTTGTAAATTTCTTATCACTTTCCTTTGATAATGACCTTAATATAACATATTAGGTATGTGTTAAAGGTTTATATTCTAATTTTATTGTCATATTTATGAATTTAAAGTAAAATTAAATGTATAACTCCAAAATGAAATTAATGAAATTTTATAATAATAAAAATATTTTATTAAGTGATTTAAAATTACTAAAAATATTGTATTCATAAAACTAAATGAGATGTGGTTGATATTATAAAACATGGTCAATTTATGGGTCAATTTTTCATTTACCGTAACTTTCCTGACCCCTAAAGAGTGATTTTTTTAATATCACAGTAATCATAAAAATGGTTAACAGGGGGTTAAAAAATATATAAAGTTGAAAACATCACCTAAAATTGTCTAAATTTTATTGTATGAGATTATTTAGACTCATAATCATCCTATATTATAAATATATAAAAAAAGATCCACTTTTCCATGAATATTAATTTAACACTTTAAGTAATTCCAAGAGTGCCCTTTTCCTCACTTATAAAATGTGTAACACCCCATTACCTTTCTATCATGTATGTTTTAACATTTTTTTTTACTTTTTTATTGGTTTAGTAATTCAAAGAAGGAATTGGTAGGATATTTGTAATGGTTAAGTTAAGTGTTTGTTGGAATTTTTATCACAAAACCTGCAATTTCTACAGCCTGTTGGAGATTTACATGTCATGTTATGGGGTTACATGATGTGTAATCATTTCCTATAATATTCCATGAAACAGGTGCACAACATGAAAGGTTACACATTGTTCATATTTTAAACACTATTTAAATATTAAAATTTTGGATTTTAATGAAAAAGATATGTTTTTTGTCATATACAGAATCTGAGAATTACACAATGTTAACCGGGATTACATGTCGTGTAATTATCAGGATAGGCAATTTTAATTCTACTGCTTGGCTATTTTTTATTTTCATTCTACCTTTATCCCTTACCTCTCAACCTAGAGTCATTCCTAGGAAATTATGGAGTTCTATAATTTGTCTGTATCATCCGTTTGAAGATTGATTGCCCTATTGGTTTCAGTGTGTCTCCTTGGGTAATCGGTCTCTTGTCTCTTCACTTCTCTCTTTATTTTCTCCTTGGAGTCTAATGGGTCATCATGGGATTGATGAATCTAAGATATGTGTTGTTTAATCTTGATTCTAGGTTGAGTTTTTAAATCTTCTATGTTTTTTTCCTTTATTGAAGAGTCTCTTTGTAGGTGTTTCTTTCTATGATTAAAGGTAGGAGGTTATGATTAATATTGGACAATTAATTAAACCTTAAATTACTTTTTATTTGAAATTGATTTCAATTGAATTGTGAAAACCCAATTTTATGAAAATTGGAATTGAAATTGAATTGGTATTGATTTTTGGGAAAAACCCAATTCTAATGGAATTATAAATTGGGGTGTATTTTGAAATTAATGGATTTTTTAATTGATTTTGAGAAAAATGGATTAAATTGAATTGATTAAAAAACCTATTATTGGTATTGGTTTGAAAAGGAATGAAATTATGAAAAAACCTATGTTTTGGTTTTGAAATGAAATTAGAATATTGAAACTGAAAATGAGGAAATTTTATTTTAAACTGATTTGAAATTATTTTCCCATTATTGATTGATTGATTGAACACATGTAATCCTAGGTAGTTAGTGGGATTTTTGGGACAATCACGCTAGGATGGTAATTCCCTAGAAGAATATTGATAATGAAAACTCTAACAAAAACCAAGTTCAATAGATCTTATCCCCTATGATATTTTTATGAGTCCTATTTGGTATAATTCTGAGGAACATTTGTACACATATTAGTCATGATCACTGATATGAGATGTGTGAGGATTCCATAACTAGAAACTATCGTACCACAGGGTAGATGACCATGGTGCCTATTTTTATTGTTTTGATATATATTCCATTGATATATAAATGTTTTACTCATGACTATTGATATATATAAACCATTTTATATAAATTGTTTATTTAATCCATGTTTGAAATACATTCTATAATTCTGAAATGAAGCATGTTTTGATTTAAATATGAAAATTTACTACCATCCATATTTTGATTAAAATTTAATGCATGATTTTTTTTTATTTTGGAATATTATTATGAAACATTTGGTGAGACCGTACTGGTATTTTTAGTTCACACCCTACCTTTTCCTTTAGGCATTTGTAGATTTTCTCCTGCTAGGTCTGAGTAAAGGGAAAGAACCTCTTGGAGGAGGTGGTTGATCTTGGTCCCTTAGGGATTTAAGTGACATGTAATTTGGTATGTTAGGATTTTATTATTAGACATTGAGTACTCTGATGATGTAATGTTTGGGTTTTTTATTTAGATGTTTGGTTTCTTGTACTATCTCCTTGAGAAGTTTTGATCATGCTGATATGTATCTTTATCTTCTGCTATTTTTTTGGAAAAATAATTTACTATTTTATCTTTTATGATGCCAAGTTCTAGTCATCAACCCATGGGAATGAATAATTACCTTTGGGATATTTTGGTGTCAGCTTGGGTATCAGGGTACCAGGGTATCCAACCTGGTTCATGACAAAGTGGTATGAAAGGTATAGGTTGTGCATCTTTCTTTGATGCCGGTATATAGTTTGTAATATCTTCTCGAGATATAGGATTTATTTTTAAGTAAGTGTATGGATATATATCATCTTAATTAGCCTTAAGTCACCATGGGTGGTTTGGGAATAGCGTATTAAAGATTAATTATATTCTTTTCCCTGCTTTAGATTTGGATAGGTAGAAATTCAAATATTGTTTTCTTATTTGATGGAATTAATGTTACTGTTTCTCCTATTTGAGTGTTGATATGAGTAATATTATGACATCTTCAATGATGTTTTCTAGTGTTTTTTAGAATTATACCTCTAATAAGACATGTGAATAAGATCTAGGAGGAATTCAATGATGAACCACAACGAGCAAATCCTTTTGTGGACAAGAATCTGATTGAGGTTTTTGTGCAGGCTATCCAACCTATGGAATAAGAACCTGAACCAATTTACATTTAGGATCTAATTGTGAAACCCTGAAGGGGTTAATATCATAATCATGCATAGGAGTTCCTTCTCTAAAATTCACCTATGTTCCAAGGCTCTAATGATACTCAAGAGGATCAGTATTGGTTGTGAAATATTGATCTTTTATTTGATTTATTAGAAACTCCCAAAGTTATTATGTTATGTGATACCTTTAATCTGTAGGGACCTAGAAAGAGTTGGTAGGACTTGATGGTGATAAAGAATAAGAACAACGTATTTGAGTTTAATTTCTTTAAAGTTATTTTCACTGACTAGTTCTATCTACAGTCTATGGTGTTGGATAAGACTATGAAGTTTTTTAAGCTTGAGCAGGCAGACAAGACTGTGATAGAGTATGCAAAATTATTCACTGATCTTATGCATTTTTCACATGAGATTGTATCAAATGAGAATATGAAGACTTTATAGTTTGATATAGGACTTTGATTTGATATTCATTCTTAGGTTTTCTTACTGAAGATCTCTTCTTATGTTGATGTGATGGATAAGGAATTGATGGTCAAACTTGATTTGGCTGGTAAGTTAAGGTTGATGGGAGTTTTATTTTCTCCCAGTGGTAGTTTTGTAATTTCCAACAAATGGAAGTACAAGCATGATGAGTCTCATGGCGGATCTCGATAGTAGGGTTCTTATAAACCTCATGTAGTGCCTAAAAGAGGCCTTTTGAGTTACTTCTAGTGTATAAATCTTGGTCATTCGAAATGGGTTTCACTGAGTCACCAAATATATGAAACTCTTATTGATATTCAAAAGTTCTGTTATATCATATCTACTCCATGTAGTGGCATGGGATCATCAACACCAAAAATTACCATGATGAAATCAGATACATTATTATTGAAGGTTTTACAAAAACAAGTATCCAGAATGAATATTCTTTATGCACTGAAGGAGTCTCCATAGGAAGAAGATATGGGTCTAGTGACTATGATAGTTACCATCACTATAGATTTATCTTTATTGACTACTTTATTTAATACTGGTGTATCTTATTCATTCATTTTAAATAGAATTTTTAATATACTAAATCTTCCTACAAAGATTTTATCTTATGTGATGGATATTACTATACCCCTCAGAATGAAGAGACAACATGGTGTTTTTTGTCCTACTTGTGTTTTATCATTATCATATATCAAACTTACCTATTTTTTTGGTTCTTGAAATGAAACCTGTTGATGATATTTTTGGGATGGAAAGGATCATTTCTAATAAAGCCCAAATTTATTGTTATCTTTGACAGGTCTTCTTTACTGCACCCAATGGGGTGTGTTGTGTATTTCATGGAGAATGGGACCTGAGGTCGATTAGAGCCACTCTTTATTATCTAGAGTTTGGGAAATTAATATTAGTGTTTTATTTTTACATAGAGCATGAATCTTTTTAGTGACGATCTCCCTTCTATTTTCATCGAGTTTCCTCATATTTTTTCTTTTGGTTTCTCTGGTTTACCATTAGTAATCAAGGTAGAGTTTTCTATTGATTTATTGTTTGGTAATTAACCAATATCTATTCATTCTTACCGCATGGAACTAGTTGAGATGAAAGAGTTGAAGACTCATCTAGATGATCTATAAGGCCCCATCCTTAAACATTACATAATCTTGAATTAAATGAATAATTCACATTGAGTATATTTTCAGGTTTAGAGTTTTAGAGAATTAGGCCATAATTATTACATTACATCTCAAAAATTACAAAGTAGAAACTTCTACTCAGTTTCCATTTTTTTTCATAAAATAAAAACTCTTGAAAAACAGAGTCATGTCTAGTTCCATGTTTTAGATAACATGAATTTTCCTTGATCCCAACCTTGACCTTATTCATCTTTAAGTCTTGTGGAAAAAATTTCAAAACATGGGATGAGCATAAAAATCTCAGTAAGGGTTATAAAATAAGGAATGAAAACATTAGCTCATAAATAAATACAAATAAGTGAAACCATACTTTTCAATCATAACATACCTTATGAAATCATAAGATTTATGAATAACACACAAATATCATAAATCATAATGGTAATTTATGGAATAAATAACATACTTACATTGTATCTTTCACATATATGTATGGATTTACATTTTGAATACCCATCACAGTATATTCTATAAATCTCTTAGTAGAAACATTAAATTTTGCCTCCATCACGTTACCCAATGCATTGGAGAGCTATCTCAGGATCACCCACCCTAGGTTTATCACGGAACCACCTGTATACGTCAACAATTCCCAAGAACCATAACATATTAATAACCCATAAAACAAGCATAAAGTAAAGATAACATTTCCAAATTGCAATCATAATATATTATTTCAAGATATTGACATAATCAATGCTTTATCAAACCATTTTCAAAATCATCTAAAATATTTAATAAAGATATTTTTGAATCAAAGTGTCCCATACCACTTTGAAGATTTTGAAATAAATTTTAATTTAAAAACATTCATGTACATATAAATAAATCTTTAAAACCATTTTTAAAACATGGACATAAATTATAATTATTTATAAGAATAAATCTTTAAAACATTTAAAATGATATTTTAGTTAAAGAGTTCCTAACCAAATGAGAGACGCTTGAATACAAATAATTGAGGAATAAAATTAATAAAAGATTATAATATCATGAGAATAAATATATTCATTATATAATATGTAAAAGGGAAGTATATACACCTTATAGGATTATAAAGGTTCACAATATCATGATATTTGTCAAAGGAAAGAAGATTGAGACATATTCCCTTACGAAAATTCGGCAGCCTAATAACGTCACTTAAATATTTAGAAAATGAGTTTATGAGAGAGAAAATGGTATCTTGTCACTTGGAAATAAAATTTAAAGCAATAAGGATATATAATAACATATACCAACATAATAAAATGGAAATTTAAAAGACATAAAAGAAGTCTTTAACTAAAAGAGTATGGTGAAAGGTTCCCTTACCGATTTGGTAACTTACGAAACATAAACCACATAAAAATAGTATAAAATGAATATATAAATACCAATAAATTAAAATATATTAAACAAATAATACAATCATGGGAATTAAATATAGAACACAAAATAAAATAGTGGCAAATATAGCATGAATCTCATGGGAATAAAAAGTGAGATGAAAACCCCTTACCTCAAGTCTGACTTGCCTTGTATATTTCTTGTTCTTCCTGAATAATAAAATTAAGTTAATTTCTAATTTATTAAGAAAATTTTTAAAGTTTATTATTCCTTTTATGTCACTTATTTCCTTTCTATAACAATTAGTTAATTATTTGAGTTCATATTGGACATTTTGTCGATGTTCAAAACTTGAGTTAAAAATAAACTTGTTATAATTATAAATTGTCCATGTGGTAGAAATTCCATTATATATAGAATTATATTCATGATTTATATATAATATATATCCAGTATATATTTATTTATAATATTCCATATCATTTGGATATATGAAAATGAAATGCACTGTTCATGGAGACGGTAAGTCATACATACGCATGAACGCTACTTCCATTTCATTTTTTTAAATTTTAAAAGAAATGAAAACCAAATGATACATAGGTATATTATTATTCCAGTATAATATCATATTTTATATATATTATTTAAGTTCATCAACACCAGCCTTTATACATTCCATGTATGGTATGAATGAGTCATATCACTTTGAGGGGGCAGTAGTTCGCACTTCCTTAAATGAAATTATCGTATTTACCCATTATGAAAACCATAATGGTATGATATAAATGAAAAATACAGAATAATAGAGAAAACATAAACATAATATATATCATATATAAATATAGTTCCATCATAATGGCCACCATGAGAGGTGGTTGTAGATATTTGAACAATCGTCGTTTTGTGAGGCAGTAGTTCGTCATCCACATAAACAGTATGTTCAAATCCATTATATGGAGGTGTGTAGAAGTGTAGTTTGAATAATTCTCATAAAAACAATCTATTATATTTATTATACAGTTTTTATTATAAAATAAATAAATAAAGAGAGTTTAGGGGTTGTAGAAGTAAAATAAAAGAAAAAAACTTAAGAGAATATGTTACCTTTAAATTAGGTAACTCCCATTGGTTTGAACCAAAATACTTCATTAAAGTTCTTTATACCTAAGTTAAGGCTTCTAGGAGGAATATAGGGATGTAGGGATATTAATTGGGCAGATTTTTTACAATCCATGGGGCTTTAGAGGTGTGAGTAACGGGTTAGAGGTGATGAATTTTTATAAGGGGGGAGGGGCTCTTTAGGAAAGTTTGAAAACATTATTTTATTATAAACTAATTTTCGGTTTCAAAAAGTCCAAAACTAATTAAATTATAATATAATATGACTCTTGTTTGAAATAAAATCATCCAATAATAATTTTACAGCTTTTGGATAGTTTTTTAAATTTTATAATCTCATTTATTTAAATCATTTATTAATAAGGTAATCACTGCATCATCATTGTGTCATAAATAATTTTATTTATTTGATGTATAAAAATTATAAATAAAATACCATGCTGTATTAAATATTTTTACCTTTCAAATTAATATTTATAGTCGAATATATAACTTATATAACCCCATGTAAAAATTTATTTACTAAAAGATATATGTTTATGTAATGTTTATCTTTACTTTAAATTAATTAATATAAAGTGTCATTATCACTCATAAGTTGATCCATGAGATCCCAAAATCGACCAAAGGATGACCATTTTTGTACATGTATCATAAAATATGATTAGGACATGTTTTAGTGTAATTTAATATTATTATAATATTATTTTCTTACCCTTATTTACCAAATTTACCTTTTAACCATGGTAAATAAAATATTTACTGAAGTAAATATTCATAATGTCTAACAATAAAAGTTACTTATTCACACAATTTTTACTCCTGATTCAAAATATGGAATCCATTTTTTCAAATTAAAAACACAAAATTGGAAGAAATTAATTTAAAATTAATTCCCGTCGTCAAAACAAAAAAGCGTGTTTTTAAGAAATAATATCTATTAAAAGATTGACAGTTGTTTATGTTCATATTAAGAGTGAAATTACTTATAATAACCAAAATTTTATTAAATGATAAAAATATAATTTAATTACACTTTAAACCAATTAAAATAATATTATATCTATATAAATAAATTAGATTAAAAGGTAGTTTTGAATTAAAATGCAGTATTTTTCACTATTCATTAAAAATGAACATTATCAGAAAAATACCAAAATTTCACCCAAAATAAATTTTGACGACCTGATTATAAATAATAATATTATTTTTTCAAATATAAAATATAAAAGTGACAAAAACTAGATTTAAAAAGGGTTCTCCATCAAAAGGTGGTAAATCGACCTTTTAAAGAATATTAGTGTTTATGCTTAAAATTGGATTCATTAACATTTTAAGCTTCTAAATTTTATTGGATAAATATAAAAACATTTAAAAAACATGTATAATCATATTTTAGTTATTCATGTTCATTCCACTCAATACAATGGTGATGCTTTAACAACCATTTAAAATAATAATAATATTGCATTATTTTTTGGTATAACTTAACGTTGTGTGTAATGTAAGATTTCAAAGAAACCTATTTTTTTGTATAGGGTACACTATCGAAAATGGAATCCCCTTTAAAGTAAAATTAATATTTAATTTACAAATATTAATAAATATGAAAATTCCATATTCTTTATTCACCTGGGATGTTACATGATCTGTTAGAGAAAGACTTTATAAGCCTGAGTGTGTCACCTTGGGAGGTTCCTATTCTAATTGTAAATGAAGATTATTAAATAATTTTACTATGTGTTTATTAACTTAAATAAATTGAGTTATAATAAAAAATATTATCTATTTCAATGGATTGATGATTTGTTTGACCATTTGATATGTTTGTGGTGGTCTTTGTGGATTACATCCTAGTTTACTCTAAGTCCAAGGAGGATCATGTATGTCATCTGAGAGTAATTATAGAATTATTGAAATATCATATAATTTATGCCAATCAGTCAAAATGTAATTTATGGATTTAGGAAGTGTATTTTTTGGGACACATAATCTTGAAACATGGTATTTTAGTTGATCCTAAGAAGGTGAAAGTTGTTATGACATAGGAGCAACTGCGAAATGTTTTTGAAATTCAGGGATTCTTGGGTTTAGCTAGGTATTATCGTCTATTCATAAAGTATTTCTCAAATTTAGATTCTCTGATGACCACTCTCACTCAAAAGGGGGTTAATTTTTCTTGGTATGATAAATTTCAGAGTTCATTTTTTGAGATGAAACATCTTTTAATTTATGTGCCATGGTTGACTCTTCTAGAGGTTGGTAAAGGCTATGTGGTATTTTGTAATGCATCAAGTTTAGTTTTGGGATTTGTTCTTATGTAGGATGATCACGTGGTATCCTATATCTCTCATTTGATTAGTCTACATAAGAATAATTATCCGACCCATGACCTCAAACATGCAGTTGTGATGCATAAACATAAGAGTTGGAACATTATCTTTTTAGAGAATGGTTCATCATGTATTATGACCAAATTATCTTGAGTTATATATTCACTAAAAAATATTTGAATCATTTCCAAAGGTGTTGGGTAGATTACTTGTAGTCTTTTGACCTTGACATTGCCTATACCCTAGGGAAAGGGAATGTCATTGTTGTTGTATTGAGCTAGAAGCTTCTGACCCAGGCTATGAAAGAATCATCATAATAGTATAAATTGATGGATATTTTTACACAGTTTCATATTGGAGTTCTATAAAAAAAGGTTTGAGGTTGTCTTGGATAGTATTCAGTTGACCTCCTCTCTTATAAAGATGATTCTTTAGGAATAGTATCTTTATTTTGAATTTCGTAACATTAGGGACTCTCTTTATAGTGGGGTGACCATTATTGAGTGGTTTTTATCCATTAAGGGTATCCAATGGTTCCATAAATAGTAAATTTCTAGTGGTATGTGTACCCAAGAACCACAAATATGTTCTATGACATGTGGTGACGATTCTGGTGGCTAGGTATGAGATGAGACATTGATTACTATGTTTTGGACTGCTATACTTTCCAAAAGGTCAATGCTGATCATCAGAGACCTTCATGATTTATTCATACACTTATAGTTATGACTTGGAAGTGGGATGATATTTCTATGGACTTTTTGGTTGGGTTTCCATGTACCTAGAAAAATAAAAACGTGATATGGTTTGTGATTGATAAGCTAACAAAATCATCTCACTTTATACCCATTTGATACACAACAAAAGTTGTAGAGATGGGAAATAACTTTCTAATAGAGATTGTTTATTTTTATAGATATCCATATATTACTGTCTATGATCAAGATCCTCATTTTACTTATCATTTTTAGAGATGCCTCTAGGAGGCATTGAGATCTTAGGTTTATTTTAGTATGACATACAGTCTGCAAACTGATGTCCATACATAGAGATCTATATGGATTTTGGAGGATATGTTTCATTCCTTCATTTTTGATTTTGGTGAATCTTGGGATGACCACTTAGGGATAGTTGAATTTTCTTATAACAATAGTTACCAATCCATGATTATAATGGCTCTTTTTAAGGCCTTGTATGGTCATCCTTGTAAATCTCCATTGTGTTGGTTGGTGTTTGGTGAAAGTTTCTTGTTGGATTGATCTTGGTCTAAGAGATGAAAAAAAAATATTCAATTGATTTGTCAGTGGATTATAATGGCACAAATATAGTATAAATCTTATGTTGATTGTTAGTATATACCATTGGAGTTTTTAGTTGGTGACTAGGTGTTCTTGAAAGTTTTTCCTCATTTAGGTCATCAATAATTTGCAAGGAAAGGGAAGATTACTCTTTGTTTTATGGAACCTGTTGAAGTTGTTGAGAAGGTGGGGATAGCGTCTTACCATTAACACTTCTTTAATAGTCGATGTCAATACATAACATGTTCCATGTATTGTAGCTTTGTAAATATCTTTCTGATCCATCTCATGTTTTGAGCTTGTGTGATCTTGTTGTTGAGACCGATTTGTTTGTGACTGATCATCCAGTCATGATAGCTGATTCTACGACAAAGGTACTTCATGGGAGGATGATACCTTTGGTCTGACTTATATGGAAGTACAATTATAATTCTCATGAGATGTTGGAGTGTGGGGAATTAATGAGAGAGTAGTGGCCTCACCTTTTTTATATAGAAGCTTCATGATAGGATTTCTGGGGACTAAAAAGATTTTATGGTGGGGTGGTTGTAATTCCCTAATACCTTTCTTCCAGGTATTTTTAAACTTTTTTTTCTTTTTGTTGGTTGAGAAATTTTGAGAAGGTATTTGGAGGATACTTATAATGGTGAAGTCATTGATTTGTTGGAATTTTAAGCATAAAAACTATAGTTTATATAGTCTTCAGGGGATTTTCATTCCATGTAATTGGGTTACACGATGTGTAATCATCACTTGGAAGATGTCATGAAATGGGTACATATCATGCAAGGTTACATTCTATGCACATCTTACACACCATTTAAATATTAAAAATAAAGATTTTAATAAAATGAAATTTCTTTTATGATGTATATTACATCTAATAATTACATGAAATGAACCAAAATTACACACCATGTAATTACTAGGATATGTAGTTTTAATTATATTGCTTGAATTTTTTTTCTTTTCCCTTGATCTGCAACCCTTCCCTCTTGACCTAAAGACAATCTTAAGAGATTTTGTAGTTCTCTGATCCCTCTAGATCATTTGTTCAGTGATTGATTTTCATGTTGGTTGTGTTGAATCTTCTTAGTTAAGAAATCTCTTATATATTTCATTCTCTATTTATTTACTCCTTTGAGTTTGATGTATTTTCATGGTATTGATGGATCTAAGATCTATGTTGTTGAATCCTAATTCTCGGTTGAATTCTTAGATATTATGTGCCTTCATCTTTTTTAGTAGAGTCCCATTTTGGGTGTTTCTTTTCGTTATTAATGGTAGGTGGTTCTGTTTAAGATTTTCCAATTAATTAAACCTTGAATTTATTGTGGTTTGAAATTTATTTCAATTGAATTGTGAAAACCCTATTTGATGCGAATTGGAATTCAAATTAAATTGGAATGAATTTTGGAACCCCCCCCCCCCAATTCCAATGGAATTTTAAATTGGTGTCTATTTTGAAATTGATGGATTTGTGAATTGATATTGAGAAAATGGTTTAAATTTAATTGATAAAAAAACCTATGATTGGTTTTAGTTTTAAAAGGAATGAAATGATGAAAAACAGCTATACATTGGTTTCAAAATAAAATTGGAATATTAAAACTGAAAATGGGGCAATTTTATTTTAAACTATTTTGAAATTATTTTCCTATTTTTTAATGATTGACTGAGCACATGTGAGCCTAGATGTTAGTGGGTTATTTGGGACAAGCACACTAGGATATTAATTCCCTAGAAACTAATTGACGATGAAAACTCTAACAAAAACCAAGTTCAATATATCTTATACTTGATGGGATTTTGATGAGTCCTATTCAATATGAGCCTAACATATGTTTGTACACATATTATCAATGATCACTAATATGATATGTGTGAGGATTCCATAACTATAAACTATTTTACCTTAGTTCAGATGACTATGGTGCTTGTTGTAATTGTTTTGATATATATTTCATTAATATAGAACTATTTTACTCATGCCTATTGATTTATATAAACTATTTTATAGAAATTATTTATTTAATACATGTTGGAAATATTTTCCATCATTTTGAAATGAATCATGTTTTATTTTAAATATGAAAATTTATTACATTGTTTTTTTTATTAAAATTGAAAGCCTGATTTTTTATTATTTTGGAATCTTATTATGGAACACTTGGTGAGACCCTACATATATTTTTAACTCACACCCCACCTTTTCCTTTGGGAGTTTGTAGATTTTATTCTCCTAAGTCCAAGTAAAGGGAAAGAAGCTCTTGGAGGAGGAGGTTGATCTTGATACCTTGGGTCCGGGAGTGATGTGTCCTTTGGGATGTTGGGCTTTTCATTTTAGACTTGAGTACTCTGATGATGTACTGTTTGGGTTTTTGATTTACCTATTTTGTTTTTAGTACTATCTCCTTGAGGATATTTGATCATGCTGATATTTATCTCTATATTTCATTATTTTTATGGAAAAATATTCCTTATTTTATATAATATTATTCTAGGTTCTATTCACCAATCTATTGGGAATAGGAATTCCCTTTAGGCTATGTCGGTGCTAGCTTGGGTATCAGGGTACCAGGGTATCTGGGTTAGTTCCTCACAAAAGGGAATATCCTCTCCTTTATTTCTCACACATTTTGAGCACTCAAGTTCTACAAATCCATACCCAAATACATTCCCAAAATCCATATCTATGTTATATAGGTCATATTTTGGTAATAATACCAACCTTTGAGGGATTAATTTGTAAATAAAAGGAGGTTGTCCGGGGAAGAGGTATAAATTTTTACAAAATTTTTTAGAATTATTTTGTCTTCTAAGTACTTAAAATCTTATCCAACTATGATGAAATAATAACAAAAATATATTCCATAAACTAAGAATTTATAATTTAAATTTAATTACCTATATCCATATCCTCTTTCATTAAATGATAAATGAAACCATCATTTGTGTATACAGTGGACTACCGCCTCACGAACCGATGTAATTAGTTTTTCATCACCATCTTTCATGACTGGTTATAATGATGAATTTATTGTATATATATATTATCAATTAAATAATTTTAATTCCTTAAATATAATTTATCATCTATTTTCATTCCATCCATTTAAAAATGATAACATCATTCGTGAATGCGTTTAGATTACCATCTCCATGAAGCGACATGATTTGTTTTTCATTCCACATCATAAGACTACTATATATAGGAATATTTAAATAAATAATATTATATTTATTATATAATCATAAATTTTAAAAGATAAAATAATACTAACCTTATTTTCATCATGTTTGATGAAAAATGGAAATGTTACTCTGGAGTACGTACTACCTACCTTCTCCAAGATTGAAAAATAACTCATTTTTCAAAGAAATATTTGATGGTTGGTTTTAAAAATATAATTATTTTATAAATATTTTAATTATTTCATGATTATTATTTTATATAATATTGATAAATTAACTCTCTTACCATGATCAACATACCCAAGTGGTTTGAAATTATGAACCAAACGTTCTCAAAATACATGATATGGAATTAATTGATTAAATAATTAAATATGTAATTGAAATAAATAAAAAAATGTATTAATGATAAATTAATAAAAATAGAAAAGGGTTTTAAATAAGTAAATAATTGATATAATTTTATTATAAAGGATTCAAAGTATATACATTGTAAGTTTGGACTTGAGGTAAGGGATTTCGTCCCAATTTCCCTTTATTGAAACATGTTTTAATGTTATATACCTAATTTATTTTATATATAGTATATACTTTACATTTTACATTTTATATAATTAATCCTTTATAATTTATGGTATGTTACATTTTAGCTCAAATTATTTCATCAAATGGGATTTGACTTGAAAGTTACCAAGTGGTTAGGGGTTTCTTAACTAAATTTCATTTCACTGGGTTATAACTCTTATTTATTGAATTATTTATTCCATTAATATGTGTGAATTGATATCTAAATTTTTTTATGATGTATTAAAAAAATATTTTTATTTACATGTGTTCACATAATCTATTCCTGGATTAATTATCACTTCAAAAGTTAGGACCTTTGCAAGAGTTTTCTTTGTCACATTCTCATCTTCTTGAGACGGATTTCATATTATGCACTATGATTTCCTTATATGGTGTAATATTTTCCTCATGAGTAAATTTTTAAATATTAATTCATGAAATTTTTTGGGATTTATATATCTATATCATACTCCTTATTCAATGACTTGTTATATTAAAGGTTCCAAAGCATTAAATGCTTTATGTTATGGTCTCCTTTATTTTAAATATTTTTTATGTTTAAGGTTACTTTAGGGAAATCATATACTATTAATTTATTGAATAAAATATGTTTTATTTTACCATTTATATAAATTTTTTACATTTTTAACTTCTATTTCCTTCCTTATTGATTAAAGAAACATCAAGAAAGATGTTTATAAGTGATACGAACCATGCATCTTTTTTATATCTGAAATCTTTCTCTTTTATATCCATTTTTATGAAATATTTTCATGAATATTATTTTGTAAAAATATATTATTTCTTAAATTTATTTTAAATTATCTTTGAATTTATTTTAAAGGGTTTTAAAATTAAATTTATTATCAATTTATACATCGGTCATTTTGACTCTCTTTATAAAATGTTTGAAAATAATATTTATTTTTAACCTTTATAAAATGAATGGATTTTACCACCATCATTACCATTATTTAATTTGAAACTTCATTTATAATTTACAAGTTTATTTTTAAATAAAATTATTTTCAAAATATTTTGTGAATTTTTGGGTTTTAAAATTGATTTTCAAAGTGGAAAGGGTATTTTCCTCAAAAATATTTTTAATGGTATTTTAATGGTATTTCTATTCACCAAAGACAACAAACCTTGATGTTACTTACGATTTTATGGGGATATTTTATAATGATATCATCAAAATTATTTCTCTAGATGGATTATGATTATTTCAAAGATATTATCATGGAACCCATTTCTTTTCCTTAAGTTAATTATGTTATAAAAGGAGTAATGGTTATTTAGATAATTTATTTGTTGAAATAAAAACTCTATATACTTTCTTCATGTTATGGTTGTTAAACTTCATTTATGATGATGATTGGTTCTATTATAAACCAAAGATGGGTTGTTAAATTATAAACCAAGGATAAGTGGGTATGTTATATCCCTCCAATGCATTAGGTAAAGATATGAAGTTAACCGGTTATAGTTTTATCCTAAGTGATTTTTGGAATTTACCAGGAAGGTTATACCATTTGTAATAGTGATATGAAAATGATGTTCTAAGTTACTGAGATGTTTTTTTTACTTGAATCAAGTTCTAATATAACCTTTTCTTAAAGATTATTTTTACAAGGATCTTTATTATTGACTTGTATGAATCTTTTTATATTCTAAACCTTTATTCCATGCCTCATGTTTTATGGTCTAGGTTTTGATCGGTATGAATTATCTTAAATTATTATCATGCAATTTGAATATTTCATCAGTCCCTTATGCTCATCTTATTCTCACTAATGACTTTCAATTATTAATGTTTATGTTTACCCTTATTCATAAGTTGACCTCACCCTTCCTATGTTTCTTTTTCCTAGGTTATGAATAAATGTGTTATATAAGGTATTTTTAGAATTATTATATGTGAGAGATGACAAAGTCATAATGTGGAATAAGAAAAGGTGGGAGTAGTGAAAAAAATACTCTTTTAAGTACATGTTAATTCTCTAAAACTATAAACCTAAATTTTTATTGGGTATGTAATTGTTCAAATATTTCCTTTTTATGTTTTATTTTTTTGATTGTTTGAAATTGGGTCAAATTTATTTGTATTAAATCTAGAAATGTAAAAATTATGTTTTTAGAACCAGATTTAGGAGTGTGGATTCGGGGCTATTTTAGTTGATATCAGTGAAAAGTTTGAGATAAATTTGGTGATTAGGATGTTTCCATGTGAGTTCAACTTAAGAGTTATGGATACCATCATGGTTTTATAAGTTTAAGGTTGATCAAAATTTTAATGACATAGATACCCCTTTGGAATTTTTTTGTGATGGGAATACTTTGGGAGATATTTATTGAGTTTTGATAGATATTTAAAGTATATGTAACCATTGAGTTTAACATGTGAAAATTTTATTTTAGGAATAATGAATTTACATTTTATGGACATAAATTTTAAGGAATTCCTAAAATTTTGGGTTTATATTATTTTTTATGTTGTGGTAACTATGGGTTATTGTAATTTGGTAATATATGTTTTATCATATAAATAACCATGGGATTGAAAAGTGATTTGTTGAGTAAGTGATTAATGTTATTTCAAAAGAAGATAAATTTATTTTTGTTGAAAAATATATGATTAAGGTAAATAGAATATTATTAGATAATATGGGATTTTATTTGAGGAATAAAGGTTGAATTATCTTTTAGAAGCATATATGATTTTAATGTGACTTTATAGTGATTCAAGTTATTTATGTAAATGATCAATATATTCAAGAGATTATATTATTAGAGCATATAAATTATTGGTATATGAATTTATGAGTGACTAATATTTATTGAAGATAAATGTTAAATTAATTTTAAAAGAATATGTGATCAAATCCTTATGAATTTTTGGTTTCAAACCTTAATGGGAATATTTTGAAAAATTTTAAGGTTAGTTATTTATCAAATGGTCTAAGTTAAACTTTGGGTGTTATTATTGAGGATTTAGAGATAAATGTTGTATTTCTTCATATGAATATTTATTCATTTTGGGAATTATCTTACCTTGTGAAAAAAATTTGTTTTTGTTAATATATAAACATAGGAGGATGAAATTGTCATCCTTTTGTGGAATTATGTAATTTTTTAAAAGATTGTTTTATTTCTTTAGGCCTAAAAATTCATCTTAAATACTCATTGTTTATAGAAAAAATGATATCATGGTGGAAATTTGTTAAAGGATTAAATTATACTTATTGAGTAAGTTTATTTAATTATGTTATTTGTATATATATGGAAAATTAATTCCTCAACTCTAGGAAAATGATCTTGAAATAAAAATGTTACCTTGTCACCTTTATTTATTATGAATTGATTATATTTTTAACATCTCATTGGATTATGGTTTTGTGGTCATTTACTTTCTCATGATCATTCACCTTATTTTTATCAAAGTTCTCAATAACTCTTCATCATTATTTAGACATTATGTTTTTCCTACATGTACATATTTTCTATTCTCATTAATTTTATACTATTTGGAAATCTATTTATGTGTTATTCATGATAACCATTATATTTCCATTTATCTCTTTTTAGGAGGAATTTTTATTAACCCTTTTTATGATGTGGGTTTTCAAAAAAGGTATTTTTAAATTTAAAACCCTTGATTATTGAGATAATGTTAAAATTTTAAGGATAAAATTTATTAAATGAGGGATAATTTAACACACTGTGATTTTAAAAGAATAATATTATGTTCAATATCATATATGACATGAATCGCCAATCTAAACAAACCACACAATATTATTATTTAAATATGAATGTTTTAACATAGCTATTGAATTGGTGAGTATGAATAGGATTAACCAAATTATGAAATATATATAATTTTTTTAATAAATACAAATTTATGGATTAATTATTTGGAAATAAGCATTCATTTTTTAGTAAAGTCATTTTATGTGTTAAAAATATGTTTCCTTTAAAAATGATTTTTGAATTTTATAATAAAATATAAAATTTAATTAATGACAATTTTAGAAAATATAATTTATAAAATGAAATTTATTTTTAAAATTATCATATAAAAATTATTTTAGGGTGAAATTTTGGAATATTTTTTAAAAAGATTGATTTTTTAATTAATAGTGAAAAATTACGATTTTTATAAAACGGTCATTTATTTTCATTATATGAAGTAATTTACAAGTCCCATTTGATCATAAATTAACATAAGATTAATTTAATTTTAAATAATAAAATTAATTTTATAGGAATAATCATTATACCTAATTTTGGTATCAGTTCATTTTTGGGTTTAAAAACACATTTTTCTAAAAAATGTTTTTCATTATGTTTTTTATTTTAATATTAAATTAATTTATGAAAATTATATACATTGAATATTCAAAAATGTATTTTTTTTTGAGTCATTAGGTTAAAATTTTCTAAATAGATCCATTTTATTTTCAATCATTGTGAATATAAACCATGGTGATTATTTGTCATCGCGGTAAGGGTAAAAGAAGTAAAACTGACTTAAAACAATGGGGTGAAGCTATAAAATATATATAACACATAAATTTATTCCATTTAATGAGTTTTATTGATTATATATATATATATATAAATTTAAATCATGTATTTTAATACATTATTCTAAATTTGGGAACTCAAGCTTGATTTTTATAAATATAAGATATATTTTATTCAAATTAAAACATATTTTTGGGTATTTGTATTTAATGGAATTTTTGGAAGATTAAATTTAGTTTTATCTTAATATTAAAGTCTAAAAAACATCCTTTTTATTATTTAACCGAAAAAATTAGTTTAAAATAATTTATTACTTTATTTCAAGGTGAAAATATTTTTACGCTTAAATGGGGTATTTGCCTAAAAACTTTTTTTCATGCATTTTGTGTTATACTATTAAAAGTAATAGATTAAAATTTTATAATTTTAACATGATAAATTAGATTCCAAATTTTCAATCATATAAAATTTGGTTATAAGGCCCCTTTTAGTTTTGGTCAAATAATGAAGTCATCAGGGTAAAAAGTTAAGTTGTCATGGTTAAGGTTCAAAGGACTTTGAAGTTGTTTAAATATTATATAAGGATTAAAATGTATCAAAAAATTCAATTTATTTTATTTTATAAGTTTTTGTATTCAATTATCATTAAATACTTGAAAATTTGGCAATTTATTGCCACTTTACTTTTATAATTACCTTAATATAATTTTAAATAAAGAGTAAACAACAAAATGTCACTCTTCTTATTTTAATGTCTCTAATTTTTTTCCCTAGGGATATGAAAAAGTTTATTTTAGTTTATAAATTTTTATTTTAAATAGGAATTTAATTTTTATCATTTTAATTTTTTAGTGATGAAATGGTTACCTTAAATGTATAGACAACGCCGACACGGTGCTTGTGCAAGTAGTAAGAAAATCATGAAAGTGATTTTTAAAACACTAAAAATAATAGTGTTTAGATGATTTATTATGTAAAAATAATTTTATAGATAAATATAACATATTATATATGTATTAAAGGTTTATATTCTAATTATATTTATATTTTGATGACTTTAGAGTCAAATTAAATGAATAGTTCTAAAAGTGACGTTAATGATATTTTATAATAAAAAATATTTTATTAAAAGATTTATAATTACAAAAAATATTATATTTGGTCAATTTAATGTTATATGGTTTATAATATCAACCATGGTCTATTTATGGTTCAATTTTCCTTTCATAGTTACTTTATTGACCCTAGAATAGTAAAAAACTTTGATATCATGATAATCATCAAAAGGGTTAACATGGGGTTAAAACAAATAGATAAGGGTGAAAATATCACCTAAAAATATCAAAATTTTATTTTATTAGATTATTAAAAATCATAATTATATTATATTTTAAATATATAATTTTTTTTAATTTTAGATAAAAAATATATTATATTATTTTTATGCTTTAAGTGATTCCAAGAGTTCCTCTTCCCTCACTTATAAAATGGAACCTCTTATCCTCTCTTCATCATACCTTTTGAGAACACTATTTCAGAAAATAAATACCCAAATACCTTCCGAAAATCACTCCACACATTATAAATCTCTTATTTTGGTAATAATACCATCCTTAGAGTGATTAAGGTGTAAAAAAAGAAGTTTGTCTGGATAAGAGGTCTAGATTTTAACCAAATGTTTTAGTTTTATTTATTCTTATTTCTCCTTCAAATATTATTCAAAAATGTTTAAATAATAACATCATTATGTTACATATAATTACATGATATATTTTTTAATTTAATAATCTAGATCCATTCCATATTTCATCAAATAGGAAATGAAACCATCATTCATGTGTACAATGGACTGTCACCTTGTGAACCTATATAATTCGTTTTCCATCACCGTTTCTCAAGAAAAATATAATGATATATTTAATGTATATATATTATATTAATGAAATAATTATCACTCTATATATATAATTTATCATTGTTTTTCTTTCCATCCATTGAAAAATGATAACATTGTTTGTGTGTATGTGTGGATTACCATCTCCATGAAGAGATGTGATTCATTTTTCATGAACACATATCATGACTGCTATATATAGGCATATTTAAATAAATAATATGATATTTATGATATAATAATAATTAAATAAATATAAAATAATACTTACCTTATTTCCATCATGTTCATTGAAAATGGAAATGTTATGCATGCATACATACGAACTACCATCTTCATAATTGTAACGTAATTCATTTTTCAAAACCATAATTCATGGTTAGTTTTGAATGTATAATTAATTTGTAAAAAATATAAATATTACATGATTATTATTTTGGATATTATGTAATAATTACCTATTTTACCTTGTTCAAGATACCATTTTTTTGAAATTATGAACCAAACGTCCTCAAAATACCCAATATGGATTTAACCAATTAAGTAATTAAATATGTAATTAAATTAAAATAGAAAAAATGGTTTAACGATAAATTAATAAACTTATAAAATGTTCTTAAACAATTAAATAATTGATATAATTTTATTATATAGGTGTTAAAGGGCATACATGGAAAGTTTGGACTTGAGGTAAGGGATTTCATCTCAATTTCCCTTCATTGAGGCATGTTTTAATGTTATACACATAATTTCATTTATATGGTGTATATAATTCCCATTTTATATGTTATATAAGGAATCATTCATAATTCATGTTATTTTAAGTTACAATTCAAATTACATAATCAAATGGTATTTTACTTGAAAGTTACGAAGTGGAAAGGGGCTTCTTAACTCAATTTACTTTCATTAGGTTATAACTATTCTTAATTGAATGTGTTATTACATGATTATGTGTGAATTTATCTATAAAAAAAATTATGTGTATTTATATATGTTCATATAATCCCTTCCTGGAATAATTATCACTTTAAAATTTATGATCTTCTTAAGGGTTTTCTTTGTCTCGATCTTATTTTCATAAGACATGTTTCATGTTGTGCACCATGATTTCCTTGAATGGTGCACTCACTACTTCATGAATTAATTTTAAAATATTAATTAATTAAATTCATGGGATTTTTAGATCTATATCCTACTCTTTATTCAATTAATTTTTATTTTAAAGTTACCAAATAGGTAAAGTATTTATGTTACAATCTACTTTATTTTCAAGGTTTTTTATGTTTATGGTTACTTTAGGGAAATCATATGATATTATTTTCTTAAAACATATATATTTTATTATCATCTAGTTATGAATGTGTTTTAGAGGTTTAATTTCCATTTCCTTCATTATTTATTCAATAAACATTAAGAAAGTTTTTCATATGTGATATCGATCATGTATATTCTTTTAGATTAAAAATTGTTCTCTTTTACATCCATGTTTTCTAAAAGATTCTATAGAATATTATTTTCTAAAGATAAATTATTTCCTTAATTTATTTTACACAATCATTGATCTTCTTTTAAAATTATTAAAATTTAAATTTCTTAATGTTTTCCACATGGGTCAATTTTGACTCACTTTACAAAATGTTTCAGAAGAATTATTATTTTTAACATTTACAACATGAACATATTTTCTCTATATCATGATTGTTATTTTATTTGAAAATTAATTTATAAGTTTCTAAAAAAAATCAATGAAAATTATATTCCCAATATTTTTTGAATTTTTTGTTTTTAAAAGTGATTTTAAAATTGTAAAGGGTATTTTCCTCAATAATGTTCTTAATAATATTTTAATTTTATTTATATTTCAAAAAGATAAAAATTCTTGATGTTACTTATGCTACACTGGGGGTATTTTGTAATGATATCATTTTAATTATTTATCTGGATGGATTATGATTGTTTCAAAGTTATTTTCATGGTAGCTATTTATTTTTCAAGAGTTAATCATGTTATGAAAGGAATAATAGGTGTTTATTTGAGTTTTCTGATTAAATAAAAGCTCTATATACATTATTAATGGTATTTTTATTAGACAATATTTATGATGATGGTTGGTTCCATTATAATCCAAGGATAGCTTGTTTCGTTATAAATCAAAGACGGGTGGTTATGTTATAAACCAAGGATGGGTGGGTCCGTTATAACCCTCTAATGCATTCGATAAAGAGACATAGTTAACTAGTTATTGATTTCTCCTAATATATTTTTGGAATCTAATAGGTAGGTTATTCCATATGTAAGAGTGATATAAAAATGATGTTTCAAGTTACCAAGATGTTTTGTTTATACTTTTATCAAGTTATAATTAATCCTTTTCTTAAGGATTTTTTTCACATGGATCATGATTTTTGACTTATATGACTATTGTATTATGCTAAATGTTTATACTATGTATCATGTTTTATTATTTAGGTTTTGATGGGTATTAATTCTTTGATGTTATTATCATACACTTTGATTATGTAATCATACCCTTACTCACATATTATGTTCAATGATGAAATTAAATTATTAATTCATATTGTGAAATTAAATTGGTTCACATTTATTGGTATCAAAGAAATAAATGTAAATATTTTGTCTTTAACACCAGGTCTATAAGTGTGCATTCAGGGATATTATAGAGAATCTGATAAATAGTTTATATATTCTATATATAGATAATACTATTTACAACATTCATAATAATAAGTTCAAGGTTTATTCTAATCATACCAATATTTGTAATTTTTTCCTTGGATATATTGTAACGCCCTGACCTGAATCCCCTGATCTGGGCTAGTGTGCATGATCACACCGTGATTCATAATTTTATTTCACCCTTACACCACTGTATTAAACTAGTTTTGTATTGAAAAATAAAAATATAATAACAAATTTGACTTCATGTTTGGTTCAATAAGTTAATGATTATCACTATTAAAAAGGTTAATTTCACTTGTTTTAATTTTTTCATTATAGGTAGATGTGATTTGGAGGGCCCATGATTAATTTGAAGAAATATGGGCCAAACTACGCATGAATCCAAGCATACTAGTGGAATCAACCACACACTTCAGCTAATAAGTGCATAAATTTAGGATGAGATTTTGTGGGTTGGTCCAAAATTTAGTTGGATACAACTCATCTGAATACACACAATTCAAATTCATCAATTAAGAGGCCCAACAGAACCTATTTGACTGGGAAAAAGAATCTGCATGAAGTTAAGATTTTGGTTCTGTATTTTAGAAATATCTCCCATTTTATACATTATCTGGATGCAAAATTTTACATAGAGATATATAGAAGGTTGTAAAATAATATTTTTCTTTTTTCCAAGTTGTGATAAGGCATTTTAATAGCCCAAAGTCATGGACTAGGTGGTATATTGAAATCTGCATTCCCAAACCACCTCCCATTTAGATATAAAAAGGCACATTGGGCACCTCATTTAGGAGTTAGACCAGGAAGAAAATATTTACCATTTTAGAGACCCAAATTATTCCTATCCTCATTCCTAGATGTTATGGAGGCTATGGGAATTTCTACTTCAACTTCTATGGCTTCCTCCCTTCCTATGGAGTTCTAAACCCCTTGTGATCACCCGAGGAGAAACGTGATGTGAATCTCGAGCTTTATGTTTGTAATATTTGAATGATATTTTTAATTCTAGGTTTTTATATTGTTTTTATCCATACTCTATTCTTATTTAAATTATTTATGTACTATTATTTCATTATAAAACCCATATGATCATGTTTTGGGTACTCATTCATGTGTTGTTTCACACACCGTTCACCACTTCTTTTCCCCCCTTTCAATTGCGATGTTTGTGTGGTTCATATTGGTCAATTGAAATATTATAAACATTACCATAGATATTTAATTTCATTTTATGGTAACACATTGAAATAATATATAAACTTGGATATAGCATTGAGTTCTTCATGTGTTTACTTGGTGAGTTTCGGTTACGAAGTCGAACACAAGTCACTCAATCATCAGCGGTAACCGGTGAATCATTTTGTGTTTCTGACCGAACCTTAGGAGGTATCCTAGTATAAATCATAAAATTATGGTTCTATGTGTTTCAAACCAGGGATTAAAAAATATATACCATTTATCTTGAATCCATTAAGGATGGGTATCATGAGAGTTCCCCAGGTTGATCATGATTAATTAATTTTGTTAATTTCCTCTTTGTTTTATTGCTTTCCTTTTTCTATTCGATTATTAAATCATCAAAATCCAAGTTTCCCAAAATCTTATTCACATTTTATTTTCATAATCACAACCTTATTTTTTGATTAATTATCTGATACTTTGTCAAGATACAACATAGGGTTTCTATTATACTGTAAAAATTCCAGTAAAACTGTACAACTAATTTGAAACGCTAAAAAACATAATCAAAATTTGGAATTGTTTTTAGGGATCCAAGATAATTTTTTCCTATTATTTATTTATTTTATTTTTTATTTATTACCCCCTTTAATATTCCTCCTTCCCTTTTGATTGTTTTTTGTTTTTGTTTTTGTTTTTGTTTTTATTTTTGGTTTTGTTTTTGTTTTTGTTTTTGTTTTTGTTTTTTTGTCTTTGTTTTTGTTTTCTTTATTTATTTTCTCTCCAAATCTCTCTCTTATTATCTCTATATATAATTATATAATATAGAACTATATTTTCTTTTATCAATTAATTATTATTAATTATTTTTATATTATTAATATTCCATAAAACTAAAAATAACAACAAAAAGAAAACATAAGAAAACTTCACACCTTGAGTGCATGACTTGATCTGGGAAATAAAAACTGTTTGAAATGGACCTTAAAATTGAAAAGACAATTTACTCACAAATTAGGTCATCTAAATTGGGACAGTCTGGTAACATTGAGAAACCCATTACGGAACCTCAAGAAGCCCTAAACTAATCTAAAAGTGAAAAAAAATCAAATTCTTGAAAACATGTCTGCAAATAAATGAACCTTGAAATAACTGAACACCTCATATGTAAAGTACCAACCCACATACATCCAATATACTGAGGAAGAAGCAAACTTTGAGAAAATATTATGCTGTATCCACCTCCTTCTTAAATTCCATGGTCTTCTTGGTGAGGACCCTAACAAAAATCTTAAGGATTTTCATATAGTTTGTTCCACTCTGAAACCCAAAAATGTGATTAAGGACCTCATTAAGTTTAAGGCCTTTCCTTGCTCAATTGATGGTGTACCTAAATATGTGATATACTATCTTCCTACCACAATTGGGGGATATAATGACTTGAAATGACTCTTTTAGATAAATTCTTACCTTCTTCCTGGAATGTATCAATTAGAAAATAAATTTGTGTCATTAGGCAATCACAAGGAGAGACCCTTCATGGATATTAGGGGAGATTCAAAAGACTTCTCTCAAGTTTCCCCCACCACCAAATAAGTGAACAATTTATAATTTAATACTTATATAAGGGACTTTATCATATGCATCTTTTCATGATAGATTCTACAACTGGTGGTTCCCTGGTGGATAAAACTCCTTCAGTCACTTAGGAATTAATAGACAACATAGACCAAAATACACAACAATTTGGTACATAAGCAATTGAACCAACCTGTGGAGTTCATGAAGTGATTCATTCATCCCTAGAAAAATGGAAAATAATAAACTTGATAACATTCATACCTTTATAATACAATTATATCAAGATCAAGGTAGTTCACACTCTCCTCCCATTCTACTACATTGTGGTATTTGTTATTGATGTTACACATTTTTTTGACTAGTTCCCCCAACTTCAGGATTCATATAAAGCTTGTGCAGTATTATTTTATGAGCTTCCATTTTAATAAGAACAACCTTTAAAGAAAGAACCATTAAGTCCATATAAAAACCCTGGGTGGAAAGGAAAATGATAGTACCGACAAGGAAGAAACTCAAGCTACCCTAAACAAAACTAGTATCAACAGGTCAAAGGTATGAAACATTCTTATCCTTTACCTTCTAAAAACAATCCTCCTCCTCCCAAATTTGAACCAATACTCATATATATGGTGAGGAAAATGGAAACCAAAAACCTATTTTTCAAAAAAACCATGTAATCAGCTATTAAAGACCTAAAAACTCAGGTAGGAAAATTGGAAAACACCATTGGTGAGATAAAGATGAAAGGTTCTAGAAAAATACCATCCCAAACCATTTCTAATCCAAAATAAAAAGGTAATTATTTTGCAATCACACTTCATAGTGGTAAAGAAATTTCTTTTTCCACTTATTCTACACAACAATTAATCCCCCCACTTGAAAAATTTCTTTCTCTACCCATAAAATATTATAATAAGGGAAAAGGGTAAACAAGTTATTATTGATGATTCTCATAAAAATCCATTCCTCTTCCTTTCCACCAAATACTCTCTAAACTGAGGAAAATTATTGATAATGAGATTGATAATGAAATAATGGATACATTTAAAAAGGTGAAAGTTAATATTCTTTTATTGGATATAGTTAAACAAATCCCTTTTTAACCCAAATTTATTAAAAATATTTTCACCCACAAACAACGACTAAAGGGGAATGAGAGAGTCAACCATTGAATAAATGTATCATATTTATTCCAACCATCAATTCCAAACAAATTCAAGGATTCAGGTACTTTCATGGTACCTTGCATTATAGCGGAGACCTTATTTTATAATGAAATTCTAGATTTTGGTGCTTTGATTAATGTGATGCCTTACATTGTGTAAACTTCTCTATAGGTTATAGATATTCAACCAATGGGAATCATCATGAAACTTTCCAACCAGAGAATAGCACACCCATCAGGATTGATTGAGGATGTCCTCATAAGAGTTAATAATTTCATTTTCTTTGTATAGTTGTACATTCTTGATATGGAAGATACCTTAATGCAAGGACACACTCCTATCATACTTTGGAGGACATTCCTTAAAATATAAAATATTATCATCAATGTTCAAAAATGGTATGATATTGTAGAGACCCCGACTCCAGAAAACCATAGGAGTCGGTGCCTTCTGAACATGATGTGTTATCTTAAAATAAAATACACTTTGTTAACAACACATCATCTCCCACACAGAGGATCGTGTGCGGTTCGGGTTATGGGAAACCGGAAACTTCTGAAACCATCCATCTTACAAAAGCTGACACCTGAAAATTTTAAACCAAAACATAGGGTGAGCATTGAAATACTCAGTAAGGGGGTTTTAAAAAGAATTTAAAATACTGTAACATTTGAAAACATTCTTTTAAAATAGTTTGAACATCCACTAAGAAATATTTTAACACACCAAACATAACAATGCTTTAATCAAAGTTTTCAAGAGAAACATGAAACGAATACGTCAATTCTTGAAGGAGTGATAATGGTTGTTATAAACAAGTACTACATGTGATTTACTTGAGCATAAATTTAAACAGTTAAAAGTAATGCATAATCAGAGTTGCACACAAGGAAACAACTAAATGTTCATATGCTGGTTACTATTCTATTAAGTGATAACACTAGGCATGCTTCAAGCTTAAAACTAGGGAATTATGAACTTTATACAAACTTTAAAGGCATCAGTCATGAATAAACTTTATCTTGGAAAAACTTGTTATATGACTTGAATTATGTGGCATCAACATTTAATATTGACAATCGTTTCGTTTCACCAAGGTCCATCCCCAAGGTGTCATTTGAAAATTACCAAGGTTATTCACCAAGGTATCGTGAAAATTGTAATCTCTAGTGGTTACATCATTACCCAATGCATTGGAGCGCTATCAGGGCGCACCCTTAAATTTTCCTTTATTATCATGTGAGCCACATCGTTCATGCTTTACTGAAATGGTTATGTAATTCAAGATGTCCCATACCACCTTGAACATCTCATTCATTTTAATTTTACCCAAGGTGTCCCATACCACTTTGGGTAATCCAATTTCTTAGTCCATTTAGTGATATGTCATAAAAATGCATTATTTAAATAATAACTAACATAATTAATGAATCATTACACACTTTACATGATGTGACAGTTCTCACTAAAAAAAAGGGCAAGGACAAATTAATGACATACATAGTTTAGTACAACATCCTTTTCACTAAGGCATATAAAACATCAATATAATAAATGATGAATCTTTTTCATTATAAATCTTTGGAAAAAGGGGGAAATCTTAAGAAAAACGCATGAAATCAATTACGGTGGTAAACGGGCCCTTGAACCCAAAATACATATTCTATCATAAAACTCAACAGGGCAATGTTAGATAAGCCTTTTTAATAAAACATGCCCATTTGTGTGTAAAAAAATGTTGGTTTAGCAATCACACAATTCATAGCTTAATAAAATCATCCCAGCGTCCAAGAATAGTTTAATTCCTGCTATTTATAAAAGGAAATATTCTTATAAATATATACACACGTGCACATATATATATACCCGTAGTGTATATATGGGTTTTACACAATTAAAAACAAAGTTTATTAAATTCCTTAGGTAACTCAAAGTTTCCAACCATAATTCAATTACATGGTTGAAACTAAATTCATATAAGGTTTGTTATAAATGTATCTATGTATAAAAATTAAGGTTTTACAAACATAACTTCACTTAAACCAAAAGAGCATAGTTTGCAAATATATCTAAAAATTTCATTTAAATATCGATGCCAAAACAGGTCGGGTTAGGAGAAAACATTCACGAACTATATATATATATATATACATACCCTATACATTAAAAATGAGGTTGAGATATATTTAGTTATTTTTTTTTGAAAACTGAAATATAAAATCATAAAATAAACAACCTGGGGAATTTGTAAACGTGCTTATACAAAGTTTATATACCATTCACATATATATGAAACCATATATACACAATATATAATAACCGGTGGACTTGTATATACACATGTGAGCAGTATATACAGGTTTCGAAAGAAAAACTGGAAAACAAGGTATATACGCACCCTCACATATACAACCACTGGAAACCTGAAGGCCGACTTCTTGAAGGCAGAACCGAGGGGTATTTATATATCGAGTGTATATGGTAAATATGAGTTGTGTTTAAACCGAATGTTTCTTTTAAAGGAAGATAAGCATGAAGGAACAACCCATTAAAATTACGAAGGCCAAGATCTTTGAAGGCAAAGCAACCCGAGAGGGTTATATTTAAGTATATACATATATATAACTATATATATATATACACCATGAGTATATAAAAAGGAGGTTGTTCCAAAACAGTTCAAGAATGCAAGAAAACCCTTACTGTGCTTGAGGAGGAAGCTCGGAGCCGGCTGCTGGGTGTCCGTGGAAAAGAAGGAGGATGAGAGGAAGGAGCTGCCGTGGGCTTCAACGAAGCAGGGGGGTTTATAACGGCCTCGGTGTCTCGTTGGTGACCCGACCCAGGTGTAGACCGACGTGGGGAAGACGGGAGAACAGGAACCTAGGAGGGGGGTGTGCTCGGAAGTCAAGGAGCAGTGCGAGGGAGGGAGGGGCCAGGCGTCCTTGGTGCAGGTCTACAGGCGCAGGGCCGCGGTGCTAGGAAGAAGACGGGGGGAGGCACGGTCTGCTTGGCGCAAAAAGAAACGGACAGCGCTGATTCGTCCTTGGTGCGATCGAACGGTTGGGGCGTGGAGATGTGATGATCGCTTTAGAGGAATTGGAGGGTCGAGATCAAATCTCGGAAGAGATCGGGCGGCTTCTGAGATGCGGGGGAGGTATCGCGTTTAAAAACAGGCTGGACGGCTGAGATCGACGCGGAAGTCGATCAGACGGCTCTGGTTGCGCGGAGCGCGTCCCACATCGAAACCGAAAGGTTTTGAGGCGCGGTATAAATATCAAGCCATCCGGGTAGCGGTGCAATAGCACAACACACACGCACACGGGACCTTATACACGGGTCCCTCCCCACCCCCGCGGGCCTTGGCCCACCGTCACGCAGCGTGAGCCGCGGCCTTATACACGGGCCCGCACGCGACCTGGGTAACCTATGCACGGCCCTGCCTGAGCCTCCAGCCTGGCTGGCTCCCGAAACGCGCACGCACACACCTGGGGAGCCCGATGGTGGTACCTCGGGTCCCTATGGGGTCTCGGCCTTGGCCTGAGGGCTTGTCCCCTGAGGATGCCCTTGGCTGGCCGGGACCCACTCCATTTTTTTATAAGAAATTAGTTTTATTATATACTTAGCTCAAAATATAGTGAAATGTAGGAATTTAGTAAAACAAACAGTTTTAACTCAAAATGTTAGAACCAATTTCAAGTTTAGATAAAATATTTTAACTCTTGATCTAAATTTTTAAAAGATATACCTTTTATACAATACTAATAAAATCATTAGTATTTTTAAAATACTCTACTATTTGTTTTATAAAATTCTTTTAAAGACCAAAATTTCTCCCAAAATTTTTCATAATTTAAGAGATAAAAAGATATAATTATTACGAATTCCCTCTAAACATATAAAACCAAGTTTCCAACTACCTAGGTATTCATCGGGATTTTGTAAAAACGAGGAAATTTACTTTTAAGAATAAAAACGAAGAATCTTCTATGAAAGAATGTTTTTAAGAATAAGGTTATGAGGGAATAAAACCGAGTTCTCTTTTAAAGTAAATTTTATTAGTGGGAACACAATGGTCGTTTTTGAAAACCCAACGGATATATAAACATAACGGTCATAACTCAAAGAACTAATATAAATACAAGGGTGTGGGGTACTTCCTAAAACAGAACACTTGAACAGGAAGGATGGCTCTCCTCATACCATTGGCGTTGAGCATGTGTGTTGTGGCCCTGGCGATTATACTTTTCACGCTGATGGACCCTGAAGATGACGACTATCCGATTACCCGCGTTGTGGTTCTTTGTAGTCTTGCGGTGGCCGTGTTAGGTCTTGTGCATGGTACATTCAACTAGTTGGGTCTCGTTGTAAAGTAATGTTTTAATAAATGTCAGTTTACCTTATTCTCTATGTTTTATTTCATTTCTAATTCCTTATTATCAAAACAAATAAAACAAGATACATTATTAAAGGCATAACACTTCTTACATAAACCAGTTCATAAAACCTGGGGCGTCACATTATCCCCCCCTTTAGAAAATTGCGTCCTCGCAATTTATTTCACGACACTACAAGGTTCAGAAACGTTCCTACCACCTCCACCAATGAATAGGGTCAACAGGTGTATTTAGAGGGATCCTCGTAGCGAAGCTCACTTCTTCCAGCTCCCTAATCCACACACACCTAAGACAGGAGGGGTAGCACTTATGTTCCGGGCTTTCAGGCCTCCAAAGGGAAGCTCGAACCGTACAAAGTTCTGAAATATCTTTGCAGACCAATGTACGAAGAACTTTCTGAATTATGTCTCAGTCGAGGATATCGAAGCCATAGATGTGGTCAAACAGGATAAAGATGAGAAGTTGGAGCATATAAGCTGCATAAAGATTTCCCTCTAACGCAGCCTCCTGGAATTTCACTCTATCCGTGAAGTTTTGGCCTAGGGTGAAACAAAGAAAGAGCCCTTCGTGGTAACTTCCTCGTCGTTCACGTCCGGCTAGCTGAGCAGAGCCAATGCGGTAATAGATGGAGGCATTCCCCTGGCAGGTGCGGAGAATCTCCGGACCGTTTGTTATCTCAAACCATTGCTTGCACGTTCTTCGCAAATTTGCGAAGGGGTCATACTCGTCCTCACACGTTTTGATCGCAATGATTTCCAAAATCTCGGTGGGAAGAGATAACAGGTGGGTTTGTCCTTCCATCTGAAAGTTTTAAGACAGGAGTTCCATTACTTGAAAATCATACAAGGACAAAAACAAGGTAAGGACAAGGAAAGGAGAAAGATAACATTTCAATAAACATACGTTCATTATTATTAGTGCTTGAGTTTCCCTTACTCATTGACTAAACAAACTCCACACAGAGAAGCAAAACTCCCTAACTCCTCGAACCAAACACAGGCCGAGCATTCAGGGAAAAACTCATGAGGACACCTATGACGTCTTATGAGTCTAGCATGGGGGGCGTGAAGTTGAGAGACATCTTTATACACTTGTCGTCTGTAAGACAAACGGGTGGACTCGTCTTCTAACCTTCCGAAGTCCAACAACTGACCCCAGAAGCCATAGTTTAAAATCTGACAAAGGTAGCCCGCTCGGAGGTCTCCGTCAGCAGCAGCTTCTTGAAAGGGGTTATCAAGCATAGTGCCGAAGTTCTCACCCGCCGTGAAAATTCGGAAAAGTCCCTCGTAGTACCTTCCTCGACGTACATAGGAGGGAAATTGGGTTATTATCATAATGAGGTAATCCAATCCCAACCCTTGGTGCAGACTAAGCACTCGAGGTGAGTTGGATACATCGTAAAGGTATTTGCATGTCATGCGGATATGGGCATAGTTTAGAAAGTCCTCACGGCTTGCTAAGGACACAATGGTCTCTAGGGCCTCGGTGGGAAGAGATAAGAGATTTGTGCCTTCATTTTCCATCTGAAAATTAAGAAAACCCAGTTTTTAATAAAATTGAAATACATATACATATATATTTTTGTTTCAGTTTCTGGCTTTCCAGAGTTATCCAAACCGAACCTCTGATACCAACTGTAGAGACCCCGACTCCAGAAAACCATAGGAGTCGGTGCCTTCTGAACATGATGTGTTATCTTAAAATAAAATACACTTTGTTAACAACACATCATGTCCCATACAGAGGATCGTGTGCGGTTCGGGTTCTGGGAAACCGGAAACTTCTGAAACCATCCATCTTACAAAAGCTGACACCTGAAAATTTTAAACCAAAACATAGGGTGAGCATTGAAATACTCAGTAAGGGGGTTTTAAAAATAATTTAAAATACTGTAACATTTGAAAACATTCTTTTAAAAGAGTTTGAACATCCACTAAGAAAGATTTTAACACACCAAACATAACAATGCTTTAATCAAAGTTTTCAAGAAAAACATGAAACGAATACGTCAATTCTTGAAGGAGTGATAATGGTTGTTATAAACAAGTACTACATGTGATTTACTTGAGCATAAATTTAAACAGTTAAAAGTAATGCATAATTAGAGTTGCGCACAAGGAAACAACTAAATGTTCATATGCTGGTTACTATTCTATTAAGTGATAACACTAGGCATGCTTCAAGATTAAAACTAGGGAATTATGAACTTTATACAAACTTTAAAGGCATCAGTCATGAATGAACTTTATCTTGGAAAAACTTGTTATATGACTTGAATTATGTGGCATCAACATTTAATATTGACAATCGTTTCGTTTCACCAAGGTCCATCCCCAAGGTGTCATTTGAAAATTACCAAGGTTATTCACCAAGGTATCGTGAAAATTGTAATCTCTAGTGGTTACATCATTACCCAATGCATTAGAGCGCTATTAGGGCGCACCCTTAAATTTTCCTTTATTATCATGTGAGCCACATCGTTCATGCTTTACTGAAATGGTTATGTAATTCAAGATGTCCCATACCACCTTGAACATCTCATTCATTTTAATTTTACCCAAGGTGTCCCATACCACTTTGGGTAATCTAATTTCTTAGTCCATTTAGTGATATGTCATAAAAATGCATTATGTAAATAATAACTAACATAATTAATGAATCATTACACACTTTACATGATGTGACAGTTCTCACTAAAAAAAGGGCAAGGACAAATTAATGACATACATAGTTTAGTACAACATCCTTTTCACTAAGGCATATAAAACAGCAATATACTAAATGATGAATCTTTGTCATTATAAATCTTTGGAAAAATGGGGAAATCTTAAGAAAAACACATGAAATCAATTACGGTGGTAAACGGGCCCTTGAACCCAAAATACATATTCTATCATAAAACTCAACAGGGCAATGTTAGATAAGCCTTTTTAATAAAACATGCCCATTTGTGTGTAAAAAAAATGTTGGTTTAGCAATCACACAATTCATAGCTTAATAAAATCATCCCAGCGTCCAAGAATAGTTTAATTCCTGCTATTTATAAAAGGAAATATTCTTATAAATATATACACACGTGCACATATATATATACCCGTAGTGTATATATGGGTTTTACACAATTAAAAACAAAGTTTATTAAATTCCTTAGGTAACTCAAAGTTTCCAACCATAATTCAATTACATGGTTGAAACTAAATTCATATAAGGTTTGTTATAAATGTATCTATGTATAAAAATTAAGGTTTTACAAACATAACTTCACTTAAACCAAAAGAGCATAGTTTGCAAATATATCTAAAAATTTCATTTAAATATCGATGCCAAAACAGGTCGGGTTAGAAGAAAACATTCACGAACTATATATATATATACATACCCTATACATTAAAAACGAGGTTGAGATATATTTAGTTATTTTTTTTTTGAAAACCGAAATATAAAATCGTAAAATAAACAACCTGGGGAATTTGTAAACGTGCTTATACAAAGTTTATATACCATTCACATATATATGAAACCTTATATACACAATATATAATAACCGGTGGACTTGTATATACACATGTGAGCAGTATACACAGGTTTCGAAAGAAAAACTGGAAAACGAGGTATATACGCACCCTCACATATACAACCACTGGAAACCCGAAGGCCGACTTCTTGAAGGCAGAACCGAGGGGTATTTATATATCGAGTGTATATGGTAAATATGAGTTGTGTTTAAACCGAATGTTTCTTTTAAAGGAAGATAAGCATGCAGGAACAACCCATTAAAATTACGAAGGCCAAGATCTTTGAAGGCAAAGCAACCCGAGAGGGTTATATTTAAGTATATACATATATATAACTATATATATATATACACAGTGAGTATATAAAAAGGAGGTTGTTCCGAAACAGTTCAAGAATGCAAGAAAACCCTTACTGTGCTTGAGGAGGAAGCTCGGAGCCGGCTGCTGGGTGTCCGTGGAAAAGAAGGAGGATGAGAGGAAGGAGCTGCCGTGGGCTTCAACGAAGCAGGGGGGTTTATAACGGCCTCGATGTCTCGTTGGTGACCCGACCCAGGTGTAGACTGACGTTGGGAAGATGGGAGAACAGGGACCTAGGAGGGGGGTGTGCTCGGAAGTCAAGGAGCAGTGCGAGGGAGGGAGGGGCCTGGCGTCCTTGGTGCAGGTCTACAGGCACAGGGCCGCGGTGCTAGGAAGAAGACGGGGGGAGGCACGGTCTGCTTGGCGTGAAAAGAAACAGACGGCGTCGATTCATCCTTGGTGCGATCGAACGGTTGGGGCGTGGAGATGTGATGATCGCTTTAGAGGAATCGGAGGGTCGAGATCAAATCTCGGAAGAGATCGGGCGGCTTCTGAGACGCGGGGGAGGTATCGCGTTTAAAAACAGGCTGGACGGCTGAGATCGATGCGGAAGTCGATCGGACGGCTCTGGTCGCGCAGAGCGCATCCCACATCGAAACCGAAAGGTTTTGAGGCGCGGTATAAATATCAAGCCGTCCGGGTAGCGGTGCAATAGCACAACACACACGCACACGGGACCTTATACACGGGTCCCTCCCCACCCCCGCAGGCCTTGGCCCACCGTCACGCAGCGCGAGCCGCGGCCTTATACACGGGCCCGCACGCGACCTGGGTAACCTATGCACGGCCCTGCCCGAGCCTCCAGCCTGGCTGGCTCCCGAAACGCGCACACACACACCTGGGGAGCCCGATGGCGGTACCTCGGGTCCCTATGGGGTCTCGGCCTTGGCCTGAGGGCTTGTCCCCTGAGGATGCCCTTGGCTGGCCGGGACCCACTCCATTTTTTTATAAGAAATTATTTTTATTATATACTTAGCTCAAAATATAGTGAAATTTAGGAATTTAGTAAAACAAACAGTTTTAACTCAAAATGTTAGAACCAATTTCAAGTTTAGATAAAATATTTTAACTCTTGATCTAAATTTTTAAAAGATGTACCTTTTATACAATACTAATAAAATCATTAGTATTTTTAAAATACTCTACTATTTGTTTTATAAAATTCTTTTAAAGACCAAAAGTTTTCCCAAAATTTTTCATAATTTAAGAGATAAAAAGATATAATTATTACGAATTACCTCTAAACATATAAAACCAAGTTTCCAACTACCTAGGTATTCATCGGGATTTTGTAAAAACGAGGAAATTTACTTTTAAGAATAAAAACGAAGAATCTTCTATGAAATAATGTTTTTAAGAATAAGGTTATGAGGGAATAAAACCGAGTTCTCTTTTAAAGTAAATTTTATTAGTGGGAACACAACAGTCGTTTTTTGAAAACCCAACAGATATATAAACATAACGGTCATAACTCAAAGAACTAATATAAATACAGGGGTGTGGGGTACTTCCTAAAACAGAACACTTGAACAGGAAGGATGGCTCTCCTCATACCATTGGCATTGAGCATGTGTGTCGTGGCCCTGGCGATTATACTTTTCACGCTGATGGACCCTGAAGATGACGACTATTCGATTGCCCGCGTTGTGGTTCTTTGTAGTCTTGCGGTGGCCGTGTTAGGTCTTGTGCATGGTACATTCAACTAGTTGGGTCTCGTTGTAAAGTAATGTTTTAATAAATGTCAGTTTACCTTATTCTCTATGTTTTATTTCATTTCTAATTCCTTATTAGAAAAACAAATAAAACAAGATACATTATTAAAGGCATAACACTTCTTACATAAACCAATTCATAAAACCTGGGGCGTCACAGATATACATTGAGTTCAGTGGTGAAAAGGTAAGTTTCAATATCCATGATACTATGAAACACCTCATTGAAGACCAATCCACTCTTATGGTATATTTTATGACAGTTATCTCTAATTACACACTCACACAAAATTTTTTCGTTGACCCATACTCTAAATCATTTTCACTTCTTCACCCTTAGATGGTTTGAGTTTTTATTTAGGTTTTGACTGTTGTGTGGGTTCAAAAAAGTATAATTTTTTTAATTGATGAGTGTGTTCATTCTGGGATACCTATGACTGTTGATGATTATGAAAATATCATTTCCATTGATTCTTTTTCTTTATAGAATACACATGAGCAGATAGATGGTTTCATGGACCTCACTCCCCCTAAATCCCCTCCCTTAATAAAAAAACCACTGATGTTAGAATTAAAACCACTTCCATTTAATTTAAAATAGGACTATCTTGAGGGTATTGACCAATTTCCCATCATTATTGCCAATAACCTCTCTCCATAGTATGAAGAAAAATTGTTAGACCTTTTGAGAGAGTGTAAAAAGGAAATGGGATGGACATTGGATGATTTTACTAGGATTTTCCCATCTATTTTTATACACCATATAATTTTAGATGATGCTACTAAACTTATAAGGAAATATTAAAACTGGTTGAATCATACTCTCCTTAAAGTTATAAGATTGCAAGTTAGTAGAATACTTACTACTGGGATCATCTATCCCATATATGATAGTAAATGGGTTAGCCCTATGAAAATTATGCCTACAAAAACTGAAATAACGGTTGTATTAAATGAATGAAATGAATTGGTTCGAAAACATGTGAAAAAAGTGTGTGAGTATGTATTGACTACTATTGATAGGATCAAGCCATACTAAAGACCATTTTTCTCTACCTTTTATTGAAAAAATGTTGTAAATATTAGCTGGAAAGACCCATTATTGTTTCCTTGATGGATATTCAGGTTATTTCAAATCCATATAGCCCCTGAGGATCAAGAAAATATAACATTTACCTATCATTTTGAAACATTTTCATACATAAGGATTCTTTTTTTCTCTGTAATGATCCTAGTACTTTTCAGTGATTTATATTGAGTATTTTTTTTGGTACCTTTAGAATTGTATAGAAGTTTTTATGGATGATTTCATGGTTTACGGATCTTCCTTTGATGACTATTTGACACACCTAGGTTCTATCCTCCACCATTTCATTGAAAACATATGATATTAAATTATGAGAAATTCCATTTCATGGTTGAGATGGGGATAGTTCTTGGGAATGTTATTTCAAATTATGAAATTCAAGTGGATAAATGAAAAGTTGAAATAATTTCATCCCTTCCATATCTAATTTTTTTTTGAGGTGCAATATTTCTTATGTCTTGATGGATTTTACAATCAATTCATTAAATATTTTAGTAAGATCACACTTACCTTGTCCCGATTATTACAAAAATATTTTAAGTTTTTGTTTGATAAAAAATGTTAGGATTCCTTCATTTCACTAAAATTTAGTCTCACATCACCACCCATCATCCATCCACCAAGGTAGGATATCACCTTTGAGCTTATGTGTGATGCCTCTAACTTTTCTATTGTTGAAGTTTTATCACAAAGGGTTGAGAAGTCTCCTCATTTCATTATATATTCCATGTGTATGCTTGACCATGCATAAGAAAACTATACAACCACTAAAATATAAATTCTTTCAATTGTGTTTTCCTTGAAAAAAATCCATTAATATGTTACTGGGTAAAAAATCATTGTGTTTTATGCTCATGTTTCCCTTAAATTTCACATTAAGAAATTTGAATCTAATCCTTGCCTCATTTGGAGGATGTTCATCCTCTAGGAGTTTGACCTTGAGATTTGAGATAAGAGAGGAGTGGAAAATGTGGTATCTGACCACGTTATTAGGATTTACCTAGCATTGGACCAACATGGTGACTCATCCCTCCCCATTGAATAATTATTTCCTCATGAGAAACTTTGTGATGTTGTCGACCTGACCCCTTGGTATGCGGACATTGTGAATTTTCTTGAAGCATATTGAGTCCCCACTAATTTAAGAACTTTAGATCCCTAGATACTTAAGAATGATTCAATATGGTACATTTGGGATGAACCATATTTTTAGAGAATTTTTAGTGATCAATTCATTCATCGGTGCATCCTTAACCATGAGTTGACCTCTATTTTGAGATTTTTACACACTTTATCTTGTGGGGGACACTTTGGCTCTCAACATACAGATTTAAAGGTCCATGATTCAAGAATTTATTGGATAAAAATGTATAGGGATGCCCATTGGTTTTGTAAGTCATGCACATGATTTCAATTTACAGGGAATATTTCCAAGAGGAATGAAATTCCCCAACGACCTATGTTATTCTATGAAATCTTTGATTCATGGGGAATTAAAATTCATAGGGAGTTTTCCCAATTCATTTGGATTTGGGTACATATTAATATATATTGAATACATATCTAAATGGGTGGAAAAAAAGGATACTAGGACCGATGAATCTAGAGTGGTTGTTGATTTTGTGATATCCCACATTTTCAATCGGTTTGGTTTGCTAAGATTCATTATTAGTGATCAGGGTTCACATTTTTGAAATCATAACATGAAAAATTTTCTCCATAATTATGTGGTTGTTTATAAATTCTCTACTGCATATCACCCCCAAACTAATGGACAAACATAATTTTCTAATCAAGAAGTTAAATGAATCTTGGAAAAAAAAGGTGCAACCCAATAGGAAAGACCAGAGTTTGTGCTTGGATAATGCACTTTGGGCATACCGTATAGCTTTTAAAACCCCGATCAGAATGTCATCATATAGGGTTGTGTTTGTAAAGTCTCTTCACCTCCTAGTGGAGATAGAGCATCATGCATATTGGGATGTTAAACAATGTAATATGAATTTATCAGATGTAGGTGAGCATAGTAAGTTGTAGATTTAGGAGTTAGAAGAAATTTAGCATGATGCATATGAGAACTCCCGGTCTATAAAGAGAAGAAAAGGGCTATCCATGATGAGATGATTCATTAGTAGAAGTTTCATATCGGCGATAAGGTCATCATGTACAATTCCAGGCTAAATCTCCACCCAGGTAATCTCTATTCCCAATGGATCATTACTTACATTATTAATAATGTTTTCCCTTTTGGTGAAATATAGGTTTTGCATGAGCATAGTGGCTAAAGTATTACTGTCAATGGGAAAATACTTAAACACTTTTACGATGATTTTCTGAAGCATATGGTGGAGAAAATCCACCTTTAAGAAGAAACATACCAGTGACACCTGCCTGGTTTTATCCTTCATTCCCACAATATCTTTTATTTCAGTGATGACACTACACACTCTAGGTGTGTGGGGGGGGGGGGGGGGGTACATTCTTAGGTTTTTTAGGATTTTCATTATCTTTATTATTTCATCTCTTTTTCACTTTCTTAATAATATTATTACTTTTCCCCGCCTTCTTGTGCTCATTATGGTTATCATCATGTTTCTTATTTCTTCTATTTTTCTTCTTCTTTATAGTATTTTTATTCCCCCCACCTTTAATCTTAAAAAAATATCCAAAATCATTTTTCATGATTGATTCAATTGTGTGGAAAAATAATTTTTTTTCAAAAAATGTTTTTCAAATGAATATTGATATAGAATCTTTTTATATAATTTTTATTTTCAAATCATTCTTAGATGTTTAATATATTTTTGAAACCCATGCCTCATTAACACTGACCAATATTTTAATGCCTTACCCTAGAGACATTTTAAGACCTTTATTGCATATTCTTCCTTTAAATTACTTTCATGATAGTATCTGGACATGCAGATAAACAATAACTTTCCTTTATTCTATTTGAATCCATAATATTCGAGTGTGATACATTCATGATATAGGTCATCATTCATTTAAAATTCCTTTGTACAATTAACCTCTATTTTTGGAAACCTTGACATTTTACCCTTCTTAAGCCTTAGAGACCGTGAAATGCATATTAGGTAGCCACATTATAATCCAATGTATCCCTAGATACCCATATATTATGTACATTCATGTTTTATTTTTAGTAAGTGTTAGGGAGACGGTGTTTCCATGGGAATTCTTGGGAAATATTTATTATAATAGGGTGAGTGAAATGGTTCCTACATTTATTTTGTATAGTGGGTCGACAATCCATATTATATCATTATGTTATACATGTTTCCATATTTATGTGAAAAAATTGTATTTAAAAAAATATAATAATTTTGTACATAAAAAAAATAAAATAAAAGAAAAAAATAGAGAAAATAAGATGTTTACTCATTATTATTCACTGCCTGGTTGGGACCCATTCAAAAGGAACAAGGGGAGAGTGAGTTGGAAATGATACACTCTAAGAGGGGTTGAGTGAGTAAATTCATTTTGAACACTTTATAAATTTTTACATGCTTTTTTACTTTAGATATTAAACACTCCTCTTCTTCCATGTATTTTTAAACATAAAATCCTATAAAGCCTTGAACCTCAAAACAACTTCTTGGAAGTCCTCTTAAGTAACACATAATTTTCTACTGGTAGAGAACATAGAATCTTGGAAAGAATATGGTAAGATCACATGAAATATTTTAAATGGTCATAACTCCACTTTAATATGTTCTTGTAGTTAAGAGGTAATATTTCTATGTGAGGTAAGTTGCAACATGTTTCATTGATGAACAAATGAAAGTGAACAAATTTGAATGTGAGAGAAGAAGAATGATAGGAAAATTGATTTCATAAATGAGGCATTATGGATTTCATTTCAAAATAATTTTGGATGTTTTGTCACCATTTATTTAGGAATGGTACTTGATTAGGACATGTGACTTTTCCTAGGAGTGCAAATGCTTAGGTGTGGGGGTGTGATCACATTATGATTCACTGTTTTATTTCATCCTTACACCATTGTATTAAACTGGTTTTGTATTGAAAAATACAACTATAATAACAAATTTCAATAAATTTTTAGTCAAATAAGTTAATTTTTATCACTATTAAAAAGGATAAGGCCACTTTTTAATGTTTTCATTATAGGTGGAGGTGTTTTGGAGGGCCCAAGATAAAGTTAAAGAAAAATGGGCCAAACTGTGTAGGAATCTAAGCATACCATTAGAATGAAATACACACTTTAGCTAATATGTGGATCCAATTCGAATAAAATTTTATAGGACGGTCCAAATTTCATCAGTATATAACTCTTATGAAGACAACCAATCGAAATTAATCCATTAAAAGTCCTAACTAAACCAATATGTCTAGGAAAAAGAATCTGCATGAAGTCAAGATTTTGGTTCTTTATTTTGGAAATATCTCCCATTTTTTAAATTATATAGCTAAAAAATTAACATGGATATAAAGAGAAGATAGGAAAATAATATTTTTATTTTTTATAAGTCTTGATAAGGAAGTTTACTAGTCCAAAACCATGGTCCAAGTGGAATCTAGGAATATGTGTTCCCAAAACCACCTCCTATTTTTGCTATAAAAGGCACCTTGGGCACCTCATTTGGGATTTCGACCAAGAAGAAAATATCTTCCATTTTGGAGACCCAAATAATTACTATCCTCATTACTAGAGGCTATGGTAAGTTCTGTCACAACTTCTATGGCTTCTTATCTTCCCATGAAGTTCTAAACTCCCTGTGATCACTAAGGGAAGAATGTGATGTAAATCTTGAGATTTATGTTTATATTATTTGAATGATATTTTTAATTATAGGTTTTTATGTTGTTTTTATTCATCCTATATTCTTATTTAATTGATTTATATACTATTATGTCATGATGAAACTCATATGATCGTGTTTGTGGTACTCATTCATTTGATATTGCACACACCGTTCACCACTTCTTCTCCCCCTTTCAATTGCGGTGTTTGTGTGGTTTATATTGGTCAATTGAACTCTCATAATAGCTTCAATGGACATGTAATTTTATGTCATGGTAAAAAATTTAAATAATATACAAACCTGGACAACACATTGAGTTCCTCAGGTGTTTCCTTGGCAAGTTTCAGTTATGAAGTCAAACACAAATCACCCATTCATCGACAGTAATTGGTGAATCTTTTTGTGTTTCTAACTAAACCATAGGAGGTATCTTAGTATAAACTCAGTAAAATTATGGTTATAGGTGTTAAAAAATAGGGATTAAAATATATATAACCTTTCTCTTAAATTGGTTAAGGATGATCATCATGAGAGTTCCCTGGGTTGATCACGCTTAATTAATTTTTTTAATTTCTTATTTATTTTATTGATTTCCTTTTTCTATTGGATTCTTAAATAATCAAACCCAAAGTTTTAAAAAATAAAATTCAACTTTTATTTTAATAATAGAACCTTCTTTTTGAATTAATTATCTAATTCTTTGTTGAGAGTCAACCTAGGGTTCCTTTTATACTACAAAAATTCTAGTAAAACTATACAACTAATTTGATGCGCACAACAATGCGATCAGTGCCACATGACCTCATGCATGTCTTCCCATATGAAAGATGTTATTTACTAGTGACAAGGGTATAAATGGTACCATGGTGATATTATAACGTTGATAACAAAACTATACACAAAAATCACAATAAGTATAAATTATCATTCTATAACAACACAATAGAAACTAAAAGTAAATCTTTATGCTAAAACAAATGGAATCTAGAAAATAAAATAAAACCCAATGAACCTAATGTGGAAGTTTAGTAAAAGTATGAAAATCAAAGGTAATAAAATAAAACACTACAAAAATAGTCTAGAATCCATCTTGAAGTTGCCTCTATCCTCCAAGATCCACCTTCTTATCTCCCTAACGCAGGTCCCTTTCCCTTTAGTAGATCACTAGCTATGATATTTGTTCGTGCATTGAGATTCACATGCATGGAGTGAGTATAAAGCTAGTAATACATCACTAATGCACCTTTATCATAAATTTTATACATATATAAGGTGTAATCCATGATTGTAAGTAAATAAAAAAAATAAGAAATTGATCATATGTCGGGAGATCATGAGATAACAAGGCTTCTACAAGCCTTGATTTCACCTACTTTGGCTCTATACCAAAATTAGTCTCATATGTCTTCACATATTGGATCAGGACTTAGGTCTAGAACATTTATCATATCAAGGACCATATCCATCCTAACCTTGGGTCAGGTCACAGGGTCATGACACCTCTGGATTATCCTTGAGTTGGTCCAGAAGGTCATCAGGTCCTTTCCTCTACTTTGTTGGGATATAAGGCCATTGTACCCTTGGATCAACCTTGGTTTTTGCTATAAGGCTATTGCATCTTGTCCTTTGTCATGGTTTAAGCCACAAGGTTGTAATACCATTATCTTATCTCCAGGTTCCATCATTGTTATCGGTACAATGTTGAATCAGGACATACTCCCCCTTTAGGGGATAACCAATACACAATGATCCACCAGTCACTATAGTTCTAGATAGAAACCACCACAGGCCAAGAAATCATACATAACAAGTTATAATACAAAAGGTAAAAACATAACATATAATGCATTTGTCTCACAGTCTACACATGCACACCATATGCATAATAATAATAATATCATATCTCAAAATGGTTATCATGGATATGAACATGTGAATATACATTATAGTCATTCAAATAAACTTTACACAAAGGCCCCATGTGGTAAATAATTCCTACCTTAAGTGTGTTGATACCAATTTCTACGATCTATCACTGAATCATGTTCATGAACCAATGATCCCTAAAACCAATCCCAATTCATCACAACTAGAATTATAGAATCAAGATTCAATAGGAGAACATAAAAAAGGGATTATAAATAGATTAACTTTCCCAATGAGATCCACTGCCAATAGTAGATCTAGATTTATTTGGGGAAAAGATAGAAATTATCTAGATCTATATGCTTATCCATTGAAAAATTATGAAATGCTTATTAGATCACAATATAATACATAGTTATATCCATAATAGACTAGATCTATGATATCTTCTAAGTAGAGTAAATTAGATCTATAAAAAACATGAATATGGAGGGAAAATATCCTCTTAATTTGAATCCACAAGATCCAAAGCCTCTAGATCCTCCTTATTTAGAGTTTGGATGGAGAGTAAATTCCAAGAACACCCACCAGAGTACCTAGGTTAGAGATCCCTAGGTGTAAGAGAAATAATTTATAGTTTTAGGGTGGTTTTTATTTTAAAAACTGATTTTTTTTATTAATTAGAAGGTTTCATATGGTTTGGTCACATGATTAACTAAATTTTTCTCTAACCGTGTGAGTCTTATTGCCTCTTCTAAGAACCATGTTAATTTGGATGAACAATTTTGTAAACTATGAACCAACCATTCCTTTTTCATCTATCCAAGGTTACATAGTTTTCTAGGTAAAGATTAATATTTAGATCTAGCTTTGTGATAACTATGCACCACCCACTATCCCTCTCGAAAAAGTCACATGGTTTCCTGAGGGAACCACATGATTTTCCGAAACTATGATCAAATAGTGAACCAACTAAAAATGCTCTAAAACTATTTTAAACCATCCAAAATTGACCTCATACTTCACCCAATCAAGGAAAAACTCAAAAAAAATTAAAGAAGGTCTGGAAGAAAGTTTTAAAGTGCCTAAAAAGTTCGGATCATTACAATATCCACCTATAAGAAATTTTTATCCTTGAGAAGTGTCTCTAGAGTTCTTGCTAAAAAAACTCAATCCATTTAGATCATAAATAATATTACCACTCCAAAGTATCCTTTTTAATGTGATTTTACTTCCAGAAAACTCATACAAGGGGCACTATCTTCCCTCACAACACCTTCTCACTCCAATCTACAATTTATACTAGTTTCACTATGAATGATGCATCTGGTTCAAACTCAATGTCTCTTATATCAATCAAATTTTCAAGATCAAGCACATAAATATGAATTTGAGACACATAAAACATGTTATTCATACCTTAATACCATGTATGGAGGTCTAATAGGTAGTCCATTACTCTGATATTCTAGATAATCTTAAATGGTCCCACAAACGATGAAGTCAACTTTCCATGCTTATAGAAATATCAATGTTGAAACTATGGTCAAACCTGTAAGAAATCATGATCACTAAAAATAAACACCAAACTATATCTTCTTTGGATGGAATATGATCATTGTCTACTCTGAATAGTGACCAACCACTTCCAAATCAACTAGACCTAATCAGAGGAATCTTGTACCATACTCTTATTGATAAAAACTACCTCACCTGCTTTATTCCAACACAATGATGAGAAACTAAAAAACCATAAATATCCTCAAACGATGACATTTTAATGTAATATTGGTAATAATTATAGTATGCAAAACCTATAAATTCCATATGATTATCTTATGCTTCACCAAATTTTAGGACGTATTCTCAAATAATATCCTCCAAAATCTAGATCATCCCTTATGTCATCCCATCGATCTATAAATGATACACTATACTTAGCTTTAACTAAGCCCCCCTTACCTTCTAAAATTCTTTCTAAAACCATGGCATCAAATGAGTGCACCGGTTAGATACCATGCTCATTGGTACTCCACTTTTCCATATGATCTATTGTGTATAGAGATTTCCCAAATCATCTATATAAAGAGTCTATTGAATCATAAATAAATGTTACAACTTCAATAACTGATCAAAAAAACCCATAAAATATATCGACTTCTCAGGGTCTTGGGAAACCCCATAAAAAATTATATCATCACTTCATCCCACTTGCACACGGGCATTGGATGAGGATGAAGCGAACCACCTGGTCATTGATGCTTAGCTTTAAGCCTCTGATAGGTAATACATTGAGGGACAATACCAAAGATGTTATTCTTCATACCTGTCCACTAGAACTATCTTCTAATGTCACTATACCGTTGGAGTTAGTTTCCCAGAACCAACTTCTATGTACTTTATGATAAACTTGAATTCGTTTTTTTTAATATTAATAAACTACTTATCACATCATGATTATTCTACTTCATGACATATTATGTGATAATGTCCTAAGAGTATTTGTCACAATAAAAGCTCATAGAATTTCCCCACTATAATGAGAACTCGGAAGTGCTACAACACTATTCTTGAATATATGTTCTATAGATAGATGATACCATTTGAGGGACACAAATAATGTAGGCTATTAGGGGTGAAGAGTCATAGGACTTTGAGGCATTTTCTCATGGTGTACACCATTGGTTATATCCAGTAGGATATTATGAGAACAAGATCCACTAGTAGAAAATACACAGTTATATGTGTCATTGGATGTTCCTATCTACAGACATGTGTATTGGTCCTTATACTTTAATATTATTATTAATGGGTATTATGAGTCACATAATTTGAGGTATTGATGAAAATTATGATGAAAGATGTTCTTGGTGAAGTAGGATCAGTTGGGTGTGTAACGATTAATATTTCATTAAAGAATAATGCAAGAAATTATTTTCCCCTTTTGTTCTTTAACTAAATTTGGTATCCCAGGCGATATAGGTTAAATAAATCCATGGCCATGGTGTTCTATAGAAAATTCCTATTTTCAAAAATTCAAATCAAAAGATAATCAAGCATATAGGTTGATGGCACTGGCATACAACCTTCTCAATTTGAGATATCATGATAAAGTGATTATATTACACAGTAAGCATTCATATGAGGTAACATGTCATTGAAACATTAAATTCTTTCTCTATGGGTGAATTGGCATGTTTCTAGATGCTAACCTTGGACTTTAGGATGGTTCACATAATGCCACTAAGAAAGAGGCCTAGAGGGTTACACACTAAGTGTATCCAAAATCCCAGTTAAATAATATATTATTATTTACTATTCAACATGTTGAATAAATATTATTCCCGCATGTGGTTTAATAATTATTCATATATTTTTTATTTCATTTATCCTGTCACTAATTATTCAAAAGAATATATTGTTAGTGGAATATTTAATAAATATTTATTTTCTATTTAGTGAATCTAATATTTATTTATTTATTGGATAATAATGTAGTGATATTTATTTGATAAAAAAATAGACATTATTCAAGGCCTAATAAATATTGTAGAGGAATTGAGGACCGAGTTTAATGGTCCGGTGAGAAATAATAAATATTGAATATTATTTAATTAAATAATATTTAATTATAATTCAAAAGTTAAGCGCATGTTGAGAAATAATAATAATATTATTATTATTATTATTTGACATGGGGATTTTCTAGGATTAAATAAAATAATTAAGGGAACTTGTACAATTATTTTATTTTAACCTAGAAATATAAATACCCAAGTATGTTATTTTTTAAAGATATTCAATTCTATTTTGGTTGTGCACAAAAATCTTGGATAATCCTCTAAATCCCTAGAGAGATCCATTCTCAAAGAACGCTTCTAAGAACAGAGAAATACTCCTCCACTAGATCAAGGAGAACACTTTGGAAGCGGTTCTAGAAGCAATCAAAGGTGGATGGTGCTATCGCAAGTATCTATTATTCTAGAACCCAGAGATTCCTTTAGTGACATTTGGAGATTTTCGAAACATGTGACGATCACCACTAGAGGAAATATAAACTTGGTTTCTACAATTCAGTGATGGTGGAACATAGATCTATCACTAGATTCATCAACAAAGGAAGAATTCCAGTAAAGGTAATTCTTTATTTTATTAATTTAATTATAAATAATATGTGATAATAATCTTTATCAGTTCCAGTGTCATTGTTTATTGAAGTTTTTTTTAACTCAATTTTGTGGATCACAACACTCATTATCATATAGATCTTGGATTAATCATCGATTATGGAAAAAATCAAAGTTTAGCACTACCCATCACACACTTCCACTGCACCCGGAACCTATATGTTGTGTTATAGGGGTCACATAATTATTTATAATTATTTAACTATCACTGGTGATTTTTTAATTTTAATTTAGTTTTTAAATTCAATTTTAATCTGAATTGAGAGATTTGATTCTTACTTATTTTTTTATAATGGATCTAATCGAAACGATTAATTTTATGATTAAAATAAAATCAAGGAACTCATCTAGAGGTGCCAAGGTTTCTGGCCAGACAACACCTGACTACACGCTGTGTAATCACGTTCAATGCATCCAAATTGATTCAGAAATCAATTAAATAGTATGTATTGATTATTGCCTTAATTACACACTTAATGCACTGTAACGTCCCGGACCCGGATACCACGCAACGGGTGCCCCGAGCCCGGTTCGCCACGTGACCTCAAGAGCATTTCCCCAAATGCCAGAGGATGCCGACTAGTAGTGAGGGCTCAGGTCTGATAGTGGGGAAACTATGCCCTCATTTTTCAAAGTGTAGCACAGCGGAATACCAAAATAAACATACAACGACAGCGGAAGCAGTAAACATACACAACTGAAATAAACTATAGCAGTGGATATAACCAACAGTATATAAATGATGATGCTACATGTTACAAGTTCTAAGAAATCAGCCAGAACATGTTATACATCAATACAGTTCAACAAAATACAGAGTACAGCAAAACAAGAAAAACAGTTGGCAGCAGGATAGCGAGCCTAGGCTCGGTCCCATTCCCTCCTACTCCTCAGCAACAGTAAAGTACCTGTATAGGGACTCTTTCCCCTATATACACCTGCAGCAACGTAATCTGTTTGGGCCGAAAATCGTGACCCAAACAGGGTGTGAGAAATATATCTCAGTAGGCATCCACCAAAGGCCCGTGCCCAACTACGTGTAAGCATGCAACTACAGTGTGCAGTAGTAAAATGTAATAAAGTAAGTAGTACTCAAAAGTAACTAATTACTAGTTATATTTCCATTTTATTATCCATTTAATCCATTTAAATATTAGAAATCACCACAGTGCATTTCCAAGTGAACAATCCACATCCTCAGACAAGTAACCCCTACCCTCAGGTAAGGAGTATCCAATACAAGAATTTTCCCATAGGCATAACAGAATTTTTCCCTCAGGTGTAGGTAGTGTCTCCCTCAGGCACAGAGTCTATCGCCCTTAGGCACGAAAGAAGTTGCCCTCAAGCCAAAAATATCTACAGCCCACAGGCTAAACAGTGCAGTTCCCACAGGCTAATCACAACAACGCCCTCAGGCTAAACAGGTAATCGGGCCATGCCCAACATATCAAAATGAAGTAAACAATCAATTCCTCTCAAGACAATTCTACAATTACTACCTTTAAGGCATACCCTTGGGTATCCTGGCCAAACGGCTAAACAGTGAAACACACCCCCGGGGTGGTTTTGGATCCAAGTAATGATCCCAACCAGCATTTTATTATCACAATTAACTACCTAATCAATTGTAGGCATTAAATATAGCAACGGACTCAGCCACACGACACCCCAACATGGGTTCGTGGCACAAAAACGTACAAAAACACACGACAGTTGGAAAATAAACACAAAGCCACCTACCTTATACGCCAACGAGCGTTATACCCGAACGTCGACTCCATAAACGCCCAAGAACGGCGTAGATATGACGAAGAACAAAACCCATTAAAACGTAAATAACTTACGTTAGGAGAAGAATTGGTAAGAACGGTACTAGGAGAGGATAGGGCTTACCTGTGCGGTTCCAACAAAATCGTCCGAAGCCAAAACGGATTCCAGACGAACGCCCAGTGGATCTTCAAAGATATGACCTCCTCCTTTGGCTCCAAAACGGTTCAAGAGTCTCCTCTACCAAATGAGGAGGCTACTGCCTGTTTTAAGCTGAAAAAACAAAGTACACAACATGTACTTCTGAGTACATGACGTGTAATTCTTTCATTTAACTGTTCATTTGGCGGCACTGCCACACTGTTCATCCGTCGACATGAGTACACGGCATGTACTCCCAAGTACATGGTGTGTACTGTTGCCCAGCTGGCGGAAACTCCACCGCCTTACTGTTTAAGCCTGCCGACTGACTACACGGTGTGTAAGGTACCACTACACGGCGTGTAGTCGGTTCCTACACCCTTCGTCACCAGCATGGCTACATGCCCCGTGTACTCATCCCAACACGACCAAAAGTACACGGCGTGTGGAAAAGTACACTGCGTGTAGTTCCAAAGTTTAGGATTTTCCCCCATTTTCCATATTTTCTCAAAAACACTTAAGGAAAAGGAAAAAGAAGAAGCATGTACCTCAAAAATAAGAACCGGGTTCTTACAAACTTCCCCCCTTATAGCAATTCGTCCCTGAATTGCCCTTCCAAGGGTGGCGAAGATAAAACTCAGAACAGCTCTGGCCACTGAGCACGTACGCCGACCTCCCGCTCCCAGGTCTTGTCCTACACTCGGCCATGCTTCCATAGCACTCGTACGAGAGGAACTGACTGGCCTCGGAGAACCTCCATGCTCCTGTCAACGATACGGATCGGATGCTCCTCAAAGGACGCATCATGCTCAATCTCAACCTCCTATGGGTGAAAGGTACGAGACGGGTCTGAATGGTAGCGACGCAACTGAGACACGTGGAAGACGTCGTGCATGGCTCGGTATGATTACGATAATTGCAACCGATAGGAAACCAGCCTGACTCTCTCCAGAATCTTGAATGGCCCCATATACCTCGCTGAAAGCTTACCCTGTCTCCTGATTCGTTTGTGTCCCAGCCTCGGCGAAAGACGTATAAAAACATGATCCCCGACCACGAACTCCAAAGGTCGTCTGCGGCGATCAGCATAAGACTTCCGACGAGACTGTGCGGTAGCCATCCGCTTCCGAATCAACTGGACCTGCTCAGATGTCTCCTGCATGAGTTGTGGCCCCAGTAAAGCTGCCTCACCTGCCTCTAACCAGCACAAAGGTGATCGGCATGTCCTACTATATAAAGCCTTGTATGGTGCCATCTCAATAGTCGCCTGAAAACTATTGTTATAGGAAAACTCGACTAAGGGTATATGCTTCTCCCAAGAGCCCCCAAAGTCTAAGACACATGCGCGCAACATGTCCTCTAGCACCTGTATCGTCCGCTCTCACTGACCATTTGTCTGAGGGTGGTATGCTATGCTCAGAGGCACATGTGTACCCAGCGCCCTCTGGAAACTCTTCCAGAAACAAGACATAAAGAGGGCATCCCTATCTGAAATGATAGAATGAGGGACCCCATGAAGACGTACGATCTCTCGGATATACAGCCTTCCGAGCTTGTCCACACCGAAGGTATCCTTGATCGGTAAGAAGTGATCTACCTTCGTGAGTATGTCCACAACAACCCACATGACGTTGTTGCCTCGAGGTGACCTCGGCAACCCTGTCACGAAATCCATAATGACATCATCCCATTTCCACTCTGGAATGGGCAACTCTTGTAACAGCCCAGCTGGCCTCTGGTGCTCTGCCTTCACCTGCTGACAGGTGGAACACCTCGTAACAAAACCAGCTATCTCTATCTTCATACCCGGCCACCAGTACTGACGTCTCAAGTCTTGGTACATCTTGGTAACCCCGGGATGAACTGCCCAAGCTGAAGCATGAAACTCTCGCATTAGCTCCTCACGTATATCCCGTGGAACCCATACACATCCATGGAAATGAAGGACCTCATCATCGCCTATCGTCCAACCGGGAGGAGGGTCCTCACTTGCCACCGACTCCCATAAAACTAGGCCTTCTGAAACCAATAGCTGCCTCATCCTCACTCTGTCCAGGAGGGTAGAAGTCACAGCTAAGGAGGAAAGATAAGCCTGCCCCTGACTGTCGTGCACCTCCAGATGCATCTCAGTGAACAAAGCCATAAGCTTCCACTCACCACTGGCCTCCTACACTGCCTGTATCTGAGTCTTCCTACTCAGTGCATCAGCTACTGCATTACCTTTACCAGGTGTATAGGAAATCTCAAAATTGAAGGACTATAGGTACTCAACCCACCTTCTCTACCTCAGATTCGGGTCATGCTGAGTAAAGATATACTTGAGACTTTTGTGGTCGGTGAAAACTACAAAATTCTCTCCCAACAGATTGTGTCTCCAATAGCGCAACACATGAACAAATACAGCCAACTTGAGATCATGCATCAGGTAATTTCTCTCATGTGGCCTCAACTGCCAAGACCCGTACGGAACAACTTGGTCACCTTGCATCAAAACGGCTCCTAGATCAATCCCTGATGCATCACAATAAACTGTATAGATCTTCCCCTGCTCTAGGAGTATCTGGATCGGTGCTGATGTCAACCTTCCCTTCAGGTTCTGAAAAGCTGCTTCGTAGGATTCTGACCAAACGAACTTCACCCCCTTCTTAGTCAGACCTGTCAATGGTGCTTCTAAGCGGGAGAATTCCTGTATGAAGCATCTGTAGTAACCAGATAGCCCTAAGAAACTCTGTATCTCAAACATGTTCTTATGCTGCTCTCAGGAAACTACTGCTCTCACCTTCTCTGGGTCTACTGCAACTCCTACCTCTCAGATAATGTGACCCAAGAAGTGAATCTGGTCCATCCAAAAGTGGCACTTCGAGAGCTTAGCATATAGTCGATGCTCTCTCAGTGTACTCAGTACGATCTCAAGATGGGTGGCATGGTCGTGTCGAGTGTGAGAGTACACAAAGATATCGTCCACGAATACTACCATAAAGGAATCAAGATACGGATGGAACACACAATTCATCAGAGCCATGAAAACTGCTGGCGCGTTCATCAGTCCGAACGACATAAACATGTACTCATATAGACCATAACTACTCCTGAAAGCTGTGAGAGGTATATTAGATGGTCTAACACATAGCTGATGATATCCGAATCTCAATTCAATCTTTGATAACACTCGAGCTCCATGAAGCTGATAAAAAAGATCATCTATCCTTGGCAAGGGATTTCGGTTCATAACCTTCAACTGGTTCAGCTTCCGATAATCTGCGTAAAGTCTAAGGGTATCGTCCGCCTTTTTCGCAAAAAGGACCAGAGAACCCCAAGGAGAAGTATTGGGTCAGATAAAGCCCTTTGCTTGTAACTCCTCTAACTGCCTCTTGAGCTCCTGCAACTCAGTCATGGCCATCCTATAAGGAGGAATGGACACCGGTGCTGCTCCTGGCACTAGCTCAATAGAGAAATCCACCTCACGCACCGGAGGTAGACCTGAAAATTCATCTGGGAAGACATCCCTGAAATGATCAACAACCGGAGAGAAAACTGTCTGACAAGTCCCATGATCATCCAGATATAAGCTCACTATCTGGGTTGTGACTCCACCTCGCCCATGAGGCTCTGGTCCAGCTCGACTCGCCTGAACATCCCATTCGCCCTTGTATAGAAACTATCCGCCCTCTGGTGACGTAAAATGCACCCTACGATGATAGCAGTCTACAAAAGCTCGAAAGGGAACCAACCAGTCCATCCCTAGAATGACGTCATAGCTCGTCATCTCTAAAACATAGTGGTCCCAAAGGAAGTGACACCCTCCAACCTCAAGGGGGAACTCCTTACACTAATGCACACTAGCCGTCCTAGTCCCCAACGGATTTTCTAGCGTTATGATATTAGAAGAAGAAGAAGAAAAACAAAGCCCAAAACTCTTCACAATGGGTATAGATATGAAACTATGCGTAGCACCTGTATCAAAAAGTACTGAAGACAAGACAAAAGATACTAAAATAGTACCTCTGACTGTAGAAGGTCCGGGATCCTTCTCCTGCTGGGTCTGTTGCACTGCATATGCCTGCCCAGTGCCACGGCCTTGCGACACAGCCTGGATACCCTGAGCTGTCCCGCCATGTTGCCTTTGCGATCCTGGTGTCTGGCTACCACGGCCACAACCACCATCTCGGCCTGCACGCCCTGACATATTCCAGTTCCCTGACTGGTAAGAAGCCACTAGCTCTGCTCCCGCACGCGGAGTCTGCACAGAACCCCTCTCACTAGCCACTGGTAGAAACGCCCTGCAAAAGTGCCACAAATGACCCATCTTGCCGTAAGCTCGGAACTCAACTGGGTATCGTGGACACTGCGGTCTCTTGTGCCCCTCTCTACCACATTGGTAGCACATAAACTGGCCACCCGAAGCATTCTTCTGACTGGTACTACTGCCCTGAGAAAAGTCCATCTGTCTCTTCCTCTTTCCAGCAGAAATAACACCAGTAACTGGTGCTGAACCATCCTGGCCCACACCACTAGAATCCTGCAAGTTCCTCTCTGTAATCAGTGCCTAGTTCACAATCGCGTGTACATTAAGCAACCTGAAAACATTCACCAGTGCTCAGATGTCATACTGAAGACCATCCTCAAAACGCCTGGCTCTCAATGTCTCATCACCCACCAGCACAGGTGAAAAATGCTAAAGCTCTGTAAAACGAGCAGAGTAGTCCATCACCGACATAGCACCCTACTGCAGATTCATGAACTCTTGAGCTCTATCTTCCCTCAGCGTCTTGGGAAAGAATAATTCATAAAAGTCTGCCTGAAAATCTTCCCACGCCATGTCCCTTTGATGCTCTGTCTAGGTGGTAACATCCCACCACCTCTTGGCAGAATCAAGCAGCATGTAAGTCGCAAGCTTGACCCTCCGCCCTGGAGGTGTCTCCATGTTCTCTAAAATAGTCTGCATCGATCCTAGCCAAGATTCTACAGCCTGTGGTCCACCATCCCCTGAAAACGTAGGCGGATGCTGCTGCTAAAAGATACACATCAGCTCGGCCATAGATGTGGCAGCCTGCGGTGCTCCCTGAAAGGTCTGAATGAACCACAATAAGGCTTCACGGAACTACGCCTCCGCGCCTGTGTCTGGTACAACAGCTGGCGCCGCATCTGGATCTGTTGGTGGATCAACTGGTAGCCCATGGCCCACCATCTCTGGAGTATAATCGTCGCCGCTCTCCTGGAGAACAACTCACGGTTGTCTAGGCAGCATGACACTACAAGGTCAAAAGCACACCTAAGATTTAAGATTATTAAGACTGAAAGCGAAGGAACCACGAAGGAACAAGAGGAAGAAGGCATTTAAAAGTTTTTCAAAACAAGACTACACAGCGTGTACAATGACTACACGGCATGTACTTGTCTTCCCTTCCCCTGCCCAGGTCCTTCTACACGGCTAAGCCACACGACTTCTGTTCAACAAAACTACACGACGTGTATAATATCTACACAGCGTGTACGGTGTTATTTTCCAACTTCCTGTATCGTCTATGACACGGCCGACTACTCGGATTTACACCACATGGTGTGTTACACCCGCACACGGCGTGTACACCATCCTGTTTCCCAGCCACACGGCTAACTCCACACGGTCTGTCCTCGGACAAGACTACACGGCATGTCCCACAGGTACACGGCGTGTTCAGGGAGAGGTGACATCGACCCGTGTTGTTAGTTACACGGTCGAGTCCCCAGGTCACACTACACGGCGTGTCTATAATTGACACGGCGTGTTCGGTCAAGGAGTTCACCGACCCATGTTGTTAGTTACACGGCCGGACTCCGGGTCACACTCCACGGCGTGCACAAAACTACACGGCGTGTTTTACCCAAGCCCTGCCCTACCCCGTGCCACCGCCCACACAGTTTGTGACACGAGAAGAAACTACATGGTGTGTACTCAGGATACACGGCGTGTACTCAAAAAGTTCATTTTTCTTCCCAAACAGAAGAGCACACACAGCGTGTATGAGGTCCTACACGGCGTGTATTCTGGGTTTTCTAGACAGTATGCCTCAGAAACTTCCCCGGAACCCAGAAAATACTGAAAAACAACACCTAAGTGTAAAATTCCAACCTGTTGGTTCCCATACTCCCCCCGAATCAAAGTTTGACATCTTATATGTGTTATATCCAACGAACAGTCAATGATCCACCAAATTCCGGTCAATGGGGGTCGATACTCCCCAAAAACCAAAGTTTGGTGTCCATTCTATAAACAAGTGCAAAAAACATACCATATCACAAGGCAGGTATTTATCAAGCAGCTATCACAACAACATGCTTAATTAGCACAACAACTATCACAACAACATGCGAATTTCTAATGCACCTACATGGCATGGAAACTATGCATGGCATGTGATATCTAGCATGTGCCTATATGATGCATGAGACGACATACCCTCATCTCATCGGGTTGCAACTAAATAGAACCCACAGATAAAATATAAATAGCACAATCCAAGTGCGTCACCCAATGGTGAAAACATATCAACCGTAAAATTGCAAAATCAAAATAATTCAAAATATGAGGTAGACTGGCTTTTCCCTATACACGGGTTAGCTATGCCCGGGCATAACTTATTACCAACTACCGTTCCATCCTATCCCTGACTACGACTCCAAATAGTAAGTCAAAGAAAAGAAACTCCTCTGATACCACTTTGTAACGTCCCGGACTCGGGTGCCACGCAACGGGTTCCCCGAGCCTGGTTCGCCATGTGACCTCAAGCACATTTCCCCAAACACAAGAGGCTTCCGACTAGCAGCAAGGGCCCAGGTCTGATAGTAGGGAAACTATGCCCTCATTTGTCAAAGTGTAGCGTAGCGGAATACCAAAATAAACATCCAACGACAGCAGAAGCAGTAAACATACACAACTGAAATAAACTACAGCAGTGGATATAACCAATAGTATATAAATGATGATGCTACATGTTAAAAGTTCTAAGAAATCATCCAGAACATGTTATACATCAATACAGTTCAACAAAATACATAGTACAACAAAACAAGAAAAACAGCTGGCAGTAGCATCGCGAGCCTAGGCTCGGTCTCATGCCCTCCTACTCCTCAGCAACAATCATGTACCTGTATATGAACTCTTTCCCCTATCTACACCTATAGAAATGTAATCTTTTTGGGCCGAAAAGCGTGACCCAAACAGGGTGTGAGAAATATATCTCAGTAGGCATCCACCAAAGGCTCGTGCCCAACTGCGTGTAAGAATGCAACTATAGTGTGCAGTAGTAAAATGAAATAAAGTAAGAAGTACTCAAAAGTAACTAATTACCAGTTATATTGCCATTTTATTATCCATTTAATCCATTTAAATATTATAAATAACCACAGTGCATTTCCAAGTGAACAATCCAAATTCTCAGACAAGTAACCCCTACCCTCAGGTAAGGAGTATCCAACACAAGAATCCGCCCTCAGGCATAACAAAATTTTTCCCTCAAGTGTAGGTAGTTCCGACATAAGGCACAGAGTCTATCACCCTTAGGCACGAAAGAAGTTGCCCTCAGGCCGAAAATATCTACAGCCCACATGCTAAACAGTGCAGTGCCCACAGGATAATCACAACAATGCCCTCAGGCTAAATAGGTAACTGGGCCATGCCCAACATATCAAAATGCAGTAAACAAGTAAATTTCCTCTCAAGGAAATTCTACAATTACTACCTTTAATGCATACCCTCGGGTATCCTGGCCAAATGGCTAAACTGTGAAACACACCCCCGGGGTGGTTTCAGATCCAAGCAACGATACCAAACAGCATTTTGTTATCACAATTAACTACTTAATCAATTATAGGCATTAAATATAGCAACAAACTCAGCCACACAACACCACAACATGGGTTCGTGGCACAAAAACGCACGACAGTTGGAAAATAAACACAAAGCCACATACCTTATACGCCAACGAGCATTATACCCGAATGCCGACTCCAAAAAAATCCAAGGATGGCGTAGATCTGACGAAGAACAAAACCCATTAAAACGTAAATAACTTACATTAGGATAAGAATTGGTAAGAATGGAACGAGGAGAGGAGAGGGCTCACCCATGCGGTTCCAACGAAATCGTCTGAATCCGAAACAAATTCCAAACGAACGCCCGGTAGATCTTCAAAGATTTGGCCTCCTCCTTTGGCTCCAAAACGGTTCAAGAGTCTCCTCTGCCTAATGAGGTGGCTACTGCCTATTTTAAGCCGAAAAAACAAAGTACACAACGTCTACTTCTGAGTACACAGCGTGTACTTCTTTCATTTAACTGTTCATTTGGCGGCACCGCCACACTGTTCATCCGTCGACATGAGTACATGACATTTACTCCCAAGTACACGGCGTGTACTGTTGCCTAGCTGGCGGCAACTCCACCGGCTTACTGTTTAAGCCTTCCGACTGACTACACGGAGTGTAAGGTACCAATACACAGTGTGTAGTCAGTTCCTACACCCATTATCGCCAGCATAGCTACACGCCCCGTGTACTCATCCCAACACGGCCAAAAGTACACGGCGTGTGGAAAGGTACACAACATGTAGTTCCAAAGTTTAGGATTTTCCCTCCATTTTCCATATTTTCTCAAAAACACTTAAGGAAAAAGAAAAAGAAGAAGCTCATACCTCAAAAATAAGAACCGGGTTCTTACATGCACCACATGTTGACCATAATTTAATGGCACATAGTCATATGGACTACATACCTTGTAACCCACATACATGGCATGTAGTCCCTTTGAGTCACAGATGGGATGTGTATTCCATACACGACCTACATGACTAGTGTTTATGTAACTCAGAGTTCACACGGCATGTGGCCCATTGAATATGCCATGTACTCCAAATTTTTTGAGGCATGGATTACACGTCGAGTCCCTAGGAATGTGTCTTGGATCGATGATGAGAGGTGTATGCACCGTGTACATCAGTTATACACACCGTGTAGATCAGATCTACACAACATGTACTTTTACCAATTACACATATTTAAAATTTATTTATTATATTATGTAAACCTTGAGATATGTACTTGCATGTGGTTATAAATATAGGACACTTCATGTGATATGTTTTAATATATATATATATATATATATATATATGTTTAATTAATATCTGTGTAATGTTCAAATATGCATATCATGTATGATTCATATTATAATTTCTCTACATGCATTGAAGCATAACATGTGCCTAAAAAATAATGTAATTCATGTAATAATATGTGAAGTATATGTTTTGAAAGTAAGTGATAAGTCATGTATACCATATATCACAAGAGTAAAAAAGTATATGAGTATAATATATGTTGGAAAGAATCGAATGGGTATTCACCATGTTGCCTCTAAAGTAAATTTATGTACAAAGTTAATTTTAAATGAATTTATTTGATTTGTTTAAAACTATAATGGATGATAATATCAAGGAAATTATAATGAGAATTAAGATAAAAGGATTGATTAATTAAATATAAGAATTGATCAATTTGATCACAATTTATCTTAAATAATAACGTTTAAGAATTGAATGCTAGTTTTATTAAATACGTAACTCATTTCATTCATGTGGATGATCATGAGCTAGACCAGACCTTTTTTATGTGATTGTTTTCATTTAATTTATTATTAAATTAAATTATTTTCATATGTTCCTTCTCTCATTTAATTATGTAGGGCATACATTCCCATGGTTTCTTTTATGTAAACCCCATTTCCCCTCACCTGCATGTGAGTAAAAGGAATATGTAATGGATGGAGCTCCCAAGCTAGTGGAAGCAGTTCAAGTTCAGAGCTGAGGAAAAACCAATCCAAGGAGATACATAGGTGGATAGGTGGAAAGCTACAACATGAACCTTAATTGGTTCAAGGTGTTTTCCCTCTATGTCAATGGTTAGTTTATCAACCTCTAGATAAAATAACTACTAGTAATAGCTCATGATCATACCAATTTATTATTTTATTTCTTTCAGTTTCATGGTTGTTTCATTATGGGTGTCTTATCATGATCACATAATTAATGAATTAAAAATAATAAAAGATAGAACTAAAATAATCCAGCTTATGCATAGATATTATCTAATATATGGTTAATCACTTAATTAACCCCACTTAACATTAACAAGAATGTGATGATGATAATAATTATAAATTTATGCATAAAATGTTAAAATCCCTGAATAAAATATTATGTCGGTATAGCCTTCCATTACTTCGGTTAAAATTGAACTATAGTTAAAAGTGATTGACCAACCAAAGTTGGAGTGATTTCAATTATCAGAGAATTATAACATGATTTTTTGGGTTGAATTAATTTGTTCACATCATGTTTTGACTGCCAAAGCAGGAATTAGTGTAATTGATAGGCAAAGGTTGAGGAAATCCAATTAAGGATTTCAGGATTGGGGAGTCCACTCAGCAGATCAAGAATTTGTGAGTTAATGTAGTTGGCATTTGGAATTCCTACCTAAAACCTTTAAAGTTTCTTGAACAACCAAATTTGGGGTAATAAAAAGGGGAATATAGATCCTTTCCACTTTAATATCCAAGCAACATGATATTCCAAATCCAATGGTGAGGGCTATTGGGTTTTGATAAAATATTGGGAGACTAATAAATATAGTATTTATTTATTTGTCTAAATTTTATCAGATAAATTACTAAAATTATGATTATATTATTTGTAAAAAAAATGACATAAAACATATCATTATGATCCATACTTGAGTAGGAAAACCTTCTCACCAATACAAATTTTCAAGAGTGGAAAAAGAGCATATGTGTCATCCTTTCCTATGAAAGAAAATTGTATATGCTGGAAGAGCCTTTACCAGTTGCACCTGGAAATGAGGTAAGTGATGAAGAGCTATCTCGCTATGAGAAACATTTGAATGATGCTACATATGTTTAGAGCTTCATGTTATCATCCATGTTCAATGATATTTTGAAGAAACATGAGGATATGGATACCTATAGCATGATGTCTCACCTTCAAAATCTCTACCAAGAGAAGACATGAAAAGAGAGGTATGAGATCTCCAATGTTTTTTTCATAAATATTCTTGGAGAGTCTATTCCAGTTGGTCCTCATGTATTCAATATTATCAGCTACATTAAACACTTGGTCATCTTAGGTATTAAATTCCCAGATGAGTTGTGTACAGATCTCATCCTTTCATCACTACATAGGACCTTATCCTATTTTATTTTCAATTATAATATGATCAATAATGAGAAGAGTCTTAAAAAACTTCTTAATTTAATTTTCTAAGTGTATAAGGACATGGGGAATGATAAACCTGTGGTTCTTATGGTGAATATGAAAAGTAAGAATGAGGAAAAGGGGCCCAAGACTTATAAATAGTCTAAAGATCCAAAACACCATCCTTCCAAGAAGAAGAAGATCCAGTGGTAGGGAAAGGAAGGGAGGTAGTATGTTTTTCTTGTGGCAATCTAGGACATTGGAAGAGGAACTACACCCAGAATAAAGGTGATGTTAAAGGTGCATTCATTATCGAGTGAAATATTTCTATTTACACACATTGGGTATTAGACACAGATTGTGGTTCTCACATCTGTATCCAAATGCAGTAACCAATTAGATTCCATAATATTACCAGATTAGAGGTGGATCTACGAGCTTCCAATGGTGAGAGGATGAATGCTCTGACCATTGGTGACTAACACCTTTCATTTCCAACATGAATGGTTTTTGTTTTTAGATATTGCTATTATGTACCTAAAATTATGAAGAACATAATTTCTATTTCATGTTTATATATAGATGGGTTTATTTTCAAATTTGGAAATAAATGTTATTTATTCTATAAGGACAACATATTTTATGGAATGGTGCATTTAAACAATGTTCTTTATGTATTAAATTATAAAAACCAAGTGTTGTAAATCGATAATGAATCATGTTCACATGACTCAAATAACACCCAGTTGTGGCATCATTTTCATGGACATGTAAATGAGAAGCATTTGAAAAATCTTTGTAAAGATGGTTATTTAGACTCTTCTGAGATAACACCAATTTATATATGTCATGTTATTTTACAAGGAAAAATGAACAAACCAACATTTAATGGACAATGTGAAAGGGCTATAGAACTTCTAGTATTGGTATACATTAATGTGTATAGACCATTTCCATTAGAAGATAGAGGTGGATATTCTTACTTTATAACTTTTACAGATGACTTGAGTAGATATGACTATATCTACTTGATGAGTTATAAGTCTGAGTCCTTTGAGAAATTCAAGGAATTAAATAATGAATTAGAGAATCATATTGGTAATAATATAAATAAGTTTCAATCAGATAGAGGTGGTGAATATCTTAAACAAGAGTTCATATACATTTTTAAAGGATTTTTGGATTCTATCTCAACTCACTCCACCTTATACACCAAAGTGGAATGGTATTAGTGAAAGTAGGAACCATACCTTTTTGTAAATGGTATGGTTGATGATGATCCATGCAGATCTTCCATTATCCTTTTGGGGATATACATTACAAAATATGGAATACACATTAAACCGAGTACCAACTAAATAGGAAAATAGAATTACCTTTAATTTATGGAGTGTAAAGAAACCCATTTTTTCACATATATGTGTATGGGGTTGTGAGGAATTTGTTAAGGACCTCACAGACAACAAACTAGCACACCAGGGCATGAAGTGTATCTTTATAGGGTATCCTAAGGAAAGAAAGGGATACTACCTATACAACCCCTCAGATAAGAAAGTGACTATAGCTATAAAATTCATCTTTCTTGAGAGGGATAACATCATAAAAAAGGATAGTGGGTGGAAGATTGAATTAGATGAAGTTGATTCTCAAGATACACAAGAGTTGTTATAAAAACAGATTCCATAGGTCCCCATAGAAGAAGTAGTTCTTGAAACATAAGTACTACGTTGGAGTGTAATAGAGGTAAAAGAACCATAGATATATGATTTTCTAGTCACCAAATATAGTGATTCATTATTGGTTGACAATGATAAATCTCTATCATATAAGGAGGAAGTAGAAAGATCTAAAGATACAAGATGGAAAGAATCCATGAATTCTGAAATGGATTCCATGTATCAGACCAAGTTTGGGTTCTATTCGATGCACCATTTGATGTAAATCCTATTGGATGCAAATGGGTATTCAAGAGGAAACTAGACATATAATGTAAATTAAATACCTATAAATATAGGGTAGTGTCTAAAGGGTTTAAATAGTTTCAAGTAATTAACTATGTTGAAACATTTTCTCCAATTTCTATGTTTAAATCCATTAGAATTATACTTACTGTAGTATCATACCATGACTGTAATATTTGGTAGATGGATCTTAAAACTGCATTCCTTTATGGGAACCTTTAGGAAGATTTATATATGACACAAATAGAAGGGTTTGTGACTCTAGGTGATGTCAAAATGATTTTCAAGTTGCAGAGATCCATTTATGGATTGAATCAAGAATCTAGGTTATGGAACATTTGATTCAATGAATCCATAAAAGAATTTGGTTTCATTAATAATGAATGTGATCTATGTGTTTATAAGAGGTTTAGTGGGAATTCAGTTATTATCCTACTAGTATATGTTGATGACATATTACTTATTGGAAATGACATACATATCTTACAATTTGTTAAGTACTAGTTAAATAAGTGTTTCTCCATGAAGGACTTAGGTGAAGTAACCTACATTCTAGGGATCAATGTCATTCATGATAGATCCAATAGGTTTCTTAGATCAATTAAAAGTACATATATTGACTAGATACTCAAGATATTTAGTATGGAAAAATCTAAGAGGGGATTGGTTCCAGTGTCACATGTTTTACATATTTCTAAGAAAATGTGTCCTTAAAAACAAAACAAGAAAGATATAATGAGTAAGATCCAATACTCTTATGTGATAGGATCAATCATGTATGCCATTTTATTTACTAAACTTGATGTTTTCTAATAATTGATCATGGTAGGCAGATATCAAGCTGATCTAGGATAAGAACATTGGATTGCTGTTAAGGATACCCTTAAGTATCTAATAAGAACTAAGGATATTTTCCTGGTGTATGGAGGATTTGAGGATATGGTAATTAGAGGTTATAATAACACTAGTCTTCATGAAGATAAAAATGATCTAAAGTCACAACCGGGATATGTTTTATATCTCAATAGAGGATATATGACCTGGAAGAGTTCAAAGCAGCCAGTTGTTGTTGATTCTATAGTAGAGTCTGAGTATATAGTGTCTTCTGATGTAGTAAAGGAATCCATTTGGATACAGATCTTTGTTTAGAAGCTTTATGTGGTACCTAGAAATAAAGGCCCTGTCACATTGTATTGTGATAATACTACAACGGTGGCTCTTACAAAAGAGATAAGGTTACACCAACGGATAAAGTATATACTATGAAAGTATCACCTCTTAAAGGATTTATATCAGAGGGGTGATGTTATAGTGATTAGAGTACCCATGAAATAGAACATAGTGGACCCCTTAACTAAAGTCCTATCTCATCAGAAGCATGAGTATCATGTGAGAGCTAGTGGAATGAAGGTTGTTAGCAGTTGGATCTAGTGAAAATGGGAGTCTGTTGAGTTTGTGACCTAGAACCAACTTCTATATACTTTATGATAAACATGTATTCATTGATTTGAATATTAATAAAATACTTTTCACATCATGATTGTTCTTCTACATGAAATAGTATGTGATCATTTCCTAAGAGTAGATGGCACACTAAAAGGCCATAACAGTTTCCTGCTATGATGAGAACCTGGAAGTGATATGACACCATTCTTGAATATATGTTCTATAGCAAGATGATATTATTTTAGGGAAAAATGATACAGGGGTGGATACTCATAGCAATTTGAGGCTCCTTCTCATAGTGTACAACCTTGGTAATATCCAGTAGGAAATTATGAGAACGAGACCTTCCAGTAAGAAATCCACATTTATATGTGTCATTGGATGTTCCTATCTACAGATGTGTGTATTGGTCCTTAGACATTAAGATTATTATTAATGAGTATTATGAGTCACTTACATTGATGTATTGATGAAAATCATGACAACATATGTTCGCGAAGAAGTATGATACTTTGGGCGTGTCACGATTAATATTACATTAATGAATAATCCAAGAAAGGATTTGTCTCTTATATTATTTAATAGAACTTTATATATCATCCAATTTTATGGAAATGATACAACATAAATAAATTCATGGACATAGTGTTCTATAGGGATGTTCTTTTTCCAGAAATTCAAAGAAAGAGATAATCAAGAATATAGGTTGATGTCACTGGCATGCAACCTGGTCAATTTAAGATACTATGCTAAAGGGATTGTATTACATGGTAAGCATTTATATGAGGTAACATATCGTTACAAAATTAAATTATTTCTCTATAGGTTCCTTGGTGTGTTTCTAGATGTCAACCTTGGACTTTAGCCTGGTTCGCCTAATTCCACTAAGAAAGAGGCCTAGATGGCCACACACTAAGTGTATCCAGAATATCAGTTAAATAATATATTATTATTTATTATTTGATAGGTTGAATAAATATTATTCTCGCATGTGGTTTAACAATTATTCATATATTCTTGATCGTATTTATTTCTTCACTAGTTATTTGAGAGAATTTATTATTAGCATAATATTGAATAAATATTTATTTTCTATTTAGTGAATATAATATTTATTTATTTATTGGTAAATAATACAGTGGTATTTATTTGGTAAATAAATAGAAATTATTCAAGGCTCGATAAATATTTTGGAGGAATGGCGGAATGAGTTTAATGGTTCGATGAGAAATAATAAATAATATTTAATATTTAATTAAAAATATTTAATTATAATTCACAAGTTAAGTGAATGAAAAGCAATAATAATATTATTATTATTATTTGACATGGGGTTTTTCTAGGATTAAATAAAATAATCAAGGGCACTTGTGAAATTATTTTATTTTAACCATAACAATATAAATACCCAATTATGTTATTTTTTATAGAGAGTCAATTCATTTTTGGTTGTGCACAACAATATTGGATAATCCTCTCAAACCATAGAGAGCTCCCTTCTCTAAGAAGGATCCTAATAATAGAGAGAAATCCTCCACTGTCGGATCAAGGAAAATGATTTGGAATCAGCTCATAAAGAAATCAGAGTTGAACGATGCAAGCGCAAGGATCTATAGTGCTAGTACATGGAGATTCCTTTGACAACATCTAGAGATTCATGGAACACATGTGGATCACCGCTAGAGGAAATATATACTTGGTTTCTACAAAGAAATGATGATGGACTATAGATATGTCATGAGATTCATCAAAGAATAAATAATTCTATCAAAGGAAAATCTTTATTTAATTAAATTAATTATAAATAATATGTGATGATCCTCTTTCTCAATTTCGGTATAATTCTTCATTGTCTATTTCTGCGACTCAATTTCGTGGCTCACGATGTTCATCATCATATAGATCTAGGATTGATCATAGATTATGGAAAAAATAAAAGTTGGGAACTTCCCATCACGCGCTTTTGTTGTGCCTGAAACCTACATATACATCATTATCGATCCTAGGTTCATTTTCCAATGTGAATCATGATATTCCTTTATCAGGTAAGAACCAAAAATATCCCATGAAATTACATCACATTGTTTCCATCTAAAGATCATCATGGATCTAGGTCATTCCCACATCACCAAGCACTCAAAATTCAACTCTTAACCAGATTTCACTCAACCCACCAAGGTAGATGTGATAAATAATAGAGCACATTCTATCAACCCTTGATCCTTAGATGCACCCATAAACCATTCATCTAACAAGCTCATAAATCTTCATTCCTTATTTAATGGCTACTCACTAAGCACCCACATCTCCATACTAAGAGAATCTATAATGGAATTTCCCTTTATAGGGGCATAATCCATATCAAAGTCAAAATTCTATATATACTTGATGTGGCATTAAAATATTTGGTTTTTCCATAAACTTTTCTGGGGATTTTTTGTAAAATGTTTCGTAATTTAAACTTTTAATGGTAAATTATAATCTAATGGTTATTTTATGTTAGAATTACTAATTATTGAAAATTATGTTTGTTTTTTGTGTTTTCTAGTTTAAAATATTCTATTATTGTTCTTTAGATTATTTTATTTTATTCATTTTCTTAATTTTCTTATAAAATTTTAATTCTTATTTTTTAAGGTTAATTTATGTGTTCTTTTAATTAAATTATATCTTCTTTGATTTTATTATTAATTAATTAATTAATAAAAGTCTAATTTATTTATAAATTTCATGTTTAAATGATTTTTTTAATTTAAATTTTATCTTCATTTTAATTCTTTCTTTCTTTTTATTAATTAAAGTAATTAATTAATTATTTATTTAAAATATTTAGATTCTTAATTTTTAATCATAATGTTTTTAGATTTATAAATTTTAATGATTATTTTTTATTTTAATTTAACCTGAAATACTTATTTTTAATTATATAATGTTTATAATTTATTTTTAACACATTTATTATTCTTGTGTGGCAGTAACAGTATGATAATTTCACCATGTTTCCATCATAGAATCATATTTACAGAAGATTTTCCATAGGAGGATTATATGGGGTTTTGTATTGGATTTTTTGCTAACCGTTTGATATTTTTACCTATGTGTAAGATAAAATTTACGTGGTCTTGTAAGAAAAAATTGTTTCCAACTCATGAGTTAACTCTCTCATAAAAGAATCTGAAGTAAGAGTTGGGTAATAGATTTTGAGGCCCGTGCATAAGATAAAACATCATAAGATAATATCCCATAGAATAGTTTATCTTACTAAATTTTTTACTCATGAAAACCATTGAGTCATGCTTGAACCCCAAATTGAATGCCCAATGCTCTTAGAAGAAATGAGCTCATCCTTAAATCTCGTCATGCATGAATGAAGGAACATTATTAAAACTTAACTTTTTCCTCAATGTTAAATCTCAAGGGTGAAAGGAAAAAATTAAACTTTTAAGTTATAGAAGATTTTCAAATGATCTATACAATGTAATGTTGAGGTTCACGGTACAATTAAATAATATTTTTCCACAATATTCAAAACATTTCTAAAAATAAACTTAATAAGTACATGTTCTAACCGCATTTGACACAACACAAAAAATTTTAACAAGAAAAAAAATGTAGCATATTTAACAATTGAATCAGCAAGAAAGTTCGATTTTCAAAAAATCAGGAATTTTCTTAAACAATTGAAAGAAAATTCAAGGTTCTAAGATAGATTTCATTTACTTCACAAAAAATTCCAACAAAAAACAAAACGATAAGAAAATTACCAAGAAATTAAGATTAAACCCAATTTAAATGGAAATTAAAAACATCTAGGGAATTCCCCCCACAATTAATTTCATGAAATATGAGTAATAAATAAGAAAAATTCATGTAATGGAATAGAATAGAAACTCCCTTGATAAAAGAATATTTACTCATTTTAATTCATACAATAGTACTCCCTATCTAAACCTTGAGTGATTTTTTTTGGCTAGAAAATTATAGATACCATAGGATGAAAAGATCGAAAATAAATTCAAGAATAAAGAATTAATAAAAGTAATTAATTATAGAAAAAGTTAAGGGAAGTGAATCAAGTATGCTCAATATTGTAGCTCTACTTAGCACTGAAGAACAATTAAGGCTTTACCCAAATAATTTTTGTGCCTCCTCACAGTCCAATGACCTGTGATAATAAAAATATATACACATTGGAAAAGAGAATAATTTTTAGTGAAAAAGAGAACAACAGATAATAATAAATACATCAAGTGATTATTTTTATCAAAATAGAAAAAAGAAAAATAACAGGAATTATGGGTTGACTTCCATGAAACACTGAGATTAAATTCCTCAGTTATACTCAATGGTTTCTTAGCTTTATAGAATAGATATGACAACCAAGTCCTTTGACTTCTCCTAAAATTAATTTTTAACTCTTTGATCATGGAATAAAAATAGTATATTTTCCTCTCTAATTAATTCCAAATACTCATTCACTGGAACTTTTAGGATAGTAAAGGGTTTATTCCACATGGTTTTGAGTTTCCCTAAAAAATTCCAATATAGAATTAAAAATTAAAGATCTATGCACAACCTAAAAGTGTATATTTTAAACAATGGAGTCATAAAAATCTTTCAATGTATCTTTATAAATTCTATAATTTTCATAATAATCTCAACGAATTTCTTCTAGATCACTTAACTCTAAAAATATCCTCTCTCCAGCAGATTTTAAATCATAATTGAGGGATTTTACTACCCAATATGATTTATTATAGATCTCTATAAGAAAATGGAATGTTTTACCAAAGATAATTATATAAGGATACATTCCTATGGGATTTTTATAAGCAATATTGTATTCCCATAATGCCTCATCCAACCATAAAGACTAATCTTTTCTTGAACTACTCATAGTTTTCTTTAGAATCATTTTGAAATTTGTATTTGAGATCTCTACCTGCCAAATGGATTATGGGTGATAGGTGGTACCGGTTTTATAAATACAACCATATTTATTCATTAAAAATTTTAATTTAGAGTTTTTAAAGTGTATACCATTATTTGGGTTAAAATATTTCGACACACCAAATCTAGAGAAAATATTCTTCTTGATGAAACTCACAACACTACTATAAAGATTTATCAAAAGTGATACTACCTAAACCCACTTAGATTCATGGTCTACAATAACAAGGATACACTCATTCCCATACAAATATGGAAATGGTCTCATGAAATGTAAACCCCAAACATCAAAAATTTCAACTTCTAAAATCCATTTCTGTAGAAAATATTGTTTTCTACCCACATTCCCCAGCCTTTGACATTTATCATAGATTATAAATAAACTTATTTCATCCTTAAATTGGGAATTCTAGTAAAAATATGATTGGAGGAACCTTTGGTAAGTCCACTCTCCTCCATAGTGTTCACCCCATGGAGAAGAGTGAAAAATTTTCTAAAATAGTAATCACTTCCTACTTAGGAACACATCTCCTAAGTATCCCATAAGAATACCTCTTAAAAAGTAAAGGATCATTCCAGAAGTAATTTAAGCTCATCAATGAATTTTTTTCTTTTATTTTGTGAAAGTTCTTTTTGAATAACACCTTCAACTAAGAAATTGGAAAAATCAGTTAACTAAACATATTGTTTCACATAAAAAAACAAACAAATATTTATCTAGAAAATATGTATTGATCTATATTAGTTCACTAGTTTGAATTGTAGTTATGGGTAACCAAGAAAAGTTGTAGGATAAAACATTTTTAGTACCTTAATTATCTTTAATGACTAAATCAAAATATTTCAATAACAAAGTGATCCTCATAAGTCTCAGTTTTGAACCCCTTTAAGCCAAAATATATTTTAGAGAAGAATGATCAGTGAATATTATGAATTTTAAACCTACGAGATATTACCTAAACTTTTCAAAGGAAAAATCTATAGTAATAAACTCTTTCTCATTAGTTGAATAATTATTTTGATCATAATCCAGTAATTTACTGGAATAATAAATCATATATTACCTCTTCTCATTTATTTTTACTAAAATTACCCTTACTTCCCAATCACTAGTATTACACATAATCTCAAATAACAGTGTCCAGTTAGAGGCAGTAATTATCAGTGAAGATGTAATCTTTTCCGTTAAAAAATTAAATTATTCTTATCACTTTCCATAAAAAAACATATATCCTTGACTAATAGTTAGAAAATTGGCATAAAATTTTAGAAAAGTATTTGATGAATCTCTAGTAAAAACCGGTATGTACTAGTAAACTTATAATTCATTTTACATTTATAGGATGTGGTAGCTTTTGAATCACTTCAAGCTTAGAATTTTCTACTTCAATAACCCTCTTAGAAACTTTATATCCTAAGACAATATCTTTTATAAACATGAACTGACATTTCTCCCAATTCAATACTAGTTTGGTCTCCTCACACCTCAATAGACCAGTTTCTAAATTTTCCAGACATCCCACAAAAAATAGAACCAATAATAGAAAAGTCATCCATGAACAACTTAATAATTCTATCAATCATATCAGAAAATATATCCATCATACACCTCTAAAAGGTGGCAGGGGCACCACATAGTTCAAAGGGAATCTTCCTATAGAAAAATGTCTCAAATGGATAGTTGAAGGTGGTTTTTCTTGATCTTATGGGGCTATAAGGATTTGGATATAACCAAAATAGCCATCCAAAAAATAGAAAATTTCATTTATATCCAACCTCTCAAGAACTTGATCTAGAAATGGAATTGGAAAATAATCTTTTCTAGTGGAAGAGTTATTCATTCAATAATCAATATAGTCCATCCACTTGGTAGATTTCATAACCAGAATTTGTTTGTTTTTCTCATTATTTACCACTATGAAACCCCCCTTCTTATGTACAACTTGTACTAGACTTACCTAGGGACTATTAGAGATAATAAAATTATTCCATCATCAAACAGATTAATTACTTCCTCTCTAAATACCTCTTCCATGTTTGGATTTAATATCTTTTGACCTTCAACTCTAGGAATGTGATCAAGCTTCCTTGGTATTTTATACATGAATAAAAGACGGAATTATTCCATTAATATAAGATATGGACCATCCAATAATAGACTTAATCTTCTTCATTATAGAAAAAAACTCTCTTATATACTCACTACTAACTAAACTGAGATTATAGTTGGAAAGGTAAATATTTTACCTAGAAAATAGTATTTGAGATGATAAAGAAGTGGCTTCATCTCTAAATTGGGTACTTCTTGAATATAAGGTAGGCTCTTTGCCTTTGGAGGTTAAAGGTCCTAAATATAATTCCTAAAAAATGAATGATAGCTAAATAAACCCTCATCCTTACTGCTCTCCAGATTAGAAAATCCTTAAAATCAATTTCAAGTTTTGGTTTTAAAATATTTTTCACAATAAATTGATCAATATTTTCCAGAAATTCTCTCACATAAGTATCTCTCAACACTACCACTTTACTTGAAAAAAATCTCATGAAAGTCTCAGGTTACATGATATTACTATTTATTTCTTCATTCAGGTTTATAAATTCTTCTTCTTATTCATCAAAAGGTTCTTCAGATTAAAGCAGGTTATCACTAGAATAGTTTCTTGATTATGGTGAAACTTTTCATTTTTCAAAAACATAAAACTGTTCACTTTTCTCTCACTGGTTCAAAATCAATTTTTTATTAGCAATATTCATTATAGCTTCTCTAGTGGCAAGGAAGGACCAACCAAGAATGATAGGGACTTCCTTGTTATAATATATATCAATTATAAGTAAATCATCCAAAAAAATAGTCTCCCAACCCCTATAATCAAATCATCAAATCTTCTTATAGGATGGGTTATGGAGTGGTTTTCTAGTTGCAAGACAACAATGGTGGGAAATATATCTCATAATCTCAACTACATGAATAGTGAGTAAGGAATATGGTTTATATTATCTCCAATGTCACAAAGTTAGTTAACTTGTCCACTATTTTTGATGGTTCATAGAATCAAAAAACTACTAGGATCTTTGATATTAGGAGGAATCTTATCTTTTTAATCATTTATAGATATGAAAGAACCTGAACTAAAGCTTAGGGAAATGTGATATTATTGTAATTTATTTTAAACAACTTATGAAATTTGAGAAGTTCATGTTCATGATTATTTTTCTTAATTCAGTCGGGAAAATGAATGTGTATAGAAAAAGTTCTTAAAATTTCAGGCGTTTATTCATTTTCTTTTTGAATAGTTTCTTTACCATTATTTTCATGATTTTCATCTCATTATAATCTCTATTAATAGGATAAACTATGGGATGTACAGAAATTTGAATGAAGTTGTACATATTTCTGATTTCTGAGATTTTACTGTTTTGATTATCATTTTCTTCCATAATTTCATTTTTGTAGGTTTAAGATTCCTAGGGGATTATTTTTGTAGTCGTAAGAGCAGTCCTAGTAGTGATATCCATGATATTTTCCCTAGGATTGACTTCTGTGGTACTTGGTAATTTCCCTTTCTCTCTTTGATTCGTTACATTAGTAAGTTGGCCCATTTGAGTTTCCAAATTTTACATTTTGGCATCAAATTGAAATTTATTAGAATAATATTAGTCTTTATGTTTATTAAATTGAGTCTTGAACTTTTCAACTTGAGAATCTATTCTATTTATAATTTTTCCTAGCTTAGAAAACATGTGGCCCTCTAAGTTTCTTCAATAATTAGAAGGCTTTTCTATTGGTTGATTTTGGTATGGCTGTCTAGGCTGTTGTTGAAAACCATGGGGTACAACTGATCTGAAAAACTCCTATTCCTTCCAAGAATAGTTGGGATGATTTTTATAAACTTGATTGTAATTATTGGAAAAGGATCTTCCCTTGGCTATAAACTAGGTGAAAACCAGTAAAATTGGCATTCTCAGGTTGTTGGGTAGGAAAATCAAGGTTATGGTAGCAAGAGTTGGAATAGCCACATATACCATTGTGGTGGAATTACTCCCTAATTGAGTTTTGAACATTTTCATTATAATACCCAACAAAATTGACTCCAACTTGTGGAATGTGATTATTCTCTTTTCTAACAATTATTATTCTCCTAGAACACTTATTCTGAGAGTTCTATCCAAGTGTATTGAATATTTTCTTAGCAACATCATTACTAAAATCTCCTCCATAAGCTTGATAAAAAAAGGTTTGATGATAAGGGGTGAGGCTGTTGTAAAAAGTTTTTATAAGAAACTGTGGATAAATTAGTTATTTGTATACTATCTAAGAAGTCCCCTAAATCTATCGCACACCTCATGGAACAACTCACCCTTATCTTTCAAAAATCTTATGATCTTATGCCTAACCTCAATAGGCATTCTTCATGGATAAAATTTCATTATAAATACATTAAATAGTTGATCCAGAGTATCGAAAATCTCATCGTCTAACTACTGAAACCATGACATAACATTACCCTTTAGACAGAAAGGGAAAGGTATAAGGTTTATCTCCTCTTCACTCAATCCTCTTAAAGAAAATTGTTGCACCACACAGTAGAAGTATCTAATGATTTCTAAAGATACTTTATTAGGAAGTCCATTATATGATGACAACATGGAAAGATGAGATTGTTTGATCTCATAATTTCATGACGTAGGGGTGTGCCTATTACAGGATGAATTACTAGAAATTTTTGGCACCTAAAACTCCCTAAGGACCAATCGCTTGGCTAACTCATTCCTAAGAGGCAGCAGATTCATATTTTGATTTTTATTTTTATTCCTCTTTTCCAAATATTCTTCCATTTTTTACTTGTTTTCCTTTTTAATTGCTGAACAGTGAATTTTTATTTATGAAATAACAAGTTCCAATTTTTAGGCCTTTGATCTAGTGTGCATGAACACTCGGATTCAAAATTATATTCATCAAGCTTCAGTTTTCAGAATTTTAAGTTGCTTTTTAAACAATTTTTTATTTGTATATTTTCTTAATTGATTTGATTGTTTTTTGAATTTTTTTAGAGTTTTCTTGAAGTTTTTTTAGTTTTGTTTGGTCACTCATGTCGTCCCTGACAATGGTGTTAAAATTTGATCATGATTATTATTGACTATGTGAAAATTATTTATTTATTTCCTTATATAAAACTAGCATAGCTGGTGTGTACAGATTCAAACCACAGAGAAGGCATAAGTGTGTGGAGTGACCAAGAAAGACACAGAAACATTCAAGAAAAACAAGCAGAACAAAACATAAGAAAAACATACAAGCAAGAGGTGCAACACAAATGATGGCAGAGAACTCGATTGACCGGTTGAGTAATGTTACTTCATTCATGCACAAAAGTATCACTAGAACAGAGTTTAAAAGAGGTTAAATGGACTAGTCAACTTGTTAACCTATGATCGAAATAATTATCCAATTTTTCAACTGTATAATTAAAAGTTGGGTCCATTACATTACAAACGCTACAAGAGAAAACAGTCTAGGGACTCAACCTTATGACCGGTGCCCCACACCCCATTCTCCTTACCACCCAACTGCCTAAGGAGGGTGACAACTGCAAAATTAATCATTCACAAAATGATAAAACTGACTTTCAACAGAATCAATTTTTCAATTAATATGTTTGTATTATTCTCGGAAGCAATCTATTATCAGATGATTGGAAATAAAGCACCAGTTTTGAAAGAATTTAATCAAAAACAATTTTCATTGATTTTCAAAAAAATAAAATTTGTAAAATGTTTGAAGTATTGATTAGAGAGAATAAAAATATAGGAGGAAATATTTATGAATAAAGAACTAAAAGTTTAACTACTGCAACCTTGTTCCCAAAGAAGTTTTTCTGGAGTTTTTTTCTTGTTTTTTTTTATTACAAAACAATTCATTACAATAAACAAGAAACAAGGAAAAAAATCTTCTCTATCGAGATTCCTCTTCCCCTTATGCTACCTAGTTCTTATCTCTGCACTTCCGCTCTCACTCTCCAAAGAAATTCATCCTCAAAATATGGAGACCCTGCTTTTTTTGTTCATCAGATCCCTCTTATTTTTCATCCAAAAAATTGTCTTACTTTACTAAAATAACAAGTATCTTCTCCTTCATCCTTCTGTTAGCACACCATCACTATAAAAAATATCTTCATCAACCATCGACACTTTCTAAAGTAAGGATTTCTCCTATTTTCATCATAATTTAAAGTCCCAAATTCCTAATAAATGACTCCACATTCAATTTGTTATATAGCCTTTGCATATCTAGATTCTAAAAGGCAGCTTCTTATGATCACTATTCTAAGGAATAATGATCTTGGTTCATCAACATAAATGAATCATAGTAGGTTCATGGTCATAATATTTTACCAAGCTCTAGTTCATCAAGGTAAATCTTCCAGATCTCAGTCACTGTATTTAAAACCAATTGGATCTGGTGCGACACAGGTCATCTTATCCAAATGCTATCTCCGACCACAAATCGACTTTCTTCAACACCTCCAATCAGGTTTGGCTTCAAGAATCTGGTCGAAATCATTTTTAGGTCTAAAACAGTTCATCTTCAGTAATTGATGAACAATCGTTGCTCGATGATTCCTTGGCATAACTTCGTCATCATCGGCTTTGGGGTTGTTCTTATTTCGGTGCACTCGGGTGATGAACCCATTATCACAATGGTGGCTTGATTCGGCCTTGTAAGTAGATCCAAACTCCCCCTTCAAAAATCTGAAAACCCAAACCTCCAACTCATCCTCAAGACGATTCCACTTCAGCGCGATTAGGTCACGCACGGTCTACCTCCAGGTTTGAAGCTGAAATCCTCAATCGATTTCAATTTCAATTTCGTTGGCACCAGAATTCTCTCAGTGACTCAAGACGATTCCACTTCAGCGCGATTAGGTCACGCACGGTCTACCTCCAGGTTTGAAGCTTAAATCCTCAATCGGTTTCAATTTCAATTTTGTCGGCACCATAATTCTCTCGGTGACTCAAGACGATTCCACTTCAGTGCGATTAGGTCACGCACGGTCTACCTCCAGGTTTGAAGTTGAAATCCTCAATCGATTTCAATTTCAATTTCGTCGGCACCAGAATTCTCTCGGTGACTACAGCGGGATTGAATTGGGCTCATCAGTGGTACTGGATTAGTTCAGGCACAACAATTGGGCATCATTTTACCGTGAAGGGTTTTTCGGTCACCCTGATTCGAGTCGATTCCACTTCATCATGATTAGGTCGTGCATAGGCTACCTCAAGGATTGAAGCTGAAATCCTCAATCGATTTCAATACCGGTGTTCTTGATTCGAGATCGTCTGTTCAAAGACATTCTCATTCCTCATAGCCAACACTGGACTTTAGTTTTAAATCAGACGTACATTTTTTTTTTTTTTTGACAAAATAAGGCGGATCCATTAATGATGTAGATCAGCAGAAATACAGCAGCGTAACCACGATGGAAAATGATTGAACCAAAGCAAATCCTCGTAAGGAGGACCAATGCCTGCCATCTTGTGAGCGGCTTCGTTCGCTTCCCTTCTAATAAATGAGAACTTGCAGGAGTTGAAGCCTTGTCTCCGCGCGTGAATACACCGGATAATGGGGCCGAAAGGTTGAAACCCGCCGTCAGTGAGATTGATAGCATTGATTACAGTAAGGCAGTCGGATTCGATGTGAATGGACTCCCAACCGCGATCTTTCGCGAAGTTTAACCCAGCAAGAATGGCGGCGGCCTCCGCGACTGAGGGCTCCCAAAGAGCATAATGTGCTTCGTATTTGGCCGCAATAAGATTCCCCAGGTTGTCTCGGGCCAGTAGACCAAGTCCAACTGGGCCATCCTTAGGAAGAGAGGCATCCACATTGATCTTAAGAATCCCTTCCGGTGGGGGGCACCAATGTTGGGGGAGAGGAGAGGGGGTGACAAGTCTTTGTTGCTCAGGATGGTTCTGCCAAACCGCAATCCATGACAATGCCCGGTCAATCCAGAATCTGGGGGGCCTCCGGAAATGATTGAAAATGGCCTCGTTCCGCCTGTCCCAGATAATCCGAGTCATAATGCACAGGGCGCCTGCTTTAGCCGGCGAAAAGGAGGAGCACCATCGCATCAGAAGAGATGTAAGATCCGAGGCGGTGTCCAGGAACAGCTCTGTGGTTGATCCCCAGCCATTCCAAACCTCCTGAGCCCCGGGACATTGAAAAAGAGCATGGAGAGGGGATTCAGTCACAGAAGGGCAGAAAGGACATGAGTTGTTGTTTGAAAAGTGTCTGTAGGCAAGGAGGCTCATAGTTGGAAGGATACCGGTGCACACCTGCCACCAGAAAAAGCGAACTTTAGGGGGAACGTTAATCTTCCAGATTGTTGTCCAGGGCCTCGCCTCCCCTTCTGTAATTTGGGCAGTCAGAGCTCGCCGGTAACCAGCTTTCACCGTATACTCTCCTGAGCTATTGTTAATCCAGTAGAGATGATCTTGCCCCGCGTCTGGCATACAGGGGATACTCAGAATAATTCTCCTATCCCGCTCATTAAACCATGAGAAGAGTTTTTCCAAACACCAACCCGCCCCTTGATCATCAAAAAGACAACAAACTGTGGCATGTTCGGATCCTGGAAAAAAAGGGGATGACGCCTTCGTGCCTGTCTGATCAACAAGCCAGGGATCAGTCCACAACTTGACCGTTAAACCATTCCCAATCCTCCAGCCAAGTCCTTTCCTCAACAGATTACGACCACCCCAAATACTTCTCCAGAGGAAACTGGGTCGATAGCCAAGATGGGAATCCAAGAAATCCTTATGTGGGAAATAATTAGCCCGGAGAACTCGTGCGCATAGGGATGATGGGTTACAAATCAAACGCCAGTCTTGTTTGGCCAGCAAAGCATCATTAAAAAGAGAAAGGTCCCGGAATCCCATTCCGCCTTCCGATTTTGGTTGACAGAGAGCAGACCAGGCGATCCAATGGACTTTATTTTTTCCGTCCTTTCGACCCCACCGGAAGTTAGATGTGCTGGATTGAATCTTTGAAAGCACCACATCAGGAAGTTTAAAAATAGACATCAGATAGCTAGGGACCGATTGAAGTGCCGCCTTGATGAGGATTTCCTTCCCGGCCTTGGAGATTTTTTTAGGGGTCCAACCTTGTATTTTTCTTTCAACTCGATCCACAATAGCTGAACAGATTTCTTTCTTTGACCGTCCAACCACCGTCGGGAGTCCAAGATACTTCTGGTGCTTATCTACCCCAGGAATGCGTGCTAAAGAGCATAGATCTTCTCTTTTCGGCTGGGGGACTCCAGAGCTGAAAGAAATTTCCGATTTACTCTGGTTGATCATTTGTCCTGAAGCCCGTTCATACTGTTGTATCGCCTGGCAGATTGCGGTACACTCATTAGGGGTAGCACGAGAAAAAAGAAGGCAATCATCAGCGAAGAATAGGTGGGAAATCGGAGGGCCCTTGCGGCACGCTTTCGCCCCATGAATTATGGAACGCGAAGCTGCCCTGGAAAGGAGGTTAGAAAACACGTCAGCCACCAAAATAAAAAGGAAGGGTGAAAGAGGGTCTCCCTGACGAAGCCCACGGGATGGTGAAAAGCCTCGGGTTAGCACCCCGTTGACGTTGATACAGAAGGAAACTGACGAGACGCATTGCATGATCATGTCAATCCATTTGGTGCAAAAACCCATCTTGAGCATCACAAATTCGAGGAAGTTCCATTCCACTCTATCATAGGCCTTAGCCATATCCAATTTCCAAGCCATGATCCCTCTCTTTGCTCGTGTTCGAGTTTTCATGGAGTGGAAAATTTCATGAGCAATAATGGCATTATCAGTGATTAACCTTTTTGCCACAAAAGCGCTTTGGTTCTCTGAAATGACGTCGGGTAGCCAAGGACGCAACCGATTCGCCAGGATCTTTGAAAAGATCTTATACGAAACATTGCACAGACTGATAGGTCGAAAGTCCGAAACCCCTTGCGGATTTTTCATCTTGGGAATGAGGGTAAGTATAGTTTCATTAATAGACGACAGATCCGTTTTCCCTGCCCATATATCCCGCATCAGATTGCATATGTCTGGACCAATGATGTGCCAGTAATTCTTGAAAAAGAGGGCATGGAATCCGTCTGGTCCCGGGGCCTTCGTAGAGTGAATTTGCTTTAAGGCCTTAAGAGTCTCGTCATTCGTCACATCTTTAGAAAGCTGTCTATTCATATCGTCAGTAATCACGGGTTTGATGCAGTCCTCAGTCTCAGGAGAAATAATAGAATGGCCTGCAGAGAATAGCTTCTGAAAATAGCTCAGGAATGCTTCTTGGATTCCCCCTGTGTCAAACACTTTACTACCGTCTGAATTGAGAATGCCAGAAATAAAGTTTTTTCGGCGTCTTGCTGAGGCCTTCTGGTGGAAATAACGTGTATTAGCATCCCCTTCTGTTATATGAATATCACGCGCACGCATAGCCCAAAAACCTTCCTTATTGCGCAGGGCAACGTCCAGCTCTCGTTGGGTTTCGCTAATTTTGGAGAGAATGCTGCTATACAGGGGTTTGCTAAGGAGATATCCAATCTTCCTTTCAAGAAACTTGCATTGCCGGTCCGGGTGACGGAATTTAGAGTTGCTCCATGTCCGCAGATCCGACGCCACGCGGAGAAGGTTGGTTCTCAGATCATCTTGCCCATTCTTCCAGCCGGAACGGATAACCGCCTCGCACTCAGGATCTTTTGACCAGAAGCTTTCGAATCTGAATGGTTTCCTGGGACTGGTAACGTGCTCATTATGGGTGCAATTAATGACAATTGGGCAGTGGTCCGAGCAATTGAACGTGAGATGTCTGATATGGTACATTTTGAAGAGGTTCATCCAATCCATTGAGCCAAAGAATCTATCCAGACGTTCAGCGATTCGATTTCCATCTGAACTGCCTCGGAACCATGTGAAAGGATTACCCGTATAACCCAGGTCCATTAGCTCTGCCTTAAGTATAGCTTCATTAAAAGCAGACATAGACGAGGAGGAGCGCACAGCTCCACCTTTTTTCTCCTTCTGGAAAAGGATCTCATTAAAGTCCCCTCCAAACAGAATGGGGCTTGGCAGATCACGACGGAGTTTGCACAGAAGATCCCAAGATTTCCACTTATCAGACTGGGAGGGCCAGCCATAGAAGCCCACAAAAGTCCAGGGGGGGTTTTGGGAATCACAAATGGATGCAGCCACGTGGCGTTGGGAAAAAGAAAGGAGTCTAACATCGACATTATCCTTCCAGAGAAGACATAACCCCCCTGAATGTCCCTGGCGGGGAACCGGGAAACAACCCTGGAAACCGCATTTTAGAGCAAGATTTGTGATGTCCTTGTTTTCCAATATGGTTTCGGACAGGAAAACCATATCGGGGCAACTTTGAGCGCAATGGCGCTGGAACATACGAACCGTTCGTGGGTTGCCAAGCCCACGACAGTTCCAGCATAAAGTAATCATTGCTCTAGGCGGGGTCGGGTCTGACCCGCCTCCGCCTTTGTCTCGTGTGGGGTTAATGACGTGCCTGATGCTTTCCTCCTTTTGGGAGGATTGGTGTGCGTACCACTGGACTCGCTTTGCCGTTTCAGATCTCCTGGGTTGGGATTCCCTGGGCATTCGCCTTTACCACCGCCGCATGCCCTTCTCCAGGTACTACGAGTAACATGTCCTGAAGGTGAGGCTTCAGTCATCCCAGTATCAGCTTGCAGAGGGGCATCGGTTGAGATCCGATTTGGACTCTGCTCAGCTTCAGGCGAATCCAAGGAAACATGTTGCTGGCTCGGAAATTTCTCTGGAGGTTCTTTTGGTTTAGGTAGCGGCTCCGTTGCAGTAATGAACGTTAAATTCGGTGCAGTTAAAGCGAAGTCGGATTTTGAGATACCCTGAATCAGGTGACTGTCTTGCTGATCCCCATCATTGCATCTGACGATAATCTCTTGGGAGGCGTTTCCCTTTCCCCTGAGCTCAGCTGGGGATTCTTTAGGGAAGACAGGGGGTCCCATCCTTATAATAGGAGGTTGTCGAGATTCCGGTCGCCTTAGATGGGCTGCATTGAGGCGGTCTTCATTAGGGATTTGAAGATCAAACGTCACTAGATCGAGCTTTGTTTATCTTGGTCTGAATCTTGGTGGAGGGTTCGGGTAGCTTCAAGTTCGTTCGGCTCAAATCAATGTTGTGGTTCGTTGAGCATGAATAGAGAAGAATGGAGAGAGAAACCAGCCTTTATTTCAACATGAACAAAGTTACAAGAGACTCCCTCTCTACAACTCTCTCTCTCAAACGTGAAGCTCTCCCGACTCTCTTTGGACACAATGAGCAATTCTTGACTCAGATATTTTGAAGGAAGGCACCCCAAGGCCTCCTTATATAGCCATGGTGGGAGATGTCAAATTTGACACAACTCTCCCACCAACCCCCCCCCCCCACCAACCTTGTGCTTCAAACATGGTTGCCACCAACCATGCTATTAGGTGGAGTTGGTTCACCAACCATGTTTGACACCAATGGTGGGCAGCAGCTGGATGTTTCCATCAATTCTCCCTCTCCAGCTGCAATCTGTTGGAGCATCTGCAAAGGTCTAGCTTCTCCCCAGCAACCACCTTTGTCAACATATCTATCAGGTTCTCCTTCGTGTGGATCTTCACAAGTCGTAGAAGCTGTTGATCCATCACTTCGTGTATCCAATGATAGCGAATGTCGATGTGCTTCATCCGGGAATGATATATGGAGTTCATGCTCAAGTCCAAAGCACTTTGACTATCGCAATGAACCTTGTACTCCTTCTTGCTGAATCCGAGCTCCTGAAGGAAACGCTTTATCCACAACACCTCCTTGCCTGTTTCAGAAGCGGCAATGTACTCGGCTTCCGTTGTGGATAAAGCGACAAACTTCTACAACCTTGACTGCGATGATACAGCTCCTCCTGCAAAAGTATAGATGTATCCTGATGTAAACTTCCTGCTATCAAGATCTCTGGCCATATCCGCATCTGTATATCCCTCTAAGATAGGTTCATCTCCCCCATAGCATAAACATAACTTTGAAGTACCTTTAAGATACCTCAGAATCCACTTGACTGCATCCCAGTGCTGCTTCCCGAGATTGGAGAGAAATCGGCTCACGATTGCCACTGCATGGGCAATGTCAGGTCTCGTACACACCATAGCATACATCAAGCTTCCAAATTCTGAGGAGTATGGTATCATCTCCACTGCCTCAATTTCTTCCTTGGACGACGGACATGAAATCTTGCTCAACTTCAAATGACTGGGAAGAGGAATGCTCACTGGTTTGGTTTTGTACATCTTGAAACATTTCAGAACACGTTCAACATACTTCTCCTGAGATAGCCATAACAGTTTCCTCTTTCTATCATGAATGATCCACATCTCCAAAATTTGTTGAGATGCTCCCAAGTCTTTCATATCAAAAGACTTGGATAACTCCTTCTTCAACTGACTAATCTTCACTGCATCCTTCCCGATGATCAACATGTCATCAACATAAAGTAGAAGGGAAACCAATTTACCATCCTGAAATCTCTGGATGTAGACACACTAGTCCGCCTGTGTCCGCTTGTAGCCATGATTCACCATGAATGAGTCAAACTTCTTGTACCACTTCCTGGGAGCCTGTTTCAGTCCAAAAAAGCTCTTCTTCAATTTACAGATGAGGTTTTCTTGTCCAGAAACCTCAAATACTTCAGGCTGCTTCATGTAGATCTCCTCAGAGAGGTCACCATGAAGAAAATCTATCTTCATGTCCATCTATTCAAGCTCCAAGTCCAAGCTAGCCACTAATCTAAAAATGACTAGGATTGAATCCATATTCACCACAGGTGAAAAAATCTCATTAAAGTAGACTCATTTCTTCTGAAGGAATCCCTTAACAACTAACCAAGCTTTGTTCTTGACCTCCCTTTTGTTGTCATCCTTCTTCATCCAGAACACCCATTTGTTCGTTAGGGCCTTCTTAGATTTGGGTAATTCCACCAAATCGTATGTTTGGTTCTTCATCAAAGACTTCATCTCATCCTCCATTTCATGCAGCCACTTGAGTTTTTCGGGATGAGACACTGCTTCCTGGTATCCTTCTGGATCCCCCTCATCAGTCAGAAGTAGGTAATCTGACTCCGAATATTTTGTTGAAGAAATCCTTCGTCGTGAAGATCTTTGAACCTCTGAAATGTTAGGTTCGAGAGGCATAACATCACCTAGCTCCTCTGATGGTTCTGCAACTTCTTTTGGAGAGGATTGAGTCTCCCCCTGGTCAATATCCTCCTCCACTGCCTCCTAGTCCGCTGCCGATGATTATTCTTGCACCTCCTCCTCTTCAATGACAGGTGGTGATGGTGTAGGTGTTGGATCATGAATTGAGTCCTCGACACTTTTCCTTCAAGTCATTCTTGGATTTTGAATGTCCTTGATCGTCTGGTTCTCATGGAACACAACATCTCTGCTTCTGATCACCTTCTTCTCCTTCGGGTCGCAAAGCTTGTATCCAAACTCCTCATCTCCATAGCCGATGAAGATGCATGGAGTATATCTCCCGTCTAGCTTTTTCCTGAGCTCCTTGGATACATGTGTAAATGCCAAACATCCAAATACTCGTAAATGAGAGTTAGAGGGATGTTTACCAGATCACATCTTCTGTGGAATCTCAAAATTCAACAGGACTGACGGTGATCTGTTGATGAGGTAGCAGGAAACCGGAAGAGCTTCTCCCCAGAATGGCGTAGGGAGCTTTGCCAAACTCATCATGCTTCTAACCTTCTCCATGATTGTTCTGTTCATCCTTTCAGCAACTCCGTTGTGTTGTGGGGTGCGAGGGACCGTCCTCTCATGTTGGATTCCATGACTCCTACAATAGGCATCAAATTCCCTGGATGTGTACTCTCCTCCATTGTCTGAACGAAGACACTTCAGCTTCCTTCCAGTTTCACGCTCCACCATGGCATGGAACATCTTGAAGTATTCCAGTACTTGGTCCTTCGTTTGTAAGAAGAACACTCACACCCTACGAGATGAATCATCAATAAAGGATAGAAAATACTTGTTAACTCTGAGTGTATCCACCTCCATGGGTCCGCATACATCAGAGTGCACCAGATCCAACAACTATGATCTCTATGATGAAGAAGTATTGAATGAAACTCTATGTTGCTTTCCAAACAAGCAGTATTTACAAGGATCAAGTGATGCATCCTTGTCAATACTGGTGTACTTATTCTTCGTTAGGGTAGATAACCCTTTTTCACTCATGTGGCCAACAATTCTATGCCACATATTGGACGACGTCTCTCTTTCCACCGTGTTGAGGCTGTCTGCACATATCTTCACATGAGTTTTGTACAACATACCACATATGTGTCCTCGAGCAATGATGATGGATCTTTTTGTCATCTTCCATGCTCTCTTGCTGAAGATGTTGTCATAGCCTTGTCGATCAAAGACTATACCTGATAACAGGTTGAGCCGAAGGCTTGGAACATGTCAAGCATCCTTAAGGGTGATTGTGTATCCAACATTCATCTTGACTTGGATATCAACCATGCCAACAATCTTCACCGAACTGGTATTCCCCATCTTGACTGTACCAAAGTCACCAGTTTGATAAGTCAAGAAATACTCACGATGTGGCGTGATGTGGTACGATGCTGCAATATCGACCACCCATTATCTGTTTTGGCCTGATGTATGAAAGCATGTCTCTTCTTCGTCTTTGGAGCAAAGAATAACTTCTCCAGTGATGCTCACATGCGCGTCTTCATTTCTTCTTTGCTTGTTTCTACTTTGACCCTTTTCTTGTAACAACTTTCAGCAGTTCTTCTTCATGTGTCCCTCCATGCCACAATGGTAGCATTTGTATGTTGGCCTCCTGCCATCTGTGGACCTTCCACTATTTGACCTCTGGTTCCTTCCCAACAGCCTCCTCCTTGTTGTCTCCCTCGCTTCTCCAGAACGAGAGATTGTGTCTGGTTGAAACTTGCATCCTTCCTTCGGGATTCCTCGTTGAATAGTGCATCATTTACCATCGCCATGGTAAGTCTGCCTCCAGGCGCCGAGTTGCTGAGTGAGACGACAAGCGTATCCCAGCTATCGGGAAGTGTGCAGAGTAAGTGGTTCACCTGATCTTCATCATTTAGAGTCTTACCAGCAGCCACCAACTGGTTCACCAGGATTTGGAACTCATTGGTGTGTTCGACTATAGAGTTTCCACTTTGTAGTCGAAGATTCATCAACTGCTTCAATAAGAGAATCTTGTTTCGAGCAGTCTTTAACTGGTACGTATTTTCCAACTTTGTGCAAAGTTCATACGCACCAGTCTCTTAAGCAACATGGTGGTAAACATTGTGATTGAACCATTGGAGGATTTGGATGATCATCTTCTTGTTCAGATTCTTCCACCCTGCTTCCTTTGTGGCATCGGGGTTGACTCCCTCATTCTTAATGGGTTCAAAGAGATCCTTAGCATTGAGAAGATCTTCCATTCGAGACTTCCAAATGGATTAGTTTGAATAATTCAACATGACCATCCCTCCCGTAGATGACCCCTCCATTGGATTTTAATTCAGTTAAAAAAATGGTGCAGAACCTGGAAAAATAGAGCTCACTGTTGCATCTAGAACGGTCGAAAATGGTGGAATCGACTCCTGGATTGTCGAAATCGGATACCGATTGATCAAGTTATGATCAAAACAGTATTAATGGCCAAGATCATCTGATGATGTGGCGATGATGTGGCATGCCGGAGCAGTTGCCAGAAACCCATCGTAAAAGTCACCGGCGCCGGAACATTATCTTATTCTCCGGCAAGGGTGTACTGTAGCACCCGAAGATTGACCAAACTTTGACCGGCCCTAGGAAGGTCGTTTTAGCTCCATTTTCAATGCTGTTTGCACCGTTGGAATCATTTTGACACAGGCTTTTAGAATATTCCTTCAAAACATGATTCTAGGCAACTTAAATTTTCCGATCACTGGAAAATTTCCACTTCCCACCGTCGTTTCACCGGAGCCGCCTTTGATACCACTTGTTGTGGTTCACTGACCACGAATAGAGAAGAATGGAGAGAGAAAGCAACCTTTATTTCAACATGAACAAAGTTACAAGAGACTCCCTCTCTAAAAATCTCTCTCTCTCAAACGTGGAGCTCTCCCAGCTCTCTTTGGATACAATGAGTTCTTCTTGACGCAGATATTTTTGAAGGAAGGCACCCCAAGGCCTCCTTATATAGCCATGGTGGGAGGTGTCAAATTTGACACAACTCTCCCACCAATCCCCCCCACCAACCTTGTGCTTCAAACATGGCTTCCACCTACCATGCTATTAGGTGGATTTGGTGCACCAACCATGTTTGACACTAATGGTGGGTAGCAAATGGATGCTTCCATCAATCGACACTGCGAATTCAAACAAAAATTTATATTCTTCACCTGTGAAGAGGCTTTTACCATTGTCTCATATTCTACTCGGATTCATGGTTCTTGTACTTCATTCATTACGATGAGCTACAAGAATGAGATCGTTCCTTTGAACAAAACCAGATATTCAATTAGGGGTTCAAGTGCAGCATGATGGTTTTCACGGGTTAAAAATTTCGTAAGAGAAATTATCCTATAAGATATTATTTAGATTATAAAAAAAAAATAAAAAAATGAAAGTCTTCGGGTCATTCAGTCTATTAAGACTCTTATCTCTTAGAGAGATTTAACTCATGAGGTGGGAACATTTTTTTCTTACGGTACCACTTAAATTTTATCTTATGCATAGAGAAAAACATCATACAATGCCATATTTTTTTAATAAAAAACCCACATAATTTTCTTACATAAGAATAATAAAAAGATTAAAAATAAATTATTAAACATTATATAATTATAAATTAACACATTAAAATACAAATTAATCATTAAAAATTACAAAACTCAAAACATTAATATTAAAAAGTAAGATTATAAATATTTTAAAAAACTAACTAATTAATTTACTTATTTATAAAAACAAATAAAGAATTAAAAGGAAGATAAAATTTCAATTAATAAATCATTTAAATATTAAATTTAAAAATAAATTAAACTTATAATAATTAATTAATTAATAATAAAATAAAAGAAAAGATTATGTAATTAAAAGAATACAAGAATAAACCGTGAAAACTAATAATTACAACTTAAAAAAGAAAACTAAGAAAAAGATTAAAAAAATTAGTTAATCAAAAAAATAGAATATTTTAAACTTGAAAACACACAAAACATAAATAATTTCCAAAAAAGTAAGCATTTATTATTATAAAACAATTACTTAGTCAATTTCAGTGGAAAATAATAAATATCAGGAGTGATAAACTGGAATGCCACAAAGAACTAGTTTTCAAATAAATTTTCTCTAGTGGACTCTCTCAAGTTCAAAATATGTTTTCCCCCTTAAAATTAAACGGTTTAAGTGAAAATTTGGGTTTATTTTTTACAAAAGTGATTGAAATTGAAGGTTTTTTAGAATAATTAAACAAATATAAATTTTCCTCTAATAGGAAGTCCAAACTTCTCTTTACCTCTAAATGAACCAACTCACATAATTAAATGACATAATAAATTGACACTATGTTTGGATATACTAGTATAATAATTAAAAATAGAATAAATAACTCATCCAACAAAATAAAGAATAAGGAATGAAAGAATAAAGGCTCATCCTCGATTATGATTTTCATTTTATAGTCCATTTGGGTGCATATCTTATGAGTTAAATTATATCTAAAAAGTTCAAGGCTAATGATAGTTGTAAAAAATACCACCAAAATTTCCCAACAATAAAATATTTCAAAATAACAATAAAAATGATTTGCTTAATTAAATCCATGGGGTAATAGAGATTAACCACCTCAAAGTGGCATCACAATCTTTAAACTTAAGAAAAATCTTGACCCGCTGAAAAAAAGGTTAAATATTGAAAAATAACTAATTTTGAAAAATTTTAAGGGGTTTTGATGGGTTTTACATTAAATAATCATTTATCACATTTAATAAAAACTCCCCCCCACACATAAAAACCAAATTTTTCCTCAAAGTTGAATCACAAGGGTTAAAGGAAACATTTGGACTTTTAACTTCAAGAAGATTTTCAATTGAACATTACAATGACATGTTAAAGGTCGCAATATAGTTCCATAAGATTTTTGCCACAATTATAAAAAATATTTATCAAAATAAATTTAAGAAGTACATGTTTTAACCATATTTGACACAATATACCATTTTTAACAAGAAAAAAATATAGCATGTTTAACAATTACATCAACAAAAAAGTGCAGTTTTCAAAAAATAAATAATTTTCATAAATAATTGAAAGAAAAATTCAAGGTTCTAAGCTATATTTAATTCACGTCAAAAAAATTATAACATAACAAAAAAAGACAAGCAAAGCACCAAAAAATTAAGATTAAACCCAATTTCAATATAAATTTAAAACATCTTGGGAATTTCCCCCAAACTTAATTTCACGTAATATAAGAAATGAATAAGCAAAATTCATGTAAGAGAAAAGAACAAAAACTCCCTTGATAAAAGAAGATTTAATCATTTTAAATCATCCAAGAGTACTCACCATATACATCTTGAGTAAAATGTTATGGCTAGAAAATTATAGCTCATACAAGATGAAAATATCAACAATAAATTAAAGATTAAATAACTAATAAAAGTAATTAATAAGAGAAAATGTTAAGGGGAGTGGATATAGTATGATAAGGCTTGCAGAACCACTTAGAACTGAAGAACCATTAAAACCTCACCTAAAGAATCTCTAAGCATCCCCATAGTCCAATAAACTAATGCAAGAACAATTTAAGAAGTTGAGTAAAGAGATGAATTTTTAGTGAAAAAAAGAACAATAGAGAACCATGCATACATCATGCAATTATTTTTATTGAAAAATCAAAAAGAAAAACAATAGGGACTATGGGTTAACTCCTAGGAAGCACTGAGTCTAAATTCCTCAGTTAGACTCAGTTCTTGCTCAACTTTCTTGAATAGATATGAAAACCAACCGCTTTGATTGATTTTTAAAGTAATGTTTTACTCTATGACCATTGACCATTAAAAATCTATTTTCATCTCCAATTAATTCCAAATACCCATTCTTAAGAACTTTTATGATAGTAAAGGATCCAAAAGACTTTATTTTGAGTTTCCCTAAAAAATGTTTCAATCTTGAATTAAAAAGCAATACCCTCTACCCAACCTCTAAGTGGATATTTTTAATAATGTAGCCATGAAAAGGTTTTGATCTCTCTTTATAAATTATTTCATTTTCATAAGGATCTCATCAAAGTTTCTCTAGCTAACTTAACTCTAACAATATTCTCTCTCCAATAGACTTGAAATCATAGTTATGGGATTTCATTGCCCAATATTATTTCTTATGAAGATCTAAAAGAAAATGACATGTTTTACCAAATAGAAGTCTATAAGGAGACATCCCTATAAGAGTTTTATAAGTAGTATTGTATGCCCGTAATTCCTCATCCATCTTTAAAGGCCAATATTTTATCGAACTACTCGCAGTTTTATCCAGAATTTATTTCAATTCTCTATTGTATTGTGAGTGATAGGTGGTACTAGTTTTATGAATACAAAAACATTTTCCCCTTAATTATTTGAATTCAAAGTTCTTAAAATGTGTACCATTATCTGTGATAAAATATTTTGACACACCAATTTTGGCGAAAATATTCTTCTTGATGAAACTCACAACACTATTAGAAAGATTGTTCAAAATCACTACTTCCTCAACCCACTTAGAGACATATTATACTTAAACAATGATTTACTCATTACTGTATGAAGATGTAAATGGTCCCATGAAATCTAACCCCCAAACATAATAAATTTCTACTTTTAAAATCCATTTCTATGGAAAATCTTGTTTTCTACCCACATTTCCCAAACTTTGACATTTATAAAAACATATAAATAAACTAATTACATCCTTAAACATGGTAGGATAGTAAAAAAAGATTGTAGGACCTATTGGGTAGTCCTCTCTCAACTATGTTGTCCACCCCATGCGGATGGACGGAAAATTTACAAAATAGAAAGCATTTCCTCCTTGGGAATACATCTCTTGAGTATCTTATAAGTACAAATCTAATAAAGTAAATGATCATCCTAAAAGTAATATTTAAGATTTGTAAGGGATTTTTTTATTTTATTTTGTGAATGTTCTTTTGGAATGAAACCTACATCTAAATAATTGGGAAAATCTACAAACCATGCAGGTTGTTTCACAGAAACAAAAAACAAATTTTTATTTGGGAAAAAATGTATTTATCTATATTGGTTAACAAGTTTCAATTGTGCTTGAGGGTAATATAAAAATGTGGTCAACTACTATGTTTTTAGCACCTTTCTTATCATTAATTATTAAATCAAACCCTTGAAACAGAAAATTTCACCTCATAAGTCTCAGTTTTGATTTATTTTTAGCCAAAAGATATTTTAGAGAAGAATGATTAGTGAATATTATGAATTTTAAACCTATGATATTTTTTCTAAACATTTATAAGGAAAACATGACAATAATATACTCTTTATTACTAGTAAAACAGTTCTTCTGATAATCATCTAGCAATTTTCTGGCATAGTAAATCAAATGTAACCTCTTCTCTTTTTTTTATCCTAAAACTTCCCCTACTTCTGAGTAAATTGTATAGAACATAACCGCAAATGATAGTTTCCATTTAGGGGGAGTAATTATTGGTAAAGGTGTAATCTTTTCCTTTAACAAATTAAATGACTCTTGGAACTTTAAATCAAACAAAAAAGGTATATCCTTGACTAACAGCGAGAAAAGTGGCCTAACAATTTTAGAAAAAAATTTGATGAATCACTAGTAAAAACTAGAATGTCATAGGAAAATTCTAATGCCTTTTACATTTTTAGGATGCTGAAGATTTTGAATCACTTCAGTATTAGAATCATCCACTTCAATACCCCTCTTATAAAATTTATATCCTAGGACACTTCCTTTTGTAAACATAAATCACCATTTCTCCCAATACAAATATAGGATAGTCTCCTCAAACCTATGTAAATAAATTTTTAAATTTTCTAAACATCCCTCAAAATTAGAATAAAAAATAAAAAGTTCATCCAGGAACAATTCAATAATCATCTCAGTCATATCATAAAATATAGCCACCATACACCTCTTAAAGGTGGAAAGAGCACCACACATGATAAAGGGAATCCTCTTATAAGAAAATGTCTCAAATGGATAGAGGAATGTGGTTTTTTCCTAGACTTTTAGGGAAATGAGAATCTAGTTGTAACCAAAACCGACATCCAAAAAATAGAAAAACTCATTTTCATCTAAACTCTCAATCATTTGATTTATAAATGGCATTGGAAAATGATTTTGTCTAGTGGAAGAGTCAAGATTCCGATGATCAATAAAAACCCTCCAATTGGTATATTTAATTACTTATATTTTTTTCATTTTTATCATTAGTTACCGCTATATTAGGTATAAATTGACTTGTATTGGACTCACCCAAGGACTATAATAAATATAAAAAATTATTCCATTATCAAGAATCTTGATTACTTTCTCACTAACTACCTCTTTTAGGTTTGTATTTAATATTCTTTGACCTTCAACTCTAGGCTTGTGATCAGTCTCCATTGGTATTTTATGCATGTAAAAAGATGGGATTATTACCTTAATATTAGTTATAAACCATCCAATTACAGAGTTAAACCACCTCAGTATAGAGAAAAAACTCTCTTCTTGACTCACTAATAACTGAGTAGAGATTGTGATTGGAAGGTAAAAATTTTACCCAAAAAAGTGTATTTGAGATGACAAGGAAGATACTTCATATCTAAAGTGGGTTATTCTTGACTAAAAGCTAGAAACATGGGCCCAGTACATCTAAGTTCCTCAATATACTTCTTAAAAAATAAATGAGAGGTAAATAAACCCCAACCTTACTATTTTCCAAATTAGAGAAATCCTCATAATTAATTTCCAATTTTGGTTTTAAAACATTTTCTACAATAAATTGATCAATATTTTTAGAAATTCAACCTCATAAGAATATCTTACATTTACCTCTTTACTTGAAAAATTCCCATGCAAGTCTCATCTTGTGTGATATTACTATTTATTTCTTCAATCACGTTTAAAAATTCTTCTTCTTCTTCATCAAAAGCTTATTAATATTCAAGAATATTATCACTAGAGAAGTTTATATATTATGGTGAAACTTTTCATTTTTCATAAACATCAAACTCTTCACTCTTCTCTTCAAGGTTGAAAATAAATTTTCCATTAACAATATTTATTACAACTCCTACAGTGGTAAGGAAATGAATATTAAGAATGAAATTGACTTATTTATCACCCTCCATATCAATTTTAAGAAAATCAGCTGGTAAAAATAGTTTCCTAACCTCTATAATCAAATCATAAATTTTTTCTATAATGTGGGTGATGGAGCGGTCTGCCAATTACAAGACAACAGTGGTGGGAAATATATCTCTTAATCTCAACTGCATGAAAAGTGAGTAAGTAATTAGGATAATACTGGATCTAAGGTCACAAAGGAAGTTAACCTATCCAATATTTCTAAAGGAACACAAAATCACAGAACTACTAGGATCTTTGAGCTTAGGAGGTATCCTATTCTAAACTACAGCACTACACTCCTCTTTTAAACTGAAAGTGGAAAACCCCTTAATGGTTTTCTTATTTGAAACAATATTTTTAATAATTATTACATATTAAGAAACCTAAACTAAAGCTTGTAGAAATATGATATTAATGTGAATATTTTTAAACAACTCAATAAATTTAAGAAGCTCAAGTTCATGATTATCCTTCTTAATTTGGTCAGGAAAATTAATGTGTGGAGCCAATTTTCATAAAACTATAGGCATCCATTCATATTATTTTTCAATATTTTATTTCCCTTTATTTTTTCATGATTTTAAACTCTTTATCATATCTTTTAATAGTTGGAACAATAAGTTGTACAAAAATTTCAACAGGGAAATCTAGATTTTTAGTTTTTGATTTTTTAATTATTTTCTTCAGTTTTAGAAGGTTTAGGATTCCTATAGTCTTTTTAGTGAGTCTGAAGACCAGAAATAGTAATGATATCCATGATATTTTTACTAGGATTAAATTTTGTGGTACTTTGAAATTTCCCTCTCTCTTTTATTCATTCCCATAAAAAGTTTCCCATTTGAGTTTCTAAATTTTTTATTCTAGAATATGATTGAAATTTATTAGAATCATATTAGGATTTTTGTTTATTAAATTTACTATTGAACTTTTCATATTGAGAATAATTTCTATTCAGAATTTGTTCTAGTTTAGAAAACATTTTTACCTCAAAGTGATCTTTTTAATTATAATTTTATTCCTTGGGTTGGTTTTGGTATGGTTTCCTAGGTTACTGTTGAAAACCAGGGGGTATAACAGGTCTAGAAACCCCTGATCCTTATAGTAAAGGTCGAGATGATTTATATAACCATGATTGTAATTATTAGTTAAAGTATCTTCCAATAGATGTAACCTAGATTCATAACCATCAAAGTTGGAATTACCAGGTTATTGGACAGACAAATCAAAGTTAGGATTGCTAGAGTTGGAATGACCATACATGCCACATTGGAGACATTGATCCCTTTATGATTTTTGATCATTTTCATTATAATACCAAGAAAAATTTAATTAAACTTGTTAAATATGATTATTACCATTCCTAATAATTTTTCTTCTCCTAGAACACTTATGTTGAGAGTTCTATGCAAGTGTATTGAATATTTTCTTAATTTCTTCTGTAGTCTCATTACTAAAATCTCTTCTAGAAGCTTGATTTACTAAGGTCTGATAATATGGGGTGATCCAGTTATAAAAGGTGCACATAATGATTTTTGGAGCACATTGGTGATTTTAAAACTATCTAAGAAGTCCCCTAAATCTTTCCCAAACCCTACGGAATAGCTCCCCCTCATCTTGAAAAAATCTTATGACATTTTTCCTAATCTCAGTAGTCATTCTCCATATAGATAATTTCATTAAAAAATAATTAAACAGTTTATCCCAAGTATCAAAAATATCCTCATATAAATGTTAAAACCATGAAGTAGCATTTACATTTAGATATAAAGGGAAATATCTAATTTTTATCTCCTCTTCACTTAATCCTCTGAAAATAAATTACTAAACCACAAAACATATTTATCCAATGAAGTTAAAATATTCTTCATTATGAAGTTCATTATATGATGGAAACATGGAAACATGGACTTGTTTTTATCATAATTTCCTTCCCTATAGGTATGCCTAAATCAGGAAGGATTACTAGAAACTTTTGGCACCTAAAACACCCTAAGGACCAATCTATCAACTAAATCTTTCCTAAGAGGCTGCAGATTCAGATTTTTATTTTAATTATTATTCATATTTTCCAAATTTTCTTTCATTTTTAACTTTTTTTTAATTACAGAGCACTGAATGTTTATTTCTAAAATAACAAGTTCAAATATTTTAACATTTTATCTTGTGTTCATTAAAACTCAGATTCAAAATTATGTTCAAAAGGATTCAGTTTTTAGAATTTCAAGTTTCTTTTTTAAATAGTTTTTTTATTTGTAGACTATCTTAACAAATTTTATTTTCTTGAATTTTTTTAGAGTTTTCTTGAATTTTTTTAGTTTGGATTGGTCATTCGTTCCTTCCTCGACAATAGCACCAGAAATTGATCATGATCATCATTGACTATGTATAAATTATTAATTTATTTCCTTATATATAACTAGTATAACTATTGTGTAGGTATCATAAGCACAGATAAGACATAAGTGTGTGGAGTAAATAAGAAAGGCAAAAAAACATTCAACGAAAATAAATAGAACAAAGAAGAAGAAAAATATACAAGTAAGAGGAGTAATAAAAATTATGGTAGAGAACATGATTGATCAATTTATTAATTTTTCTTCATCCATGCACAAAAATATCACTAGAGCTAGGTTTTAAAGAGGTTAACTAGCCTTGTTTCCATGTTAACCAGTGAATAAAATAATTCTCCAATTTTCAACTATAAAATTAATCATTCACAAATTGATAAAATAAATTTTCAATGGAATAAATTTTTCAATTAATCATGTTGGGATATTATCATAAGAAATCCCTTATTAGAATATTACAAATGATGAAGTTTTGTTAAAGAATTTAATCGAAAACAATTTTCATTAATTTTCAAAGAAATAAAATATTTGAAATGCATCAAGTATTTATTTTAGAGAATAAAAATATAGGAATAAAGGTTTATTCATAATGAAGTAAAATTTTAACCATTAAAACCTTATTCCAAAATAATATTATATATATTCTTTTTCCAGATTTTATATTACAAAACATTTCACTGAAATCAATAAGAAACAAGGAAAAGAATGTGTAAAAGAATCTTTTCTGTCCAATTTTATCTTCCCATTCTATTTCTTGGTCCATGTATCTTTGATTCTGTTCTCTCTCTCTCTAAAAATATGTGTCCTAAAAATATGATGGAGTCCCCCCTTTTTTCATTTTTCAGATCCCTCCTTTTATTTTTCATCCAAAACACCGCCTATATTTACTAAAACAATGAGTTTGTCATCACTGAAAGGCTCACCTTCCTTCATCCTTCTGTCACCACACTATCACTATTAAAAATCATCTCATCAACCCCCATCACTTGATAAAGTAACGACTACCCCAATTTTTATCACAATTTAAATTATTAAATTCCTTATAATTGACTCCACATTCAATTTTTTATACAGTATTTTCATCTCTAGATTCCAAAAGGAAGCTTCTTACTACCACTATTTTGAGGAATGTCGAGCTTTCTTAATCAACATAAAAAACCAGAGTAGGATCATGGTAATCATCTTAAACAAATATTTTATTTATCAAGGTAAATTTTCCTGATATTAGTCACCAACATCGAAACCCAGTGAACCAGGTGCGAAATAGGTCATCTTCTCTGAATGATATCTCCAACATCGAATCAGATTTCTTCAAAACCTCCAATATAGTTTGGCTTCAACCATCAAATAAAACCCATTATTAGGTATAAAATAATTCATATTCATTAATTTATGAATGACATTTATCGATTATTTCTTAGCATAACTTCATCATCATAGGCTTCAAGGTTGTTCTTCTTTCGGTGTGCTCAACTCATGAACACATCATCACAATAGTGGCTTTCTTCGACCTCACAAGTAGATCGAAACTACCACTTCAAAAATATGAAAACCCAAAACCTTTGACTCATCCTAAGGTTGATTCCAATTCATATTGATTAGGTCATTCATGTAACGACCCGAAGCTTGACGTACATTGACATTACATTACTTTTGCGGAATACTTAGTACATAACAAAAACACACACACAAGGACCGTAATAGTTTAGTGTCTTTGGAAACTCGGAACGTAAACTTCTAATTGCGGTGGAAGATCTTCAACATCTCCCATAAAGATCTTCCTTTTTATACCTAAAACCATTGTTTATATCCTGGGGAAAAGAAAACATAAAAGGGTGAGCTCAAATGCTCAGTAAGGGTAAACAAAATAAATATCAATCACATCGTATACACAAGCACATAACTTTTGGAAATCTTAACCTGCAAAAGAGATCATAATTTCATAACATGGGATAAATCATGGCAGTGAAATGTAATCACAATAATCATAACTTAAAACATTTAACCTTGTGGCATACACACATAATCATAGAGAATCATTTCTTGTTAGTCAAGACTCATTGCCAAGACTATCTTAGTGGACAAAGTCCCTTTCTGAATCGAGTAACCCTCGTTTCAGTCCTGTTTCACTGAACCGGTATAACCTACCGTTCCAGCCATGTCTATCTCATGAGATATAAAATCTTTACCCAATGCATTGGAGGGAGATATAGGTCCCACCCATCTTATAATGAATCCTTTCTTATGTGTGCCACATAATCATAAAACATACATCATCGCATAACACATGTAACAAAAATGGGATTCTTGAAACATCATGACATCATAAATCAATTCATATAAGATAAAGGAATTCATAAACATAATTCCATCACAACATAGTCAAATCAATGTAAAAATATGGATAGAAACAGAACCCTTTATTATCTTAGATGGAAAATAATTTTGATAAAATACTTGAATTGAATTCTTGAGGAAAATATCCTTTCTTCTTCAAAATCAATTTCTTTTCACAAAACATCATGCAATTTTAAAAGAAAGAGATTTTATTAAAAATAGTCATGAAATCTTTTAGAGGAAGCTTCATGAAAATAAGGCTTTATAAAACAGTAGAAATCCGTTCGTGCCGTATAAGTTAAAAAAAAACATTCTTCGTACTTTTGTCGGAAAAGTCAAAAAGTACCTCGTACGAAAAACGACAAAAGATTCCTTTCATACGTATTACTAAAAACTCACTGAAGGGTAAAAATGGATTTAAACAATTTTAGGTGGATGGAAATAATATTACATATTGAGTAAACATGGATGTGGATGATAAAATACACCCCAGTAAATACTTACGAATAAACAATCTCGGATAAAAATGAGATTGTGATATTTCCCTTACCTTATGTCCGACTTGCTTTGTAAGTGTCCAAACCTCCTGTATAATGATTTAAATCATGTTATTGACTTATTCCAGAATCATATTAATTGTTATGATATCATATATGGTTCACTTATGACATTATATTACCCGTTCTTTTGTAAATTCCATGTTAAAGAAGCGTTTTGGGTAAAATCGTTTCATTTATCTTAGGTGTTTTGACTTGTTGTTCTTGACATCACTATTACTTATATCATGATTTACTTACTTCCAGAATATAAAATATGATTTATATATCATATAAATTCAGTATATATATATATATAATAGATAGATAAATAAAATGAAAAACACCGTTCATGGAGACGGTAGTCCGTACGTACGCATGAACGCTGTTTTACTTTCCTTATTGTCTTGAAATGGAAGTAAGTAGATGACATACATATATATATATATACATAAATCCAGTAGCTTTATAATGTCATATATTTCATTATTATTTCTTATATATACTTTATAATCATTCTTAAATGGTTAACATGGAGAATGAATCTCATCGCGTCGTGGAGACGGTAGTCCGTACGTACGCACGAGCGATGATATCATTTCCATAAATATTGAACTGAATTGGAGTGGATTATACAATATATCAGAATCAATATGATGTTGTAATAACTATGTATAGTTATTCTTTACACCATTATACCCATCCATGTAAGGTGGTGGTGGAAAATAGATTACACCACGGCGTGGAGACGGTATTCCGTACGTACGCACGTGCGGTGATTTATTTTTCCGTAGGATGGATAGATGGTGAAATAGGGTTGTTTCATACTTATAATAACATATCAGTATATGAGTGATACTGATGTTATTACTTCATAATGAAACAACCTAAGAAGAAGAAGTGGAAGAAGAAATAAAGATGAAAGAATTGGTAACGGTAATTACCTCTTCTTTGAAGCGCCTCTTTGAGACCTCCTCTTAGGGAACTAAAATTGGTCTTTGAGGAAGACCAGAACCTCTAGGATGTTGCTAGGGAAGTGGAGAAGAGATTTTGGCAGGGGTTGGCCGAGCTTGAGAGCTCAAATTGGTGTGAGGAGGAGGGGGAGGAGGTGTCCTTTTATAGGGGAGGAGAGGGGCACCTTAGGAATATCTCAAAATATTATTTTATATTAAAGTCAAAATCGGTTTATAATGGTTCCAAAGGGTCTTATTTCGAAGCTAAAGTGGGGATGGGTCGAAATCCTATCAACCAATAATATTTAGACAAGTTTAGGGTATTATTTTAACCTTATCAATTAGATTTAACTCTAAGTTAAATAATTTAACTTTTACCGTGTCTTTTTGTTTTCTTTCACTATATGGTTAATACACTTACTATAACATGCCAAACGAACCCCAAATTGTTTATTATTAATATATATATCCTTATCTAAGTCATTTGGCCGAACCTTAGATTTTTAGGAATAAAATAACAATTAATAATATAATATTTTATTTAAAAACTATTTTGTGTCAATTTTGACACTATTTGATATATGATTTTTTTGAAAGTCATAACAGAATTATATGTTCGAACCAAGTTGATTAGATCAACAATAATATATCATAGTAACCTAGAAAATTAGTGTAATTCATAAAAAGTATCAAATTACATTCATTTGAGCATTTATAACATCAATTATGTTAATATTTCCTTAAAAGGGTAATTACTGCATCATCGTTGTGTCATCAATAAATTAATTTATTTAAAGTCTAAAAATTATAAATAAAATATAATTATGTAGGAAATCTTTTTATCTTTCTAATGAATATTTATAGTCGAATTTATCTTATGTATAACCCCATATTAAAAATGGTTTAGTAAATAAACTTTGATTTTAACTCTTTTAACTCTTCTTTGAATTAAATAATAATAAATGTCCTAATCTAATCCAAGTGGATCTAAATGGTCATATTATATTCATAAGGTTGTTTTTGGTCGAATTACACTTATCCAATAGAATTAGGACATGTGTTAGGGTAATAGTAATATCATATTTACCCTTAGTTACCCTATTTACTATTAACCGCGGTAAAAAAAAGTAAAAAGTTACTATTCACCAAAAATTATTTTCATCTCATTGAACCACATTTTAGTCCTTGATATTAACCGTGTCTCTCGGATTTTCGAAATTCCACTCACAGAAGCGTTAAAATTAAGTTTTATGCAAAATTCAGTTTTTAACCTACCACTTAGTGGTTTCACTATTCATCAAAAATTGAAGTTTTTCAGAAAAATGCCAAAATTTCACCCTAAGCTATAATTGATATTACGAATTCAAAAATGATTTCTATTTTACAAAATTCCCAAAATATAAGTTGCATTAATTAATTTTATAATTAATTTCCGCTGTCACAACAAATAGCGTGTTTTTAAGAGATAATAACTATCAAAAGATTAACACTTGTTTATGTCTGGTGTAAATGTGAAATTACATCTAATGACCAACATTGTATTGAATTGTAAAAATATATTCTAAATATACTTTAAAATCACTCAAATTAATAATTTATCACTATTAATTATTTCGATTAAAAAAGTTGTTTTTAATTAAAATTTAGTCATTTTCACTATTCATCAAAATATGAAAGTTATCCGAAAATCACCAAAATTTCAACCTAAGCTAATTTCGATATTCCGAATCCATAAATGATGTCTATTTTGAAAAATAAAATTTACAAAATTTCAAAAAGTGGTTATTACTATTCATAACGGCTAGTTTTAATAATATCTTAATAGCATATCATTGTTTAGCGAAACTCGGTGTTGCGTACAACACACGCTATCGTGGAAGGTCGCGATTGCGTGTAATGGAAGGAAAGTCAATGATGCGTGTTGTGAAAGCTTCTTTTGGTGTAGCGTACAATACAAGACATTAATAAAATTAAAAAGAATATTTTTCATAAAATCTCGGGCTGTTACAATTCATGGGGTATCTCCATGTTTTAATCTAAAATCCCAAATCAATTTCAATTTCATCAGCACTAGAATTCACTCAGAAACAATGGTGGGCTCAACATTGGTTAATTGGTGGTACTCGATTAGTTTAGGCATAACAATATGAAATCATTATAGCATGAAGGTTTTTATTCTCACCAATCTCATAAATCTTTCTACTAAGATCATTAATAATTAAGTTTCCCTTTATAGGGTTTTAATCCATATCAAAGTCAAAAGTCTATAGATACTCCACCCAACACCTATATCATAGAGTTAAGTCTCACTGAGAGAAGATATACCTCAAGTTCTTGAGGTCCATAGAGATGATCAATATCTCACCTAAAAGATAGTTACACAAAAACCTAAAGGCATGAACCACTGTAACCACTTATAGATAATGCATAGGTTAGTCTTAGTCATGAGGACACTGCTAACATGACCCATAAGTAACTTCTTGATGTCTCTGTATAAACAAATATCCCAAAACAACACATGAGGCATCACAATAGACCATATATCAAATACTAGGATTAGGTAATGTAAAAATTAGAGAAATATTTAATATACTCTTCATCTCTAGGAATTCCTCTTCATATTGGTCTTCCACTAAAACTTCACCCCCTATTAGAAAGCATAGTCATTGGAGATACCATATGGGAGACGTATTTAATGAAACATCTATAACATCTTGGTAAACCATGAAATCTAATAATATTGAATAAATTTCTATGTAATTCCTAAGAAATTTACACTTATACCTTCTTGAGGTCTATATAAATTACCACATCAGAGATTACATGGCCAGAAAATCACACCTCCTAAATATAGAAGTGACACACCAAATTCTTTTCAAAGAGACAATGCTATCAAAGTGTACTTAACACAATCTCCATGTGTCTAGCGCGCATCTCAGAGGTCCATGAGTATATGGGGATATCATAAAAGAACACCACATTTAAGGATTCAATATATTGATGGAATATCTTGTTCATGATATCCATGAACACTGTTGGTTCATTTTTAAACCTAAATGACATAATAAGATACTCATACAATCCACATATACTCCTAAATTCTATCTTAGGAATATCCTCCTCTTTAACCCAAAGATGATGGTATCATGATTATAGATTAATCTTGGAGAACCATCGAGATCCCCATAAATGATTAAACAAGTCATTAATCCTTGAAAATAGGTATCTATAATTTATGACAACCTGATTTATATTTTTGTAGTCCAGACATAACCAAAGACTACCATCTAACTTCTTTGAAAAAAATACTATATCACCCTAGAGAGATGTGATCAGTCTAATAAAACCCTGCACCTCTAGATCCTCAAGATGCACCTTGAGTTCCTTCAAATTAGCCAGCTTAATATGAAGCAGAGGGATAAATATATGTTTCTCTTTAGAAATGAGTTCAATATCAAATTCAATTCCTCTATTAGAAGGAAGTACTAAGAAATCATCTAAAAATACATATTGATAAAGGTCTACCAATAGAGTTAAAGTTTAGGAAGATAATTCCTAACCTATATTAATAACCATTCCCTCTAATTGTTCTAAAATAGATCCAAACTGACTCAAGTATAGTCCTTTTCTACCAACTCTAACATCCCATTCACCGGTCAAAACTAAATTATCCCAATTAATTGTAGTAAAGAATAATCATTTTCTATAGAAATTGGTGTGAGCTCAATAACTGGTCAACCATTCTATACCAAAAATCATATCAAATCTAGTCATTTCTATGATCATAAATCCCATAAATTTACATAGCCAAAAACTACTATAGTCCACTTTGTACATCTCTATATATAATCAAACTTCTTCCCCAAGGTTGTATCAAGAGAAATGTTTTTGAAATATAACTTAATCAGTATTTATAACCCAATAGAAACTTGAGAATATATAAAATAATGAGAATCTACCATGTTAAACAAGATAGTATAATGTTTAGTGGTAATTAGAACCATACCTATAACTATAGAATTCCCCTCTTCTCCATCATCCAGAACGTGGTCCATGACATACACTCTACTTGACTTAGTTCCATGAATCTATCCCTACAACCCCTGGTTTAGCTAATTCACTGACCCCTATAGAATCTAAACCTACTATAAGATCCCCTATTAGTTAGATGACTCACAACCTACATTTTCCTAACAACTCTATGGAAGCCCGGTCACATTTTCCTCAAACAGAAATGCTTAATATACCCCATATTTTCATATCAGTAACACTTTTTCTGAGATTTATGAAAAAACTTGTAATAGTGTTCACTCTATCCACAATTAAATCATAAAGTGATACCTCCTTCTCTAGAAGGTGCTCAAGAAAACCTTCTCTACTCCGACTGACTACTACCACCCTACCATGAAACCATAGTCTTCCTCTTCCTATTACTAGAAAATGAGTTCACTACATCATTATGAGTCCTTTACAATGACACACCAAGGGATTATATATAAAACATTACTCTATCTTCCTCCAGAACCTTCTTAATTTTCTGAGACTTACAAAAACAATAGAATATGTCATTACATCAAAGATCCTGACCTAGAACTTCAATTTTGGTCAAAATACAATCTTGAACTTCTGAGCCTTCTCTGCCTCATTGCCAAACAAAAGAGGAGTGAAGCAAAGAAACTCTATAAAATGAGAAAAATAGGAAGACACTAACATTATTCATTACTGAAGATTTATAAAATACTAATCTTGATATAGATTCAATTTATTCTAGTTTTTTTTCAAAAAAAAATTCATGAAGGTCTCCCAAGTGAGACCCTCACATCTATCTACCTAGTTCAGGCCACCCCACCATCTTCTCATGGAACCCTGAAGCATGAAAGAATCCCAATTATACCATAAACCCTATAGAGTGTCCACCATATCAAATATTCCCTTGATTATTTCGATCCAATCCTCAAAATCCTAGGGTCCTCTATTACCCTTGAAGGATGGGGGATGATGAAGCTGGAAATCCCGAGCATAATTGACTATCATCTTGTGAGCTCATCCACCTTAAAAATAACTAAATAAAAGACTCTAGGATGAAGAAATTATGCTACCAAAACCACTAGAGGGGGTAAAGGATCATGATCAACTACATTATCTCATACATTTGATGGTAGGAAAAGAATATCCTCCCTTGTAGGGGAATTCTTACCCACTTCCCTAAGCGGTCCTATAAGATGACTTCAATGCGACATTATCCTAAATTCCAAAATAACACTTAAAAAACCTATAATAGCTCAATTAAGGTAATAAATTAAGTATTTTACATGATGAAACAAGTTATTTATACTTTAATACCTATCCTAGGAGGCTACCCACATCCACAAGTCATAAACCCCTTAACACTACCCAGGGACTAAACCAAGTCTCCAGTATCTGCATATTAATCACAGTCATATAAATATAGAAACATAACATGATTAATTAAATTATTTAAAATTACAATATAGATATATCATAGTATAATTATCAAAAATTATAAATGAAATTTAATTAATTGAAATGCTATGTATGAAAATCAATCATATGCTTGACATGTGAGCCTATGTGCCTAGTCATGATGCATGAATGCACCCAAATCCCATAAACTATAACAATAAAACATTACTTAAGATTAACATGAAACTATAATAACATAATAAATAATAGAAATACCATCATTGGTAACTCAGAGGCCTGTTATATAAGATCTGTTGATTCATTCTCAAATTTACCCAAGAGAAGAAGGTAGGACAGTCCTTGTAGTTTAGCTTGGGTTGTCTAATCCTCAGAGACCTAAGAAGAAACCTATAGACACGTACATTATATGGACTGTTTTTGGCTATGAAGTGGCTAACTTGGGTTGTTTTTAGATATTTTTAAAGTAACTCTATGATATTGATTGAATTCAATTTAAAATAATGAGTTGATCCTTTGTTATCACTTGGGGTGGATTAGACATATTCCCTTTTCAATTATTTCAATTTCTTATATTTGAGTTGAGTTCATTTAAGGAGATCAAAAAGATTCATAACTTACTTATTTTATACCAACACACCATAATAATAATCACCTACACACTTGAAGGATTATAGTTTTCAGCACTTCAAGGTAAAGGTTCGTATTAGCACTTGAATTGTGTGACCTTAAATTCAACAAGGATGATGGAGTTTAAAAATCATCAAATAAAAATCTCAATTAAATAAGTGGTTAAAAATTAATGGGGTGATAAATAACATCAAATACACCCCCTTTCTAATCCCTTGGATCAACCCATAAGTGGGTTATCCCTCCATTGATTCTATGGTTTCAATGGAAGCAGAAAGTAGACTCATGAGGGAAGAAATGGAGAAGTAAAAAAACACAATAAAATAACGATCACTCCACCGTTGTGTGATAATTTCACAAGTTTTGGTGTGAATAAATTCACACCATGATCCAAAGATATCAAATTGATATTAATAACAACATAATAATAGGATAATAAGAACTTTTATTAATAAACTAAAGTGAATTGAACAACTTTCATGTGAAAGACAAACTTGATACAACAAAATCACAACATAACATTACAATTGAACAAAGGATAAAAGATGAAAAAATACTCCACCACCACTACCTTAAATAGTCATTTTGGGATCCTTGGGTCGATCCTCCAAAAGTAAAAATCACCCCACTTGATTATGGAAGGCCTACGGTGGTGGAAATCATGTGGAACTTGGACTTTTCCACATTTGACTCGAGGTGGAAGCCAAATTTTATCCACCGAAAAGACGTGCTTTGAAGACCATCTATATTTCAGAATAATAGTGGACCATAGAATTAGAAAATGGATCCCATGATGTCTTATTACCATCTTTAAAATTTGGGCCCATTTGGAGTTGTGGATTCATAGATATGATTAGATTAGTGGGATGTTTTTCTGGGCCTCAGAATCTGGCCCAGAATTTTTTCTCTAAATTGCGTCACCTAAATGACTACAATGGAGGCCGAATTAACACTGGATCCTGAATAATTATTTGTTACTATATATTTCTTCTATCCTCCCACAAAAGATGGGATTCATTGGGTTTATAATTTGGGTCCCACATTCTCATCAGTGGGATGGTATCCAATCTACCTTCTCTAGAATTGCTTCCTTTCATCACAAAATATCCCCATCTTCTTCCATGAATTATCCATTGATACCTGAATGAAAAATGTTCATATTAAATCTTAGATCAATTTAACAAAATATAAAATTAAAATTTGTATAATTAAATTCCTTAAAATCAGATGAATCATTGGGTACTTTAAATGATGCTAAAAAATGTACCACATAATAGTGCATTTTAAGAAGGTATTACCATTATAATGTGAAATGATGTTCAAATTTTAAAATGAACTAAAATGGTTTTTATGAATAATAAAGCACATGAATATTATATATATTAAAAATGAATATTATCCTCATTTAGTGGCTAATCACACCCCCCAACATGAGTTTTTCTAATCCTGAGCAAAATATATCTCATCAAAATGAAATTCGAATTCCCTTTTCCAAAAACATTTTAATACACAATGTTCACCAAAAACCCTTATACCAAAAATTCATGAAACCCATCAAAATATTTTAATACAAGATAGTTTCATAAGAATATCCCAATCCCAAGCCCATTCCTTTATTCAAATTCAATGTAAGATTTCATCCAATATCAATTAAGTATGAGGATGTGTTGTGCATCACAATAGACTTGGGGGTTCATCTTTATTAAAGGGGAAAATTACAAAAGAGTTAGGTGGAATCACATTTCAATATAAGATGAGTATTTAATTTTATTTGTATTATTCTTTTTTGTTTTTGTTTTGTTTTGTTTTGTTTTTTTTTGCAATTTTTCCATGGTAATTGAAATTGGACTCAAAAGAGTCAACCCCTAAAGCGAGATTTTGACGATGACTCCCAGGCTCAAAGACCTTAGGGAACCAAGTGAATCCCACATACTCGGGAATAATCTATAGTAAAATAAGTCAAAAACAAATTCAAATTACCAAAAATAGAGATAAAATTACAAACTCTGGGCCAGACAACTATGGAGTCACAATCCCCAAGTGTCGAAATCCATGCATTAGGTCATTTCATTGCTCTACATGAAAATTTATTATTATTAATTTTATTTTATTATTGAATACTCATATTAAAACTAAAATTATCACCAAATGTATGCTATTTATTTGGGGGACCCCATGAACTCAAACTAATACCCCATTATCCAAAGGATGTGCATTGTGATCTTTTTTTTATTTGGATGAAAATACAAATGATGAAATATCACATTGGACAACCAAACTTTCCAAAATCTATGATCATGAAATTATAAAAGGATTAAAATCAGAATTAGGGCATGCTAAATTATTTTATATTCAGTTTCAAAGTGTTTAATGTGTATTACCATGTTCAAAGTTAAAGGAATTTTTCCTTCCATTTACAATTTTTTTTTTCAAAATCATTCATTTTTTTTGACATGAAAGCATTTTTTATTTTATCTCCCCCCCAACTTAAAATAACATTGTCCCCAGTGTTTGAATAAAGGAAAATTTAGAAGGGGTTAGAGGTAGAGAATGAAAGTTCAAAAAGGAAATTGAAAATGAAGATCATGGAATGAAGTCACCTGGTGGTTTAAGTTGAAATTCTTGTTGCTACCTTCTAATCCTTTGATATCCATGTCACTTGTAGAGTTCCCTAGTAGAAAAAGAAAAAAAAAACAAACAAAACAATATATATATATATAATAAAGAAAGTAAAATATAAGTATATATATAAAAATTATATAATAAGGAAGCACAAAAAGTCGTAGGTCAGTGGTAAGCACGTGCCCCTGTCTCCCTTCAGTCCCGGGTTCGAATCCCCACGGCTTCACCGGTTGTGACGGGGTTTGAACCACGACCCACGACGTGTCCCTTATTATTATTATTATATTATTATTATTTTTTTTTATTTTTATTTTAATCCTACATACACATTAAAATAAAACAAACTGATGATGCATTGTATTCTTTTTAAATTTCTGGGTAAGGCATTACTCAATGATCACACCATGTGACATGGATGAATATGGTGGTCCCCTTTCATACCCATCCATACTCATAAAAGAAGAACAGGTCAACAGTCTATTTTTTTAAATATAAAAATGATTAATTAATCCTATTTAAAATATAAAGTTGATTAAAACAACAAAATGATAGGAAAATTGAAAACCATGGGTTGCATCCCATGCAACACTTTGTTTAACGTCGTTAGCCCGACATGGATCCTAAATCTATCAATTTTTTCCTGGTTCATAGATTGGATCAATTAACACAACCTCAATTTCCTATTTATTGAATGATTCAATGAATGGTTTAAACCTTTGACCATTGACCATGAAAATGTAACCACTTGTGGGATCTTGAATCTCTAATGCCCCATGGGGGTACACATGATGCACTATGAAAGGACCTAACTATCTAGACCTTAACTTTCTCGAGTTTAAATGATGTTTTGAACTATACAAGAGCACAAGTTTTCCCGGTTCAAAATGATTGACCTTGATATTCCTAGATTGGTAGTCTTGAACTCTATCTTTATTGATCCTTGAATTTTCATAAACCTCCATCCTTAGTTCCTCCAGTTCATTGAGATGTAATTTCCTTTTTTTTCCAGCCAATGAGAGGTCATAATCCATTTTATTAATTTTATAAAAGGCCTTATGCTCAATTTCAACAGGTAAATGGCATGATTTTCCATAAACCAACCTATATAGTGACATTACTAGGATGGTTTTGAATGCTGTACGATATGCCCAACGAGCATCCAAGAGTTTATTGGACCAATCTTTCCTAGAATGATTGATAGTTTTTTCAAGAATATTCTTAATCTCCCTATTTTATAACTCGGCTTGACCATTGGTCTGTGGGTGGTAAGCAGTGGACACTTTGTGAGAAATTCCATATTTTTCCATGAGTGATGAGAATGGATGATTGTAAAAATGAGTTCCATGATCACTAATGATAGCCCTAGGAATTCCAAATCTAGAGAAGATGTTTCCTTGAGAAATCTAATCACAGTTTTATGATCATTGGATTTTGTAGGAATGGACTCAACCCATTTAGAGACATAATTGATAGTTAAGAGAATGTAAAGATATCCCCTAGAGTTTGGTAAGGGACACATGAAATCAATTCCTCAATAGTCAAAGATTTCAACCACTATGATGTGAGTGAGTGGCATTTGATTATTTTTTGTGATGGAACCTACTTGTTGACACCTAGGACAACTTTGAAAAAATTTGTAGGAGTCCCTTGAATGGTTGGGCTAGAAAAGACCACATTGAAGAATCTTAGAAGATTTTTTCTTAGAGTAAAAGTGACCTCTACATTCCTCACTATGACAGAATTTAAGGATAAAATCTTGTTGAGATTCTGGGACACACTTCCTAATGACTTGGTCATGGATGAACTTATAGAGGTATGGATCATCAAACACATAGTGTCTAACATCAGAAAGGAATTTCCTTCGAGCTTGAGTCCCTAAGAATTTTGGAATGACTCCTGTAACTAAGAAATTGGCTATGTCAGCATACCAAGGGCAATCACTCACAGAGTATAGGTTTTCATCAGGAAATGAATCAGACACAGAAAGGTGATTGGAGTTATCTTTGAATTCCATCCTAGAGATGTGATCAGCTACAAAATTTTCAACACCCTTTTTATACTTGATTGTGAGGTCAAATTCTTGTAAGAGAAGGACCCACCTGATTAGTCTAGCCTTAGAATTTTGTTTTTGGAAGAGGTATTTTAGTGCAGAATGGTCAGTGAATATAGTGATGTGGGATCCGAAGAGGTAGGACCTAAACTTTTCTAAGGAAAATGAAATATCAAGAAACTCCTTTTTATTAGTGGTTTAGTTTATTTGGGCATCATTTAAGGATTTTCTTGCATAAGCAATGACATAAGGAGTTTTATCACAACGTTGTCCTAACATAGCTTCTACAGCAAAGTTACTGGCATCACATATAAGTTTGAAAGGAGGGTTCCAATTTAGAGATTTCATAATGGGATGAGAGGTGAGAGAAGATTTTAGGGTTGAGAATGAACCCTCACAGCTTTCTGTCCAAACAAATGGAGCATCCTTTATTAGGAGAGCACAAAGGGGACGAGAGATTGAACTAAATTCCTTGATGAATCTTCTATAGAAACCAGCATGTCCTAATAAAGATGCCACTTCCTTGACAGTTTTGGGTGATGGAAGGTGACGAATGATGTCAACCTTGGCTTTATCAACTTCAATCCCCCTACCTGAGATCATATGGCCTAGAACTAGTCCCTCTTTAACCATGAAATGACATTTTTACCAATTTAGGACCAGATTCTTTTCTTCACATCTTGACAAGACTCTCTTCACATTCCTTATAAATCCCTCAAATATATCCCCAAACACAGATAAGTCATCCATGAAGACCTCAAGAAAATCCCCTACCATGTCTGAGAATATTCCCGTCATGCACTTCTAGAAGGTTCCAGTGGCATTGCATAACTCGAAGGGCATGCGTTTGAAAGAAAAGGTTCCAAATGGACATGTGAATGTTGTCTTATCTTGATCCTCTAGGGAGAACTCAATTTTATTATACCCCGAGTACCCATCTAAGAAACAGTAGAAGGCATGACCTTCCACTCTCTCAAGGACTTCGTCAAATAATGGTAATGGGAAGTGGTCCTTCTTGGTGAATGAGTTTAGCTCCCTATAATCAATGCAGACCCTCTATCCACTACTCACCCTAGTTGGAAGAATCTCTCCATCCTTATTGGTTATCACTTTGATTCCTGCCTTCTTGGGAACCACTTGGATTGGGATGACCAACTCACTCTCAACTATGGGATATATGATACTATATTTTAACAATTTTAGAAGTTCCTTCCTTACTACCTCAATGAGATTAGGATTGAGTTACCATTGAGGTTGATGACATGGATTTGAATCAAATTCTAGAAAAATCCTACGAGTCCTGATAAGTGGGATAATCCCAGGAATATCATACAAGGTCCAACCGATGGCTTTCTTAAGATTCCTAAGGACATCTAGAAGCATCCCCTCATGATTAGATTCAAGAGAAGAATAAATGACAATAGGATGTGTTTGATTGTCCCCTAGGAAGGCATACTTGAGAGCAGCATAAAGTTCCTTCAATTCAAGATCTGGTTGGTTTGGTATTTCATTAGAATATTGGGACATTGGATCAATATAAATTTTGTTTCCTAGAGTTTTAGATAGGATTGATTCCCTACATGTAGAAGTTTCATCTATGAGATTATCTTGATCGGATTTAGGGAAAGAAATTTGATTGGTCTCCATGAATGTGGTTTGCTGAAAGGTTTCACTGATTATTGGACATAAGACTTCATTATAAGAGCAATTTGAAAATGATTCAATCCAAGGAGATAAACTTCCTTCATATGAACAAAGGAAATCAATCTCATCCTGACTTAAACATCCATCAAATATTCCTTTATGTTCTATGGATTCATTATCAATTATTCCTATCACTTTTACTTCATGAATGTCCTCTTCATCCCCTATTTGTGAGCTTGCATTATAGAGGTTCAAGTCTAGACTCATGTTTCCAATGGTGATGGTCATGTTCCCATTTCGGACTTGGATAACAGAGTTGATTATTGCAAGGAAAGGATGACCAATGATGATTGGGGTTTGTTCCTTATTTCCTAAGTTTGGATGGTTGTCAAGGAGAATGAAGTCAGCAGGGTAGATGAAATTTTCAACATTTACTAGAACATCCTTTAAAATACTCTTTGGAACCCTAATTCTACGATCAGCAAGTTGAAGTGTGAAAGATGTGGGTTGGAGTTCTTCTAGGCCTAACTGGCAGTACACAACATAAAGGATGATATTGACACTAGCACCTAGATCACACAAGGGCTTGACAATTTTCCCTCTCCTAGTTCAACATTGGTGTAAGGGAAACCTAGGTCTTTCAACTAATGAGGAATGGTCCCTTGAATGGTGGTACTCACATTAGCAGCCAAAAGGACTTGGTTTTTATGTGAAAATTTTCTTTTAAAAGTGCACAAGTCCTTAAGGTACTTTGAGTAGGAAGGTATGGTTTGGATGGAATCAAGAAGTGGAATGTTCAACTTTACTTGTGAGAAGATTTGTCTCAATGGTTCACTCAATTCAGGCTTGGGTTTTCCCCTCATGCGTTGAGGAAATGGTGCAGGTTGTGGGGTTGTTTGTTGAAGAGTTGTTTCTTTGAAAATGTTATCGTGTTTTTTAGTTTGATCATTTGGTTCATTTGAATTTTCATCCATTTTTGAATCTTCAGGTGGGTTCTGAATTAGTTGTTCAGGTTTCTCAATTGATTTCCCACTTCTTAAAACAGTCACAACCTTTATTTGTTCATGAGTTGTATGAGTGAAACTTGACTCTCCCCTTGAAGTTGAGGATGGCACTGCCTGTGTAGGCATGAGTGACTTTCTAGTTTTGATGGTTTGAAGTTCTTTTTTAAGGGATGATACTTCTGAGTTCATCCTTTCCATTTTTTTTCACAGTTGTTCTAGTAGGCTTTGTAGAACAGTTTGAGTTGGTGTTTGAGAAGATTGGTTTATCCCCGGGGGGATATTTTGGAGGTGTGATGGTTTGTTGAAAATGGACTGGTGGCTATTGGTATTGGATAGGTTGGGTTTGGAACTAGTTATTGGTTTGGTAGTTCTGATGGGGGTAAGGATTTTATCCCTGTGGTTGGCTAGGTTGTTGGTTATCTTTCCAGCGGAAGCCTGGGTGGTCATTATACATTGGGTTGAATTTGTTTTGGTTTTGGGGATTTTGAAAGTTTAGGGAATTCACTTCAGCAGGAGGTCCTCCTAGAAGAACATCCTTGATGGATGAAATGGTTGGGAAGTTGTCTGCTTTTGGTCATGTTTTTCACAAATTGTGCAAACAGGGTCTACAGTTTGGATTTCATCGATTTTTCTAAGGTCTATCTCTTTAACCTTCCTAGAGAGTGCTGTGAGTTTAGCCCTAAGGCTTTCCTCTTCTCTAAGTGTATTAATTCCAGTAGTTCTTTGTGTCTTTTCAGAATAAGGTGAAGTTCCCCATGTTTGGTTTTGTTCAGAAAGGATTTCTAGATTCTAGTAAGCATCATTTGGGGCTTTGTTTTTATAGGTTCCATTACACATCACGTCAATGAATTGTTTGTTCCCCAGACCCAACCCTTCATAGAAAATTATCACTTGTTCAGGAATAGAAAAACCATGGTGTGGAACCATGTTTAGAGTTTCTTTGAACCTCTCACATGTTTCAAGGAATGAATCTCCCTCTTTTTCAAAAAAGTTTTGGATGCTCTTTTTTAAGTGCAATTGTTTTGTGGTGGGGAAAGTATTTTTTGTATAATTATCTTTGTAGTTGGTCCCAAGAGTTTATGGATGATGGTCTCAAATTTTTTAGCCAATTTTTAGCTCGATCCTTTAAAGAAAAAGGAAATAGACTCATCTTAGCTGATTCTAGTTGATGTGGGGGACACATGGTTTCTACAATGTCATTGAACTCCGTAATGTGAAGGTTGGGAATCTCAGACTCCATTACATGGAATGTGGGAAGGTGGTTTAGGAAATGGGGTTTAAATATGTAGTTGGAATCTCCTAGGGAATTGTGTCTAATGCATGAGGGGGCATTGGTCCAGGAATGTGTGAGGTAGTCATTCATGGTTTGATCAATTGAATTCCCCAAGTTTGGGGATACCTCATTTGGGTTTCCATTTTGGTTCCCACACAGGTTTATGAGTTGGTTTCTTGAAATAGGATCATTTTTTGACTCAAGAGTATTAGTAAGATTAGGATCTAATGTAAAGAGTTCTGTTGGTGTAGTTGACTCCCCAACCCCAAAACTATCCACCCTAAATAGACGGTTTGATTGATCGCATGTGTAGGCGGACATGCGCCAAAAGAAAAAAAAAACGAAAAAGGTACAAGATAAGAGAATTTGGATGAGAAAATAAGAAATGGGGGAGAATATAATGGGTGTTTAGATTACTTACTTGGGTCCCCAGAAATGGTGCCAAAATTTGATTCACGCTCAAATTTACCCAAGAGAAGAAGGTATGACGGTCCTTGTAGTTTAGCTTGGGTTGTCGAATCCTCAGAGACCTAAGAAGAAACCTATAGATACGTAAATTCTATGGAATGTTTTTGGATATGAAGTGGCCAACTTGGGTTGGTTTTAGATGGGTTTAAAGGAAATGTAAGAGACTGAGTTAATACAATTTAAAATAATGAGTTGATCCTAGGTTATCACTTGGGTTGGATTAGATGTATTCCCATTTCAATTATTTTAATTTCTTAAATTTGAGTTGAGTTCATTTAAGGAGATCAAACAAATTCATCAATTACTGATTTATACCAACACACCATAATACTAATCACCTATACACTTGAAGGATCAAAGTTTTGAGCACTTCAAGGTAAATGTTTGTATTACCACTTGAATTGTGTGGCATTAAATTCAACAAGGATGATGGAGTTTAAAAATCATGAAATAAAAATCTCAATTAAAGAAGTGATTAGACATTAATGGGGTGATAAATAAAACCCAATACATCCCCTTGATACTCCCTTGGATCAACCCATAAGTGGGTTAGACCTCCATTGATTCTATGGTTTCAATGGAAGCGAAAAGTAGACTAATGAGGGAAGAAATGGAGAAGTAAAAAAACACAATAAAATAACGATCACTCCACTGTTGTGTGATAATTTCACAAGGTTTGGTGTGAATAAATTCACACCTTGATCCAATGGTATAAAATTAATATGAAGAACAATAGAATAAGAGTATAAGAAGAAATTTTATTAAGAAACTAAAGTGAATTTAACAACTTACATGTGAAAGAAAAATTTGAGACAACAAAATCGCAGCATAACATTACAATTGAACAAAGAATAAAAGATGAAAAAATACTCCACCACCACTGCCTTAAATAGGAATTTTTTGAGCCTTGGGTCGAGACTCCAACAGTACAAAGAATCCCACTTGATTATGGTAGGCCTAGGGTGGTGGAAATCTTGTAGAACTTGGACTTTTCCACATTTGACTCTAGGTGGCAGCCAACTTTTATCCACCAAAAAGACGCGGTTGAAAGACCTTCTAGATGGCCAAATAAGAGTGATAAATAGAACAATAAAATGGACCCCCGAATGTATCAAACCGTTTGTAAAATTTGGGCCCATTTGAAGTTGTTGATTCAGAGATTTGATTAGATTAGTGGGCTATTTTTCTGGGCCGCAGAATCTGGCCCAGAATTTTATCTCTAACTTGGGTCACCTAAATGACCACAATGGAGGCCGAATTAGCACTGGATCCTGAATAATGATTTGTTTCTCTATATTCCTTATCATCTCCCATCAAATTTTGGCTTCATTGGGTTTGTAATGTGGGTCCCACATTCTCATCAGTGGGCTGGTGTCCAATCTACCTTCTCTAGAATTACTTCCTTTCATCACAAAATATCCCCATCTTCTTCCATGAATTATCCATTGATCCCTGAATAAAACATGTTCATATTGAAGTGTAGATAAATTTACCAAAATATAAAATTAAAATATGGATAATTATATTCCTTAAAATCAGATGAATCATTGGGTACTTTAAATGATGTTAAAAAATGTACCACATAATAGTGCATTTTAAGAAGGTATTACAACATAATGTGAAATGATGTTGAAAGTGTAAAATGCACTAAAATGATGTTTATTAATAATAAAGCACATGAATATTATATATATATATTAATAACTAATATTAGCCTCATTTAGTGGCTAATCAGCTGTTCATGCACTTACATGACTCCCCTACCCGAGTTTCACACAACCCATCTCCTTTCTACCTTTCCCCAAACACTATTAAGATGAAATAAAAGAGAAACCCCTTTTATACCCCATTGTAATACCTCAATCTGAATCACATAGTATGGTTCATAGTTCCACATGACCTCATGCACATTTCCTTGTATGCAAGAGGCTTCCGACTAGCGGTGAGGGTCCAAATAGTATGGTGGAAATACTATACCCTCGATAACTAATATATACACAAGAATCAAAACAAGTATAAATGAACATTACATAACAACACAATAGAAACTAAAAGGAAATCATTATTCTATAACAAATGGAATCTAGAAGATATAATATAAACCAAATATCCTAATGTGGCAAGTCATTCAAAGTATAACAATCAGATGTAATAAACTAAAACACTATAGTAATAGTTTGGAGTATATCCCAACATTTCCTCCATACTCTAAGACCCACCTTCTTTTCTCCCCGACACAGGGCCCTTTCCCTTCACTGGATCCCTGACCATGAAATTTTCACACACATAGAGATGCTTGTGTAGGGTGTGAGTATAAAACAAGTAGGACAACACCAATTCATCCTTAATATAATTTTCACATATATATAAGGTGTATGCCATGATGGTAAGTAAATAAGAAAATAAGTAACCAATTATATAATTAGTGATTATGTTTTAACCAAGATACCACGAGCCCTGAATGTACTTGCTTCGACTCCATGCCAGAAAAAATCACATATATCACAATCAATCGGGTCAGGACTTAAATTCAACACATGTCTAGGATCAAGGCCCATAACTAACCTAACCCTAAGTCCTACCACAAGGCTATCACTCCCATTGATCATACTTAGGTAAGGAAAGAAGGTCATCATGTCCCTAACTCTACTAGGTCAAGACACAGGCCATCGTACCCCTATCATAGCCTTGGATTAGGCTACAAGGCCATCATATCCCATCCTCTGTCTTGGGTCAGGCCCTAATGTCATCTTACCTATGACCTATCTCCAAGATACATTATTGTTATCAACACCATATCAAAATATCACATGCTCCCCCTCCAGGGGTTAACTAAGCCATGAATATCCACCTGTCAATTTTGTGCTAGATAAAAACCTCCATAGGCCAATAAATCACACATAATATGGTATAACACATAAGGTAAAAACATATCACACAATGAATATGTATAATGGGATAAAAACACACACACAGACACCATATTTATAATCACATAATTTTTATCATAGCTATGCACATAGAAAAACATACATGCCAATCATCTTTACACAAAGACCCTATGTGATAAGGAATTCCTACCTTAAGTGTGTTGATACCAATTACTAAGAGCCATCATTAAACAATGTACGCACCCCAAGGATCCCCAAAATCAATCCCAATTCACCATAATCAGAATTATAGAGTAAAGAATCAAGAGGAGAATATAAAAATGAATTAAAAATAGATTAAATTACCCAATGATATCCACCACCAATGATTGATCTAGATCCATTCAAGGAAAAGATGGAAATTCTCTATAATTGACTGCCTATCCATTGAAAAATTGTGTAATCCTTATTAGATCATAAGATAATTAATATATATATCCATGAAAGCCCAAATATATGACCCCTTATAAGTATATGAGAGAAGATATTAGAAAAAAATGAATAATAGATGAATAAAAACCTCTTATCTTAGATTAACATGATCCAAAGCCTATAGATCCACTGGATTTAGAGTTTGAAGGGAGAGAAATTGCTAAGAATGGATATTGGAGTCCCTAGGTTCAATATCCCTAGGAATAAGGGAAATAATGAAGGGTTTTAGGGTTGTTTTGGATTTAAAAACCAATTTATATATTAATTAAAAGGTTGTACATGGTTTGGTCACACAATTTACTAAATAGTGCACTAATATTGTGAGTCTCACTACCTCTTCTAGGTACCCTATTGATTTGGATATGTAGTTTGGTAAAACATGTACCAACCACACTTTTTTTATTATATTTGGAGTTATATGGTTTTCTAGGGAAATTCATATTATTTTATATAACCATACACCAACCATAAACCATTTACTATCCCTATATAATTAGTCACACCATTTTATAGGGGGAAACACATGGTTTTTCCAAACCACAATAAAATGGTGAACCCCTTTAAATGTCTCTAAAACTATTCAAAAACATCCAAAAGTAACCTAAGACTTTACCCAAGCATGGAATAACTCAAAAACACTTAAAGAAGGGCTGAAATCAAGGAATAAAGTACCTAAAAATTATGAGTTGTTAAACATATAAATGGGAAATAATCCATTGATTATATATTGATATACTCTTGGAACCATATGATTATGAATCATTTGAAAATTAATAATATTTTTTAAATTAGGAAATACGACTAAATAATATTTTAGTGGAAAATGAGAAAGGTCTAGTGGAATATTAGATCTCATATACAATGATATTTGTGGACCAATGAATAATAATGTAAGTGGTGGTTTTAGGTACTTCATTACCTCTACCGACAACTTTATTCGGTATGGATATGTTTTTCTAATGAGACACAAGTTTAAAAGTTTAAAAAGTTTAAATAGTTTCATAATTAAGTATAGAATCAACTATAAAAATTTATAAAGATCCTTAGATCGAATCAGGATGGTGAGTAATTAAGCCAGTAATTCATTGATCATTTTAGGGACTGCTGAATTATTTCACAACTCACTCCTCCTGGATAACCATAATGGAATGGTGTATTTGAGAGGAGGAATTCTATTTTTTTATGAATGGTTTGATCAATTATGAGTTGATGCGATCTTCCTATTTGTTTCAAGGGTTATGATCTGGAGACTTCTAAATTTATACTAAACCATGTTCTGTCTAACGAATTAATAAAGATTCCCTATGAGATATTGTATGGGAAATATCCCAATATGTATTTTATAAATATTTGGGGATTTAAAGAATTCATATGATGTTTATATTTTTATAATCATGACTATAAATATGAAAACTGGTTATTTTTTGGTTATCTCAAGGAAACTATGAGTTATTATTTCAATAATCCTATCAAAAGTATTTGTAACCCAACATGAATTTTTCTTAAGAAGGAACATATAATTTGAGGATTAAATTTTAGGAAAGTTGAACTTAGGGAAGTCCAATACCAAAAAATAGGAAGGGTTACCGGGGTGGAGGTTAATCCACTTCAATAAAGAGTTATGAAAAAAGAACTAACTCAAGCTACAAAAGAACCTCAATGGACTGATAAGATTTATAGGATCCTGTGAGATATGGATTTCTCATAGCTAATTATGATGATGTAATGTTAATAAATTATGATACTACAATATACTAGGATTCCATAAAGAGTTTTAATTATGATAAATTATTAAAATACATGGAATCTAATATGGAATCTATGTACACTAACCAAGTTTGGAACTTGGTAGATTCGCCTCAAGGGGTGATACCCATAGGGTGAAAGTGGGGTTTACATATTAAAAAAATATGGATAGTATATAATATACATATGAATCACGAATTATTGTAAAATATTATAAGAAAATTCAAGGTATTGACTAGGAAGAAAACTTTTTTACTTGTAGTGATGAAAAAATCCATTCAAATATTACATTCCATAATAGAGAATTTTGATTATTATATATATAGAATGGATATAAAAACTACTATCCTAAATGATAATTTAGTCAAGGATGTGAATATGATACAACCCAAAGGTTTTGAAGTTCCAAAGGAGTTTGTGTAACACCCCAATATTTTGTGATTTTTTTTCAAATGTATTTAATCTTTTTGATATTTAGTTTTACATGAAAAACTAATCTAGAATTATCTTAAAAGTAATAATGTGTTCAGATTGTGTTACATGAAACACTAAGTTTGGCTTACATTACACACAATACCAAGTTTATATTTCATTTTCATGCAACCCTGAATTTAAACATAACGTGACATATTATTAAAATATTATCATATGACAGTTATCACCCAGACGTTGGAATTGAGTGTATGAATATGATTAAATAAATTATAAAAATATAGTTTAAAAATGTTTATATAATTAATTCTTTGGTGACCAATTAATTATAAATGAAAATAAAACCCATTTTAAAATAAAAGGAAACCCTTTTTTGAAAAACTATTTTGATGCGCATAAGTGCATTTTATTCAATAAATTAACAAAATCAATTTTGGTTAAAGATTTTAATGAAATTTATATATTATAAATTGAATTAAATTTTTAACATTTATATTATATGTTTTCTAGACAATAGTTAAGAATAATAATAATTTTTCACTTAAAAATTATATTTTTCTGAAAAGCAGTTTTGTCACTTTTTAATGTCGCACTAATTTTAAAACTAAATTTTGACACTTTTATAAAATTTACTAGAAAAAAATCATTTTTGATATCATAATATCAAAATTATACTAGGTTTATTTTTTGGGACATTTTGAAAAGTTTCATTTTTTGATGAATAATGAAAAATACTGAATTTTAATTGAAAAATTATTTTTAGTTTAATTTATTTATAAAGTTAAAATATAATTTAAATTGGGTTTAAATTATAATTAGTTAAATAATAAATCTACTTATTAGATTTAGTTCATTGGAATAATTTTTATTTTGAATTTAGATATAAAAACCTTGAAAACTTTTGAACATTTTCACTTTAAAAACCCACTTTCTCATCAAGTTTGCAAGATTAATTTTAAATTACCTTTTCCACTTTAGTGGATTGAATTTGGAAAAACAGATTAAATATTTTTAATAATAATAATTTATAAATTTTAATAAGGCCAACTTACTTTTTGACTAAAATAATTAGTGAAAACATTTAAAATTAATTATAGTGATTAAGGTAAAAACGAGTTTACTTTGGGGTTAAACTTAGAATATAAGGTGTAATAATGACCCAAAACTTGTCAAAAACCCATTTAATAGAAATATTTATACCCTTAGGGTTTTTTATTGATTATTTTTGAGTTTTAAGGAAACTTTTACATGAAATTGAGCTATATAATAAGTTAACTAAAGAAAAAGAGAAAAAGTAACCCTCCTTGCGTTTAATAACTATAATGCTCTAGGATAGGGAAAACCAAATTTGTTCGGTTTTATATATTATTTTTAAATATAAATTATTTTTTTTATCATGATTTTTTTTCAATTTTTAGATACTAATTATTTACTAAAAATGATTAAGAAACACCAAAGCAGTAATATATTAATTAATAATAAAAAAAATAAATGATACTAAAAATATTAAAAGTGAATTGAATTGACTGAATTACTGTGTTAACTTATTTTTTAGATTAATATTTAATTTTACACAACTTTGAACTAAAAAGATCCAAATTGCATTATTGTATTTATTTTTTTAAATTCAAATTAAATGAATAATGTCAAAATATAAATTAATGTTATTTTATAATAAATGATATCTTATTAATTGATTTAAAATTAAAAAAATCCTTACTTTTGTAAAGTAATTTTTAAATATTAATAAATATCAAATATTGTCCATTAATGGACTAATTGTTCTATTATAATAACTATATTGATCATTAAATAGTAAAAAACATGGTTAGTGTGGTTACGGTTAAAGCGGTATTTTTAAACGTCACTTGCGCTTGTGTTAAAATTAATTTGCAACACATAAAAGATTTTAAATTCTTTAAATTATATATAATATTTATAATCAATGGGTAAAAATTATCAAATTATTATTATTTTATTATAGTCTAAAATGGTGAATTTATTAGGTTAGAAAATCTAGTTACCATAATGAAAAAAAATGAAAAAAATAAGGAAACCTAGGAGTTAAGGAACAAAATGTTTAAAACGTGTGTTATATTGTGTTTTTGAGGTGTGTATAAACCACATAATCATTCTAAGAAATTAATTATCAATCTTAGAGCCACTTGAGGTAATAATGACCTACCAATAGTGAATAATTTTGAGTATTTATAAGAATGCCACTCCTCCTCAACTACAAAAGGGCACTCACTCTCCTCTCTTCTTCACACCTCTCAAGAAATTCATATTGAACAATATATGAAGAAATAACCTTAAAAATTTCCTAACCACATCCTATAATCCTTATTTTGGGCATAAATCCATCCTTTTATGGATTTAGTAAAAACCTAAGAAGAATACCCAAAGAACAGGTAATATTCTTCAACGAGAATCTCTATTTTATTTTATTCTCAACCTTCTTCAATTATTATTATATAATTCTCATATAATAACCTCAGTATATTAAATATATTTAAATTTTGTTATGTTTAGGTTAAAACTGACAACCTCACACACTTACATCAAATGGGTTACAAAATCATCATTCGTGTGTACGACGGACTACCGCCTCACGAACCGATATTGTTTATTTTTTCATTACCACACCTAAAGGTTTGGAATAATGTTAAACATAGTATTTATATATTAGATATATGATATTTATTATTTTATTCTTATATTTTTAATTACTATATCACACATTACTTCATGTTTTTCATTTTTTTGGGAATACAATAACGTCGCTCGTGTGCACAATGAACTACCGCCTCGCGAAGCGATGTGATTCGTTCACACTTTACATGGAATGTATTAAGGATGATTTTAATAAAAATATATGATATATATGATATAATAAGTAAAATTTAATTATTATATATATCATTTACTGTTCTTTATTTCAATATGACAAGAAAATGGAAACAACGTCTATGCATACGTACGACCTACCGTCTCCATGAATTGTGCATTCCATTTCCTATCAACAAATTTTATGGATTAATATAAATAAATATATAATGAATATATATATATATATATATATATATATATATATATATCTTGTTTTACATTCTATATATGATGAAACCATGATCAAATTATATTGAAAAAAATGACAAGTCAAAACATCGATGAAAAACAAAGCGGTTATTACCCAAAACATAACTTTAACATGGAATTGTTAATAAATGGGTAATATAAAGACATAAAAAATAATATATGGTATTATATATAAGAATATGGTTATTTTATAGATTCATAATAAACTTATATTTATTATACATGAATTTTTAAAGAGTACGATGAAAGTCAAGACTTAATGTAAGGGACTCTATCTCACTTTTTCACTTCCATGAGACACATGCCATGTTCACCACTTATTTATTTTATGTGGTGTCCATAATTCACATGAATTTATATTATGATAATTTTACTAAAAAATATTTTATTTTTACATATCCATTTGATTATCTCCTTTTCTCGGGGTTTATGGTTCAAAAGTTAACAAATCGGTAAGAGATTTTTGTCTCAATTTGTCTTCTTTGAGATGTACACACCTATATTCTTTAACAAGGTGTATATAATTACCATTTTAAATGTAATGTCATGAAATTATTCATCCTCATGATATTATATTTTTTGTTTCATGTTTTTTCCTTTATTGTAATTATGGTTCGGTGTTACCAAAGTGGAAATGATTTTATGTTACAATCTCATCATTCATCAAGATTGTTTATGATTAAGTATGATGAAATATCATGATCTAACTCTCAATATTTCACATGAATTTTATTATACTATGGTTATTCAAGATATTTTCTAGTAATATTACCATTTTCTAACTATTTGGTAATTAATATACAAAATAAAATGTTTTTAAGAAAATCCAACTTTATTTCTCTCTTCCGTCGAAAATATGTATGCTTTCAAAACAATGTTTTATAAAATGTTTTAAAAATATTTTTAAATGAAATTTTAATATAATTTTAAAGGAAAAGTATTTTTAAAATTTAATATGTTTTAAAAAGTGTTTAAGATTATTTTAAAATCTTCCTTTATAAGTTTTCAAGGTTATTTTCAAAGAAAATGGTTTTGAAAATGTTTTATGTTTTAAAAAACATTTTTAAAAGAGGAAAGTATATTTTCATTAATAAATGTATAAAATGATTTTAAAATATCCTATTATATGTTTTAATGGTTATTTTAAAATAAAACTTTTTCCAAAATTATTTATGTGTTAAAAAGTTTTTTTCATAGAGGAAAAGATATTTTCCCCAGGAAATGTTTTAAATGATATTTTTCAATTATTTTCCATTTAATATGACATATATTGGTGTTTCCTATGCCTTACCGAGGATATGATCCAAGGTTAACATTAATATTCTTTCTCTAAATGGTTTATGTTTTTATGAGATGATATTTATGAAACTCATTTTTCTTTCATGGGTTATACCATGATAAAATGCTTATGAAACCCGCTTCTTTTCACGAGTTATGATATAATGAAATGATTATGAAAACTGAATCTTTTCCATAGGTTATGATATGATGAAATGTTTATGATACCTATTTCATTTCATGGGTTATGATATAATTAATGTTTATCATATTTTTTCATACATATGTATGATTTCATTATGTGATGGGCGGGACTTATATCTCTCTAATGCATTGGGAAAATATTTATATATATCATGAGATAAACATGGATAAAATAGGGAGTGAACCCAGTACAATAAGGGACATTTTCCATTATGTCAATTTAGGGAGTGAACCCATTCTACTATAAGAAAAGGGCTGCCACTAGGGATGGTTGTGTGTCCCACCTAGTGTGTGTAGCCCCCATGAAGCGCCCTAATATGTTTTGGAAATGCGGCTTGACTTATAGGGAATTATTTTATATGCTTATGTGTATGAAAAAAATCTATTTCTTATGAAAATGTTATGCTCTAATAGATTATGTTCTTTTATTATATTATCATTCAAGTCTTATAAACTTCTAATATTTATTCCATTACTTAAGATTATGATATTTTATATATAGGGTATGGTTTTCAAATGTTATTATCATGTTCTCATACACTTTTGTCTACGTTATGCTTACATATATCCTTTTTTTAACCTTATTGAGCATCTGGTCTCACCCTTTCTCATGTTTCATTTCCCCGTGTTATAAAGAATTGTTTTATATTAGGCATGTATACGAGTATTACTAAATGGGAAATATTAAAATTTTGTGTTCCAAGTTTCCAAAGGCACTAAACTATTATGGTCCCCAGGTGTGAGTTTTTGTAATATAATTAATATTCATAAAAAATGATATTATATTCATGTATATTAATCCATATATTTCTATAGTTGGTATCAAAGGAGATGTTTAGTTAAACTTTCGATAATAGGATGATAAATAATTAGTGAGATCCTGAAGGACATGTCTTTAAGGAGGAGTCTAAGGATGAGTTAAAGTATAAGAAAATACCCTGGAATTTTGGTAAATGATAGAGTGAATGGTTTCCTAGAAAAAAATATTTGTATAAATACTATGAGTAGATGTGGCTTTGGTACAGATGTACCTAGAGGTAACAAACCCGGAAATTCTATATTGAGCTACAATTGATTGGGATCTATTGAATAACATTGGGCCTTACTGCACACCTGGTTTGACACTCCCAGAGGATATGCTTTGGAAATTTAGAAAATCTTTATGAACCATCATGATGGATTTAAATAAATGATGATCACAGATTACAAGGTTATACCTAATGTTTCATGGATTTAAAATAAAGCGTCATTATTTAGACATAGTATAAGTGATTTATTCATGATTATGAGGTTTTACGCTATGATAAGTGTTTCTCAGAGTATGATTTTCAGTTTTAGTCAATGGAGGGAACTAGAAGGAATTAGGCTGACATTGAATGTGATGGAAAATTTGTTGATGAGCGGTCAAATGGGATGATAACTAGAGTGAAAGATGTTGTGATCATGCCTAATCAGTTTTCATGGAACATGATTAACAATGTGTACCTTAATCTACTCTCAGACTCACCAAAGAAGAGAAGGAAAGAGTTCACTAAGAATTTGGGTAATGGAGACCGTTGAGAAAATATGATTTAGTTTCTTTTATGTCAAGAATGTGGGAAGAAACACCCAAGTGTATGTATTAGCAGAACATAAAGATGTTTTGACTGTGGAAAATAAGGACACAAATAAAGTAACTAAAAAGGGAAAATGAAAAGTTCAGTTAATGAAATGGATGATAATAATGGTCTAACTAAGGTATCACCAACTATTTAATGCTTTAAATGTGGAAATTATGGGCATTGTATAAATGTATTTCCTAAGTGGAAATATCATGAAGAGAATCATCAAGGTGGTGTGAGTAATGGTTATATTGATGAAAATAAAGATACTATAAATGAATTATGAGATAAAATTGGTATTAATGAATAAGATGATGAATCATAGTTAATTTATTAAATAATAGGTGGAATGATCTAAGTATTAATGTATTTTAATTCCAATATTATGTTATATGAATCATGAAATATATAAGGATTGTTGGTAGAAGTTTTTCATTAAGGATTTTCAAGAATATGTTAAATGGTGCTAGTGGTCTAGAAAAATTATTTAATGGAAAGGTGATATTCATGGAAAATGCATGATTAAGGGAAATAAAACCCTTAAGATGTTCTTAATGTTTGTATAATGATGTTGGTATAAATAGATGATTGATTTGGATAAAGTAAATCAAATAGCATTGATGACCTCATAACTGATAAAGGATTTATTTACAAAGTGGTTTATGTTATAATTTATGGAGTTTAAAACATTTTTGGATTTAAGGAATATATCCAATAATTTTTGTTCTGTATAAGGAATGAATAAGCATGTATGTTTTCAATATGGTTTTGTGGAAAATTTAGGTTATTACCATGTTTCAGGAGAATACATGATAAAGCTATTCATATGTTTGGTATGTGAAAACAAATAGATACTTTATGATATATGTGAGATCAATGTTAAGTTGATTATGATAACTTCCTTATAAAGTTTTGGATTTTCACCTTTCGAAAGTGTCAAAAGGTTAACCATTTATGAAATGGTTTATGTTAAAATTTGAATGAGGTTTTAGATATTAATGTATTATTTCACCATATAAATATTTATACATATTGGATACCTTGTAAAAACTATTTTTTATGATAACTAAATATAAATATAATAAATTATAATTATATTTATGGATCTTATGATCCATTGGTGTTTTAGGTGTAACATATTCAACTTCATTTTTAGAGTAAGTGATTAAGTGTAAATTGATCTAGGAACACCCAAAGGGTATGATTGTGCATATAAAATAGAAAGAAATAAAGTAAGTATATCTTCTAATGAAAACTATTCAACTTTAGGAAAATGATATTAAAAAATTTTTGTTCTATTATTATCATTTTTGATATATCAATGACCTTTTAACACCTATTTTGTGTTATGTTTTTGTGGTAGTTAACTTTATCTAGATCAATTTATTTCTTGTGATCAGTGATATTTATCAATATCTATAATCATTTATTCTTTTCTTCTATGTCCGAATATTCATTTCCCACCTATGTTCTCCTATGTGAAAACATAATTTTGAGTTACTTTGGGTAAATGTTATGTTTACAACTTAACTTTTTAAGGGAATTTTCATTATTAATTTGTATGATGTGGTTTTATATGAATGAAATATTTCAAAGGTTAATCATTTGATGACCAAGATTAATTTTGAGGGTGAAATTCATTTTATGGGGGGTATAATTTAACACCATGAGATTTTGTGAAATATTTATTTTCAAATGAATTTAATCTTTTCAATATTTAGTTTTACCTAACAAAATGATTTTGGATTTACTTATAAGTAACACTTTGTCTAGCTTGCGTTACATGCAATACTAATTTTGTCTTGTATTATACACAATACTGAGTTTATCTTGTATTACACACAACAATGAGTTTAAAATAAACGTGACATATTATTAAAATATTATTATATAATAGTTATTACTTATTTATTGGAATGGATGGTATGAATAGGAATAAATAAATTACAAAAATATGGTTTATAAAATTTTATATAATGAATTATTTTATGACCAATTTATTATAAATGAAAATAAAATGTTTTTGAAAGTAAAAAGAAATTTTTCTGAAAACTATTTCTTTTGCGCACAAGTGTGTTTTATATCAATAAATTAACCAAATCACTTTTAGTTAATTATTTTAATGAAATTAATATATAATATATTCAATTCAATGTTTAAAATTATTCTTATATGTTTTCTAGAATATATTTAATAATAAATCCAATTTTTTTAAAAAACTATATGTTTTCTAGAAATCATTTTTTCACATTTTTATGGAACACTTATTTTAAAAATATTTTTTGAAAAATTTATAATATTTAATAGAAAAATAATCTTAATTTTTGAAATATTAATATCAAAATTATCTTAGGGTTTATTTTTTGAGTTTTTTGAAAAGTTTCATTTATGATGAATAGTGAAAAATACTGAATTTTAATGAAAACTAACTTTCCATTTAATTTATTTATAATGTTGAATTATATTTTAAATTGGTTTTAAAGAATAATTAGTTCAATTATACGTATATTAATACAATTTATATCATTTTAACCATTTTCATATTGAATTTAGATATAAAAACTTTGTAATGTTTTGAACATTTTCACTTTAAAAACACGCTTTACCATCACATCTATAGGATTAATTTTAAATTATTTTTTTACACTTATATGAATTTAATTTTAAAAAATAGATTAAATATGTAGAATAATAAAAATTTATAATTTATAATAATTTCAACATAAATTTTTATCAAAATAATTAGGGAAAAGAGTTAAAATTAATTATAGTGATTAAGGTAAAAACGAGTTTACCTAGTGGTCAAACATAGAATATAAGGTGTAAAAATGACCCAAAACTTATAAAAAATCCATTTTATGGGCATATTTATACCCTTATTACTTTTTGATAAATTTTTACAAGTTTTTGAGACAATTGTATATGAAAGTTACCTATATAATAAGTTAAGTAAAGAAAATGACAGAAAAGAAACCTTGCTTTTAATATCTATAATGCTTTGGGATAAGTACAAAAACCACATTGGTTCTGTTTTATATATTATTTTGAAATATAAATTATTTTTTGTTGTCATTATAATCTATATTTTATTTTTATAGATGAATTAGTTACTTAAAATGCTTAATAAATGCCAAATAAGTAATTATTTAGTTACTAATAAAATAAAATAAATAATACTAAAAATATTAAAAGTGAAGAAAATTGAGTGAATTATTATGTTCCATTATTTTTTTAGATTAATATGTAATTTTAAATATATGTTAACTTAAAGTATATAAATTCAATTATTTTATTCATTTTTTTTAAATTCAAATTAAATGAATAATTTCAAAATTGAAATTAATGTTATTTTATAATAAATAATATTTTATTAATCAGTTTTAAATTAGTAAAAATAATATATTATGTTACGTGATTTTTAAATATTAATAACTATAAAATAAGTTCCATTATTTGGACAATTTTTCTATTATAATGACTATATTGACCGTTAAATAGTAAAAAACTCAGGTAATGTGATTAAAGTTAAAACAATATTTTTACACGTTACTTGAGCTTGTATTAAAATTAATTTACAATACAAATTAGATTTATATTTTATAAATAAATATTTATAATCAGTGGGTAAAATTTATCTTGTAATTATCATTTTATTATAGTCTTAAATAATAAATTACTTAGGTTAGCAAAGCTAGTTACTGTAATGAAAAACCAAAATGGTAAAATAAGGAAACATAGGAGTTAAGGAACAAAATGTTTAAAGAATGTGTTATATTATGTGGTTGAGGTTTTTATAGACCATATAATCCTACCAACCCATTAATTATCAATATTGTATCCATTTGAGATATTATTTACCTCCCAATAGTGAATGTTGTTGAGTATTTACAAGAATGTCATGTCTCTTTAACTATAAAAGGTCACTCACTCTCCTTTATTATTAACACATATCAAGCCATTTGGTTTGACCAAGATATTCAAAAATACCTTCAAAACTTCCCTTAACTAATACTATAATTATTAGTTTTTCTATAAATCCATCCTTTGATGGCCTTAGTGCAAACCTGAAGAGAATACTCAAAGAAGAGGTAATGTTCTTCAACGAGCATCTCTATTTTATTTCTTTATCAAACTTATTTAATTATATATATATCATTATAATATAATAATAACAATATATTCCATATAATGATATGTTTTTATGTTAAGGTTATGACCTATAACCACACACACATCTATCAAATGGGTTATGAAATCATCATTTGTGTGTACGACAGACCACTGCCTCATGAACCGATGTCTTTTGTTTTTACATTACCACCTCTCAAGGTTGGGTATAATGGTGAAAATATTGTTTATATATGATATTTATAATATTTATGATTTCATTATTATTATGAAATTATTATATCACACATAACTTCATACTGTATATTTTGTGGGAATATGATAAAGTCGTTCGTGTGTACGGTGGACTACCACCTAAAAAAGTGATGTGGTTCATTCACAATTTACATGGAATGTATTGAGGATGATTTTAATAAAAATATTTGATATATATAGTATAATAATTCTACTTAAATTATAATATATATATATATCATTTAATTTTATTTCTTCCAATTCGATAAGAAAATGGAAACAACATTCATGCGTTCATACGACCTATCGTCTCTATGAATGGTGTATTCCATTTACTTTCAAAAAAAATTATGGATTACTATAAATAAATATATAATAAATATATATTATATTTATATCATGGTTTAAATTCTATATATTATGAAACCATGATCTAAGTAAGAGGACAAAAAATGACAATTCAAAACTTATATGAAAAACAAAGAGGTTATTACCCAAAACGTAACTTTAACATGAAATTATTAATAAATAGGTAATATAAAGTCATAAGAAAATAATATATGGTATGATATATATTAATATGGTTCTATGATATATTTATAAGAAACCTATATTTATTATATAGGAAGTCTAATGAGTACGAAGGAAGTCAATACTTAAGGTAAGGGATTACGTCTCACTTTTTACTTCCATGAGACACATTAAATATTCACAACATATTTATTTTATATGGTGTGTATACTTACTATGAAATTATATTAATATTATTATACTGAAAAATATTTGGGTTTACATATCCATTTGAGTATCTCCCTTTCCTAGGACTTACAGTTCAAAAGTTAACAAATCGATAATGGATTTTTGTCTCAATTTGCCTTCTTTGAGACGTATAAACCTATATTATTTAAATAAGTATATATAAATTCCATTTAACATGTAATATCATGAATTTATTCAGCCTAATGATATTTTATATTATACTTCATGTTATTTTCTTTCATGGTTCTTATGGTTCAATGTTACCAAATTAGTAAATATTTTATGTTACAATCTCATCATTAATCTAGATTATTTATGATTAAGTCTCAAATGTTGAAATATCATGATCTAAATCTAAATATTTCTCATGAGTTTTATTATACTATGGTTATTCATAATATATTAATCTAATGGTACCATTTTTCATCACCTTTATACTTAATATATTTAAGAAAATATTTTTAAGAAAATCATACTTTATTTCTCTATTCGTTTAGAAATCTATATTCTTTCAAAACAATATTTTCTAAAAATATTTTAAAAATATATTGAAATTAAAATTTAATCTCAGTTTAAAGTAAAAGGATTTTAAAATGTCTAATTTTTTTAAAAGTGGTTAAATTATTTTCAAAGCCTCCTTTATAAGTTTTCAAGGTCATTTTCAAAGAAAATGTTTTCCAAAATGTTTTATGTTTTAAAAATAATTACTCAAGAAATGTATTAAATGATTATAAAATCTTTCTTTATATGTTTTAAAGGTTATTTTCAAATATATTTTTTTCAAAATTTTCTATGTGTTAAAATTAATTTTTCAAAGCGTAAAGGATATTTTCCTTAGGAAATGTTTTAAATGATATTTTAAAAAACATTTCTGTTTAAGATGAAATCCATTGGCGTTATCTGTGCCTTACTATGGATATTATCCAAGTACACCATTAATATTATTTCTCTGAATGGTGTATGATTTTATTTAATGTTTTTTTATGAAACTTGTTTCTCTTCTATGGGTTACACCATGATAAAATGCTTAATAAACCCGTTACTTTTCACAGGTTATGCTATAATGAAATGATTAAGAAACCTGTATATTTTTAATAGGTTATAATATGATGAAAATTTTATTATACCCAATTCATTTCATGGGTTATGATATGATGAATTTATATGAACTTGTGTCAAACATATGTATGATTTCATTATGTGATGGGTGAGACCTATATCTCCCCCAAATGAACTAGGTAAATATTTATATATCTCATGATATAGACATGGCTATAATAGATAGTGAACCCAGTACAATAAGGTAATTTTTCTATTATGATGGGTTGGGGAGTGACCCATTCCATTATAAGGAAAGAGCTTCCACTAGGGATGGTGATGTGTCCCGCCTAGTAGGTGCATCCCCCATGAAGCACCCTGGTAAGTTTTAGAAATGATCCTTGACTTCTAGGGAATGACTTTATATGATTATGTGTACTAAAAAAATATATTTCTTATGAAACTTTTATTGTAACATATGATTTTTTTAAAAGGTAATACTATGTTCGATATCGCGCATGATACACCACATCGAGTTTAAACGAACAACTAAATATTATTATTTAAATGTTGCTGTTAAAACCTAGTCATTAGAATGGTGGGTATGAATAGGATTAAATTAATTATTAAAATATGGTTTACACATGTATATATAATTAATTAATTGGCGATAAATTAATTAAAAATGAAACTAAAACCCTTTTTAAAATAAAAGGAAATGTTTTTCTGAAAAAATATTTAAATGTGTACAAGTGTGTTTTATAACAATAATTAAAAAAATCCATCTTGATGTATTATATTAATGAAATTTTAATATAATATATTCAATATAATTTTTATCATTAATCCTATTTTTTTTCTTGAAATGATATAAGAACAAATTCAATTTTACACATAAAATATGTATTTTTCTAAAAAGGTTGTTTTTCCATCTTTTAATGGTGCAATTGCTTTAAATATAGTTTTTGAGACTTTTATAAATTATATTTGAAAAAATGAATTTATTATTATAAATAATAACATCAAAATTTAATTTGCCTTATTTTTTTGGTATTTGTTTGATAAGTTTCATATTTTATGAATATTGAAACATATAGCATTTTAATTGAAAAAATATTTTATATCTAAATAATTTATCATTTTAAATTATATTTTAATTAGTTTTAATGTTTAATAAGTTCAATTTTATATCATTTAATCCAATTTAGTTCATTGAAATCAATTTCACATTGAATTAGGAAATAAAAATATTTCAATTTTTTGAATGTCTTCACTTTAACAACCCGTTTTCTCATTCCATCAACAAGATTAATTTTACCCAATTAGGTGTTTTGAATTTTAAAAAATGTATTCCATTTTTGGAATCAGAAGGTATAAATTTATTAAATATGACCCTTTTATTTTTGGACAAAATATTAATAGAAACTTTAGTAATTTTTATTAACACGGTTAAAGATAAATCAGGTAATTAAGGGGAAAAATAATATTATAAATGTTATAAAATTACCCTAAAACTTGTCCTAAATTTAATAGATAAGTTATTTTATATAAAATTTATCCTTGGGAATATTTTTTGAGTTTTTGGAGACACGTGGGTGGCTTTAAGCCATTTATAGTATTTTATTCAAAGAAAAGTCAATTTTGTCATACTTTTGTTTTTAACAAGTGAAATATTTTTAATATGGGGTATGATATGGGATCCGTTCAAATATATTTAAATATAAAATTTTTATATTTTTCATGGTAATTTATTTTTAATTTTTAGCAGATAATTAATTAACTTAAAGGCTTACACAATAATGATGTATTAGTTGTTTAATTAAAGTAAATATCAAATAAAGGATTTTAAAAATATTAAAATGAATATAATTTGAGATACTTAATGTCATAAATTAATTTTATTAATTAATTTGACATATTATTGATGTTTTAAAAGATTTATTTTAAAGATACCATGTTTTTATGATATTTTTAAAAATTCATGTAATGAATACTGTTAAAATTGACAATAATGATATTTTACAATATAAAATATTTTATTAATTGGTATAAAATTTATAAAAATATAAAATACTTCCAAATGGGTTTTATAAGGCTAAAAATATCATAAATGACTCATTTATTGACATTTTTTAATTTTATAGTAATTATATTAACCCTCAAAATATAAATTATATGATATCACGGTAAGAGTTAAAAGGGTTAAATAAGGGTTAAAAAAAAGATAAGGATTAAAATAATAATAAAAACTTGTATAAATTTCATTGGAATAATTTATTTTAACCAAAAATAATCCTATATTTTAAATAAATAATTTTTTATCCATTTTTAATAGAAAATAAATTTATATTAACTTAGTATTTTGAATAATTCTGAGAGTGCCCCTCCCATCTCTTATAAAAGGGAATCTATTATTCTATTTTATTAACACTTAAAAACCTATTTGGTTAAAAAAATATCTACAAATATTCCTTACTATAATCCACCCCAACATTCTATACCTCTTATTTTAGGAATAAAAACACCCTAAGTGGTCTAGAGGTGTTAAACAAAGGAGATTGTACGAAAAAAGGTATTGATTTTAATTAAGTGTGTCTGTATTGTTTATTATTCCAACTACTTAAATTATTATTAAACCATGATGAAATACTAAAGAAATTATCCTAAATATACTTAGATTTTATTATGTTAATATCATCACCTAAATCCATCTCCACTTCCATAAAATAGGAAAATAAATATCGTTTGTGTGTACGACGAACTACCACTTCGTGAACTGATATAATTCGTTTTACATCACCAAATATCAATAATATTTATAATTATGGAAGTAAAGTCTATATATGATATTAAATTCATATTTATCATTTTTAAAATATAATATATCATTTATATTGTTACATTTCCATGTAGGGAAAAATGATAACGTCCTTCTTGAGTAGGTGTGAATTATCACCTCCATGAAGTGATGTGATTAATTTTTTGTCACCACATCACATGGATTGTAACAACCTAGACCTGAACAGCCACCCGAACACGGCTAAATGGGTTGGGTGTTACTACCTTAGGCGTACCTCCCCAAATTCCAAAGGCTTTCGACTAGCAACGAGGGTCTGATAGGTATGGTGGGGAGGTTGTGCCCTCTCGGAGGAAGAAGGAAGTGGTGGTACTGGTTAGAGTAATGATAAATGAAATGCATCAGAAGTAAACAACTCAGCAGACTCAAACCAGACCCCCAGAGTGGATGAATATCCAATACTAATAAATAGCGAAAGCAAGATATAAACAACTGTAGCGAAAAGTAAACACAACAACATGCTAATCACCTGCAACAACTACTAGAACAAACAATTCATGCATCCATAGAAAGTAAATATATAAAAGGGAACCAATGGATAACCAATAGTAGCTACAAGAACAAGTAATCATGATGATATAGAATGAAAACTAAACAAATTAACTCCAACCAGGAATGAACTCATGGTCCATACCATCTCCATGCAACAGCTAATACAGTCCAGCTCTTGAAGTTGACCACTTTCCTTCACGTAAATCCATAAAGTCTTCACGCATCGCTAAGGGCCCATGTAGGGTGTGAGAAGAATCTTAGTAGGATACCACCCAATGGTGTGTACCTAATTGTTTTGTATTTAATTGAAACATGTGTTCTAGTTTTAAGAATCACTATTTCCAGGCGGTTTCCATTGGATTTATTTATGGAATTGAAAACTCTCAAAAGTTCTTTATCCAAAGGGGACCTACTTTCCAAAGGTATGAATTTGTTAAGTTTGAACTTTATGATACTTAAGAACATGAATTGGTTTAGAGGATGGGAGTTAGGACTCATCACACCATTTTGGGGGGAATTATTGTCTACTCCGAGACTCTCTTTGTAAATTTTAGATATTTTCATGAATCCTTATTAATTCACCAAGTATATCATAAGCATCCCTGGGAATTTAAAATCACTTATTTACATGTGTAAAATTTAGAATCATCAGTATGCATTTATGGTTCATCATCAATGGAAACATTTTTATGTATTCTAAGTTTTCCATCAATGGTATCCTCTAATATACCAATTAGAGATTCTTTTAATACTCGTTGTGATGATACTGGTTTTTAAGCCATTAAGTAGGGAACTCTAGAATTTATTGTCATCCAGGGAGACAACGTTTTGTATTGATCTTGGGATCATTCCCGTAAAATGGACTACCTACCTATCCTTGTGAAAGGAAATAGAACCCTCGTAGTTCGGTGTCACTTAATAGGACACATCATACCTTTTAAGGTCATGTGATAAGGACCTCTAAGAGGAAGGTTCTTAGTTGAAACTTAGTTTGGGACTTATGCTGAAGCAGCCTAAGGAACTTTGTAAAGGATATAGGTTTCCAAGTAGAATCAGATACTATTTGGAATATGGCCCAAGGAGAATAGGGTTGACTTGAAGTGTTGGGTTTGAACCACAAGGAGGCTTCATATGTTTACCATATTAATTGGAATCAAATCCCACGTAGTTCGATAAATATCATGGGAGAGTATAGTCCTCTAAGAAAGACGAGTTTGGGATTACTTCCTAAAAAGGATTCCATGATGATTTGAAGATTGAATTTGGGGCTTATTTCCTAAGGAGGATGCCCAAATTAGGGGAATTAGGTTTGAATTCCGGAGGAGGATATCCAGTGAGCTTGGGACCTAAAAGGGCTTCCTACGTATCCTAGTTTGAATAGGAATCAGAGTTCTCATAGTTCCTTATAATGAGTGTTTGTGAATATGTTATAACCATAATGTATCTATAAGCCCACGTGAGTCATGATCGATGTGAGAAATAAGAGGATGTGAAAGATTCATTAATGAAACTTCACAATTTTCCTCCTCTGGTGATGGAAGAGGGAGCGTCGACCGTGGAATATGGTGAGGTGATGAGCCTTCCCTCTATTCTATTTACATTGGACAAGGGTCCAATATAAGGAGGAAGATATGTAGGTGAGGGGATCATACCAGGATGGCTTCCATAAAATTGGTTTTGGGAGGAAAGGGAGATTTCTCCTTTTCTTGTGCATAAAATTTTGTGTGAATTGTACCTTCCCTACCAGAGACCCGAGGTTCTGGGTCACCTTTTTGAGAAATGAGAGGCCAGGACCCAACCCTCTTCCAAACCGGGAACTTCCCAACACTGTTCCTAGGATAAATTTCTATGTGACTATGGATATACAAACCCAAAAATATCCCATGAATCCTAACCTCACTGTGAAACGAATGTGGGAAACCTCTTACTGCAGATATAAAACCCAAAAAGGATACATGATGATGTGTCTTTCCCAAAGGTTTCATAAGTCAGGAGGTTTATATGGAGGCTTCAACTTAGTCCCTTTCATATAAGGGAACCAAGGAAGGAGATACCCTTCCATGAATGGATTTTAAAAAAGGCTAATTTATTTGGTCGTGTAGGTCCCTCGCGTAGGTATGGTGCACAGGTATGGCACGCAGGTATGTCACGTAGGTATGTTGTGCAGGTATGGTGCGTAGGTATACCACATAGTTATGGCATGCAGATATACCACGTATGTATAAATGACGACTGAAGAATGTGAAGACTTTCAAAACATGATTATCCAATTTAATTATCTCTTCTCTTGTGGTTTAGAGAGCTACCTGAGACAATTTGAGGGATCTAGGTGAAAGAGCTACGCAATGGGAGTTTCAGAGAGTCTTTCAATTTTTTTCAGTCCTTAAATACGGAGCCCAAGGCCACTATTTATAGGCCTAGATGAGGCATAGATGAAGGAATGTTGCTCGCGCAGGTACTTTGTGCAGTTCCGCTGCGCAGGTGCTCCATGTAGGTGTATAAAACATCTTCTAGCGTGAAGATCTGCCACGGAGGTCGGCTGCGTAGGTCAGCCGCGTAGGTCGGCAGCGCAGATCCGTGAAAAAAATCCATTGCGAAGCTCTTTGGGAGTATTGTTGACTTTCCTTTGTACTCTTTGAATCTTGATTTGGGATTTTAAATATCTGGAGTTCTTCTTCATAATATTTTTGGTTACTTTCTCATGTAGTGTCAACAAAATACCCCCCTCAGGATTGGATCTGAAACGTACAAAGATGGTCGAGTCCTGAGGTGAAAGTTTCCGAACAACGCAGTTTTACCATGCAGCTGCTTTGCAGAGGTATGACGTGAAGAGGTTGCATGCAGTCCTAATGCACATGTCTTCATTTTCCTATAAATATATCTCACCTTTCACTATTTTTTCTTCATCTTTTCTTTCTCCAAAAGTTTTTAGCTCTTGTTGCGTAGCTCGTTCACCCAGATCTTATTGCATTGTTCTCTCGCGTAATTTATTTGAAACTTATTCAAGGTAAAATTAATTATGTGATGGAGCTACACCAAATGACTTCACCGATGGGGTTGTACTAGGATCCTTGGTAAAGGACCTACATGATGGACCTCATCGAAGGACCTACGTGACATGCCTCGTCGAAGGACCTACGCAAATAGTGTCCTTTGCCAAATTTTTTGATTTCCTCTTTAAAATTATGAGTTGTAAGTTTGGTAATTCTTTTCCAGGAAAGAATGAATCATTTGATGACTCATAATAAAGAAGCTAAGGCTTGACAAAATAAAATGATGAAGATCATTATACTAAACTATTATGATATTGTTGAGAGTACTCTTCCTGGTCTATGGAAGGGTCTAATTCCGTACTAACGTGACTATGCACAAAGTCCTTATTTACCTTTGTACGAGCATGGGCTTTTGCAAGATTCCCATGTTCTATCTGTTAAGAAGTAATTTCCAAAGAATTGGTTTATTCAATACTCCAACTGTAACTGTATGAATATTAGTGCAAGGGGGTTCCAGTACAAGAATGAACTATCCCTATTAGTTACATCCTTCATCATAGTGGTTGCACTCCTGATTTGAAGGATCATGTTATAGATCCAAGACCACATTGTTATGATTCCACTTTTCGGGCTTCTCAAACAGATCAATCTAATGGTTGGAAAGGAGATTGGCACCTTCGTTCTGGAGGGGGTGTATAACCCGAGTGGATGTGGCCATTTTGAGTATGTCAGACTTGTGCAGAATTCAGAAAAGAGTTATCAGGCATTCATATCTATGAAGTTGTCTAGATGGGGCAAACTTATGTTTATAAAAATGAATTTATTCCTGAATAACTGAGCCTATGGAGTCCAAAAACGAATTCCTTTCATTTTATGCATGGTAAAGTTGGTGTTAGTCTCTGGGATATTTTCCAAATAGTTGGAATTCCCATTCTTGGGGAAATTTATGATGAATTCATTCCGCCTACTACAACATGGGGTGATTCTTCTATAACACCACCATTGGCTTCTGAATTTTTTAAGATAGAAAATAATTTACCTAAATACAAGAATGATATCCATGCTAGAGTGTGGATGGAAGCCTTCTTAGAACCAACAACAGAGGAAGGTCCAACCTTTGGACGTCCTACTGTTTGTCCTTCTACAGATAACTGAGGCAGTTCATGCAAAAATTGGCCTACACTGGAAAGAGGCGATTATAAGAACTGGGGATATAAAGTCCAACCCGATATAGATGAAAAAATACGCTTAGCTTCCTTCCTTGCTATGTGGATAAGTGTTTATTTGCTTCCAGTCCATGAATTCGGAGGTGGTGTAAGATCAAGAACTTTCATCATTGCAGCTAAATTGGTAGAAGGGAAGTATATTGGGATAGAAACCCCTGTATTAGAAAGAATTTACCATCTTCTACTTCATTTATACAATGGGAAGGCTCTATTTAGGATTTAAGGGTCATTCCAAGTGTTGTGGGGATAGATTGCAGAAAATATTTCTTCATACTTTGAGTTGAATTCAGTCAGAGTTCCAAATGATCGATTCACCCCATTTTTACAAAAAGTTTCTGGTATTAAGCCACTGAACTTGAGACCTGATGAGGTGCTGAAGGTATTAGATGTTTTAGGAGAATTTAACTTCTTTCCTTTTGGTAACCCACCAGTTGGAACATTTATTGATGAAGATAAAGAAAAGAATTATGATCTGAGATCTTATATGATGGCATTCAGGGATGGTGTATTATCAACCAGGATTGATGGTGAAATTATCTAAGAGGCTTATATCCCCTATAGGTTTTTTTTTCAGTTCAGATGCCTTTAACATTCAAACACTTTTCCACCCACATATGTCAGACATGAAAAACATCCAATGGTAGCGTGACAATTATGGATTCTAATGGCTTTAGAGGTATCCAAATTGTCGATTACATTACCTCTATCAAATGCATCGATCAGGTTGGAAGTTGGGTATGCCAAATATTGGGTTTCTTCATATCCTCAAGGGGATTTTACAAAAGGAATATATTGAGTGGAAGCTACAAAAATTATTTCACATGGAAATTGTGGTATGAAGTCCAAGGCTTGAGATAATACAGAAGTTTTAGAGGTTTCAGAGCCCTCAAAACATCTTCGCAGAAGGTATACCAGGAAGAATAGTGATAGAGAAGAAAAACCTCTAATGCCAAGGCGATTCAGTTTCCACCATCAAACAGAGATTCCTATTCCATCCATTGAACTATATGAAGAAAGTAGGCTTGAAGAAGTTCTCCAATCATAAGGTGTTGAATCTCCTCCACAGTCAACCATACCAAGATTGAATTATGTGCGACCTTCAGCCATTCATTATTGGAAGAGTGTAACCTATGATCTTAGGGACGCATGGGCATTTCTCCAGTAGGGAATTCGAATACCAGATATTGGTGACATCAATGAACCTTCTGATTTCAATATGGAAAATAACTTGGATTAAATACAAAAGTATATTACATATTTGGAGGCTTTTATATGTGCAACTGATGAACAAATCCCAGCCTTTAAATGAGTATCTTATATGCTCGAATTAGGAGTCCATGAAGGGGTAATTATCGACTCTGAGGAGGAGTGAGATATTTATGTTAATACTAATAATTTATTTCCCTTTTTATTTTTTCTCAACTCTCTTTTAACATTTATCATCATTAATCTTGATGAAAAATGTATTTGTGCAGCTTGAATGTAGAGGAGGAAGCTCCAGAACAATTCTTGAATCACCTAAGTATAGTCCTACATGCTCTCCTATTGACACAAAAAATGATCCTCCCAGGTCGCTAGAACATTCTCTAAGAGTAAGAATCATGACTGGGGTAATAGCGACAGATAATCCTTAACCATTACCTCAAGTTTCTCCTATTAAGAGGAGTGTTTCAATCTCTCCCCAAGATTTTGAACAAAAATGCAAGAGAGCAATGAGAATGATTTTAAGTGTTCACTGAAGGAGTAAGTATTTATATAATACTTAGGGAATACAACATGATCAATATATTCTGGTAACCACATTTTATCCTTTTGTAGGATCTATGTCTCTCTCCCCTCTCAGGGGATTAAGAGCTGATTCTTCAAGACTAGAAAAATAAGCCCCAGAGGAAACCTAGGTTCATGCTGACGAATCTGAAATTTTAGTAGATAAAATTTCAAAAGATTTAGCTACACCTGCTTCTGGATCTGCTAAGAGAGAGGAAATACATGGTAAGATTAAATACCTTCCTCATTTTCTTTTGTCAAAGGATCCTGAAATAGTCAACACTAATATTTCAATTGCTTCAGAGGAAAGGAATGAAGATCCAATGCAATATAAGATAAATACTAATGTTGACCCAAACATAGAAATACCTGATTCTTCCATACCAATTGAAGTGCCAATGGAATAAAATGTCAGCGATGCCAATTTGGGCATCAACCAACGCTTGTTGGATACCTTAAATGGTGAGGATACTATAACATTTTAGGCCGTATACACTGAAATGATGGACACCCTTAATCCAAATATTGACATTCCAGGTTCCATCAAGGAGTTTGAGTATTTTAATGATGAATTTCAAGGGCGTAAGTCCCTATTCTTGCATTTTCCATACATAATTTGTTCTTTAACTTGATTCTTTACATCAAAGTGTACCTTATGCAGCTTTATCTGCAGAAAATGTTGCGAAGGATCTTCAGGAATAGAGTGTTCTACTTTATCCTTCCACTGGGGCTAGAAAAATACCTACAGAGGATCCTTCATCAAGAGATGTTCCAGAGCCTTCAAATGTTATAACTAAGAAAATTCAAGGAAATACCCCTTCTCAAGAAACATCTGCTCAAAACACCGAGGCTGAGAATATGGGGAATGAATCAAATCAAGTAACAGACTTATTATTGGGTAAATATAATCAGCTGTTTTAATCATATTTGTTTCCTCAATTTAAAACTAATAATGACCTTGATTTATCATTTAGGGTTATTAGTTCCTAGATCAGAAGGTGAAGCTTCTACTATCCCAAGAGAAGTAGAACAAGGCAATTCTTTAAGCAACCTGTTTCTAGAGTACATTTTACCTCATGGTAGTGACTAAAATTCATACTTAGAGATGCAATATTCTCTTGGCATGGAATGTAAGAAGACATGGCGTCATATCTGTAGCATAATTTCCGAAAATCATTTAGATGAATTGTTGTCCCATTTTTCAAAACTCCTAGCATTATTCTACGTATTGAGATTTGGTGGATTTAAATATCGTCCAATCTATGATTCGATGAAAGAGACTATTCACCGATAGGAGAAATAGCATAAGGTGAGACAAGATTTTGAAAAGGATAAAAAAAATCATCAATATTGAGGGCTTTCAAGCCATAATAGTTGAGGTGGAGGCAAATCATAACAATAAATCACTCAAAATTAGCCAACAAATCAAAGAGACTAGGAAGGAGTTGTTATATCTTCAACAATAATTGGATTTTGTTTATATTAATCTTGAGAAGTTGAATCAGACATTGGGAGAAACCCAATTAGAGGGAATAACTTTCATTTCAAATACTAAGAAAGCGCTTCGTCAGGCTGAGGAGACTAGAGTTGCTCAACTATCACAACTTCAACATGCAGTTGATAGAGGTTATGAAGTGCTCCAACAAATGAAAAGTCATGTTGAGAGTTTATTATAAAACATGATAGAGAGGATCCATTTTGTGTATGGCCCTCTATTTTCATATGAATGAAAGAAATTTTGTTTTCAATCATATAAATATTCATTCCTGATTTTCATGATTGAAATATGAAAGGTAAATGAAGATCATGATTCCTTTATGTTAAACAATCATTATTATAAAAACAAGAATGAAGTGATCAAAATTTTATTATTAAGATGAGGGACTTAATTAGAATAATTTGATTGTTTCTAGGGTTATATTGATAACCCAACAAATTTTGTATCTTTTGACTACTTTTTTTATTGTTCAATGTTACCTAAATCATACAAAAAAATATATGTTTAGTGACCTAGGACTTGACTTTTGTTCAGAGTGCCCTTCACGAGTTCTCAATCTAATGAGTACCAAGTATTTTGTTGTTTGGAATTTTAGAGTCATGTATGTTGGACTATAAAGATCTAATATTTAGGGTCGAATAGCTTTGACCATAAATTTTAAAATTAGTTCCTAAACAAACCTCTGTGACTAAGAATTGCTTTACTTTTATTTAAAAATTTCCAAAGGGAATCTTGAGCCATGATTTTTATGGCCACCAAATTTAAAACCTATATCAACATAAGGGGGGTCTCTTCCAAGAATGAAGTTACCATTATTTGACAAACCTGTTATGGGGGTTGTGTAATGAAGGGCCAACTGGGGAATTTGCTGCATAGCCAAAGAGATGCATCTTTTGGCTAACATACCTATTATGTAGGAAACTTATGCAAGGCCTCTTAAGGGCACATACTGCATAGTCAAGAAAAATATATCTTTAAGAATTTAACATTTTACTGTTGATAGATAGGGGAAAATATGATTTGGGTGACTCAAGACCACAACGGGTGGTTTTGCCAAGGAAAAAAATTTTATGAATGAAAAATGGCTATTTTAGACCAACATAAGTCATGAATAAGAAAACCATTTCTATACAAATTTGGTGTATGAGTAATGGTTATAATTTATCAGAAAAGGGAATTTATGATATCATACTATGTAGTTTTAAGTCATGCAGTGAGGACATTATACTGTGCAGTTTTAAGTCATGCAGTGAGGAAGTTGTACTGTACAGTTTTAAGTCATGCTGTGAGGACATTGTACTATGTAGTTTTAAGTCATGCAGTGAGGATGTTGTACTGTACACTTTTAAGTCATGCACTGAGGATGTACTCTGTAGTTTTAAGTCATGCAGTGAGGATGTTGTACTATGTAGTTTTAAATTATGCAGTGAGGATTTTGTACTATGCAGTTTTAAGTCATGCAGTGAGGACATTGGTACTATAAAATTTTAAGTCATGTAGTGAGGACATTGGGTGGCTTTAATTTAAGGTCTTTAGATCTGAACAAAGGTATGAAGATCTTCGAATTTATTGATAATTGGTTTGGGAATACACTATCATATTCAGGTATGGAAGAGAAAATTGTAAACTGTGATTTGGGAATTTCTGGAACCGAGGAATGATATAGGAAAAAGGGCTAAAAAGATTGGAGGAAGTATTTTCCAAGAATGAAGTTACCATTATTTGAAAAACCCTTTATGGGGGCTGTATTATGCAGGGCCAACTGGGGAATATTCTATATATCCAAATAGTGGAATCTTTTGATTGACAGGCCTATTATGTAAGAAACTTATGTAAGACCACCTAAGGGCACATGCTGCATAGTTAGACAAAAGTGCTCTCAGAAGTTTGACATTCTATTGCTAAAAGATGAAGAATGTTTATGAAGATTTAGATTTTCCAAAGCATAGATTTTGGTTTATAGAGAAAGGTAACTGAATATGGAAAGAGTATTTCTACCCAAGATGTCCAAAGAATTATTGGAATATGATTTTTACGAAGGTCTGACCCAAACTTAAGAGATATGCTGTCTGTAGTTTTACGTCATACAACTAGGACCAGAAATAGAAACAATATAACACATGTGGCCAAGTTATTTCAAGGTTATTTCATAGTTCATAGAATATATGGTCAGGGAAATGCATAAACCATGGTCTTGAAGACATTCAGATTGTGAGAAAGATAATGGGACAGGTATACTTACATGACTGTTTTAAAATACAAATTCTTGTATATTGTAATCAAAGATTAAAGGGGAAAAATATACTATAACCATGAATGAAGTTATCGTATTTTGGAAAACTCGTTATGGGGGTTGTATTATGTAGAGCCAACTAGGGAATATGTTTCATAGAAAAATAGTGGCATCTTTTGACTGACAGGCCTTTTATGTAGGCAACTTATGCAAGGCCGCCTAAGGGAATGTGCTGTATAGTCAGGCAAAAGAGCTATCAGGTATTAGAAACTATGTCACCAAAAAAGCGTAAGAAAGATTATGAGGATATGGAAATATTCAAGATTAAGAGTGTGAAATATGGAAGGGGGTTATTCCCAATGCATATAATAAATATTTGGAAAAATATTTGAACAAAAGTTTTATTTTACATAGATCTGAATCATATGTAAAATACAGACTTTCTTTGTTTCCTCTGAATGAAAATTATGATATGAAGTTTAAAGTCATGAAACGAGAACATTATAATGTGCAGTTTTAAGTTTGTAGTGAGAACATTTTCACCCCCATAAAGAATTGAAATGCCTCACTTATATAAATAAACCTTTTACCCAATTCCTTAGATCACTTGAGCTATGCTCGGTGTGAGAAACAAGGAGTTGTAAGGGTTTCTTTTATAATACAAAGGTGACACGTATGAAGAATGGGGTGTTATATTTCCATGTGGTTTAACATCATGTGGTAAGGATGAATATGAACCAATGTGAAAAGAAAAGACATATTGTAACTAGGTTAAGGGATAACACCCAAGTGTCAATATATGTTTTGTTGGGGAAATGATCAAGTCATACATAATTCTTAAAACATTTTCTATGCAGATTTGATTCTTATACAAGAAATAAAGGGGTTTTTTTTTTCTAATTGCTTGGCCCAAGATTGGAGATCTATTCATCTCTACGTATCTCAAAATAAATGAGAATCAAGCCATATGTAGTTCTTTAAACAATCATTCCTCAAGCTAAGTTTGACATGAAGAATGTGGGCTTTTAACACGTTCTGAGAGAATGGTAAATCATTAAGACATAAAATGGTATAAGGACCAAATCATATATCACAAGGAAACACTCTAAATATATCTGATTCATATACACGGGGAGAAAATAAAATAAAAAGATTTTCTGATTGTGTCTAGGTCCAAAATTTGATATTTAGGCGTCTCTACGTATCTCATTGAAAATGAGAATCAAGACATACGTAGTTCTTGAACCACGAGATCTATGCATATCTGACTCCGACATAGGAAAGAGAGGGAATCATGTACTACTATGGAGTAGTGATGACATCATTGATGTTTACTTATGGAAACTTTTAAAGTCTTATAGAGAAAAAATTAGTTGTATAAATGATGTCATGCAGTTTAACATCATGTGACAAGGATGAAGATGCTACGCAATTTAATGTCATGCAGCATGGATGCTTATGGTTGTTATGCAGTTTAATGTCTTGTAACTAGGAAATGGGGGCTATTCAGTTTTAAGTCTTGTAGCATGGACATGGATACTATGCAACTTTAAGTCTTGCATCAATGACATGAGGATGTATAATTACACAAAGTATTTCTTCAAGAATCTCACATTGGTTGGAGTTCTAATGAGCTCTCCATCCATTGAGATTAAAGCATATGCTCCATTTGAATAGACCTTATGTATGGAATAAGGTCCTTCCCATTTGGGTTGATTTTTTGGAGGTTTCTTTCCTGGTATCATTGGAGTCTTAAGGACCAATACCAATTCTACTTGAAGGAATGAACGAAGGTGAACTTTCTTATTAAAAGCTCACGCTATTATGTTCTGATAGACTTCTAAATGATGCAAAGTATGCAATATTCTCTTGTCTAATCTTTCCAACTCATTGAACTATTTCTGAGACCTCTCATTTGTAGACAGTTAATCATAGATTGTTACTCTAAGTAAAGGAAATTGTATTTGAATCGGAAAAGCTTCTTTAGTTCCATATACCAATGAATAAGGGGTTTCTTGGGTAGCAGTATGGGTAGTTGTCGATAATCCCACAAAGCATTCAAAAGTTTATCGGGATATGACTTCTTATCTTTATCCACCATCTTATGGAGTATATTTGATAGAGTCTTATTTAATGCCTCTATCTTTCCATTGGCCACTGCATGATAGCGAGATGAGTGGTTGAACTTGACATTATGTTCCTGATACAACATTTTTACTTCAGCAGAACAAAAATTGGTGCCATTGTCCGTCAAAATAGTATGAGGGACACCAAATATGGTGATGATATTAGTTTTGAAAAAGCTAAAAATTCTTTTGGCTCCTAATTCCTTGAGAGGTATTGCCTCAGACCATTTAGAGAAGAAGTCAGTAGCAATAAGAATATACTTGAACTTTTTAGCCATGGCTGGAGGATAAGGCCCTACTACATCCATTCTCCATGTGGAAAATGGCTAGGAGTATTTAGCTGTATGTAGAAACTCTGGGGGTTGATGAATTAATTTGGAATGCACTTGACATGGATGAATTTTTTTAGTGAAATCTAAACAATCCTGTGTCATTGAAGGCCAAAAGTATCCAAACCTTCAGATCTGATCGGAGAGTTTATGCCCAGATTGATGCGTACCACAAGATCCTGAATGTACTTCTTTCATGATGACTACAGTATCTTCTCTATCAATACATCTAAAGATAATTCCATCAAATCCTTGATTTTAAAGAATATTTTGGTGGTCTGGACTATCATAAAGAGTAAAATTGGCCGCTCATCACCGGATCTACTCCTTCTCAGCCCTATTTGGTGGAAGTATCCCATTTTGAAGATATTTCATGATTGATGTTCTCTATCTCGTGGTTTGAACATATGGTTCATAAATAGGGATAATATCATTAATTTCCTCCCTTCTGGTTTGAACAAAAGGTGAAACCACATGATGATGGGTTATGCTGATAACTATCTCATCCCAATTTGGATCTGCCAAGGCTGTAGCTGCATTAGGCAGTGCATCTGCTTGAGCATTTTGTGACCGCGAGACATAAGACAATGTAGGATCTGAGGGAAATTCAGCCATTAACTATTTGACATAATCACACAAAGGGATTAAATATTCTTTTCTAATAGAGTATTTCCTTTGATTACCAATTCTGAATCACCTTTCACCTTTAAATGATTCATTTGCACGCAAAGTGCCAATTCCAAACCTGTGATGAGAGCTTGATATTCTTCTTCATTGTTGGTACCACCATCCGATAATAGAAAAGAATAGGGCAATACTTACTTTTCTAGGGAAATAAGAATAATTCCTAATCCAACCTTATTGTGTTTAGGGTTTTCCACTCTCTTTCCTGTTGGACTTCTGGAAGCACTATCAAAATAAATTTCCCATGTTTGGGAATTATCTTGAATAGAGAAGATCTATTCATCATGAAGTTCAGTATTAAACAATGTATCTTCCATAGATGGATGCTCAGTAAGGAAATCAGCTAGATATTGGCCTTTTATTGCATTTTGAGGCACAAACTGGATATCAAACTGTTTCAAAATAACCACGCATCGTGCCAGACACCCTATAAGCATAGGACGACTGAGGATAAATTTGAGTGGATTATTACGAGACACCAATTGGAACTCATGATGTTGTAGGTAGTGTCTTAATTTTTTAACTGCAAATATTAATTCCAGGCATCACTTCTTAATACTTTAATACCAAGTTTCCACATCAATCATAGTTCAACTGAGATAATAATGGTTGTTTTCATTCCCAACACCATTCTTTTGGGTGAGGAAGGAACCTAGTGATCGCTCTAAAGCTTTCATGTAGAGAATAAGTGGTCTTCCTTAAACAGGTGACTTCAATACTGGTGGACTGAAGAGATATTTCTTGAGGGTATTAAATGCTTCTTGGAAATATTCAGTCCATTATTAAGTGACTCCCTTCTTCATTAATCTAGTGAAGGGTAAACACTTTCCTACAAAATTGGTGATAAAGCGCCGAATATAGGACAAGTGTCCTTGGATTCCTCTTAATTATTTTAAATTTCGAGGAGGTGAAATACCAAGGATTGATTTTGTTTTCTCAATATAAACTTTGATACCATTATGGTGTACAACGAAGATAAGGAATTTTCCTAAGGTTACCCCGAAATAAAATTTCAAGGGGTTCATCTTCAAATGGTGTTGCCGAAGTTTATTGAATATGGTTTTCAAATCAGCCAAATGATTGGAATGTTGTCTTTATTTGACTACCAAATCATCCACATAACATTAATAAAATTTACCTAAGAAGGGATTGAAGATATGGTGCATGGAACATTGGTATGTTGCGCCTGCATTCTTTAATCCAAAGGGCATTACCCGATAGAAAAACACACCTTAAGGGGCTATAAAGGCTATATATTCTTCATCCTCTAGGGAAATTCGGATTTTATTATACTCAGAGTATCCATCCATGAGGGAAAGATCTTTATAGCCATTTATTGCATCAATTAGAAGTTCTATAATCAGGAATGGAAAATAATCTTTTGGAAAATGCTGGTTAAAATCTCTGAAATCAATGCATAATCTAATTTTCCCATTCTTCTTTTTCACTGGTAAAATATTTTCCATCCATTTGGGACACTGAACTTCCCTGAAAATGTTAGCCTTTATAATATTATCAACTTCAACTTCAATTTTAGAGGCATGAGTTGGCTGTGTCCTTCTTGCTACTTTCTTAAATCCACGATGTTCTTCTGGAAAACGCAAATGATGGGTGGTTACATCAGGATTAAGACCTGGAATTTCTGAATAATTCCAAGAAAATATATCTTGATGTTGTTTTAGAAAGAAAGTATACACTTATTACTCTTCATAGGTCATGAACGCACTAATTAGAGTGGGGTGTGGATCTTCTTATGTACCCAGATTTATTTCTATGAGTTCATACATTGTGGTAGAGACACCTTCTTCAAATGTTGGAGGAGAATCATAAAGATCTTCCTCTTCCTCTTCATTATGTGTTACCTCTTCTATTTCTATTTTCATGGTAGATGACAAGGAAAATCTCCCAGAGTTAGGGGAGGAATCAGTATTTGAACATTTCAAAGAATAGGCCACCATATCTGACCCTACTGATGACGAAGGGTCTTCCTGTGCTAATAAAGAGGGATTGATGGATTGAGAATCAACATCTTTGTCTTCCCCTAGCATTGCTACAATTTATTCTACTCTGATTGACAAAGTATAGGCTTGTTGTAGTTTATCATATGAAATGAAAACATCTCCATTTAGGCTTCTATCATTTCTTGGTGTATCAATAATTTCTCCCATGTTGTCAGACTCAATTGCCGCAATTGACATTATGGAAATTACTGGATAAGTGTATGGATTTGGTTTTACCCATTCAATTTTATTGATGGGTAGCACATAATTTGTACTCAAATGCATGAATGGATTTTCTTGAATCTTTTCCAGTCCATTTGGAGCATTAAATCTGGTTATTTCCTTCATCATGGGCTCTGTTCCTTTTGTGTGATAAAACTATGCCTTAATGTATTGAGATTCACATGTTTTGAGCAGACCTTGTCACCATACAATGTTCCTATTTGACCATTTGAACAATATTTCAAACATTGGTGGTATGATGAAGGTATGGATTCATGTTGATACAGCCAAGGCCTTCTAAGAAGAATATTGAAGGCTATGTCCTGACAAACAACCATGAAATCTAAATTAGACACAAGATATCTAAACTGAGTTTTGAGTGTAATTTTTCCCAGAGGTTCTTGTTCATTCTTGTCATATACTTTCAACACTAAAGTTGTAGGAGATAAGTCAGATTCAGTCAGGACCAATTGACGATGTGTACGAACAGGAATGAGGTTCACCCCGAAGCCATTATTAATAAAGGCACGTCAGATATCTATGTCATTGACCATTCCAGACAGATAAAAAGGTCTGATATACCCATGTACCATATGGTCATCATATTCATCCATAAAAGATATGAATGCATGACATTCTGTAAAATAATTCTCTATGCTGTAAATATCTGCAACAACAACTTCGATTTCAAACTCATGAGGACTTGACAAGGCCTCAATGAGTGCCTCTGTAAGATCTTTTGATAGATTTAACACATCCAGAATTGAAAAATTGGCCGGTAATTGGGACAATTTTTTCAAGACGTCATACTTTTAGTCCAAAGGTCTGCATTTACCATCATAGAGATGTGGGTTTTCAGGTGCTTTGGAAGTTGATTCTTCTGTTATATATGTACTTTTTGTTGGAGAAGAAGATGGAAATAATGATGAATTTGTTAATTTAGATGGACGAAGTCTATTCATTTGCTGAGAAGAAGACAATGTGGATTCTAATCGGTCTTCCAAAATAATTGTGTCAGAACTGAACCTGTCTTTCATAAAAGAAACTCCTTATTCCTGTTGAGCCCATTAAAGGGATCTTCCATGAGTTTCTACTGCATTTATAGTTATATAAAGTGTATAATTAAAATGGTGGTTTCGGGAATTCACACATCTTCCCCTATATCCTCGACCTTGGACCCTTCCTCTCGTTCCCTAATTAGGTACAAGGAATTATGGATCACTACAATAAGAATCACCATTGGCATAAGGATCTATTAAATGGATAACATTAACAGAACCAAAGATTAATTATTTATCTGACGAAGATTCTTCTTAACAGGTTAGTTCTGGTTGTACTGTTTGGCAGGGAAGTTCCCATACTTTTTAAATAGATGGAATAAAATCTTCCAGGGTTAAGGACAACTTTGGCCATGACACAATCTCATCTTCTTCTGACTTCTGTTTGTCTTTATCATCACTTTTCTTCTTTGAGGAATGACCTTTTGATGAGGATGGTTTTTTTATGGCAGGAGTGGTAAAAGACACAATTGGTTGTTTCAAATATGTTTGCAAAATAGCATGAGTCTGATTTATTGTTTTCCTGATCATCCAATCATCATATTTTTCACAATTTTACTTTTAACCTTTTTCTATTCTATTTATTCTTCTATATTGGTAGCAGTAACACAAGCTACTTGAGCTGATGAACTTTTCAATTTCACTTGTCCAGAGTCTACCATCTTTTGTAGAAGGTCTTTGAAAACAATGCACTCCTGAATGGGGTGTCCCAACATCTAATGAAAGGTACAATAATTCAGATGATCTTCATCTCTGTATTTATTTGGATTCTTAGACCTTGGAAACTGAACCAAATTGTTTTCTAAGGCTGAGATAAAGTATCCAGGAACTTTCTCATTCCTGAAAGAATAAACTTTATTATTTAATTCCTTAAATTATTTCCACCTTTGATCTCATTGATCATCTTGATGAGGTGGTCATTGCTTTTGATGCTCAGGAAGCGGAGCCCTTCGGTATGATGAAGGTCTTGAAGTAGAATCAGGTATAGGTGCCTGTTTGAGTGTGACTGTAGAAACTTATGCCTTTCCTATTCTACTTCTTGGAACTGATGGAATTACATGTGTTTTAGCCTTAGTTTCTATAATAGAGTCTTTTATCTATTGAGCGATTGAAGTAAGGTCTCAAAACCCTCCTGTTTATTTCACAGGGATCAATGGTGTGCATAATTCATCACGCAAATTTTCCACACAGATTGGAAGAAACTCTTCTTGAGGAAGTTCTAAAATTAATGAATATTTTAATCCCTTCCATCGATCAATGAAATACGAAACTCTTTCATTCTCCCTTTGATTATAATTGGTAAGATAAAAAACCGTCGTCTTTGGTAGTGTTAAGCTAAATTGAAGAAGGAATTTATGACAGAGATCTTCCCACTCAGTAATTGATCGAGATTGAATACTTTTATACCATAAAAACGTTGGTCCTTGTAATGACTGCACAAAACACCTAATCTTAACTACTTCTTGTTGTTGAGAAGTTCCCATAATATGATCACAAAGAGAAAAAAAGTGCTAAGTGTTGTTCCGGATCTCCCGAACCATTAAAAATTGGGAATGTGGTATTCAAAAAATTTGGTGGGGGGGGGGAATTGCATCCACCCATTCAAGGTAAGCTCCCTTTACCGGTTGAACTGGTGCACATGTTTCCTTCATAGCTTCCAACCGAGTCTTTAATGACTCAATTGTGTTCATAAGCATTTGGGAATATCCAAATGAGCTGGATTCTGTGTAGGTATAGATATTGGAGTTTGAGCTAGTGCAATGACCGGTAAGACCACTGATGGTGGTGCTAATATCTACCTTGGATAACCCACAGGAATAGGTCTATCAAGATCTATATGATCCTACCTTTATTGTGTACCCAATGGAGGGAATTCATTATCCGCATCTGTAGTTACTACAAATACCCTTTTCTAAGGATATCCTACAGTATTTTCAAGTTGAGGACTTTCCTAGGGAGTACGTATAGCAAAAATGCTATTTCTAAGTAACTCTTTATTGAATATTTTTAACTCCTTCATTTCCTCTTCTTGTTGTGCAAATATTTCTTCAAGTGAAAGAGATTGACTTTCTCTAGTGGAAAAGTGAGATGCAATATGAATTTTTTCCTTTCCCCTTGTTAGATGCCTTTCAGAGAGGGTAGATTTGGTTATTTAAAGGCATACCTAGATTTTGGGTAAGCCTCTGATTTTGGGTACACACACCTTCTTCATTTTTCTTGGTGTGTATCATATTATGGAAAAGAACTTCATCTTATGACTCCCATGAACTAGACTTATTTTCTGGAGGATATTCTACAATAGTGTTAATAACATTCACTGATGCATAATGAATTGATGACATTCTATTAGCGTTTCTGCTAGATTATCTCCCATTTTTTCTTTCATGAGACTCCATTATCCTATATGAAGAATTTCCTAGAACTTTTTGGCAGATAGTAAAATGAAGGGAATCATTGGATAGTTTAGTTGTATGCTTTCCTTGTGTCTTATTTCCTAATTGGGAGAAAACTGACCTCCGTTGAGGAGGGGATTGTAGATGTGAAAAAGCCCCCATCCTTGCAGGATGGTGTTGATCCTATTCTTCTTCTTCAAATCATTGAACATTGTTTAATGAATTTGAAGGTTGAATTAAATGAGCCCTAAACATGGAAAGCTGGGGTGATTCTTGAATTGCTACAGCTGAAATTCGTGAAACTGCTCTTTTGATTTTATGGATTTTTGTTCAGACATTAGATGGGTGCATTATCCAAAAATCACTCAAATCATCTGTTTCAGAAGATTTCTGTGCTATTTTAGTCATTTTCATACTCTAATGACTAACATTTTTTAAACGGGATGACTACTCAAGATTCTCAGAGTCTTGATGTAAAAGTATCTCAACAACTTCTTTTCTTTGGGTATGATTATGATGAAAACTGTTTGAGGCCATTTCTTGAGCGTACATTTGATAAAATACAAAACCTTTTGATTGTGGTCAGCCATGGGAAATAACATTGCATGAAACCACTTTTGGCGGACTTTTCTGATTTTGGAGTGCATTGAAATGCAATGCTCCATATGCACCCCATCCTCTGATGAAAACACTAGATGGGGAATCAAAAATTAATTGGCGTACTTTAGAGAATTGAGAAATGCGCACTAAAGGGTTATCTTTTGTTTTTCAAACCTTGGATGTTGGGAAACTAAAAGAGATTCCAAATCAATTTGGCGCTATAACCCTTCTATTACCTTTACATGATTTTGATATTAATCATATGGTAAGACTTTAGTTTTCAAATGATGAAGAGTTTTCAATAAGTGGAGACGAATGTCATGAATGTAATCTTATATTGTCAATTCTAGAATATCAAACTAAGAATTTTCCGAAGACCAGAAAATGACTGGGATTTCTCCTTTAGCTAATTGTTTCCTCATGTTTAACACATCTTCATCATCTTTCATAAGATGTTTCTACACTTGATCTGACCAAAGTGGATGCTCTGTATTAGAAGATAAATGACCTAAAGGAGGTTTAGATAATGAATGTTCCCTTAAGATGTATTATGGTTGAGAAAGTGTTTCACCCATCATTGATAAGGCATCAGAAATGTCTTTCCTTGTTCTTTCAAGTGCCTCGAGATAGGAGGGCTTTATCGTCACTACATTGTTAATTATGGAATCATTTTGAAAATGAAAAATACTACTACAGATAGGACTTTCACAGAGAATGCCATCGTGGAGAGGATCAACATGGTGGATTAGAGTAAGGGATAAATATTCTTGCTCCTTGGTCTTTTGGCCACACGGAGGGTTGTCATGGCTGTCATATAGAGATAGACACTCTGAATTGACCGAAGTTTCATGAATCAAGCCTTCACGATGAAGTGTCTGACGGGGAACTTCAGAATTACAACTACCACCCCCAAAATTTAGTAATGAGATGGTAGGATCTTGAGTAGCAACAGATAAATGTCTGAGGGCATCAAGAACTACAGTATTAAGAGAAACCAAATAGCAGCTTGATTCTTGATTTTCCAATGATTCTTGGAGAGACTTCTTCTTGGATGTTCTCTTATACTTAGTTGGGGCCACCTACTGGGAGAAGTGGTTATAATGGGCTGGTGTATGTGCCTGCCTTGGAGTAGTTACCAGAACTGACTGATTAACTCCAATTAGAAAGGGTGTATGTTCCCGATCTTGTTGTCCGTATGATATGGGGGAATATGCCTCATGACCCTCATGGACTAAAACAGAGGTGTGTATATGCTCTGGGATGGCATGCTGATGTGTCATCTCATGTGTGGGGACAGATTTATATGTATGTTTCCTGGATACTGTTGAAGTAGTTGTTAAAATATCCTGGCATGATTCCAGAATATGGGCAGGGATATGTGTCTTCCCTTTCACCATTGATAAGATGTGTTTGGTGAATTCAGTGGCCAGAACGGAAATATAAATCCATTCCGTATCTGGAGTAGGTGTATGTGCCTTCTCTTGTCCTCCTTTTCCTGTCAATGGATATTGACAATACTCATGCATGGGGGCAGAGAGTTGGGTCTGCCCCAAATTTGTTTTCGGAGCTTTCCGACTGACTTCTCCGGGTGCTACCAAACATGATTGTTGGAAGGATTGATGAACATTGGTAGGTTTATATTCCTGATGGCTTTTTTCCATCAAGTATGGTCCACAAACATCCTTCAATACTGGTAGACGAGATTGATGATAGAATTGGTGATTGTAAACAGGTTCATGTTCCTGTTTACCAGTTACCACCATAATAGATTGGTGGGCCTCTTTAAATGCATTCAGACGAGTCTGCTAACTGGCTGATAGCTTGTGAGCAGGTGTATGTGCCAGTTCATGGTACACCACTATGTTTATCTGGTGGGATTGGTGGGTTGCTGTCAGACAAGACTGCTGAGCAAAAAAATTAGGACGGATGAGTGTATGTGCCCACTCATTGTTTTCCATCAAGTTAGGTCGATGGACTTCTATGGAAGGGTTGGAAGTAAGAACCTTCTCCCTATTTACCGGACTTTATCCCTGGAGGTTCTTCTTGCATGCTCGAGTCTGAGAGACCTGAGCCAAACTTCTAGAGGCAACACCCACATCATGTTGAGGGTGCACTACTACATGATTATGCTGGTAGTGATTGCTGATGGGAGTCCTCAAGAATGACTCCTGTATTCATGAATTGAGGTCTTGAGTGACCTCTTGATCCACCTCCCTGTATTATGGGAGGGATTGATTGTTGAATTCTAGGGATAAAAACCCAAAATTATTGGAGATGGTGGTTGGCACTGTTTGCTTCTTGATCATTGGTTGTCATTGGCCAGATGATTGAGGATTTTTGTTGACCTGGAGGGCCTGTCAAGCAGTCTCCAAAGTCAGGATTGTACCATGCTAGCGATATTCCTTCACCAGCACATTAGAGACCCAGAGTTGAAGATACTGTGTTGGTGATAACATCCTTCCCGAGGATGAAGATACAACTTGAGCAGTGGTCTGGAATTTCACATATGTTGTCTTAGAGAAATCCATTCTTTGAATTAAAGGGATTTCTGTGGAAAACTGAGTACAACAACAAGATCTATTAAAACAAAATCTTTTTAGATGGATACAATCCTTATTAATTTCTTTTTATAGCCCCCCCTTATCAATTGATTGGGGACTAACATGTAGGTAAAATTATTAACTTGGTTAAGGATTTACGCCGGGTTTACCATTTTTGTTTTGTAGTTCCTTTAAACATGTGTTCAAGTTTTAAGAATCACTATTTACAGGCAGTTTCCATTTGATTTATTTATGGAATCAGAAACTCCCAATAGTTCTTTATCCAAAGGGTACCTGCTTTCTAAAGGCAGGTGTTCGTTAAGTTTGAACTTTATGATACTTAATAATGTTCATTGGTTGAGAGGATGGGAGGTTAGACTCATCACACCCTTTTGGGGGGAATTATTGTCTACTATAGGACTCTCTTTGTAAATTTAAGTTATTTTCAACAATCCTTATTAATTCACCAAGTATATTTAAATTATCCCTTAGAATTTACAATCACTTATTAACATGTGTAAAATATATAATCAATAGTATGCATTCAAGGTTCTTCATCAATGGAAACATTTATATGTATTCGAAGTTTTCCATCAATGGTATCCTCTAATATACCGATTAGAGATTCTTTTAGTCATCATTGTGATGATATTGGTTTTTAATCCACTTAGTGGGGAACTTTGGAATTTATTATTATCCAGGGAGAAAAATGTTTTTTTTGATCTTAGGATTGTGCCCATAAAATGGGCTAACTACGTATCCTTGTGAAAGGAATCAGAACCCTTGTAGTTCGGTGTCACTTAATAGGACACATCATACCTTTTAAGGTTAGGTGATAAGGACCTTTAAGAAAAAGGTGCTTAGTTTAAAATTAGTGTGGGACTTATGCTAAAGCATCCTAAGGAACTTTGGAAAGGATATAGGTTTCCAAGTAGGATCAGACCCTATTGGGAATATGGCCCAAGGAGAACAGATTTGATTTAAATTGTTGGGTTTGAACCTCAAGGAGGATTCCTATGTATCCCATATTAATGGGAATCAAATCCCACGTAGTTCGATAAATATCATTGGAGAGTATAGTCATCTGAGAAAGATGAGTTTGGGCTTACTTCCTAAAAAGGAAGCCTTGATGATTTGAAGATTTAATTTGGGGATTATTTCCTAAGAAGGATGCCCAAATTGGGTGAATTATGGTTAGATTCCTGAGGAGGATATCCAGTGAGCTCGGGTCTTGAAAGAGCTTCCTATGTATCCTAGTTTAAACAAGAATTAGAGTTCTCGTAGTTCCTTACAATGTGTATTTGTGCATATTTTGTAACCATCACATATCTCTAAGCCCAAATGAGTGATGCTCAGTGTGAGAAACAAGATTATGATAAAAATTCAACAATGACACTTCACACTTTTCCTCCTCCATTGATGGAAGAGGGCGCATCGACCGTGGAAGAGGGCGAGGTGATGAGCCTTCCCTCTATTATATTTACATTGGAAAAGGGTCCAATGTAAGGAGGAAGGGATGAAGGTGAGGGGTTTATTCCAGGATGGATGCCCTGAAATTAGTTCTGATAGGAAAGAGATATTTCTCATTTCTTGTGCGGAAAAGTAAGTGTGAACTGTACCTTCCCTACCAGAGAAATAAGGTTCTGGGTCACCTCTTTGAGAAAGAAGAGGCCATGAACCAACACTCCTCCGAACCAGGAACTTCCTAACACTGTTTCTGGGAGAACGATCCTTGTGACCGTGGATATAAAAACCCACAAACATCCCATGAATCCTAACCTCATTGTGAAATGAATGTGGGAAACCTCTGACTGTGTATATACAAAACCAAAAATGAGACATGCTGATGTTTCTTTACCAACAGCTTGATAAGTCAGGAGGTTTTGGTGGAGGCTTCAACTTAGTCCCTTTTAGATAAGGGAACCAATGAAGGATATACCCTACCATGAATGGATTTTAAAAAGGGTACTTGAGTTGGTCACGTAGGTCCCTCGTGCAGGTATAACGCATAGGTAATGCGCAAAGGTATGGCGCGAAGGTATGGCACGCAGGTATAGCGTGCAGGTATGGCACGCAGGTATGGCGCGTGGGTATGGCGTGTAGGTTTACCGCGTAGGTATGGCACGCAGATATACCACGTAGGTATAAATGATGACTGAAGAATGTGAAGACTTTCAAAACATGATTATCCCATTTAATTATCTCTTCTCTCATGGTTTAGAGAGCTACCTGAGACAATTTGAGTGATCTAGGAGAAAGAGCTATGCAATGGGATCTTCAGAGAGTTCATCAATTTTTTTAAGTCCTTAAATGGGGAGCCCAAGGGCTCTATTATGCATAGATGAGTCATGGCCGAAGAAATGTTGCTCCTGCAGGTACTTCGTGTGGCTCCGCCATGCAGGTGCTCCGCGTAGGTGCATAAAAAATCTTCTAGCACAGAGTTCTACCTCGGAGGTCAGCCGCATAAGTTGTCCATGTAGGTCGGCTGCGTAGGTCGTCTGTGTAGGTCGGCCAACCAGATCCGTGAATCTACTCCATCGTGAAGCTCTTTGGCATTATTGTTGATTTTCCTTTGCACTCTTTGAATCTTTCTTTGGGATTTAAAACATCCAAAGTTCATATTCATAATCCTTTTGGTTATTTCTCAAGCAGTGTCAACACTAATATGAGTGTTTAAGAAGGCATGAATTCATAAGTAAAATATTAAACAGTACGATGCACAAATAAACATAAACTCCACTGGTTCTCAAAAACCACCATGGAGTGTCACTTTTCTCATCCAATGCCGGAATCTCTGTCATGTAGCCCAACACCATGTGCCCCCTAACACCGCGTGTCTCAAGTACTGATGTCTCGTAGGAACTCCCAAGAATTAGTAACTTTGAGGAACAACGATGTATGTTCTCAAATAAGTAACCGGAGGGACAACGATGTCTGCCCTCAAATAAAGTAATCATATGAACAACGATGTCTGCTCTCAAAAAAAGTATTCAGAGGGAAAATGATGTCTACACTCAAATAACAGCGAGCCTCTTCCCCCAACCCGATAGTCTCAACGCTATCCCTCGAAGGCTCCTCACCTTCCACGTGACTTCCTATGGAAAGCACCCCCAACCAATAGTACCTAAACCATAACTAATGGGGACCTCTACCCACACGAGTGGTTAAAACCACCTCATCACAATGTCTCTCTGTTTGCACACTACTCAATGTTCTGGGTGAGTGGTAATCACAAAATTAAGTTCCCAAGCCACAACCTCTCTGATACCTCGTTCCCCTAAAACCATGCCGCTCAAGTCTGATGGCCTTACCATCCATGTAACCTGGGCCATGCCCAACCTGATAGTCACACTTCCTGAAGCCGACGTCCATGATGCCCAATCCCATGGTCAGAACCACCCAATGTAACTCAGGCCAAGCCCAACCTATGATTAATATCACTCAAGAATATCCGGGTCATTCCCAACACAACATTATGGGTTTCATCATATGAAATTCATAAATTACATATATAATCAAAATAATCACTTCTAAACAGGAAAAAAAACCAAATAGTTGAAATGCACTAACCAAGTGCTGTCCCATACTAGTACTGAGGTCTTTAAAGTATCCAAAAATTCATATCAAGGTTCAATAAACTAAAATCAATAGTTTAAAACAATACAATTCAATTATAACCATTTTGGCATCCCCCATCCAAAATTCCCGATGAGCAACGACCACTCGCCTGGCCCCGCTCAAGAAAAATAGGTAACAAGGCATGCCCAAAGGCATCCGATAGGTCAAATAAGAAATTTAATACACAATAGTAGATAAATTAGGGTCTCACTCAAAATAACCAAATACACACTTTATGCCGTACCAACTAAAATTCTGCGAAAACATGAAATAAGGTATGCACCACCTACCTCGAACTAGTATGATGATACTCCTTCGATAACAACCTCGAATTGGGTCTAAAACGCAGTAGATATATAAAAGAATCAAAACCGCTCAAAACCCCATAACTCATCTTATAGAAAAAATCAAGAAGAATGAATCAAGAGGAATCAAGGCCTTACCGAGGAGGTTCTAATGCATCTAACAGAGATCAAAAAAAAGTTCAGATGGATGATCGGGAGAAAAAATGAGCTCTGGCCGGCTCTCCCCTCTCAAACCCATCAAGGGTTTGGGTTTCTACCTCAAAACAAGGCTACTGCTTGTTTTAGCGAAAAAAAGGAAAATACACGACGTGTATCATTTTACTATACATATAACTACTGATATTTTGCTGAGGACTTTCCGACTGACTATAGGGTTTGTACATAGGGTACACAGTGTGTACCTATCTACCCGACTGACATCCCCAACACGCCATGTATATCCCCATACACGGCCCCTCTACACAGCGTGTACAAATAGTACATAGTGTGCACTTGCTACAAAATTTTTACCCCACCAACAAGCTTACATGCCATGTATGGCCTTCACACATGGTCAAGAGTACACGACATGTACTAAAGGTACATGGTGTGTAATCTGGAATTTTCCAAATACTGCCTACCTTCTCCATTTTTCTTAGAAACAAGTCCAGAAATCCAAAAAGGGTCAGGATTTTGACCCGTTCCAAAAACCCAGGTTCTTACAATCTCTCCACCTTAATATATCTTGTCCCCGAGATATCAAATGAAACCCGGAGATGGCACCGAACATACCACCCCGATTAAAATAACCCGAGCTCCCCTGGTCTCAAAGATTCTGGATAAATTACTCAAGGGGCTCCCCACCTTAGGAACTAACTAACTCAGTTTCAAACCTACAAAACTCAATAAAGAAAGGGTTCACTAACCTGTTTCCAGACTCATGCTCCTCTTGTGACGCATCGTCACCCCTACGCCTCATTGGTGATCCCGTGTCATTCCCGGTACCCCAAACATATCCCACACCACATCGGTGTCTGCCTCTACGAGGTCCTACATCCCATGGATGGTCAAAATGAACATTGCGCCTAGAACCTCATGTAACCCACATTCTTGATTCCTTGATGCCCATGGCACCTCAAGTAACCCACATTCTCGATGCCCCAATTCCTAAGACACCTCACGTAACCCGAATCCTCGATGCCCCGATGCCACGCATCTCATACAAATATATAAATATATCACACACCCAATATGGCACCAATCCCACTGACCAGAATCTAGTCAGTCCACATAAATCTTGTGCACCTCATGCACTCAAAACAGACATGCCTCAATAGGTAATTCCAAAAAGAAACAATAAAGTCATGACCAAACTCATGGTGTACCTCTAACCGTCATCTAGTCATCAGCCTGCTCATCCCCTGACAGCTCCACAACGTGCACCTGGCCTGAAGTACAACTGCCTAATGTCTGAACTCCCTGTGGTGCTACTCCATTCACCAGCCACTGACCCCTCAGATGGGTCCCTATGTCTCTGTCACGTCCTCCATGTGCAGTTAAAACTTGGATTCCATCTCCTTGTACCAAACCTGAACCAAATCCAGATGCCATAGTCTGTCCCAGTCCCTGCCTGCCGGCTGTCTGAGAAGACTGCCTACAAAACCTCTCAAGATGCCCAACTTGTCCACATGCCCAACACTCTTTTGGAGGCCTATCGTACTGAGTCCAAATATTTCCTGGCTGTCCACACTAAAATAAAACCACTGAAGAACTTCTATGATGTGATATAGATAATTCCATGGCCTGACTGCCCTGCTAGAACTCATCCCATCCTTGCTTCCTGCTATCTGAACCATCACCTGAAGTTTCCACCTGGCCAACCTGGGGAATATTCATATGGTTTCCCTCCGCTATGAGCGCATGATTTACCACCTTTGAGAATAAACCCAACCTGAATATATTTACCTAGATCTGAATGGTGTGTCATAAGGAATCCTCGAAGAATCTCACCCTTACTGATTCATCGCTTACTATACCAGGAGCAAAGTGATATAACTCAGTCAAAGTAGCTGCGTAGTCCATGACGAACATGTCTCCCGGCTGAAGGCTCAAGAACTCTCAAGATCTCTCTACCCTTAGTGTATCTAGGTAAAATAGCAAGAAAAACCTATCCTCGAAGTATTTCCATGCTATCCCCTTGTGCCTGTGAGCCTGAACCTGCACATCCCACCAGCGCCTTTTCGGTCCTCGCAGCCTATACATCGCCAGCTTGACCCTTCACCCTGGAGGTGTCTCAAGCTGCTCAAAGATCATATGGATGCTCTCTATCTAGATCTCATCCGCCTAAGGACCAACCTTACCCTGAAAAATAATAAGGTCCTGCGACTAGAACTCCCACGTCAGATATGCCATAAATGGATCTATACCCTACACACCTCTGTCGATCCCCTGCAAGACACGTACCAGGCTAGCTCGGAGCTGCTCGTTGAGCCATGGTTCGAATGCTTACAAACCCTACTACTGTCCTGCCTACACTAGATCCTGGACCTGTTCCTATCATTGATCCTGTACCTACAGCTCATGCTCTTCCTACACAGGGTCCTGAACTGGACCCTACTCCTATGGCACTGTACCATCACCATCCTGATTCTCCATCTGAGTAGACTAAAAGGAACCCACTAAATACCATAAATGGTCAGACATCCCATATATATATAACAATATATATTAAATGAAGATAAAGAAATTAGTAAAGAGGCAGCATAAAAAAAATACCCTTACTCTCCCCTATCGCAACCCATGCCCACGACATCCCGACCTCATGGCTGCCTTACCCGTCCTCAACAAAGACATGTATCAAAAGTACCTTGGGACATGCCTGTCCCGACAACCAACATTACCTCAAACTGACAACCGAGTCACCCAATCTTGATGATGAAAATCACCTCGACCATAGTACCTACCTACTCGTATAAGAACCATACCCAAATACCCAACCACATGAAATTCTACAAATATATAAAGCATGGCATAACACATTGCAATCAACAAGAAATTATATCATTAATTTCACCTATTCCCATTTAAAAGCATAAAAATCATGGAAATATGGTATTATTCACATGGAATTATCACTTCACAAAGCATACATGTGGTTATGAAATTGAAATACCCTAAAAATGTGCCTATCAAAATCCAAATAAAAAACCTTTCCATGCCGGGCCAAGGTCAAATTTTCCTTTACTGCACTGGGTCAAGGGTCACATATCAAAATCAATAACATCACACACCAAGTGAGCCACCGAGGTAGAAATCATATAAATTGTAATCTGATAAAAAAGAAAATAACAATTCCCACCCATGGAAACTTGGTCCATCCCTTATCCCTGGGGCTGCAGGCACCAAAGCATAAGCTAGAAACCCAGTTCCAATCACAACTTATCTCCAGTCTACCATATCTCAAATAGTAAAACAAACATAAATAAAAAGAGAAGTATAAATCTCATTAATAGCTAGAAAAACACTTCTACTAAATCCCTGTCAATAACTCATCTGATACCTCTTTGTAATGACTCGGACCGGAACAGCCTCCCGAACAGTGCTAAACGGGTCAGGTGTTACTATCTTAGGTGCACATCCTCAAACTCCAAAGGCTACCGACTAGAAATGAGGTCCTGATTGGTATAGTGGGAGGATATACCCTTTCAGAGGAAGAAGGAAATGGTGGTACTAGTATAAGAAATGATAAATGACATGCAATAGAAGTTAACGACTCAACAGACGAACCATACCTACAAATCGGAAGCATATCCAATACCAATTAATAGCAGAAGAAAGATATAAACAACTAAAGTGGAAAGTAAACACAACAACATGCTGATCACATGTAACAACTACTAGAACAGACATGTCATGCATCCATAGCAAGTCAATATATAAAAGGGGCACCAATGGATAACCAATAGTAGCTACAATAACAAGTAATCATGTTGACATAGAATGAAAACTAAAAAAAGTAACTTCAACCAGACATGACCTCAAGGTCCATAGCATCTCCATTCAATAGCTAATACAGTACAGCTCCTAAAGCTAACCTTTTTCTTGCACATAAATCCATAAAGTATACGCGTGTCCCAAAGGGTCTGTACAGGATGTGAGATGAATCTTAGTAGGATACCACCCAATGGTGCATACCTAATATAAGTGTTTAAGCATACATTCATTCATAAGGAAAGCAGTAAACAGTAAGATTCAAAAATAAACATAAACTCCACTAGTGCTCAACATCCACCACAGAGTGTTACCTACTTCGGCCAATGTCGGAATCTCTATCATGTATACCAGCACCATGTACCCCTGAAACCACATGTCTCAAGTACCAACGTCCCGTAGGCATGCCCAAGAAGTAGTAACTTAGAGGAACAACGATGTCTATCCTCAAATAAGTAACTAGAGGGACAACGATGTCTTCCTTCAAATAATGTAATTGGAGGAACAACGATGTCTGCCCTCAAATAAAGTATTTAGAGGGAAAATGATGTTCACCCTCAAATAATGGTGAGCCTCTACCCCCAACCCAATAGTCTCAATGCTATCCCCGGAAGGATACTCAACTTCTACGTGGCTTCCTACGACAATCACCCGAAACCAATAGTACCTAAACCTCAACTAATGGGGGCCTCTACCCACATGAGTGGTCAAAACCACTTTATCACAGAGTCTCTATGTGTGCACACTAATCAAAGTTCTGGGTGAGTAGTAATCACCAAAGTAAGTTTCCAAGACACAACCTCTCTGACACCTCATGCCCCTAAGACCACACCGCTCAAGCCTGATGGCCTTTCCATCCAAGTAACCCAGACCATGACCAACCTGACAGTCACACTGCCTCAAGCCGACGTCCATGACGCCCAATATCATGGTTAGAACCACCCAATGTAACCCAGACCAAGCAAAAACTATGATCAGCGTCACTCAAGAATATCCGGGTCATGCCCAACACAATCGTAAGGGTTTCAGCATATGAAATTCAGAAATTACATATATAATCAAAAGAATCACTTCTAAATAGGAAAAAAACTAAACAATTGAAATGCCCTAACCAAGGGTTGTCCCATACCAGTACTGAGGTCTTTAAAATTTCGAACAATTCATATCATGGTTCCATAAACTAAACTCAATAGTTTAAAATAATACAATTCAATTATAACCATTTTGGAATCCCCAGCCAAAATGCCCGATGGGAAATGACCACTTTCCCGACCACGCTCAAGAAAAAAAGGTAACAGATCATGCCCAAAGGCATCCCATAGGCCAAATAATCAATTTAATACAAAATAGAAGATAAATAAGGGTCTCTCTCAAAATACCCAAATACGCACTTTAAGTCGCACCACCCAAAGGTCTGAGAAAACATGAAAGAAGGTATACACCACCTACCTCGTACTAGTATGCTGATACTACTCTGATAACAGCCTCCAATTATGTTTAAAATGTAGTATATCTAAAAAAATCAATACCGATCAAACCCCAATAACTCATATTAGAACAAAAATAATGAAGAATGACTCAAGAAGAATCAAGGCCTTACCAAGGGGGTTCTAACTCATGTAACGATGATTGAAACAGAGTTTGGGCAGACGATCAGGAGAAAAAACAAGCTTCCTCTGGCTCTCCCCACTCAAACCCGTCAAGGGTTTGGGTTTCTGCCTCAAAACAAGGCTACTGCCCATTTTAGCGAAAAAAAGAAAATGCACGGTGTGTACTTATACTACACGGAATGTATCATTTTACTATTAATATAATGTTTGATATTTCTCCAAGGACTTTCTGACTAACTACATGGCATGTACATAGGGTACACGTCATGTACCTCTCTACCTAGCCGACATCCCCAACATGCCATGTATATCCCCATACACGACCCCTCTACACGACGTGTACAAATATTACACGACGTGAACTTGCTAAAAAATTTCTACCCTGCCAACAGGACTACACGCCATGTATGACCTTCACACATAGTCAAGAGTACATGGTGTGTATTGAAGGTACACGATGTGTAATCTGGAATTTTCCAGAAACTGCCCAGTTTCTCCAGTTTTCTCAAAAACAAGTCAAGAAATCCAAATAGGGTTGGGATTTTGACCCATTCCAAAAACCCAAGTTCTTACATGGATGATATATATAAGTGTATTTAAATTTTTGATATGATATTAATAATATTATTATAATTATAAAAATATAAAATAATACTTACCTTATTTATATGATGATCATTGAAATATGGAAACGTTATTCATGTGTACATATGGCTTACCTCCTCCATGATTATAATGTAAATAATTTTTCATAACCATAATTAATGGTTTTATTTAAAAGTATAACTGATATATAAAAGTGATTATTATTTAATGAATATTATTCTAGATATGATGGACTAATGACCAGTTTTAACTCTAGAAATCATACCGATGTCATTTTGGACTCATGTACCAAATATCATCAAAACATCTGATGCGAACATAAATAATTAAGTAATTATTATAACATGATAATAAGTGATATAAAAGTAATAATAAACTTTAAAAAGATTCTAAATAAAGTAAATAATTAACTTATATTTATTATTCAGGAATATAAATATTGTACATGACGAGTCAGACTCAAGGTAAGGGACTTCACCTCAATCTCTTTTTGTTGAGGCATATTTTAATGTTATACAACCACCTTCTTTTATGGGGTATATAAACATAATCTTTGAAATATAATATCATAAATTTATTTATCCCAATCTTATTTAATTTTTTTCCAAATTCTATTCCTTCAAGGGGTTTATTATTCAAGTGTTTTAAAGTGGTATAAGACACTTTTATTTAAAAATATTCTTTTAAATGTTTAAAGATTTAATTTCAAAATATTTTAGTCCATACAAATATTTTTGATATTATATAAATTAAAAATAAAATTTTAGGTTTATTTTGAATTTAATTTAATGGTTTTTAAAAAGGAATATTTTCATGTTTTCTGTACGGAATATGTGACATTCTTTACAAGTGAAAAAAGGAATGTTCTTTTTAATGTATATAGTGATAAAAAGTTATCTACCACAATGACCATTATTTTAGATTTGGATAATAATACAAGCCTTATTTTTTAAAAATAAAAAGAAACCCCTCTTTTTCTTTCTTGGGTGTTTTGATATTTAAAATGGTTTTTTAAATTGAATTGATTATTTTAATAACATGAAATGTTTCCTTATGAGTGGAAATGAAATTTTAATATTGACATGTTGAAATTCAAAAACTTTTATACATTCTGATTATATAATGGTAGTTGGACATTTGACGGTTGGTTACGTGATAACCCAATGATGTTTATTTCTTTGATAAACTAATGACGGGATGGGTCCATGATAACCCTCCAATGCATTGGGTATAGAAGTCGACATTATGGTTATTCCATTTGTAAGAGTGACATGTATCGAAGCTGACTGCATGGTTATTCCTTTTATATGTATGAAAAGTTTAATTATCTCCCAATATACCATTACGTTTTATCTATTCGTACTATGGGTTTATAGTAATCTTATGATTACAAAAAGGGTAAGCAATGAGCTTATTTTCAAAGAAAAGTATTTATAAATTTTAAGGGTGAAAATTATTACTTTATGATAAAGTTTTCATGGGTTTTATGTTTTCACAAGACTAAAAGTTTTCCTTATTTTTGTATCCCTTATTGAGATTTTTTGTGATCATTCCAAGTTTTAAAATGTTTTCACAAGATTTAAGTGAGAACAGAGACAATGATGAGATCAAGGAAAAATTATGACAATTGATCATGAAAATAAAAAATGTTTTGTTTTTAAAAAAGTGATATATGGATATTGAGTATAAGTTTTTACTTTTTTAATATTTGAGTTGTTATGTAATAGCTATGGCATAAATACCTAAAATTATAAACTGAAAAGATCCTAAAATGTGAATTCTAGTTCAATAACATAAGAATATGTAATGATTAAGGTCATAAGGACCTGACCTTAATTATTATATATTTTATCATTATTGAACTAGAATTCACACTTGAGTATATTTTCACTTTAGTGTTTTAGAGAATTATACCATAAATATTACTAAAAAATCAAATATTACAAATTAGAAACTTCTACTCAATATCTATTTTTTCAAAATTTTAAAAATAAAACATGGTTTCTTTTCATGATCAATCATCACAATTTTCACATGATCACATCCTTATCTCTATTCTCCATTAGATCCTGTGAAAAACATTTTAAAACTTGGGATGAGTACAAAAAACTCATTAAACGATACACAAATAATGAAAGTGTTGTGAAAACATGAACCCCCATGTAAACTTTATCATAAAGTAATACTTTTCATCTTTATGAAGTAGTAAAAACTTTCTATTGAAAATAATATCATTGCTTAACCTTTTTATAATCATAAGATTACTATAAAAACCATATAAATCATATATAACACATAAAGTTATCTTGGGAAATAATTATAGTTTTCATAAATGGAATAACCATGGGGTAGAATTCTATATATGTCACTCTTATAAGCGGAATAACCATATAATAAACTTCTATAAATTTCACTCTTACAAATAGAATAACCTTACAATCAACTTCCATACCCAATGCATTGGAGGTTTATCATGGAACAACCAATCATTAGTTTATCACAGAACTACCCATCATTAGTTTATTATTTAACCACCGTCAAATGTACAAGTACCATTATATAATCACAACACATAATTTTTTTCAATTTTCAACATGTCACTATTAAAATTTTATTTCCACTCATAAGGAAACATTTCATGTTATTGAAATAATCAATCCAATTTCAAAACCCATTTTCAATATAAAAAACTCCCAAAAAAGGGAAATAAGGGTATATTTTTCTTTTAAAAAAAATTGAGCCTTGTAGATGAATCTAAATATCAAATAATGGTCAGGGAAACAGAGAATTTGTTATCGACGTATATGTTAAAAAGAACATTCCTTTTTGTCTCATGTAAAGAATGTCAAATGTTCCATATAGAAAACATAAAGATATTATTTTTTGAAAACCATTAAATGAAATTCAAAATATAACTAAAATTTTATTTATAATCCATATAATATAAAAAATATTATTATAGAGGAAAATGTTTTGAAATTAAATCTTTAAACATTTAAAATAATGTTTTTAAATCAAAGCATCCCATACCACTATGAAACATTTGAATAATAAGACCCATGAAGAAATAACATTTGTAAAAACATTAAATAATGTTATAATAAATAAATTCATGATATTATATGTTAAATAGGATTTTTATACACCCCATAAAAGAAGGTGAGTGTATAACATCAAAATATGCCTCAACAAAAGGATATTGAGATAAAGTCCCTTACCTTGAGTCCAACTTATCACATACAATCTTTATATTCCTAAATAATAAACTTAGTTTAATTATTTAATTTCTCGAGAAACTTTTTCAATTTTATTATTCCTTTTATATCACTTATTACTATGTTATAACAACTACTTAATTATTTAATTTCATGTTAGATGTTTTGATGATATTCGATACATGAGTCCAAAAAGACTTTGGTAAAATGTTTATATTAAAAAGAATCCATTAGTCTATAATATATAGAATAATATTAATTAAATAATATTCTATTACATATATAAATTATACTTTTAAATCAAACCATTAAGTATGGTTATGAAAAATGAACTACATTATAATCATGGAGACAGTAAGCTGTACATGCGCATGAGTCACATTTCAATTTTTTAACAATCATTATGGAAATAAGTAAAGTATTATTTTATATTTAAATAATAATAATAATATTATTAATATCATATTTATAATTTTAATAAACTTATATATATAATTCATCTGACGTGGTGATGAAAAATGAATCATATCGCTTCATGGAGGTGATAACCCACACATACGCTCAAATGACATTATCATTTTTACGTGCATGGAAATGTAAGAACATAAATGATATATTGTCTTTTAATAATTATAAATATTTCATTAATATCATATATAAACTTCAATTCTATCATTATAACTAGTCTTAAGAGATGATGATGGAAAACGAATTATATCGGTTCGTGAGGTAATAGTTTTCCGTACACACAAATGATAATTCCTTTCCAATTTGATGGAATTGGAGATAGATTTAGGTGATGATATTAAAAAATTAACATATCATTATATTGATTATACCAGAGTTATTATTTCACAATAATTGATTATGATTTCAAGAGTTTTGAGAAGAAACAACACAGAAACACTTAATTAAAAATAAAACCTTTTTTTTCGAATAATCTCCATTGTATAACACATTAAGATCACTAACGATGATGTTTTTCCTAAAATAAGAGGTCTATAATGTGTTGAGGTATTCTATTAAGATATTTTTTTGTCACGACTGATCTTAGTGGGGCCCGTTCTGTGACTCCCCAAGCTCGCCTCCAATAGGCCTGGGGCTGGTGACTAGCACTGAGTAGGCATATAACTAACATTAGAGGTATTACCTATGTACCTATATGTACACAAAAATATCCAATACCACAATTGCTGAAATTTAGAAACCACTATGAAACAAATTCATGTATACCACTATCACAACCAACATAGTATGATAGGAAGTAATGTGCTATAAAGTAAACTGGGCCAGAATAAAATCCCACCAAAAGAAAGTGTTTGTAATCTAAAAATTACAACCAACCAATGAAATAGGAAATGAGACTACTACTCAAACCTGTAGGATCACCTCATCCTTCCTGAACTCACAAAGCTCTATTTTGTCTTGGTCCATCGAAATGTCACTCGTCTTCACAAGACACAACACATGCGGGAAAATCTCATGCATGGGTGAGTATTAAAAATACTCAACAGGATACCCCAAAACCACAAAAAAATACACAAAGAAAGATACAATCATTTCTACATAGTATATTTCTACAACACATATAATAATTATATCTAGATATACTCAAACCAAGAAATGAATTCTAGAGATAATTCATGACTACCATATACCAGCACTAAGGATTAAATCCAAAGATTCCATGAAGAAATAATCTGGGAGAAAATACCCCAGAGTCTGATAGAACTGATGAAATTCATCTGAGCAGTACTGTTCATCATAAACTGTTATAAGAGAGATATACTAATAGATCTAAAGAGGGATACGATACAAAGATGAGTATCATAGCTAGGGAAATGGGGTGATACCAAAAACTCCATCTAGATTAACCTGCTAATTAGAGGATTGATGCTCAGTGAAGTCAGTCACATCAATATAAAGGAATATACCTAGGGAATAGAGAATGAATAGAGGATCCTGCTCTGGGAATCATAGAAGGGATTCCAATGACTCTATCCATAATGTCTTGCTGAAGGGATCATACTCCTATGAGTAGGAAATGATACCCACCAACCTTTAGAGAAATGATCAAGGGTACGAACCCTAATGAAGATTGTCCAAGATACGGTGGAAAATAGATTCAAGCCATGTAGAAAAGAACACACGGTGTTTAGTAGTGTCACATGTCGTGTTCCTTAACCCTGGGTACTACCCGTATACAAAGAACCGTGTCTGGAGAACATGTCATGTAAAAAGAGAGTACATGACGTGTAGAAATACTGACACATCATGCTCTTCAATCTAGGGTCCACCCATGTACTCTGGCCATATGATAATACATGGTGTCAACCCGTGTTGTTATTCCCGTGTACCGGTACATGGGGTAATCCACATAACTGGTTCATCCAAGCTGTGTCGGGGAGTACATGCTGTGTTAGAACCCCATGTACTCTACCCCTTGTCCGTGTATATTCTAAGATACACACTGAGTCTCAGGGAAGGGCCCACACACTGTGTGATAGGGGTCACACACTGTGTGACATGAAATCGACTCTCGAAACCCTAGCTTCCGCTCAATGGGGACCATAAACTATGTATTTCAGAATACACGTTATGTTCTTCGTGATTTTCCAGAATCACTATTTTCCTCCATGCGCCTCAGTGGATCCTCCAGTGCTTGATACATTGGTCCATTCACCTTGAAACTAGAGATTCATGGTCACCTCATCTTTATAGAACCGAATTTGTGAGTTTCAAGCCTTTGATCAGTTGCAAAATCCGATTCTGATCTCCCGCATGAAAATTTCCCGAAGAATGATATCTTATAATCGCTTTTATCAGTCCGTTACCATCGCCATCGCATATCCTCTAGGTCATCCCGATGCCATATCTTCAATTTTGGATCATTTCACCATTAAACAGAGACACAATGATTAACTATCCATAAACCAAAAAAAATGAAGAATGTGAAGAATATCAGGGGATAAAAAGCACGAGAACAAGCCCAGGAACAAACATCAGCTATTTTTAATGCCAGACTCGACCCATTCCATAAGAAAAATCAAGAATCCAAAATCAATTCTCAATAATCAAAACCCTAATAAGAAAACCACAATCAAAACCCATCCCACAAGAATGAGAAAACTGCAGATCAACCTATTCGTTGGTTAGTCCATGTTCATCATTAGATATAATAAAAAGGAAAAAAAAAGACCTACCTAAGGCTTGGATAGTTCATTGAAGAGGATCGATCATCACATTTCTATCGTTGGAAAGATCTGTAAAAAAAAGTGTTCGTCGATCTCTGATCCAAGATCTGTCGTAGTTTTCTATCAAGAGAGTTCTCCAGGGTTCCCTCCAGAGCCTCCAGGAAATTATCCAAGGTTATGAGTGTAACCCAAGACCCCTACTTAAAAGGTTAACTTAAAAGAACATCACTACATTTCTGTGAAGCATTAAAATAAAATAAATATTCAGTTTTTTTTGTTAAAACATTCGAAAACTAATTTTCATAGCCGACCCACACTGACCAATGTTAGGCCTTTCCTAAGGTAAAGTAGCTGCTCTAAATTAAATGGTACCCTTAGATTTATGATCTAGGAATCTATTTAGAATTTATTAAAATTTTCAAAAAAATATCTCACACATGTTATTTAATATATTTAATATATTTCAAACATTTATTATGGGCATACCAGGCCTCAGAATCACACACCGTCTCAGTACCTCGTCTTGAATTAATTCCATATAATATTTAAAAATAATACACTAAAAAATGCTGGACATTATATTCTCCTCACCTTAGGGCTTTATGTCCCCAAAAATTAAAAAACACGGCTACTCAAAAAGATGTGGGTACTGAGCACAAATATGATCCTCCCACTCTCATATGTTCTATTGAATATTCCTATCCTGCCACTAGACACACACTAAAGGAATCACTCACCCATGAAGGATCCTCTCCTATCAATCCTCGATCCCCACTTGGTACTCAGCAATAGTCACTCCATCATCAATGTCCTGCTCTCCTTAGTCAATGACGTGCGTTGGATCACACACGTAACCTCCTCAGCTACGACACATGGAATACATCATGTACCCTATATAACTACATTGGTAGAGCCATGTGGTACACCACCTCTCAAAATCTACTTAGTATCTAAAAATGGTTGATAAACCTCAAAGATAACTTGTCGCCCTAACCAAATATCCGTAATCCCTATCAAGGTGAAAATTGAAAGAACACATGTGTAGGATTGAAATATGAATGTAGATGCTCAATTACAAGAGGGGGGGGGGGTGAATTGTACGTTTAAAAAAATCATTTTTAAACTTAAGGAAACTTTTTATAACAATGTTAAACAAATTAAATTCACTTAAACCCTCTTTTGTAAGTTTAATGAAAAACACATTATAATGATAAAGATGATTATCAATAAGTACACAGATATAATTAAACAATATTCTACCTTAAATCATATATAATCTTATATCAGATTTATAACAAAACAAAGAAAGTATAAGATACACTTTATTAATGTTACAAAAAGTAGAGGAAATAAAAGTACATATAAAAGAGTACAAATATTTTAACCTAAAGAGTAGGGTATCCAAAACACCTTGGATAAAAATACCTTGATTTATACATTCAAGAAAGTCTGTCTTACCCACACGAGACTAGTCCCTTGATATGAAGATCAATATCTATCTTACTATCGCCAAAATACCTCAGTCTGTAAGGTGATCATTACCTTTGCCTTCCTTCAACTTGAAATCCCCCAATTAAGCAGGTAATTAGAACCTCTATCTTCCTAGCCTCATAATCCTTCGATTATAATCAGTAACAATCAGAATTACAGTAAGAAGAACAAATCATGTTGAATATTTTAAGTATGTTGAACAAGCTGTTCACAACTTAATTTCTTTAGATATTTCACACAAATAAGATTTTTGGTAGAGTTATCACGTATCTCAAAATCCAAAAGTAACGAGATCATCCAAATGAAAGGGTATTTATAGTTGATATCTCTAATGGTTAAATTTTCCCCCAAAGATCATATTGTTTCTAAAATTTTAGTGGTACTTTGATAGGTGGAATTCAGAATAGTCATATTGTAACTGAAACAACAACACCATTTAGATAATAAAAACTATCACAAGTAACATTATACTGGCAATAATATGCAATAATCTAAATGTAAGAAACATTTCATTAAGGAAAAAGAGTAACTTTAAAAAAGATTGAAAATAATATCCTTAAGAAAAAATTAGATTCAAGTAACTATAATAATTATATTCTAATAAATATGGTAAATCAAATTTGAGAAACTTGAATCAGATTCATGATTCTGTGAAGATAAGAATTGAGAACGTGATTCAGTTACATTTTTTTTGTGATTTGGTATCTAAGGAATGTAGTGTTTCAGAATTTAAGAAACACAGTAGATCCAAAATGTTAAGCAATTCCAAATCTATGAAATAAATTATTTTAGATTCTAAGAAATAGAGAATATAATTATAATGTGTGAGAAAACAGATCTTCAAGTATTATAGAGTCTAGTCAGTCTTAATGAATTTTTTTTAAGTATTAGCTAGAAAGAAACAAAAAAATTATATATGAGTATAAGTCCAACAAACATAAATTTTATTAAAGAAATAAATTATCATTAATGAGAATATGTTTGTGATTTCCAAAACATAATGAAGTGAAGAATCTATAAGGGAACTTTTAACTAAAAAATATCCCCCTTTTTGGAAAGCACAAACAACATTTATTAGAAAAACAATATTTAGACCTAAAAAATTTATATTAGAACTTAAAAAAACTTATCTTCACCTAAGTTGATGACTTATAGTGAATATGACAAAATCCCCTTTAGATTATGGAATCCCCCTAAGGATTATATTCTTATCTTTGTAAAAGTTTCATCTTTTCTTAAGAAAACAACTCCCTATTTTCTTAAAGATGTCTTCTTTAAGTAATATACACCTTAATTAGACATTATATTCCTTAGATTTATATTATTTTTATAAAATATTTTCCCTTATCCCCCTTTGTGAGTTTCAAAAAAGGATTGGAGGGAAGTATAAGGTACCTAAAAAAGTTATGAAACATACAATTTGAAAAAATGTATAATGGAATTATAATATTGAAATTTTTTTTATTCAAAAAAATATCATATTACAAGAATAATTAATCCTTATTTTTTCTTGACTATGTATTTTAGCTTCTTTAGCTCTTTATGGTTGTCTTGGAATTTCTCTAGAAAAACTTCTTACTCTAGATTCTTCTTCTTAAGATTCTCAATATTCTATTACTGGATTTGAATATTCTCTTCCTAAGACATAAATATCTCTTCCTGAGAGTTTAGTTTCTCCACCAACTCATCTCTTCATGACTTTAACCTTTTTTATCTCAATACTGAAGAAGTTTAGTTTTCCATTCAGGTCTTTATCTTCTTGCATCTGAATTCTTTATTCCTCCTTTAAATTCTTGAAAAAGATACTTAAAATATTCTTCCTTGAAATTTTTTATTCTTTGAAGGATCCCTTAACTATCTCGAACATGTCATAAAAAACCTTATGTTCACTATTGACCTACTTTTACAAATTTTTTATTTATTTACAAGTCGTTATATGATAATTTTAATTTAACAAAAAGGATTTAAATTTTGATTATTTCTTTATTAACTTCCCTATGAAGAGGGTTAAGGATTATGACTTTTGATTCACTGATGTTGAATAAGATGGCATCTTAACTTGATGTTGGGGAAGTAAGGAATATAGTAAACCAACTTCTTTAAGGACTGTACCAAAAAATCTTCTCATATAAAGGAGGATTATCTTTCTGATTTTGAACCATTATTCTTAGATTTACCAACATCTATTTATTTTCCTTTCTCTTTCTTAGAGTCTGATTTTTTTAGACTTATGAGTTTCTTAACCTTGAGAAGGGATATAAACAATCATATCATCATCATAATCATAATCAACATATTTACTAATAGCATCATCTTGGCCAACATTATCTTGTTTATCAACATCATGATCATGAGATGGAATTATATTCACTTCGATTTCAACAACATTTTCTTCTTGATGAACAGATTTCTGAACTGATTTGATCTTAGAAAATGAGTATTGGTAGGTACTTATGGAAATATTATCTAAATGACTTTTCTTTTGAGTTTCATCAATTTGTCAAATCTCATCTTCACTTTATTTTTCTTCACTTTACTCTTATACTTCTTCTTTTTCTTGTTATTCATGAGTTTGTTATTGAATAGATGGAGCTGAACATTGAACAACTTATTTTCCCTTTACTAAATAGGTTACCTCTATTGCCATTTGTTGATAGGGTTTATGGAGTTATGTTTCTTGGAGAAATGATTCCAAAACTTGAATATGTTCTGAATATCATTCAGTATCACTCAAAAAAGCTTGAATTATTTATTCTTCAGAAAGCTTCTTCTTAAGCTTCTTATCTTTAGCCTGCTTTTCAAGCTCTTTAGCAGCTTGAACTTTCAAGGCCTTAGCTTCATCCAGTTTTAAACCAAACCCATATTCTCTTTATTTACTTTTCTCTTTGTGTTTTATTTATCTTGATAAAATTTCATCAGAGTAAGTCTTTTTTTTCTTGGACTTTGGAGGTTTGGATTCTTGATCTTTTTTCCGGTTCCTGAACTTTTATTTTCTTTGGTTTAGACCTTTATCTTTCTCTAATTTGGCCTGCCTTGCCCAAAATAACAACAAATTCATTTACCTTATCACTGAAAGAATATTTCATTTTCTTCAGCATGTAATCACTTAAAAAAATAATCTTAAACTTCCTTGGATTCGACTTGCATGTTATATTGCATAAGCCTAAGAATTTCACTATAAACTTTGACAGCATTGCTAGAAACACAAGAATTTGTGACTTGAAAGACTCATCCTTTATTTTTTTGATTGTAAGAAAGATAAACTTGATTAATTTAATCTTCCTTAGATTAACTATAAATTCCATTATAAAGATGTATGTGATTTTCAATGTATCCTTATCTCCTTTCCTCATTATCAAAAATCCTTGTAAACATAAGTTGAATATCTTATGGTTGGCTGAAATATTATAAATATTGGGTGACTTAACTCCTAGAAGGACTAAAGACTCAATTAAATTGACTCTGTCAAAAGAACCTTTGAAATCTAGCATCTTATGGGAAGGGTAATAATCTTCTCCACCATAAGTTATTTCAAGAATGTCAACAGTTTTATTAAAATTCATTGAATAAGTCTTCCCATAAGACTTGAATTGAACCTTTCCCTTATCACCTTTGATAATGAATTCAACTGTCAGATAAAATTCAATTACCGAGTCCACATATACTGGATCATTCTATCCCTTATCCTTTACACTACATTAATTTTCCCATTATTGGAAATTGATTATATTCCTTATCAAGGAGTCATACTTATGGAATAAAATCCAATCAACTAACCTCTCTATGAATATTGACTAATCTTTAAGATCTTTTTGGGCAAACATTGATGTTTGATAAGATATCTCCAAATACATTCAGAACCTTAAGTAAGATGGGAGAAAATAGAATGATGAATTTGAAGGGTAAAAGATCTTCAGTGAGAATTCCTATTAATAGAGATGTGGGACATGGAAGAGGTTCCTCCTTTATATAGGTGTTGAGATGATAGTTCAACTTCCAAGAAAGTTTTGACGATTGATTTTGATATGATCCGATCTGATGGTTGTAGTTGAGATAAATAATGTTTAGATATTCATGTCTTTTAATGTTTTAAGGAAATAAAATGGATTTAAGGAAATATGAATCCGTTGAGGTTTTTCTTAAAACATATTTGAAATAACAACAAATATAAGTGTAAGATAAAAAATAATAAGTAAGAAAATATACCTTTTGGAGTTTTTAGAAGATTTTTTAGTGTTTGATAAGATTCTTATTGGAAATATTAGACACTAAAAAGTTTTATTAGGTTTTGAAAAACATTATTAGGTTCTGAAAAACTTTATTAGATTCCAAAAAACTTTATTTGATTCCAAAAAACTTTTGTTTAATGAAATCAAATGTACCCCCTACGAATGGAGTATATTAATGTTATGAGGTAGTTTTTAACAAAAAGTAGATATGAATTATTACCTTATAATTATCAATCATAAATTTTTTAATGTATTAAAATATATCATAAAGTAATGATTCTGTAAAAATATCCACAATTTGTTATTGTGTTTTAATAAACTGTAAAATAATATCTCTTTTAACTGTGTAATTCCTAAGAAAGTGATGCCTAATATCTATGTGATTTTCACAAGAGTGATTTTCAAGGATTTGGATTAATTCTATGGAACTTGTGTTATCACATAGTATCTAATTTTTATTAAAACTCTTGACAAAATTTGTGAGTGTGTGTTGCATCCACAACACTTGAGCACAACAACTACTAGCTACTACATATTCAGATTTGGTAGTGGAAAGTGCTATAGAGTGTTGTTTCTTACATGAACAATAAACTAAAAAATATCCTAAGAAATTGCAAGTTCTAGATGTAATTTGCCTATCCATTCTACAACCACCAAAGCCAGCATATGAAAATATTTTTAATATAAAATCATTTCTGAAAGAATAGAAAATTCGTAAGTCCATAGTTCCCTTAAAGTAGAATTTTTTTATTGCTTTTAAATGGGATTATTTTAGATTAGATTGATATCTTGCACATAAGCATAATGAAAACATTAGGTCTTGATGAATAGCTATTAAGTATAGTAAACTTCCTACCATACCTCTAAAAGATGTTTGATCTACTAGTTTCTCAGATTTATCTAGATCAAGAGTATTCGAGGTACCAATTAGAGAACTTATACTTTTAGTTTTGTCATATCCATACATTTAAAAATATATTTAATATAATTATATTGAGAAATACAGGTTCCTTCTAGTTTTTGAAAAATTTGAAAACCAGGAAAAAATGTTAGCTCACCCCTCATACTCATTTCAAACTTAGATTTCATAAGATTTGTGAATGAATCAGTTAAGGATTTCTAATTTGATACAAATATAATGTCATCAATATAAATTTTATCAATTGAAACATTTTTCTTTTCTTTATTTATAAAAAGAGTTGGATCATAAGTTCCCTTAACACAATTGTTTTGTAATAAAAATCTTGCAAGTATATCATACCATGATCTAGGGGTTTTTTTAAGACCATATAATGCTTTGGTAAGTTTAAAAAAATGTTCAGAATGTTTTGTGTCATAAAAAATAAGAGTATTTTGAACATGAACTTTCTCTTGAACATATCCATTAAGGAAAGAAAACATCACATCCATTTTAAAAAGTTTGAAGTTAAAGAGTGCTTCAAAGGCTAATAGAATTCGAATATATTCAAGTCTAGATACCAGAGTATAGGTTTCTTGATAGTTGATTCCTTCTTATTGTTTATAGCCTTTAGCAACTAATCTTTCTTTATTTCTTACTATGATTCCATTTTCATCACATTTATTTCTGAAGACCCACTTTACTCCATTATATAAGTTTTTTAGGTCTTTCAACCAAGGTCCAAACTTTATTCCTTTCAAATTCATTTAGTTCATATTTTATAGCTTTAATCCAATCTTCATCACTCGATGCTTCATCAGTACTTTTAGGTTCTAATTGGGAAAGAAATACTAGATGTTCCATTTCATTCCTTAAGGAAATTTTATTCCTTATGGGTTGACGTATATCACCAATGATACTATCACTAGGACAATTCCTTAGAAACAACTGACTTGGATTTTTTGAAACCTATTCATCAATATAGGTTAGAAATTATTTTAGAGTTAATACTTAAGAAACATTTTCTTGAGTATTCTACTAAATAGAAAAATCATCCACTAAAGGTTGATAATCAGTTTTTGTAAACACATCCAAATATGTAGGTTGGGGTTGTTTAAAAACAAAAGGATTAGTTTCATAAAATTTAACATATACTGTTTCCTCAATAGTATAAGAATTTTTATTAAAGTCTCTATAAGACATAGAGGTTATAGAGTAGCATAAGAAAATTCCTTCATCAGATTTGGGTGTGAATTTTTGTAAGTTATCTTTTGTATTAAAAATTAATACTTTTCATCCAAATTCTATAAAGTATGAAACTTTAGGTTTTTGGATTGTCCATAACTCATAAGGTATTTTATTAAGAAATTTACTTATTAAAACTTGATTTATAGTATAACAAGAATTACTTAAAGATTCTGCCCAAGAAGTGTTTGAAAATTGATTATTTACTCAACATGGTTCTTGTTATATCTTGAAGAATTCAATTTCTTCTTTCAACAAAACCATTTTGACAAGGAGTTCTAGGATATGAGAAGTTATGAGTAATGCCTTTCTTACAAAAAAAGTTCCAAAATCATAATTTTCAAATTATCCTCCATGATCACAATGAATAGTTATCAGTGAAAGGTTTTTCTCATTTTTAAATTTGGATGAAAAATATTTAAAATAAGAAAAGGCTTCAGATTTATTTATTAGAAAATATACCCATGTAAATATAGTGTAATCATCAACTAAAACAAATTCATAGTATTTTACTCTAATACTTATAGTTTGTTTAGGACAAAACATTTCCTTGTGCACTAACTATAATGCATCAGAAGTTGAGACTTCACTAATAGATTTAAATCATTACTTATGTTACTTTCCATATTGACAAGGATCAAAAACTTTTGAAGAATCAAATCTAAGATCCGGTATATCCTTAATAAGTATTTTCTTAGACAGTTTAAATAAGTTATTAAGGTTACACTATCCTAGCCTTCTATTCTATAACCAAGATTGGTCTTCCATTGCACTAAGGAAAGGTGAGTCTTGGTTCCTATGGTCTTCTAAGTTAAGTGTATAAACATTCTCATGCTAATGGGCAGAGAGAATGAAATCATCCTTGGAATTGTGTACTAAGCATTTATCATTACTAAAATTAACAAGGTAACCTTCATCACATAATTTTATTATGCTTATAAGTTTTCACTTAATAACTTTAAAGAATAATACATTTGAAATTAAGGATTTTCCAAGAAGAACAATGTTACCAGTACCAATAATTTCTCCTTGAGAATTGTCTCCAAAATTGACTCTTCCACATTTCATCTTAAATAAGTTTTTGTTTCCAGTCATGTGTTGGGAACATCCCTTATCCATATACCATGTATTATTGTTAGTACTTCATTTATTTTCTTAAAAATAAAATAGTTAGGTTTTCTGAATCAAAACATTATTAGATCTAGAAATATTGGAAAGTAAAATATTAGGAATCTATATCTACTTAGAAATGTGAGATCTATAAAATACTAAGTATTTGATTTTATTTAAAGAAAAATTTTTCTTCCAATGTCCACCACTTTAACACTTACTGCATAGTGGGGAACTTTTAGGAACAAAATAGTTATGACTAAAAACATGTTTTGGATGAGAATAACCAATTCCCAATATATTCCTTAGAGTAAGAATTTGTCGATACATTTTATGAAAAACTTTATATCCAAAAGTAAATTTTAAAAAATATTTCTTTAAGGAAAATATTTCATATTTTAGTCTAATGACTAAATTCTTATTCTCATAGTCATTAGTCTTACGATTGAGATTTTTCTCTAAATTGTTTTTATTAGAAATAACATTTTTATGATCCTTATAAAGTTTATCCTTTATAGAATTAAATTCCTCAAGTTTTTTCAAAATAAATACAATTTTAAAATATTTTGCATCATGTTATTAAAAAATATATGATAATTCTTCTGTTAAAATAGCGATTCTAGATTTTTCCTTTTCAAGTTTCTCATTAATATTTTTATTTTCATTTTCATGAAACTTGGAAAACCTAGATACTTCTTCAAAAGAATGTAAGGAATCTTCTGATAAGGAAGATTCTTCATATGAAGAAATATATCCATCATTATCAGGATAGTTAGAATTTAAATACATATTGGTTAAGGATCCAACAATGCATACCTTATCCATGAAACACTTATTTTCAATAGGTATTCTAGGAATAATATCAATATTATTCTCTCTATAAGATTTATTATCTGAAGATTCATCAGATGAGTCTCTAACACATGCACTCCAAGAATCATTTTCTTTCAAGAATTTCATTCCTTTAGGCTTATAATATCTTTTTTTATTTCTTTCAGAATGTCTATATTTCCTGTCCTTTGTTTTATGATTAGGTCAATTAGGTCTGATATGGCATGATTTCTTGTATTAATAACATGTTACTTTATAGTCTTTCTTATCTTTCCAATCCATCTACTTATATCTGTATTAGAAATTTTTCTTTCCAACAATCTTATTCATCCTTCGAGCAAGATTGGATAACTCATTCTCTGACTATTTAGATTCACTAGAGTCTAACTGAATAATAACTTTCTTAGACTTTGTTGACTTTAAAACTTTATCTGGGGTCTTGGATTTCATTTGATTTGAAGTAGTTGTAAAAGAAACACTTCTATTTTTATTCTTTATATTTTCATCATCTATCTTCATTCTGTTCTCATGTTGCAAGAGAGTCCCAAATAGATCATCAAGAGTAACATTTTTCACTCTTCTAGACTCATCATTAGTGGTTCTCTTTGATTTATATTCATTAAGAATGATGTCTATAATCTTATATAAAAGCATCTCATCATCTAATCATTTTTCTCCCATTGATTGTAGACTGTTCACAATAGTCAAGAATATTTGTTGAACTTTAACTATTGGTTTTCCATAAGGGAAAACAAAACCATGATAAATTTATCTCAGCATGCATCTTCTAGTTTCAATAACTTTAGAAGTACCAAAATTTGTAACCTACAATTTCTTCCATATGCTGTTAGCTGCTTCACATGATGATATTTGGCTATATATATTCCTGGTCATAGAATAAAGCAAAGTATTGCGTACCTTATATTTTAGATGATATTTTTAATTTTATTGGTTAGTAAAAGTTATGACTTCCCTTTCAGGTATCTTATATTCTATATTAAGCATAAAAAATCTTCCACACCAGTATTGATAACAAAATTCTTCATTCAACCTCTCCAGTATTCATAAAAATTTCTATCAAAGATTGGTGGTCTTATAGGGTTTAGATTATCTATGGATCTGACATTCATTCATGTCATCATAAATTTAATACAAGAAAATTTTCTTTTCCACAACACAAGTTTGTGTAGTATGTATTTATAATTTTTTTTTATAAAAGTAAATTTGAGTAACTTGCAAAAGATAAACAAAGTGTAAGTAAACTCAGTAGTGAAAAGATAATTATGATACTAAGTGTAAGTATCAGTATCATAGATACCTCCTTTGATACTATTTATAGGATCAAAATATGAATGTAGATTCTCAATTATAGGGGGGTGAATTGTAAGTTAAAAAATATTCATTTTTAACCTTAAGGAAACTTTTTCTAATTATGTTAAACAAATTAGATTCACTTAAACCCTTTTTTTTAAGTTTTTGGATAAACACTTTGGAGTGATAAAGATTATTATCAATAAGTACATACGTATACTTAAACAATATTATACCTTAAATTGTATAAAATCTTATATTAGAGTTACAAAAAAAAGTATTACATACACTTTCTTAATGTTACAAAATTCAATGAAAATAAAAGTACATATAAAAGAGTAATAATATATTAAACTAAATAGGAGGGTATTTGAAACACCTTGGATAAAAGTTCATTGATTTATAATTTCAAGGAATTATGTCTTACCCACACCATGGTAATCCCTCAATACGAAGATTAGTATCTATCTTTCTATCCCCACAAGCCCTTGATTTGTAAGGTGATCGACACCTCTTTCTTCCTTTAACTTGAAAGTCCTCGATTAATCAAGTTACTAGAACCTTTATCTTACTTTCCTTGAAAGGCATTTATCGTAATCAGTAATAATCAGAATCACAATAATCAGAACAAAGCTTGTTGAAGATCTTAAATATGTTGAAAAATATGTTCATAACTTAATTTCTTCTGAGATTTCACACAAATAAATTTTTTGGTAGAGCTCTTGCATGTCTCAAAATCCAAAGTAATGATATCATCCAAATTACCAGGTATTATAGGTGAGATATCCAATGGTTGAATTTTCCTCTAAAATTCATATTTTTCTTGAAATTTCGGAGGGACTTGGACATGTGTCATTCGTAACAGTCATATTGTAACTAAAACAAGGACACCATTTAGATAATAAAAACAGTCACAAGTAACATTAGATTTTCAATAATATATAAGAATCTAAATTTAAGAAACATCACATTAAAGAAATATATTAACTTTAAGAAAGATATAAAATTAGATCCTTAATAAAAAATCTTATGCAGGGAACTATGAGAATTAAATTATAATCAATATGGTAAATCAGATTTGAGAAACATGAATCAGATTCGTGATTCTATAAAGATTGGAATCTAAGGAACATAGGGAATTAGAACTGGGAAAGTGATTCATATACATTTTTTTTGTGATTCGATATCTAAGAAATAGAGTGTTTTGGAATTTAACAAACACAATAGATCTAAAATTTTTAGTGATTGAAAATCTAAGAAATGTAGTGTTTCATATTCTAAGAAAAAAGTGAATCTAATTAAAATGTGTGAGATAGTAGATCTTCAATTATTATAGATTCTAGTTAGTCTTAATGAAAACTATGTTATACTTAGCAGAAAAGAAACACAAAAGTCATATATGAGTATAAGTTTAACAAATGTAAAGTTTCTTAAAGAAAGAAATTATCATTAAGTAGAATATGTTTGTGATTTAAAAAATATAACATAGTGAAAAAGTTATAATAAAACTTTTAACTCAATAATATGGTATCCTTCCTCAAATTTAAAAGGCCTCTACCACCTGTCTGCAAAATATTTCTGATAGCTCTGTACAGTTTTCATCCATTTCTGGATGATCTGCACCTTCTTAGTAGTAGCTCACACCAACTTCAGTCCCATGAGTGCTGACTCTCCTTGGCTAGTCTAAAAATGTGGTGACCATAAGGGTTTCCCATAAAAATCTTCTAACGGTTCTATACCAATAGTTGAATGGTAGCTGTTTTTGTACATGAACTCCACTTGGGGTAGGTGATCTCCCAAATACGAATGAAGTCTAACATGAAATCTTGCAGAATTTCCTCTAGAACCTGAATGGTTTGATTATTTTAGATGTCTTTCTTTGGGTGAAACGCTGTTCTCAAGTGTAACTGATTTCCAAATTCCTTTTTCAATCCCTTCCACAATCGGGATGTAATTCAAGCATCACGATCAGAAAATGTCATCAATGGGACTCCATGGAGTCAAAACATCTCCTACACATAGAGGCATCCCAATATCTATACTAAAACCTTCTCTTAGATAGCTAGGAAGTGGGCCAACTTGGTGAGTCAGTCAATGTTCAAACATATGGAATCGTTCCCCTAGACATACGTGGAAAACCCATCACGAATTCCATTGATATTCCATCCCAATTTTATCCCATCACATCAAGGGGTTGAGCTAAACCAGCTAGACACTATTACTCAGCCTTCACTTGCTAGCATGTAAGGCATCGAGAAATGAACTCTGCCACTTATTTCTTCATCCCTGTCCACCAAAACTAACATCATAGGTCTTGGTACATCTTTTCCATTTCAAGATGTACCACCAAATGGGATGTATGAAACTCCCATAGAACCTCCTCCCATAACGCCATTGGTACAACTTTGTGTCCTCTGAAAAGGATGATGTGCTCTCCACCTTGTGAATATCCATCAGGAACCTATCCTGTAGAAATATAAGCACATAGAGTCTCCCTATCAGTATCCCCAAGTTGTGCCTCCCTAAACTAATATAAGAGTGGAGGGGTGACAACCATCGACTAGTGGTAAGATTCTCCATCTCCATCCACAAAGGATAATTGTGACTAGTCCAAGTACTTCAACACCTCATTCAGAAACTACAAACTAGATCTCCAGTTGAGAGCATTTTCCACCAAGTTCACCTTCCCATAAGTATAGATAATATCAAAGTCATAGTCCTAGAGTAACTCCAGCCATCATCTCTACCTCAAGTTTAGATATTTCAGAGAGAAGATATACTTGATACTCTTGTGATCAGAGTAGATGATAAACTAATTTCCTATGAGGTATTGTCTCCATATCTTCAATGTAAATACTAACACTACCAACTCAAGATAGTAGGTCATGTAGTTCTACTCATGTGGCCTAATCTAGTGTGAACCATAGTCTATCATCGTTTTCCTCTGCATTAGGAAAAAACCAAGTCTAATCCCTGATTTGTAGAGACCCAGAGCGTGACGTACATGGAAATTAAATTACTTTTTCGGAATACTTAATGCATAATGAAAACAGACACACATGGACCGTAATAGTTTAGAGTCTTTGGAAGCTCGTAAAATAATCTTCTAATCGTGGTGAAAGATCTTCACATTTTTGTTTTTTTTTCTAAAACCTTTATTTAAATTATGGGGAAAAGAAAACATATAAAGGGTGAGCTCAAATGCTCAGTAAGGGTAAGTATTGAGAACATAAAACAATACATAAACATTCGAATTGAAAAAACTTGAACATAAAATCTAAAAATCAAAATCATGAGCAACGACATAAATCTTGGAAGTACACAAAGCATAGATCATAAAGGAACAATAGTCATGATAAACTAGCATGGTAATAAAACATGTATTTGTGGCATCCATTAAGCACATGTTATGATTTCTAAGTAGCCAAGGCACTACTGCCAAGACCATCTTAGTGGAAAAAGTCCCTTTCTGAATCGAGTTCACTCCTCGTTCTAGTCCTCTATTACTGAACCGGTTTAACATGCCATTCCATCCATGTCTATCTCATGAGATATAAATTTTTACCTAATGCATTGGAGAGAGATATAGGTCCCACCCATCTCATAATAAAATCATTCTTACTTGTGCCACAATATAAACATAAATCATTCATCATAACCCAAAGAATAAAAATGGGTTTCATAAACATCATCCCATCATTACATAATCCATACAAAATAAATGGATATCATTTCATCATAAGAAAAGTGACTCCATGTAAATCATAGAGACATGATACTTGAAACATACACATATGAAATAATGTCATCTTAGATGGAAATTGGTTTTGATAAAACATTTGAAATGAATTCTTGAGGAAAATATCGTTTCTTCTTCAAAATCATTTTCTCTTCACAAAACGTCATGGAATTTTTAAAAGAAAGAGATTTTTTTTGAAAATACTCATGAAATATTGTATAGTAATCTTCTTGAAATTAAGGATTTATGAAACCATAAGAATCTGTTCATTCCGTATAAGTTAAAAAAAACATTATCCTCGTACTTTTTTTCGGAAAAGTCAAAAAGTACCTCGTATGGTAAACAAAAGAAAGATTCCTTCCATACAATGTGGTAAAACTAAAAAAGGTAAAAATGAAATTAAACATACGTGGAAGAAAAGTAAACATTTTATGAAAACATTTTGAGAACATATGGACATGGATAATAAACATAACCCCAGTAAATACTTATGAATAAACAATCTCGGATAAGAATGAGATATGAATAATTATCCCTTACCTTATGTCCGATATGCTTCGTATGTATCTGAAACTTCTGTATAATGATTTAAATAATTTCATTGACTTATTAAATAATCATATTCATTGTTATTATATCATATATGGTTCACTTAGGTATTTATTTTACCCGTTCATTTTTCAGTTCCATGTTAAAGTAGCGATTTGGGTAAAATTGTTTCATTTATCGTCCGTGTTTGGAATTGTTGTTCCTGATCTTATTATTACTTATATCATAATTTACTTACTTCCAGAATGTAAAACATGATTTAAATATATCATATATATTCAGTATATATATACATAATAGATATATAAATGAAATGAAACACACCATTCATGGAGACGATAGGCCGTACGTACGCATGAATGCTGTTTTCCTTTCCTTATTGACTTGAATGGAAGTAAGTAGATGAAATATATATATATATACACATAAATCTAGTATATTAATTATGTCATATATTTCATTATTATTCATTATATATACTTTATAATCATTCTTGAATGGTTAACATGGAGAATTAATCTCATCGCGTCGTGGAGACGGTAGTCCGTACGTACGCACGGGCGATGATATCATTCCCATGATCGTGGAATTGTATTGAAGAGTATGTATAATATTTCATAATAAATATAACTTTAAAATAATCATATATAGTTATTTATTTACACCATTATACCCATCCAAGTAAGGTGGTGGTCGAAAACCGATTACACCACGGCGTGAAGACGATATTCCGTACGTACGCACGCGTGTTGTTTTCATTTTCCGTAGGATGGATAGAAGTTGAAATAAGGTTGTTTCATATTTATAATAACATATCAGTATATAAGTAATACTGATGTTGTTACTTTATAATGAGACAACTAAAGAAGAATAATTAGAAGAAGAAAGAAACTTGAGAAAATCGGAAGAAGAGATTACCCCTTTTTCGACGCACCTCCTTTAAGTTTCCTCTTATGGAAGTAGAGTTGGTCTTTTGAGAAGACCAGAACTTCAAGAATATTTCTAGGGAAGTGGATAAGAGAAATGGGTAGGGTTTGTCTGAGATTCAAAGCTCAAAAGGGTGTGAAAAGAATAGGTAAGGGGTGCCCTTTTTATAAGGGAGGAGAGAGGCACGTTTGAAAAAACTTAAAATATTATTTTATAATAAAGTCATATTTGGTTTATAATAGCTCACAATTGTTTTATATCGAAGCTAAAGTGGGGATGGGTCGAAATACTCTCATACAATATAATTTAGACATGTTTAGGTTTCTATTTTAACCTTATCATTTAGATTTAACTTTAAGTTAAATAATTTTACTTTTACTGTGTCTTCTTGTTTTCTTACACTATAAGGTTAATAAACTTATATAACAAGCCAAACGAACCACAAGTTGTTTATTATTAATATATATAACCTTATATAAGTCATTTTTTTGAACCTTAGATTTTTAGGAATAAAATAACAATTAATAATATAATATTTGTTTTAAAAACTATTTTACATCAATTTTGAAACTATTTGGTAATTGATTTTTTTAAAAATCATAACAGAATGAATAGTTCAAAAAAAGATAATTAAATCAATAATAACATGTTATATTAACCTATAAAATTAGTGTAATTCATAAAAAGTCTCAAATTACATTTATTTTGGGTATTTATAACATCAATTATGTCAATATTTCATTAAGAAGATAATTACTGCATCATCATTGTGTCATAAATAAATTAAATTATTTAATGTATAAAAATTATAAACAAAATACCATTATATAATAAATCTTTTTATCTTTATAATTAATATTTATAGTCAAATTTATCTTATGTATAACTCTATATTAAAAATGTTTTAGTTATTAAACATTGATTTTAACTATTTTAACTATTCTTTAAATAAAATAATATTAAATGTCCTATTCTAATCCAAGTGGACCTAAATGGTCATATTTTATTCCTAAGGTTGTTTTTGGTTGAATTACACTTATTCAATAGAATTAGGAGATGTGTTAGGGTAATAATAATATCAGTTTTACCCTTAATTACCCTATTTACTTTTAACTGTGGTAAATAAAAGTAAAAAGTTACTATTCACCAAAAATTATTTTCATCTCATTGAACCACATTTTAGACCTTGATATTAACCGTGTCTCTTGGATTTTTTAAATTCCACTCACAGAAGTGGTAAAATTAAGTTTTGTGTGAATTTCCAAATTCTCCTAGGAGGTGGGTAAAAGATGGTGAAATTTTCAATAAAATATTTATATATCTAAAATTATTATAAAATGACTCCAATGAATTATATTGAACTTATATATCTATTATGTATCAATTTTGACCTAAAATAAATTTAAATAAAATAAATGATAAAAATTCGGTTTTTAAATAGTAACCCAGTGTTTTCACTTTTCATCAAAAATTGAAAGTTTTCAGAAAAATACCAAAAATTCACCCTAGGCTAATTTTGATATTCTGAATCCAAAAATGAAGTCCATTTCTAAAGATAAAATTTATAAAATTTTAAAAAGTGGGTATTACTATTCATAACAGCTAGTTTATAGAACATATCGTTGTTTAGTGAAACTTGGTATTGCGTACAACACACACTATCGTGGAAGGTCGTGATTGCGTGTAATTCAAGACAAGTCAGGGATGTGTGTAGTTCAAGCTCTTTTTGGTTTAACGTACAACACACAAAATCAATAAAATTAAAAAGAATATTTTCATAAAATCTCGAGGTGTTACATTCTACCCCCCATAAAATGAATTTAACCCTAGAAATTCGTCGGGGTTATAAATGGTTTACTACTCGAATGTTTCTTTAATATAAACCCACATCGTAAAAAAAGAATACCAAAACCAATATTTAAAAATTAAAGTATGAAACGTAACGGTTACCCAAATTAACTAATCACTGGGTTTCCACATAGGAGAACATAAGGTGAAAATATGGATATGGAGGAGAAATCTAACCATCATGTTCTGATGGAGAGTGGCAGAGAACATGGCTATGAAAAATCCAACAATCACAAAGCCATAGATTTGTGATGATCTAAGGTACCATCTGATTCATCGGATATAAGGTCACTGGGATAAAATTTTTGGTTTTCAAGATCATTTCCCTAAAGTTGAATAAATTATAATTAGATGAAATACTTTCTTGATTTTGGTACAGTCTCACCGTTGGTCATTATTTGGACAATTTCCACTTCATCTCTTAAATAAATGAAGTCATTCGTGAATTGTTAGAAGATCATGTGATAGAATGATGGGTCATTCCATTTTTCTTAAACAAAAGATTATAAAAAGTTATCAAAAATCCATAAGTCTATCTATAGTGAGATTAATCATATATGGTTCCTAAAATGGACTTATACTTCATATATCATACTTCTTAATATAATAAAACTGGTTTCTACTAAACAGGGACTTCATGTAGGCAAGTGGTAGGTGATAAAGGCCTGTCACACTTCAGTTGTGGGTTCGATTCCCACAGCCTTATCCGACGTGACGGGTTGTCGCCCGTCCTACAGGTTGTCCTTTTTCTAAAACTACATTATTATAACATTCCATAAATAATATGAAAAACAAATTCTACCCTTAAACAATTCTATCTAATGTCCAACTTAATCCATTCCAACATTTAAGCTTATCGAAAATACTTCTGTCTAATCTCATAGTGTAAAGAAAATGATTACTTGAGAGGTCACATAACAAGTACGTGAATACCATTATTTATCCTCCATATATCATACGATATATCTTGTTGGTCACATTCCAAACATTCGAAGGCCTTAATCATGTATTATCTTGAAAAATGAATACCCATTGAACCTTAGTGAAAACATGAATGCAGTAAAAAGTTAACACTTTCCACATACCAAAATCCTCAAAATTCTATATACTCAAACCATGATATCACTTAGTCCTTATATCAATCATGAGCCCATGAATACTATCAAACAATTCATTTTCTCCTTATCCTATCATTATGCGCATATCATCTGCTTTCCAAAATATTTGAATCAATTTTCATGGTTACCAGTACCATATTCTTATAGAAAAACACAATGGACCAATATACAGATATTTCAAAATTCCACGATACTATAAATGAGATTCCATTATACTATTTTGAAATCCCATTACATAAACACGTAATCATTACACAACATCATTTTTATACTCAACATCACAAATAGTGATCACATGTGACTTCCCTTTATCCTTTTCCTTAATAGGTTTCTCACGTTGATCATCATTAACCCTTGGATTAGGGAATTGATTAGCATAATGCCCCATTCCCTTGCACTTGAAGCATTGAAGTGTTGGTGGTGCGTTCTCTCTAGTATTTTATTTATTCACATCATTATCAACCCTTTTTCCATTACTTCGACACTCCGCTTCTCGATGAACTTATTTTCCACACTTAAAACATTTTCTAGTCCCTTTAAGACAATCTCCACCATGCATATTTCCACACTTTGAGCATAAAGAAACATTCATCTTCTTTTCACCATTATTCTGAGATTTCTCCTTGAACTCCATCTTTCATTTCTTTTCAAAACCATGAGATGGATATGTTACACCAGCTTCTAGTTCTACCTTGATAACACAACGCACAATTTCTTCATAGCTACTGATGTCTCTTATAGCTAATGCCCTTCGAAGACTTGGTTTTAAACCACTGAAAAATTGATCAACTTTACTTTCATATTGGATGATAAAGATAGATGCATACCTTGAAAGTCTTGTAAAATTCGCTTCGTATATACCAACAGATTCATCATCCTTCTTCTTAAGCTCAAGAAACTCCTTTTCCATCTTTTTTTGAAGAATACGAGGGAAGTACTTACTGAAAAACAAGTTCTTGAACTCATCCCATTCCATGGATTCAATTTCATCTTGGGGCCTTGTATTCTTAATTAGAGTCCACCACTGGTCTAGTTCACCTTCTAAATGGTAAACAGCTAAAATGACTTATTCATGTTCTGAACAGCGAAGTATGAAAAATATTTTTTCAATGGTACTGATCCATTGTTCAGCAATAAGTGGATCAGAAGACCCATTGAGAGACGGTGGACGTTGCCTCATGAAGGACTCAATAGAATATTGTTCCCTTCTCTGATCATTTGGAAATCCAGAATGATTCATAGCTAGTGTAAGTATATCAATAAGATTTTTCACTCCATCTCCCATCACATTTGGTTGCTCGGGAGGTCAATCATTGCATTTTCCATTACATTGATCAACACGGTTCCTTCGAGTTCCATCCATCGTCTAAAACTCAAAAACAACAGTGTGAGGGGAAAAAATCATGCAAGGAAAACAACATAATAAAGGGGGAGTACCTTCAATATCTAACATCTTTGGTTTAATTATAATATCGTTACCATAATTCTAGGATTATAACTTATACTTATACTTAACCTTAGGGACATCTCCAGACATACCTTAGAAATATCTTTAGAGATCTCACTAAAGTTTTCGCATCCTAGTTTCCAAAGGTTAACTAAACCTTTCCTCTAATACCAACTGTAGCGACTCAAAGCTTGAAATACATGGACATTAAATTACTTTTGCGGAATACTTAATACATAACGAAAACAGAAACACAAGGACCGTAATAGTTTAGCGTCTTTAGAAACTCAGAAAATAATCTTCTAATCGTGGTGAAAGATCTTCAACATCTCCCATAAAGATCTTCCCCTTTTTGTTTTCTTACCTAAAACCATTCTTTAAATCCTGGGGAAAAGAAAACGTATAAAGGGTGAGATCAAATGCCCAGTAAGGGTAATTATAGAGAACATAAAACAATCCATAAACATTCAAATTGCAAAAACATGAACATAAAATCTAAACATCAATATCATGAGCAACGACATATATCTTGGAAGTACATAAAGCATAGATCATAAAGAAACATTAGTCATGATAAAATTGCATGGTAATAAAATATGTATTTGTGGCATCCATTAAGCACATGTTATGATTTCCATAGTATCCAAGGCATTTCTGCCAAGATATTCTTAGTGGACAAAGTCCCTTTCTGAATCGAGTTCACTCCTCATTCCAGTCCTGTATTACTGAACCGGTTTAACTTGTCATTCTAGCCATGTATATCTCATGAGATATAAATATTTACCCAATTCATTGGAGGGAGATATAGGTCCCACCAATCTCATAATGAAATCATTCTTACTTGTTCCACAATATAAAGATAAATCATTCATCATAACCCAAAGAATAAAAATGGGTTTCATAAACATCATCCCATCATTACATAATCCATAAAAAATAAATGGATATCATTTCATCATAAGAAAATTGACACCATGTAAATCATAGAGACATGATACTTGAAAAATACACATATGAAATAATGTCATCTTATATGGAAAATGGTTTTGATAAAACATTTGAAATGAATTCTTGAGGAAAATATTCTTTCTTCTTCATAATCAATTTCTTTTCAAAAAATGTCATCCAATTTTTAAAAGAAATAGATTTTTTTGAAAATAGTCATGAAATATTGTATAGTAATCTTCTTGAGAATAAGGAGTTATGAAATCGTAAGAATCTGTTCATGCCGTATAAGTTAAAAAAACATTCTCCTCGTACTGTTTTCGGAAAAGTCAAAAAGTACCTCGTATGGTAAACAAAAGAAATATTCCTTCCATATGATGTGGTAAAAGTAATAAAGGGTAAAAATGACTTTAAACATATGTGGAAGAAAAGTAAACATTTTATGAAAACATTTTGAGAACATATGGACATGGATAATAAACATAACCCCAGTAAATACTTACGAATAAACAATCTTGGATAAGAATGAGATTGGAATAATTATCCCTTACCTTTTGTCTGATATGCTTCGTATGTATCCGAACCTCCTGTATAATGATTTAAATTATGTCATTGACTTATTAAAGAATAATATTCATTGTTATTATATCATATATGGTTCACTTAGGTATTTATATTACCCGTTCATTTGTCAATTCCATGTTAAAGTAGCGTTTTGGGTAAAATTGTTTCATTTATCGTACGTGTTTGGACTTGTTGTTCTTGATATTATTATTACTTATATCATGATTTACATAATTCCAGAATATAAAACATGATTTATATATATATCATATATATTCATTATATATATATATATATATTGATAAATGAAATGAAACACACCGTTCATGGAGACGGTAGGTCGTACGCACACATGAACGATGTTTTCCTTTCCTTATTGACTTGAATTGAAGTAAGTAGATGACATATATATATATATATATATATATATAAATACAATAGCTTAATTATGTCATATATTTCATTATTATTCATTATATATACTTTATAATCATTCTTGAATGGTTAACATGGAGAATGAATCTCATCGCGTCGTGGAGATGGTAGTCCGTACGTACGCACGAGTGATGATATCATTCCCATGATCATGGAATTGTATTGAAGAATATGTATATTATTTTTGAATCAATATCACTTTAAAATAATCATATATAGTTATTTATTTACACCATTATAACCATCCATGTAAGGTGGTGGTCGAAAACAGATTACACCACGGCGTGGAGACGGTATTCCATATGTATGCATGCGCGATGATTTCATTTTCCGTAGGATGGATAGAAGGAGAAGTAGGGTTATTTCATATTTATAATAAAATATAAGCATATAAGTAATACTGATGTTATTACTTTATAATGAGAGAACTAAAGAAGAAGAAGTAGAAGAAGAAAGAAACCTGAGAAAATCAGAAGAAGAGATTACCTCTTCTTCGACGCACCTCCTTTAAACTTCCTCTTATGGAAGTAGAGTTGGTCTTTTGAGAAGACCAGAACTTCCAGAATGTTTCTAGGGAAGTGGAGACGAGAAATGGGCAGGGTTTTTCTGAGCTTCAAGGCTTAAAATGGTGTGAAGATAAAAGGGAAGGGGTTCCCTTTTTATAAGGGAGGAGAGGGGAACCTTTGGAAAAACTTGAAATATTATTTTATAATAATGTCATATTTGGTTTATAATAGCTCCAAATTGATTTATTTTGAAGATAAGGTGGTTATGGGTCTAAATAATCTCAAAACATATAATTTAGACAAGTTTAGGTTTCTATTTTAACCTGATCATTTAGATTTAACTTTAAGTTAAATAATTTTACTTTTACCATGTCTTCTTGTTTTCTTACACTATAAGGTTAATAAACTTACTATAACAAGCCCAACAAACCCCAAGTTGTTTATTATTAATATATATAACCTTATCTAAGTCATTTGGCCGAAAAATATATTTTTAGGAATAAAATAAAAACTAATAATATATGTTTTTAAAAAACTATTTTATGTCAATTTTGACACTATTTGGTAATTGATTTTTGTGAAAATCATATTAGAATGATGAGTTCGAAAAAAGTTTATTAAATAAATACTAACATGTCATATTAAACTAGAAAATTAGTGGAATTAATAAAAAGTCTCAAATTACATTTATTTGGGTATTTATAACATCAATTATGTCAATATTTCATTAACAAGATAATTACTGCATCATCATTGTGTCATAAATAAATTAAATTATTTAATGTCTAAAAATTATAAATAAAATACAATTATGTAGAAAATAGTTTTGTCTTTCTAATGAATATTTATAATCGAATTTATCTTATGTGTAACCCTATATTAAAATTGTTTTAGTTATTAAACATTGATTTTAACTATTTTAACTATTCTTTAAATAAAATAATATTAAATGTCCTAATCTAATCCAAGTGGACCTAAATGGTCATATTTTATTCCTAAGGTTGTTTTGGGTCTAATTACACTTATCCAATAGAATTAGGACATGTGTTTGGGTAATAATAATATCATTTTTACCCTTAATTACCATATTTACTTTTAACCGTGGTAAATAAAAGTAAAATGTTACTATTCCCCAAAAATTATTTTCATCTCATTGAACCAAATTTTAGTCCTTGATATTAACCGTGTCTCTTATATTTTCAAAATTCCACTCACAGAAGCGGTAAAATTATGTTTTAGGTGAATTTCCAAATTCTCTTAGGAGGTGGGTAAAAGACGGTGAAACGTTTAATAAAATATTTATATGTATAAAATTATTATAAAATGACTCCAATGAATTATATTGAACTTATATAGGTATTGAGTATCAATTTTTACCTAAAATAAATTTAAATAAAATAAATAATAAATAGTCGGTTTTTAAATAGTAACCCAGTGTTTTCACTATTCATCAAAAATTGAAAGTTTTCAGAAAAATACCAAAATTTCACCCTAGGCTAATTTCGATATTCTGAATCCAAAAATAAAGTCCATTTAGAAAGATAAAATTTATAAAATTTTAAAAATTAGGTATTACTATTCATAACGGATAGTTTATAGAACATATCGTTGTGTAGTGAAACTCTGTATTGCGTACAACACACACTATCGTGGAAGGTCGCGATTGTGTGTAATGCAAGCCATGTCAGGGATGCGTGTAGTGAAAGATCCTTTTGGTGTATCGTACAACACACGACATCAATAAAATTAAAAAGAATATTTTTCATAAAATCTCGGGGTGTTACATGATTCATCGCAGAACACTACATACTCGAAGCCATCCTTCAGCAATCTCAAGATCATAATGCACTTAAAACTCTGCCTCAACTGCCGAAAATCCTGTTGGAACTTCTCTATCCACACAAAAGGCTTCCCCTTTTGAGTCAAAACTATCATAGTGATGATATCTTGGAGAAATTAGGTATGAATCTCTGGTAATAGCCTACCAGCCCAAGGAAACTCTGCAGCTATATCATTCGCCTAGGTGAATCCCATGATAAAAATGCCTCCATCTTGACCAGGTCCATTTCCACTCCATCTACTATGATAAAATGTCACCAAAATTGGACAACATGAATTCATAACTAGCACTTAGAGATCTTCCCATAGAGTTGGTGCTCTCAAAGTACATTCAGAATCATCCTTAAGTGCCTTGTGTGCTCTTCCTTAGATTCCAAGTATACAAGTATATCATCGATGAAGACTACCATGAAATGGTCTATGTAAAGCTAAAATATCTAGTTCTTGAGTCCCATGAACACTATGGGGGCGTTCGTCACACCAAAGGGAATCACCAAGTACTCATAGTGACCGTAGAAACATCTGAAATCCATCTTCGGTATATCCTCATCCCGTACTATCAACTGGTGATATCCTGATCAAAGGTCAACCTTCAAGAACCATCATGACCCTCTCAATTGATCAAAGTGGTCATCAATCCTTCATAGTGGATACTTGTTCTTCATGATCACCTGGTTCAAGTGCTAGTAGTCCACACACAACCTCAATCTCCTGTCTTCCTTTTTGGAAAACAAAACTGAGGACGCCTAGGGTGAAACATTGGGTCTCCTGAATTCCTTCTTCTACAAGTCCTCAAACTACACCCTTATCTCTCAAATCCCTAAGGGATACATCTGATATGTTGGTGCAGATATCGGTACCATCCAGGGGTGTAAGTTGATGTGGAATTATATCTCCTTGTAGGGAGGTAAAACTGAAACATATTCTATAAAGATGTCCTCATACTCCACCACTACTGTTAGGAACTGGAAACTCATAACATATGCTGCACTGAGGGTCATTCTAGCCAACTCATGAGTAATCTATTGTACCCTTCTATGAATGAGTCCATCCTGTGTGCCTGGGTTTCCATTTCCCTAACAAAGGAAAATCTCGTCCCATCACTACGGACACACTGAAACATTTTCTTAAAATAGTCAATCTGGGCATGGACTAAAGATAACCAATCCACACCAAGAATGATGTTGTAAGGCCTCAACGCTGCCACCAAGAGGTTTTTACCGAAACTCTTGCCTCCAAGGGTCAATTAACACTATCATCATAGATGTGTGACCACTGAGTCTTCTCTAGTGGGTATCTCCAAGCGTAAGGTTTGATTCAATGGTTCAATCAGAATCTATAGGTCTCAAACAACATATGTGGAAATAAAGTAATGACTAACAACTGTGTCTGTCACTATTACAGCAAAATAAAAAAATACAAAGATCATACCTCGAATCATTCATGGAGCTCTTGGGTCATATACCTCGACCACATGCAGCTGTCCCTACCCCTATCCTCCAGCTCCCTGAGCCTAGCGTGGAACTGCTGGGTGGTAACATGTCGAAATGTCAACCACCTCCTACTGCTCTCCTAGCTCCTCTTCCACGTCTACTTCCCTATGGATCTGCCTTCTCTTATTGTTGTTTATGTCTTGGTGGTCTATCCACTGTCTCCTTGTCAACATCTCAACGGGATGGAAAATCTCGAGTGAGATGTCTCCTGCCATCACACGAATAACACCACCTCTCCCTAGGCTGACTATACCCACCCTATGAGCCTTGAACTATATATCCTATATCATGAGATATTATCCTAAAATATGTCCCACACCTAGATCCTTAAGACCAACATTGTCTTCTTACTGCTGAGGTCTCTTCACCTACTCGTCCATTGCTGACTATCATTAGCTGTATCTACTCAGCCAAGAGGCTTTGAACCACCAAATTTCTCTCAGGTACTCCAACATATGTCGGAATTCATTGAGGTATAATGATGAATTGGATGTCTCTATGTAGACCTCACTTGAAGGTCTAATCCTTGATCTAATGATCTCTAACCATATCCATTGACTACCTAGAAAGGTTGTTGAACCTTGATGAATAGTCATCCACCATCATGCTACCCTATTGGAGCTGAAGAAGCTCCTATATATGCATAGGTCATTGAATAACTGGTGATAACTCCTATCTAAAGAGACACTTGAACTATATCCATGAAATAGTCACCTAATCATGAATCAAGATAGTCTAACTCCACCATCACCCTACTAAACCGTGTAGAAGGATCGCTGTAAGGATCACCATCTAATCTGCTGGTGTCCTAACTAGACAAAAAACTATAGTCACCAACTCAAGACGACCCTTAGCTACCTGAGGGTCAGGCTTGCCTCAAAACCTAAGAGGTATTTGTCTCTGAAAATCATGGAGTGTGCTCATACTGTGCTCCTCATCTTCTAGTATTGTAGGTTCCACGGGATACTCCACAGGTGATAGTATAGCTGGTGCACCACCTGGAGGAAACACCTAGGGAACTGGTCCTTGTATCAAAGCCTCGTCACTGAGGGGGTCATCCTTATGGTCAAGCTGTTGAATCCTAACTAGTATGCATCTCAGAGGAATCCTGTTAGAAAAAAAGATGTACCACAGTTAATGAGTATATCTGAAGAGATGACTCATGAAGGAAATGGAATCAAAACCCATTCCTCTATGATGAATTTATCATTATTTTCCCTGTATATTGAGTTGAAAATCCGATTATCAGAGTCCTGGTGTATGGATATGTCATTCACCTGCACCAACACTAGATTACCTGGCCTGAAAGCCGAACTAAAATCATTTAACACTATTTCCCTAAAACAATATCATATACTCTTGGTCCCAAGGTAGAACCAACCATCTCTAATAACACTCTGTCACCACTCATCCCAGTGGGGCCCATGCCCTGACTCCCCAATCCCACCTCCAATAGGCATGGGGATGGTGACTAGCACCGAGTAGGCATATCACTAACATGAGAGGCATTGCCTATTTACATGTATGCACACACACATATCCAAGCCCACAAATGCTAAAATGTAAAAACCACCAAGAAACAAATTCATTCATACCAATATCCAAACCAATAGTGTATAACAGGAAGTAAAGTGAAGTAAAGTAAACTGGACCAGAATACAAGCGCACCAAAAGAAAGAGTCCGTAAACTAAAATGTCTAACTTGTAAACGAAATATGTACTAGGAATTCTACTCGAAGCTGTAGGAACACCTTGTCCTACCTGAACTCACAAAGCTATGTCTGGTCCTGGTCCATCAAAAGGTCACTTGTCTGCACAAGACACAACACGTGTGGGCAGATGTAACACCCCAGGTAAATAAAGAATATGACATTTTCATATTTATCCATATTTGTGAATAAAGTATTAATATGACTTTAAAGGGGGCGCTATGCTCGATGGCATACCCAACACGCAACAATGAGTTTCTTGGGAATCTTACGTTGCACTCTAATAATAAAATAATATTATTTTAAATGGTAGTTAACATGTAGCCATTGTATTGGCGGGAATAGATAGAAATAACTAAAATATGATTATACATGTTTTTAAATGTTTTTACATTTATCCAATAAAAGATAAAGGCTTAAAATACGGAAAGAAGTCAAGTTTAGGCGTATATGCCCTAGATTTCACTAAAGGTTCACTTATCACCTTTTGATGGCGAACTGTCATTAAATATAGTTTTGTTCACTCTTATACATTCTATTGGACCAAATAAAACTCTTCTTATGAATCGGGACATCAAAATTTACTTTGTGTAAATTTTTGGGTATCTTTCCGATAAAGTTCATTTTTTAATGAATAGTGTAAAATGTTGTATTTTACATCAAAACTACTTTTTAATCTAATTTATTTATATGATTAGATTATATTTTGAATTGGTTTTGAAGTGAAATTAGAATATATTTTTACCATTTAATCCTATGGTGGTCATTGGAATCAATTTCACTTTGAAATTGGACTTAAACTAGTGTCAATCTTTTGATACTTATTGTTTCATAAAAACACGCTATTTGATCTGACAGCAGGAATTAATTATTAAATTAATTAATGTAACTTATATGTTTTGAATTTTTTAAAATAGACTTCATTTTTGAATTCAGAATATCAAATATATCTTAGGGTGATTTTTTTGGTATTTTTCTGAAAAACATCAATTTTTGATGAATAGTGAAACCACTAAGTGGTACTTATAAAAACTGATTTTTCGTTTAAATGAAATTTTACCACTTCTGTGTTTTGAATTTCAAAAATCCGACATACATGGTTGTCATTAATAAGTAAAATGTGGTTCAATGAGACTAAAATAATTTTTTGGTGAATAGTAACTTTTAAGTTCTTAATCGCGATTAGTGGTAATTAGTGTAGTTTAAGGTAAAAATAATGCTTTAATATTATAAAATGACCTAGACACATGTCCTAACCTTATTGGATGTGTCATGGCCAACCAAGAAAAGCCATGGGTCAACTTGGGGACCCCATGGAGCAACTTTGGTTGGGAAATGACATAAATAACTTTTTATTTAATGTAAAAGTAAAAATGACACAAACATAATATGTTTTACGAAAACAATTTGTACATGGGGTTATAAAGATCATATTTTTGATTATAAATAGTCATTGGAAAGATAAAACTATTTCCTATATCATAGTAGTTTTTTTATAATTTTTAGACTCTAAATAAATTAAATTATTTATGACATCATGATGATGCAGCGATGACCTCATTATTTAACGATTTAAATAAAATGGAAAGATAATGTAATATCTAAGACCTACACATGTCCAAAACTTATTGGATGAGTGGATTTAGAACCATTATCACCTTATACTCGAAATAAATCAATGTGAGACCTTTAAAATCCGAAACTCTTTTGAAAATAAAGTAACATTGTGTAACTTTACAAGAGTGCCCCTCCTCTTCTCTTATAAAAGGCCCCCACCCCCACCTCCTTACCCACATTCCCAAAGCCTTTGGATCATCCAAACTATGCCCATTTTGTCTCTACACTTCCCTATCTTACTCCTTGAAGCCTCACTTTGGGCATAAGTCTTCCCAAGGAAGCCTTTGAGCTCAAACAAAAGGGAGTTACCTGATTTTAAGGTAATGTCTTCACTTGAGTACTTTTGTTTTATTTTGCTTCTCCAACCCCCTAAAATCTTTTTATTCATTTATTTTGTAACAAATCCAGTATCATAAATATAATAGGATGTTTTTATAGTAAGTATTAGAGCTACACTTAAACACACCTACATCCAATGGTTAAAGAACATACTGTTTCCGTGGATGGTGAATTTCTGCCTCCCGAAACGATGATTGTTCAACATTCTTCTAACACATTCAAAGGTGGCCATTAAGATGAAACTATATCTATATATTATATCTAATATGTTTATGTTTTCCTTAAGATTCTGTATTTTTCATTTTGGGCATACTTTTTTGGTTTCCATTATGGGTAAACGCGATATCTTCATTTAAGGAAGTGCGGACTACCGCCCCCTCAAAGTGATTTGATTCGTTAATACCATATGTGGTATGTATAAAGGATATATTTAATGATATTATATATGATACCATAATGGAATTAAAATAATATTATGTATCATTATGTTTTAATTCCATTAAATATGAAATAGAAATGGAAGTAGCGTTCATGCGTACGTACGGATTACCGTCTCCATGAACGGTACATTTCATTTCTTATCTCAAAATGTTATGTAATACTATAAGTACATATATATAAAGGATATATATGTAATATATTACATCAAAATTATGGATATAATTCTGGAATTATAATATATATATATCTCTCTCATTTTGTTTTAATTCCATTAATATGAAAAAAAATGAAAGTAGCGTTCATGCGTACGTACGGCCTACTGTCTCCATGAACGGTGCTTTTAGTTTTTTATCTCAAAATGATATGGAATAGTATGAAATGAATATTTACTGGATATATATGATATTTTAATCATTGATACTATTCTGGAAATTATTTACTTATAACTACATGAGAAATCTTTTTTCAAACGAGTTCATTTTTCACTCATGTACCAAACATCGGCAAAAACGTCTAATATGAACTAACATTATTAAACAATTATTATAACATTATAATATGTGATATGAACAGAATAATAATCTCTAAAGGACGTACTTAGGCAATTATTAATTGACCAAAGTTTATTATTCAGGAATATAAAGAAACGAACAAGACATGTTGGACTTGAGGTAAGGGATCTTACTCCTTTCTTTCTTTTTAAGTACACTATTTTATGTCATTCCCTATAAAGCTCATCTTTCTTGTTATTGGGATGTTATTTTATATTACACTTACTGTAATTTTTATGTTCATGTGATGAGACATCCTATTCTCTCTCATCAATCCATTTTGGATGTTTTGAGTGGCGCCGTTAGGCTGCCGAATTTTCGTAAGAGATCTAACCTCTCTCTTTCTTTTTAAGTACTCTCTTTTATGTCACTTATTTTAAGCTCATATTTGTTATTTAGGGGGATTTTATTTTATATTCCTATTTCTATAAACTTTATGTTAATATTATGAGATACCCTATTTGATCTCATCAATCCATTTTTGTAAGTTTTATGTGGCGCCGTTAGGCTGTCGAGTTTTCGTAAGGGATTTTTCATCTCACTTTTATTCCTGTGAGATTTATGCTACATTTGCCACAATTTCCTTTGAGTGGTATATGTACTGCCCATTATTTTACTCATTGTGTAATATAATTTCTTTTATGAGTATTTACATCAATGTTTTATTGTCCTTCTTTCACGAGGTGTATGATTCGAAAGATACCCATGTCGGTAAGGGAACCTTTCACCCTCCTCTTTTTAAAAGACTTATTTTGTTGGGTCTTTTAATTTACATATTGTTATGTTGGGATATGTTCTAATATATACTTATTGATTTAAATTTTATGTCCAAGTGATGAGATACCCTTTTTTTATCTCTCATCAACTCATTTTGATGTGACACCGTTAGGCTGTCAAGGGAACTTCTTAACCCAATTTCAATTTCTTTGGGTTCAACATGTAGTTATTAAATATTTCATCCTTTGAATATGTGTGAATGACCTTTGATTATTTTACACTTAATATCCACTTATATTTGGTGTATTTGTTTTTCACACATAATTATGTAATTGATTTATCCTTAAACCAAGGATACCGTCTTTGTATGGGACTTCTTTTCAATATCCTTTCATTGAGGCATATTTTGTTTTATACACAACATTCTTTTATACGGTGTATAAAACCCTTTGACTTTTACATTTATTTAAAAGGAATCTTTTTTATACGAAGCGTTTACTAAACGTCAAAAGGGAATGTTTTTGTCATACGTATGCGGCGACAATGACTTCTCCACCGTCATGACCGTTATTTGAGTTTCGGCTTCCTCTACAAGCCATACCTTTTTTTTAAAGAAAAATAAATACCATGTTTTACTTTAATTTTATTTTGGTATTGAAAATGGTTTTCATAATGTTTTTATATCAATGTGTTGTATTGATATCTTGTGATTGAAAGGTGGAAATGTTATGTTTCCTTTATGCATGTTTTATGTGATATGATTATGTTGAGGTTCTTGGGAATTATTATGAAAATGGGTGGTTCCGTGATAAAATAAGGGCGGGTGAGCCCGATATAGCTCTCCAATGCATTGGGTAACGCGAAGGAGTGAAACGTTAAGGTTTCTCCAAAGAGATTTAGGGAATATACTGTGATGGGTATTCCAAAACATAACCAAGAGGGTTACTCCCTACGTAAGAATTTTATGAATGCCTCAAGTTACCTTTTATGTCCTATGATATCTACGATTTATTCATGATTTGATGAGGTATGTTAAAGTGGCTATGTTTTATGGGTAAAGTATGATTTCATTCTTATGTATATATGAACTCATGTTTCCTTTCCATATTTTTATAACCCTTACTGAGCTTTTTATGCTCATCCCAAGTTTTTGAAACGTTTTTCACAGGTCAAGGGAAAGGTACATGACGTGATAATAGTGTCAAGGATGTGTCAATAAAGAATCCGTGTTTTATTTTAAATATGTTTCCGTTGATGGGAAGAATGAATACTGTCTTTTATGTAACCACTTTGTTTAAATGTGGAATGAAATGAAAGTTTCATGATCTAATTCTCTAAATCTCTAAACCTGAAAAGATCCTCAATGTGTAATCTTGTAATAACTCAATATTAAGTAAGGTTTAAGGCTGGGGCTTATAGTTGGTATCAAAGGTCGGTTTAGATAACTTTAGAGGTTAGGGTATTCTTTAAGCATAAGTGACATTGCCATAATGGTTAGGATTTCAGAAAGAGTCCTAGTTTTAGATAAAGTGAATGAGTAAGTATATCTTAGTGTTTATATTACTCATTAGTAATTGATGGTTTTGTTGATATAATCACACTGACCTTTTTGGTTTAGCAAATGGATGGATCTAGCAGGCACCAAAGTGACAATTGGTTTGAAGGAAACTGTGGTGGTTCTTTGATTAAGAGACTGGATGAAATGGGGTATTCAATGAGGAAACTCGTTGTTGTTCTAAACCAACTATCAAGGAGTCATGATCAACCACTTGAACCTTGGTATGTTCTGTAATGCATCATGTACGAGATGACCAATCGATGTGGAAGTTCAGGTAATAATTATAAAGGTAACCATTAGAGTTTATATGATCCTTACTTTTGAGGTAATTATGGGTTATTATATGATATGCTGGAAAATGAAAGGCATGAGATAAACATGAGGTTAAAATATTTTATGATCATTTTTGATGATTTTATCTCTTTTTGGGGAATGATTTAAGAATTATATAGTTTTGGAAAAAGGACAACACGCAGACCGTGTGACAACCCGTCACGTCGGACAAAGCTGCGGGAATCGAACCCACAACCAAAGTGCGACTGGTATTTATCGCCTACCACTGGACTACGTGAAGTCCTTGGTCAGTTTGACTGATTCTTTTTAGTTAGATGATTTTATTAATTAAGACTAAGTTGATTTTGGGTTATCTATGGATATTTATTAACCTATCATGGAGGATATGTGATTAGGTTAATTACTTTTCAATACGAGACATTAAGAGAAACTGATGTTGTTTGGAGATAAATGTTAAGATTTAACTTGGAAGACTATGTGACTAAATCCTTCAAATATTTGTGTTTCAATCATAGATTGGTTTACTTTGAAGAATTTTATGGAAAAATTGGTTATCGAATGGTCCTCGTCGAACTTTGGGTTTTGTTGGACAAATTTTGAGATTAAGAATATATTTTCTTTTTATAAAGGGTTATCCTTTTTTGGATTATCTGACCTTGTACTAACCTTTCTGGTTTTGGTTTTGGTTAAAGCATAAATACATGGGATGTATATAGTTCTATTTTGTGGATTAAGTTATTCTCTAGAAGTTGATTATAGTACTCTTAATGTGAACAAGTCTCCCTAAATACTCGTCTTTTGGAAAAAATATGAGTTTGATTAAGGAATCTAGTAAAAGTTGGAAGTCAACATGACAAGTAAGTATGTTTCCTTATGTTTTATTTAAGCTCAGAAAATAAATTCCTCAATAAAAAGTTACTTAAAGAAAAAATGTTGTCTATTAACTTTTCATACTGGGGAACCCAACACCGTTTAACCCATCACAAGTTTGTGATTTTCTTATTGTTAACTTTCTCCTAAACATGTTTTCTATCACTCTCCATCAGAACATGACCCTATGTTTTCTCCTCCATGTCCATATTTTTCTACATGGAATCCTAGTATGGGTTAACTCGGGTGACCTTTGTACTTATATTTCTTTATTTTAAAGTGATTGTTTTACCGACTCTCGTTCCGATGTGGGGCTTTCAAGGATGTTTCCAAGCTCAATTTTAAAAATTGTAAGGACGCAATTCCCAAAAGGGGGGAAGGATGTAACACCCTAGGTAAATAAAGAATATGAAATTTTAATATTTATCCATATTTGTGAATAAAGTATTAAGATGACTTTAAAGGGGACGCTATGCTCGATGGCGTACCCAACACGTAACAACGAGTTTCTTGGGAATCTTACGTTGCACTCTGATAATAAAATAATATTATTTTAAATGGTAGTTAACATATAGTCGTTGTATTGGCGGGAATGGATAGAAATAACTAAAATATGATTATACATGTTTTTAAATGTTTTTACATTTATCCAATAAAAGATAAAGTCTTAAAATACGGAAAGAATTCAATTTTAGGCGTATATGCCCTAGTTTTCACTAAAGGTTCACTTATCGCCTTTTGATGGAGAACCGTCATTAAATATAGTTTTGTTCACTCTTATACATTATATTGGACCAAATAAAACTCTTCTTAAGAATCGGGACATCAAAATTTACTTTGTGTAAATTTTTGGGTATCTTTCCGATAAAGTTCATTTTTTAATGAATAGTGTAAAATGTTGTATTTAAATCAAAACTGCTTTTTAATCTAATTTATTTATATTATTAGATTATATTTTGAATTAGTTTTGAAGTTAAATTAGAATATATTTTTACCATTTAATCCAATGGTGGTCATTGGAATCAATTTCACTTTGAAATTGGACTTAAACTAGTGTCAATCTTTTGATACTTATTGTTTCATAAAAACACGCTATTTGATCTGACAGCGGGAATTAATTATTAAATTAATTAATGTAACTTATATGTTTTGAATTCTGTAAAATATACTTCATTTTTGAATTCATAATATCAAATATAGCTTAGGGTGATTTTTTTGGTATTTTTCTGAAAAACATCAATTTTTGATGAATAGTGAAACCACTAAGTGGTACTTATAAAAACTGATTTTTCGTTTAAATGAAAATTTACCACTTTTGTGTTTTGAATTTCAAAAATCCAACATACATGGTTGTAATTAAGAAGTAAAATGTGGTTCAATGTGATTAAAATAATTTTTTGGTGAATAACAACTTTTAAGTTCTTAATCCCGATTAGTGGTAATTAGTGTAGTTTAAGGTAAAAATAATGCTTTAATAATATAAAATGATCTAGAAACATGTCCTAACCTTATTGGATGTGTCATAACCGACCAAGACAAGCCATGGGTAAACTTGGGGACCCCATGGAGCCACTTTGGTTGGGAAATGACATAAATAACTTTTTATTTAATGTAAAAGTAAAAATGACACAAACAGAACATGTTTTACGAAAACAATTTGTACATGGGGTTATAAAGATCCGATTTTTGATTATAAATAGTCATTGGAAAGATAAAACGATTTCCTACATCATAGTATTTTTTTATAATTTTTATACTTTAAATAAATTAAATTATTTATGACATCATGATGATGCAGCGATGACCTCATTATTTCACGATTTAAATAAAATGGAAAGATAATGTAATATCTAAGACCTAAACATGTCCAAAACCTATTTTATGAGTGGAAGTTTAACCATTATCACCTTAGCCTCGAAATACATCAATTTGGGACCTTTAAAATCCCAAAATCTTTTGAAAATAAAGTAACATTTTGTAACTTTACAAGAGTGCCCCTCCTCTCCTCTTATTAAAGGCCCCACCCCTACCTCCATACCCACATTACCAAAGCCTTTGGCTCAGCCAAACTCTGCCCATTTTGTCTCTACACTTACCTCTATTACTCCTTGAAGCCTAACTTTGGGCATAAGTCTTCCCAAGGAATCCTTTGAGCTCAAACAAAAGGGAGTTACCCGATTTTAAGGTAATGTCTTCACTTGAGTACTTTTGTTTTATTTTGCTTCTCCAACCCCCTAAAATCTTTTTATTCATTTCTTTTCTAACAAATACAGTATCATAAATATACTAGGATGTTGTTATAATAAGGATTCGAGCTACACTTACACACACCTACATCTAATTGTTAAAGAACATTCTGTTTCCGTGGATGGCAAATTTCTGCCTCCCGAAACGATGATTGTTCAACATTCTTCTAACACCTTCAAAGGTGGCCATTAAGATGAAACTATATTTATATATGATATCTAATATGTTTATGTTTTCCTTAATCTTCTGTATTTTTCATTTTGGGCATACATTTATGGTTTCCATTATGGGTAAACGCGATATCTTCATTTAAGGAAGTGCGGACTACCGCCCCCTCAAAGTTATTTGATTCGTTAATACCATATGTGGTACGTATAAAGGATATATTTAATGATATTATATATGATACCATACTTTAATTAAAATACTATTATGTATCATTGTGTTTTAATTCTATTAAATATGAAATAGAAATGGAAGTAGCGTTCATGCGTACGTACGGCTTACTGTCTCCATGAACGGTACATTTCATTTCTTATCTCAAAAATATTATGTAATACTATAAGTACATATATATAATGGATATATATGTAATATATTACATAAAAATTATGGATATCATTCTGGAATTATAATATATATATATATATCTCATTTTGTTTTAAATCCATTAATATGACAAAAAATGAAAGTAGCGTTCATGCGTACGTACGGCCTACCGTCTCCATGAAGGGTGATTTTCGTTTTTTATCTCCAAATGACATGGAATCGTATGAAATGAATATTTTCTGGATATATATGATATTTTAATAATTAATTCTATTCTGGAAATTATTTACTTATAACTACATGGGCAATATTTTTTCAAACGAGTTCATTTTTGACTCATGTACCAAACATCGACAAAAACGTCTGATATGAACCAACATTATTAAACAATTATTATAAAATTATAATATGTGATATTAATGGAATAATAATCTCTAAAGGAGGTACTTAGGAAATTATTAATTGAACAAAGTTTATTATTCAGGAATATAAAAAAACGAACAAGACAAGTTGGACTTGATGTAAGGGATCTTACTCCTTTATTTCTTTTTAAGTACACTATTTTATGTCATTCCCTATAAAGATCATCTTTCTTGTTATTGGGATGTTATTTTATATTACACTTACTGTAATTTTTATGTTCATGTGATGAGAGACCCTATTCTCTCTCATCAATCCATTTTGGAAGTTTTGAGTGGCGCCGTAAGGCTGCCGAATTTTCGTAAGAGATCTAACCTCTCTCTTTCTTTTTAAGTACTCTCCTTTATGTCACTTATTTTAATCTCATATTTGTTATGTTGGGGAATGTTCTTTTATATTCCTATTTCTATAAAATTTAAGTTAATATGATTAGATACCCTATTTGATCTCATCAATCCATTTTTGTAAGTTTTATGTGGCGCTGTTAGGCTGCCCAGTTTTCGTAAGGGATTTTTTATCTCACTTTTATTCCCGTGAGATTTATGCTACATTTTCCACAATTTCCTTTGAGTGGTATATGTACTGCCCATTATTTTACTCATTGTGTAATATACTTTCTTTTATGAGTATTTACATCAATGTTGTATTGTCCTTCTTTCACGAGGTGTATGATTCAAAAGATACCCATGTCGGTAAGGGAACCTTTCACCCTCCTCTTTTTAAAAGACTTCTTTTGTTGGGTCTTTTAATTTACATATTTTTATGTTGGGATATGTTCTCATATATCCTTATTGATGTAAATTTTATGTCCAAGTGATGAGATACCCTTTTTTTATCTCTTATCAACTCATTTTGATGTGACACCGTTAGGCTGTCAAGGGAACTTCTTAACCCAATTTCAATTTCTTTGGGTTCAACATGTAGTTATTGAATATGTCATCCTTTGAATATGTGTGAATGACCTTTGATTATTTTACACTTAATATCCACTTATATTTTGTGTATTCGTTTGTCACACATAATTATGTAATTGATTTATCCTTAAACCAAGGATACCGTCTTTGTATGGGACTTCGTTTCAATATCCTTTCATTGAGGCATATTTTGTTTTATACACAACCTTCTTTTATATGGTGTATAAACCCATTTTACTTTTAAGTTTATTCAAAAGGAATCTTTTTTATATGAAGCGTTTACTAAACGACAAAAGGGAATGTTTTTTTCGTATGTATGCAGCGACAACGACTTCTCTGCCGTCGTGAATGTTATTTGAGTTTCGGCTTCCTCTACAAGCCATACCTTTTTTTAATAGAAAAATAAATACCATGTTTTACTTTTCTTTTATTTTGGTATTGAAAATGGTTTTCATAATGTTTTTATATAAATGTGTTGTATTGATATCTTGTGATTGAAAGTTGGAAATGTTCTGTTTCCTTTATTCATGTTTTATTTGATATGATTATGTTGAGGTTCTTGGGCATTATTATAAAAATGGGTGGTTACATGATAAACTAAGGGCGGGTGAGCCCGATATAGCTCTCCAATGCATTGGGTAATGCAAAGGAGTGAAACGTTAAGGTTTCTCCGAAGAGATTTTGGGAATATACTGTGATGGGTATTCCAAAACGTAACCAAGAGGGTTACTCCCTACGTAAGAATGTTATGAATACCTCAAGTTACCTTTTATGTCTTATGATTTCTACAATTTATTCAAGATTTGATGAGGTATGTTAAAGTGGATATGTTTTATGGGTAATGTATGATTTCATTATTATGTATATATGAACTCATGTTTCCTTTCCATATTTTTATAACCCTTACTGAGCTTTTTATGCTCATCCCAAGTTTTTGAAATATTTTTCACAGGTCAAGGGAAGGTACATGACGTGATGATAGTGTCAAGGATGTGTCAAGAAAGAATCCGTGTTTTATTTTAAATATGTTTCCGTTGATGGGAAGAATGAATACTGTCTTTTATGTAACCACTTTGTTTAAATGTGGAATGAAATTCAAGTTTCATGATCTAATTATCTAAAACTCTAAACCTGAAAAGATCCTCAATGTGTAATCTTGTAATAACTCAAGATTAAGTAAGGTTTAAGGCTGGGGCCTTATAGCAGATCCCGTGCAAGGGTGAGTATAACAATACTCAGTAGGACACCCCAAAACCAAAAAAAATACACAAATGAAGATATAGTCAGATCTATATAGTATATATCTACAACCCATATAACAAGAATATCTAGATATAATCAAACCAAGACATGCAGTCTAGAGGAAAGTCATGAATACCATATATCGACACTAGGGATTCAGTCTGAAGATTCCATGAAGCACTCATCCAGTAGAACACAATCCTTAGTCTAATATCACTGATGACATCCATCCAAAAAGTACTATTCATTGGAAATATTCATGAGAGAGATACGTTGATAGATCTCAAGAGGGATACGATACACAAATGAGGATCACAACCAGATCCATGGGGTGATACCAACAACTCCATCTAAATTAACCTGCTAAGTAGAATATTGGAACTTGGTGAAGTTGGTCATTTAAATACCAAGGAATATACCTAGGGAATAAATAATGAATATAGGATCCTGCTCTGGGCCTCTCAGAGGGGATTCCAATGAATCTATCGAGAAATTCCTACTGAAGGGATCATACTCCTATGAGTAGGAAACGATACCCACAAACTATCAGGGAAACAATCAAGGGAACAAACCCTGACAAAGCTTGTCCAAGATATGTAGGAAAAGAGATTCAAGCCATGTAAAAAGGAATACATAGTGTGTAGTCAGGTCACATTCCATGTTCCTTAACCTCAAGTACTACTTGTGTACAATGGACCATATCAGGAGAACATGTTGTGTAAAAAGAGAGTACATGGTGTGTAGAAAGAATTAAACACTGTGCGCCTCCATCGGGGTCCACCTGTGTACTCTGTCCATGTTCTAGTACATAATGTCAACCCGTGTAGCTCTTCTCATGAACCATAACCTAGGGTAATCCTCATAAATGGTTCAACCAAGCCGTGTGGGGGAGTACACGCTAGGTCAAAACCCCATGCACTCAGCCCCATGTCTGTGTATCTTCTATGATACATGTCGAGTCTCAGGGAAGATCCCACATATCATCTGATAGGGTCCACACACCGTGTGACATGTAATAAAATCTAAAAACCCTAGTCACTGCTCAATGGGGCCCACACACAGTGTATTTCGGAATACATGCCCTGTTCTTTGTGATTTTACAGAATCACCGTTCTTTCTCCGTGTGCCTCATCCAATCCTCTAGTGCTTGATCCATTGGACCATTCACCTCACAACTAGAGATACAAGGCCTCCTCATTGTAATAGAACCAAATCAGTGAGTTTCAAGCCTTCAATTAACTCTAAAATTTGATTTCGATCACCCACAAAAAAATCACCAGAAGGGAGATATCTCATAAATCGCTTGGATCTGTCCATCGCCATCGTCATCGTACCTCAGTTAGGTCGTCCCAATGTTGTATCTTCAATTTCAGATCATTTATTCCTTAAACAAAGGTGCAAAGATCAACCATTCATAAACCATGAAGAACGTGAAGATTATTAAGGGATAAAAATCATAAGAACAACCCAAGGAACAAACCTCAGCAGTTATTTATTCCGGGCTTGATACATTTCATAAGAATGATCAAGAATACAAAATAAATTCTTAATAATCAAAACATGGTAAGAAAACAAAAATCATATCCCATCCTGCAAGAACGAGTGAACCACGGATCAACCTATTCATTGGTTGGTCCACATTCATAGTTGGATCTAAGAATGGTGAAAATAAATCAAAAAAACACTCCCTACCTTGGGGTTGGATTTTTTTCTAATGAGGATCGATCATTGCATCATCACCGTTGGGGAGATCCGTCAAAAATAGCGTTCATCAATCTCCAATCCAAGATCCATCATTGTTTTCCATCAAGAGAGTTCTCTAGAGTTCTCTCTAGAGCCTCCAAGAAATTCTCTAGGGTTCAAGTCTAACCCTGGACCCCTTCTTAAAAGGATAACTTAAAATATTGTCCCTATATCACTATGAAACATTAAAATAAAATAAATATTCAATTTATTTTATTTTTTAAAATTTTTGAAACCTATTTTTCACAGCTGACCCACGCTGACCAATGTTAGGTCTCACCTAGGGTAAAGTCTCTGCTGTGAACACAACGGTGCCCCCAAATTCTAATTCGGGCAGTTGTTTAGAAGTTATTCCACTTTTTTAGGAAACACACTCACGTGTTCTATTTAATATATTTAATATATTTCAAACATTTATTTTAGGTACATCAGGCATCATAATCGCATTCCATCTCAGCACCTGGTCTTAAATTAATCTCATATGATATTTAAAAATAATCCGTGAAAAATATGGTACATTACATTTTTTAGGATCATGGATGAACAAATTTGTTTAAGTGTAAATTAAAGGGAATAAGAGGATCCTTTTATAAGATAAGATAGGGTCTCTCTTGGAATTATTCAAAATATTAAATTAATAAAAATTAAATATCCATTACAAATGGATACAAAGTGAGTTATCTATAACATAGGATGGGTAATTTTATAAATCCAATCAAATAATAAAAATTATACAAGTTTCGATTATTTTTTTAATCCTTATCTATTTTTTTAACCCTAATTTAACTCCTTTAACTCTTACAGTGATATCATATAATTTACAATTTGAGGGTTAATATAATTACTATAAAATGGAAAAGACCAATAAATGAGTCATTTAAGACTTATCCCAATCAGTTTTCCATGTTTTAGTTTTTTAGAAATTCTATATCATTTTAAAAAATATTTTAGATTTTAATATATCATTAATGTCAATTTTGAGCCAACAAGCCTGTACCCAAGTGATAAAGTCTCCTCCTTGGCATCCAAAAGACCCATGATCAATTCTAGGTAGGGATGAAATTTCAGGTTACTGTAGTAGTACTATAGTAGGGCACTATAGCAGTGGAGAAACTATAGCGGCGATGAAACTATAGTAGCAGAGGTACTATAACAGGAACTGTTGTGGCAGTGGTATTATAATAGCATGGGTACTGTAGTTGTACTATTCACCAGAGGGACCTTTGGGCCAAAAATGGGCTTTCATGCCCCTAGGACTTCAGGATATGTAATGAGTATCTATCTACCAAGTAAATAAGAGATCTTTGATTTAATAATAAAATGAGGGTTCGACCCCAACCTTTAAAAAAAAAAATTAATATCAATTTTGACACTATTCATTACTTGACTTTTTAAAAATTTCATAAAAAAAAGATATATTCAAACCAACTATTTTAAAACATCACTAACATGTCAATGTCGTCCATGAAATTTTTTGATGACATTAATTATCTCAAATTATATATTTTTTAATATTTTTAATACCATTTATTTCATATTTCCTTAAATTAAATAATTATTGCTTTATAATTTTGTAAGCCATTAAGGTAATAATTTCTCTCATAAAAAATTTAAAATAAACTAACATGATGAAAATGAAAATTTTATTTTAAAAATAATATTTATAGTTGAACATATCCCTTATATAACCCCATTTTAAAAATATTTCTCTTGTTAAAAATAGACGTATGACAAAAATGACTTCTTTGAATAAAATACTATAAATTACATGAAGTCAACCATGTGGCACAAAGCAATCATAAAACCAAAAAAGGATGATTTTGGTTAAGAAGAGATCATCCAATAAAATTAAGACAAGTTTTAGGGTAATGTTCTAATATTTATAATATTATTTTTACTCATAATTACCCAATTACCCTTAATTATGATAATAAAAATTACCAAAGTTACTATTCATATTTTTGCTAAAAATAAAGGGAAAGTATTTAGTAAATTTAGAACTTATGATTCCAAATATGGAATCCATTTTTCAAAATTTAAAACATATAATTAGCTAAAATTAATTTTAAAATAATCCTGTTGATGTAATGAGAAAATGAGTTTTTAAAGTGAAAACGTTCGAAATATTTAAATGTTTTTATATCCAAATTCAATGGGAAATTGATTAAAATTACCTAAATTGAATTAAATGATATAAAATTGATATAATTATACTTTAAGACCAATTAAAAATATAATTTTACACTATAAATTGTTTATATGAAAAAGTTTTTTTCAATTAAAATGTAATATTTTTTCACTATTTATCAAAACATGAAACTTATTAGAAAAATACAAAAAACTAAATCAAATAAAAACTTGATATTTATATTTAAATGTAGATTTTGTTTCAAATATAATTTATAAAACTATTAAAAACTATATTTCAAACAAGTACACCGTCAAAAGGCAGCAAAACTATCTTTTTAGAAAAATATGTATTTTATGTGAAAAATTAGATTTGTTCTCATATAATGTGTAGAAAAAACATATGATGAATTTTAAACATTAGATTGAATACATTATATATAAATTTTATTAATATAATCTAAAAAGTGTGATTTTTTTATTTATTGGTATAAACCATACTAGTTCTCATTTAAACAGTTTTCCATAAAACTATTTCCTATTAAAAAAGGGTTTTGTAATCATTTATAATTAATTAGTCAAATAATTAATTAAATATATAGGTGTAAGCCATATTTTCATAATTCAATTAATCCTATTTACACCCACAATTCTAACGGCTAGGTCATAACAGTGATATTTAAATAAAAATATTTAATTGTTTGTTTAAGCTTGATGTGACATATTTTGTACACTATCTAACATAGTATTTACTTTTTTAAAAACTCAGGATGTCACATCCTATCCCTTTAATAAATATCTTCCTTGAAATTTGAACTCTGTCTTGGTAAGTTGGGTTTGACTATTCAAAATACCTTTATTGTAATCCCACATCAGAATAAGGATCAATAAAACTTCCACTTTAAAAGAAAGAAAGGGAAGTACGAAGGTCACCCAAAATAATACATACTAGGGTTCCATGTAGGAAAACATGGACATGAAATAGAAACCTAAGTATTAATTTATGATGGAGAGTGATATAGAACATGTTCATGAGAAGTTTAACAATCACAAATCCATTTATATGTGATAGGTTAAAAGGTAAATGATTTCTCAGTATAAAAATTAAATGGATAAATTTTTTGTTTCAAGATCATTTTCATAGATTTCAGGAATTATTTTACTACATTTATTTATAACATAAGTAAATATACTTACTTGACAAGTATAGTTTCATCATTTAATCAATTTCCACCACAAACTCATCTTTTACTCTAAACGATGAGTATTCGAGAATAATTTTTCTTGATTGAAGCATTTAGAATCAACTTCTATGAATCCAAAAATCCACTAAAGTATAACTATATATTCATCTTATCTTGAAATATCAACCAAAACCAAAATGGTTAGGATAATATAAGATAATACCCCAAAAAGGATAAACCTTTATATGATGAAAAACGATATTAATATCCAAAATCCAATAGTAATACCCAAAGTTCAACATAGACAATTCAATAAATAACTATCCTTAAAATTCTTGAAAAATATTCTAGACTAATATTGAAACCCAAAATTCTGAAGTATTTTTCACATAGTCTTCCAAGATAAATTTTAACAATTATCTCCAAATAACATCAATTATTCATTAAGTATTATACCAATGATTAATTTTCCTAATATTATTAAAGATACAATAACCATTTATATAAATAATCTAAATCACCATAAATGTAAAATAAAATCATATATGATTCGAAAATATAATTCAATATTTCTTCCTCAAATAAAATCCCAAAGTATTCTAATTACATATATCATAAAGGGTTCCCAAAATAGTGAATGTCTCTCAAAATAATATTAATCACTTAATCACCAAATCATTTTCCAATCCCAATGTTATATATTCTATAAAATATATGTTACCAAAATAAACTTATTCTTTATCCATGAAATCGTTTAACTAAAAAAATCATACTAACTGGAATTTCACATCGGCTAGTGGTAGGTGATGACACCTTGTTGCCCATTGGTCATGGTTTCGATTCTCATGGCCTTGCCAGATGCGATGAGTTTTCACTCATCCCACAGTCTTTCCTTTGTCTGAAACTATATAATTCTTATTAAATTCCTAGAAATGTGATAAAAATACTAAAAAATATATAACATGTTTTAAACTCAAATGTTATCTCATACCATTCATTTTTCATCCCAAAATGATATAACCCACAATTACCTAAAAATAAAAGATCATAAAAACCATAGAGGTTATCTACACCTTTATAATTATTCTCAAGAAAGGAAAAATAAAATTATTCCTCAAATAATATTTTCACATAAAAAAATTAAGTGTTAAATATAACAAAAACTCAATAAATGCATTCCAACATACTCCCATCATTTAAAAAGTATTAATGATTTTAAACATTTTAACTTCATTAAATATACTATAACTCTTAAATACCTTATATATAGAAATATACAACATTAAAAATTCTTTATAATCCCTTAACCATAATTTTCCATAATATTCCTTAATACTTATTTCCTACAAACAAAAACATGAATCATATCTTAAGATTTACTAATGTTAAAACATAAACCAAGAAAAAATACATATATTTCATATATATTTTTTAGTTTCATTATATTAAATTGTAATATAATTAGGTATTCTTATATATATATATATCTATATGGTTCTAATGATCCCATTCATGATACTTCTTCTTAAAACATCAATTTTCATAACGATCTTACTCCCAATATTTAAAACATTCAATTAATAAACCAAAAAGAACTTCTTTCTATTTTATGGAGTCAACTGAACAATTTATTTTTCCTTGTAATATTATTACTTTATGAAATCCTTTACCACATTTTAAACATCATCCCATCCCTTTAATACATTTTTTGTCATGACCTGACCCAAGTCGGGGCTTGAGCTGTAACTACCCCAATCCCATCTCTATAGGCCAGGGGTTGTGACAAGTTTTAAAGCCTTAACTAACTTAGGGAGGATTTTCTTAAGTACCTGTACTCACACACACATATAAATCAATGATAAAGTATAGAGGGAAGAAATAAAATATACAACACTACTATAAAGTAAACCATACATGAATGAACCTCTAGACAGAACAATAGTATGATAGTGTATACAAAAATGTAAGGGAAACAAATATAGTCCCAAACAAAAAATATGTCCCAACCTAACAAAATTGGAAAAGAGTAAATAGAAGAGAGAGATTGAATCCATTATCCCAATCTATGACCACCATACGTGGTCAAAGCACCCAGTACCTCTAAGCTCCTTTGAAGTCACGATCAACCTATCTGTCATCTGTAAAAGACACGACACATGTGAGAAAATCCCATACAGGGTTGGGTATATACATACATAGTAGAATTCCCAAAAGGAGTGAAGGGGGAGTAGTAATAGATTTAACATAATAGGAAAACAATAGATAGAACAAGGCACATTAATAGAGTACAACTCAACCCAACAAGAGAGTTAAAGTAAACTCATCCAAAAACAAGGAGGTTGACATAGTGAGAAAAAGAAATTATCGTTGAGTCTTCCCTACCTATAAAAGGAGAGTGGAATCATCCAAAAACGAGAATCTAAACACATAAATTAAGTGGCACATCCCACATATCTTCACCTCTCCTAGAAATATATTATCCAATGCGTTAATCCAAAATATAGAATATATATACATGCTTTGTTAAAGAAGTCCAGAAAAGAGAGTAAGGGGATCTCCATCTCACAGATCATCCTAAGAAGAAGAGTATCCAACATTTACAAAAGTATCCATCAATTATTCCCAACATCTCACATTTTTTCTCCGAACACACAATTCTAAAGAACTCATTCACCATAGCTTGATACTATCCTCTTTGGGAAACACTAACTCACCCTCACAGTTCTAGGTTGTGTCACTAGGATGCATCTTGATGGGGAAAGCGTTCCTATTACTTGTGAGTCCAAGCATATATGAAACCATGTCACATCATTTTAACAAACATTAGAGGGGACAAAATTTCTAGGTAAGGATCCCATACCCCGGTATGATCGGATGGTCTTATTCTGATAGTCACTGAGGAACTCCACTGCTCAGCCCAACTGGAGGGTTATGCCCAGGAATGTCATATGGGGAACTCCACTACCCAGACCTATGATAGGGTAACACCCAAAAAGGTCCTTAGGGGAACTACACTACCCATTCTTTCTAGAGGTTAACGCCCAAAAAGGTCCTCAGGGAAACTCCACCACCCAATCCTGTAGTAGGGTAACACCCAGAATAAGGTCTTCGGGGAACTCTACTGCCCAAACTTGATGGAGGGTAAGCCTGGAAATTCATCAGGGAAATCCACTACCCAGTAATTTTGGAGGGTAATACTGGAATATTGAATAACTCCACTGCCCAGCCCTACTAGAGGGTAAATCAGAAATATCATTGGGGAACTCCACTGCCCAGCCCTACTTGAGGGTTATGGCTGAAAATATATAGTGATTATGTCTAATTTTTTCCCTCATCTGGAGTTTCCTCAGCTTGTTCCAAACCCAGAACATTTCACATCACATCTAAAAAGACTCTTCTGAGAGAACCATTAAATTCTACTGAAAAAAACAGTCATGATAGGAATCTCACGGGCCAAAATACGAGTTCAAACAAAAGAGTTACAGACGTTCAAAGTTTGATCAGAAGAGATCAAGAATTACACAATTTGTAAGGGGACCCACATGGTGTGTGTTCCCTCTTCACTGCCTGACCATGTATCTTGTTGGTACACAAGTTCATGTCTATATAGGTTTACACTCAGTTTAGGTGGGCTACACGACATGTCCAACATATCTGGGGATCGGGGCGTGTCCTATGGCTGTGTTCATATAATCGGACTCCATGTTTGTGTACTTTGGTACATGGAATTTTTATTCACATGGGATTTTAACCATTTGTTCAAACAATGTATGTGTACTTCTACAAAGTCTTCACTCTCGTGTGACCCATCACATGGGTTGTACAACTAGGGAAGGGATACATGGCATGCGAGGGAGTACTACAAGTCATGCCATTATTAACCTTTCCTAAACCCTAGCGCCACCTATGAGGGAGGCTATATGTTGTGTGTTCTTCATTATACATGATGTGTAGTTGGGATTTTTCTAGAAACATCATATTTTATATATTTGATCTCCCATAGTTGAAACTCTATGCACTTCCTTATATCCCATTTAAATTATTCTTGAAAAACATGGATCTAGATATGGATTTTAGATCTCAGCCATTCCTCATCATGATTAATCCTCCACTCATTACGAGGGGTTTTCCATGCATTATACACATAGCCCTGGATTTATACTTTGGTCTCTTGATGATTGAACACCAGACCAGTCAACCTTTTTTCTCAATGATCTCTGATCTATAACCATTTCATCGATCTACTATTGTTTCAATGATCCACTGTGTATCTGGGAGCCCGACCGAGCTTGGGTTTCCCAAAAACTATCAAACCAGGAACCACAAGGATTCTATACATGAATAACATGAAGAAAAATGGAATAGAGGAACTAAGAAAAAAGTTTTAAACATCACCATCCAAGAATTCTTGGATAGTGATCAATAAATGGGATCTGAGATAAAAAAATAGAAGAAATAAATAAATTCTTTAGTTGTTGAGCATATACGAGGTTTATAATAAAGGCACAAATTGAAGAATAAATATTTATTAACTCAAAAATTTAATCAAGCATGTAAAAATCACAAAAGACGAGTCATACCTTATATTGGATCGCTCACTCACAAAGAACATGTCTGTCAAAATAGAATGAGGATTCACTGTGTTCACTGTGCTTCAATTCACGTTGATCCAAGTATGCTTCATCATTTGATCTCAATTCATCAAAGGGAGGAGGGAGAGAGATTCTTCAAAAGTGGAAGAATTATGATCCAAACCTGGTGAATTTACCCTAAAGACCCATTTATAGACAAAAAAATAGGTTAAATGAATTTAATTAATTAATTAATACATTAATTAATACACTTAAACACACCACTGATGAGTGGGGGGTCAGAATGACCCATGATGACTCATTTTATGTCATTATTAGAGTAAAAACCATGTTTTAAGTACAAATGTGTTATCAGATTTCTGATATGATCAATTGTTTAGGAGTTATCCCATTTTATTTGAGGTATCATGTGTGTGCAGTAAAAAAAATATTTAATTTTTTTATAAAATTAATTCTGGGCACAACACAAATCAGAATGACATGCTGTCTTAGTTCCTAGCTCTGGATATATATATATATATATATATATATATATATATTTCAAATTATTACAAGGAAATAACTAAGTCTCTACATCATTCCCTAATTCAATATTTTAGTCCCCAAAAATCAAAACTAGGAAAACAACTCGGGACACTGAGCCCACACTTGCCTCTCCCACTGTTAGAAACTCTTCTACACGTTTCTATGATACCATAAGATGTGAAAAAAGGGATGGTATATCCACAAAGGGTCATCTCATACCAATCCTCAATCACCATCAGGTGCTCTGAAATGATGGGTCCATCCTCGATGTCCAGCGCACCCCAGTCAATAACATGCATGAGGTCATGCACATATCTCTTCATTTGTGACATGTGGAAGATACGTGCACCTGATCTAGATATGGGGGTAGGATGAGTATATAGGCAACCTTACCAACCATCTAAATGAACTAAAATGAACTGATGAATCTTGGATATTGATTGCCTCCCCAGCCGAACCTCCACATTCCTCATCGTGGGGAGGCTCACAAGAGAATGTAGTCTCCTTGCTTGAACATCAGGGGCCTATAATGATGATCTGCATAGGATTTTAATCTACTCTGTGCCATCCTCATCTTCTCACAGATGACCTGCAATTTCTCCATTGTCACATTCACCAACTCTAGGCCCAAAATGATAACTCACAAATCTTTATCTAGCACAAGGGTGAGTTATAGGGTCTCCCGTATAGGGCCTCAAAAGGTTCCATGTCTATGGTAGAGTGGTATCTATTTTTGTACGCAAACTCTACCAAGGGTAGGTGATCCTCCTAGGTTTGGATGAAGTCCAACATGCAATTCCTCATCATATACTCTAGCACCTGGATAGTGAACTTGGTCTACCCATCGATCTGGGGATGAAAGGCTGTACTCATCTGCATCTGGGTACCGAATGTATCCTATAGGCCTCTCCACAATCATAACATAAAATTCATGTCACGATCAGAGATAATCATCAAGGGTAATATGCGAAGACAGATGGTCTCCCATACATAAACCTACTCCAAAATCCCCACCGAACTTTGCTCCCTAATGGAAAAGAAGTGTGTCGACTTCATGAGTCCATCAACTATCACCCAGATTACATCATGAACCTTAGATGTGCACGAACGCCCTGTGTAATGGAATAGACCCTCCTAGTCCATTAGTTTTCCTAATTTTAGTGTTTGGGGCGTCTTAAACACCATCGGTGAGTTAGGAGGGCATCAGTGTTTGTGGTAGGGTGTCACCAATCAGTCTCACCAATCAGTTTCACCATGGGGTGTCAGGGATTTTCCCCAGTTTTCCCATAACACCTCTTTTATGTCTCCATTCCCTTTTAAAGTGGTTTAAGTCCATTTTAAGCCCATAAATGATGTTTTAAATCCCTTAAGGGTGGGGTTACCCTTGACATACCAAAATGTGTGGCTTTCCCCTTTTTCAATCCTCCCATGTTTTCCAATTAGGCCCCTATTACATGTTTTTCTATCTTTAAAGTAAATCTATTAACTCACAACCGTTATCTCCACCATCTCCAAGGAGAATTATTAAATCTCAATTAATTCTAACATGTGAACCCTCCCAGCTGCATGGTCAAACCACTATACACTTTTTAATCATTTCGAGGATGCGCATCCCATAAATCTAGGATTATGCCTTTTATCACACTGAGATATTCTTCTTCCTTGGTATCTTTCTTTTCCCTTGGTGCGCTTGGAGTCCCTCTTCCGGAGATGAATTATGCACCCATGCTGGAGCCCTTCCTTCTTAGCCCTGGAGTTCTTGGAGTTTCCTGTAAGTTGCATTAACCCCAGTTCTTGGCACAGAGAGAAAACTTCGATCCTTGATCATCTAAGTAGGGGTTTTTACTTCATCTCTATTTACTGTACATCATGAGGGGTGGGTATGATGATGATCCTTAGAGACATAGATGAAACCAACTTTAACTAAGAAAACAAAAAAAACTTTTAATGGATGAAGGGATGGGATAGTTGACGATGTTGCTATGTTATACCTTTTTTTTATGTTATGAATTGTATGGGATTATGTACACTAAAAATAATGTCCTTTGGTGGTCATTTCTTGTGCACTAACGAATCTCTATTTTTATGGAAAATCTAGTGATTGAATGGATGTAACATGGAAACCAGTTAATCACATAAACATGGTTAATTAAAAGGATGACCAATGAATAATAACCCATGTTTTATCACCCTAGTTAAATAAATAGAAAGAAGGAACTAAATTAATGGTGTTGGATAAATCTAAAAACTTCCTTCCTCCATTATGGTGATATGTATGGTTGCACTGTTTGATGACTTATGGGGTGACATAGAGGGTGATTAAATGTTTAGTTGGAAAGTTATTGGTTTGTGAATCTGAGGATATGTGGAGCTTGTATATTGGAGATTGGTTTGGTTCCAGTACTTTGAGGGATCTCAAGGATTCCTTTTAACGTTGTTACTTAAAAAGATAACTAGTTGTAAATTCTTGAATGTTTGCTAGGATGATTTATTCTAGTTGTTGTTTTGTATTATGGTTATTCTTGATAGTTTCTAGGAAGTGAAGAATATTTTAAATGTAAATCACTTGAACATGTTAAATGAGAACCGGTCCAATGGGAAATTGTAATCACAAAAGTGGGTTGCATTCCGGTCGTGGCTGTTGTGTACTTGTGCATGTAGGGATAACATAAAGAGTGGCTGTGTATGGGCTGGTTGTCTATTTAGGGACCCTTAGGATGGGATGAGTTCTTTTTTACTTATATTCATAAAATGAAGTTCATGTATTTCTTATACGCACCCCACCCATGTCGAGCACTTCATGCCAAACACCCCCATTTCACGGGGTAGGGTGTTTTTTTCCAACATTACTATGAGTGGATGGGTATTATATTTTTTTAGGATCCATATCCCAGGTATACTAAGGATATTTGGGTAGGATGTGATGAAGTAATGTTTATTATGGCCCAAGACTCTTCAGGCAGGGTGTGTTGTGGTGGTTGGACCAAGTGCATGCGGGCAAGTTTGTTTTCCAAGTGTCTTTAGGATAAGGCCCAATTTGTTTTGGGCGTGACAATGATTATAGTGGCCGAGGTGTATATAGGCATGATTATGTGTGGTTGTGGTGGTCCAAGTGTCTGCAGGCAGGATGTGTGGTTGTGGTGGCCCAAGCATCTGCGGGTGGGATGCGTGGTTGTGGTGCCCCATAAGGTTGTTGTTGGGGAAACAGTGGGACTGTAGTAAAACTTGCAGGGGAGGTCTGACGTTTATGATTTAATAAACAACTAGTGGGAAAGTGCTGCGGGGTACCCAAATATCGATTTGATATTACTATTACTTTACCTAAATTGCATTATTTTTGGAGTGTGACTTGGTGAGGTTGCCTGGATTGTTTCCTTACTAGGTGTTTTGGTTACCCCTTTTCTCATACGGAATTAGAATGCTTCCCCAATTTTACATGAGAGATTTTGGTTTTCCCTACTGAGTATACCTGTATACTCACCCTACGTATATAAATCTGTTTTCAAGTTTCCAACAGGACTTTGAGGACTGTTCCAAACCTTACTAGCTCAGACATTGTGATAGTTATTGTTTCTACTTTTCGTTTCTTTTGGTAATTCCTTTCATAGTTTCTTATACTCATATAAGTTTATATTGAAAATGCATATGATAATGGAATTTATGACGTTACTTTTACTTTTAGTCCTTGGAGTTTTTTGGGTTAACCATATTATCTCTCGATCTTGTTCTATAAAAGGGTAATTCCTTCCATATTACATGAGATTTTGTACCATTGGTGCTATTCGCCACTCTAGGTCCTATTGAAGGCGGGACTCGGGGGTCATTATCTCTCCTTCAACTTGAATAAGGGTATGATAGTTTTCTATCCCTTCCCTCATCTTTTTGAAGGTGGTTCATGACAGAATGGTATCAAAAGATGATGGTTGAATGATAGGATGGAGTTCAGGGTTATGAACAATGAGGATTTCATGGGATGGTATCAAAAAAGTGTTAGAAAATTTTGGTGTGTGAAATAGGTCAGGGAACACCAACTAGGATACAGGATTTTAGGGTCCCCTGTGATCCGATGAAAGGAATATAGACCCATTGAACGACCATGCGAGGGTATACTAATTTTAGGGTAGAGACCCTAGGAGAGATACATGCATTATAATAAATTATGTTCTTGTGTGTTTTTGGTGTTTTGGGAACATGAAATAAATAAAAAATTTAAGAAAAATTTAAAAGGAATCTTCTACACTATTTGGGCTTAGGCATTCCTTGTTTACCTTGCATCCATGGCACCAGGATGATGTCCACGAGTATTGTAGGTGATCAAAGCCCAACAAGATGATATGTATGATCAGCAGAGGGCTGATCGGGAGGAGGAGTATGACCAGTGGTAGAAGACACATCGTGCCTTTCGGCGGTAGACCCTTGGAAAGTATGAGGGAAGCATCTCAGACATGGAGATAAAGAGCTGGCTTGAGGAGCTGGTGGTAGATTTCAGCTTGATCCAATCTCTAGTAGAGTACTGGGTTCCTCTGGCTGTGAGCTAGATGAAGGGAGTATCACGTTAGTGGTGTATGCTCTATCTCGTGGAGAAGAAGGAAGCTGAGGTTTCGTCGACTGACTTTGAGAAGGAGTTCCAAGTGGAATTCCTTTCTTCCACAATGAATACTAAAAAGATGAAATATATGATCTTCCATCAGCATGGGAGTATGACAGTAATGGAGTTGGGGATCAAGTTCAAGTATTTCCTTAATTTTCTTTCTATACCTCTTCCTGGATGAGTATTCATGAGTAAGACACTTAGAGGAGGCATTCTGACCTTCTCTTCGGTATGTTGTTACTCCCTTCACTCTACCGACGTACTTGGAGGTTCAAAAGAAGGTTGAAGTAGTAGATCAGATGAATATGCTTTGAGGTGTGCTGCGAGAGGGGAGCTAGCTAGGTTCGTCAAAGGGGAAGACCGTCAGCACCAAGCCTCCAGCATCAGGGGCTGTAATGACCCAAAGTTTCATTAATGGAAAATCCCTCTTGATCCAGTTAAATTTTTCTTTATGAAAAAAGTTTTTATAAGATGTCAACTTCTTTGGTTTTATGTTAATATTTGTGATCGTTACTTTTATATCCGTTGAACAGTGATCACAAGAGTAGTATAAATATAAGGCTTTAACGAACCCAATTTTACTCAGACAAAGGAAGCGATGGCCTCATCCAGTAGAATTGCCCCATACAAAGACCATTTGTCAGAGTTCGGAAAAGAGGTGGAGTCTATGGGCTTCGCCCTTGACAAATCCCAAGCTGAGCTTCATTATGTCAAGCTTGAACGGGACTGTCTACTGGAAAAGTGGAAGTTGATAGAGATTACCACTCGAGCGATGTTATCCGAGTTGCCCCAAGAGTCTGTCACCATCTCACACCTTACCCTTAGGTCTTATGCAGCTATTTTAAGGGGTTATGTTACAAATAAGTAGTACTATGTTCATGTGCATTATTTTTGTATATAATAATGAATATAATTTCTAGTCATTTTTTATACATTGTAATAGTTTTTAAAGTACAAATGGTGTTTTTTGGTTATTATTTAATTAAGAATTATATTTTATTAAATTAAGGGATTTTTGAATTAAATAATATTTTAATAAAATATTATTATTAATATTAAATTAATTTTTATTAAATATAAACTATCTTATAATTTTATGAATGCAATTAAAATTTTATTAAGGTTTGAAAGCCATTTCTGTCAAAACCCGTGAATTTTTGATAAATATCAGTTTTTATTTTAAAAGTGAAAATTAACATATGTAGAAAATTATTAGGATAAAATAAATATTATTTTTGGAATCAGAACGTCGAAATTATCCAATGGTGAATTTTTCATAATTTTCTGAGACAGTCAAATTTTTGGGTAAAAATTAAATACCGTTTAAATATATAATGTGTTTTATGACATCATAATGACCCAATGGTGATGTAATAAAATACCATAATCCTTATGTTCGGACAATATATGTTTTATCATTAAAATAATGAGGTTTTGGGTTTTATTTACTTACTTTTCAAAGCATTAATTAACCCCTCAAGATTTATTCAACACTTTGCCTTTTTAAATTAATTTCCATGGGAGTGTGACTCACCTCCACATAATTAACCCTCATTTTTTAATATGTTCGGACCTTGTCCTTGTAAAATATTGTTTCCCTCTTTCCTTTTCCAGAAACCATGGGCAAATACCATGGGATGGTTTGTGGTTTGGATTATTTTAATATAAGGGGTCCCAAACCTAAATAATAAAGAATTCTCTCACCTTTCCTATATAAACCCACCCAAGCTTCCACTTACTCCTCACTAAAATCCCTTGGAGTTCGTCCAACCTCTACCCTACTATCTCTAGAATCCTCCCAAGGTTCCCCAAGCTCCCAAGAATCCTCTCACAAACCTCTCTCTAGCCTTTGGAAGCACACTTCCATGTAAGGGTTTTTTCTTCCTTTCTCATTTTTGTCAATTTTTTTTAAGTTGTATTTCCATTTTAATTTCAATTATGAATGTTGGGGTATGGTTTTACACCTCCTCCATACTTCCCTCTTATTGTTTGAATGATGGTAGACCCCTTTATCTCTCATTAAATGCCTCCCATGTACACCCGTTACTATGCCGAAATTCTGAAAGGAACTTCTCTCTCTTCTTTTACATTCAAGCAATACTTTTGTATCATGAATCTAAATTCCTTTTCAATTGTTGGGACATGTATATATATGACCTCCTTACTTTCCATTACATGTAAATATGATGAGTAACCCCTTTCTCTCTCATCAACCATTTTTATGATTTCTTATGTCACGCCGTTACGCTGCCGAAATCGCACCTATTTTCTAAGCCAATGTCATTGTGTAGTGAATACCATGCCCATTTCTCCATCAAGGGTATTCACCTTTATGCACATTTACATATTGATTGTAAATTTCATGTATGAATTCCACATTCCTTTATCGTGGAAAAAATGATTATGTTTTATGAATCCATGTTTTATGATCCATGTGGCACACTTATGCATGAAATGAAATATTTAAGAAGGGTGCGCCCTTATAGCGCTCCAATGCATTGGGTAAAGTATAGTATCATGATACGTCATGTGCAATGAGTGTTGACTCATGCTAATTCAAGTGAAACGAGGGTTTACTCGTGCTTCATGTGCAATGAGGGTTTACTCATGCTCCATGTGCAATGAGCCTTGGCTCATGCAAATTCAATGTTAAGTGTTGTTTCCACATTTCCATGTTATGATTATCATGATTTATCATGCCTTTATGTTCCTGTTTCTCTTATGCTCTATTGATATGCCTATTGCATAACATGTATTGTACTCCTCATGTTATTCCATGTGTACTCCCTTGCTGGGCTTTATAGCTCACCCTTTTCTTATTCATGTCCTCAGGTTATCCCATGCAATGCTAAGTACGAAGGATTGTAGTGGTCATGTAAAGGAAGTTTCCAATAAAGATGTTGTATTTAAAGTTTAAAGTTTTTATGTAATGATCCTAATCCCCAAAGACACTAAACCTCTTGATCTTATTTGTTGTATCAAGTGAAGTTTTATGCAATAAAGCCTGATTAAGTTGTAATAAAAAGCAGGGTTGTCTCAGTTGGTATCAGAGGATAGGTTTAGTTATTTTTGGGATTAATAAACCCTAGTAAAGACTTAGATACAAGACTAATTATAATAAAAACATCCCTAAGTTTTTGTAAATACTAAGTAAATGGTTTATCAAACAAATACATCCCTGTCTTCATACGAGCAGGTAGAGGCGGCTCTGGCACAGATGTATCCTAGGGGTAAAACCCGAAAACACCGCTTTGAGCTAGACTCGAATGGGAACTGGTCCATGAAAACGGGACTTGCTGCACTCTTGGTTATGACACTCCCAGGGGATATGTTTTGATAAATTCACAATCTTAGTATGAACCCTAATTAAGGGAAAAATGACCCTAAGAATATATGTTAGAAGGAAGATCATGAAAATCCTGGATTGAATCCTATAGACTCATGAGTTAAAGAGATTAAAGTTTATTTATAAGTCATCAACTTTTGTCTTTGGATTACCCTTTATGTGTTACCCCTAACTTTCCTTTTATTCCAGCCAATGGCCGGTAATAGGAGAACTCGGGCTAACAACCGTTGTGAAGATCAGTGTGATGATTGTACTAATGAGATGCCCAATCCAATGGGAGCGGTAATCGCGAACTTTGTCATGCTTCTCTCACAGCTAACTCAAGTTTTGAATACAAACACTGGTCAAGAGGAACGTTCAACCCCCCTAAGAAAGAACAAGTCGCTATTGAAAGCTTCATGAGATAAAGGCCTCTTACTTTTAGTGGATCATCCGATCCCACGATCGCTGAGCAATGGATCAACTCCATTGAAAATATATTCTCTATCCTGAAATGCTCTGAACAAGAGAAGGTCCTCCTGGAGGCTTATCGTATGGAGGGTGAAGCTGATCGATGGTGGGAGTTGATCAAAAATACGAAGCCTGAGGAGGAGATCGAGGCTTTGGAATGGAAGGAATTCCGGAAGATGTTTTTCGATAAATATTTTCCGCGCACCATCCGTCTTAAGATGGAAAGGGACTTCCTTTCTCTCAAACAGAAAGATGAAGAATCTGTGGGAGCGTACGAGGCAAACTTCACAAGGCTTGCACGATACGCTTCCGGCTTTGTCATTACCCCCGAATGCAAGGATGACCGCTTCTTTGGTGGGCTGAAGCCTAGCTTGCGGAAAGCATTAGCGATCCGTGACTTCGACAGCTATGAGGAAATTGTCCGATGTGCCCTCAAGGTTGAAATGGAGATTGGAGAATCACAGGGGCATCATGGAGACAAGAAGCGTAAGGTGGACTTCAATGCTGGTGGTCCGATGGATAAATCCAACGACACTAAGAAGTTCTAGCACCCCACTTGCCAAAAGTGTGGAAAGAAGAACCCTGGAAATTGCTTTAGGGGGACAAGAAAATGATTCAGGTTTGGAAGAGAAGGGCACCTAGTTGTTAACTATCAGCAAGAAGGACCCACGACTACGACAGAGGAGAGGAACGCTCCGTTCGAACCTCAACGTGTTTTTCAATGCTACAAATGCAAAGAACCGAGTCATTTTGCAAATAAGTTCCCTAATCCAAGGGTTATCGGAGGCAACCAGCAACCTCCAAGACAGCAAGGAAGAGCTTTTTCCATCACTTCTGCCAAAGTGAACCCCGACAACGAAGTGGTGATAGGTACGCTAGTTATTCATTCAAGAATAGAAAATGAACTTTTTGATTCAGGTTCTACACATTCTTTTATATCTCAAAAGTTTAGTAGAACAATCCCTGCACCACCACAAATCATGGAAGTAAAGATTTCGGTGAGTATGACAAATGGGGAAATCATTTCATCCCATGAGTATAAGTCCTCCCCTGTTATAATCTGTGGATTGAATTTCCCGATGAACCTCATCATACTCCCTTTGGTGGAATTTTATGCAATTCTTGGCATGGATTGGCATTCCTTATATAGAGCCAACATAAATTGTCGGGAGAGAGAAATCACACTCCATATGGAGAATTGACCCCTGATTATTTACAAGTGTCAGGAGGAAGATGAATCTCCTTTAGCTCCATCATCTCAAGAATGGATATTACTTCCCTATGAGCATGAATATCTGGCTCAGATGATTGAGTCCAAGGAAGAAACCACCCTTGAAGAAATGCCTATTGTGGGGGAATTCGCTGAAGTGTTTCCCGAGGAACTTCCTGGTCTTCCTCCAAGAAGAGATGTTGAGTTCTCAATTGAACTTATACCCGGGGCCCTACCAATATCCAAGACTCCATATAGAATGGCTATTTTTGAGCTTGAAGAGCTGAAGAAACAACTACAGGAGAATATGGAAAGGGTTTATATGCCCAAGTGAATCACCATGGGGTGCAGCAGTCCTCTTCGTCAAGAAGAAGGATGGGTTAATGTGGCTTTGCATCGATTATCGTGAACTTAACAAAATCACGATAATGAACAAGTATCCTCTCCCAAGAATCGATGACTTGTTTGATCAGCTGCGTGGAGCACAATACTTCTCGAAGGTGGACTTGCGGTCAGGATATTATCAAGTAAGGGTGAAGAAGGAAGATATCCCCAAGAATGCTTTTCGTACAAGGTATGGGCACTACGAATTCATAGTAATGCCTTTTGGACTCACCAATGCTCCATAGATATTCATGGACTTGATGAATAGAGTCTTTAGAGATTACCTTGACAAATTTGTTATAGTCTTTATAGATAATATTCTAATATACTCCAAAACCAAGGAGGACCATGAGGAGCATTTAAAAACTGTACTAGAGACTTTGCGCAAAGAGAAACTCTATAAAAAGTACAGAAAGTGTGAGTTTTGGTTGAAGGAAGTCTAATTATTGGGCCATATCATCACATGTAATGGGATATCGGTGGAGCCCTCCAAAACAGATGCAATTGAGGGATGGCCGAGGCCAACATCGGTAACGGATATCCATAGCTTCTTGGGGTTAGCTGGATATTATCGATGATTTGTGAGAAATTTCTCACGATTGTCCAACCCTCTTACCAAGCTAACTTGAAAGGGAGTAAAGTTTGTTTAGAGTGATGAATGCGAAGAAATCTTCAAGGAGTTGAAAAGGAGGCTTATCGTTGCACCCGTGCTCACTTTACCCACAAGTGGGGAACTTTTTGTGGTATTCAGTGATGCTTCGAAGAAGGGCTTAGGATGTGTGTTGATGCAGAATGATAAAGTGATATCTTATGCCTCAAGGCAGTTGAAAATCCATGAGAGAAACTATCCAACGCATGATCTGGAGTTGGCGGTGGTGATCTTTGCCTTGAAAATCTGGCGCCATTATCTCTATGGAGATAAATGTGAGATATATACTGACCACAAGAGTCTTAAATATATATTCACACAGAAAGAGCTTAATATGCGCCCGAGAAGATGGATAGAGCTCATCAAGGATTATGACTGTTCAATACATTACCACCCTGGGAAAGCGAACAAGGTGGCGGATTCCCTAAGTATAAAGGATCCAGCGATTCTATCAATGATGAGAATTGAGAAGGATCCAATCTTCTTAGACATGATGAAGATGGATGTGGGAATCATAAAGAAGGGAACATCATCAATCCTTTCATAAATGATTGCTCAACCATCTTTTTTGTAAAGGTTAAAGGATGCTCAAAAGGATGATGTGGGAATCCAAGAAAAAGTGGAAGCTATCAAAAAGGGGAAATACTCGGAGTTTAATGATAATGAAGAAGGAATTGTGCGGTTTGGGAAAAGACTATGTGTTTCATCAAGTCTGGAGCTGAAGAAGGAACTTTTGGATGATGCACATAGTTCAAATTTCTCTATTCACCCAGGGAGCACAAAGATGTATCGAGATCTCCGAGAAAACTTTTGGTGGGATAATATGAAGAAGGAGATCGCTGAATATACATCAAAGTGCCTGGTGTGTCAGTAATTGAAGGCAGAGAGGAAGAAGTCTAAGGGGATGATGAAACCATTGCCCATACCAGAATGGAAATGGGGGAACATCACCATGGACTTTGTCACCGGACTTCCAAGGACATCCAAAGGCAACAATGCAATCTGGGTTGTTGTGGATCGTCTTACAAAGACTTCACACTTCATTGCTATTCGAGAAGATTTCTCTTTGGATCAACTGGCACAAATATATATCAGGGAAGTGGTACGGTTGCATGGAGTACCACAATCTATTGTGTCTGACCGAGATCCAAGATTTACCTCTATGTTTTGGAAGAGTCTTCAACATGCTCTGAATACTGAACTGAACTTCAGTACGGCCTATCATCCTCAAACTGATGGCCAATCCGAGTGGACTATTCAAACACTTGATGATATGTTGAGAGCGTGCTCAATGGACTTTAAAGGAGGATGGGATCAACATCTTCCTCTGGTTGAGTTCTCTTATAATAATAGTTTCCACTCGAGCATCCAAATGGCACCATATGAAGCCCTATATGGGAAAAGGTGTAGAACACCGGCATGTTGGGATGAGGTCGGTGAACGTAAGATGCTTGGAGCAGAAATGGTTGAAGAAATGGTGGAGAAGGTGAAAACCATTCAGCAGCATATCAAGGCAGCCCAAAGTCGACAGAAGAGTTATGCAGATAATCGTCGACGAGACCTTGAGTTCAAAGTCGGAGACATGGTGTTTTTACGCATATCTCCGTGGAAGAAGGTCATGAGGTTTGGAAAGAAAGGGAAGTTAAGTCCAAGGTACATCGGCCCCTTCAAGATTCTTGATCGTCTTGGGGTTGTAGCCTATCGACTAGCACTTCCACCTACTATGGCCAAGGTGCATGATGTCTTCCATGTATCCCTCTTAAGGAAGTACATACCGGACCCTTCACATGTACTCTCTTTCGAGGTGGTACTATTAGAAGATGATCTTTCTTATGAGGAGAAACTAGTGAAGATCTTAGATCGTAGAGAAAAAGTTCTATGAAATAAGACAATGCCCCTCGTCAAGGTGTTGTGGAGAAACCACAAGTTTGAAGAAGCAACATGGGATTCGGAGGATATGATGAAGCTGAGTTACCCACATTTGTTTTGCTGTGGGAAAAGGAAAATTTCGAGGGTGAAATTTCTTAAGGGGGGAATATTGCAACGACCCAAAGTTTCATTAATGGAAAATACCTCTTGATCCAATTAAATGTTTATTTATGAAAAAAGTTTTTATAAGATGTCAACTTCTTTGGTTTTATGTTAAGATTTGTGACCATTACTTTTATAGTCGTTGAACAGTGATCACATGAGTAGTATAAATATAAGTCTTTAACGAACCCAATTTTACTCAGACAAAGGAAGCGATGGCCTCATCCAGTAGAATTTTCCCATACGAAGCTCATTTTTTCGGAGCTCGGAAAAGAGGTGGCATATTTGGGCTTCGCCCTTGACCAAGCCCAAGATGAGCTTCATTATGTCAAGCTTGAATGGGACCGTCTACGGGAATAGTGGAAGTTGATAAAGATTACCACTCGAGCGATGTTATCCGAGCCGCCCTAAGAGTCTGTCACCATCGCAAACCTTACCCTTAGGTCTTATGCAGCTATTTTAAGGGGTTATGTAACAAATAAGTAGTACTATGTTCATGTGAATTATTTTTGTATATAATAATGAATATAATTTCAAGTCATTTTTGATACATTTTAATAGTTTTTAAATTACAAATGGTGTTTTTTGGTTATTATTTAATTAAGAATTATATTTTATTAAATTAAGGGATTTTTGAATTAAATAATATTTTAATAAAATTTTATCATTAATATTAAATTAATTTTTATTAAATACTAATGATCTTATAATTTTATGAATGCAATTAAAATTTTTATTAAGGTTTGCAATCCATTTCTGTCAAAACCTGTGAATTTTTTATAAATATCAGTTTTTATTTTAAAAGTGAAAATTCACATATTTAAAAAATTATTTAGATAAAATAAATATTATTTTTGGAATCAGAACGTCGAAATTATCCAACGGTGAATTTTTCATAATTTTCTGAGATAGTCAAATTTTTGGGTAAAAATTAAATACCGTTTAAATATATAATGTGTTTTATGACATCATAATGACCCAATGGTGATGTAATAAAATACCATAATCCTTATGTTCGGCCAATATATGTTTTAGAATTAAAATAATGAGGTTTTGGGTTTGATTGACTTACTTTTCAAATCATTAATGAACCCCTCAAGACTTATTCAACACTTTTCTTTTTAAATTAATTTCCATGGGAGTGTGACTCACCTCCACATAAGCAACCCTAATTTTTTAATAAGTTCGGACCTTGGCCTTGTAAAATATTTTTTCCCTCTTTCATTTTCCAGAAACCATGGGTAAATACCATGGGATGGTTTATGGTTTGGATTATTTTAATATAAGGGGTCCCAAACCTAAATAATAAATAATTCTCTCACCTTTCCTATATAAACCCACCCAAGCATCCACTTCCTCCTCACTAAAATCCCTTGGAGTTCGTCCAACCTCTGCCCTACTCTCTCTATAATCCTCCCAAGGTTCCCTAAGCTCCCAAGAAGCCTCTCACAAACCTCTCTCTAGACTTTGGAAGCACACTTCCAAGTAAGGGTTTTTTCTTCCTTTCTCATTTTTGTTAATTTTTTTTATGTTGTGTTGCCCTTTTAATTTCAATTATGAATGTTGGGGTATGGTTTCACACCTCCTACATACTTCCCTATTATTGTTTGAATGATGGTATACCCCTTTCTCTCTCATTAAATTCCTCCCATGTACACCCGTTACTATGCTGAAATTCCGAAAGGAACTTCTCTCTCTTCTTTTACATTCAAGCAATACTTTTGTATCATGAATCTAAATTCCTTTTCAATTGTTGGGACATGTATCTATATGACCTACTTACTTTACATTACATGTAAATATTATGAGGAACCCCTTTCTCTCTCATCAACCATTTTTATGAATTCTTATGTCACGCTGTTACGCTGCCGAAATCGCACCGATTTTCTAAGCCAATGTCATTGTGTAGTGAATACCATGCCCATTTCTCCATCAAGGGTATTCACCTTTATTCACATTTACATATTGATTGTAATTTCATGTATGAATTCCACATTCCTTTATCATGGAAAAAATGATTATATTTTATGAATCCATGTTTTATGATCCATGTGGAACACTTATGCATGAAATGAAATGTTTAAGAAGGGTGAACCCTTATAGTGCCCCAATGCATTGGGTAAAGTATAGTATCATGATACGTCATGTGCAATGAGTGTTGACTCATGCTAATTCAAGTGCAACGAGGGTTTACTCGTGCTTCAAGTGAAATGAGGGTTTACTCATGCTCCATGTGCAATGAGCCTTGGCTCATGCAAATTCAATGTTAAGTGTTGTTGCCACATTTCCATGTTATGATTATCATGATTTATCATGCCTTTATTTTCATGTTTCTCTTATTATCTATTGATATCCCTATTTCTTAACATGTATTGTACTCCTCATGTTATTCCATTTTTACTCCCTTACTGGGCTTTATAGCTCACCCTTTTCTTATGCATGTCCTCAGGTTATCCCATGCAATGCTAAGTACGAAGGAATGTAGTGGTCATGTAAATTAAGTTTTCAATAAAGATGTTGTATTTCAAGTTTAAAGTTTTTATGTAACGATCCTAATCCCCAAAGACACTAAACCTCTAGATCTTCTTTGTTGTATCAAGTGAAGTTTTATGTAATAAAGCATGTTTAAGTTGTAATAAAAAGCAGGGTTGTCTCAGGGGCTTCTAGGTTTTGGATAATGGGGAGCAGACCTCAGTAGTTCCAGTATTAACCTCCCAGTCCTCACCCCTTATTCACGAGCCTAGGACCGAGGTGCTTTATCTGTGGTAGCCATGGGAATCTTTGGAATCAGTACCCAAACTGAGTAAAATACAGTGGGGGTGGGAAGGTTCAGTGCCCACCTCAGCAACACAAGATTCCGACCATACCTTTTCAATAGTAGTAGTAGTAGTAGCAGCATGGGAAGTGAGATCACTCTCCAATGAGGGTGTACGGTGCTAAAGGAGGCTGACCTCATGGAGCTCCTCAGGGACCTCGACTAGGGTGTGTTCGGTGAGGCGGCTGATATCCAAGGGGCATAGGATATGGGCTTGGGAAGTTACACACTGTAGAGGCAGTAGTTCCAGCAGGGTCGGAGGCCATTCGAGGTATGATCAGCTTGTTTAGTGCTCTTTCATGTGACCTGTTTGATTTAGGAACTTCACACTCTTTTGTTGAACCCATTATAGCACATGACTTGGGCATAGATGTAGAGATACTCTCCATTCCCTTGGTACTAAGTATTCTAGTTGGAGGTTGGACCATTCTATTTGATGTTTATCAAGGATGAAAACTGATTTTTGGGTCGCATCAGTCTAGTGGGGATCTCTTTTTGATGCAAATGCAGCTATACGATGTCATACTGGGCATCGAATGGCTATTATCCATGCACGCTGTTATCAACAGATTCTAGAGAAGGGTCATGTTCTCAGATTTGGGCGTCCAACATGTAGTATTCGTTGGCGAGCGGGGTTTCTAGTAGGTCAACTAACTTGTGGAGCCCCTTATTTCCTTGTTAGATGAGATGTCAGTGGAATCATTAGACGCATAGACGGTGGAAGTTATAGGGATTGTTAGTGAGTTCCTAGACATCTTCTCCGAAGAGTTTGTGACTCTACTCCCTCGACATGATGTTGAGTTTGGGATAGACATACAAACCAGTTCCCATCCAATTTCGATGGCTCCCTTTCGGATGACACCTTCTGAGTTGCGGGAGTTGAGGATCTAGGTTGATGACTTGATGAAGAAGGGTTTTATTTGGACAACAAGGTTTCCATGGGGTTCTATATTCTTATTTTCAAAGAAGGCAGACAGTGGTATCAGGCTATACATAGACTACTAAAGGTTGAATCAAGTAACAGTCAAGAACCACTATCCCCTTTCGAGAATCGATGACATTTTTAACCAGTTGGAGGGAGTAGGTTGGTTCTCTAAGATAGACCTATGGTTTGGATATCCCTAGTTGAGGGTGAAGGAGGGTGACATCTCAAAGACTGATTTCAGGTACAGATATAGCCACTTTGATTTTGTGGTCATGTTGTTCGATGTTACAAGTGCACCAGCCATGTTCTTGGGGCTCATGAAATCCATTTTTTGTGAATATATGGACCAGTTTATAGGAATGTTCTTCGACGACATCCTGATCTACTCATAATCAAAGTAGGATCACGCCGAGAATCTGAGGACAATTTTGGAGGTCCTCTGAAACCACCAGCTCTACGGGAAGTTGTCCAAGTGCAAGTTTTGGACACGAGAGGTTCACTTACTTGGACACGCGGTGTCCCAACAGGGAATAACATTAGACCCGTCAAAGGTTGAAGTGGTTGTTTCTTGGGTAACACCCAAGAAAGTGGCATAGGTTCGTAGTTTTCTGTTACTGGAAAGTTACTAAGGAAGGTTCGTACCCAACTTATCCTAAGTTGTAGCACCTTTAACAACCTTGACCAGAAAAGACCAGGCTTTTATATGGAGTGAGCAGTGCCAGGAAGGTTTTATTTATCTGAAGGGGAATCCGGTCAGTGCCCTAGTGATTAGGTTTCCAAAGGAAGGGGTAACGTTTGAAGTGTTCTGTGATGCATCTGGTTTAGGCTTAGGGTGTGTGATGATGCATAAATAGAGAGTGATCTCTTATGGGTCTAGGAAGTTATGTCATCACGAATGTAACCATTCCACCCACGACTTGGATCTTGTAGTATTTGTGTTCGAACTAATGTTGTGGCGGCATTACCTCATTGGGGAACACTTCGTGGCCTTCACATATCACAAGAGATTGAGGTATGTATTCTCCTAGTGAGACCTGAAATTGCAGCAACAAAGGTGGATGGAGTTTCTTCAGGACTATGAATTTGATATCTCCTACACCAAAGAAGAGGGGAATGTAATGGATGATACCTTGAGAAGGAATTCACAAAAGTATGTGGTTCAGGAGTCATTAGATGCATGGAATGAAATAGAGGAGTTGTCTGCTTTACATCTGGGCTTGATAGTTGAGGATGGTAGATACTGTCTATTTTAGATGACAATGCAGTCTTCCTTGGTGTGATAGGTGGAGGAGTCTCAGTGGGGAGACTCAGAGGCTGAAGTGATGCATGATCGTGTTATCCAGGTTAATGATCTGGAAAGATGGATGGAGGATGGTCAAAATCAAATGATTTTCCATTGGAAGTTGTTTGTCCTAGAGGAAATTCACGAGAGAGTTTGTGGTGAGTTCCATAACTCAGTCCCTGGTGGTACACCCAAGAGTCTCAAGATGTACTGGGTCTTGATAGGTCAGTTTTGGTGGCCCGAAGTGAAGCAGGTAGTGGTAGAGTTTGTGGCAAAGTGCCTTGTGTGTCAGCAGGTGAAGGCTGAACACCATGTTTCAGGCGGTTTGTTACAGAACTTAGATGTTTTCGAGTGTAAGTGGGATGATGTCTCGATGGATTTCATCAAGGAACTACCCAAAGTTTAGGGAGGAGGTTATTCCATCTGGGTAGTGGTGGACCATTTGATGAAATCGGCTCACTTCTTAGCAATTATGGAGTCGTGTGTAGTGGATGCCTTAGCACATAAGTACACGAGTGAAGTTGTGCGACTACATGGAGTTTCCCAAACCATCCTTTCTGATCAGGATACACGCTTTACTTCACGATTCTAGAAGGTATTACAAAATTATTTTGGCACCCAGCTATGCCTTAACACTTCTTTCCACCCTCAGGAAGATGGGAAGACATAGAAGACTATCTAGACATTGGAAGATATGTTGCGAGCATGTGTTCTGGAATTTAGAGGATCATGGGTATGCCACTTACCTCTGGTAGGGTTTTCCTAAAAAAATATCTATCACTCTACCATTGGAATGGAACCATTCAAATCCTTATATGGGAGGCTGTGTCATTCACTTGTGTGCTGGTAAGAGGTTGGGGATGTAGATGTTCTTTGCCCGAGGGTGGTGTAGAGCACGGTAGAGAAGGTTCAGCTTGTGTGTGATATGATGAAGGTGACCTAGGACTAATAGAAGTAATATGATGATCATATTAGGAGACCATTTGAGTTCGAGTTTGGGGACCATGTGTTCTTATAGGTATCCCCTCAGTGTGGGCAGCAGAGATTCGACAGGGAGAGTAATCTTTCTCCCAGGTTCATTAGAACCCTTGAGGTGTTGAGATAAGTATGTGAGGTGGAATATTATCTGGTGCTACCAATGCTTTTAGAGATGGCCCACAACTTCTTTCTTGTATCTTAGATCCGTCGGTATCTACACGATGACTCCCACATCATTTACTATGGAGAGTTGGATATCAAGGAAGATGCAACGTTTGTGGAGAGACCGATGAGAATCAAGGATCGTATGGAGGAGGATATTGTGGACAGACCATTCCCTTGGTTTGTGTGTCGTGGAGGCTTGGTGTTCTCAAGGAGAGTACCTGAGAATGCGAGGTAAAAATACGTGCCCATTACCCAGAGCTATTTTGAGTTTTGATCTTGTGTTTGCTTTGCACTTTTATCTGATGTAATGAGTGACCTTGTTCACTATAAGATAGGTTATTTCCCTTGTTCTTTGAATGTGTGTGAAAATTATTGAATGTTGGGAGGGGAAGACATGATCCCTAATCAAGATGTATTAAGGTGGATGTGATTAAACCCATGTGGGTGAGTTAGTTCCGCCCAAAGAGGATTATATCTTGAAATGGGAAAAGGGGCTCCCTAATCCCTAAGTTTGGATGATGTGACCATTATGTGTTTGTGTGGTTACTTGGGGAAGAGGAGTGGTAGTGTTTTTATGGTTGTTCAAGAGATATATTAGAGAGGTGATCCTAGATGTTGAGGTTTGTTCTGACTTTGAAACAACTCTAGGGTGTTTTTTCCCTAAGAGGTATCTTACGAGGTGGTTGTTCAAACCCCTATCTTTTTCTTCGGGTTTAATATTGGATTATTGAGGGAGAGAATAGTTTGAGAGGTATCTGATGTAATGGACCGAACCCTCCTGGTCCATTATTTTTCAAAATTTTAGTGTTTGGGGTGTCTTGGACACCATTGGTGAGTCAACAGGGCATCAATGTCAGTGGCATGGTGTCACCGTTATCTCACCTATCGATGTCTCACTGATCGGTCTCACCAATTGGTGCCACCATGGGGTGTTGGGGTTCTTTCCCCAGTTTTCCCATAATGCATACTTTATGTCTTCATACCCTTTTAAAGTGGTTTAAGGCCTTTTTTATGCCCATAAATTCTGTTTTAAATCCCCAAAGGGTAGGGAAAACCTTGACTTACCAAAACATGTGGCTTTCCCCATCTTCTAACCTCCTGTGTTTTCCAATTAGGCCCCTGTCGTGTGTTTTCCACCTATAAATGAAATCTATTAACTCAAAGTCGTTATCTCCACCATCTCCAAGGAGAATTATTAAATCTCAATTAATTCTAACTTGCGCAACTTCTTAGCCACGTGGTCAAACAAAGATCCTCTTTTTAATAACTTCAAGATTACACGTCTTATAACTCTAGGATCGAGCCTTTTATCACACTGAGATATTTTTCTTCCTTGGTCTCCTTATTTTTCCTTACTGTACATGGAGTCCCTCTTCCTAATACGACTCGTGCACGTGTGCTGGAGCCCTTCCCACTCATCCTTAGAGTTCTTGGAATTTCTTTCAAGTCACTTCAACCCTAGTTCTTGGCTTAGAGAGAAAAATTCGATCCTTGATCATCCAAGTATGGGTTTTTCCTTCGTCTCTCTTTACTGTGAATCATGTAGGGTGGGTATTATGATGATCCTTTGAGACATAGATAAAACCAACTTTAATTAAGAAAATAAATGTAATTTCAAAGGATGAATGGATGGGAAATTTGGAAATGTTGTTGTGTTATAATTTGTTTTTATGATGTGAATTTTATGGGATTATGTCCATTGAGAATCATGGCCATTGGTGGTCCTCTATTTCACACTATAGAAGCTCTATTTTTATGGACAATCTGGTGATTGAATGGATGTAACATGGAAACTAGTTAATCATGTAAAATTGGTTGATTAAATGGATGCTCGATGAGTAAGAACCCACGTGTGATCACCTCAGTTAACTAAATGTAAATAAGGAACTAAATGAATGGTGTTGGCTAAATCTGAAAACTTCTTTCCTTCATTTTGGTGATATGCATGGTTGCTCTATTTGATGCCTTGTGGGGTGACGTAGAGGGGGATGGAATATTTGTTTGGGAAGTTATTTGTTTGTGAATCTGAGCCCATTTAGAGTCTCTATATTGGGGCTTAGTTTGGTTCTAGTACTTAGAGGGATCTCAAGGATCCCTTTTGATTTTGGTACTTAACAAGAGAACCAGGTGTGAATGCTTAAATGTTTTCTGGGCTTCTTTTTTCCAGTTGTTGTTTTGGTTTTTTTTATGACTGATAGTTTCCCAATAGTGAAGAATTATTTAAATGGAAATAAATTGAACATGTTAAATGAGAACTGGTACAATGGGAAATTGTTTTCCCAAAAGTGGGTTACGTTCTGGTCGTGGATGTTGTGTACTTGTGCATGTAGGGATAGTAGCAAGAGTGGTTGTGTATGGGATGGTTGTCTATTTTGGGACCCTTTGAATGGTATGAGATCTTGTTTAATTATATGTATAAAATTTAGTTCTTGTGTTTCATATATGCACCCCACCCATGTTGAGAACTCTGTTCCAAACACCCCCATTTCATGGGGGAGGGTTTTTTTTCCAACATTACTATGAGTGGATGGTTATTAGATCATTTTCTGGTCCCTCTCTTAGGTAGTCCAAGACTCTCTGGGTAGGCTGTGACAGCCTAAGGTTCATTATGGGCTAGGAATCTTCGGTCAGGGTGTGTTGTGGTGGTTGGCCAAGGTGTGTGCAAGCGGGTTTGTTTCCCAAGTGTCTTTGGGACGAGGCTCAGGTGTTTTCATGTGTGGTAGTGGTTGTGGTGGCCCATGTATCTGCAGGCGTGTTTATGTGTGGTGGTGGTGGACCGGGTGTTTCCAAACATGGTTATGTGTGGTTGTTTTTGCCCAAGTTTCTGGGGGCGGGATGAGTGTTTGTGATGGCCCAGGTGTCTCCGGGCAGGATGCATGGTTGTGGTGTCCCAGGTGTCTACGAGCGGGATGTGTGTTTGTGGTGGCCCATAAGGTTGTTGTTGGGGAGGAAGTGGGACTGAAATGGAACTTGTGGGGGAGGTCCTACATGTAGGATGTACTAAATACCCAGTGGGAAAGTGGTGCTGGGTACCCAAATATTGATGTGCTATTACTATTACTTTACCTGACTTGCGTTATTTGGGTAGTGTTCCTTGGTGAGGTTGGGTGGATAGTTTCCTTGCTAGGTGTTTTGGTTACCTCTTTTCTCATGGGGAATTAGAATACTTCCCCAACTGTGAATGAGAGATTTTGGTTTTCCCTATTGAGTATACCTATATACTCACCCTACATATATAAAACTATTTTCAGGTTTCCAGAAGGATTTTGAAAACCATTCTAGACCTTACTAGCTCAGATGTTGGGACAGTTTTTGTTGATGCTTTTCTATTCTTTTGGTACATCCTTTCAGAGTTTCTTGTACTTGTATCAATTTATATTGAACATTCATATGGTAATGGAATTTTTGGCTTTACTTTTACTTTCAGTCCATGTAGTTTTTTGGTTTTACCATCTTATATCCCGATCTTTTTCTATAAAAGTGTAATTCCATCCATATTACGTGATATTTTATACCCTTGGTGATAGTTTCCACTCTAGGGCCTATTTAAGGTGGTACTTAGGGGTTATTATCTCTCCTTCAATACAAAGAATGAAAGGTCTAGTAGTTTTCTATATCTTACCTCATCTTGGTGAAGGCGGGTCATGACACCCTATGATGAAGTCCATGGATATTCCATCCAATTTACACTCCTTAATCTCAAGAGGCTGCAACAAAACCATAAGAACATGGAGCTCATATTTCACCTGATAATAAGTAAGGAATCGAGAGATGAACTCATCTAAGCTTAATCTCATGCTGGAACACCAAAATTATCACCAAAGATCTTTGTAAATCTTCCCTACACTAGGATGTAAAACTAGGGGAGAAGCCTGGAACTCATGCACCACTTCCTCCCGCAATGTGACTAGAACCATTGTTCTCCCATGAAATGTGGTGGTATAATTTCCTCCTCCATAATATCCACCTAGTGCATTGCCTGTGGACATATTATCACGTAAGACCTCTAATTCAATGTTCCTAAACTGGGACTCTCTCACATGCTCGAGAAGAAAAGGAGTCAACACCATCAATCAAAGAAAGGATTCACCCCCTTAATCCACTATGGTCAAATGTGGATGCTCCAAATATTTCTACACTAAGTGAGCTTGGGGATTCCTGCTAATGGAATCTTCAAGAATATTTACCTTAATTAGAGTATAGACTATTTAAAATTCATAGTCCTATAGTAACTCCAACCACTATTATTTACTTAGGTCCAAGTCTCTCTGAGTGAAGATATACGTAAGGATCTAGTGTCTGAATAAACCCCAAAGCACTCTACAAAAATATAGTGTCTCCATATCCCCTAGAAAAGGATACCTCTTCCAGCTCTAAATCATGAGTTGTATAGTTCTGCTCTTGGGGTCTCAACTGCCTCAACCTGTATGTGATGACTGACCGACGTTGCATTAACATGTAACCAATCCAATCTCCCGAGGCATCACAATACAATAGAAAATAAATGCCTTCCTCTAGTAGTCTCAAAATCGAATCACTCTTCATCATCTTACTCAAATTCTAAAAGTCACTCTGGAACTTCTTAGACTATGTAAATAGATTCCCTTTTTACATTAGGCAATCAAAGGGGCTGCGATTCTGGAGACGTCTGCCACAAATCTCCTATAGTACCCCACCAAACCAAGAAAGTGTCACAACTCTAACTTGTTATTGGGTGGATCTCAAGAAATACCTACTTCAATATTTTCTAGATATATGGAAAAACTTTTTTTAGAAATGACATGACCTAGAAAGTGAACCTGATGTATCCAGAATTGACACTTTGAGAGATTTCTATAAAACCGGTGCTCTTGAAGTAAATCAAGAACCATCCTAAAGTGATATACATGATCCTCATATGAATTAGAGTAGAAGGGTATTTTATTGATGAAGACAACAACCAACTGGTCCAGGAATATTTGTAAAACCTGGTTCATCAAATCCATGAAAACGGAGTGGGAATTCGTCACTCCAAAGGGAATCACTAGGAACTCAAAGTTTTCGTAGAGACTCCAAAATGAAAAATTTGGAATATCAACCTTGAGAAACCTCAAATGGTGGTATCAAAACCTGATATCGATCTTATAGAACCATCTCATCCCTCTTAACTGGTCAAAGAGGTCATTAATCCTCAGCTTGGGGTACTTTTTCTTTATCATGGCCTGATTCTGGCGATGATAATCTTCACAAATTCACAATATCTCATCCGCCTTTTTTATGAACAACACCGAAGCTACCTAGGGGGACATAATAGGTCTGATGAAACCTTTATCATGATGGTATTCCAACTATAACCATATATTCTAGATCTTGATAGGTGCCATTTGATATGCCACAAAATAAATTGGAGCAGTCCCTAGATGCAATTCGATACAAAACTCCATCTCCCACTTTGGAGGTAGTCCCGTAATATCTAAGAGGAAGACATACATATAATCCTCCATAACAAAATGAACCTATATGCCTAAAGAGTGTACAAAAATAATGGATACAATTTCTAACTTATGGGTGATAGGCTGAAACCTCCTGCATACACCATCCACTTGTCCTACCATGATATCTCTCTCATTAAAGAAAGAGAAACTCCTCTCATCAGTTCATAAGCATCTGACTAGTCTATGGTGACAGTAAATCTGGGATCGAACCATGGAAATCCAATCAATTCCCAAGATGATGTTATAGGGTTCCGTTTTAATGACAAAATTTCCCAAGTTAACCTTTCTCTTCTAAATGATAGCTCACACTACTGGTAGGTAAAAGACATAGAAGAAGTGTTCCCTGTAAGAACATTGAGATGAAGCTGTTGTGCTATAATTTATTCTAGGAGCTATAGATCTCAATCTAGGAGTCAAGAGATAAAATAATGACTAACATCTATGTCTACTAATACTGATCCAAGAGTAGAATAAACACAGATCGTACATCAAATCATCTCGTGCGCTGTAGGATCATAGAAATTCAAAGCTTGCAGATGTCCACAACCCCGACCGCAAACTCCCTGAGCCTGAGGTGGGATGACTTGTGGTGGTGGTGGAAGGATCCCATACCTTTTACATCCACTTGAAGCTCATCCTTCTCCTCTACCAGCTCTACCTCCCTAGGGACCACCCTGATCACAAAATTGTCTCTTCTGTGACGGTCAATCATCTATCTTCCTGGGCTAATAACCATGCCTGGTCAGATAGTCCCATGCCATGTGTACTTTCCTATAATAAGTAATGCACCTACCCTCTCTAGGGTGCACTTCCTCTCTATACTGCCTCATCCCAATATGTCCACATGCCTAAGACTTCTCACAAAAGGGTCTCCTGCTCCAAGATTATGATGACCGATGTCTGCTAGCTACCACAGATGACTTAACACTATTGTGCCCACTTCCAGCTCTAGCTATCTAACATCCCTCCGACAGAAAAATATCTTTCACAAGTGCCCACTCCAGAACCCTGAAGCAGGTGGGGATTCACAATGGAACCCTGCTAGCTCAAATCTCTCTACGGATTCACTGCTCAAACTTCCATGATTTGAATTATCCATCACAGATCATGTTGAGAGATTAGTGTGTAAGGTCTATAAGCCTAGATTCATACTCATCCACTATCATCCCTCCCTACTAAAGTTCTAGAATATCCTGATTCTAGACCCAGTGTAAGCAAGAGGGGTATTACTATCATGGAATAGCAATTGGAAGTTGGTCCATGAGAGTGTATATTCATCTTCCATCTGAGTAACAATGCTCCTCCAATGCCCATCAACTCCATGTAAAAGGCTGGCTATCAATGCCACCATCTGATCTATTGGGGTACGAATAAGCATGAAGATATAGACCACTAAATCTAGATAATACTTTGCTAACTGAGGATCTGGATCACCGCAGATCCTCAATGGTATTTGACATTGGAACTCATCGAGTGCGCTAAACCTACACACATCCTCATCATACTCTATTGGAACTAACTACTTCTTGATAGGTTTAGGTGCTCTTACCTATCCACCTAGAGAAAGGGGATCGTATGATAGACCCTGAACTAAGGACTCATCACTCATAAAGTCTTTTTCATGAACTATAGATGGTATCCTAGATGAATTTCATTATGGAGGCATCCTAAAATTTGTCAAGGAGTACTACAGGCATATGAGAATATATATATCAATAAAAATGGGGATATTGCTCAAGAAGGACAATCAAAGACTCAATTATATACAATGCATGTAACATTAATCCACAAAACAAATGTATCCACATGCTGAGTCGACAAGTCAGTAGTCAAGGTCTTGGTGAATGGATATGTCAGCTTCCAATACCATCACTAGACCCCCTATCCTGAGAGCCACACTCGAGACACTTTGAAACTATTTCCCTAAACCTAACCAATCCTCTTAAGGGGAAATTCCTAAACAACATCATAAGAATGAACTTGCTATGATACCAATCTCTCATGATCTGACCCAAGCTAGGGCTCGATCCATAACTACCCCAAGCCTGCCTCCATAGGCCAAGAGGAAGTGATAAGAGATGAAGGAATAAATATCTCAGGGAGGCCTTTTCCTAAGCACCTATACTCATTCACACATCAAACTCAATGAAAAAGTGTAGAGGGAAGAAATAAAAGATGTAACATTGTAGTATAGTAAAACAAACATGCATGAACATATAAATAGTACAATAGACTAATAGTGTATAATGGAAAATAAGTGAAAAAATACACACCCAAACCAGAAGTATGTCCCAACCTGATAAAACTAGAAAAGAGTAAACAGTTGAGAGATCCCAACTCTTGTATCCCAAGATACGACCACCGTACATGGACCAAGCACCTAATAACTCTAAGATCATCTAAAATCATGGTCAACCTATCTATTATCTACAAAAGAAATGACACATGTGGGAGAAGCCCATGCAGGGGTGATTATATACATACCCAGAAGAATTCCCCAAAAGGGTGAAGGGGGAGTAGTAAGAGATACAACTTAAGAGGAAAACAGTAGATAAGAAAAGGTATAGTAAAATAGTACAGATCAACCCAAAAAGAGAGTAAAAGTAAACTCATACAAAAGGATATCAAAATAGTGAGAAGATGAAATTCTCATCGAGTATTTATAACTTATAGCAGGAGAGTGAACTCATCCAACCATGACAAGATAAACACAGGAATCACGTGTCATAGACCGTGTGTCTTCGCCTCTCCTGGAATGAGAGTATCCAAGGTGTGAATCTAGAAGGTAGAATATATATATAAACTTAGTCAAATAATCCCAAACAAGAGAGTATGGGGATCTCCATCTCATAGATCAACCTAAGAAGATGAGTAGACAAGATTTACAAAAGTATCCATAAACGATGACCAGAATCCCATGTGTTTTCCCCAAACAAACAAGTATAAGGAACTCAATCACTACACCTTGATACTATCTCCTTTGGGTGGAACTGAATCACCCTCACAGTTTTAGGTCACATCACTAAGCCATGTCTCGGTGGGGAAAGTGTTCCTATTCCTCATGAGTCCAAGTATACACCAAACCATGTCTTATTAGTATGACACATAGTCCAGGAGCCATAATTTTCAGGTAAGGATCCCATGACCTAGTATGATAGGATGGTCTTACTATGATATTCACTGATAAATTCCACTACCTAGCCCGACTGGAGGGTTACAGTTAGGAATGTCATTAGGGGAACTTTACTACCCAACCTTGCAGGATGTTAACTCCCATAAAGGTCCTCGGGGGAACTCCATTCCCCAGACCTACAAGAGGGTAATTCCCAGAATGGTCCTCGGGGGATCTCCACTACCCATTCCTACATGAGGTAACACCTGGGAGAAGGCCGTTGGGGAAATCTACTTCTATCCCTACTGGAGGGTAAGCATAAAAAGTTTTCAAGGAATTCCAACGCCTATCTATATTGGAGGGTAAGCCCAGAATATTGAGGAAATCCAATACCCAGCCATGATTAAGGTTAACTCGGAAGGATCATCAGGGAACTCCACTGCCTAGACCTACTACAGGGTTATGCTCAGGAATCTTTGGTGATTTTGTCTGATTTCTTCCGTCATCGGGTGTCACCTCAGCATGTTCCAGACCTAGAACATTTTATATCATATCTCAAAAGCCACTTCTAAGGTAACCATCACGTTCTATGTGAAAAAACACTCATAATAGGCATATAGCGGGCTAAAATTTGTGTTCAAAGGATTTATGAATGTTTAAAGTTTGTTCAGAAGAGCTCAAGGAGTACACGACAAGTGAGGGGACCCACATGGCAGTGGTCCCTCTTTACTACCTAATCGTGTCTCTAGTCGATACACAGGTTCCCATCTGTGTAGATGTAAATTCCATGTAGGTGGACTACATGACATGTCCAACCTATTTGGGGACTGGGCCGTGTCCGTGTACTCAGACCTCGTGTTCGTGTTCTTTGGTACACGGTGTGTGGGCCCACACAGGATGCTTCTTGTGTGGTCAACCAAAGTCTATGTACTTATACATGGTCTCTCTACCCATGTGACCCATCACATGGGTTTTCCAACTAAGGAAGAGATGCATAGTGTGTGAGGGAGGAATATATGTTGTGTCATCCTTAACCATTCCCAAACTCAAGAACCGCTGCTGAGGGAGGCTACACATCGTGTGTTCTTAATTATACATGATGTGTAGTCAATATTTTTCCAGAAACTTTGAAATTTAAAAATTTTATCTCCCACAACTAAAACTGTCTAAACATCCATAGATCTCATCATGATTCTTCCCAAAAAAATGGATATAGTTGTGGATTTAGGATCTCGACCATTCCTCACCACAAATCGGCCTCCGCTCGTAATGAGGGTTTCATCAAGCATTATACACACATACATGGATTAATCCTTTGATATATTGATGATTGAACACTATATTAGTCATCCCTACCTCTCAATGATCTAGGATATATAACCATTTCATTGATCTGTTGCTGTTTTTTCGATCCGCTGCGTATTTGGGTGCCCGAACGTGCTTGAGTCGCCCAAAAACTGTCGAACCGGGAACCAAATGGATTATATTGATGAAGATAATGAAGAAAAATGGTATAAAGGCACCAATAACAGTCTTTTAAACATAATTGGCCAGGAATTCTTGGCTACAAATCAAGAACTGGGATCTGAGTTAAAAAATAGAAGAAATAAATCAATGTTTCTGTTCTTGGTCACATGCAAGGTTTATAACAAGGGTGTAGATTGAATAATAATTATCAATCCTCTCAAACATTAAATAAAGTGTGTATAAATAACCAAATACGTGTCCTCCCTCAAATTGGACCACTTGTTGATGAAGAATGCATTTTCTAATGTAAGAGGAATTGTTTCTTTCTTCGTGTTTCGATTCGCGTTGATCTAAGGATTCATCATCGTTCGATCTTGATTTATCAAAATGTGGAGGGAGAGGGATTCACCAACAGTGGGAGAATTATGATCCAACCCTAGAGAATTCTCTATAAAAACCCATTTATAGACAAAAAATTTAGGTTAAATAAATTTTATAAATAAACAAATTAATTAATTAATCCACTTAAATGCACCACCGATGAGCATGGGGTCCAAACATCCCGCACCGACTCATTTTACATCATGCCTAGGGTAAAAACCACATTTAAAACATAACCATGGTCTCCAATTTATAATATGATCAACTTATTAAGAGTTATATCATTTTCATTTAGGTATCATGTGTTAATTATATAAAATATATTTAATATTTTTATAAAATAAATTTTGGTCACACCAAGATTTATATGAGACTTGTAACTTATGATTAAATAACATCTTAACCTATAAAGTTATCTGAACTATAATTTAACAAATGTAAGAAATCACATTTAAAAATTACATATTCTAGTGTTATTGAACTAAAAATCACATTCAAGGATCTTTTTAGTTTAGAGTTGTAATGAATTAGGACCTAAATATTACTTAAAAACTCAAATATTACAAATTAGACACTTTTACTCAATATCCAGTATTTTCACTTTTTAAAAATAAGACATGGCTTCTTTTCATGATCAATCTTCACAATTTTCCCTTGATCTCATCCATGTCTCTATTATCCCTTAAATCCTTTGAGAAACATTTTAAAACTTGGGATGAACACAAAAATTCTAGTAAGGGATACACAAAGAAGGAAAAGTATTAGTCTTGTGAAAACATGAAAACCTATGTAAACTTTATCATAAAGTACTACTTATCACCTTTATGAAGTAGTCAATAATTTCATTTGAAAATAAGCTAATTGATTATCCTTTTTATAATCATAATATTACTACAAAATACATATAAATAATAGATAACACATAAAGGTATCTTGGGAAATAATTATACTTTTCATAAATGGAATAACTATGCAGTAGACTTCCACACATGTCAATATTACAAATGAAATAACCATACATTTGACTTCATTACATGTCACTATTACAAATGGAATAACCATACAGTTGACTTCCATACCCAATGCATTGGAGGGATATCATAGACCCAACCATCATTAGTTTATCACAGAACTATCCATAATTGGTTTATCATATATCCACTTGTAAAATTTCCAAGTACCATTATATTATCACAACACATAACAGTTTTCAATTTTCCACATGTGACTATTAAAATTTTATTTACACTAATAAGGAAACATTTCATGTTATTGAAATAATTAATCCAATTTCAAAACCCATTTTCAAGATTATTATTCCTTTTATATCACTTATTACCAAGTTATAACAATTATTTAATTATTTAAGTTCACATCAAATATTTTGATGATATTCTGTACATGAGTCCAAAATGACTTTGGTATGATGTCTATAGTCAAAATTGGTCATTATTACATCATATAAATGAAAAATATTAATGAATTAATATTAAATTATATATATAAATTAAACTTTTAAATCAAATCATTAAGTATGGTTTTGAAAAATGAACTACATTATAATAATGGAGACGGTTTACCATATGCACGCACAAGTAACATTTCCATTTTTCAATGATCATTATAGAAAAAAGGTAAGTATTGTTTTATATTTACACAATGATAGTAATATAATTAATATCATATTAATCATTATAATAAAATTATATATATCATCCATGTGATGTGGTGATGAAAAATTAACCACATCACTTCGTGGAGGTGATAGTTCACACATACACACGAACAACATTATCATTTTTCCGTGCATAGAAACGTTATAATGTAAATGATATATTATATTTTAATAATTTTACATATATAATGAATATAATATATAAACTTTTTTTATAATTATAACTATTCATGAGATATGGTGATAGAAAAAAAATTATATTGGTTTGTGAGGTGGTAGTTTTCCATACACACAAATGATAATTATTTTCCCATTTGATGGAAGTAGAGATGAATTAATGATAGTATATTAAAATAATAACATATAATTATATTTAAGATACTTTAATTATTATTTAATCATGTTTGAAGAAAATTTTAAGGATTTGGAAAAAGAAATAATACAGAAACACTTAATTTAAAAAATACTTTTTTTTAGATAATCTCTTTTGTTTAACACCTTTAGACCACTAAGGGTGGTGTTATGACTAAAATAAGAGGTCTACAACATGGGTAGATATTATATTAAGTTAACTTGGTAGATATTTACTAAAATAAATTATTTTTTATGTTTAAATACATGAGAAGAAGATGTGCCCTTTTATAAGAGAGGAGAGGGGAACTCTTGGAATTCTTCAAAAATATTAAATTAATATAAATTAATTTTCTATTAAATATGGATAAAAAGTGAGTTATTTTTATGATAATATGAGGATGGGTATATATACATTCAAACAATTGAAAAAAGTCATGTTTTTATTATTTTTATAATCCTTATCTTTTTGTTCTAACCCTTATTTACCGCCTTTAAATCTAATCATGATATCACGTAATTTACACTCTCAAGGTTAATATAATTACTATAAAATAAAAACGAATAATAAATGAGTAATTTATTAAATTTTAATACTTATACCGATAATTTTTCTAGATTTTAGATTTTTATAATTTTTTTATAATTTAATAGATTTTTTTATATTTTAATATATCATTAATGTAAATTTTAACACTATTCATTACCAGAATTTTTAAAAATATCATAAAAACATGATATATCTGAAAAAACTCTTTTAAAACATAAAAAACATTTCCAATTCTTCCATAAAATTCATGGATGACATTAATTATCTCAAATTATATTTATTTTAATATTTTTAATATCATTTATTTCATATTTTCTTTAATTAAACAATTATTGCTTCATCATTGCGTAAGCCTTTAAGGTAATTATTATTCTCCTAAAAATTAAAAATTAATTACCATGATGAAGATAAAAATTTTATATTTCTAAATTATATTTATATTCAAACATATCCTTTATATAAACCTATATTAAAAATATTTCTCTTTTTAAAAAAAGTATGTTAAAATTGACTTTTTTTGAATAAAATACTATGAATATATTAAAGTCATCTATGTGACACCAAGAGCTTATAAAATTTTCACAAGGATTATTATGGTATAAAATAACTCATAAAATAAAATTATTAAAGTTTTAGGGTAATTTTATAATATTTATAATAATATTTTTACCCGTAATTATCCGATTTATCCTTAACCATGGTGATAAAAATTACAAAAGTTACTATTCATGTTTTATACAAAAATAAAAGGAACGTATTTATTAAATTTGAAAATTAAAAATAAAAATATTTAATCCATGTTTCAAAATTCAAAAAACATAATTAGATAAAATTAAATTAAAATTAATCCCATTGACAGAACCAGAAAACATGTTTTTAAAGTGAAAACATTCATAATATTGAACTATTTTTATATCCAAATTTAATGTAAAATTGATTAAAATGACATAAATTGGATGAAATGATATAATATTGATCTAATTATTCTTTAAAACCAACTAAATATATAATTTAACACTATAAATTATTTAGATGAAAAAGCCGTTTTCAATTAAAATGCAGTATTGTTTCACTATTCATCAAAACAATAAACTTATTAGAAAAATACCAAAAATTAAACCAAATTAAAATTTGATATTACACTTTAAAATAAGATGTTTATTTTATTAAATAGAATTTATTAAATTTTAAAAAACTAAATTTAAAACAAGTGTTATATCAAAAGGCGACAAAACAGCCATTTTAGAAAAATAATATTTTATGAGAAAAATTGGCTTTGTTATTATATCTTGTCTAGAAAAAAATATGATAAATTTTAAAATTATATTTAATATATTATATATAATTTTCATTAGTATAATTCAAAAAGATTAATTAATTTATTTATTGGTATAAAACACACTTATTTATATTTAAATATTTTTTCCAGAAAAAAATTCATAAGAACGGGTTTTATTTTCATTTAAAATTAATTGGTAAATGAATTAATTTTATATACATGTGTAAGAAATATTTTCATAATTAATTTAATCTTATTTACACCCAACATTCTAATAGATAGTTTATAACTATTATATTTAAATAACAATATTTAATTATTCGTTTAAGTTTTATGTGGTGTTTTTTGTTTACTATCTAATATAGTATTTCATTTTTTTTAAAAACTCTGGATGTTACATCCTCCCCCCTTTAATAAATAAAATCCCTTAAATTTTAAATTAGGCTTGGTATCCAGGGTTCAACTATTCAAAATACCTTAATTGAAATCCCACAAAATAAGGGTCAATAAAACTTCCACTTTAAAAGAAAGAAAGGGAAGTATGAACGTAACCCAAGATAACACATACTAAGGTTCCATATAGGAAAATATAGAAATGGAATAGAAAATTAACTATCATGTTTTTATGGAGAGTGACAGAGATAATGTTCATGAAAATTCTAACATTCAAAAAACCATAAATCTGTGATGGGTTAAAAGGTCATTGATTTATCAGAAAGAAAATTAAATTGATAATGATTTTGTTTCAAGATCCATTTCATAAAGTTTATGAATTATTTTACTACATGTATTAAGAAAATATGTAAATATACTTAATTTACAAGTATAGTTTCACACTTTAATCAATTTGTACCAAAAAATCACCTTTTTCTACAAACTATGAGTATTCAAGAAGATTTTTTCGTGCTTGAAGAAATTAAAATAAACTTCTATAGATCAAAAAAATACAAAAAAGTAAAACTATCTATTCCTCCTATATTGAAACATTAACCGAAATAAAAAATGGTTAGGATAAGATCAGATAATTTCATAAAAGGGATAAACATTTATATGATTAAAAAATACATTAATATCCAAAATTCAATAGCAATACCCAAATTTCAACATAGACCATTCAATAAATAAATATCCTTTAAATTCCTAAAAAATATTCTTAACTAAGATTGAAACCCAAAATTTAGATGTATTTGATCACATTGTCTTCCAAGATAAATTTTAAAATGTATCTCTAAATAATGTCAATTACTAATGAAGTCTTATACCAAAACTTAATTTCCCCAATAATCTTAAATATACATTAAAAATTTCTATGAATGATATAAATCACCATAAATTCATTGGAAAATCATATATTATTTGAAAATATAATTCAACCATTATTAATTAAATAAAATCCCATATTATTTCATTTACATCTATCATAAAGGGTTCCCAAATAGTAAACATCTTCTAAAATAACATTAATCACTTAACCACCAAATCATTTTCCAATCCCATGGTTATCTATTCGATAAAACATATGTTCCAAAAATCAACTTATTCTTCATTCACCAAATCATTTAACTAAAAAAATTCATACTAAATGGGACTTTACATAGGGTAGTGGTAGGTGATGCACCCTTGTCACCCTTCAGTTGTGGGTTCGATTCTCATGGCCTTTCCAAAAGTGATGGTTTTCACCCATCATACAGGCTATCCTTATTATAAAACTATATAATTATTATAAAATTCATATAAATGTGAGAAAAATCCTAAAAAATAACCATAACATGTTTTAACCTCAAAGGTCATCACATACATTTCATTTTTCATCCCAAAATATAGTAATCCACAATTAAATCAAAATCAAAGATCATAAAACCATAAAGGTTATCCATACCTTTATAATTATGTCCAACAAAAATAAAAATAGAATTATTCCTCAAAAATATTTTGACTTGATAAACATAAGGGCTACACATAACACAAACCCAATAAAATAATCGTATCATCCAAAGAGTATTAATATTTTTTAACATTTTATCATCCTTAAATCTATCATATCTTTCTAATCCCTTATATGTAGACATCTTAGTCATTCTTCATTCCTCATAATCCCTTAACAATGATTTTCCATCATATTCCATAATAAATATTTCCTAAAAATAGAAACATGAATCATATCCTAATATTTACTAATGTTAAAACATGAACAAATAAATAATCTATACCTTTAATATGTCATTTCTAGCTTCCTCATATTCAATTATAATGGAATTAGGTATTCCAAAATAGATATATGTATAATACCTCTCATCCCATTCATGAGCCTTATTCCTAATAAATTTATTTTGAAAATGACCACACTGCCCACATTTAAAACATTCAATTAATAACTCGGGAAGAACTTCTTTCCATTTAATGGAGCCAACTGAATGCTTCATTTTCTCCTTGGATGATTATTGATTTATGACATCCATTACCACATTTAAAACACCTTCCCGCCCATTTAATACATTTTACTAGGTGTTTCATTCAACATCCTTGACACATATTTCATTGAATATATTAACCATTATGATAATTATTACCTGAACTCCCACATGGATTCTTTTATCTCATATATGATTCATTAGATTACTCAATAAGGTTCAAGTGGTTAATTATTACTCTTGATAGTTAGTTTAGAATATCCGTAAGATTTCCCATTGAAACCCCATTTAATTTGGCTATTATTCATAGAACCACCACATATTCCTTCACATCCATTGTTTCTTTGGTTTATGTTGGATCTAACCATTTACTAAAACCAAAAGGTTAGTGTGATAAATAAAATCATAATATTCCATCTTAGGAGGATGATAAACACTAAATATTCTTTTTCATGTTATTTTAAAATCATTCAATTTTTCTAAAATAACTATGACTCTTCCTAACATGCTAGCCATTGTGGTTATATATGACTTGTACCTTATGATTAAATAAAATCCTAACCAAAAAAGTTATCTAAACCATATTTTGATACCAATGGTAAGGACCCAACCTTAATCATTATATATTGTAGTGTTATTGAACTAGAATTTAAATTCAAGGATCTTTTCAGTTTAGAGTTTTAGAGAATTAAGCCATAACTGTAATGTCATAGATACAGAAGCCACTAAACTGGTGCTCCATACCCAGTTGACCACATGACCACAAGTGAATTTCCCAAAACGCCAAAGGCTACCATCTAGCAGTGAGAGACTGAGACTAATACTGGGGAAACTATGCCCTCATTGTCAGAGTGTAATACAATGGAACAATAATATACAAAAGAATAAGTAATAAAAACCAAAAACTAATGTAAACAATAGAGGAATGAAGATAAATATAACCAAAATTCATAACATACAAAAGATTATGCTTCCTTTCACATGTTCAAAGAAAGAATCCAAAACAGGATACACTGTAGTCGGATATAAAATACAATGCAAAGGAACATAAATTTCAAAGAAAACTCAAAAGCATCGCAAGACTTGGCTTGGTCCCATGTGGAGGTTCTAGGCATAATGGAAGTACTTTGGTGGGTTTGACCAAATTTAATTTTTGCGTTAAACAACGTTCAAACCAAGATTCCTCATGATAATAAAACGCTGGATCTTCGGAATAGAATGAAGAATGAAAAGAAAGAGAAGGGTCCCAGAACCATCGAGAGGATCATCATATATTGCTTATAATTAATTTAATTAATTGACAAGAATTACCTTGATGGAATAATTTCATCATTGATGTTTTTTGGTCACGTTTCGATGTGATTCTTTATTTGCGTCGTATAAGACAAGTGTAGAATTCCTCTAGCAGTGATCCACACGTGCACAATGTATCTCTGGAAGTCACCAAAGGAATCTTCGAGTGCTAGCGTAGAGAAGCCTTTGCTTGAGTTGTCTGACTTAGATCACTTTGATCTGATGGAGGATAATCTCTCTCGATCTTGAGACCGTTCTTGGAGGAAGGAGTTCTCTCAGCCTTGAGAGAATTTTCCCAAATTTTTGTGCACAACGATTCATGGAAAAGTGTTGGGGTTGTGAGGATATTTATAATCAGGTTTTATGTTATAGAGTTATAACAATAAATAAACGCGTTATGAATTTTATTTATTTAATTAACACTTATTGAAAACCCCCATGTCGAATCATTAATTCCTTTACATGCACCCACACTGATTATAATAAATATCATTTAATAAAAAAATATTATTTCTTCAAAATCCTGACTGGAAAAACTAAATGGCGTGTAATCATTAATACACGATGTGTACTTGTTTTTCATTTCCTTTCTAAAATTAAAACTACACGGTGTGTACATTCAATGTAGACAGTTTTTATATCTGGTTTTTCATTTTATTCTTCCTCTAACATTAAAATGATTTAGGATTACTTGAATAATTATTAAACCACATATGGGAATAACCTTTATTCTATTTGAGATACTTGGATACACTTAGTGTGTGACCCTCGAGGCCTCTTTCTCATTGGCATTAGGAGGGCTTGCCTAAAGTCCAAGATTATTGTCTAGCAACGGGTCAAGGCACCTAATAGAAAGAAGTTAACGCCGCATTGATGTGTCACCTCATACGAACTCTTACCATGTAATTTAATCCCTTGGTCTCGATATCTCTAATCAAGCGGGTTGCATGCTAGTGCCATCAACCCATGTGCTTGATTATTCTTTCTTGGACTTCCCAGAATTGAACTTGCACATACCTTACCATGAACATGGATTTATTTAGGCTATATCAATCCCATCAAAGGGACAAAGATATCTTCTTCCATTATGGAACATAAGGGACAAATCCTTTCTCACATTATCTATTAATGCAGTATCACTCGTGACGCACCCAACGTATCCTACCTCGCTGTGAACAGTGTTTCATCACTGTTTTCGTATACATCTAAGTGCATGAGTTGTAATACCCATTTATAATAATCTTAAAGTATAAGGACCAATAAACACACCTGCAGATAGGAACATCCAATGACACTATGAAATGTGGATTTCCTATTGGCGGGTCTCATTCTCATAATATCCTCCTGGATATTACCAAGGGAGCACACCATGAGAAGGTTCCTCAAAGTTTTATGAGTCCTCACCTCTAATGGCATGTATTATTTGTTTCCCTCAAATAAAATCATCCATCCATAGAACATATATTCAAGAATAATGTTATGGAACTTTCGGGTTCCCATCATACTAGGGATCCGCTATGACCCTTTAATGCAACAGCTGTCCTTAGGACATTATCATATGAATTTTCACACAGAAGAACAATCAAGATGTGATAAGGTATTTATTAACGAATAAAGTACAAAGTAGTTGGTTCTAGGCCACCAACTCCAATAGACTCCCACTTGGACAAGAGACAACTGCTAATAGCCTCTAACCCACTAGCTCTCACATGATATTCATGCTTCTGTTGAGATAGGCCTTTAGTCATGGTGTCCGATACATTCTCTTCCATGGACACTCTTCTCACTAAAACTTCACCCCTTTGATATAAATCTCTCAAGAGGTGATACTTATGGAGTATGTAATTTTTCCGTTGATGGGACCTTGGTTCTTTTGCAAGATCCACCACTGTAGTATTATCATAATACAACGTGATATGATCTTTACTGATAGGCACCACATCAAGATCCTAGAAAAAGTTCCGAATCCATATGGATTCCTTGGATGCATTAGAAGTTTCTATATATTCAGACTCTGCTATAGAATCGGTGAAAAATGGCTACTTTGAACTCTTCCAGCTCACAAATCCTCCATTAATAAATAAAACATATCCAGATTACGACTTCAGATCATTCTAATCTGTCTGAAAACCAGCATCATCATACCCTCTGATGACATGTTGTTCATCTCCTTCATACACCAGGATCATATCCTTAGTTCTTCTCAGATACTTAAGGATAGTCTTAACAGTAGTCCAATTCTATTATCTTGGATCTTCTTGATATCTTCCTACCATGCTCAGTGCATAGGAAACATCAAGCTTGGTACATAACATGGAATACATGATGGATCATATAGATGAAGCGTATGGGATATTACTCATTCTATATTTCTCTTGTTGTGTCTGAGGAAACATTTTCTTAGAAATATGTAGGCCATGTGAAACTAGAACCAATCCACTCTTGGATTGTTCCATACTAAATCTCTTTAGTATCTGGTTAATGTATGTACCTGACTTAGTCCAATCAGCCTCTTGGATCTATCACGAATGATCCTGATCCCTAGAATGTAGGCTGCTTCACCCAAGTATTTTATTGAGAAACACTTGTTCAACCAGTCCTTAACTGACTATAAGACTGGTACATCATTTCCAATAAGCAATATGTCGTCAATATATACTACTAGGATAACAATCACATTCCCATTAAACCGCTTATAAACACATGGCTCACATTCATTCTTAATAAAACCAAATTCCTTTATGGCTTCATCAAATTGAATGTTTCATGACCTGGATTCTTGCTTTATTCCATAAATGGATTTCTATAACTTGAAAACCTGTTTGGCTTCACCTGGTGTCTCAAACCCTTCTGGTTGTGTCATATAGACATCTTCCTAAAGGTTCCCATTAAGGAATGTTGTTTTGACATCCATTTTCCAAATCCCGTAGTCATGGTAAGATGCTATGTCAAGTATTATTCTTATGGATTTAAACATGTAAAATTTCATGAAAGTTTCATCATAGTCAATTACTTGATGCTATCTGAATCCATTAGACACTAGACTTGCTTTATAGGTGCTAACTTGACCTTCCATGTCCAGTTTTATCTTGAATACCCATTTGCATCCAACATGCTTTACATCAACTAACTCATCGATCAAAACTGTCACGACCCGTCCTCGGGGCCCGTGCCGTGACTACCCCAAGCCCGCCTTCCATAGGCCAGGGGCTGGTGACTAGCACCAAGGCGTAAAATCCCAGTAAACAGGGAAGGCATTTCCTTTATAAGTAACAACCACACAGAGTCAGCAAGCGGAAAGTAAAGTGCAGAAAAGTAAAGGGGGCCGGAAATACAAGCCCAACTGTAAAGTACAACTGAAAAAGTAAAGAACAGCAACTGAAGAAAAGACGGCGGCCTCGTGTCGTCCACTGGCAATCCCACCTGAAGGGTGGGTACAGATAGCCTCCAGGCTCCTCGGGTCCCACGTCCGCTCCGAGCACGTCCCGCCCAGTGGTCCACCTCCAGGTACCATCCTGCTCCACGCCCCAACCGTGATCAGCGCTGTCCGTCGTCTGCAACCAACACAACAAGGTGCGGGCATAGCCCGTGCAGGGGTGAGTACAAGCTACTCAGTAAGGACCCCGAGACCCCCGAAGGTCTCCCGAAATCCACAAAGGATATAGCACAAAAGAAAGATGCAATCACGAAGTAACATCTGACTCGGCTTAGGTATATGCCCATACATATACCTAAGTCCCCAATTCTAGCTCTGCTCACGAGCTCAAGAACAACTCAATCCACAAAGGAAAGCAAGACTCAAATCCACAAGGAGAGTAAACAGTAAATCCACATAGGATAGTTCAACACAATCCACAAAGGAGAGTAACATAAGATTCAGCTCAACCAGGTATACTTTTTCAGATGACGTCAAAGATGATCACTGATCCATCTAAGTCGTCGGACCCACGAAGGATCGGTAGGTACTAACCCCCGCAAAAGACCCACATAGGATCGGGCTCACACAGAACCTGTAGGCAATGGCTCACACAGAACCGGTAGTAAGGACCCACATAGGATCGGGCTCACACAGAACCTGTAGCACTGATCCACGTAGGATCGCTGAGTGCAGTAGTCGACGCAGTCCACTGAGGATCTCTGCACAGTCGTCGCCGCAGTCCACGAAGGATCTCTGCTCTGCCGTCGTCGCAGTCCACGGAGGATCTCTGCTCTGCCGTCGTCGCAGTCCACGGAGGATCTCTGCTCTGCCGTCGTCACAGTCCACGGAGGATCTCTGCTCTGTCGTCGAAGTCACAGCCAGCGCTAGGGTTCCCGCACATAGCGAGCTCGTTTAGGAGGGTCCGCTCCACGAGCCGAGAGGCTGATACATCAACTGACACGTAGTCCGAAGTTGATGTATCCAAAAGTTCCGTATCGACAACAGGATCTCAACGCAACAGACGGCGCGTCAATCGGACGCCCGGTCTGAGAGTTATTGGCATTTTCGTCCCAGGGGCCCGGTTGGTTTTTAGGGCAAAACCAACCCGACCGTACTCCGCCTGTGTCCGATCCTCGGGCGGAGTATGCCAAAAGTTCCGTCTCACTTAGAGGAAACTACCACAGCTGACGGTACGTCGATCGGACGTCCGCAGCTCAAGTTATGAGCGTTTCCGCTCAGAGGGCCCGGTTGGTTTCGTGTACGAACCAACCCGGCCGAACCCAAAGTCTTCCGAAACCTTGAGTATAATATACCGAAACGACCGTCTCGATCCAAGGATCGCATATCCGCCGACGGTTCGTCAATCGGAGGTCCCAGGCCCAAGATATGGGCGAAAGACCGAAGAGGGCCCGAAACGGGGGTTCTGGGCCCGGGGCGACCCGACCCGAACCCCCCCTGGGTCGGCCGAACCGGGTCGGCCCGACCCGGCCCGGCCGACCGGACCGGCCGGCTCGGCTTCGGCCGAGCGGCCGATTGAGCCGCCGCGGGTTTGACCCGCGGCTTTGGAGAAACGCGGCCCGCGCGGGCCGCGTGCTGGGTGGCCGGACCGCGGACGCGGTCCGGCGGTTCGCCGCCGCCGCGGCTCTGCCGCGGCGGACTCCTCCGGCGGCGCGCCGGGCGCCGCCGCCTCCGGTCGCTGGCGCCGCCGCGCTGGCGACCCGCGCCGCCGCCACCTTCCGCGGGCCGCCGGAGTTGCTCCGGTGGCCCGTTTTGCCTCCCGTCTGCGCCGCTGCTCCTCCCGGGGGCCGATCTTCACTGCGAGATCAACGGATCGCCCTTGCCGCGTGGTTCGTTGTCGTCCGCCATATCCGCACAACAAAAGAGATCGGCGGAGGGTTGCCGGGTCTTGTTCGTTAGACCCGCACCCTCCGCGTTAGTCATAAACTCAACGGGAGGAAAAGAAAATAATCAACAACAATTTTAAATAAATTAAAATTGTTCGGAGATCAGGTTCTTTAATTTTAAAAGAAATAAAATCACGGGAAAGGAAAAATATTCCAATCAACCCTTACCTTGTCGTCGTCGTCGGACGAGAGGTCGTCGCGGAATCGCTCGTCGCGGATGAAGGAGATCGTCGCGTCTTCGCGGTATCCGGCGTCGCGTTGCCAATCTCCGGATCAAGAACAAATGGATTTAATTAATTAAATCCGTTGCCATGAAATTTAAAAAGGGAGAATTTAAACGATCCGATTCTCACCTTAGTTGCCGAACGAGGATCGGCCGCGGAAGAAGAGGCGTCGCCGAAGAACGTCGCGGGTAAAGCTCGTCGACGTCGCAGATCTCGGTGTGCGTCGTCGAATTCTGGTCGCCGGCGTTCTTCGCGTTCTTCGCGTTCTTCGCGTTCTTCGCGTTCTTCGCGGGGAAGGTGGAGGCCCAGAGAATCTCGCACAACGAGTAATCCTCCAAAAGAAAGAGTTGGTCTTATTTTATTATTTTGCCAACGAACGCAAACGCGTAAGTAACGACCCATTAAATTCGTTGAATTAATTCAACGAATGAAACAACCCATTTAATTCACGAAATAAACCGCCCAATTAAATGGTCTGTTAAGAATTAAAGAAAACGTGTCGGTTGACTTTTCAGTTACTTGACGGGTTTTCGCGGGTGCGTTACTTAGCGAAAGAAACGGCGGGGCTCGTGCGGGCCCCACCTCACAAATATCCTACCAAGGGGGTAGGATATTTCTGGATAGCATCCTATCCGCTTTAACTCAGTTCAAGTGGCTTCCAAGTGACTTCCAAGCAGCTTAAGTGAAATAAAATAAAGTTGTCGCACAAATTTTATTTTATTTCTGACCTTAAGCCCCAAAATTTAAAAACCACGTCTGAGCAAACGCAACTCCGGAAGAGGCGTTTCTAAGCAAATACCGGCGCTGCGATTTCATCGGTGCCCTCAGAATTTGATTCCGGGCACCGGTTCAAAAGATAGAAAAACCCGCTCGTCCGTTCACTGAACGTACCCGAGCCAAACTTCGGAAATTGATTCCGGGCACACCGGGCCTCGGAATCAGGTGCCGTCTGAAGCTGCGCTCTTGTAAAATTCCAAAGAAAATTAAGAAAAAAATTTCCTTGAAATTTGCGGGTCTTTACAAAAACCCATGCTTAGTTCTGATACATGGAATCCATCTCAAAATTCATAGCTTCTAGCCATCTTGCAGCTTTTGAGATTTCTGCTGTTTCCTTGCATGATAGAGGTTCATGATTGTCCAACAATAATGATCCACCATCCTTGGTGACTAGGAAACCAAATCTCTCTGGTTCCCTTACCTCTCTCGAGCTCCTACGCAATATTTGTGTTTCTGGAACCTCTTCCATGGGGGCCTTTGGAACTTGTTCTTGTACCAACTCCTATGTATCTTGAGCCTCAACTTCGTCGAAGCCAATCTTTCTCCCACTACCCCTTTCGAGGATGTGCTCCCTCTCAAGAAAGAAAGCTTGTCTGGTGACAATCACTTTCTTTTCTTGAGGGTTATATAGGTAATATCCTTTTGTTTCCTTAGGATATCATATAAAGATAAACCTCATGCCCTAGGGTGCTATTTTGTTTCCTGATAAGGCCTTAACAAATGCCTCACATCCCCATAAATGTGTATGCGACAAAATAGGTTTCTTTTCATTCTATAACGTGGAGGGAATTCCATTTTCCCCCTTAGTTAGTACTTGGTTTAATGTGTATGCTGCAGTTTGTAATGCATATCCCCAAAAGGATAATGAAAGATCTACCTGAATCATCCTCAACCTCACCATGTCCAACATGGTGTGATTCCTCCTTTCACTAACTATATTCCACTGTGGCATATAAGGAAGAGTGAGCTGAGATAGAATCACAAACTCCCGTAGAAGATCGATGAACTCTTGGTTCATATATTATCCACCTCAACCCAATAAAAGTTTCTTTATCTTCTTACCAAGATGATTCAATACTTCATTCTTGAATTCCATAAATTTTTCTAAGGCTTCTGACTTATACCTCATTAAGTAGACTTAGCCATATCTACTCAAATCATCAGTAAAAGTAAGGAAGTAAGAATATCCACCTCTAGCTTCTACTGGAAATGGTCTACACACATCTATGTTCACCAATCCTAGAAACTCTATGGAACTTTCACCTTTTCCACCGAACGGAGACTTGGTCATGTTTCCTTGTAAACAAGCGTGATATCTATCAAGTGGTTTTAGCTTATTAGAGTCCAAATAACCATCTTGGTAGAGCTTTTTCAAGCGCTTCTTGTTTACATGACCAAGATGGTGATGCCACAACTAGGTGATGTATGAGTCATGTGAGTTTGTTTCGTTATAAATTTGAAACACTTGGTTTTCATAATTTATTACTTACAAACCATTATTTAAATGTTTCATACGATAACATACATTGTTCTTAAAAAAGATACAACCCTTATTTCAAAAATTGAAAATAAATCCATCCATATCCAAAAAAGATTCAAAAATTATGTTCTTGGTAACATTGGGCACATAATAATAGTTATGTAAAACCAAAATCATCCCAGTTGGCAATGAGAGGTGGTGATTACCAATAGCCAACGCAGCCAGCCTTACACCATTGGCAGCTCGAAGATCCACCTCTCCTCTAGAAATATTTCTAAATCTACTTGGTTCCTGCATTTGAATAAAGATGTTAGCCCCACAAGCTGTATCTAATACCCAATGTGTATAAATGGAAAGATTACACTCGATAACGAATTCTCCTTTAGTGTCCCCATACTTCTTAGTGAAGTTCCACTTCCAATGGCCTTGCTTGCCACATACAGAACATACTTCCTCCCGTTCCTTGCCCTGCCACTGGATCTTCCCCTTCTTGGAGGGACGATTCTCAGGGGCTTCGTACCGTTTATAAGTCTTTGTCCCCTTTTCCTTTTCCTTCCTTTTATTATTCACCATAAGGACTGCCAGTTTGTCATACCCCATGTCCTTATCTACCTGGAGAATTAAGGTCAGAAGTTCCAATAGACTCTTCTCATTTTTGCTCATGTTATAATTGACAATGAAGTTAGAGAAGGTCTTGGGAAGTGATGATATGATGAGATCTGTACCCAACTCTTCCAGGAATTTAATCCCTAAGATATCCAGATGTTCAATGTAGCCAATAAGCTTGACTACACGAGGACCAGCTGGCACAGACTCTCTAATCATAGTTGTAAACAAATAATTGGAGATATCATATCCCGCTTGTCTCGCCTTCTCTTGGTTGAGATCCTTAAGGTCAGACATCATGATATACGCGTCCATATTTTCATATTGCTTCAAGATCTCATTAAACATGGATGATAGCATGAAACACTCGACATATGTGGCATAATCCATATGTTTTTCATAGAGAGATATTTCCTCATCACTGGCCTCTTTCCCAATAACAAGTAGAACAAGCACTTCTAGTACATACAATTTTCTCTCATGGTGAAGGATGATGCGTAAATGCCTCTGCCACTCATAGAAATTGGTTCTGATGAGAAGGTTTTCCTTCTTGAGTATGGTTCAAAATTATATGTTGGAAGTCATTTTTTCTTGTAATTTTGACAAATTAAGATGAGAAAAGGTTTTAGTACTTTATAAAACTGAGAAAAATAAATAAATTAATACTTATTAGTCTCACACTATTTTATCGAAATCCAATAGCCCTCACTATTGACTTCAGAATATTCTATTGCTTGAATATTATAGTGGAAAGGATCCATATTGACCTTCGCATTACCCCAAATAGGGTTGGTCAATAAACTTTAAGGGTTTTAGGTAGGCATTCCAAATGCCAACTGCATTAACTCAAAGATCCTTGATCTATTGAGTGGACTCCCCAATCCTGAAATCCTTTTATTTTGGATTTCCTCAACCATTGCCTCTTGGTCACACCACGTCCAGTTGTGGAAGTCAACCCTTTATGTGAACCCAATCAAGTCAACCCAAAAACTTGAATTAGAATTCCCTGATAATTGAAAGCACCCCAACTAGGGTTGGTCAAGCACTTTGAATTATGGTTCGATTCTAACCAAGATCATGGAAGGCTATATTGAATTAATATTTCTTTGAGGGATTTTATCCTTATACGTAAATTTCCATTTTATTATCTTTGATTACATGCTTGTTAATATTAAATGGGATATACATAAGTGATTAACCATGTCTAAGATAACATTTACGCATAAGTTGGTCTTATTTTAGTTACATCTTGCATACTTCTTTAATCCATTAATTGTGTGATCGTGAAAACACACCCACAATAAATAAACCATGAAACTAATAAAAATAAAATAAATGGTATGATCATGAGATTGTTCTATTGGTTAGTTTATCTACCAGTTTATAAACTAACCCAAGACCTAGGGTAGAAACACCTTGAACCTTTTGGGTTCGTGTTTACAGCTTTCCACCTGTCCACCTTTGTATCTCCTTGGATTGGTTTCACCTTGGCTTCTGACTTGAGCTACCTCCACTAGCTTGGGAGCTCCATCCATTACATATGAATTTATCTCACACGTAGGTGAGGGGTAAAAAGGGTTTATACATAAAATAATCATTGGGCACAAAAAACCTACATATTAATGAGGAGAAGTCTCGCAGGACAAAAAATTTATTTTAAATAAATAAATTAAAAGAAACCATTCACATACAAAGGTCTTGGTCTAGATCATGATCATCCATACATGAAACGATATTTACACATAAATAAAACTAGCATTCAATTCTTTAATCGTTCTTGCTTAAGATAAATCACGCTCAAATAAATTAATTATCTTTAATTAATCAATCCTTTTATCTTAAACCCTCTTCTGAATTTCTTTGAGATTCTCATCCAACATACATTTAAAAAAATAAATTCATTTAAAATTTTCTTTATACATAACTTGTACCTTTGAGGCAACCCGGTGAATTCCCATTCATTACAAAAATGTTAAATTAAACACATATATATAAAACACCTATCATGTCTTGTACCTCAGTTTTACACCTGCACTATAGTACACGTCTGAAGGGTTTTTATAATAAAATAATAAATTTTAATAAATCTGCATAATTTGGATGAGTTCACATCGTGTAGTTATGACAACATGGTGTGTACTTTTGTTCACCGTCCATCCGAAGTACACGCCCGGGGACATGGCGTGTAGATATACTTTAGAAATTCTTAGATTACATGGTGTGTTCAGTGAGACACACTCTCTATAGTATCTGCGTTACATGTTTTCCAGCCGAGAAAGCCGTGTATGAGGTACAAGGTCTAACCCTAACCCGAAGAGAATATACGCCATGTTCAGTGGACCACACGGTGTGTAATCTAGAAACCGTGTGCCAATTATTCCCGGTCAACAAACAGTGTCATTTATGACTTAGGTATACTCCAATACACGACCCGATTTAGCGGACCAGTCTGATGTATTGAACCTAGACTACATGGTGTGTACTTCCGAATACACGCTGTGTATTCTTGTGTTGTATGACCAGGAATGTTGGAACCTCTGGATGAGATCATCTATTTTATTTTAATCAAAGTTAAAATAAAAATTAGTTTTTGTAAGGTGAAGGAGAAATGAGAGAGGAGGAACAGATCTTGAGATTCATATTTAAAGAACAATTAATCTTGAATTGAAATCAATAAATTATTACGTGTGTAAATTACCAACAGAAAACTAAATAATTATAATCAGTGATATGACCTCTCTGATACCACTTGTAGGTTCTGGGAATAACAGAAGCGCGTTGGTGGGTTTACCAAATTTAATTTTAGAGTTAAACAATGTTCAATCCGAGATCCTTCATGATAAAAAAAACCCGAATCTTCTGAATAGAACGAAGAACGAATAGAAATAGAAGGGTCTTGAAAACATCGAGAGTATCATCATATGTTGGTTATAATTAATTTAATTAATTGAGAAGAATTACCTTGATGGAATTATTTCTTTGTTGATGTTTATCGGTCACTTTTCAATGGGATTCGTCGTTGCGTTGTAGAATCCAAGTGTAGACTTTCTCTAGAAGTGACCCACATGTGCACCACCTATCTCTGGACATCGCGAAAGGAATATCCGGGTGCTAGCATAGAGAAGTATTTGCTTGTATTTTCCACTTTAGATCGACTTGATCTGAGAGGGGAGGATCTCTCTTGGTCTTGATAGTATTCTTGGAGGAAGGAGTTCTCTTGGCCTTGAGAGAAGTTTCTAGAATTGGTGTGCACAACAATTCATGGAAAATTGTTGGGGTTGTGAGGATATTTATAATCAGTTTTGAGGTTATAGAGTTATGACAATAAATAAATGCGTTACATGTTTTATTTATTTCATAAACTCTTATTGAAAACCCCCATATCGAATCATTAATTCCTTGACATGCACCCATGCTGATTATAATAAATATCATTTTATAAAACAATATTATTTCCTCAAAATCCTGACTGGAAAAACTACACGGCGTGTAATCATTAATACAAGGCGTGTACTTGTTTTTCATTTCCTTTCCAAAATGAAAACTACAGGGCGTGTACATTCAATGTACACGACGTGTATCTCTTTTTTTTCATTTTATTCTTCCTCCATCATTAAAACAATTTCGGATTCCTTGAATAATTATTAAACCACATATGGGAATAATCTTTATTCTACTTGAGATACTTGGATACACTCAGGGTGTGACCCTATAGGCCTCTTTCTCATTGGCATTAGGCGAGCTTGCCTAAAGTCCAAGATTAATGTCTAGCCATGGGTCAAGGTACCCAAGAGAAAGAAGTTTATGTTGCATTTTCGTGTCACATCATAAGAATTCTTATCGTGTAATTTAATCCCTTTGTCTCGATATCTCTAATCAAGAAGGTTTCTTGCCAGTGTCGTCAACCCATGTACTCGATTATTCTTTCTTTGACTTCCCAGAATTGAACTGGCCCATACCTTACCGTGTCCATGGATTTATTTAGGCTATATCAATTCCATCAAAGGGCTTGAGATATCTTATTCTATTATAGAACAGAAGGGAAAAATCATTTCTCACATTATCTATTAATGCAGTATCACTCGTGATAGACCCAACGTATCCTACCTCACTGCGAATAGTGTGTCGTCACAGTTTATGTCAATACATCTAAGTGCGTGATTTGTAATACCCATTAATAATAATCTTAAAGTCTAAGGACCAATACACACGTTTACAGATATAAACATCCAATGACACTATGAAATATGGATTTCCTAATGGAGGGTCTCATTATCATAATATCCTCCTAGATTTCACCAAGGGCGCACACCATTAGAAGGTGACTCAAATTTTTATGATTCCTCACCCCTAATGGCCTGTATTATTTGTGTCCCTCAAATAACATCATCCATCCATAGAACATATATTCAAGAATTGTGTTATGGCACTTCCGGGATCTCATCATAGCAGGGATCCGCTATGACCTTTTAATGTAACAGCTGTCCTTAAGACATTGTCACATGCATTGTCACGCAGAAGAACAATCAAGACGTAATAAGGAATTTTTTAATGAATAAAGTACAAATTAGTTGGTTCTAGGCCACCATCTCCAACACCATGCTCTCATGCTCCTAAATAGAAAATAAATCACCTATACAAGGGAACTTTACCATATTAACACCGAAAATAATATAATCTGTTTAGGCCCAAAATCATGACCCAAATGGTGTGTGAGAAATAAATCCCAGTTAGCAATGACCCCAGATCTGTGCCTATTTGTTAGTGAATATATGAAACAACTAGTGTATAAAAATAAAAGTAGAAAACTAGGAAGTACTGAAAAGTAAACAATCCTACAATTCATGTTTCCATTTATATTCAATTCATGCTCATTAAAAAATTTGATTACATTGAATTGTAAACATCTCGAGTGTTTTCCTTAGCCCAAAAATCCCCTGTATCAAGTAAGCACAAGAGATATCTCAAAAGACCATCTAAACAGTTATTATGGAAGACCAAATCCAAGATTGTGCTTCGGATTGACAGATGCATTATAAGCATTTACACAAGATATTTAGTTCTAAACCTCACCCATAGGCATAAAAAACCTACCCACATGCATAACACAACCCCACCCACAAGCATAACCAATTCTCGACCGTAGGCATAAAAAATCCTCAACCTCATTCATAAAAAATACGCGCTTATAGGCATGACCGAAAATTTCCTGCAGGCATAGAACCACCTCACCCACATGCATAACACATAACAGGCAGACATGTAGGTTAAACTATTACATGGAAAACATTGATCAACTCACATGGGAAATTCACAATAAAGGCCTAACATATAATCAAACAATTAAAAGTCTTAACAATTGTTTATCTCATGAGGGTAAACATTTAATTAACCTAAATTTATGTTAAGAAACCCTTAAAATGGGAAAAGGAATTCCCATATGCATTGTAGAAGGAAATGGCAAAATAATGATTATTTGAGGGAAACACACCCATGGGGTGTCCCTTAATTAAAACCAATAAGATCGTCATGATTCAATTCATATAATTAATCACCTAAACATATTTATCCATCAACACTGGTCAAATATCTACAAATATATACCCTAAAAATGGGCATGTGTCACTCCGACACATATAAAACACTTGAAAATTAGTGAAAAGCACAAGACGACCTACCTTGTTGTCGTACAACTCTCCTCATCCAACGCCAGCCTCTAATTTGGCCTAGAAATGGTAGATATACAAAAAAGAATAAATTATAAACCTTAGATAACTTAATTGATAGGTAAAAACATGAATAATAGATCAAGAAGAATCGATAGATTTCCGATTGGTTTCAAATGCATCTAATGGTGATCGAAACAGAGTTCATACGGACAATCGAGATCCAAAACGAGCTCCGGCGCTGCTGTTTTGCAAACCTGGTGATCCATCTATCAAAAACGACATAAATGATGCTACTACCCATTTAAACAAATTTTAAAAATACACGGTGTGTACTTTGAATATATACACCGTGTATATTCCATTTTCCCTCCTTTCACTGAATTTATTTACATATCATTAAAAGGCCTGCAAACATCAATACACGACATGTATTGGGATTAAAAGACATGTAACCCTCAGTCACATTGTGAAATATTACTACATTAATCCCTTAACCTCTTTTTCTCTATATTTCTTAAATAAAACATGAAAATAAAAGATCTGTACCTCAAAGAAAGAACAAGGTTCTTACAAACATCCCATGTTAAAGCAATTCGTCCCTGAATTTCCCATTCCAAGAGTGGTGAAGAAATATCTACGAAAAACTATAGCCACTGCATTCATACATTGGCCTCCCTCTCCCAGGTCTCATCTTACACTCAACAGTGCTACCGTAGCACCCGTATTAAAGGAACATACCGACCATAGAGAACCTTTGTGCTATAATCTACAATTTGAATAGGATGACCCTCAAAAGATGCATCTACATGTAACTAAACCTCCTCAGGTTAAAAATCATGAGACATGTCTAAAATGTGACCCCAAAACTGAGAAACATGGTAGAATTTGTGAATAGATAGGTACCACTGAGGTAACTGGAACCGATAGGCAACCGACCCAACCCTTTCCAGAATTTCAAACAGCCCGATGTATCTCAGTGAAAGATTACCCTATCTCCTGATCCTCTTATGTCCCATCCTCGATGCAACATGTAGGAAAACTCGATCCTCGACCTCAATCATAGAGGTTGTCTGTGGCGATCGACATAAGATTTCTGATGAGACTGTGCAGTAACCATCCGCTTCTGAAAAAAATGTATCTGCTCAGTGATCTCTTGGACAAGATGAGGACCCAACATAACTATCTCTCCTACCTCCAACCAAAATAGGGGTGATCGAAAAAGTATACCATACAAGTCCTCATATGGCTCCATTTGGATAGTATCTTGAAAGCTATTATTATAGGAAAACTCAATAAAGGGTATGTGTCTCTCTAAAGAATCCTCGAAATCCAGGATATATTCCCAAAGAGTGTCCTCCAACACTTGAATCATTCGATCTGATTGGAAAACTATTTGAGGGTGGTAAGATATACTCAGAATAACTTGTGAACCCAAAACCCTCTTTATCCCTTTCTAGAAATGAGAATAAAACTGGTAATCCCTATATGAAATGATAGAATGTGAGAACCCGTGCAGTCATACAATCTCACAGATGTATAACCTCCCAAGTTCCTCAACACTAAAGGTTTCCTTGATCGGTAGTAAATTTGAAACCTTCATAATTCTGTCAACCACAAACCATAACACATCATTACCTTGGGATGACCTTGGTAAACCTGTCACAAAATCCATCACAACATAATTCCATTTCCACTCAGGAATGTGTAGCTATTGCAAAAGTTTGACTGGTAGATAATTCTCCACCTTCACCTTCTAACAGGTGGAACATCTCATGAAAAAACCAACTACATCTCTCTTTATAACTGGCCACTAGTACTGAAAATGTAAATCATGATACATATTTGTGACACAAGGATGCACCACCCAAACTAAAGTATGAAAATCCCACATTATCTCCTCGTGCATGTCTGCCAAAAAACATACGCAACCCTCTAGCCATTGGTCTTCATCCTCATCAATGGTCCAAACAGGAGGAGGGTCCTCACCTAACATAATATCTGATAGAACCAGGCCTTCAGAATCCGATATCATCCTCATCTTCACTATGTTCAGTAAGGTAGAGGTAACAGTTAAGGATATAAGAAAAGTCTGACCCTACCTATCATGCACCACCAAATGTATCTCAGAGAACAAGGCCATAAGCATCCAGTCACTACTGGCCTACTGCACTACCTGTATTTGAGTCCTCTTTCTCAGTGTATCGAACACTGCATTGCCTTTCCCAGGCGTGTAGGCAAGCTTGAAGTCAAAATACTAAAGTTATTTTACCAACCTTCACTACCTCATATTTAGATCACGTTGAATAAAGATGCACTTGAGACTTTTTTTGGTCCGTGTACACCACAAAATGATCCCACAATAAGAAATGTATCCAACATCATAATTCATGAACAATCATGGATAACTTGATATCATGTGTCCAGTAGTTCCTCTCATGTGGCCTCAACTGCCAAGACCCTTACGCAACAACTCAATCTCCCTACATAAATACTTCCCTCCCAATACCTGAAGTGTAATAGTAGATTTTATAACTCTTTCCCTACTCTAGAAGTATCATGACTGGTGATAATGTAATTCTACCCTTAATCTCCTAAAAGAATGTCTCATAAGCATACGAACACACAAACTTCACACCCTTCTTAGTCAAGCCTATCAACAACACTGCTAAGCATGAGAAGTCCTATATAAAACACCTATAGTACCCAACTATCCCCAAGAAACTCTGTATATCAAACACATTCTTGGGATATTCCTAGGAAACTACTTCCCTAACCTTCTTGGGGTCCACTAATACTTTTGTCTTCAAGATAATGTGACCTAAGAAGTGAATCTAATCCATCTAGAAGTGGTACTTTGTAATATTTTCATATAACTGATGCTCTCTTAGTGTATTCAAAATTATCTCAATATGTATGGCATGGTCATGTCGATTGTGATAATACACCATGATATAATCCATGAAAACCACAAAAAATGTATAAATATAAGGATGGAACACTTAGTTCATTAGTTTCATAAAGACTGTAGGTGCATTCGTGAGACTGAATGGCATGACTAAATACTTATACAGACCATAACAGCTACAAAACACGGTATACGGTATGTTTGTAGGTCAAACATGTACCTGGTGATATCCTGACTTCAGGTCAACTTTTGAGAACACCTGGGTTCCTCAAATATTATCAAATAGTTCATCTATCAGTAGTAAGGGGTATTAGGTTTTAACCATAATCTCATTCAGTTTCTGATAGTCCATACATAGCTTGATGGTACCATATACCTTTTTTGGAAAAAAGGACCAGCAAACCCCACAGAGAATTATTAGGTTGGATAAACCCCTTTTCCTATAAATCCTCTAGCTACCTCTTAATATCCTACAACTCCATCGTAGCCATTCTATAAAGAGTAATGAATACCGGTGCAGCTCCTGGCACTAGATCAATCATGAACTCCACCTCTCTCACCCTAGGTAACCCTAAAAATTCTTCCTGGAAAACATCCCTAAAATGATCAGCCACTAGAGGGAGATTTTTCTAAAATTTACCTTGTTAATCCAATTATAGACTCATAATCTAGGATGTCACTCTACCCAACCCACAATGTAGGGGTCTATCTTTTTCCCCATGGACATCCCATTCACCTTTGTTTAGAAACGATATACCCTCTGGTGATGTGAAACTCACCCTACAATGACAGAAATTGATAGAGGCTCGAAAAGGAACCATCCATTCCATTCTAAGAATGAAATAAGATCCTGTCATATCTAATATATATATATATATCCTATAAGAAGTGACACCCACCAACCTCAAGGGGACATTCCTTACACTGACACACACTTACCGTACTTATCCCTAACAGAGTGTCTATCATCAAAAAAATCAATAGAAGAGAAAACACAAATCCCAAGGCTCTCTATAACAAGAACAAATATAAAACTATATGAATACCCTATATCAAAGAGTGCATAAGATAAAAAGAAACAAACTAAAATAGTACCTCTGAAAGTAGAGGGTTCGAGATCCTACTCTTGTTGGGTCTGTTGCACTAGATGCTGGTGGAAATACCCTGAAAAAGTGCTATAGACGGCCCATATTGACGCAAGATCGACACTCGACTGATTCCATCAGACACTACAGTCTCATATATCAATCTTTACAATACTAGTAGAACCTATCCTAGCTACTAGAAGAAACATTCTGACTGCTCGTATCACTGCAAGAAAGCTCCATATGACGCTTCTTGATCCCAATCATGATAGTACAAGATTTCAGTGCCGAACCACCCTGGTTCACACCTACAGCTTACTAGATATTATGCTCGGTAATCAACGCCTAATTCATGATGGAATATACACAGCGAAACCTGAAAATTTTCACCTGTTATCAGATGTCAGACCTGAGACCATCCTCAAATCAACTAGCCCAAGATTCCTCATCCCCCATCAGAATAGGTGCAAATATCTGAAGCTTAGTGAAATGGGTAGAGTATTCAATCACTAACACAGATCCATACTCTTGATTCATGAACTCCCAGGATCTATTAATCCTCAGCATCTCGGGAAAATAGTAGTCATAGAAGACCATCTGAAAATCTCCCCATGACATGTCCTGATAACGCTCTGTCTGAGTGGTTACATCCCACCACCTCTTGGACAAATCACGTATCATATAAGTTATTAGATTGAACCTCCTATCAGTATGTGTGTCAAAATTATATAATATAGAAAGCATGGATTCCAACCATGACTGTACAACCTATGGTCCACCATCCCCTAAAAATGTAGGCTGATGCTGCAGCTGGAATACTCACGTCAGTTTTTCTATAAATGTGGTCGGCTGAGGTACTCCCTAGAATGTTTTTGATAAACCTTATGAATCCTTCACCGAACTATGAATCTACACCTGTTTTTAGTATAATAGTTGGTGCTACAACCTGAACATCTGAAGGATCCTATGGTAGCCCATAGCCTACTACCTTTGAGGTATGATCATCACCACTTTCCGGGAATACAGCTCGAGGTCATTATGGTAGCATGACTCTGCATGGTCAAGAACACATCTCAGTTAGAGATCATTGTCATGTTTTTCCATTCAAGAGTGCCAAAACAAAATAGGAAAAGACCTTTAATGTTTCTCAAAAAGGGACTACACAATGTGTAAAAACCATACACAACATGTACCCTTAAGTATTTACATGTTCGTGTAGTTTCACCAGCCTGGGAATATATCAAACCCAGGTACACGATGTGCTAGACACGTACAAAGCATGTAAACAAGTCTCCCCTCCTAGCCATATACTCCCACATAGCCATATTCACATGAGTTCTTCATGAGTAAACCCACATAACATGTACCGAAAGTACATGATTGTGTACTTTCAAAACCCAACATCCTGTGTTCCTTCTCACAAGGATGGACACATAGTCACTTACTACATGGCATGTACTAAGAGTACATGGTGTTTAACCATGAAAATAAATTTTCTTTCCCCGAACAGAAAGAACACATGGTGTGTTAGGCTAAAATACCTGCCGTGTAAATTAGGTTTTTTAGGATAGAAATTCTATATTTCCTAAAAAACCTATGTTCTATAGAAAAACCAAAAAGTGGTATGCCAAATTATGATCCATGAGGGACCATACTCCCCCAAATTCAATGTTTAGCGCCCAATAATAAAATATCACAATATAATTCTATACAAAAGGCTGAAACATGATCCACCAAATTTTGAGTCAAGAGAACCCATACACCTCAGGGATCAAAGCGTGGCATCCATCCAATTCGAACCATAACATGTATCAATACACCTATCATAATAGTATGTATATTTATCATGATACCTATCACAATAACATGAATCTCCAGTATAATATCTATCACAACAACATGTAATCAGTAATGCTCTCTAAATGGAATGGCAAGAATGCATGGAATGTGATTTATATAAAGTGCCTATATGATCCATGACATGTAATTCCCTCATCTCATCGGGTTTCAACAAAATAGAACCTCAATGATATCAATAATAACAAAACAATACAAGTTTGTCACCAAACAGTGAAATCAAAACAACTGTAATAGATCAAAAGACAAAAATCACAATTCAGTTTGAGGTAATTCATCTTTTCCCTGTATGCAGGGTAGCTACTTCTAGACACAGTTTATTACTAAATCCCATTATGTTTATACCTATATTTATTGTCACCAAATAATAAACAAGTTAGAGAAAAAGAAAACCCTTTGATACCACTTTGTAACATCCCAGATTTGGAATTCACTCAATTGGTGCTCCATAACCGGTTGGACACATGACCTTAAGTGCATTTCCCTAAATTCCAGAGGCTTCCGACTAGCAGCAAGGGCCTAGGACAGATAGTGGGAAACTATTCCCTCATTATCAGAAGGTAACAAAAACAAACAATAATATACAATATTAGTAGCAATAAAAACCAAAAACTGAAGTAAACAATGGAGAACTGATGATAAAGAAAACCAGAAGTCATAAAATACAAAAGATGATGCTTCCTGTCACATGTTATAAGAAATCATCCAAAAAAGGATACACTATAGTCAGATAAAAAATATAATACCAAGGTACAGAAATAAAAAAGAAAAATTAAAATCATCACAAGCCTCAGCTTTATCCCATGCTATCTTACTTCTAAACAGAAAATCAAGTACCTGTAGAAGAGCGTTTTCTCTTATCAAAACCTACAACAATATAATCTGTTTGGGCCCAAAATCATGACCCAAACAGGGAATGAGAAATAAATCCTAGTAGAAAACCACCCCAGATATGTGACTATCTGTTAGTGTGTATATTCAATAGGTAGTGTCAAAAAGGAAAGGCAGTAAACTAGGACGTACTCAAAAGAAAACAATCCTACAAGTCCTGTTTCTATTTATATTCAGTTCAAGTTCATTAAAAAATTAAATTACGTTGAATTGTAAAAATCTTTAGATCCATCCTTAGCCTGACAATCCCCCTTATCAAGTAAGCACAACAGATGTCTTGAAATACCATCTAAATAGTTATAAGGGAATACAAAATCCAAGCTTGTGCTTTGGCTTGGAAGACGCTTCATAAGGCTCTCCATAATATATTCAGTTAAAAACCTCACCTGCTGGCATAGAAAAAACCTTCCTACTGGAATAACCAATCCTCGCCTGCAAGAATAACCAATACTCACTCTCAAGCATAACTGATCTTCACCCGCAGATATAGCAAAGCATCAACCAAAGGCATGACACAACATTTCCCATAGGCATAACACCACCTCGCCCATAGGCATAGCACAACATCACCTATATGCATAGAACATTACAAGAACACATATAGATTAAACTATTACATGTAAATAATTGATCAACTCACATGGGTAATTCATAATACAATCCTAACATGTAATCTAACAATTATAAGTCTTAAAAATTGTTTATCTCATGTGGGTAAACATTTAATTAACCAAAATTCATTTTAAACAACCCTTAAAAGATACAAAAAGGAATGCCCATAGGCATCCTTGACCGAAATGGATAATCACTGGTTATCTAAGGGAAACACACCCAGGAGGTATCCCTTAATCAATCCCAACAAGCTCTAAAAGCATTAATTCATATAATTAATCACCTAAACATATTTAGGCATCAATACGGGTCAAATATCAATAAACAGACACCCTAAAAATGGGCGCATGGCACTCCAGTACATATAAAACACTCAATAGTTAGTGAAAGGCACAATAACACCTTCCTCATTGTTGTAAAACTCTCCTCATCTAGCACAGGCCTCTAATTCCACCTAAAATATGGTAGACTAAAAAACAAGTGTAAAATATCAACCTTTGATAACTCGTTTGAGAGGATAAAACATGAATGAAAACTCAAGAGGAATATAGAGCTTACTTATTGGGTTCGAAATCATCTGACGATGATTGAAACAGAGTTTAGGCGGACAATCAGGAGCTAAAATGAGCTACAACACTACTGTTTTGTGAACCCAATGACCCCTCTATCCAAAATTATAGAAACAAGTCTACTTCCCATTATAATTTTTTTTAAAAATATATAATGTGTAATTTAAATATACACACCGCATATATTCCATTTTCCCTCCATTCAATGACTTCATTTATATGTCATAAAAATGCTTTTCGACATCAATACATGATGTGTACTGGGATTACACGACGTGTAACCCTCAGTCACGTTGTGCGATAATCCTCTATTCAGTCCCTAACCAATTTTTCTCTAGTTTCCTTAACTACAAACTAAAAAGAAAATATCCATACCTCAAAGGAAGAACTAGGTTCTTACAATAACCATTACCTAAGAACTCAGATATTAAAAAGTAGACACTTATAATAATTATCCATATTTTCACTTTTTAAAAATAAAACATGGTTTCTTTTCATGATCAATTGTCACTGTTTTCCCCTGATCTCATCGTTATATCTATTCTCCCTTAACTACCATGTTTTTTTTAAAATATAGGTTGAGCACAAAAAGATTAGTAAGGGTTACAAAAAGAAGGAAAACTGTTAGTCTTGTGAAAACATTAAAACCCATGAGAAATTTATCACAAATTAATACTTTTTACATTTATGATGTAGTAAATAATTTCCTTTGAAAATAAGACCACTAGTTACCCGTTTTATAATAATAAGATTACCATAAAACCCATAGTAGTAATAGATAAAAAATAATGATATCATGGGAAATAATTGTACGTGTAATACATGGAATAGACCTACATTTAACTTCCATACATGTCACTTTTACAAATGGAATAACCATACGATCAACTTCCCTACATGTCACTCCCGAAAATGGAATTACCATATGGTCGAATTCTATACCCAATGCATTAGAGGTCTATCACGGAAACAACCATCATTAGTTTATCACAAAACTACCCATAATTTTTTTATCATATAACCACCTATTATATGTTCAAGTACTATTATAAAATCAAAAAATATAAAGGTTTATAATTTTCAACATTTCACTATTAAGATTTTATTTTCCCTCATAAAGAAAACATTTCATGTTATTGAAATAATCAATTCTATTTAAAAACAAATTTTAAATATATAAATACTCAAAAAAAGGGAAATAATGGTTTCTTTTTCTTTTAAAAACACATGAAGGATTGGATAGGAATAACAATATCAAATAATGATCATTATGACAAAGAATTTTTTGTCTCTAGGTACCTTAAAAATAATTTTCCTTTTTGTCTCTTATAATGAAAGTCAAATGTTCCTTATAGAAAACATAAAAATATTCATTTATGAAAACCATTGAATAGAATTCAAAATAGAAATAAAAGTTTCTTTATAACCTATATAATATCAAATATATTTACATAAAGGAGAATATTTTGAAATTAAATCTTTAAACATTTAAAATAATATTTTTAAATCAAAGTATCCCATACCACTAAGAAACATCTGAATAATAAGCCCAATAAAGGATTGAAATTTAGAAAAAAAATTAAATAAAATTATAATAAAAAAATTCATGATATTATATGTAAAAGAGACTATTTATACACCCCATAAAAGAAGTTGGGTGTATAACATTAAAATATGCCTCAACGAAAGGATATTGAGATGAAGTCCCTTACATTGAGTCTAACTCATCCCATAGAATCCTTATATTCATGAATAATAAACTTAATTTAATTATTTACTTTCTTTATAAACTTTTAAAGTTTATTTTCTCTTTTATATCACTTATTACCATGTTATAACAACAAATTAATTATTTAATCTCATGTTGGATGTTTTGATGATATTCAATACAGGAGTCCAAAATGACTTTGATATGATATCTATAGTCAAAATTGGTAATTATTACATAATATATAGAATAATATTAATTACATAAAAATAAATTTTATATATCAATTATAATTTTAAATCAAACCATTATGTATGGTTATGAAAAATAAACTATGTTATAATCATGGATACGACAAGCCATACGTAGACATGAGTAATGTTTACATTTTTCAATGATAATTATAGAAAGAAGGTAAGTATTATTTTATATTTAAATAATGATAATAATATTACTAATATAATATTACTAATTTATAAAACTTACATATATCATCCATATGATATGGTGATGAAAAACGAATCACATTGCTTTGTGTAGGTGATAGTTCACACGTACGCACAAACGATGTTATCATTTTTCCGTGCAAGGAAAGTTAAGAACATAAATGATATATTAAATTTTAATAATGATAATCATGTAATTAATATCATATATATACTTTAATTCCATAATTATAACTTTTATTGGTTTATGGTGATGTAAAACGAATTATATCAGTTCCTGAGGCGGTAGTTTATCGTACACATGAACGATAATTATTTTATCATTTGATGGAAGTAAAGATGAATTTAGGTAATTATTTTAAAATAATAAAATATCAATATATCGAGGATAATTTATTTATTATTTCATCATGGTTGAAAAATATTTGAAGGAGTTGTAAGAAGAAACAATACAGAAACAGTTAATTAAAAATAATACTATTTTTCAGAAAATATCTTTTTTTAACATCTTAAGATGACTAAGGGTGGTGTTATGACTAAAATAAGAGGTATAGAATGTGGGGATGGATTATAGTGAGGGATAAGGTAAAATATTGGCCGCAAAAATTGGTTTTTAAGTGTAAATAAAAGATAATAATAGATTCCCTATTATAAGAGAGGATAGAGAAACTCTTGGAAGTCTTCAACTATAAAATTAATATAAATTAATTTTCAATTCAAATTGGATGAAAAGTGAGTTATCTTTAATATAGGATGAGTATGTGTCAAAATAAATTCATCTAATAAAAATTAGACAAGTTTTTATTATATTTTAAATCCTTATCTTTTTATTTTAACCCTTATTTAAGCTCTTTAACTCTTACCGTGATATCATGTAACATAAACTTTGAGGGTTAATATAATTACTAAGAAATGAAAAAGAGACCAATAAATGAGTCATTTATGAAATTTTGAGACTTATAACAATCAGTTTTTAGAATTATATATTTTTATAAATTTTATATCATTTAATAAAATATTTTATATTTTAATATATCATTAATGTTAATTTTGACACTATTCATTACATGAATTTTTAAAAATATCATAAAAGCATGATGTATTAATTTTTTTATAACATAAATATCATGCCAAATTAACCCAATTTTTTTTATGACATTAATTATCTCAAATTATATTTATTTTAATATTTTTAATATCATTTATTTTATATTTCCTTTAATTAAACAATTACTACTTCATAATTATGTAAGCCTTTAAGGTAAATATTTCTCTCCTAAAAATTAAGAATTAATTACCATGGGGAAGATAAATATTTTAGAATTTAAAATTATATTTATAGACTAACATATCCCTTATATAACCCCGTATTAAAAAAATTTCTCTTGTTAAAAACAAAATAATGGAAAAATTGACTTTTCTTTGAATAAAATACTATAAATTGATTAAAGTCATCCATGTGGCACCAAGATCTCATAAAATAAACCCAAGGATTATTTTTAATTTTTATAAAAAATAACTCATCCAATAAAATTAGGAAAAGTGTTAGGGTAATTTTATAATATTTATAATATTTTTTTACCTATAATTAGCTGATTTATCCCTTAACTGTGGTGATAAAAATTATCAAAGTTACTTTTCATATTTTTTTAAAAAATAAAATGGACTTTTTTAATAAATTTGGACATTCATATTACAAATATTTAATCTATTTTTAAAAATTAAAAACACATAATTTTCTAAAATTAATTTAATAGTAGTCTCATTCAGGGAATAAAGAATAGGTTTTTAATGTGAAAGCATTAAAAATAATGAAATGTTTTTAAATCAAAATTAAATGTTAAATTGATTATAATAAACTAAATTGGATTAAATGATATAAAATCGATCTAATTATACTTTAAAATCAATAAAAAATATAATTTAACACTGTAAATGATTTAGACAAAAAATATGTTTCCAATTAAAATGTAGTATTTTTTCACTATACATCAAAACATGAAACTTAACAGAAAAACACAAAAAATTAAACCAAATTAAAATTTGATATTCCAATTTAAAATAATAATTTTATTTTTTCAAATATAATTTATGAAAGTTTTAAAAACTATATTTAAAACAAGTGTGCCATCAAAAGGCGACAAAACCGCCTTTTTATAAAAATACATATTATATGAAAAAATTGGATTTGTTAGTATATCATGCCTAGAAAACAAATATGTTTAATGTTAAGAATTATATTGAATATATTATATATAAATACCATTAATATAATCCAACAAGGGTGTTTTTTTAAATTATTTTTATAAAACACACTTTTTCACATTTAAATAGTTTTTCAGAAAAACATTTCCTTTAGAAAAATGGTATTATTTTAATTTATAATTAATTGATAAAATAATTAATTATATATACATGTGTAATACTTATTTTCATAATTCAGTTAATCTAGTTTATACCCTTCATTTTAAAGTCTAGGTTATAATGGTAACATTTAAATAATAGTATTTAATTGTTAGTTTAAGCTTGATGTGGCATATTTTATATGCTATAGGACATAGACTTTCCTTTTTTTTTAAAATTAGGGATGCTACATCCTCCCCCATTTAATAAATTGTGTCATTTTAATTTGATCTTGTTCTTGGTAAGTAGGTTCAAATATTTAAAATACCTCTATTGAAATACCACATCAGAACAAGGGTCAATAAAACATCTTCTTTAAAAGAAAGAATGTGAAGTGAGGTCAATTGAGATAACAAATACTTGGGTTCCATGTAGGAAAGCATTGACATGGAATAAAAAACTAAATATCATGTTCTGATGGATATTGATAGAGAACATGGTCATGAAAAAGCTAACAATCACAAAACCATAAATATGTGATGGGTTAAAATGTCATTGATTTCTCAGTAAGAAAATTAAACATATAACGTTTTTGTTTTAAGATCATTTTCATAGAGTTGAGGAATTATTTTAATTCTCAGATTAAGAACATAAGGAAATATACTTAATCAAAAGGTAGAGTTTAATCCTTTAATAAATTTCCACCACAAAATCATCTTTTCCTACAAATGATGAGTATTTTAGAATAGTTTCCCTGCTTGAAGCATTTAGAATCAACTTCTACAAATCAAAAAATCCAAACAATTATGATAATATATTACTCATGTCTTGAAATTTTAACCAAAAACAAAATGTAAAGGATAATATAAGATAATTCTCCAAAATTATAAACCTTTATATGATGAAAAACTACAATAATCTCAAAAATTCAATAGTAATACCCAAAGTTCAACATAGATAATTCAATAAATAAATATCCTTAAAATTCCTCAAAACTATTCTAGACTAAAATTGGAACCCTAAATTATGAAGGATGGGATTATATAGTCTTTCAAGATAAATTTTAACTTTTATCTCCAAATAAAGTCAATTACTCATGAAGTACTAAACCAAAAAGTAATTTCCATAATAATATTCAAGATACACTAACCATTTATATAAATAACCTGAATCACCATAAATCCAAAATAAGATCATATATGCTTCCAAAATATAATTCAACTTTTATTACTAAAATAAAATAAAATAGTATCCTATTAAAATATATCATAAAGGGTTCCCAAAATAGTAAATGTCTTCAAAAATAATATTAGTCACTTAATCACCAAATCATTTTCCAATCCCAAGGTTATCTATTAGATAAAACATCTATTCACAAAATCAACTTATTATTTACCCATAAATTCTTTTAACTAAAAAAATTCATACTTACTAGGACTTCATGTAGGCCAGTGGTAGGTGATTCACCATTGTTTCCTTCGGTCGTGGGTTTGATTATTGCGGCGTTTCCAGAGGCGATGGGATGTCACCAATCCTATATATTATAACTTTTCTAAAACTATATAATTCTTATAACATTCCTATAAATGTGGAAAAAATCCTCAAAAATAACCATAACATGTTTTAACCTCAAAGGTTATCTCATACCTTTTATTTTGAATCCCACAATATAATAACCCACAATTAACTTAATATCAAAGATCATAAAAACCATAAAGGTTATCCATACTTTTATAATTATTCCCACAAAATGAATAATATAATTATTCCTAAAATAATATTTTCAAACAAAAAACTTATTGGTTACATATAACACAAACTCAATAAAAGTATTTTAAAGTACTCCCATCATCGAAAGAGTATTAATACTTTTATTCATTTCACGATCCTTAAATCTACCCCAAGTCTAGAATCCCTTATATGTAGACATATTAATCATTCAAAATTCTTTATAATTACTTAAATATGATTTTACATCAAATTAATTAATAATTATTTCCTATAAACAATAACATGAATCATATAATAAGATCTAATAATGTTAAAACATGAACCAAGAAATAATCCATACATTTCATATATCATTTGCAGTTTCCTCATCTTTAATTGTAATGGAACTAGGTATTCTTAAACTGATATCTATATGGTCCTAATGATACCATTCATGATCCTTCATACTAATACATAAATTTTCATAATGACCATAATCCCCACATTTAAAACATTTAATTGAAAACTAAAGAAGAAATTATTTCCATTTCATGGAGTCAATTAAACACTTCCTTTTACTTTGAAAATTACTACTTTATGAACTCCTTTACCACATTTAAAAAGTCATACCATCACTTTAAGACATTTTACTAGGTGTTTATTTACACATTCATGAAATATATGTTGTTGAATATATTTACCTTTATGATCATTGTTACCCGAACTTCCACATGGATTCATTTCTCACATATATGATGCATTAGAAAACTCACCAAGGTTAAAGAAGTTAATAATTACTCCTGATAGTTGGTTTAAAAGAACAAAAATATTTCTCATCACTTATACCATTTAATTTGGTTTCTTATTTATAGAACCAACTCATTTTCCTTTGCATTCATTTTTACTTTGGTTTCTACTAGATCTATCTATTTACTAAAACCAAAAAGGTTAGCGTGAGAAATAAAATCATAATACTCCATATCATTAAATTTATAAACACTAAAATGTCCCTATTCATGTTATCTAAAAATCAATCAATTTATCTAAAACAACTATGACTCTTACAAAAATGATAACTATAGTGGTTATATATGAATTCTAATTTTTGATTAAATAACATCATAACATCTAAAGTTATCTAAACCATCTTTTGATAAAAACTGTAAGGACATGACCAAAATCATTACATATTCTAGTGTTATTGAACTAGAATACACATTCAAGGATATTTCCAGTTTATAATTTTATAGAATTATGCCATAACTATTACTTAAAAACTCAAATATTACAAAGTATAAATTTATATTCAATATCCATTTTTTACTTTTAAAAAATAAAACATGGTTTATTTTCAAGATCAATCATCACAATTTTCCCTTCATCTCATCCTTGTATCTATTATCCCTTAAATCCTATAAAAACATTTTAAAACTTGGGATGAGCATAAAAAACATAGTAAGGGATACACATAGAAGGATTTTTTTCATAAAGTAATACATTTCACCTTTATGAAGTAGTAAATACTTTATTTTGAAAATAATATCATTTCATACCCTTTTTGTATTCATAATATTAGTATAAAACCCATAACAAGCACAGATAAAACATAAAGTTATATTGGGACATAATTAAACTTTTCATAAATAGAATAATCATGTAGTCGACTTCCATAAATGTCACTATTATAAATGGAAGAACCATACGACTAAATTCCATACATGTCACTATTATAAATGAAATAACCATACAATCAACTTCCATACCCAATGCATTGAAGGGATATCATAGACCCACCCATCATTAGCTTATCATGAAACTACCCATAATTGGTTTAACATGTAAACTCCCATCAAATTTAAAAGTACCATTATATAATCTCAACACAGAAAGTTTTTCAATTTCAACATGTTACTGTTAAAATTCAATTTCCACTCATAAGGAAAAATTTCATATTATTTAAATAATCAATCCAATTTCAAAATCTATTTTCAATATTAAAACTTTTAAAAAAGTTAATGTGGGGTTTGGTTTTATTTTAAAAAAATAAGGTCCTGTATAGGAATCCAAATATCAAATAATGGTCGTAGAGGTGGAAAGTGGTTTTCATTATATACATTGAAAAAACATTCCTTTTTTTCACTTGTAAAAAAAGTCTAATGTTTCTTATAGAAAACATAAAAAGATTATTTTTTGAGAACCATTGAATGAAATTAAAAATATACCTAAAATTTATTTTAAAATCAATATAATATAAAAAATATTGATATGGAAGAAAAGGTTCTGAAATTAAATCATTAAACATTTAAAATAATATTTTTAAATCAAAGTGTCCCATACAACTTTGAAACATTTGAATAATAACCCCCATGAAGGAATATAATTTAGAAAAACATAAAATAACACTAGAATAAATAAATTCATGATATTATATGTCAAATAGGATGTTTATACACCCTATAAAAGAATGTGGGTGTATAACATCAAAATATGCCTCAACAAAAGGAGATTGAGACAAAGTCCCTTACCTTGAGTCCAACATGTCTTGTAAAATATTTATATTCCTGAATAATAAACATAGATTAATTATTTACTTTCTTGATAATATTTCTAAATTTTATTATTCCTTTAATATCAATTATTATCATGTTATAATAATTACTTAATTATTTAAGTTCACATCTGACATTTTGATGATATTTGGTACATGAGTCCAAAATGACTTTGTATGATGTCTATAGTCAAAGGTGGTCTTTATTACATAATATATAGAATAATATTAATGAATTAATAATAAATTATATATATAAATTATTATTTTAAATCAAACCATTAAGTTTGGTTTTGAAGATGAACTTTGTTATAATCATGGTTATGATAAGCAATACATATGCATGAATAACGCTTCCATTTTTAAATGATCATTATAGAAATAAGGTAAGTATTTTTTTCTTTACATAATGATAATAATATGATTAATATCATATTAATCATTATAATACACTTATATATCATCCATGTTATGTGGTGATGAATTAAAGATTGCATTGCTTCGTGGAGGTGATAGTTCACACGTACGCACGAACGAAATTATCCTTTTTTTCCATTAATGGAAATTTAGGAACTTAAATTATATATTATATTTTAATAATGATAAATATTTCATTAATATCATATATAAAATTTAATTCTATCATTATAAATAGTTTTATAGATGGATACAGAAAAAAATTAATTTCGGGCACACTGGGCCTCAAAATCGCATGCCATCTCAGCACCTAACTTGGGAAATATATATATAAATATTTCAAAGTCTTACAAGGAAAAACAGATCTCTAAATTTTTATAGGTTTTTATTTCCATGAATTTGAAACATATGTTGTTGAATATATTTACCTTTATGGTCATTGTTACTTGAACATCCATAGGGATTCATTTCTCACATATATGATGCATTAGAAAAATCACCAAGGTTTAAGTGGTTAATCATTACTCTTAATAGTTGGTTTAGAATAACCACAAGAGTTATCATTGTATATCCCATTTAATTTAGTTTTTTATTCATAGAACCACCATATTTTCCTACACATCCATAGTTACTTTGGTTTATATTGGATTCATCCATTTACTAGAACAAAAAAGGTTAGCGTGATCAATAAAATCATAATATAAAATATTATGTGGATGATAAACACTAAAATGTACTTAATAATATTATCTCAAACTCATTAAATATATCTAAAATAATCATGAGTCTTCTTAATATAATAACCATTGTGGTTATATGTGACTTGTAACTTATAATTAAATAACATCCTAAACTATAAAGTTATCTAAAACGTTATTTGATACCAACAATAATGACCCAACCCTAATAATTACATATTCTGGTGTTATTGAATTAGAATTCACATTCAAGGATCTTTTTAGTTTATAGATTTAAAAAATTAGGACATAAATATTACTTAACAACTGAAATATCACAAATTATAAACTTCTACTCAATATCCATTTTTTCACTTTTTAAAAATAAAACAAGGTTTCTTTCATGACCAATAATCACAATTTTCCCTTGATAAAATCATTGTCTCTATTCTCCATTAAATACTTTGATTTTTTTTAAAATTGGGATGATCACAAAAATCTATATAAGGGATACACAAAGAATAAAAACTATTAGTCTGATGAAAACATGAAAACCCATGTAAACTTTATCATAAAGTAATAATTCTCACTTTTATGAAGTAGTAAATACTTTCATATGAATATAAGCTCATTTATTACCCTTTTTGTAATCATAAGATTACCATAAAACCCATAAAAATAATACATCACACATAAAGGTATCTTGGGAAATAATTATTCTTGTAATAAATAGAATAACCATGTGGTCAACCTCAACACATGTAATTTTTACAAATGTAATAACCATACAGTCAATTTCCATACATGCCGCTCTTTTAAATTGAATAACCATACAATTAACTTCCATACCCAATGAATTAGAGGGATATCACGGACCCGCTCTTCATTAGTTTATCACAGAACTACCCATCATTGGTTTATCATGTAACAAACATTCAAATGTCCAAGTACCATTATATAATAAAAACACATAAATGTTTTCAATTTTCAACATTTCACTATTAAAATTTAATTACACTCATAATGAAACATTTCATGTTATTGAAATAAAAAATGAAATTTAAAAACCCATTTACATTATAAAAACACCCAAAAAGGGAATTGGGGTTTCTTTTTCTTTTAAAAAACATAAAGTCCTAAAGAGGAATCCAAATATCAAATAATGGTCATGGTGGCAAAGAAGTTGTTTTCATAGTATATGTTAAAAAGAACATTCCTTTTTGTCGCTTATAAGGAAATCCAAATGTTCCATAAAAAAATAAAAGATTATTTTTTAAAACCATTGAATGAAATTAAAAATATACCTAAAATTTCCTTTTTAATATATATAATATAAAAGATATATAAATGGAGGAAAATATTTTGAAATTAAATGTTTAAACACTTAAAATAAGGTTTTTAAAATCAATGTGTCCCATACAACTCTGAAACATTTGAATAATAAGGCCCATGAAGGAATAAAATTTATAAAAACATTAAAAAACATTATAATAAATAAATTTATGATATTATATGTCAAATAGTCTGTTTATACACCCCATAAAAGAAGGTGGGTGTATAACATCAAAATATGACTCAACGAAAGGAGATTGAGATGAAATACCTTACCTTGAGGCCGAATCATCACATACAATATTTATATTAATAAATAATAAACATAGGTTAATTATTTTATTTATTGATAACCTTTTTTATGTTTATTATTTCTTTTATATCACTTATTACCCTGTTATAACAATTACTTAATCATTTAAGCTCATATCAGACGTTTTGATGATATTCGGTTCATGAGTCCAAAATTACATTGGTATGATGTCTATAGTAAAAAGTGGTCATTAGTACATCATATATAGAATCATATTAGTTAAATAATAATATATTTTAAATATCAAGTAAACTTTTAAATCAAACTATTATGTATTTTAAGGAAAAATAAACTACTATATAATCATGGAGATGATAATCCATATATACGCATGAGTATCATTTCCATTTTTCAATGATCATTATGAAAATAAGGTAAGTATTATTTTATATTTAAATAATTATAATAATATAATTAATATCATATTAATAATTTTAATACTCTTATATATATCATCTATGTGATATGGTGAAGAAAAAGGAATCACCTCTCTTCGTGGAGATGATAGTTCACACATACGCACAAACAATATTTTCATTTTTCCATACAAGGAATGGTAAGAACATAAATGATATATTATATTTAAATAATGATAAATATTTCAATAATATAATATATAAATATTAATTACATAATTATAACTATTCTTGAGAGATGTTGATGGAAAAAAAATTATATCAGTTCGCTAGGTGAAAGTTCTCCACACACAAAAATAATAATTCTTTTCCAATTTAATGGAAATAGATATGTATTTGGGTGATGATATTAGAATAATAACATCTCATTATATTAAAGATATTTTATTCATCATGTTTGAAGAATATTTGAAGGTTTTGGAAGAATAAACAATACATAAACACTTAATTGAAAACAATACCTTTTTTTCGGACAATCTTCTTTTTTTAACACATTACAAACACTAAGGGAGGTTTTATGCCTAAAATAAGAGGTCAAGAATGTGGTTAGGGATTCTAGAAAGGTATTTGGGAATATATTGACCGAAAACATGTGTTTTAAGTGTAAATAAAATAGAATAATAGGTGTCCTGTTATAAGAGAGGAGAGTGGCACTCTTAGAAATCTCCAAAATATTAAATTAATATAAATTTAATTTCTATTACAAATGGATAAAAACTGAGTTATTTACAAGATAAGATTATTATGGGTCTAAATCCATTCATCCAATGAAAATGAGACATGTTTTTATTTTTTTTTGATCCTTATCTTTTTTGTTTTAACACTTATTTAACCCCTTTAACTCTTTATGTGATATCATGTAATTTACAATTTGATGGTTAATATAGTTAATATAAAGTTACAAAAAATAAATAAATGAGTCATTGATTAAATTTTAAAACATATCTCAATCAGTTGGTCAATTTTTATATTTTTAAAAAATTTATATAATTTAATAACATATTTTATATTTTAATTTATCATTAATGACAATTTTGACATTATTTCATTAATTAACTTTTTTAAAGATACCATAAAAAAATATATATTTAGAAAATATCTATTAAAACATAGATAAAAAGTCAAATTAGTCAATAAAATTCATGCATGACATTAATTTTCTAATATTATATTAATTTTAATATTTTATATATCATTTATTTCATATCGCCTTTAATTATACAATTACTGTTTTATCATTCTAGAAGCCTTTAATGTAATTATTTCTATTCTAAAAATCAACAATACATTACCACGATGAATATAAAAATTTTATATTTTAAAATAATATTTATATTATAATATATTCTTTATATAATCCCAGATTAAAACTATTTCTCTTATTAAAAAAAAGTAATGAAAAATTGACTTTCCAATGAATACAATACAATAAATGGTATAGAGTCATCCAAGTGGAACCAAGTTATCATAAAATCTACCCAAGGATGATTTATTTTTATAATAACTCATGAAATAAAAGTAGTACAAGTGGTAGGGTAATTTTATAATATTTATAATATTATTTTTACCAGTAATTACCCAATTCACCCTTATTTGTGGTAATAAAAATCACCAAAGTTACTATTAATATTTTATCTAGAAATAAAAGGGACTTATTTTATGAATTTGGACCTTATGATTCCAAATATGGAATCCATTTTTCTTATTTAAAAATAATTAATTGGCTAAAAATAATTTAAAATTAATTTTGTTAACAGAACGGGAAAACGAGTTTTTAAAGTGAAAATGTTCAAATTATTGAAATGTTTTTATATCCAAATTCATTGTTAAATTGATTAAAATGACTTAAATTAAATTAAATTATATAAAATTTAACTAAATATAATTTAAAACCAATTAAAAATATAATTTAGCACTATAAATTATTTAGATGAAAAAGCTGTTTTCAATTAAAATGGAGTATTTTTTCACTATTCATCAAAACATGAAACTTATCATAAAAATAACAAAAATTAAATCAAATTAAATTTTGATATTACTATTTCAAATTAGAATTTTAGTTTTTTAAATATAATTTATAAATGTGTCAAAAACTATATTTAAGACAAGTTCTCCATCAAAAGGTGAAAAACTTACTTTTTAGAAAAATAGATCTTTCATGTGAGAAATTGGATTTGTTATTATATAATGTCTAGAAAATTATTTATTTATGATAAAGATTTCATGTGTTTCATTTTTTCATAATACTAGTAGTTTTATTTATTTGTGTATCCCTTACAAATCTTTTTTTTCTCATATAATGTTTTTAATATCTCCCACATGGTATAAAGATGGGTAAGAGGAAGGAGGAAGTCAAGTTAAAAAGATTTTTAATGAAAAATAAATCATGTTTTATTTTGAAATATTTATAGTATAGAATAAATGGATACTGTTTTATTAGTATACATTTTTATTAATGTGAGATTTTATGTATGAATCATGAATTAATTCTCTAAAACCATAAATTTGAAAAGATCCTTAAAGTGAAATAAAGTAAATTTCTTGACTAAAACTCAAGATTATGTAATGTTTAAGGCCAAGTATTTATAGTTGGTATTAGAGAAAAGGCATAGAAAAATTTAGGGATTAGTAATTTTGGTTTAACATAGGATAAGTTTCTCTATATATTATTTTAGTTAAATCCTTGTTCTCTAAGTTTTTTTAGATTGAGTAAAGTTAGTTAAAATGGATAGATGAGGATCTCAAACAATATTCCTATCTCTTATTGATGAATTACTTGAAATAACTATTGAATTTTTTTATCTTGATGATTATGAAACTTTTTCTAAAATACATCTCTCTTTAAAATAGTTGTATGAAATATCAAACACCTACTCTATATCTTGATACCACTGTGGTTCATGGGTTGTTTTTAATCAGATCATAATTTCTCAATATTATCATATTTTCAAAAAGGTAAATATTATCAATGAAATTTTTAGATATTTTACCTTATCAAAAGATTTTGAAGCTTATTATTATTTTGATAAATCTATTGTATAAGGATACTCTTGCACAAAATATTTATATTTGGTTTTAATTTATAGTCCTTCAACACATACTTACGATATTTTAAAAGGACCCTAGACTGAAAGTTTCAAAACAAACTTTGTCTGAATGTTTTATTAAAATCAGGTTTTATTAGATATTTTGAAATTATATGTCCTAAAAAATTATTTTCCAAAACGATTTCTATGCTAACACCCATATTACTCAAGTTTTACAAGGTGTATTTGGATAAATAAAGTGAGGGACATTGAAGAATCTCTAAATCATTTTTTCAATGCATTGACTTTATATCTATATGAACAAAATGAAAAAGATATCAAGTGGATACCATGATAATGGTATTCTATTATTTATTCTTAGAATATTTTTATTAAATCATATAGATATGATGTTTCAAATTTCAATATATATAAAGTCTTTATGAATTAATATGTTGAGGTAATTATGTGTTAGGATACAAAATGAGAGGTATAAGACAACATTTGAAGTTAAAATATTCTATTAAAAGAAGAAACTATAATTTTTAAATAAGTATAGTTCCATATTTTCTTAGTATATGTAGTAAAAGACCTAATCAACTATATGAAAAGGATCTTGGAACAAAAAATTTATTCGTTTTCTTTTCTTATTGAGATATCAATTACCTTTTAAAGGATCACAGATTTATGGTTATGTGATTGTTAACTATCTCATGATCAGGTTATCTATCAATCTCCCTAAAAATAATTGATAGTTAGTTATCTCTTCTATATACATGTATTACTACATCTAATCATAGTATGTGTTATTTCATGTGACCTTAACACTTCTCTTTATTTCTTTTTAAGTGGAAGTTTCATTAATCCTTTTTCGAATGTGGGATTTTAACAATGGTATTTTGAAAAGTAAAAACCCTAGTTTTTTATCTTGAGTTCAAATTAAGAGGACTAAATTTATTAGGGTGTGGTGGGTTGTGGTGGTACAATGTAAAATCCTTAGTTTTTTAAAAGTAATGACTATGTTTGATAGTGTACATGATAAACCACATTGAGTTTAAACAAACAAGTAAATATTATTATTTAAATGTTTTTATTAATACCTAGTATTTAGAATGGAGGGTATGAAAAGGATTAAATTTATTTTAAAAATATGGTCTATAAATGTATATATATTTAATTTTTTTAGTGATAATTTAATTATAAATATAAATAAAACCCTTTTAAAATAAAATGAAGTGTTTTTCTAAAAAACTATTTAAATGTGTACAAGTGTGTTTCACACTAATAAATAAAAAATGACTATTGATGGATCATATTAATAATATTTATATATAATATATTCAATATAATATTTATTATTAATAATATGTAATTTCATGAAATTATATAATAAAAAATCCAATTTTACGCATAAAATATGTATTTTTCTAAAAAGACAGTTTTCCTTCCTTTTGATAGCGTACCTATTTTAAATCTAGTTTTTGAAAAATTTAAAAATTATCTTTGAAAAATTAAAATTCATATTTGAATTATTAATATCAAAATTTAATTTGGTTTAATTTTTGGTATTTTTCTGATAAGTGTCATGTTTTCATGAATAGTGAAAAATACTTCTTTTTAATTGAAAACAATTTCTTAGACTAAATAATTTATAGTGTTAAATTAACATTTTAATTGGGTTTAAATTATAATTAGACAAATTTTATATCATTTAATTTAATTTAAGTCATTGTAATCAATTTAATGTTGAACTTTAATATAAAAACTTTTCAATCCTTTGAATATTTTCACTTAAAAATTCCCTTTTCTCGTTCCGTCAATGAGATTAATTTTAAATTAATTTTAGAAAATTATATGTTTTCAATTTTGAAAAATAAATTCTATATTTTTAATAATAATTTCTAAATTTAGTATGAATTTCACTTTTTTTGGACAAAATATGAATACTAATTTTAGTAATTTTTATTGCCACAGTTAATGATAAATTATGTAATTAACTGTAAAAATAATATTATAAATATTTTTAAATTAACATAACACTTGTAATAATTTTATTGGATGAGTTATTTTCAAAATAAATCATCCTTGGGACTATTTTATGAGCTCTTGGAGCCACTTTGATGACTTTAATCTATTTATAGTATTTAATTATAAAAAGTCAATTTTATCATACTTTTGTTTTTAACAAGTAAAATTTTTCTAATATGTGGTTATATAGGGGATATATTCAACTATACATATTATTTTGAAATATAAAATGTTTTTATTAATCATGTCAATTTATTATTAACTTTTATGGGTGAAATATATAACTTAAAGGCTTACACAATGATGATGAAGTATTTGTTTAATTAAAGGAAATTTCAAATAAATGATATTATAAATATTAAAATAAATATAATTTGAGATACTTAATTTCATCCAAGAATTTTCTAGATATATTTGAAATATTATTGATCTTTTAAAAAGTTTTTTAAAATATATCATGTTGTTATGATATTTTGAAAAAGCCAAGTAATGAATAATGTCAAAATTGACATTAACGATATATTAAAATATAAACTATTTTATTAAATGATATTTAATTTCTAAAAATCTAAAAATCGGATAAAATATTTGGATAAGGATTTAAATTTCATCCATGACCCATTTATTTTTCTTTTTATAGTAATTATATTTACCCTCAAAGTGTAAATTACATGATATTATAGTAAGTGTTAAAAGGGTTAAATATGGGTTAAAACAAAAAGAAAAGGATTGAAAAATTAAGCAAAACTTGTCTAATATTTATTTTAAGAATGTATTTAGACCCAAAATCATCATATATTTAGAATAAATCAGTATTAATCTATTTTTAATAAAAAATTAATTTATATTAATTTAATATTTTGAAAAACTCCAAGAGTACCCCTCCCATTTCCTATAAAAGGGAACCTCTTATTCTCTTTTCTTCACACTTAAAAAAACAAATTTGGTTTAGAAAATATATATCTTAATACCTTCCTAGAATAACCATCCACATTATAGGCATCTTATTTTAGGAAGAAACCCACTCTTAGTGGTCTTAAGGTGTTATGAAATGAAGATTGTTTGAAAAAGGTATTGTTATAAATTTAGTGTTTCTATATTTTTTCTTATTCCAAATCCTTAAAATATTATTCAACCATGATAAAATAATATATTAGGTATCCAAAATACACTAATATTTTATTATTTTAATTTCATCACTTAAATCCATCTACACATCCATCAAATGGGAAAATAATTGTCGTTCATGTGTACAGTGAACTACCTCCTCACGAACTGATATAATTAATTTTCCATCACCATCTCTCAAGGATACTTGTAATGATGAAATTAAAGTTTATATACTATATTAATTAAATATTTATCATTATGAATAAATAATATATCATTTATTTTTTTACATTTCTATTCATGAAAAAATGATACAGTCATTCTTGCGTACGTGTGAACTATCACCTCCACGAAGCGATGCGGTTCATTTTTCATCCCAACATCTCATGGATAATATATATATATATATATGTTAAAATTATTAATATTATATTAATTATATTGTGATAATTCAGGAAAGATAAAATAATACTTACCTTCTTTCCATAATGATCATAAAAAAATGGAAATGTTACTCATGCGTACGTACGACTTACATCTCTATGATTATAACATAGTTAATTTTTCATAACCATACATAATAGTTTTATTTAAAAGTATTAATGACATATAAAATTAATTATTATTTAATTAATATTATTCCATATATGGTGGAATAATGAACAATTTTGACTATAAACATCATACCAATGTCATTTTGGACTCACATACCGAATATCATAAAAATGTCTAATGTGAAATTAAATAAATAAGTAATTGTTATTAAATGATAATAAGTGATATAAAAGGAATAATAAACTTGAAAAAGTTTCTCAAGAAAGTAAATAATCTACTTAGTTTTATTATTCACGAATATAAATATTGTATGTGACGAGTCAGACTCAAGGTAAGGGACTTCGTCTCAATATCATTTCATTGAGGCATATTTTGATGTTATACACACACCTTCTTTTATGGGGTGTATAAATAGGCTCCTTGAAATTTAATATCATTAAATTATTTATTACAATATCATTTAATGTATTTATAAATTCTATTCATTCATAGGTTTTATTATTTAAATGTTTCAATGTGGTATTGGACACTTTGATTTAAAAATACTTCTTTGAATATTTAAAGATTTAATTTCAAAATATTTTCCTCCATGTCAATATTTTTGATATTATATAGATTATAAAGAAAATTTTAGGTCTATTTTTATTTTCATTCAATGGTTTCCAAAAAAGTAATATTTTTATGTTTTCTATAAGGAACATTTGACTTTCTTTAAAAGAGAAAAAAGGAATGTTATTTTTAACATATTAGACAAAAACAATTTCTCTGCCACTCTGACCCTTATTTGATATTTGGATTCCTCTATAATCCTTAATGTTTTTTAAAAAATAAATAGAAACCCCTATTTCCCTTTTTTATTTTTTTTATATTGAAAATGGGTTTTGATATTGGATTGATTATTTAAATAACATGAAATGTTTCCATATGAGTGGAAATGAAAATTTAATAGCAACATGTTGAAAAATGAAAAATTTTATGTGTTTTGATTATAAAATGGTACTTGTACATTTGAAGAGTGGTTATATGATAAACCAATTATGGGTAGTTATGTGATAAAATAATTATTGGTGGGTTCGTGATATCCCTCAAATTCATTTGGTATAGAAGTCGATCCTTTGATTATTCCATTTATAAGAGTGATAGGGCATGATTTTTCCATTTATATTCATGAAAAATATAATTAGGTACCAAGATATGTTTATATGTTATCTATTATTTATATGGGTTTATGTTAATATTTATGTTATAAAATGGTAAGAAATGAGTTTATTTTCAAAGGAAAGTATTTACAATTTCTTAAGGGTGAAAGGTATTACTTTATTATAAAGTTTTCGTGGGTTTCATGTTTTCACAAGAATTACAATTTTCCTTCTTTTTTATATCCATTAATAAGATTTTGGTGCACATCATAAGTTTTAAATGTTTCCCATAGGTTATAATGATGGGTAAGATAAAGTAAAAGTCAAATTATGATGATTTTTCATGAAAAATAAATCACATTTTATTTTAAAAGATTTATATTATGGAAGAAATGGATACTATTTTAGTAGTATCCACTTTTATGAATGTGGGATGTCATTTATTAATTATGATCTAATTCTCTAAAACTCTAAACCAGAATGGATCCTCAAAGTGAAAGAAAGTAATTTTCTTGATTAAAACTCAAGATTATGTAATGTTTAAGACCAGGTCCTTATAGTTATTCTCTCATGGCTCATGTTCTTTGATTATATTATCATTAAATTCTTATGAACTACCAATATTTCTTATATAACTCAATATTATGATCTTTTATATATAGGGTATGAATTTTTATTTTTATTCTCATGTTTTCATTCCCTTATATTCATGTTATAGTTAGGTATATCCCATATTTACCCTTACTAAGCATCTGAGCTCACCATTTATTATATTTTATTTCCACAGGTTATAAAAAAAGGTTTTATATAGTGTATGTATATGAGGAGTAATAAATGAGAAGATATTTGTAAAAAACCTTGAAGATCATTCACCCGATTGTAAGTTTGTGTTCCAAGTTTCCAAAGGAACTAAAATATTATGGTCCTAAAGTATGTGTTTATGTAATTTAATGAATATTAATAAAAAATGATTTGATATTCATGTTGGTTATTCCATGGGTATATATAGTCTTTTATGGTATACAAGTTTTAATAGTACATTTATATATTATATCAAGCTTCTCAAAGATGGAACATATAGTTTTATGATGGCATCAAAGAGTTTTTATTCATAAAAAAATAAAAATTATTCTTCTGTATACAAAAATATTAGTGGGATCATTGTAGTGTTTATAATATTTTATATGGATGGAATATTTGTTATTAGAAATGAAATCATGAAACTTTACTCTGTGAAGATATATACGGGTATATACTTCTTGATGAAAGACCTAGGTGAATTAGATTTCATACTAAGTAAGAATATATATAAATATATATATCTAAGTGGTTTATTGGATCCAATAACAAAACATAAACTATTAAAGTGATAAATAGGTTTAACATGGAGAAATCCAAGATGGAGTGAAGTACCCTAGACCTGGACTCCTGGATATGGTGCTAGAAAACATACTTTAATTACTAGATTTGATACTAACTAAGATGATCCAACAACACTTACATAATTTTAAATATCATCTCAATATTTAAACATTACTCCTAATATAAAATTTCACAACCCTAGAACCCAATGTTTTGATGTCTGTGTATATTTTTCAGATGATCTTCTTAATTTAAAAATGTCTTCAATATCTCCCACATAATTCTCCACACATGATACCCTTCTATAAATATCACATGTATTACTATTATTTATAACCTAGAGAAATAGAAACATAATAAGGGTGAGATAAAATGCTTAGTAATGGGTAGCACACATTAAGAGCTATCACAGAATAAGCATGTTGTGAGTAATATGGAAGGAATAAATGATAATCAAATAATTATATATAACTTATTCCATGATCTTGAAATATATCTATGGATAATAATATAAACAATCAAATAGAAAATAATAATTGATTTGTGGTGATGGAATGAATAATTTCATACATCATAATCTCACCTTAAAGTCCATAACCAATACATCATATGTATTATCAAGGCTTCAACTAAGACATCATAAATTTTGGGAATACATACACTGAATACCTAGGTTAGTTTATCACATTAGAACTACCTACAAATTGATGGGATATCTATTTTTAAGCCCTACACATTACTAAATAAGCCTAATAAAATCATCATATGAGAGGAATGGGTAAGAAATGATATACCTAATCAACACACCTTCATAATAAACATTTATATTGGAAAAATGGCATATGAAATGTCAATATTTACCCATTATATATTCAAACCACCTTAATATTCAATAATCATTCCTATATAACTAAAAATATATGAATTTTCTATGTATCCATATTCAATAAATATAATATCTTTATTAGTAAACACCTAATTTATGATTTATACAAAATAAGGTTTTTACACCATATAAAGAAATGATTATATGAGAAAGTCAATTCTAGAAATGATATAGAATAAATCCATGATAATAAACAACATGAACATGAATCAAACCATAAATTCAAAAAAAATTAAGTCATTTCATTAAAGGAAATTCCTTTATAAAATAGAGAGGAAAATGGAATCAGACCATTTAAAAATATATTACCTTCAAATATTTTGTTACTTTATTACAAAAATTAATTTAAAATTTACATTCAAAAACTATTTTCAAGAGATATCAAGAATAAATTTAAAAAATTATTTGTAAAATAATTTACAATAATAGAATCTTGAAAATAAACTATTATTAATTAATAAAATATAATGTTGAAGATAAAAATATACCTAAGTAGAAATAAATCCCTTTCCAAAACTTTTAAAAAATAAAATCATTTTATTTTGAAAAATTAATAAAATAATGGGGATATATATTACTTTATAAAATCGTCAAAACATATAAAGTTAAATAATAAATAATGTTCATGATGATAGGAAAATAAGTTCATGAATTGTTTTTTAAAATGATATTCTTTTCAAAATTTTGAAAGGAAAGTAAAAAATGACTTGTACGAAAAATGTTAAAAAATATCAATTTTAAATTTTTGAATAAAAAATAAATTTAATATAATTTGACCTTCATAAATTATTTACATATATAAAATATCATTCTCGAATCAAAATAAATAATATGGATATGGAGGAAAAAGATTCCTGATAAAAAAGTAAAAATAAGTTCATATTTTATTATAAACATTATTTTAGTGGTTTGGAATACTAAAGAGAGGTAAAATGGAATGAATAATTGAGTAAAATATAAATAAAAATAGTATTATAAAATATATTGGGTTTATGTGATAAATATCATACAATTTTCTATAATATTATTTTAAATATAGACAATCCCAATAAAAAGTGTGATTGTAAAATAAACCCCTACAACTTTGGTAACTTTCAAAGAAAAATATATAAATATTTACAACATGATATGGTTTATTAAATATATTTAATTAATCAAATATTATGTTAAAATATATTCATGTTGTATTAAGTATAACATAGAAAATAAAACATGGTGCACAATATGAAAATGTCTCAAGGTATCAAAATTGAGACCAAGAATCCTTATGGATTTTAGAAAACATGAATGAATACCTCTTGAAAGATAAAAAATGAAATAGAAATTTAATTTTAATTATTAAAGAGTGAATCATGATATAATATTTAATAGAGACATCATAAACACTCTATAATAGAAATAAGTTTATAATTTAAAACACGTCTCAAAGAAAGAAGTTTGAGATGAAAAACCCTTACCTTAGATCCCTTCTTAGTTGGATGCGTTCTAAATTACTATATAATAATTGTATAATCGTTAATAATTTCTTAAGGAAAATAATATATATGTATTACCGTATTTTATTAATATTTTATGTTTATTCATTACATAATTTTTACTTCTTTTTAGTTAATATTAATTATTAGTTGTTAGTGGTTTATCTATTCCATGTTTTTTATATAATAGTTTCAGTTATCATTATATGTTATTATGTTAATTATCTCCACAATGGTAAAATTAATATAAATTTAAGTTCCATAATGATTTAGGAAGTTCTATATTTATTCTATGTAACTTTGAGGTATGATTTGTAAATATGAATATTAAAATGAGTTTATTTTGGTACCTTTCATCAAACAAAAGGTTGTTTAGTGATATTTATTTAAATATTAATATTAAAATTTTAAAAATAAAAAAACATTATTCATATATTAATATTATATATTACCAAATATTAAGTTTCTATAACCATACATGATAAAAATCAACCGCATTATTCTTGTATGTGGTTAAACCAACCCAAATAGAAACATGCTATGATTAATTGGATGAGTCTGATTATAGATTTTTCTTGTTGGATCTATATTTATGGAAAAATATACTAGATCAGGTCTAAATTATTTTTAAATTTTTTTTAAAATAAATAATAAATATGATTTTTAGGATTGAATAATAAACAGTGTAGTTTAGTGTTCAAGATTCGGTGCAGTGAAAATTTTAATATGAACACAATATTTTTGTAGTGGTTTGGATAACTAAGATCCTAGTACACTCTTTAATATTCTATACCCAGTGATAATATTATTATGTACTAAGAATAAATCACTTTTAATGGTGTGATAACCTATTTAAAGACTCTTCCTTTTATAATACTCGGAGGCACAACCCTAAATTTTTACAAGAGTCACAACCTATTCTTACCTAAATTTAGTTCAAGAGTCACATACTAAGAACCTTCCTTTTAGGGGGTATAATTACCAAGAATAAAATTATTTTGAATGGGAAAATCATAAACTGATGTTAACTATTACAAAAAGATGAATGAAAAATAATATGATGAAATCCAGAAAATAATTAATACCAGTAGAGATTAGATGATGTTGCTCAATTATCTTTGAGTAGTTTAGTAGTAAAGAGTTTAATGTAGATGTTTTTTGTGATCATACTAATGGAACAATAGTATTAGAATAAATTTATTGGGTATCAATAAAATCATTCTTATTGTCAAGTATTCAAAAAATCATCCACTATTCAAAAAGTCATCATCAATTTTTTTTCACATTACATTCCTTAGTCTGTATTTATCAACTAATCAAGAATTATGATCTTTATTTATCTTGATGTGGGAGTTTCCTAAACTTACCATTGCCATAAAATGGTTAGAAATATTTAAAATTTGTAAAAATTCCATTACCTATTAATACTTCACGCGTATTCAATGATAATATTGACTCATTTTAATTCATGAAATAAACTCATTAAAAAATTTCTAATATATTTGTTAGAAAAAATAAGAAATATTAAAATAATTAAAATGATAAAAATAAAAATTATAAATTTATAGTAAATAAATTTATTAAAATATCTCTAAAATAGAGTGTTCTAGAAAGCATTAATTTTTCTCTAAATAAAAAAAGAAAAAAATTGACGGGGTGAGGAATAAGACTTACAATCAATATTATTACCATGCCAAATCATGTGGTCAGTATACTGTCCATGCAATTAAATTTTTCATGTGGTAGGTATACTGGCTCTTTAATTTTTTTTATGTGGTAGGTATTTTAACCATATGAATAGATTTTTCATACGTTCTCTTTGGAAATTACCACTCTTGGTAACTATAAAATTAATTCATACTAACTATAAAATAAAGTCCTAGATGGTATAAAAATGAACTCATAATCACTTTAAATACCACTCCATGATAAGCTATCTAGAGTTATAGTAACTTTAGGACATACTTTATGGCAGGTTGTATAACTGACGGTAGGTACTCAAAATTCCTTTTCATGATAGTTTATAGTTCCCTTGATGATAACATGGTGGGTGATTCACAGCAGGTTTTATAATTTGTGGTAATTTTTAAAGTGAACTCATGGTAACTTTATCATAATGGTAAAAGAAACTACTATGGTGTCGGGTGTTATCGCCAAAATAGTCGAGCTAGAGAGGGAGGACGATCATGGTGTTGGAGTCACATTGCATGGGAGATCCATTATTAAAGTTCTATAGGTGATGGTGGTATCATACTACTAACATGAAGTTTCTGAAATGTTTCCATGTAGCTTCTCGAATGAATGAACGTTCTCATTGGCGTATGAAACACCGTAAGTAGTGGAGAATGTAAAAGAAAGTTTCATGAATTTATATATATATATATATAATTACAAACATATTTATATATATATATATCTAATATGTATACATATAACCATAAAAATTTAAACACTAAAATGAAAATAATACATTATAAAATATTTAAATATATAATAATAATAATAATAATAATGTTCCTACACAAGATAAAAATAATTAAAACATATGAAGTATTAAAAAATTTACAGAAAATTTGAAATAAAATACATGTGACATAAAATAATTTTTTTAAAAAATTAACATTTATAAAAATATACACACTTAGATAATTTAAATTTAAATAAATGAGAGGTAATTAGAATTTAACAAAACACAAATATTAATGCATTAATATAAAAGTTCAAACACTAATAATATAAATATTTAGAAAATTTGAATTTAAATAAATGTAAGGTAATTATAATTTAACAAAAAAAATATTAAAGAATTAATACAAAAGTTAAAACACTAAAAATATCCACCTTTTTTAAAATTAAAAAAATTGAAAATTTAATTATACTTTTAAAAACATTATCCCCTCTTTTGATTTTCTTTTTAAAAATATAAAAAATTATATTTCTAAATAATTATCCATCTATAATAACAGTATAAAATACCAAATATTAAAAAAGTATAACATTTTCACAAAAAAATAACAATTAATAATAGTAATCATGTACAAATATATCTGAAACTATATGCATATTTAACAATAAATAATTATAATGAACATAATATACTTCTTCTAACATACCCAGTCATGACTTCATAATCTCAAATTTGACAGAATCTATTATTTTTGTGAATATATCACTAAGTTGATTTTTAGTTGGAACAAATTATAAAATAATATATCCTTTACTTACATTATCTCTTAGAAAATGAAATCTAACATCTATACATTCTGTCGGAGAGTGTTTCAAAGGTTTTTTAGAAATTGAAATGGATCTACAATTATAACATAAAATTATAATTTCATCAAAAATGATATTAAAATGAAATAAAGTTTGATCAATATTAACTATTTGAGAAAAAAATAACAACAAAAACATAATCATCCTCAATTGTAGATAATGAAAATGATACTTGTTTCTTAGAAACCCTTGAAATTAAATTCTTTCCTAGAAAACGACACATACCTATTGTGATTTTTAGTCAAGATTATAACCTCCAAATTCAAAGTCATAATAAGATAATAAATTAAAAAAATTCTAGATTGAATAAAATAGAACTATACCAAAAGTTTCCTTAATATATATAATAACCCTCTTAATAGTTTTAAGGTTAATTTCATAAGTACTCGACTAAAATCTATCACATAAATAGATTGAAAACATTATATCTATTCCAGATATAATCAAATATAGTAATATTCCTATCATGTTTCTATACAGTTTAATATCAAAAATCTTTCCAGATTCATCAAAATTTAATTTGTAATTTATACTAAAAGATGTTTTCATTGACTTACATGAATCAATTCCAAACCATTTAACAAGTTATTTAGCATACATATAAATATTTAAAAAAATACAAACTTTTTTTTTGATTAATTTGTAAACCAAGAAAAAATTTCAATTCACCTATTAAGCTCATATCAAACTCAATAGTCATTAATTTGGAAAAATTATTACAAAGTAAATAATTTATTGATCCAAATATTATATCATCAATATATATCTGTATAATCAAAATATTATTTGAAACCATCTTTATAAACAAGGTAGGGTCAAAATTTCCTTTAAAAAGTTGTTTTTCAATAAAAAATGAGTACGTATCTCATACCAATCTTAATAAGATTACTTAATACCTTATAAATATTAATTAATTTAAAAAAAATTGGAATTTTTTCAATTTCAAATCTAAGGGGTTATTTAATAAAAAATTCTTTAGAAATTATTCAATTTTAAAAATCACTCTTAATATCCATTTGAAATAATCTAATATTTTGAAAGAAATAAAATTATAAAAAAAATTAAAATATCTTATATCCTAGAAATAAGAGAAAAAGAATATTTAATATTAATTCCCTCTTCTTAATAATAACCTTGAGTAAGTATTCTTTCTTTATTTTTAACTATGCTTCCATCTTTATCAAGTTTATTTAAAAAATGCACTTAATTCATATAAATTATTTATCTTTTGGTAGTTTAACAAAATTACAAACATTAATTATCTCAAATTGATTTAATTATTTATAAATAGAATTAACTCCATTTGAATCAGTTAAATAACCATCAATATTAATAGGTTCAGAATCAATAATAAATTAATATTTATCATAGTAATGTAAAACAGATTTCCTAGTTTGTATACCGGATTTAACATTTCCCATTATTTTTCAATAGGATGATATTTAAGAGTTTTCTATTTTTATGACTGGTTTGAGAATATATTTTCTCTCCCTCAACTGATGAATTATTATTTTATTGTCCATTTTCTTCACTAAAATTATATTCCCTAAATTTATCATCATCATTATTTGAAATAGAATTCTTCTTATTATTATTATTTTCATTAAATTTAATATGCACATAGTCTTTAATAACTAAATCTCTCTTATTTAAATATCTATATATATTTATAGTATTATAATAAACAATAAATATACATTTATCACTTTTAGAAACAAAATTATCTAAATTAAATTTTGTATTTAAGATAAAGAGTTTGCAACCAAACACACTAAAATATCCAATTTTGGGTTTAAAACCTTTAAACAACTCATATGGTTTTTTAATTAAAAAATGTATAATATATAATCTTTTTAAAACATAAAAACCTATATTTATAGGTTTAGTGTAAAAATATTTAAACACATTAAACTCAATAATAATTAATCTATCCATTTCTTGTATTAACCTATTATTTCTTTCAACCACCCCATATTTTTGTGGTATCTTCGGGGTAGAAAAATAATGCTTATATCCATTGTATTCATAGTATAATCATAATATAAATTTATATATTCACTACCCATATCACTTATGATAGATTTTATTGATATATTTTTAATTTTTTTATAAGTTTATAGAAATCATATAATTTGGATAAAGTTTCATTTTTATGTAATAAAAAATTAATATAGATGAATCTACTATAATCATATACTATCACAAATACATATTTTTTTCAATTAAATTAGAAGGTTGTATAGGATTGAATAATAACATATGTAATAATTTAATAAATATAGTTGTAATAACATCATTTAAAGAATTAGATATTTATTTATGATGCATACCCATTAAATAAGAATCAAACATAAAATACTTATATGTAGGTTTGGGAATTATAGAAACTATTCATGATTTAAAAGCATGTATAATAGTCTACATTTTTCATGTCCAAGACTCATTTTCCATATAACATCATGTACTTATATAACATTCAAACACATAACATTCAGTATAGTGAAATTAGAAAAACCAATAGTATAAGCATTTTATTTTCTATTTATAGAAAATAAAAAAAAAATTATTTTCCAAAATTGTACATTTATCATTTTTAAAAATTTAATTTAATTCATTATCAAAGAGATATGATATTCTTATAAAATTATGTTTTAAACCATCTATAAATAATACTTTTTAAATAATAACAGTTTTATAAAAAAGAACTTTTCGAATACCTTTAATCTGTCCATTAGAGTTGTCTCTAAATATGACTAGGCCTCTATGACATGAATTAAAAGATATATTTTTTGAAATATAACCTTTTATGAGCCAATAATAAACATTTTATAAATACCATGAACCTTTGAGACTCATATGGTAGATTTCCTAAAATTAAACAATCAAGTAGAGTGTTTTGGTACACATACTATCTTGGATCCAACCATTTTAGTAATAGAAAATTTGGATATCCAAATAGATTTAAAGAATATATACATGGTATATTTGGGAAAAAAATTAGTAAATTTTTTATTTATATTCCCAAATTATTATGTAATTATTAGAGAAATGTTTTTGGAATAATTCCCTTGTATTCTATGTTTAAGACATGTTACACTAGAAATACTTCCTTTTGATATTTTAAAAAATACAGTTTTATTCATCATTGGTGATAAGCTATTATAACTAAAACCATTATTTTTATAGTTTGGTTTCTTTATAGATATAATTTTATCATATTTTTGTTTTCCTTGAAAAAATTTAGATAATGTTTCTTTAAAATTAGAAACTTTCTTTTTTCAAATTCATATTATATTTTTAAATTACTTATAAGTAGTATAAATTTTTTACATTAGAACCATAAAGAGTATTTATCTATTTCTTATTTACTTTCTTGAGATTATTACATTCATTATAAATATTATACATATCATTAGTTATATAATTATATATTATTTATTGATCTTTATTGTTCACTTCCAGAAAGTCTTTAATTTTTTCATTTTCTTATTGTAGTTTTAATATCCTAAAATCACAATTTATTTTAAATTATTCATTTTGGGAAACACATATATTTAAATCATGATATTACCTCTTATTTTTTCATTTTATTTAATCATTTTTTAATTTTTAATTCTTATGTTAGTGTTTTTTTAATAATCCTGAGACCATCATTCCTTAATTCCTCATTTTCTTTAAATAGTTTTTTGTATTTATAATGAAAAAAATTAGAATTAGAACCAGAATAAAAATTAGATTCTTTTTCATATTTATGATCAGCATTAATAAGATTAATTAATTGAGTAAAAAACAAATCAGTTACCTCACAATTTGTATCCATCAAAGTAAGGTTCCATTTCTCTTTTTCACTTCCTAAGCCACTTCTCGATTTTGAACTGTCTGAACAATCCCCTCATCCAAAAAATATTGTTTTTATTTTATTATTATATATTTTTCTTTATTTAGATGTTTGATTTTTGGATATTCAATATTTATGTGGCCTTTATTCCCACACTCATAATAGGTTAATTCTGAAACATCATTATTATTACTATAATTACCTTTCTTCTACTCCATTTTGAACTACCTCTTGCCACATTATTTTTCATAAAATTGAAAAACTTCTTACTAAAGTGTCCCATATCTTTTTAAATTTCATGGAACTAAAATTTAGAATATTTATAGGTTTCATTAACATTAGACCTAATATCTATAAATTTTTTCTTTATAGAATCCTAATCAATAATGTTTTTCAATTCAAGATCACACTGCATCAAGGAACCATTTTTTCATCTAAGGTATACTCTTTAAGATTCTCACATTGATTGATTTACACTTTATTTTAATGCCATATTTTTGGTAATGGTCTTAGTACTCTTTCAACAAGAGCTTTATTGTCTTGTAATTTACCAATGAACTCGTAAAATTTGTAATACATATAAAAAATTGAAACATCTGGTTGATTGAATCATCTTCTCCCATCTCTATTTCCATGTATTCTTCTTATAGAATTCCAATATTGGGTTTTTAAGCCCATTTATCCCATAGTGGGTGACTTGAATAATTCTTTACATTCCATGGTATGGCTTACAAGATGAAACATGGTTATATCCACTTCTACTTAAAGTAAAATACATAATTTTTTTCTTTATAATTCAAAAAAAACTTCACCGGGTCATTATATATAAGTGTCTCTTATTTAGTTTTGTGAAGCTCGTATAGTTTCTCTATGATAGTCAAACAATCAAAATATCACTTCTTTAGGTAGGCTTCCGTTAAATCTTTCTATTACCTATAGTCACTTCCATTGAAAATTGGTAATATTAAGGTATCCATACATAAATAAAATTTATAATTTCTATATTTAAGAAATTATATTTTATTACTTATACTGTTAAGTCTAGGATTATGTTAGCACTATAATGAAAAATAATAAACAGAACTATACTATCCTTAAGAAGGTATTACTCTCTGATACGAGTTGTTTGGTATCAAATTAAAACAATTTGATCTACTAACTATACTTTAAGAAATCAAAACTAGGATACTAATTTATGGATCTAGATTTATGAAAAAAGAGAGCAGGGGTGAATAATATTTTTAAAAATTTTAAAAAAAATAATCAATTAGAGTTTTATTTTTTAATAATCCATATTGTAGTTTAGTGGTCAAGATTCAGTGTAGAGGAAATTAAAATATGAATACAATATTTTTATAGTGGTTTGGATCAGCAAAATCCTAGTCCACAATTCATTATTTTATAGTTGATGGGAATATTATTACCCACTATGAATAACTCACTTTTAAAGGTGTTATAACATGTTTAAATACTCTGTATTTTACAATACGCAAAGGTGTAACCCTGGATTTTTACAGAAGTCACAAAATAGTCTTACATAACTTTTGACTATGAGTCACAACCCAAAAAACTTACTTTTGTAAAGTAAAATAACCAATAATTACTTTATTTTGATTGATAAAAGAATATACTAATTCTAACTATTACAAAGAGATGAAAGAAAAATAATATAATGAAATCTAGAAAATAATTAAAACCAGCAGTAATCCTATGATGTTGAAGATGGTGTAGCTTGATGATCTTTGATCACTTTACTAGAAAAGAGTTGAATATAGAATTTTTTTGTGATCACACTAATAGAATAATAATTATATAATAACTTCATTTAGTATCAATAAGATCATTCATATTGTTGAGTATTCATGAAATCACTATGTATTCAAAAATTCAACATTAGTTTTTTTTCCACACTATTTCCCTTGGCCTCTATTTATTGACTAATAAAAAATTTACATCTTTATTTCTCTTTATGTGAGAGTTCAATAAACTTATCACCACCATAGAATGTTTATAAATATCTGAAATATGGAAACATGTCTTTACCCACTAATACTTTGAACATATTTAAAAATATTGTTGACTTGTTTTAATTAATAAAATAAAAAAATTATAACAAATTATAATATATTTATTATAATAAATAAGAATTATTCAATAATTAAAATGAAAAAAACATGTATAAACTTTTAGTAAATCAATTAATTAAAATATCACTAAAATAAAGTATTCTAGAAAACATAAATTTTCACCAAATAAATAAAGTAAATAATTGACCGTGTGAGGTATAAGACTTGCGATCAGTATACTTTCTGTGACATCACATGGGGTGGGTATAATGACTGTGAAAACAATATTATAATGTATTAAGTATAATAACTATGAGAATAAATTTATCATGGGGTAGGCATACTAAACATGTGAACAAATGTCTCATAGAATCACATTAAAAATTACCACTGAGGGTTACAATAAAATGAATTCATGGTAGGTATAAAAATGAACTCACAGTAACATTAAATTCCACTTCCCATTATGTTGTCTAGATTTATGGTAAATATAGGAAATCATTCATGGTAGGTAGTGTAACTCACTGTAGGTACTCAAAAAGACTCTTCATGCTAGGTTGTATTTTACTTTAAAGTAACTTTAAGGGTGATTTATGGTAGGTTGTATAATTTAAATTATGTTGTAAAATGAAACCATGGTAACTTTATAAAAATGGTGAGATAAATTACAGTGGAACAGGGTGTTGTCACCGAACTAGTCAAGATGGAGAGGGAGGCTGATCATGGTGCTGGAGTCACATTTCATGGGAGATCCATTGCTGAAGCACTATAGTTGATGGTGGTATCACACTACTCACATAGATTTTCTAATACATTTCCATGATCCTTCTCAACTGAATGAAGGTGCATGTCGGTGGATGAAGCACCGTTGGCATGATGAAATTAATTGGATGAAAACAATTCATACACTACTCAATTGTTAGTTACACATCATAAATAATAGAGAATGTAGAAGAAAGTGACATGAATGTTTATATATAAATATAATATAAATATGAACTGATATATATATATATATATAATATGTATACATATAACCATACAAATTTAAACACTAAAATGAAAATAACACTTGATAAAATATTTTAATATAGAAAACAATAATGTTCTTGTATAAGATAAAAATAATTAAAATACATGATGTATTAAAACTTGAAAAAAGTGTTTTGATAATTTAAAATAAAATACACTGGATGTGTGATAAAAAATATTAATCAATTAACATTTATCAAAATATAAATGTTTAGAAAAATTGAATTTAAATAAATATGAGGTAATTATAATTTAATAAAAAAATATTAAATCATTAATAAAAAAGTTCAAACACTAATAATATAAATGTTTAGACAAGTTTAATTTAAATAAATGTGTGGTAATTGCAATTTAAAAAAAACAAAAATATTAAATAATTAATACACAAGTTCAAACACAAACATTTTTATTATTGTATCATTATTTGAAAAGAATGATAAGATCTTAAATTCATCATTATTATGTAGTATTTAGATTTTTTAAGATTTTTTAATCATTCATTATATAATAATTATAATAATATTATTTTAGGCAGTGAAACTTCACCGAATGAGAGTGTTAAAATGGCACAAAGAATAATAATATGATATTATTTAATTAGAATATTACTTTTATAGAATCTTAATGATTTCAAAAACATGTTATATAGTTACAAATAATATTTAAGAAGTGTTTATAGAATAATACACTGAAGAAAAATACCTACATAGATGAATTTAATCACTTCTTGGAAGCCTCCTTGATTATAAAGGGATTTGGAAACTTTCTAGGGGTTATAAGATTAAGAATGGGGGAGAGAGTTATTTTGGAATAAAATGAGGTAGAATAATGGGAGACATTCAATTTTTTATTAAATTTTAAGGTCTAGTGGAATGATCCCTTCATAAGCGAAGGGAGTGATTTATTTTTAATTACTTAATATTAAATTTAAAAATAAAATTCCATTTTGATGCATGTGGATCCAAACTTGACTAAGAATGAATAAATATGAGGGGAGTTCAATAAATTCTTCACGAACTCATTTGAAGATAAGTTTATAAGACATTTTAGGTTTTTACCCTTGATTTAACACTTTAAACAATTTTATCCTTTACCGTGGTGACTAAAATTTACCTAGGTAATTTATTTTTTTGTGAATAAACATAAAATAGACCATTCAACCTAATTTGAACACAGTGAAAAAAATATCGAATCTATTTTAATATATTAAATTTATAAAATTGATTAAAATTAATTCTAAAATAATAAATTTATAATGCATTAGAAACATCCTAATAATTTTATAAAAGCTACAATATTGATAAAAATTGTATTTTCACTATTCACTTAAAAATCAATAATTTTAGAAAAATCCAAAAAATTCACCCTAATATAAATTTTATATGTTTAATTTATAAATTGATTCATTTTTATCAAATTTAATTTCTAAAATTTAAGAATTTAACCTTTAAATAAAATCATATAATACATGGGAAACAGATTTATTTAGAATAAAAAACTTTTTTTTTGTTATGAGTTGTTTTATATTTATATTTTGTTACCTCTCATTTTATATATGATTTATAATGTAAACACCTCGAATCCAGTAGACCTGATCCTGTGGTTACATTATTACATTAACATAGGATACAAGTGATTATATCCTAATAAAACAAATATATTATTAGGCTTGGTAAACTAGATATATACTTGTTTTTTACATTACATTTGAAAACATAAAATTTAACATAGTATTTTATTTGATAGCACCACTATTCCCTTTACCTTATCCCGAAGTATTAATCAAAATACATTACCTAGAATATAGGGGAAAGGAAAGATAAGAAATGGGTGATCTTAGATACTCAGTAAGGGTATGGGAACATCATAAGCTATCAAGAATAAATAAGGGATAATATGACAAGGTAAAAATCTAAAAACACATTCCATTTAATAAATAACTTGATCACGAAGCATAATATGGTTAGAAAAAATGATGATCAAATAATGACATATAAATAATTACATAAGATCAAAACTTATCCATGAATATAATAACTAATCAAATAATCACATGGAAATTAATAACTAATATCATAATTAGTGAATTCATAATTTTTCAAATCACCAACATAGTATCAAATCTTTGTTCTAAGACATCTTACATAAATTGGTAAGGCCTCAACTAAACACCCAAGATAGTTTGTCTCATGAGACATACTGATGCATAGAGGGTCCATAACGATCTACACTAATCACTTAATAAGTCCAATGCATTTCTCATATGAAAGGGGTGAAACAAAATCAATTTAATCATTTGTATTTAAAAACTAGAATATGAAATGTTAATAATTTCTTCAATAAATAAATATAATAAAAAACTATTTAGAGTAATATGGATAATGATATAAAAATAGTACATCCCCAGTAAAACTGATCATAAAACATCCAAAATAATAATAAATATGTTATAATTATAATATATCCTCAATTAATCATAAGTAAAATAATGGTTTTTTTTCATTTATGAAGAGAAATACCATAAAAATTTCATTAAAAACAATCTTGAGGAAAATACGCTTTTCATTTGGTAAATCAGTTTTGAAAAATAAAAATTTACAAAATATTAGGGAAAAAATTATTCTTTGAAAATAATCATGAAAATATATAAATTAATCTTGAAATAAATGATAATTTATGGTGGTGGGAAATTATATTCATTACAAGTATGCTGAAAACATAGGTTCCTTTCACATTTTTGGTAAAAAGGTCAAAAAGTACCTTATTCCAAAAATGATAAGAATATTCATTTTAATTTTTTTTAAACATGGGAAAAAATTTATTTAATAAATAATTATAGAATATTAATAATACTCTTTAAAATATTTTAAGTTAAATATTATTTTGGAAGAAAAATAATTTTCAATCGAAAAGAGATATAAGGTTGTCTTTTCTTAAAAACTTGTTCTCAATAATTTTAAGTAAAAAAGAATAAAAATGTACTATTAATTGAAAATTTAATAAATAAAATATTATAATAAAATTAACGTGTTTATTATATAATTATAAAATAATTTCATATAATGTAAATTTAAGCATAAATAATCTTGATTAAAATGATATTGAAGCATAAACCCTTACTACTTTGGAAATATTTGAATCATAATCCTCATGGAAGGGAACAATTAAAATAAAAAACATTAAATACCATGATTATATATAGATTAATTATATAATATATAGAATGGTCAGTATATACACCTCATAAAAATAAGTTGGTGCATAATACCAAATATGTCTCAATGGTGTGGAAATTAGGACGAAATTTCCTAGAAAGATCATACCATTGAAGTGATAATTATTGAATGAATAGATTTTATGCACAGAAAGTAAATCCATATTAAACAATTTTAAACAAAAAATAATATTCAAAATTAATTAAACACATAATCATATAATATCAAATATAATGAACAAGTAATATAACCCAATAAAAATAAATTGAGTTATGAAACTCATTACCACTAGGTAACTTTTAAGTCAAATCCCATTAGATGAAAAAATTTGAATTTAAAATTAAAATTTCATGAATTATTAATGATTTATGATATAACATGAAAAATTGGAATTATATAGATCATATAAAATAAATTGGTACATAATATTAAAATATTCCACAATAAAAGAAAATTGAGATGAAATCTCTTACCTCAGGTTCTACTTCATCCATACATGTTCAAAAATATGGTATCATTAATGAATATTTATTATAAATATATTAAATAACCATTATCATGTGTATGAAACCTTATATGATTTACTTATAATCTTTTATCACCTGTTTATTAACAATTATTTGTTAAAATCACTATTTTAGGTAATAACTACTTCGTCTTTCAAGTATATTTTGGTTTGATAGTTTTGGTCTTCATAATTTGATATTGGTTTAATGATATAAATTTGTTTAACCATGGTATAAATTTTATATATATTCATTATATACTTTTTTATAAGAGTATATAAAATTTGTAGATTGAAAAATGAGTTACACCGTTGATGGAGATAGTAGTCCATACATACACATGAACATTGTTTTCATTTTTTTGATAGATAGAATAGAAGAATGTTAAATTATAATTATCCTATAAAAAATTAAAATTATATCATATAGGTAGTATATTTTCTTAAAATCCATCCTTATTATCATCTATGTAAAAATAGAATGAAAAACGAATCGCATCACTTCGTCGAGACGATAGTCTATACATACACATGAGCAACATTATCATTTCCCAGCATATTTAAAGGTAAGAAGGAAGATGTGATATTTTAATTTAATAAGTACAATTATTCCATAAATATCATATATATAGTAAACCTATCATTATATCCAACCGTGAGAGGTAGAGATTGAAAAAATAATTATATTGGTTCACGATGTGGTAGTTCTCCGTACACATGACCGAAGGTTTTGTTTCCCATTTTATGGAAGATGATATGGATATAGGTCATTACATAAACATAATAACATATAATTATATGTTATATACTTATTTTATTATATCATAATTATTAAAACATGAATCAAGGTTGTAAGATAAGAAGTAAAATAAAAAACTTTAGTGAAGAAAATTAACTTCACTTAGAAAAACATCCTTTAAATCTCTTATTAAGGGCCATAAGGTTGGTATTTTGGGAATAATAGTGGATATATAATGTGTATAAAGATTTTGGGGATATATTGAAGTATTTTATTTCAATCTAAATGACTTAATATGTGTAAAAGAGTGAGGTAAGGAGGTGCCCTTTTATAATTGAGGAGGAGTGACCTTTTTTATAAATACCAAAAACTATTCAATAATGGAAAGTCACTCTCAAATGAAGTGAATTATAAATTGATGAATAAAGGATTGGTAGGAATATATGGTTGATAAAAACATCCAAAAATAAAAAAAATTAAACATTTTATTCACTTAACTTCTAAGATTATTTACTTTTACAATTTTAGTTTTCACCATGGTAATTAGTTTTTTATTTACCTAGGTAATTTATCATTTAAGAATAAAAATAAATGAGACTTATTAGATAATTTAAACCCAATTATTTGATATATTAAATATAATTTATCACATAAAATTTATATATGTCTGAAATATTAACTTTAACACATGCGTATGTAGTGTGCAAACCCTTATTTTAACCTTAACCGTGCTAATTTGTTTTCACTATTCATTATGATAAAAAATTACATTGAACTTATTAACTAATATTAATTATGATGATTCAAAATATGTAATAAATTTTATCAAATTAAATTCATATAGGTGGAAGAACTTAATTTAATATTAATCCCACAAGCGTGAATAGAATGTTGTTTTCCAATGAAAAGTTTTCTTAAGTAAAAAAAATTTTTATATTAAATTTAAAAATTAAATTGATTAAAATGATATAAATTTGATTAATAATAACATAATTGAACTAATTTTATTTTTAAAACAATTTAAAAATAAAATTTAACTTTGTAAATTCTTAAAATGAAGAGTCACTTTTCAATAAAAATTAGTATTTTTCACTATTCATCCAAAAAATAAATATTCCAAAAAATTATCAAAAACTAACTCTAAGATAATTTTTAAATTATGATTTCAAAAATTAAGTTCATTTTTAAATAATTTTTCTAAAAGTGAAAAAACTAATTTTAAAAAGTGTACAAAATGTGACATAACCAGTCTTTAGAAAAATATACTTTTAAGCATAAAACTAGATTTATTCTTATCCTATTCTTAGAATAATATTAAATGAATGATACAATAATTTATTTAATATTTAATATATAAATTTCAATAAATCCATTAAAAATAGTTATTAATTCAATTTAATAATATTTAAACACATTATAAGCATAAAAATGGTTTTTAGAAAAATATTTCTTTTACTTTCAAAGGTTTTTTATTTTAATTTATAATATATTGATAAACAATTAATTTATTTTATATATGTGTAAAAATATAATTTTTGTAATTTAGTTAGTCTTATTCATAATTGTAAATTTATCAACTAGGTTATAATGGTAATTTTTAAATAATATGTTTCAAAGGTCCTTTAAGCCTGGTGTTTCATGTCTTATACGCCATCGAACAAAATTACGTTCTTTTAAAATCTTAAATTGTTACATTCTTCCTATATTAAATAAATTAAATCCTAAAAATTTGAACTTTCACATGGAAATAATTGGTTTTACATATGAAAATTCCTTTATGTAAATTCCACAACGTAAAAAGGGTTCATAAAAAAACCTATTGATAAGTGATATATGAAAGTATTAATTTCATCTAGAATAACACATAACTATGTTTCCATGTAGGAAAAGATTAGTGGGATGTGAAATTATGGACATGAAAGAAAAGTGTAATCCCCAAATAATGATAAAGATTGACAGATATCATTGATTACAAGAAGTTAAATTATCATGATAAAGTTAATAACCACAAAACCATAAACCCAAGAGATATAAAAATGACCATCGATTCATCATAAATGAAGGTACAAGGATAATTTTTTTGTTTGAAGGTCCTTTTCCTAAATTTGAGGAAATATTTTACTATTAAGATAGATAATTCTATAAAATATAATTATTTGATTTCTTTTTATTCCATAAGTACAATTTTATCCTTTGGAAATGTTTTAATTAATTTAAACATCATATATTACTCCAAGGAATGAATATTCAATATTAATTTTTTATGAATTAAGTACTAAATTTAACTTTTAACAGATCATTAGATCCATAAAATAAAGAAAATTTCTTATGTATTCCTCTACATATTTACCAAAACCAAAATGGTAGGAATAAGTTATCTAATATAATACATTAATGACTGAACCTTAAAATTAACACCTAAATTTTAACTTAATATATATCGATAATTTTTATTATGTAAAAACAATATCATATTAACCGAAACATAACATAGTCTAGTGGTAGGTACTACACCCTTGTAACTCTTTGCTTGTGGGTACTGGCCTAATGGCCTCACCGAATGCGACTGGTTATCACTCGACATGTGGGTTTTCCTTTTTCTAAAACTATATTAATATAATTTATATAAAATTAACAAAAAATATAATGAACATCCTAAAAAATAACATTAACCATCAAATCACTTTTTAACCACTAAGGTTTTCTATACAGTTTATTTTCCCCCACAAAATAAAATAACCTTAGTTAAGTTTTATTACCTTAACATAAATAATAATATTAACACTAATGTTTATCAACACCTTTAAAATTATGGAAAAATTATTCTTCCTAAAATAGTAATTTATGTTGAACTTAAGGGTTACATACACCCCAACATAGTAAAAACTCTCCAAAAATGTCATTAATAACATGAAAATCCCATCACTTAAAACCTCAAAAGGGATTTCTATACTTTGAAATTATGATCAAACATAAACTCATAAACACATAATGGGATCTATAAGTATTAATTTAATATTATATGAAGACATATATTCTTATAAAAAATTAACACAATCGTAATATGGTTCATGACTATTTTAATCAAAATTCCATTAATAAAAATACTTCTATAACATAATTCTTGAATCCGAATACATAAATACTTCCACCATTTTACTTCAATGATTTATATAAAATATATCCTTATTTGTTCTATGAGTTAACCTTTATAATATGGAAGTGAAATAAATAATTCCTAGGTTTCCCACATTCAATACTATGAAGTATAAATTGATCTTTAGGATGAAATTTATTTCTCTCTATTTAAATCCTCAATTTTCCCAAGAAATTAATTAATTTATACCATTTTTTTCCATACAAAAGACATTTTTTACATTCCTTTGAGACATTATTATGGGTTTATATTTCTATATTTCAGACATAAAAATAAATTATCCTTCTTTATTTTACATTACCCACCATAATAAATTTTAATGAACTCTATTATTCTCTTATTTGGTGAGAATCAGAGTTGGTTAAGGTGTAGGTTATTAATCATATATCATGATAACTAATTGTGCATAATCAAAATATCTTTCATTCCAGTCATAACTCTATTTGGTTTCTCATAATCACTACATTTTTCATTATATTCTATGTTAACATGATTCCTTTGAGTTACATCTATTAAGTAAATCAAAAAATTATAGTGTGAGAAACAATAATCATAGTGGAAAACCATATAATAATTTAGAGTATTTATAAATAATTAAACCTTTTTTAATAAAAGACACCTTAGGTTAAACCTAGTTTACTCATTTTCATCATATATTCAAATCCTTCATAATATCTTATAATGAAAACGTGTATTAACCCAAGAATATCTATTAGGAGTGTCAATCCAGATTTGTAGAATGTTCATATGTCATGTACTAGGTGATGATCGAATCAAAGCCTGGTGAACCCTTTTTAGAGTTATTACCCCAAGGTACAACTATTCTAGAGTGACATATATTTATAGTATCCAGACAGGGATACATTGCTAGGAAAACCACATAATCTCAAACTTACCAAAATTTTAAGATGATATTATACACTTAGACTTATCCTCAAAGTCATTTATAGGGATATATACCTAAATCCATGTTTTCCTAAATCTAGTTTACAAGGTTTTTACTAAACTTTCTCGGATACCAACTGTAAATAACCCGACTCCAATAGCCTAGAGCTGATGGTTACTTTATTACATTTATATAACATATAAGTGTCCATATCCCAAAGGACCGAATAGTTTTGTCTTGCTAAACCAGACACATATTAAATTTCACATTACATTTGAAAACATAAAATACAATATAGTATTTTCTTTTATAACACAACTACTCACTTTGGATTATCCCTATGTATTAATCATAATATATTTCTTCAAATCCTAAGATAAGGAAAAATAAGAAATAGGTGAGATCAGATGCTCAGTAAGGGTATGAATATAAAAATATATATAATGAATAAATAATTAATAATGTGAAAACGTAAGTCTTTAAAAACACATTCCATTTAATTAATCAATTGATCATAAATACTAATATGGTAGGAATAAATTATAATCAAATTATTCTATATAAATAATTACATAATCATGAAACTTATCTATGGATATCATAAATAATAAAATAATCACATGGAAATCAATAAATAATATTCTAATTAGGAAATACATAATTTTAAACATCATAAACATACTACCAAGGCCTTTTTATAAGACATCTTAAATATATGGGTAATGCCTAAGCCAAATACCCAAGCTAGTTTGTCTCATGAGAAACACTGATGCATCAAGGGGATATATCAGACCCCGTCCACCACTTACTAAGTCCAATATGTTATTCTTATGAAAAGTTTGAAACATATTCAACACAAATATTCATATTAAAAACTATCATATAAAATTTTAATAATTTCCCCAATCAACAAATATAATCCTAAACCATCTAGAGTAATATGTAGGATGATATCAAAATAGTATATCTCCATAAAACTGATCATAAAACATAAAGATAAATAATAATTACTATTTAATTACAATATTTACCTAGTGGATAAAAATTAAAATAATGTTTTATTTCATTTATTAATATAAATACCATAAAAATTTCATTAAAAACATTCTTGAGGAAAATACCATTTTTATATTGAAAATAGCTTTTAAAAATTAATAATATCTGTAATATTAGGGAAAATTTCATTTTAAAAGAATCATGGAATCTTTTAAAGGAATATATAAAATAATTATTAGTCATTATGGAGTGAAACTCATTTCATGTCGATTATGTTAAAAAACAATTATTATTTTTCCATTTTTAGTAAAAAAAGTCAAACCGTACATTTTTCAGAAAATGATAAGAATACTACCTTTCAACAATTTTTTAAAAATAAATGGGTAAAAATGTGTTTAATAAATTATTATATAATATTATAAAAATTATATAAAACATTTCAAGAAAAATATGGTTATGGAAGAAAAATAATTTCTAAGAGAAAATAGATATAAAGTTGTCTTTTACTAAAAAAATTCTCAATCATTATGATTACCAAAGAGTGGAAAATTTTAATATAACTTGAAAATTTTCTGAATAAATATAGGATAATAAAATTAAATTTGTTTATTATAAAATGATCAAATAATTTATTTCAATGTAAATTCAATTATAAACATTCTTGATTAAAATGATATTGAATCATATATCCTTACCGCTTTGGAAACTTCTGAATCATAACCACCATGAAAGGAATAAATTTAAATGAAACATTAAATTCCATGAATATAAAGAGATTCATGATATATCATATCAAATGGGTAGTAAATAATCCAAATAAAAATAAATCAATATATAATACCAAATATTTTTGAGTGGTGTGGAAATTTAGAAAAAATATCTTACAAAGATCATACCGTTGAGGTGAGAATTAATAAATGAATTGATTATGTGTATCAAATATAAATTTAATTAAAAAAGTTAAAATAAAAAAGTTAAAATAAAAAATAAAATAATAACGATTTATTACGCAAATAATCTAATAATATCAAATATAACGAAGAATTAATATAACCCTGCGAAATGAAATTGAGTTATAAAACCCCATATAACTTGGTAATTTTTATTCAAATCCACTTAGATGAAATTATTTGAATTAAAACATAAAATAACAATAATTATAATGGATTAATGATATAAAATTAATAATGATCAGTATATACACCATATAAATAAAATTGGTCTATAATATTAAAATATTCCTCAATGAAAGGAAATTGGGATGAAATCTCTTAACTCAAGTTTGACTTCCATCATATGAGTAAAAAAAATCCTATATAATAAGTATAAATTTATTATAAATATACTAAAGTAACATAATAATTTGTATCATACCTTATATTTTTTCATTATAATATTTTAAAACCCATTTATTAACAATTATTTATTAAAGTCACTGTTTTGTGTATTAACTACTTCATTTTTTAAGTATGTTTTGGTTTTGGTAGTTTCACTCCTTGTAATTTTATCGTGGTTCCATCATCTTAATAATATAAAAAAATATAAAAATATCATATATATTCATAATATAAGTATATATAATAGTCTGTAAGTGTTAAACATAAAAATATGAGTTACTTTGTTCATGGAGACGACATGCCTTACGTACGCATGATCACTATTTTCATTTTTCTGAAGGATGTAACAAAAGAAAGATAAATAATGAAAAAAAATTATAGAATAATTATTATATCATATAAATCATATATTTTTATAAAATATATCCTTATTTCCATAAATTTCAAAATATAATGAAAGACGATTCACATCACTTCGTGGAGGCGGTAGTCCACACGTATGCACACATGATGTTATCGTTTTCCAATAGATGGGAAGGTAATAAGGTATATGTGATTTTATAATTATATAATAATAATTATGTACTAAATATAACACACAAACAAATATATATATATATATATATATATATATATTAAATCCATCATTATATACATACGTGATAGGTGGTGGCAAAAACGAATTACATCTGTTTACAAGAAGGTATTCCGCAATACACATGATTGGTAATTTCATTTCCCATTTTATAGAATGATAGATGGATAAAGGTTATTCCATTAACATAATAAAATATCATAATATTTTATATGTTGTTGTTATTGTATTTTAATTATTAATTCATGAATTAAGATGGTAAAAGAAAAAGTAAAAGGAAAGATCTTAGTGAAGACAATTACTTTCACTTAGAAAAAACTCATTTGGATCTCTTATTAAGGACTATAGGGTTGATTTTTTTGGTGGAAAAAAATATATAATATGTATAATAATTTTTGGGAGATATTTTTTCTAGGCATGGTTAAAATATATGGTTTTATAGGTATCATGAAGCAAAGGGAGGAGGTTCCCTTTTATAATCGAGTAGGAGTGATATTTTTGTAAATACCCAAACTATTAATTAATGAGAAGTCACTATCAACTAAAGTTACTAAAAAATTGATAAATAATGTATTTTATGGAATATATGAGCAAGAAAACCTCCATCACTCATAAATAAACATTTTCTAAATATTTTATTTCATTAAACTTCTAAGGTTACTTACTTTTACTATTTTAATTTTCACCATGGTAATTAGTTTTTTTATTCACCTAGGTAATTTATCTTTTATGAATAAAAAAATGACCCTTATTAGATAATTTGGAAACAATTATAATAAATATGAAATAGTATTTATAAAATTAAAGTACATTATGTGTGAAAAATTAATTTTAACACAACTGTATGTAACACACAAAACCCTGTTTTAACCTTAACTATAATAATTAATTTTATTGTTTTTACAATTAATTATGAAAAAAAATTAAACATTAATAATTAAGAAATATTAATTATTGAGATGTCTAATATTTAATATATATTACTAAATTTAATTCATATAATTTGTAGAATTTAATTTAAAATTAAACCAACCAAGACGATGAAAATGTGGTTTTCCCATAAAATATTTTCTTAAGTAATTTTTTTATATAAAATTTCAACATTAAATTTTTTACAATGATATAAATTGGTTTAATCATAATATAATTGAACTATTTTTTATTTAAAAAAATTATAAAATAATAACTGAACTTTGTAAATGCATTAAATGAATAAAAATTATTCAATAAAAATAAATATTTTTCATTATTAACCAAAAAAATTAATCTTTTTAGAAAATTTTCAAATATTCACTCTAAGATAATTTTTTCATGATTATTTTAAAAATTATGTACTTATTTTAAAATAAATTTTATAAAATTGGTAAAAATTAAGTTTAAATAAATGGGAAAAACATTATGAAACCACTCTTTGAAAAAATATAGTCTGTAAGCATAAAATTTTATTTATTCTTATACCATTATTAGAAAAAACATTAGATTAATAATAAATTTTTTATTGATTATATAACACATGAATTTCATTAAAATCATTCACCGATAATGATTAATTTAATTTAATATGATAAAAAGGCATTTCATAAATAATGTTTTTAGAAAAAGATTTATTTTTCTTTAAAATTATTTTTATTTTCATTTATAATAATTTTAAAACCAATGAATTTATTTTATACATGTTTAAACGATATAATTTTCATAATTTAGTTATTCATGTTCATATCTTCTAATATAATGGATCGATTTTAATGGTCATATTTAAATAATATATTTCATGGGTAATTTATGCTCGGTGCTACATGTTTTATTTTCAATCAAACACGATTTTATTATTTTAAAATATCTAAGTGTTAAAAATAAATAATTATTTATATAAATTTTATGAAATTATAATTCTAATTAATTAGAATTTATATTTTAAATAAAAAATCAAGAAAACAATTATAGTGTAACAAATTTTGTACGTTATGATCAAAATTATATATTAATGACCATTTTAATATTCCAAAAGACTATATTAACCAAAATTTATAACCATATTATTATAAAAAGACAATATACATAAAAGGAATCCCATTTTTATATTAAAATAATAAATATTTTGAAATTTTATTTTATTATAAAAAATGTTAATAATGATTTAAAAATGAAATTTTCTACTAATAAAAACATATATCATACAATGTTAACTATTAGATTATAATGAATTAATAACTGTGAAAATAAAAATAAAAGTAACATATTTATAAAAAAACTATATATGTAAAAATAATCATGATTATAGTAAAAGATATCTAAGTATATTTAAAAAGGAAGGAGAAATAGATGAAGGATAACACATAGGATAGAAGTAGGTGTTGTACTTATATCACCCTTTAGACATAAGTTTGAGCCCTGTGACCTTTTAGGTATGCGACTAGTTGTTTCCTGACCCACAAGATTCCCTTTTTCGAATAAAATATTTTAATTAATTAAATTCCATTATAAATGAAAAATATATAAGAAAAGAGATGATAAATATGTGTATAAATGTTTGGTTTATATTATCAAATAAATAAATTCCTTTAGAATTTATATTTATAATTTAAGAAGGAAATTTTTTAAAAAAGCATTCCTAGAAATATGGGATGTAATATCTTACCCCTTTAAATAAATTAAGGGCTTTAAATTTTATTTATTACTTACCAATGAAAAAAACTATGGGTATCCATAAGATATAAAAGAATTAATATATAATATCAACCTCACTATCTCAGGAAAGACATTTAAAATCATATATTCATTCAAAATATGAATATATTGAAACCATTTATGAAAAATATTCTTTCATATTTTTATAAAAGTTTTAAGAGTTCTTAGAGATATATATACCCTAACTATTTTTTTTGAGTTTTAATCGATTGCATTCATGGATAATTTCTTACTAAGTTCTCTAACTATAGCATAAAAATGTGTTAAAATTATTTATAGTGGCTTGTAAAGACTATGTTAATTGCCAAAGAATAACCCTCAGGAGTGTTTAACTAGGTGTGCAGTTAGGCCCACTTTTCATGCACTCGGTAAAGATCGATCTAATACCCAACCAACCATTTTTAGGATTATTACCCTTAGGTGCATCTTTGACAGAGAGTACATCCACTTGTTTGAATCCTGACATGGATTTTATTTATAAAAAACCACACACACTATACCTTAAGAAAATTTTACTATATTTCCTATATTTAGACTTATACTTAGGGTTCTCACTAAAATTTTATAATCCTAATCTACAAAAATAACTAAAACCAAATCCAATACCAATTGAAGTTCCCTAGAACTACACTCCCAGATCTAGTACTAAAAACACATAAATTAATTATTATCTTTGATACCAATCGAGATGATATAAATTATAACACCTTGAATTTAGTAGCTGAGATCCAATGGTCGATTTGTTACAATAGAAATAGATAGAAGGAATCATATCCCAAAAGGAAAAAAATTTAGTTGTCTTGGTAAATTAGTTAAATGATTAAATTCTAAATTACATTTGAAAATATAAAATACAAAACATATTGAAAGTAAATATTTCTTAACCTTGAAATCATTCATATATTTCTTATTCATATACTCAGAAAAAGAAAAAAATAAGGGTTAACATTGATTCTAAGGAAGGGTTATGTACAACTGATGATATCATGAGTAAATAAGTCATAATAAATATGAAAATGTAGATAACTAAAACAACACACCATTTAATCATTAAATTGATCACAAAGTATATATGAATGGAATAAATGATGATCAAATAATTAAATATAAATAATCACATGAGCTTTAAAATTATTAAAAGATATCATAAATATTAAAATAATCATATAGAACTAAATAACTAATATCAAAATTGTGGAATAAACAATGAAGGACATCATAAATATACCATTAAGGTTTCATGTTAGGACATCTTATATAAATGGATATGGACTTAGAAAAATAATCAAAATAGTTTTTCTCTTAAGACATACCAATGCAGGAAGGGGATATAATGGGCCCCTACCTTCACTAACTATGTCCAACACATTCATCAAATGAAATAGGTGAATAATTATTCAATACATAATAAACATAAACATCCATTTTGAAAATATATTATAAGAAATATTAACACTTCATGATCCAAACTGATCATAAAACATATATATAAAGAATAAGGATGGTATAATTACAACATATTATAAGTGGAGTATAATAAAAATAAATTGTTATTATTATTTATGATTATAAATAAATTAAAAATATCATTAATAACATTTTTGAGGAAAATACCATTTTCATTTTAAAATCCAATTAAAAAAAGTAAATTTCTAGAATATTAGGAAAAATATTCTATAAAAAGAATCCTGTAAAATTATAAAATAAACATAAAATAAATGAACGGTCATGATGGTGGGAGAATTCTATTAATTCCAGTTATTTTAAAACAAAGATTCCTTTCACTTTTTTGGTAAAAAGTTAAAGAGTACCATGTTTCAAAAAAAAAAGAATTTTCCTTTTAAACCATTTTGTAAAGTGTAAAAAATGGGTGAAAATGTATTTAATAAATCCTTGTATAATAATAAAAATTTTATTTAATTTTTTTAATGAAAATATGTATATGAAATAAAAATATACTCAAATGAATAGAAAAACATGCCAGTTTTTCTTTAAAACGTGATTTTGGTATCTCGTGTACTTCAAGAGTGTAAAATGAAATAGAAAATTATAATTTTAGTAGATACCATAGGGGGGGGGGAATCTTTCTGGGTTTAATGTGGAAATATTAAATAATTCTACCTTAAAAGACTCAAACATAAATAATCTTTAATAATGATGTGATTGTGAAATAAACCCTTACTGCTTTGGTAACTTTTAAATCATAAACCCCATGGGAGAAATAATATCAAATAAAAAATTAAATACCATAAATATAAATAGATTCTTGATTTAACATATAAAATTATAATTATATACACCACATAAAAATAAATAGGTTTATTATACGAAATATATCTCTTTTGAATAAAAATTGAGATAAAATATCTTTAAAAGAGAATACAGTTGAAGTGAGAATTAATGAATGTATTGATTAAGTGTATAAAATATAAATAAACATAAAGAATTATAAATAAAACATAAAATAATCAAAATTCATTACATATATAATATCATAATATCAAAGATAATGAATAGGTAATATAACCCAATGAAAAGAAATTGAGTTATGAAACCCCTTACACCAGGCCTGAATCATCACAAACATTATTTATCTTTCAGAATAACAAAATAATACTAATTATTTAATTTATTAATTTCATTTATAATTTTTATTATTCCTTTTTTTTTATTTAATACAATTTTATATTTAATTACTTAATCAATTAAGTTCTCATCATACATTTTGATGATATTTAGTTCAGATGTCCAAAATGACTTTTGTCGTTTGACTATGGTAAAATATTTTATTTTACATTATCTCTAGAATAATAATCATGAAATAATAATTATTTTTATACATCAATTATACCTTTTAAACCAACCATGTAATATGGTTTTGAAAAATTAACTATGTTACAATCTTAGAGATGGTAAGTTGTACTTATGCATGAGTAACATTTCTATTTTTCAATGATCATGATGGAATTAACATAAGTATTATTTTACCTTTAAATAATTAAAATCATAAAATATATATCATAATATTTCTTTAAATTCACTTATATATATAATTCATGTAATACAGGTATAAAAAAATAGTATCTCTTCATGAGGATGATATTCCGCATGTACGCATTAATGATGTCATCATTATTAAATGAATGGAAGGGTAAAAAATTATATGATATACTATATTTAATTAATTATAAATATGTCATGAATATATATATATCTATATTAAATATATCATTAATATCATGTGTGAACGGTGGTTATGGAAAATGAATTACATCAGTTTGTGAGGTGGTAGTCTGCCGTAGACATGAACAATGATCCCCTTTCCCATTTGATGGAAGAAGATATGAATATAGGGTATGAAAAAAACTTATATTATGGTATATATATATATATTTATATGTTATTATATTATTATGGTTTCATAATATTTTAATGAGGTTTAAGAAGAAAAAAAAATGCTCGGTTAAGAACAACAACTCTTCTTCAGACAACCTCTTTAAGTTTACACAAAAATCCTTCCTCAGAGGGTTTTATAAAGTATACATGGAAATAGAAAGTGAATTAATGAAGGTATTTGGATATGTATTTTATGAAACAAAATTATTTTTATGTGTAAATAAAATAGGCTAGGAGGTGACCTTTTATAAGTGAGGATTGTGGTAGTTTTTGAATTTCTTAATGTATTAAATTAATATAAATTATTTCTCAGGGAAAATGGATTCAAAATGATATATTTATAGGATATTATGAGTATGAGTCAAAATAACATCATCCAATAATATTTGTACAAGTTTAGATTATTTTTTACCCCTATCCTTCCTTTTTAACTTATATTAACCTTTTTTGACAATTAAAACGAGAACATGTTTTGACTCTTTAGGAGTAAATATAGTTTCCATAAAGGAAATATTGAATAATAAATTGATCATGGTTTCTTTTTTCAACCATACCCCATTAAATTGATCAAATATAAATTTTTTTTATGAATATTAAATTATTTAATATAATATTATTTAATATAAAATATCATTAATGTCATTTTTTGAACTATTCATTTAATTAGTCCTTAATAACATCATGATAAAAAGGGAATTGAAATATAATATAATAAAAATTACATAATTTTTTTTATTTATCTAAAAAATCATATAAAATGATAGTTCCTTCAAATTATATTACTTTTAACATATTTAAAATCATTTATTTTATTTTTATATTAATTGAATAAATATCATGTCGACATTACATAAGTATTTAAAGTAATTGTTTCATCACTGAAAATTAAAATTTAATTACCATGATAAAAAATTTATTTAACTTTCAAATAACTATTTATAATCAAATATATATGGTCTTTATCCATGTCACAAAATATTATATAAATTAAAGGCAAGAAAGTAACATTTTTTATTTTTCTTTATATAAAATAATATAAAGGTCAAAATCATGGAAAAATGTAAAGAATGACATATATTAAAATTTTAGATGGTTATGTATAAAATATACTCATAAAATAAAATTAAATCAAGATTTATGGTTATTTTTAGTTCTTATCAAATTATTTTAACCTTAATTATCATATTTGTCCTTACCAAGATGATAATTATTTACTATAGTTACTATTCATGGTAACTAAAAAATAAAAGAAATTTCGACCTCGGGATTCCATATACAGAATCCATTTGTTAAGATTCAATTCAGAGAAGTTCCATAATTTAATTTAATATTAAACATTCAAAGTGTGACGAAAAATGATTTTTCTAGAAGATGCATTTTTTAAGGGAAAATGATATTACATTAGCTTTATGACTAATAATATTCATTATAATAATTTAAATTCATATATATAGATATATAATCTATAAATTTCATTTAAATCATTACTAATTAGATATTATTTTAATTAATTAAACTGGAAAACACTAGGAACTTAAATACACTTTTCAGAAAAAAAATGTGTTTTCAGCATAAATATAGATTTATACCAAAATCATGATTTTTTTATTAAAATAAAATTAATTAGATTATAATAAATAAAATGGATCATATTTCATTTTAAGAAAAAATATTAAATATAATCATACTTTAAATTACCTTATTTAATTAATGGAAATGATAGTTTTCATAAATCAATATTTTTCACTAATCACTAAAATACCAATATTTTTAGAAAATGGAAAAAATTTCACGCTGATATTATTTTTATATGATGATTTGAAAAATTAAATATTTTTATTAAATAATTTTTTAAAAAGTTCTAGAAATTAATTATAATATTTTTCTCTCGAAATTCACTACAATCCATTTGTGAAGAAAAAATATTTTTGAAGAATAAATTAACTTTACTAAAAATGATTGATTATTTAATAAGAATATATTAATACATTTTTATTAGGTAGAAGTTATATACATATTTTATAAATTAATTAATCATATGCATACCTTCAAATTTAAAGGCTAGGTTATAATGATCATAGTTAAATAATATATATTGTAGGGCATTTAAACTCATTGTTACGTGTTATATACATTATAGAACATAATGTTATTATTTTAAAATTTTAAGGTGTGACATTATCACAACATTCAATAAATTGTTTCATTGTAATTTTAACTCACACTTTGAAATCAAGGGGTTGACATTTGAAAATTTATTTATGGAAAACTCACATCATAAAAGGGTTAATAAAACATCCCCTCAAAAAGAGGGAAATATAAGTAAGAATTATATATTGAATTAAACAAAATTATGTTTCCAAATAAGATAAAAGTAATTAAAAGTCAAAAATATGGACATGGTATAGAAAACCAACACCCAAGGACTAAAAGAGAGTGACACATAACATGATTAGGAGAAGATTTACGACCACAAATCTATAAATATGTGATGGGAAAAATTCCATTGATTCATTGTAAATAAAAGTAAATGTAAACTTTTTTGATGTTAAGATCATTTTTTAAAATTTGAGGGATTATTTTACTCTCAATATAGAGAACACAAAAAATATACTTACTTCATATTTTCTTATTTTATAAGAACAATTTCATTATTTGGATATGACCGGATTGATTTCAACTTCATATAATACTCTAAGAAATATATATCCAAGATGATTTTTTATACCTGGTGCACTAAAATTAACTTTTAACAGATCATAAGATATATAAAAAAGTTACAATTCTTTTCCTATATCACTAAATATTTAGTGAAATCAAAATTCTTTGAACAAGTTATCTAATATGATACATTAATATCCAAAACCTCAATAGTAACACAAAAAGTTCAACTTAATCCATTAAATAAGTATTTAACCTTAAAACCCTTCCAAAATATGTCTGAAAAAATTCAAAATTTAAAAAATTATAAATAAGATCACTAAATTTCACAAACATAACATTATTCCCACAAAAATTATAAATTAACTCATAAAGTCATGTAACAAATTTTTAAAAAACTTGATCACCATAAAACCTGTATGAAAAGACAACTACATCAAAAATTAAATTTATCCTTATTCCTTAAATAAAATAATATATTATAATATATATTCTATGAATCCAAAAATGCAGTAAACTCCATTATAACTTAATTTATCACCAAATCACTAATCATTTTCAAGGTCACTAATATTATCCAAAATAATTCATTAATGTTAATCATATATTTATCCCAACTAAACTTTACTACTGAAACATAAAGTATATATTATGGGTTATCTTTACCCTAATAACATGTTTTTATAAAATATTTATTTATATTTAAATCACTTTTCCATGCCATTAATACCATTCAACATATGCTTTTAAATCATTAAAGAAAAAATAACACAGAACAATGCTTAGATGCTTTATAATTTTTATAACCAAAATATAATTTATGTAACCATTATAAAACATAATTATAAAATCCCAATAAATAAACACCACAATCCTTCCATTTGAATGATTGTCATGAAATATGTATTTCCTTGGTCTAGGAATTAACCCATGGATTAGGGAATTAACTTGAATAATTCCCATGTTCCCCACACATAATACATTTAAATCCTTAATAAGTTTTTGTTCTATATCCTCTATTTAAAAAAAATCTTCCTCTTCCTTTGAGACATTCCCCAGGGTGTCTCTTTCCACATTTTTGACATAAAGGAAATTTAGTATTTTTTCTGCCATGGTCTTGAATATCCATTGTCTCAGAAAACTACATATGTCTCTTCTTTGGTGAGTTTGATAGTTGGTTAAGGTTAATTTTTTTAATCATATATCATGATAACAGATTAATCATAATCACAATATCTTTCTTTGTAGTCATCATACAATTTGGCTTTTCAAAATAACTTCATTTTCTATCACGTTTAGTGTTAACATGATTACTTCAGGTTCTAGAAATTTAATATAACCAAAAACTATAGAATGATAAACAGTAATCATAGAAAAAAACCATATAATCATTTATATAATGACTATACCAGGACACCTTCTTTTCAATCTAAGATATCGTAGGTTTAACTCAGGCCATTTATTATCATAATCTATTCAAATCCTTTATAATAGTTCATAAATATAATTTTAATTAACCTAAGAATATCCCCTAAGAGTGTCACAATAGGTACAAAATAAGGGAACACTCAACGTTCACCAAAATGAAGGGAATGATATGCTCGAACAACTCTTTTTGGGGTTATTACCTCTATATGCATCTATTTATAAACCATGTCAACTTATAGTATCTTAAAAAGAATGTATTTCTAGGAAAACCACATAATTTATATGTTACTAAAATTTTAGGATGTCATACTATACTTAGACTTATCCTCAAGGGTTATGTTACTTAAAAGAAATTTTACTAAATATAGTTCTCAATGTTTATAATAAACTTCTTATAATACCAAATGTAACACCCCTAATCTAGTATCCTGGAGTTGGTGGCTACTCTATTATATTTGAACTATATAAAATGAATCATATCCTAACATACGTAATAGTTTAGTAGTCTTGGTAATACATACTTGAATCTTACATTACATTTTTAAATATAAAATTCAAAACATAGTTAAAGTAAATATTCTAAATCCTTGAACTCTTTAAAGATTCCTTCTCCATATCCCATAGAATGGAAAAAAATAAGTGTGAGATCATATTCTCATTTAGGGTTACTTATAGTGGAATCTATCATGTGTAAATAAGTCATAATCCATATTTAAAGGTAAATAACTAAATACACATTCTATCTAATCAATAAATTGTGCATGAATAATACTATGGATAGAATAAATGATTATCAAATAATTCCATATAACGAATCATAGAATTTTTAAACTTATCCATGAATATCAAAACTATTTAAATAATAAGATGGAAATCAATAATTGATATCATAATGATGGAATTCATAATGTCCAACACTATAAACATACCATCAAGGCCTTGTACAAAGTCATATTACATAAATGGGTATGGACTCAGCCAAATACCAAAATATTTTGTCTTAAGAGACATACTAATGCATCAAGGGGATATAATGAACCTCTCCCATAATTTACAAAGTCTAATTAATTTATCAAATAAAACAAGAGAATACAAATTAAATCTATAATCAATATAAGCATTCATTTTGAAAATATAGAATATGAAATTTTAGTCTTTTCCTGAGTCGAATTATTCATATAACATTTAGAGAAATAAAAAAAAATTTATCATGAAAACATATCCCTAGTAGATTTTAATAAAAAAATGTTTATTTTCATTGATGAATAAAAATACCATAAAATGATCATTAAAAAATTTCATGGGGAAAATAACCTTATCATTTTAAAATCCACTTTTAAAAAATAAAAATTTCTAAAATATTAGGAAAATAATAACTTTGAAAAGAATCATGGAAACTTGTAAAATAAGATTCAAAAAAATGAGTAGTCATGATGGTAGAAAGATCTCTTTCATGCTGTGTAAGTCAAAACAATGATTCCCTTCACATTTTTGGTGAAAAGTTTAAAATAACCATGTTAGGAAATTGATAAGGATATTAATTTTAAAAAATTTTGAAAAAATTAATAAATGGGTTTTTTTAATAATTTATTAGATAATATTAAAAATAATCTTTGAAACATTTTAAGGAAAATATGGTCATGGAAGAAAAATATTCCCATCCAAGTAAATAAACAAGTCGATTTTCCTTAAAAACATGATTTCAGTTTATTATGTACCTAAAGGGTGGAAAATAAAAGGAAAACCAATAATTTTTATAAATATCCATAGAAAAAGATAATATTTTGGGTTTATGATAGAAATATAGAATAATTCTCCCATTAGAGACTTAAACATAAATAACTCCGAATAATGATGAGATTGTGAAATAATCCTTTACCACTTTGGTAACTTTTGAATCATAACCCCTATGGAATAAATAAATTATAATTAAATAATAAATACCATAAATATAAATAGGTTCATGATATAATATATCAAAGGCGAATTGGATACACCTCATATAAATAAATAGTTTCATAATACCAAATATGTATCAATTGAATGGAAATTTAGATGAAATATCTTACAAAGATCATACCATTGAAGTGAGAATTAATAAATGATTTTATTATATCTATAAAACTTAAATAAAAATATTTTTTTAAATAAAAAATATAATAATAAAAATTCATTACACACATAATATTATAATATCAAAGACAATTAGTAAGTAGTATAACCCAATGAAAAGAAATTGAGCTATGACACCCCTTACCTTAGGTCTGGATCATCATATATGTTCCTTGTCTACATAAATAAAAAACTTATATTAATTATTTATATTATAAAAAACATTTTTAATTTTCATTATTCATTTTATTTTATTTAACAACATTTTATATTTAATTACTTAACCAATTAAGTTCACGTCAGATGTTTTGATGATATTGAGTTCATATATCTAAAATGAATTAGGTAGTTTAAATATAGTAAAATAGATCATTTTTACCTCATCTACAGAATAATAATCACTAAATAATTATCATTTTTATACATATATTATAATTTTAAAAACAACAATGAAATTTGGTTATAAAAAATGAACTACATTACACTCATGGAGATGATAAAACCAACATACACATGAGTAATGTTTCCATTTTTCAACGATCATGATGGAAAGAACATAATTATTATTTTATATTTATAGAATTATAATTATAACATAAATATCATATTATTTCTATAATTTTTATTATATATAATAGTCATGTTTTAGGGTCATGAAAAATGAATCACATGGATTCTTGGAGGTGGTAATCAAGACGTACGCATGAACAACATTGTAATTTTTAAATGAATGGAAAGGTAAGAAAATTATATGATATGTTATCTTTATAAAATGAAAAATATGTAATTAATATCATATATATATAATAAATCCATAATTAAAATTATTCTTGATCGGTGGTGATGGAAAATGAATTACACCAGTTCATGAGGCGGTAATCAGCTGTACACACGAAGGTGGTCTCGTTTTCTATTTTATAGAAGAGGAGATGCATATAGGGTATGAAATTAACAAAAAATATCTAATAATATGGGATATAATAATTTTATTATTTTACCATGTTTGAATAATATTTAAAGGAGGTGGAAGAAGAAATAAAACAAAAGCACTCGGTTATGAACAATACATCTTCTTCAGATAAACTTTTGAAGTTTACACCAAAATCCTTAATCTGAGGGTTTTATAATAAAAAAGACCTCTATTATGTGGGAAGTAAATTAATAAAGGTGTTTTGGTAGTTATTTTCTGAAAAAATTTCTTATTAAGTGTGAAGAAAAGGGGATAGGAAGTTCTCTTTCATAAATGAGGGGTGGGGCACTTTTAGAATTTCTTAAAGTATTAAATTAATATAAATTATTTATCATGAAAAATGGATCCAAAATTATATATTTAAATTATATGATTAGTACGGGTCAAAATGATATAATAAAATTAAATTTTTACAAGTTTAGATTTTGTTTTTACCCTTATTTTTTTTTAATATGAGTAAACCCTTTTGACAATTATCGTGATAACAATGTTTTTACTCTTTAGGGGCCAAGATAGTTACTATAAAATAAAAAATGGATAATAAATGAACCATGATTGATATTTGAAACCAAATATCAATAATGTATATGAATATAGGGTTTTTTATGAATTTTAAATCATTTAATAAAGTATTATTTATTATAAAATATCATTAATGTCATTTTTGGAACTATTCATTTACTTTGAACTTAATAACATAAATATAATAATAAAATTCAAATATAATCAATTAAAACTTCTATAATATGTTATAATTATCTAAAAAATTCATGGAAAACAATAATTCATTCAAATTATATTACTTTTAACATTTTTAAAATCATTTATGTTTTTTATATTAATTGAATAAATACCATGTCAACATTACTAAAGCACTGAAGGTAATTTTTTCATCCCTAAAATATAAAATTAAATTAACATAATAGAAAAAACAATTTATCTTAAAAATAAGTATTTATAATGGAAAATATTTTTATTTATCCATATCAAAAAATATTATAGAAATTAAAATAAAGAAAGTGACATTTTTTACTTTTCTTTATATAAAATAATATAAAGATCAAAATCATCTTCAGAAGGAAAAAAGGTCATATATTATAATTTTGGATAATTATAGATGAAATATACTAACAAAATAAAATAAATATAAGTTTTATAGTCATGTTTTAGTCAACATCGTATTATTTTTAACCTTAATTACCCGATTTACACTTACTATGGTGATAATTATTTACTATAGTTACTGTTCAGAATTACTAAAAATAAAAGGAGAATATTTAATAAATTTGTACCTAATAATTCCAAATATGGAATAATTTTTTTAATATTAAATTCTTTTAAGTGGAAGGATTTAATTTAAAATTTAACTATCAAAGTGAAGCAAAAAGTAGTTTTTTAAGAAGATGCATTTTTCATGGAAAAAAAGATTTTACATTAGCTCCAGGACTAGTGATCTTTATTATATGAATTTAAATTAATATATATATATATATATATAATATATAATTTATTTAAATAATCACTCATTATAGTTTATTTTAATTAATTAAATGTAAAAAATTATGCATTTAAAAATAGTTTTTAGAAAAAATGATTTTTAAGCATAAAAATAGATTTATTCCAAAATCAATAAAATTACTTATTAAAATGAAATAAATAATAATATCTTAAATAAAATTGATAATATTTCAATTTAAAACCAAATAAAAAATATAAATAGGCTTTAAATTATTTATTTCAAATAAAATAAATGACAGTTTTACAAAAATCTATATTTTCATTATTCACTAGATAACCAATCTTTTCAGAAAAATACCAATATTTAATCCTATGATAATTTTCATATGATGATTTAAAAAATTATATCATTTTAATAAAATAATGTTTATAAAATTTCCAAAAACTAATTATAATATTTTCTCATAAAAATAAATAAAATACATTTTTAAATAAAACACAATTTTGAAGAGTAAATTGATTATACTAAAAAATGATTAATTATTTAATAATAATTTATAAATAAATTTATATTTGGTAGGAATTATATATATATTTGATAAATTATTTAATCCTATTAATACCCACTAATTTAATGATTATGTTATTAAGGTCATATTTAAATAGTATCTTTCATAACTTGTTTAAGCTCGATGTTTCATGTCATAAACACTATCAAACATAATATTATTAATTTAAAATCATAGGGTATTGCACAAAATAAATTACAAAAATTTTAATGTCATATTAGTATTTAAACAGTACACCTTTAAATAATCTCTCAACCATTTAACCCAAAGGTTTAGTGTCTTTAGATATTAGGTACACAATATTATTATTTTCATTAAGTATTCAATATCTCCCAAAAAATTCTCAAAACTTGATAACCTTTTAAGATTATGACACATATTACACTTCTTCATAACCTGTAAAATTGAAACATAATAAGGTTGATATTAAATTCTCAGTAAGAAGTGGTGTACATGGTGAGATATCATGGAATAATCAAGACCTGAGTAATATGTCAGGAATAAATGAAAATAAATAACTCTATATAACTAATCACATGAGTTTGAAATATATACATGAATAAGAATAAAAAAACCATAAAAACAAATAATTTCATAGATATGAAATGAATAATACTAGATATTATAATCTTACCATCAAGGGCTCAACCAATATATCATATATACTATCAAGGGCTTAGCTAGGACATCATAAATATTTGGGACGTCATACACAAAATAACCATGCTAGTTTGTCTCATGATAACCATTGATTCATCATGGGTATATCTAATTTTATGGACCACCCATCACTAAATAATTCGAATTAATTCATTACATTACTGGAATGGGTAATAAATACAATACATAATCAACATGCCTTAGTAATAAAAATTTGTATTGAAAAACTAACTAACAAAATGTTAATATCTTCTAAGTACATATTCAACATGCCTCAAAAATCAATAATAATCTGCAAAGAACTAACATGTATATGAATTTTCAATGTTTCCTCAATAAATATAAGAGTTATATTTCAAGGTAAACACCACATATCTGATTTATATAAAATAGGGTGTTTACACTATAAAGAGTATTGAGTATACGACTAAATAAACACTATAAATGATGCGGAATAAATATATGATTACAAATTTCATAAGAATGAAGGATAATATAAATTTATCATAAACTAGAGATTTTTATTAAAGATAATTCCTTTTTAAAATAAAGTGAAAAATATAAGTAATGTTTTTTAAAATATTTTTCCTTTAAATATTTTGTAACTTTGTTATAAAAATGGAGTTAAAAGTCACTATAAAACTATTTTCATGAGTTAAAATAATAACATAAAAATTTATATTTAAAATAATTTAAAATAGTATAATATTGTAAAAAACTATCCTTACGTATGAAAATACATTGTGAAGGATAAAAATATACATAAGTGGAATGATTTTTTTTTTCAATTTTTTAAGAAAGTAATATCCTATTATTTTAAAAAAATCATAGAATAATGGGAATATATATTAATTTAAAAAAACATAAAATATTATGTGAAATAATTAATAATGTATATGATGGTGGGGAAATACATTCAAGAAAAATATGTTAAAAAGGAATTCCGTTCAAATTTTTATAAAATAAAAAATAAAATAAAAAATGATAAAAATATTTCATTTAAACTTATAAATAAAAATTATAGTTTAATATAATTTTTAAATAATAAATAATTAATGTATATAAAATAATATTCTTGAAACAAAATAAATAACATGGATTTGATGGAAAAACAATCCTGACCAAAAAATGAGAAATAAGGTTGACTTTTATTATAAAAATATATTCTGGGGTTTTGATCACCAAAGATAATAAAAATATGAATGATACTTTAATAACCTAGAAATAAATACATATGAATAAAATTTATAGTTTTAGGGTAGAAATAAAATATAATTTCCCTTAAGGATAATAGAAACATAAAAAATCTCAATAAATAGTGAGATTATAAAATAAACCCTCATAACTTTGGTAACTTTAAAATAAAAATCCTTAGAAAAGTTAATACATGATATGGTTCTATAAATACCATGAATTAAATAAAATAATGTTTAAAAATATATTCATGGGGTATTAATTACAATATATAAAATAATATATGGTTCATAATATGAAACATGTCTCATGGAATCAAAATTAATACCAAGAATACTTACAGATTTTATAACACTTGAGTAAAAACCTCTTGAAATGGAGAAATTAAAATTAAACATAATTGTCATTATTAAAGAATTTACAATTACATAATAATTAAAATAGAGATCATAAGAACTATATAATGTAAATTACTGCATAATTTAAAACATGTCTCAAAGAAGGAAGTCTAAGATGAGATAACCTTACCTTTGATTCATTCTATGGAGGATGAATTATAACTCCTCTTATAATAACCATAGACTCAGTAAAAATTTATTCCATATAATAATTCATATTTATTGACTTTTTTAATAATATTTTATGATCATTCAATACACATTTTTTTTAGTTAATATTTCTTATTAGTGTTTAGTGGTTTTAACGATTACTGATTTTTTATGGTATAATGGTTCTAGTTTCCACTCCATGTTTATAATTTATTTATCTTAATAATGGTAAATTTAATAGAAAAATAATTTCCATAATTATTTAGTATTTTTCATGTTCATTTTATGTAAATTTGATTTATTATTTTTAAATTCAAAATTAAAAATGAGTTTGTTTCGACATCTTATGTTGAATAGAATGATGTTTAGTAATATTGAATAAATCTTGATATTACCGTCAAAAAATTATCTATATATTAAAGTCATATGTTACCATAAATTAAGTTTCCATGACTGTCCATGAAAAAAATTCATAACATTTGTCATATAGGTGGTTAAACTAACCCAAATAAGAACATGTAAAAATAAATTGGATGATCTAGATTATATAGTATTACCAATTTTTAATATTTAATAGTTATTCATGATATAACAATTATATCACTATTCACATAGGTGGTAAAACTGACCCAAATAGAATCATGCCATAATGATAGAATGAATAAAAAAATACTGTTATTTAATTATAATACTAAATTTACAAAAGATTAATGTTTTTAGAAACATTTTAACATAATAATAAATAATATTTAAAAATAGTTAGTATAAGAATATATAAAATAATCATTAAAGACCAGAAAATATTTACATAGAAGAATTTAAAAACTTTTTGGAAACCTCTTTGATTATGATAAGATTTAGGATGTTTATAGAGGCCAAAAAATCAACAACATGGGATAGGATTATTTGGGAAGGAAATAAGGAAGTGTAATTGGAGGTATTCAAAATTTTAGAGTGGATTTTAAGGGGTGGTGGAATGATCCTTTTATAAGTAAAGGAAATGAATTTTTTGTAAATACTTAATACATAATATAAAAATAATGTCAAATTATGAGGCATGTGGAAACAAACATGACTAATAAAGAAGTAATGTAATGTGATGATATATAAATTACCCACCCAATATTTATAAGATAAAATTTTAAGATATTTTTGGGTTTTTACTCTTTATTTAACACTTTTACTAATTTTATCCTCTATCGGGATGACGAAAATTCACCTAAGTAATTTATTTTTTGCAAGATAAAATAAAATAGATCATTTATCCCTATTTGAACTTGATAATAAAAAATATAAAATACATTTTGATATATTAAATTTATAAAATTAATTAAAATTAATTCCAAAATAATAAATATATATCACATGAAAAATTGTTTTTAGAAAAATATATTTTTTATCATAAAAATGAGTTTAGTATAAAATTATGGAGTTTATTAATTTTCATGAAATTAATTAGTTCATTATTAACCAAATTAATGTTGCTTTTTATAAAACAAGCTAAATCCTAATTTTACATTATGAATACTTAATTAAAAAATGGGAAAAAAAGTTTTTCATTAGGATAAAATATTACTTTCGGTTTCATAATGTGAATCGTAGGTTTTCAATTTCAACATACTATTTATAAGTGTATTATATTAATCCTTAAATAAAAATTTAGTCAATTGTTTTATTATAAAACTTAAGTCATTCTTACACCATTATATTTTCCCAAAAGCTCCAGTATTGATAAAAACTGTATTTTCATCATTCACCTAAAAATAATATATTTCGTAAAAATACTAAAAATCATCCATAATATAATTTAGATACAATTAATTTAAAAATGAATCATTTTTATAAATTTAAAATTTTAAAATTTAAGAATTTAACATTTAAATAAAATCATACAATACAAGGAACACCAATTTATTTAGAATAAAATCCATTCCTTTTATCATGAGTGATTAGATTTTTATTTTTTATTATTTTTCATTTATTATTTAATTGATAATTAATTTTTTATATACAATTTATGAAATAATTATTCTAATTAAGAAAAATTTATATTTTAAATACATAATTGAGAAAAAAGTTTTAGTGTAACAAATATCATATACAATAATAAAATTTGTATATCATTGTCCATTTAAATATTCCAAAAAGTATGTTATAAAAAATTTATAACTATATTATGATAATAAGACATTATACATAATGGGAATAAAACATTGAAATAAAAATAATAAATATTTATATATTTAATTTTATTATAAAACATGTTACTCAACGTTTTAAAATATAATTTTGGATTGTTAAAAACATGTATCATACTATGATAACTATTAGATTATAATGAATTGATTACTATGAAAATAAAACTAAAAGAAATTTAGTTAACAAATAAAATTATATATATATATATAATATTAAATTTAGTAAAATAAATTTAATTATATTTAAAAAAATTGAAAAATGGAATCAGGAAAACATGTAGGTTATAACATCTCCTAATATGACACTCTCTCACTTGCCTAAATCGGGTTGGTTACATGACATCAAGCGTGTCTCCCCATATGCCATAGGCCGTTGACAAGTAGTGGGTGTGTGGAAAATATAGTGGGGAGAAAATAACCCTTGGTATAGGGTTACAATATAGTGAAAAAAACTATGATAATAAATATCTTATTAATAGAAACATAGAAGAAACCATGCGATATACAACTAGGAAATAAAAGAGAAACCAAGTAAACCAACAACAATAAACCATGTGCTGACATAATGAAATGTTTCTGAATTTCAAAATAAAATTTATATAAATAAATAATTACATGACACAAATAAACTCAAAATCCACCGATCTCGAACCCCATTTCCATCCCATCTCCAAACACTAGCTTATCCAGCAAGTAACAATTAGCAAAAAGTTCCCTTTCCATTGTCCAAACCTGCATCCACGCAATATGCTTGGGTACCAAACAATGACCTGAATAGGGTGTGAGTAAAACATATTAGGTCAACACAACCATGTTTAAATATAACCAATATAATAATAAATTCATGCAATAAAGTGATAAGAATGTGTATTAATCAATTAATTAATACAATATAACAATCAACCTACTTCGACACCATGCTAGAATATCTCTAAGTATGTAGCACAACCATGACAACCAATAAATATATATCCATAGAAGAAACAACCTACAATAACTCTATGTTGGGATATATCTGAGCATATAGCACCACCATTCCAACAATAACCATATATCTATGGAAAAAAATCACCCAAATCTAAAAAAATCCTACTATATAAGAATTTAAGAATGGGACTGGTAGAGCCTGGTCAATATAATAATTATAGTATGGGAATGGACAGATCAAACTCAATATATGAATTATATCATGGGACTAGGTATAGACTTCTCAATATAAGCATTATAACATGAGATTGGGTAGATCCCACTCAATATAAGCATTACAACATGGGACTGGGAAGATCTCACTCAAAAAACAAATTATAGCATGGGACTAGGCAGAACCCAACAAATATAAGAATTACAACATAGGAATGGGAAGATCCCATAAAATATAAGCATTACAACATGGGAGTGTGAAGAGACCACCCAATATAAGCATTACAACATGAATCAAAACACATGTAACAACAACAAGGATATCACAATATCACATCATATGGATAAATGGTTAATTCCGAAAATTACTATTTATCTTCCAATTATACATTTCATTTATAAATTTGGTCTTAAACCATTAACATTCCATCTATTTCAATTAATAATTCCATTTCCAAGGTGAATCTATATCAAGTAATCACCTAAGTTTCATGTCATGATAAACACACTTTAAGACAATAGAAAATTCGTTCACACAATCAAGGGTTTTCTCACCCAATGGGTATCAATAATCAAGGATGCTTTCAATTGGATCTATGAGATCCAAGGAATAATAAAATTTAACATTATATTAATTAATATTCACATTATATTAGCATGATCGTAATATTTCACAAACATAAAAATTAAGAAGACCTTATGGTTAGGTTTTTGACCCCAAACTTTATCTGATGATTAAGAACCACTTCCAAATGGAATCACCAATAAGAATAGAGGTGAGGAAGATCATAAGAAGGAACCTAGATCATGAAATAGTGATATCAAAACCAAAAGAAATCATAAGAATGATATTTAAAATGCAACAATGAAGAAAAAAAGTAGAGGGAAAACATAATATTTACCACTCACCAGGGGCCACATGTGTGATAGGGATGTCTGGAAGGGATGGAAGGGATCCGAAAATATATAGAGTTCACACTAGGCTCGATAAAGCAGAGGATGCACCAAATGAATAGTGATAATCATACACACGATAACCTTAAAATCACTGTATATGATAAATATATGGTGTGTAATACACTTTTATGTCATTTATTTCCATATTAATAGATAAACCAAATTTTTTGTCTCCTCAGGTGATATTTTACACTAATTAACTTTTACAAATCATGAATTCTTTACATGATGTGCAACTGTTTCATTACCTATAATGGTTCATGGAATCTGACTACGCATTTACAAATCATGTAACATGCTCACAATGTATAAATATCCATCAGGTGGTTCTCATACTAGTTTATGCATGATGATACCCAATCACCTTCAAACATTTATAAACCATGAAATACCCTAAAAACCCTATATTAAACATTTATACCTGGACTCCATTTATTAAAAAAAACATACACCCTCATTCATTATGTCATTTTCCCCTATAAAGGCTCTCCATCTCCAAACAATACTCACCTAACAAGGTTTAAAGACAATGAAAATCCCAAACGAAAGATATTAAATGAAAAAATAAAATAGGGATGTACTCGGTAAAATAAAGGATCTTACAACCTCCCCACCATATAATAGCTCTTGCACGAGCTTCACCAAAAATCACTGTGGGGTCTCGGCGAACAAGTCCAGCCACTATGCTTGCAAATCAAACTCCCTCTACTAGGATTTCTTCTAAAAAAGACCATTCTACCACTGTATATGAACTAGAGGAACAGAAATACCTCAGAGATACCTCTCACTATGGTCCATAGTCCATATCAGAGGACCCTAAAAGGATGCATCTACAATAATATTGATGTCTATTATGTCTATCACATGATGAGGGTGGGGATGATTTCTCTGAAGTTCTGGCATATGAAACACGTCATGCATGGAACTATAGCACTATGGAAGGGTTAATCGTTATTTCATTGGACTAACCCATTACACTATCTAAACCCACCCAAAAAACCTAAGAACTAGCTTCCCCTATTTCCTAATATGGTGTTTCCCCAAAACAAGAAACAATCAAAAGGAAAACATGATGACCAATCATAAAATCTAGAGGTCATCTCCGATGGTCAACATAAGATTTCCACCTACTATTCATGGTCACCAAATGCATCATAATCAATTAAAACTGCTCATAAATATCCTTCATGAGACTAGGTGTTACACGTACTAACTCACCTACCTCCAGCCAACAAAGAGGTGAATCACATGACCTTCCATACAAAGGCTCCAAAGGTTCTATCTATATTGATTCCCAAAATATGTTATTATATGAAAACTCCATGATTTCCATTTACTGATCCAAAAAACCCCCAAAATCCAAAACACAGGCTCGTAATGTATCCTCCAAAATCTGAATAGTCCACTCAAATTGATTGTCAATCGAAGCATGATAGGTCAGACTCAAAAGAACATGTGATCCTAGAGCCTTATGAAGACCCTTCTAAAACCATAGTTTGAAACTTGGATCTCTATAATAAACGATACTCATCATAACACCATGAAACTGAACTATCTTATACACATAGAGACTACCCAGATCATTGACTGTGAAGGTCTCCTAGATAGTAAATAAGCGGACTACCTTTTTCAGTTGATCCATGATCACCCATACTACATAGTTCTTATGGTGTGTCCTAGTTAACCCTATAAAAAAATACATAGTGAAACAACCCCATTTCCACACAATAATATACAGATGCTACAACAACCCAGTTGGCCTATGATGATCAGATATCACCTACTAACAGGTGAAATATTTTACCACAAATCCCACTACCTCCTTCTTACATTCTTGACCACTATTATTGTATAATAATATCATGATGCATATTTTTCAAAACAGGATATACCAACCATCTAGAAGTATAATACTCTCTCATCATCTCCTCATTAAAGCATGTTGGAACCCATACTTGGTCACATAAAATAAAATAATTTACACTTCTAAGAGACCATCCTGAAGGTGTCTCCCCACTATATAGGATGTCTCTTCGAACTATGCCCTATGGATTATATAACCACTCTATCTTGATCCAATATAAAAGTAGAGGTATAATAGATGACAAACATAGAGCTACTCAACCCTGGGACTCCTAAACATCTAGATGCAAGTATGAAAAGATTTCCATCCTTCACCACTCATCACAAGACTCCCCCCATCATCACTGTCGGCATCTTCTAGCTTAAGGAATTTATTATGACATTTCCTTTATTCAGTGTATAATCCATATCAAAGTAGAAATAATGTAGAGAGTCAATACACCACCTATGTTGAAGGTTTAGGTATCACTAAGAAAAGATGTACTTGATCCTCTGGTGGTTCCTGTACCCGAAAAACCTCTCGCACAAAAGATAGTGCCTCTAGAATCTTTGGGTATGTACTGCTATATCTAACTCAAGATCATGAGTAGGATAATTCCTATCATGTTGTCTTAGTTATCTATATCCTTAAGTACCCACTAAATCCTCTAATATTAGAACTACTCTGAGTCTAACTTTAGATGTGTCACAAAACTAAGTATTTTCTTTGGATTCTATAGGTAAAATGGGGATAGGTGATGAGGTTGACCTTCCATTCATCTCTTGAAAATATTCCTCACAAGCATCTGAAAAAACAAAGTTCACCCCTTTCTTGGCCATCTTGGAAATCATTACTTCCAAATAGGAGAGGTCCTAGATGAAACACTGATAATAACTTGATAAACCTTAGACGCTCTAAATCTAAAATACATTCTTGGTCCATTCCCAATATACTATGACTAAAATATTATCAGGGTAAATTAACACTACACACTATGATATGACATGACCCAAGAAGTTTAATTTATGAATTTAGAATCTGCATTTATATAGATTGTCATAAATCCAATGCTATTTCAATATAATCAATTTGATTTCAATATGTTGGGAATGATCTTATACTGATTGGGGGTACACTAATATTTCTTTAACAAAAAACACTATTAAATAACACAAAAAAAAAGATGAAAGATGTGATTCATAAATTCTATGAATATTTTTGGTGTATTCATCAAAAAAAACAACATAACAACTCATACAATCCATACCTACCTCAAAAATAATTTTGAGGTATGCCCATGGTCTCACCCTAAACAGATGGTACCCTGATCTCTAGTCAGTCTTAGAGAAAATCTTTGAACATCTCAGTTTATTGAAAAGATCATCAATGTGCAGAATGGGATACTAGTTCTTGACCTTCATATGGTTCAGTATATGATAATCCACACATAAGCACAAATTCCCATCAGCCTTATTGGTGAAAGGACCTAGAGAACCAATGGATATGTACTAGGATGTAAAACCTTTTAGCTTCCATATATTCTAATTGAAATTTATACTTCTGAATCTTTACTGGTGTCATCATGTAATGCAGGATAGAAACAATCTTTTATCCTAGAACTAATTTGATCACGAAATCAATCTCCCACTCAGGCAGTAATCCATAGAACTCATTAATAAATACATATAGAATATGGTATACTAATGAATGAAAAGTATCCTTTTACATTTCACCATCCTAAAAACTACTCATACAAAATATTTTCACCTGCAACCTGATCTCATAAAAAATCTCATCCTGAAAACATATCTCCTTAGAGATATCATCATCTGATAAATATAACACAACGATATTGAACTCAATGAAACATCTTGCATAGTATGAAACTAACATGATATCCTGCGTCATATGCATGAAATCATGAGCCTCTCATCCTACAATTTCTTAGAATAAAATTGGAACTAGAACTTCATGTCAAATTACTTACAAGATAACTCTTACTTATACCCCTCTTGTTCAAGAACATCCCACCAATTCTTGGAAATTATACAAAGTATATATGTAGCAAGAATCACCCTCCTATATACGGGTGTATAAAGGTTCTTAAATATCATCTATACTGACTTGATCTAGATCTATGATTCCTAGGGTCCTACCTCTATAGTGAACGTAGGCAGATTTTGAATTGAAAACTCTCTCTTTAACTCAGAAATCAAAAGCATGGTGTACATAATATCCCTCCCATGGATCACATGACCATCAAGAAGTTTTTGTGGTGGTAAATATTGTTTTTATAATTAAGATATATAGGAATATCCAATTTGGATGAGTTAGGAGTGTGCTTATTACCACTCTCCTGACACTTAACTCAAAGACGACAAGGAGGCATTTTCTCTAAAAGAAGAAGACACTCTATAGAACTCTAACTACAAAAAATCAACCTCAATAGGTGAAAATAAAATAGAACCACTAGCTTAAGGTCAATATAAACATAGCTTAAAAGTGTTTTATCATGACATAATAGTTCTTTCCTTTTCATTAATTTGATATAATAGGCATCACATTTCATAGTTTATACATGTAAATCTATATCACATGCAATAAATATTTCCCAATCATGAGCAATGCATGTGAAAATATATCCCTGTGTGGAAATAATGATTCATAAATAATTATGTCAGGCCATACCGATACATGAGTATAAATCTCAAGAAAAAAATAGAATCACACAACATGTGAATCACTCAGGGTGAAATAACATCAACCATAACAAGCGAGCAGTATAAAAAGCAATCCCATCCCTAAAAAGTTGGATTTTACCCCATACATGGGCCAAATACTCCCTTGAATAGGCTCATTACCAAGTCTTGGAACATATTATTATCCTCTATAACTTTCCAAAATAATAAAGTAATAGATATAAAAACCCACTCCATTGATGCCACATTGTAACATTCCCTGACCCGACACTCTCTCACATGACCAAATCAGGTTGGTTACATGGCCTCAAGCACGTCACCCCATACACTAGTGGTTGTTGACTAGTAGTGGGGGTGTGATGAATATAGTGGAAATACTATACCCCATGGTATAGAGTTACAATATATTAGAAATAAAAAATAATAATAAACATCAGATTAATATAAAGATAGAGGAAATAGTGCACCATAAAACTAGGAAATAAAGGCAAAACCAAGTAAAGTAATAATAATAAACCATTTAATGACAAGATGGAATGTATCTAAATGTAAAATTAATATTTTTACAAATAAATAATCAGATGACACAAAATAAACTCAAAAGACCCCAGTCCTAATCCCCATATCAGTCTTGTCTCCAAACTCCAATCCATCCAGCATGAAATAATTAGAAATAAGGTCCCTTTCCTTTATCTAAACCTATATCCATTTAATCTTCTTTGGTATAAAATGGTGGATTGAATAGGGTGTGAGTAAAAATCAATTGGGAAACACCACTATGTATAAAAATTACTAATCTGATTATAAGTGCATGAAAAAAGAAATAAAGAGGTGTATTAATTAACCAATTAATATAATATAACAATTAATCTTCTTCGGTACCATGATAGAATATCTCTAAGCATGTATCATAACCATTCCAACCAATAACCACATATCCATAAAAATCATAACCTACATCAGCTCCATGCTAGGATATCTCTGAGTATGTATCAAAACTAATCCAACCATAACCATATATCAATGGAAAAATCACAAAAATATAGGCCAAGCCTTTTATATAAGAATTTTAGTATGGGACTCGGTAGAACCCACTCAATATATTCAATATAACATGGGACTGGGTAGTTTTCACTCTATAAAAGCATTATAGCATGGGAATGGGCATATCTCACTCAATATAAGCATTAAAACATGAAACTAGATATATCCCACTCAATATAAGCATTATAACATGAGATTAGGAAGATCCCTCTCAATATAAGCATTACAACAAGCATTACATTATGAGACTTTGTAGATCCCACTCAATAGAATCATTACAACATGAATCACAACATATTCTATAAAAATAAGGATATCACAATATCACATCATATGGATAAATGGTTAATTATCAAAATTATAATTTATCTTCTAAATATGCATTTCATTTTTCAATTTGGTCTAAAACCATTAATATAACATCCATTTCAAAAAAATTCCATTACTAAGGTGAATCTATATCAAGAAATAACTTGAGTCTTATGTCATGCTAGACACACTTTAAGCCATTATCCAATTCATACAAATAATCAAGGGTTCTCTCACCCAAGGAGTAACCATAAGCCAGGTTGCAATCAATTAGATCCATGGGATCCAAGGAATAATCCAATTAATAATTTAATTAATTAATTCACATGTTATGTTGGCATGATCCTAATATTTCACATACATAAAAAGTAATTAGACCTTAGGGTTAGATTTTAGACACCCTATCTTTATTCGATGATTAATAAATATGTCAGAATGGAATCCCCAAAAAGAACATAGGAAAATAATATCATAAGAAGGAACATAGATCATTAAATAATGATATCAAAACACAAAAAAATCTTAGTTAATTAATTTACAACACAAAAATGGATAACAAAGGAAGAAGAAGGAAAACCTAAGAAAAACCACTCACTGGGGATCATATGCATGATCCCAACATCTTTAAGGGATGGAAGGGATCCAAAAGTACATGGAGTTACTCCTTGGTTCAAGGGAGGAGAGGTTTCACTAAAAGAATTAAAATAATCATATGCACGACATCATTAAAACTGATGGAGATAAAAAATATACAACGTGTAATAAACTATCACATCTTGTATTTCCTTTTTGGGAGATACACCAAAATTTTCATTTCCTTGGGTGATATTTATTCCTACCCAAATTTTACATGACATGAATAGTTTACATGATGCATAACCATTTCATACCCTACACTGGTTTATGAAATCTTCCTGTGCATTTACACATTGTGTAACATGTTCATGATGTGTAAATTTACATCGATTAGTTCTTAAAAATGTTTATGGATAAAGATACCAATCACCTCTGAACTTTTTGAAACCATGGAAAAACCTTGAAAACCACTTCTTACACATTTATACTTAGATTCCATTAATTCAAAAAAACCTGAATATTAAGTATTTATTCCCAACAAAGGATCTCCATCTCTGAACGAGACTCGACCACCAATGTTTAAAGAAAAAGAAAACCCAAATGGAAGAAATCGATCAAAAACTCAAAGAGTTAAATTGTTGGTAAAATATGTGATCTTAAATAGGCTACTTTATGTGCTTCACTCATGCCACCATTCAGTCATGGGTTTAATCCATATGACCTTTTCTAACAAGATGAACTGTCTTCGGGCCTATATGTTGTCATTTTTCTAATAAAATATTCCAATAATTTTAAAAGGACAATTTATCAAAATTACTCATTATCTATTGGGATGTTACAAGGGTTATTTACCAATATTACATGTCACGAATATTACGAAGATTTTGGATCCTTTTAAGGAGATAAAAAGGAGAAATAGAATTCAATATACATCCACCACAGGTTCTATAATGTATTCCATGTTGTGTACTTGATATTATGTTTATTATGATCTTAGAATAAATTATAGATACCAATCCAATCCTTTTAAGAATAACAATATTGTTTTGAATAACTCCCTTATCTACTTGAGAAGACTTAAGAAAAATTATTAATCTTTGGAGGAGAAGATGATATTTGTATAAAGGGTTGCACAGATGGAAGTTTATAATATGAAAAAGATGATATGAAATCTCAATATAGTTTTGTGTTTTTATTTAATAGTGGAGATATCAGTTATAGGAGTTCCAAACTATACACTATATTTGAATCGATAACAGAGGTAGAGTACATCACTGCCCTAGATGTTGTGAAGTAAAATATTTTGGATCAGTAAGTTCCTCTTTGAATTAGTGGCAGTTCATAACATTGAGAGAGAAATATAAATTTACTATGATGAAAAATAAAGCTATCTCTTAGAAAAATAAACCTCTGTCTCACAAAAATATTAAAAATTTCCTTCAAAAATACCGCTTCACACAAGGGATCATTGATAGGGGAGATATTGGGATATATTGGGTGGCTATAGATGATAATATAGTAGACCCATTGAAGAAAACGTTATCACAATAGAAGCATGAGTGTAACACACCAAGTTTTTAAATGAACACTATGTTCGATAGTGTATACAACTCAGAACATATATATTACATGAACCATAATATATTAGATAAATATTATTATTTAAGAATGACCATTATAACATAGAAGTTAAAATTGGATATATTAATTGAAATAACCATATTATGAATGTTATATCTAAATGTTTCATATAATATAAATTTATTTAATAATTCATAATAAATATGATCTAAAATTTCAATAAATTCAATTTATTCAAAAAAATAAGTTTTCTTCAAAAATATTTTTTATTTATTTTATGATAAAATATTATAATTATTTTTTAAATTTTTTAGAAATTTTATTTTATTAAATTAACATCAATTTGAAATCAGAAAAAAAAATTAACTTAGGGTGAAATTTTGAGATTTTTCTAAAAGGATTGATTTTTTAATGAATAGTGAAAAACCAAATTTTATAAAATTATATGTTATTTTAATAAATTTAGCAATTAAAAAGTACAATTATTATTTTATTTTTATTTAAAATTAATATAATTATTATTTCGTTATATTTAATCTAATTAAATAAATTTTAATCGTATTTGTAATCGATTTTAGTATAAGATTATTCATAGGCTTAAAAGCTAATTTTTATGAAAACTATTTTAAAGTGTATAATATTTCTCCATTTTGAATAATTACTAGAAGGGTTGGGTATAAGTCCCTTATTAAAAAAAGAAAGAAAAAAATAGGGATCCCTTGTAGATTGGATAAGGGATAACCCATTACAAGCCTATAGTCCAAGAAGGAACAAACCCATTACAGACCAATACAAAACCCATTACAATGGACGGAAAGACTAGAGGAACAAATCCCATTACAAACACAAATTCAACCCCAAATACTACATCCACCACCGTTGGTTTGATCCATGCCTCCACCACCGTCATAACCGTCTGAAACCACTGACACCACTATCCAATGCATCGACACACACTACACTAGTTGATGCTAGAGGAATCATGGGCAGGTAAGAACTAACCTCTATTGGACCATGCTGCACCGTCGCTCAGGCTGCTAGCACAACTCACACCACCATCCGCGAAGCCGCCTCTGTCATGACCCGTCCCCCGGGGCCCCTTCCGCGACTACCCCAAACCTTCCTTCCAAAGGCCAGGGGATGGTGACTAGCACCAAAGGTGTATTTCCTTAAAATTGGGAAGGCATTGCATTTATAACCTGAAAAGCACACAACTAAGCACACAGCTGGATGCAAAACACTAAGTAGACTGTATAACAAAAGAGTGCTGAAAAGTAAAAGGATTCGGAAATACAAGACCAACTGTAAAGTACAAAGAACTGGAAATATAAGTATAATTGAATAAAGGAAATATAGATGTTGGGTCATCCTCTAGGATTCCTACCTGAAGGGTTGGTACATATAGCCTCCTCAACACTCCATGTCTGTCAGTCTCCTCTATTCACCGACTCGTCATAAGGTCCTCCTCCAGGTACAGTCCAGTCCTGGTATTTTCAGCCTCAGTCAGCGCTGTCCGTCATCTGCAACCAACACAACGAGGTACAGGAATAACACGTGTAGGGGTGAGTATAAAGATACTCAGTAGGGAACCCGAGACCCTCAAGGTCTCACAAAATTTAACAAGGATAAACCACAAGGTAAGAAATCAACAGATAACCCCACTTAGGTATATGCCCATACATATACCTAAGTTATCAAGTAATCCATTTCAATTATGAGGTAAATACAAAAGTTGCTGACTCAGCTCAAACCAGAATTTTAATCTAGGGGTAGTATCAAATAACATCCCCAGTCACATTATCGAAAGCTCGGCTGCTGGAGAACTCCTCCTCTATCAAGTACAGTGGGCATGCCTCCACACTAAGGCGCTCCCCACTCGGCTAGTTGAATCACTCCGAGTCGAATCGATCAACAGTCATCAGGTCTCATCCAGCTACTAGGTCTCCACATGTCAAAGCTATCTTATCACAGAACCGCACAACCAAGGGTCCCACTCCAGTAATCATGGAGAAATGTCACTGACCAGCATCATAGAAAGGGCTGAGTCTGAAAGAAGTCATCGGGTAACCCACTGCTTAGCCCAACTGGAGGGTAAACCCTAAGAGGTCATCGGGTAACCCATTGCCTAGCCTAGCTAGAGGGAAAACCCAAAGATCAAGGGGTAACCCACTGCCCAGCCCAGCTGGAGGGTAAACCCTAAGAGGTAGTTGGATAACCCACTACCCAGCCGAGTTGGAGGGTAAACCTAAGAGGTCATCGGGTAACCCACTACCCAGCCTAGATAGAGGGTAAACCCTAAAGGTCAAAGGGAACCCCATTTCCCAGACCAAATGGATGGTAAACCCTAATATCCGTGGGTAACCCACTACCCATCCCCGTAGGAGGGTAAATCTGAAACTGGTATGATAACTCCACACTATTCTCGCTTTTCTCTAGGAGGATCCGCTCCACGAGCTACAGGTTGATACTCTAAATGTCACTAAGTCCCACGTAGAAGTATCTCAAAGGTCCGTCTCATAAGAGGGGTCTCAACGCAACAGAAAACGCGTCAATCGGACGCCCGGTCTGTGATTTATTTGCCTTTTAGTCCCGGTGGCCCGGTTGGATTCATGCATGATCCAACCTGGCCATATCTCAACTTTACCCTGAACTCCAGTGGGATATACTCAAAAGGACCATCATGATCAAAGATTACCAGCGTCATTGACAGTTCATCAAACGGACATCCGGTTCTAGAGATATGGCCAAAGAAAGTAAAGGGGCGGTAGTGGGCCCGGGTCCGGTCCGACCCGGTCGGACTGACCTAGTCCCACCCAGTCTGGGCCGACCTGGTCTGGGTCGACCCAGTCTGACCTGTTGTGTCTGGCCTGGCCTATTGGGGGGCCATTCTGTTATGTTTGGCTTGGCCTGTTGTGCCCAGCCCAGTCGGCCGCGTGGGTGGTTCGGCCTGCGCTCGGGGCCGGTTTGGCCCGGAGTGCCGCGAGGGTGCGGCCCGGTGCGGCTCATCCCGGAGGGCGTGGAAGGGTCAGTTTGGACAGGACATGGTGAGGGAGACTGGGGGCTAGCTCGGGAGGTCGGCGTGGTCGGGCAGGCTGGCAGGCGGGCCAACAGGTGGCTAGGCAGGCCGACAGGCGGCAGGGCCGGCTGGATGGGGGGCCGGCGGGAGGTCGGGTGGCGGCCCAGCCAGCGTGGGCCTGTGGGTTCAGTAGGGATGCTAAGGGGGCACGGGCGGCCGGGAGCCCAGGATGCCACGCCGCGCCGTACTACACCGGCCCGGCCGCTCGGCCTCCCGGCCTCCTGCGCCTCCAGTGCTCCCCGACCGAACCCGCCCACCGGCGCTGGCCGCGCCACCCACCGGCCGCCAGCCGACCCCACTGTGGGCATGCCTGGCCGCCCAATGGCCTGCCCGCAGGTTTTCCCAGTAGCACCGACCTCTCGATCCGGCCCACATCCTCCCTCGCAGTTCCCTGTCTGAACCGGCCGAGCCACGCCCTCCGGGCCGAGTCGCGCCGGGCCGAACCCTTGCGGCGCTCTGGGCCAAATCGGCCCCGAGCACGGGCCGAACCACCCACGCGGCCCATTGGGCTGGGCCCAGTGGTCTGGGCCGAACCTAACAGGTTGGCCCGCCCAATGGGTAGGGCCAGACCCAACAGGTCGGACCGGGTCGACCTAAACCAGGTCGGCCTAGACTGGGTGGGACAGGGCCCGGGCCCACTACTGCCCCTTTACTTTCTTTGGCCATATCTCTAGCACCGAACGTCCATTTGATGAACCGTCAGCAACGCTGGTAATCTTAGAGTATGAAGCTCGCTTCGAGTATACCTCATTGAAGTTTGAGGTAAAGTTGAGATATGGTCAGGTTGGATCATGCACGAATCCAACCAGACCCCCAGGACTAAAAGACTAATAACTCACAGACCTGACATCCGATTGACACGTCGTCTGTTGCGTTGAGACCCCTATGACGAGGCGGAAATTTGAGAGACTTATACGTGGGACTTCGTGACAGTTGGAGTATCAACCTATAGCTCGTGGAGCGGATCCTCCTAGAGACGAGCTAACATAGTGTGCAGTTATCAGACCAGTTCTGCATTTACCCTCCAGTGGGGCTGGGCAGTGGGTTACCCGTTGATCTTAGGGTTTTCCCTCCAGATGGGCTGGGCAGTGGGTTACCCGTTGACCTTTATAATTTACCCTCCAACTAGGCAGGGTTGTGGGTTACCCAACGACGTCTTAGGGTTTATCCTCCATCTCGGCTGGTTAGTGGGTTACTCGACGACCTCTTAGGATTTACCCTCTAGCTGGGCTGGGCAGTGGGTTACCCGTTGAACTTAGGGTTTACCCTCTAGGTGGGCTGGGCAGTGGGTTACCTGACGACCTCTTAGGGTTTACTTTCCTGTTGGGCAGGGATGTAGGTTACCTGATGACTTCTTTTAGACTCAACCCTTTCTATGAGGCTAGTCAGTGACTTTTCTCCATGATTACTAGAGCGGGACCCTTGGTTGTATGGTTCAGTGATAAGACAACTTTGACATGTGGAGACCTAGTAGTTGACTGAGACCTGATGACTGCTGATCTATTTGACTCGGAGTAATTTTAATAGCCTAGTAGGGAGATTTAAAGACCTAGAATTCTTGAGATTTTTTTAAATACATGGTAATTTTAAGAGTCTCTAGTTTCTGACGGTGCTTGATTCTGAGGCCCGGTTGGTCCGGAATCAATTTATGATGTTTTGTTCGGGTAGGTTCAATAAACAAATGAGTGAGTTTTTATAACTGTTGAACCGGTGCTCGGAATAGAAATCTGAGGGCATCGTTGAAATTCTAGCAACAATAATTTCTTAGTAATACCTTCACCGCAGTTGCATTCTATCGCGTTTAAAAGTTAGTTTTTGGATTTTTAAAAAATAATAATAAAATAAAGTGTAGCCACACTTTATTTTATTCCAGCCTCCATGATTCTGCGGTTAGTTGGAACCTACCCTTGGGAGTTGGGGGTTGGACCACCACACCCTAACCTCTCATGAGAGGTTATGGTGGTGGGGTCCACCCGAGAATAACCCCCCGCGAGGGGTTACGACGTGGGGACCACCCGAGATGCATAACCCCATATTAATGAGGGAGGATCTCTTGACCTCCTCTACATAATTAATTGTTCCAACACACGTGCCAATTAATTGTTCCAACGCACTTTCCAATTAATTGAGCAAACACGCGTGCCAATTAATTTCTTCAATGCACATAAATTAATTATAGGGAGCATCTTAACATCCTCCAAATTAAGTGTGCCACCTCTCATGCAATTATTTTAGTGGGGCCAATTAAATTTTTCTCCCTTTTTAATGTAAGTAACTACATCGTTTGAAATTAGGAAGGTTCTTAATAAATGAACCATCATAAATTCCACGATGGTTACTTACCTCTCCCCCTCTCCTATATAAAGGAAGATTGGGGAATGGTTTTGGGACGTCTTCTTCAAGCAGTGAAATGATGGCAAAGAGATGCGACACCCAACCCTTGGAGAATTATTCCTCTAACAAAGAAATGTCACCCACGAAGAACGAAGAATGAAAAATTCCGTCTTCATCCTTCTTAAACCGGGGCAAGAAAGGGAAGCATTGCTGCCCACGAAGAACGCCGACGACGTTATCTCGACTCATCTTCTTCGAGCTCTTCTTCCTCAGAAATCAACGGAACAATGCCTGCTTCCCGCGACTTCGTCAACGACGAACGAAAAGCGAGGTAGGGGGATTTTTAAGTTAATTTATGTATGAGTTTAAACCTCAATTTTTCTTAGTTTTTTGAGTACTTCTTTTCCAAATGCAATCGCCGTAACGAGGAGGGCTCGGGCTGCACAAACACAACATGACACTCTCCCCTTTGTTTGTTCTTGATTGATGATGATGGAGGCAGTACACATGGCGATGGAGACGAAGACAACGATCAAAGGTTGCGCTACTCGCGGCCTCCACGCACCACCACGCCCTGCGACCTCCGCCCACAACCGCGCCCCATAGCCTCCGTGCACCGCCTCACCCCGCACCACTGCCCGGTGCCCTGGGGCGCTGCCCCATGCCTCGCACTGCTGCCTGGCTCCCTGGAGGGCTGCCCGGCGCCCCCGCATTGCTGACCGGTGCCCCGCGCCGCTTCCTGGCATCCTGGTGCGCTGCCCGGTGCCCCCGTCCCACTGCTTGGTGCCTTGGCACTTTAATCGGCGCTCCTGCGCTGTTGCCCAGCTCCCACACGCGCTGCCCGGTGCGCTTCCCATCATCCCGACACCCACTCACCCTGTCCAGCGCCCCCACACCCTCCCTGGTGCACCCGTGGCCTACCTAGTGTCCAGCAGGTATGCACGCGCCTTGCGCGACCTGCCCACTGGCCTCCCGGCCACTAGCCACCCAAGCCAACCCGCGGCGCCACCCATGGTGTCGCAGGCCGAACCGGACTGGTCTCCCGGGCCGGGTCACTGAGCCGCCTACGTGGAAACTACTGGGCGGAACCTCCCTCGTGGTCAGATGGGCCGGGCCCAGCAGACGGGGTCAAAACTTAGTGGGCTGACCCGCCCAATGGTCCGGGTCAGACTCAGTGAGTCTGACTAGGTCGGACCGTGTAAAGACCCATAAAATTCACTGATTTTTTTCTTAATTTTCTTTGGAATTTTAGAAGAACGCAGTTTCTGACGGCACATGATTCCGAGGCCCGGTGTTCCCGGAATCATTTTCTGAAGTTTGGCTCGGGTAAGTTCAGTGAACGAACGAGCGGAGTTTTCTAACTTTTGAACCGGTGCTCGGAATCGAATTCTGAGGGCACCAATGGAATCACAGTGCCAGTTTTTGCTTAGAAAATCTTTTTCCGGAGTTGCGTTTGCCCGGGTGTGGTTTTTAATTTTTGGGGTTAAGTTAAGAAATAAAATAAAAGTGGTGCGACACTTTATTTTATTTCATTTAAAGCCACTTAAAGCCACTTAAGTCAGGTTAAGAGGATAATGTGGGACCCACGATATCCTACCCACATGGTAGGATATTTGTGAGGTGAGGCCCGCACGAGCCCCACCGTTTCTTCCCCTCTAAGTAACGCACCCACGAAAACCTCTTTTAAATAAAGTCAACCGGTGCATTTACTTAAATTTTAAACGCCCCTATTAATTGGATAGTTAAGTCGTTACAATTATTTCAACAAATTAATTGATCGTTTCTTAACTTTGAATTTCTAATTGTTGGCAAGGGAATAAAATAATACCAACACATGTTTTCCTTGAGGGTGGCTTGTAGAGAGGATTTGGAGAAACTCTAAAGCTTGAAGATCTTCATCCTCCTTTGCGAAGAACGCGAAGAACACGAAGAACATGAAGAATGCGAAGAACGCATCGCCGGCCACCGATGAAGAGCGCCAAACCCTCAGAGATCGACGACGCGATGCCGTGTACCGCGATGCCGACGATCCTTCTTCTGCGACGGTTAATTCCGCGACGAACTCACGTTCGAGGACAACGTTGAGGTAGGGGTTGTTGTTCATTTTAGTCTATGTGATTATATTCACATTTTGTTTAATTATTTTTCGGAAGACTTCTTAAAACCACTAACTCAGTGGGTGCGGACCAATGAACAAGTCCGAACCCACCGTCTCTTCGTTCTTGGTGAGCGGATTGGCGGGCAACGACAAAGCATGCCGCACAGGCGATGTGAGGTCCTCGCAGTGAAGGACGGGCCCCGGGAGGGCCATTGGTGAAGACGGCACGCAATTCCAACCACCGGAACTCATCCGGTGGTCCGCGAAGCGGCCTTCCGGCGTGCCTCGCCGGCACGGCGGCGCCGGCGGTAGGGGGAGGCGGCGCCCAGCGCGCCGCCGGGAGGAGCCGCCGCGGCTGAAGCCGCGGAGGAAGGTCGCGCTCCCGAGACTGTGCGGGACCGAAATGAACGAGACGTGGCAGCCGGCTGCGTCCGCTGGCAAGGGAGGCCCCACACGGGGCCGCGGTCTCTCCATGCGGGGGCAGCGCGCCCCCCGCTTCGCTCGACCGTAACGGCCGAGCCGACCCGCTGGCCACCCGGCCAGCGCCAGCCGGGTCGCGCCCAGGCCGGGCTGGGCCGCGCCAGCCGGGCCTGGTCACGCCATCCGGGTCGGGTAGACCCAGTTTCGGGCCGACCCATGGGGGGGGGGGGGGGGGGTTGGGCCGGGTCGGTCCGAGCCCAGACCCCCCATTTTTGGACATCTTCCGGTCTTTTGCCCATATCTTGGGCTATGGACCTCTGATAGACGCACCGTCAGCGGCGCTGTGATCCTTGGATCGAGACGGGCGTTTCGACATATTACACTCAAGGTTTCGGAATACTTTTTCTTCGGTCGGGTTGGTTCGTGCACGATACCAACCGGGCCCTCGGAGCAGAAACGCTCATAACTTGAACTCCAGACGTCTGATTGACGCGCCGTCGACTTTGATGGATTACTCTAAGTGAGAAGGATATTTTGGCTTAATCCGCTCAAGGTTTGGATGCAGTTGGAGTACGGTCAGGTTGGTTTTGACTTAAAAACCAACCAGGCCCCTGGAACGAAAAAGCTAATAACTCTCAGACCGGGCATCCGATTGACGCGCCGTCTGCGACTTTGAGTTACTGTTGACGATATAAAACTTTTGGATACATCAACTCCATACTATGTGTCAGTTGATGTATCAGCCTCTCAACTCGGGGAGCGGAACCTCCCGAACGAGCTTGCTATGTGCGGGAACCCTAGAGCTAGCTGTGACTGCGACGACGACGACGACTGTATAGAGATCCTCAGTGGAATCGACAGCGACGACTACGACACTCAGCGATCCTACGTATATCAGTGCCATAGATCCTATGTGGGTCCGATCCTGTGTGGGTCAATGCTCAGCGGTCCTGTGTGGGGTAGTGCCTACAGATCCTATGTGGGTCCGATCCTGTGTGGGGATTTGCGGGGGTTAGTTACCTTTCGATCCTATGTGGGTCAGATCCTTTGTGGGTCATTGCGGGGGTTAGTTACCTATCGATCTATTGTGGGTCAGATCCTTTATGGGTTATTGCGGGGGTTAGTACCTATCGATCCTTTTTGGGTCCGATGGCTTAGATGAATCAGTGGCAATATCTGATCATCTCTATTGTCTTACGAAGAAGTATACCTGTGTGAGCTGAATCCTGTTTTTATTTCCTTTGTTGATTGTGTTATGCTATCCTGTGTGGATTACGTTTTTCTTTCCTGTGTGGACTGGGTTTTGTTTTCTTGTGTGGATTGGGTTGTACTTGGGCTTGGATGTTGGAGCATGCTGGATTTGATGACTTAGGTATATGTATTGGCATATACCTAAGAATTTTCGGATGTTACTTCGTGATTGTATCTTTCCTTTTTGGATTATCCTTTGTGGATTCTGGGAGACCTTGGGGTGTCTCGGGGTCCCTACTGAGTAGCTTATACTCACCCCTGCACGGGCTATGCCCGCACTACGTTGTGTTGGTTGCAGACAACGGACAGCACTGATTGTGGTTGAGGCATGCGGAGCAGGACGGTACTTGGAGGTGGACCATTGGGCAGGACGTACTCGAAGCGGACTGTTGGACCCGAGGAGCTGTGGAGGCTATCTGTACTCACCCATTTGGTGGGAATTCTAGTGGACAGCTTGACGTTGCGGCTTTACTTTTAGTTGTTGTTTTCCCTTTCAAGTTGTACTATACTTTCATTTTGGGTTTGTATATTGGCCCACTTACTTTTCCGCACTTACTGTTGTACCCAGTTTTTACTTAGTGTTTACTTATACTTCTTGCTTGCTCTGTGGTGTTTGTTTATTTTACAAAGGCAATTCCTTCCCTTGTTACTCGGAAATATGCCTTGGTGCTAGTCGCCAGCCCCTGGCCTATGGAAGGCGGGCTTGGGGTAGTCACAGCACGGGCCCCGAGGACGGGTCGTGAAAAATTGGTATAAGAGGAGTTCGGTTCTACCGCAGAACTTTGGACTCTGATCATTTTTCTAAGTGAAGCAATAGTGTTAAGCGTATTGAGTGTGGTTTTCAGTCCAGGGAGTCTAGTGTTGGTGCGGCGGCCGACGTATCCGTACACCAGGACCCTGACTCTGATTTCCGACTTAATGCACGAAAACATTGATTACATGTGTGTTTTAAGTTTTCATTGTGATTACTTTATGTCAGCTCACCAGGTATACTGTTGACTATGGCACACCTGTGTCTTTTCAGGATGGCCCCACGACGGCAGCCAGCTAGGGTTCCGAGAGTTGTGCGTGACGACAGCCCACCGAGCGACATGTCCACGGTACATGGCCCTTTGATAGCAGAGCCACCGATGCTACCAGCCCCGGCCGCTGATGATGCACGTCACCTTAGTGCACGACACGAGTTTTAGCACCAGCGACCGCCCAGGTTCCGTAGGGAGACAGACCCCCAGGAAACCGAGGACTACCTGTAGGCAGTCGTTCGTGTTTTCAGGTTAGTGAGGACACCAGCAGACCTCATGGTGATCCTCGCAGCGAGCCTACTACATGCGGCAGCGGGCCGATGGTGCAGCTTGATACTCCTGGTGCACTATGAGGCATCTCTTCTCTGGACAGACTTTGAGAGCCTCTTTCGCTCAGAGTTCGTCCCAGCCACCCTCCGTGCGGTGTACATCCAGGAGCTTCTTCAGCTGCGGCAGGGCAACTTGACAGTCACCCAGAACTCAGTGAGATTTACCGATCTATCGCGCTACATGACAGACACGGTACGAGGTACCATTCTTTCAGGCCCAGACCTTTGAGCAGGGATTGAGGTATGAGATCAGGGCATCACTGATCTCCCTCAGCATTCCGACCTAGGAAGGAGTACTGGAGCAAGCCCTTCTGATCGAGAGCTTTCTTGCCGAGTCTACATCAGCAGCGAGACCTACCGCCGGGCGGCAGGTAGCAGAGTCTTCTGCAGCAGGCAGTCAACGGATGACTCATGGGTCCAGGCAGACCAAACCCTCAGGCAGACGACCTCAGGACACTGGATCAGTAGTGCGGGGCACACGGCGCGTATCCACTCTTTCGAGAGGTAGACAGTGCTACGCATGCGGCGGGCAGGGCCACATGGCTCGTGACTGCCCGACCCACCGTGCTGAGGAGTAGCATACGATTGAAGGACCACCCTGACAGAGGCATAGGGTTGACCGTGGAGGTCCGCAGAGAGCATGCAGACGAGGCAGAAGAGCTGGCCGAGCAGTAGGTGGTGGGCGACGCTTTGAGGCTCTTCCACTTCCACCACCAGGAGGTCCACCTCAACCACAGGGAGCTAGCGGGCAGAGACAGGCACAGCTCCAGGCAGCGGAGGCCTATGACCACGGCGCGCCCGAGATGATTCGTGGTACTATCTATATCTATTCCACCCTTGCTACAGTTCTTATAGACACAGGATCGAGTCACTCTTTCATAACCGCTGCCCTTGTTCGGAGCTCGGAGATTCCGATAGAGCTTTTGGCTCGATCCTTACGGCTAGAGAATCTTACAGGAGCAGACTCGACGATTACGCACTGGTGCCGGCAGTGTGAGCTTACTCTAGGAGGCGAGAGATTCAGTTGGGATCTTCTTGTAGTGGCGTCGAGGCCTTACGACGTCATCTTGGGCATGGATTGGTTATCTACAGTCCATGCACATATTGACTGTATTAGGTGCAAGGTGCGATGTGTACGCACCGACGGGAGCAGGTTCACCTTCACCGGTGAGAAGGGAGCCTTTGCAACACAAGATGGACTCTCACAGAGGAGAGGACATCCCATCACTCATCAGTTGGCTAGCCTCATCCTAGGAGCATTTGACGTGCAGAGTCCTAGTTTTCCTTCAGTGGTGGATCAGTATGCAGATGTCTTCCCTGACGATGTTCCAGGACTACCTCCTCTCAGAGAGGTAGAATTTTATATTGATATGTACCTCGGGATAGACTCGATATACACTCCAGCCTATCGGATGGCCCCTGCTGAGCTTTGAGAGCTACGGGTACAGTTAGAGGACTTGCAGGGCAAGAGATTCATCTGACCCAGTGTTTTACCCTGGGCTTCCCCGATATTGTTCTCCAAGAAGGCGGGCGGGAGCTTGCGACTTTGTGTCGACTATCATCACCTGAAATAGGTGACAGTGAGGAACAAGTATCCGCTACCGAGGATTGATGACCTCTTCGATCAGATCAAGAGATCACGGTGGTTCTCAAAGATAGACCTCAGGTCAGGCTATCATCAGCTCAGAGTTCGGGACGAGGACGTGCAGAAGACGGCCTTCAGATGTTGGTATGGCCACTATGAGTTCTTGGTTATTCCATTCGGCGTAACCAACGCTCCAGCAGTGTTCGTGGGCCTCATGAACAGGATCTTTCAGCCATACCTCGATCAATTTGTCGTGGTCTTCATCGATGAAATTTTCATATACTCGACGATTGAGGAGGAGCACGCCTATCACTTGCGGGTTGTACTAGACACACTCCGAGAGCACCAGATTTACGGAAAGCTCTCGAAGTGTCAGTTCTGGATAAGCGAGGTCCACTTATTGGGACACATCATCTCTGAGGCGGGAGTTGCAGTGGATCCTATGATGATCGAGGCAGTGCTAGCTTGGGATCCACCCAACAGCGTGATAGAGGTGCGGAGTTTCTTGGGAATAGCTGGATACTACTAAAGATTTCTTCCAGACTTCTCCAGAGTTGCGGCACCACTCTCATCTTTGATGAAGAATGGGAAACCCTTTGTGTAGTCAGATAGAAGTCAGCAGAGCTTCTAGGAGATGAGACAGAGATTGACCAGCGCCCCTATCTTGAGGCTTCCAGAGGAGGTAGTAGGGTTCGTAGTCTACTACGATGCATCAGGGACCAGACTTGGGTGTGTCCTGATGCAGGACCAGACGGTGATCGCCAATGGATCATGTCAGTTGAGGTCGCATGAGCAGAACTATGCTACCCATGACCTAGAGTTAGCAGTAGTGGTCTTCGCTCTGAAGACATGGTGACACTATCTGATGGGTGAGCACTTTACAGTCTTTTCTGACCATTAGAGTCTCAGGTGCATATTCTCTCAGAAGGACTTGAACCTAAGATAGTGGTGATGAATTGAGTTCCTCCAGGACTATGACTTTGAGATAGTCTATACTCCTGGGAAGGGGAACGTAGTAGCCGATTCTCTCAGCAGGAGGATGAGAATTCAGCTACTTGAGGAGGCGACAGAGTAGCTGGACACTTTGCAGATATCCTACGTAGATAGAGATGGATTATCCTTCCTTCAGTATCTCACAGTCACCCCTCTACTACTGCAGCGGGTCAGAGAGGCACAGCGTGGGGATGCCGACTGTGAGACGCGGCGTGCGCAGATATCCTCAGGAGAAGCACCTAATAGTTTCTCATTTGGAGCATAGAACGAAGTCTTTTTAAGAGGACGTACCTTGGTACTAGTTGAATTACGGGAGGATGTGATGAGAGAGTTTTACACTTATCCTTTGGCAGTACATTCTGGAGTGGCGAAGATGTACCAGGATCTTAGACGACAACACTGGTGGCCGAGAATGTAGAAGGCTATGGCAGAGTTCGTTTCTTGATGCCTCACCTGCCAGCAGGTGAAGGGAGAGAATCAGGTACCAGCAGGCTTGGTGCAGCCCTTGGAGGTCCCAGAGTGGAAGTGGGATGGGATATCCATGGACTTCGTGACTGTACATCCACACACTTCCATAGGTCACGACTCCATTTGGGTGATTGTTGACCGACTCACCAAGTCGGCTCACTTCTTACCCATCAGAGAAAAGGGCTAAGTGGAGAGATTGGGACGTCTCTACATTCAGAAGATTGTGTGGATTCACGGTGTGCCATCTTCTATCCTCTCCGATCAATATGCTCGCTTTACTTCCCAGATTTGGAAGGGGTTGCAGGAGGCATTCGGGATGTAGCTACATCTGAGCACCGCCTTTCACCCTCAGACAGATGGTCAGACGGAGAGGACTATACAGACTCTCGAGGACATGCTCCGTACACGTGTCTTCGATTTTGGTCGCAGCTGGGAGGACCACCTACCCTTGGTGGAGTTCACGTACAACAACATCTACCACCTCACCATCGGGATGACACCATACGAGGCGTTGTACGACCGACCTTGAAGATCTCCTTTGTGCTGGACAGACCCTGGGGAGTCAGCACTTGTGGGACCGGAGATGGTCCAGGCCATGACAGAGAAGGTCCATATCATCTAGGAGCAGATGAGGATAGCTCAGAGCCGGCAGAAGTCCTATGCTTACAGGAGGCGGAGGCCACTAGAGTTCGGGGATGGCGACCACGTCTTCTTGAATGTCTCACCTCGACGTGGATTATGGAGATTTGGACAAGGCAGCAAGTTGTCTCCATGCTTCATCGGACCATTACAGGTCCTCAACAGGATTGGCGAGGTGGCCTATCGCCTGGCTCTACCACCTCAGTTGCACCGGGTGCACGACGTCTTCCACATATCTCAGCTGAGGAGATACATGCACGACCCGGCGCATATCATTGACCATGGGGAGCTAGATTTTGATGATGGGGAGACTTTTGTGGAGGTCCCGGTGGAGATCGAGGATCGACAGGAGTGGGTCCTACGTGTACGGTCGATTCCTCTAGTGTGCATCAGATGCCAGCACATGAACCTCCAAGAGAGCACTTGGGAGCGGGAGGCTCATATGCGTGTTCAGTACCCACATTTGTTTCCCTAGTTTATGATGTATCTTTACAGGGACGTAATTCCCTGAGGTGGGAGTGATGTAAAGACCCGTAAAATTTAAGGAATTTTTTTTCTTAATTTTCATTGGAATTTTACAAGAATGTAGTTTCTGACGGCACCTAATTCTGAGGCCCGGTGTTCCCGGAATCATTTTATGATGTTTGGATCGGGTACGTTCAATGAACGAATGAGCGGGGTTTTCTAACTTTTGAACCGGTGCTCGGAATCGAATTCTGAGGGCACTGATGGAATCGCAGCACCAGTGTTTTATTAGAAACGCCTTTTCCTGAGTTGCTTTTGCTCGGGTGTGGTATTTAATTTTTGGGGTTAAGTTAAGAAATAAAATAAAAGTGGTGCGACACTTTATTTTATTTCACTTAAAGACACTTAAAGCCACTTAAGCCAAGTTAGGCGTATAAAGTAGGACCCATGATATCCTACCCACTTGGTAGGATATTTGTGAGGTGGGGCCCGCACGAGCCCCACCGTTTCTTCCCCTCTAAGTAACGCATCCGCGAAAACCTCTTTTAAATAAAGTCAACCAGTGTGTTTACTTAAATTCTAAACGCCCCTATTAATTGCGTAGTTAAGTCGTTACAATTAATTCATCGAATTAATTGTTCATTTCTTAACTTTGAATTTCTAATTGTTGGAATGAGAATAAAATAAGACCAACACTTTTTTTACTTGAGGGTGGCTTGTAGAGAGGATTTGGATAAACTCTAAATCTTGAAGATCTTCATCCTCCTTCGCGATGAACATGAAGAATGTGAAGAACATGAAGAACGCATCGCTGGCCTCCGATGAAGAGCGCCGAACCCTCAGAGATCGACGACGTGACGCCGTGTACCGCGACGCCGATGATCCTTCTTCCGTGACGGTTAATTCCGCGACGAACTCATGTTCGACGACAATGTTGAGGTATGGGTTGTTGTTCATTTTAATCTATGTGATTATATATGCGGTTTGTTTAATTATTTGTCCGAAGAATTTTTAATACCGCTAACATGGTGGGTGCAGACCAACGAACAAGTCCGAACCCACCGTCTCTTCGTTCTTGGTGAGCGGATTGGGGGGCGACGACAAAGCAGGAAACACGGGCGATGTGAGGTCCTCACAATAAAGGACGGGCCCCAGGAGGGCCATTGGCAAAGACGACACGCAATTCCGACCACCGGAACTCGTCCGGGGGTCCGTGGAGCGGCCCGTCCACGCACCTCGCCGGCACGGCGGCAGGTGGTTGCGGCGCGTGGCGCGCCGCTGGGAGGAGCTGCCACGACTAAGGCCTCACCGGCAGGCCGCAGTCCCGTGACCGCACAGGACCGGAAGGAATGGGACGCGGAAGCCAGCCACGTCTGCTGGCAAGGGCGGCCCCATGCGGGGCCACGGTCTCTACACGCGAGGGCAGTGCCCCCCCCGCTTCGCTCGGCCGTAACGGCCGAGCCGACCCGCTGGCCACCTGGCCAGCGCCAGCCGGGTCGCGCCCTGGCCAGGCCGAGCCACGCCGGCCAGGCCGGGTCGCGCCATCGGGGTTGGACCCGGACCCGGGTCGGGTCGACCAGGTTCGGGCCGACCCGGGGGGGGGGGGGGGGGTTGGGCCGGGTCGGTCCGTGCCCAGACCCCCCGTTCTCGGACATCTTTCGGTATTTTGACCATATCATAGGCTACAGACCTCTGATCAACGCACTGCCAGCGGCGATGCGATCCTTAGATCGAGGCAGTCGTTTCTACATATTACACTCAAGGTTTCAAAATAATTTGGGTTCGGTCGGGTTGGTTCGTGCACGAAACCAACCAGGCCCTCGGAGCGGAAACGCTCATAACTTGAACTCTGGACGTCCGATTGACGTGCCTTCGACTTTGATGGATTCCTTTAAGTGATACATATATTTTGGCTTACTCCACTCGAGGTTTGGACACAGTTGGAGTATAGTCGGGATGGTTTTGACTTAAAAACCAACTGGGCCCCTGGAACGAAAAAACCAATAACTCTCAGACCGAGCGTCCGATTGACGCGCTGTCTGTGACTTTGAGTTCCTGTTGACGATACAGAACATTTGGATACATGAACTCCAGACTATGTGTCAGTTGATGTATCAGCCTCTCATCTCATGGAGCGGACCCTCCCAAACAAGCTTGCTGTGTGCGGGAACTCTAGAGCTGGCTGCGACTGCGACGACGACGACTGTACAGAGATCCTCAGTGGACTTGATGACGACGACTACAGCACTCAGCGATCCTACGTGGATCAGTTCCACAGATCCTGTGTGGGTCTGATCCTGTATGGGTCAGTGCTCAGCAGTCCTGTATGGCCCAGCGCCTACAGTTCCTGTGTGGGTCCGATCCTGTGTGGGTCTTTACGGGGGTTAGTTACCTTTCGATTCTGCGTGGGTCAGATCCTTTGTGGGTCATTGAGAGGGTTAGTTACCTATCGATCCTTTGTGGGTCAGATCCTTTGTGGCTCATTGCAGGGGTTAGTACATATCGATCCTTTGTGGGTCCGACGACTTAGATGAATCAGTGGAAATATCTTATCATCCCTATCGTCTTACGAAGAAGTATACCTATGTGAGCTGAATCCTGTTTTTATTTCCTTTGTGGATTGTGTTATTCTATCCTATGTGGATTATGTTTTGATTTCCTGTGTGGACTGGGTTGTGTTTTCCTATGTGGATTGGGTTGTACTTGGGCTCGGATGTTAGAGCGTGATGGATTTGATGACTTAGGTATATGTATGGTCATATACCTAAGCAGTGTCGGATGTTACTTTGTGATTGTATCTTTCCTTTTTGGATTATCCTTTGTTGATTCTGGGAGACCTTCGGGGGTCTCGGGGTCCCTACTGAGTAGCTTATACTCACCCCTGCACGGGCTATGCCTGCACTACGTTGTGTTGGTTGTAGACGACGGACAACGCTGATCGTGGTTGAGGCTTACGGAGCAGGACGATACTTGGAGGTGGACCACTAGGCGGGATGTACTCGGAGCGGATGGTTGGACCCGAGGAGTTGTGGAGGCTATCCGTACTCACCCTTCAGGTGGGACTTCCAGTGGAAAGCTCGACGTTGCGGCTTTACTTTCAGTTGTTGTTTTCTCTTTCGAGTTGTACTTTACTTTCAGTTTGAGTTTGTATACTGGCCCACTTACTTTTCCGCACTTACTGTTGTACCCAGTTTTTACTTAGTGTTTACTTCTACTGCTTTCTTGCTCTGTGGTGTTTGTTTATTTTACAAAGGCAATTCCTTCCCTTGTTACCGAGAATTATGCCTTGGTGCTAGTCGCTAGCCTTTGGCCTATGGAAGGCGGGCTTGGGGTAGTCATGGCACGGGCCCTGAGGACGGGTCGTGACAGACTGGACCCGAGCCCAATACTGACCCATTGCCTTCTTGGGCCATATCTTTGCCACTGGACGTCCGTTTGACGAACCGTTAGTGGTGCCAGAATTTTTTCGAGCATAATAGTCCCTTTGAGTATACCCCACTGGAGTTCGGGGTATAGTTTAGTCACGGTCAAGTTGGTTCGTACACGAATCCAACTGGGCCCCTAGGACTAAAATGCTAATATCTCACAGACTGGGCCTCCGATTGACGTGTTTTCTGTTGCATTGAGACCCCTATGATGTGGCGGTCACTTGAGATACTTCCACGTGACACCTCGTGACACATGGAGTATTGACCAGTAGCTCATGGAGCGGAACCTCTCAGAGATGAGAAGACGGAGTGCGGAGACCTAGTAGTTGTAGACCTGATGACTGCTTGACTAATTCGACTCAGAAGAATTCGACTAGCGCAGTAGACAGAGCACCCAATTTGGAGAAAGGCCCACAAAGGATGGAGTTCCTGGTATTTTACAGCAGACCCGCAGTACTCGACAAGAGGAGTACCTCTGTCGGCTATTAGGGGGAGCACCTGATTTGTCGGTAGACCCATAGCGGATGGAGCACCCGGTTTGGCAGAAGAACCACAATACTCGATAGGAGGAGTACCTCAGTAGTACAAGGTTAGTGAGTAGCGCCTCAGAGTCATGACATGGCCACTATACTCAACAGAGGAGGAGTTCTCTAGCAGCCGTGGTTTCGTTAATTAAAATCCTAGTTTGATCTGAGTCAATTACATTTGTGTTTTCCTCATGATTGAGATGGGTTACTTGATAACTTAGGTATATGTATAGTCATATACCTATGTAATGGTAATCTGTTGAAATCATACTTTGTGGTTTGTCCTTGTTGTATTTTGTGGGACCTTGAGGGTCTCAGGGACCTTATTGAGTATCATTGTACTCACCCCTGCAAGGGCTATGCCCGCACCTCGTTGTGTTGCATGCAGATGACAAAAAATGCTGACGGTTGCCGAGAAAACTAGGACTGGATGGTACCTGGAGGAGGAACTTATGACGTATCAGTACATGGTGGAGTCTGACAGACGTGGAGTGCTGAGCAGACCATATGTACCTACCCTTCAGGTAGGAATCCCGAAGGACGATCCCGGAGCTGCTTTCACCTTTCAGTTATTTGTCCCTTTTTAGTTGTACTTTCTTTTGATTGTATTTTTACTTTACAATTGGGCTTGTATTCTGGCCCCCTTTATATTTAGTACACTTGTTATACAGCTTTTACTTAGTGTTTTCTTCCGCTTGTACTCGGGTTGTGTGTGTTTATGATTTATAAAGGAAATGCCTTCCCAGTTTTAGGGAATTACACCTTTAGTGCTAGTCACCAGCCCCTGGCCTATGGGAGGCAGACATGGGGTAGTTACGATGTGGGCCCAGGGAGATGGGTAGTGAAAAATTGGTATCAGAGGCATTGGTTCTACTGCAGAACATAGGACTCTAATATTTCTTCTTTGTGAAGCAATAATGTTAAGGGTATTAAGTGTGGTTTTCAGTTCAGGGAGTCCAGTGTTGGTGCGGGCGACCGAACTATCCATACACCAGGACCCTGACTTCTGATTTTCGACTCAGTGCACGAAAACAATGACTGCGTGTGTGTTTTCAAAAGTTTTTCTTTAAGTCAACTCAACCGGGTCAGCTCACCAGGTACAGTCTTTTGACCATGTCTCATCTTTTCATTTTAGGATGCCTACCCATAGATGACCAATTAGAGACCCGAGAGTCGTACGTACTGACAGCCTGCCGAGTGACAAGGCCTCAGTACGGGGCCCTCTTTTAGTTGAGGCACCAACTGAGGGACCCGTGGTACTACTCCCCGTGGGGTCATCGATGCCACTAGCCCTAGCAGCAGGCGATGCACACCGCTTGAGCGTGCTGCATGAGTTTCAGCGCCAGAGGCCACCTAGGTTCAGGGGAGATACTGACCCAATGTTGGATGAGGATTGGATGGAGGCTGTGGTGAGAGTCTTCAGACTGGTAGGGACACTAGAAGACTTCATGGTGATCCTTGCTGCCAGCCTCCTTCAGGCAGCAAAAGGCAGATGGTGGAGCCTGATACTCTAGATGCACGATGAGGCGAAACTTCTATAAGAAGACTAAGAGAGCATTTTCCGGGCAGAGTTTTTACCAACCACCCTTCAAGCAGTGCAGATATAGGAGCTACTTCATCTGCAGTAGGGCATCATGAGTGTAGCTCAGTACTCAGCGAGGTTCACTGACCTCTCACGCTACTCCAGTGATATGGTACGAGACCCGTTCTTCAGGGCCCGTTCCATTGAGTAGGGAATCAGGAGAGAAATCAGATATTCAGTTATCTCCCACAGTATCCCAACACAGACGGGGGTGATGGAGCGAGCCCCCTAGTGGAGAGTTTCCTTACTGAGCAGTCTCCAGCAGCGAGACCCACCACTAGTCAAATTTAAGTAGAGTCTTCTGCAACTACCAGTAGACATATGATGTAGAGGTCCAAGAGGACTAGACCCACAATTGGTCTACTACACGACTCAATATCGGTTGTATGGGGCTCCCAGAGTGAAGACAGAGCCAGTTATGCCAGGAGCAGACAGTGTTACTCCTGCGGAGGGCTTGGTCACATGGCTCATGACTGTCCGTCCCGCCACTCAGAAAATCGACAGACAGTTGATGGACCTCCTAGGTAGAGGCATATGTTCGATCTTGGTATACCACAAGGAGAAGGCGACCGTGGCATAGGAGTTGTCCGTGCAGCTGGTGGTGGACGACACATAGAGGCGTTGCCACCACCACCACTAGGAGGTCCACCCGACTACAGGGAATGGGTGGACAGGGGAGATCATAGCTTCAGGAAGATGAATCATATGACCATGGAGCTCCATAAGCAAGTGGACAAGAGCAGGACTAGTTACAGGCATATATGCCTTTTTTCATGATGCTTCTAGCTTTGTTGATATCATTTTTTTTGGTTTCTTTGTGTCTTTGAACATTAAGATGCAGTAATAAAAGACCCTTGTCCTTGTGACGTTTTCTTTCCTAACTTTTGTGTGGTTAATACTAAGAGGTTCCGGTTAAAACCATTGACTTGACCCTCACATTTGAGATTCCTACTAGAAGAGACCTAGTGACCACACACTGATGCTGATAGTGTGACTCAACCCTTGGAGTTGAGAGTAACAGTTGGATCTCTCGGTAGTAGCGTCGAGGCCTTACGACATCGTCCATGGCATGAATTTGTACCGTTCATGTCAGGGTTGACTGTACTACGAAAAGGATGTGGTTCATCCAGGGGATGAGACCAGATTTCTCTTTTTGGTAAAGGAGAAATCTTAGTAGCTCTTGTAGAATGTAGATGAAGAAGGGTGAAGTCGAGTTCTTACAATTTTTTAGTCTCACCCATAGTTCGTTGAGTGAACGATTTACAATTTACTCTAATATCAATAGTCTCAGGTGTGTCTTCTCTTAGAAGGACATGAACCTGAGATAGCGGTGTTGGATTGAGTTCGTCCAGGACTATGACATCAAGATATTCTACACTCCTAGGAAGGGGAACGTTGTTACAGATGAACTCAGTAGGAGGACTGGTATTCAGCTGCTAGTAGAGGCAACATAGCAGCTAGTTGCCTTACATATATCGCTTGTGGATAGAGATGGTGCATCCTATCTACAGTCTCTTACAGTCACTCCTCCACTTCTTCAGTGATTCAGGGAGGCGTAGCATATAGACGTTGAATGCGAGATGTGATGTGCTCAAATATCCATAGGGAAGACAGATGATGGATTTTCTAAAGGTGGGGAGCACGTCATCCTCTTCAGAGGACGTACCATGGTACAAGTTTCAGTTTAGAGGAAGTGTTGAGGTAGTTCCACAATTCTCCTCTAGAGGTACATCTAGGAGAGGCGAAGATGTACTAGGACCTTAAACAACAACACTGGTGGCCAGGTATGAAGAAGGAAGTAGTAAAGTTTGTCTCATAGTGCCTTACTCGTCAGCAAGTGAAGCCAGAGCACCAGGTACTAGCAGGCCTGGTTCAGCCCTTAGAGGTCCCAGAGTGGAAGTGGGATGGCATATCCACGGAGTTCATGACGGGTCTCCCACGTACATCCAGGGGTCATGACTCGATATAGGTGATCGTCAACCGACTCACCAAGTCAGCCCACTTCTTACCATTCAGAGAGTAGGGCTCAGTTAGGAGCTGGGGATACCTCTATGTGCAGGAGATAGTGCGTTTTCATGGAGTACCTTCTTCTATTGTCTCTGACCGTGACACAAGATTCACTTCCCATCCATGGAAGGGGTTGTAGGAGGCTTTCAAGACACAACATCACTTAAGAACTTCCTTCCATCCTCAGACAGATGGTCAGACTGAGAGGACCATCTAGACCCTCGATGACATGCTCTGTGCATGTGTCCTCAGATTCGGTCACAACTGGGAGGATCACTTGCATTTGGTAGAGTTTTCCTACAACAATAGCTTTCACTCCACCATAGAGATGACACCTTTCGAGGCGTTGTACGGACGACCTTGCAGATCGCCACTGTACTGGACAGACCCAGGGGAGTCAGCACTAGTGGGACCAGAGATGGTATAGGCTAGCATAGAGAAGATGTAGATCATACAGGATCAGATGAAGACTTCACAGAGAATACAAAAGTCATATACTAATAGGAGACATAGAACTCTGGAGTTCGAGGATGGCGACCACGTCTTCTTATGGGTCTCAACTTGATGATGTCTACGAAGATTTGGCTGAGGTGGAAAACTATCTTCAAGATTTATCAGACCATTCTAGGTCCTCAGTAGATTAGGCGAGGTGGCTTACCGCTTAGCTATTCCACCTCAGTTGCACTGGGTGCACGGCGTCTTCCACGTATCCCAGCCGAGGACAAACGTACATGACCCATCCCACATCATCGACAATGAGGAGCTAGAAATAAATGTCAGGGATACTTTCATGGAGGTTCCAATGGATATTGAGGATTGACAGGAGCGGGTCCAACGTGGATGGTAGATACCTCTGGTGCACATTCACTGGAAGCACGAGAACCTCCAGGAGAGCACATGGGAGCGGGAGGCTCATATGCATGCTCAATACCCCCATTTGTTCCCTTATTTTGAGTTGTAGCTTATGGGGACGTAAAGCCCTGAGGTGGGGTGAATATAAAGTCCCTTAATTCCCATGAATTTAATTTTTAAATACATTATAATTTTATGATTCTGCATTTTCTGACGGCGCTTGATTCCGAGGCCCGGTGTGTCCGGAATCAATTTATGAAGTATTGTTCGGGTACGTTTAGTAAACTCATGAGCGGGTTTTATAACTTTTGAATCGGTGGTCCGAATGGAAATACCAGGGCACCGTTGAACTCATAGCATCGGTAATTTCTTAGTGAGACCTTAACCACAGTTGCGTTCTGTCGAGTTGAAATGTTAGTTTTTGGCTTTTAAAAAAAATTATAAAAAAATAAAGTGTAGCCTCACTTTATTTTATTACAGCCGCCATGTGTGTGCAGTTAGTTGGAACCTCTCCTTGGGAGTTTGTGGTGGGACCGCCACATCATAACCTTCCATGAGAGGTTATGGTGGTGAGGTCCACCTGAGCGTAACCTCCCCCGAGGAGTTATGACGTGGGGACCACCCGAGATGCATAACCCCTCATTAATGAGGGAGGACCTCTTGAGCTCCTCTGTGCAATTAATTGTTCCAACACACGTGCCAATTAATTGTTCCAACAAATGTTCCAATTAATTGAGACAACAAGTGTGCCAATTAATTTCACCAATGCACGTAAATTAATTATAGGGAGCTTCTTAACATTCTACAAATTAAGTGCACCACCTCTCGTGCAATTATTTTAGTGGAGCCAATTAATTTGTTCTCCCTTTTGAAATTAAGTAACCGCATCGTTGGAAATTAGGAAGGATCCTAATAAATGAACCGTCATAAATTCCATGATGGTTACTTACCTCTCCCCCTCTTCTATATAAAGGAATCTTGGGGAATGGTTTTGGGACGACTTCTTCAAGCGGCGAAATGCTGACAAAGAGAAGCGACGCCCAACCCTTGGAGAATTATTCCTCTAATGAAGAACCGTCGCCCACGAAAAACAAAGAACGATGAATTCCGTCTTCATCCTTCTTCAAATGGGGTAAGAAAGGGAAGCACTACCACTCACGATGAATGTGAACGACATCATCACGACTTGCCTTCTTTGAGATCTTCTTCCTCCGATGTCAACGGAACGACGCCCACTTCACGTGACTTCTTCAATGATGAACGAAAAGTGAGGTAGGGGGATTTTTGAGTTAATTTATGTATGAGTTTAAAGCTCCATTCTTCGTCATTTGTTTAGAACTTTGTTGCCAAATTCTATAGCCATAACGGGGAGGGCTCGGGCCGCACGAACACGGCCCGACCCTCTCCCCTTTGCTTGTTCTTGATTGATGATGATGGAGGCGGTACGCGCGGCGATGGCAATGAAGATGGCGATCAAAGGCCGCGCTACCCGCAACCTCCATGCACCGTCATGCCACGCGACCTTCGTGAACCACCACATCCCGTGGCCTCCGAGCACTGCCGCGCCCCGCGTCGCTGCCTGACACCCTGGCGCGATGCCCCGTGCCCCGCGCTGCTTCCCGGTGCCTTGGCGCACTACCCGACGCCCCCACGCCGTTGCCTGGTGCTCCCACGCTGTTGCCCGGCGCCCCGGAGCGCTGCTTGGTGCCCCTGTGCTGTTTCTCGGTGCCCACACGCGTTGCTTGGCGCGCTTCCCGACATCCCAACACCCTGCCCGACACCCACACACCCTGCATGGTGCCCCCGCGCCCTACCAGGTGCACCCGTGGCCTATCGGGTGTCCAGCCGCCCTGCCCGCTGGTCTCCCGGCCACCGGCCACCCGAGGCGACCCGCGACGTCCCCCGCGATGTCGCCGGCTGAACTAGCCCGATCTCTCAGGCCGATTCATCGAGCCACCTACGTGGCGAATACCAGGCAGAACCACCCTTGTGGTCTGTTGGGCCAAGCCCAACAGACTGGGTCAAAACTTAGCATGGTGGACCGCCCAATGGGCCGGGTCAGACCTAATGACTCTGACCGGGTCGACCCAGACCGGGTCGACTCAGCCTAGGTTGGGCCGTGTCAGTCCGACAGGGTCGGACTGGACCTGGGCCTAATACTGACCCATTACCTTCTTGGGCCATATCTTTGGCATCAGACGTCCATTTGACGAACTGTCAGTGGCACCAGTATTCTTTGAGCATAGTCGTCCCTTTGAGTATACCCCAATAGAGTTTGGGGTATAGTTGAGTCATGTTCAGGTTGGTTCATACACGAATCCAACCAGTCCCCCGAGACTAAAATGCTAGTAAATCACAGATCGAGAGTCTGATTGACGTGCCTTCTGTTTTGTTGAGACCCCTATGATGTGACGGTCCATTGAGATAATTCCATGTGAGGCCTCGTGACACATGGAGAATCGACCAGTAGCTCGTGGAGAAAAAACTCACACAGATGAGCAGAGAGAGTGCTGATACCTAGTAGTTGTAGACCTGATGATTGCTGGACCGATTCGACTCGGAGAGATTCAACTAGCGCAGTAGATAAATCTTCTGGTTTGGCGGCAGAACCACGACGGACGGAGCGCCTGGTTGTTGGAAGTAGAACCATTGTACTTGATAGGAGGAGTACCTCTATAGTCTATTAGGGGGAGTGCCCGATTTGGTGGAAGACCCACAGCGGACGGAGAGCCCGGTTTTGCAGCAGACCCGCGGAACTCGACAGGAGGAGTACCTCAGTAGTCCAAGGTTAGCGAGTACCACCTCAGAGTCGTGACATGGACACTGTACTCGATATAGGAGGAGTTCTCCAGCAGTCGTGGTTTCGTTAATGAAAATCCTTTTTTGAGTTGAGTCAATGACCTTTGTGTTTTCCTCATGATTGAGATGGGTTACTTGATATCTTAGGTATATGTATGTGCATATGCCTAAGTAATGGTTATCTATTAAAATCATACTTTGTTGTTTATTCTGGTTGGATTTTGTGAGACCTTGAGGGTCTTGGGGTCTCTACTGAGTATCATTATGCTCACCCCTGTACGAGATATGCCCGCACCTTGTTGTGTTGGACGCAGACGATGAACAATGCTGATGGAGGCCGAGAGCACCAAGACTGGACAGTACCTGGTGGAGGACCTTACGACGTATCGGTACACGGTGGAGTATAACAGATGTGGAGTTCTGAGGAGGCCATATGTACCTACCCTTCATGTAGGAACCCTGGAGGATGATCCTGGAGCTGCTTCCACCTTTCAGTTGTTTGGCCCTTTTTAGTTGTACTTTCTTTCAGTTGTATTTGTACTTTACAGTTGGGCTTGTATTCTGGTCCCCTTTACTTTCAGTACACTTGTTATACAACTTTTACTTAGTGTTTGCTTTAGGTTGTACTCTGGTTGTGTGTGTTTACGATTTATAAAGGCAATGCCTTACCATTTTTATGGGAATTACGCCTTTGGTGCTAGTCGCCAGCCCCTGGCCTATGGAAGGTGGGCTTGGGGTAGTCACAATGCAGGCCCCGGGGGATGGGTCGTGACAGGAGCACCTTAGTGTCGTGGAAGGCCCACTTCACTTGATAGAGGGTAAGTTCTCCAGTATCCAAGGATTCGAAAATGTGACTAGGGATGTTATTTGATACTACCCCTAGATTAAAATCATAGTTTGAGCTGAGTTAGTAACTTTTGTGTTTACCTCATGATTGAAATGGATTACTTGATAGCTTAGGTATATGTATGGGCATATACCTAAGTGGGGTTATCTATTGGTTTCTTACCTTGTGGTTTATCCTTGTTAGGTTTTGTGAGACCTTGAGGGCCTCAGGGTCCCTAGTGAGTATCGTTACACTCACCCCTACACGGGCTATGCCCGCACCTCGTTGTGTTGGTTACATATGAAAAACAACACTCACTGAGGCTAAAAGTACCATGACTGGACGGTACCCAGAGGTGGACCTTAAGAGGAGTCGGTACATGGAGGAGACTGACATACTTGGAGTGTTGAGGAGGCTATTTGTACCTACCCTTCAGGTAGGAATCCCAGAGGATGACCCAACAACTGTTTTTTCCTTTCTTCAATTGTACTTGTATTTCCAGTTCCTTGTTATTTACAGTTGGGTTGTATTTCCAGCCTCTTTTACATTTCATCACTCTTTTGTTATATAGTTTACTTAGTGTTTTGTATCCTGTTGTGTGCTCTGTTGTGTGCATTTCAGGTTATAAAGGCAATACCTTCCTAGTTTTAGGGAAATGCACCTTTGGTTCTAGTCGCCATCCCCTGGACTTTGGAAGGTGAGCTTGGGGTAGTCACGACATAGGCCCTAGGGGATGGGTCATGACAAATTGGTATCAGAGGTGGTACCCAGCCTTACGTGTGATGCACTGCTGGGGGTGAGATTTAGGGCCCACAATGAGGATTTTGTGATCTAGGGGGGGGGGGGTGATTGTAACACCCTGCGTGGCAACTGGTGGTACATGGTGGGCCAGGACCCATCGACCATGTTATGGAGGGGTGTCTATGCTTTCAACAGGGACCCAGTTTTCACATTTTGTATTAGAGGTGGTACCCAACCTTAAGTGCGATGCACTACCTGTGTGGAGATGTAGGGCACACAACGAGGATGTTGTGCTCTAAAGGGGGGTGATTGTAACACCCCAGAATGATAAAGGGTTAAATGAATATATGATATGACCCATGTCAACAAGGTGCACCTTATTTTTTGGGAGCCTATCTGATTAGAACTCCATAATTAAACATGCTTGGCCTGGAGTAGTGATCAGGATGGGTGACCTTCTGAGAAGTTTCTCAAGGTGTGTGTGAGTGAGGACAAAGCACACTAGAAAGGACATGTGTTGGTATGTGTGGAATTTAATTAGTCAGATAACCCCTGTAGGAATATGCTGCCACTAGATCTGAAGATAATGACTGCCAACTATTACACATGCCACTGCCACCAACTTCCACATGCCACATACACCTTCTCCCACACACCGAGGCATCACCACCATCGCCTGCTCCCACACTACGCAATTGTGGGTTTTAGGTTAAATTAAATTATGCCACTTATGTGAATTTAATTTGATAAAAACATTACTCATATTTTCAATCAGAATAATTTATATTATATAATAAGTTCATCTTTATTTTTTATTATAATGGATAGTAAAAATAGTAAAAAATTGTTACAATGGTAAAAAATTAAAATGGTAAAAGTGAGTAACCATAGAGTTAATGTGGTTAAAATGTTTAAAAAATGAATGTTTTTAGTGGTAGTCACATGTCTCAGCCTTATGTATCCTCCAATCCTTTTTTTATCAATTTTGGAGGCACTTTTCATGAGATTGACTGCCTGTTATTGAACAGTTTTGGGTATTTACAAAAATTACACTCCTCCTCAATTATAAAAGGGCACCCCTCCCCTCACTTATTCATGCATATCAAGCCACATTGATAAACAATAAACTTAAAAAATATCCCCATAAAATATTTAGATAGATTTTTGATATTCTATTCTTCCCAAAAGACCAACCGTAGGTTCCTTAATAAAAGATGTAAAGGAGGTTCTTCTAAGTGAAGGTAATCATCTTCACCGAGCGCCTTATTTTTTACTTCTTCTTTTCCAACATAAATTATTTCTCATTGATTACAATTAAATAAAACCATCATCTACTATACAATAATATTTTATTAGGTTTATGAAATAATATTCATCCATATCCTCTTCCAACAAATAGTAAATGAAAACATTGATCATGTGTACGACAGACTACCGCCTCACGAACCGATTTAATTTTTTCCATCATTACCTCAAATGGATATTAAGTATTATGGATATAATGTTTTTATATGATATTTATTTAATATTAATAATTTAATAAAAGTAACATATCATAGACCTTCTTACCTTACTATCCATTGGAAATGATAGTATAGTCTGTGTGTACAACAAACTACCGCTTCGCGAAGCGTTGCGATTCATGTTTTTTTTCATCACAAGGATGGTATATTTAAGTTTATTTTTAAAAAAATTTGATATTTATGATATTATTATCATTATGTAAAGATAAAACAACACTTAAATTTTTCTACCATGATCGTTGAAAAATGGATACATTACTCATGTGTACGTACAACCTACCATCTCTATAAAGGTAAAGTAGTTCATTCTTCATAACCAAATTTCATGGGTTTTTTAAAATTATAATTGATATTTAAAAAATTATATTTTATTAATTAATATTAATTTTATATTTTATTGAACAATGAAACTTTTTACCTTTGTCGACCAAAAAATATCATTTTGAATTTATGAATTGAATGTCCTTAAAAAACCCAATGTGGATATAACTGAATAAGTAATTAAACTTATAATTAAAATGAATAAAGTAATTTTAATAAGTATAATAGATTAAAATTATAAAATTTTCTTAATAATAAAAATAATTGATATAGTTTTATTATATAATAGATAAAGGAAATACATGAAAAGTCTATACTCTAGGTAAGATATTTCTCATCTCACTTTTACTTCCATGAGACATATGCCATATTTAACACTTTTTTTCTTTTGTGTGGAATATATAAAGAACCATTGAATTTTATATCACGAATAAAGTTTTATTCATGTTATTTAAAGTTTCATTTTATGTAACTACTTTCATTGGGGTTATCATTCAAAAGTTACCAATGTAGTAAAGGTTTATTTTATTGTCTCTTTATTATTTAAGTTTCTTATGTTTAGCCTACCATGGAGGAATTGTTTGATAATTATATGTTAAACCCAATATATTTTTATATTATATATTTATACATAAAAATTTCAAGTAATAATACCAGTTTCCTATATTTTTTTAGTTGAAATTATTGAAAAATTATTTTTAAGAAAATATGACTTCATTTCCCTCTTCGGTTGAAAATACCTTTTCCTTCATATTTAGGTTTTCAATAATTATTTTGAATAATGTTTTTAACATTATCCAAATTATTAATTAATTCTTTTTTCCAGGTTATACATTTTTATAAATGGTTTTAAGGTAAAAATATTATTCTTTTCTTGATCAAGATATTTTTACCTTTTTACAATAATGTGAAAGGAATTTTTCTTAACTTATATGCTATGAACATAATTACCTATCATCATGAAAAATATACTATTTGAATATTACTTTATAAGATTCCATATTTCTTTTTAAATAATTTTTTATAATATTTATAATATTTTAGATTTTGAAGATGTTTTTTTAAATTGAAAAGGGTATTTTTCTCAAGAAATATTCCGTGTAATATTTTAAAGACATTTTCATCAACGACGGTAAAATTTAATGCTTCCAAATTATGTATATATGTATCTCACATATATACCTATATTATTATCCTTTAATCTAAATGGGAAATACATGCCTTATGTTTATTTATAAAATTAATTCTTGAAGAAACATCTTTTGAATATGACATGAGGAAAGATTATGCAACCCATTTTCATTCCATGTAATTATTATCTTTATTCATTATGATATATTTACTAATGAGTCACACATATTATTATACCAGATATAAATGTGATGTGTGGGATTATAATTATATATCCCTCTAATTCATTTGGAAAATATATAGTCTCATATGAGGTCATGTATGGGATTAGTGAGTGAATATAATCCATTATGAGACTCTTTCCACCATGAGATGTTGTCTGAAATATTATCCTTGACTTACATTTATTTCATGTTTTATATTTCTTCCACATTTCATATAATTCCATGATCTTATGATACCATGTTATTTATTCTTTTCTACTATGTGATTATTTTTGGGCCTTCTCTTTTATAATATCATTTTATACTTTTGAATCACATGTTATGTTTCCTTGTCATGTTTATTCCCTTATTAGATTTTTAGAACACCATTTTTTTCTATGTATTCCATAAGTTATCCCATTATTTTTATAAGTTCAAATGGATTTTGGAGATAATTATGGGAAAAAATAAAGAAGATTTATTTTAGTCTCACTTTGATGTACTATGACCCTAGTCTTCCCAAGACACTAGGCCTCATGATTTTTCGGTTGTAACTAATGGATTTTTAATGTAAAAAATGTATTAATATGTGTAAAATGTATAGTTTTCTATAGTTGGAATCATAGAAAAGGTTTAGTTGACATTTCTAAACTAGTATGAGAAAAAATTAGTGAGAACTCTAGGGATAAGTCTAAGGATAATTATAAGTACAAGAAAATTTCATTGAATTTGAGTGAATGATAGATCAAGTGGTTTCTAAGAAACTAAATCCATTTCTGGATACTACAAGTGGATGTGGCTCTATCATAGTTGTACTTAGGTGTAATAAATATGAAAAGGGCACATTAGAATTTGACTCAATCATCACATGGTGCACAATAACAAGCCTTGATAATCACCTAGTTTGAAACACCTGGTAGATATGATTTAGAAGTTCACAAACTCTTTAAAAACCATCATAAACGATTTGAATATATGATGATCATGAATGAAATAGGATAAAGCTAATGTTTCATAGATTGAAAATAATTCTTCATGATTTTTAAAACCAAAAAATTAATTTTCATTATTATATAGTTTCCCAGTATGATTATTATTTATCATACCCTGATTTTTAATTTTAGTCAATGGATAGAACGAGGAGGAATCAAGTTAACACTAAATGTGATGAAAAATTATGGGATTATGAGAAACCAAACTGGATGATGACTAGAGAGAAATATATTACAATTATTATTAATCAGCTATCTTGATATATGACTAAATACATAAACTTTGCTGAGATTTCTAAAACATCAAATAAGAGGAAGATAAAATTTTATAAATGTTTATATGGTAATGAACATAGTGTAAGGAAGATTCATATTGTTACACGTCAATAAGGTTGGAAGAAGAACCTAGAAGAATATCTCAAATGGAGTGAAATATGTTTTCTGTGTGAAAATGGAGGTCACGAAGCAACAAATTTCCAAGGAATTCAATGTCTTATATGTGGGTAACTTGATAATTATCTTAGAAAATTCCATAAACTAAGGGTTATACCCTAGAAAAATGAAGGGAATAAGTTATGATAAATCATTTAAGTAAAATCATTGAAGTATTTAAGTTTTGGGATTCAAGAATTATGTTGTAGAGGTATTTTTACCATAGGTATTTTAGTTATAATAACTATGAAACATTAAAGGATTTTGTTAATTTTGGAAGCATATATGTATTTATTTAGGATTAAATTAATAGGTATGGATAAAATCACAGGTTTATGATTTTAAGATTTATCATAAGTTAAAAGTCTTAAAAATACCTATTTAGGTTCAAAGTGATGGGTTTAATGTAATTAATGATATTTTGGGAAAAGTGTTATTAGGTTGAGATATATAAAACTTTTAGGCTTAACATAAAGGATTATTTTGGAAGAATTATATTATTTTCTTGGAGATATAACTTTAAGGGTCTGAGATAATCTTTGTGGTTAAAAACATCTATCATGTATAGGTTATTTTGGATATTTTGGATATAGGATTATTTATTTAAGGAATTATCTATGTTAAACATTTGGTTTTATTTGTAAATTTTAAATATTAATATATGCATATTAATTTTGGTTATTATATTACATTGTTCTAACCATTTTGGTTTTAATAAATATTGGAGGAATATACTGTTACTATTTTATATGTCTTATAATCTATTAAAAGTTAATTTTAGCGCTTCAAATATAAAAAATTCATATTGGATATTCATTCCTTATAGTAAGAGATTATGTGGAATGTGATTGAAGCAAAACCAAAGAGTGAAATTATGTTTATAAAATAAAATGATATAAAGTAAGTGTATTTTATGATGTTATCAATAATACAATAATCCATCAACTCTAGGAAAATAATCTAAAAAAATATTATCCTATTACCTTCATATTTGATTAATAAATGGTCTTTTAATTCATCATAAATTTTTTGTGTTGTGGTTTTTAGCTTTCTATTAATCATTAACTTTCTTATGTTCAATGATCTCTATCACTCTCCATAATTAATTATTATTTTCCTCCATTTATATATTTTAAATTATAAACAATTTTATCCTACTTGGAATTCTAGTCATGTATTATTCCACATGACCATCATATTTCACTTTCCCTCTGTTAAGAGGAAGTTTTATCGACCCTTTTTATGATGTGGTGTTTCAACAAAGGAATTTTCAAAATGTAAAACTGATCACAAGTTCATATTGTATGGATGAAACTTATTTGGGGGGGGGGGTATAATTAAACACTTTGAAATCTTAAAATTACACTATGTTTGATAGCATATACAACATACAACATTGAGAATAAATGAAAAATGATATATTATTAAAATATTATTATTATTTAAACATGGTAGTTATAACCTTATCATTAAAAATAGTGCTATGAATACTAATAACCATGTTATTGAAAATATATATAATGGTTTTATATATTATTAATACATTTATTAGTTCATAATAAATAAGTACTCAAATTTCATAAAATTTATTTTATTCTGAGAAAATAGATTTTCTTCAAAAATGATTTTTGTTGCTTTTTTGAGAAATAACTATAATAAAATTTTGAAACATTTAGAAATATTATTTTATATAATAAAAATTATTTTTTAAATCATTATATCTATATTAACTTAGGGTGATTTTTTTTGTATTTTTTTATGAAAAGATTGATTTTTCAGTGAATAGTGAAAATAATATTTTTTAAAATATTCATTTCTTTTAAAAAATTAAGTAATTAAAAAGTCACATTATTATTTTAATTTTATTTATTATTAAAATAAAAATTATTTAGTTATTATTTTTAAATTAATTACATTCAAGTAAACTTTATACTGAATTTTATTATAAGTTTATTCTTGGGATTAAAAATACATTTTTTTCTGAAAAATGTTTTAACGTGAATAATGTTTCTCCATTTTAATTAATTAAAATAACCCCTAAGGAGGAATTATTTAAATGAAATTTGTATTATATATATATATATATATATATATATTTTATAATTATGATTTCTACTCATGCAGTTAATATAAGACCATCTTTTCATTAATAAATGCATTTATTTGAAAAAAACATTTCATTGCACTTGGAGGTTTTCTTTTAAATCAAAATTTTACTATTATATGAATTAAAATTGATAAAATGAATTATATATTTTTAATCATCATAATCCATATTATATAATAAGTTGAACTTATTTTTTGTTCATAATGAATAGTAAAATCAGTAAAAAAATAGTTACCATGGTAAAAAATTAAAAGGGTAAAAGTGAGTAACCTTAGAGGTAAAGGGGTTAACATGTTTAAAAATGTTTATTTTTAATTATATATGTGTGTATTGACCTTATATATCCTATAATAATTTATTTATCAATTTTTGAGTCACCTTCCATGAGAGTGACTTCCCATTGTTGAATAGTTTTGGGTATTTACAAAAATGTCACTCCTCCTCAGTTATAAAAGGGAACCCCTCCCCTCGCTTATTTACACATACCATGGAATTTGTCTTGAAAAAGACCTAAAAAATCTCTAGAAAAAAATCCTCATAAACATTCTAGATCTTATTATTTCCCAAAGACCAACCATAGGGTCCTTAATAGGAGATTCAAAGGAGGTTGTTCTAAGCGAAGGTAATTGTCTTCACCGAGCTCTTTATTTTTTAATTCCTATTTTTAAAACTTCAATTATTTATTAAAAATTCCAATATAATAAAAACGTATCTCCTATGAACTAATATATTATTATTTTTATGTCATAATATTCACCAATCTCCTCTTACATAAAATGGGAAACAAAATCATTGATCAAGTGTATGGGGGACTACCACATCACGAACCAATGTAATTAATTTTCCATCATCACCTCAAATGAATATTAAAACTTATGGATTTATGTTTTTATATAATATTAATTAAATATTAATAATTATGTAAAATTAAAATATCATATACCTTCTTATCTTACCATTCATTAAAAAATGATAACACCATTTTTGTGTATAGTGGACTCCCACATAGAGAAGTGATGTCCTTCATTTTTTATTACCGTATCACAAGGATGGTATAATTATCTGTATTTAAATAAATAATATTATATTTATGATATTATTATAATTATTAAATATAAAATAACTATTACATTCTTTCCATCACGATCATTGAAAATTGGAAATATTACTCATGCGTACGTAAGACTTCCCATCTCCATGATTATAAAATAGTTCATTTTTTATAACCATATTTCATTTTTGGTTTTAAAAGTAATATATATATATATATATTATAGATTTTATGGAATAATGATCCTTTTTAATATGGTCCACACATGGATATCATTTTGAATTTATTAAATGAACGTCCTGAAAACACTCAACATGAACATAACTGAATAATTTATTAATTATGACATTAAAATAAATGAAGTATATGATTTAAGTATAAGGGATTAAAACTATAAAATTTTATTAATAAACATTTTAATTGATATAATTTTATTATATAGGATATAAAGGACATACACAATAAGTCTGGACTCGAGGTAAGGGATTTTTATCTCACTTCTACTTCTGTGAGTCATATACCATATTCACCACTTAATTATTTTGTGTGATGTATATACTAAAAAATTTAAAGTTATATCATGAATATATTTATCTAAATTATATTTAAAGTTTCATTACAAGTTACTTATTTCATATAGGTTATGATTCAATAGTAACTAAAGTGTTAGGGGTTTTTTTCACAATCTCTTCACTTTTCAGGATTGTTTATATTTAAGATTCCCTTGGAATAATTTGTTGATGTCTGTATCTTAAAAACATTATATTTTAATATATATAGATATAAATTAACAATTAAATCAATAGTACCATTTTTATCTCTTTTTTACTTAAAATTATTGAGATTTTTTTAAAGAAAAGATGATTTCATTTCTCTCTTTGGTGGAAAATCCTTTTTGTTCCATATCCATGTTTTCAAAAAATATCTTCAATAATTTTTTAACATTATAAAAATGATTTATTAAAGATATTTTTACCCATGTTTTAATTTTTAAAATATGTTTTAAATGAATATTCTTTTCATTTTCTAAATGAGGGACTTTTTAACCTTTTATGATAATGTGAAAGGAATTTTTTAGCTTATAGAGAATGTATGTAATTATCTACTTCCATGATCACTAAAGTATTTGAATATTAATTTATAAGTTTCTAGGTTTATGTTTAAATAATTTTTTTTCTATAATATATTGAATTTTTTTATTTTGAAGAATTTTTTTCAAAGTGGAAAGGGTATTTTTTTCGAACAAATATTCCATGTAATCTTTTAAAGACATTTTTTATCAACGAATACTAACTTTGATATTATGGATTAAATTATGTATATATGTATCTAAAATATATACCTATATTATTATCCTTTAATCTTATGGGTTTAATACTTTCCTTATGTTCATTTCTCAGATTGCTTCTTAAAGAAACCTCTTTTGATTATGATACGAGGAAATATTATGCCACCCATTTTATTTCCATGGGTAATTATTATGTTTATTACTTATGTGTCATACATATTTATTTACATTATATGAATGTGATAGGTTGTATCATAATTATATATCCCTATAATGCATTGAGTAAAATTTTATTCGCATGTGATGTCATGTATAATATTAGGGAGTGATACTAAGCTATTATGTGAGTCTATCCACCATGTGATATTGTCTAGAAGGTTATAATTGACTTATTTTTATGTCATGTTTTATGTTTTTTCCTCATTTACTATAATTACATGATCTTATGATACCATGTTCTTTATGTTATGCTCCACATGATTTGTAGAGACCCGAAGCTTATCGTACATGGACATTACATTACTTTTGTGGAATACTTAGTACATAAAAAAAACACACACACAAGGATCGTAATAGTTTAGTGTCTTTGGAAACTCGGAATATAATCTTCTAATCGTGGTGAAAGATCTTCAACATCTCCCATAAAGATCTTCCTTTTTTTTATACCTAAAACCTTTCTTTATATCCTGGGGAAAATAAAACATAAAAGGGTGAGCTCAAATGCTCAGTAAGGGTAAACAAAAGAAATATCAATCACATCATATTCATAAGAACATAACATTTTGGAAATCTTAACCTGCAAAAGAGAGAATAATTTCATAACATGGGATAAATCATGGCAGTGAAATGTAATCACAATAATCATAACATAAAACATGAAACTTTGTGGCATACACACATAATCATAGATAATCATTTCTTGTAAGTCAAGACTCATTGCCAAGACTATCTTAGTGGACAAAGTCCCTTTCTGAACCGAGTCACCCTCGTTTCAGTCCTGTTTCACTGAACCGGTATAACCTACTATTCCAGCCATGTCTATCTCATGAGATATAAAATCTTTACCCAAGAATTGGAGGGAGATATAGGTCCCACCCATCTCATAAGGATACTATTCTTATGTGTGCCACAAATTCATAAATCATACATCATTGCATAACCCATGTAATAAAAATGGGATTATTAAATAACATGACATCATAAAACAATTCATATAAGATAAAATATTTCCATCACAACATAATCAAATCAATGTAATAATAGGGATAAAAACAGAACCCTTTATTATCTTATATGGAAAATAATCTTGATAAAACACTTGAACTCCATTCTTAAAGAAAATATCCTTTCTACTTCAAAAACAATTTTCATTTCTTAAAATGTCAGAAAATTATATCTAAAAGAAGTTGATTAAAAATAAACTTGAAAACCTGTAAAGAAAGCTTCTTGGAAATAATGTTTTAAAAATCCATTCATTCCGTATAAGTTAAAAAAACATTCTTCGTGCTTTTGTCGGAAAAGTCAAAAAGTACATCGTACAAAAAATGACAAAAGATTCCTTTCATATCTTTTACTAAAAACTCACCAAAGGGTAAAATTGGATTTAAAAAATTGTATGTGGATGGAAATAACATTAAATATTGAGGAAACATGGATGTGGATGATAAAATACACCCCAGTAAATACCAAAGTATAAACAATCTCGGATGAAAATGAGATTGTGATATTTCCCCTAACTTAGGTCCAATTTGCTTCGTAAGTGTCTGAACCTCCTGTATAATGATTTAAATAATGTCATTGACTTATTAAAGAATCATATTCATTGTTATTATATCATATATGGTTCACTTATGACTTTATATTACCCGTTCTTTTGTAAATTCATGTTAAAGTAGCGTTTTGGGTAAAATCGCCTCATTTGTCGTTCGTGTTTTAACTTGTAATTATTCATATGATTACTTAGATAATTATTACTTAATTATATAATATAAAACATGATTTATATATAATATATATTCAGAATATACATATATATAATGGATCGATAAATGGAAAGAAATACACCGTTCATGGAGATGGTAGGCCGTACGTACGCATGAACGTTGTTTTCATTTCCTTATTGAATTGAGTGGAATTAAGTAGATGACACACATATATATACACATAAATACAGTAGCTTTATAATGTCATATATTTCATTATTATTGCTTATATATACTTTATAATCATTATTAAATGGTTAACATGGAGAATGAATCTCATCGCGTCGTGGAGACGGTAGTCCGTACGTACGCACGAGCGATGATATCATTTCCATAATTATTGAATTGAATTAGAGTGTATGATACAATATATAATAATCATTATTATGTTATAATAACTATGTATAGTTATTATTTACACCATAATACCCATCCATGTAAGGTGTTGGTGGAAAAACAGATTACACCACGGCGTGGAGACGGTATTCCGTACGTACGCACGCGCGGTGATTTCGTTTTCCGTAGGATGGATAGATGGTGAATTAGGATTGTTTCATACTTATAATAACATATCAGTATATGAGTGATATTGATGTTATTACTTCATAATTAAAAAACCTAAGAAGAAGAAGTGGAAGAATAAATAAAGGTGAAAGAATCGGTAACGGAGATTATCTCTTCTTTGAAGCGCCTTTTTGAGACCTCCTCTTAGGGCACTAAAATTGGTCTTTGAGGAAGACCAGAAACTCTAGGATGTTTCTAGGGAAGTGGAAAAGAGAATTTGGCAGGGTTTGGCCGAGCTTTAAGGCTCAAAGTTGTGTGAAGAAGAGAGGGAGGAGGTGCCCTTTTATAAGGGAGGAGAGGGGCACCTTTGGAATAACTAAAAATATTATTTTATTATAAAGTCATGTTCAGTTTTAAATAGCTCCAAATTGATTTATTTTGAGGCTAAGGTGGGTATGGGTCGAAATAATCTCATCCAATAGAATTTAGACAAGTTTAGGTTCCTATTTTAACCTTATCATTTAGATTTAACATTAAGTTAAATAATTTTACTTTTACCGTGTCTTCTTGTGTTCTTACACTATAAGGTTAATAAACTTACTATAAGAAGCCAAAAGAACCCCAAATTGTTTATTATTAATATATATAACATTATCTAAGTCATTTGGCCGAACCTTAGATTTTTAGGAATAACATAACAATTAATAATATAATATTTGTTTTAAAAACTATTTTATGTCAATTTTGACACTATTTAGTAATTGATTTTTGTGAAAATACTAAAAGAATGATAAGTTCGAAAAAAGTTAATTAAATCAATACTAACATGTCATATTAACCTATAAAATTAGTGTAATTCATAAAAAGTCTCAAATTATATTTATTTTAGTATTTATAACATCAATTATGTCAATATTTCATTAATAAGATAATTACTGCATCATCGTTGTGTCATAAATAAATTAAATTATTTAATGTCTAAAAATTACAAATAAAATACAATTATGTAGGAAATATTTTTAGATTTCTAATTAATATTTATAGTTGAATTTATCTTATGTATAACCCTATATTAAAAATGTTTTATTAAATAAACTTTGATTTTAACTCTTTTAACTCTTCTTTGAATTAAATAATAATAAATGTCATAATCTAATCCAAGTGGGCATAAATGGTCATATTTTATTCCTAAGATTGTTTTTGGTCGAATAAAACTTATCAAATAGAATTTGGACATGTGTTAGGGTAATAATAATATCATTTTTACCCTTAATTACCCTATTTACTTTTAACCGTGGTAAATAAAAGTAAAAAGTTACTATTCACTAAAAATTATTTTCATCTCATTGAACCACATTTTACATACTGACATCAACCGTGTCTCTCAGATTTTTGAAATTCCACTCACAGAAGCGGTAAAATTAAGTTTTATGAACAATTCAGTTTTTTATAACTATAACTTAGTGGTTTCACTATTCATCAAAAATTGAAAGTTTTCAGAAAAATACCAAAAATTAGGCCTGAGCTATATTTGATATTATGAAATCGAAAATTATTTCTATTTTACCAAATTCAAAACATATCAGTTGCATTAATTAATTTAAAAATTAATTCCCGTCTTCAAAACAAAAGGCGTGTTTTTAAGAGATAATAACTATCAAAAGATTGACACTTGTTTATAACTGGTTTAAATGTGAAATTACATACAATGACCAACATTGTATTAAATTGTAAAAATATATTATAAATCTACTTTAAAACCACTCAAATTAATAATTTATCAGTATTAATTATTTCGATTGAAAAAGTTGTTTTTAATTAAAATTTAGTAATTTTCACTATTCATCCAAATATGAAAGTTATCCGAAAATCACCAAAATTTCACCCTAAGATAATTTCGATATTCCAAATCCATAAATGAAGTCCATTTTGAAAAATAAAATTTAAAAAATTTCAAAAAGTGGTTATTACTGTTCATAACGGCTAGTTTTAATAATATCTTAATAGCATATCGTTGTTTAGCGAAACTCGGTGTTGCGTACAACACACGCTATCGTGGAAGGTCGCGATTGCATGTAATTCAAGCTAGGTCATAGATGTGTGTTGTGAAAGATCCTTTTGGTGTAGCGTATAACACAAGACATTAATGAAATTAAAAAGAATATTTTTCATAAAATCTCGGGGTGTTACATGATTACTCTTGAGCTTTCTCTTTTATGATATCATGTAATACCATTGAGTCACTTGTTATGGTTCCATGTAATTTTATTCCATTACTAGGATTTATAGATCATACCTTTTTGTCTATGTATTCCCCAACTTATCTTTTGTAGTTTTAGGAGATCAAAAGGATTTAGGATATCATTATTGAGAGAAAATAAAGAAGGTTAATTTTAATCTCACTTTGATGTCTTATGAACCCATTCTTCTAAAGATAGTAGGCCTCAAAATTTTTAAGTTGTAAGTGATGGATGTTTATGTTAAAAATAATGTATTAATGTTCTAAAGGTTTAGATATCTATAATGAGGGTCATTTAGACTCTCTTTTTATATTATACATAAGATATTGATCTAAAAAATTTATAATGTATCATGTTTTTTTATAATAATGGTAATATCCATTAACCATTCATTCGATCATGTCATAATTTATTTTAAATGAAATATGGAATGATAATATAACCTCAAAGTAAAAATTTTATTTGTAAATATGAATAAATATGGGTTGTGATGATATGCCAGATTAGTGTGAGTAGTGGAATCATGACATAATAAGTGGAGACATATTATTTAGACATACCCACTAAGTATATCCCTTGAAATTTCATATAGTCATAAATATGCATAGGGTTTTATTCTTATTATAAATCCTTATTACTTGAGGTTAGTGATATACCTAGCATGAGAACCTTCATACTTTTCTACATTTATTTTTCAAGTCATTGTGACTTAGATAATCAAGGGTTTGTTTGATATGTTCTTGATCATGTCATTGGTTGGATCATGTCCAAGTTAATAATTATACACTCATATGATTAAAAAATACATATATCCCTTCATTGAATTGGAATGAGTAAATTCATGGCCATTCTTATCTAAGTCACATAAAATGTGTCTATCTTCATGTATGAGGGGCACGCGATGTGCTCATCTACTAGATGAATGATGTGTGATGTATTCAATAGACAGGTAAGTCTTTTTCAGAGAATAAATAAAATATGAGATGTACTATAGTAATTTTAAAATTTTATATATATTGAATTCACTCACTGACATGGGAAAAGGGATTATATTTAACTACCAAATATTCCACAATAGAAGGTAAACACTACATCACCAAACTATAACTTAATGCATATTATATACATAATAAAATAGAAATATTTTTATTCATGAATAATTTTAAAATAAAAATTATTAAATTTAATAAATTTAATATTATTATATGGAATTTTGTTTTAATTCATCAAGAAACAATCAGATTAGGGTGAATTATTTGGAATTTTTAAAAATTGTTGATTTCTGGGTGAATAATAACAATATAGTTTTTATAATATCATAAATCATACGATTTCATCATGATGTAAGAATGAATTAAAAATTTATGAAAATTTTTCTCAACCAATAATGTATTTAATAATATACACTAATGTATTTTAAAATATTATGCATAATTTTGAAATCTATGTTTGACATTTTAGAACCTAAGATATATTTAATCTTAATAAAAAAAATATTTTGATCCCTTTCATTTAATTAAGTATTAAAAATGATACATTTAGTTTTATGTTTCTTTGAAAGTAATAAAAATATTATTTTTAAATAATAATCCAATAAATATCATGGTAACAAATTAATTACTTCATTCAAGTATAAAATCATTTTTATGCTTAAAAAGACATTTGTCTAAAAAAAATTTGTGTTAAGAATTATCTTATTAAAATTAATTATTACTAGCTCTAGGATTTTAATATTGAAAAATGGTTTTAATATTTTAAATTATCATGTTAAAATTATTTTATAAGTTAAATTTTATTTTTAGGTATAAAAATAAGCTACTGAGGTTAAAAAATGAGTTATAATGGAAAATGTAAATTGTGACAACCAGTTAGATTAAGTGTAAAATTCCTAAAATATCTAAAAAAGTATCCATTATTTGTGTGTATGAGAGTTTTATCAACCAATACTCATCCAATAATTATTATATTTCAATTTTTGAGTTACACGTATTTTAAATTGTCATGTTTTTAAAATAATGTAATGGATATTTAGAAAAATGTTAGAAATCTTACTTATAAAAGGATCCCATCAATAACCAACATTTAATCACAAATTAAGCCTAATAAATTAACCAATATATGAAAAAATACACCCACAACACTCCAATACATATTCTATAGTTTATTTTCACAAATAATATTGTTCAATGTGGCTTAAAAATTTTCAAAAAAGAGGATATCCAAGGAAGAGGTAATTGTTTTGACATAGTTATTTTATGTTTCTTTCTTCCTCCACCTCCTCTAAATATATTCTACCAATAATAACATAATTATATAAGAATAATTATTACACTAAAATTTTATTATGTTAATGTAATTCTATTATACACCTTCCCCTGATCCATTTGAAAAATGAAAACATCACCCATGTTATACGCATATTACCGCCTCCATGAATGTCATATTTCATTTTTCATTACCATCTTAAATGGATATTCATAAAAATGTATTGAGTGAATAAATATTATATTAATTTTTAAATAATATTTTGATTTTGGTTTTGGAATAGTTATATTAATATTTAATTCATTATCAAGATACAAATATTTGTTCATTAAAAATTATCAAGATACGCTCTCCATGGATTTTATTACACCAAATCATATTCCTGACATATATAAAATTAAAATGTAAATTTATAAATAATTTAAACACAATTATTACATTAACTTGGATAATATATGAATAATTAATTTTGTATCAAATAATCAGGACCACCTTCATTATTATGAAAATTTTACGATGTGATCAAAATTACTAATATCTGATGATGAAAATAAACAATAACTAACTAATATATATCTATTGAGGATTATAATTGAACTATGTAAAATATAATATATATTAGAAAGGGGTTTAAATATTTTATTAACAAGTTACTGTTTATTATATATGTGGTTAAAGTTCTTCTATGGAATTCAAGTGTAAAAGTTAAGGTTTCTTATCTCAAGTTTCTTCTTTTGACACATATTCCATATTCACAACTAGCTTATTTTTGTGTGGTGTATATACTAAAACATGGATTAATTTTATCATAAAATTTATTAAATTAAATTTATTTACAAATACATCCAATGTTCTATCTTTCAAGGTATTTTGATTCAAAATTTATCAAAATTGTAAGTGTTTTCATTCTAATATCATTTTGAATTTAATATTGTTATGAATAAATTTCCATATAGGGAAATTATATGATTAATCTTCCTAAAACAATATCTATTTTATTATCCTATGGTTTTTCTTTTTTTTACATTTCCTCTAACTATTTCACTTCCCATATGGTTTATAATTCACCCAACATGATGTTTGTGTCGGAAACTGACCTTACCTCTTCTTTTCAATCAAAAATAATTATATTCAATATCCATATTTTTATTATGGATGTCCCTATATATTCTTATATTATTACTTATTTTGAAATTTAATTTAATTTATTAAGAAAATAAATATTCTATTAATTAGTTTTTTACAATTATTTCTGCCATATTTGACTCTTTATAAAAGTGTGTAAAGAATATTTTTCTAATGATTTTTGTATGAACACATTTTAACATTTAAAAAAATTATTTTTCATAGTGAAGATGTATCACCAAGTTTTCATGGTTTTATAAAAAAATTACATCAACTTTTATTTGTAAAATATTTTATTAAAATGAATAAAAAATGTAGAGGGTATTTTTTATTCTTTTTGAAACTAAATTTTAATACTATTTTAATGGTTTTTATCTCTATAAATATACATTAAAGTTTATTATTCTACAAAAAGGATATTATATAATTATTACATCCACCTTGTTTATCTGGATAGCCTATTATAGTTTTAATCTATTTTTTTCTATAGAAAATATCAACATTCTATATGATAATTTTCCAATATTAATGTTTAAAAATTATTAATGCATATTGATTATGTATTATTATTTATTCCTAAATAAAAAATAAGTTGGAATTATTTAGTTATGGGTGGGGACCAATATTATATATCCCCTTGATGAATTTGTAAGTATAATGAGATAAAATAGCATGGTTATTTGCATATTTTTTTCCAATTTATGTATGATATCTTGGATTGAGTCATTAATGGTGAGATTAAGATTTCAAACATTGTGCATTCTATCAAAGTGAAACTAGTTATTATTTTTCACATTATTATTTATGTTTCTATATAATCCCTAGATATATTTATCTTTCATGATATTAATTATATAACATATTTTATTATTATTTACCTTTTCCATATTATTCATGCATTTATTATTCCATGATATCTTCCAATATACACTTCCCCTTACTAAGAATCTAAGATCATCCTTTTATTTTTTTCCTATCACTTGGGTTTCTATAAGTGAACTATGAATTATTATAAGGATATACTTAAAAAAAATTTATCATCATAATTTTAAATTTCATTTCATGTATTCAAATGTATTGTAAGAATCATGTATGTATTTAGTATCTTAAGACTAATAAACTATTTCATCATGTAATGAACCAACTATAATACCCTCCAAAACTGGTACTCGGCCTAACCTTCCATACACCCAAAGAGAGTTCTGGATTCAAATGAGCTGGCAAGCAACACTCGAGCATCAAACAACCATAGATAATGATTTCTCCCAACCTAAAGTGAAAAAAACCTAGAATATATACACTTAATATAATGAAACATCAGAAGATATAAATATATGCCATAACATATAAAGAATAAGGAAGTGATACAACTGAAAAAGGTAGAAAAAATATCAAAGTGACACATCTAGCTACAAAAGAATACAAAACCAGACAACTACTATGATAGATCAATCTGATTACATGGGAAACCTCCCACCGTCACACCACAATCTATTAAAAACCCAACTGATAGAAAACCTCACTTCCTCACCATGGAACCTTGTCTTGACCTAGATCTAAAAACACAACTAGGACTATGCATCACTGAAGGGGTGCACTATGTTTGAGCTAACAGGTTCATTATTTTATCAACTAAATGTTCCACATCATGTATTTTAATAATAACTCCAGAATGATCAATATTAAATAAAAAATTCATGATAATTGATTAACAATTTTTATATCAAAATAATGGGTTTTTTTTATAATTTCTGCCTTTTTCCAAATTTCCAAGTAAAATAGGTAAATCAGTTTCAAATAATTTTATATCCATATATAAAAGAATATATATATATAAATACAAGAATGTATCATATCTCATATTAAATTCATGGAAGTATAATCAAACTGTATAAAAAGAAGAAGAAGTATAAGTAACATCATGCCAAGGATCACACTGGGTCAGGATATCATGTATAATTTTACCTAAAATAGAAAATCGCATATGCATCAGGACAATAGACATATGCATCAAGTCTAGATAACATAAAAATACCACAAAAAGTGAATCCCCCAACTAGTCTAACAAGAATCTAGAACAAAAGACCAAGAGAGTAGAGAAAACCCCCATGATCAAACCCCATGATAGTGGATGAGACCAATTAATATTACTTCCACCTAACTACCCAAGGCTCACCATGTTATCTATTTTCCAAATTAATTCATTAAACTATTTTCATTAAATCTTGTTTTGAAAACCATTTAACAAAACCATTTTGTAATTCTTTGAAAACCCCTTTCTCAATTATCAAAACCAGGGGAAAACAATATTTTATAAAATTTTATTTTGATAAACACAAAAATAAATCATTCATAATATTCTATTTTATTTAATAAAACAATTTATCAAAAAATAAGTATAATGCAGTTCACTAATACAGGCTAGAGACAGAACCACATACCTCAAAACTCAGGTCTCACACACCCAAAGTAGAATCCCCCAACAAGGAGGAACCAAAAAACAATAACGAATGCCCTAGAACAACATATACACATCTTATAATTTATTTATTCCACAACAATTTCAGTAGATAAGAGAAAACAATAAATACTGCAAGAAAACACACTCATCGCACCACAACCAATAAGGAAACGACCCGCATAATGAGACCACACATCAAATAAAGAGATAAATAAAAAGAAACACCACTATGGTCTAAATAATCCAATAGTACAGTGAAAAAACACAACCAAAATCAAATCAATGAAGAAAAATAAAGTATTACTCACCTAGAGAGATGAAATCTAACTACTATGGTGATCAATCATGGAATGAATAAACCCATATCAAACAAAGGCTCCCAAAATATCCATAGAACCCTTATAGTTCAAGATAGACAAGACATTTAGATAAATAAAATAACATAAAACTTATATGAGTCCCTAAAATACCTATCCATGGAATTTGCATGGGGTGTTTTCACTTTACATGTCATATAATACTATAGACCAGATACAACAAAAAACCCACCATTTTCAACTCTAAAAACCAATATTTAAAATTACATGGAATGCAATCAATACAAGGCATGTACTATTTTCACATTCTGTACTATATTCAAAACATATTCCTTAAAGATAATACATATAGTATACACTAATTACATAACATTCACTTATCCAATTGAATAAAAAAACCGTAGATTGTTAAATGAAAACCCCAAACAAACTTGAGAATTCTCTAAACTCATGGAGAACCCCATAATTGTATTAATTTTTTTAAATTATCTCCATTAGTTAAAACAAACATAAATCCACAGAATTTAGGTCATTTTTCTCATCAAATGTTCTCCACCCTTAGGATTCCCCAGCCATACCCAATTAAATTGGAAAATAAGAAAGGAGAATAGAAGTACCTAAAAGTGGGTAATACGATGTTATATATCATTTAGGATGTAAAATTTTATATCATATACCATTTTAACAAATTAAAAACCAAATAAAGGTTACTGGATTTTGTGTTTTTATAATTGGTATCCTAGAAATCATAGTAAGAACCTTGGGAATCAGATTTAGAAGAACATAGTTAGATAAGACAAACATTATGAAAAACTCTTATAATTTTAAAAATCTTCTAAAATATTTTACTTATATAGGGATCGTATTCAATGATTACATATTCATATTTTTATAAGAAAATCCTATTTATACCATTATTTATAACTGTATCCTAGAAAAAGGAATAAAAATTCTAACAACACTCATAACCTATATAAGTATTTACCTCATGATAAAGTAAATGAAATCAATGGGACTAGTGTTTGAGATTAGAAAATTACAACTATATTAGGGTATTTGGTTCAAGTTATGACCAATAACATTCCCAAAAATAGTATCCTACTTATCCACAACATGGCATAGTAATGTTGGAGCCCTTTACGAGATAATAACCATTATCATTTAATATGACCAATAATCCATTGGTCACTAAAAAGTGAATCGAATCCCTAGAAAATATGTTTATCTATTTAGGAAGCAATGAAATGGATAATGATATCATGTAAATTTATCATTTGAAGGGAGATAATGATCAATGGTGGTCATTTATTCAAAACACTAAAGAGGTGGAGAAATGGAGTGTATATAATGAAATTTTTTATGGTAATATTCTTCAAAAAATATTTTACTTATGAGAAACATGAGGATATGAAAAGTAAATTCCTTAACATAAGATAAAAGTAAGAAATAAATTTTTCTAAATATAATGATAAATTTTCAAGGTTAATAACTCATGAAATTAATTATGTATGTAATCCAATAAGTAATATTGATCACTTATTTGTTAATATAATTCCAATATATAAAACATAATTAGTCACTCAAACATTTTCAGAATATGAGAATATATTATCATGTTCCATCAAGGTAGTGAAAGAATTCTAATGGTCTTATATTTTCAATGGAAATTAAGAAAATAAAATGGTTACTGAGAACTTTTTTTAGAGAAATGTGGAAAAAGGGAATAATGGGAGGGTTGAATTTGTAACATTTAATAGTTATATAAAGATAAACCTTGGTATATGAATAAATGGAATGTTTGTTTTCTTTATGTGTGGAGGGAATGACCACCATTCTCATGGATGAAAAGAAAAGGGATAATCCACCAATGTCTAATGAATTATTAGTAAGGATATGGGGAAATATTCAAACCAATATCCTATTTTGAAAGAGAATTTACCTCAAAATACGCCAAGGGATCATGGATGATCCTATTATATTACTAACGATGATGTTTATGTTCCAAATGACATGATAACATGTACTTTAATCAAAAATTCAAAGTTAAAAAATTCATTATTTTATTTTTATTCTACACACACTTTTATATCTTTTATGTTTTCTAATAACATTAAATCGTTCCATAATACTATAGGAAAAGAGTTATTAATATATACACATAGTGTAAATACTATTATAATCTTATATATCAAGAAGTATCAATTATGTATCACAAATATTCCTTGGCTTCAAACTTGATTGTTATACCCATGATCGAATTTGACATATGCCCTGATATGTATTTTCTCTAAAGTATTATTCAATAATTTACTTTCATGAGAAATATATTACAAATTTTTAAGGAGGATCGAATCCCTTATGTTTATAGGGGATACTTCATTACCAAAGTCATGGAAAGATCCACCTTGAGTGGATAACCTTAATAATGTTTTAGGATCAGAAGAATCGAAAATTAAATATATAGACGAGAAAGACATCATAAGAATAGAGGATATACCAATTGTTCAATAATACATATTTTTAGAATAATTAGATATAAATATACCTAAACATGAAGTTGATTTTTCATTTGACCACTTCCTTTATACAGAAAATATATCTAAGACTCCTTACAAAATAGAACCAATTGAATTTGTAGAGTTCGAGAAACAGCTGTATAAGTCACATGATAATTGATTTATACACCATAGTGTTTCACGTCAAGGTATCCCTATCATATTTGTAAAAAGGAAAGGTGGGAATATGTGGTTGTGTATCGATTACAAGGAAATCAATGCCATTACTGTAAATAATAAGTATCCTTTACCAAAAATTGATGTATTATTTGATCAACTTCTAGGAGATAAATATTTTTCAATGACCAATCTTCGCTATTGTTATCATCAAATAAGGATGAAGAAGGATGATACACCAAATATGATATTTCCTACATGGTATATAAATTATTAGTCTATAGTAATGTCCTTTCGATCAAGTAATGAAACCTGTATGTTTATGGTTCTGATGAATTGAGTATTCATGTATGATCTTTATAAATTAATGGTGGTGTTTATTGATCAAATATTGATATAATCTAAAAGATTCAAGGATTATGAAAACCATTTTCAAATTGTTCTTAAAAATCTCAATGAAAATGAATTATATGGGAAACTAAGTATGTATGAATTTTGGATACAAGAAGTTTCTTTTCTATTCAATATTGTCTCCAAGTATAGAATATTTATTAATACTTCAATGACAAAGTCATCTAAGGAATAAACCACACCAATGAATATAATATAGATATATAGTTTTCTTGTTTTAATAGGTTACTATCGATGATTTTTCAGAATGTTTCTTGATTGGAAAATTCATTAACCAAGTTGATATATAAGGGTATAAAATCCACATGGTTAAAGGAAGGTGAGGAAAGTGTATCCGGGATAAAGAGGATATTGGTTAATAAAATAAAATTAACATTATATTTGGGAAAGGAAGTATTGTTAATATATAGTGACGCATCAATGAAATGGATGGCCTATATCCTTATATAAAATGATAGAGTTTTTATTTATAAATCAATGTAATTGAAGATATATGAATATAACTATCCAACCCATGATCATGAGTTTGAAGAAATTATTTTTTACTTGAAGATATAGAGTTATTATCTCCAAGTTGAAAATGTGATATTTATATATGGACCATAAATATTTAATACATATTCTATATAAATAAATCAACATTAGGAAGATGAGATGGTTTGAACAATTCATGGAAAATTAATTCTCGATACAATACCACCCTAAGAAGGTAAAAAAGGAAGCTAATGCATTAAGTAGGGAGGAACATGGAGTTTTGAACTTGATGAGGATAAAAAAAGATCTTATATCCAAGGATTTAGTAAATTTGGATTTGGATATTGTTAATAAATAGGAAACATAATTCCTTTTCCATGAACGTTACAAAACATATTTATTAGAGAATAAAAATAAATTCCATATGTATGATAAGGGTCTTCAAAAGAAAATTAAATCCATGAATGATGGGATATTTAAAGACTTTATCTATGAATATAACTTGTTAATTTTTTAAAAGATACTATGTGTTCCCTCTATACTTGAAATAAAAAGGTTATTACTAGATAAAGCACATAGTTAAATTTTTCTATACAACTTGGTAGAAAACAATATTTATAATAATTTGATAGAATATTTTTTGAGGAATGGTAGGAAGTAAGAAATTATGGACAATACATCTACATTTTTGGTGGTCCAATATATACAGGTTGAAGGAAAGAATCGTAAAGGATTTATATATTATCTCATTATACTAATGAGAAATTTGGACAATGTTATAACAAGTTTTTTCATTAGACATTTGAAAAACACTAAAAGGAATAATACTACATGGGTCACATTGTTTCACCTTAACATGTTTTCATATTTCATAGAAATTAGGGAGGATCTACCCCTTGAATATCTGATGTGAATTTATATTAATGATGTGGTTAGTCTTCATGGTGTACCTCTATCAATTGAATCTGATCATGACCCTCTCTTGAAATCAAAATTTTGAGGGAGTCTTAAAAAGTTTCCTAATATTTAGATACATTTGAGTACCTACTATCATCTTTAAACTGATCGGAATCCTGAAAGGAATATTTAAACATTATAATACATGTAAATATCATGCTAACTTGATTTTTATGGAACACAAGACTATTATATACCTTCATTGGAATTTCATATAATAATATCTTTCATTCAAGCATTATTATGGAACCATATGATGCATTGTATGAAAAGTGATTTCATACTCTAACTTGTTGGGTTGAGGTCGGGAGAATGAATCTAGTAGGCCAAAAATCTATTGAGGATACTACTATTAAAGTGAGAACTTTATAGAATCATATTAAGACATCTGGAATTCAACAAAAGAGCTATGCCAATTAGAATAGGAATAAATTTGATTTTCAAGAAGGGGATCATGTATTTCTAAAATTGTATCTATCCTCCAATGGCCTGAAAGCCTTCATTTTTAATTGATTATTGATAATCCACCTTTCAAGGGGTGAGGTGAAACCCTTAAAAGGCCCCTAGGCGTAAGAATTACATGTCCCTTAGGCCTTAGATGAATTCATTTCCCTTAGGCTTCAAACATTATATACGACCCAGACAAACTACTTGGAACTGCTCCTCCCCAACATCTTCATCGTGAAATCAACTCTCCACCTTCGCATGACTATTCATCTAGGATTTCCCATGCATGCACAAGTTTGTCCCGATGGAAGGTTCCATACCCTCCCATTCTTGCAATCCATTTAGCTTCTGCTATGGTGAAAGCTCCTTGCACATCCTCCTTCTGAAGCTTGTTCCATGTAGGTGGTCTGGTTTGCATCTATACTTAAAGATGGCCCGAAGGCCTTGAGGTGGCCCAAAGGACATACTGGCCCGAAGGCCTGGGTGGCCCGAAGGCCTTAAAGGACTCGAGGATCAAATCGGTGGCCCAAAGCCCCAAATGGGGGCATATTCTCGTCTACTACAGTGTCAAACAATATCTGCTACAGTCTGCACAGTTCCTTCTACAGTGCCTTCTACAGTACTGGTACAGTGACCCCGTAAATTATCGCCCACCTAGATTTGATCCCGGGTCTCTTGGATGCACTTAAGGAGTCCTCACTAACTGGGCTGAGGCTCATGTGTAGAAGTTTTTAACGGTTAACGTGTGTATAGGTGAGGCCTTACACCACCTGCGCACCACACCACCCCAGCTAGGCCCAAGGTGGCCAACCCTTGGGCTTGGGCCAGTTCCCGCAGAGTCGAGGGGATGAGATGATTGCTGGAAAATGGTGCATGTTTCCATTACGAGGACTCGAACCCAGAACCTCGACGACGGGATGCCATCGCCTTGGACCAACTCACCCAGCCCCCGCGGGCTCTAAAATTGTATCTATAAAAGGTAGTTATAAGGTTTATTAAGAAGGGGTATCTAAGTCCAAGTTACATCAATATTTTTGAAATTTTTGATAGAATTGGATTAGTATCCTACCATCTGGATATTACACCCAACCTATATAAAGTGTACAATGTCTTCCATGTTTCATTATTGAAGGAGTACATGCCAAATCCAACACATGTATTCACCATTTAGAATATAGAGTTGGAACTTGAATATTATTATAATGAATTTCCTTTCTAAATTCTTGATGCTATAGAGAAAGGGTTGCAGAATCAGACTACTCGGTTGGTGAAAATAATTTTGTGGAATAATATGAAAGCGGAATTAATGTGAGAACTTGAAAAAGAAATGGTGAAGAATTACCCACATTTTTTGAGAATAAATATATAAAATACTAAGGAATAATTATTTAAGGGGGGATTTAATACTCAAGATTCAACATATCATGTAAACACTATATCCCCAAACTATAAAACAATGTGAATTCAATTTATAATGCAATATAAATAGTTTTATTCTTGATAATATTTAAATGCAATATTCCTACAATAGTTTTCATTTGGTTAGATAGATACCATTTTTGGATTTATCCTATCAAAATTAGCTTACTGTTTATTTTTTGATAATTTTCTAAAAAGATTGATTATTGGATGAATAGTACAAATACAATTTCCATAATACCATGAATATTACGAAATCATCAAGATATAAAAATGAATTAAAAATTTTTGAAATTTTTTTACCTTTATAAAATTTATTTCTGAAATTAAAATAATTTATTTAAAAATGTAGCTTCCACCCCTAGGGTGCGAAAAATGAGTAGTTACTAAACTAGGGAATTTGACATTGGGGCCTCAGACACACCTCCCCATATGCCAGAGGATGCCGATTAGTAGTAGGGGTCTAGGGTAGTACTATGCGGATAATACACCCCTATATCATAGTGCAATAAAGTAGATAAAATAATCTAAACATCATCCATAATAGTAAATAACTAGAGTATGGAGAAACATTAAAATACAACCATCAATAAAAAATGTCATGTAAAAGTATGGAGTAATACATACTCACTAGCCACCCACCAGGCTGACCATATACACAAAATCTATAAATTACTTAAATAAATGAATAAAATATATGTATTTTAGGCCTTAATACATCCTCAACCCTACCTTATCCCAATCTCTGGTCAAATCTGAGCTATCCCACTCGACAAAACTACCTCAAGACTTTGCCCAACATGAACCTAAAAACGACGAGGTCCACAAGGAAACCCAACTACCATGGATGAATGATGAGGGTGTGAGTAAAAATCAGTAAGGAACCACTACCATGGTCCCCTATATAACAAGTAAATTTAGTGTACACATGTGACATGCTTAGAATATAAATTTAAAATTAAATAAGCATAAATAAATGAACACTATCAATTCTTGGGTCATGTGTAAAAAATGGGATTGACCAAGAACTTTTTTAACTAGTGTTGGGGTGTCTATAAGCATATCAGGTTATCAATCCAAACAATATTGTTCCCATGGAAAATTTTAAGTAGTACGTATTAGGTAATCCAAATCATCGAGATATGAATCCAAGGAGTGTGTCTATGTTATTACAACCCTATAGCACATTCAGACCAAAGGAACATGTCTGAGGAAACCCATAATAGCAGGATTAGTGATTGATTACCAAGGGAATGAACCTAGGAAATATAAAATTATCAGTATCCATGATTTATTCCTAATAACCATAGGAAATAAAATGTGTGCGAGTGTCATTAACTAAGACCGATTCCCCAAAATTTGATTTAATCAAGTATCAAGCATCCCACCAATTCTTAGGCATCATGAGAAATATAGTGTTTATGAGTTTCTGTAACACCCCAACCCCAGAAGCCTCAATCCGGTGAATTATTTAATTACATTGGAATGATTAATAGGAATAAAATTCTAAAAGACCAATCAGTTTAGTAGTCTTGAAGAAACTATATACATACATATAACTCTTTTTACATTTGGAGAGGAAACAAATTATGATACATAACAAAAGCTAATAAACTACATCCATGAGAACTCAATAAATGGTCTCCTCCTCATAACCTGTTGAAGGTAAACAAATTAATGGGGTGATCTCAAATGATAAATAAGGGTTAAAAATAGTGGAATCATGAATCAATAATAACTGAATCATAAAAAAATTGGCATAGTCATTATGGAATAGTGAATAAATAAAAAACACAAGCTATTAATAAAATGAGAACGAAACTGCATCCATAGATTTTGTCATAGTGAAAATATCATGGATAGTAATAACTAAAAATGAATAAAGAGAATTATTATTAAATGAACATCATGTATCAGGCACACTATACCACTATACCATCAAAACAGTTTAAGTCAGTGGGTAGAAACCTGTCTATTTTTTTGGAAATAAACTCCGAAGGGTTTTTGCCAACTGATTTGTCTCATGAGACCTATCAGTGCATTGAGGGGATAGAGTGGGCCCCACCCATCACTTAAAGTCCAAATAATTATTTATAAATTGATTTAATTTAATTATAATATTCCTTTTCAATATCCATATAGAGTAGAGAATACATATTCATCAATATTTCCACAGTCAAAACAACATTCCAAATAAACACCATATGTGAAATGGTATAGAAATTAAGGAAATAATCATATCCATGATACAAGAAAATGTATATTTATGAGAATTATAATTTAAAATGAAAAATAATCTCAAATTGGCAGTAGATACACCACATAAGAAAGATTAGGTGCACAATACCAAGTAGGTCTCAATGAAATGGAAATTGAGACAAAGTCCCTTGCTACATTGTAATCAATTGAATCGTATGACCAAAAATTAATAATCACAAAATAAATCATATAATACCATGAATATAAATAGAACCATGATATTATATATAAAATGGCAGTAAAAAATACACCACATGCAATAAATGAGTGGCAAACAATGGAAATCTCGCGAAATTAAAAGTGAGATAAGAAACCCCATACAAACATTTCGGCAAGGTAACATGTGTTCTTGTAATGGTGTAAAGAGAGGTAAAGGGGTATCCCATAATTTATATATCATAATATTAGTATGGGTGATGTGTGAAAATTTACCCTATCATTAGGAATTAAAAATAATAGGATACAACATAGGGGGGATTCTTGAATAAAAGTGAGAGAGAGGATCCCATACCTTATGGCCGAAGGTGTTATTTGTTGATCTTAATGACTTGAATAATCAAATTTTGATTCATTAATTAATAATTCCATAATATAATAAAAATTTAATTGATTTAGTAAAGCCTTATTAGATTCATTAATTACCCTTTTTTTGGGTTTAGTAGGTTCAATTTTATTGTTTTGGAATTATTTTATTCCTTGGTTGTTATGATCGGTTTACTTGTATTTATGAATAGAAGTCTGTTTGAAATGTAGTCAAAAAACCAGAATTGTTAAATAATATTATTAGTGAAATTATAGATATATAAATGATATTATAATGAATTATTTTATATACCATGTGGATGAATCATTAGTTAAGAAATTAATGATGATCATTTGGGTTAATTTGGGTAGTTTTTCAACCACAACGAACTTGGTTTGTTTAATCATTTAGTAATATGTACATAAGTTAGTTATAGAAAAATAAATAGGATATAATAAATATAACACAATTTGGTTCAACCATAAAAATGGTTTCATGACCATATCTAAAGGTGGTAAGGAAAATGAAAACATGTCATTCTTGAAGGTGATAAATCAACACATCACAAACAACGTTTTACTTTCTAAAATAAAAAGAAGATGATAAAGAGTTTGGATGATATATTATTATATTATTATCATAACAATACAATATATGTATTTTAATGGATTTAGAATGCCATTTTTATGAGGATAGGTGGGAAGAGATTAAGAAAATAACTTAGAATTGAAAGGAAATTAAAGGAAAAGAGAGAGATAAATTACCTCTTGAATCATCCTCTTGAGATCCTCCTTATTGAACCTAGGCTTTGTCTTTTGATGAGACCAAAAGATCATGGAAAATGGGGGGGGGATAAGAATTATGTTTGGACAGAGTTTAGAAATGTCTTAAAGCTTGAGAGGTGTGGTTTGACCAAGGGAGGGAGATGGGTTATTTATACACGGGGAGGGGGAGGTCATAAGAATAAAATATTAAATAAAATAATATTTCAAATGTTAGGATTTTAATAGTAGTTTTTTTAGAACATAAATCATATATTAATATAATATAGTTCTTTTTATACTTTTAATCATATTTATAATTCTAATTAATTAATTTACTAAAAGGAAATTGAAAAGAAAGAGAAAATGGAATTTTTAGGAATCACTTTTTGACTTTAGGTTTTAGAAAGTTCTTTTTAGGTTTGGAAATTGAGTTTAATGTATTTTAATTAACCATTTAATAAATTAGATATAAAATAAAATTATAAATTTATAGAAAGTTTTGATCATCATTACATCATGAATTATGAAATTTAAGATATACCGGTTATGTGAAAAACTATATTTTTACTATTCACCCAAAAATTGATGTATTTTAAAAAAATCGAAAAAATTCACCCCAACCATTTTTTAACATGTAGAATCCAAAAATTAAATCCATTTTTCAAAAATAATTTTATAAATATGATAAATTTAATTTTTAATTAAAAACATTATGTAACACCCCAAGGTTTTGAAACTAAATATAGAATTCAATTTTATAATCTATCCATTAAACACAACTTTGCCTCTTCTATGTTTTGAATTTGAAAAAATGGTCATCATGAGTAATGTTCAGTAAGTCATTTGGAGTCTGATAGAACAAACATGATTTTTGGTGAATAGTAACATAACCATATGAATAGTAATATGAATAGTAATATGACCCTTATGAATAGTAAATAATAATATTATTTTATTTTCTTGAGGTAATAAGATAATGAGATCTTAATTAGTTTTTCAATGAGAAATAAAACTAATTGCACTTTAATATTGTTATTTTTCGAATTAACTATGACCTTATTTAAAAATTAAATTAATAATATTTCGAAAATTATTTTTGAAAAATGGATTTCACTTTTGAATTCTACACGTCGAAAAACGGTTAGTGTGAATTTTGAGAATTTTTCTGAAATAGTTGATTTTTCAGTGAATAGTAAAAAAAAATAAAGTTTTTAGTTTCGGTGTGTTAATCACATCATTAATGATGTAATTATGATGTCATAAATCTGGTTTACTTGTGTATAGTTAAATAAGATGTGAGGTGTCCCAAGTGGCTTTAACCATAGGCAAATACAATGGGCAAGCCCATGGTTTTGCAAATACAACCCATGAGGTATCCCTTGGAAATTATTAAAATAATCCCTCACTTTCCCTATAAATACCAACTCTTCCCTTCATTGAATTCATTCCCAATTCTCACTCAACGATGTGTTGGACTCCTCACCTCCATATTATTCCTCCTAAGGTTTCCTTAAGCCCCCAAGGTCCCAACCTTCATGTCTTAAGGGTTATTCTATAAGGTAAGAAAATTTTCAATTTCTTTCTTTTTTTTCCTTTCAAGTTCTCTTTTATGTGGTATTTCGTTCAAGTTTCCATACCATGTTCTTATTTTTCTTATTATTCTTCATCTAATATATTTTATTATTCATTTCTAGATAGGTGACTTTTTTCCCCTGTCTTTTTAAATATTTTCTAAAACCATGTTGCGTAGCCATTAGGCTGTTTTTTTAAGTGATTTCAGAATTATTCTTTTATTTTGAGTTCTTTATTTATTCTTTCTTAATATCTTATTACCCAAGAGGAGTGAAATCTCCTGAATCTTGTATATTCTGTATGTTCTCATTTTCATGAGAAATTCATCATCAATCTTCTTCTTTTACCCCACTTGTTCAAGGAATTAAAAACATTGTCCGTGATGTATCGAAACACCGACGTCGTAGATGATGTAATATCAATTTCCATTAATTCTTTCAAGTCAGGTCGTAAAACCATTTATATGGTTGAACCAGGTAATAATATATGTTTTATTTCTCACCCATGGTTCTGTAATTCTTTCGTACTCATGGTTCTAATTTATATGACAAAATGAGGTTGTTATTATCAAAGAACCATTAAAACGATCTAAACAAACATCATTAATGTTTTAACTAATGAATCATCATCATGATATACAACCCAAAATAATTATAAGATCATTTATATATCCATAATTTCATTAATAGGAAGTGTTATCAATTTTTTATGTTTAACTATGTTTCAAATGAACTCCCATTCATGGAAACAAGTAAATGAACCATGAAAACCAAGGAAGAAAATGCTTCCAAAACATGAAAATTGGACCAATTGAACCCATAGAAAGGGCCATTAAATGAACTTAATAAGGTTATATCATATCAGTTAAATGTTTATTAGGTTCTTGAATTATTAATTAATGAATCTAAATTTGATTATAAAGGTCATTAAGAACAATCAAGAACACACTAGAGCAAAGGGTAAGGGGTTTCTAATCTCACTTTCATTTCTTTGAGATTATCATTGTTCGCCACTTATTTATTGTATGTGGTATATGTGTACTGACATTTGACATATAGTAACATTATTCAATTTATATTAATGTTATTCAATGATTCCTTTGATTTTCATTAAGTTCTGGTCATATGATTCGACTGATTACATTGTGGTAAGGGACTTCGTCTCAACTACCTTTTCACTGCGATTAACTTTGTATTGTGCACCTAATAATCTTTATGTGGTGTACCTACTGACCATTTGAGATCTCTTTTCAATTTAAATTATATATTATATTAAATATAAATAATCTTGTGTGATAGATATGTTTTTTTTCAAAATCGTATACCATTTTACATACAATGTTTATTTGGGAAGATATTTTAATTATGGTAATATTGATGAATCTGTATACTCTACTCTATATGGATATTGAAAAGGAATATTTACCTTGTATTGAATCAATGTATAAATAATGATTTGGAAATGCAGTGGTAGGTGCGGTCTTCCATATCCCCTCGATGCATTGGTAGGTCTCATTAGACAAAACAGTTTGGCGACAAACCCTTTGAGTTTGTTTCCAAAAATCAGACGGGTTTCTACCCACAGAACTAAACCGTTTTTATGGTATTATGGTTTCATGTGCCAGATACATGACATCCAATTAATAAGAATTATCTTTATTCGTATTCAGTTGAAATTATTATCCATGATATTTTCACTATGACAAAATCTATGGATGCAGTTTCATTTTTAGTTTATTAATGGCATTAGTTATTCATTTATTCACCATGCCATTTTGATTATGTCAGAATGTTTGTGAATCACTTATTATTGTACTCATGATTCCGCTATATTTAACCCTTACTGAGCATTTTATATCACCCCTTTCATTGTCTACCTTCAAAAGGTGATGAAGAGAAGATCTTTTATTGAGTTCTTTGGGGTTCCCTTTTTTAGTTTTTGTTATGTATGGTATGTTGTAAACTTTTCCAATATAATTTGAGTAAAATTTATGTATCTAGTTTCTCAAATACTACTAAACCGATTGTTCCTTCAGGATTTTTATTAATTCTAACCATGAAAAAATCACAAGTAATGCACCGGCTCCAGCCTAGAGGGGTCGGGGTGTTACACATTATTTAATCGAAAAATATTAACACTTAAAATATTCATCTTCATTTTAAAGGTGCCTAAATTTTATTTATAAATTCATGAGTAAGGTTACCATTAATAAGGGTCATATTAATATTCATAACTGTAGGTTACTTTTCATAAGGGTATGTCACCATTCATAAGGCTATGTTACTATTCACTGAAAATTAACGTGATTCTATCAAACTCCAAATATCACCCTGATCGCAACTGTGTATGTTGGTTTTTCAAAATTCAAAACACAGAAGTGAAAAATTGAAGTTTAATGGCTAGGTTATGACTATATCCTAAATAAACAAGTTTTGTTTCAAATATACTTACTGCTTTATAAAATATAATCTATCTATTGAATTGAACATATTTAAGAAAAACATACCATAAAATGTTTGGGGTGTTAAATTATTCCCTCCTTCAGATATTTCATTCTTGAAAATTTTCATGAATAAATCCCTCTAAAAATATGTGAGTGGTTCTTCTTCATAAAATCCTCAAGTTCTCACATTGCATCCTCTATATTATGGTTTCTCTAAAGAACCTTTACAAGAAGAGTTGTCCAATTTCTCAATACCTTCTCCCTTGTGTCAATAATTTTGATAGGATCTTCACAGTATGACAAATATGGTTCCAGTTCTATTTATTTCATAGGTGATTACATGCATTGGGTCTGGCTTGTATTTCTTAAGCAACGATACATGAAACACATTATGAATTTTGGAGAGACTTGGTGGAAATGCTAAGTTGTAAGCTACAACTCCGATCCTCTCCAAAATTTAAAATGGTCCAATGTACCTAGGGCTCAGTTTCTCTTTCTTACCAAACCTTAGGACACCCTTCCACAAAGATACTTTTAGAAAGACATGATCTCCTACTTGAAATTATAGATCCTTTATCTGGTTTTCAGCATAACTCTTTTTCCTACTTTGGGATACTTTTATATGGTCTGAAATTTTCTTTAACTTTGTTGTTCTCTCTTCAAAAAGTTCTGGGCATAAAAGTTTCCTCTCGCCAACTTCATCCTAACAATTTTTTTTCCAAAATATCTTACCATATAATGCTTTATATGGCACCATTTGACTGCTAGAATGGAAGCTATTATTATAGGAAAATTCTACCAAAGGCAATTATTGATCCCACATACCTTGAATTTAATGAGAGCATGATCTTAACATGTCTTTCAGTGTTTGAATAGTCCTTTCTGAATGTCTGTCGGTTTTGGGGTGATAAGCAGTACTCATATGAAGCTTAGTATCCAAATCCTTCTAGAGACTTTTGTAGAATTTTGATGTAAACCAGAAATCTCGATCAGACACAATCGATAAAGGTGCACCACTAAGTCTTATCACTTCATTCATATAAAGTCTTTCTAGGCGTTCAAGTGGAAAATCCTCTCTTATAGTAAGGAAATGTGCCGATTTTGTGAGATGATCAAAAATTACCCATATTTCATCATTCCTTCTAGGTTTCCTCGGTAGTCCTATGAAGAAATCCATCATAATTTCATCTCACTTCCACCTAAAAACAGGTAGAGTCTACATCACCCCTCTAGGATTTTGTCTCTTTACCTTCACTTGTTTACAAACTAGACACCTTGACATATATTCAACAATTTCCTTCTTCATATTATCCCACCAAAAAATGTTCCTTTAGATCTCTATACATATTTGTGCTACCTAAGTGTATAGAGAAATTTGAGCTATGAGCATCATCTAATAGTTCCCTTTTTAACTCAGGTATTGATGGAACGCATAACCTCTTCCCATATTTTAGAACACCTTCCTCATACATGAATTCTTCCAATATACCATCCTTATCATCATTAATTTTCTTATGTAGATTCTCATCATCATATTGAGATATTTTTATCTTATATAGTAAAGATGGTTTAGAAATCATTTGAATGAGGAAAGATGTTTCCCCTTACTTAATAATTCCCATATCCATCTTTAGTAGATCCCTGAATATACGATCTCTCTCAATCCTAATTTGGGTCAGAAGTCCATGATATTTCCTGATTAATGCATTTTCCACCTTATTTTCCTTTCCTAGGTGGTAGTGTATTGAAAAATTGTAATCTTTGATTAACTCGAGACATCTACTTTGCCTCATATTGAGTTCTTTCTATGAAAAAATGTATTTCAAAATATTGTGATCCATATATATCTCACATCTCTAACTGTAGAGATAATGTATCAATATTTTTAATGAAAATATTATGGCTTCTAACTCAAGACCGTGAGTTGGGTAATTTTTCCCATGAATATTTAACTGCATTGATGCAGAAGCGATAACTATATCATATTTCATATGGAAAAAAACTAGTTAATTCGTTGATGCATCACTATATATCACAAATCTATCATTTCTGGATGGAAGAGTAAAAATTGGAGCATTGACCAATCTTCTTTTCAATTATTTAAAGAATTCTTTACATTCATCCATCTATACAAACCTAACCCCTTTACCTGTGATCTTGGTTAGTGGGTTAACCAGTCGGGCGAAATTATAAATGAAACACCGATAGTAACCTCCTAAGACAATAAAACTACGTACCTCGGTTATATTCATTGGTGTGGGAAATTCTTGGATTGCCTTTGTCTTCATGGTATCAACTAAGATTCCATCCTTAGAGACAATATGGTCAAGAAAAGTTACTGATTGAAGCCAAAATTCATAATTTCTAAACTCCCCATATAATTCATTTCTTCTAAGGGTTTTTAGAATAATCTTCAAGTGATTCTCATGGTCTTCATATATTTTGGATTATACCAAGATATCATTGTTAAATACCACAAGAAAGTCATCAAGGTATTACTCGAAAACTCTATTCACTAGATCTATGAAAGTAGAGGGTGCATTAGTCAGTCCAAAAGACATCACTGTAAACTCATAATTACCATACCTAGTTCGAAATGATATCTTTGGAATATCATCCTTACTCACACATATATGAGGATATCCAAATCAAAGTTCAATCTTTAAAAAATATTGTTCTCTATGAAGTTGATCAAATAAATCATCAATTCATGGCAGAGGATACTTATTCTTTATTATAATATCATTTATTTCCCTATAATTAATGTATAACCTCATGGATCCATCTTTCTTCTTGACAAAGAGGACATGGGATCCCCATGTAGAAATACTGGTTTGGATAAAACCTTTTTCACTCAATTCCTCTAGTTGTTTCTTTAGCTCCACTAACTCTAAAGTGGCCATTCTATAGGGTTCCTTTGATATAGGTTTTGATCTAGGAATTAAATCAATATAAAAATCAACTTCATGATCTGGAGGATGTCTAGATAAATCATCTAGAAATATGTCAATTTATTCTTTCACTATATGTACATCTTCAATTTGAAGATTTATTTCCTCACCCATAGATATTGGGTTCTCTTCCTCTCAAAGAATTGCATTTAGTAGAGATACTGGGGGTGGATCTAGATAATAATCAAATGGTGAGGCTTATACTCTAAAAATAAGGAATTCAATACCATTTTCAAAAAATATAACTTCCTTCTTCTTACAATAGATCTTCACATAATAATTTAACATCAAATTAATACTATGAATTATATCAAATCCAGTCGGTGGTATGATGATATGTTTAGCAACTAAGGCACGTTTATGTGTCATGAGGGGGACTGATCAACATGGCTTTGTTGCAATGACACACCCCCTAAGAGTTTTTACTGTAAAATCCTTTATTAAATCAAATTGTACATGTACAATGTTCTTGGAAAACTGGGAAGATATAAATAAATGTGATGATACAGAATAAAATAATGCATTGGATAAGTTTGAAGAAATAATTAAAGAACCTTCCAACACATCATTAGAAACTTCAACCTTTGTGGTTGTAATCACATAATATTTCCCTTTCTCTCTTGGAATTTTTTTATTCAAGTTTCCTTGGTTCTTAAGACACTCATTTTCATAGTATCCCATCTCTCTACAATTGTAGTATTGAACATCATTGACTTGTTTCTTCCCCTTTCATTCATTAGATCAATGACCCTTTTCTCCAAACTTATAGTAGACTCCCACTCCTTTCAATCATTTCCTAGGTTTATTCTTTCCACAGTTCTCAGATAATGGGAATTTCTTAGTTCCATTATTCTTCTTTGGCACTTCACATTTTTGATGTTTATCAGAGTACTGCTTCTTATCTTGGTTTCCCTTGAACAAATTTGAACAATAAATTCCTTCTCTATGTTTATGTCACTTAATAAAATTTGATTATATGATGAAAATGTTTGAGAAACCAGTTCCCTTATAATACTTGGCATAAGAACTTGAAAGAAATGATCAATCTTTTCTTCTGAGTCACGTACATAATATCTGGAATACCTAGCTAGTCTTGTGAAAGTATCCTTATACTCTGCAACAATGCTTTCTTCCCTTTACTTTAAGCCAAGGAATTTCCTCTTCATTTCTGTTCATTGCTCAAAAAGGAAATATTTGTTGAAGAATATTCTCTTAAAAGTCCTCTATTCCATATCTTCTATTTCTTCTTCCTCCATGGTGTTCTGGATTAAGGACCACCATTGATCAACATCACCCTTGAAAAAATAGAATGCCTGCACTACCTTTTCATTTTCGTTGCATCTTAATGCCACAAATATCTTTTTAAGGGACTTGATCCACTACTAAGATACCACTGGATTACTAGTCCCACTAAAATATGTGGGATTCTGCCACATGAAATGATCCAACAAAGGTGTAACATGGTTATTCGTCACAACCTAAGTAAGTTTTCTCAATATCGTCATGATATGATTTGTTCAAACATTGATTATGTTGACTTGATTAGTGGGAAAATACCTATATTTTCCATGAGTATTGACTCCCCTTATTTCATTAATCACTATTTCTAAATAATGGAATACACTATATTAGGTTATAAATCATAATTTATAATCTTGACTAGAAAAGTACTTAGCATAAATTGTAATTCTCTGCATAGCTAATCTCATAAACATGGTTTATCTGAGAAAAAATTTACATTCAAATCCTTCATAATGGATTGTAAAGAAAATGTGAATTATCCTAAACATATCCCCTGAGATTTTCAAACCAAGAGTGTAGAAACTCCTATTTTGATGTACCAGGATACCCCAGGTCAGGCCCGAAACACCTTGTTGGAGCATTCACTCCTAAGTACATATGTGCCAGAGCCACCTCTACTTGTTTGTATCTAGACAGGTATGTATTTTCTAGAAATAAACAAATAATCTATTATTTACAAAATACTAGGACTTTCTTGTATATTTAACCTCAAATACTACCTTAGGGCTTTGTTTCTTAATCTACATTTTCTAATATAGTTTCCATGTTTTCTACTAAACTTCCTATGATACCCACTATAACACCCCGACCCCAAAAGCTCAAAGCCGGTGCATTATTTCATTATGTTAGAATGATTACATGGAATAAAATCTAGAAGGACCAATTAGTTTATTAGTCTTGATGAAACTAGATACATACCTGGAACCCGTTTTACATTTGAAAAGGAAAGAAAAAATATGATACATAACAAAAGCTAATAAACTGCATCCATGATAACTCAACAAATGGTCTACACCTCATAACCTATTGAAGGTAAAAAAAATGAATGTGGTGAGATAAAATGATCAATAAGGGTTAAAAATATAGTAATCATGAATAAAAAATAACTAAATCATATACAAATTGACATAGTCATTATGGCATGGTGAATAAATGAAAAACACATGCCATTAATAAAATGAGAATGAAACTGTGTCCATAGATTTTTTCATAGTAAAAAACTCATGGATAGTAATAAATAAAAATTAATAAAGAGAATTATTATATATTTTATGTTAGTTATATAGAACATGATACAAATATACCATCAAAACGGTTTACGTCTGTTGGTAGAAAACCGTCTGATTTTTTGGGAAAAAAAACTCGAAGGATTTGTCACAAACTAATTTCTCTCATGAGACTTGTCGATGAATCAAGGGGCTATAGCAGGCCCCTCCCGTCACTGCATGTCCAAATAATTATTTATAAATATATTTATTTAAATTACAATATTCCTTCTCAATATCCATATATATTAGAGAATACAGATTCATCAATATTTCCATAGTCAAAACAACATTCTAAATAAACACAGTATGTGAAATGGTATATGGATTAAAGAAATAATCATATCCATGCTACGAGAAAATGTATATTTACCATAATTCTAATTTCAAATGAAAAATTATCTCAAATGGTTAGTAGATACACCACATAAGAAAGATTAGGTGCACAATACCAAATAGGTCTCAATGAAATGGAAATTGAGACAAAGTTTTTTGCTACATTGTAATCAATTGAATTGTATAAAAAAAAATTATCATGAAATGAATCAGAGAATATCATGAATATAACTATAATCATGATATTATATATCAAATGTCAGTACACAATAAACTAGATGCAAGAAATAAGTGGCAAACAATGAAAATCCCATGAAATTAAAACTGAGATTAGAAACCCCTTACAAACATTTTGGAATGGTAATAGGTGTTCTTGTGGGGGAATAAAGAAAGGTAAATGGGTATAACATCATTTATATATGATATGGTCAGTGTAGGGGAGTTTTAAAAACAAACTCCATCATCAGGAATTAAAAATAAGAGGACACAACATAGGGGGGATTCTTGAATAAAAGTGACGGAGAGGATCCCTTAAATTATCCCCAAATGTGTTCTCGATTGATCTTAATGACCTGAATAATCAAATTTAGATTCATTAATGAATAATTACAGATACTAATAAACATGTAATTGATTTATTAAATCCTTATTAGGTTCATTCATTCTCTTTTTTATGGGCTTAAGAGGATTAATTTTATTGTTTTGGAAGCATTTTATTCTTTGGTTTTCATGAACAATTTACTTATATTCATGAATGCAAGTTTGTTTAAAATGTATTCAAACAACAAAAATTGTTAATATATATTATTATTAAAATTATATATATAAATGATCTTATAATGATTTATGATATATACTATGTGGATGAATCATTAGATAAGAATTTAATTATGATCATTTGGGTTAATTTGGGCGGTTTTTCGACCACAATGAACTTATTCTGTTTAATCATTTAGTAATATGTATATAGGTTAGTTACAGAAAAATAAATAGGATATAATACATATAGAATAATATTTTTTAACCATAAAAATGGTTTCATGAATTGATCTTAAGGCGGTAAGGAAAATGAAAACATGTCATTCTTGAAGGTGATAAATTAACACCTCACGAACAACGTTTTCATTTCTAAAATAAAAATAAGAGAAGAAGGAGGTTGGATGATATATTATCCCATTAGTATCAAAATATTAAATTATATGTACGATAATGGAGTTAACATACCATTTTTATGAGTATAGGTGGGGAGATATTAAGAAAAGAACATGGAATTAAAAGAAAATTAAAGGAAAAGAGAGAGTGAGAAATAACTTCCTGAATCATCCTCTTGAGATCCTCCTTCAGAAACATAAGTTTAGTCTTTTGATGAGACCAGAAGATCTTGGAATAGGATGAGGGGATAAGTAATATTTTTTTATAGAGTTTAGAAAAGGATTGAAGCTTGAGAGGTGTGGTCTTACAAGCTGAGGGATATGGGATAATTATACACGAGGAGGGGATGTCTTTAGAATAAAATATTAAATAAAATAATATATCCAAGGTTAGAGTTGTAATATTAGTTTTTGATAACATAAATAATATATTAATATAATATAATTCGTTTTTGACTTTAAATCATTTTTATGATTCAAATTCATTATTTTTTTAAAAGGAATGTGAAAATGATATTTTAAGGAATCACCTTTTGACTTTAGGTTTTGGAAAGTTCATTTTAGATTTGGAAATTGAGATTATTTTATTTTAAGGAACCATTTTTGAAATTAAATATAAAATAGACGAATCTATATTTTTAGAAAGTTTATGTCATGATTACATCATGAATGATATAATTTAAGATATACCGGTTATGTAAAAAATTGTATTTTTACTATTCACCTGAAAATTGATGTATTTCAGAAAAATCCAAAAAATCACCATAACCACTTTTCGACGTATATAATCAAAAAATGAACTTAATTTTTACAAAAATAATTTTATAAATATTATAAATTTAATTTGTAATTAAAAACATTCTTTAATCGAAAAATATCAACACTTAAAATATTCATCTTCAATTTTACTGTGCCTAAATTTTATTTATAAATTCATGAGTAAGGTTACCATTAATACGGGTTGTATTACCATTCATAAGGGTATATTACTATTCAAAAATGAATGTTAGTATTCATAAGGGTTTGTTACTATTCATTTAAAATTAACTTGATTTTATCAATCTCCAGATATCACCCTGATCGCAACTGTGTATGTCAGTTTGTCAAAATTGAAAAAATAGAAGTAGAAAATTAAATTTTAGTGGATAGGTTATTATTATCTCCTAAATAAACAAGTTTTATTTCAAATAAACTCAATGGTTTATGAAATATAAGCTATCTAAGGAATTGAACATATTTAATATGAACATACCATAAAATGTTTGTGGTGTTATAGTATCAGTATCAATAACTGATTCCATGGTATCCATGGAAATCAAGTATCAGAGATCCCAATGATTCCCTAGTGTTCAGGTGAATCTAGTAAATTTTCATGTTAGGATCAATATGTGATTCCTACCATCCAAATCAATATCATATCTTGGGATCAATGATTGATTCCCAAATATCCTGGGCAATCATGTTTGTGTGCATCAGGATCAGAGGTTGATTTCATAGAATCTAGGGAAATCTAATGGAATCAATATAGATACCCATGTACAATTACTTGGAATATATAGAAATATAATAGTGTTGGTATCATGATTAAAAAATAAATCCTATGAGCATGCCCTGATAATCCTATGCATCTTGGTGTATATGAGTGGAAAAGTATCCCACCCAAACTCTTATAACATCACACTATGACTGGGTTGAACATTAGTAGAACTCATCTACCAAATTTTAGGTTGACCACTTAGGTGTATGACCTATCCCCAACACTACCATAACATGATCAATTCAATGATTAGTGTTCTATGGTGACACCTAAAATCATCACTACCCATTTCCTAAACAGCCTTATAGGGGTTGGTATCTCATTTGGGAACACTTGGTCACACAATATCCAAGAGACTAATTATGGGTTCCTTTATCTCAACCATTTATTTTAGGTTATCTTTCATCAGTTGGAGTTCATAGTGTCCCTCTACATCTTCATAGTTTCATCAAGGGATCACTAGCTTCCTAGGGAAGTCTCACAAGAGAGATGGCATCAAGCCCATTTCCTTTCCCTCCCACTCTAGATTTTTCTAAACACCCACCCATAAATGAATCTCAAATAGCTTTACAAATCTAGGTAATCATATCTCATTGGAGGAAGTATGCTCAATATATAGTTATATCAACTAGATCAAAGGATTTAAGGAATATCTTGGTTCTTGCAGGGCCAATCCCTTATCCATGAATCTCATGCCACCCCTTACCTATACTCAAAGGCCACTAAGGGAACCTATCACTAGTGATGTTACTTTATGATCATTGAATTTATTTTAAACCCCTCAATTTATAATAGACTAAAGGTATACAAACATAATCAAGGCCTTGTCCATTGGCAGCTGAGGCAACCAAGCCAGCGCACAAGGGTCCATCATGGTCCTTGGGACTTTATTCAGTCTATAAATTTCATTTTAATAAAATAGGTTATTTAAATAAAAATGGTCAGTCACCATTAGTGGAAATAATTCACATCACATTCCAATTATAAATAAATAAATAAATAAAAATAACACCAGTAAAGTATAAAGGACCACCTGCCTCAAATGAAGCATTTTGTTTTTTAAAACATAGCTAGAAAACTCTCGACTGAGCTCTCCAAAGTCCACACAACCACATTACAATTACTCAAGGCCCTAAATCACGTCATAAAAATTAAAAATTAATCACAAAAAACTTATAATAAATTATCCAATTTACTCACAAAAAATTAATAAATTATTCCAATTTAATTGAAATAGGTATAAATCCTAAAACCTCACATGGTTATCTTGCTATGCCAAAATCGTTAGTAATGAGGTGCATTCTACTCCTGACACACCCCTAGTCCTAAGAAACATAAAATTCCCAATTAATACCACTATAATAACAAATAATCGCATCCTATTTAGGTAAAAACCCTTAATAAAATCATTGATAGATTCACTTTCACAGAAATCGTGTCCAATGGTGTGGATATGGAATCTTGGGATGTCCTCCATACAAGCTGGGTAACAGCCCTATCATGTTCTGTCTATTATACCAAGATCATTTGGAATTGATGCTGAACCCTAAAATGGAATTTCCCAAAATTATAGTAGAACCTATTTGGAAATCCCATCAAATTACACCCAAAATTACCCCAAATGGATGGAATAAGGGAGAGTGGGATGTCCAGTTGAGGGCCTCCCTACACACACACACTCACTGAACTAAAGAACAAAAGGAGATAAACCCCTTTAATAAAACAAGCATGAACCATTCACAGTGTGAATATAGGGTTCACAACATGAACCTCCTAGGTAAGGGACCCCGACCACTATCCCAAATATTCAGGCCATGAAACCCTACTTCACGACATAAAAAACATACAATGGATCCCTCATGCATCATGACCACTCCAACCCCCCTTTGATGCTCTTCTGAACACTCGAGGCATCCACAAAACCTTAAATAATTCATAATAACACCCTTTATAGAAATGAAAACTCTTGAAACCAAATTCTGAGTCCCGATTCTCAAATAGAACCCTCCCCAAACAAAAAATTTAAATTCCCCTGAAATTTTACCCTAGTATGGACACAAGATATTACAATATCATCACTATATAACCTATCATGGTCAGGAAGTATCATCTACCGTCCAACCAACAAAATCAACAGACCTAGGTCACCATTTCATCCTAAAATATCTACATTCTACTATAGAATGAATAAAGAGATCTTATTACACAACTCAAAAAATAAGGAACACTATACATAAAAATATGATCCATCACTTTTCACTATCACTAAAATACCATGATGGAACTGACCCACTCCCATATATCTTGAGACACTATAGTGTCACCATTCACTTTATCCCTAATCCTATAGTGCTCCCTAATATAAATCTAAATTCATAATGGCCAACCCTCATCCATGGTATTCCCCATTATTGTTACTTCATACTGAAATGAATCATTAGTGGTCCAATGACCTACTCGAGGCTATTTTCATCTCACCACACAAAAAGATTCATGAAAAATTCTTTCAAAAATGGATACTTCCTCTTGTCTTTGATTCCAAAATGAATCAGATAAGTCTCCACTACTCATACATGGGGACTTCATACACTGAAATTTCCTCAAAAGTTCCCATACAAACCTTGAAATATACCCATTGTACCATATATGACATAACAAAACCATGAAACTATCTTTCCTTTTTTTTCAAGAATTTTCATCTCAATAGACACCTTCACTACAATTCATCACATGATTCACCCCCCACCCGAATCTCATGACTAAATAGTTTCACCCCCTGAAACATGTCACAGACCACTATTTTGCCTCATGAACCACATGCATAATTAGGTTGACCCACTAAACCATGTTATTAACTAGGGTTCACACCTAGAACATGTGATGAAATTCAATTTACCCCTAAATCATGCCATGAACCACAATTCACCGCACTAAAAATATCATGAATCATGATCCACCCAAATAATTTCACTCAAATAAAACTGAAACTATATTGATCCCAATTTCAATGCACTAAATCCAACCAATATCTCATTAGAATATAAAATATGGTATTTACACGAGACTAGATAAATATCATTTATCTTCTCACTAATATCCAAGTACCACCTTTAACATCCAATGAATGGTCCTACCACACCCATGAAACTACTAACATGGGGTCACACATCCACATCCCATGCTATATCCATCCCTACACATTATGGATAGACATTTCCATCCCACTCATACCCATAAAACAACTTAAAATATCATTAACCACCTGCTCCTGAATCCTATGAATGTCATCCTCGACAAAAACCGAACTTCCATTCATAATGAGGGTCAAACCATCAAATGGATAATAGTTCATTCCCACTATACAGATTGACTTATACCACTACTTTAGCACACATTAAATAGGCTTGTATCTCCTCTTAATCCATGATCACCACTTACAACTCCTAGAACCATTCCATCCATGGTGTCACCATTATCTAAGAGGTAATGCCTCTCATTCTTATCCAATATCCCGATCTATCCTTTCCATAAGAATTCCATCAAATTCATTATTCCTCATCACACACATGGTCTCTCATTGATCTACAATTCAAATAGGTTCTTCACATAAGCAGTGCATTCCACCTTGATCTCATCTAATATTAAAATGTGTATGACCTATACCACATAGTCAATTAACCTAACTCAAATTCAATGAGTCTCATCTCATCATACATAGTATTAAAAAACGTTGTCACTAAACATACCCATGAAACATTAATCTCATATATCAGGGAGAACTCGTGGTGATCCTCTTTAAAATGGGTAACTTCATCAATTACATTTTCCACCACACAAGTTCCTACCAATCGACATCATTTTTAAATCTATATGTGTCTATCCACACTCTACCACCACTCACCCTAGAATGCATAAAAAGTACACATGGGTTGGAATCACACTAATCCCGACCTCAAAACCAGGTCTCGATACCAAAAACAATAAAACTCCAGGTTTTTTACTTAACAAAATCCAAGGCGTAATCCCAACTATACCATATACAACTACACCCCCTGTGAACTAATCTCCAGGAAAGGAACTTATCTATTCCTTATTCATTCACAAAATATATGGAATCACAATGCCTATATAACACATTCAGTAGAAAATACCATTCATTTATCTATTAACATGAATCATATACCCATGCTTCATATATTTTATGGGTAGATAACAGCCTAGGATAACCCCTCACTCAGGTTATCCTCATGCATATCACTTCCGATCTCAACCACCCAAATCGCTAAAATGATGATCTATATCTAAAAATTAGAATTTTACACCTATCCCAAAAATCAGACCTCTATATGTCATATATTATTGTAAATACCACTATTCTCATGTCTTGATTATCAAATGACAACTCACATTCCAAACTACCCACTCTAGGGATAACATGCCTATCCAAGTCATTACAAACCAACTCATCATCCTACCCATGATCTTTAGTTATCACTAGGCACCCACATATGGGACTATCCATAGATAATCTGTAATATTTGTCTAATATTTACCAGGCCTCCACATATAGGATTCACCCCCTTCAAGATCACATTCTCATCTATCAGCACATATGTTCAATGAAATCAACGTACCAATATCTAAGTTGAATATTCCATAGTATCATGGTTCAATTAGTATAGTTCCACCAATATATAAGGTAAAAAACCGTATAAGTTTTTTTTAAACATAAAATAACCAATACTATTTTATTTCATCCATAACTAGTATCATGATCACCCTAAAGGGGTTAATCACTGGAACATAAAATAACTATACCAAGATACTAGGTTCTCTATTCATTTCATACATGATAGACCACATATCCATCATCATAAAAAATATCACCATAGATCCACATAGCCTATTAATAGGATAAAAACATACTATGTTATAGTTGAGTAAAATTTTATTCACATTTATATAGGAAAACACTATATAATTTGTTACTATCACTTCAAACAATTTAACCCTATATCATAAGTGATAAAAATAACAAAAACACATGTATGTCATGTGAAGCATACATTCCAAATATGATGCCTGAACACTGGACTCATTCCAATAGGATAAGATCAAAAACCCAATAAATCATAGATCATAAATTCAATTTATATTTGTGTTGTGATAGGTGAGAATCATATAACCATAAAAAAAATAAAAAAAAATAGGAATCCCATATTTGGTAACTTGGACTTCCTACTAGATAAGGTGTTCATGAAACACCAATTTGATATCCATCACAAGATTTTATATATCATTATGTCACATGACTATTATCTCCCCAGATAGTAAGAAAAAATAAACCTCAATTACACTCTATGATATTGATCAAATAAGCTCTGATACCACTTTATAACATCTTAAACCAGTTCACAAAAACTGATCAGTTCCTGAACCATGGTAGTCATTAATGCGACCTGAAGCATGCCTACCCATATTCTAGAGGCTACTAACTAGTAGTCAGGGTCTAGGGTAGTACTATGGGGAAAATATATTCCTATATAAAACTTCACATAAACATATAAAGTAATCTTACCATCATTCACAACAATAAATAAGAAGGGTACACAAAATCAATAAAATACAACCACCAATAATAAATTTCATGTAGAAGTATACATTAATTTAGACTCACTAGATGCCCATCAGTCCAAAAAATATAAAAATAAATAAAATAAATAAATACATGAATAAAATATATGTACATGAGGATCTATTATATCCTCGAGCCTCACCTCATCCCAATATCCATTCAAACATGAGATATCCTACTTAACTAAAATGTAGTGTGCATCTTATTGAACTTAACTAATAAATAGTGAGGTCTTCTTGGGTAACCAAGTGTTATGGATTCCTGTAGGGTCTTAAAAATTATGACAAGGGAAGAAAATACCCCCACAATTGAAAATACTTTTCAGAAGGAAGAAAGTACTCCTACAAGTCTAGAAAGGTGAATAGACCCAAATTGAGTTTCAATCTTCAAAAGAAACTTGAAGGAATTCAAGTTTGGAAAAAATTTAAAGTGGACCTAATACCATCACTCAGAAAGTTATGCAAACTAGATAGATTACGAACCACTAGGTATGAAAAACTATTTACGAACCGCTAGCCTGTGAGGCGATGGCCAGAGAGCAAGGCAGACTGCGAACCGAGTTGCCGACAGATTAATACGCGTGAGGACCGTCCACGTATCATGTTGCAAAATCATCATTTCACAGACGAAGAAAACTATAAGGGTTTTGTGAACCATTATCAAGAAACAAAGCCTATGTAAACCCCAGTTGATCAAGTCTTCTATGGGTCATGATATTACTTCAATGGGCCTCTACAAATGGTGCTGCTTTCCCAATAGATATGATTTCTCAGATTCTCTATAAAAGGAGCACTATTTCTTCAACAGTACAAGAGTTTTTTTTAAACTCTATAAGACTTAGAAGTAGTGGAAAACCCTAGATAGATTCATTCATCATATTTGTGTGTTAATTTATGTAAATTATTTTTTATATTCATTATGAATACTTTGCATCAAAATACTCTAAAGTATGAAACTTTAGGTTTTCAACTAGTCCACAATTCAGAAGGTGTTTTATTAAGAAAAGGTCTAGTTAAAACAAGATTTATAGTATAACATCCAGTAATAATAGCTTCAGACTAGAAAATCTTAGTAATTGAGTATTCAATCAACATGGTTCTTGTCATTTCCTGAAGAATACAATTTATTCTCTCAGCAACACCATTTTTCTGAGGTGTTCTTAGAGAAAAAAAGTTATGAGTAATAATTTTCGTACTACAAAAAGTTTCAAAATCCATATTCTGAAATTCACCACCATGATCACTATGAATAGTTATCAGAGGTAGGTTTTTCTCATTTTTAATTTGGGATCTAAATGTTTTGAAATAGAAAAAGGCTTCAGATTTATTTTCTAGAAAATAGACACATATAAATATAATTTAGTCATCAACTAAAAAAAATATGTAGTATCTTCCTCCAATACTTCTAGTTTGTGTTAAACCAAAAATATATATGTGCACCAATTTTAATGTATTAAAATTTGAAACTTCATTGATTTATTTGAATCTAGTTTTATATTTATTCCCATATTGACAAGGATTACAAACTTTTGAGGAATTGTACCTAATGTCCGGTAGATCATTAATAAGTCTTTTCTTTGAATGTTTACAAAGGTTTATAAGGATAAAATGTCCTATCCTTTTATTATATAACATTATTGGTCATCCATTTCACTTAATCAAGGTATGTCTTGGCTCCTATGGTCCTATAAGTTAATTTTTCATACATTATCATGCCTTTGGGAAAAATAATAAATTTATCCTTGGAATTGTGAACTAAAACCTTATTATTCCTAAAATTTACAAGTAATCTTTCATCACATAATTTAATTATGCTAATAAGGTTGTACTTAAGACCATTGACAAAAAACATTTGAATTTAAAATTTTACCAAGGAAAACAATATTTCATATAACAACAATCTTTCCTTGAGAATTATCTCAGAAGGTAACTTTTCCACCTTTTGTTTTAATAATATTTTTACAGAAATATTTTTTTCCGATCATGTGTTGAGAACAACCACTATTCATGTACGAAATTTTATTTTTTGTACACTTCTTATTTTCCTAAAAAAGAAACAATTAATTTTTTGGAACCAAAACTTGTTTGGATCTGGAAATGTTAGATAAAAGAATCTTGGGTCTCCACATTTGTTTTGTAAAATGAGCTTTATGAAAACCTAACAATTGAGTCCTATTAAAAGAAAATTTTCTTTCCCAATTTCCACCACATTGAAATTTAGTACAGAATAGGGTACTTTGACAAACAAAATAGTGATTACTAAAATCTTGTTTAAAATGAGTATAAAAAATTCCAAAATGATTCCTTTGTGGTCGAATTTGAGAATACATATTGTAAAAATTTTCTTTACCTAAGGTAAATTTAATAGGAACTTCCTTAAAGAGAATATTTCTAACTTTAGTTTATTAACCATGTTTTTATCTTCATAAACATTAGTCTTAGAACAAGAGATAGCCTCTAAATTATTTTTCTCATAAATTATATTTTCATGATCCTTCGAAAGCTTATTCTTTTCAGAATTATCTTCCTCAAGGTTTTTTGAAATAATTTAAAAATAAATGGTTTTCTTATCAAGATATTTTGAAATATCTTATATTTATTTAATAAGGAAAATTATTCTAGAATTATCCTTATCAAGATTTTTCTGTAGTTTTGAATTTTCATTCTCAAGTAATTTGTAAAATTGGGATACTTCTTCAAAAGAAGGTAAATTTCCTTATGCTGAGGAATATTGTTCATCTGAAGAATAATAATATTTCTCATCAGGTTGATACGAATTTAAAGAAACATTTTTAAATGATTCAGCATTGTGTACCTTATCCATTAAACAATGATTTTCATTATGTAGTATGGTTATAAGTCTAATATTCCTTCATTCGTAAGATTCATATTCTAAAGAATCATTTGACGAATCACCACCAATAGCACTCCAACCAACATTTTCCTTCAAAAAGTTATTAGTATTTGACCTATAATACGTTTTCTTGTTCCTTTGAAAATGTTTTTCCTTCTCATGTTTTATTTTTAGTAAAGGACAATCTGGACTAATATGACCTTCTCTTTTGCATTTATAACAGGTGACCTTAGAATCTTTCTTTTCCTTCCTATATTTCCTTTTGAATCTGTATTGAAAGTATTTCTTTCCCATAATATTGTTCATCCTTCAAGAAATATTGGCTAACTCATTCTCATATGTTTCACTATAACTTGATTCAGATATAACAATATGTGTATTTTCTTTGGATCTTGTTATCCTTTCTGGTGTCCTGGATTTAGTATTAATAAACGCTCCACTCCCACTCCCATTTTTCTATTTATTGAAATTAGCATCTCCTTTAATTCTAGTCTCGTAGTAAAGTAGAGTTCCAAATAACTCATCAACAGTGATTTGAGTAACTTTTATACTTTCATCAATAGTTGCTATTTTTTAATTCCCACTCATTAGGCATGATATCAATACTCTTGTCCATAAGTGCTTCATTATAAAGACCTTTCTCTCCTATATATTGTAGACTGTTGAAAATTTTCATAATCCTATTTTTTCACCATTCATACCGATTCTCCCTAATGAAAAAGAAACCCATGACATTATTCTCAAAGTATTACTCTTCTTGTTTATATGACTTTAGATGTAACAAAATGTGTGAATTCAAATTTCTTCCAGATACAATTAGTTTCTTCACATGATGATATCTGACAATATATATTTTTGGTCATAGAACATAGTAATGTGATGTGTAACTTTTAATTCAGCTGATATTCTTGTTCCTCTTGATTAGTGATGGTACTGTCTTCCTTGTCAGGGATTTTATATCCTCTAATAATCATGATAAAGTTATCCACTCCAGTATTAATAACAAATTTCTTCATTATATCTCTCCAGTACTCATAATCATTCCCATAAAAAATAGGTGGTCTAGCTGAATTTAGGTTATCAATTGATCCAATATTCATTCCTTCCATCTTATAAAACAATAATTTTCTACTCCACACATTAGTGAAGTAAGTAGTTATAAATAAAGTATTTGTAAAATAAATTTCCAAAAGAAATATAGAAAGTAAAAAAAGATAGTGGAAACCTCCTTTGACACCAATTTTTTTATCACAATATAGATGTATATGTATATTAGATGGCACAATACATTGGGGGGGGGTGAATTGTATGTTTATATTTTTTTTTATTTCAAACACTTAAGAAAGAACTTAGTTTAATAGGTCTTAAACTAATACAATTCACAATCAATATAATTGATCACAATGGTATTGGATATAATAGATGTAATACAATGTAATAATATAAGTAATGTAACACAATTGTATTCTAATTGAATATAATGATTAGCATAATAAAAATGAAAAATATTCCACCATAAAACATATAGAATCTATTAATACAATATGTACCAAAAGAATCGTAATTGAAACAATTACAATTGAAATGAATATGAAAAGAAAGAGGAAACAATACAATTCCATTTCTAATAAAAACAATAGTAGAAACTAAAAGGATTATAATTATTTTATCTCAAAGAGAAGGGTATCCTTTCACCTAGGATAAAAGGTCTGTATTACCACTACCTTGGTAAGACCTCGATATGATGATCGACATGTCCATCTTTCTATCCCTGCAAGCCATCGATTTTATAGGTAATCAGTACCTTAGTCTTTCAAACACTTGAAATCCCTTGATATGAAGATCAGTAGCACCGTCTGAATATCCCCGGTAGCCCTCAATCATTGTCATCTAATCGGTCACACAAAGTAAAACAAAGAACTTACTAAAATACAAAAACTAAGAAGAAGCCATTCACATTATTTTAATTTCAAGGCTTTCATACGAAGCAAGAGAGGAGTCACAACATTTCAATATAGAACTTGATAAAAGAAAAAAACGATCGAAGTCACTCTCTATTTCAAATGACCTTATATTTACAGGACTTGGGTTCCAAAGATCATATTTCCTCCAATGGTCATATTTCTCTGAAAACCTCAGAGAAACTTAGACACCTTGAATTGTAATGGTTATATTGAAACAGAAAACACGAAATCATTTTGATTAGTTTATAACTATCTCCATGACATTTTTTGGTTGAAAAAAAGTTATATAAAAATGATAACATGAGCACGATTGATATGGAACAAGTGTTTTGATAAAAATAATAAAAGAATACATGAGATAAAAGTAAAACATGAGTACGATTAATATTACTTAGTTTAATGTATTAATATGAGGAAAAGTGAGTATGATTCACTTTGTGGGTACGATGAACATAGTCATTATGGTAGACATTATTAGTATAATAGACAGAGTTAGTATGATAGACAGAGTCAATACGATTGAAAGAGTCAGTATGATAGATAGAGTCAGCACAATAGATAGAGTCATTACGATTGATAGAGTCAGTACGATTGACAAAGAAATATATTCAAAGTAAAACATTTATTTTAGAATATTGTATAAAAATATTTGTGATTTCCAAAACAAAAGACATAAAATTCAAAAAGTGACTTTTGACCTAACAATATAGAGCCTTGTTTGGCATGGAAATTTCAATTTTTCCTTGGGATAGTTACTTTTAGTACTGCTATATCTATTTTATACATTTCACACTAATTAGCTTGTTATACATAGATTGGAAATGTTTTAGAAACCGTTGGTGTTGGCCTACTGATTGTTATCTCACACCCTATTTGGGCCACTATTGGGTACCTATAAAGGATTCATAGATACTGGTATAGACGAGGGAAATCACCCAATGTATGATTCTTGATTTGATCATTACATAGGAGGAGGGTAGAATAGGACTGCACTATGCTCATTATGCTAGATGAGATAGTACCGTTTTGGTATTTTTTGTATTTTTATACATGCATTGTACTAGATGTTTGTATACCTATTTTCCTACTTTTCAGAGGCATAAATTGACATATAATTTTGAATATGAGATCACATTAATAATTTTTTATTTATTACTATCTTGGATATTTATCTTCTATCTGGTTGATTTGTTGCTTCTGCTATTGACTGATATGTTTACTACTACTGTGCTACACTCCAAAATGAGGGAATAGTCTCCCCATGGACACAACCTATGCCTTATTTTCTAGTAGACAACCTCTGGAATTCTGGGTGGCACGCTTGAGTCCACATGAACCATTGGCTCGAGGCACCATTTAGTGGAATCCAGGTCGATGCAATATAAAGTGGAATTAGAGGATAATTTCTTTTCTATATTTACTATTATGAGACAATAGGTAGTAGAATCGGAAGTTATTACAGTTTGGAAACGATTTGTTCCGGGGAGTAGCCAACCCATGTATATAAAACGACAAATTTACTAGAATTAAAGTTTTTGTTTTCATGATTTTTTCTATTATATTTGATTTGATTCCACCATTGGGTGATACACTTGCTATTTGATGTTTCATATGATTATGAATTGTATTATTTCTTGATGATATGAGGGTATGAATCTCATGAATCATTTTATTAATCTCTTATAATTCACATTCCATGCATTATTACATTCCATATATGGTGTATTTCTTTACCACATATCACTTTTGATGTGTGACTTGAGTGGTATACTTATTGTTTGATAAATGATTTTTTTTTTCTGGTGATTGAAAAACAAGGTTGGTACATAGAGTTCCTTCCATAACCAATTTTTTTTTCATTTTCTTAGGATAAATAAGACACCCTAAGTGATCAACTATGTCACATTGAGTTATGGTCCATCGGTAGCATGGATTGGAACATGTTATAGAATGGATTATGTTGACACCACAATTTAGTTAATGAGTTGTATAAGTAATTATGGATCAAATGTTTTGACCCATTTGGTTTATCTATTTAAAGGAAATTTAAAAAAAATGTGAAGTAAAATGAAATTTAATTTTTGAAATAGAGGACTTGAACTAGGCCCAACATTATAGTGGGCAGTATTTAATGACTCTTGTGGTGTTTATGATTGTTTCTTTTTACCCAGTGCCATATTTAGATGTTAGTAGAAGGGTTTGACCTATTTATAATAAGGCTTAAACTTATCCTACACTTTTACCTTCAATACATTCATTATTAATCTTTTCGGCGGCATGTGTTTCTCATTGTAGAGACATGACACCATGATGAACTCCAGTCATACACTAGGAGGGTGGTGACAACCATACTTTAGAGGTGGTGGTCCATGGGATACCATTGGATCATCAGGTAGTTTTAGTTACAGCTTTGTATTTTTTACAAGAAACAAGTTTTTAGGAACATTTTTCAAGAGTTTTATGTGATTTATGTATAATTTTCATGGAACATTGCTACCTTACTCATATATGGACAATATGGTGTGGGTGTTCCAGCAGTATCATCCTCCCACGTTTTTAGGGGATGGTGGTACGTAGGCTACTGAGCTATGGTTTGAGATAGTTTATTTTGGTTTTCAAGAATCTAGAGACACCTCTTGAGAGGGATTAAAGCTCGCAACATATATTATTTGGAGATAATCTAATTGTGGGTGGGATGTTTTGAACCAATGTGATGAATTGTGAGATATGGTTTGGAGGGATTTTTAATCTTGGATTTATGAATACTTTTTCCCAAGACATAGAGAGTATATAAGTCTCATGAATTTATGCTTTTAGAGTAGGAAAACGTGGTTCTTATGGATTTTTTGGCATAATTTATGTAGCTTTAGTGTTTTTTATTGATACATATTGTGGATAAGAAATCGAGAAAAATATGATTCGAGGAAGGTCTTAGGAATACCGTTTGATTATAGGTAAATGTGTTTAGGTTGACAACCATTATTGAAATAGTGAATCAGGAAATGATTACAGAGCAGAAACTGAAATCATATTGGGGTGCAGAGTAGGGAATTATTGTCTCTTGACCTAGTAGTTAAAATTCTAGTGTCATGAAGAAAAATTTTTAGGCTTCTCAAGAGGGGAGTACCATCAATGCTGTTAGTGCTGGTAGATTTTTTTTTCATCACTACAGAAGACATGGGAATATGAGTAATAAGTGTGACCAAGATCTAATCTATTATTGAGATTACGATAGTATGGGAAACACACAATGTTTTTTTTTGGACCATCCCTATAGTGGTTAGTGGAATGGGATGAGATCTGACTCTTGGTTCAAGAGTGAGATTCACAACTCCAAGTCAGTCTAGGTGATGGAGAAGTATTGGGCGTTTAGGCCGAGGTGATTGTCATAGTTGAGGCATCCATACACCAGTTGTATCTAGAATGAAGAGTGGCCCTACTTTAGGTAGTGAGGTTATTTCATTAGGCCAAAGTTCATTCCATGTATATTTTGGACAACCTACACTTGAGGATCATAGGGTCTTTCTATCTACGATGAGAGGTAAAATTTTAGTAGCCTCTCCTCTTATATTTTCCATTTTGGATTCAAGTGATTCATATTGTTTCATAAATTTACCTTTTTTTAGAGCCTTGGGATTTTTTTTAATTTTATGATGGTGTTATGATATTGGATACTCAATTAGGGATTATAACCAAGAGTGTACGCTAGTTCAAGGAACAACTCATTGAGATTGGTGGGGGATGCTTCATTTGGTATCTTTAGGTCCTCGAGATGACCAAGTTTGATGCCATACTTGGGATGGACTGGTTAGTTTCGTATCAATACCATGGTGATTTAAATTTCTAGAGGCTGACCTTCACATCACAATAGGGTGGATTATTTATTCACAAGGGTGATTGGATGTCTAGGTGAGCCAAGATGGACCAAATAATCATGGGATGGGGGGATGACAATCCAGATTTCTAGTTTATATATAGATTGTTAGGGATAGTTTTTGGTAGATTTCAATATAGAGGTTGATCTCTTTAAAGAATTTTTCCCAAATGATTTTTTTGGTTTACCACCCAAGAGATATATGGAGTTCTCTATTGAGATAGTACCAGGACTGACACCGATATCCATTTCTCTATATAATATGGTTATAATGGAGTTAGTGGAGCTCAAGAGATAGCTAGATGACTTGAAGAAAAAAGGGTTTATATGAATCAGTACTTCTTCATGGGTCTCTTCTATCCTTTTTATGAAAAATTATTATTTCACCCTCAGGTTATGTGTAGATTATAAGTAATTTATCAAGTTCACGGTTAAGAAACAACATCCATTTTTGCAGATATATGACTTTTTTGATCACCTTCTAGAAGGTCGGGTGTTCTCAAAAATTTATTTGAGGTTGGGATATCACAAAGTACGTGTTCAGAATATAGTCATACCTCATAAAAAATTTTGCAGCATATATTGTCTATATGAGTATCTAGTTATTTCGTTCATTCTCGTGAATGTTCCATCAATTTTCTTGGCACTGATGAACTAAGATTTTTTCTTTATCTGGATTTATTTGTGGTGGTATTTGTGGATGATATCTTGGTGTATTCTCACAATCAACATGACCATGCCAACAATATTGAGATCATTTTGGATACACTGAGATAAAATTAGTTATATTCTAAGATCACAAAGTTCCAATTCTATTTGAATAAAATTCACTTAATAGGTCATATTATGTCATATACATGAGTATCATTTAACCCAAAGATGGTGAGAGCTGTAGTTTCTTGGTAGAATACCAATAATGTGTTTGATATAAGGAGTATTATAGGGGTATCTGAATATTACAGTTGTTTTATATAAGATTTATCTCTCTTAGTCACACCTATTATGTGCTTTACTATGATGGGTGTTAAGTTTTTATGGATATAGAAATGTGAGATAGCTGTTTAGGAGTTTAAATTGAGACTGAGTTCTCTGATGGTCCTGATTCTCGTAGAGCTGGGCAGGAGCTACACTGTGTATAGTGATTTATCATGTATTAGTCTAGGAGTAGTTCTGATGCAGGGTTATAAATTCATGGCATATGAGTCTCTTTAGCTAAGGCCACATGTGAGGAATTACCCAATGTATGATCTTAAGTTAGCTACAGTTGTTTATGAATTTCACTGTTGGAGAAATTTCTAATTTGAGAGTGTTTTGTGGTGTGCACATACTACAAAATCCTCAAGTACATATTTATACAATGTAACTTGAATTTTAGGAAATTAAGGTGGGTTGAGTAATTATAGTCTTTTGATTTAAATCATTCCTATATTCCTGGAATGATAAATGTAGGGGACACTGCACTAAATAGGAGGACTAAGATATAGGCAGTTCTAGATTCTAGTAGTGAGTGGTAGCTTATGGACTTATTCTTAGAGATCCACTTAAAGGTACATGATATCCAAGTAAAGCCTTTTGTTTTATCTTTACCTATAACCTCTACTCTTCTATATAGAGTGAAGATAGGAAAGTTATTAGATTCTGAGGTCCCAGTATTATGGGAGAGTGTGGTTGGTGAGGACCTACCTCCAGGTTGGACTATAGGTGAGGATGAGATTATTCATATCCATGGTCTTGAATGGGTTCTAATTGATATAAGTGAGGAGTGGTTGTGAGAGTTTCATGCAACAGTTGGGAATGTGTACCCCAACATCACCAAGATATATCATGACTTACACCGTTAGTACTAGGGGCCAGGTATGAAACCTTAGTTAACTAGTTTTTTTATGAGGTGTTCCACCTATCAGTAGGTTAAGGTAGAAAATCAATTACCAAAAATATTTTTACAGTAGTTACCCATTCATGAGTGGAAATGGGAAGACGTTGTGATGGATTTTGTAACCAGGTTACCAATATTTCCTCTAGGTAGTAATGATGTATGTGTTTTTTTGGATACGCTCATAGAGGTTGATAATTTCCAATCGATCAGGGATAAATTATCAGTAGATGATATTGAGAGGTTTTATGTTAATGAGATCGTAAAAATTCATAGGGTTTCTCCAACCATGGTATTAGATAGGTATTCTTAGTTTACATCTTGATTTTGGAAGAGTTTACAGAGGTTGTTGGACACACATGTTCTTCTAAACATGACATAACACCCTAATAATTATGGATAGTTAGAGAATATGATTCAGGTTCTTGAGAAAATTATAAGAGAATGTGTTCTATATTATGAGATTTCTTGGGAGAGTCATATACCCTTAGTTAAGTTCACCTACAACACTAGCTATTAGGTGACTATACATATGACACCTTATGAGGATTTGTATGGTAGGTCATGTTGATCACCCCTATGGTGGTTATAGGTAGGTTAGGTAGCTTTACATATACCTTTTCTAATTTACGATATCTTAGAGAAGATCTAGCTGATCAGAAAGTGGATGGATAATGCACAATCTCAACAAAAATTCTATGCCGTTCACCATCGACAAATTCTAGAGTTCGAGGCCAGGGATTGGGGTTTTTTTATGTATATCACCAAGGAATGGACACAAATGGATTAGGATATAGGGTAATCTTTCATCATGATATTTTGGGCCACTCAAGACTTTAGATATATCTATGACGATATCCTATTGGTTTCAGTTACCTCAGAGGTATTGCGTCATGCACAATGTCTTCCCATATCTCATCTATGACGTTATCACTCAGACCCATGTCACACTCTGTATCTAAATGAAATGGTGTTACATGTAGATGTATCATTAGAGGAGCATCCTATATGTGCTATTGAAATGATCAAAAATGTTTTCTATGTCCATTTTGTTCCACTAGTATGGGTGCTATAGTAGAACAACCATTTACTGAATGAGACTTAGGAGAGGGAGGATGAAGTACATGCTTAGTTTCCAGAGTTATTCTAAGATAAATCTTGACCACCATTGGAAGGGAAATTTTAGGACAAATTTCTTTAATAGGGGAAGATTGTAATATCTCAAGTTTTACTATGAGGTATATATATTTATGTTTTTTATTTATCTCTTTGGTTTTGAACAAATATGAGGGAATTTTTCAATCATGAGAGTTTTAGGGGTTTATGAGGCTTGATCGGAGTACAGAGCCCGGATTTTGGAGAAAAAAAAGTTGTCCACACATTTAGAAGAAATCGTGGGACCTTTGCCACATGGTTTGGAGTAACCATGTGGATCTAGGAAATGAGAAGTAAGAGGCTGTATGGTTTGAGAAAATAATGAAACGAGGGAGGAAAAATCATGTGAAAAAGTTCATACTTTTAATAGAGGCTCAACACATGGTTAGAAAATGGTTTCCCAAACTATGTGCATGAACCATGTGAGGGACTACATAACATAGTAAAGGGTGAACGTTTGGTGTATAGATTGCCCAACTATGTAGCTAAACCTTATGACCCAATTAAAAAAAGTGAAATGAACATTTTCAATTAAAATATCTTAAAACCCAAAACTTTTTTATATTTCCTCCAGTGTACAGAACCTTCATGCATCAGAAGCTCCATTGAAGGTTAATGGATAGTTTTAACTTCTAATCATTCATCCGAACTGAGATTCAAGTGCTGATTGTCATGTTGTATTCCTACTGGTAAGTACTTAAATCATATTTTGTTGTTCTTTATTTGACTTTTAATCAAAAGAGTTATTTAGGGTCAAGTTAATATGAATTATTTTATATATTGTTATTTGTTATTCATTTTTATTCAGAACAAGACCAAGTCATATCTCGATACAAGACAAGTGCTCTACTATGGACCTATGGTAGGTTGTATGTAGCTTTATATCATGGGTTTTTTGTTTTATATAGATAGTTTTCATTGTTCTGTATTCCATAATTTCCCATGGTTCCCCTTCAATGAATTTAATTCCTTGATTAAATGAATCAGAACCTATTAGGTTTCCCCTTGAGTACTAGTTTATGGATGTAGGTTTCTTAGCCTCAACCTAAGCCACTCATGGGGTGTACCCTTACTTCTTCCCTATGCCATACCACCTCGTTGGGTGTGTGTTATCTTGACACTAATTTTGCATCTTATTAAATTTAATGAATTAAATTGAACTAAAAAGGAAAAGTTCATTCCCCATTTTCCATTTGATTACATGAACTTGAATGATTAAATTGATTAAATGGATTTTATAGTAAATACGGAAATTAGTTTTAATAACTCATAAAATTTAAATTTATGAAATGATTATTTATTTTAGATGATGAATTGTTTAAGGTAGTGGATTACTTGGTTGGTATAAAATGGATATTAATTCCATTAGATGCCATGGATGTTTCCCATATGGATATTTCTTACATTAGTGGATTCCTTTGACCTATTTTCTCCTTGGGTATTAATTTTATATGATTACTTATTCTTTTCTATCCCATGGATCTGGATTTCTTGTAATTTCATTGGATATGGTCTATTGTCATGCTCCTTGGACTCTAACCAATTTTTTTTATCAAGGTACCATAAAGATGATCCTTGGACTAAATGTGGATTCCATGGACTTTAATACCTTGCATCAATCCCTTCATGGTTTGACACATTTGATTACATGACATGTTTTTTGTGGACACTTCTGATTATACAATGTGGCCATGATGAATGATATCTAATTGGTTATACGGAGTGATCATGATGTGTGTTTTACACTTGGTTATATGGTGTGGTTGTGGTGGATATTTTTGGAATATTTTACAGATATACATGGCATGGGTATATGATTATAGTGGTTAGTCAATACTATGTTACCCATTTTATTTTTTTTATTACTACCCTTGTTATGGGATCTTAATGTTTTTTAGAGGGATCCTTGTTTTGATGGGTAGTGTTAATTTTTTCTTGGAAACTTTACTTTTAGTTCTAGTATATCTGTTATATATATTTCACACAACTTATTTTTTATACCAATATTATACATGTTATGGACACCATTGGTGGTGGTGGACTATTGAGTGTTATCTCACACCCTGTTCGGGCCGCCATTAGGTATCTGAACAACCTTCATGGATGTAAGTTGGGACCGGAGAAAGTTTCCATTGAAGGATGCGTGATTTGATCACTTTTTGGAGAAAAAAGCACATGACTGAGTTGTGCTTCTGATACTAACTATGATACTTCCCTTTTGGTTGTTTTGGTATTTTGATACATGTATTGAATTGGATGCTTGTATACATGTTTTAATATTTTTTTGAGACATTAAATGAAATAAATGTGATTATGATATTTACGTTGGATTTATTTATTTTTCATTATCTTGGAAATTTATCTTCTATTTGGTCGATCTTCTTCTTCCATTATTAACTGATATGTTTACTATTGATGTGCTGCACTTTGACATGGGGTGGGGGGGAATAATCTCCTCACGGACACACCCTAAGACCCCACTACTATTCGTAAGACTCCATAATTTGGGGAGGAATAATTAAGGCCATGTGAATAAACAGATCGAGGAACCATTTAGCGCCATCGGTGTCGGGATGTTACACCTTTCATGTGTGAATATTAAAGGTTTTATGGAAAATTCAAGGAAATTTTAAAAAATGTTTTATCTTGTGAGAATGATTTATACAATAGATTTTTTTTAATATATAGCTAAAGTTTTACTAATTTTATACTTTTTATATAAATTTTGGATAAATCATAATAGGCTTTGTGCTGACACCCTGATTTTTCATTTGGGTGTTTCTAAATATGGTTTTTCCAGACACGGGTAATGGGAAGGGCATTATGTATGTTTTTGAATTCTCTTAGTAGAAATTATTTTCAGTGGGAATGTTTTGTGGTGACAGATGATCACATAGGGGCTTGCTTTAGTACTATGTTGATTGTTTTTAGGTCTATAAATCTAACTTAATTCTTTATATATCATGGCTATATCTTTTTCTTCTTTTTCATGATTTTATTTTTTGACTTATTTTGGTTATAAATGAGACTTCTTTGAAGTGTTATTGCAACTCAGCCTCTGGAATACCTTATTGAGTGACCAATCTATTTGACCAGGTTGGTTCATTAAATTCCATTACCTTTAATAATCACTTAATAATGAACTTTTTATCTAATAATGAGAAAAAAATCTCCATTATGAAACTTTTATGAAATGATAAAAATTACCAACATCTGATTATAACAATAAAAAACAACTAAATAATATATGTGTAATGAATTATTATAATTTAATTTTATAAATTATAATATATATGAATAAGGTTATTAAATATGTGATTAATATGGTTAAGTTTATTTTACTAGGGTTAAAGTGCTTCCATGTAATTCACGAGTAAAAGAAATGGTTTCTTTTCTTAATATTCTTCATTCAAGATATAATTATATTTACTACTTTTTTCTTTTTTATGTGGTGTTTATTCTACCCCATGAATTAATTTTATCATTTCTTTCATGAGATTAATATGACTAAATTTCCATCTATGGAAATTTTATGATAATTCTCTCTAAAACAACCTCTATTTTCTCCTCCTCAATATTTTCATTTTTTTTAAATTTACTTTTATCATTTCACTTCCCATTTGATTCAAAATTCACTAGAAGTGATTGTTGTAAGGGAAACTAATCTTAATTCTCATTTTGGTCAAGAATATTTATCCTTTTTGTATACATTATTTGTTTTGTTTATTGTATATACTTATCTCTAATTTTATGATAATCTAATTTATTTTCCAAATTACCTGAGTTTATTAGAAAAAATAATATTCTTTTAATGTTTTCAATATGGGTATGTCTTATAACTTTGATTGTTTATAAAATAAGGAAAATAAAATTTTATAACAATTTCTATATGAATTAATTTTATCTCTTTTTAACCATTTTAAAAATTAATAACCCAATGTATGTTTTAATTTTTTTCTAAAAAAATTAATATTCCCTTTTCTTTATAATGTATTTTTTTAAAAGGAATAAAAATGTAAAGGGTATTTATTATTCTTTCTTCAAGAAAATTGTTATCCTATTTTAAGGGTGTTTTTATCTATTTTAATATATTTTAATGTTTTTATACTACACTGGGGATATTTTATAATGTCACTATCTACATTATTTCTCTGGATGCATTATGAAAACATTATTCTATTTTTTGACAAGGGAAAATTTTGACATTTCGTATTCCTGTTTTCCAATAGATAAGTTTTTTAATTACTGAGTCATATTGATTATATATTATTGATTATTTTCACATGATGAATACATTGGAAATATTTAGTGATTAGTGGGAACCATAATCAAATATCAACTTCATACACCAGTTGATATCATAGAAAAACTATCTTGGGTATTTGGTATATTCCTTAACTATTTATGAATGGTGGATTAGCACAAGACCTTGACAATAACATTAATATGTATAACATTATGAATTATATCACCATGAAATCAATTATTGTTTTTTGTGTGATTATTTATATTTATACATCATCCATGAATATATTCATCCTTATTGATATAAGTTACATGAAATATTTTATTAGTATCTATCTATTCCATATTATTCATGACATATTTATTCTATAATAGGTTTTGATGTTTGATTCCCCTTACCAAGAATTTGATCATACCTTTTTATTTGGTTTCATAACCCTATGGTGACAAAAAGTGAACTATAAACACCTTCAAAGATATTATTGAAGAAATAATAAAGTTATCTTTATAATTTTATTTTATATTTCATGTTTTCAAATGTAATGTTAGAATCATGGATGTTTATAGTCTCCAAATATTACTAATCTTTTAGAACCTATGATATGTGAACTTATATATTTTTTACCAATGTAATAAATTAAACACTAACTTCAGGTTACTGGATTTGGGGATGTTACAATATATAGGTATACACATGATGTGTATGATACATCTTGTGATGTGAATGTTTGTGTGAGATATGTGAATATTTGATAGAGATTAAACTAGTCCCCTTTGTATTTTGAGTAACACTGAAAATTTGATAGATTTTACACATTTCATAAATCTATGAAATGTGAATTTTATATTATTTTTCAATTCCACTAAGACCTATAGGGTCATACTGTCAGGAATTTGAATAATAATTATGTTTTATAGAATTTTTTTTCTAAAATTAAGAGAGTTTTATAAATCATATCTAAAAGTGTTTTGGATGGATTCAAAATATTTGTGAATTTTTTCATTAGTTCCTTAAATTATTTAAGTTCAAGAGGAATATATATGTATATTAACTTAAACATAGGTCAATCATATTATTTTTTTGACCTAAATCATATGATATAATATCCATAAGGAGTATTTCATAACATATGGTATGGAAATATCATAAAAGAAGGAATAATGGTCCTACTATAATGGATTTCAACTTAAAAAACCCATAATTATGAGTTTAATAGAAATTATTTCATTTTTTACATTCTAATGATCTTTTAGGCTTAGATTTTTAGATTATTATGAAAACCATTATTTAAAAAACAGGAAACTTACACACAATATACATTTTTTTATATAAAAAAGGTTCTTATGTTTACAATCCTATTTCATTCCTCACAAACTTGATTAGTTCAAGACAATTCTTCTTGATTAAAAGGTTTACATTTCAATAGTTTCTACACATCCTTATGAACAATGATTTTTTTTTGAAAAAGTGGGAAAAAAACAATGCTATGTAAGGGACATAAATGGAAAGGAAAACTTATTAGGTCATTAAAATATTTTAAAATTTTAAAAAAATATTTTTTTCAAACAAATTTTTTTAAGATTATACAAATATTAACTTCAAATATTTAAATAAACTTCTTTGATATAACAATTTCATAAAACAATCTCCTAAAAAATCCTTAATCATGGAGGTTACTTGGAAAAACCACATTCATCAAACTCATAATGGAATAAAATAACTATTAAATTCATATATATACTTGTAATAGAGTTAATTAACGAATTGATTCTAATTTAAACTCATAATGGAAAAACTTATATAGTTAATTCTAACTTCATATATCATATATAATAAATCATTATCCAATAAATTAGAGGGATATATCAATTCCACACATCATCTTATATAATTTTAAATATCCTTAACAAGAATAATTCACATGGGATCTTTTACTTTCATTATAAAACCCATAAAATTTGCATTTCAGCCAATATGAAAAACCACTTTTAGTTATCCCATAAAATAAGATAAAATATCATTTTGTTTTGAAAACATTTAACAAAAACATTTATATAATAATGGGAAACAAAATATTATTTAAAAAACTATGAATAAAAATATAGGAATTTTGATAATGAATAAATGAAATGACAATAGAAAAATATGGTAATGTAATAAATGTTAAAATAAACATTCCATTTTCAAATTTTTAATGAATTTTTAAATAACTTTCACAAAAAATGACAAAAACATTTTTTTTAAACCTTTGTTAATAAATTCAATATAGTTTAAAATAAATTAATATTTAATGTAAATTTTAAATAATAACATTATGTAAATATTAAAATAACACAAGCATGGAAGAGAAAGAGTTTAAAATATTTAAAATACTATTTAAAAAAACCTTACCTTGAGTCCCGAATCGCTTTGTTCGACTTATAATTTCATTTATAATGAGATTATATTAATTTTTACCTTATTAATAACCATTTTTATGTTAATTTAATTATCATTTTTCTTTTTATGTCATTTATTATAATTTTATATTTATTTACTAAAATGGTTAAGTTAACATCATATGTTTTGGTGTTGTTCAGTTTATAAACTCAAAACAAAATAAACACTTTAATTGTGGTCAAAAGGATCATGGTTCCATCATATTCAGAATCTAAAAATGTTATAATTATCATTTATATATATTTAATACACTTTAAATACCATCTATGTAATGTGTTAATGAATAATGAGATAGTTTATTCCTGGAGGCGGTAGTCCACACGTATGGATGAGAGATGTTTTAATTTTTTGAATGGATGAAAAAGAAATAAAGAAGATATAGTTTAAAATTTATATAATCAAAAATAAAATTATAAAGATAATTTTTATTTATTAACTCCATCCTTGTTACGAGTCATCTGAGGATAAAATAAAAAACAAATTACATCGCTTTGTAGATGTATTAGTCAACGCGTATGCAAGAGTAACATTTCTATTTTTAAATTGATGGGACGATAAGAAGTTAAATAATATTTTAACATTAAAAAATTAATATTATTTTTTAAACATAATATATATCAATTAAATTATTATTTATAACCATCCATTCAAGGCTGTGATGAAAAATGAAACACATCTCTTTGAAGAGGTTTTAGTCCACACATACACATAAACCAGGTTTTCTTTACCCATAGGATGGAAAGGAGGTAGAAAATAGTTTTTATATCATAATAATAAAGTTTGGTATATTAAAAATAATTATTTAATTACGATAGGATTCTTGGAATATATTTTAATTAGGTATAAGAAGAAATAAACTTGAAAGAATTCAGAAAATACTTATACCACCTTCTTGGATATATTCCATTGGCTTAAACATTAAGTCTTCTAGTATTGGTATTTTAGTGAGAATAAGACCTATAAAACATTTTAGGGATATTTTGGGAAGTATTTAGGTATATATGTTTTGTTCTATAGTTCTCAAAGTACATTTAGGAGTAAGGAGGTGAAGGGATCCTTTTATAAGTGAGAGGAGTAACACTCTTGTAAATATAATTTATTAATATAAAAAGATGATTCAATTATTAAGAGAAGTGAAACATAAATTTACTATTGATTTTAGAAATATTTTTTTAGGTCTTTCATGTTCTCAAACACCCATGTAAATTTGTAATATTTTGATATTTTAAGCCTTTACCATTATGTCTAAGTATCTGCACATCATTTTACCTTAATTGTGGTAACTCCATTTTTTCCTTAGTAACTTGTTTTATGAAAATAAAGAAATGATTCCAATTTTTATGCATGGTACATTTATATATATGTATATATATTTGTGTTTTTTGTTAGAGTTTGTACAGTGTTACGGGTGTCGTAGGCCCCCGTAAATGATATATTAAAAATATTAAATAAAATAAACTGTGTGAACACATGTATTATGAATAAAATGTTTTAATATTAATCGAAGAATTTAATTGAGAAAACTGAGACCATATTGAAATCCAAAATTCGGGGTTTACCCTATATGTGACATGATATTTCTACAAATTTGGTTTTAGGATGATACATTATCGTGGGAATATTAAAATGAATATAATTAATTAATTAATTTTATATGTTTTAACTAATTAACTTATAAGAAAACCCCATATAATCTCCTTTATAGAAATATATAGTTTTATCCACATGAACTTGAGAGATTTAGTGGAACATGAGGTGTTACCCTGGGGAAGGACCTTTAATGATTGAATGAAAGTGGAATCAAGGATCAACATTGTGTATTCATGATGAATCATGGAATGAATGGTAAGTGAAATAGATTATTCAAAGAAATTACTATTAAACTAGTAATTTATTAATGATCAATATTTTATTTATTTAGGGTTTTTTATTTTGTGGTTTATCACCTAATTATATTTTTATTTTAAGAAAGGATATTTATCTGATTTGAATTTATGGGATCTGTTCATCACATTTCCGTATCAAATTAACTTTTTTGTCTAGCCTTTAATTTTATTCATTGAATTTATTTTCTTATCATTTCCTTGTTATTTAATAAATTTTTATTGATGTACAGGTAAAAAACAACCATCAATGATCTAACATCAATATATTATGTATTTATCTAATTTATTCTTCATGTTCTTCAATGTTGAACCTTGAGGTTGATCATTCGACTATTGTCAGATATGTTTGAGCATGATGAAACTACTAGAATCATGATAGTTATAATAATTAATATGAGATTGATGTTTTTTTAGTTTACAAGGATAAAAAATTGACCATTGATCATGGTTTAAGGATTTTGACTTTGAATAACAAAGTGAGGCATGGCGAAGCTTGTATGGAAAAATGGAATCTATCTAATTATATTGACGATGGTTATAAATAAATGGTGTATGATATTTCCATAAATAAGTAGGCCTTAAAAAAACAATTTTTGTGTAGTTGGTGGATGAATAAATAGGATACATGGAGGAACGTATGGTTTGAAATACCAAACTATATAGTGTATAGTTTGGAAGAACACACACCGTGTATCACTATTTTCTATGGAAACTTTGGTGTCTTAGTTGAGTTAAATATCACATGCCCTGTATTCAAAACCACATGTATTATGACGTTACCTGGGTAGATTATATATTTATAGTGGTTATATTTATAGGACCCTAATTGGTCTTACATTCCATGCCCCCATAGGGACACTCCATGTGGTGTTATCTAGCTAGCTGATCCAAGTTTAGGGATGAACACACCTGAGACATAAGTAGTTCCACAATCATTATGGATCAAATAAAATTACATGTATAGTGGGTTTTATATGTCAAGTATAAATTTGATACATGTAAAATAATCGACTTCGATGTACACCCTGTGTATCATAATGGAATTTTCATATACATATTTTGGAATGTTCTACCTTTTGTATTTCCTTCTCTGAACTCGAAATTGATCATGTGAGTAGTCTTTTTTATGTATAATTCCATATATAATGTGATAATTAAATTTTTTAACATAAAAGATATAAAATTAACTATAATTATTAGATCAATTCTTCTAAAATTATCAAATGTCATTGAGACTCGAGTGTGATCATTAGAGTTAATACTAGTGTCGATACTCCCTTGATAAATGGGATTTTTTTAGGGCATGAGTTCTTATTTCCATTATATAGGTAGGGTAGATACTCCCTATACACATCTGGGTGTAGTTCATCTATCTACAGAGTTAGTAATTCCCCATTTTTTAGCTCTAGTTGGGAGTGGGCCTCCACTAGAGTCAATAATCCCTCAACTGAGATGATTTCTAGTTATGCATGGTTATTAAACTATATTATGGTGATATTTATGTTGGGATACTTGAATACATACAAAAATAGATCTTGGAAATATATACATACTTATCTCTCTTAACTAGCTTCTATGACCAAGATTCCTCTCTCTTTGACTGAGGATTTATTTTTTGAGCATACCCTTGTTGGGATTCCTTTCCCTCTTGTCTTTTGGTTGAGCTGACAATTTTATTGTTATTTCTCCCTTAATTGTTTAACAGAATCCTACTGGGTATGTATATAATCACTCCTACCTGGGATTTTCTCACACATGTTATGAATTATGTAGGTGTCAAGTATCTTAGAGGAGGCTTTGGTAGACCCAAATTATGTGGTGTTTAGTTTTACCCGAAGACTTTGACCACATACAAAGGCTAGTTCTCAAGATTGTGACCATGAATCCCTCCTTCATCCTCATATGTGTTTTTCTTTTGTTATAATTTCTTTTTTTGGTGTGTATTTTTACCCACTTTGTACATGGATTATTTTGTTATAATATGATGTTTACCTAAAGGTTGTTTCATGAATTTGATTACACTCTAAGGGTTTCACAATTTATTTTTATCCTTAAACTATTTTATAGAGATATGTGTGTATGTACTTATACTATAGACGGAGGCCTACCATCATGTGAGATATTCTTACTTGGGAATAGTCTCCGTAACCTAGCCTACTATAGGTGGGCATGGTACATCACTCTCAGCTTACTATCATCCTATACAGGGCGCCATTGGGTTGGTTTATGATAATGTTTTATCAGAGGAGGTCTTTACTAGGTAAAGTGTTTAGAGATAGGCATATTAGGATGATTAGTTTGAAAACTTTTGGAATCCTTTTAATGTCTCTTGAGTTCAGATATTAGACCAGGGAACCCAATGATTGTGTGGAAATAGATGTATATATGAACCTGGAATGTTATCACCTATTTATCAACTCAGTATACTATGGAATGGGTTTTAGGGAAAGAAGTGATACAGGCATCATTTAGAAACGAGTATTTAAATTTTTTATGAATCTTGAGTCATCACCCATATATTCTCATCTCACTATAGTAAATATTGTAAAAATTAAAAATGTTTTCACAGAGAAATACAATGAATATTATATGATAGGTTCATGATAACAACCAACTATGTATTAAATCTATAGTTCTTGTGCTAGTGCGTGAGGTTATTTCATTGGATGGAAAAAAGGAAGTACTTACACCCATCAAGTTGTAAATGGACATACTTTTAGTGGATCACATTTATGTTCCATGTTAGGTTAAATAAAAGATATTTTTAGTAGTTCAAGGAAAATACAATCATATATTAATCAGGATTTTAGAGTTTCATGATCATAGGCCTCCAAGATTCTGCAGTGAGACAATATCTTAAGTAGTACAATATTGGATAAAATCTATAGTTTGAAATTTTTAATTAATGTAGATTCCACCCAATACAATGGTAATACTTTTAACTCTCCTCTTTTAAAGAGTGATGACATGTTGTGGGATCTAATCAATTAGGAATTTGATGAGGAAAATCTCTATTAGGCATATTTTGAGTACTTTTTCCAAAATGAGTTTTACCCCTATACCAAGAACTCAGTGTAGGTTAACGAGTTTCTTGAGTAGTCTTGGGTAACCGAGATATTTCTAATAAGGAATTTTCAGGTTTTATGAATAGTTTATAGATATTATAGGACTATAATATTAGTTATTTCTATTGAGAATTGGGTGCCAAGTTCCTGGCATAGGAGGCATACTCATGATTAGACTCAATATCAAGGTTCTTTAGAAAGAATGAATTGTAGAATACATGGATTCCACAGAAATGGGTAATGCTATGATTTTGATTAGAATAGTCTTATTCCTCGAGAGTTTCCAAACTATCTTACTGTTGAGGGAGTATAGGTAGTTTAGGAAAATTATCTAGAGGATTTTAGCATGATTCAAGGTATGATTTTTATCTTATATATTTTATCATCAATACATGTTAACATAGGAATAATCCATTACTTCATTCAATAGTGATTTTTTTGGGAGTTTTTATTTTTTATAGATCCTCCAATTGTCACTGTGTTTAGGTATCTCTACAGAGAATTATTCTACTATTTTTCACATATAATGATTATGTGAGATGATATTTGGTGGAGTGAGTGTCACATGTGATCTATTAGTTATTTCAATGAGACCATATGGCATCATTTTTGGTATGTAATGGAAAGATGCAATCCATGATTAGATTAACTGTTAGCACAAATAGAGTTAGGTGCCTATAGGTGGATGAGACAATATTCTCCATAAATGGTTAGGAGGACCTATTGGAGGAATTATTAGGGTGTGTGTTTATGAAAGGAGTGTGGTTTTCTAGAAAATAAATCCCTATATAGGTACTATAATGTGTATATGACTATGGAATAGAAGTACCTAGGATTAACAACTCTAAATTGGTATGATTGTGTATTAAATCGATTTTCACTGGTGTATACTGAATGTACATAACACTAAGCACCTGGATATAAACTTATGGGAATATTCTTGGATTAATTAATATTTTATTCATGAAGTATTATGTTGTATTTTAATATATTATTACCATAGATGGCCTATTTTAAGCCTAATGTGTCATAAATTAGAATATAGATTTTACGATTTATACATCCTATAAATTATTTTCATAATTATAAGGATTATCATTATGATTATAATTTATAAAACTATGATTTTATGTTTTATTAAATAGATGTAACATGAAAGAATAATTCTAAAAATAAATTTGATACACAATGTAATAATTGTAGTCATGAGAAAATGAATGAAATTGGAGACGAAATATGAAACCTTATGATCATGACTAACCATCTATCACAATATATAATTAAAAACCCAAACATAGGAGAGTTTACAAAAGAAAAAAAAAATTAAATTGGAGTTTCATTAAGACCATGTAGGAAAGAATATTTGGCTTTCTTCATGTCAGGAATGTAGGAATAAGAACCTTGGGATTTGTTTCAAAGGAGCAAGAAGATATTATTTGTGTGAAAAATAAGGGTTTAAATAAAAAATTGTGCAAGAAAAATAAAGAGTTCATTGTATTGAAATAAATTATATTATAAGGTAAAATTTATAGTTCAATGTATTATGTGTGGGGAACTTTTCTATTTTCCGAGTCAATGTCCTAATCCAAGGGTTAAATTATAGACCAATGAAGGTACTAAGCTATTGCAATCATAAAAGTGAAATGTTTGAAGTGTTTATGTATTTAGATTCAAGGATTATCTTGTATAAGGGTTTTATCAATGATATTTTGGTCATAATAATCATAAAACATCTAAAGATTATTTTATAATAGTTTTTATTTAATGATTTTAAAGAATATGTTTAATGGTATTGACAACCTAAAAACTGATTTAGTAGTAAGAGAGTATTTTATGAGAAATAAATTATTGTTGGATTGATAACTATTAATACATTAATAATGTCAAGATAATAATGTTTAGCTAAGATAAATAAATTATTGAAATTTATAATATAAATTGGATAGTATTGGTGAAGTTGAAAAATATTATTGATTTAATGATATAGTTATTTAAGTTTTCATTGATGGAGATTATTTTATTTTAGGATTTATCAAATATATTTAATAGTCTGTGATTTTATATTAGGACTAATGACAGAGTTAATGTATGGAAGAATTTATGTTTTCATTGAGTTTTAATAGTGGTTTATGTTATTTTGGAAAAAGGATTAACTTGTATTAAGAGAATATATGATCATGGTATTCATGTGTTTGGTGTGTGACATTATGAGATACTTTATGTTGTTTGGGTATTAAATTTATGTTTAATTTTGGAATTTAGTTACCAATTTTATAAATTCATATATTTTGAATTCAGTGAGATGAACATTGGAGGATTATTAAGGTTAAATAATTATGGAATGTTTTATTTTGACCTTTAGATGTTATGGTTATGGTTTTAGTGATTAGTGTATTATTTTATCATATAAACATTTATCCATATTGAGAAACATTTGATATTGTTTGTTATTTTGGTAGATATAGAGTTACATGAGGAATGAATAGTAATTATTTTATTGATCTTATGGTCCATAAATAGTTAATTTTAATTCTGTAGGCATGGAATATTCTTTTTGAATATTAATTTATTAGAGAAATATATGAAGTGAAAATTTTGAGAATCACAACCAAAGGATGAAATTGCGCTTATGAAATAGAAAAAGTAATGTAATTATATTTTTTCATGTATTATATATTGATAGTAAAATAATACTTCAACTTTAAGAGAAGTACCCTGATATGAAAATTTTATCCTTTTAGATTTATTTTCGATGAAATGATAATCTTCTCACCCTTACTTATTTATAGTTTTGTGATAATTAACAATCTCTTAACCGTGATCTATATCACTTTTTATTTTTTCTTGGATGTTATTTTTTTCTTATAAATATATATTTTAACTTTATTACTGTGTTCTCATTATATATTAAATTTATCACATCTTATTTTATGTGACCATTTTGTTTCCCACTTTTTTTTCAAAGGAATTTTTATTATCCCATTGTACTATGTGGGTTTTCAAAAAATGTGTTTTCAACTATGTAACCTTTTATTTTTTAGATAAAAATTGAAATGAAATAATTAATTTAAGGTGTATAATTCAACACCACTTTTATTTAGTTTCAAATAATACTATTCTCAATATCTTGCTTGACATGCAACATTAAACTTTAAATGAACTGTGTTATACTATAAAAAAATTATCATTTAAATGTGACTATTATAACATATCCATTAAATTGGAAGGTATGAATAATAATAATAAATTTAGGAAAAATATGTTTAAGGGTTTTAAATAAATAAAATTTATTTATTGATACTTAATAAATAAGTACTCAATGTTTAGTAAAGTTATTTTATGCTTCAAAAATATGTTTTTTTAATAGTGGGTTTTGTAGCATCATATGCATGGAAATTATATTTAATTTTTATAATTTTTTTGAATTATATTTAATGGAATTAATATTTTTTTTAAATAATAATTTCAATATTATCTTAGGAAGAAATTTTGGAATTTTTCTAAAGATATTGATTTTTAGTGAATAGTGAATAATACTGATTTTTTTTCTAAATTGTCTTTTCTTTTAATAGACATAAAAAGTTTCCATTTTATTTTGAATTTGCTTAAAATTTAATTATTTCTTTTTTATTAAAAATAATCCAATTAATTTCATTGTAATCAAAATTATTCTTAATTTTGGAATATAAACATTTTTATACTTAAAAATGATTTTTTATAGAAAACTATTTTTCTTCACGTTTGCAGGTTTATTTTAAAAGTAATTGATTCCACTTATAAGGATTTACTTTTATAAAATTTATTCCAAATTTATAATAATAATTTCAAAATTTATTAAATATTTATACTTTATTTTTGTTCTTAATGAATTGTAATTGTGGTAAATAGTTGTCACCTTGGTAAGTGTAAATTAGGTAAGTTAAGTTAAAAATAATGTGATAAAGTTTTAAAAGTAATATAAAAACCAAATTTATTTATATTTTATGATTTATTTCAACCATAATTATCAAATATTTTAATATATGGAAACTTGGATCCATTGTTTTAATAATGACCTTAATATTATATTATATAAAGAATAAATCCAAATCATCACTCTCTTATTTTAATAACTCTAAAATTTGTCAACAAGTATAAAGTGATTATATTTTTATTAAAAAATTATTATTAAGAATATTAATTTATTATTTTTATCATGATAATTTATTTTTAATTTTTAATGATTGAATTAATACCTTAAATGATTACACAACGCAAACAAATTGCTTATGAAAATAGTAAAAAATCAATGTAAATGATTTTAAAAACATAAAAGTAATATTTTGTAGGATTAATTATGGTCTAAAATGAATTTTATGGTTAATAATATTATATAATTTATTGTTATAGAGTTCATATTCTAATAATATACATGTATTTATGTCTTTAAAGTCAAAATATGTGAATATTTCTTAAAATGATTTTAATGGCACTTGAGGTTAAATAATTATTATTAAATGATTTAAAAACCATAAACATATTAAAATATTAAAATGAGGATAATATATGGTCTACAAATCATCCATTTATCATTTTTGAAGAATTTTTTATCTTATATATAAATTTATAACCATTTAGTACTGAAATTTTTTCCAATATGCTTAAGGTTAAAAGTGGTTAACGAAGCGGTGTCACCAAAATATTAGATTTGAAAATCTATATAAACCTATATTTTTTTGGATTGAAGTAATTTCAACCTTAACATATATTATATTTTAAATTTTTTCCAATTTTTTCAACTTTCATATGAAAAGGACTTCATTATATTTAGATCTTTTATGTAATTCTATGAGTGCCCTTTCTTTTACAATATAAAGACACCACATATCCTCTATTATTCACACTAACTATATCCAAATAGTAAAAAAAATATAAAAAAACTTATAAACATCCTTATAAATTTTAAAGAGTTTTTGGTTTCTTCAAAAGACCTTCCCTTTGGTCCTTAGGAAGAAATCCAAAGGAGGTCTCTCAAATATAAGGTAATCATTTTAATCAATTTCTTTCATTTTAATTTCTTTTATAACTACTTAAATTCTATCATAATAATTACAATATAATATAATAAGTGTAAAAATTATAATTATATTTTATTATGTTAATGGATTAACATTATTTGTCGTGTTTTTTTCCATAAAATGGGAAATGGAAGTATCACTCTAGAAAACATGTGAACTACCATCTTCCCGAAGCGATATAATTCATTTTCACCACAACAATACAAAGAAAATATTAATTATATATTTAATAAATATATATGATATTTATTAAATTATTATGGATCTTTAAAGTTTAATTTTTATTTACGTTTCTTTCATTACATCCATAAAAAATAGAAACATTAATCTTGCATATGTATGGACTGTCGTCTCCATTAAGTGATGCAGTTCATTTTTCCTCATCACTTTATATGAATAGTTATAAAAGTTATTATAATGATTAAATTTGATAATAAAAACATAATTACGAATTTTGATATGATTTTACCATGATAAAAGTACAAGGATTTTATCTTTTGAACCAACACATACATAAAAGATGAAACAATTAACACTTATAAATGATTATTTTAATAAATAATTTTTAATAAATGGGTAATGAAATGTTATAATTGGATCATATATTATATTATCATTAATTATATTTTTATTTTATATAATTATAATAAATTTAAATTTATTATATTGGAGGTCATAGTTCTTAGGAATCAATATGGACTTGAGGTTAATGTTTTATGTTACAATCTCATTTTTAATGTGATTGTTTTTTCATAAATTTATAAAGGTGAAATTATTTGAAATTTATATTAAAAATAATAAATAATATATAAATATCTATTTATTTATAAATATTTAATCATTTAGATAAATTTTACTCTCTTTAATTACTCAAGGTATTAAAATAATGTTTTTAAATAAAACCAGCATTTTTTACTATTCGGTCATGAATCATTTTCTTCAGTGTACATGTTTTATTAAAATATTTTCAAGAATGTTTTTTATTATTTTTTATGGTTTAAATTTATTTTTATCCATGTTTAAATTTCCATAATTTTTTGAACTATTTTTCTTGTCATTTTACAAATGATGAACTTTTGACTTTTTACAGAAAATGTGAAATAATCTTAGTTTTAACGTAATCAATGTGAAAAGAATTTCCTGTCATCCTAAAAACACAATGAGTTAAAGATTAATTTTCATGTTTCCATTTTTATTTGAAATTTAAGTGTTTTCCTTAATGTTATGTGTTTTTTTAGATTTTAAATAAGTGATTCCAAAATAAAAATTTTATTTTCCTCAAGAAATGTTCCAATGATCTTTAAAATATATTTTTCATATATGATAACATCCTTTTTTGTTACTTATGATTCATTGAGGATATGATTCTATGATACCAACCTTTTTATTCACTATATATTTTATTGGTATGACCATGAAATTTTGATGAAATCATTTTTCTTTTCCATGGTTTCTGTTATTATGGAAGGATAGTTATTTTCATGATATTATGGCATACATATTAGTTGATTCTAATTATGTGACAGTGAGTCTATTATATTCCCCAATGCATTGGGTAAATATTAATTTTTTATGAATTAAAAGCATATATGAGAGGCTATCTGAAGACTAAAATAGGGTCAATGGGAGGTTATCCCAAGCATAAAATAGGGTATACAAGAGGTTATTATAAGACCAAAAGTGGGTATATGGGAGGTTATCACAAGCCCAAAAGAGGGTACACATGAGGTAATCCCAAGACTAACAGAGGTTAAATGGGAGGCTATCCAAATCCCAAAGCAGGTACATGAGTGGTTATCCTAAGCTTAATATTTGATTAATTTCATGTTTGGTAACCTTGAAATAATATTTATATGATTATGATTATGCCAAATCATACAAACCAATTTTTTGACATTATCTTAAGTCATTTTTATGCTCTTTGGACTCATGTTATTTGATTTATTTATTATCCATGTCTTATGAAAAGACAGAATTTATACCATGAATTATGATTATGAAATATGAAGTGTTTGTTATGATTTCGAAATTTTAATATCATATTCTCATACCCTTATTATCATGTTATGATTAAATGATAATTGATATCTTCCTTATTTACCCATACTAAGAATTTGAGCTCACCTTTTCATATGTTTCATTTTCTAAGGGACATGATGAAAATTTTTAAGTACGAGATGAGTATGAAGGGTGAAATTTTGGAATAACTAAGTGGGATATTATATTGATATTTTATGTATAATTTTTTATATATATGTTTCCAAATACACTAAACATTTACGATTATCGTGTGGATTGTAATGATATAAAATGAATATTCATATAATAAGTTGAAAATTTTATTTATGAAATATTTGGGTCCATATAGTTGGTATTAGTGCATTGTTTAATTATTTTTGGAAACCAAGATGGGGAAAATTTAGGGAGAACCCTTAGGTTAATCCTAAGTGTAGAAAAACATACTAAATAATTTTTAAGAAAGGAGTGTCATTTTCCTAAAAAATAAATCTCTTTATGGATACTAGAGAGTTTATGCATATGTGGAACAAATGAACTTATGAGTGAAAACACTAAATAGTCTGTATTGGGTATTAACTTGATCATTATTGGTGCATGATAAATGTGTATAAGACTAAAAACCTAGCTAAAAATCCCATGGGATATTATTGGTCTAATTTAAATTTTATTTATAAAAAATTATTATATATTTAAATAGATTATTACAATGGATGGCATTGGTTAAACCTAAGATATTATAGATTTTAAAGAAGGTTTCCTGATTTAGACATATTGAAAATTATTTTCTTCATTATATGGTTTCTCACTACTATTATTGTTTCTTAACTTATTATTTTGGTTTGTATTCAATGGTTGGAACTTGAAGGAATCCTCTTAATGTTGAATGTGATATACAATACAATGTTTTTACTCATGATAAGCTAAATGAAAATGGTATTAGAATGAAAAAACTTTTGATTAATCCTAATAATCCATCTATATATATGGTTTACAACCTGAACATAGATAAGATTTAAAATGAATGAAATAATTATAATATGTTATTTCATGAAGACAATGAAAGAAAGAAGATTCTACTTCCTTCATGTTGGGAAATTGGGTGGAAGCAACCAAAGAAATGTCTCAATGGAATGAAAACATGTTTTATATGTGTAAGGTAAGGTCATATAGTAACAAACCATGAAGGAAATGTATAGAGTTAAATTGAGGGAAATAATGTATATTCTAAGGCTCTATTTATAATTTAATTTTTTTTGTGGGGAACATGGTAAGTATCTGAGTTAATTTCCTATTCCAAGGTTTAAATCGTAGACCAAGGAAAGGAATATGCTATGCCAATCATTGAAGTGTAATGATTGAAGTGTTTATGTATTGGGATATATGAATTATATTATAGAAGTGTTTTATCAATGATATCTTGGTTATAAGAATCATGAAACATGTATGGATTATTTTGGAGTATTTTTTTAAGTATTTAAAAGAAAATGTTGAATGGTACCAACAACCTAGAAAAGTGATTTAGAGGTAAGGTGATATTTTTTTATAAAAAACATGATATAGGGATAAATAATCCCTAATATATGTTTGATTATAATATTAAAATGTTTAGTTCGGACAAATAGATATTTGATACTAATAATGTAAATTGGATAGTATTTATGACCTTGAAAATGATTAGTAATTTTTTGTAAAAAGTGATTCATCTTATCTTTGATAAATTTTGTTATATTTTTGGATTTATAAAATATATTTGATTATATGTGATTTTATTTTAGGAATGAAAATATAGTTAATTTTCCAAATAATTTATGTTTTCATTGAGGTTTATGGTAATCTAGGCTATTTTAGGAAATTATTAGCATGGTTTAAGAGAATATATGATCATAGTATTCAAATGTTTGGTGTGTAAAATTATGTGATACTCTATGTTGTTTAGGGAATAATTTTAAGTTAAATTTTGAGATTCAGTGAACTTATTTCTAATTTTTTGGGTTTTGAAAAATTTTAAATGAATTTTGGAGGAGTCATAAGGTTAAATAATTATGGAATGGTTTATGTATAACTTTTCATTTTATTGTTTATGTTTTAGAGATTAAAGTATTATTTCATCTTATGATGATTTATCCATATTGGGTAACATGTTTTAACCATTTTTCTTTTGGTAAATATCTAAATGTAGGATGAATGAATTTTAATTATATTATATATATTATTATCCATTTAAATTTAAATTTATTACTCGAGGCATGAAATAATCATCTTGAATATTCATTTCCTGGAGTAAGAGATGGAGTAGAAATTGATCTAATCACAATCAATGGTTGTAATTGTGATTGTGAAATAGAAAAAAAATCAAGAAATTATATTTTATCATTTTCTCTATCTTGATTTTAAAACAACCCCTAAACTTTAGGAAAAATATCTTAAAATAAATATTTTATTCTTCTAATTTTATTTTTAATGAATTTATGGTCTTTTTACCGCTCATTGATTTATGGTTTTGTGGTCATTAAAATTCTCATAGCTATGGTCTATATCACTCTATATTAGTTGTTGTATGTTATTTTTATCCTATATGTCTATATTTTAACTTCCTTATAATATTATACTTATCTAGGAACCCAATTATGTTTAATATTAGGTATATTTTATGTTTTCCAATCTTTTTTTCAAAGGATGTTTTATTATCCCTCTGTACTATGTGGGTTTTAAAAAAAGTGTTTTCAAATATGGAACCCTTAATTACCAAGATTAAAATTGGGAAGAATAAATTTATTTAAGTGGGGAAAATATAACTCCTTGAAAATTTATTTTAAAATAATAATATTCTTGATAGCTTGTTTAACATGAAACATCGAGTTTTAAACGAATTTCTATATTCGATAAAAAATTTATTATTTAAATATGACTATTATACCCTAGGTGATAAATTAACCGGTGTTATTAGTAATAATAATATCATGAAAATTATGTATAAATGTTTTAAATAATTAAAATTTATTTATTTATGAATAATAAATAAGTACTCAAATTTCAGTAAATTCATTTTATGCTTAAAAGACATTTTCTTCAATAATGGTTTTTATTATGTTTTGTGAGTTGAAATTATAAATTAATTTATAATATTTCTATAAATTATATATATATTGTAATTAATACCATTTTTAAATAAAAATTTCATATTTATGTAAAGGTGATATTATTTATTTTGTATGAAAATAATGATTTTCCATTGAATAGTGAAAATACTAATTTTATTGAAAACTATATTTTATTTTGCTAAATTTATAGGGTTATTTTTTTGAATTGGTTTTTTATATTTAATTAGTTCATTTTGATAAAAAAATATTCCAAATAATTTTATTGTAATCAAAATTGTGTTTAATTTGGGTATGGAAAACATTTTTACACATAAAAATTCATTTTTTGGGAAAACCATTTTTATCAAATTTTTAAGGTTTATTTTAAAAGTAATTTTGAACTGGCCTCTGAGTGGCGTCGCTGAGCTCCTGCCGAGGCATCTAGGGTTTTTCCATCGATCTTGCATTCCATCCCTCTCCGGCCACCTTGTCCTGAGTTTCCTTCATATGGGTCATCTCGGCGGCGGGGTGATGGTGCTGCACGGCTGGTCTCAATGCGCCGGTTCCCTTTGAAGGCTGTCGATGGAGGTGGTCTGGTCTGGGGAGGGGAGGTCTTTTCCTCCTTTACTTTTGTGATTTTTTTCTTGGTTGATGGGTTTTCCTGGGATTCTTCTGGTTATGGGATGGTTGCGCTAGGGTTTTTCCCATCGCCCCTTCCCTCCGGTGGTAGATTTTCTTCGGTTTCCTCTTTACTCTCGGCGATCGTTCGTGGCTCCCTCTCTTGCTTTGGAGATGCACTATGGGATTCTATGGCACTACTAATTCAGATCTGTGGTCATAAGACCAGATGCCGACATACTCTTCGGATCATTCATGGTTTTGTTCTCGACAGCTCGTTGTTGTCCTGTGGTGGTTTTGTTCAGGTGGTGGATTTGGAGTTTCATTGGTTGCGTTAAAGGTTTTTCTACGATGTTGAATCGCTGCAGTTGGGTTGTTTTGGTTCGTGATTTGATTCTGATGCGTTTGTATTTGGGAACTTGTGATTTGGTACGGATTTGATGGTTGGTTAGATCCTGTTTGATCTCGATGAAGTTGTTGATTTTTTCTTGTGGACCATATGGTGTTGTGGGTTTCAGCCGGTGATGATCGATGACGGTTTGACGTTGGATATCTACTCTGGTGGAATGATTGAAGGATGGCTGAGTGTCTCGAGGCGGCGGTACATCACGATCCACGTGGTGTATGGCGTATCTGTCAGAGATATGCGGATTCAGTGGAGATGATGGCGGATGGCAGCGGCATGACCCCAGCTGACCCGATGATTCTCCTCAGGTTGGGTGGGGGTTTTGAATTTCAAATTTTTTTTAATAATCAGGTTATTTTGGATTCCCACACGATGTAATTTGGTTTACCTCTTTTCCATAAAGAGGCTTTCTTGAAAATGAAAAAAAAAATTTCAGTTCAGTTTATTTTAAAAGTAATTTCTATAATTTATAATGATTGGATTTGATAAAATTTATTTCATATTTGTAAAAAATGATATAAATTTCATAAATTTCATAAATATGAAAACTTTATTTTTAGTCATAATGAATAGTAACCGTGATAAATAGTTGTCTCCTTGATAATAACAAATTCAAAAATTATTATAAAAAATAATGTGACAATGATTAAAAAATATATATAACACCTGAATTATTTCGATTGGATGAGTTTATTTCTACCATCGTCATCCAATATTATAATATATAGCAACTTGGTGCAATTTTTCTTTGATAATGACCTTAATATTATTTTATGTAATGAATAAATCCAAAATGTCGTTATTTTAATTTTGACAAAAATAATATTTTTCAGAGGGATAAAAAATATTTATATTTAATTATAAACGGTTATTTTAAAGATGAATGAATTTTTACAGTAAATTATTTTTAATTTTTAGTGATGAAATATTTTCCTTAAATGATTATAGAATGTTGACATAGTTCTTGTGCAATCAATAAAAAGAAATTAAAATAAATGATTTTAGAAACATAGAAAATTAATATTTATTGGGATTAATTTTTAGTTTCGATTGAATTCTATGGTTAATTAAATTTTATAATTTATTCTAAAAGATTTTATAATCAAATTACATATGTGTATTGATTCTTTTAAATTAAGAATATGTGAATAGTTCTTAAAATAAATTTAATAGAAAATTATTTTTTAATAAATTATTTTTAAATGATTTAAAAATAATAAAAATATTGAAATATGATAAGAGGTATTGGATATGTTCTAAAATTTCATCCCTTAACCATTTTTAATCAAATTTATACTTTATATATAAATTTATAACCCTTTAGTATGGAAAAATTTATTTCTATAGTTAAGGTTCAAATTGGTTAACGAAGGGGTTAAACCAAAAGATAATGTTTAAAATTGAATATAAACATGTAAAAATTTTATAGGCTGAAGGCATTTCAACTTTAACCTATATTATCTTCAAAAAATTTTCCACATGGTTCCACTTTCACATAAAAACAAATTTATTATATTTTAATATTTTAAGTAATTCCAAGTGTGTCCTTTCCTTCACTATAAAAGGACACCTCATCTTCTCTATTCTTCACACCACCTTGAGCCACTTATCTCCACATAAACCTAAAAAAACTACTTTTTAACATATTTATCCAATTTTAATAGGTTATGGTATCTTTAAAAGACCATACCTAGGGTCCTTAAGAAGAAATACAATGTAGGCCATTCAAGGAGGATATTATCATTTTAACCGATCTATTTCATTTTACTTATTATTTTACCTCCTTCAATTATATCCTAACCATTATAATATAATAAAATCATTATATACAATATTATGAGCTGTTATTATTTTAATTAAATAAGCTTATTCATGTCCCATTTCTATTAAATGGGAAATAAATTATTACATGTGTGTACTTGTGGACTACCACCTCCATGAAGCGATACAATTAATTTTCCATCAACCCTTCACATGGATAGAATTTTTACCTCTTTAAGTAATCAGGATACCTAAATAATGTATTTATAGAAAACCAAATTGGTTATATTAATTTATTTAGAAATTTTTTCCATGTCTATTATTTATTTAAATGGTTTTTGGAATATAATTACTATTATCCTATAGTTTTTTAAAGTAATTTTTATATATATTTGAATTTATATAATATTTTTTAAATAATACTAATTTCATTTAAAAAATGAGATAACTTTTAATTTTTACCAAAAATTTGAATGGAATTTTGTTTTAATATACACAACATGAACAAATTTTTTTACCACAATGAACACTCAATGATTTGAAGCATTATTTTTGACTTTCCATAGTTATTTTCAAAGAAAATTTCATACTTAATATTTTATTTTTTTATATTTTAAATAAGTGATTTAAATGAAAAGGTAATTTTTACCCATAAATGTTCCAGTGATCTTTAAAAGGAATTTTTTATCTATTATAACATCCTTTGATGTTACTTATTCTTCAGTATTGATATTATTATATGATACCATTCTTATTTTTTATTTTGGTGGTTTATGGTTACAATGGTGAAAGATTGATAAAAACTATTTTCTTTTCCATGGGTTCAGTTGTGATGTAATGATAGTTTTTTACATGATCTTATAGAATATATATGAATGGATTGTGATTATGTTATGGGTGGGTCTGTTAGATCCCTCCAATTTACTGGGTAAATATTAATGTTTTATGAGCTCAAGGGTACATGAGAGGTTATCCAAAGCCGAAAATAGGGTACAAGGGAGGTTATTGCTAGCCCAAAATAAGCTACATGGGAGGTTATCCGAATCCCAAAAGAGGGTACATGATAGGTTATCCCAAGCCCAAAATAGGGTGTACAAGAGGTTATCCCAGGCCCAAAAAGGGTACATGGGAAATTATCCCAAGCACGAATAAGGTACCTAGGATTTCCAAAGCCTAACATGTGATGAATTTCTTGGGGTTAGGATTGACATAGGATTTCTATGATTATGACTATGACAAACATTATTCCACTCATTTACGACATCATTTTTCTCCAATGTTACTCACTCATAACCCATGTTATTTTATTTCATTATGATTTTTGTAATATAATTTTTAAAGGTTTATGCCATAACTCAATATTAAAATCTATGAATTAATGATTATGATTTCCAAATTTTAAGCTCATGTTATTATAACATTATACTCATGTTATTCATAAATGACTGTTCAAATCTCCCTTTTTTACTCTTACTAATCATCCATGCTCACCCTTCATTAGGTTTATTTTTCCCTAGGATATAAAGAATGGTTTTAAGTCTGATATTTCTAAGAAGTGTCGATGTTGCGAATAACTAAGTGGGAGGTGATTTAAATATTTTATGTACAACTTTTATATGACTCCATGTTTCCGAAGACATTAAGGATTTATGGTTCTAACATGGATTATAATGATATGTAATGACTATTCATATAATAATATGTAATATTTATTTATGAAATGATTGAGTTATGTATAATTTTAAAAAATATAAAATTAAAAAAATCACATCCTTACCATTTTTAAATCCACATGAAAACTACTTCATTTCAATCATAATAAAGTTAAGGATATTCCACTTATGTACCTATTCAGTCCAAGAACATGATTCATATTGAGAAGGTTTTGATGCTTGATACCATAATATAGTTATTTTATGATATTACTCTATGCTTCCAAAGTGTTTTTTTGAAATTTTTTTGATAATATTTCCATATATGTGAGGACTTTTTCCCCTCTAACATCTCTTCCTAATTATATTTTCTTGATGGAATCTTGACCATGTTATGATTTCTAAAACATTCCATGTTTTCCATTAAAAATATAAGATTTTATAAGTTTCACTAAAATAAATAAGGTATTTATATATATTTTTAATTCTCTTTGAACCACTAAGACACCCTTATATTTTCTCCATTGTGTAGCCATTAGAATCCATGATGAATTATATTTAGGATGAGACCATAGCCAATAACCTTACATGGAATCAATTGAATATTCTTATGATGATTTCCAATCTTAGTGTGGGGCTTGAGTTATATATAAAGAGGGTTGTTTTGGGTATAACAAGTCATTTTATTCCCAAATATTTCCATTATTTTATCATGTTGTTTGTATACCTTTTCAAAGTATATCCATTCATTTCATATGTATTTTTATATTGGAGTATATATTTTTTTGGTTCAAAAAATGAGAACATTTTTGGTTATTACACAGTGACTCTCTCTTTTGGGGATACCAATAAAACTAATAATACTTTACTCTAGTAGCCATAGAGTATTTATGTTACTCACCTTCACTATTATTCTATAGATTATTTATAATGTCCCCAACCCAATTATCTTAAAAATGGTGAATTTTTCACTACATAAGCACTATATACATGTGATCATATCCAAAAGGGTTTAATAGTTTAATAGTATTGGAAAACTAGATATAAACATTACTCTCATTTTACATTGAAAATAGAATATTAAACATAGTGAGAGTAATTATTCAGGATCCTTGAAATCATTCAAAGATTCGTTCTTCATATCCTATGAAAAGTAAGAAAAAATAAGGGTGAGCTCAAATGCTCAGTAAGAGTTAATTAAAATAGATTCAATAACGAGTGAATAAGGAATAAGTAATATGACATGGAAAATAATTCAAAACACTTTGTTTTTAATCAGTATCTTGATAACATAATTCATTCATGGATAATATCAATTTGGTAATCACATGGATAATAATAACTGAATTCATAATAAAGGAAATGAATAATATTGGATATTATGATCTCAAACATAATGATATATTTACCACTAATCCAATACACAAAGATAATTTAAAATAAGGGTTGGTATAAAAAAATTCATTGAAAAGGTTTGTCCAATTGGTTTGTCGTATGAGACCTATCTATTCATATTGGGGCTATATAATTATGGACCCCACCCATCACTTCATGTCTAATTCATTCATTATAAATTAAATGATCAATTTTATTCATAAAAAATATGTCTAATAAATAAATATTTTTGTTGAGTAAAAGAAATAGAGTATCAATACTACTACATTAAATCAATAACTTTAATAGTAAAACACCATATGTAGAAATGGTATATGACTTTAGTAATAAACATAATAAGGATTAACATAATATGGATATTTAAGAGAAATTCAATGTCCAATGAAATATGATCACAAGAAAGTGAATGTTTCAAGAGAATTTTTTTGACCAAAAAATTAATAAGATATAACAGATGAAAATCAATTCATTATAAATATTGGTTTTATAATAAATTCATGTATTTTGGAGAATAAATTAAAATGAAATAAAACATTAAAATAAGTTTTCATTAATTATTTTTTTTAAAATACAATTTAGTAATTGTAGAAGATGCTAAATATCATAAAATATTTAGGGTGGTGGGATATTTTATTAATATTTTATATGTTAAAAGGGAAAATTTATTTTGATTTTTAAATAATGTTAAAAATTAATCATTAAAAAACATTATAAAAATTACTTCTAATCTATGTTGTTGGAAAAAATATGTCAAGTTAACATTGTATTGTTTTTGTGTTGATTATGTTTGTTGAAAATGATATTTTTGTTGACAGTTTTGGATTTCTAGAGATATTGTTAACAAGGTATGTTGAAAAAGATCAATGAAAAAGTAATGGATATTGTGGTGGTGTTATAGAAAAATGTGTATTCTAAGTGATGCCATTTCCTAATGTTTTATAAATTTTGGGGTCTAAAATTTGGAGGATAGAAAATGTGTTCTTGGAAAATGAATTATTTCCATGTAAATATAAAATGTTTCACAATTGAGGGAAGATATTTCGTGAAGATGTATGCTAGCGAAGAATCATGGGAATCATACCAAAATTTAGAAAAGGTAAGTATTTTAGGAAAGTTCTAAAAGTGCATGAATGATGGTTTTTCTCAAAATAAGAGATAAAGTTCCACGTGACCATGAAAGTGAGTTGTGCGATAATACAACATCAAAATTTGAAGTTTCATGCTCACTTAGAATTTTTTCATACAAAGAAAGGTGTATAAGTATTTTCCACACATTGTAGGCTGGGTATATAAATATGCAGCTACCTCCCTCATTTTAGAATCTCAATCCTTAGAGAAAATAAAGGATCTGAATTGCGTAAGAGTTACAAAAAATGCATAAAATTTATGCACAAAAAAGAGTTGTAAAAAACTATAAATCATTTATTAGTTACGCAAAGAAAAGGACTTGTGTATGAATTTCAAAGGTAGTTTCATGTAATGTATAGAATTTGAATAAAAGAGGAAGTTCCATGAAAATACAAAAGTTTAATGAATTTTGGGAGATTCGTGATAAGGAAAAAATGTTGTGTGTATGTTGGTAGAATTACACACAAGAAATGAAAAGTTTATAGGAAATATAAAGTTGTGTGAACCATAAATAATTGACCAATAAATATATAGAAAATTGGTATTCATGAAGTGGATGAAAGTGTAACTTAATGATGCACCAAATTGAGAGTAAATTATATTGTTTACAGTGATCAAAATAATATTCTTATGATGAAGTAGGGATCACACTTCAGTTGAAAGAGTAGTGATATTTATAATTCTGATTGGTTGTAAACTAGTAGGGACAATGATTTCACTCTAAACATTATAAAGGTAGTGAGCCTGGGAATAAATGTGATCTAGCCTGATCCTTTTTTTTCCGGGAACGGAGACTTAGTGGATTTGGTAAATTGTCACATTGTCATTTTATACTCTATGGACATTTCCCATTGAGGGTGAAACAAATAAAATTGTAGTGTCTCATGCATGATTTCATTTCTATTCATTAATTACTATGGGAAATGGGGAGAAGAGTGTTTTGTTTAATGAAGAAACAAGATCTAAATAGGTAGTTGTTTTAATATTTCATACCCAAATACACCCCCACTTAGTGTATTTAACATATTTGAGATGATAATTGGTATTTTAGAAGAAGTTCAATATTACGGGGTCTCTCTCAAGGGTTTCAATAGAGGTTTTCAATCACAAAGGGATTTTGATCTTTGATTGGGACAATTTTCAATTATGAAAGAATAAAATGCATCAACACTTTTAATCTTTAGAAATTGATGCCTTTACTATATCAATTCATGTAACATAGGCCAGTGTCGAAAATGGTGCTTTATCAGAAGCTGAACAAATGGAATTGGATGCTAACTCTAAAAGAATCAATGATTTAGGGGGTTCCGAATCTAATGAAAAATATAAAAGGGTGATGTCATGTAAGTCATCACATGATACATGTTAAATGTTTAAAAATATTTATTATGGAGACTCAAAATTCATAGATGAAGTGTTATAGGTTATATGGAACAAGTATAAGGACCTCAAAATGTACCATTATGAGTATTTTGATCAATTCTTTTACCGGGTGAATATTTTTGTGGAATACATGCATGGTATTGGAGAAATTATTGAAGATGTAAATATTCTTAAGAACATCTTGAGAATACATCCACCGTAGTTCAATTTGAATTGTTCTATATTTGAAGACGAAGATCCAAAGAGCTGACATTGGATAGCTTGGAAAGTAAACTTATTACATACGAGATGGGAAATAATAATAATGATTCTATGAAAAAAGGATTGTCTAAAGAATTGGAATTCAAGGCCATGAAGAATTTCACTAATGAAGATAGTTAGTAAGAATAAGAGACAAATGAATTCATTTCATTCCATTCATTAAATTTACAAATAAGAAAAGTAATGTTCAAAGGGAAAAATATAATTCCATTCTTCTGATGTGGATAGTTTTTACACCTTGCTGTAAGGTGGCCCAAGAAGTTTCAAGATAATGATGAGGGTGAAGTTGAAATTACCATGAAGAAGTATTTAGAATACGTTAAAGGTAAGAGAAATTTTAAGAGAAATTTCAAAAAAAAGAACCCCCTTTCACAAGAAAATTAAAGTTCAGAAGAATATGAGGTTGAAGAGTTGGAAAAATAAAAAGATCATATAGAAAATAATATAGTGGTAGTTGTAGGTAGCTCATAGAAAAAGGAATAGAGCTAAAATGATGAATAATAAGTTGAAGGATGAATTGATCTTTAGGCCGAATTAGAGACATATGTTGAAGAGATAGATATTTGGAGATCCAAATATGAGAAATCCAACAAAGTGGTTTATTATACCAAAATAATTATGAAGTAGTAGGAAGAAGAGAAGTATGAGTTGATAAAAAAATTTAAAATATTATATCTTCAATTATAGAGAACTCAAATATTATCGGTGAGTACAATATCAAAGTTAAGGAACAATGAAGGGTGATTACTGGTTTGAAGAATACAAAAAAATATAAAGAAAAAATCATAAAAATGATTGAGAAAGAGGTTATTATACTATGAATGAAATTTAAATACCAGGAAAAATAGTCGACCCCAGAAAGGTAGGTCAAAAATGTAGTATTAAATGGAACATTACAGTTTAAATTTCCAGTGAAATTGACAATGGAATGTTAGGAGGAGAAAATGACTGATCCAAACGATGCAGTCGGTATGGGTTTTGATCAAAAAAATAAAGAAGTAATGGTTGAATTCATACCATAATAACCTAACCCAAGATTGAAGATTGATTTAGTTATGAATAAAAACTAGATGATTCAATGAACCTAGGAAAAAACCAGTAGTACAGTAGTGACACACAGGAATGCACTCCACATTAGATTTTATTATTGTGGAAAGATGGGAAACTCAAAAAATGACTGTTACATATCCAAGATGTACCAAAAGGAACAAGACCAATAGAGCTATTCATTTAGAGAGCAATATTATAGGATATTATTTTATGGTCACTGTTTCTAGTGTGGAGTATTTAGACACATGAAAAGATATTGCTCATAAACAATGCAGTGGAATGTACTCAATCATATTGAATGTGATCATATGAAACAACTCAATGTATCATAAAATTATATGATCAAGAAAAATATATTTTCATCCCTATAGGATGAAGATGGTCTGGCATACTCCAAGGAAGAACAATATTACCAACCCTTACTGGGTATGAGGTAAAAAGCATGAATAAAAAAGAAAAGAGTTGAGCAGGAAATGGTTTAGAGATTTCCATTAAATCATCATATAATTTTGGTGTAAGGATAATTGATAGTGGATAAACATCCCATATGATATGTAATAAATATCTAGTAAGAGGAATAAAATATGACAAGGAATGTGTCATCAAATGTGGAAATGATAGAGGGATAGAGATTATTTTCTCAAGAAAAGCCAAATTTGGGGCAAAGAAATGAGATGTATTGATGGTATCAGTCATGAATTTATTTGTGTCATTAAACTATATGACTTGAAGAATGCTATAAATTTTACTAATAATATGTGTATCATCAAAGGAATAGATGTTGAAATTTTTCTATAGGTAAAAAGAACAATGTGGAATCTCTACCTTATAAATGGAGAAAAAGATATGTCATTTTCATCCAAAGAGGAAGAAAACATGGTGTGGTATAAATAACTTGGATATCAATTCCGACCATCTCTAGAAGATTTGGTAAAATTTTAGCTATCTTGAGATCTTCCTAAGCTATCATCGGATCATACTAGTACATGTGATTCTTTTCAATAAGGTAATATTATTAAAATTACATTCATGGAAAAAAATAAACTAGACTGCTTGAATTGGATCATTTAGATGTACATGGACATATTTCACTAAGTTCCATTAACAGGAATAAGTATTACATTATTTTAATTGATGATTACAATAGTATGTCATGGGTATTTTTCAATTACTACAAGTCTAATGTGTTCAGTTTCATAAAATAGTACTTGAGGTAATCTGAAAGGACTCTTGGAAATATTATTCTAAAATTTCATATAAATAATGGTATGCAATTAACAAACAATCAATTGAAATATTATCTTGATAAACATAGGACAAGAAATCAAGATTCAATATTAAGAAATCCTCAATTAAATGGAGTGGTTTATAGGATAAATTGGATAATAAATAACATGGATAGAACAATACTTATTGAAGATAACCTACCACATAAATTTAGGAAAGAAATAGTCTTAACATACATCTATATATCCAAAAAAGATCTATTATGTATGAAATAATAAAAGACTCTATATGAGATGTGGTATGGGAAGAATCCAACATTGAAATACTTTCCAATATTTGGAATTAAATTTTTAATTTTCAATATGGAGAAAAAATGAAATATGAATTTTATGGAGATGATGGGATATTCCTTGAATACTCTTGAAAAGGGAAATAATATAAATGATTGAACAAGAGGCTGTGTAAAGTAGTTGAAACAAATGATATCACTATAGTAGATAATGAAATAAATCTTAAAAAAAACAATGAACCGTTCCCTGATGAAAGTGACGAGGAGGTAAGAAACTCAGGGGGAGAAGAAGTGGAAAATGATGGTTCCAAAGAAGATACTTATGTTGAGTAGGAGAAATTTGAATCTGTACCTACACATAATCCAAAGAGTTGAGATGAAATTGATAGAAAAAATATCATTTGGGACCAGGTGGTGCTAGTTCAAAAAAATAGAATTAAATCTTTATAGAATACATCTTTAATATATCAAGTAGAGCCTAAATGTCTTTCTGAAGTAGCTGGAGATGTGAAAAAAGTTCAGTTTATGAATGAAGAGATTTATCAAATTGAGAAGAATAAAACATGGGGTTTTTTTGAGCCCAACCGATATAAATTTCATTGGGATCAAATGTTTATTTCAAAACAAGTTTAATAAATATAGAAAGTGATTTGAAAAAATGTACGATTATTGTGAAAAGGTTTCCCCTAGATAGTGGGTATTGATGTTGAATAAACAATTGTATTTGTTATGAGGATAGAGAAAATTAGATTATTCTTGGCCATAATAGTGAAAATAAGATTCAATGTTGTCCAGATGGACATCAATTCAGTTTTTCTGAATGGGGTTCTAGAAGAGTATTTTTATATTATGTAGCCAAATGATTTTCTAATTCATGAAGATGATAACAGAGTTTTTTGGATGAATTAGGATCTATATAGTTTAAAGCAAGAACCAAGAGAATGGTATTCATGACTAGATCATTTATAGAGGAAGCTCAGTTTTGAGTGTTGTGGAGTTGATTAATATATATATATATATATATCAATAATTATAGTACTCAAAGGATGATAGTTCTGGTGTATATCAACGACATAATATTTGGTGGATCCATTGAAGCACATTGAAAATAGTATACATAATTTGTGAAATGTGAATTCAAAACGTCAATGATTGGTGAACTAATGTTTTTCCTTGGTTTTCATGTGACACAAGGAAATAATGTCAGATTAATTTATCAATCTATGTGTTCCAATTATGTTTTGAGAGGATTTGGAATTTTTAATCCCAAGGATATGAAAACTCTAGTCGCTACTCGGATGAAATTATAATGGGATGATAAAGGTAATGCAGTTAATGTCACATAATATTTTTCAAATCATTGGTAATCTTCTATACTTGAAAAAAAAGACCTAATATTTTTTTGATATTCCAATCATTAATATGTCAATTAAATCCACTTAATTTTAGTAAAAATAATACTTAATTATATAATGAGGGTGGTGAATTTTAGTTTGTTGTACAATAAAAATCTCAACAAGAGTTATCGTGCTATATCGATTTAGGTTGGGATGGTTCAGTAGATGATAGAAAATCAATGTTAGTTGGTGCAATATATCTTAGTGGATTCTTTATTTCTTATCTATGAATGAAAAAATATTTCATTTCCTTGAGAATCACGGAATTTTAATATATTCCTACCACTCAAGCTTGTATGAAACTATTGATCATGAAGTAGTAGCTTAATGATATGAGATTTTAAGTGAATTCTCTAATTAGATTCCATTGCGATAATTAAATTTTTATAAATATTATAAAAAAATCCAGTCCATTACTCATGGATGAAGAAATTTGAAATCAAGTATCATTTTATCAAGGATAAGGTGGACCATAGGTATGTGTAGTTAAAGTATGTTCCTATAGAAATATAGGTTACAGACAGACTGAAAAAGGAATTACCCAAAAACGAATTTGAGCATCATTGAATGGATCTTGGAGTTCATTCATCACCCCAAACTTGAACAAGTGTGGACATGAAAACACATCACTCTGAGGTATGATGAGTTTTTCCCTAAATGTGTTGGTCAGTGTTCTTTAAAATGTTTCAGACTACAAAAGAATGACATTAAGGTTTTTTATAGGGGGATTTGTGGCTATAAAAGGGAAAGGAAAATATCTTAATCAAGACAGGGGTGAAGATGATAGGGGGAGAATAAATAGGTAAAGAATAAAGATATGAGGAATTTTAAATTTAACGATGGTAAAGATGATTATTCAAAAGATTTCTATCATGATAGATGAGGTTCATGATGAAATAAATTGATTTGTTTTGGGAATAAAGTGATTCATTTATGAACTTTTCATGCTAAATTTTTTTCTTATTCCAAGCATGGAACATTTGGTCTTAGAGTGTGTGTTGAGTAAATATTTGATCATTATATAAATCGTAGGAAGAAAATGGAAGTATAATATGGAAGAATATTTAATGTGGTATCAAGATGAGATGAGATATAAACAAACCCAATGGAGTGATTATATGGAAAAAATCACTCAATGTATCATTTTAGTGTTTTTGGGTTGATTGTGTTTGTTGAAAAAGTAGGTTTCATGTTTAGTTGTAGAGTTTTAGAGATATTTTTGACAAGGCATATTGAAAAGTTTAAAGAAAAAGAATGAATGTTTTGTTGGTGGTATAGAAAAATATGTATGTAAGGTAACAACATTTCCCAATGTTTTCCAAGTTGTTGGTTCAAAAATTTTGAGGATGGACAAAGGTTTTTAGGAAAAGAAAACATTTTTTCGTAAATATAAAAATTTTCACAAAAGGATTATGATTTTTCATGACGTTACATGAAAGTAAAGATTCAAAGAAATTATACCAAAATTTTCTAAATGAAAGTATTGTGCACATGTTCTAAAAGTGTGGAAGGGTTTTTTTTGAATGACACAAGAGATAAAGTTTTGTAGGACCATGAAATAGAATTATGTAACAAATATGAAATCAAAATGAGAAGTTCCACACTCATATAAAATTTATGTCCATAGAGGAAGGAGGGTACAAATTTTGAATCTAGGGTCAACCGAGTATATAAATAGGTCGCTACCTTCCCTACATTTCAGAAGCTCTACACTAATAGAAAATTAGGGAAATGAATCACATAAGAGTTGTGTGAAAATCTTAAACATTTTTTTGTAAATTTTTTTTCACAAAACAACAACTCATTAATTAGTTGTGCACAATAAAGGACTTGTGTCAGCATGGCCAAGGGAGTTTCACACAGTGTAGAATTTTTATAAAAGAGAATGTTTCATGAAAATAAAAATGTTTCTTGAACTTTTGGAGTTTCAAAAAAACACACAAATGTTGAACATAAGTTGGTATAATTTTGAACAATAAATACAAAGGTTTCTCGAAAGAAAAAGTTATGTGAACCAAAATTAATTGTTCAGTAAATACATGGTAATGTGATCAGTTGTGGAAATAGACTCTATACCAACACTTTTTTGGTCGGAGTGGATACTCAAGAGGGTGTGAATTGAGTTCCAATTTAAAATTTCTGTTAAAAAATTTTAGTCTTAAAGTTCCCCAAATTAAAACGACCCAGTTATTTAAGGCAGTAGAGATATAAGTGATCTATTTTTCAACAAGTTTCTCAAAGGTTGATTACTCCTCAGTAGAGTCAGTATGAGAACTAATTCCACTTTTGAAACAGGTTTACTAAACAACTCAGATATACACACTAACCAAAACTAACTATCAGAGTGAATGTAAAAACAAATTTATGTTTTTTATAATATAAGCACAGCGGATAGATGTTATACAGAGTAAAGAAAAGATGAACACAAAAAATTTAAACAAGAGGTTCTGTCTTAAGTCATGACCTAGTCCTCTCCACTTGGTGATCACATTCCACCAAGAAATTATATTAAAAGTGATACACACCCTGTATCGGGATTTATAATAGCTTTCACAAACTATCTAGGTTTTTCTACCTCTACCACAGTTCTATGTGGGAAAATAAACTTCCATGCCACACCAGGATTCTTCCATAGTTATATGTGGGAAACAAAAATAAAGAGAGTATAGAATAGAGATTTTCAGTATCCCTCAGTTCAAGTACAAGAGTCAGTGTGTGTAACACACACAAACTACTCACAAATGTAAAGTATTTAAACACAGTAGAGCTAAAGATAGTGGGGATGATTTTAGAATGCTCTGATGTGTTGGAAGATCAGCTCTGGACTTGTTGTAATGAATGAGGTGAAGTTTCGATCCTTCTCTGCAAGTTGTCTCCAAAACAGAGTGTCGTAACTTTCAGGTTATGACTTCCAGATGTAGAGATGATCGACTTTTTGGATGTTAAGCTCTTTTTAGCACACCACGATAGATTGAAAAAGATTATTTCAATTGATCCTCTTGAGGATCGGTGTTTTTCTGAATGAGATCTTGAAGATTCTTCTTCAGATTGTGTATGATTCTATCTTATGAGTGTTCTCTATATATTCAATATCTCCACACCAATTCTCTTGTTTTTGTATGTATATTTCGGTCACATAGCTCTGAATGTCTTTCTCATATATATATATATATGTGCTCTCTTCCAGTTCAACCTTTTTGATTTGGTTCAACAGGGGCCGACAGGAAAGATGCTTTACCCGCGTGTGGTCTTCCTCGTACATCATATTGTTTCCTGATGTGCCTGCAAATAACATTAAATAATTTCATGTGCATTAATTTTTCCAGACATGACCATTATAATAGTATTAATAAAATTGGTAAAGTAAAGAATAGAATATCATTTGAATGGTAGCAGATTCATGTCACACGGTAGACTACAACTGTGGTCTTTCCATCTGTGGACTTCATTGGTAGATTATTCAACTGTGAACTTCATCGGTAGGCTATTTGACTATAGTCGTGTAATGGTGAACTTTGTACTTAGTGGATGTCTTGTAACGGTAGTTGTTTACTCTTTGTAGTAGTGGATCCTTATCAGTAAACTCCATCAGTAGGCTCAACAGTAGACCTTTAACAGTAAGCTTCTAATCGATAGTTCTGTAACATTTGACTACTTCAACTGTAACCTTTCCAACTATAGACTTGAATGGTGAAGTTCTCAATAGAAGTCTGGAGAAATAATCTGACAGTAAACTTCTAACAGAATCCCTGTCACAGCAATGACCTTGTTACTGTATCCTTGTATCGGTAGCTTCCAACATTGTCTATAAATCTTCAACGGTGATCTTCTAGCATCAATGACTTAGAGTGACAGTGAGCTATAACGGTGACTATGAACAGAATTTTTTTTATAGTATCCTTCAACAGTGAACTTATATTTAGATAAGTATAAATTGTATGCTGATGCAGCAAGGTCATGAGACTTAAGAGTACACATTGATCAGAATAAGATAAATATAAATGTAGATTAAAAGGATTATTAACTGACTTAATGTATCATGATAAATATTTAAACAAGATTTGGGATTATCAAAATAGGTGAATACAATAATCTACCCCTTTTTGATAATCACAAATTATGTCAGTATGTATTAAAGATAAGTATCAGAGATTAATAAGAGTGTAAAACCAGAAAAAATTAGTACATGGTATCAGAGAGAAAGGAAGATAAGATTCAACATAGTCTCATAGTATCATAGTAGAATATTTCTCCAATCATATGATTAGTCTATAATTAGACCAGTATTTCTATAATTAGTACAGTAAGAACAGTATTTCTCCCCCTTTGTGATTAGAAAAAAGAAATACAAATGAGAGAAAACTGAGAAGGATTATATTAATAACACGGTACATTACATGACTAAAAAGAATACAGAGGCCCTATCAAAAGACAAAAACAGATTCAATCCATATAATCCATTGGTAAGGGGTCTTTCCCTTTGGAAGAAGAAGATAGAGAAGGAGCTGGTGGATCAGCAGGTTTAGGAATGGCTACAGGAATGACCGTAGGGGAAGCAACAGAAGCTCATGTGGGTCTGTAAGGGGTAGCTCATTTAGGTATCAGTGGAGTAAGGCTTCTGATAGCTCCAGTAGGAGACATTGTAGAAGAACCACTGGATTGAGATGCAGGTAAGGTAGGAGGTATGATGATAGGGGTGCAGTCTACATGGAGAAAGGGTAGAAGAAGGTTTCTGAAATCCATAATAATGCTTCCTCCTCTGTCCATAGCAGATAAAAACTCATATTTATTCTCTAAAAACTTATCCAAAGCTAGGGTCAATTCTATCATCTTGCTGACCTACTCCCTGAATGCCTGAGTCACTGGAGGAAACTTCATATTCTCAATCAAGAGCTTGAAGTGGTTGGACATTTGATGATTGGTATAGACTTTTTCAGATTAATCATCCACCTTATTCTTAATGGCCTCTTGAGAAGCAGTAGCTTCCCGCAAGTGGTCACGAACAAAACTGATGACTTCCCTAGTGGTAGAAAGTATCTGAGAATATGAGGTTCCACTGGTACTGGCATTATAAATATCTTCCTGGATAACAGTTTTGATCTGGTCAATGTTCTCAGAGGAGCTAGAGGAGGGAAGGGGTTTGACCGAGAAAGCCACTGTCTCTTTGAAATACTGAGTCAAATTACTAGTCACCTTTTGAACAAGTGCATATTGACTGTTCAAATGTTCTTTGAATGATGCCTTAAAATCCTCAAATACTTCCACAAACTGCTTGAATACTTCTTTGATATATCTAATCTCAACATTCACTTGGTTTTGAGAACTGTTCATGGCAGGCAATGAAGAAATCGATTGTCTTAGAGCAACCACAGCTCCTGTACATGTCTCAATTTTATTATGGAATACTTTAACTTCATCCATAATTTCCTTCACTGGACTAGGAACAACACATCCCATAGATAGCTCCAGGGATTTCTCCAGACTCCTCATCTCTTCAACCAGACTTTTCTTCAAATTTTCCACTGATTCTCTCAGTGCTTCATTCATTTTAGCCTTTAAGGACTCAAGGTCCTCCTTTGTTGCCAAATTTTCTACCACAATAGATTGTATAATTTAATGCCTTTGGGGATGGTCTTCCTCATCAGAATCTACATAATTGAGTCCAAGAACCATGTATCCGGGATTTGATGACCAACCTTCGATGTCATACGACACAGAAACTGTGCCACGATGTTCCTCTCACTTAGAGCATTCTTGTGAGGAATCTCCTCTAACTTTTTTGCTCTAGGTAACTCAACAACCTCCTCTAAAACCTTATCAGAGTAAACAACCATTTTATCTGTTAGTTCAATAGTAGGGTGAGTCTTATCCTTTTCTAAGTCAGCAATGACTCCCTCATCAATGGCAGTAGATGCCACTCCTGCTTCCTGATCAGGCACTATCTTGACTGTACTATCTATCAGAGGTCTTAAACTGATCTCTTATTCTTCATTGTCCGCATCATCAGCTTCAGCAACAACCTCCTTTTATTCATGAGTAAAATGATCTGACTCAGTAGCCTCATCCTCTTCAGAAGTGTCCTTGACAATATTCTGATATGCTTCCTCTTCATCTTCTTCAGTGGTCTCAGTATCACTGTCCTTCAGAACAATCTCTCTCATTGGTAGTTCTTTTGGAGGGCTAGCTGCTCCAAAAGCTACTGTCCTTACATGACTATGAGGTAAATTAGGATCACTCCCATAATCAATGGGGGTGTTCTCTCTTTGAGGGTCCACAGCTCCTTCAGCCTCCTCCTCATCAGAATAAACTAGTTCTGGCTCATCAGGCTTCAGGCTAGGATCTCTTTGTCGTTTGGCCTAGATGGGTGAGTAGTAGGGTCAATATTTTCATACAAATTTCCTTCATCATTCACCCACAACTTCTTCCAGGGATTCCAGCTAATTTTCATGAATTTTAAAATCACCTTGGAGATACAGACATTGTTCTTGGCCACTATTATCTCTTCTTGATTTTCAGCCACACCCTTTACCTTTAGCATAACTGAGATAAGCTTGGAATGGAATAAGGCATTAAACTTTGAGCTTTCCTTGGTCATATCCTCTAATAGTGCCATCAGTAACCTACATATGTTAATATTCTTTCCATGATTTAGTAAGTATATCAGGAATATGTCCTGGTACTTAAGTACTGAGAAATATCCTCTCCTTGGACTAAGTACATGCTAAATGAATTTGAATAAGAGCCTGTCTTCTCCATTCATCTCAGCTACAATGATCCTTATTGATGTTCCATCTCCTGCCAGTTCTTCTAGAGCTTTTTCATACTCAAAAACTGCACTGTCTGGAGGATCTACTCCAGAGTAGTAATCAAATTTTCCTTCATGAGGAACTCTCAAACAGTCAGCCCACTCAATAGACGAGAAACTAACTTCATTTCCATTGACACTGGACATTAGCTTATGCACATCCTCTTCCACTTCAAACGTCTCATATTCATAGAACTCTTTCACAAGCTTTGGGTAGTAAGGTCCATTGTTGTTGGAAAAGAATTCGGTCTATCCTTGGGCATCTAGTACTCTCAGTACTAATGACTTGCTCGACAACATCCATTCTTTACTTAACTCCTTCTCAGCAACGACTTGTCTCTTGGTCAGATGTGGGTTTACAGGTCCTGATGGGGTGTTACTGGTGCCACTGGATTTGGCTCGAGTTCTCTTAGGTCTTGGCGCATCCTCATTGGAAGTCATGGGTTTCTTTGTTCTGGCCATAGAGATTGAGAGAGGTTCGAGGGCTCAGGTGAAAGGTTAGGGTTTAGGAATTTTGAGAGCAACGTTTGGGATTGAGAGAGGAAGGTGGATTGACATATGTTCATTGCCTTTGATTTTATCATTTAGGGATTAAAACAAAATAAAATAGAATTATTAAATAGGAATAAAAACGGTTTGAATTCTCGCAAAAATAAAAACAAACAGCGAGGTATCAACAGTGACATGTACCAGTGAGTTACACCGGTGAGGTGCAACGGTGATGTATAACAGTGAGGACCAACTGTGAGGTTTAGCAGTGAGGTTCAACTGTGAGATCCAACTGTGAGGTTCGACTGTGAGGTCTAGCCGTGAGGTCCGACTGTGAGGTTCACCTGTGCTGAAAGTAATCATACCTAACTCATGTTTGATGTAATTTAACCTCTCATAAATCAAGGGATTTGTGAATATATCATCCAATTGATGTTCAGTACCAATGAATTCAAGAGTGATATCACCCTTTTGATAATGACCCCTCAAAAAGTGATGTCTCACATCAATATGCTTTGTCTTAGTATGAGATACATGAATTTTGGAAATGTTAATAGCACTTGTATTGTCACACTTTATAGAGAAATGTTTGAATTGATATCCATAGTCTAGTAAAGTTTGTTTCATCCACAGAATTTGAGCACAACAACTACCAACAGCTATGTACTCAACTTCGACAGTAGATAATGCAACAGAATTCTGCTTCTTGCTACACCAAGATACTAGTGACTTGCCCAAAATGTGAAATGTCTCGGAGGTGCTTTTTCTATCTAACTTACAACCAGAAAAATCAGCACTAGAATAACTCAATAAATCAAATGATTTTCCTTTTGGATAAAATAATTCTATGTTAGGAGTATTTTTGAGATCTTTAAAAATTATTTTTACAGCAGTTAAATGAGATTCATTTGGATTGGATTGAAAGCGAGCACACATGCATACACTAAACATGATATCAGGTCTACTAGATATAAGATAGAGTAGACTTCCTATCATACCTCTGTAATTGGTTTGATCCACTGGTTCTCCAGCTTCATCAGCATCCAACTTACAAGGGGTACTCATAGGTATGTCACTACCTTTACTACCTTAAAAAACATTCTAGAAGATCCTTAATATATTTACTTTGATTTAAAACAATGCAATTTTTATTTTGAAAGATCTGAAATCCATGGAAAAATTTGAGTTCTCCCATTAAACTCATTTCAAACTCATTTTGCATCATTTTTGAAAAATCAACACATAATGAATTTTTAGAAGATCCAAAAATAATATCATCCACATAAATTTGTACTATCAAAACATCTTTAGAAATCCATTTAATGAAAAGAGTAGTATCAGCTATCCCTTTGAAAAAACCTTTTGAAATAATAAAAGAGATGAGCCTATCATACCATGCTCTTGGATCTTGTTTTAAGCCATACAAAGCTTTAGATAGTTTAAAAACATGATTGAAAAAATGGGGATTCATAAAACCAGGAGGTTGTTCAACAAACACATCATCAACTATATACCCATTTAGAAAAGAACTTTTGACATCCATTTGATAAAGATTTAAATTCAGATGAGCTCCATAGGCAAGTCGTATCCTAATAGCTTCTAATATAGCTACAAGTTCAAAGGTATCCTCATAGTCTATTCCTTCCTCTTGACTATATCCTTGTGCAACTAACCTGGCCTTATTTCTAACTATATTTCTAGATTCATCTACTTTGTTCCTAAACACCCATTTAGTTCTTATGGATAAGGTGTCCTTGGGTCTTTCCACTAATTCACAAACTTTGTTTCTTTCAAACTGATTTAGTTCTTCTTGCATATCCATTACCAAAAATTCATCATTGATAGCAACATTAATATTTTTGGGTTCAATCTATGAAAGAAAATCTTGATGTTCAACCTGGTTTCTTAGAGAAGCTCTAGTTTTTGTTCCTCTATTCAAATCACCTACAACAGCATCTAGAGGATGATTCTTAAGAGTCCTAGTACCTCTAGGAAGGGTTGAACTAGATTCTTCATTGTTGTCAGTTGGTTCAAAATCTGCAGGTGCAGAATCTGGAAAATTTCAAGAACTGGATACTTTTACAGGGGATTAACTATCATTATCATTAAGGTTCATATTTGACAAATCTTCCTCAATATTTCCATGAGAGGTTTTAGGGTCATGTGGATCAGTCTCATCAAATTTGATATGAACTGATTATTCCACACATTTGGTTTTATTATTGAACACTCTATAGGATTTACTTGGAATAGAATAACCAAGAAATATTCCTTCATCACTTTTGGGAGAAAATTTGTAATTATTATCATTAAAATTAAAAATAAAGACTTTGCAACCAAAGACTCTAAAATAATTAACCTTAGTCTTCCTATTATTCCAGAGATCATAAGGGGTCCTTTTTAGAATAGGTATAATTAAAACACTATTGATAACATAAAAAGATGTATTTACAGCTTCAGCCCAAAAATAAATAGGTATTTCATACTCATTAAGCATAGTTCTTTCAATTTCTTGAAGGGTCCTATTTATTCTTTCTACAAATCCATTTTGTTGTGGTGTCCAAGGGGCAGAAAAGTTGTGACTATAGCCATTGTGTGAGAAGTAAGATTCAAACTCATGATTCTCAAACTCATGGCCATGATCACTTCTCAGGGTCTTAATTTTAAGTCCACTAAGGTTTTCTACAGACTTGGAATATTTGACAAAATAGGAACAATCTTCACTTTTGTGAGATATAAAGTATATCCAAGTATACCTAGAAAAGTCATCTACAAGAACATAAACATAGTTCTTCCCATTTATACTTGAAACTCTTGATGGTCCAAATAAATCCATGTGAACCAACTCAAGTGATTGAGAAGTTGAAACTTCTTTCTTTGGTTTGAAAGAAACTTTGTGTTGTTTTCCCTTTTGAAAGGGATTACAAACTTTATCATTTGGAAATTTTAATTTAGGTAAGTCTCTAACTAAAAAATTTTTAGATAGCTTCCTAAGTGAGTGCACATTACAGTGTCTTAATATTCTATGTGACAACCAAGATTCTTTATGAAAATCATTTAAACAAGAAACATTTTGTTTGGATAAGGGGTTTAAATCAACAAAATATACATTTTAATTCCTATATGCAGTGGAAACTAAATCATTTTTTGAATTAAAAAAATTGCATAAATCATTCTCAAATTTAACATTAAATCCATCATCACATAACTGAGATATGCTATGTAAATTATATTTTAATCCATCAACAAAAAGTACTTTAGAAATTAATATTGTGTCAGGGTTACCAATCTGGCCTAAGCTGATGATTTTTCCTTTTGCATTGTCACTAAAGGTGACATGCACACCATCAACATTAATTAGACTCTTAAAGAAAGAATAGTCTCTCATCATATGTCTTGAACATCCACTGTACAAGTACCATAGGGTCTTACAGGAACTCCTTAAGAAACTTCCCTGCAAAATAGATTAAACATATGATAATTTTGGTACCTAGATCTTCTTGTGTCTAGAAAGGTTATCCAATAAAACTTTGGGAACCCATATTTTATTTATAGGTTTTCTAAAATCAACAAACATATTTTGAGACATAAATAATTTGTTCGGTCCTTTAGTGAATTGTTTCTCAGAATATGATCCTGAATTCGTAGTGAACTGTCCATATTTTGGAACAAATTTGGTTTTGCTAATTTGCCTCTGTCCGTGCTGATATCCTAGACCAGTTGTATATTTTGGTGCAATATGTTTTCCTAGAAAATATGTGAAGGTATCCCTACAAGTAGTTAACATCTCAATATCATTTATTAATTGTTCATTAGATAATTTGAGTTGGGTATTTTCTTTCAACAGTTGAGCATTCTTTTCTTTTTCTACACTTTGATCTGTTTTAATATTGCTAGTCAAGGAATGCTATTTCATCAAAGATTTATATTTATCTTTCAGTTCATTTTAGGTATCTTCCAGTATATTGCAATATTCAAGAAGTTCATCCTTAGACATATTTTCATCTTTATCTGAATCACTATTATTTCCAGAATAATAATCATTTAGAATAGGGGAAATAGGTACCTCAGATATGTTAGTCAAGAAGCACATGTTGGCATGATTCTTTTCAGAATCAGTGGCTTCAGATTCACTTGTGTTTTCTTCTGAAGCACTCTAGGTTTCTTTCATGGCTTTCTTATACTTCTTTTCCTTATATTCATATTTCTTTTTGAATTTTAACTTCGGACAGTCAGCCTTGATGTGTCCTTTCCTATTGCATTCATAGAAGACTATATCATCTTCCTTATCAGATTTCTTCCAATCCTTCTTCCACTGACCTTGTTGATCATAATTAACCTTGTAGTTTGGTTTTCTGGAAAACTTCTTCTTCATATAGAACTTCTTAAATCTACTGGCTATTTGAGCCATTTCTTCATCACTGTCTGAATCTGAATTTTCATTAGCTGAACCTTCAGTAGGAACTTGTATTTTCACCTTTTATTTTCTCTTTGAAGTAGTAGACATGAATGCAACAGATTTTTTTTGGGTTCATCATATTCTACATTGTTAACCTTCAGTTATTCTTCATACATAATTAGTTTACCAATCAAAACCTTAACCGATAGATTGTTGCACATGACTCTCGGATAGATACTGAAGTGCCTCTCCATCTATCAGGCAAACATCTCAATATTCTCATGATCTGCTCCTTTTCTAGAACAACTTTTCCCAGTGAACTCATGTTGTTGACAATCTCGTTAAACCTAAGATACATATCAGAAATAGGTTCATCAGGTCTCATCTTAAAATTATCATATTTAATAGTAGAAGTATTTAATCTCATTTCCTTCACGTTGGTTGTTCCTTCATGAGAAACATCCAAGGTGTCCAAGATTTGATGAGCTGTTTTACATGCAGAAATTCGGTTAAATTCTTCATCTCCTAAAGAGAAGTAAAGGGAATTCATAGCTTTATAGTTATTGTTGTAGTCAAACATTGTAGCATAATCCTAAGTAGATCTAGCTGTTTTGGGAATTTCATATTCTGATTCTATAGCAGACCAAATATCAAAACCAATACTTTTCAAATGAATTTTCTTTTCCATTTTCCATTGAGCATAGTTCACACCATTAAAGAAAGGTGGCCAGTTAGTAGTAGATTTTTCTAGTCTATTTTCCATAACTAGATTTTAGAAAATATATTAAATAGATAAAATTTGGGACTAATAGAAATTTAAGATCTTTAATATAAAACTAAAATCACAGTTTGAAAAATAGAGGGTTTGAAAACATTTTATAAATAACAATGTTACCTCTGATACCAAATGTTGGTCGGGGTGGATGCTCAAGAGGGGGGTTAATTGAGTTCCAATTTAAAATTTCTCTCGAAAACTTTTTGGCTTAAAGTACCCCAAATTAAAACGGTCCGGTTAATTAAGGAAGTAGAGATATAAGTGATCTATTGTTCAACAGGTTTCTCAAAGGTTGATTACTCCTCAGTAGAGTCAGTATGAGAACTAATTCCACTTTTTAAACAATCTTACTAAACAACTCAGATATACACACTAACCAAGAACTAACTATCAGAGTGAATGTAAAAACAGATTTATGTTTTTGCTAATATAAGCACAACGGATAGATGTTAAACAGAGTAAAGAAAATATGAACACAACAAATTTAAACAAGAGGTTTAGTCTTAAGTCAAGACCTAGTCCTCTCCCCTTAGTGATCACCTGCCACCAAAAAATTATATTAAAAGTGATACACATCATGTATCAGGATTTACAACAACTTTCAAAAACTATCCAGGTTTTTCAACCTCTACCAGAGTTATACGTGGGAAAATAAACTTCCAAGCCACACCAGGCTTCTTTCACATTTATACATGGGAAACAAAAATAAAGAGAGTTTAGAATGGGTATTTTAAATATCCCTCAGTTCAAGTACAAGAGTCAGTGTGTGTAACTCATACACATTGCGCACAAATGTAAAGTATTTAAACATAGTAGAGCTAAAGATAGTGGGGATGAGTTTAGAATGCTCTGATGTGTTGGAAGATAAGCTCTGGACTTACTGGAGTGAATGAGGTGAAGTTTTGGTCCTTCTCTTCATGTTGACTCCAAAACAGAGTGTCAAAACTTTGAGGTTATGACTTCCAGATGTAGAGATGATCATATTTTTGGATGTTAAGCTCTTTACAGCACACCACGACAGATTGAAGAAGATTCTTTCAATAGATCTTCGTGAAGCTCGATGTTTTTTTGAATGAGAGCTCGAGGATTCTTCTTCATATTGTGTATGATTCTATCTTATGAGTGTTCTATGTATATTCAATATCTCCACGCCATTTCTCTTGTTTTTGTATGCATATTTTGGTCACTAAGCTCTGAATGTCTTTCTCATATATATATATATATATGTGCTCTCTGAAGGACCCTGGGACACCCTGAGAGGGGAGGGGTGAATCAGGGTGACAAATATTTCTTTTACTGTGATGGATCTTGTTCCCATGTTGGTAGGAACTTTTTGAACCTTTAAGATGAATATGATCAGAAATCAATCATTCAAATTCGCAGAGAAGACACATCACTTTTTACTCGGTTCACCACTAAGGGCTATGTCCAAGGAGCATACGCCGACAAGTTTTCGGTCATACCAAATTCCAATAATCTTCACTAGATATGGATTACAAAGGATTGGGCACAGTCACTCTGTCCCAGGCTCACTACCTTTAAAAAGGTTCAGGGATAGCTCATTGCCTCCCTCGGGTCACTCCCATTGACTCCCCAGGGATTACTACCCTTAGGTTAAGTCTCACTCAGTTTATAGATGTAATGGTCTCTTCATCATTGCATAAAAATAAATCCTATGTCGTATGTAGATGCTTTTTTGAAGTCAAACTCTCAGCAGAAGATGAATCTCACTTTGCGCTGAGGGTACCGGGTGAACTTCCCGCTTTCGTGCAACTTCAAAAGGACAAATGAACTTTAACAACCCTGGCGCGCTTCTCTAAGGCCGGCGTGCAAGTTTCAATCCCGGCGCGCAAGTCACTTGCGCGGTACAAATTCAGCGTGTAGGAGACACCAAAATACTTATGCGACATTGCCTCCTTCAACACCAAACTTGTGCAACATTGTGCCTTTAACTCCCCAACTGCCTTGGTCGCGCAGTCAACAAACGGTGCGCAACCTCTAATTTCGTGACCCAACAACCACTTGCATGAATCAACCACTTGCACGACGAGAGCTAAAAAAATATCTAAGTCTTGAACTTTGTTACAAATGATATGGGGGTCCTCTATTTATAGGCAAACTGACCTCTTGCGCGGTGGCGCGCATGTCTTCCAACGGCGCACAGGTTCTGGAGCGCAGCTCATCCTCCCTAGCCTCTGTTGGGATACTCACTTGTGAGACCGCACAAATACATGCGCGAACTTCTTTCCTTTTCCATATTTTGAAGTTATGATTTTGAAAAACAATATGTGCGAAAGTTTCTAGTCCTCCTAGGCATTGGCGCACAAGTCTCATCACGACACACAAGTCACTTGCGCGACCAGCCCAAAACATGCTCGGCCCTTATCCCTTTTCCATTTTCCCATGTACTGATCTTGAAAAATATATGGCGCGCAAGTTTCCTCTTAATCAAGTACATGGTGTGCATGTCTCTTTTCCAAAAACACTTTTCTCCATTTGTCGATTTTCAGGCCCAAAAATTTTGCCAACACTGGGAAACGACACAACCTTCAATATTGTTGTCTGCTTGAACTATATGATCTCTTTGCGGGTACACATTCTTAACATCCAATGAGGATTGACAACAAACACAAATAATACTCCAAGTCATGCATAGAATATCATGGTTCCAACAATATCCCCCTTTGGGTTTGTTGGAAGTCAGAAAATGAATTCCATAGATCTTCATCAATGTGCCAACCAAAAACGCAAGAATCAAATCAGCCAACACTCTAAGTCTACGTGAGAAATTCTCGGTGTAGAAAACAAGATAGGAATCTTGAATTGGGTTTCCATGTTTTGGAATACTCAATAATGCCCAAGAATCGTTACATGATCGATGAATTCCTTCTTATCCTTCTCATCCTATCAGTGATACTGAATTCACATTGTGTCACAGGAGCATTATATGACTGAACATTCCTGAATTTATTCCTTTCTCCCCCATTGACAATAAACTCGAAGCTTGGTTATTTGTTCATTGTTCATCTCAAACCATACTCCCCATGGATAGTATCTCCCCCACAAACCTGCATCACATCCATAAACAGATAAAAACAGTTATCATAACCGGGGAGAGGGGTACTGCGTAACCTCCTTATGCACTGGGAGGTGGCCGAACACCGAGGTTCAACTGATGCTTCTCAAACACAGTCGCGGACAACAGCTTGGTCAGGATATCATCCACTTTCTCATCAGTTCCCACATGATCTATTCTAATCACCCTTGTTCATCGTTTTCTTTGATAAAGTGATACCTAATTTCAATATGTTTCGTACAGGAATGATGAATAGGATTCTTCATAAGATCAATTGCGCTGTTGTTATCACAGTAAATCACCATTGGTTTCTTTACCTCATCACAAATATCTATTAATTGTTGCTTCATCCATAGCAGTTGAGTGCATTCCTTTATGGCAGAGATATATTCAGCTTCAGCAGTACTTAGAGAAGTACTATCTTGTTTCTTTCTGAACCATCCAACACATTTCTGCCTAACATAGAAAGATCCACCACTAGTGGACTTTCTGGATACTACATCACCAGCCCAGTCAACATCAGAAAACGTTGATAATTCATTGTCCCTGACTGCAGCAAAAAATAACCCGAAGTTATGTGTACCTTGAATGTACCTCATAATTCTTTTTACTACCTCCATATGTTCCTCCTTTGGATTACTCTGAAAGTGGGCTGCAAGGCATGTGGCAATGACAATATCTGGACGTGTTGCTGTCAGGTACAGTAGGCTCCCAATGATCCTCCTATACATGGTGGGATCAAAAGAGTCCCCACCCTCATTCTTTCCAAATTTAGTTCCAAATGCAATCGGAGTTGACATTGGTATGGAGTCTTGTATATTAAACATCTTCAGCATCTCTCTTGCATATTTTTCCTGAGAAATGAAAGTGTATTCGTTATTTTGAATCACCTGCAGTCCAAATAAATATGTGAGCTCCCCAATCATAGACATTTCAAATTCTGATTTCATTTGGTTGGAAAATTCGTCCACTGATTTCTGCCTGCTACCACCAAATATGATATCATCAACGTAGACTAGAACCATGAATTGATCTTTTGGAGAATTCTTCACATAGATACTGTGATCAACTACTCCTCTTTTGAATTCCAGCTTCTTGAGATATGAATACAACCATGAGTACCACACCCATGGTACATGATTCAAACCACACATAGACTTCTTTAGCTTGCAGACCTTTGTTTCATCAGTACCCAATACAAAGACCACTGGTTGTTCAATGTAGACTTCTTCTTCGAGTACACCATTCAAGAATACTGTCTTGACATACATTTGATATACTTTATATCCTCTTAATAGTTCCATGGAAAGTAAAATCCTGATTGACTCCAGTCTAGACACTAGAGAAAAGGTTTCTTCAACATCAATGCCTTCAATCTGGGAGTATCATTTACATACCAGTCGTGCCTTGTTTCGGAGGACACATCCATGCTCATCAAACTTATTTTTGAAGATCCATTTGGTACCAATAACATTGTGACCTTCGGGTCTCTGGAAAGATCCCATGTCTGATTCTTGTCAATCTGATCTAATTTATCTTTCATGTCTTTCACATAAGATTCATCATTTTCAAATTCTTCAAATGAGGATGGCTCTACAACTGATAGAAATGCAGATTGTGTGTTATTACTCAACCTTCTTGTTTGAGTGGGTGCACTCTTGTCCCTAATTATGTTGGATGGATCAATCTCAGCACTTCGATTTCTCCAGCGAGGTTCAGTAGCATTCTCTTCAGTCACAATTTCTTCTTCATATTCTTCTTCTGAGTCAACATCTTGATGTTACTGTTGAGTGTTTTGAACAACTTCCTCTGTTTCTGCATTTTTATTTTCTTCACGTTCACTTTCATCCAGACTTTCTATCACATTAGCATATGACATCCTTAAAGCATTTGTGGTTTTCTCTTCAATTATCTTAACATCACTGTTTTCCACAATCCTTCCTAAATTCTTGTCGAAACATTTGTAGGCTTTGTTGTTCATTGAGTAACCAAGGAAAATTCCGTCATCTTCATTGTCGCCATATTTCCCTTGATTTCCTTTTTTGTTCCTGATGAAGAATTTACTTCCAAAGAAACAAAAGTATTTTAAAGAAGGCTTCCGTCCATGCCACAATTCATATGGTGTATTCATCTCACCCATATAATGTCCTGTTCGATTCTGAATGTACACGGCAGATTGAACATAATCTTTCCAGTAATGTTGTGGAATACGACTCTCAATCAGCATAGTTCGTGCCATGTTGTTCACATGTCGATTCCTACATTAAAAAACTCCATTTTCTTATGGAGTTCTTACAGCAGCTACCTCATGCTGTATACCATGATTCTCCAGATAATTTTCAAATTCAATGGACGTTTATTCTCCTCCATTGTTAGATCGCAACACTTTGATTGTTCGTCCAGTATCATTCTCGACAATTCGCCAATATGTTTTCATGCAGTCAAGGACTTGTCGTTTCTTGTGAATGACCATCACACATGCCATTATACTTTAATCATCTATGAAAAGGACAAAGTACCTTTCTCCATGAGTTCCGACAACATTTATCGGCCCACATACATCTTTATGAATCATATCAAGAAGGTGAGATTCCCTTTTCTTCTTTGGACGATATGAACTATAGAACAGCTTCCCACGAATGCAATAATCAAAAGATTTTTCACGCTCACACTTCAGTTTGGTAATGTCCATGACAATTCTCAATTTTGATATTTTCTCCATGTCTTGTTGATTGATGTGTCCTAGTCTCCGATGCCACAAATTGTTTTCTTATTCAACAGTCATGTAACATACATTTTCTTCACTATCAATCTGATACAAGTTTCCTTCTATTCTGCATCCTTTCATAAGTGAATTTCCTATCTTTCCCTTGATAGTTCATACTTTATGATTAAAAGTAACTATAATTCCTGAGTCACAGAGTTCATTCACGCTGAGGAGATTATGACGTAGGCGATCTATGTAAAGGACTTCAGTCTTCTTTAGTTCTCCATTATCTATTTCGGTACTTCCACTCACTTTTATTTTCAGAGCCCCATCATTAACAAATCGTACTGTACCATCAATCATCCTTTTGATATCTGTTAGCAGGCCGACATTACCTGTCATATGAGATGAACAACCACTATCCAGAATCCAGGTACTATTGTTCTTTGTAGCTTAGAGGGCCACCTCTACAAGGTTGTATTTCTGAATCTTCTTCATTTCCCTCCATGAGACATTTTATTGAGTATATAGTACTTATGGCCTTTCAATTATCTCTTCCACATACCCAGGTTCTTCATAGTCAAAATCTTCTTTGAGATGAGAAAACATGTTTGAAAGAGAAACATTGTCTTGCTGACGAGACTTGACTTATATTGAACTTCAGTATGAGGTGTCCATGTCCCTTCTCTACCTGCAATTAACACCCTTATGAAAAAGTTAGAACAACGATAACAATATCCATAGAAATTGTTTCTTCTATAATAATTATGATATGAATTTGTTCTCCTTTGTTAAACTTATATATATTCACCATTCAGATAGCTTCTAGCCTCTTCACAATAAGACATGGTATGGACCTGATTGCCACAGAACTGACACTTCATGATAGGAAATGTCTTCTCACATGAATTTCTCCTCATACCTTCTTTATTGGGAGAATAGTTATACTATCTTTCATTTCTGAATATTTTAGGATAATTTTCAGTTCTCCTTTTAGTTTGGATTGAGGGTTCCTTTTTTGACACTTTAGGTATCATTTCAACATGTTCAACTTTCATATTATCTTTCTTTTGGATCTTTTCACTTCCAGCTGTTGATGTATCAACCCCACAGCCAATTCCACTCTTTCCCATGCAAGAGGGTCTTTGATCACTCAAGATTTTTCCCACCCCATCTGAACCGCACTTGGCTCTTTCTAGTAATTCTGCATATGAGAATCTTCCAAATTGTATTTTCTTCCTTGATTCTTTTGGAATTTATTGAGTCTTATGTTTACTCCTTAGAGTAAAAAATTCCTCTTCAAGACCCTTAGAAGTCTTGGATTTTTCATCAAGTCTGGAGGTGAGGTCATTGATGACCTTTTTCTGCTCTTCAATTCTCAGCTTCAGATCCACTACATCATCATTTCTTTCAATTGTTTTGGACTATACCTTCATAGATTCTTCCAGTCCTTGAATTTTTGCTTCAATTTGATCAATGTATTTAGTTGATTCTTCTACAATTTATTTCCACTTATTTCAACTCTTACATTTAATCTGAAGCTTACTAAAGACATCCTTAAGTTTCATCTCGGGATCTAAATAAGTTCTCAATTGTTCTTCTCCAACAATATCTTCTGACTTTTCATCTGTGGCCATCATGGAAGCATGGTTCCCAGTTTTGAATTCTGGTTCTTCTTCATCACATAATTCATTATCATCTTCTTCCTCTTCACAGACAAAACTCTTCCTTTGCATTTTCTTTCTAGATTTTAAGTCTCCCTTTTTGAAGAACCTTCTCCGAGGCTTCTCGAAGCTTTCTTCTTCACTATATTCATCATTGATATTTCTTAAGCACTGACATTCAATGTTCCCAACTTTTCCACAACGAAAAAATGCGAGAGGTAACTTCCCTTTGAATTTCCCTTTCCCCTTCTAGAACTTCTTTGCAATGAGAGAAAGAATTTATTTTTCTTCATCATCATCACCACTACTATCTTTTGATATTTTCAGTTTATCCATTGGATTGAATGCCATTTCCTTTCTCACACGAGTCATAGCATCTTCTAGTTTGACTCTCATTTCATATGCTACCATTCTACTAAGTTGATCATCCAGAGAAAGTTTGGATATATCTCTTTCATCAAGGGCTGACACCTTGGAATTTTATAGAGGTGGAAGTCTTCTTAATATTTTCTTTACAATATCAATGTCTTTTATTTCCTCACATAGACCCCGAGTTGCTCCATCAACATCAGTAATTCGATTGAAGAAAGAGTCTGCATTCTCGTCTGGATGCATCTTCAGATCATCAAACTGATTGTGCAACACTTGTAGTTTCGCCTCCTTCACTTTTCTATCTCCTTCATAAATGTTCTAAAGTTTATCCCACATGGATTTTTAAGAGGTGAAATTCATCACCTTTAGGTAGATCTGATCAAAAAGGGATGAAGTAAGTTCATTTTGTGCTTTAACATCAGCGTCAAGAATTTTCCCATCTGTTTCAGTCATAGCCAGGCCTATTGGATCAGTGACTTGTATCCCTTGCACAGTAGATAAGAGAACTTCCATTCCAAGAGATCTTAGATGAGATCTCATTCTGTTCTTCCAGATCTAGAAATTACTTCCATCGAAGTGAGGGACTCCCCTGACATTTACTGCATTCTCCATGACAATAAAGGACAGATTCAACACCAACAACCTCCCTCTGATACCCCTTGAAGGACCCCGGGACACCCGGAGAGGGGAGGGGTGAATCAGGGTAACATCGTTTTCTTTTAATGTGATGGATCTTGTTCCCAAGTTGGTAGGAACTTTTTGAACCTTTAAGATGAATATGATCAGAAAGCAAACATTCACATTCACAGAGAAGACACATCACTTTTTACTCGGTTCACCACTAAGGGCTACGTCCAAGAAGCATACGCTGACAAGTTATCGGTCATACCAAATTCTACTAATCTTAACTAGTTGTGGATTAAAAAGGATTGGGCACAATCACTCTATCCTAGGCTCACTTCCTTTACAAAGGTTCAGGGATAGCTCACTGATTCCCTCTAGTCACTCCCGTTGACTCCCCCTCGCTCACTGCCCTTAGATGAAGTCCCACTCAGTTTATAGACGTGAAGGTCTCTTCATAATTGCATAAGAATGCATCCTCTGTCGTATGTAGATGCTCTGTTGAAGTCCAACTCTCACTAGAAGACTAATCTCACATTGAGATGAGGGTACCGGGAGATCTTCCAGCTTTGGTGTAACTTCAAAAGGGCAGATGAACTTTAACAACCCTGGCACATGTCTCCAAGCCCGGCGCGCAAGTTTCAATTTTGTCACACAAGTCACTTGCACAGTAAAAATTCAGCACGTAGGTGACACCAAACTACTTTCCCAACATTGCCTCCTTCAACACCAAACTTGCGTGACGTTGCACCTTTAACTCCCCAACTGCCTTGGTTGTGCAGTCAATAAATGGTGCACATCCTTTACTTGCGTGACCCAAAAACCACTTGCGCGACTCAACCACTTGCACGACGAGAGCTCAAAATATCTCTAAGTGTTGAAATTTTTTACAAATGAGGAGGGTTCCTCTATTTATTGGAAAAATTGACCCCCTGTGTGGTGGCGCACAAGTCTTCCCCTGGCGCGCAGGTTCCGGCGCACAACTCATCCTTCCTAGCCTCTGTCGTGCTACTCACTTGCGCGACCACACAAATACTTGCAAAACCTTCTTTCTTTTTCCATATTTTTAAGTTCTGATTTTGAAAAACAATAGGCACCCAAGTTTCCAGTCCTTCTAGGCATCAGCATGCAAGTCTCTTCACAGCGCGCAGGTCACTTGCGCGACCAGCCCAAAACTTGCGTGGCCCTTATCCCTTTTCTATTTTACCATGTTCTGATCTTGAAAAACATATGGCGCACAAGTTTCCTCTTCATAAAGTACATGGAGCGCAAGTCTCTTTTCCAAAAACGCTTTTCTCCATTTGTCGATTTTTAGGCCCAAAAATTTGGCAAACACTGGGAAACGACACCACCTTCAATACTGTTGTCTGCTTGAACTGTATGATCTCTTTGCGGGTACACATTCTGACCTTCCACTAAGGATTGACAACAAACACAAATCATACTACAAATCATGCATAGAAGACCATGGTTCCATAACTCTCTTCCAGTTTAGACTTTTTGATTTGGTTCAGCAGGGGCCGACAGGAAATATGCTTCACCCACGTGTGGTCTTCCTTGTACATCGTACTGTTACTTGATGTGCCTACAAATAACATTAAATAATGTTAGGTGAATTAATTTTTCTAGACATGACCATTATAATATTATTAATTAAAATGGTAAGGGAAAGAATAAAATATCATTTGACTGGTAGCAGATGCATGTCGCACGATAGACTTTAACTGTGGTCTTTCCATCTGTGGACTTCATCGGTAGATTATTCAACTGTGAACTTCATCGGTAGAATCTTTGACTGTAGGGTTGTAATAGTGAAATTTTTTCTTAGTGGATGTCTTGTAACGATAGATATTTATTCTTTGTAACAGTGGCTCCTTATCAGTAAACTCCATCGGTAGGCTCAACAGTAGACCTTTAATAGTAAGCTTCTAATCGATTGTTCTGTAACATATGACTACTTCAACTGTATCATTTCCAACTGAAGATTGAAAAGTGAAGTTATCAACAGAAGACTGGAGAAATAGTCTAACCGTGAACTTATAATAGAAGCCTTGTCACAACAATGACCTTGTGATAGTTACCTTTTATCGGTAGCTTCCAATAGTGACTATAAATCTTCTACGGTGATCTTCTAGCATCAATGACTTAGAGTGACAGTGAGCTACAACACTGACTATGAATAGAAATATCTTGATAGTATCCTTCATCAGTGAACTTATATTTTGATAAGTATAAACTGTAAGCTGATGCAGCAAGGTCATGAGACTTAAGAGTACACATTGATCAGAATAAGATAATTATAAATGTAGATTAAAAGGATTAGTAACGGACTTAATTTATCATGATCAATATTTAAACATGATTTGGGATTATCAAAACAGGTGAATCCAACAACGTTTATAGAAATGGTTTATAAAAATCTTTGGTATAGTATATTTAGACACAATGTATCTCAATGATTTTATTAAACCGTTGGGATACATAACATATACAAATAGTATTTTAAAACCATTGGGAATGTTTTCCCCAAATATAGACCGACCCTCTAATTTCCCCCTCTACGTGATTGTTGCCATAATCCAAAGATCCATCTTCCCTAGCCTATGGAACTTCTTCCCACTGATCGATCCATCTTCAATCAGGCCATTTTTCTATTCTACAATTCAAATATTTATATGATACCTTAGTGTTAATTTTATACATCTATTTTTTTTGTTTTGTGTTTTGATTTGTTCTAAATGAGAGATCCCTTATACCAGTGTGGTTATTCATCATATTATTTTACCTCCTCTGGACTATTTATCTTTAGAAAGATTAAAATTTTCAATAAAGGGACCAATGATGATTCTTTTCTCAATGCATCAGTTGGATAAAAGATGTTCTTATAATTTAATTACATAACATCGGGTAATACTAGTCTTGTATTTAGGAGTGACTCTTAGTAGAATGGTTTCCATTATATAATGTTAATATCTGTCTTTTCAATGATATAATCCATTGTTTTGATTAAAATAGGGGATCATTTTCATCTATCACCCAAAGAATGGGTTTTGGTGACATAAACAAAAAAACCCTTCATACTAAAACTAATAGATTTTAAAATAATACCTGTGAATTCTCATGCCAATATACATATAAAGGGAATTAGGAGACACATGTATCCCTTCCTCTAATTCGACCAACTTAGTGAATAGATGGAACTTCTATAATATAGTAGTTATTTCCCCCTTTGTATCTTCATTATCATTGTTTTGTGGACCTCTATGGTGGTTTATTATTTTTATTGGGAAAATAAACACCTGAGATTTTGATTTATTTTTCATTAGGTCTGTCTCCAATGAGGTTAGATTATTTATCATAGGAAGGACCTCTATGACCATTGGATTCTTAATCTAGGAGAACGACCTCCAAGGTGATTATATTATTTATTAGAGGGTGGTATACCTTTATAGTTGGATTCATTAATGTAGGGAGGATCTCCATGGTGGATTAATTCTTAATCAAGGGGAGGACCTTCTTGAAAATTTTATTTTTATTCATGAGTAAATCCATGAATTTTATATTATTTACCATGTAGAGGACATCTATGGTCATTGGTTTCTTAATTAAAATGTGGCGGACCTCTATGAAATTTTTATTTATTATCCTGGTGAGGACATCTAACATTTTTGTATTTATCCCTTCATTTATCTTAAAGGTTAATTATTTTCTTTATACTATAATGAATTCAGACCTTCACTAATACACTAACAATCTAGTGATACAGGTTTTTCATCTAGGTGAATTTATTTGAAGGAAAAAAATATGAGGTGATTTTAGACACAACAATAATGATGTTCTTGAATTAAACTACAACCTAATTATTCTTTATTTTAATGATTTGAAATCATGTTTATTTTATTAATAATGAATTTTATTTTTTAAAGAAAAGTTTAGTTTTGGAAAATTTATCAACTTACACTATGTATAGTGTCTACATGATTAATAAATATCTTACCATTTAATGAATATCTTACCATTTAATACTTTCAAAAAACATTGTCAATATTATTAATTAATTATGATTGTTCCTTAGGGGATAATGTTTTTGTAGTTGAGTATAAATTCGATAAAGCCTTAAATGAAATGGGTGTATGGAACATATGAGGGTACTATGTTACTTTCTTCTCCAAATAACACTTTGTTTTCTGATATTTGTAACCACAACTAAGATAAAGATTCATCGAATCATATTATCTTATAATAGGTATATATTTAAAAATAATCCATCAACCAAAGTTGATCTAATACTAAGTTGCATCAAAAACTCAATACACTATTCCCCTCTATGTTTAATTTTACATTTGACTTGAGCCTATGTTTAATGTATATTTACTTATCACTTATGATATTATTTAAAAATGTTTACTCTGATACTCCTTGTTCATTCTTTTTACATATTTTTCACACGAATAAGTACAATAGATGTCGGTTGTATCATGGACTTCCTAGTCTGTGGTTATTTCATGTAAAACCTGATCCATGTTATGGTTCATTTTATTTTTTAAATAAATGTTCTTAGTAGTGGGTTACTATCATGTGTAGAGGACTATGTTCTATATTTGAACTAAAACTCTTGTTTTTTTAATTCCACTATGTGTCGTTTTATTTTCTCTTACACAGTCTAAAATTGATGTTGATACAATACTATAACTTCCAATTCAATGTGTCAACATGTATCTACATATTGTGTCAATTATGGTTTTATAAAAATTGAAAAATTCTCATTTACTAAAATATATTTTTGATTAAACTTCAATATTATTTAATTTATTTCACAAAATGACATACTACATTTTTTTACAGAATGGATAAAAGTTAGATGTATGAAACTGATTGGACCACAAGAAATTTTCAAAATAATTTGGATATATTTTTAGATTTCTCATTTGAAAATTCTTCAAATAGTGGTCACTTACACATCCCATGTTATAATTGCATTGGAAGACCTTGGTTGAGCTATGAAGAAATTATCTACCATATATCTAAATATGGTTCTCAAACAAAATATTATGTGTGGTTTCACAATGGGGAGAAAATTGAATCTAAAAATGCTAATGATCTAAATGAGAGGACTTGATTAGAGAATTTTATATATAACAAGTTTCTGGTTATTCTTCATCATGAGAAAGAAAGGATGTCAACCCAAGAAGATTTTGATACGACTACACATGATGTTTCCAATGAAAATGATGATGTTGATAGGGTGAAAAAATCGAATGATATTGCGATGACTCCAGTATATCAGTAATGTGGTAAAATAAAAAAGATGGAATTTTTAATCCTATTGTTTCATGGGAAAACCATATATGGGATTTATAATCATTCCATCGATTAAATTCTTACCTTCTTGAAGGAATTACATCAAGATGATGTAGATATTCCCTCAAACAAATATATGGAATGGAAGTTAGTTGAAGAATTTGGATTTTTAAAGAATAAAATTCATGCTTTCCCAAAATGTTGCAGCTTATTATGGGAGGAAACTACAGAAATAAATGATTTTATAAAATGTGGAACATCCTAATGGAAGCCAAAAGCTGATGGAACACCATTTCAGATTCCATAGAAAGTAATGTGGCACTTTCTATTGATCCCCATAATCCAAAATATTTTCATGTCTGATGAAATATCAATAAAAATGAGATGAAATTATACTAAGATAAGGAATAATAATAAAGGATTGTTTCACCCTGTAGATGGATTTTAATGGTTGCAGCTGATGTGCATAATGTGAGGCTGGGTATTTCATGTGACGTTTTTAATCTGTTTGGGAATATTATTACTTCATAAAACACAATACCTATTTTCATACACATTTATAACATTCCCCCATTGTTGTGTATGAAAAAACTTACACTTTAATGAGTATACTAATATATATCCCTTATTATCCTGGAAATGATATAGACGTATACATAAAACTATTTATAAAAGAGTTGAAACTGATTTGGGATGTGGGTGTGCAAACATACAATGCATGTTTGAAAGAGATATTTCAGGTTCATGTTGCCCTTATGTGGATGATCAATGATTTTTATACTTATGAAATGTTATCTGAATGAAGCATGAAGGGAAAACTATGATGTTTTATTTGTATGAAGAATAATCAATCTAGAAGACTAAAATATTGCTGTATTTTTAGTTTTATGGGATATCGATGATTCTTTCCAATGGATCATCCATATAGAAACAATCATAGAAGATTTTACAATACCATGTAGACTAACAAACCACCTTAGAATATGTCTATAAACTATGTGCTTAATGAATTAAAAGATTTTAGTTTTTCATTTGGGAATGGTGAATGAAATCTAGAAATAGAAAGAATGTTTCCAATGACACCAATTAGAATTGGAACAAGAGAAGTATCTTCTTTGAGTTTCTATATTGGTCAAACAATTTGTTACATCATTGCTTAGATGTAATTCACAATGAATATAATATATGTGAAATGTAACTTTCAATTCATTTGAATGTAAAGGTAAATAAAAAAGATGATTTATGATCTCAGAATGACTTGGTGGATTGAGGTGTCAGAGTGAAATTGCATCCTGTGTGTATATATAAAAATCAATGGAATATTCCATGTGCTTTTTATGTGATAACACCAGTAGATGAAAATAAATTTCTGAATGTACAAGAGACTATTAATGTTCCTGATGGATATTCAATCAATATATAAAAATGGGTCAATAGAAGAGAGTTAAAGCTAGAATCTTTGAAGAATCATGATTATCACGTCCTTCTTCATGAATTTATTCCAATATAAGTCTTCCATATTTTTTCAAATAATGTAAGGGTGTCAGTTATTTTATTGTTCCATTTTTTTAGATATCTTTGTGTTGATAATTTGTCCAAGACTTTTATTCAAAAATTGTTGGCAGAGACACCATTAATGTTGTGTGTGAGAGAGAAAATATTTCCTCCATCATTTTTCACATGCATTTTTCATTTGGCTATCAATCTTCCAACATAAATAATTCTCAGAGGACATATTGATTTTCTTTGGATGTATCTAACTTAAAGAAATATGTACACCTTGAAATATTATGTTCTGAACAGGAATAATACTAAAGGTTCTATTGTGAATGGTTACTTGGCTCAAGAAATTATGGATTTATGCTCAATGTATTTTTTCGATCTTATTATGTTAATGAATAGACCAATGATAAATAAAGAAGAACAATATGAGAAAATTGAACCTAGTTTTCCATCACTTCCTAAAATATGAGGAATTATTTGATCATATACATTGATGACATTAATACTTGAAGATCAGAATATAGAACATTGCACAGTGTTTTTCAACAATGGTTTGTAAGATGACTACATCAAGTAAGTAAATGAAAATTGTATATATTATGTACTCTTTTATAATTTTACATATATGTTAAACTATTTTTATTTTTATCTATAGGTAACATAAAGAAATGACAAATAGAAAGAATTTTTCATTATATTTGAGAATGAGAGATAATTTTTATAGCATAGGGTTTTCTCCTTAGTTCAAATTGAAGGTAGAAATATTTATGTAACAAATAAATAAAATCAAAATTTAAATAAATTTAATTTTTTTAAATCTTAGGTATCGACTTTGCCTATAGACTCTGTTTATGAGGAAATTAAGATCTTTTGATTTTGGTTCTAATATCATGGTTCGTGAATGTAATTCAATTGTGATCAATGAGTACATATTCATTATCATTGAATGAGAAAAGAACCTAAGAAAACAACATGATGTTGTTATGCTAACTACCACAACAGACTGTTATGCGAGTGCATCAGATATTAGACATCATTTTTAAAATGTTTTTTATTATGGATTCATTGAGAAAATAATAATATTGGATTATTACACTCATGGTCGAGTCATGATGATAAAATTCCAGTGGTTTTATTCGATGGTGAGGAAGGGCACCTTTATTGAGGATTGTGGATTTTGAGTTATTGATATGACTCACACTCTTTCTACCGATGAACCATATGTATTGGAATTAATGATGAATCAACTTTTTTATGTCAAATATCATCTCTGGCTTAATTGTTTTTCATTATTGAAGTAATTACAAGACATGTTTATGATTATGGTGATGATGGAATTGACATCATACCTACTACCATTGGAACCAATCAATTTATTACTTATGATAACTCCAATACCTCAATTGTCAGAGTTGATTATGAACCTAAAGTTGTTCTAGGAAATATATAGAATCATCCATCTATGTTCTCAGCTCCTTTGGTTTAGATCAATATGTAATGTTAAGGTTGGTATTATTCAAATTGATTTAATATTGATTACAAATATTTTGTATCTGACTTGACCTTAATGTTAATTTTCAAAGATTATTGGTTTTAGTTTTAGTTCAGTTGAATTTTATAATTTGGAATTGAACTGTACTCAAACCTACAAAACCAACAATTCAAGTTGTCTTAAAGCTATGATATATGAAAATATATAAGAGTTACATAGTATTTTAGTTTACTTTCATAACTAAAACCATAATTTGTATGTCAAGGATGTAGTAGGATCTAACATTATCCCTAATAGAAACTAAATATGTGGATATCATGATATTAGAGTTGACCACCACATGGGGTGCAAGAATTAGTGGTTACTTAAAAAAATTCCTCAAAATAATTTTCCAATCAAAATTTAGTGAAAATTATCCCAATGAAAAAGTGTTCTAATAATTCTCCAACACATGGTGAACATTTCAATTCTTTATTAACCATGTATAAAATTAGTATAAATCTAAGACCCCCTTTAACATTACAATGATTTATTGACCATGGATTCTAGACCCCAGAACCTATGAATCCCCATATCCCCTCTTATATATTTTGTCATTTTGGTTACACATTACTTATACTTTTCTAATTACTTCCATATTTGTTTTCAAATGTATGAAATGAAACATATTAAAGAGATGTGATGAAAAAGGATGACAAAAAACAATATTTTCATGACAAAGATGGATGTTCCTCAACTAGTGCCTATTGTGAGAATTTTCTTTCAAATTTATATATTTAAATAATATATAATGTTATGTGATTAATTTTATTTTTAAAATTTTTGCAAGATCCACCACTTAGCGGACAGTTATTCAATGAGCAACCTAGTAGTGGTCCCAGTACTCAGGCTGATGGTTCGAGGGGGGGGGGGGGGGGGGGGTAGAGAGCTAGGTGATCTAGTTGGCATACTTTATTAGACCCTTCCCCTCCCACTGACATACTATCTACACCACATTCTAATCCTAGCGTGTCATTAGGGAAACATGGGATATGTAGGCCCCCATGTTTTCACCGCCCTTCACATCTAAGCCTCATCACCCATCTTTACCATATTCAATGATGATTCCCACTCCTCGTCCATATCATGAATTTGGACAACCATCCACACCATTTTCTTTTACTTCCACTTCATTCTCTTTGAGCTTCTATATTCCATCTTCTTGGACAATAGATCCACCATAGTCTGTGCCTGTAGAGCATACAATGAGACCTAGTCCACCTGTATATGGTGTTCTTTTAGTTTCTACAGATCCAGTAGAATCCATTGATCTGAATACTGTAGGTATATTTATAGAACCCTTCAAAAAATTATACCATAATTTATTTTCATTATAACATGTAATGAAAAAATATTTTTTTATTTCATAATAGATTCATCTATGGATAGGATGTGGGAATGGGGGTATACATGCATGCATGCGGTGTGGAACCTCTAAATGTAGTTGATGGTGGCCTAAAACTAAGTCAATCAAATGATCAAAAAAATAGGGTAGGAATTTCAGTGTTTTTGGAGATTCTATCCAAATAATCTGACATCATTCCTATCAGCCCACTCTCATGGAGGCAGTTGCAAAAAAAGTAAAGGATAATACTCGGGAATATATATGGGTAAATAAAATCTATTGGATTTAATGTAATATATTATTTTTGTATTTATATAAATTATTATTTTTGAGTTATCTTCGGTTTAATTTTATCGATGGTGAGGGTGCATGATCAGCATGTTTATAGGAATTATGTGTTCTTTGGAGAACCTATAAACAGAAGTTGTATACTGGCTAGCATGATAGAGTTGGAACAGAGTTAGAGGCGGTACCTATTATGGATTATTTTTTAATAGAACATTATCGGAAAATGATTACTTGTTTGATGACTAACAAGTTTAAGGTATTGATCACATTTGAGGGTTTCAAATGAAAATTTTCATGATTTTTATTATTACAATCTTTTGTATTATTGAATTTTATTTAGGAATCGTATCGAAAAAATAAACCAAACATTTTTACTAAAAAATACCTTCACACCATGGGTCCTAATACTATTTCATATCATGAGATGAAGAAAGTACGACAGTTGTATATATATTTTTATGACATTCACTTTCTATTGTTTCTACCATAATTTATTCGACTTCTAAAGTATTTATAAAAATTTAGTTATGATATTAATTATTGGTAAATTATTTTCAATTATGGTTTCCAATATTCAATGTCATTGTAGAGGCATGTATTTAATATTAAAGGATGTGTGCCTTGAGAAAAACTATTTTTATCGAGTAGAATGAAAAAAGATGGAAGTGCGATTAATGAACCGACAAAACTAAATATTGTAAGTTTTACTTTGATGATTCAAAATTTTAATATCTATCTTGTAACTTAATAATCTATTTAAATTTGTAACATGCTACACTAGAGGCCTTTGATTCCTAGGAACCTGACAATTTTGGGCCAAATGATCACTTACATCAGGTGTTGGGATATGAGAACCTAGGAAGAGTATACTACCGACATTGGAAGAGTATAGCCCTAATGAGGTATTGGCCCTCCTCAGGTACCAGTTGTAGTTACAATAAGTTGGAAAAGGATAAGTCACGGGCATAACATGATGAAAATAAGTTCACATAGGTGGAATAAATATCTAAAATGGAAAACACTGAATTTATGAAATTGATGCAAGTTTTATGTCCATCACTTCAACCAGAGACTAGCATAGATTATGATGCATATATGTCTTCGATGTGTTCAATATATAGTAAACCAATTGGAAATTATAATGGTGGTTGATATGATATGGTTCCTAGAGATGTTAATGAAGATGGATAGGAGGTCGAGGGAAAGGATGATGCTGAGGATGAGGGCGGCGAGGAGGCTGAGGCAGAGGAGGAGGGCGAGGAGGAGGCTGGGGAGGAGGCCGAGGATGAGGACGGGGATGAGGAAGAGGTTAAGTATGGTGATGAGGATGGGGATAAGGGTGGGGATGATTCCGGGGATAGGTATGAGGACAATGATGAGGATTATGATGACGGTTATGATAGCGATGGTGATGAGGGACAAATTTATCAGTTACATTTTGTACTGATATTAGTGAGATTCGATGTTTGATGATTTACTATGACTGAAAATATGTGTGATTAGGTAGGCCAAATTATCTTTATTTATTTATCAATAAATAATAAAACTTTACTTGACATAGAGGTATGGATTCTATGAATTATCTTTTTATATGGTATCAAAGATATTTCACAATTCTATTTTTACACACACTCATACTCTTGGATGAAGAACTTGATCATATTCATTTTAATTATACCACTTCTTAGTCATATTAATCTTTTTCATTACATGTTGATGCTTTATATTATAGGACACCATTTTTTATCTAGTCTCATTCACAGATCATGTTGTAATTGATAGTTTGTGTTGTTGTATTTGTTAACAAACTTATTTTGATTTGCTGAAAATTTATGAATCTTCTAGATCTAGTTTTTAAGGATACATCATGATATACAGTTTCATGATTCTAGAAGGTGATATTGAGGATGTATGTAAGTCATATAGAGAGGATACATGTAAATTTTAGTGAAATATATAATTTTCTAGATTAATGTAAGAATTTCTAGTACATAAGAATTTCATGCAGCCAAATATATCATGTAACTGAAAAACATATCAAAATATTCTATGTAGTAATTTTTCATAGCTTCATATAGATGACCTAACAATATTAAGAAATTTAAGAAACCTGAAAAAAGGATTCATATATCCATTTTAGTGATGATGCTAGAACCACATAGTCAAATTATACTACATATGACAATATGGGCTACCATGTATCTCAATTAAGTCACATTGAACAATGATTGGGATTAAAAGATGATTTTTTGAAACACATAAGGTATTTTTTTCCTTATGTTCAAGGATAAAGAATTAGAATCTAAATTTACAATAGTTTATGTTCAAATGGAAGAGTTTCATGAGGTAGTTCACTTGGAAACACCCATAAACCACCATAGATCTCATGAAATCCTTTGATAATCTAATAAAATTATCATAGGAGCCTTAATGATACACCATCATACACCTCTTCATTCATTCACCACTAAAATCCTTGAATATTCATAGAACACCCTTTCTCAGAGTAGTTTAACAAAGTTACTATTCACTCACTCATATTAAGGTCCCATATCACATCTAGGATACTGGGAAAGGTTCTATATCATATCCTGAACACTACCCTCTTACTCAGGGAAGGGTCATATACTATTTCTCATGCCACTTCAGATACCTCAATCCTCTCACTTAGAGTGGATTTCATCACTAATGTAAAACATGGTTAGATTATAAATAATGATAAAAAACAGTAGTAATAGCTCATATCATATCCCTTAGTTATCCACACAACCATCCCCACTTAACTCCATGTCATAGGGCAGATGATATATCTCAACAACACGTACCCTAACCAGAATCACCATAATAACTTGATACATAGTTCATACCCACCAATAATTGTATTTTATATTAAATCTATTTTTAGGTGTAATTATAGTGGTTCTTTATAAGGTATTGTATTAGTTTTTCTTCAGGTGTGTATTCATCACTATTCAGTATTGTTTTTGCAGATGTTGGTAGGGTATTTTTAGGTTTTTTTCTTTTACTGTGATTCTGTATATCTAAAAAACACATACCCTAAACACTAACACCCCCTAAAATAGTTTTCTACTCTTGATTAAATAAATCCATGATTTATTATCATGATGGGTACATTAATATGAATGAAATTAAAATCCCCACTATAGGAGTGTCATTGTTCCTGCATCATTATATCAAGCTTTTGGCCATCATATCTAATGACCTATCAATTATTCAGTGTGAACAGGGTGTCAAGAACATAAAAATAATATATAGATAATGAGGGTCACCCCCTCAAACCACCAATTATACACTCACCCATATATACACTACCTTATACTACACCTCATGATCCACCTCAAAGGTTATCATTGCTGCATGCCACTGCTCCCAATCCATTCAAATACACTAACCACTATTGAAACTATTTCTCTTAGAAAATATGTTCAAGGCCCCTTATTGAGTAAAATATCTAAAAAATCCTAATTTATTTCCAATATATTCTCAACCATGGAGGTACATTTCAAATTCTCATTCAAAACTCATGTCCAAAATTCACATGGAATTACAATTAGAACATCATCCATAAACCCCTATATATATTAAACCACACTTAAATATATTAATGGTATATCAAACCCCTATATATTACACCACATTGTAATGTGGGTTTCCACTTCCCACAGATTGGGAACTATCCTAATAATCCCTTGGAACATGATCATCAATGATTATACATTACCTATAAACTATATTCTAATTTTAGCTATAATGAGACCCTATTACTGACAACATTTACTAGCCTAAATCTAAATATTTCCATCTATTAAAATTGAATCAATATCATATAATTATTATTTCATCAATTCCAAAATTAGAGAAATAAACTTCCATCACTATTTGGATCATATTTGCAAGTGTTGTGTTTATGGAGATGTTTGTTTTCAGGGTGTTGTGGTTTCCAATGGTGTATTATGTTGGGTGTATTTGTGTTATTCTTAATTCTATAAATTGTATTGAAATTTCCTTGGTGTTATACTAATGGAATACTATTTCAATTATATTTATATGAATTGGTGTTCTTCTGAATTATGAACAGAATATTGTAATTATAGGTAATTTCACAGGTAATTGCAGGTAATTACCTGTAATTATGAATTCTGAAATCTGTATAGGTAACTACATTGGTGTAATACTTAAAGGTAATTGTAAAGGGGGAGGCATGCTACTTATTGCTTATGGATTTGTATCAAGTATATTCCAATGGTTTAAAAATCATTGGTATAGATCTGAAAACCTAATCTATACCAAGGGTTTAAAGAAAACCATTGGTAAAAGTCTATTCCGACAGTTTGTAAACCAATGGTATAAACATGAAAAATCAATCATTACCAATGTTGTACATCAAAAAATTGGTAAAATTATATAACAACATATTATAAACTATTGGTATAGATATGAAGTGAGTTATATTGCAATAGTATCCAACCATTGGTAAAAATTTATACCAACGATTATTAAAAATTGTTGGTATAATGTGATTTCTAGTGCCATATACCGATAGTTATTAAATAACCAATGGAATATGTCTATCCCCACACCTCATCAGCAAAAATATTGGATAAACTTTGGTATATCATATATTTTCAGCAGTGGATATTCAACAAGTGGATGAAAGTGGAACTTAATTATACACCAAATGAGGTGTAAAATAGATCGATTCAAGATACCAAAAAAAGATTATTATGAAGGATCTGTGAGGACACTTCAGTTGAGAGAGTAGTGAGATTTCAAATTATGATTGGTTGTAAACCAAAAGGGATAATGAGTCTACTCTAAACTTTGAAAAGGAAATAATCCTAGGCATAAAAGTGATATATCCAAAACAATGTTTTGGGTATTGGTCCTTAGTATATTTGGTATATTAGTACATTTTCATTAAATGATCCATGGGTATAGACCAGTGAGTGTTAACCAAGTAAAATATTTGTTTCTCATTCACGATTTTATTTCTATTCATACATTTATATATGTAATGGAGAGAAGAGTATTTTTTAAATGAGAAAATAATATCTGAAGAGGAAGTTGTTTTAATATTTCATACCCTAATTCACCCCCTATGAGGGTATTTAACATAGTTGGGAAAACACATGTAGAAGGTCAAGGATAAATTTCAATTAACTTAATAAATAATTTTAGAAAATAAAATGACTTTTTAAATTTTAAAAAAAAATATACAATGGGAAAATATACTTGATCAAAAAGTGAAACAAGAGATTTTATTTTAAACATTTCTTTGCTTAATTCAAGTTAAAAGAGAGAAAAGTTTTTAATTAAACAATGGAATATCTTAAATATTCATATTTTAAAAATTTTATGAATTTTATGAACGATATATTATAATATTCCTTCAATTAAATATATAAGGTATTCTAGAGAAATGAGATCGTAAAATTAGTTCTTACCAATATGGAAACTTTTAAATTTTAACCCCTTGAAGGTATAAACATGAATTGAAAATTTAATCATCATGTATAGATAAATATTCATATTTAATAAATAAAATGGTTATTATGTACAGAACATAAAAATTAATAGGTTAATAATAACAAATATGTCTCAATAGAGTAAAAATTGAGACCAAATCCATTACAAAGATAGTATCATTGATGTGAGAATTAATCAATGAAGTGATTATGTGTGAAAAAAATAAATCCACACAAAAAAGTGTAAATGAAACATAAAATAATCATAGGTAATTAAAAATATAATATTATCTTATTAAATACGATGAAGAAGCAACATAACCCAAGGAAAATAAATTTAGTTATGAAACCTCTTACTTTTCCCTTTATGTTGCTTCCCTTCAATTGATCTTAAAGACATTGTAGTAGAGATTTATGATAACCTTAGTATGTGGGGGATGTGTAAATGGATTTTTAGAGAGTTATTTAGGTATATTTATTAGAGAATAATATAATTTTAGTTGTGTGAAAAAAGTTGAAGTGAGTACCTTTTTATAGGAAAAAATAAAAGTCATTTTCACAATTTTTCAATCTTTAAGGGTCATAATGGTAATTATAAAAATGATAAGTGGAACCCATATGGGATTGTAATAATATAATAATAAATTTAATATATATATGTGCGTAATTTTAGTTTTTTTATTCATTTTTTAATTATTTAAAAATAAATTTTAAAAATTATGTTCTATTTAACGCCTTTTTCATCACTATTGAAAATAATTGACCTTAAAATCCTCATAAAAACTATAAATTTTGAATATGATCTATTATATAATAAATTATCCATCCTAAATAATTATTAAATTCATAATATACCAAAAATAATCTCAATATTATCATTTTTAATATTTTTAGAACTATCTATTTAATTTTTTTACAATTTTTATATACATCTCGCAATGGCGTCATAATTTTTTTTGAAAATTATTATAATTTTAGAAACTGAAAATAAATTATTAAAATAAATAATTAAATATACATAATTTTTATATTTTATATTCATTCATAATTAATATCAATTCTTATTAAAATAATGACCACATACTAATATGTTATTTTTTCTTTTCGCACCTTACACAACCATTGAATATAAATAGGGGCATTATTCTTGATATTTAACTAAAATTTAAAACACATAAATTAAAATAATTATTTATATATAATATTTAATAAAAAGTGAATAAAAATTCTTTTAATTATCAATTATTATCATTAGAACACCAAATTTGACTTTCCAATGTAGCACAAGCACTAAATTGACACTGAAAATGATTTTCATATTTGTAATGAAATAAATTATAATTTATATGTTTTGAACTATTTTTGTATGATATTTATAGTATATTATCATAAAATATTCATTCCATATGTTTAATAAATTTATATATTATATTTATGTTATGATAATATCCTAAAATATACTGTATCTCATAAACAAATTTGTATTTTTCCAACTATTCACCAAAATTTGACTCTAAACACTTAAATAAAATAATCAAATTTGAAAGTAATTTTTTTAAAAAATATTTTCCTTCCATTTAGATCCATAAAAATCATTTAACATACTAACATATAAAAAAAGCATTAAATTTAATACTTATATATATATATATACTTTTATTTTTTTAACCAGTTGTACAAGTGTTGCATCAGTGATGTGTAAGCGTTCTTGGTAATTATATAATTTATGAAAGAAAATAAATAAATTAATATCATCATGAAAATATTTTCATAATTAATTTAAACATTTATTATTGTTTATAACTTATTTTAATATTTGTTATAAAATAATATTGTTTATTAAAAAAGGGACTGATATTTTATTTTTATACTGTATTTAAATAATATTTACATCATTGTCAATGGAAAATGGAATAAAGTTGAAATAATCTCTATAATTATGTTATTATAGAATAAATTAAGTCGTCCATCAGTTTTAAGAATTATTTTAGGGTGATTTTAGGGTCTCACCCTATAGTTTTAACTTGATTTTACCCTTCGTAACATTACCGAGGGGATAATTTGTATCATGGTTACTATTCATAATTATAAAAAATAAAAGAGAACTATTTAGAAAATATTAACCACTTGATTAAAAATATGGAATCATTTTTTAATATTCAATTAAAAATTGTGGCAAATATTTTTTTAATATTAAAACACCATATTGAACGAAAAATAATTTTTAGAAGAATGTATTTTTAAGCCCAAAAATGAACTTATACCAAAAGTAGGTATAATTATGATTAAAATGAAAATAATTTTATTATATATAATTAATTAAAACTTATATTACATTGATATCAAAATAAAATCATAATGATAATTTTTAATGAAAATAAATGATATATTTCAAGAATCATTATTTTTTTATATTCATTGAAAAAATAATATTTTTAGAATAATCCCTAAATTTCACCCTAAGATAATTTTTTTATGGTGATTTTAAAAAATATAACATTTTTATATAATACCATTCTTAAAATATTTAGAAATTAACTATGATATTCACTCAAAAAAGCCAATAAAAATCATTTTTGAAGAAAACATATTTTTGAATCATTAAATAACTTTATTGAAAATTGATTTTTTACCTCCTAATAAATAATAAATATGTTTTTATATTTTCCATTTAAATATATTTCTTAATATAGTTTTTATTATTCATATATTCCAATTCAACAACTAGGTTTTAACATTCACATTTAAATAATAATATTTCATGTTTCGTTTATGCTCAATGTTGTGTATTTTATATTCTATTGAACAAAGAGTTTTTTTAAAATCTCAGAATATTAGATTTACCCTGTTAATAAATTGATGCCTCAAAATTTTAACAATTTCTCAAAAAAATCAAGTGTTTTTCATTTAAAATAATACATATTTTGAAACCCCACATTGTAAAAAGGGTTAATAAAACATCCTCTTGAAAAGTGGGAAGTGTAAATTCAAGTTTCATCTAGAATAAAACCTAACTAGGTTCACAAATAGGGAAATATTAATGGAAAGGGAAAATATATAAATGGAGGAAAATTTATTTTCCAAATAATAATGTGGAGTTACATAGAACATTGATCATAGAAAAGTGAATTATTATGAGAACATTAGTGACTATAAATCAATAAATCAACGAGGTATGAAAAATACAATCGATTCAAAATAAATAAATATAATAGGATAACATTTTTTTCAAGATACTTTTCCTAGAGTTAAGGAATTACATTACCATATATAATAAGAAGATAAGGAAATATAATTTCAGGAAAAGTAAAATTTTATTCATTAATAAATTTCCACCACAATATCATTTTTTATCTAAAAATGAGTATTAAAGATGAATTTTTCACGACTGAAGAACTAAAATAAAGTTATGATAGATCAAAAGACCCAAAAAAAGATAATGAATTTTTTATCCTATCTTTAGATATTATCCAAAACCAAAATGGTTATTATAAGATAAAATGATATCAGGAAGCCTTCATATGAGAAAATACAACATTAATCTCTAAATTCTAAATTATAATAAACAATATTAAACATAAATCATTCAATTAAAACCCTTCAAAAAAATTTAGACCAAGTTGAAAACTGAAAAAATAGAAACATTTGATCACATATTCTTAGAAGATAAATTTTAAATTTATCTCTAAAAAACAATAATCACTCCACCCAAAATGTATATACCCTAATAATATATTCTCTAAAATATTCTATTATTTTCCATAAATATCCACAATCACATTAAATCCATGATAAAATTATATATCCGTCCATATATTAAATCAATATCTATTCCTAAAATTATTTTTATCTTAATCATATAATATTCCCAATATAGTGTACTTAACATTAATCACTTTGTCACCAAATAAATTTTCAATCCCATTATTATTTAAATGATATATTCATTCAATATAATTTCTCTTTTATCCCATTCCACCATAATTACCATAACATCAATTATCATATTAACCTTAAAGGTTATCAATGAATTTAAACTTATGTCTATAAAATAATAAATCATTATTATTCAAATAAACTTTTTCCCTAAAAAATTGTTATAACCAAAGTGTTGTATTCACATAATTATTCCCCAAAATATCTTTAGTCATGTTAAATTTCCATAATGTAAAAACTCCAAATTATTATCGATGCCTTTAAATTTATTAATAACCTTAGACTTATCAACGAAAGACATTTAGGTTTAACATAGTCCATTCCTGGTCATCATCTATTAAAATATTTCATAATGGTTACTAATGAAAATGTGAATTTACCCAAAAATATCCCCCAGGTGTACTAAAATAGGTGAAATGTAAGGGAATAGTCACTGTACACTATAATTATGGCCAAGATATATTCAATCAACTCTTTTTTCGGTTATTAACCATAAATGAATTTGTAAAAAAACCATACCCACTTGTAGTATTTAGATAGAAATATATTGATATGAATACCACATAATCTCTATCTTACCAAAATGTTTATGATATTTTCCTACAATTGGAAATATCCTAAAAGTATTTCATTGGGTTATGTTCCTTAGTCTATGTCTTCCAAAACATAGTTCCCAAGGTTTCTACTAAACATCCTCTAATACCAACTGTAAAGATACCGACCCCATTAGCCCATATATGGTGACTTATTTACTACATTGTCACTAAATACAAGCTATAACATCATAATCAACCAAATAGTTTAGTATTATTAGTAAACTAGATACATATATTATTCCCATTTTACATTATAAAAGATATTTAAAATACAACTAGAGTAATTATTCTACATCCTTTAACTCATTATAATATTCCTTCTTCATATCATGGGGAAAGGAAGAAAAAATAAGGATGATCTTAGATTATTTTTAATGGTTATGTAAAATGGAATATAGCAGGAGTTAATAAGGTATAATCAATATATAAAGGTAAATAATTTAAAACACATTCTTTTTAATCTATAACATGATCACAAAATGAATTCATAGATAATATCAATGTAATTATCTCATGGATAATAGTAATTAAATTCTAAATGAAGGAAATTCATAATATTAGACATCATGATCTCATACATCATGATATATTTACCAGTAAATCATTTCACTAAGACAATTTAAAATATGAGTAGGTATACAAAAAACCCATTTAATATGTTTGGCCAACTGGTTTGTCTCATGAGACATATCTATGCATTGAGGGACTATATAATTTATATTTCCACCTATCACTACATGTCCAACGCATTAATCGTATATTTAATGGTTAATTTAATTGAAAAACAATATTCCTTATCAAAAAAAATATATTGAGTAAAGGATACAAAATATCAAGACTTCCCCAGTCAATCATTAACTTTAATAATAAAACATCGTATGTAGAAATGGTGTACCATTTAGGCAGTAATCATATCCATGATAAAAAAGTAATAATATTTAAGATAAATTCAATTTTTAATGAAATATGATCACAAGAAAATGAATATTTCACAAGAAAGTTAATGACAACAATATTTATAAGAGATAAAATATGACCATTAATTCATTAGAAATATAGGTTTTATAAAAAATTAATGTATTTTAGGGAATAAAATAAAATGGAAGAGAAAAATTAAAATAATTTTACATTAATTCTTTTTATTTTTAAAAAATTTTAAAACTTTTATAAGAATACAAATATCTAAAAATAGTTATGGTGGTAGGAAATTCTATTAGTCCCATATATGATAAGAAAACATTCCTTTTAAATTTTTATAAAAAAAATTAAAAATGAACCTTTGGTAAAACATTTTAAAGCATCCTTTAAAACCATGTAAAAGTTAAAGGTTAACTTAAAATTTCATTAATAAATCATTTGAGAAAATAAAAATTAATTTTGTAAAACAATTTTGAAATATATGGACATGGAAGAAAAATATACCTGATCTAAAAGAGAAATAAGATTAAATTTTCTTTTAAATTTTTCCTTGATTTATTTGAGTTCCAAAGTGAGAAAAAGATGAAATAAAATAATTAAAATCCTTAAGTATTCAGAGTATAAGAAAATATATAATGCTTATGAGGTATATATTATAATATGCATTCAACAAAAAATATAATAAATTCCAAAAAAATGTGATTGTAAAATAAATTATTGCCTATTTTTTAAATTTTAAATTATAACACCTTTAATGATTAATATTTTATTTAATCTTTAATCATCATTAATAAATATATATTCCTATTAAACACATCAAAGGGGAAGTATTTACACCCAAAAAAATAAAAAGGTTCATAATAACAAATATGTCTCAATGGACAAGAAATTGAGAGAAAATACCTTAAAAATAACATATAATTGAAGTCAGAATTAATCAATGAAGTAATCTTATAATATCAAATACAATAAATAAGTAATATAACACAATGAAAAGAAATTGAGTTACGAAAGCCCTTACTTTTCCCTTTTTGTTTCTTATCTTATATTGATCTCAAGAACATTATAGGAGAGGGTTATGATGACCCAAATGGTTGGGAGATGTATCAATGTCTGTTTAAAGAGGTATTTGGGTAGTGGTTTAAGAGAAAAACAAAATTTTAGTTGGGCTAAAATTATTGAAGTTTGATACATTTTATAGGAAAAAACAATGGAATTTTCACACAAAAAAATCAATATTTAAGGGTTGTAAAGGTATTTCTAAAAATGAAAAGTGGAAACATAAGCACCATGAATTATATTATTTAAAATTTCATATATATATGAGTAATGATAATTATTGTATAAATTTTTAATAAATTAAAAATAATTTCTAAACCTTATATATTATTTAATGTCTTTTTCTTCACTATTCACAATACATGACTTTAAAAACATCATAAAAATACAAATTTAAAATATAATATCTTAGATAATCACTTATACAATAGATATATATATATAATTCATGGTATACCCAAAACTATCTAAATATTATAATTTTTAATATTTCTTGATTAAATTATTTAATTATTTTATTGTTTTCGTATACGTCACACCATCGAAATGTAAGTGTTTTAGAAAAGTTTAATAATTTTATAAATTAAAAATATTTCTTTACATAAAAACATTATTATAAATCATTTTTATCATTTTTATTCATTCATAAGATATATATATTCTTATTCGTATCATGAAAACATATTTAATGCGTTATTTTGACTTTTAGAACCACAGACAAGAATTTTACAAACATTTGGATAAGATTATTAATTTATGTCATGAACCAACCCACTAAAGCACTCCAAGTTATCAATAAGACAAGTGTGACACCGAATTCCCACCTCTAATAGGCCAGGGTTTGGAAAAAAGTGCAGGCATATCACTAAAATGGGAGGCCTTAGCCTAAATTACCTCCATGCATGTAAACAATAAGATCCATGAAATAGTATAGAGATAAAGGAATAAAATGAACATATAGAGTTCCCACCATTAATGAAACAACCTCTAGGAAAGAATAAATGTACAAAAGTGTAATAAAAATGATATAAAGGGGAAATATACATGCTCAATCTGAAATTAAGTCCCAACCTAAAAAACTAGGAAAAGGGAATGAATAAAGAGAGACTGAATCATAATCTATAAGTCCAACGATCAAAAAAAATCAATTAATAAAACTACTACGCTCCTTTAATATCACCATTGATCTTCTTATCATCTACATAAAACACAAAAAATGTGGGTAGATCCCATGTAGGGGTGAGTATATACATACCTAGTAGGATGCTCCAAAAACCTAAATAGAGAAAATAGATAGAAAAAAAATGCTCAAACCATAAATAAAGTGGGTAAAAGGAAACCTAGTAGATATGATCATAAATAAATCAAAGTGGTAGATAACTAGGATCTATATCTATATATTCCATCTAAACATAAAGAGTCCACCCACAACTCCAAAGGTCCCATCACTAACACCAAAACATCCTAGTTACCACATAAGATATACAGTGGAGGGACAAATCCTCTCCATTTCATGTAAAAATTTATGTGATACTATATCTTATCCATTTATCTCATGTAACATCACAATAATCCATGTATAGGTCCCACAAATCACTATTTTACTCCACAACCGATGAAGCACTATCTATATTAGAGGACCAGCTCCCTACCAGAGCATGAAGATGGGGGGTACTCTATAGATAGAGGAAACATGCCCTATATAGTAAGGGGGTTCCAAATATACATTTGTAAATAGTATGATGGACCCACACCCTGGTATGATAGGGGTTCTGACCCTAAAATATCTCTGATGATTAAACCCAAGCACTCCCATCATCCAAGAATTGCTGAAAAAAGCATGTTGCTCCTAACACCACAGTCTATTTCTCTGATTCCAAAATGAAGGACCTAATAAAATTTTATATGTAAATATAATATAGGATACTAATGTTCCCAAATACTAGTACCTAATAATGATATACACAATCTACAATTCATTGGGAAAATATACATAATGTATAGATGGTATACATAGAATGTCTTTGCTGCCCCGAGTATGACCGTGTATTGTAGGCCATGCCCTTGTACTTCGGTCTGTACCCTTTTTCTTTGTCTATGACCATGTCCCTATATTTTTATGGGTACCCTACATATATTTGAGTAAATTGGCATACCATTGTACTCTAGCCATCCCAATAAACCTGGTTGTGTTTGTGCCTGTGTACCTGGCAATGTCTGGGTACCCTGGTCATGTATGATTACATGGAAGTCCCCATGTACTTTTTTCATGCCTATGTACCTGCCCATATCTATTACCATGTAATACTAGGGTACATGTTGAGATTCGATAACTGGGTTACATGTAATGTATGGGTCATACATGTCATGTGATATTTAACTCTGCTCAAAACTCTAGCTACATCAGCAAGTGGACTACAAGAAATACGTTCTCCCCAGTACACTCTGTGCATGTTGGGATTTTCCAAAAATTGACTAACTCTTCATGCATCTCTCCAATGTCTCTATGCTCCTCCTTTTCTCCATGATTCTCATTTATAATCTCAGATATATGGCTAACCATGCCTTATCTATCACTGGGGGCTATATTCCGATAACTCGAACCAAGTTTAGGTCATACCCATCACACCGTGCTACCTCACTACCTCTCCCATGGATGGAGACCTATGATTAAGACTTTGACCCATGTCACCAAAACCAACATTGCACATCATACCATGATCCAATTGCTAAAAATATATCTCCAACTAATTCATGCATCCACCATGAATTTGGGGGTTCAATGATACTCGAATATGGCCTAGAAATGTCGAACATTGACCCCATTAGATAATTGTGAATAAAACAATGAATAATTGGGGGAAATCACCAGAATAAAGTCAAATCACCATTAGATTATTAAATACTAGAAAATGACCATTATTTATAGAAACAATGGGTTTAATCAAAGTTGTATTAATGTTTGAATGAGATATCAACAAAATGGTTCAATAACTCAAATGGAAATGGGGTTATACAAAGAATGACAATCACTAGAAAATAAGAAGATAAAATGATACAATATTATAAATTAAATCAAAGGAGAAAATCCATGAAATAATGTTCCATACATTGAGTATTGATCAATCACTAATGAACAATGATTCTATTCCATTATCATTAGTGTGATCCAGGAACTTCATTAGTGTAGATGATTTCCTTTTCGGAATGATCATTTCTCCATGATTTATTTTCATTTATCAATGAATCTCCAACATAAATCCTTTAATATCTCTATATTATGTGGATAAACCAAGAGATTTGTTATAAAAAATTATTTATAGAGGATAATTAGGTTTTAAGTTGTTAAATAAGTTAAATAATCAATCATTTAATTTATTTAACACACCTGTCAATGGTCACAATTAACTAAATGTCCAAGTTTGACCAACGTTATTTCATACCTAGGGTAAAAATGATGTTCCAAAAAAGTAATGGCCTAAAATTTCCCATCCAAGGTCCCTATAAATGGGGAAACCATTTATTCCAAAAATATGCATTCAAATTCTTTAATTTATATTAATATTTTTAATATATTAATTCTATTATCCTATAATACCAAAAACACAATGCCGACATTGAGGGAAAAAAGTTATATAATTAAATTTTCAAAGGACTAAACCAACAAACCTGGAGTCATTACATTCTACCATCCTTCAAATATTTCATACCTTAAGAGAACAAGAAATAAAAAAATGTGGGGGTAGTAAGCCTGGATCTGGATCTCACACTCCTAGGAGATCTTCTACATGCTCTCATACTTCCAAATAACTCAAACCAAAGGCATGGTCTATCTTCATAGGGTTATACCATGTCGATCCTCAATCTCTACCAAGTAATCCATGAAGGTAGCTCTGTCCTTGATGTCTCGATCACCCTAGTCAATAACATGATTTAATTCATGCATATATGTCCTGAGTTCTCACACGTGGAAGACATCATACACTTAGTACAACTACGGGTGAAAGGATAAGTGGAATGAAACCTCACCAAACAACAACTAGATCTAGAATGACTTGATCAACCTCAAGGATAACATTCTACCCAAACCAAATATCCACAATCCTCATTGTAGGAAGGCTCTCTAGAAAACATGGTCTCCATTATTGAATTAATAAGTCCTATGACATAGATTAGTTTAATATTTATATCATCTCTAGTTTTTCCTCATATTCTCATGGATCACACGAACCTTCTCTATTGTTTCCTTCTCTATCTTTGTCCGATGCAGCATTATCTTATAACAAATAATATTAAAGATCCTTGTTCATCTTCACCACACCCAGATGTATGTCAATGGGGGATGTATGAAAATCCCTCAATACCTCCTCATGCAACATGATAAAAACTACTACACATCCCTATAAAAGGATAATGTTTTCCCCTACATTATAAAATCCATCTAGTGAATCTCATGGGGATATATGGACATGTAAAACCTCACTATTGATTTCTCCCAACCGAGTCTCTCTAAAATTCAAAATAATATGTGAAGTTATCACAATCAAATGAAGATAATATGCATCCCTCTACTACAATGACGTTATCTAAAAAGAATCTAATATCTCAGAAGCCTCATCCACTAAGCGAGAATATGAATTCCTTAAAAGGATATCTACAACTGCATTTCCCTTCACTAGAGTATATACTTTCTTGATGTTGTATTTCTATAGTAACACCAACCAACACCTCTATCTTAGGTTGATATATCTATGAATTTAAATTTACTTGAGACTCTTATGGTCTAATTAAACAAAAAAATGGTAGCCCAAAATAGGTTTTTTCCATATATTCATGGTGAATACTAACGCCGCCAACTCTAAGTCATGGGTAATGTAATTTTACTCGTTGGGTCTAAATTTCCAAAATCAATAAGTGACCACTTCATGAATGTGCATAAATAAATAATTGTGCCAGTCACCCACAATATCACAAAACCCAATATACTTAATGCCCACCTCTAGTAGTCTCAACATAGGAGCATTGTTCGAACTATGATTCAGCTCCTCAAAGTCTCTTTTACATTGCTCAATCCATGAAAACAGCTTCCCTTTCCACATGATGAAATTTAAATGGGATACTATCCTTGAATATTCACAAATGAACCTCCTATGGTAACCTAGAAAACTAAGAAAACCCCATACCTTAGATGTGCAATTGGGTGGATCCCAATAAAGATATGCATAAATATTTACTTAATTCATAGTTAATACATGCACACATATTACATTACCTAGAAAGTAAACCTAATAGATCCGAAATTGATAGTTTGAGATCTTAATATAATGTTTCTACTCTCAAACTAAGTCTAAGACCATCCCCAAATACTCTGTATGATCCTACTTTAATGTAGAGTATATGGGAACTTTATCAATAAAGAAAATAAAAATTGGTCCAAGAATGGTTGGAAGATCAGGTTCATAAGTGGAATAAGCACAACAAGGGCATTATAAAACTAAAAATCATCACTAATAACTCATAGTGTTTCTAGATATATTATAATTCCTTCATTGTAATATCATTTTCTCAAACCATCAACCGATGGTAGCTAGAATTAAGATCATTCTTGGAGAACCAACTCACACCAATCAATTTGTTGAAGAGAACATCAATCCTTGATAAGGGGTAATTTTTCTCGACTATTACATAATTCAAGTGATGATAATCTACATAAAGATTCAAAATCTTGTCCACCTTTTTCATGAATAAGACTAGAGCTTCCTAGGGGATACAATGAGTCTAATAAAATCTTTCTCTCAATGTTCCTCCAACTACACCCTCAGCTCTCATAGCTTAGTAGGGGTTATTTGATATGCTTTAGAATATATCAGTGTGATACTGGGGTGAAAGTCAATGTAGAAGTCAATAATCTATATCTGATCTAGTATCTTGGAATCCTTTTCTACCACTAGAAAAAAAAAATCTAAGAGATCTCGCTAAACTAAGGGATAAATTCACCAACTGATTAGTGATGGGTTTTAGAATCCTGCTCAGGAGCCTCACTCACTCAACAATAAGATCTCCTTCACCCATGAAGGATAATATCATCCCATATATAAGAATACATACATCTCTCCTTTGATGATATTATATCTAGGCATGCACCACTATCAACTAGTCCATACCCAAGATGATTCCCTAAGGAATAATTAAAATTACCAATATTTCTCATGAGAAACTCTGTCCATTGAGCACCAACTCAAATTATTGGAAAATGTGTGATATAGAAGAATAAACCCTTATTGGAACCTCTATCAATATCTTATTGGAAAAAGGATCAACTTGAAATTATTTCTCTCACAAAAAATATATAGATATAAATGAATAGACTGAGCCTCTATCTTATACCTTGACACATCCCATGAGCTACCTAGTCATATCCCTCCATATCCTACAACTATTCGTGCACTTTTCTTCCATCCCTATAAGACTAATTGGAGACAAATGATGGTGGTGGTGGTTGAAGTATCTCATAGGGTTTTCCACCACTAGTAGCTCCTCCCACCAAAACTCCACTCACTCCTCTGTCAACATCACCTCCATAAGTGCCACACTAACCATTCCTGAGAGATCTTTTATCACAATGATTACTTTTTTATAGTGGTCCATACACAATATTTATACCTTCCTTAGAATATATGGTAAGTAAATATCAAGACATGTGACCTTTTTTTAGAAGCAGAACATCACCCCTCTCATAGCTGGCTGGATCATTGGTGTGAACACAACGCTGTAGACCTTCATGTATATGTATGGGCATGTTTAGGTCTCTTTAAACAAGACCATAATGATAATCATATAGTAGATATTGTCGAAAACTCAAACCCATGATGACCACTATGATCTCCATCCACCTGGTTTCCCTCCTTGAGGAATCTCTCTATAACCAAACCTTTCTCCAGTACTCCGGTACCAGTGGGACTGCATAAAAAGACCACACTAGAAAATATGTAATTGGAAATTCCCTGATGAAACATACATGACTACAATTATCCAAATTTTACCATATCAAGAGAGTAATGCAGGAAGTTATTAAACCTCATGACATACTCAAAAATTATAATATCACCCCTCTGCAGCTCACGAATCCCCTGAATCTACACACATGACAAAATCAAAGGGTAATACTCATAATGGAAAAACTGTTGGAATTATAATAATGTGAGAATCAAATCATCATTTTAATATGTAATTAGACTCTACAAGTTACCTATATCTATATTAATAATTCCATCCACAAGCATAACCATCTGATTAGATGGGGTCTAAAGAAGCCTAAAAACTCAGACAACAACCTTGAGCCAATCCTCCACTGCCTGAGGGTATAAATCATAGAAAAACCTCAGTGGTATCTATAAGTATAACTCACATAAAATGAAAATACATTATTCATCATCATCCAGATAGGATGGAACTATTGAGTGCTCATCAGGAAGTGGAACTGTTCCATGCCCACTAGGAGGAAACACCTCATGAGTGGGTCCTTGAACTGAGGCTCCATCGCTCAAATTGTCATCACCCAGATATAGTATTATTATCATAGTTGGCAGTCATGAATTAGGTATCCTAAAACTTTATAAGAAATAATGTAGATAGATAATCATATATGAGTATCTAACTCTATATGTTAATCAAATTCAATCATATATTATGCATGTACCATTGGTTTCTTACAACTGATGTCTTAGTATACCGAGTCGAAAAGTAAGATGATAGAGTCTTGGTGTTTGTATATTTCAGGCACCACACCCATTATATATTCCCTTTACGGGGAGATGAACTAAAGAAACTTTAAAAACATTTCCTTAAGTTCTCAAACCAAACATCAAATAAGTTTCACTCCAAACACCAATTGGAGGAAAGACCATCTCTAACACCACTCTGTCCTCAACCGACCTACTAGGGCCTTCTTGGCTAATGATAATCCGAGTGTGAAACCCCAATCATACCTCATATAGGATAGTATTTGGAATAAAATATCAAGTATGAATAGCACTAAAATGTGTGGCCTTAGACTAAATTACCTACACACACACACAACAAGCTCCATGTAATAGTGCAGAGATAAAGGAAAAAAATGAACATAAAGAGTGTGAACCATGTATGCAACAACCATTATAAAACCATCAAAGTAGAAAAGCATAATAGAAATGAAAAAAAAGTGTAAACACACATGCCCAACCAGAAATTATGTCACAACTTGACAATAACTGGGAAAACGTAATTATTAAAGAGAGCCTAATTCACAATCTCCAAGGACAACCACCAAAAATGGTCAACACCTCGAAGTAATATTATGATCCTTTGAGACCACTACCAATATTCCTATAATATTCATAAGAAATAATATGTATGGATAGAGACCATTTATGGGTGAGTATATACATACCTAGTAGGAGACCATAAAAACCAAAATAGAGAAAATAGAAATAAACAATAGTCAATTTAATACATAAATATATTTAGTAAAGAGAAACCAAAAAAATTTGATCATAAAGAAACCCAACCAAGAGAGAAGGGGATCTCTATATTTACAACAAAATTGAGATGAAGGAGTCTTCCAATAAATCCAAAGTTCCCATCATTAGTGGTGAAACATCTCACATAACCACATAAGATATAGAGTGGAGGGCCCGCTCATTTCTACTGTGTTTCACAACTAAGGGAACTATATCTTAACCACGAATCTTATATAACCTCAAAAGAATCCATGTGGAGGTCCCGCACCTCACTAATGCACTCCATAGCTGAGGGTAAAAATTCTCTATTAGAGGAAAAACTCCCCACCAGAGCTCAAAGACGTGGGTTTCTACTCTATAGATAGAATAATTACACCCTCTATAGTAAGGGGTTCCAACTCTACTAGTGTAAATAGTATAGAGAATCCAATCCCTGGTGAGATAGGGGGTTTCTACCCTAGTGCCTCTTTGATGTTCAAACATGATCACTACTATCTTCTAAGCAAAACTAATGAAATCAACCCTCTCATTACACCTTTCATCGTATCACTAATTTAAGAAAATGACCACCATAACATTCTACATGGAACAATTATCAGGATGGGCTACTCATGGGACCAAATCAGAGTCCTAAAGAAGTAGATACATAGGTTTGAAGTTATTGAGAAAATTTACATGACCATTAGATGTTATAGATAGTGTGTCTTGGCTGCCCCAGGTATGATCATGTATTTGGGTACATTCCTATATAATTTATTCTATGCTCATATACTCTGTCCATGCATGTGTACCCAACTCTATTCGAGTACCCTATCCATGTCTGAGTACATGTTCATGCCTTTATACTCTAGTTATTCTCATATACGAGGCCATGTATGTTCCCATGTACTTGGCCATGTCCAGGTACACTAGTCGTGTCTGAGTACATGTCATGCCCTTGTACTCAGGTCGTGCATGTGTACCTAGATGTGTTCGTGACGATGAACTCCTATGGTATACATTGAGACTCTAGCACTAGGTCAGATGAATTGTATGGTTTATACAAAAATGTTATATTTAGATCCACTTGAAACCTTATATGTCGAAATAAGGAGACTACATGGCATGTTTTATCCATAGTACATGATGTGTATGTTATGATTTTCTAGAAACTAAAGAACTCTTCATGTGTCTCACCCATGACACCGATTCCATAGTTTCCATCACGATTTGTACCAAGGATCTCAAATCTAGGGTTGACCATTCCATATCTATCACCAATGGCCAAATTTAATCAACCCAACCTGTGTGGGGGTTATGCTCATCACTGTGACCTCACTATTTCACCTTTTTAATGGATTAAGACCCATAACATAGCCTCTGAATGATGTCTCTAACACCCGTATCCCACATCTCACTATGATCCAATTAATAAATGTCTATATTTAACTCATTCATGCATCAACCTCAAATCTAGGGGTTCAATCACACTCGAATCCAACCCGATAAGGGTGAACCATGATCCCATAGAGAAATGAAAAACAACATGAAGAATTTTTGGGGGAAACCCAATAATAAAGTAAGATTACCATTGGATGATGTGATCCCAGTCGATTAACATGATTTTTAAAAACCAATGGTGAAATAAAATTTTGATTCATGTCCATATGAGATATCAAAAAAAAGGTTCAAGAACGCAAATGGAAACATGCTCATGCTAAGAACCAAAATTTATAAAAAATAAGCAGATAAAATATCTATACTTATCAATTAAATAAATTTTATAAATCTAGGAAATAACACTCTACCTTGATTTTATATCGATCTCTAATAAAAAATAGTTACACAGTATTGTCATTGGTGAGATCCAAGAACCTTTTTGATGAAGATAGTTTGAATTTTCAAAAAATCATTACTCTATAATTTTTCATCATTCATTAATGTCTCTCCTTCTTAGATCCTCTAACTCCCAAGGTTATACGGATAACCTTAGAGATTTTTTTTAATTAAGAATTTATAGAGGATAATTAGTTTTTATAATTATCAAATAAATTAAATAAATTAATTAAATTAAATAATTTGATCATTTAATTTATTTCACTCACCCTCTAATGTCCACCATTAAACACATTTCCGATGCCAACCAACTTTATGTCACACATAGGATAAACCCCGCATTACAAAACCATTGAGGGACAGATCATTGAGAAAACCATTTATTATGAAAATATTAATGAAAATGATTTAATATATATATATATATATTAATTATAGGGTAAACATAAATCAAAACACAATGCCAACTCTGAGGAAAAATTCAGAGATATATAAATAAATATTAAAAGGACACAACCAACAAAACCAGGTTCATTACATTACATTACTCTAAATTTTAAGATTCTCAATAAAAAATCATAATTTGTATATAATGTTGAACAAAAAAGGTATAAAAATAATTTTTCCTTCTCAATTAGTATCATTAGGACACCAAATTTTACTTTCCCAGTGCTGCGCAAGCACTAGATCAACACTTAAATGTTTTTATTATTTATTGTGAAATAAATTCTAATTTATATTATTTTAAATATTTTTGTTTAATATTAAAATATATAATGAAAAATTACTAATAATATAAGTTTAATAAATTTATATATCATATTTATGTAATTATAATATCAAAAATATACTGTATCTTATAAAAAAAATATTTATCTTTTTTCCACTGTTAACAAAAACATGACTTTAAACACTTACAAAAATATTGGAATTCGAATATAAAATTTTAAAAAAATATTTAACTTCCACTTGGATCTATAAAAATAATTCAAGATCATTACTTATCCAAAACAAATAAAATTTAATATTTTAAAATATATTTACTTTGATTTTTTATCAGTTGTTCAAGGGCTACATCAATGATGTGTAACAGTTCAATGTTATTATATCGTCTATAAAAGTTATAAATAAATTAATATCATAATGTTAATATATTTATAATTAATTAAACAATTTTTATTATAAATAATTTATTTTAATATTATGTTAAAATATTAATGTTTATTAAAACAAAGAGAGTGACATATTTTTTTACTTCATTTAAATAATATTTTCTTTCATTATCAAAGAAAAATAGAATTAAATTGACATATTTTTGATACTTAAACGATTATATAATAGATAAACTCATAAAATCTAATTATGGAAAGTGTTTGGGTGATTTTAAGGTCTTAATACATATTTTTATCTTTTTTTACCCATTTTAACCTTACTACGGTGATAAATTTAACCATGATTATGATTTCTAATGAATAAATCTGAAGGGATATATTTACCAAATTTGAAACTCATGATTCCAAATTTGGAATCCATTTTTTCAAGATTAAAATCATATATTTGGTGTAAATTAATTTAATATTAAAATAAAAAATGCAATAAAAAAGATTTTTTATAAAATTGTGTTTTAAGCCCAAAAATAAACTTATATAAAAATCAATTGTAATACTGACTAAAATGTAATTAATCTTATTATATCTAATTAAATAAGACGTATGTTAATTTGATATCAAATTTATAGAATAGTGGGTCTTTTAATAAATATAAATGATATTTTTATAAAAATTTATATTTTTTACTATTCACTGAGAAACCTATATTAAAAAAAATAAAAAAATTACACCCTAATATAATTTTTATTGGATAATTTCAAAAATTATCCCTTTATATAGAATAAAATTTCTAAAGATTCAAGAAATTAATTATAATATTCACTCATAGATTGAAATATAAAAAATTTTGTAAGAAAATATATTTTTGATGCATAAAATAACTTTACATAAAATTGAGTTCTAATTTCCCAAGAATTAATAAAACAAATTGTATTGAGAATAAAATTTATATAAATTTAATAATTTGGTTATTCCTAATCAATCTTTCTAATTCAAGATATTTTTTATTATAGTCACATTTAAATAATTCTATTTTATGGTTCATTTAAGCTCGATGTTACATGTTATATACACTATCATTCAAAGTGTTCTTTTTAAAATATTGGTGTGTTATAGTATGCGATGCTAATGTATTTTTTTAGAACATTTTTTGATATTTATTCCATTGGGTTTTTGAGATGATACTCACCTACATACCAGTCAATTATATTTGAGAAAGTCTTTACACCTTTTCAACTTGTGATTTACTGATTTTATCATTTTATATCGGAAAATAAAATTTTTAAGAACAGTGGATTATGGTTCTAAGAGATAATTTTAGATTGAGATTTATCAACAAAAATTTAGATACCCCTCTCCATATTCTTTTAATACATATAGAAACCCTATATGGGGGTTGTCACTTCAGAGGCCACAATAGTTGCCTACTCTCTATCCATAAACCACACCAGCCATCCCTTACCAAATATCTACCCAGCCATAACCATCATTGAAAGACCATATTCAAAAACTTATCCTATTCTAGCCTCACCCATCTCACTTATGTCATCACGCATATCCTCCACACCCACCAAACTAGCCACATACCTCCTTCTGCTCTCTTCCACCTATAATGGCTAATGAATCCCATGACACCTCTCTAGAAAATGCTAAATATTCCACCCAACTATGCACAGAGTGACTCCATCATCTATCACTACATTCACATCTACCTCTAACACAAGCTATCCATCATCCTAACAAATTTTTTGTGCATGGGAATGTGTTTTTTTTTCTATTTGTAGTACATTTGTAGTGGCTTGTATTTATATTTATGGTGAAAATAACATTATAAACTCTATTTATTATTTTATGTGTCATGTTAGTTCCATGGTGGGATATTTTTTTTGTGTTAGAGTGTGATTAATGTGACGATAAATGAAGGTTTTTTTATTTTCATATTTTATTTGCTGTTAATATTTACCAATCATATCTTCATCAGTTAGATGGTTATTTATTTATTTATATTTTTGTTTGAATAATTAACATATTGGAACCACGCACATACTTTGGGTACCATCCTTGTGATTCCTAATAAGTAATCACTAGTAGGAAAACACCGAAGAATTTATTTATTCTGAAATCTATCAGAAACAAGAGAGAATTATAAATTTCAAATGATAAAGTTTTTAATAAATAAATATATTAATTTAAAAATTATAATTTTATGTTATATTTCAAAACAATTTTGCGAGGGATACCTAATAATTAATATCATGTGAGTAAAACATATGTAGATTGGTATCTTGAATTTGTGTGAAATAATCCTTGATATTTCACCAAGTGATTGAACTATAAAAATGTATTATAATTTATTTGAAACACAGGAGAAGGAGAAATTGAATAAATTTTGAGAAATATTAGAATATGGTTTAAAATTATATAATGAGAAAACATAGTATTCTTATTAAATTTGGAAAAAGTTATAATTAGGTAAATAAATATTTAGATGCGGGAATTAAGTTACAGGCTTTTTATGCAATGAAATCGGAGTCATAACTATAAAACATCTATATCCACCTTCTTATACCCAATATGTTACTTCTATATCCCTTAAATTAAGCTTAGTTTTATTATATAGTTTTATAGATTTAATTTAGTTTACCTCTTTCAAAATTTTATTTTTAATCACTTAAAAATAATTTATTTTCCAAAACATTCTTTCAAGTCGATAGACCAGTGTTTAATAACATTATCTCTATAGTTTGAACCTTATCACAACTTCTAAATTAGTTAGTTGGTTCATAAATTTATAAATTTTGTAGAGTCTTGATACCACCTACCACTGGGTGATGATAAAAAACAAGTACCCCTTGCCGAGGATCAATGACCTCTTTGACTAATTAAAAGGAACAAAATTTTCTTGAAGATTGGTCTTAGGTCTATCTACCACTAGTTGTGATATCATGATGAGGGTAATATAAAGATGAAATTATGATGTCACTATAGTAATGTATGAAAATTAACTTTTTATTATTTATGTGAAAATAAGATAAAAAAGTCATTCTCAACTCAAGGGGGGGGGGAAGTGATGGAGTATAAGGGAATCAACTTTCATAGAAAATTTACAGTCATTAGGTAAGGATCCTAAACTTTTGTAAATGATAATGGTCTCTTTAAGATTCCCATTGTCGGCCAATGAATATACAAAAATATTCCCTTCTCTCCAAGTGTGAACAATATGAATTCCATGATTAGTGAGGTATCAATATTTCATAACATCATAGGTCAACTCCCATGGCGATCTAACCTTACCTTGGTTGAGCCCCAAAAGTACTATCTAGTAAAACGTAACTACATTAATATGAATATTATAGAGATTTTATAAGAGAATTATGATTACCATGGATATAACCTATGCTCACATAAAATTTCATGTCCCGTTGAAGGAGCTTAATCGAGGAATAATTGAACCCATGTTCTCTATGACTAACCTGGCCCCTCTCATTTCTCTAGAGATACATGATTCATATACATTATGTTTAAATACACTATCAAGAGGCTTACAGTTTACCCATCATCCCTAATTACCTATACTACCTTCTCCCATACAGCAAATCCCTGATAGAAAATTCCTTAAAAATAAAGAGGATCTTCCACTAATGATAAGTGTACACATCTGTGTCACTAACATCGTTACCTTTATCTATAGGAAGATAAAATAATGTCTTATTCTATATTTTTAATTATTCCTAGCTTCCCATAGATTCTATAACATAGAGGAAAATTATGATTTAGTTATTTTTATGTCTACACTACACTGCCCAGTACGCTGGAACCAAGGATAGATGGACTCCCGCATGGAATCCCCTCAAAAATATATATTCATGCCCTTTGAGATGAAATTCCAAATAATATTTTACCATTTTTCTTCAAATAAATCATTCCAAGTAGATTCCTAATAAAAATCCACACATCAATAGCAATTGGAGACTAATTTTATGTATTTCACCTACACATTATCATCTATTGGGAGAGATCTATTTATCATTCTACAAAGAAATAATTTAATCTTACCTAGTATTTATTTGAAAAACATCATGTATTATCATTCTTCCATCCCAATACTTTCACCAACCTTGATAATGAAGTCTTATATTCTGAATTTAACAAATTTTGATCCTAGGAAGGTACATCTATCTGGTTCATCATCCAACTAGATATTCCCATACACACTCCATTGGTATAGATTAAAAATGGTGTCAAGGAAACCTGTAAATTTTTTCCCTCAATGAAATAAATTTCTAGAATAAGAAAACACCTGGAAGAACAAGGTTTCACCTATACAATTAATATTCCAAAGGTTGATATCCATACAGCTAACAACCCACTAGAATTTTTTATTTAGATATTCCAAATATTCTGGATTAGTTTTGTGAAATCCCATCCATTCTTCAGGATATATCTAACCAATATTCCCTATCTTCCTTATATCTATCTCTCATTATGTTCTTGTATAATTATTTCCCTTAAATAACAGCCCAGGCCAGTCGATCCTGCATTCCATGAATGACTTCTGAAATATAGTGAAGTCTTATTCCACCTTCATTTAATGGCTTCAAAAGCCATTTCTAGGACCCCCAATGACACCATCTTCTGTTGTTTCTATCTTATAAAAAAGTTTTCATCATATTGTCCATTTTTTCAATTTTTTGTTTTGTAATTTTTGATAACAGAGATAACATTAATTGATATAAAAGAGAGAACACTTTTGATCAATGCTATCCAAAAAAAAGAGAAAATTTTATTTTTCCAATTGCAAACTCTCCCTATGATTTGACTAATAATATCATTGAATAGAACCTTTTTGAATCTACCATTCGATATACAATCTCTAAGGTATCCCATTGGGAGGTGCCACCATTGCATGCTGAGTTTTTCTTTAATAATATTGTTTTGGCTTCTTAAATTTTTTTTAGAGAAGAAAAAATTATCTTCCTTTTATTTATATTTTCCTCACATGGATTTCAATACTTTGACATAATTTAAATGAATAAATTGAATTATTTTTGTGTTCTAATGATAAAAAATAACATGTTTTCAGTGAACATCATGTGGGACAAAAAACCAATCCCAGACCTATTTCTGAAGGCCTTATACTCCCTTCCTAACCACTATGTTTGATGTTGAATATAAGGTCCTACTAAACTAAAATAAAATGAGTTGGAGATAGTGGATCACCCTATCTATCACAACATATTTTCTAGAAAAATATAAAGCCTCTTCCCATTAAGTAGATGGTGAACCATGGAGATGCATTGAATCTAAAAATTAGGTTGCAAAAAAATTAATTAAAACCAAATTTCCTCATAGTATTGATAACGAAGCTTCACTCCAACCTATGTTAGGACTTTTCCATATCGACAATGATCCTGAAATTGGATATAACCTTACTTTTATTCAAGTACTCCATCATTTAGTTTACAATAATAATAAAATATTGGATTTTTCTTTCACATACAAATAAATGTTGTTCCACTAATATCACCCTAGGAATGATTAATCATGTTCTTATATTTATTATATTGGACATATTTTTTACATGAAATTTAATAAAAAATTATTCTATAATGGTTCTAGGTAGTGGGTTATTTAACATTAGAAATAAAGAAAACCTTACATACACACACTTACCTATCCTGTTCACCACCTCTAAATAAGTCTTACACTATATCTACCACTTGTACCTTGATTATATCCCATACCAAGGCAAAAAAATCACCAAGGAATCCATTGGGTCTAGAAGAATTTTCCTTTTTAGGATGAGCATAGACTCCTTAATGTCTTCCTCTCCAAGAATAGAAGTTAGAAAAAAAATCATAGTTATCCTGCACTAGTTTTGGGATATAGATCAAGAAAGGATAATCATCAGGGGTCCTACTTTAGAGTACCCCTTGGACTTAGCTGGTCTAGCTAGTAGTAATTCTTAAAGCTCCAAATAAATCTTCCCTACCACTTGAAAAATTGCAATGTAGGATCCATATTAAATAATTATGTTGATTAGTTTCTCCACTCTCTTATCATTCAAGAACACATATAAATTTGTAGTGTAATAGTCTCCTTCCTTGATTTAGAGGGCTCTATATTTTTCCATACATGCCCTATATATTTCAAGGAGTTTCTCCACCAACAAATATTGGTTTTCAGTCTTTTAAAAAAGATCATCATTCCATCAATTATGTATATAATCCTCCATTAATTGCATTTCCTCTCTTATCCCCTTGATACTAAATTACCTCTATACTATTCTTGATATCCACTCCTTCATATCCCTTCTAAGTCATTGAATATTTTTCACAAGTCCCACCCAAGTTGTACATCCCCCTAGTTTGTTCTATGATTCTATGACCATATATTGAAATTCATCTATTCCATGCTAATTAGAAAAATATAAGAGATGTTTGTACCTTTGATCCTCCATCCTAAGAGTCACCAACATCAGTGTGTGATATGAATGAGTTTTGGTCAGGTGACTGACCAAGGCCTACATGTATAAATAAATCCCTTATAGATTGGAAATACACCAATCAAGCCTACTCCCAACTATCCTATTAAATTTTTAGTTATAACACAACATGTATTTTCTCCCTAATAATACTATATCCATGATGCTCATATAATCTATGAAATCATTGAAATCATGCATTGAATTATCGGAGTATACCTATCCTTCTCTTTTCTGTGAGTGCACAACAATGGTGTTAAAGTCAATTCCCACAAACCATGGGAGGGTACATGTCTAAAATGAGTTGAGATTATACCATAGATAAACTCTCTATAAAATCTAACATTTCATTTAGGAAAAATAAAATAGTATCTCGTTACCTTATATGGTTATTATTCTCTTAATATGATGATCTGAGCCCTCCACCTATTTAGTTGAAATTTATTACTTCCAAAAAAATATATATATGATGGTTATGAGTGTTTTCATTCAGATTGCATAAAACACATTTTTCTAGATAGAGATGATATGCAATCAATACCATGTTTCAGTTAGATTATGGTGGAAACTAAAATATGTAAATTTAAAGATTCAGTGGTGAGGAAAACTTTATCCAAATGGGCACCCAATCCCTGAGCATTACAAATGATAAAAAACATTATAAAAATATGGAAATTACCTTACAAACACTAAAGTCAATATTTGAGTATAAATTGAAAAAATATTACTCTCACTATTTTGAATGACTAACACACTCACAGTCCACTGAAATTGGGTCTATATTCACTCTTTTTCCATCCATAGTGATAGAGGAATGTTTCTCATATTGTGTATCAACCATCTATTTTAATACTACAAACTTTCTATTCCAATGAGACACTGGATGTTGATACACCAATGGGACACCTTCTGAAAATATTGAAACAATTAACATTATCATTGGTGAATTATACGAAACATATATTTCTACAAAATCTCCATATAGAATTCCTTTGTTTGGAAGAAAACTTGTTAAAGTAAATGATGATCTCAAGCATATGACATTGAGGCCAAGAAAATCTACCAGTGATGGAAATGAAGTGAGAGGAGAATAGGCCACCTGATGGCCTAGAAAAAAATCATCATGATTTCCCATGAGAGGAAAAGGGGTAAATGTAGAGGGGGCATGGTCAAAGATATTTCAGTGGTCAGATGAGGAGAGAGGGTTTCAGGTGCATTAAAAACCTACCCCACTTTTTAAAATCCCATATATTTTTGAAAAGTTGATCCCACTCTTGATGAAGGAATAGGAACCACTGACACTAATTCTAGCATCTTTGGACCATCCGACTTAGGGGTCCCTATGGGAAATGAACCCCCCCAAGATCGATGAAGCAACCTAGATGGATCTATATATAGGATTTAACACCTTTAAGACCAACTATCTATTTCTACAAACATACGGTATGTACCCCTAAGGATAAAAATGCACGCAGAACCTGGGTAAAGCCTATATTTTTTTTCTTCCACCATGGAAAGCTATCCCCCAACCTAATCAAAACACTTGAAAAAATATGTGTTGTTAGGTCCAGTTTGACCCAAATATGAAGGCATGATGCATACTAAAAGCACTGTATATACTAATATAATAAAAGTACATTATCTAGTGTATTACCTACTGATTAATAGATATAAGGGTTATATAGAGGAAGATAAAATCTAGGTAACCTAACCCATATAGTTTCCTTGATCAATTGCTTCCCAAATGTTACCTCCTATTCCCACTGAGATTGAAAGAACCTCCAATAGCCACATCACATATCTTATCTGGATCAAACAATTACAAAGGCATCTTTATAACCCAAAATAATTCCAAAATATTATTTTGATAGCATTGAAACTGCCAAAGGTTGAAGAAAACCCCATATGTTTACAAGGACCAGAATAAGGTAAGAGGGGGCTTTTCATGACTGAAGAAAACCACCAAGGATAGTTTGTGAAAATCCACCACATCATCAATATTTTCCATCAAAAGATCAACTATTAGACAACCATCCAACCAATCCAAGAAAAAGAGTTCTATTTGGATGGTCGGTATAGAAGGAAGACAAACCCTATCATATGAGGGTGGTCCTAAACTTGCTTTGGGAACACTAGTTATATGGTAAAGTTTTGAATTTTCTATTTTGGATTAGAGAGGTTAACTTTCAAGGGATTATCATATCTGAACATGGTGTATACATGGACCCAATAAAGATAGAGGTAGTTCTAGCTTGGTAAACACCCAAGAGCTTGTCAGAGGTATATGGTTTCCTTGGATTGATAAGGTATTATCAAAGGTTTGTGGTATACCTTTCTTGGATTTCAACCACTTTAGCAGATTTTACATGAAATGGGTGTCCATTAAACTAGATTGAGTGATATCATGGAGTGTTCAAGAAGCTAAGGAAGAGGTTGAACTATGCTCTTGTGCTATGACTATTAGAGGACGATGTTGAGTACATATTATTTTGTGATGCCTCTATATCTGGGCTCAAGTGTGTGTTGATGCATATGTAGCCAGTTATTGCTTATGGGTTGGGGTAGTTATGACCCTATGAGTAGAAATATGCTACTCGTGATTTGGAGTTAGTAGAAGTAGTCTTCAGATTGATGATGTGAAGGAATTATATCCCAGGTGAGCACTTGATGATTTACTTAGACTAGTAGAGTCTCAAGTAGATATCATTCTAGAGAGATCTGAACCTGAGATAGAGGAATTGGTTTTAGGTCATATAATAATACAACTTCTAGATAGTAGATACTCCCAATATGGGAATCATGCTAGTAGAAAACCTATCAAGAAGTCCATTACCGCTTGATAGAGGAGGTGTCAGAGTAGTTATCCTATTTACAGCTAACCCTGGTGGAGGAGAGAGGGAAAACTTATCAGTAGTCACAGGTAGTGACCTAATTTATTTTTTTTGTGTTTGAGAGAAGATCAGTTTGGAAATATTTATTGTGAAATTATTTTCAAATAAATATTTTTAATAGTTGGACTAGGTAATAGTTCTGGTGGAGGAGAGTTCATCACCATTTTACAAGGAATGGGAATGGTTCTGATCATGTTATGTGAGGAGGTTCTGAGATATTTTTACACCGCCTGTAGTGGTACATCCTAAGGTGGTGAAGATGTACTAGGATAATCAATGGTAGTTTTTTAGGGTTGACATGAGGCATAATATTGCTGATTCTGTTTCTTCAGTACATGAAGGAAAATTTTCATGTTATAGAAGGTTTGACTCAACCTCTTGAGATCCATGAATGTAAGTGGGATGACATATGGGATTTATGATGAGTCTTCTATGGATACTAATATTCCAAAACACAATTTGAGTTATTGGTGATCAACTCACTATGTTTCCTCAATTTCTTTCCATATGAGAGTAGTGTTTGATGGAGGGGTTGGGTTGCTTGTACATGTGGAATATCATTCAACTTAGTGATGTACCATAAAAATTTATTATTTACCATGATGCTCAGTTAACATCATAGTTGTGGATATTTTTTCAAGAGTATTTGGGACCTATTTTTATATGTACATGATGTTTCACCCCAAGAACAATGCTCAGACTGAGCGAACTATCTAGGTTTTAGATGATATGTTGAGATCCTTCATGTTTGAATTTAATTGGAGTTGAGTGGATCACTATTCATTCGGTAAGTTAACTTATAGTAACATCTATACATTTACTATCAACATGGAACCATTCAAATAATTATACGAGATAGTCATCAAGTCACCCTTATAATGGATGAATATAGGTTAGTCATCACTTATGAGATTGGATTTAGTATAGTAAATGATAATGATAGTTCAAGTGATCCATGAGAAAACAAATGACACTCAAAGTCTATAAAAATATTAAGAATACTGATATCCTAGTATCCTAGAGTTTCATTAGAGAGATCATACATTCATGATGGTTTCTCTATGACGAGTGTTATGGAGGTTTGGTCGAGGTAGAAAGATATTTGTGAGGTCAATTAACCCATTCTAGATCATAAAAAGGGTTGGATAATTTTTTTGTCACATATAATATCCCCCATAATTACACTAGGTGTATGAAATCTTCCACATGTCATAGTTGAATAGATATGTGCATGAACCATCACACATTATTAACTGGGGAGAGATGAATGTCAAGTATAAAGCCACATTTTTAGAGTAACAAGTGTTCATAAAAGATTAGTATGAAAGATTCTTTATGTGTAAGACATCCTACTAGTTTATGTTCTTTGGTAGAATGATAATATCCAGGAATTCTCATGGGAGTGTGAAATCTATATGAGAGTTCAGTACCCTAAAAAATTGTAGTAGGTTTTTATTTATTTTTAGGTAAAAATATTTGAAGGTGGGGATAATTTGATGATTCTAGTTATAATGTTTAGACCCTTTTGATATATATATATATATATATATATATATATGTGGGGTGGGGGGGGGGGGTTCTTTGGAGTTGGTATGGAATGAAAGGTGTCATAGGAACCCAAAATTTATATATAAAAAATATTAAATATATTAAACTATACACACACATATTTTTGGAAGAAAATGGTTTCCCTACTAATTAGATCCTCAAATGGGAAAACAAAGACCACTGTTTAATTTGAAATAATGGGTTTACCCTAAACGTGAAATAAGTTTCATATGCATTAGTTTTTAGGATAAAACTCTGTCATGGACCGATTAAAATGAATAAAATTAATTAATTAATTTTATTTGTTTTAATTTTTTTACCTAGAAGAAACCCCTATATAATCTTCTACAGTGACAATTACTTGGGTTATCCACATAACCTTAATGTTTTGAGAGGTAGAGTATATGTCACCATCTAGAAGGTCCTTTGATGATAGAATGAAGGAGGAATCAATTTTATATATTGTGTAATCATGTGGAATCATGGAATGAGGGGTGAGTATAGTGTATTCTCCAATGAAATCCCTATAAAACAAGTTCATCACCAATTATCGATCTAATCTTGAGGTAGGTCTTATTTATTTTTTGTATTATCACTTGAATCTCTTTTTATTTCAAGCATGGATATTTATCTTCACTAGATTTATGGTATCTATTCATATCATGGTCCAACTGACTTATCTTTGTATTTCGGTCCTAGTTTTTTATTCATTTTTCAGTTATTTCAGTTTAATTATTATTTACATGATTTTTTTGATGACAGTGTATGAAAAGACCAACAATGATCTCAACTTGATCTATTATTCTTTTCTATCCTCGATTCTCATGTTCTTTATCATTGGTCATTGGGGTATATGATTTGAGTAATAATAGACCAGTTTGAGTGCAATCAAACCTATAGATTCATGTTGGTTATAAGAACAATAATATAAATGATGTTTTGTGAATGAGAGGAGTAGAAATAACATATCATGAATCATGATTTGAGGACCGAGACTCCAAACAATGTAGGGAGGCATGAAGGGATATGTGTGGATTAGTGGAAACTCTATATTTTGACTAAAAATGGCCAAAAATAGAATATGGATTATGATTCCTTTAGGAACAGGGCCTTGGATGAATCTTTGGGCATGGTTGGTTGAAGAAATGATGAGAAACTATAATGGAGGCATGTATAGATTGAAATACTAAGCTACATGGTGTGTAGTTTGGAAAAACACATGTTCTGTATCATGCTAATATATGGTGGATAGGGTTTCCTAGATGAGTTAAAAATAACATTCCATGTTTCTAGAAACCACATCATGTGACCTTTTCCTTGTATCTGATTTGTATATAGGGGGTTCACCTCTAATATCATGTGTGGTTATACATGTCATGTACCAAGAGGGAAATGTTGTGTGGCACTATCCGAACAGCCGAGCCATGTTTAGGGAAGAACATTTATGGGACCCCAGGTGGTCCCACACACAATGTGGCTCTCAACACACACTGTATATAGTGTATTTTATCCACCAAGTAGAGCATCAAGATATATCTAGGGATTGACTTTGGAGTACACCTTGTGTACCCTTAGGGACATGTTGTGAAATTCTTTAGGAATGTTATACCTTCTGTATATCCTTCATTGGGACATGAAATTGGGTTTCTGAGTAGTATTTTATGAGTAGAAATATATATATAACATTATGTTCAGATTTGTTTTGACATCATAGAGGTGAATCAAGGTTTCATGATTTGAATACTCCTTCCAACATTATCAGGTGATGTTGACACTATAGTATTATTGATAAAGTGGATGCTAGGATTGGTACTCCCCTGATGAAGGAGATTTCCTTTGGATGCAGGTATCCCATTTAGTTTATAAAGGTTGTCTCAGTACTCCCTATATACATTTGGGCACAAGAACTCTATTTGTTGAGTCAATACTCTCCCATCATTGATATTTGGCTGGGAACATTTCATCCTTTGGAGTCATTACTCCTTCAACTAAGGAATTTTATCATGTGTTATAGGCCCTCCATTATATTCTGGTGAGGTTTACATTAGGATAATAGCATCTAGACAACAATAGTTCTTCGATTCGTAGATAGATTCGTCTCTCTTATCTAGTTGTGAATAATGAGATTGTTTTCTATTCCACTGGGTATTCTTTTTTATGAAAATATATATATTAGGATTCCTTACCCTTCTATCTTGTGGTTTGGAATAACAATATTATTGTTATTTCTTCATTTATGTTTTTTGAGTCATACTACTAGGTATGTATATACTCACCCATTTATGGGATTTCTTTTAATGTGTCATTTCTTATGCTAATAATAAAAAACATAGAATAAACTTTAGTGGACTCGGAGTAGGTGGAGCTTAGTTATACAATGGTATTATGAACATGTATGGTGGTAAGTTCCCAAGATTGTGAGTAGGGTTATATTCTTCACCCTCAATACCCTTTTCAATTTCAGATACTTTCCATTTGTTGGGTGTGTATTTTTTCTCCCATTTGTACATGGCTTCTTTTGTTTTACTCAGATGTTTAAATAAAGGTTATTGCAAGTATTTTATTACACTATAAAGGTTTCATAATTTATTATTATCCTTGCACGTTTTTTAGGGATATGTGTGCATGTGTATACTTATTATAGGATAAGGCCTCCCATCATGTGAGATATTCCATAGTGTTTCAATTTTAGCTTATTGTCATCTTAGGAGAGCCCCCGATGGGTTGGTTCATGAAAAAAATGAAACTTATTAAACAATTTTAATTTTATAATTCTATGTATGGAATATATTTTCTATGATAAAATTTAAAGAATTGGTAAAAGTTAATTTTAATATAAGTTCTCCAAATTCAATGAAAAATAATTTTCTGAAATATTCCTTTCTTAAGCATACAAATAATTTTACACGAAAGTCATGTATATAATTGATTCACAAGATTATTTTTGTTTTTTATTTAAAAAATAAAATTTATTTGATATTATAACCATTAAAAACCCAAATGAAATATTCTAGCCATAATACTAAATGCAAAGACTCAAAAATAGTTTTCAATTAGAATAAAATATAAATTAAGTAACAAAAGTCAAGAATTGGTTTACAAATTTAAAATAATGTTTTTAAATGATTTATTTTACTCATTTAAAACTTATTTTGTCAATTTGAAGGGTTATTTTAATTTTTAAACTATGATTTTATCATGTTGATTTCATAAATATTATGGTAATTGTAAAAATGATATTTTTTACTATTCTCTAAAAAATATACCACTTTAGAAAAATTCTAAAAAAATCACCCAAAGCTAAATTTTCAATGAATAATCCAAAAATTATGTTCATTTTATAAAAATTTTTTTTAGATATTTTATGTCACGACCCCTCCCCACAAGGTGTACTCCTCCTGGGCCGACAATTTGAGAGGAGATATAATGACCCCTGAGTACCGCCTCCAGTAGGCCCCGGGTTGGCGACAATCACTGAGGATATAATAAACACACAAATGGGAGGTATTTCCCTCTTAAATGAACACATGAGAGAGAGATATAAGATAGAAACCAAAAAACTCCAACTAAGATAGTAATATTAAAGAAAAACCCAATTACACATAAGCAATTTCATATAAAACAACCACAACTGAATGGAAAAACTAGAAGTACCAAAACAAGGTAAAAAAGAAAGTAACCAAAAATTCCGAACAGCTCCTAAAACCCCAAGCTAGTAATAACCATCCTGATCACCAAACTTCTTCAAATGACCTTTAAAATAGTTTATATAGATAGGGACAGTATTATAGTATACTCAGTAGGATCCTCCATGGATCCTATCCTGAAAAAGTAAAGAAAACATGTTAAACCACAATGAACAACAAGTGAAACTAGATCGTCACCTAAATAGGTATACTAAGTTCCTAGCCTCACTATGGATACTATCACCAAGTATTGCATACAAGAGTATATAATATAATAAAGAAAATCAAGTATTCTCTACTACTACTTCCCACTGGTTTTCTACTTTTCCCAAATGTCGTACGTTTTAAGTATCTCTCTCCAAAAAGGCTTGCCCACAGACACCTAGGAGAAGCACCAAAACATGAAACTCATGTATCAAAACCACCACATATTTTTAATCAATGTAACCAGGTACTTTCTGGGAGCCTCTATAGCTTGCATAATGTGTATCATACATCGGGCATTATACCTCAAGCCATTATAACCCACACAACGAGTAAAGATCCTCAATCCATCATAGCCTATACACATTACACCTATAGTAGTCCATGGGAAACTATATCTAGAATATATTTGTGTGAATAACCACAATCCATTACAGCCCTTTACATACATATATAAGGAAAACTAACCACTATGCCTACCAGTATAAGTAACTTCCAAGAGAATAGAGTGGGGCCAAAGGGGGTAGTCATCCATCCATCCTCCCACTGGAATGTTGGGGAAAACACCCCCCAGGGCTCAGAATCACCAGGGTGTTAGTTTCCCTAACTGATGGGATGGAGTATCGCATAGAAACACAAAATGTACTAAATATACTATAGCTCAAAACATCACTATGGGGATAACCTAGTCTTAGAATCAACTACAACTAACATCTCTCAGACTCCCAACTACCACTTCTAAGACTAGGTATCCTATAAGAACACAAGCATTTAAGGATCTTGATTACATTCCTTCATTCCCTTTTTATTAGATTCACATTGCATTCATTAATTTTTTAAACATTAATTAACTATTAACAATTTCCACATTATATTTCATTATCATCACACCCAAAGTCCACTGTTCCTTTTAAATTTCAACCTCAGCATTGTGTCCCAGTAAGCTCCACTGCATGAGTTAAAATCATTTATTCAATCATTTATTAACAACATTATTACTTTCTCATATTCCCAACCAGTCTAGAAAAACAATCAATGCTATTAAACAAAAAGGGGCTCAACATGGTGAGTATATTAACTAACCTTTGAGGATTTTCCACATATAACAAGAGCGTAGACCCATCCTCCCTCAATAAGTTAAACACGAAAAGAACATGGAATACCCCGTGAATCTTCGCCTCTTTTGGAAGTAGGGTAAGAAAACCAGCTACCTTGAGCAGTGGGTAAAGTAGGGAAGATAAACAACCAATAAAAACAGCAAGCATCCAAACATTCACATCCAATCTATTCCATCATATCTGGTGTCCTCCCAGACACCTACAAGCAAAAATTGATGCATCTCACCACTCTAGGCATCAACTTATACCACAACCAATAGCCCTCCCTACCCCCACATATCACAACATCTTTCCATGATCACATAACAACACAAGCATCACCAAAACAAACATCATATCAATTGGGTTATTGGACCTTAAACAAGGCATAAAACATTCAAACACAGTGAGCTCTCACAGATCCATGCATAAGGCTCTTAGCCTTTACAAGCAAGAGGGTAACTCAGAACCCTACGAGGCATTATCATTTTATCAAACAGCCAGTTCTTTAATCCATCTAGAATTAACCGAGGTATTATTTGTAGGTTCTAACTATGGGTAACCTAAACAAAAATCTAGCATAGCTATCACAAATTGATTAAAGATGTTTATTGGATCTATTTGATTAACATCAAATTACAATAACAACAACAACCAGATTCATTTACATGCCTTAATATCTTTAGCCAAACAATTATGAATTAATTTTTGGCTTTATGTTACATACCAATTTACATAAATTTATCTATCCGATTCAAATGTTTATTATGTCAATTCCATTGTGATCCAGTGGTCTAAAACATTCTAACTCTACATTTTCATGTAAAATAATAGAGATGAAATGAATACCATAACTCAAAATTTTTTTTGACATTCTTTATATGAGGATGATTCTCATAATGGATTACGATCTTCTCCCCCGTGACAACTTCATCCACCCGAGGATGCTGCAACATGACCGCACCATCCAACATCCAAGAAAACTCCATTAGAAGCATGGAGATCACATTACATATAATGGAAAGGAGAAATAGGAGGATAAGGAACGAATAAAACAAAATAACATAGGTAGATCATACCTTATATAGATGAAGGATTGACACTTGTTGGTTACACAAAAATAGGGGGTGCGCATGCAGAAGGAAGAAACATCAAGGGGAAACGATCCAAGAATTAAGGTTTGATCACACAACCCCTAAGGGAAGAAAAAAAGGTTTGAGTGTCTCGCACCAGGGAAAAAGAAGGTAGAATAAGTAAGGAATAAATCTCGTCCCTTTTGAAGATTTAACGGAGTGGAGGTTTAAGATACGCAAAATTTTACATTAAAAGTATATCGCATAATGTTACACAGTTTGACCAAGTAAAAGCATCCTGAGCCTTAGGAAAATTAATATAGGAGTTATGGGATTTGATTTAACCTTAAATCCCTTAAAAGAGGGCCTTAATTTCATTTTACATCAAATGAAACATCAAAGGGGTGAAACTATAAGAAGATGGAAACACTGTACACCAAACATGAAATTTGAAAAAGTGTTGGACGACTCACAGTTCTAGAATCCTCAATGGTCTGGAAACACTGTAGAACCTCACTATTCTGGAAACACTGTTCATGAACTAGAAATTTGGCAAAGGAAAATAACCTGCTATTAGAAATAACCTACTATTTTGGAAACAATGTTCATGAACTATAAATTTGGAAAAGGAAAATAGCATCTTGTTGGTAATAACCTACTATTCTAGAAGCACTGTTCCTGAACTAGAAATTTGGAAAAAGAAAATAGCATGCTATTGGAAATAGCCTATTGTTGTGAAAACACGGTTTATGAACTAGAAATTTGGAAAAGGAAAATAGCCTACTATTGGAAATAGACTACTGTTCTGGAAACATTCACATCCTTGAGAATTCAAAACCAACCCAGAAGAAAAGAGGGGTCTGAACAACCACCCTGTAAGATACCTCTCAAGGGAAAATCACCCTGAGTTTTTCAAAAGCTGGAATGAAACCTCGACATCAAATAACAAGGGAATAATCATTCCATATCCAAATAAGTCAAGCATAACATCCCATAAAAGGTACAAAAAATAAAGCATTAGTGAAAAAAACTCTGCACAAAAACTTAAAACAACTCTTGGTAATGGACAAAAATCTAGGACTCCGGCTCCTAAGTACTCTTCTCGAAGCCATAGAGTTGTCACAAGAAACGAACCAAGGGAATAGAATTCCCATGAAACACCTTATCCTTGCAGTCCTAGATCTCTAATGGATACTCCTCGAAGGTTGCATCATCATCAACATCGATCTCACTCCAATCGATGACATGTGAGTCTTCATGAAGATAATGACAGAGTTTTGATACATGGAAAACATTATGTATCTAGATCATATGTGGGAGAAGTTCTACTCGATACACCACTACTCAAACACAAACCAACACCTCAAAATGCCAAATAAACTAGGGATAAATCTTAATCCCATAACCAAACCTTCTCTGCCCACGATGGGGAGTCACCTTCAGAAACACGTGATACCCAAAATCAAACTCCAAGGGTCTCCTCCATTGTTCGAAATATGATTTCTGATGATCATTCAATGTCTTCATCCTTTCATGAATCACATGAACCATATCTATTGTATTCTGCACTAGTTTGGGTCCTAGAATTACTGACTCTCCGACCCCAGTCCAGCATAATGGAGAACAGAAAGGTCGACCATACAAGGATTAAAATGGATCTATACCGATGGTGGAGTGAAAACTATTGTTGTAAGAAAACTCCATCAAGGGTAAGTGCCTCATCCACAAACCTACAAAATCCAAGACACAAGAGAGTAACATGTCTTCAAGAGTCCAAATAGTTTGCTCTGTCTAACCATCCCTCTATGGATAAAAAGTAGTGTTAAGGCATAGCTGAGAACCAAGAGCATGCTGGAGGACTCTCCACACCCTAGAGATAAAATGAGGATCTCAATTTGAAATGATCTTCCTTGGGACTCCATGGAGTCTCACCACCTCCTCTAGATACAACCTTGGAAAAACATTCATTGAGCTCAACTCCTTGATTGCTATAAAGTGGAATGATTTCATTAAATGGTCCACTACCACCAAAATAGCATCATGTCCTCCCATAGCTTGAGGTAAACTAGTAAAAAAGTCCATGGAGATTTCCTCCCACTTCCACTATGGAATATATAATGGCAGGAGTAAACCATCAGGGACATGGTGCTCAGCCTTGTCCTTTTTGAAGACCAAACCTCGAGAAACAAACTCCACAACTACACGCTTCAACCCAGGCCACCAAAAATGACTCCTCCAGGCTCGATACATCTTTCTCAAGCCATAATGCACTACTAAATGTGTACTATGAAAATATCTGAGAACTGTCTCGTGTTTCACCAAAGGAAAAAATATCCTTCCGTGACACAACACTCGGTGTTGTTAATCCTCAGACTAACCATCAGGGGCCTCTCAACAAACAACTCGGTCTCTACAGAAATCCACCCCTAGATCCCCCAACTGGAACTCTTCCACTTACTGCACCACAGATTACTACACTGTCATCTAATAAATACAACCTCAACCCCCCAACATCTCACATATCGAGAAGTAATGTTACCATTTATTACATTACTCTCCAGTAATCACCAGATTCACACACTACATCACTACGTGATTTCTGGCACAACACATTAGCTACAACATCCCCCTTTCCAGGTCTATATGATATTTCAAATTAATATTCCTGTAAGAACTCCATCCACAGACATTGTGGAATGTTTAAGTCACATTGGGTGAAAACATACCTCAGGCTCTTATGATCGGTGAAAACCAAAAATCACTCTCTAATAAGGTAATGTCTCCAAAATATCAGAGAAAAAACCATAGCTACCAAATCAAGATCATGGGTGTAATAGTAATGTTCATGAGGGTGTAGCAGCCGAGACTCGTAAGAAATCATTGATCTATGCTGAATCAGAACATAGCCTAACACCATATGTGAAGCATCACAGAATATATCAAAATGAAATCCCTCTGCTGGTATACAAAGAACTAAATAACTTACTAACTTCTACTTCAAATAATATAAAGCTTCATGAAACTAATCATTCCACATGAACACCTGATCCTTCTTAGTCAATTCTATCAGAGGAGTCACAACCTGAGAGAAATCAGCTCGGAACCTCCTGTAGTAGCCCGAAAGACCAAGGAAACTTCACACCCCTGCCACTGTTTTGGGAGAAGCCCAAGACACAACTGCTTCTATATTTTATGGATCCACATATTCTCCCTATTGGGAAACAACATTCCCCAAGAAATGGACTTATCAAACCCAAAATTCAGTCTTTTAAAACTTCCCAAACAACTAATGTTGATCAAGAACTCCCAAAATGGTGTGTAGATGCTCTCCATGCTCCTCCTCATAAGGAGAGTATGGAAGGATGTCCTCAATGAAAACCACAATGAACTTATCTAATAAATCACAGAACACAGCGTTAATCAATCCAATGAAAAAAACTATTGCATTCATCACATTTAATGACATTACAACGAACTCATAATTCCCATAATGACTACAGAAAGCAGTCTTCGGGATATCCACATCCATCACACGCATCTGATTATATCCTAACCGCAAGTCGATCTTTGAGATCAAATTTTCACCCTTAAATTGATCAAATAAATAATAAATCCATTAAAGAGGATAGTGATTCTTCACTATCACTTTGTTTAAGCGATAATAATTGATACACAAGCAAACTTCCATCAACCTTCTTCACAAACAAAACTGGTGCGCCACATGGTTACACACTTGACTGAACATAATCACATTGTAACAGACCATCAAGTTGTATATGTATCTCTCGTAACTCAGAAGGGGTCGTCCTATATGAAGACATAGATATAGGATATGCTCATGGTTGTAGCTCGATCCCAAACTCGATCTCTCTTCGAGGGGGTAATGCTGCAACCTCTTCTGGAAAAACATCAAGACACTTTTCCACGAGCCTAAGAAATGCCAATTGTTGAACCTTTGAAGAACTCTAAATCAGCTCATCCATTATTGATGATAAGGATATAACATGCCTATGACCCATTCGAGTGTCTCCCTCACCAAAAAACACCACTGGCTCTCTATCCTCATCGATGAACACCACCTACCTCTTAGAGGAATCCATGATAGCTTGCACTAAATAAAACCAATCCATGTTGAGGATGAAATCATATGGTTATATGTGTAAACATAGGAAATATCCCCAAGAGTGGTGCTACCCTAGCACTAGTTCATAGTCTCTATATACTTCAAACAAGTTAGCTCGACCTCCAACTGGCATAGTCAACGCCAAGGGCACTGGAAGCCTCTCTACCTCAAGTCCCACAACAAGGACAAGAGAAGGTGATATAGAGGAGTGTGTCTCTTCTAAATCAAACAAGGCATACACCCAAGTATAAAACAAGCAAAGGGTACGTCAAACGATGTCTGGATTGCCTGTCGATGGAAACACTAAAGCATAAAGCTGACAATGACCTCCTCAACGACCTCTCTGACCCGGATGACGACCACCACCATGGACATGCTCTTCTCTTTGAGGACAAGGAGCATCATGGGGTTTTACTCTACCTGCCCCATCTGCTCTCTGCTGACCCAAAGATGGTGCAACCTACTACTGCTTCCCCAAACCTAACTTCCTTAATGGAGGAACATAGAGTGGAACACCTGGGGCTCGATCACTACTCTGAAAGGTCGTGCACTCTCGCTGCTGAGGACCTTTCCCTCCACAAAAAAAACGAGCTCATAATCCCTTTAACATAGGATTGAGAGCCACTTCCCCTAGAGAAACAAGATTCTGAGTGTTGGGACCTACCCCCATCTAAACAAAAACTCTTCTGCTCTGAAAAAGGGGAACCCCGGACCACATCTCTACTTCGTGAGGAATCATGATGGCTCCCCTCTCATGATGATCCAATTCGGTTCAATTTCTTCTCTACAACCTATGCCCTCACCATCACATCAAGATATGTATTCAGCATAAATGGGGTGACCTAACGCTAGATCTCTGGATGCAAAGCCTCCCCAAAATTCCCCGCACTAGCCTCCTCATCTAGAAATATGTTGGAAGCATATCGTAAAAGGTTACTGAAATGGATTCCAAACTCTCACACACTAGAGCTCCCATGTCGAAGGGTAAGAAGGTCCTGGTGAATGGACGCCTTCGTGGTTGAAGAAATAAACTCGACTCTAAACATGTCTCATAACTCGCCCACGAGATCACTAACTCCTCACGATCCCTAAGGAACAAGAACCACCACTTCCTTGCTTCTCCACACAGAATCATCACAACCAAAGAAACTCAATTCTTCTTCTGAGCACGGATTGAACTGATACCTATCTCAATCTCCTCCAAAGACTATTCCATTATTTCATCGGAAACTAAGCCCTCATAATTCTATAGCCTCTGGCACTGAAACTCCCATAGTGTCATTATTTATGTGTCGTCATCATCCACCTCTATCATGTTACAATCTGTTGGCATATCCTGTTGTACATCTTCTGTGCGAACCTGATGAGGACATCGGCCTTGAGACATACCTTCAAAATAACCAATAGTTAGACTCCTAAACCTGGAAAATGGAAGACTAAAAATTAATTAATTAATTGTTTTTATTTTATTCATTTTTGTTAACCTATCCCAAGTTCTACCTACTCAAACATAGGCACAAATAATAATGATTCATGATCATTTACTAAGTCTCTACCCTAAAACTAGTATCACCTCATTTAGTAGACATTGTAAACATAAAGGTCCATGCATCATATCATAGAGGCCATAAACGCCTATGTCTCAGCTGGTCTCCAGTTCTTACGTCACTTTCTAAACATGACTGATACCGTTTCCCTACCAACACATGCAACCTCACCTGTGCCTAACACTAAACTCCTTCTTATCCCTCAACCAGACCTCTGATACCACTCTGTCATGAACCCCTCCCCACAAGGTGTACCCCTCCTGGGCTAGCAATGTGAGAAGAGAGATAATGACCCTTGAGTCTTGCCTCCAGGAGGCCCCGGGTTGATGATTATCACAGTGGATATAATAAACACACAAATGGGAGGTAGTACCCTCTTAATAGAACACATGCGAAAGAGAGAGATAAGAAAGACACAAACCAACTCCAAATTAGACAACAATATAAAATAAAACCCCCAGTACACATATGTAATGTCATACAAAACTACTAAAACTGAAGGTAAAAATTGAAAGTACCAAAACAAGGTAAAACAGAAGAAACCAAAAATCCCAAACACCTCCTATAACCCCAAGATAGTAGACTGATCACCAACCTACTCCAAGTTACCTGTAAAATAGTTTTTATAGATAGGGTGTGTATAATGGTATACTTAGTAGGATCCTCCCTAATTCCTCTTGTGAAAAACTAATGAGAATATGCTAAAGTACAGTGAACAACAAGTGAAACTAACTTGTCACCTAAAGAAGTATACTATGTTCATAGCCTCACCATGGAAACTCTCAGCACATATCGCATAAAAGAATATATAATAAAATAAATAATATCAAGGGTACCCCGCTACCACTTCCCCATTGGTTTTATTCTTTTCCCCAACATCGCACGTCCTAAGCATCTCTCTCCAAAATGGCTTGCCCAAAGACACCTGGGGGAAGCACCACAATAGGAACCTTGAGCAAAAAAACCACCACGTCTACATAATCAAAGTAACCAAGTAGTTTCCGAGACCCACCACTACTCTCATAACATGTATCATAGGTTGGGAATTATACCTCAAGCCATTACATACCAAACACTGAGTTAGGATCCTCAAGCCATCACAACCTATACATGTTACACCTATAGTAGTCCGTAGGAAACTATATCCAGAATATATGTCTGTGAGTAACCATAAGCCATTACAACCCTCTACACACATATAATGGAAAAAATAAATGCTTTTTCTACAAGCACATGTAACTATCAAGAGAAAAGCTATGGGACAAAGGGAGTAGTCAGCCATCCATCCTCAAACCAGAATTTTGGAGAAAACACCCCCCAGGGCTCAGAATCCTTAGGGTGTCAGTTTCCTTAACTAACAAGGCGGATTAGCGCTTAGAATAACAAAAGGTACATAATATACTATAGGTCACAACCACACTATGGGAATAACCTAGTCTTATAATTAACTGCAGATAACATCTCTTGGACTCCTGACTTCCACTTCTAAGACTAGGTATCTTATGAGCACACAACCATTTAAAGAGCTTGATTATATTCCTTCATTCCCTTTTTATCATTTTCACTTTACGTTCATTAATTTTTTAAACATTAATTAACTATTTACAATTTCCACATTATATTTCATTAGAATCACTCCCAAAGTCCACTGTTACTTTAAATTACAACTTCAGCATTGCATCCTAGCAACCTATAACCCCATGAGTTAACATCATTTTTTCAATTATTAATTAACAACATTATTAATTTCCCATATTCCCAGGCATTCAAGAAAAAAAATTCTAAGCTACTAAACAAAAGGGGGATCAACATAGTGAGTAGATGAACTACCCGTCGAGTCTTTGACACCTATATCAAAATCTTAGACCCATCATCCCTTAAGAATATAAACATGGAAAGCACATGGAATACCCCACATGTCTTCGACCCTTTTGGAAGGTTGGTAAGAAAACCAACTGCCTTGGGTAGTGGGGAAAGTAAGAAAGATAAAAAACCAATAAGAAATATCAAGCATCCAAACATTCACATCCAACCCATTCCATCATATTTGGTGTCCTCCCAGACACCCACATGTATAAACCAATGCATCTAGCCACTCTATGCGTCAACTTCTGCCACAACCAGTTGGGCTCCCTACCCCCCCATAAATCACAACAGCCTTCCCAAATCACATCACATCACAAGCAGCATGAAAAAAAACATCATATGAATTGGTCACTTGGACCATAAACAATGCATCCAACCTTAAAACAAAATTATCTCTCACAACTCCAAGAAAAAGGTTCTTGGCCTTTACAAGCAAGAGGGTAACTCAGAACCCTCTAAGGCCTTATCTTTTTTTCAAACAACTAGTTCTTTAATCCATCTAGAACTAACCAATTTATTACTTGAAGGTTACAAATATGGGTAACCTAAACACCAAGCTATCATATCTATCACCAATTGATTAAATGTTCTTACTACATCAATTTGGTTAACATCAAATTATGAAAACAACAACCAGATTCATTTACATACCTTTTACCTTTTGGTAAAAAATTATCAATTAATTTTCATCTTTACATTCTTTTCCAATTTCCATCAAGAACAAAAGGATAAATAAAGAAATCATAGATATCACACTATATAGAAAAATAAGAGGCAATAAATATGCTCGATATAAATTTATTTATCTAATTTAAATGTTTATTATGTTAATTAATTGTGATCTAGTGGTCTAAAACATGGTAACTCTACAGTTGCATGTAAAAGAATAGAGTAGCAAGGAATATCATACTTAAAATAGTTCTTGATGATCTTTATATGAGAAAGATACACACAATAGATTACAATCTCCTCCCACATAACAAATGCATACACACGAGGACGTTGTGGCACGACCGCACCATCTGACAGCCAAGAAAACTCTATTAGAAGCATAGAGATCACATGTCATTGCATGAAAAGGAGAAATAAACGGAGAAGGATAGAAGAAAAAAGGAATAGAAGTAGATCATACCTTATATCGACTATGGATCAACACTTACTACTTACACCAAAATGGGGGGTGCACATGCAGCAGGAAGAAACTTCAAGGGGAAACAATCCGAGGATTAATGTTTGATCACAGATCCCCTAAGGGATGAAAGAATGGTAGTGTCTAGCACCAGGGAACAATAAGGCAGAATAAAGAAGGAATAAATCTCGTCTATTTAGATGATTTAATGGAGTAGTGGTTTAACATATTCTGAATTTTAGATTAAAATTATATCTCATTAAACCACATGTTTTGACCAAGTAAAAGCATCCCGAGACTTTAGAAAAAAATATAAGAGTTATGGGATTTTATTCGGCCTTAAATACCTTAAAAAATTCCTTAAATACATTTTAAGTCAAAGGAAATGTCAAATGGGTGAAACTTTAGGAATATGGAAACACTGTACACCAAACATGAAATTTGAGAATGTGTTGGATGACTCACCATTCTGAAAACCTCACTGGTCTGGAAACACTGTAGAACCTCACTGGTTTGGAAACACTGTAGAATCTCACTAGTTAGGAAACACTGTTCATGAACTGGAAATTTTGGAATGAAAAACATCCTGCTAAAGGAAATAACCAACTATTCTGGAAACATTGTTCATGAACTAGAAATTTGGAAATGAAAAATAGCCTATTGTAGGAAATAGCTTACTATTTTGGAAACATTGTTCATGAACTAGATATTTGGAAAAGGAAAATTTCCTACTATTGAAAATAACCTACTATTCTAGAAACACTATTCAGGAAATAGAAATTTGGCAAAGGAAAATAGCCTGCTGTTGGAAATAGCCTACTATTGGAAATAACCAAGTGTTCTGGAAAAACTCTTTATAAACCAAAAATTTGGAAAATGAAAATACCCTGCTATTAGAAATAGCCTATAGTCCTAGAAACACTGTTCATGAACTAGAAAATAGGCAATGAAAATATCCTACTATTGTAAATATCCTACTATTCTGGCACTACAGGATTACAGGCTATTTGGGACGGGGTCCCATTGCAAATAGCCCGTTGCAGAAAATAGCGTCGCAACTAGTATTTTTTGCGATGGGTCCATCATAAATAGATCATAGATTATATACATTATATATATATATAACATGTTGTGATAGGCTCGTTGAATAAATTATTAGCCACGGGTCGGTCATCCCATTGCAAATAGTTCTCCATTTATATATGTTGTTTACCTAAACCTTTTGCGACGGGCCCGTCGCAAAAAAATATTTGCGATGGGTCCTTTTACCATCGCAAATACCTTTTTAAAAACTATATATAAACTATTTACAATGGGGTCCCATCACAAAAGGTCTCATTGCAAATACTAAATAAAATTAAAGAAGAAATATTTAATAAATTATTGGTTAATGAAAAAATAATATTAATATTATTAAAATAAAATTAAAAATTAAAAAATATTTATATTCTCAATAATATCAAAAAAATATAAAAACTCATTAAATATTATTATTATTATTATTATTAATAAAATAAACAAACATTAAAAATATTATACTAATAATATATAATAAAATAAAAAACATAAAAAATTAAAAAAATTAAAATAAAAAAATTAAATTATGAAATATTTACAACAATATAAAAGAAAAACTGTAAATAATTCATATTAAAACAAATTTTGAATTCAAAATGTTTTTAGCATAAAAAAATCACTGGGGGTATAGTCTTCTAGAGGAGGTGAAAAATCTTGATGAGATGGTGGAGGAAATTTCATGCCTAAACTACGAGTCAAACGATGCATGTACTTCATCTACTTGTGCTGCTGCTGCTGCCATCGACACATCTTCTCCTCATTCTACTACTCTTACTTCTTCTGCCATCGACGCATATTATCCTCATACTGTTGCTGCTGCTGCTCACATATCCTTCCGGCATGTTCTGCAAACTCTTTATAAGCTCAGTCTGAGCTCACACCTTCTTCGGATACTGTGATCCAAAATATGACGCCTCTCCACGATCTCCTCTCGAGCTAGACACCGACATTGTAGAAGTACCATAATATGTCCCAGAAGTCAAATGATCACCAATACCAACTACTCGAACCTTCTCGAAGGAATACCGGGTCACCTGCATCCATTGCGCCTCATCGAAATAGTGAGCACAAGTCTAATCAACCATCTCATCCTGACTCTCAACCTATGTATGAGATATCGCAGCCTCATATGACACCTTCGGTTCCAATTTGAAATTAAAATAGTGAAAATAATATATGCAGTTAATTTTCGAATTGAAAAATAAATAATATTGACCACAATCAAATGTTTTCGATCTCCTCAAATCTCTTCAGTGGCTGGATCACAATACATCTTCTGATAAATGTCATACTCTGTAATATCAGTATGCTCGAATACCTATATGAATATAAAATAAACTATTTATATTCAATGTTATATAAAATATTTAAAAAAGATACTTACCAAATGCTCTCTATGCGTACTGAATGTACGACTACCAGCTCGATGTGTCACCTCTTGTCTCCCCCAATTCTGCCGACCCAATGAAGATCTCCTCTGAAATCCACAACTCAATCAGTGTGAACATAATCGATCCCAAATGTGAGATGAAATGTACTTTGGTCGGTGGGCTCTACATGAATCATCAAATACTATCACTCCTTCTTTCCTAATGTTTATCCTTTTCAAACTGTGCAAAAACTGATGGAAACACTCACGCATAGACACCTCCCATGCTGTGTAGATAGCGTCACATATGACATCATTGATGGGATACCATAAAACCTAAAAATAATTTATAATTTCAAGTTATTAACGAAATAAGTTTCAAAATAAATATTATTTATTTACGTATCATCCAATGATTGAACATGCCAAGCGGCACATCAATGAAAATCTGTTCCCATGTGATCCATGGATGAGAAAAATAATTGCACAAGATAGTACTCCCCTGTCCAATAGCAGCATGCACCAAACTAAAAAAGAAGAATAAATAATCCAACAATTATTATATAAAAAAATTAATGAAATCTAACTAAAATATATAGGTTACCATACCTACACATGCGTGGATCAAAGCCAATATGTGGACGTCGCTTGGGGATAGGGGCATGAATCATCAGTTATGTAAGACCACTCCCCCACCACATACCCCCTGGACTTCCAGTTGGCTGAGGGTTAGATGATCCCAAATCCTCCTCATCCAAAGGTAGCTTAGCCTCCTATAACTCACGAAATAGATCAGGGTCCATCTGAAAGAAAAAATGATTATTATTATCAAATATTTGAAAATAACTATTACATATAGATATATATTAGTTGTGATTATAACCAGCATTTAACTGTGTCAATGTTCACCTTCATCATCATCATCATCATATCTAATGATTTCAATGTCTTCATATTAATCCTTCGCATCATCAATATTCATATTAGTTTCAGTTTCATCATCTCTTGTCATTTAAAATTCATTTGTAACATCATTAACATCATCATCACTATCAACCCTTCATTGTGGGGTGTCATCATCGATATTCATGTATCTTTGTGAAAAGGATGGATTTTTGAGTAGTCTCTTTAAAAATTCCAATTACTTTTACTTCAGTGGAACCACATTCAGTTTTAGTAAATTGATTTTCCTGAGATATCATTTTTATTATGCTCCACCAATCACTCAAGTCTCTTGAAGTAGCACAATACTTTGAGTAATATATTTTATGTGCCTATTGTGCTAGAAAAAATGGTTCATTTACTACAATAATACTTTTATATTTAATATTGATGATTCCATGAATCAGATGAACACGAAAGCCTCTATCAATATCCACCACCAACATTTAAAAATCATTATATAAATTTTACCTAGAAAACATAGTTCAATAATTTCATCCAGCATGCCATAAAATTCAACATGAGTTTCTCTATGATGTGATCCTCTCAATAATACTCCACTGTTCATTATTTTTTTTGATTTCCCATATTTACATGTATGAAATCGAAAACCATTCACCACATATGCATTATAAGATTTAACCATTTTGGATGGTGGGTTACACAATATACAAAGTAACTTATCAATTTTATTAGCATGTTGAGACACTTGAAAATTTGTAAAAAATTATCAATATATTAAATAAAAAACTGAATTGATATGTTAAACCATAAATAATTTGTGTTACCAGTTTTTAAATCCATTGATATTTTCATTTTGTCGGCGTTCTTCAAGAGGAGATGATGTAATTTGTGGAAGTTGTTTCCTAATATGATTATTATATTACCTACAAATAATATAAGATTACTTATAGTAATATAAATTATATAATAAGTGATAGAAGCACTCATAGTAAAAATGATGTCAATTCTTCATAGTTGAATAGAACATATGTATGAGCTCTGTGATGTTTATCATGTAAAAGACATCGTTCATGAAATCCACCGAAGCCAATATCTGGCGGATTAAAAACGATAATTTATTTTACATTTCATCATTAACATTCCCCTCATTCTATCCCATGCGGTTTTTCTTTGGGGGATATTCATATTCAAAATAATGAGAGAATGAAAAAGCAATTCCCTCTTGCAAATAAGCTTCAATAATTGAGCCTTCAACTGATGCTTTGTTATGTACTTTTTTCTTCAATTTTTTCATGCATCTATCAAATGGGTACATCAATCAAAACTATAATAGATCTCCACATTTAGCATTATGTGGAAAATGTAATTTCAGATGTTCCATTAAGTCAAAGAAAGTTGGTGGGAAGATTTTTTTTTCATTTTACATATAATGAAAACAATATCTTCATCCAGTTTTCTTAGTGAATCGTAGTCTATTGTTACTGAAAAAATGTCTCAAAAAAATATGATATGTTTTTTATCGAATCCCAAATCATAGAATTCAAAATATCACTAAATCTAATTAGCATAAGTCGTTTCATTATAACATGATAATCATTCCGTTTTAATCTGGGTAATATGACCATTTCTAATACATCTGCCCAAATTGGAAGCACAACCATCTGGAGGTCTCAAATCTACAATCCACTGACAAAATAATAAGATAATATCTTTTTATAGTGTATAATATGATTTTTCCTTCATTAACCTTGGTGATCTGACATTTTGAAACAATTCAAGTTCTAGTCACCTACAAATTTGGGCAAGATCTAATCGGGCCTTTACATTATCTTTGTTCTTACATGGTGTATCCAAAATTGTATAAAATAAATTATCAAAATAGTTCTTCTCAATATGAATAACATTAAATATATGGTGGACTAACAAATCAGACCAATATGGAAGATCCCAAAAAATGCTTCATTTTATCCATTTAATTTCTTTCCAAAAGACATGAATTTTCTGTTGGTTTACTGTTGGCCCAAATATAATGGGAGGTAATGAAAATAAACCTAATTTTAACTCTATTCCTAAGATCATTTTTAGAGATTAATCCCTTTCAATTGTGACTTTTCTAAAATGATATTTGTTCCTCCAAAAAGGATGATCGGTTGGAAGAAATCTGCGATGATAGTCAAAATAGCAAGGTTTTTTTCCATTGATGAGCATAAATTCTTTATTTTCTTTCATATAGTAAGGAAATGATTTTGACCATGTGTACTCCAGCCAGATAACATGCCATATGACGGGAAGTCACTGATAGTCCACATCAATGCAAATTTTAATATGAAATTATATTTCACAACAATATCATATGTACTTACACCATTTCTACACAATGAATTTAACTCATCAATTAATGGTTTCAAATAAACATCAGTATTATTTTTCAGATGTCCTAGCATTAAAAAGGTCAAAAAGGTATAAGGATCCTTCATCAACATCCATGGAGGTAAATTTTACAGAGTTATAAAGACTTGCCAACATGAATACTGACTATTATAAGAACCAAACTGATAGAAACTATTAGTAGAAAAATCCAATCGCACGGTCTAGAATTTGAAAAAAAAAATATTGATGCAGTTAGTCAAAATGTTTCCATGAATCACTATCAAATGGATGATTCATGATTTTACTAGTTGAAATCTTGGTTTTATGCCATGAAATAATTGACGTTCTGTTCTGAGACATAAATAAACACTACAACCTTGGTGTAAGGGGGAAATATCTCAAATTGTTTTACAGGAATCGATCCAGACTTCCATGGTTGAGCTTCCTTATACCTCGATTTTCCACATATGGGACAACTATCCAAAAACACATTTTAAAGAGAATATAAGATGAAATAATTTGCACATATATGAATCTTCCGATAACTAAGGCCTATATTACTAACCATCCTCTTTCTCTCATAGTAATTTACAGGCAACACATTTTCTTCAGGTAACAATGTTTTAACCAAAGAAAATATCTTATCAAAATAGTTGTTTGACATTGTATTATCTAATTTAATAGCCATAAATTTTGCAACTGCTTATAATTTACTTATCTTGCTACCAGGATATAATGCATCCCCAACAGACCTCAACAACTCATAAAATTCAGATGGTGCCAACTCATGAGTTAAATCAAAATCATCTTGAGTTTCAGTTTGTTGAACATATGGCCCTGCAACATCATGTACTTAATTTTGAAACTGCGATGGATACATAATCATGTTATTAGTATCTTCTCTAGAACATCATTCACCGTAAACATAATCTGCTTGAAAACCAAAACACAAGAGATGTCCTCCATCCTTATCAAATGTGTCAAACATTCTCAGGGCACATTTTTTACAAGGACAATTAATTGTGCCTTCTCAAAAAAATTCTAGTTTTGATGATGAAAATGATAAGAAAGCCTCAACACCATCAATATATAAAAGATTTTAACCAGAAATGTTTGTATTTAGGTACTGATTTACAAAAGAACGATCATCTAATAATGACTGTTGTGGACTTTTTTGTTCCATATTTTTCAAAAAAATATAAAATCATTAATGTTTTTGAATAATTTAAATTATAAAAACACTATCCAAAAAAAGAAGATAAATAATTAAAACTACTTCTTAATAATTACCATTAATTATGGGCGACACAATTTCCAGTGGATTGATGACTACTCTTTTGTCAGAAGGCCCATTTATTTTCAACTATCTCACACTCAAATCACAATGAAGAATTTTCTCAGAGGTACACGTATCTATTCTCATGCATATGAGAATGTATAATGTTACCTCCCATTAGATTCTTCATTGTGATTTCAGTGTGATAGAGATGCAAGTAAATGAGTCGTTGGACAAAAAATCCCCCTTTTCGTCGATAGATCATCTTCTTGTAACTGTCACCACCAGAAAACATTATAAAATATGTGGTCTTATGAATGAAAATTCAAACTCATGCACTAGATATTGGATATACATATGTAAGAGAATACATTTTATAATGTTTTGAGTCCGTGAGAGTTGAAAGAAGAAGATTCATCGACCAAAAGGAGTGCCTCCAATCCACTGAAAATCATGAAAAGTTATTTAAATTTATTAAAATTGATTTTATTTTTGATTAGTTCTAATTATTAAAAATTATTACAAATTATTACTAATTATTCCTAATTGTTACTAATTATTACTAATTATTTTTAATTATTACAAATTATTACAAATTATTACAAATTATTACTAATTATTACTAATTATTCCTAATTATTACTAATTTATACTAATTATTACTAATTATTCCTAATTATTCTTAATTATTCCTAATTATTCCTAATTATTTTTTATTATTCCTAACTATTCCTAATTATTCTTAATTATTCCTAATTATTCTTAATTATTCTAAATTATTTCCAATTAATCCTAATTATTCCCAATTATTCCAAATTATTCTTAATTATTCTTAATTATTCCTAATTATTCTTAATTATTATAAATTATTCCCAATTAATCTAAATTATTCCCAATTATTCCCAATTATTCTTAATTATTCTTAATTATTCCTAATTATTCTTAATTATTCACAATTATTGGTAATTGTTCTAAATTATTCCTAATTATTCATAATTATTCATAATTATTCCTAATTATTCCTAATTATCCTTTATTATTCTTAATTATTCCTATTTATTAAAAATTATTACTAATTATTACAAATTATTCCTAATTATTCCCAATTATTTCAAATTATTCCAAATTATTCCGAATTATTTCTAATTATTCTCAATTATTCCTAATTATACCTAATTATTCCTAATTATTCATAATTATTCTTAATCATTACTAACTATTAATAATTAATCCTAATTATTACTAATTATTCCTAATTATTGTTAATTATTCCTAATTATTATTAATTATTCCTAATTATTCCTAATTAATTCTAATTATTTCTAATTAACCCTAACTAATCCTAATTAATCCTAATTATTCATAATCAATCCAAATTATTCCAAATTATTCCTAATTAATCTTAATTATTCTTAATTATTCTTAATTATTATTAATTAATCCAAATTAATACTAATTATTCCTAATTATTCCTAATTATTTCTAATTATTCCAAATTATTCCTAATTATTCTTAATTATTCCTAATTATTCGTAATTATTCCTAATTATTTCTAATTATTTTTAATTATTCCTAATTTTTTCTAGTTATTCATAATTATTAATAATTAATCCTAATTATTAGTAATTATAAGTAATTATTTCTAATTATTTCTAATTATTCCTAATTATTACTAATTACACCTAATTATTTCTAATTAATCCTAATTATTCATAATTAATCTCAATTATTCCTATTTATTCCTAATTATTCCTAATTATTCTTAATTATTCCAAATTATTCTTAATTATTCTTAATTAACCCTAATTAATCCAAATTAATCCTAATTAATCCTAATTATTCCTAATTATTCTTAATCATTCCCAATTAATCCAAATTATTACTAATTATTATTAATTACTCATAATTATTCCCAATTATTCCTAACTATTACTAACTATTACTAATTATTCCTAATTATTACTAATTATTACTAATTATTACTATTTATTACTAACTGTTACTATTTATAACTATTTATTACTATTTATTAATATTTATTACTAATTATTACTAATTATTACTAATCATTACTATTTATTACTATTTATTACTATTTATTACTGTTTATTACTATTTATTACTATTAATTGATATTTATTGTTACTTATTGCTATTTATTGCAATTTTTTACTATTTTTTACTATTTATTACTATTATTACTATTTATTACTATTTATTACCAATTATTACTATTTATTATGAATTATTACTATTTATTACTAATTATTACTATTTATTACTAATTATTACCATTTAAGACAAATTAATACTATTTCTTACTAATTAATACTATTTATTACTAATTATTATTATTTATTACTAATTATTGCCTGTTATTACTAATTATTACCTTTTATTACTAATTATTACCATTTATTACTAATTATTTGCATTTATTACTAATTATTACTAATTATTACTAATTATTACTAATTATTACTGGTTGCAAATATTTATTTCTATTTTTTCCTAATTATTACTATTTTCCCCTAATTATTACTAATTATTACTAATTATTATTATTTATTTCTATTTATTACGAATTATTACTAATTATTACAATTTATTACAAATTATTTGTATTTATTACTAATTATTATAATTCATTACTAGTTATTAGTATTTATTTTTAATTATTAGTATTTATTACTAATTGTTAGTATTTATTACTAATTAATAGTATTTATTACTAATTGTAAATATGTATTACTATTGTTTCGTAATTATTACTATTTTTTCCTAATTATTACTAATTAGCATTAATTACAATTAATTACTAAAAATTAAAACTACTAACTACTAATTACCGCTAATTATTTATATATATTATTAATTATCATTAATTATTTTTAATTATTACTAATTACTAAGAATTAGTACTAATGATTTCAATTTATTATTACAAATAAATACTAATGACAAAACAATTGAAATATAATTTAATTACAACTAATCAACAATAACTGAAATTAATTTTAAAAAATGAAATAAATATTAAATAAAATAAAACATAAATACATTTAAATTTGATCTCTAATAATTTTAGAGGGCCTCACAACTTCTTCGAAAAAGAACTAACTCTGAAAAAAATTCACTCTAAAATTAGAGTTTAGGGAGATAGAGAAAATAAGAAATGATGGGAAGGAAGGAAAAACGGATGGGGGTATATATAGGTTAGATTAGTAGCGACGACAATATTTGCGACGAGACCCGTCGCAAATAACTTCAACCACATTAATTACTGTCGGCAGTTAAAAGGGTATTTGCGACGGGTCCCATCGCAAAAGGTGACCCGCCGACACACTATTTGCGACGAGACAACATCCTTTCACAAATAGTATTTATCGCCGCCGGATATTTCCGACAGGACCCGTCACAAATACACTCTAGTGGACACACTATTTGTGTCGAGGAATTCCCCATTGCAAATAGCCTTTACCGCCCCCCAGTATTTGCGATGAGAGTTGCCCTCCGTCGCAAATACCCTTCCGCGCGGTTTGGTGCGTAAACCGCGCCAAACCGCGCGTAACTTTTTGTGATGGGACCACAAGTCTCGTCGCAAATAACTAATTATTTGCAACCGGTGAATCAAACCGTAACAAATAACCTCTTCGACAGACTATTTGGGATGGGAAAAAATCTCGTCACAAATAACCCCTCGCAAAAAAGCAGTTTTTCCCGTAGTGTGGAAACACTATTCATGAAATTGAAATTTGGAAAGGAAAATAGCCTGCTGTTGGAAATAGCGTATTGTTCTGGAAACATTGCTCATAAACTAGAAATTTGCCGAAGGAAAATAGCATGCCGTTGGAAATAGCCAACTGTTCTGGAAACACTATTCATGAACTAGAAATTTGGAAAAGGAAATAGCCTGCTGTTGGAAATAGCCTGCTGTTGGAATGAGCCTACTGTTACGGAATCATAGTTCACGAACTAGAATTTTGGAAACGAAAAATAGCCTGCTGTTGGAAATTTCCTGCTCTTCTGGAAAACACTTTTCATGAACTAGAAATTTGGAAAAGGAAAATAGCCGGTTGTTGGAAATAGACTAGTGTTCAAGAAACACTGTTCATGAATTAGAAATTTGGCCAAGGAAAATAACATGTTGTTAAAAATAGACTTCTTTTCTGGAAACACTGTTCATGAACTAGAAATTTGGCAAAGTGTTGGGAATAAGTCACCTTGATCTCCCAGAACACCTCAAACACCAAATTTCAGCAAAGTAATTAACCGGAGAGGTCCATGACATTAAATTAGATACCTCTCAAAACATTCACGTCCCCTAGAATTCAAAACCAACCCAGAAGAAAAGAGGGGTCCGAACAACCACCATATAAGATACCTCTCAGGGAAAAATCATCCTGAGTTGTTCAAAAGTTGGAACAAAACCTCGACATCCAAGAATGAGGGAACAATCATTCCATATCCAAAAAATTCAAGCATAACATCACATAAAAGGTACAAAAAAAGAAAGCATCAAAGAAAAAAAACTCAACACAACAACTTAAAACTGCTCTTGGTACTGGACAGAAATATGAGACTCCCTCTCCCAAGTACTATCCTCGATGCCACCGTGTCACCACAAGACACGAACCAATGGAATAGAATACCCATGAAACACCTTATCCTTGCGGTCCTGGATCTCTACCAGCTGCTCCTCGAAGGTCGCATCATTGTCAACATCGAGCTCGCTCCAATCAATGACATGTGAGACGTCATGAAGATAATGACAGAGCTGTGATACATGGAAAACATTATGTATCTGGATCATCTGCGGGGGAAGTGCTACTCGATACGCCACAACTCGAACACGAGATAACACCTTGAAATTCCATACAAACCAGAGAGAAATATTACTCCCATGACCAAACCTTCACTACCCACGATGGGGAGTCACCTTCAGAAACACGTGATCCCCAACATCAAACTCCAAGTGTCTCCTCCTTCGATTTTCATATAATTTCTGATGATCATGAACTATCTTCATCCTTTCACGAATCACCTGAACTATATCTATTGAATTCTACACTAGTTTTAGTCATAGAATTGCTTATTCTCTGACCCCAGTCCAGCACATTGGAGAACAAAAAGTTCAGCCATACATGACTTCCAATGGCTCCATACCGATAGTGGAGTGAAAACTATTGTTGTAATAAAACTTCACCATGGTTAAGTGCCTCATCCAAAAACCACCAAAATCCAGGACATAAGAGTGTAATATGTCATCAAGTGTCCGGATAGTCCACTCTGTCTGACCATCTGTATGTGGATGAAAAGTAGTGTTAAGGCATAACTAAGAACCAAAAGCATGCTGGAGACCTCTCCACACCCTAGAGGTAAAATGAGGATCTTGATCAGAAATGATTATCCTCAGGACTCCATGGAGTCTCACAACCTCCTCCAAATACTACCCTAACAAAAATTCCACTATGCATGGCTCCTTGATTGCTATAAAGTGGGATGATTTCATTAAACGGTCCACTACCACCCAAATAACATCATGTCCTCCCATAGTAAGAAGTAAACGAGTAACAAAGTCCATTGTGATGTCCCCCCACTTCTACTGAGGAATATTTAATGACTCGAGCAAACCATTGAGGACACAGTGCTCATCCTTGACCTTATGGAAGACCAAACATCGAGACACAAACTCTACAACTTCACGCTTCAACCCAAGCCCCCAAAAATGACTCCTCAAGGCTCGGTACGTCTTTTTCAAGCTAGGATGCACTGCTAAAGGAAAACCATGAAACTCTCTGAGAACAGTCTCGTGCGTCACTAAATGAACAATTATCCTTTTGTGACACAACACTCAGTGTTGTTCATCCTCAGACCAACCATCAGGGGATTCAGCACAAACAACTCGATCTCTCTAGTCCTCCACCTCTAGATCCCCCAAATGGGACTCTTCTACCCACTTCACCAAAGATGACTACATTTTCATATGAAAAAGACAGCCTCTACCCTCAACTTCCTCATATGGAGATTTAATGCTGACAGTTCTTCCATTACTCTCCGAGAATCACCAGATTCACTCATTGCATCACTACGTGATTTCTGGATGAGTGAATTAGCTACAAAATTCCCTTTTCTAGGTGTATACGATATTTCGAAGTCGTATTCCTGTAATAACTCCATCCACTAATGTTGTCGCAAGTTTACGTCACACTGGGAGAAAACATAGCTCAAGATCTTATGATCAGTGAATTCCACAAAGCACTCTCCAATGAGGTAATGTCTCCACAACTTTAGATAAAATACCACAACTGACAACTCAAGATCATGAGTTTCATAATTACATTCATGGGGATGAAACTGCCAAGACCCATAAGAAACAACTGATCTTTGCTGTATTAGAACAAAGCCTAACCCTAGATTCCAAGCATTGAAAAAAACATCAAACTTAAATCCCTCTGCTAGAAGACAAAGAACTAGAGAACTTAATAACTTATGCTTCAAGTACTATAAAGCTTCATGACTCTAATCATTCCACATGAATGCCTGATCCTTCTTGGTTAATGCCGTCAAAGGAGTTGCAACCAGAGATAAATTAGGTACAAACCTCCTATAGTATCCTACAAGACCAAAGAAACCTCGCACCCCTATCACTGTCTTGGGTGAATCCCAAGACACAACTACTTCTATTTTAGATGGATCCACAAATACTCCTTGTTGGGATACAATATTCCCCAATAAGTGGACTTATCAAGCCGAAAACTCACACTTCAACAACTTCCCAAATAGATGATGTTGACGAAGAAATCCAAAAAAGTCATGTAGATTCTCGGTATTCTTCTACTCAGACATGGAGTACGTAGGGATGTCATTGATGAAAACCACCATGAACTTATCTAGGAACTAACAGAACACATCATTCATCGATCCCATGAACACAACTGGAGAATTCTTCACACTGAATGGCATTACAACGAACTCATAATTCCCATGATGACAACAAAAAGTAGTCTTCGAGGTATCCTCATCCTTTATACACCTCTAATGATATCCTAACCGTAATTAGGTCTTTGAGAACCAACATTCAACCATCAGTTGATCGAATAAATAATAAATCCACGGAAGAGGATAGCTATTCTTCACTGTCACTTTGTTTAAAAGGCAATAATTGATACCGAAACGCAAATTTCTATCATCCTTCTTCAAAAATAAAACTAGTGCGGCTCACTATGACACACTCAAATAAACAAAACCACACTGTAATAGGCCATAAAGCCGTATATGTATCTATTGTAACTCAAAAGGGGCCATCCTCTATGGAGACATAGAGATAAGAGATGTTCCTGGTTGTAGCTCGATCCCAAAATCTATCTCTCATCGAGGGGGTAATGCTACAATATTTTCTGAAAAAATATCAGGACAATCTTCTACGACCTGAGGAAACACCAATTGTTGAACCTCTTAAGAACTCAGAATCAGTTCAGCCATCATGGATGTTAAAAACATAGCATGTCTCTAACCCATTCGAGTGTCTTTCTCTCCAACAAACACCACTGGATCTCAATCCACATCAAACAACACCACCTACCTCTTAAAGAAATCCACTATAAAATGCACCGAATAAAACCAATCAATGTCGAGGATGACATCATATGATTGTATCCGTAAACATAGGAAATGTCCCCAAGAGCGGTGGTAGACCAGCACTAGATCATAGTCTATACATACTTCAAACAAGATAGCTCAACCTCTAACTGGTGTAGTCAACGCCAAGGGAACTAGAAGCCTCTCTACCTCAAGTCTCAAATCATGGACAAGGGTAGGTGATATGGAGTGTGTCTCTTCTAAATCAAACAAGGCAGACGCCCAATTATAAAACAAGAAAAGGGTATCTCAAATGATGTCTGGCTTGCCTGACGATGGCAATGCTAAAGCATGATGCTGACTGTGACCTCCTCCATGACCTCTCTAAACCTGATGATGACCAGCACCATGTCCATGCATTGCTCTATAAAGATGAGGACCATCACATTGGTTTACTCTACATTCCCCATCTGATCTCTCCTAACCCAAAGCTGGTGCAACCTACTGCTGCTTCCTCGGCTAGAACTGCCTCAACAGAGGAACCTAGAGCAGAACACCTGGTGGATGATGACTACTCTGAAAGGTCGGGTACTCTCACTACTGATGACCTTGCCCTCCATAAGAAAAAAGTGACTTATCCTTTGGCATATGCCTTAGAACAGCTGCCCCTGGAGGAACGAGATGCTAACTGATTGGACTTACCCCCGAATGAAACAAAACACTTCTACCCTGAAAAAAGGAAACCCTAGACCATAGCTCTTCTTAGTGAGGAATCATGATGATTCCCCTCTCATGAAGATCCAGTTCTGGCCAATTTTCTCTTGGTGACCTCTGCCCTCACCAACACCTCATGATATGTCTTCAGCATAAACGGGGTGAGCTAGCGCTGGATATATGGATGCAAAGCCCCCTCTAAATGCCTCACCCTCGCCCCCTCATCTGAAAATATGTCGTAATTATATTGTAAATGGCTATTTAAATGGATTCCAAACTATCACACATTGGAGCTTCCCTATCAAATGGTAAGAATATCATAGACACTGGACGCCTTTGCGGTTGAAGAAAGAAACTCGACTCTAAACTTGTCTTGGAACTCCTCCCATGAGATCATCGACTCCTCATGATCCATGAGGAACAATAATGATCCACACAACATCATCACAAATAAAGAAACCCAATGTTCCTTCTGATCACAGATCAAACTGAAGCCTATCTCGACCTCCACCAACCATTTTTCCATGAGAACATCTGAAATAGAGCCCTCATACTTCTTCAGACTCCATCACTAAAACTCCCAAAGTTTCCTCCTCCACGTGTCATTATCATGAACCTCTACCATGTAGCAATCTGCTGGCATGGTTTGCTGGACATATTCTACACAAAACTGATGAGGACATTGAACTTGATCCATACCTACAAAATGACCAATAGTTAGATCTCCTAAACCTAGAATATGAAAGACTAAAAATTATTTAATTAATTGTTTTCTTTTATTCATTTTAGGTTAACCTTTCCCATGTTATACCCATTCAAACACAAGTATAAAGAAGAATGAATCATGGACCTTTCCTAGGTCTCTACCCTGCAACTAGTATCACCTCATTTAGTAGCCATCGTAAACTTAACGTTTTGTGAATCAGATCATAGGGGGGCCTAAACGCCCATGTCTCAGTTGGTATATAGTGTTTACATCACTTTCTAAACATGATTGACACTGTTTCTCTACCAAACCATGAAACCTCACCTGTACCTAACACCAACCTCCATCCTATACCTCAACTAGACCTCCAATACCTATATGTCATGACCCCCTCCCCACAAGGTGTACACCTCCTGGGCTAGAAATGTGAGAAGAGAGATAATGACCCCCCGAGTCCCACCTCTAGTAGACCTCAGGTTGGTGACTAGGACTGAGGGTTTAGTAAACACAGAAATGGGAGGCACTACCCTCTTAAGAGAACACATGTAAAAGAGAGAGATGAGAAAGACACCAACTAACACCATCTCAGACAAAAATATAACATAAAAACCCAAGTACACATATGTAAGTTCATACAAAACTACTACAATTGAATGAAAAAACTACAAGTACCAAAACAAGGTAAAACTGGAAGCAACCAAAAATCCCAAATAGCTCCCGCAACCCCAAGCTAGTAGTAACCATCCTAATCAACAACCTTATCCAAGTAACATATAAAACATTTTTTATTGATAGGGTGAGTATAATAGTATACTTAATAGGATCTTCCCTAGAGCCTCTCATGAAAAAGTAAAGAGAACTTGCTAAAGTACAATAAACAACAAGTGAAACTAACTCGTCACCTAAAGAGGTACACTAAGTTCTTAGCCTCACCATGGGGACTCTTAGCACGTATCACATAAAATAGTATATAATATAATAAATAATATCAAGGGAACCCCGCTACCACTTCCCCACTAGTTTTCCACTTTTCCCTAATGTCGCATGTCCTAATCATCTCTCTCCAAAATGGTTTGCCCGCAAACACCTGGGTGAAGCACCACAACATGCACCCCGTGCAACAAAACCACCACGTCTACATAATAAAAGTAACTAGTTAATTTCTGGGAGCCCCCAATGCTCTCAAAACATGTATCATACGTCGGGAATTATACCTCAATCAATTACATCTGACACACCAAGTTAGGATCCTCAATAAATCACAGCCTATACACGTTACACCTTTAGTAGTCCATAAGAAACTATATCTAGAATATATGTCTGTGAATAACCACAATCCATTACATCCCTCCACACACATATATGTGGAAAACTAACTGTTGTGACTACTAGCACAAGTAACTACCATGAGAAGATATTGGGGCCAAAGGGGGGAGTCATCCATCTATCCTCCCACCATAATGTTGGGGAAAACACCCCCAGGGCTCAGAATCCTTGGGGTTTTAGTTTACCTAACTAACGAGGTGGAGTATCATATAGAAACAAAAAAAGTACAGAATATACTAGATCTCACAACTGCACTATGTTCATAACTAAAAGGCACTTTTTTGGGTTATTTCAAATGATGCTTGGTTTTGGGTTACTTAGGTGCATCAGAGTGGATGACTATGATCATCTCTTAAAGGAGGAAGTAAATTAAAACAACCTCTTAAAGGTATTCTAAAAATAAAATAAAAGATAATAAAAACACTACATTAATGGATGGTTGGGTTTTTTTATTGTTTATAAAACTAGAAGAAGTTTGTTGGAAGAAGAATTCATTTTTTGTGTTTTTAATTTTGAAATAAAGTTCGATTAAAAAGACGTAAAAATAATTTTTTTTTGAAAATATTTTAAAAGGAATAATCGATATAACTATAACACTTCAATCCATTATTAATAAATATAATTTAAATTAATATCCAATTAAATATTATCCATTAATTTGTTAAATCTCGAACCCTACAAGAATTAACCTTACAATAAAGATGAATTGAATTTTAACCTAGGCTAACTTTAGAACGTGTAATCGTAGCACCCTGCTTTGATTGATGTTCTAAGATTAGCTTATGGTAAGTGGTAAATTAAGGAACATTTCCTCTCTATAAATTAGAATTAATTGAGTTTAGGGATTATATTTGAACCCTACAAATTTATCCTATGTGGTCTTTTATTACCAATTATGGTCGTGCTCTCACAATTTACACAAAATCTTGATCTTGCTTATTTTTGTGTTAATTGTTCAATTGTTTTCTTAGATTATTAAAATTTAATAAATTAATTAAAAGACCATATTAATTTAATTACAGTATCTCCATGATTCAAAATAATTAAATGAATAGGTTAAAAGATATATTGATCACCAAGAGAAGTACTCTTCTATGGGTAGAGTGGTCATCGTGGAAACGTTTTACATGAGAAAAGGATTGAAAGGGTAGAACCCAATATCGTCTCCACTCTTGATTCCAACCCAAATAGGATGCGTAAATAAGAAAATTATTGAACAAAATAAAATAAAATAGAAGAAATAAAATAAGAAAAAAGAAGTTTATTACACAAATGAAAACATTACAACATGAAGAAGTGAATAATTCTTCGATGAGGGAATCCTTACTTCAATAGATACCCATATTATAATGGTTGTAGAATTTGGGTGAACCCAATTATCTTCTCTCATCAATCTCCTAATTCATGTCCCAACCCTTCCAAATGATAAAAACACTAATTTATAGAGTGGAGGGGAGGCTAGGATTAAAGAGGTTTCAAGTGTGATTGGAGAATCTCAGATAAATATTTTAAGCCCACTTGAACTACCCATTTGGCCTCTAAAATGCATGAACCAGTTTTCCTTCTAGAAGAATGATTTGTGAAAAATTTGGTTGGAGAGATCCTCTCAAAATTTGGGCCCAATAGAAGCTTGTATGAAGAAGGTATGTCCCTAATACCTAACCAATGTCTAATATACTGGGTCCATCCCAACATTGATTTCATGGTCCATTTAGTCCAATAAAATGCATGATTTATCTCCAATGTCCTGAAAAAAAGTTGTATCCCATTAATTCAAGAACACAGTTACAAAATTTCAAGATCAAATAATGAATATTAAAATATTTTTCTTCAAAATACTACAGTGCAATATAAAGGGTAAAACATGAATTTCGATCAAATTTTTAAATGAATGATATAATCCAAAATATTTTATAAATAAACATATTTAACAAAATGTGAGGAAATTTTATCCTTTATTATCAATAAAATATTTAATAATTTTTTTTATCAACTCCCCCACACTTACCCTTCTGCACTCCTGGGAAAAACCTCATATCATGTATTCGAAAAAAAGTGTGACAAGATATGCATATTCATATTCCTCAATCAATAGTGAAAATATAGGCAAAGTAAGAATCACATAAAGAGTCAATATCGATAAATTTTAAATTCATTGTATCATAAATTGTGTCAAAATAAAATCCAGTGAGATTTATAACACTAATCATAGAAAAACAAGTCATGGGTCTACTATGCCACTAATTCTCAACGTGTGTGTGCCAACCATTCCAAGCTTGTCTCTCTACCCTTTATCTAGTATTTTTATTTCAATAAAAACATTTCTTCTTACCTGATTCTATTCCAATGAACCTTTTTAACATCCTTTGAAATCAAATTCCAAAACCCACTAATTTATGCATTCCTAGAAGTCAAACAATGAGTTCCGGACCTAAATATCACCACGTGTTGTATATTTCTTCACTCACCTGTTTATTTATTGTTTTTTTGGAATTTTTTTTAATTTTTTAGAGGGCGTACAATAATAAAATATTAGGTGCACAATCATAGGTCAATTTGGTATTGTGATGGAAATGATTGGAAGAGAAACGAACGTATGGAAAGACCATGTTATAAGCTGAAAAGAATTACTTACACTGAATATACATTTAATTGGGTACGAGAAACTGACAAGTCATGATTGTGTGAAAAATTGTGTGGAGAAATCAATGACACAATTTACCATGAACAAATATCACAAATAATGATGTAAAAATCAAAAAGGTTTTAAAATGAAACAACCATTAATATCATAGACAACTTCAATGTTTACAAAAGTCAACCCTTAATGATGAAATAATACTCATTCTTATATTTCTATAAATGAATTTTGAAAACATGCATTTTACATATTTTCCACATTAGAAGGTTTCATGATATATTTTTTTATTGATTTTTTTGTTTTTTTTCAAAATATTAAACCAAAAACTTAATTGAAAATAAAAATAAAACACACAAATAAAAATCCTAAATATCTACCCCAAAATGTTGTCCCACCCCCCACACTTAAAATATTGCATTATCCTCAATTTGAACCTATGAGATGATATATGCACATGAAATTTATAATTTTAAATCGTACAAAGTATATAAAAGTGAAAGGGTTAGAAATAGCCTGATATGCTCAAGTGATGATGGGGTCAGGAAGCGTGATGAAATCCACTACATTAGTTGGATGTCCCTCAATGTATTTCTTCAAAAATTGCCTACTGACTGTAAAGATCCTACCAGTTTCCTCTTGTGTGATCTCCACTTCACCATAAGGAAAATCATTAATCAAAACATAAGGACCTGACCACCTAGAACACAACTTACCAGGCATCATCTTCAGTCATGAACTATAGACCAAGACTTTATCTCCAACTTGAAATTCTCTTTTCTGGATAAACGTTTCCTGATCTAATTTTGATATTTACTTGTAGAGCTTTGATTTCTTATATGAAGACAATCCAATCATCTCATGCTATTCAATTTATAGATTCCTTTGAATTCTATCTTGGGTCAAATCCAGGTTTCATTTCTTTATATCCCAATAAGCACGATGCTTAACTTCCATGGGGAGATGACATGATTTCCCAAGAACAATCCGGAATGGGGACATACCGATGGGTTTATTTTATGTTTTCCTATAAGACTATAGCGCATCATCCAAGTGCTTGCTTTAATCCTTCCTATTCGGTTGCACAATTTTCTCCAAAATTTGTTTCAACTCCTTATTTGAAACCTCTGATTGACCATTTGTTTGGGGGTGGTATGGTGTTGTTGTATTGTGTGTCACCCCATAATTCTGAAGGATGGAAGCCAAATTTTGATTGTAAAAGTGTGTCCCTTGGTCACTAATGATGGCCTTCGATACTCCAAACCTAAAAAAATATGTGGCTTGACAAAGTCCACTACAACATGAAAATCATCAGTCCTGGAGGCCTTATCCTCCACCCATTAACTCACATAATCAACAGAAACCAAAATATACAAAAACTAAAATGAACTAAGAAAAAGACCGATAAAATCGATTCCCCATACATAAAAAACTTCATAGAATAGTATGGGTTGTTGGGGCATCTCGTGTATCCTAGAAATATTACCATTATGTTGGAAACATGAGAAAAACTGACAAAACACATGAGCATCATGAAATAAACTAAGACAATACAATATAGAGTCCAAAACATTCCTAGCTGTCCATTGGGGCCCAAAGTGTCCACCACAAGAAAGAATATGACAGAATTTTAGAACAGACTCAAACTCATGATTAAGAACACACCTCCTAATAACTTGGTCACTACACATGTGCCATAAGTAGGGATCATCCCACACATAAAATATCAACTCACTCTTTATCTTTTGAACATGATGTTTCTTTAAATTTGTAGGTATTACAGAGGTAACATGGAAGTTAACTAAATATGAATACCAAGGATGCGTACTTGAGAAGGCATAAAGATGCTCATTGGGGAAAGTATCTCGAAGTGGTACCTGGTTCAAGGTTTCATCCGCTAGTGTGTGAGTAATCCTACTCTTGTGGTCCACCTCTAGGTTTTCTGAACCCTTCTTTTCCTTTATCTCAATATCAAATTCTTGAAGAAGGAGCTTCCATTAGATTAACATGGGCTTTGCATCGGTCTTCTACAAGAGGTACCTCAAAGCTGCATGGTCATAAAAAACAACTACTTTAGAGCCCAATAAATACGAATATAATTTATATAAATAACATATAACGACAAGATACTCCTTTTTTGTGGTTATGTTGTTTTATTGGGATGATTCCAATGTCCTCAATGTATAGGCAATCACTTGTGAAAATCCCTCCACTCTTTGATATAAGACAGCTCCAACTGCAAAGATGGAGGCGTCACACATAATCTCAAAAGGAATTTCCCACCATGGGGGTTGTATGATAGGTAGAGTGGTCATACACTTATTTATCTCATTAAAGGAAGTCCTACAAGAATCATCAAACACAAAATCTGAATCCTTTTTAAGTAATCGTGATATAGGAAGAGAAATCATACTAAAATCTTTGATGTAGCACCGGTAAAATCCTGCATTCCCTATGAATGATCTAACATCATGCACTTATGATGGATAGGTTAGGGATGAAATAATATCTTTCTTAGATCTATCAACCTCCATCGCATGTTTTGACACTACATGCCCTAATACAGTGCCATGCTCTACCATGAAATGAAACTTTTTAATGTTCAATTCCAGATTATTCTCAATAAAATTATTCAAAACCTTTCCCAAATTACAGATGAAATCATCAAATAAAGTCCCATACACTATAAAATCATCCATGAATACCACCATGTAGGTCTTAATAAAATCAGAAAAAATACTCACCATGCATCTATAGAAGGTACCTGAGTCATTGCAAAGTCCAAATGACATCCTTATGTATGAAAAAAATACTGAATGGACAAGTGAATGTTGTCTTATCCTAATCCTCTGAAGCAATAGGAACCTGAAAATATCCATAAAATCCATCAAAGAAATAATTGTGTGTTTTCGCTGCAAGTTTCTCAAGCATCTGGTCAATAAATGGGAGGGGAAATGGTCCTTACAAGTATATTTATTTAGTTTCCTATAATAAATACACACACACTAACTATTTTTCACCCTAATAGGAACTAAATCATCTTTATAATTTTTAACAATAGTAACAATACTTTTCTTAGGCACAACCTAAATAGGACTCACCGACTGGGAATCTGAAATGGGATAGATTATACCTTCCTCAATAAATTTTTCAACAACTTTTTTTACAACTTCAAGAAGAGTTGGATTTAGTCTTATTTTTGAATTCCTAACAAGTTTATCCCCATCCTCCAAAATAATCCTATGCATGAAAATGGAGGGGCTAATACCTGATATATCAGCCAATGTCCTCTGATTGCCTTAATGTTCTCCCTCAAAATATTTAAAATCTTTTCTTCATGTTCAAAAGGGAGATTGTTAGAAATGGTAAATGGACATTTCTCACTACTTAACAAGTATGGTTATTTAAGATTTAGTGGTAATGGATTGTGTTTCAATGTAGGGGGTGATGTATGGATAGAGAAAATGAAGGAACTAAAATATGTGCACAATGAACATCAGTATCAGAATATACATCATCAAAATTAGATAATAAATCTTTAATTAAATCATTATACTCAACCGCTATGTCATAATCAGAGTGAGAATTATCAAAATAAAAATATGAATTCATTTCAATATCAAATCTAAGAGAGGTTTTTGCATTAGAAACAGTTTTGGAAGTACTCTTAGACATCAAACTAGAACCAATGCTCATAATCTCCCTAAGAATTGGAAAATAAAAATCCATGTGGTTTTTACTTGGTGGTTCAAAATTGGACATAACAAATGCATAAGGGTCTACTGAGAGGTACTTCATGGAGTCCATAACATTAAATATCACAAATTCTTCTCTAAACTCCATGGAAAGTGTACCCTCATGGACATTTATGACCGTTTTAGTAGGTTTGAGTAAATGCCTTCATATAATAATGAGAGAATGAGAACTTACAAGATATTCCCCCATTTTAAGCATGTAGAAATATATTAGAAAGACCATGCCTCTTACCCGAACAAGTACATCCTCAAGTACTCCCGCTAGATATGTTGTAGCTCTATTTTACAAATACACCACTACTCTTGTGGTCTTTAATTCACCAACATATAAATAAGAAAAAATGGAGTGAGGCATTACATTTATGGAAGCTACTAAATCACAAAGAGTATCCGAAAAGTGTAACTCCCCTATGGTGCATGGTATGGTGAAGGCCCTGAGATCCTTTCACTTCGTTTTCATTTATATATTTGGTGTAATCAGCACTGACACATTCCTTCAAAGATTTATCCTCTCATTTTCCTTAATCCCTCTTCGATTGGTACAATTTTATTTTACGAATTGGCATACCTTAGTATTTTTTTAATGGATTTAAGAAATGGGATGTTGATCTCCACATGATTGAATGTATCTAAAACTTCTTTTTTCATCACCTCTTAATCCATTTTTTTGAATATATCTATTTAGAAAATGAATGTTTTTAGGAGGAATATCATCAATATCTTTCTTACCTTTATCTTCCTCCTTGGATTTCTCATCATTTGTTATAGAATGGGGCTTCTCTGGAGATGAGGTGAATCCTGGTGGAACAATTGGTGTATATGTAATAGTTTTTTTTTCTTTCCACGTCTCAATGTGATGGTACTGACATTCCCCTTGGGATTTATAGTAGTTTGGGATGGTAGATTTACAAAATTCTTACTTACCAGTTCATGGAGGGCGGTGGCAATCTGGCTCATTTGAGTCTTCAACTCCCTTAACTCTAAACTTTGACTCTTAAACTCATTATATTTATTGAGAAAAATATTTTTCAAAATATTTTCAGTATTAGAATTGACCTTTGTTTTAGAATTCCATTGTTTTTGACTTGTTGATGATTGATCTTCAAATCACCTTTTGAGTTTTTGAAACCCTATTAGTAAGGTGGAGGATGCTCAATGTTCTGTTGAAAGGGGGGACTTTGTTGTTGTCCAGAGCCATATCTCATGTCTGATTGATCCTTACACCCTTGGTTTTATGTTGGAGCAAAGGAATAAAGCTTCTTTTGTGGATATGGTTGTTGTTGTTGGAGATATGGTCTCCTAGGAAACACTTCTGCACAATATTCTGTTTCTTGTAGTTGGGCACAATAGTCTGTTGGGTGGATCGTCTCAGTTAAAATTCCACAATTCCTTGAAAGAGTGGGTTGGGATGTATTTTGAGCTAAATAAATCTACCTCACCATAGTGGTCAAATCTTCCAACTTAGTATCAATTAAATGACTCTCCAGAGAAGAAGTACTTACCTGATATACTCCCCTGACATGCGGTGTACCTCGATCGCTAAATTGTTGGGAGTTTTGGGCCATTTTTTCGATCAATTCACCTGGAGATACTGGTGTCTTTTTCACCAATGCTCCTCCAACTACGACATCCATCTTTCTTCTCTCCATAAGTGTGAGTCCTTCGTAGAAGTACTAGATGAGGTGTTGCTCACTAATTTGGCTATGTGGAATACTTGTGCATAACTTCTTGAATCACTCCTAGTACTCATACATTAACTCCCCTTATTCTTGATTGACCCCAGAGATATCCTTACAAATGGAAGTGACGCTTTATTCTAGAAAAAACCTTTTCAAGAAAAGACATTTCAAATCATTCTAACAAGTTAGATTTTCAATTTATAAATAATATATGCAGTCTTTTGCAGCTCCATCCAGTGAAAATGGTAATGCTCTTAGTTTGTTTTGATCTTTAGATAAATTTATTAGTTTCAGGGTTGTGAAAACCACATTAAATTATTTAAGGTGTTTATTGGGATCCTCACCATAGAGGCTATGAAATTTTAGAAGCCGGTGCATTAACCCAAATTTAAGTTCAAAGTCTAATTCAAGATTTGGGTATGCAATGAAATTTGGTTGATAATTAATATCAAGTGTAGTTAATTATTGAATGGTTATATTAAGTTAATTTCCATTATATTCAGCCATTTGTTTTTTTATGGTTTAATTTTAATTTCTTCCAATTTCAATGTTCTAAAAGTGGAGGAATTCTCCAATTGGTTTAATGTTGAAACTTCCTGTAGACTGTGAATATCTTATTCGAGCCTGAAGGCTACGTTCAATATCAGGGTCAAGATCTGAAAGATCCTCAGTATTAGTTCATGTCATAAATCATATAAAAATAAAAATAAGGAAAGTGGAATATAGTAAAATAAAAATGAGATGTTTGATATGATGGTCTAAAAAGAAGAATTAGAAAATAAAATAAGAAGAAAAAATTCAGATTGGGTAAAGAAGGAAGAAATAAGAGAAGAAGAGAATAAAATTTAAAATAAAATAAATACATCTAATTGGTTGAAATAATCAATTTTCTCCCTCAAAATTATGCTAATTTGGAAGGCGTTGTCAGGGGTACTCTCAAATGAAGTTCAGTTTAGTGTTACTTAAGTGCAGTAGAGTGGTTGACCAAAGTCATCTCTTAAAGGAGGGGGTAAATTAAAACAACTTCATACAGTTATTCTAAAAAAATAAGAGAATAAAAACATGAATTGAAATTATGGGGGGGGGATGTTTGTCATTTATAAATCTAGAAGAAGTTTTCTGGAAGAAGATTGCATTTATTTTGTGTTTTGAATTTTGAAATGAAGTTAGATTAAAAAGACGCAACAAGAAGATGTTTTATTTAAAAATATTTTAAACAGAGTAATCAATATAAATCTAACAATTCAATAATTTATTAATAATTATTATTTAAATTAATATCCAATTAATTACTATCCTTTAATATGTTAAATCCCAAACCCTATGAGAATTAACCTTACCACAAAGATAAAGTGAATTTAACCCTAGGCTAACTTCAGAACATGTAATCGCAGAACCCTGCTTTGATTGATGTTTTAAGGATAGCTTTTTTTAAGTGGTAAATTAAGGAACATTTCCTCTCTAGAAATTATAAGTAATAGATTTGAGGGATTATATTTTAACCCTACAAATTTATCCTATGTGGTATTTTATTACCGATTAAGGTTGTACTCTCACAATTTACACAAATTCTCAACCTCGTGTGTTGTTTGTGTTAATTGTTCAATTTCTTGATTAGTTTCTTGAAATTTAAAAAATAAATTAAAAGATAATATTTATTTAATTAAATTAACTCCATGATTCAAAATTATTAAATTAAGAGTGTAGAATACAGATCGATCACTTAGATAATTACTCTTCCATGGGTGGTGTGGTCATCATGGAGACGTTTTGCATGAGCAAAGGATTGAAAGGGTAGAACCCAATATCATCTACACTCTTGATTCCAACCCAAATCGGATTCATAAATAAAAAAATAATTGAACAAAATAGAAGAAAAGATCATAAATAAAATAATAACAAAGAAGTTTATTACACAAATAAATACATTAAAACATGAAGAGGAGAGGAATGCTTCGATGAAGGGATCCTTAATTCAAGATCTACCCCTCTTACAATGGTTGGATAATTTGGGTGAAACAAATTCTCCTCTTCCTTAAATATAATAATTCATGTCACAACCCCTTCAAATGAGAAAAACAAAAATTTATTGAGTGGAAGGGAGGCTAGTTTTAAAGAGGTTTCAAGTGTGAATGGGGAATCTCGGCCAAATATTTTAAGCCAAATTGCATTGCCCATTTGGACTCCACAATGCATGAACCAGCTGTCTTTCTAGAAGAATGATTTGTGAAAAATTGGTTTGGAGATCTCATCTCAAAATTTGGGCCCATTACAAGCTTGGATGAAGAAGGTATGCCCCTAATACATAACCAATGTCCAATATGTCAGGTCCATCCCAACTTTTATTTCATGATACATTTAGTCCAATCAAATGCACGATTTAGCTCCAACGTCCTAAAAAAAAATTATCCCATTAATTCATGAACACAGTAAAAATGTTTCAAGTTCAAATAATAAATATTAAAATATTTATCTTCAAAATACTACTGTGAAATATAAAGGGTAAAAATAGAATTTCCATCAAATTTTTAAATGAATGATCTAATCCAAAATATTTTATAAATAAACATATTTAACACAATGTGAGGAAATTTTATCATTTCTTATTAATAAAATATTCAATAAAAATGTGTTTTATCAATAACCTAGTCTTATACTCAACTACAGCTAACGTCTCTCAGACTCCTGATTACTACTTCTAAGACTAGGTATCCTATTAGAACACAACCATTTAAAGATCTTGATTAAATTAGTTCATTCCCTTTTTATCAGTTTCACTTTAGGTTCATTAATTCTTTAAACATTAATTAACTATTTAAAATTTCTAAATTATATTTCATTAGCATCACACCCAAAGACCACTGTTCCTTTAAATTGGAAACTCAACATTGTGTCCCAGCAAGCTCTAACCCAATGGGTTAACATCATTTATTCAATCATTTATTAACAACATTATTTCTTTCCCATAATCCCATGCATTATAGAAAAACAATCTAATATATTAAACACAAGGGGGATCAACACGATCAGTAGATGAACTACCTGTGGAGTCTTTGATGCATATAAAAGAAGCATAGACCTATCCTCCCCCAGGAATCCAAACACAAAAAGCACGTGGAATAACCCGCATGTCTTCGCCCCTTTTAAAAGGAGGGTAAGAAAATTAGTCGCCTTGATTAGTAGGGAAAGTAAGTAAGATAAACAACCAACAAGAAACAACAAAAATCCAAACATTCACATCCAACCCGGTCCATCATCTCCAGTTTCCTCCCTAACACCCACATGCATAAACCAATGCACATCGCCACTCTAGGCATCAACTACTACCACAACCAATTGGCCTCCCTGCCCCCATAAATCACAAAAACCTTCCAGGATCAAATCAAAACACAAGAAGCATGAAAATAAACATCATATGAATTGGGCACTTGGCCCTTAAACAAGGCATCCAACCTTCAAACACAATGATCTCTCACAGCTCCAAGCAAAAGGTTCTTGGCCTTCACAAGAAAGAGGGTAAATCAGAACCCTCCTAGGAATTATCTTTTTATCAAATATCATGTTCTTCAATCCATCTAGAATTAACCATTTTATAATTTGTAGGTTCAAACTATGGGTAACATAAACACCAAGCTATCATATCTATCACAAATTGATTAAAGATGCTTACTACATCAATTTGATTAACATCAAATTACAACAACAACAAATAGATAAATTTACACGAAACTTTATCTTTAGCCAAACAATTATCAATTAATTTTTTTTAGGTTATTTTCCAATTTCCATAAAGAACTACGATCTAAACAAACAAAGCATAGATATCACACTATCTAAAAAAAATAGGCACTAACATATGATCAGTATCAATTTATATATCCAATTCAAATGTTTATTATGTTAATTCCATTGTGATCCAGTGGTCTAAAACATGCTAACTCTACATTTTCACGTAAAATAATAGAGAAGAAATGAATCCCCTACCTCAAAATGTTCTTGACGTTCTTTATACGAGGATGATACACAAAATGGATTATGATCTCCTCCCCCATGACAACTGTATGCACCCGAGGACGCCACAACATGATCGCACCATCCGACAACCTGGAAAACTCTATTAGAAGCATGGAGATCACATGTCATAGCATGGAAATGTGAAATAGGAGGAGAAGGATAGAAGAAAAAAACATAGGTAGATCATACCTTATATCGATGATAAATCGACACTTACTGCTTACACAAAAATAAAAGGTACACATGCAGCAAGAAGAATCTTCAAGGGGAAACGATCTGAGGATTAAGGTTCGATCACACAGACCCTAAGAGAAGAAGTAAAAGTTCAAGCAGCTAGAACCAGGGAACAATAAGGTAGAACAAAGAAGGAATAAATCTTGTCCCTTTAGAAGATTTAATAGAGTAGCGGTTTAAGATACATTGGATTTTACATTAAAATTAGATCACATTAAACCACAAATTTTGACCAAGTAAAAGCATCTTGAGCCTTTGAAAAATTAATATAGGAGTTATGAGATTTTGATTCAGCCTTAAATCCCTTAAAATAAGGCCTTAAATACATTTTATGTCATAAGAAATGTCAAAGGGGTGAAACTAGAGGAAACTGAAAACACTATACACCAAATATGAAATTTGAAAAAGTGTTGGATGACTCACCATTATAGAAACCTCACTAGTCTGGAAACACTGTAGAACCTCACTAGTCTAGAAACACTATAGAACCTGACTAGTCTGGAAACACTGTTCATAAACTTGAAATTTGGGAATGGAAAATAGCCTGCTATTGGAAATATCCTACTATTCTAGAAACACTTTTCATGAACTAGAAATTTGGAAAAGGAAAATAGCCTATTGTATGAAATAACCTACTGTTTTGGAAACACTATTCATGAACTAGATATTTGGAAAAAGAAAATAACCTACTGTTTTGTAAACACTATTAATGAACTAGAAATTTGGCAAGGAAAAATAGTCTTCTATTGGAAATAGCCTACTGTTCTAGAAACACTATACAAAAACTAGAAATTTATAAAATAAAAATAACCTGCTATTAGAAATAGCCTATAGTTCTGGAAACACTATTCATGAATGATAAAATTGGAAAAAGAAATAACCTACTATTGGAAATAGCCTATTATTTTGTCACTAATAGATTAAGGGCTATTTGCGATGGGATCTTGTCGCAGAAGATCTTTTGTGATGGGGTCCCATCGCAAACAACCCATCGTAGAAAACAGCGTCACAACTAGTATTTTTTCTGACGGACCCATCACAAATAGATCTTCGATTATTTACATTATATATATAAAAAAACTTATTGCGACGGGTCCATTGCAAAAATTATAAGCAACAGGTCATCCGTACCATTGCAAATAGTTCTCTATTTATATATGTTATATACCTAAACATTTTGTGATGGGGCCGTCGTAAAAAAATATTTACGACAGGTCCTTTTACCATCTCAAATATGTTTAAAAAAAAATATATGTTAACTATTTGTGACAGGGTCCCATCACAAAATGTGCTATCACAAATATTGAATAAAATTAAATAAAAAATATTTAATAAAATTATGATTATGAAAAAATAATATTAATATTATTAAAATAATAAAAAAGTAAAAATATTAAAATTCACAATATTCACAAAAAAAATATAAAAAATCATAAAATATTATTATTATTATTATTAGTAGTAAAATAAATAGACATTAAAAAATATAATACTAATAATAAATAATAAAATAATAAAATATTAAAAATAAGAAAAAATAATTCAAAATAAAAAAATTAAATTATACAATATTCACACCAATATAAAAGATAAAAATGTTAATAATTCATATTACAACCAATGTTGAATTCAAATGTTTTTAACATAACAAAAATATCCCTGGGGGGATAGTCTTCTAGAGGAGGTGGAAGAGATGGATGAGATGGTGGACGAAACTCCATCCTTAAACTACGAGTCAGACGGCGCATGTACTCAATCTGATCGTGTTGCTGCTGTTACTTCAATTGACGCATCTCCTCCTTGTGTTGCTTCTTCCATCGACGCATATTCTCCTCATACTACTACTACCGCATTTTCTGCTAATGCATCTCTTCTTCCTACTTCTGCAAACTCTCTATATGCTCAGTCTAATCTTGCAACTACTCCTGATATTGTGAGCTAGAAGATGATGCCTCTCCATGAGATCCTCCTAAGCTGGATTCTGATATCATAACAGTACCATAATAAGTCCCAAGAGTCAGATGAGAGCTGATACCAACTACTCGGCCCTTCTTGAAGGCATACTGGGTTTCCTGCATCCATACCGCCTTATCGAAATGGTGGGCACTAGTCTGATCAGTTGTCTTGTCCTGACTCTCAACCTGTGTCTAAAAGGTCCCAGCCTCATATGACTCCTTCAGTTTCAATTTGAAATTAAAATAGTGAAAATATTATAATTAGTTAATTTTCAAACAAAAAATAATAATAATACTAACCACAATCCGACATTGGAGATCACATCTAATCTATCCAGTGGCTGGATCATTGTACATTCTCTGATAAACATCATACTTCATAATATCTGGATTCTCGACTACCAATATGAATATAAAATAAACTATTTACATTTAATGTTATATAAAATATTTAAAAAATATACTTACCATATGCTCTCTATGCGTACTAAATGTACGATTACCAACTCGATGTGTCACCTCCTCTCTCCCCCAATTCTGTCGGCCCAATGAAGATCTCCTCTAAAATCCACCACTCAACCAGTGTGAAAATAATTCATCCCAAAAATGAGATGAAATGTACTCTGGTCGATGGGCTCTACATGACTCATCAAATAATGTCATTCTTGCTTTCTTAATGTCCATCCTTCTTAAATTGTGAAAAAATTGAGAGAAAAGGTCATGCATAGACACATCCCATGCCACATGGATAGCGTCACACATGTTATCATCGATGGGATACAATAAACCCTAAAAGTAATTTATAATATCAAGTTATTAATGAAATAAATTTCAAAATAAATATTATTTATTTACGTACCAGTAAATGATTGAACATGCCAAGCTGCACATCAATGGGAATCTATTACCATGTGATACATATATTAGAAAAATAATTTAACAAGATAGTCATCCTCCATCCAATAGCTACATCCACAAAAATGTGAAAAAGAATAAATAATCAAACATTTAGTATATGTATAAATTAATGACAACTAACTAAAATATACAGGTTACCATACCTCTGTATGCGTCGATCGAAGCCAAGATGTGGTTGTCGCTCAGGTATAGCGGTAGGAATCATTAGTTGCGCAAGACCACACCCCCTCTGTGTACCCCTTGAACTGCCAGTAGGCTGAGGGTCATATAATCCTAAATCCTTCTCATCCAAAGGTATCTCAGCCTCCTGCAACTCATGAAATAGATCAGGGTCCATATAAAAAAAAAGTGATTGTTGTTAATAGATAGTTGAAAATAACTATTACATATAGATATATATTAATTGTGATTATAACCAATATTTAACTATGTCAATGTTCACCTTCATCACCATCTTCATATCTAACAATGTCAATGTCTTCATATTCATCCTTGACGTCATTAATATCCATATGAGTTTTAGTTTATCATCTATTGTAATTTCAAATTTATGTGTAACATCATTAACATCATCATCCCCATTGACCCTTAATTGTGGGGTGTCATCATCGATATTCACGTCCCTTTGTGAAAAAGATGGATTTTGAGTAGTTTATTGAAAAATTTCAATTTTTTTTTACTCTATTGGAACCATATTCAGTTTGAGTAAACTTATTTTCCTATGATTTCATTTTTATTATGCTCCACCAATCACTCAATTCTATTGAAGTAGCACAGTACATTGCGTAATATATTTTATGTGCCTGTTGAGCCAGTAAAAATGGATTATTTACTTCAAGAAGACATTTATATTTAATATCGATGATTCCATGAATCAGATGAACATGCAAGCCTCTCTCAGTATCCAACCACAGACATTTAAACATCATTATATAATTTTTCCCTAGATAACATAGTTCAATACTTCACCTAGCATGCCGTAAAAGTCAAATTTAATTTCTTTATAAAGTGATCCTCTAAAGAAAACTCCACTTTTCTTTGTTTTTTTATTCCCCATATGCACATGTATGAAATAGAAAACCATTCACCACATATTCATTAAAATATTTAACCATTTTGGATGGTGGGTTACTCAATATACACACTCGCTTATCAATTTTATCAGCATGTTGAGACACCTGAAATTTTTTAAAACACATATAAATATAATAAATAATAAACTGAATTGATATGTTAAACCATAAATAATTTAGTTTAGCAGTTTTTGAAACAGTTGAGAATTTTTTTTGGTTGGCGTTCTTCAAGAGTTGTTCTAATTTGTGGAAGCTGTTTCTTGATATGATTATCATATTTCCTACAAATAAAATCATTTTATTTACTATAACATATATTATAGAATATGTGATAGAAGCACTCATAGTAAAAATGATTTCATTTATTCAATGTTGAGAAGAACATATATATGAGCTCTATGATGTTCATCATCTGAAATCCATCATTCATGAACTCCACCAAATCCAAGATCTGGCTGATTAAAAATAGACATTTTATTTTCTATTTCATCATCAACATTCCCCTAATTCTATTCCATGAGATTGTGTTTTGAAGGATATTCAGATTCAAAATAACCAGAGCAAAAAAAAGCAATTTTTTCTTGAAAATAAGTTTCAGCAATTGAGCCATCGACTGAAGCTTTTATATGTACTTTTTTCTTCAATTTCTGGATGCTTCTCTCAAATGGGTACATCCATCGAAACTGTACCAGATCTCCACATTCAGCTTCATGTGAAAAATGCAATATCATATGTTCCATTAAGTTAAAGAAAGTCGGTTGGAATATGTTTTCAGTTTTACATATAATGACAACAATATCTTCTTCTAGTTTTCTTAGTGCATCGTAGTCTGTTTTCGCCACACAAATGACTCAAAAATAATTTTATATTTCTGTTATCATATCCCAAATCATAGAATTCAACAAACCTTTGAATCTAATCGGCATTAGTCTTTCCATTATAACATTACAATAATTCCTTTTTAATTTGGTACTATAACCATTATTAACACATCTTCCCAAATTGGAAGCATATCCATCTGGAAGTCAGAAATCTACAATCCACTGACAAAATAGCAAGAGTCTCTTTTGACAGTGTATAGGAAGATTTTGGCTTCATTAACCTCTATGATCTAACATTTTGAAACAGTTCAAGTTCCAGTCACCTGTAAATTTGGGCAAGATCTAATCATGAGTTTAAATTATCTTTGGTCTTACTAGGTGTATCCGAAACTGTATGAAATAAATTATCAAAATAGTTCTTCTCAATATGAATAAAACCCAACATGTGGCAGACCAAAAAATCAGACCAACATGGAAGATCCAAAAAAATGCTCCATTTTATCAAATTATGTTCTTTCCCAAAGAAATTATTTTTCTGTTGGTTTACTATTGAACCAAATGTGAGTGGAGGGAATGAAAATACAACTAATTTTAACTCTGTATCTGAGATAATTTTTGGAGATTCATCCCTTTCAATTGTTCCTTTTCTGAAGTGAGATATGTTCCTCCAAAAAATATTATAGGTTGAAAGAAATATGTGATGACAGTCAAAATAGCAAGGTTTTTTCCATTGATGAGCAGAAATGCTTTATTGTCTTTAATATAGTAAAGACATGATTTCAGACCTTGTGTACTCTATCCAGATAACATGCCATATGTAGGGAAGTCACTGATCTTCCACATCAATGCAACTTTTAATACGAAATTTTGTTTCATAGTAGCATCATATGTACTAACACCATTAATCCATAATGAATTCAACTCAACAATTAATGGGTTAAAATAAACATCAATATTCATTTTTGGATGTCTTTGTATTAATAAGCCCAAAAAGATATAGGAATCCTTCTTAGACATTCATGGAGGTAAATTGTAAGGAGTTATAAATACATACCCACATGAATACTGACTACTATAAGAACCAAACGGACATAAACCGTTAGTAGAAAGACACAATCACACATTCTAGGCTTCTAAAGAAAAATATAGAAGTAGTCAGTCAAAATGATTCCATAAATCACTATCAGATGGATTATTCCATATATTACCAGTTGAAATCTTGGTTATGTGCCAAGACATTATTGACGCTATGTTCTGAGACATAAATAAACACTACAACCTAGGTGTAAGGGGGAAATATCTCAACTGTTTTACAGGAATCCATCTAGAATTCCCTAGTTGATCTTCTTTATACCTCAATTTTACACATGTGGGACAACTATCCAACGAATCATTTTCACCAGAATATAAGATGCAATCATTTTCACATGCATGAATATTTAGATAACTAAGGCCCAGATTATGAACCAACCTCTTTCCCTCATAGTAATTTGTAGGCAAAACATTTCTTTCAGGTAACAGTGTTTTAACCAAAGAAAATATCTGATCAAAATAGTTGTTTGACATTGTATTATCTTATTTAATATCCATAAATTTTGCAACTGCTTCTAATTTTCTTATCTTCTAACCAGGATATAATACATCCTCTGCAGACCTTAAAAACTAAAAAAAATCAGATGGTGAAAACTCAGGAGTTAAATAAATATCATCCCAAGTTTCAGTTTGTTAAACAGATGGACCAAAAACATCATGTACTTAATTTTTAAACCATTATGGATCCAGAATCAATTTATTAGTATCATTTATGGAACAACATTCACCGTGTTGACACCAAAAAACAAAATCTTCTTAAGAACCAAAACACAAGAGATGTCCTCAAAACTTGTCAAATGTGTCAAACGTTCTCAAAGAAATTTTTTTTACAAGGACACTTAATTATGCCTTCTGAAAAAATTATGGCTTTGATGATGAAAGTGATAACAAAGCTTCAACACCCTCAATATATATATGATTTAAACCAGAACTGTTTGTATTTCTGCACCGATTTATCCAAACACGATCATCTAATAATGATTGTTGATGACTTCTTTATTCCATATTTTTTATACAAAATATAACATCATTAATATTTTTGAATAATTTGAAATTAGAAAAACACTATCCAAAAAAAGAAAATAAATAATTACAACTACTTCTTAATAATTACCATTAATTACGAGCGACACAATTTCTAGTGGATTGACAACTACTCTTTTCCCTGAGGGATCATTTACTTACAACTATCTCACTTTGAAATCACAATGAAGAATCTGATCAGAGGTACAGAAATCCATTCTCATGCATACAACAATGTATAAGCGTACCTCCCATCAGATTCTTCATTATGATTTAAGTGTGAGAAAGATGCAAGTAAATGAGCCATCAGACAAAAGAGACCCCTTTTCATTGATGGATCATCTTCTTGCAATTGTCACCGCCAGAAAAAATTATGAAAAATTTGGTCTTACGAATGAAAATTCAAACTCTTGCTTACGAGATTGGATTTGAATACATAGAACAACACTTTTCACAATTTTTTGAGTCAGTTAGAGCTGAAAGAATAAGAGTCATCGAGCAAAAGGAGTGCCCCCAATCCACTGGAAATAGTTCAAAGTTATTAAAATTTATTACAATTGATTTTATTCATAATTATTCATAATTATTACTAATTATTTCTAATAATTACTAATAATTACTAATAATTACTAATTATTCCTAATTAATATTAATTATGACTAATTATTACTAATTATTACTCATTATTACTAATTATTACTAATTATTACTAATTATTACTAATTATTACTAATTATTCCAAATTATTCCTAATTATTCTAATTATTCCTAATTATTCTAATTATTCCCAATTATTTCCAATTATTTCTAGTTATTCCTAATTATTCCTAAATATTCATAATTATTCCTAATTATTCCTAATTATTAATAATTAAAAATAATTATTACAAATTATTACAAATTATTCCTAATTATTCCTAATTATACTTAATTATTCCTAATTAATCCTAATTAATCCTAATTAATCCTAATTAATCCTAATTAATCTTAATTAATTCTAATTATTCATAATTAATCCAAATTAATCCAAATTAATCTTTATTAATCCAAATTATTCCAAATTATTCAAAATTATTCCTAATTATTAATAATTAATCCTAATTAATCCTAATTGTTCTTAATTAATCATAATTAATCATAATTAATCATGATTATTCCTAATTATTTTCAAATATTATTAATTATTCTTCATTCTTCCTAATTATTCCTAATTATTCCTAATTCTTCCTAATTATTATTAATTAGTCCCAATTATTTATAATTATTGATAATTATTTCTAATTATTTCCAATCATTCCTAATTATTCCTAATTATTCCTAATTATTCTTAATTATTCCAAATTATTCTTAATTATTCTTGATTATTCCTAATTATTCAAAATTATTTTTAATTACAACTAATTATTTGTAATTAATCCGAATTTTTCATCATTATTACTAATTATTCCTAATTATTCCAAATTATTTTTAATTATTCCTAATTATTACTTATTATTTCTAATTGATCCTAATTAATCCTAATTAATCCTAATTATTTCTAACTATTCCTAATTATTCCTAGTTGTTACTAACTATTACTAATTATTCCTAATTATTTTTAATTATTCCTAATTATTCTTAACTATTACTAACTATTACTAAGTATTACTAATTATTCCTAATTATTACTATTTATTACTAATTATTAGTATTTATTATTGTTTATTACTATTTATTATTAATTATTACTAATTATTATTATTTATTAATATTTATTACTATTTATTTTAATTTATTTCTATTAATTACTAATTATTACTATTTATTACTATTTATTACTATTGATTACTCTTTATTCCTATTTATTACCATTTATTACTATTTATTACGAATTATTACTATTTATTACTATTTATTTCCAATTATTACTATTTATTACCAATTATTACTATTTTTTACCAATTATTACTATTTATTATTACTTATTGCTAATTATTACTAGTTATTACTAATTAATACTATTTATTACTAATTAATACTATTGATTACTAATTATTATTATTTATTACTAATTATTACCTTTTATTACTAATTATTACCATTTATTACTAATTATTACCATTTATTACTAATTATAAGTATTTATTACTAATTATTACTAATTGTAAATATTTATTACTATTTTTTCCTAATTATTACTATTTTAACATAATTATTACTTTTATTTCCTAATTATTACTATTTTTCCATAATTATTACTCATTATTACTAATTATTACAAATTATTGCTATTTATTACAAATTATTACTAATTATTACCATTTATTACAAATTAATACTATTTATTACTAATTAATACTATTTATTAATAATTATTACCTTTTATTACTAATTATTACCATTTATTAAAAATTATTACCATTTATTACAAATTATAAGTATTTATTAATAATTATTACTAATTGTAAATATTTATTACTATTTTTTCCTAATAATTACTAATTTTTCACAATTATTAATATTATATCATAATTATTACTATTTTTCCATAATTGTTACAAAATATTACTAATTATTACTAATTATTACTATTTATTACGAATTATTACTAATTATTACCATTTATTACAAATTAATACTATTTAATACTAATTAATACTATTTATCACTAATTATTTCCATTTATTACTAATTATTACAATTTCTTACTAATTATTAGTACTTATTACTAATTACTATAATTTATTACAAATTATTTTTATTTAATAGCAATTATTAGTATTTATTACTAATTATTAGTATTTATTACTTATTGTAAATACTTATTACTATTTTTTCTATATTATTACTATTTTCCCCTAATTGCTACTAATTACTGTTAATTGGTATTAATTACTAGAAATTATAGCTACTAATTACTAATTACCACTAATTATTTATATATATTATTAATTATCATTAATAATTATAATTTTTTACTAATTACAAAGAGTTAGTACTAATAATTTCAATTTATTATTACAAATAAATAATAATGACAAAACAATTGAAATCTAATTTAATTACAACTAATCAACAATAATTAAAATTAATATGAAAATATGAAAAAAATAATAAATTAAATAAAACATAAATACCTTTAAACTTTATCTCTTATAATTGCAGACGACCTCCCAACTTTTTCGTAAAAAAAACTATCTCTGAAAAATTTTCACTCTAAAATTATAGTTTAGAGAGATAGAGAATGTTGGAAATGAGGGGAAAGAAGAAAAAAAGGATTGAGATATATATAGGTTAGATTAGTTGTGCTGAGAATATTTCGGACAAGAATCATTTCGCAAATAGTGCTATTTGCGACGGGTCCCATCGCAAATAACTTCAGCCGCATTAATTAGTGTCAGCCGTTAAAATGGTATTTACGACGCATCCCATCGCAAAAGGTGACCTGCCGACACACTATTTGCGATGGAACAACATTCCGTCGCAAATAGTTCTTACCGCCGCTAGGTATTTGCGACGGAACCTGTGGCAAATACACTACAGTGAACACACTATTTGCGACGGGGAATTCCTAGTCGCAAATAGTCTTTACCGCCTCTCGTTATTTGTGATGGGATTTTCCCCCATCACAAATAACTAATTATTTGCGACGGCTAAATCAACCCATCACAAATAACCTCTTCGACAGACTATTTGCAATGGAAAAAAATCCCGTCGCAAATAACCCGTCGTAAAAAGCAGTTTTTATCATAGTTTGGAAATAATGTTCATGAACTAGAAATTTGTTAAAGGAAAATAGCTTGCTGTTGGAAATAACCTACGATTCTGGAAACACTGCTCATGAACTAGAAATTTGGCTAAAGAAAACAGACTACTTTTGGAAATAGCCTACTGTTCTGGAAAGAATGTTCATGAACTATAAATTTTGCAAAATGAAAATAGCATGTTGTTGGAAATTGCCTACTGTTTTAGAAACACTCTTCAAGAACTAGAAATTTTGAAAAGTGTTTGGAATAATTCATGATTGGCCACTAAATGAGGCTAATATTCATTGTTAATATATATAATATTCATGTGCTTTATTATTCATAAACACCATTTTAGTGTGTTTTACACTTTGAACATCATTCCACATTATGATTGTAATACCTTCTTAAAATGCACTATTATGTGGTACATTTTTGAACATCATTTAAAGTACCCAATGATTCATATGATTTTAAGGAAAGTAATTATCCATATTTTAATTTGATATTTTTGGAAATTGATCTATACTTAAATATGAACATGTTTCATTCAGGGATCAATGGAGGATTCATAAAGGATGTTGGAGATATTTTGAGATGAAAGGAAGCAATTCTAGAGAAGGTAGATTGGACACCAGCCCACTAATGAGAATGTGGGGCATAAAATACTAGCCCAATAAAGCCCAAATTTCATGAGATTCTAGAATACATATAGAGGGACAAATAATTATTCAGGATCTAGTGATAATTCGGCCTCCATTGTGGTTATTTCGGCGGCCCAAGATAGAGATAAAATTCTGGGCCAGATTCTGCTCCCCTAACAAACATCCCACTAATATAATCATATCTCCGGATACAAAACTCCAAATGGGCCCAAAGTTTACATACGGTTAGAAGACATCTGGGGATCCATTTTCGTCTTCAATGTACCACTCTAAATTGGCCATCTAGAAGGTCTTCCAGGTGCATCTTTTCGGTGGAAGCAAGCTGGCTGCCACCTCGGGCCAAGGGTGGAAAATAAACTCTCCCTATACTTTCCACCAACCTATGACCTACCACAATTATTTAAGAAGACTTGGACTATTGGAGTCTCGACTCAAGGCTTCAAAAATGCCTATTTAAGGTAGTGGTGGTGGAGGAGTTGATAATCATTGAGTTTTCTTTCATTGTAATGTTATGATGCGGTTTTGTTGTCTCAAATTTGTCTTCCACATGTAAGTTGTTTTAATTCATCCATGTTTCTTAAAAAAAATTCTTATTCTCTTATTATTATGTTTTTGTCCTTATCACTTTGATACCATTGGTTCAAGGTGTGAACTTGTTCATACGAAACCTTGTGAGATTATCACACAACGGTGGAGTGGTTTTTATTTTATTGTGTTTTTTTACTTCTCCATTTCCTCCCTCATGAGTCTACTTTCCGCTTCCATTGAAACCATAGCATCAATGGAGGGCTAACCCAATTATGGGTTAATCCAAGGGAGTAACAAGGGTCTGGATTGGATGTTATTTATCACCTCATTAATGTATAATCACTTCTTTAATTGAGATTTTTATTTGATGATTTTTAAACTTAATCGTCCTTGTTGAATTTAAGGCCACACACTTCATGTGCTAATACGAACCTTTACCTTGGAGTGCTCAAAACTTTGATCCTTAAAGTGTATAGGTGATTAGTATTAAAGGGTGTAGGCATTAAACCAGTAAGTGATGATGTTGTTTTATCTTCTAAAATGAATTCATCTCAAATATAAGAAATTGAAATCATTGAAAAGGAAATACGTCCAATCCACCCCGAGCGATAACCTAGGATGAACTCATTATTTTAAATTGAATTCACTTAAATCTGTTATATATTCTCTAAACCAATCTAAAATCAATCCAAATTGTCCACTTCATATCCGAAAACAATCCATATAATGTACATGTCTATAGGTCACTTCTTAGGTCTCTAAGGATTCGACAACCCAAGCTAGACTACAAGGACCGTCCTATCTTCATCTTTTTGGTAAATTTGAGCGTGAATCAAATTTTGGCACCGTTTACGGGGACCTAAGTAAGTTATCTTATACATTATCATCCTTTTTATTCATCCCTATTCTCTTTTCTCGCCCCCACACTCTAATGGAATTCAATTTTGAACAAGTCCAAACATGGGAAACTTATCCCTATTTTGATCACCCAACCCCATGTGTGATGTACAATGACCATCCTAATTTCTACATGTGGGATCATCAACAACCTAATGAACCACATTATTTTTACCTCTATGATCCACAAAATATCCCAACATATAATGAGTTTCAATCCCCACAAAGCCAATTTGAACACCCTCCTGTGTAATTCCAACAACTTAATTATCCACCTAGAATAGACTATTCATATCTACCCCTTATCCATACTAATCTACATCCATTACTTGAAAAACTATGTCAAAAAATTGAGATAATGAATTTTTAGGATTCATCATTGAGGTTATAACTACAAATCATTAAAACTTGTGAGGAACCCATCCCTACACAAACTATCCCTTCCATAACCTTATGTGAAGTGTCTAGTTTCTCACAAACCCCACATGAATTTATTAAAGACCCAACCTTTGGATTTGGGATTGAAAAATAGGATAAAGTAATTTCTGAAGGGTCTTTAAATCAGGATTAAATTGGATTTTTGGATTCAAAAGAGAAGAATTTGACATCGTGGATTGAGTCTCCAAAGTATAACTACATTGATAAATTTTCAAAAACACCAACCATTGAACCATTGAGAGAAATCAAAAACATTGAGTCTATACTCATTCCTAAAATTGTTATTTCCAATTTTGTGGTTGAATATTCTATTCAAAAGGAACCAATTCCTTTGAGCAATTTTGAAAATTAAATTGAGTTTGATTCAAAGTCCCAACCTATGTCTGAAAGTGTGAGCCTACCTGAACATGAACGAAAGGACTTTCCATCCACCCTCAAGTTTCCATTCATTAAGGATAGCCAAAAACCTCCAAATTTTACAATTTATTATCTGGAAACTAATAAATAGGTAATGATTCTTAATGTCTTATTAAAGACTAAAAAATAAATTGAATCCACTATTTCTGATATTCCTTGGATTTACCCGCTCATTATAGAACATTGGTTTTTACATGACAAAAATTATAAAAAAAGAATCAATCTCAATCTAGTGGATATGGAGAAATATGGGGTCCTTAAAATGTTGAAAATTGGTATTGGGTAAGTTGTGGGGTTCAAGTCGAGCTAATGACGTTAAACAAAGTGCTACATGGGAGGAAACCCATGGTTTTCATGTTTTCAATCTTTTTGGAATCATTTTTTATTAATCATTTTGATATTTAAAAAAATAGACTATCGACCTGTTCTTCTATTAGGAGTATGGATGGGTATAAAAGGGGAGCACCATATTCATCCGTGTCACGTGGTGTGATCCTTGAGTAATACCTTACCAAGAAATTTAAAGGAAGACAATGTATCATCAGATTGTTTCATTTTAATGTGTTTGTAGGTTAAAATAAAAATACAAAAAAATATATAATAATAATAATAAAAAGGGACATGTCATGGGTCTTGGGTCAAACCCTGTCACAACTGGAAATGCCACGGGGATTCGAACACGGGACCGAAGGGAGACAGGGGCGCGCGCTTACTATTGACCTACGACTTTTTGTGCTTCCTTATTTTATAATTTTTATATATATACTTTTATTTTACTTTATTTATTATATAAATATATATATATTGTTTTGTTTTGTTTTGTTTTGTTTGTTTTGTTTTTCCTTTTTCAACTAGGGAACTCTGCAAGTGACATGAATATCAAAGGACTAAATTGGAGCAGCAATAATTTCAACTTCAACCACTAGGTGAATTCATTCCATTATCCTCATTTTCAATTTACTTTTTGAAATTTCATTCTCTACCTTTACCCCCTTCTAAATTTTCTTTTCTTTAAACACTAGGGATAATGTTATTTTAAGTTGGGGGGGGGAGATAAATGTTTTTGTGTAAAAAAATGAATGATTTGAAAAAAAAAGTGTAAATAGAAGGAATTTTTTTTAACTATGAACATGATACTACACATTGAAAACTTTGAAATTGAATATCAAATAATTTGGCATGCCCCGATCCTGATTTTAATCCTTGAATAATTTCATGAGCATTAATTTTGGAAAGTGTGGCTGTCCAATGTGATATTTTATCATTTATATTTTCATCCAAATAAAAAAAGGATCACAATGCACGTCCTTTGGATAGTTGGGTATTAGTTTGAGTTCATGGGGTCCCCCAAATAAATAGCATAAGTTTGGTGATCATTTTAGTTTTAATATGAGTATTTAATAAAAAAATAAAAATAAATAATATAATATAATAATAAATTTGCACGTAGAGCAATGAAATGACCTAATGCGTGGCTTTCGGCACTTAGGGATCGTGACTCCATAGTTTTCTGGCCAAGAGTAAGTAATTTTATCTCTATTTTTGGTAAAGAAAATTTGACTGAGTTAACTCGAAATGATGCCCGAGTATGTGGGCTTCACTTGGTGCCCTAAGGTCTTTTAGCCTGGGAGTCATCGGCAAAGTCTCGCTACAGGGGTTGACACTTTTGAGTGAAATTTCAATTACCATGGAAAATTTTCAAAAAAAATATGATACAAACAAAATTGAATACTCATCTTAATATTGAAATTAGATTCCACCTAGAGCTTTTGTAATTTCCCCCTTGAATAAATATGAACCCCACATGTCTATTGTGATGCACAACACTTCCTCACACTTAATTGATATTGGATGAAATATGACAATGAATTTGAAAAATGGAATGGGCTTGGGATTGAGATCTACATATGAAACTATCTTGTATTAAATTATTTTTATGGGTTTCATGATTGTTTGGTATAAGAGTTTTTGGTGATCATTGTGTATTAAAATGTTTTTTGAAAAGGGAATTCGAATTTCATATTGTTGAGATATATTTTTCTCTGGACTAGAAAAACTCAAGTTGGGGGTGTGTTTAGCAACTAAATGAGGCTAATATTCATTGTTAATATATATAATATTCATGTTCTTTATTATTCATAAACACCATTTTAGTGAATTTTAAACTTTGAACATCCTTCCACATTATGATTGTAATACCATCTTAAAATGCACTATTATGTGGTAATTTTTTTAACATAATTTAATGTACCCAATGAGTCATCTGATTTTAAGGAATGTAATTATCCATATTTTAATTTTATATTTTGCGAAATTGATCTAAACTTAAATATGAACATGTTTCATTCTGGGATCAATGGGGGATTCATAAAGGATGATGGAGATATTTTGAGATGAAAGAAAGCAATTCTAGAGAAGGCAGATTGGACACCATCCCACTGATGAGAATGTGGGGACCAAAATACTGGCCCAATAAATCCCAAATTTCGTGGGATTCTATAAGAAATATATAGGAACAAATAATTCTTCAGTATCCAGTGCTAATTCGGCCTCCATTGTGGTTATTTAGGCGGCCCAAGTTAGAGATAAAATTCTGGGACAGATTCAGCGGCCCAGGAAAACAGCCCACTAATATAATCATATCTCTGGATCCACAACTCCAAATAGGCCCACATTTTACATATGGTTATAAAACATTCGGGGATCCATTTTCCTTTTTTATGTACCACTCTAATGCGGCCATCTAGAAGGTCTTCCAGGCGCATCTGTTTGGTGGAAGCAAGCGGGCTGCCACCATGGGTCAAGGGTGGAAAATCAACTCTCCCTCAACTTTACACTCACCTATGGCCTACCAAAATGAATTGAGAAGACGTGGACTATTGGAGGCTCTACTCAAGGCTTCAAAAATTCCTATATAAGGCAGTGGTGGTGGAGGAGTTGATAATATTTGAGATTTCATTCATTGTAATGTTATGCTGCGGTTTTGTTGTCTGAAATTTGCCTTCCACATGTAAGTTGTTTTAATTCATCCTTTTTTCATAAAAAAGTTCTTCTTCTATTATTATTATGTTATTCTCCTTATCACATTGATACCGTTGGTTCAAGTTGTGAACTTTTTCATACCAAACCATGTGAGATTATTATAAAATGGTGGAGTGATTGTTACTTTATTGTGTTTTTTTACTTCTCCATTTCCTCAGTCAGGAGTCTATTTTCCGCTTCCATTGAATCCATAGAATCAATGGAGGGATAACCCACTTATGGGTTAATCCAAAAGAGTTTCAAGGGGATGGATTGGATTTTATTTATCACCCCATTAATGTATACTCACTTTTTTAATTGAGATTTTTATTTGATGATTTTCAAACTCCATCTTCCTTGTTGAATTTAAGGCCACACACTTCATGTTCTAATACGAACCATTACCTTGAAGTGCTCAAAAATTTGATCTTTCAAGTGTATAGGTGATTAGTATTAAAGGGTGTAGGAATTAAACCAGTAATTGATGATGATGTTTTATCTTCTTAAATGAATCCATCTCAAATATAAGAAACTGAAATCATTGAAAAGGAAATACGTCCAATCCACCCTGAGCGATAACCCGAGATCAACTCATTATTTTAAATTCAATTCGCTAAAATCTATTAGATATCCTCTAAACCCATATAAAATCAATCCAAGTTGGCCACTTCATATCCAAAAACAATCCATAGAATATACGTGTCTATATGTTACTTCTTAGGTCTCAGAGGATTCGACAACCCAAGCTATACTACAAGGATCGTCCTACCTTCCTCTTTTGGGTAAATTTGAGCATGAATCATATCACCTTGAGATAAGACGATGGTGGCCGCCATGCCCTCTCCTCCCAAAGTAGGGGGAGTGGGCCTCGCCTCCTGCTCTTCATTCTGATGCTGTGATTTTAAGGGATTGCGCTTTCATCCAGGCGTCGTCTGATGCGGGGTTCTTCATCCCCAGAATCCATGTTGCTCCGAAGGTCCCAGGTTGCATCTCTAGTCAACCTGTCATTCCAGTTACGTTACAAGAGTTTCTTGAAGCCTTGTCGATGCTCTCCAAAACCTTGATTGCAATATTTGTGTGGCAGCGACCCCTGGTGGAAGACTTCAGTAAGGCTGTTAATGAAAATTGGTGTTTGAAGCATTATGCACGGGTTGGGATTCTGGGGTTGCGTCAGTTTTTTTATCCTCTTCGCTGATGAGGATGACTTGGGTATGGCATGGTCAAGAAATGGAAAAACCTATTCTGGGTCTCTTTTTCATCTTCTCCAATGGTCCTTCAAGTACCATATGAACCGCGACTCTCCCATCATGGTGATTTGGCTGCAGTTACCTTGTCATCCTATTCCATTCCAAAATTTCGGGTTGCTCAGATAAATAGGTAATTCAATTGGTCGGTTCATATGTTGTGACCAATGGACGGCTTCCATGAAAAATACTTCAACCGCGAGGATATGTGTTCAGTTTTATCTCTCAAGGATCCCACCTGAAATCATGTGGATTGTGGTTGAAGGAGAATATAGGTATGCTCATAATATTATTTATGATGCTTGGAATCCTTCTTGTTCAAGTTGTCACAGGCATGGGCCTAAGATTGCTAAGTGTCAAAGGAGGGCCCTGGATGATCGGTCGGGTCCTACCCCAAATGAGGCCTTTGATGCAGCACCGTCAGGTGGTGTTGATGTCTCAGGTGGGAAATGACATGGAGGTTCTAGCTTGAAGGAGACTACTAGCCCTGTGGAGGTGTAGTCTCCATTAGTAGTGGAGAATTTGAGGCATGAAAATGAGAATCCTTTTAGTTCAGCTTCCATGGAAAGGCCGGATAGCTTGGAGCAGAATGGAAATTGGGATACCTCCTGTGAAGTTGGTGATGATAATCATTTAGATGGGTATAATGTACATATTTTGGTGAATGATCAATATGGAAAACTGGGTCTTGGTGTGGGGGGTGTGGGCATAGATAATGCAAATTCTGACTTTCAATTTTTGGGTAGGGGATTCGAGCAGAGACAAAATCCGGATGATCTTGTGGATCCAATTCCCAATACAACTTCTAATTTGGTACAGGTAAATTCTGATGACTTGATAACTTGATCCATTAATCGTTATACAGCTTTAGAAAATAAAGAGGTGATGGAGGTTGAAGAGGTGGAAAAGGAGGAGGTTCGCTACCCTCCATCTCACGATAGCACTCTAGACTTTGGCACAACCCCAGATGGACATGATGCTAGACAACATGGTGGTGTGAGGTTGGACATGACTTGTCATGAATAAAAGAACATATGTTTTTTACAGCCTCTATAATTGAGGTTGAAGGAGGTTCATGATGAGCTGATTGTTGGAGAGAAAATGTTGAATGATTATAACGATACGGGTCAGGAGACGGATGATGTTCGGGTCAGGACATCCTTGGAAGTGTGGAAGAAAAGCCATAAGGGGAAGAAGGATTATTCCTACTTACCTCTTCCTATGGAGACACGGTCAGTGATGAAATTGAAGGAAAAATATCTAGACAAACATGACAAGACATGTGTTGTGGATGGTAACTCCTTGGATTTTCTCATGAGCTCTGAAGAAGAACTGGTGGAACAGGTTTTGTATCTTAATGCAACTGAAGAAGAAGCCGCTAAATTGATGGGGAGACTGCTAAGGATTTCCCTTAATGAGGAACAATATTCTTAGATAGACAAGTAGGACTCGATATTAGTGGGGGGCTTCAATATTGGGAAGATCAATCTTGAAGATTATATTCAGACTTAGGACAAGTTGACCATCCGATTAGAAGATCTTCTTAAGGATGCACCTTCCACTTAGATTTCATTAATTTCTTGGAAATTGTTTAGGGAGATAGTCTCGGGAAAAATCAACTTAATCTTTAATGATTTTGGATTATATTGTGTATTGGTTTCCTTGAATGACTGGTTTTTGTGCCTGTTTCTAGATTCTTTTTTCTCGGTGCTATTGCGATGTTTGATGCTTTCTTTCCAGCAATCTACTTGGATCTGATTCATAAGGGGATCAGAGCATAAAGACTTCACTGGGATGGGCCTTTTGGATTTGGACGCATGAGAGGGTATGTCTTGCCATCAGTTTCGTGCCCATTCATTTTTGCACGGTACTTCTTGCCAAAGGATCCAGCTTGGTGAAGACTTATAGTCATGGAGTAACTGCTAGGGTGGGGTAGATCCTGTAGTTTTTTCTAAGTTTTCGTTACGTGGGGCATTTTGTTACCTTTTGGGACTCCTTGGTTTCTCACTTTTTCCTTAAAAGTGTTTTATAATAAAAAAAGTAATTTTCAGTCAAGCCACCTTGAAATCCCAGAACACCTCAACCACTAGATTTCAGCCATGTAATGGACTAGAGAGGTCTGGGCCATTACATTTAACTTTTAAATAAAACTATACAATACACGTAAAGACACTTCATTTATAATAAAAAATATTTATTTTGTTATGATGGATAACATTTATATATGTTATTACATATTATATACTATATAATAAACAAATAATTATTTATAGGTTTAAAACATAAACATTTTATGAAATTATCCTTGCAATTAAGTGGAATTTAGCATTATATTACATAATCTATAAAATGATTTTAGTGTAAAAAAATTTATATACTATGATTAGAATTATGTATCAATGACTATTTTAGTTCCATAAAAACTATATTATCAAATATTTGTAAAATGTTCGTTATAATAAGACACTATACATACTAGGAATCACATTATCAAATAAAAATCGACATTTATTTCATAATGTTTTCTTATTATAAGAAATGATACTTAATGTTTTAAAAGGATATTTTTATTAATAGAAATATATAAATAGAATATGATAAATACATTTATAAATTAAATGGTCTATAATATAATTAAAAAAGAAATATAAATTATTATTTTTTTGTAAAAATAATATTTAAATATTTATCATATGTTTCAAATAAAATGTTAGATGGAATTACTTTTAATATGTTACATCTTCATGATTTTGAAATGATATACAATACTATGTCAATAATTAAATTATAATGAATTAATTACTATGATGATATGAAAGTAAAAGTTATTGTTAATGTAGTTATCAAATAAAACTCTCTATATAAAAAGGATAAAATATGTATGTAGGAAAACACATGGTGTAAAGGTAGGTGAAACCCCATTATCTCCCCTCAATCATGGGTTCAAATACCACGACCTTGTTGGATACGGCGGGCTATCGCTCGACATGACAGCTACACTTTTGTTAATAAAACATTTTAGTAAATAAATTATATTATTCATGAAAAATATATAAGCAAACAAATTTAGGTAATAAATACATGAATGAATTTTTGTTTCACATTATTATAAAGAGAACTATTCATTTATCATTTACATTTATAATTTAAGTAAAAATATTCATTAGAAATAGAGATGTTACATTCTCACCCATTAAAGAAATTGTGTCCTCAAAATTATTTTATTGATAGATAAATTAATAGAAAACAATTCAAACCTTGAATTTAGATATTCAGGTCTTATTTTAAATTATTTATATTTCCACAATATTTCAACACAAAGTCCATAACTCCCATAAATAAATGGTCAATTAAATTGTGTTATTTCCCTTTTTGAGTGAGATAAAAGCGTTGAGATATTGAAATCAAATAAAATAGAATTTATAACCCATATTTTTTTAGAAATGAAAAGGTGTTTGATAGATCAGACAGTTTCTTGCAAGAGTTTTGGATATTTAAAAATATTTTAAAAATATCTAATCAAGATATTGAAATAATAGTGATGATTAAATCTTATAAAAGCGATAAAATGGTTCCGTGGGATCTTTTTTCATCCATATTGATAAAAAAATTCCTAATATATTAAAAACATCTTTAAAATATAAAAATAAAAAGGTACATATGATTAAATAAAGTTTCTAAATAAATTTAATAATACTTTAACCACAAAGTTCTTCATAATAAAAAATACAACATGTTCAACCAATGTAAATTTAATTTGTTATAATTTTTAATGAAATACCCAAAATAATCATAATTTTCCTTAACATACTAACCCCTAAGGCTATATAAATCATACATATTCTGATCCCAAACCATTATATTAACCCATACCATTTCTTAAATGTTTAAAATTAATCTCATGAAACAATATTCTAACATATAAAGTAATCTTAACCCTTTCTATGATACCAACTATACTAGTTTGAAACTTAAACAACCTATAATTATGAGTTTAATTGTAATTCGTTAAATTTCTTACATTTCTAGGATCTTTTAGGTGTATATTTTTATATAATTGGAAAAACTATTACATAAAAAGGTGGATTTGAGGCCCTAGACTAGAGACACTCCGTAATTCCAAGGTTGATGATGCCACATGACCTCAGACACACCTCCACATACACCAGAGGCTATCAACTAGAGGAGAGAGACTAGAACATGAATTATAGAGACTATGACCTCAATATCACAAAAATAATCCCTAATAAATAAGAAAACAAAATTTATATAAGAGTACACATAAAAATACACATCGAATCACATAAATAATGTAGTTATATATAACATACAATTGATCACCCACTAGGCTAATGCCGAATACAAATAAACACCAAAACATGACCTACTTCAATCCCCATACCCCATCCCAATATCTTGATACTCTCTAGACTATATAGCCTGATCATATTCACAACCTATTCCATAATAAGAAATTCATAATGAATGTATCAAATAACATTGAGTTTCCTGTGCAAGGGGCAAGCTTATAACTCAGTAGGGTGTCCCCAAGCACCCATAATATACACATTCACATTCATGTGTATCCATGAAGAAAATAAATACAATAAATAAAATTATCATTGAGTCAACATGTGCTAAAATGGTTTCAAAAAAACTCAACGAGTTATACATGATTGTCAGGACATCGGGTTCAAACAAGGACACCTAAACCCTAATTATACCTGCTTCAGTGCCATGTTGGAATAAACTCATCATCTTATTCAATTTTAATCAGGAAAAACCTATACTCAAAGAATCAGGGTAATTCGGTGTCTAAAATTTGGACCCACTACTCACATACTCTAGTAATAGTCATATATCCTTAGGAATAGACCCATCCCTTCTCACTCAAGGGAGGTCCACCAACCACTTCATGCATCACACAACAACCTAGAAACCAAGGTGGTCCTTGAACCAAGCCTACAAAACCCTAGTTACATCATGTACACTAACCCAAGAGATAGGTGATTTTTTTAAAACCAAAACCAACATAAATTCATGATAATCCCACAAACCCATCCATCTAGTCTTTGGGAAGGTCATCAAGCAGATCAAACCATCCCCACAAAATCAGGGGAGGTTCAAAAACAACGATCTATTCCCCACTAACTCTAGGGAGGTCTAATCACACCGAATCATCCTTATATAATTTGGAGAGGTCCATCAAGCACATGTAAATATAATAGGGCCACAACCAATCACACGACTCCTTGACATATCCCAGGGTACTAGTATGTTGAGACTTAGACCCTCGTCACAAGATATATCACCTTCCCCATCAAGGAATCCATTGAGTCCTCTAAACCCGCCTTAACCTTGGATTATCAATACCATTTCAATACCATAACACAATGGGGATTTCACTACCTAAAAGTTCCCACAGACCTAGACCCCATGGGGTCAGTCCAACCTTTCCAAATCCCTGATCACTCATAGTCTCACTACCCAGGGACCGTCTCAAGAAATAACATATTCCTGAGCCATACCTAATTAGGTGGGTCTAATACCCAACCAAAACCCACAGAAAATACATATTACAAGTCTCACTAGGCTCCTCTCTTTTCATGAACATGTCAAGACTCAAATATGCCTTCAAGAGAGAGTTTCTCATAACTCACAAGACATACACCTATCTTTACCATCTTTATTCATCACCAGTAATCTAATTTGATCATATAATCCCTAAAAACTAAACATAGTCCATTTCCGTAACTCATATCACAAAATAGGACATCCTAGAGGTTTCTCATTAGTTCACCCTAAGTCCTAGTCCCTTGAAGACATAGTCTTCAGGAAATACCTATTTACTAATGTGAAAAATAACACTAAATCCAAACATAAGAGGCCTAATGACATCCTATCTCAATGAAACAAGGTATCATTGGTCCCTATACCCCATTATTGATCCCAATTTAGTAATAAATCATGAAAATAAAAGAATTAAAAAACATATAAAATTTTATTATTGGGATAACCTACCAGAAACATTGAGTTAACCCCTCATCGAACAATAAAGAGCCTCATACAAGTTAACTAGGTCCCTCCCATTCTCCATATAACCTATCTCATGCCAAGAGACACAAATTATTAATTATAAATATTTTATAATCAATTAAACCATTTAATTTAAATACAAATAATACATAAAAACTAACCAAGTGTCATCCACTTGTCAAAACCTCGAGAAATGTGGTGCAGTCTAGTCTCGACACATAGCATAACCTACACCATGAAAAAGTTACAAATTAATCACCTGTTCCAATGGATTATTTCTCCCATAATCAGAAAAAACCCTTATAAAATTAAATGGGTGTTGTAAATTATCCAAAATGAAATTCAATGAAAAAGGACTATCCATTTCGATTGATTCGACCATGGTCTAGTGGAATGAACACAAAAAACAAAAGAAAATAATATTGAAATTTTTATAATCAAATATAAAACATAAAAATGGAAATGGAGGTAGATATTTACCTATAATACCCAATACAAGCCACCATGATCCACCCCGAATCAAAGGGGGGAAGAAAAGGAGAGGGGTCGACCATTCATCCTTCCCATAAATTATCAATTGAGTGAAATATGTGGAGGGGGTCTGACCCTATATAAGTATTTCTAAAAAAATAATGAAATACCTTTCATGACATAGATCAATGTTTCCCACCTTGAATAGCCAAGGTAGAAACCCTAACCCTCTACCCTAATTTTTCACACTATGAGGTCCTTCTTCATGACATGAATAGCCTATAGTATCCCAGCCACTTCGTCCTTCCCAGATCACTTTACCAATCCCAAATGTAACCACATGATCCTTGAACCCCATATAGAAACACCATTTTCAGATTTTGAAATTCTTATAACTCCATTCTAAGTCATGTTTCACAAAATGAACCACCCACTAGATCGAAATCTAATATTCACTTTGAAATTTCCAATACAAAATGATGATGGCCATTACAAGAACCCCACCATATCACTTATAATCATAATAAATCATGGTAGTTATTGAACAAAATCTTAATACATATCCCAATAATCAATTCACTGAGAAACCATCATGTTCTGCTCTAAAATTTGAAACATGATTCCACCGCACAATTTCAAATATCAAACACACCAAGCTATGGAATTCAATCCACCTTCTCAAAGCCAAAATAGACATTGAGATATTGCTCAACACACCTATATAGCCCAACACACCAAAATTAAATCAATGAATTCAACACCATGCTTATGGTTCTCCCACCATAAGGATCCACTAGAAATAGATGATTTCAAGCCATAGTGTTCCCCATCATAGGAATCAACTACTGAAAATGCTCTTCTGTTGGTCCACTGACCTTCCACCCTTGTTCCAAATGGAAATACAAACTTTGGTCCCATCTCACTATGTCCAAACTCAATTCAAACATCGGTCGAAACTCCTTCGACAAACATTTCCCAAAACACTAAGCCACACCCTCCATATTGGACTCAAAACAACACCAACCTCAAAAATAAAATTTTCTCCAATGACCCACACAAATAGGTTCTTTCTCATTCCCTAGACCATGAAACAAACATTCCATGACTAATTATGCAATTTCATCCCAATATATGACTTTACTATGTTTGATCACATGATTCACCCCTGAATCAAGTGATGAAATGAGTTCACCCCTAAACCTCATTATGAATTGATGGTTTACCCCCAAAAATATGAAACAAAAATGGTTCACCCCATAAACCATGTTCTAAACCCTAAATCACCTCATGAATCATGTGATAAAAAACATTTTCACCCACCTAAAACATGAAATGAGTCATGGATTACCCCAAAAATCACCCTCAGATCACACCAAAACCACATTGATGTCAATTCCAATGCACAGACTCTACCAGAAACTTGATCCTGACATAAAATATGGTTTTATCCAAGGAACCAAATATCATCTGTTATTATCTCACTCCAATATATCAGCGTTACCTCAAAAAGACATTAAATGATATCACTACACTGAAACCCACATATGAAAAGAGGGTCGTATACCCATGACTGATACAATTATACATACTATAGAAGTATTTTTATCATCACTCTAAATAATCCAAGAACCTATTCTGCATAGTTCATTCTACATTCATTACCAAAATCAATTACTAGACATGGTCATCCTACGAATACCTAGGATACAATGAAAACACCAAGCCTAACATTACCATCTCACCAGGAATAAAATTCTCAAATAGACAATTTTGTTTTCCCCAACATGTGGTTCCACTTATACCACTCCTAGAGAACTGAACCTGAATGAGTCTCAACACCACACTAGTTTCTATCCTCTAGAGTTACTCTCACCTCCTACATGATAACCGTTGAAAAAAAGCCTCCTTGAAAATAAATATCACGGTTAAAACTAGATCAACCATACTAAAATACATTGATCTATCACTGATGTAACATCCCATCACCAAGGGACATGTACTATCTCACACGACCCTAGGATATCATGCCTATAAGACTTAGAATAAAAACACTGATCAGCTCACTCCAAGAGAATCCTTGAACCAGAAGCATTATAGTACTACTGTCACTAAACCACCTGGGTTTATCCAAAACCCAAACCATTCTCAAGGGGAAAACACATTACCTATTCCCTAAACCACAACCTAAATAGGAACCACACATACTAAGTGCACACTAACCATGAACACTAATAATTTTTCCAAAAATCCTTACCAATTCTCAGTCTTCTCCTCATGTTATGGTGATTTACTAAGAAATATATCACAAGTTCATGTTCAAAATCCTACTTAGTCTCACCTGAACCTAATGAAAACTTAATCCAGGAAACTCAATTATAAATCCTAACTCATTCTCCCATGAGTAACATCCAAGGTTAACTGTGCTCTCTCTCCTAACCCACTGACCATGCCCCACTACATGTCAAGCTTCAATAATATCCCAAGGAATTTCACTTATTTTAAGGCTAACCGCATGACCATATGATACACATGTGTCATTATAAAATGAATGATATTCTACCCATTACCCCACCACTCTACCTGAATATGATTCCAAAATGTACTGTTCTAGACACCAAACTAATCCTACCCTTTGAAACCAACCTGAATACTAAAAATGATCGATGAAATTCAAATCTAAAAATCTCAAGTAATTTACCATTCATTTTTCTACAACCCCTTAGGGTTTCCATAGAATCGTATCATTTGGTAAAGTAGAGTTCCACTAACAAGAGCTATGAAAAAACACTATATAGGTTTTTTTTTAAACATTAAATAAGAAAAATAACATCCCAATGACCCACAAGGGTCTATAATTCTCTAGGAAAATCATGTCTGTCCTTAGATAACCTCTCAGACATACCATTCCCTCATTAAGTCATTACTTGTGTATTAATGCCAACACTAACCCACTATGGATCTCCATACATCCATTGTTGAAGGGATTTTATAACCATAACTGAAGAACTTACCACCATGAGATCCACACGACCTACTAAAAAAATAAAATACCCAAAAATTTGTTTAACTAGAATTCCATAAACAAGTTATATGGGAAAAACCATATAATTTTTTTCTGACACTTTAAAAAACTAAACCCCTCATCAAAAAACAACCACAGACAAGAACACACATATCATGTGAATCCAATATTCCTATAATAATGCATGAAAATGGTATTTTTATAATGAACAAAGATAAAACATAATAAATAATAACTTCAAAACACAAGTGCGTCATCCAGGGTGAAATAATTCAACTTTAACATCTAAAACCAAGAAACAAATATTATGCCTTTCGTAACCGTGAATTCCAATCAGAATAGATGTGATCAGGAAACTAGTATGCTATTTATCATAGGATTTGACAAATACCTAGACCACATATTGTCTAACTCTCCAAATAGTATAACAAAATAAATCTTTGTTACCAATTTTTATTTCCATGGCCTTGGTCCTCTCAATAGTTCCTAGTCCAAGGACACCACATGGCCTTAGGCCTGCCTCCCCTTATGCCAAAGGTTGGTGTCTAGTAGAGAGGAAAACATACCTTGGGGAAACTATTACATCAATATAGTAATAGTAAATCACAATAAATAACCAAATAACATCCACATTAGAATATGAAGACGAAATAAAGATCCCATCACACATATGATACATTCATACATAACATAAAAATTATCACCCACTTGGTCAACCCCAAATAAATTTAACAAAACAAAATACAACATATACACATTAACCCCACCACTGTCCCTAAGCCTCAACCTAATATCCTAATACTCTCTAGCTTCTCCAACTTGATCATCTGTAAAACCTATTCCCTAACATGAAATTTATACATAAGTCCTCCACATGCAATGATATGACTATGCATGGTGTGATCAAATAACTCAGTAACGTCGCACTAGAAACTCTTAACATACACTATCATATCCATGTGTATGTATGAGGAGATAAAATATGATAAATAAATAAGATATTCAATTATCATGTGCTAACTAGGACATAATGAAACTCAATGCGGTACACATTCCCATTAGGTCCTTGGGTGTTAACTAGGACACCCTGACCCTATCCATACCTTATTGAGAGCCATGCCAAAATCCACTTGTCACTTCATGCCACTATGTTAGGGAATGACCCATACCCAAAGGAATCATGGTAGGGAAACATCTAAAACCTTGACCCACTAACTAAAATTAGTAGGTAAAATTGTATGTCTATAATAATTGACCTATATCTTCCCACTCAAGTGATGTCCATCAGTATCATATTGTAACACACCAAAACCCAGCCACCAAGGAAACTATCGACCCAGTCTTGTAAAAATAAAATGATAACATGCACAGTCACCCACTACTTGTCTATAATGGTCCTATAACCAATATCCTCATCAAGAAATGATAATCACACCAAACCATCACTGCAGACTCTAGGGAAGTCATTGAGTACACTGAAAAATCCCCAAAGACTCTTGGGAGGTCCAATCACACGGGCCTTTTAGCATAGACTCTCAGGATATCAAATCACAAAAAACCATCCCCATATACTATGGTAAGGTTCATAAAAAAATACAAAAAAAATTATTGTAGAAAATTATAGAGATCGCCACCTGATCCCTAGGATCCAGTTTCATGAGACAAAGACCCTCATTGCAACGTATCAAACCTCATCCATCAGGACATTCACTAGGTCCTCCAGACTCACCATGATCATAGATCATTGATGCCCTCTCAAGATCATCACCCATCAGGGGAATCATTTTTTGAAGGATCCCTCTAATAAGGACTTGACCAGGTCAATACAACCATATAAATTTCTCATAACTCTGGGGCCCACTACATAGGGACCATCCCAAGTCATCACGGATACCTGACCCTAGACTCATTAGGCGAGTCCCAAAACAGACTAATACCCTATTGGTAATTACTATTCCAAGTCCCACTAGACTAATATCACTCATGGTTCAGGTAAAAACTCTTCACCGTACTTAGGAGGGAGTTTCTCATCACTAAATAGACATATACCTTTCTTACCTAGCATCATTCAACACAATACCAATCATTCCTATCCATTGACCCTAAGAACCCAACTTAGGACATTCTTGAATCTCATATCACATTACAATACCTACAATAGGACTTTTTTAGATCACACAAAGTCCCCACACCCTGGTGATACTAAAATTAGGAGATGTAAATTTACCAAAGTGTTAAAGATCACTTAATCTATACATAGGAAGATCAACACCATCCTATCTCATTTACCCAAGGAACCCATGGTTCCTAATCCCTATGTTTGATCCCCATCTAGTATGAAATCATTCACACTCACACTTTGGAAAATATATTAAATTTTATTAAAGAGAAAACATATTTAGAACATATAGTTAAACCCTCAATGTGCTTCAATGAACCTCATCCAAACTAACTAGGTCCCATACACCTTCTAAGGCACCTGTCTTATTATGACAAGTGATTTCATTAATTATTTTTAAATATTTTTTATTTAATTAAACCATTTAATTTAAATTTTAATAATTCCTAAAATCTCATTGGTAATCATATTCATGCTATAAACTTAAGAATTGAGGTGTGTTCCACTTCCGATACGAACTAAAACTTATGGCACAAATAATCCCAAAATTAATTTCCCAATCGAACAACTATTTTTCCCAAAATCACTAAAAACACTGGGAAAAATAAATGGGTGATATAAATTTTATAAAACAATGTATGGTGACATGTAGTTTACATATCATGAAATAATAATAATTAGATGAGTAAAAACCCCATCTATTTTGGTCGATTCCTCCATGATTCGGTGAAATCGACACAAAAAACATATGAAAATTAAACTGAAATAATGGATTGTGAGTTGAAAAAAATAAATGGAAACTATAAGGACCCTACTAATTATTTAATAATTAAACATGATTTATTACATAAATTATACTTAATAAAACATAGAATATCGAGATGTGCAGTGTCTTTAGGTCTTAGGAACATTACATAAGAACTTAAAACATAAAATACAACATCTTTATTGAAACATTGTTTTATATGACCACAATATTCCTTCATAATTAACCCTGCATGAGATAACCAGTGGAAATACATAAGAAATGGGTGAGATATTAATACCAACAAGGGAATAAACATGGCATAACATGAGGATAATAATACATGCTATAAAAATAATATCAATGAGGTATGATTGAACTTGAATATAAAGGAATGATATAGCATGATAATCGTAACCTGGAAATGTGTCAATAACTTAAAGCACTGCATCATAAACATAGATAAAACCTAAACCAAAAATAATTCATGGTGGGGTAATTTCCCATAAATGAATCAACTAAACCCTTATACCAAGTTGATGTATAATTACAATGAACATTACCCAATGCATTAGAGCGCTATTAGGTAACACCTTCATAATCATTTCAATCTCATGCTTAAGTGTTCCCCATATATCATATAACATGGATTTATTAAACATAATAATTTATTAAAAGATAAAGGAATATGGAATAAATAAATTTAGGTACTGAACCAAAAGTTTATGCGCATAAAGGTGGATACCCTTGACAGATAAATGGGTATGATATTCACTACATGATGAGTTTGTCATGGAAAATCATTGTGAAATTTCAGTAGTATAACATTGTCATATAGAAATTCATAAAATGGGTTGACGAGAGAGAAAGGGGTATCTCATTATTTATACATGAAATGGACAGTAAGGGGATCATGGAACTTAACATCTATATATTTTAAATGGAATCAAGATGCATAATATAAAATAAGTGATTGAATTGAAATGAGAAAAGAGGAATCCCTTATAGAATTTTGGCATAGTAATGGCTTAGGTAAGGGTCCAAATGAAGGAGGATGAATGTTCCCTCATTGAAATAACATTAAATTTATATTAGTTAATATTTTAGAAATGTATTAAAATATAACCCATTGATATTAAAAAGTCTAATTTGAAACAATGTTCTTGAATTGAAAGGAAGAGTGCATGGTGATGACCCCTTAGGGAATTTCGGCAAGGTAACAAGTGTATATAAAGGATCATGGATGGATTAGTGAGAGTGAAAAGAAGATATAATTATTTATAAATCTAATGGATAGTAAAGGGCGTATTCATGAACATATCCCAACATATGAAAATTCATATAAAAAGACATATCACAAAAGGAGTGCTTGATAAAAAAGGATAGTGGAAGATCACTTATGGAATTTCGGCCTAGTAACAGGTGTACATAAGGGTTAATAAGAGAAATAAATGAGAGTGAAAGGGGATATAATAATTTATAAATATAATGGAAATTAATTTGGATGTTAAATAACATATCCCAATATGGGAAAATAGAAATTACAATACATAACATGAAATTAATTCTTGATAAAAGAGGAGGTTAGAAGATCCCTTACATGGATGTGTGACTCCAAAGGCTTGGGAGTGGTTTCTTAGGAGCTTGTGGTAGGATTGGGAGGACTATAGAGAGTAGGGGTAAGAGTTTGGTTTATATTTAAGGAGTTTTAGTGAAGATAAATTGGAAATTTGGTGAGTTTATATAGGAAAGAAGGGAGATTTCATTATTATTTTGGTTTTGGACACTGCACAATAAAATATTCAAAACCACAAACCATACCAGAGTTTTCTCTCACGATTTCTGAAAACATAGAGTAGTATAAATCATTTTATAAGTATAAGGGAAAAATATCTTAAAATATTTCCCTCTTTCATGTATAGGTGAGTCACACTTTCAAGGAAATGATTTTAATGTTTCAAAAAATTTTATATGTCTTGGAGGATTCACTAAGGCTTTATAAAATAAATAAAATAAACCTAAAATTAAATTATTTTAAAGGAAAAACAATATTTGGCCAAATATACCTTCTATTGTATTTATTAAATCATTATTGTCCCATTATGATGTTATAAAACACACTTTATGTTTATATGGTATTCAATTTTTACCGAAAAATTCGACTGTCTTAGAGAATTATGAAAAATTCACTGTTAGATAATTTTTATGTATTGATTCCAAAAATTATATTAATTGTATCTAAATAATTTTCAAAATATGTGTATTTTCACTTTTAAAATGAAAATTGACATTTATTAAAAATTAACGGGTTTTGACAAAAATTATAATGACCCATACTTTACATATATTATTTTTAATTCATAATTGAAGCACACTTATTACAACATATAACAAAACCAAGAAAGGATCGTATAGGTATAGTGTCTTTAGAAACTGGGAAACATAAACAACTGGTTCATAAAACATTTACTTTGCCTCCCATTTATTTCATCATATCTAGAGTCCCTTTTTGGCATATTCCGCTTAATAACCTTCTTCCTGACCTGGGGAAATAAAACATACAAAAGGGTGAGCTCAAATGCTCAGTAAGGATAAACAAAAGAAATATCAATCACATCATATTCATAAGAACATAACATTTTGGAAATCTTAACCTGCAAAAGAGATCAAAATTTCATAACATGGGATAAATCATAGTAGTGAAATGTAATCCCAATAATCATAACTTACAACATGAAACATTATTTCATACACACATAATCATAGGGAATCATTTCTTATTAGTCAAAACTCATTGCCAATACTATCTTAGTGGACAAATTCCATTTTTGAACCGAGTTACCCTCGTTTCAGTCCTGCTTCACTGAACCAGTATAACCTACCGTTCCAGCCATGTCTATCTCATGACATATAAAATATTTACCCAATGCATTGGAGGGAGATATAGGTCCCACCCATCTCATAATTATACCATTCTTATGTGTGCCACAAAATCATAAATCATACATCATTGCATAACCCATGTAATAGAAATGGAATTATTAAACATAGTGACATTATAAAACAATTCATATAAGATAAATGAATTCATAAAAATAATTCCATCACAACATAATCAAATAAATGTAATGAAAGGGATAGAATCAAAACCCTATTTTATCTTAGATGGAAAATAATTTTGATAAAACACTTGAACTCCATTCTTGAGGAAAATATCCTTTCTACTTCAAAAACATGTTTCCTTTCTTAACATGTCATACAATTTTAAACTAAAAGAAGTTGATTAAAAATAAACTTGAAAACTTGTAAAGTAAGTTTCTTGGAAATAATGTTTTAAAAATCCATTCATGCTGTATAAGTTAAAAAAACATTCTTCTCGCCCTGTTGTCGGAAAAGTCAAAAAAGTACCTCGTACGAAAAACGACAAAATATTCCTTTCAGATCTTTTACTAAAAACTCACCGAAGGGTAATATAGGATTTAAAAAAAATTTAGGTGAAGGAAAATAATATTACATATTGAGGAAACATGGATGTGGATAATAAAATACACCCCAGTAAATGACAAAGTATAAACAATCTCGGATAAAAATGAGATTGTGATATTTCCCCTTACCTTAGGTCGGATATGCTTTGTACGTGTCCGAACCTCCTGTATAATGATTTAAATAATGTTATTGACTTATTCTAGAATCATACTTATTTTTATGATATCATATTTGGTCATCTTCTTAGCTTCTTATTAGTAATATTTCTTTGCTACTTGTTATTCGGGTGTTTTTAACTTTTTGTTCTTATGCGTGTTTTGTCAAATAAATTCTTATTCTTCTCTTTAGGTTATAGATACCTAATTTCCATAATGGTATTAGTTTAATATATATCATATTCATTCATTCAATTCATTTCATTTATATAATCATTAGGAAATGAAGATCATGTAGAACGAGTCGCATCACATCGTGGAGACGGTATTCCGTACGTACGCACGAGTGATGATATCATTCCTATGATCATGGAATTGTATACTATTTCATAATCAGTATCACTTTATAATAGTCATATATAGTAATTATTTACACCATTATACCCATCCATGTAAGGTGGTGGTGGAAAATAGATTACACCACGGCGTAGAGACGGTATTCCGTACGTACGCACACGCGGTGATTTCTTTTTCCGTAGGATGGATAGATGGTGAAATAGGGTTGTTTCATACGTATAATAACATATCAGTATATGAGTGATACTTATGTTATTACTTCATAATGAAACAACTAAAGAAGAAGAAGAAGTGGAAGAAGAAATAAAGATGAAAGAATCGGTAACGGACATTACCTCTTCTTTGACGTGCTTCTTTGAGACCTCCTTTTAGGGCACTAAAATAGGTCTTTGAAGAAGCCCAGAACCTCTAGGATGTCTCTAGGGAAGTCGAGAGGACAAAGTGGTAGGGTTTGGACGAGCTTGAAATCTCAAAGTGGTGGGAGGAAGATAGGGAGGAGGTTCCCTTTTATAAGGGAGGAGAGGGTCACCTTTGGAATAACTAAAAATATTATTTTATTATAAAGTCAAGTTCGGTTTTAAATATCTCCAAATTTATTTATTTCAAAGATAAGGTGGGGATGAGTCGAAAGCCTCTAATCCAATAGAATTTAGGAAAGTTTAGATTCCTATTTTAACATTATCATTTAGATTTAACATTAAGTTAAATAATTTTACTTTTACCGTGTCTTCTTGTGTTCTTATACTATAAGGTTAATAAACTTACTATAAGAATCCAAACAAACCCCATGTTGTTTATTATTAATATATATAACCTTATATAAGTCATTGGCCGAACCTTAGATTTTTAGGAATAAAATAACAATTACTAATATAATATTTGTTTTAAAAACTATTTTATGTCAATTTTGACACTATTTAGTAATTAATTTTTGTGAAAATCATAACAGAATGATTAGTTCTAAAAAAGTTAATTAAATAAATAATAACATGTCATATTAATCTAGAAAATTATTTTAATTCATAAACAGTGTCAAATTACATTTATTTTGGTGTTTATAACATCAATTATGTCAATATTTCATTAATAAGTTAATTACTGCATCATCTTTGTGTCATAAATAAATTAAATTATTTAATGTCTACAAATTACAAATAAAATACCATTATGTAGGAAATATTTTTAGATTTCCAATGAATATTTATAGTCGAATTTATCTTATGTATAACCCCATATTAAAAATGATTTAGTTATTAAACGTTGATTTTAACTTTTTTAACCCTTCTTTAAATAAATTAATAATAAATGTCCTAATCTAATCCATGTGGGTCTAAATGGTCATATTTTATTCCTAAGTTTGTTTTTGGTCGAATTACACTTGTCTAATAGAATTAGGACATGTATTAGGGTAATAATAATATCATTTTTACCCTTAATTACCCTATTTACTTTTAACCGTGGTAAAAAAAAGTAAAAAGTTACTATTCACCAAAAAATTATTTTCATCTCATTGAACCACATTTTACTTACTGACATCAACCGTGTCTCTCGGATTTTCTAAATTCCACTCACAGAAGCGGTAAAATTAAGATTTATGAAAAATTGAGTTTTTTTAACTACCACTTAGTGGTTTCACTATTCATAAAAAATTGAAAGTTTTCTGAAAAATACCAAAATTTTACCCTAGGCTAATTTCGATATTACGAATCCAAAAAATGAAGTCCATTTTGCAAAATAAAATTTATAAAATTTCAAAAAGTGGTTATAACTATTCATAACGGCTAGTTTTAATAATATTTTATTAGCATATCATTGTTTAGTGAAACTCGGTATTGCGTACGACGCAAGCTATCGAGGAAGGTCGTGATTTCGTGTAAAGAAAGCCAAGAAAGTGTTGTGTGTAGAAAAAGATTCCTTTGATGATTTATATAACATAAAAGCCTCAGGTGTTACATTCTACCCCCCTTAAAATGAATTTCACCCTCGAAATTCGTCACTTTGTAACAAACAGATGAGGATACCTCTCCCTCATCATATCCTCGAGCTGTCATGTAGCTTCTTCTAATTGGTGGTTCCTCCATAAAACTTTCACCAATCGAGTGGTCTTGTTTCGTAGGACTTTTTCGCTACAATCTAGAATCTCTATCGGTTGTTCTTCATAAGAAAGATCTTGCTTCAGCGGTACAACTTCTGAGCTGAGTACATGTGAAGGATCAGGTATGTACGTTCTCAAGAGAGATACATGGAACACATCGTGAACTTGAGAGAGATTCGGTGGAATCTCCAATCGGTAAGATACCTTCCCAACACGATCCAGTATTTTGAAAGGACCGATATATCTAGGGATCAACTTCCCCTTCTTTCCAAATCTCATAACCCTCTTCCAAGGAGATATTCATAAGAACACTTTATCACCCACTTCAAACACTAGGTCTTTTCTTCTGTTGTCGGCATAACTTTTCTGTCGACTCTGAGCTGCTCTTATGTGCTGTTGAATAGATCTGACCTTCTCTACCATTTCATCAACGAGATTAGGTCCTAATAGATTTCTTTACCTAACTCCATACCAGCAAGTTGGAGTCCTGCATTTATTTCCATAGAGATATTTATAAAGAGCCATCTGAATACTGGAGTGAAAGCTATTATTATAAGAAAATTCCACCAAAGGTAGGTGTTGATCCCAACCAACTTTTAAATCCATAGAGCAAGATCTCAACATATCTTCTAGAGTTTGAATTGTTCTCTCAGACTGATGGTCTGTCTGAGGATGATAAGCAGTGCTGAAACATAACTCTGTTTCCAGAGTATGATGAAGACTTCACCAGAACATTGAGGTAAACCTCGGATCCCGATCAGATATAATAAAAAGTGGTACTCCAAGAAATCTTACCACTTCCTTTACATATATCCTGGCAAGCTGATCCAGAGAGAAATCCTCTCTAATAGCAATGAAGTGTGCATACTTTATAAGACGATCAACTATGACCCGGATAGTATTATTGCCTTTGGATGTTTTGTGAAGTCCTGTGACAAAGTCCGTAGTGATGTTTTCCCATTTCCATTTGGGTATGGGTAATGGTTGTAACATCCCCTTAGACTTCTGTCTCTCAGCTTTAACTTGTTGACAAACCAAGCATCGAGATACATATTCAGCAACATCTGTTTTCATTCCATCCCACCAGAAGTACTCATTCAGGTCCCTATACATCTTCTTTCTTCTAGGATGAATAGAGAATGAAGAACAATGAGCCTCATCCAGCAGCTCCTTCTTTAATTTGGGGATGGGAGGAACACAAACCCGATTCCTGAACTTCATTATCCAATCATAATCAAGGTTGAATTCAGGAACATTTCTCACCTTCTTTTGTAACTCGACATCTTCTTTCTGTGCCTCTTTAATCTTCACATGTATAGATGGTTTAACATTCATTTGAGAAAGATACGATTTTTCCCCATTCATTATAATTCCATGATCCATCCTTTGTAAATCCATAAATATTGGATCTTTTGTGATCCTCATCATAGATAAACTAGCATGGTCTTGTCGACTTAATGCATCTGCCACCTTGTTTGCTTTCCCAGGGTGGTAATGAATTGAGCAGTCATAATCCTTAATTAGTTCCAACCATCTTCTTTGGCGCATATTCAGCTCCTTTTGTGTGAAAATATACTTTAAACTTTTATGATCTGTATAAATATCACACCTTTCACCATAATGGTAATGCCTCCAAATCTTTAATGCAAAGATTACCGCAGCTAACTCCAAATCATGAGTTGGGTAATTTTTCTCATGTATTTTCAACTGTCGTGAGGCATAAGCTATCACCCTGTCATTTTGCATAAGAACACACCCCAATCCCTTCTTGGATGCATCACTGTAGATCACAAACCTTTCTCCACTACAAGGCAGTGTGAGCACAGGTGCACTGGATAACCTTCTTTTCAACTCCTTGAAATTATCTTCACATTCCTCCGTCCAAACAAACTTAACTCCTTTCCGAGTCAACTTGGTGAGTGGATTAGATAATCGTGAAAAATCTTTCACAAAACGTCGATAATATCCAGCTAAACCAAGAAAACTTTGGATCTCGGTTACTTTTGATGGTCTCGACCATCTTTTGATAACCTCTATTTTTGCTGGATCCACAGATATCTTCTCTTTTGAGATTATGTGACCCAAAAATGCAACTTTTTGAAGCCAAAATTCACACTTGGTAAATTTGTCATAAAGCTTCTCCTTTCTCAGGGTATTCAATATAATTCTCAAGTGGTATTCATGTTCTTTCTTACTCTTTGAATAGACAAGAATATCGTCTATAAAGACTACCACAAATTGATCAAGATAGTCTCTAAAGACTCTATTCATTAGATCCATGAAGATAGCAGGGGCATTAGTAAGACCTAATGGCATCACTATAAATTCATAGTGTCCATACCATGTACGGAAAGCGATATTTGGTATATCCTCCCTTTTGACCCTTAATTGATGATACCCTAAATGAAGATCAATCATGGAAAAGTATTGAGCTCCGCGTAGTTGGTCAAATAAGTCATCAATGCGCGGGAGAGGATATTTTTTCTTGATATTGATCTTGTTAAGTTCTCGATAATCAATGCAGAGTCTCATTGATCCATCATTCTTCTTAACAAACAGAACAGGTGCTCCCCACAGTGACGCACTAGGGCGTATGAAACCCTTATAAAGATTCTCTTGGAGTTTCTTCTTCAATTCCTGCAACTCAATTGCGGATATTCTATAAGGTGTCTTCGAAATAGGCAAAGCACCCGGTATGAGTTCTATTGAAAACTCAACTTCACGATTCGGTGGAATACCCGGTAATTCCTCCAGAAAGACATCATTAAACTCCCGTACAATGGTCATATTCTTAATCATGAGTTTCTCACCAACCATTTGAGATAAATAACCTTCATTTAGTGGAATTAATACCCATAAAATGGATGAAATTTCCACTAGAAGGTTATGTTCATCCTTGCATCGATAGACGATCATAGATTGATCTGGAATATGAAATGTGACTTCCCTTCTTTGGCAATTGATATGAGATCTATGTAGAGAAAGCCAATCCATGCCAAAAATCACATCAAATTCCACTATAGGAAGGACCATAAGATTTTTAGGAATCACTTTCCCATAAACTTCAATCGGAGAATAATTATAAACTTTTGATGTGACTGTTGTGCCATTAGGTGTTGTCACAGCTAACTCAACATCTAATTGTTGAGGTAATATGGTGATACCCTTATAAAATTCTTCAAAAATAAAGGAGTGGGTGGATCCAGAATAAAATTAAACATTTGCTACTTTAGAGTGGATGGTAAGTGTACCTTTCACCACATCGTTATCGTACTCCACAACGCTGATAGAAATTGCATGTGACTTTCCTTTGACTTTAGACTTAAGAGTTTGTTGACTTCGACCATCATCATCAACCCTTGGATTAGGGAATTTATTGGCATAATGTCCCATCTCCTTGCACTTGAAACATTGAAGTGTAGTAGGTTCATTCTGTGTATCCCTTCCTTTGTTTGCATCGTTAGACATATTCTTCCCATCATCACGGCATTCAAATGCCCGATGACCTTACTTTCCACATTTGAAACATTTACTTGTCCTTTTAAGACAACTCCCTCCATGTTTCTTTCCACACATTGAGCATAAGGGAAAGCTCATCTTCTTTTCAGTGTGCTCTTTAGATTTTCCTTTGAATTCCATTTTCCTCTTCTTATCAAACCCATATGACTGATGGGTTACTCAAATCTCCATCTCAACTTTGAGAGCACATCGAAAGATTTCCTCATAGCTATTGAAGTCTTTTATGGATATGGCCCTTCGAAGACTTGGTTTTAAGCCACTAAAGAATCGATCGATCTTACTCTCAGGTTGGATAATAATACCAGAAGAGTACCTTGCAAGTCTTGCAAAATTTGCTTCATAGGTACCAACAGATTCATCATCCTTTTGCTTCAGTTCAAGAAACTCTTTCTCCATCTTTGTTCAGAGAATACGAGGGAAGTACTTATTGAAAAATAAGTTCTTGAACTCGTCCCATTCCATGGACTCAATTTCATCCCTTTGCCTCGTATTCTTAATAAGATTCCACCATTGATCATAATTACCTTCCAAACGATACATTGCTGAGATGACTTTATCATGCTCAGAACATTGAATAACTGAAAATATCTTTTCAGTAGTACTAATCCATTGTTCAGCAACTAATGGATCAGTAGACCAGCTGAATGAAGGTGGACACTGTCTCATGAAGGATTCAACAGAGTGTTGCTCCTTCCTTTGCTCGTTTTGAAGTCCTTCATGATTCATAGCTTGAGAAAGTTGTGTGAGCATGGATACAAGATTTTTCATTCCAGCTTCCATAACATTTGGTTGCTCAGGGGGACAATAATTGCATTGCCCGTCGCATTCCTCATTAACACGGTTCCTTCAGGTTCCAGCCATTTACTAAAACCAAGAAGAATAGTGTTAGCAACAGTAATTATAATAGGAAAACCACATAATCAAGAATAAAATTTCACACTTAAGGTCTTATCCTAGGTTATTCATGGCCATTTATAAAACACTAAGATTGTGTTCTATGCTTAGACTTATCCTTAGGGTGCTTACTAAGGCTTTCACATCCTATTTTCCAAAGGTTGACTATACCTTTCCTCTGATACAAACTATAACGACCCATACTTTACATATATTGTTTTTACTTCAGAATTGAAGCACACTTATTACAAAATATAACAAAACCATGAAAGGATTGTATAGGTATAGTGTCTTTAAAAACTGGGAAATATAAACAACTGGTTCATAAAACATCTACTTTTCCTCCCATTTATTTCATCATATCTAGAGTCCCTTTTTGGCATATTCCACTTAATAACCTTCTTCCTGACCTGGGGAAATAAAAAAAAATGGTGAGCTCAAATGCTCAGTAAGGATAAAAAAAGAAATATCAATCACATCATATTCATAAGAACATAACATTTTGGAAATCTTAACCCGCAAAAGAGATCAAAATTTCATAACATGGGATAAATCATAGTAGTGAAACGTAATCCCAATAATCATAACTTAAAACATGAAACTTTGTGGCATACACACATAATCATATAGAATCATTTCTTATTAGTCAAGACTCATTACCAAGACTATCTTAGTGGACAAAGTCCATTTCTAAACCGAGTTACCCTCGTTTCAGTCCTGTTTCACTGAACTGGTATAACCTACCATTCCAGCCATGTCTATCTCATGAGATATAAAATATTTACCCAATGCATTGGAGGGAGATATAGGTCCCACCCATCTCATAATTATACCACTCTTATGTGTTCCACAAAATCATAAATCATACATCATTGCATAACCCATGTAATAGAAATGGAATTCTTAAACATCGTGACATTATAAAACAATTCATATAAGATAAATGAATTCATAAAAATAATTCCATCAAAACATAATCAAATCAATGTAATGATGGGGATAGAATCCGAACCCTATTTTATCTTAGATGGAAAATAATTTTGATAAAACACTTGAACTCCATTCTTGAGGAAAATATCCTTTCTACTTCAAGTTTTTTTCCTTTCTTAACATGTCATACAATTTTAAACTAAAAGAAGTTGATTAAAAATAAACTTGAAAACTTGTAATGTAAGCTTCTTGGAAATAATGTTTTAAAAATCCATTCATGTCGTATAAGTTAAAAAAAAATTCTTCTCGTACTGTTGTCGGAAAAGTCAAAAAAGTACCCTGTACGAAAAACGACAAAAATTCCTTTCATATCTTTTACTAAAAACTCACCGAAGGTTAATATAGAATTTAAAAAAATTGTAGGTGAAGGGAAATAATATTACATATTGAGGAAACATGGATGTGGAGGATAAAATACACCCCAGTAAATGCCAAAGTATAAACAATCTCGGATAAAAATGAGATTGTGATATTTCCCATTAACTTAGGTTCGATATGCTTTGTACGTGTCCGAACCTCCTGTATAATGATTTAAATAATGTTATTGACTTATTCCAGAATCATACTTATTTTTATGATATCATATTTGGTCATATTCTTAGCTTCTTATTAGTAATATTTCATTGCTACTGTTTATTCGGGTGTTTACAACTTTTTGTTCTTATGCGTGTTTTGTCGAATAAATTATTATTCTTATATTTAGGTTATAGATACCTCATTTACAGAATGGTATTAGTGTAATATATATCATATTCATTCATTCAATTCATTTCATTTATATAATCATTATGAAATGAAGATCATGTAGAACGAGTTGCATCACATTGTGGGGACGGTATTCCGTACGTACGCACGAGTGATGATATCGTTCCTATGATTGTGGAATTGTATACTATTTACAAATAAGTATCACTTTATAATAGTCATGTATAGTCATTATTTACACCATTATACCCATCCATGTAAGGTGGTGGTGGAAAATAGATTACACCACGGCGTGGAGACGGTATTCCGTACGTACGCACGCACGGTGATTTCATTTTCCCTAGGATGGATAGATGGTGAAATAGGGTTGTTTCATACTTATAATAACATATCAGTATATTAGTGATACTGATGTTATTACTTCATAATGAAACAACTAAAGAAGAATAAGTGGAAGAAGAAATAAAGATGAAAGAATCGGTAACGGACATTACCTGTTCTTTGAAGTGCTTCTTTGAGACATCCTTTTAGGGAACTAAAATAGGTCTTTGAAGAAGAACAGAACCTCTAGGATGTCTCTAGGGAAGTGCAGAGGATAAAGTGTCAGGGTTTGGCCGAGATTGAAAGCTCAAAGTGGTGTGAGGAGGAGAGGGAGGAGGTTCCCTTTTATAAGGGAGGAGAGGGGCACCTTTGGAATAACTAAAAATATTATTTTATTATAAAGTCATGTTCGGTTTTAAATAGCTCCAAATTGATTTATTTAGAAGCTAAGGTGGGGATGGGTCTAAATCCTCTCATCCAATAGAATTTAAAAAATTTTAGGTTCCTATTTTAACCTTATCATTTAGATTTAACATTAAGTTAAATAATTTTACTTTTACTGTGTCTTCTTTGTTCTTATACTATAAGGTTAATAAACTTACTATAAGCAGCCAAACAAACCCCAAGTTGTTTATTATTAATATATATAACCTTATCTAAGTCATTTGTCCTAACCTTAGATTAATAGGAATAAAATAACAATTAATAATATAATATTTGTTTTAAAAACTATTTTATGTCAATTTTGAAACTATTTAGTAAATTTTTTTTGTAAAAATCATAACCGAATGATTAGTTCGAAAAAAGTTAATTAAATCAATAATAACATGTCATATTAATCTATAAAATTAGTGTAATTCATAAAAAGTGTCAAATTACATTTATTTTTGTGTTTATAACATCAATTATGTCAATATTTCATTAATAAGTTAATTACTTCATCATCTTTGTGTCATAAATAAATTACATTATTTAATGTCTAAAAATTCAAATTAAAATACCATTATGTTGGAAATCTTCTTAGCTTTCTAATGAATATTTATAGTCGAATTTATCTTATGTATAACCCCATATTAAAAATGATTTAGTTATTAAACTTTGATTTTAACTACTTTTACCATTCTTTAAATAAATTAATAATAAATGTCCTAATATAATCCAAGTAGGCCTAAATGGTCATATTTTATTCCTAAGTTTGTTTTTGGTCGAATTAAACTTGTCCAATAGAATTAGTACATATTTTAGGGTAATAATAATATCATTTTTACCCTTAATTACCCTATTTACTTTTAACCGTGGTAAAAAAAAGTAAATAGTTACTATTCACCAAAAAATTATTTTCATCTCATTGAACCACATTTTACTTACTGACATCAACCGTGTCTCTCGGATTTTCAGAATTCCCCTCACAGAAGCGGTAAAATTAATTTTTATGAAAAATTCAGTTTTTTTAACTACCACTTAGTGGTTTCACTATTCATAAAAAATTGAATGTTTTCAGAAAAATACCAAAATTTCACCCTAGGCTAATTTTGATATTACGAATCAAAAAATGAAGTCCATTTTGAAAAATAAAATTTATAAAATTTCAAAAAGTGGTTATTACTATTCATAACGTCTAGTTTTAATAATATTTTATTAGCACATCATTGTTTAGTGAAACTCGGTATTGCGTACGACGCAAGCTATCGAGGAAGGTCGCGATTTCGTGTAAAGAAAGACAAGCAAGTTTTGTGTGTAGAAAAAGATTCCTTTTATGATTTATATAACATAAATGTCTCGGGTGTTACAAAAATAGTTTTCAAGGTGTAATAAAAAATTACATTTGACTTTATAAGAAATATATGATCATTTATATTTAAAAAAATTAATTTAATAATAATACTTTATTAAAATATTTCTTTTTAAAAAATTCATTTATTCCTCAAAATAGGTTTATTAATTAACCAAAAATACTATTCGTGTTTTAGAAATTATTTAAAAAGTAACAATAATAGAATGAATGCATAGTCCTTATTCTATAAAAATGTACATAATCAAAATGTGAGGACCTTTTTTCATATCCCCTTATTACACTAGTATACACCCTAAGAGTATGGCTTGCGATGGTGGGGTATTCATGGGGATATTCAGTGAACATTATTTGGGTCGTGATCTCGATGAGCTTAAACTTCTCTCGTAAACAGTTTCTCTCAGGCTTATGTTGTTAGATATCGACTTTGGATTGGTCTAGAGAAAATCCCCAAAATATTATCACCCTCAAAAGTTCCGATAAATGAGCTTTATAGGGCATGATCCTACTAGTTGAGTCCATAACTTTCTTTGTCTATGCTAAAAAGATTTATTAAAACACTATATTAATACGAATCATGTGATCACTGTTCAATAGATATATTATCAATGGTATTGAAAATAAATAGTCATTTAAATTTAATTGGATAAAAATAAATTCATGTGTTTTGTATATTTATAAGAGATTTATTGAAATAAAAAAATGGAATTTTATTAATAAATTATTAGGTCATTACAACCTTCGCCCCTTAAGAAATTTATCCTTCAAAATATCATTTTCCCACACTAAAATATATAAGGGTAACTCTGCCTCATCACCTTTTCTGGTTCTCGCGTTGGTTCTTCAAATTGTGTTACCTCCAAAACAATTTGATGAGGGTCCTTGCCTTATTTCATAGAACTTCTTCTCTATGATCTATGATTTTCATAGACTACTCCTCATAGTAAAGGTCATTATCCAAAGGCACCAACTCTAGATTGAGTACATGTTATGGGTCAGGTATGTACTTCATTAAAAGTGATACATAGAATACATCATTTATTTGAGATAGGTTTGGTGGGAGTGCTATTCGATATATCACTACTATTATATGATCAAGGATCTCAAAAGGGACGATGTACCTTAGACTAATATTTCCCTTCTTCCAAAATCTCATAACTTTCTTCCATGGAGATATACTGAGGAAAACCACGTCTCCATCATCAAACTCTAGGGCTCGTTGATGATTTTCATCATAGATGTTTTGTTGAATTTGAGAATTATTGATGTGATACTGTATGACCTTAACCTTATATACCATTTCATTGTATATTTTTGGACCAATAAGTTTTCATTCCCCAACTTCATTCCAACATGTCAATGTTCTACACCTCTTCTAATAATGGGATTCTTAAGGGGCCATTTGGATGATTCAATGGAAAATGTTTTTATAGGAGAAATCCACCAAAAGAATATGTTGGTCCCATATGCCTTTAATGTCCCATGATAAATATCTCAACATGTCCTCATGTGTTTTTATAGTCAGTTCAGATTGTCCATCAGATTGAGGGTGATAAGTAGTATCGAAGTTTAGCTACGTGTTTAGAGAATACATGAGACTTTTCCAAAACATAGAGGTGAATATTGGATCTCGATCAGACACAATAAAAAGTCATAATCCATGAAGCCTTACCACTTCAATAATGTATATTTTTTATAGTTGATGCAGTTAGAAATCCTCTCAAATTACAAGGAAGTATACTGTCTTTGTAAGATTATCCACAACAACCCAAATTGCATTATTTCCTTTCGATGTCTTCAGAATTCTTGTGATAAATTCCATAGTTATGTATTCCCATTTCTATGTCAGTATGGGAAATGGTTGCATCATCCCATTAGAATTCTGCCTCTCATCCTTCACTTGATAACACTCCAGGCACTTTGATGTATAATCAGTGATCTCCTTCTTCATGTAATCCCACCAGTAGTGCTCTCCCAGATCTTGATAAATATTTTTATTTCCTGGGTGAAGAGAGAGATTTTTACTACATGAATAATCCAAACAGTCTTTATTTAACATAGTATTTTATGAAACACATATTCTTGATCCAAATCGCACAATTCCTTCTTCACTAACACTTTAATCTAAGGATTTACCATGTTTTGGTTTTCTTATGAATTCTATCATTAGATTTCTGAGCATCCTTTAACATTTCCAAAATTAAATGTTAAGAAATAATTCGTGAAAGGATTAATTATGTACCCTTATTTATGATTCCCATGTCCGTATTTATCAAATATAATAGGATTAGATCCTTATCAATTCTCATCAATGATAGAATTGCTCATTCCCTTCTACAAATAACATCCACCACCTTGTTCGCTTTCTCAAGATGGTATTGGATTGAGCAGTTGTAGTCTCTGTTGGGATATAACCATCTTCATTTGTGAATATTAAACTCTTTCTGTGTGAATATATATTTTAAATTTTTTTTGATCTATATATATTTCAGACTTTTCCCCAAGGATATAATTCTCCTACATTTTTAATTAAAAGATCATAGATTCCAATTCAATATCATTCATGAAATAATTTTTCTCATGAATTTTCATCCTCCTTGAATAGTAGTCAATGATTTTTTAATTTTTCATCAAAAAACATGCCAATATTTTTTTGAAGCATTGTTGAAGATTACGTAAAGCTCCCTAGTTGTGGGTAGTGTGAACACATGGGAAATGATAAGACTCTTTTTCAAATCCATGAATATTTCATGACATTCATCATTATAATAAAACATTAATCCCTTCTACATTATCTTGGTAAGAGGGTCTTAAAATAGCGATAAATTTCTCACAAATTGGCGATAATATCCCACTAACCCATGTAAGCTATGGATATCTATCATAGATGATGGCCTCAACCATCCCTCAATTTCTTTGGTATTGGAAGGATCCATAGATATCCCATTACTTGTGATTATATTTTCCAAGAACTAGGATTCATTAAACTATAACTAACACTAAATGTAAATTTCATAGAGCTTCTCATTTCATAAGTTCACTAACAAAGTGTTCAGATGCTCCTCATGCTCTTCCTTGGTTTTGGAGTACATTAGAACATATTCTATAAAGACAACCACAAATTTATCAAGGTAATCTATAAGAAATCTATTCAAAAAGTCCGTAAATATTTTAAGATAATTAGTATGTCTGAATATAATCACTATGAACTCATAATGCCCATACTTTTATGAAAGAAAGTCTTGGGAATATCCTCTTTCTTCACCCTTAATTGGTAATATTCCGACCCCAAATCCACCATAGAGATGTATTATGCTCTATATAGATGATCGAAAAATTCATCAATTCATGGAAAAGGATACCTGTTTTTTATTGTGATTTTTTTTATCTCACAATAATCAAAGCAAAAGATCATTGACCTATCCTTCTTCTTGATGAATAGAACTGGTGCACCCCAGGGTGATGCACTTGGGCCCATAAACCCTTCATCCAGATTCTCCTATAATTTTTTCTTCTATTCCTAATGTTCCACAAAATAAATTATATGAGAATTCTTAGATATTCATAATTCCCTTAGGTATACGTTTTATCGAAAATTTGAGCACTAAGATAAGAGGAAGACCAGAAAATTCATCGAGAAACACATTAGAGAATTTTGTCACTATCAGCATTTCTTTGAAAATTGTTCATTCATTAGAATCAATCATCTGATGTAGATACACTTGTTCATAGGTAAATATTATCAATTATTTATATGATGGTGATGAATAAGATTCATCCTCTTCCTTTAACTTTTATAGAATCGGGGGTCCATTCACTATATGTAGAGTGATTTCCCTCTTGCATAAATTTGCGTTGGCTCTACATAAGGAAAGTTAATACATTACCATAATTGAATCAAATTCTAAAAAGGGATGTATAACAAGGATTAATGGGAAGTTCAATATTTAAATGGTGATAGGGTATGAGTTATATTCATGGGATGTAATAATTTACCCATTTTCCATCTTCACCGACATCTCTAATTCCATTCTTCATGGTGATGTTTGAAAAGTTATACTAAACTTTCATGATATAAAGGAATACATAGAACCATGAATGATAGCCCTAACTTTTAATTTTTTGATTCTATTTATACTTTTTCCAATATATACTTAGGGATTAGTACTTAAAAATTATTGAACACATAAATGGAAATCCAAAGGCATTAAACTGATAATTTATAGATTTCATTTATTTCTTTAAATTATAACTTTTTAGGATTTAGTATATTTTATTGATGATCTATCTCCTAACTTATATTCTTATAGGTTTCCCCCCATTAAATATGGTTCTTAATCAGATAATGAATTTATGAATGCATATCCCCCAGGAGTTTCAAACTGGGTGCCTAGTAAAGCCTATTGTCTTGTACCAAGTATCACCGTGTAAAGCTCAGAATGCCTTGTCAGAGTTGTTACTCTTAGGTACATCTAAACCAGAACCATATCCACTTGTATTATCTATATAAGGATGTATTTTTTGATAAAACACTTCATATATACTCATCAAAATTTATAGACATTATCTTACACTTATTCTTACCCCTAACGGTTTTCACTAGGGTTTTCTAATCATAATCCCAAAAATAACTAAACCTATCCTCTCATTCTGACTATAACAGCCCTTCTATTTATTTCAAAATTAAACGTGATTTATTAAATTTTTTTACTTAATTCAACTTATAATATAGAGAGGTATAGTGTATTTGGGGATTAGGAACATTACATAACAACATAATTCATAAAATACAACATCTTTATTGAAAACTTCTTTTACATGACCACAACATTCCTTCATACTTAACAATACATTGGATAACATATGGGAAAACATAAAAAAGGGGTGAGATATAAAACCAAGTAAGGGAATAAAAATGGCATAAAACGAGGATAATAAAACATGTTAGACAAGTCATATCAATGAGGCATGAAGGAACTTGAATATAAAGGCATGATATAGCATGATATTCATAACATAGAAATGTGGTAACAACATAAAACATTGCATCATAAACACAATTCAAATATAAAATGAAAATACATAATGGTGGAATATTGTACAATAAATGAATTAGGTAAAAACATATCCCAAAATGATGTATCATGACACTAAACATTACCAAATGCATTGGAGCGCTATCAGGTTGCACTATTCATAATCATTTAAATATTATTCTTAAGTGCTCCACATAGATCATATAACATAGATTCATTCAACATAATCATTTATTCCACATTCAAGTAATGTGGAATACATAAATGTAAGTCCTAAATCAATAAGTATATCTTCATAAAGGTGAATAAATTTGATAGAGGAATGAGTATTGTATTAACTACATGAATATTTTAGCATGAAAAATCGCTGTTCAATTTCAGTAGTCTAACGACGTCATATGGAAATTCATAAAATGGGTTGATGAGAGAGAAAGAGGTCTCTCATCATTTATGCATGAAATGGAAAATATGGGGATCATGGAACATAATATCCCAACATTTGAAATGGAATTATGATTCATAATATAAAAGAAGTGATTGAATGGAAACGAGAGGAGATAAATCTATTACAGAATTTCTACATAGTAACAGCTTAGGTAAGGGTCTAAATGAAGGAGGATGAATGGTCCATAATTTAAATAACCTAAAATGGAATGTAATAAATTCATAACAAAAGGATTTAAATATAACAAATTGAAATTAAAAAGGCTAATTTCAAACAATGTTCTTAAATTTAAAGGAAGAGAGGAAGGTGAGTATCCCTTATAAAATTTCAGCATGGTAACAAGTGTATATAAAGGATCATGGATGAATTAGTGAGAGTTAAAGGAAGATATAATTATTCATAAATAAAATTGATAGTAATGGGGTATTTATGAAAATATCCCAACATATGGAAATTGAACTCCAAAGATATATCACAAAAGGAGTGGTTGATAAAATAGGAGAGTAGAAGACCCCTTATGAAATTTTGGCATAGTAACAGGTGTAAATAAGGGTTAATAAGAGGGATAAATGAGAGTGAAATGGGATCTAATAATTTATAAATAAAATTTACAGTAAGTGGGATGTTAAATAACATATCCCAACATAGGAAAGAAGGAAATTGAAAGACATTATATGGAAGGAATGCTTGATAATAGAGCAGGGTGGGAGATCCCTTACTTGGATGTGTGACTCCAAAGCCTTGTGAGAGGTTTATTGGGAGTATGGGGGTGCCTTGGGAGGACTATAGGGAGCAGGGGAAAGAGGGTGGTCAAATTTAAAGGATTTCAAGTGAAGGTAATTGGGATCCTAGGTGGGTTTATGTAGAAAAGGAGGGGGGTTTATTTATTATTTTGGTTTTGGACACTATAGAATAAAATATTCAAAACCACAAACCATACAATGGTTTTCCCTATGGTTTATAGAAAAAGAGAGTGATATAAATTATTTTATAAGTATAAGGGATTATAATACTAAAATATTGACTTTTTCTTATGGGGAGGTGATTCACACATTTAAGGAAATGATTTTAAAATCATAAAATATTTTATATGGCTTGTAAGATTCACTAAGGATTTATAAAATAAATTAAAATAAATTAAAATAAATCTAAAACTAAATTATTTTAAAGGAAAATTATATAATTTGAAGAATATAACTTTTATAGTATTAATTACATCATTATTGGTCCATAATGATGTCGTAAAACACATTATATATTTATTTGGTATTTAATTTTTACCCAAATATTCTACTATCTCAGAAAATTATGAAAAATTAATTGTTGGATAATTTAGACATCCTGATTCCAAAAATAATATTAATTTTATCTAAATATTTTTTTAAATATTTGTATTTTCACTTTTAACATAAAAACCGTTATTTATTGAAATTTGACTAGTTTTGACAAAAATAGTTTTCAAACCTTATTAAAAATTACATTTGAATTCATAAAAGTTTTATGATCATTTAAATTTAAAAAAATTAATTTAATAATAATATTTATTAAAATATTATTTATTCAAAAAATTCATTAATTCATCAAAATAGATGTCTTGATTAACAAAAAATTCTATTTTTTCTTTAGAAATTATTTACAAAGTAATAATAATAGAATGAATGTATATTAATTATTCTATAAAAAATAATGCGCATAATAATAATGCTAGGGTATTGTTACATATACCTTTATTACACCAGTATATGCTATAAGAGTAAGGTGTGTGATGGTCGGGCTTTCATGACGGTGTTCGCTGAACATTGTTTGGTCCGTGATCTTGATGAGCTTGGTCTTCTCCTTTAAATGGTTTTTCTCATGCTTAAGTTGTAGGATATCGAATTGGGATTGGTCTAGAGAAAAGACTAGAAATTCTATCTTCCATGGTAGCTTTTATAAATGGGCTTCATAGGGTACGTTCCTTCTGGTTGAGGCCATCAATTACTTTATGTAAATAGGATTTTTCAAAACCCTATATTTATACTACTCGTGTGATCACTGTTCAACAACTATATTATAAAAAACAATGAAACTAAATGATCATTTAAATTTAATTGGATATAAAAGAGTTCATGTGTTTTATATATTCATAATACATTTAATTAAATCAAAAGAAAGAGAATTTTATTCATAAATTATTGGTTCATTATAGAAAATGAGTGAGGTACTTTCCTAAAATCTCTACAACAATCTACCAAGATCCACACCGGATAAAGGGGATGGGGAGAAGAGGGGAGGGGTTGACCATTAAATCATTCCAAATCAACTCCATCGACCAAAATAAGGTTGTGGGGGGGGGGGGGGTTCAATCCGACCCCATATATGTTTTTAAAAAAACATCACACCACCTCTCACGGTGTAAAACATGAAGGATATAACCCCTAAAAATTTATATTTATTATTCATGTATTGAATTCTTGCCTTTATGGATTTAATGGCCTGTAATAACCTTATAATATATACCGACCACTCAAGACTTCCTCTAAATATTTATTGAACCCTCAACTTAGAACTCGATCCTTGAACCCCATCCAAAAACACCTTTTCAGGATGTTTCAATGATCAAAACTTGAACACAATCCTGGTTCTCAAAAAAAACCACCCATCCAAACAAAACATCAAATTCCATTATGAATTTATAAACCCATAATGATGTGGGTCGTTATAGTAAACACTTCAATATAGTGTAAATTTTCCCCACAAAACAGTTTCTTATGTCTATACACCCATATAATTTTCGACGCACTTGATAATTTCATGAAAAGTATCCATTACTAAATGTTCAACATTTTTGTAGTTCCTACACGTCCTTAATATTTATGAAAAATATTTTGAAATATGTGATGATAAAAACAAATCTAATGAAAGGATACAAATGAAAGGTAAAACTCATTAGGCATTTGAAATATTAGAAAACTTTTTCAAAGTATATAATTTAGACAAATAACATGGATCTTATATAAAACATACCATAATATATGAAAATCAACTTCTTTTATAAAAACATTTCATAAAAAAATGATAGTAAAACACTAATCATAGAGGTTATTTGAATATACCATATTCATAAAACTCATAATGTAATAACCAGGCCATTTAATTCTAACATAATCTATTAATGGAATAACTTAACTAGAAAATTTCAATATAAAATCATAATGTAATAACCTAACTATTTAATTGTATGATAAAATCATAATGTAATATCTTACCAAGTTAATTCAAACATCACATCTCCTAAAGAATAAATCACACACCAATTCATTATAGATCTATATCATACCCACTCATTTATAATTTCCAAGAACCATAACAAGAATAAAACACATAGGATATTTCACTTACATTACTAAACACATAAAATTTCCATTTCAACCCATATGAAAAACCACTTTCACTTATCTCATAAAATGGGAAGAAATATCATTTTCTGTTGAAATATTTTTGAATATAAAATCCCTAAAATAATTGGATATATGATAATATTTAAATAAGAATGGAAACATTTAGAGGATTCGTCATTATGAATAAAGGATATAATGGTAGTAAAATGAATACATTTAGTAAATGGTGAAGTAAATATTCTTTTTTCACACTTATAAAAAATTTCAAATTACCCCATATTAAAAACATTGAAAATATTTATTTTTAAAAATTTATAAATAAAGATATGATAGTTGGAAATTAAAGTAATAAGTTATTTAAATTATATATAATACCATTATTTAAACATTAAAATGAACATGTAAATGGGATAAAAACACATTAAAACGTTTAAAATAACATTTTTAAGAGAAATCCATTACCTTGGGTCCTGAATCGCTTTGTTCAACTTCTACATTCTTGGATGATAAAATTATATGAATTATTAGTTTGATTATAAAACCTTTTAATGTTCATTAAATTATCACTATTCCTTTTATTCCATTTAATATCATGTTTTATTTGGTTACTAAAATGTTAATGTTCACATTGGACGTTTTAGGGATTTTCAGTTCATAACCTCAAAATAACATCTATTCATTGATATTGGACAAAGGGATCATGTTTACATCATCTCCAGACTCTTAAATATATTATAATTATCACCTTTGTTCATTTAATATACTTTTAAAAATATCCATATATAGTGTTAATAAAAAAAGAGATACATCATTCATGGAGGTGGTATTTCTTTACATATGCATGACCTACATTTTTGATTTTCTAATGGATGAAAATAAAATAATAAATTTAATGTTTAACTTAATAGAATCATAATAATATTATAAATATAATATTTCTTTATTAAATCCATCATTTTTACCAACTATGTGAAGAAGAAATAAAAAATGTATTACATCACTTCATTTAGGTGGTAATCCACACGTATGCACGAGAAACGATTCCTTTTTTCAAGAGATGTGTGGGTAAGAAGTTAAATAATATTTTAACTTTATAAATCATAATAATTTAATGAAAATTATATATATACAATCAATAAATCCTTATAACCATTCACATAATTTGGTGATGAAAAAAGAAACACATCTATTTGTAGATGTGGTAGTCCACACATACACAGGAGTTCAGTTTTCACATCCCATGGGATGGAATGGTGGTAGAAAATAGTTTTTACCACATCACAATAAAATTTAAGTATAGTAAATATAATTATGTAATTATATTTGGATGGTTTTAGTAGATTTGATGGAGCTATAATAAGAAATAAATTTGAGAGAACTCGGTTATGACTTATACCTCTTCATTGGATATCTTCCTTCAGTTTACACCTTATATCTTTTAAGATTAGTCCTTTGGTGATAAAAAAACCTAAAGTATGTAGTAATCATATCTATACTTAATTTTATAGATATTATTTTATATAGAGTTCTCAAATTATGTGGAGGTGTGAGGGGTTGACATGCTCCTTTTATAAATGACAAGAGTGACACCCTTGTAAATATAATTTCTTAATATAAAAAGGGATGTAATTATTAAATAATGTGGATTTTTGTTTTCCAAAAAATATTTTAAATATTAGGATAGATCATTAAATCCAGAGAGGATCAATTTAAACATGTTGTTTTGTGATATTTTAATCCCCTACTACCCAATTTAAATATTTGTATATCATTTTACAATTAACATCGTAACACCATTTTTACCTTTGTAACTTATTTTTATTATAAAAAATAAAAATAAAATTATTTAATAATTTTATTAATAATAATATGTAATATATTTTTTATGATTCAATTTCTATAATAGAAAGCATTACTTTTAATTTAAGTTCACAACAAGCAGTGAAAACCTGTTTTTAGAAAAATGTATTTTTAAGCATAAAAACGATTTTACTCCAAAAATAAAGTTAATAATTGATTAAATTATTATTTTTTTATTTTCTAATAAATATATTAAGGTTATTATAAATTATAACCATGAAAAAAATATAATTGAATCTTCCAACTATACTGTTAAATACAAAAACCTGAAATTAGTTTTTAATTAGAATAAAATATAATGTTACTTCCCAAAAAGTAATGTCAACATCAAAAATTAAATTTAATGCCTTAAATGAATTATTATACTAACTAAACACAAATTTGTTCAATTAAAAATTTTAATTAATTTTTAAATTATTCATACATCCTTATTATTTCATAAAAGTTAAGGTATATGTAAAAATGATATTTTTCATTATCCACTAAAAAATAAACCAATTCAGAAAAAGATATAAAATTCACCCTAAGTTAATTTTCATTTTTGGAATCAAAAAATTAATTTCATTTAAACAAATTCAAATTCTAATATTTAATAATTTAACTTTTAGATAAACCCATATAATACAAGGAAAGGCAATGTTTTTAGAATAAAAAATATTTCATTTGTTACAATAGATCACATTTATATTTTTTATTATATCTTATTTATGATATTATTTATAAGTAATTTTTTATATTTATAAAAAATAATCATTTTATGAAATTATTAAAGTAATTAATATTAATTTATATTAAAATTACATAATCAAAAAAATAGTTTTAGTGTAATACATTTTATATTCTATGAAACAATTATATATCAATGACCATTACATGTTTCTAAAAACTACATTATCAAATATTTATAATTTTTTTGATAATAATAGACTCTAAATAGTATGAAAAAAAATTCTAAAATAAAAATAATAATTTTTTATAATGTTATTTTATTATAAAACATGTTACTCAATTTTTTAAAATGACATTTTCAGTTCATACAAATATGTACAAATAATATGTTAAAAATAATTCAGAAAATAATTTAGATAGAATTTAATTACAAATGAATGATAAATTATTATTTTAGGTTAAAAATTATATGGAAACATTTTTAACATGTTTTACATAAAATTATATTTGATATTTCATTCAATATATTATAACTGTATGGATTTGAAAACATATATCATACTATGTTAATCATTATATTATAATGACATAATTACCATGATTATATGAAAATAAAACTAAAAATTAAAATAGTATTGAAATAAATATCTATATATAAAAATGATGAATGATGGAATCTAGAAAACACATGGGAAAGATATTGGCATTGTGCCCTTGTCGACCATCAGTCATGGGTTTGGGTCCCGTGGCCTAACCAGACGTGACAAGCTCTCTTCTAGCTTACATGATGCCTTTTTATTAATAAAAAATTTTAGTAAATAAATTAAAATATTCTTGTAATATATAAAAGGAAAAAAATCAGTTAATAAATATATTTATGAATGATTGGTTTATATTATTAAAAATAAATCGATTCATTTAGAATTTACATTTAAAATTTATGTAAATAATTCATTAGAAATATATGATTGTAAATCCTCCCCCATAAATAAATTACGTCCTAATGTTTTTTTATCAGAATATAGGTTAAAATAAATAATCCATACAATAGATTCTGATATTTGGGTATTCTTTTTCATTGTTGATATTTCCATCATCTTTTGTCATGAAGTCTATAACTCAAGTAAATAAATGGTCACTCTATTGTGGTATTTCCCTCTTTGAAGGAGATAAAAGAGCTCAGATCTTGAAATAAAATAAAATAGATATCATGATCCTTCATTAAAAAAAATGAATTAGTGTTATGTAGATAAAATATTTTCTTGTAGGCTGTTTGGATATATGATGATATTTGAAAATAATTTGAAGTAGATTTTGAAATAAAGTGATATTAAAATCACCTAAAATGGATAAGAAGGATGTGTCCTATATTTTTCTTTTTATCTTGATAAGAAATATATAATATTTTAAAAATAAAAAACATAAAACATGAAAAGAAAAATGTTAATTTCAATAATGAAAATTCCAAATGAAATTATAAAATACTTTGACCTCAAAATCCTTAATTATGAAAAATTCCACTAGTTGAACTTCAGTTTATTTAAGTTCTTAACATTATTAATCCAATAAAAAATTATAAGAAAAATTAAACTTAATATAATAACCCCTGAAGTTATATAATACATCTATCTTATGATCTAAAACCATTATATGAACCCCTAAAGTTTCCTAATTTTTTTAAATTATTCTCTTCTAGGAACAACCTAACATAAAAAGACATTTAAACCCCTTACTTTTACACTAACTATAAGAACCTATAACTTAAAAAACCCATAATTATGAATTTAATAACTAGGATTCATCTTTTTTAAAATATTAAGATCTTCTAGTTTTATTGTTTTAAATAACTAGGAAAACCATACATAACAAAGTGGACACTTCCACACACTGTAAATTGTTTTTCAAAAAAATATTTTTAGGTTTAAATTCCTATTTTATTCTTGATACAATTTCTTTTTACAATAAAATTATTCATTACTAAAAGTTAAATATTTATATAGTTCTTACACATCTACAAGTCGTAGGAAAAACATTTGAAAACATTGGATGAATAAAACAAATATCAGAAAGGGATATAAATGAAAATAAAATCTGATTATTCATTTGATATAATTTAAAACCTCTGAGAAATTCATTATATTAAAAAAATTATTTTGAGATTATATAAAAAATACCTTTAAATATGAAAATCAAAATCTTTGATGAAAAATTTTCATAAAACATTATCATAAGCTATCATAAATCATGTTGGTTAATAACAAAGACCATATTAATAAAAATTGAAATTGAATAACTTAACTAATTCATTACAACATAATATTTTATGAAATAACATAAAAATTAAATTCCAATATAAAATTATAATGTAATATCTTAACTTGTTATTTCTAACTTATAATAATAATCGAATAACCAACCCATTTAATTCCAACATCATATATCCTGATGAAAAAATAATTAACTAATGAATTAAAGGGCTATATCAGACCCATCCATTATCATAAATAATTTATAATAACCATAACATGAATAAAATGAACTAGGTATTTCAAATTATTTATAAAAATAATAAAATTGGCATTTAAACCCATAATAATAACAACTTTTAGTTATCTCATAAAATGGGAAGAAATATCCTTTTTTTAAAATGTTTTAAAAAATTACTAGAATAATGTAAAATAAGACCTTATTTGAACAAACATGAAATATTATATAGTTATATTGATAAATAATAATAATTAGATGGTGGTAAAATTTAGTCATGCATTAAATTTTAAAACAAACATTCTTTTTTCATATTTGTAAAAAATGTCAAATAACCCATATAAAAAATGATGATTTTTTAATTTTTTAATAAAGTAATGATATTTTAAAATGAACAAAATAATTTCTTTAAATTAAAAATAATATTGTTTTTAAAACATTTAAATGATCGAGTATATGTAATATAAAATAGTTTAAAACATCAAAAACACCATTTTATTGAAAAATCCCTTACACCGCGTCTCAAATCATTTTGTTCGACTTCTAATTTACTTAATAATAAAAAATATTAATTATTTACTCGATTAATAACCATTTTAATTATCATTATATTTTTTTTAATTTAATTTATTATCATTCCCCATTTAGTTACTAAAATAGTAAAGTTCATATTGGACGTTTTGGGGTCATTCGGTTTACAATCATAAAATGACATTACTGTATTGACAATAGTCAAATCGACCACGATTATATATTATATAGAAAATTTAAAATTTTATAATTATCATTTTTAAAGATTTAAAGTACTTTTACACCATCTATATAAGGTGGGAATGAAAAATGATATACATCGTTCATAGAGGTGGTAGTATGCACGTACGCCTGACTGAACTTTTCATTTTAGTAATGCACGAAAAAGGAAAAAAAGATAAATGGTAAAAAACAAATAATTATAATAATATTATAAATATCATATTTATTCATTAAATCTGTACTCGTGACCATCCATGTGATACATAAATGAAAAACAAATTACACCACTTTGTGGATGTTGTAGTCCACAAATATGTAAAAGAAACATTTCCATTTTTTAATGGATGGGTGGGTAATAAGGTAGATAATATTTTTTCATTATATAATAATAATTATACCATAACAATATTACATTTACATTAATTAAATTTTTATCAATATTCATTTAAGGTGGTAATGAAAAATGAAACCCATCGCTTTGTGGAGATGGCAACATACACGCATAAGCGATGTTTTCATTTCTTGTAAGAAAGAAAATATGTAAAAAATTGTTGTCACATCATCAAAATAACATTTATGTATACTAAATATACTTATGTAATAATGTTAGTATTGTTATAAAAAATTTTAAACAGGTATAAGAAGAAATAAAGATGAATAAATTTGATTAAGACTATACCTCCCCCTTGAATATCTTCCTTTAACAATAACCTTAACACATATATGATTGGTATTCTTGTGATACCAGGACCTCTATGGTGTAAGGAGTGTTTTTTGTATATTTTCTAGGTATTAGTGCTCAAAATGCGTGGAAGAGTGAGGGGGTGAGGGGATACTTTGATAAGAGAGAGGAGTGACAGTCTTGTAAATACAATTTCTTAATTTAAGAAAGTATTTCGTTATTAAATAAAGTGAAACATAAAATGATAATTAATTTGAGAAATATTAGGTGATGCAACATAGTCCCTCATACACCAATTTAAATTTTAATTTTTTGATATTTTAAGCGTTTACCACTTAGTTTAAGTATTTTAACATCATTTTACCTTTACCATGGTAACTATAATTTTGTAATTCAAGAACGTATTTTTATGACCAATAATGAAATGTAAAATATTAAAAAAAAATTAAATACACTGATTCCAAATAGAAAACATTCTTTACAAGATTCAACTTCCCAAATGGGTAAGAAATACTTCTAATATAAGTTCAAAAAATTCAATGAAAACTATTTTTTGAAAAATTCCATTTTTAAGTAGAAAAATGATTTTCTCCCAAATCATATATAGAATATATTGCGACAATGTTTATGATTAATTACTAAAAAAATTATTATTATTTTACATTAGAACCATTCAAAAACCAAATTCGATCTTCCAACCACATTATTAAATGCAATGATCCAAAAAATAGTTTTTAATTGTATTAAAATACAACATAAGTTCTAAAATGTAAATAATGAGTTTAAAAAATAAAAATAATGATTTTAAGTGATTTATTTTAATAATTTATCACATATTTGGTTTATCCAATTATTTTATTAATTTCTAAATCAATCTTAAATTACGATGATGTCATAAAAGTTTAGATATTTGTAAAAATGGTATTTTTCATTATTCACAAAAAATGAATATGTTTGAAAAAATTCAAAAAATTATCTCTATGATAATTTTGAAATGATGAATAAAAAATTGAATTTAATTTCATTAAAATAAAATTAAAAAATTTATAAATTAATTTTTTTAAATCTATATAATTTAAGTAAATAATATTTATTTAGAATAAAAATGAATGTTTTTTATTATGAGTGATTTTGTTTTTATATATATATATATATTATTTTTTATGATTGATAATTAGTTAATTATTTTTCTAAAATATATAAATTTTATGAAATTAATCTAATAATTAAGTGTAATTTAGCTTTAGATTATATAATTGATAAAACTATTCTAGAATGACAATTTTTATTTTCTCTGATAAAATATATATATAAGTGAACATTTTTTTTTAAAATATATTATGAAATGTTTTTAAATATTTTGTGATAATAATAAACAATAAATAATAGTAATCCAGTTCTTGAATTTGAATAATAATTAGGTTATAATGCAATTTTATTAAACAATCTGCTACATAACCTTATTAAATGATATTTTTGATTAATAAAAATATGTACATAGAATATGATGAAAACCATTTATAAATTAAATTAAACTATAATGTAGTTAAACATTCATGATAAATTATTATTTTAGTGTAAAAATTATATTTAAACATTTATTATATGTTTCATATAAAATGTTATATGACATTATTTGCAATATGTTATAACATTGTGAATTTAAAAACATGTATCAAGATATGTTAATCATTAAATTATATTGTGTTAATTAATATGATGATATGAAAACAAATATAATATATAATTTAGCTATCAAATAAAAATATATATGTAAAAATGTTTGAAGATGAATCTAGGACAACACCAGGGCTAATGGTAAGCACTGCACCATTTTCGCCCTTATTTCCCTTCACTAGTGGGCTCGACTCCCACAACATTTTTGGACATGATGGGATTTCATGTGGTCTGTGAGATACCATTTTTTTAATAAATTTTTTTATTAAATCAATTAAATTATTCATAATAAACATACAGGAAGAAAACAATATATAATAACTATATATATATATATTAATGTTTGGTTTATATTATTAAAAATAAAGTGATTTATATAGAATTTAAATATATAATTTAAGTAAAAATATTAATTGGAAATATTGGATATTACACCCACTTCATGTATCATATGGTATAATATATTTTATGACATAAACTTATATTTCATGAACATGATGTATTAACTTTCTAAATCATCTCACGTACCCTTACTTTTGTTTTTGCATTATTTGTACGCCTTCATTAAATTGTTTAATGAATGATCACTCCATTATAGGTAGCACATGGGTTATATGATATCTCACCCAAAGAAATAAACATATTTAACACTATTAATTAATTGAAGAGCATTAATAATTCATATATAATGATGATATCCATCCCTATTGAGGTTAACTTTCTTAATTTGAGCCTTTATTTACCTAGACCTCCTTTTATATTCAGAAGTATCTAACTCCAATTAAATTAGTGTGGTATCTTCAGATTACAAATTTATATCCCTTGGAAATTGGACTACCTATAGATTTTTTGAATGTTTTTCTTATTTCTTTAATGGTTTTCATCAAGTATACTTTATTTAGGAAAGATATGGAGGCTCTTTCTTGTACATTCCAGGTATGTTGTTCTTAATTTTAATGTATACTTAATCACAAGAAGATAGTTTGACCAATTTTTTTATTTTTTTATATTTATTGTTATAATTATAAAATACCTTAAATACCATCATAAACATCTTCTAGAAATTATAATACAATAATCTAAAGAGATACATGCTAGGTATGATAATGGATTAAGATTTATTCTACCTTTACATTGGTTTGTATTAATTTATGAACTTAAATCAATTAGTTAATTATAATTTAAACATATTTGGTTTTTATTTATGATATAATTGAGATATATCTTGAGTGAATTATCCATGGATAGAAGGAATTTGGGTTGGACTTCTCACTATCTTAGAATCTAGTGCATTATCTAAAAATGTGAGGGTTGTCTCTCTATGTCTCTAGGATTACTCATTATAGGGATTATTAATTTCATATAATATAAGTCATTACTTGAAATTTTTTCATATACATTTGAGTGGAATGAATTTGGGTATATATAAATATATTCAAATTTTAATTTGGGTAAGTAACATAGGCTTTGACTTGTGTAAAGACTTACACATCAAAATGTTTTGAACAAATTGATTTGGAGGAAAGAATATAATTAAAAAATAATTCTAAGGATACATATATGTAAAAGGTAATAGTATGACATAATATATTGAGATAAATTTGATGTACTAAGTGTCATATTCTTTTCAAATCCAGAACATGTCAAGAACTCAAACATTCAACTAGATAGTTTCATGCTCAATCCGGCTGCCCATGGATTATCTTGTGTAAGAAAAAGTGGGTATAACTACACAAATATTAAGTAAAACCTATGAGATAGGATACTATAAGAATATATTTTACCTTATAACCATATGATGGATTTAGAAAATGGGTATTCAACTCATATACTGAAAATAACATTCCAACCCTTTACTTTGTGTGAATTCTATTGATGGACGTGTTTAAGTTATGTTTTGAGGGATTTAGGGAGTAGATAGTGGTTTTATATATAAAATTATGGCTAGGGAAGGAATTTTTAGCATGGAATATTATGTTGCATATAAAGAGAGCATATGCAGTTTGAAGAGATTAGTAGCAACATTGAGTTTTTGGGGGTAGAGTTGTGATATTTTTTATATTTTTTTCATAATTGTGATATGGATAATAGGCTGTGGAATAGAGTTTCAGAGGAGGTATTCTTATGGTGTTTTTGATTTTGAGGTATATATTATATATACCTTGGCTATGTCGTGGGCTACTCCTTGGTGGTTTTATTATGTGGTGTGATGGTTTCACTTGTGCCATAATCCCTCATTTAGTTTATTAAATTTACTATGTAGAACTCAACATGTTTCATGAAAGAATTATTGACCATCATAACTTGATTAATGTCCCTTACATTTAACCATAGTTTTTTTATGTTATCACCTCTATGTAATAGTGAGGAGTGTTTCTATGTGGTCTTCTAAACTTCTATGTTTCCTATAAATTCTTGAACCCCTTTAATCCATATATTTCCTAAGAATTTTTTATTAACTATTGAGAGGCACCTAGGTGAATTTTTCGAGTCATTTAACCCTATCCTTGTTGGATTTTACTCATGGAATATAGATATCAACATTTGTAATTATAAGGTTATTCCTCCCTTTTCCTTCTCAATTTCCCCTATTCCTTATTCTATAGAAGGTTTTTCTATGAGAGATTGATGGTTTTGGTAGTTTTATAAAGATATATTGATTATTATTCTTTTTTGTAGGTTTATCATGGTGTTATCATCTGTTTTGGTTCTTAGTGGATGTATTTATCTTAATAAATCATTGTATAGTGATTTGGAAACCTTTTTTTAGGAAGGGGATCCTCATTCACTCCCTTTATGTGAATCTGTGAGAATTTCACACTTTTCCTTAATTTAGATGGATGGTATGTGTTTATATAATAATTCAATGAATTGGGTTAATAGAAAATTATAGTGTTATTGAAGTTTTCATAGTTCTTTTACTTGTTTTATGATGTTTCTTAAAGGATCATCCATGTTGTTTGTGTTAGTAGAAACCAAGGATATTAGGAGTCCTATTTGGGTTTACATTTACATGACTATGAAAAACATAGTTCTGTTGATTATTTTATATGACCCATGAATAAATGAAAATTAACTTATATATTGTTCATAAATTAGTTTCCCATAGAAATATGCAATTTTGTGACATTTCCCATACTAATTATTGAAACAATGCACTCAAATCCCTTTTTGTTTAATATAGAATGTAGTGTTAGGAAAGCTATTTTTTCTACTGTATTTTGATTATTTTTATATTTTTTTGGTGTGATGTGTGTGAAACATGTGGGGATTTTATCGATAGTGATGGCAACTGGGTTTGAGGAAGAATGTGTTTAGAAGAAAGATTATGGTTGGATGGCATGATATGTGATGTGGGTTATTTTGTGATGTGTTTGTGTGGTTATTGATGTTCTGGTAGTTATGTTTGATGTGGGGGAATGATTTTGATATGAGAATGGTGTTATCTTTGTGTTTTTTCTTACTATTTTCTTGGTATTTATGGAATGCATTAAAATGGAAAGTTATAATTAAATTAACACGGGTTGGATTATGTAGTTTGGTGTTGGAAATTAATAAATGAATGAATGAATAATAAATGGAATAAAATCATTAATTTTAATATATAAGGATGATAAATGAAAATATATATGGTTGGTAATTAATGCGGTTAATATGGGACTATAAAATTGATATGCAGCTTTAAACATGGGAATGAGACAGGATGTGTTGATGGTATTTTGGAAGTGGTGTTGATATGCTATGGTGGTGATATGAATATTGTGGTAGTTGGGTCATTTTGGTTAAAAGGAATCATAGGCTAGGAATGAGTGTAACTATTATACATTGAATTTTCCTTGTGATTTCCATACACACCCAACTGAAGATGCTTATTTACATAGACACCCAAAGGGTTCAGGTTATGGGTGTTTTTCTCAAACATACAGGTTGGTGAGTATGGATGGATAGAAACCCCCTCTTTCTCACTCTCCCTTCAAAGTGATTTTATTACACATATGCTTTTATGGATTGATGTAATAGTGCACTAGGGGTGATGTTTTATGAGAGGATGATGTGGTTTATATTGGTGGTCGTGTATGGAAGGAGGATGCATCAATGTTGATGTCCTTCATGTACATAATACCTTACTATCCTAGTTTATATAAGTTGTTGTGGGATTATTAGGATTTAGCAGTTATGGAATATGGTATGATTATGATGAGGCTATGATATAGTGATTATCATAGGTTGAGGGAAAATGATTTTCAGATGTGTTATGGATTGTGTCATTATGAGGTTAGGTGATAAAAAAGGTATGTAAGTGTTTGGAAACACTACATTGGGACATGGGAGTAAAACATTAGTGGGGAAGTAGTGTGGGGTACCCTTTTATGCATATTATTCTTCTTATATTATTATAACTAGATGCATTATTTTGTGAGTGAACCTTGGAGAGGTACATGACTAGTTGACCAATAAGTGACTATTGATTATGGTATTTGGCCATGGGAAGTTAGTATGATCTTCTCATATTTTAATGAGAGTCCATAGGTATGATCCTAATGATTATACATTTTTTTTCTCACACCACATAAATAAAAATATTTTCTCAAGTTATCAGAATGGATCTAGATACCAATCTGAACATTTCTATGTTGGACCTTGAGGATATTTAGTTTCTTCCGTTGGATTATCTTTGGGTATTTTAATTGGTGAATTTTATTTATATTTTTATAAAATTACATAAAAATGGTGTATTTATCGTATTTTTCCTCCATTATGTTATTGATTAGTTTAGTGGTTGATATCCTATCTCCTGATCTTACTTTCTCCATATTGAGGTTAATGCCTCCCATCTGCGAGATTTTTATACGCTCATTTTTAGTCACCAAACTGAGGCCTACTAAGGGAAATAATCGAGTCTCATTATCTCACTTCATTAATTTTCATCCTAGTAGGGGTACCTTAGGAGGGAGGGTGTCTGGATTGAGTGGTATCAAATAAATATTTATAGATAGGAAGATGTTTGGGGTTTGGAACTTATGTGGGCTATGTGTTATTATAGAACAATGACATCAACAGATATTGGGATTTGATATAGAATAGAGAGACCAACATGGACACCAAATTTTAGGGCCCCCTATAATCTGATATAAGGAATATAAGATCATTAAACAACCAAGTCAAGTGAAGTATCTTCCAGTGTAGAGACAAAGGCAAGGTACATGCATCATTATATTTTATTAATGTGATTTAATGAAGTGAATTCAGGGATCTAAAATGAATTTAACTAAACTAACATAATATTCTATATTACATGTCTTAGGGAATCCTTGTTTTCCTTTTATAAATGGTTCTAAGATAACATCTATGTGTGGTATATGATGGTGAGGTTTATTAAGCTGACATGGTTGGAAGAAAAATGTTTGACCCAGTTGAAGAGGATAAGTAGTGGTAAAATATATTGCATTCAATTCAGTGGTAAGATCTAGTGGAGTATGAAGGAAGCATCTATGGCCTAGAGATAGAGTGATATTTGGAGTATCTTGATATTTACATTGGTTTTATTTGGGCCTTTGAGGAGTACTGGATTCCACTAATAGTTAGTCAAATGAGTGGTTCAAAGAATTAGTGGTGGGAATTGTATCTTGTGGAGTAGAAGGATAAAATCATTTAGTAAGTACACTTTGAGAAGGATTTCTCGAAATAATTCTTATCCTTGATAATTAAGGTTGAAAATAGGTAGGAGTTACTTTCTCTTCCACAAGGGGGGATGTCTTTGAACGATATTGGGATTAGGTTTAAGGACCTTTTGAATTTATCCTATGATATTTTCCTCAATGAGGAGCCCCATAAAAAATGTCTTAAGGATGTGATCCACCTAAATATCTAGTATGTGGTTACTCAATTTATGTTTCTAATGTATTTGTAATTATAAAAAAAGGTGTTGGTGATCAAGGGAATTCACTCACAAGGTTGGGCATAATGAGATGGAATATAGAAATGTTCCTTGAGGATAAGGGTTTTTAGTTCATAAGATGATATTCTAGGGAATTTGATGTTTTGGCCAGTGGGGAGTTGGCCTTAGTGGCTCCCTTTTTAATTTTGGAAAGCTAGTGGTTCTCATGATTTTTCAGGGGGTTTTCACTGGGGTACATTGTTTTGGGGGTTTATATTCATCACCAGTATCAATGAATAGTGGTTATTGGGGATTATATTGGTGGTTAAAGTTAGTTTTAGTATTATCTTCAGTGATAGATTCTAGTGAGTCTGTATCAGTAACATGGGTAGCTGGATCATGCTTTACCAAGAGAAGATGGGTAGATAGGTGATGATCTCAAGATGTTCCCTATCTTCAAGGACCAAAAACCGAGCATGTTTATCGATACATCTATTAGAGAGTCAATGAGTTGGGATAGGTAGGTGTATAAAATAGAGGTGAAAACACAAGATGGGAAAGATATTGTTATAGTTATGGTTAAATTATCATCCACTCTCATATCAACTTTATTTGATTCAGTAGACCTACACTTCTTTGTTTAACCCACATTATTTTGTGCTTTTGAACTAGATATGGAGAGTCTTCCCATGCAACCGATGTTGAATATTCCATTTGGAGTCCATAACTACTTATTTGATGTGAGAAAGTGGTGTAGATTGATGATGGGGAAACATCAGTCATGTGGGGATTTATTCTTGCTATAAATATAGCCATACAGTGTCATCAATGTCATGAGACAGTTGTATTCCATTCATATGGTTATTGACTGATTCTAGATAAGAGATTCATAATTTGATGTGGATGGTCCATGTGTAGTTTTCATTGGATATCAAGGCTACTGGGGGGGGGGGGGGTTCATAGGAACATGAATCCCTTTATTTCTTTTATAGAATAATTAAAAGTGAATTTAGTGGGTGTTGTGATAGTGGAGGCTCCTAGGGTTTTCTAGGAATACCCAGATGTTTTTCTCAAGGAGGTTGTGACACTACCCCTTGATGTGAGGTTGATTTTAGGGTAGAGTTGAAACAAGGTTTCTCTCCAATTTTGATGAATATGTATCATATCAAACTTTCTAAGCTATGGGATTTGAGGACATAGATATATGATCTAATGAAAAAGGGTTTCACCTAGACCAATGTGTCACTGTGGGGTTCTTTGTTGTTATTATCCAAGAATGAATATGGTAGTATGAGGATATATATAGAATACCTAAGGATGAACCAGGCAATGATCATGAACCATTTCCATCTTCAAAGGATTGTTAATATTTTTGACTAGTTGATATGAGTTAACTTGGTTTCTAAGTTCGATATATGATTTAGGTTTCATCAGCAAAGGGATAATGAAAGGGATAACATAAAGACATAATTATGATTTATATATGGATACTTTTAGTTAGTGTTTATGTTTTTCAGAATCACAAATTCACTGAATGTGTTCATGGGGAACATAAACTCTATATTTCATAAGTTCCTAGGCCTGTTCATATTTGTGATCCTGAAAGACATTATGAAACACTTGAGGTCCAAGAAGGAGAATATTTTGAATCATATTATATTTTTATAGAATATATAAAACCACTAAATCTATGGGAAATTTTCCATGTGAAAGTTATAGATGTGGGAAGTGTATTTCTATAGACATATGGTGTCTCAACAGGGAGTAGTAGTGGATCCCTCGATGGTTGAGACCGTTTTTTCTTGAACGAAGACTAAGAATGTAATAGAGGTTTGTAGTTTTCGTATCCTTATATGTTATTATCAATGGTTTTTGTCTAAATTTTCCTAGATTTAATAAATTTTGATGGCTTTATCCTTGAAGGATCAATATTTCATTTAGATCGATCAATGTTGGAATCCTTTGACTACCTAATAGGGTAATTAAATAGCACCCTAGTTCTTTGGTTACCTAATTACTGGGTGATGTTTATGTTTTTATGTGACTCTTTGAATTTGTGCTTGGGTTGTATCTTGATGCAACGATGGGTGGTGATATCCTATGAGTCATTACAGTTATTCTCCCATAAGTGTAACCATGCCACTCATGATCAAGAATTGGAACCAGTGGTTTTTTCCTTGATGTTGTAGAAAAATTACCTCATCAGATAATTATTTGTGGTTTTCAATGATCAAATTATTTTGAGGGACATTTTATTTCAGTATGAACTGAATCTATGATAATAAAGGTTTGTAATATCCTGATATTTTAAATGAACACAATGTTCGATAGAATATAAGATAAAAAACACCCAACTGAATTGAATAATGTAATATCAGTATGTGATCATTATAACATAGCCATTAAATTGGAATGAATTAATAGTATTAACCACATTATGAAATATAGAATTTTCCTCCTCATTTTTAATGTATTAATTAGTGCTTTTTGAATGGGCACTAGATTTTTAGTAAATTTATTTTAATCATCAAAAATATGTTTTCATCACAAATGGGTTTCTTGTATTTTATGAGTGAATATTATAATAAATTTTAAAAATTCTATAAATTCTATTTTATAAATATAATATATTTTTTAAAATCATCATATTAAAATTTTCTTAGGTTGTATTTTTAAGGATTTTTCAGAAAATTTTGATTTTCTAATGAAGTGTGAAAAAATATAGTTTTTCATAAAACTATGATTTTATTTATATTAAAAAGTACCTTTATGATATATATTTAATATAAAATTAAATTAAGTATTATTTTTTCATATACTATCTAATTAATCAAATTTTAATCTTGCTAAGGATTAATATTAGTGTATGTATATTTTTAGGCTTAAAATACCATTTCTTAGAATATATATTCTTCCTTTACTTTTTTGAGTTTTGTTTTAAATTAAAATTCTAAAATTCCTGTTTTTACTCTTTAAAAATGGATTCCATATTTAGAATCAGTGGGACAAACTTGTTTAAAATTTTCCCTTTTATTTTTGGTTAATATGAATAGTAAGCATAGTAATATTATTACCATGATAAAGGATAAATCAGGTAATTTAGTTTAAAAATAAAATGATAAGAACTATAAAATAATACAAAAACATACCTAAAACTTTCTATATGAGTACATATTGACCATATTCATCCATGTTTTTAATTTATGGCCTTTTGTGGCTACATGTACGAGATTATGACCTTGATATTATTTTGTTTAATTAAAAGTCAAACATGTCACACTCTTTTTGTTAATAAGTGTAATATTTTTAATATGGTGTTATTTAGAGGATATGTTCAACTATATATAGTATTTTTAAATCTAAAAGATTTATATTTATCAATATAATTATTTTTTTTAATTTTATGTGAGGAAATAACTAACTTAAATTCTAACACAACATTGATGCAATAATAATTTAGTTAATGGAATAATCAAATAAATAATATTAAGAATATTAAAATTAACACAATTTGAGATATTTAAGGTGATTAAAGAATTTTTAAGAAGACCATGACTTGTTTAGGACATAATAAAATACTTGGTTTTAATTTTTCTTTTTTTATTGATGAGTTTAAAGTCAATGTGATGAATTATAACAAAATTAACAATAAAGTTATTTTATGGGATTAATATTTTATTAAACTATTCAAAAATCATAAAAATATCAAATAATTACAAATAAGATAATATATGGTCTAAAATATAATACCCTATTCCTTTATAGGGTATTTAAAATAATTTTTCTTGAGTATAGACTTACTACATTTTAATATTTTGAGGAATTCCAAATGTGCCCTCACCTCAATTATATAAGGGGACCCCTTCCTTCACTTATTTACAAAAAAAATGATCCATTTAGATAAAAAAACCATAAAAATTACTCTTCTAAATGAATTTATCAATGTTACATGGGTAGTTTTATTTCAGAAATTCAAACCATAGATCGCTTAAGAATAGATATAAAGTATGTCTCTTGAAGAATAAGTAATCTTCATTAACAATTATTTCAAATTTATATATTCTTCTAATTACACTTAATATTTTATCTATATCCTAAATTATTAACTAAAATATCATGTGTATACTTTTAATTTATTCTAATTATGATACAACCATATTCAACCATTTATCAATCCTATAAAAAATGCACCGCGCATGTGTACATACAACTTAGTATCTCTACATGATGGCTTAATTGGTTTTTCACAACTAATTTACATGAATGGTTATACTTTTGTAAATAATAGATATATATATAATACTTATTCCATGATATTTATTCTTTAAAATTAATATATCATTAATTCCCCTACCTACTCACCATTAAGTGAATTAATATGTCGTTCGTGCGTATGTATGACCTACAATCTCCATGAACTGATGCGACCCATTTTCCATATCAAACATTCCAAAGTGTTTATAAAAATTTAATAAATAATTAAATATTATACGTATATAATTAATAATATTTGGGATATGATGAATTTATATACTGTGCACATGAACCAGAACTTTGGTGATAAAACATGCTTGAAAAAATGAAGCAGTAAGCCCCAAAAACAATGGTAATAATGAAATATTATTAACTAATGAGAGGTAATATTCCATATAAAGATTATATTTGATAAAATAAATATTATTTTTTTAATAAAATAATACTTTTATTTAAACCATGATACGTGATTTTAAAGAATGTTCAACTAATGGAAAGCACAAGGCAATAAAGTTTTTAGCCTCACTTTTTATTTCTGGGAGACTTAGGCCATATTCACCATTCCTTTATTTTATGTATTGTATATACTAAACATTTACTTGTTATATCATTAGATTAATTATATTAAGTATATTTAAAGTTCCTTTTAATTTCATTCTTTCATGTGGATTATGACATGATTGTTAACAATGCTGTAATATTTTATTCCACTATCACTTTATTATTTTGGATTTTTTATGTTTAAGTCCTCATAGGGAAATATTTCTATTCCTTTTTCAAATAATATTAGTGTGTTTTCAAAAATGTCGTTAATATTCTCTAATGTTTTTTTAAATCCATTTTACCATTGTTTACTTTAAAAAAATATAAAAGTAATCTTCATGTTGTGTTCCGAACAAGGTACCTTTTGTTTTTCTTACAAAAGTGTGAATGTAATGTTTTCAAATTTTATGAAATTATCAAATTTTACCACCATCATGAAACTTTAATGATTTAAATCTTACTTTTTTGATTTAATAGTTTATATTTAATGAAAAAAATTTCCTTTGTATTATCCCAATTTTTTTTTTCTGAAAGTGAATATCAAAGTGAAAAAAATATTTTCCTCCGGAATGATTTCCACTATATTTTATGGTAATTTTATTTATCAATGAAAATAAAAATTTATTTCACTTATTTAAAACTGGGTATATATATTAATGATACAATCCTTTAAGGAATTCACTTACTTGTGATCATTGGATATTTCATTACTCTTAAATATCCACATTATTGTATCAGGGATATGATTATTTCCCACAAACATATACTAATTTTACGTACATAGATTACTTTGAATTTTATTTGAATCACTGGGGAAATAATGTTAAATACATATATTTTACTCAATACCAATATTTTTTGATAAGGATTATTGATTCATGAATTAAAGCGTTCATTTTGATATGTGAGGAATGTATTGGAATTTCAATGATAAGCATATCCCAAAATTATATAAAAACTCAATGAATCTATAGGACTCTAGAGATAAATCTGTTGGCCAAATTAAATGGGATTTACACATAATAGTTAAAATATCTTGTAAAATCCCTTTTTAATATATATACCATGATGTCTGAGAACATGGCCTCTAATATTAATCATTTACCTCCTTAAGAATTAATTTATTAATATCCAAGAATTTTTCTATTTGATATTATCTATGGATCCATATTGTGAAAACGTTATTGAGTAAATGGAGTTAGTTTCCAATTTTTTACATCACCGTAATTATTATTCCTTATATTTTTACGATAGAAATTTTATTAGTTAAATGAAATGTTTTTCAATTATTTACCTTTCCATATTGTTTATACATTATTTATTTAAGATAACATCCACTATTTGTAGCCCTTATTGAGCATTTGATCTCACCCTTAATTTGTTTTTTCCTCAGGATATGAAGAAGGAATTATTGAATGAGTTTAAAGATGAAGGAATTTTACTCTCACTATATTGTTTATTATGCATTCTTTTGTAATACATTACTTAAATACAATTCCAGTTTTCCAAGGATAATACACTATTAGGTCATTTGGGATGTGATTCCATGTATTTTATACCAATGTAATCAAGTAGATAATGAATATTGGATTCTAGAAGTATGGTTGTTAAAGTTGGTATCAGAGGAGGTTTATTATGAACCTTGGGAACTAGATTTAGGAAAACATAGACTTTTGAATGTATCCCTATGAATGATATTAACGATATTTCTAAGTGTTGGACAATATCCTACAGATTTTCTAATGACCATAGATAACCTAGATTAAACATAAGAACCCATAGATTGAGATGAAATCCTGATGGCTATGACAATATTTGAATAATATTTTATGATTATTTGATATCTCACTCTGATTATTATTGTTTTATGCTCACACATTTCATTTTTGTTTCTGTCAATGAAAGGAATGAGAAAAACCCATATTAATATTGATTGTGGTGGATGATGTGGTGATCTTGAGAAACCAAATACAATGATAATGGGAGTGAAAGATATTCTGATTATTCCCAATCAATTTTCAAAATATATGATTAAAAACCTACACCATAACCAACTCTCAAAATCAAAAATGAAAACAAAGACAAATTTTTTCAAGAGCTAGATTAGGGGAGGCCATGGGGGAAATAAGGCCCAATTTACTTCATGTAAAAAATTTGAGAAGATACACCAAGGAGAATATATAAATTGAAGGAGAAAATGTTTTATGGGAGATAAATATATAAATATACATATTTTTTAAGGAAAATTAAAATTTCAGTTAGTGAAATGGATTAGAATAATAGTCTCCATAAGGTATTATAAATGTTTGATTATTTTAAATGTGGGATGTATAAGAATTTAAAAAATCATTGTCTAAGGAAGAAATATCATGGATAGTGTCAGAATGGATGTATGGGTTATGGTTTTATTTCTGATGATGAAGACACTACAAATTTCATATGAAAGGAATTAAGTATTAAGTGATAAGACGATCTTAATGGTTAATAATGAAGTGGAATAATTATAGTAATTATGTATTTGGATTCAAGAATTATATTGCAAAAGTATTTTAACAATGATATTTTAGTTATAATAATCACAATATATAAAAGGATTTTATTTTAGTACTTCTTCATTATGTATTTGGAATCATGTGATGAATAGAACAGATAAACAAGAGAAGTGATTTTTTTCCGGAAAGTTGATCTTTTGGAAAACACATGATTTGGTGAAGATAACCCCAATCATGTTACTAATGTTGATATAATAATGATAAAGATATTTTTATGGAACAATATTGGTGACATTGAGAATAACTACTGATTTGAGGGAAATGTAATTCAAGATGAATTTTATGGATTTTTTGGTATTTTGGAAATACATTTGAAAATATGATATTTTATTTAATGAATAATAAGAGAGTTAATTATTTAAAGAATACATGTTTTAATTAATGTTTTATAGTGATTAAATTAATTACCCTTCTTAGGAGAATATTTGTAAGGAACTAACCTTAAACATTATATATTCTAGTGTTTTTGAACTAGAATTCATATTCTAGGATCTTTTTAGTTTAGAGTTTTAGAGAATTAAGAAAATATCTTACAAAGTAAACCCATATATAAAAAGTGGAAACATACACTCATTATCAGTTTTTACACAATATAAAACACTTTGAAATTAAACATGATTTCCCTTAATGAATAATCATAACAATTATCCCCCTAATCTCATCTTTGTCTCTACTCCCCCTTAAACCATATGAAAGACATTTTAAAAACATGTAATGATAAAAAAGCTTTGTAAGGGAAATAAAAATAAAGGAAACTGTTAGTTCAGTAAATACATGAAAAATAATTTAAAATTTACATTTATATTCAAATTTCATTGAGAAAATGAAATAAAACAATTTCACATGAAAAATAAACACCCAGTTTTCTCAAATATAATCATTTAAACCAATAACGAGCAATTAAAACTCTATTAAGTGACATATATTATCATATAAGTAAAACCCTTTAACAACCTTTCAATTGGAATAACCATGTGAACAAATTCCAATCATGATATTACAATCTTACCCAGTACAATCTGGGCCCCCATGTTATGTTGAAACGGGATCACCCGACACTATCTGGGCCACTCCCTGATAAGCTGTAATGGGCTTCCCTGATGCTATTTGGGACACCCCATGGTAAGATACAACGAGATTATATGATACTATATGGGAAACCCCTTATATAATTTACATTTGTATTTCCCTTTTTCTATAAACCAATAATACCGTATCATTAATAAAACACTTTCATCATAAAACCCTTTGGAAAAATCATTTCATCCCATATGAAAAACATTTTGTTATAAAAATACCATTCTCCTAAAAAAATCCATTTTCAATACCAAAAATCCCAAAAAATGGAAGAGGGTTTCTTATTTTAAAAAATATGGAAGATTTCAAAGAAATAAATAAATTAAATAATAGTTATGATGGTGGAAAAGTCATTATCATCATGTACGTTTAGAATAGAACATTCCTTTTTCATTTTTCAAAACATTCTCTGTAAAGAAATTATATTCCATTTTAAAAACTTTTAATGAAATTATAATATACATAAGATGTCCTTTATAGTAATTCAATATCCATATAAATTAATATGACAATAAATATCAATAAAATTGATATGGAGAAAAATATTTTGAAATTAAATCTTTAAAAATTCAAAGTGTCCCATACCACTTTAAACATTTAATTCATAAGTCCCATGAAAGAATATTTTTTTGAAAAAATTAAATAAAATGATAATAAATAAATAATTTATAATTCAATGGGGCTGTATATACACGTCATAAGATAAGGTAGGTGTATAATATCAATATGCCTCAATGAAATGAAATTGAGACGAATTTCCTTACCTTGAGTCAGAATTGTCATATATAGTCTTTATATTCCTAAATAATAAAGATAGAATAATTATTTACTTTTGTGAGAAAAATTTTCTTGTTTATTATTCCTTTTATATCACTTATTACCATGTAATAACAACTACTTATTTATTAAAGTTAATGTCGGATGTTTTATTTGATATTCGGTATAAGCATCCAAAATGACTTTGGTATGATGTATATATTCAAAAGTGGAAATTAGTAAATATTATCCATAATAAACATCATGATATAATATTCAATTTTATACATCAATTATACTTTTAAATGCATTTTTTGAATATGGATATGAAAAAATAACTACATTACAATCATGAAGATGATAAGTCATACGTACTCAGGAGTAATGTTTCCATTCCTTAATGATCATTATGGAAAAATGATTAATATCATTTTAAATTTTTAGAATGTTAATTGTATAATATATAATATATTATTTATTAAAATATATTTATATATATTATACATGTGATATGGTGGTGAAAAACGAATCACATCTTGGAGGTGATTGTTCACACGTACAAACGAACGACATTATCATTTTTCCGTGCATGGAAAGGTAAGAATGTAAATGATATAATAAATTTTAATAATGATAATAAAGTCATTAATATCATATATAAAATTTAATTCAATCAATATAACCAGTCTTGAGAGATGGTGATGGAAAAAAAAATATATCAGTTTAGGAGGCAGTAGATCACCATATATACGAATGATAATTATTTTCTCATTTGATGGAAGTATAGATAGATTTAGGTTATGATATTAAAATAATAAAATATAATTATATTGATTATAATTGATTAATATTTTCATCATAGTTGAAAAATATTTTAATGAAGTGGAAGAAGAAATAAAAAATAAATTCTTGATAAAACATTATTTTCTTCGAACAATATTCTTTTATTAACACCTTAGGACCACTAAGGATGGTGTTATTCCTAAAATAAGAGTTCTAAAATTTTGGTATAGGTTATTAGAATGGATTTTTGTAGATATTGAAATTTTTTTAAGTGTGAATATAATAGGATATGAGGTTCCATTTTATAATAAGGGGGAGGTGCACTCTTCAAATTCTTCGAAATAATAAATTAATATAAATCATTTTTTATACCAAATGGATGAAAAATGTTTTATTTGGAATATAGTATGATTATGAGACTAAATTAAATTTATAAAATGAAAATTAAATAAGTTTTTGCTAATTTGTTTCCTTATCTTTAGGCCTTATCCCTTATTTAACCTCTATAACTCTTACAATTATAACATGTGTTTTTAATATTTATGTGTTAATACAGTTACTATATAATGTAAGAAGAACCATAAATGGATCCTTAATGAAATATAAAACCTTATCCTAATAATTTATCTGATTTTTTTATGAATTTAATATCATTTAATAAAATATTATTTATTTTAAAATATCATTAATGTCAATTTTGACACTATTCATACATGAGTTATTAGAAATATCACAAAACATGATAAATTCTAAAAAATTATTTTAAAAATCACTAACATGTCAAATTAGTCTATAAAATTAGTATATGGAATAAATTATTTGAAATTATATTTATTTTAATATTTTTATTTTCATTTATTTGAAATTTCAATTATTTAAGCAATTACCTCATCTTTATTGTGCAATACATTAAGGTAATAATTTATTTCCTAAAAAATAAAAATAAATTTCCTTGATGAATAAAAAATTTTATATTTCTAAATAATATTTATAGTTGAAGATATATTCTAACCCTATATTTAAAAAGTTATAGTTATTAAAACATAAGCATAGATTCTTTGAATTTTCATTAAAATAAAATACTATAATGGGATTAAAATCATCCAAGTGGCTCCACGAGTTTATAAAATCAATCAATTAAAATTTTATCAAAAATAAATCATCCTATAAATTTTTTACAAGTTTTAGGGTAATTTTCTAATATTTATAATACTATTTTTATCGTTAATTACCCTATATACCCATAACCGTGGTAATAAAAAAAATAAAAAAGTTACTATTAATATTATACAAAAATAAAATTAAACTATTTAATAAATATGAAAATTATTATTCCTAACATGAAATCCATTTTTTAAAATAAAAAAGTGGCTAAAATTAATTTAAAATTAATCTCAATTATGTGGTCGGAAAACAAGTTGTTAATGTGAAAACGTTCAAAATATTGAAATGTTTTTACATCCTAATCCATAGTGAAATTGATTAAAATGACCTAAATTGGATTATATGATATAAATATGATCTAATTACTCATTAAAACAAATAAATTTTATAATTTATCATTATAAATTCTTTAGATGAAAAATTTGTTTTCAATTAAAATTTAGTATTTGTCACTATTCATCAAAACATGAAACATATTAAAAAAATACCATAAATTTAGAAAACATATATTTTTAATTTCTTATTTAAAAGAATAATTTTATTTTTTATAAAATAATTTATAAAATTGTAAAAACTATATTTAAAAGATGTGCACTATGAAAAAGTGACAAAACCGTCTTTTTAGAAAAAAAATCATATTTTATTAGTAAAATTGGATTTGTTCTTATGTCATGTATAGAAAATACAGTTTGTTAATATTAAAGAATATATTTAATATATTATAAATTTTATTAATATAATCCATTAATATTTTATTTATTTATTAATATAAAACCCACTTGTGTGCATTTAAATAGTTTTTTGTAGAACATTTCCTTTTATTTTAAAAAGAGATTTATTTTCATTTTGATTAATCGATCACCAAAGAATAGAAATGTTTAAACCATATATTAATAATTTAAAAAATCATGTTAATATCCACCATTCTAATGGATAGGTTATAATGGTAACATTTATATAATAATATTTATTTGTTTATTTAGGCACGATGTGGAATATCATTTATGCTATCAAAAATGATTTTTCTTTATTAAAATATTAGGATGTTAAATTATCCCACATTTAATAAATTACATCTTAGAAATTTTAACTTGGGATTGGTATCTATGGTTTTACCTTTCAAAGTATCATTATTGAAATCCCACATCAGAACGAGGGTCAATAAAACTTCTATTTTAAAAGAATGAATTGGAAGTAAAAAGGTTATCTGAGATTACACAAAATAGGGTTCCATGTTGGCAAACATAAACATAGAAGACAAAACTAACTATCATGTTCTGAGGGAGTTTTATAGATAACTTTGTAATTATAATGTTAACCATCACAAAACCATAATTTTGTGACGAGTTAAAAGGTCAATTACTTCTTAGAAATAAATGTAAACAGATAACATTTTTGTTTTAAGATACTTTTCATAGAGTTAAGGAATTATATTACTACATGGACTAATAACATAAGTAAATATACTTAATTTTAAAGTATAGTTTCATCCTTGAATCAATTTCCATCATAGAGTCATATTTTTCTCTTAATTATGAGTATTTAAGATGAAATTTTCATGCCTGAAACACTAGAATCAAATTTTATATACTCACATAATCTGTAAAAGATTAAATTAAGATTTCTATTATATTTAAACATTAAGTTGAACCAAAATGGTTAGGATAATATAATATAAATACTTAAAAATAATAAACCTTTATACGATGAAAAACTAATTGAATCTCCAAAATTCAGCAGTAATACAAAAAGTTAAACATAGACCATTTAATAAATAACTATACATAAAATTCATCAAAATAATATAAAATAATATTTAAAACCAAAATATTTAAGGATTTTATCCCACAGTCAGCCTAGATAAATTAAAAGGCCCCAGCCTTAAACATTACTTAATCTTGAGTTATTTCAAGAATACACATTGAGGATCTTTTCAAGTTTAGAGTTTTAGAGAATTAGATCATAAAACATACATTACATTCCATATTTAAACAAAGTGGTTACATAAAAGATAGTACTCATTTTTACCATCAACGGAAACATATTTAATGTAAAACACGGATTCATTCTTGATACTTCCTTGACACTATCATCACATCATGTACCATTCCCTTGACCTGTGAAAAACATTTCAAAAATATGGGATGAACATAAAAAGATCAGTAATGGATATAAAAGTAAGAAAAGAAAACATTAGTCCATGTATGAAATCATACTTTACTCATAAAACATTAGCACATTAACATACCTCATCAAATCATGAATAAATTATTAAAATCATAAGACATAAAGGTAACTTGAGGCATTCATAACATTCATACATAGGGAGTAACCATCTTGGTTACGTTTGGAATACCCATCACAGTATATTCACTAAATCTATTCGGAGAAACCTTAACGTTTAACTCCTTCACGTAACCTAATGAATTGGAGAGCTATATAGGGCTCACCCACCCTTAGTTAATCCCGGAAACACCCGTCTTCATAAACAATGCCCAAGAACCATAACATAATCGTATCACATAAAACATGCATAAAGGAAACATAACATTACCACATTTCAAACAAGAGATATCAATACAACCCATTGATACAATAAAAACATTATGAAATCCATTTTCAATACCAAAATAAAATAAAAGTAAAACATGGTATTTATTTTCTTTTAAAAAATGTTCTGGCTTGTAGAGGAAGCCGAAACTCAAATAATGGTCACGGTGGTGGAGAAGTCATTGTCGCCGCATACGTACGACAAAAACATTCCCTTTTTTAGTTTAGTAAAAATCTTTTTATAAAAAATATTCCTTTTGGATAAACGTAAATATCAAAGGGGTTTATACACCATATAAAACAAGGTTTTGTATAAAACGATATATGCCTCAATGAAAGGAGATTGAGACGAAGTCCCATACCTCGTATCTGACTTGACTCGATCGTTCATTAACGTCCACAATAATAAACTTGAGTTAATTTCTACTTGATTAAGAACCATTTTTATGTTCATTATTAATTTTGTATCACTTATTACCATGTTATGACCACTATGTTATTATTTAAGTTAATAATGGACGTTTTGTAGATATTTGGTACTTGAGTCAAAAGTGAACTACTTATATTTACAAGTTGTTCACGTAGTCAAATATCCATTATCTCAAGAATGTAATTCATGATGTAGATTTCATATATATCATATATATCCAGCATATACATGCATTTATAATATTACATAATCATTTATAGTTAAAAAATGAAATGCACCGTTCATGGAGACGGTAAGCCATACGTACGCATGAACGATACATTCATTTCTATGACATATTAATGGAATTAAAACTAAATGAGAGATATGTATATTTTAATTCCATAATTATATTCATCATTTTGATGTAACATACATCATATATATCCATTATATATATGTAATTATAATAGTACATTACATTTGGGGATATGAAATGAAATGCACCGTTCATGGAGACGGTAAGTCGTACGCACGCCTGAACGCTACTTTCATTTCTATGTCATACTTTTACGGAAATAAATAATAATTATATAAAGGTATATAATAATCCCAGTATAACATCATATATAATAACTTTAACTCCATCCCTTATACGTCCCACATATGACATTAACAAATCAAATCACTTTGAGGGGGCGGTAGTCCACATTTCCTAAAATGAAGATATCACGTTTACCCATAATTGAAATCATAAAGGTATGCCATAAATGAAAAATAAATAAGCTTAAGTAAAACAAAAACATATTATATATCATATATAAATATAGTGACATCTTAATTTCCACCTTTGAAGGTGTTATGTGAGTGCTGAACAATCATCGTTTCGTGAGGCAGAAATTCACCTTCCACAGAAACATTATGTTCTTTAACCATTAGATGTAGGTGTGTGTAAGTGTAGCATGAATACTTCACATAAAAACATCCTAGTATATTTAAGATACTTTTTTTGTTACAAAATAAAGGAATAAAAAGAGTTTAGTGGGGTGGAGAAGCAACATTAAACATAAGAACACAAGAGAAAACACTACCTTTAAAAGGGACAACTCTTTTTCATTTGAGCTCAAATGCTTCCTTGGTAAGGATTCTTCTGAAAGTGAGGCTTCTAAGAGTAAGATAGGTATGTGTAGAGACAAAATGGGTAGGGGTTAGCCGATTAAAAGGCTTGAGAGGTGTGGGTAAGGTGGTAGAGCTGGGGGCCTTTTATAAGAGGAGAGGAGGGGCACTCTTAGAAAGTTAGAAAAGGTTACTTTATTATAAAATGAGTTTCGGGTTTTAAAGGTCCCACATTTATTTATATCGAGGATAAGGTTATAAGAGTTCCAAATCCACACATCCAATAGGTTTTTGACAAGTTTAGGTCTTAGATTTTACATTATCTTTTCATTTTATTTAAATCGTTAAATAATGAGGTAATCGCTGCATCATCATGGTTTCATAAATAATTTAATTTATTTAATGTCTAAAAATTATAAAAAAAATATCATGATGTAGGAAATATTTTTATCTTTATAATTAATATTTATAGTCAAACATATGACTTATATAACCCCATTTAAAAACTATTTTAGTAAAACAAATGATGTTTGTGACATTTTTACTTTAACATTAAATAAAAAGTTATTAATGTCATTTTCCTTCTAAAGTGGCTCCATGGGGTCACCATGTTAACCCATGTATTATCTTGGTCGGCCATGACACATAAAATAAGAGTAGGACATGTGTCAAGGTCATTAAAACATTATTTTTACATTAAATTACACTAACAACTCTAATCACGACTAATAAAACATAAAAGTTACTATTCACCAAAAAATTATTCTAATCTCATTGAACCACATCTTACTTCTTAATGAAAAGAATGTATGATGGATTTTTTGAAATTAAAAACACAGAGGTGGTAAAATTTCATTAAATGAAAAATCAATTTTTTTAACTGCCACTTAGTGGTGTCACTATTCATCAAAAATTGAAGTTTTTTCAGAAAAATACCAAAAATTCACCCTAAGAAATATTTGATATTCCGAATTCAAAAATGATGTCTATTTTAAAATATTCAAAACATATAAGTTACATTAATGTATTTAATAATTAACTCCCGCTTCAGAGCATATAGCGTGTTTTTATGAAACAATAAGTATCAGAAGATTGACACTAGTTTAAGTCCAATTTCAAAATGAAATTAATTCCAATGAACACCATTGGATTAAGTGGTGAAAATATATTATAATTTCACTTTAAAACCATTTCAAAATATAATCTAATAATACAAATAAATTATACTAAAAAGAGTTTTTGAATTAAAATACGACATTTTTCACTATTTTTAAAAAATGAACTTCCTCGAAAAAATACAAAAAATTTACACAAAGTAAATTTTGATGTCCTGATTCTAAAGAAGAGTTTTATTTGGTCCAATAGAATGTTCAAGTGTGACCAAAACAAAATATAATGACGATTCTCCATCAAAAAGCGATAAGTGGACCTTTAGTGAAAATTAGAGTATATATGCCTAAAATTGAATTCTTTTCTTATTTTAAGCCTTTATTCTATTAGATAAATATAAAAACATTTAAAAAACATATATAATCATATTTTAGTTATTTATATTCATTCCTGCCAATACAATGGATACGTGTTAACTACCATTTAAAATAATATTATTTTATTACTAGGGTGCAATGTAAGATTTCAAATAAAGTCTTTGTTGCGTATCGGGTACGCTATCGAACATAGTAACCCCTTTAAAGTAAAATTAATATTTAATTCACAAATATTAATAAATATAAAAATGATCTATTCTTTATTTAAATGGGATGTTACATCCTTCCCCCTTTTTGAGAATTGCATCCTCGCAATTTTATTCACTTATCAAAATATTTGGGGGTATTGATACCTCATAGCATTTTCAGATTCCCATGTTGCCTTTTCAACCATATGGGTTTTCAATAAAACCTTTACCTGGTGAATTACCTTATTCCGCAACACTTTCTCTCTATGGTCAAGAATCTGGACCGGTTGTTCTTCATAATAGAGATTCTCTTCCAACTGAACTACCACTGGGCTCAAAACATGAGATGGATCTGGAATATACTTTGTCAACATCGAAACCTGATAAACATTGTGTACCTGAGATAAACTTGGCGGTAAAGCCACTCGGTAAGCAACTGATCCAACTCTCCCCAGAATTTCATATTGTCCAATGAACCTTGGACTCAACTTTCCTTTCATACCAAATCTCATCACACTTTTCCATGGCGAAACTTTGAGAAAGACATGATCACCTACCTCGAAAGATAGATCCTTCCTCCAGTTATCCGCATAACTTTTCTATCTGCTCTGAGCTGTTCTCATGTGTTTCTGAATAAACTGAAACTTTTCTTCCATCTCTTCTACCAATTCTGGTCCCTTCAGCTTCCTTTCACCTACTTCATCCCAAAAAGCTGGAGTTCGACACCGTTTTCCATATAATGCTTCAAATGGAGCCATCTGTATAATGGAATGAAAACTATTATTATATGAAAACTCATCCAACGAAATATGATGGTCCCAAATTCCCTGATAATCCACAGAGCAAGAACATAGAATATCCTCTAAGGTCTGAATATATCGTTCTGACTACCCATCTGATTGAGGATGAAAATCTGTACTAAAATGTAATTCCGTACCCAATGAATTCTGCAGGCCTTTCCAAAAGTTATATGTGAACATGGGATCACAGTCAGATACAATGGAGAGAGGAACTCCATGTAACCTAAATATCTCTTTATGATATAAATGGGAAAGTTGATCAAGGTAAAAAGTATCTTGTATAGCAAGGAAATGAGAAGATTTAGTCAAGAGATCAATTATAACCCAGATTGCATTATTACCTTGAGGTGTATTCGGTAATCCCACAACGATGTCCATGGTTATATTCTCCCATTTCCACTATGTCACTGGTAAAGGCTGAATCATCCCTTTCGGTAACTGTCGCTCTGCTTTAACCTATTGGAAAGTCAATCACTTCAAAATAAAATCAGCAATATACCTTTTTATTCCGTCCCACCAGTAATACTCCTGAAGATCTCTTTACATCTTATTACTTCATGGATGAACTGAAAATGGAGAACTATGAGCTTCTCATAACAACTCTATCTTAAACTGTGAATCACAAGGCACACACAATCTCTTCCCAAATATCAAAACACAATCATTATCAATGTTGAATTTAGGAAACTTACCCTTCTGAACCAGCTCTACCTTTTTGTGCAACCCACTGTCTTTCTTCTGTGCTTGCTTAATTCTGTCTGATAGAGATGATCTTACTGATACCTAAAACAAAACAGAAGAACATCTTGCACCAACAACTTCTATGCCAAATTTTATCAAATCAAAAACCAAATTATCTCGTTCCAAAGGTAGAATGGTTAATGAAGCATTACTTTTTTGACTCAAAGCATCAGCCACTTTATTTGCTTTTCCCGGATGGTAATGAATTGTACAATCATAATCCTTGATTAATTCTAGCAACATACTATATCTCTTGTTCAATTATTTCGGAGTGAATATATACTTTAAACTTTGGTGAACAGTATATATTTCACACTTTACTCAATACAAATGATGCCTCCAAATTTTTAGAGAAAAAACAACAGCAGATAATTCCATGTCATGTGTAGGGTAATTTACCTCATGAGTTTTCAACTGACGTGAATAATATGCAATTACCTGATCATTCTGCATTAGGACACAACCAATTCCTTTCAATGAAGCATCACTGTAGATAACAAACTCCCCATTTCTGGATGGTACTGCCGAAACTCGAGAATTCACCAATCTTCTTTTCAGTTCCTGAAAACAATCACCACATTCTTTTGTCCAGGTAAACTTAACACCCTTCTGATTTAGCTTTATCATTGGACTATATAACTTGGAGAAATTTATAACAAACCTTCGGTAATATCCTGCCAAACCAAGGAAGCTACTAATCTCAGTTACATTTGTGGTTCTTGGCCATTCTTCAACAACATTTGTTTTTGCAGGATCAATAGTTATCCCATCTTTAGAAACAATATGACCAAGGAAAGAAATTTGTTTGCAACCAAAACTCACACTTTCTAAATTTCCCATATAATTTCTTTTTTTAAGGTTTTCAAGATAACCCTTAAATTACTTTAATGCTCTTCTTTACTTTTATAAAACACCAAAATATCATCAAAAAACACAACCACCATTTATCACCTGAGTCAACCGATCCATCACTCCAACAAACTGTTCAATTCTGATTATGACCATCACATGAGACTTCTTTGGAAGTTCATATCTCTTTGTATGCCTTCCCAAAATATCTACCTTGTTCCTTTATGAAAAACCATTCTTAACATAGAAATATCTTAGGTGAAGCAACATGGTAACCTTTAAATTCTATATCATTTCAATCATACCATAAATAAATTTATAATTAACAATTTTCTAACTCCTAAAGTTGTCTAAACCGTCCTTTGATACCAACTATAAGGCCCTGACCTTAAACATTACTTAATCTTGATTTATTTCAAGAATACACGTTGAGGATCTTTTCAGGTTCAGAGTTTTAGAGAATTAGATCATAAAACATGAATTACATTCCACATTTAAACAAAGTGGTTACATAAAAGATAGTACTCATTTTTCCCATTAACGGAAACATATTTAAAATAAAACATGGATTCATTCATGAAACTTCATTGACACTATCATCACATCATGTAACATTTCCTTGACCTGTGAAAAACATTTCAAAAACATGGGATGAGCATAAAAAGCTCAGTAAGGTATATAAAAGTACGAAAAGAAAACATTAGTCCATGTATGAAATATTACTTTACTCATAAAATAGAAGCACGTTAACATACCTCATCAAATCATGAATAAATCATATAAATCATATGACATAAAGGTAATTTGAGGCATTCATAACATTCTTATGTAGGGAGTAACCCTCTTGGTTACATTTAGAATACCCATCACAGTATATTCCCTAAATCTCTTTGAAGAAACATTAACGTTTAACTCCTTCACATTAACTAATGTATTGGAGAGATATATCAGGCTCCCCCGCCCTTAGTTTATCATGGAACCACCCGTCTTCATAAAAATTCCCAAGAACCATAACATAATCATATCACATAAAACATGCATAAATGAAACATAACATTTCCACATTTCAAACACAAGATATCAATACAACACATTGATATAGTAAAAACATTATGAAAACCATTTTCAATACCAAAATAAATGAAAAGTAAAACATGGTATTTATTTTTCTTTTTAAAAAAAGGTATGGATTGTAGAGGAATCCGAAATTCAAATAATGGTCACAGCTGAAGAGAAGTCGTTGTCGCCGCATACGTACGACAAAAACATTCCCTTTTGTCATTTAGTAAAATGCTTTGTATAAAAAATATTCCTTTCAGATAAAAGTAAAAGTAAAATGGGTTTATACACCACAAAAAAGAAGGTTGTGTATAAAACAAAATATGCCTCAATGAAAGGAGATTGAGACGAAGTCCCATACCTCGTATCCGACTTGACTCGATCGTTCATTAACATCCTGAATAATAAACTTGTGTTAATTTCTACTTGATTAAGAAAATTTTTCAAGTTCATTATTCCTTTTATATCACTTATTACCATGTTATTAACACTATGTAATTATTTAAGTTAATAATGGTCGTTTTGTTGATATTTGGTACTTGAGTCAAAAGTGAACTTCTTATATCTACAAGTTGTTCACGTAGTCAAATATCCATTATCTCAATAATTATATTCATGATGTAGATGTAATATATATCATATATATCCATCATATACATGCATTTATAATATTACATAATCATTTAGAGGTATGAAATGAAATGCACCGTTCATGGAGATGGTAAGTCGTACGTACGCATGAACGCTACTTTCATTTCTATGTCATATTAATGGAATTAAAACTAAATGAGAGATATGTATATTTTAATTCCAGAATTATATTCATCATTTATATGTAACATAAATCATATATATCCATTATATATATGTACCTATAATATTACATTACATTTGGGGATAAGAAATGAAATGCACCGTTCATGGAGACGGTAATTCGTACGTATTCATGAACGCTACTTTAATTTCTATGTCATACTTTAATGGAAAGAAATAATAATGATATAAAGGTATATTATAATCCCAGTATAACATCATATATAATAACTCTAACTCCATTCTTTATACGTCCCACATATGGCATTAACGAATCAAATCACTTTGAGAGGGCGGTAGTCCGCACTTCCTAAAATGAAGATATTGTGTTTACCCATAATGGAAACCATAATGGTATACCATAAATGTAAAATAAAAAATCTTAAGTAAAACATAAACATACTATATATCATATATAAATATAGTTACATCCTAATGGCCACCTTTGAATGTGTTATATGAGTGTTGAACAATCATCATTTCGTGAGGCAGAAATTCTCCATCCACAGAAACAGTATGTTCTTTAACCATTAGATGTAGGTGTGTGTAAGTGTAGCTAGAATAATTCACACAAAAAAATCCTAGTATATTTAAGATACTGTTGTTGTCACAAAATAAATGAATAAAAAGAGTTTAGGGGGTTGGAGAAGCAATATAAATCATAAGAACACAAGAGAAAACACTACCTTTAAAACTGGTAACTCTTTTTGATTTGAGATCAAAGGCTTCCTTGGGAAGAATTCTGCCAATTGTGAGGCTTTTAGGAGTAAGAGAGAGATGTATAGAGGAAACATGGTTAGGGTTTGGCCGAGACAAAGGATTTTGATGTGTGGGTAAGGTGGTAGAGGTGGGGGTCTTTTATAAGAGGAGAGGAGGGGCACTCTTGGAAAGTTATAAAAGGTTACTTTATTATAAAATGTGTTTTGGTTTTTAAAAGTCCCAAATTTATATATTTATAGGATAAGGTTATAAGAGTTCTAAATCTACCCATACAATAGTTTTTTTACAAGTTTAGGTCTTAGATTTTACATTATCTTTTCATTTTTTTAAATTGTTAAATAATGAGGTAATCACTGCATCATCATGGTGTCAAAAATAATTTAATTTATTTATATCTAAAAATTATAAAAAAAATATAATGATGTAGGAAATCTTTTTAGCTCTCTAATTAATATTTATAGTAAAAAATATGACTTTTATAACCCCATTTAATAACTGTTTTAGTAAAACAACTCATGTTTATGACATTTTTACTTTAACATTAAATAAAAAGTTATTAATGTCATTTTCCTACCAACGTGGCTCCATTGGGTCCCCAAGTTGTCCAATGGATGGAATTGGTCGGAAATGAAACATAAAATAAGTGTAGTACATGTTTCAATGTCATTAAAACATTATTTTTACCTTAAATTACACAAATTATCTCTAATCGTGATTAATAAAACTTAAAAGTTACTATTCACCAAAAAATTATTTTAATCTCATTGAACCACATTTTACTTATTAATGACAACCACGTATGTCAGATTTTTTTAAATTCAAAAAATAGAGGTGGTAAAATTTCATTTAAATGAAAAATCAATTTTTCTAACTACCACTTAGTGGTTTCACTATTCATCAAAAATTGAAGTTTTTCAGAAAAATACCAAAAATTCACCCTAAGAAATATTTGATATTATGAATTCAAAAATGATGTCTCTTTGAAAACATTAAAAACATATAAGTTACATTAATTAATGTAATAATTAACTCCCGTTGTTCGAGAAAATAACATGTTTTTATGAAACAATAAGTATCAAAAGATTCACGCTAGTTTAAGTCTAATTTCAAAGTGAAATTAATTCCAATGACCACCATTGGATTAAATGGTAAAAATATATTAAAATTTCACTTTAAAAACAATTCATAAGATAATATAATCAAATAAATAAATTATACTAAAAAGTGGTTTTGAATTAAAATACAACATTTTTCACTATTCATTAAAAAATAATCTTTATTAGAAAAATACCAAAAATTCACACAAAGTAAATTTTGATGTCCCGATTATAAAGAAGAGTTTTATTTGGTCCAATAGAATGTATAAGAGTGACCAAAACTATATTTAATGATGTTTCACCATCAAAAGGTGATAAGTAGACCTTTAGTGAAAATTAGAGTATATATGACTAAAATTGAATTTTTTTCTTATTTTAAGCCTTTATCTATTGTTGGATAAATATAAAAAAATTTAAAAAACATATATAATCATATTTTAGTTATTTCTATTCATTCCTTCCAATACAACTGCTACGCATTAACTACCATTTAAAATAATATTATTTTATTACTAGTGGGCATCATAAGATTTCAAAGAAACTCTTTTTTGCATATCGGGTACGCTATCGAACATAGAAACCCCTTTAAAGTAAAATTAATATTTAATTTATAAATATTAATAAATATGAAAATGCTTTATTCTTTATTTACCTGGGATGTTACATAACTTTTCTGAACAACATCAATCACTTTTAAAGTCTCAAACCAAAATGCAATTTCAAAATCCAGTAATATCAAAGGTATTCTAACCATTTAAATAGACAACTTGAATCATGATAATTCCATAATAAAATGATATAAAAATAAAAAATATAATTCAACTCTTATTCCTCATATAAATTCCCAGAGTATTCTATTTAACTTAATCATAAAGGGTTCTCATAATAGTGAACCTTCTTCCGAAATAACATTAATCACTTAATCACCAATTTTTTTTCAAATCCTATGGATATATATTTGATAAAAGATATGTCCTAAAAATCAAATTATTATTCATACATCAAATCAATTAACTAAAAAGAAACAACTCATACTAATTGAGACTTCATGTAGTCCAGTGGAAGGTGATACAACCATGTTGCCCTTCGGTTGTGGGTCCAAAACTCGTGGTCTATCCAAACATGATGACTTTTCACCCATCATGTGAGATGTTCTTTTTATAAAACTATATAATTTTTATAAAATTCCCAAAATTTAATAACCCATAATTACCATAAAAATAAATGTCTCTAAAAATATTTTTAGTCACTTTAAAATATCACAACATAAGTCCTCAAAATTGTTTATAAGATATTAAACATATAATAAACCTTAAAAGTTTAAACCCATGATTATATCCATAACTCCTAAGAAAATATAATAATCTCCAAATTTGTTTCATCCATACTTTGTGTAAGAAATCAGATCTTCATTTCAGGCATGGATCTTGATTTTGGGTGTTTTTGAGGAGAAGGTGAGAATCTAGAAATTTAAGGAATACATGTCGTGTACTGAGGAGTACACACTGTGTACCTGGTTTCTGCAGGTAGTCGTGTCCTGGACATGTAACAGCCAAGTACATGGCCGTGTGAGGTGAACTAGAGACTACCTAAAGCAGAGGATGGTAAAGAAATATACACTCTATGTATCCTCGGGGAACATGTTGCACATTTTTATTTTTTATTTTTATATCAGACTGGGGTCGCATCTAATTCACAAAGCCTCCTTCTTCTAGCGTCTTCTCGTCCAAGAGTGACTGAAGATCACCGCTTCTCCTCCGAGATCCTGATCGACCATCTGTTATCTGAATCAAACACCATCAATTTCATTGGAACCTTATCAATGAGTTCTTCCTTCTTCTAGATCCTCTCCTCTTGATTTCTCATCTTTCACGAGTTATTCACGGTTGAATGTTTTTGATGTTTTCTTAGATCTAGTACATTATAAGTTGAATAAAAGGCTGAGCTTAAACTATATCGATCGTACAACATCGAGGTAGGTGGTTTGTGCCTTTACATATATTTACTTGAATTTATATTTTCAAAAAGTTCCCAATACCCTAGTTTCGGGTATTGTGTGTTTTATGAATTTAACCATGTTAATTATTTCTAGGCTTTGTTTTCTTGAGTAGGGGTGTTCGATTATGAATAGGGTATATTACCTTTCTAAGGATGTGTTTTCACATGTTTTATTGATATTGGTTATTGGGTCTGGAACATCCAGTTAGGCTATTATGTTTTCTATGCCTAGTACTATTAGGATGGAGTTGTTATTATATAACATGACTGTGATATGCATTGTAGTTGTTTAGCCAAGTAGTATTTTAATATTTACTTTGGATTTTGGATATCACTTCTCCATGATTGCTTTAAACAAAGATTTGACCACATGGTGTAGTTAGACCATATGGGGAATTGATGTTGAGGGATTCCCCATAGTGTTTGTTATAATTTACACATTGTGAGACCATAGGGGGGATGGGCATTGAGTGCTCCCTCAGAGTGTCTTTAGTATAGGGTTACGTGACCACATGGGGAATTAGACATTGAGTGCTTCCTCAAAGAGTCTGTAGTTATCATTAAATGACCACCGGGGGAATGGATGGGGAGTGCTTCCTCAAAGAGTCTATGTATAATATGAACTAGAGGGGTTAGACTGTGAGAACATCCCAGAGGGTTTCTTGTGTTGATTAGTTGAATAAGTGGTAGATGTAAATGAATTTAGTTGAAATGTTAGGATTGTTAATTTGAGAACATTTTTGTTTATTACTTAATTTTTTATATTTTCCTGCTATATATATATATATATATTTACTGTCAGTAAAGTAAAAGTATTTTGGTGGTTTCCTACTGGGATTCATCTCACACATGTTTGGGTCATGCTTTTGGGCCCAAACCGATTATATTGTTGCTAGTACAAGTAAAGGAAAGAACCCTTCTACTCCAGGTACTTGGTTACTGTAGAGAGGGAGAGCATGAGACCAAGATGAGGCTTGTGATGTTATTGGAGTTTGTTTACTTTTTAGTAATTTGTTTTCTATTTTTCATTCCATCATTATGAATTGTTTGGATGATTTCCTAGACATATGTGTCATACATCATTTATATATGTGCTCCAATAGTTTATTTGCTTTTATTATTCTTATATTTACTTATTTTATTGTATTACTACTTCCACTGTAGTATATTATTGTTATTCTGTTGTGTTACTCAGCCAATGAGGGCATAATTTATCTATTATCACACCTAAGGCCCTTGCCACTAGTTGGCTGCCTCTGGTGATTTGGGAAATGTGCTTGAGGCCATGTGACCTACTTGGTATGGGGCACCTTTGGGCGGCACCTAGAACAAGGATATTACAAAGTGGTATCAAAGGATTTATTTCTTATTTGGATTATTGTTTTGAGGCTATATACAAGTATAGGTAGAAATAGGAAGTTGGTAATAAAATTTTCCCTTGAGTAGCTAACCCGTGCATAGGGAAAATCCAATATGCCTCAAATATTGAAATTTTTTCTTTTGGTTTTACAATTATTACAGTTGACTTGATTTCACTATTGGGAGATTCACATGTTTAATGATGTTATCATTGATATTATTGAGGTTCTATTTTGGTTTCAACCCAATGAGTTGAGGGTATTCCACCTCATACATCATATAGGTACTTTCTAGAGATCACATACCATGCTATCCTATCATGACATTTTGGTTTCATTACCGATTGCATGTTGTTGTGAGAGATGTTGTGCTACATATGCATGTTGTTGTGATAAATGAATTTACAGAATGCCTTCTATTTGATAGGGTGTTGAAATTTGTGTAATGTTTATTTGGAATTAATTAAAAACTGTGGTCCCTGAGGTATTATGGGCCCTCTTGGATCGTAATTTATTAGATCATATTGAATTTTAACAGAATTCTTCTATGATATGACATGAATATGATTCCATTCTTTGATTTGCGGGGATTATGGCCCCCAAATATCAGAATTTGGAACTTTAATGTTCGTTTTAGTGTTTTTATAGGTTCCAGAGTAGTTTCTATGGCTTACTATCTGAAAAAAAAACCCAGAATGCATGGTATGTATTGATGAATATACGCCATGTATCCTTCTGTTTTGGAGGGAAACTGTTTATTTTGTACACACCATGTACTTTATGTATACACCGTGTAGTCAAAAATTGTGTGACTAGCTGTGTGGGAAAAGACACAGTGTTTGAAAATTATTAGTGACACACGCCGTGTACATGGAGTACATGCCGTGTTATAAGAGCTATGTATCCATCCATGTGACCAACAAAATGGGTGGATAAAACTCAGGCTGTACACAACATGTTATATTATTACATGTCGTGTAGAGACAACAATGGATCCTACCATGTGACTAAAAAAACAAATGGTTATATACTAAGGGATACACATCATGTCCAAGGCGCACACACCATATACAATTACCCAGATAAGAGATGTGTATATTCCCATGTAGTGGAACTTAGGTAGGGGGAAATGATTCAAGTACACACTATGTATCAAGGAGAACATGCTGTGTGTAAGGGTGTTACAAGACCATGTTTGGTACAAGTACACGCCCATGTAAAGGGTTAAGGGAACACACTGTGTAGGGTTGTTTTGAAAAACTGAAATATATTACTTCTCACGTACCCTTCCTGTACATATAAGTTTCAGTCCTTGATAATATTTAACTAAGGTGTGCACTTGACCTTGAAGATTCATTCCACCGATAGGTCCATTGGTTTTACACTGAATCTATGACAACAATTAGACACCAAACATGTAAGATCAAGGTCTACCGATATATCCTCTCACTTTTCCTATCATGGCACCAACCATGATGTCGGATATAGGTGCCGATACCTAGTTTCGTGAAGGCTTCATGTGGTTTATGAAGACCTTACAGGGAGCACCACATCCTACCCCATCTATGGCAGAGTTGACATAGGTTGTTCAACATCAACATCCTCCCACTTTTTCATGGGATGGAGGACCTCAGACTACAAAGTCGTTGTTAGAAGCCAAACTGTCGATCTTCGAGCATATAGAGATGCCTACAGAGAGGAGGGTGAAGCTCGATACATACATGATTCGGGATTCTTCCAAGAGATTGTGGTATGTGATATCACAGGCAGAGCACCAGTAGGGTATGGCTTGGGAAGAGTTCCAACATGCCTTCTATGATTATTTCTACCCGAAGAATTTGAGGGCTGACAGAGCCCAAGAGTTCATGAGTTTGGAGCATAGTACTCTCTCAGTCATGGATTATTCATCTCTTTTCATAGAGAGGGAGTGATTCACACCCATTCCAGGGGTGACGAGTTATCCCTGGAGAGGATGTTTGATGATGGTATCAGGCATGACATCCGATCTCGGGTGAACATATTCAGGATGACTTTCATAACCTCTATAGTCATCCAGACACTAATCACAGAGCACAATCTAAGAGATTATGGGGATGTGAGATAGGGTAGCTCAAAATTCAGAGTTGGTTCCCTTCCAAATGATAGCGGGATGTTTCGAAGGGTGTCTATTTGTGGAAATCCAAGTAGGCAGGATACCCCTTTAGGTATCTAGGTGGTATGATACCAGTGTATAAAGAGTGGTAATACGAGGCCACATTACTTGAGAGACCCATTTGACTCCCGATCATGCAGCAAGATGGGTCATCTTTAGCGTTTCTGTCAGTTTTTCTCACCATTTGTTTGTGATAGGGGTTCTGTTTTGACTCGTCATACCGAAGAAGGACCACTAGTCCCACATAATTCAGGGAACTAGAGTTCTTTAGGCTGTCCAGGTCGAGGTGGAGGTTCTGTCCGTAGTGGTCAGACACATGTTTTTCGACATCCACAAGGTGGATCAACTTAGGTATCACCAAAATATTCATAGCACCACGATAAATGTTAGAATTTTTCAGTGGAGCTGACCCAGTAGTAGTAGGATCCCGGACCTTCTACAGATAGTGGTATGATTTTGGTTTCCTCAGTTTTAGATTCAACACTTTACAAAATAGTAGAATCCCATAGTTTCATATCTATTCCTTTTTTAGAGAGCCTAGGGCGCTTTATCTTTACTTCTATTGATATCTTGATGTTGGATGCTCCATTGGGGATTAAAATGGACAGTGTACGTCAGTGCAAGGAGTTACCTCTTGAGGTTGGAAGGTGTCACTCATTATGGGATCTTTTTGTCTTAGAGATAACGAGCTATGATATCATTATCAGAATGGATTATTGGGTTCCCTTCTAGGCTGTTGTTGATTTCTATCATTGTAGGGTGAGTTTCACATTACCAGAGGGTGGATTGTTTCTTTGTAAGGGAGAATGGGCTGTTTAGGAGAGTAGAGTTGAACCTATGAATCATGGGTTAGGAGGAGTTATAACTCATTATTCTAGTCTGTATCTGGATGAATAGGGGACTTCACAGATGGACTTTACTCTAGTAGTGGATCGCTTCATAGATTTCTTTCTAGAGGACTTTGTGGGTTTTCCTCCATAGTGAGAGGTAGATTTCTCTTTTGAGCTTGTGCCATGAGCGACACCGGTGTCCAGACCTCATTATAGTATGGATACAACAGAGTTAAAAAATCCCAAGAAGTAGTTAGATGAGTTACAGGAAAAGGGTTTCATCCGCCCCAATACTTATCCTTGGGATTCGACTTTCCTATTTGTGAAGAAGGTGGACAGTACCCTCGGACTTTGTGTGGATTATCGGAAGATAAATTAGTTGACGGTAAAGAACTAATATACCTTTCCAAGTATTGATGTTCTCTTTGATCAGCTTCGAGAATCCCTGGTGTTCTTGAAGATGGAATTTAGATCTGGTTATCATCATTTATGCATTAGACCATTAGATAGACCTCTTACAGCCTTCCAGAGAAGGTATAGTCTATATGAGTATGTGGTTTTGTCGTTCAGTCTCACGAATGCGTTTGTAGGTTGTATGGTCCTGATGAACCGAGTTTTCCATCTATACTTGAATTATTTTTTGGTGGTCATTGTGGATGATATCTTGTTGTACTCTCACACTCGACACAACAATGCTACCCATATTGAGATTTTTTTGAGTACACTGAGAGAGAATCAGTTATATTATATGCTATCAAAATTCCACTTTTGGATAGACCAGATTCACTTCTTGGGTCATGTTATCTCAGAGACTGAGTATCAGTAAACCTAGATAATGTGAGAGCAGTAGATTCTTGAGAATATCTGAAGAACGTCTTTGAGGTACAGAGTTTTATAGGGTTGGTTTGTTACTACAGAATTTTTATACCATCCTTTTCACGCATAGTAGTGCCACTGAAGAGCCTTACTAAGAAGGGTGTGAGGTACCTGTGTAAATATTCCTATGATTCATCCTTTCAAAAACAGAAATGAAGGTTCACTTCATAACCGATACATGTTTTTCTAGATCCAGGAAAGAGTTACACTATTTACTATGATGCATCATGTATTGAGCTGGGAGTAGTGCTTATGTAGGGGGAAGGAGTCATTATGTACGGGTCACATCAGTTGAGGCCACATGAGAGGAATTACCCAATGCACGATCTCAAGTTTCCTACAGTTGTTCCGGCTTCACGTCGTTGAAGACATTATTTTATGGGAGAGCATTGTGTGGTTTTCACTGACCCCCAAAGTCTCAAGGATATCTTTACTCAATGCGATCCAAATTTGAGAAAGCGAAGGTGGGTTTATTACCTTCAGTCCCTTGACATTGTGATTGCCTATACACCTTGGAATGGAAATGGAGTGGCTGATGCTCTGAGTCAGAGGACTCAGATACAAGCAGTTCAGGAGGCTAGTAGTGAGTGGAAGCTTATGTCTCTATTATCTAAGATGTGTTTGGAGGTGCACAATAGATAGGGGTATAAATTCAATTTTTCTGTAGCTATTACTTCTACTCTTCTTAATTGAGTGAAAATTAGGAAGCTATCATATTCTGAAGGCCTAGTTCTACAGGTGAAGACCTTATTCATGGACAGACCATAGGTGATGATGAGAACTTGTGTTTTCATTGGCATGTATGGGTGTCAACAGACATACACAATGAGCAGATATGATATTTTCATACTTTTATCCGGGTATTTCATCCTAGTTTCACCAATATGTATATAGATCTAAACCATCAGTATTGGAGGCCATGCATGAAGAGAGATGTTGCTGGTTTTGACATGATATGTTCCACCTGTCAGCAGATGAAGGTAGAGCATCAACGTCCAGTAGGGCTTTTAGAATAGTTACCCATTCCCGAGTGGAAGTGGAATGATGTCGCAATGGATTTCTTGATAGGGTTATTGAGATAACCTTAAGGGAATGATGCAATTTATATTGTCATTGACAATCACATGAAGGTTTCACACTTCTTACCGATCAAGGAGACCTTCAATGTTGATGATATGGGAAGGATATACATATGAGAGATTATATGTATGCATGGGGTTCTGCACTCTATCGTTTCAGATAGGGATTCCCGTTTTACTTATTGAGTCTAGATGAGACTATATAGGGATTCGGGTACACAAGTAATTCTATGTACAACTTACCATTCTCAAATAGATGGCCAATTTGAGCATACGATTCTGGTGCTGGAGGACATGCATCGAGCATGCGTCCAAGATTTTGACGGTTCTTAGGAGAAGCACAATCCTCTAGTAGAGTTCACCTATAATAATAGTTTTCAAGAAAATATTCAGATAGCACCTTATGAGGCTTTGTACGGTAGTCCATGACGATCACCCCTAAGATGGCAAGAGAAAGGAGAGGCAGCTATACTGGGGCCTCATATTGTCAAGGAGATAATAGAGTTGATATAGTTGATTCAAAAGATGATATCTACTACATAGTCATGACAGAAGTCTTATGATGATCAACAGAGAAGACCTTGGGAGTTCGAGTTCAAAGATTAGGTTTTTCTACATGTCACCCCAAGGTTCGGAAACAAGGGGATTAGAAGATAGGGAAGGATTTCACCGAGATATGTTGGGCCGATTGAGGTTGTGGAGAAAGTCGGGCCAGTTTTCGATCGTTTTTAGTTACCTCATAGGTACCAAGCCATGTACAACATCTTCCATGTTTCTCAGTTACGATGTTACATCTCAGACCCGTCTCATAATTTTCAACCCGAGGACGTTGAGTTGGACGTGGGCATATCATTTGAGGAGAATCCTATCCATATTGTTGATCCAATAGATAAGGTTCTCTATGGCTGGTGTTTTCCTTTGCTATGGGTGCTATTGCAGCAAAGGAAAGTACAAGACAATACATTAGAGAGGGAGACTGATGTGCCCTCACAGTGGTCAGATCTATTCTAGGATTCTTCTGTGCCTCCTTTTTAGGGAAATTTGTTGATGAATTTATTTAAGGGGGAAGTTTTTAAGAAAACGAATCTTCATTTTAGGTATGGATCTAGATTTATGGTGTTTTGAAGAAAAGGGGTGAATCTGGAAATTTAAGGAGTACACGCAGTGTACTTAAAGTACATGTCGTGTACCTTGTTTCCACAGGTAGCCGTGTCCTGGCCATGTAACGGCCAAGTGCATGGCCATGTGAGGTGACCTGGAGGCCGCCTAAAGTGATTCCCAATAATGGCCTATACATGTCGTGTATCCTTAGGGCACATGCTTTATATTTTTAATTTTAATAGTTATATCAGACTGGGGTCATGTGTAATTGAAATAACCGCCTTCTTCTAGGCTCGTCTCATCTAGGAGTGATCAAATATCACTGATTCTTCTCTGAGCCCCCAATCACCCAAATGTTCTCTAAATCGAACACAGTCGATTTCATTGTGATCATATCAATGAGTCCTTTATTCTTCTATAGCCTCTTCTCTGGATTTCTCCTCTTTCGTAAGTTATTCAATGTTGAAAGTTTTTGAAATTTTTATATAACTATGATGTTCTAGATCGAATCAACGACTGAGATTCAACTATATAGATTGTACAATGTTGAGTTAGGTGGTTTGTGCCTTTCCGTAGATGTTGTCGAGTTTACATGTGCAAAAGTGACCAATACCCTAGTTTAGGGTATTTCATATTTTAGAAATTTTACCCTATTAAGGCCTTCTATGATTTCTTTAATTTAGTAAGGGTGTTTGATTATGAATAAGGTTTATTACCTTTCTATGGATGTGTTTTCCCATGTTTGATTGATATTGGCCATTGGGTATAGAACTTCCTGTTAGGATATTATATTTTTCAAGCCTAGTGTTATTAGGATGGAGTTGTTATTATATGACATGCTTGTGATATTAATTGTAGTTGTTTAGCCAATTAGTATTTTGATATTTATGTTGGATGTTGGATATCGTTTCTGCACGATTTATTTACACAAGGTTGTGGGAACCTGGTGTAGTTAGAGCATAGGGTGAATTGATGTTGAGGGATTCCCTAGAGTGTCTGTTATACATGACACGTTGGGAGACCATAGGGGGGATGGATGTTGAGTGCTGCCTTTCAGTGTATCCAGTATACTGTTATGATACCATAGGGGTAATTGGACATTGATTGATTCCTCAAAGAGTCTGTAGTTATTGTTAAAAGACCATAGGGGGAATTTATGGTGTGTGCTTCCTCAGAAAGTATTTTTCTAAGATGAACTAGATGGTTTAGACTGTGAGAACTTCCAAGAGAGTTTCTTGTGTTGATTTGTTGAATAATAGGTAGATGTAAATGAATGTAATTGAAACTGTGGGATTCTTTACTTTAAGTAATTATTTGTTTATTACTTCATTTTAATTATTTTAATGCTATATATATATATGTATATATATATATTCACTGACAGTTAGGTATAGGTCTTTTGGTGGTTGATTACTGAAATTTGTCTCAACCCTATTTAGGTCATGCTTTTGGGTGCAAACAGATTATATTGTTGCAGGTATAGGTAAGTGAAACATGCCTTATACAATAGGTACTTGATTGTGGTGGAGCTAGAGAGCGTGGGACCAAGATGAGGATTGAGATGCTGTTCAAGTTTATTTACATTCCAGTACTTTGGTTTCTATTTTTTATTCCAGCATTGTGACTTGTTTGGATGATTTCCAAGAAATATGTGTCATGCATCATTAATATATGTGCTCCAATTGTTTATTTACTTTTAATTTTCCGTTGTTTATTTATTGTATGGTATTAATTCTTTATCTATTGTATATTATTGTTATTCCACTACATTACTCTGCGAAGGAGAGAATAGTTTCCCCACTATCACACCCAAGGCCCTCACTGCTAGTCTACAATGTCAGACATATGAGGAAATGCGCTTGAGGCCATGTGACCAATCAGGTATGGGGCATCTTTGGGTAGCACCCAGAACTAGGAAGTTACACTTTGATAAAAACTATAAGGTCCCATCATTAAACATCACCCATCCTTGTGTTTTTGAACTAGAATTTACATTTGAGGAACATTTCAGTTTAGAGTTTTTGAGAATTCAAACCAAATATTACAAAGTAAACCCATACATTACAAGTGGACACTTATACTCACTATCCATTTATACATAATATAAAACTATTTTAAAATAAATTATGATTTATCTTATTGAAAAATCATCAAAATCATCCCCTTGATCTCATCCATGTCTCTATTCCACCCTTAAACCCTGTGAAAGACATTTAAAAAATTTGGGATGAGAACAAAATATTAGTAAGATATATAAAAAGAGTGGAAACCATTAGTTTAGTAAAAAATAAAAAAAAGTTTACCTTTATCTACAATGTTCTTTGATAATATGAGACAAAATAGTTTCACATGAAAAACAAACACACATTTTTCTCAAAGAAAATCATTAAACCCCATAGTAAGAAATCAAAACTACTTTAGGTTACCTATATCATCATATACATAAAACCATTAAAACCCCTTTAAAAATACTTTCAATTAGAATAACCATATGGTAGATTTTCAATTAATATATTATAGGCTTACTCATCATTATATGGGTCACCCCAAGTTAATCTTTAATGGGCCTACTCAGTGCTATCTATGCCACCCCATGTTATGTTGTAATGGGATTCCCCAACGCTATTTGGGACACCCCATGTTAAGATGTAACGAGAAAACCCAATTCTATTTGGATCACTTGATCTATAAGCTATTTTAGTCTCATTGATTTACTATAATTCTCATGAACTATATAATTAATAAAAATAATTTCTTTATAAAACTCTTTGAAAAACGCTTTTAATACCTTATGAAAAGCACTTATGTATAAAAATAACCATTTATAAATAAACCATTTTCAATACCAAAAATAAAAAAAATAATGGAAGAGGGTTTTTAATTTAATAAAATATATAATATTTCAAATTAATCTTGAAGTTAAATAACAGGCATGACGGAGGAAAATTCATTTTCCTTGTGTACATTAAAAATATATCATTTATTTTGTCATTTATCAAAATATTCCATGTAAAACATGTAAAAAGATACCTTTTTAAAACTATTGAATGAAAATTAAAAATTGACATAAAATTTACTTTATAATACTTTTATATCGATATAAATAAATATGAATATTATATATCAATAATCTTGACTTGACGAAAATGATTTTGAGATTAAATATTTAAACATTCAAAGCGTCCCATACCACTTTGAATATTTATATCATAAGAAACATAAAGGAAAAAAAATTACAATAAATTAAGTAAAATTATAATAAATTAATTAATGATTAGTCAAAGGCGATGTATATACAAGACATAAAATAAGGTGGGTGTATAACATCAAAATATCCCTCAATGAAAGGATATTTAGATATAGTCCATTACCTTGAGTCTCAATTGTAACAGCCCAAGATTTTATAAAAAATATTCTTTTTAATTTTATTAATGTCTTGTGTTGTACACTACACCAAAAGGAGCTTTCACAACACGCATCCTTGTCTTGCCTTACATTACACGCAATCGCGACCTTCCTCGATAGCGTGTGTAATACGCAATACCGAGTTTCACTAAACAACGATGTGCTATTAAAATATTATTAAAACTAGCCGTTATGAATAGTAATAACCACTTTTTAGAATTCTGTAAATCTTATTTTTCAAAATGAACTTCATTCTTGGATTCGGAGTATCGAATTTAGCCTAAGGTGAAATTTTGGTACTTTTCGGATAACTTTCATATTCTGATGAATAGTGAATATTACTAAATTATAATTAAAAACAACTTTTTTAATCGAAATAATTAATAATGATAAATCATTAATTTGAGTGGTTTTAAAGTATATTTAGAATATATTTTTACAATTTAATACAATGTTGGTCATTGGATGTAATTTCACATTTAAACTAGACATAAACAAGTGTCAATCTTTTGATAGATATTGTTTCTTAAAAACACGCTATTTGTTTTAACAGCGGGATTTAATTATAAAATTAATTAATGCAACTTTTATGTTATGAATTTGGTAAAATAGACTTCATTTTTGAATTCAGAATATGAAATATAGCTTGGGATGAAATTTTGGCATTGTTCTGAAAAACATCAATTTTTGATGAATAGTGAAACTACTAAGTGGTAGGTTAAAAACTGAATTTTGCATAAAACTTAATTTTACCGCTTCTGTGAATGGAATTTCGAAAATCCGAGAGACACGATTAATATCAAGGACTAAAATGTGGTTCAATGAGATGAAAATAATTTTTTGGTGAATAGTAACTTTTTACTTTTTTTACCACGGTTAATAGTAAATAGGGTAACTAAGGGTAAATATGATATTAATATTACCCTAACACATGTCCTAATTCTATTGGAAAAGTGTAATTCGACCAAAAACAAACTTAGGAATAAAATATGACCATTTAGGCCCACTTGGATTAGATTAGGACATTTATTATTAATTTATTTAAAGAAGGGTTAAAATAGTTAAAATCAATGTTTAATAAGTAAATCATTTTTAATATGGGGTTATACATAAGATAAATTAGACTATAAATATTCATTAGAAAGCTAAAAAGATTTCCTACATGATGGTATTTTATTTGTAATTTTTAGACATCAAATAATATAATTTATTTATGACACAAAAATGATGCAGTAATTATCTGATTAATGAAATATTGACATAATTGATAATATAAATACCAAAATAAATGTAATTTAAGACTTTTTATGAATTCCACTAATTTTATAGGTTACTATGATTTATTAATGTTGATTTAATCAACTTGGTTCGAACATTTAATTCTGTTATGACTTTCACAAAAATCATATATCAAATAGTGTCAAAATTGACACAAAATAGTTTTTAAATCAAATATTATATTATTAATTGTTATTGTATTCCTAAAAATCTAAGGTTAGGCCAAATGACTTAGATAAGGATATATATATTAATAATAAATAATGTGGGGTTCGTTTGGCATGTTATAGTAAGTGTATTAACCATATAGTGAAAGAAAACAAAAAGACATGGTAAAAGTTAAATTATTTAACTTAGAGTTAAATCTAATTGATAAGGTTAAAATAATATCCTAAACTTGTCTAAATTCTATTGGTTGATAGGATTTCGACCCATCCCCACTTTATCTTCGAAATAAGACCCTTTGGAACCATTATAAACCGATTTTGACTTTAATATAAAATAATATTTTGAGATATTCCTAAGGTGCCCCTCTCCTCCCCTATAAAAGGACACCTCCTCCCCCTCCTCCTCACACCAATTTGAGCACTCAAGCTCGGCCAACCCCTGCCAAAATCTCTTCTCCACTTCCCTAGCAACATCCTAGAGGTTCTGGTCTTCCTCAAAGACCAATTCTAGTGCCCTAAGAGGAGGTCTCAAAGAGGCACTTCAAAGAAGAGGTAATTACCGTTACCAATTCTTTCATCTTTATTTCTTCTTCCACTTCTTCTTCTTAGGTTGTTTCATTATGAAGTAATAACATCAGTATCACTCATATACTGATATGTTATTATAATTATGAAACAACCCTATTTCACCATCTATCCATCCTACGGAAAAAGAAATCACCGCGCGTGCGTACGTACGGAATACCGTCTCCACGCCGTGGTGTAATCTATTTTCCACCACCACCTTACATGGATGGGTATAATGGTGTAAAGAATAACTATACATAGTTATTACAACATCATATTGATTCTGATATATTTTATAATCCACTCCAATTCAATTCAATATTTATAGAAATGATATCATCGCTCGTGCGTACGTACGGACTACCGTCTCCACGACGCGATGAGATTCATTCTCCATGTTAACCATTTAAGAATGATTATAAAGTATATATAAGAAATAATAATGAAATATATGACATTATAAAGCTACTGGATTTATGTATATATATACATATGTATGTCATCAACTTACTTCCATTTCAAGATAATAAGGAAAGGAAAACAGCGTTCATGCGTACGTACGGACTACCGTCTCCATGAACGGTGTTTTTCATTTTATTTATCTACCTATTATATATATATATATACTGAATATATATGATATATAAATCATATTTTATATTCTGGAAGTAAGTAAATCATGATATAAGTAATAATGATGTCAAGAACAACAAGTCAAAACACCTACGATAAATGAAACGATTTTACCCAAAACGCTTCTTTAACATGGAATTTACAAATGAACGGGTAATATAATGTCATAAGTGAACCATATATGATATCATAACAATGAATATGATTCTGTAATAAGTCAATAACATGATTTAAATCATTATACAGGAGGTTCGGACACTTACAAAGCAAGTCGGACCTAAGGTAAGGGAAATATCACAATCTCATTTTTATCCGAGATTGTTTATACTTTGGTATTTACTGGGGTGTATTTTATCATCCACATCCATGTTTCCTCAATATGTAATATTTTTTCCATCCACCTACAAATGTTTAAATCCAATTTTACCTTTCGGTGAGTTTTTATTAAAGGATATGAAAGGAATCTTTTATTGTTTTTTGTACGAGGTATTTTTGACTTTTCCGACAAAAGTACGAAGAATGTTTTTTTTAACTTATACGGCACGAACGGATTTATACTGTTTTATAAAGCCTTATTTTCATGAAGCTTCCTCTAAAAGATTTCATGACTATTTTCAATAAAATCTCTTTCTTTTAAAATTGCATGATGTTTTGAGAAAAGAAATTGATTTTGAAGAAGAAAGGATATTTTCCTCAAGAATTCAATTCAAGTGTTTTATCAAAATTATTTTCCATATAAGATAATAAAGGGTTCTGTTTCTATCCATATTTTTACATTGATTTGACTATGTTGTGATGGAATTATGTTTATGAATTCCTTTATCTTATATGAATGGTTTTATGATGTCATGTTGTTTAAGAATCCCATTTTTATTACATGGGTTATGCAATGATGTATGATTTATGATTTTGTGGCACACATAAGAAAGGATTCATTAAGAGATGGGTGGGACCTATATCTCCCTCCAATGCATTGGGTAAAGATTTTATATCTCATGAGATAGACATGGCTGAAACGGAAGGTTATTTCGGTTCAGTGATACAGGACTGAAACGAGGATTACTCGATTCAGAAAGGGACTTTGTCCACTAAGATAGTCTTGGCAATGAGTCATGACTAACAAGAAATGATTTTCCATGATTATGTGTGTATGCCACAAAGTTTCATGTTTTAAGTTATGATTATTGGGATTTCATTTCACTACTATGATTTATCCCATGTTATGAAATTATGCTCTCTTTTGCAGGTTAAGATTTCCAAAATTATGTTCTTATGAATATGATGTAATTGATTTTTCTTTTGTTTACCCTTACTGAGCATTTGAGCTCACCCTTTTATGTTTTCTTTTCCCCAGGATATAAAGAAAGGTTTTAGGTAAAAAAAAAAGAAGATCTTTATGGGAGATGTTGAAGATCATTCCCCACGATTAGAAGATTTTATTCCGAGTTTCCAAAGACACTAAACTATTACGATCCTTGTGTGTGTGTTTTTGTTATGTACTAAGTATTCCGCAAATGTAATGTAATGTCCATGTACGTCAAGATACGGGTCTCTACATCAATCATGACATACAATATTTATATTAATGAATAATAAAATTATTTTAATTATATACTTGGTTTAGAACCTTTTTCATTTTTATTATCCTTTTTATATCACTTATTACCATGTTATAAGAAATTCTTAATTCTTAATGTTCATATTAGCCATATTGATAATATTCTATACACGAGTCCAAAATGAATACGATATGATGTCTATAGTCCAAAGTGGTCATTATCCCATCATATAGATAATATAATTCATGAAATAATAATCACTTTTATAAATCAATTATTCTTTTAAATTCATCCATTTAAAATGGATATGAAAAATCAACTATGTTACAATCATAGAGACGGTTAGCCGTACGTATGAATGAGTAACATTTTCATTATTTAATGATCTTTATGGAAATAAGATTAATATAAAAATGAATTTATTGAATGATAATAATATTATATATATCATTTTATTTTATAAAATATACTTATATATATATTATCTATGTGATATGGTGATGAAAAATGAATCACATCCCTTCGTGGAGGTGATAGTTCACACGTATGCATGAATGATGTTATCATTTTTCCATGTATGGAAATGTAAGAATTTAAATGATATATTATATTTTGAAAATTATAAATATTTCATTAATATAATTTATGAACATTAATTCCATCATTATAACTTGTCTTGAGAGACTCTAATGGAAAACAAATTATATTGGTTCATGAGGGGGTTGTTCGTCGTACATATGAATGATAATTATTTTCCCATTTAATGGAAGTGAGATGGATTTTTGTGATGGTATTAAAATAATAAAATCTTATTGTATTTAAGATATTTTATTTATTATTTCATAATGGTTTAATTTTTTTTTGAAGGAAGTGGAAGAAGAAATAAAACAGAATACTTTATTAAAAATGATATCTTTTCTTCAGAAAATATCTTTTCATTAACACCTTATGACCACTAAGGATGGTGTTTTGAATAACATAAGAGATATATAATGTGTGGAAGGATTATAGGAAGGTATTTGGTCATATTTTGGGAGAAAAAATATCTTTTTATGCATGAAGTGAAGAGGATAAGAGGCACCATTTTATAAGAGAGAGGAGGGGCACTCTTGGAATTATTCAAAATGTTAAATTAATATAAATTTAATATATATTCCAAATTTATCGAAGATTATTTATTTAGAATATAATATTATTATGGGTAAATATTACATCATAAAATAAAAATAAGATAAGTTTTGACAATTCCTTAATTTTTTTCTTTTATCTTTAACGCTTATTTAACCTCTTTCACTCTTACCGTGATAACATCTGTTTTTTACTACTTAAGGGTTAATATACTTACAATAAAACGTGGAAAGAACCATAAATGAATAATATATAAAATTTATAACCTTATAAAAATCATTCCTCCAAATTTTATATTTTTATTAACTTTATTTTTCTTAATATAATATTATTTATTTTGAAATATAATTAATGTCAATTTTGACACTACTAAGTACTTACATTTTAAAAATATCATAAAAACATGATAAATTCGAAAATAGTATTATAAAATTTCACTAACATATCAAATTTAATATATAAAATTCAACCATGAAATTAATTATCTAAAAATTTATTTATTTTTATATTTTTATTATCATTTATTTGATATTTCCCTTAATTAAACAATTACTAAATCATCATTGTTTAATAATTTAAGGTAATTATTTATTTCTTAACAATTGAAAATAAATTTATTTGGTGAATATATATATATATATTAGAATTAAAAATACAATGTATAGTCAAATATATCATCTAAATATTCCTACATTAAAAATGTTATAGTTATTAAAACATAATTATGTAATCTTTTAATTTTATTTAAAATAAAATACTATAAAGTGATTAAAATCATCCAAGCGAATCTAATAGAATATAAGACAGGAAAAAAAAGAGATTTAGGTTGAAATTAACTCATAAAATAAAATCAGGACAAGTGTTAGGGTAATTTTCTAATATTTATAATATTATTTTACCCTTAATTATCTAATTTACCCAACACCGTGGTAATAAAAAAACATACTAAAGTTACTATTCATATTTTCCAAAAAATTAAATGAACATATTTACTATATTTTGAAATTATAATTACACATATGGAATCTATTTTTTAATATTCACAAAAAATAAGCGGTTGAAATTAATTTAAAATTCATTCTGTTTGCAGGGTGTAAAAATGGGTAATTAAAGTGAAAACGTCTAAAAGATTGAAATTTTTTTATATCCAAATTCAATGTGAAATTTATTAAAATTAAAAAAATATTGGTTAAATTAAATAAATATTATCTAATTATAATTTAAAAAAAATAAAAATTATAATTTAACAGTATCAATTATTTATATGAAAATGCTATTTGGAATTAAAATTTAGTATTTTTCACTATTAATAAAAACATGAAACTTATCAGAAAAATATGAAAAATTAATCCCAAGTAAATTTTGACATTAAAATTTTAAATAATAATTTTTTAAATATAATTTATAAAATTTTCAAAAAATAGATTTAAAATCAGTGCTCCATCAAAAGGTGGAAAAGTGTATTTTTAGAAAAAAAAATACAAATTTTATGAGTAAAATTGGATTTATTCTTTTATCACATCAAAAAAACCAATCAGATTAATTTTAAACATTATATTTAATATATTATAAACTAAATAAATATAATCCAACAATTTTTTCTTGTTTATTTATTGGTATAAAACAAACTTGTGTACATTTAATGTGATGTACAGGAAAAAAATTTCCATTTTTTTTAAAAATCATTTTATTTTCATTTATAATTATTTGATAACCAATGATTATAAATTATTAAGAAATATTTTCATAATTTTTTTAACCCTGTTCATATTTTCTATTCTAATGTAAAGGTTATAATGGTAATGTTTAAATAATAATATTTACTTGTTTATTTAGTCTCAATATGTCATGTCATGTACACTATCGAACATGGTGATTCTTTTTTAAAATATTGTGATGTTAAAATATGTGATGAATGTATTCACATGTTTGAATTGTGATATTTTAAAACACTTTATGTTCTTAGATTATTATGTTTAACTACTTATGAAATGAATCCTGTTGAAAATTGGATATTATTTTCTCATATTAATCTATGATTATTCATGTTGGATAACCTATTCTAAATATTTTGGTTTTAGTAAATATTTAGGGTCAAAATAATGACTTATGGATATTATTATTTGTTTAATGTTCTTCAATAATGAAAACTTCAACCCAAATACCTTCCTAGAATAAGAGATGAAGTGGAAAAAATAGAAGCATAACCAAAGGATGAGATTTTGTTTATAAAATGGAAATAAATCAAGTAAGATTATGTTCTAGAGTTTTTTATTAGAATATAAAACTAATCCCAATACTTTATAAAATGAATCTTGAAATAGAAATGTTATCTGTTTACTTTTCTTACTGATAAATCAATTACCTTTTAACCCATCATAGATTTACTATTTGGTGATCATTAAGATTCTCATGAATATGATATCTATTAATCTCCATCAGTCCTTGGGAGTTAGTTTTATTTTATATAACTATGTTTTCACTTACCGCGTAAGTTTTCCTACACAAAATCCAATTATATGTTAATCAAGATGACCTTTATATTTTCATTTCACTCTTTTTAAGTGGAATTTTTTTGAACCTTTTTACAAAGTGGGGTTTAAAAATATATATTTCACAATGTAAAAATTTTTACAATAAAATTAAATTTAAAATAGTTAGGAATAAATTTATTTAATGAGGGTAGAATTTAACACCCTGATATTTTAAAATAACACTATGTCCGATTGCGTACTAGATGTACAGCACCCGACTTAAACGAGTATGGAAATATTGTTATGTGATCATTATAAAATATCAATTAAATTGGAAGGAATGGATAGTACTAACCAAATTATTAAATATATAAACTTATTATGAATTTTTAATGTATTTATTAATTTTTTGTGATTAAGAAATTTATTTTTAGTAAAGTAGTTTTAATCATTAAGAAAATGTTTTATTCTAAAATGGTTTTCTTTATTTTTATAAGTGAATATTAAAATAAAATATAGGAACTTATATGAAATTTATTTCATAAAAAAATATCATTTTTAAAAGCATCATATTAAAATTATCTTAGGTTTAATTTTTGGGTTTTTTTGGAAAAGATTGATTTTCTTGTGAATAGTCGAAAATTACATGTTTTTATAGAATTACCATTTTATTTATACTAAAATGTAACATATGAATTGAACTTGAAATAAAAGAAACATAATTAAATTACCAATTATATATAATCTTATTAATTAAATTTTAATCACCCTTATTACTAATTTAGGTATAAGTGCATTTTTTGGCTTAAAAATGCATTTGTTTCAAAAAACTATTTTTTGTTGAATTTTTTTGGTTTAATTTTAAATTAAATAATTAAAATTATATGTTTCGAATTTATGAAAATAGATTAAATATTTTGAATCAGTGGTTCCAAATTTATTAAATTAGTCCCTTTTAATTTTGTTCAATATGAATAATGATCTTAGTAATTTTATTACCACGATAAAGGGTAAATCAAGTAATTTAGGTTAATAATAATATGATAAGAACTAAATAATAACCCAAAACGTATTTAAATCTTATTTAATGGTTAAATAGAGAATATATTCCTACAAGGTTATAATTTATGACCTTTTGGGTCCACATGGATGAGATTATTGTCTTTATAGTATTTTATTTAATGAAAAGTCAAACATGTCACACACTTGTTTTTGAAAAGGTTAATATTTTTAATATGGTGTTATCTAGAGGCTAAGTCCACTATAAAATATATTTTTAAAGATAAAGAATTTTTTTCATTATAGTAATTTATTTTTAATCTTTTTATGAAAATAAATAACATAAACTCATACACAATGTGGATGCATTAATTAATAAATTAATGGAATGATCAAATTAATGATATTAAAAATATCTAAAGTGACATTATTTGAGATATTTAAGGTGATAAAGAAATTGTATTGATGACCATAAAATCATTAGGATATAATAATTAGTTTCTTTTCAATTTTACTTATTTACATGATGTTTTTAATTTCAATATAATTAATAGTATGGAAATCGATAATAGTGATATTTTATGGGATTAATTTTTTTTAAAAATGTTTAAAAGTCATTAAAATATAAAATTTACACAAATTGGATAAGTTATGGTCTAAAATATAAACTCTAGTTCATTTATATATAAATTTTAATGATTTTGATCTAGAAAAGTATTATTATAATTTAATATTTTCAAGAATTCCAAAATTGACCATCATATCAATTATAAAAGGGGTCCCCTTCATTCACTTATTTACACAAACTTGATCCATATAGCTCAAAAAAACCCTAACCATTCCTCTTATGACCATAATTATCCATGTTATAGGTGTCATATTTGTCACATACATGACTTATTTTAAAGGAACATTTCATTTAATTTCCATTCTTTCTTTGTTGTGGGGGTTTCTTGTGCATTTCTAAAGGAAAAGGCAGGTTTTCAGGATTTGGGCCAAACTGTAAGCCCATTTCTAGATTTAAAAACCAATTTTTTTTTCTTTTATAACTCAATCATTTTTGAAATATTTTCACAAATTCTACTTACAACATGGAATCATCTAACATATTAACACCAGAATATCTATTTTTACTCTTTTTGAATCCAAAATCATGGCAGATTTCAGGTTTTATTTTAGGAATTGGGCCATCCCCGAAGCCCATTTCTAGTTAAAAAAATTGTTTATTTAATATATTATTCAAATTTTAGTATTTTTTAGTGATTACAACTCTCATCCGATCCCTATGACCCTAGGTGTGACCCCATTCTCTTTCCCACCTATTTGGAGCTCATATGATTTGTGAATTAGGGAAAAAATTACTAGGCTTTCTCAAATCGTCCATATTTGAAGAGGTAACTTGTTTCCTTCATAACTCCTTCAAATTTTACTCTCTTCACCAATTTTAGTTTTCATTTGATTTTCTTGAGCCACATTAGAACCTCATTTGGTTTTTTGTCTATTTGTAAATTCAGATACTAGTGTATTTGGGGCGATTTTCTAAGATCTCTCAAGTAAGTGGGTCTCCTTCCTTCTTCCTCACATTTTATTAGGTTTTCCTACATTTTCATAGGGTTTATCTCATTTCTTCTTGAAGTTTGATAATGTCCAAAAAGTGGGGATTCTAACCTAGGGTTTGATCATGGGTTTCTAGGTATATTCTTGTGGTTTTAGGCTTGATTTATGTCCCTTGTGATGTGGTGGTGATGCGGTTGAACTTTCGCACAATGATTCAAGGGTTTAGACACTTGTTGTAGGTGATTCCATGTGTAAGAAATGATAGATGAGTTAGGTTAGATAAATTTCCATTTTTATCACTCTTATCTTTCATTATACTTGCTATGAAATTTGGTTTTGGTGACATTTGTTAAGTAAGTGTTTTTAGGTACCAATTTTGCGTGAAATTGGGTATTTTACATGTATATTCTATGTTATGCCAATTGGGGTTGTTTTATAACTCTTGTAATGGATTTATAAAAAATGTTTTAGTGATGAAAATTATTTTTTTGGTGAATATGGGTATGCACATAGTGTTTAAGGTGGTGTTTTTAATGGATTTTGTTGTGCAAAACACTGACAAATTTTCTGAAATTGTTCTCTTGAAATAATAAAGGTTTTATTGAGTGATGTAAGTGGTGAAAAGAAAGTGTAGAAACTATTTTGAGTATATTATGACCATAAATGATGTGTTTATGTGATAATGGCTTTTTTAACATGTGAAAATTGTTTGAGCACAATGGGGGATACCTGAGTATAGAGGAGGGAAGATATGTACTAGTATGATAGTGATCCGGAGTGGGTTTATCCATGTTTCACTGAGAGAAATGGATAGCGATGACACTAAAAAAATTTATTGATTATTATTGGGGACCAATATGTTATGGGTATGTTCCCTACTAGTGGATCATTCATGAGAACAAATTTTTCTATGGTAACTTTATACCGAGGTACGAGGTACAAGGGGCCTGAGACTAACTAGTGCCTTGGGGTGTTCTCGAGATTAGTGATCCTTGAATCTTTTATATTTATCTTTGAAATATAGTTTCATTTTCTGGAAAATTAATTAGATAACAATATATATTTAAATGTTCTCACTCATGGAAAATCCCCCTTGTAAACTGTCTACATTTAAAGTTTTATTATTTAGAAATTATTTCCCCCACTTCTTGCTTATCAAAATTGGCATGCTTTTTATCTTGTATTGATTAATCTATAGAATATATTGGTGGTATACTAATGGTATTAGTCTCACACCCTACATACACCCCTTGGGTTTAAGTATACTTTATCATGTTTGACACAGGAAAAGTCAAGGACTTGGGTGATGGCGGTTTAGGTTGTTATTTGCATTCCATGGTGTGGTGTTGTGGAGACGGCTTGTGGGTGATGACCCCTTATTGTGTGGAGTCCTTGGGGATGTGTTTATACTGCTTTTTTGAGTATTTGGACCTCTTGTTTTATGTTTAAGCCTATGTATTCAGTTCTATATTTTTTAATTCTTGTATGGCATGAATTTTTAGATTCAGTTTATTGATTGTTTTTTATGTTTTATGTATCCATAATCGAGTATATCATTCCCAAACCAAAATCTATGATACCTGGGAACTTGTACCAGCCTATGGGGATAGGTAACGCCCTTCAACACCTATAAAGGGCCAGGTTTAGTGCTAGTTTTGATGCAGACTAGATTCAGTTCGTGACATTGTTCCTTCCAAAAGACCAAACCTATACCCCTTAAGACGAGATTTAAAGGAAATCCACTAAAGAAGAGGTAATCATCTTTACCAAATCATTCATGTTTATTTATTATTATATTTTTTTTTAATTTTTACAATAATAAATTAACAAATATTGTATTATATATATTCTTATATCTAATTATGATTATGAGACTACTATATTCAACCTTTAATTGATTATATTAAAAATGAAATCATTGTTCCTGAGTACGTACGATATACATTCAACACAGAGTAGTGTAAATTTATTTTTAGTGCTACATTACTTGAATGGTTATAATGATGGAAATAATGGATAAATATGATATTTATGACATTATATTGATTCTTGAAAATTAATATATCATTAATCTAACAACCCATTCACTATTAAGGGAAGGATACTATCACTCACGCCAAAATATGAATTTCCTTCTCCACGAAGCGATGTGACTCATTTTCAATATAAAAATTTCAATAATGGTTCTAAAAATGTATTAAATAATTAAATATGATATATATATAATTACTAAAATTCTACACATTATTAGTCTATATCCCATGTGCATCAACCATAACTTATGTCACAAAATACGCATGGAAAAATTAAGCAATTAACTCAAACAACAGTGATAATAATGAAATATTGTTAATGAATGGGTGTAAATGTGTTATATAAGGATTATATATGACATAATATATATTAATATGGTTATGGTATAATTTATTAACACATTTTAAACAATTATACTACAATTTAATGAACATTTAATTAATAGAAAGCGTAAGGTATAGGATTTTTAGTCTCACTTTAATTTATGAGATAATTATGCCATATTCTTCACCTATTTCATTTTTGTGGTATATGCACTACCATTTAACAGGATATATCACAAACTTACTTATATTCATGATATTTAAAGTTACTTTTAATGGTATTATTTATTGGATCTTATGATACACATATTAAAAAAGCGGTAAGGGTTTATTTCTTAATCTATTCATTATTTAGGATTGTTTATGTTTAAGTTCCCATTGGAGAACTCTCATATATATTATTATTTCCTAAAATATATTCAATTATTACAAAGAATTATTATTTTGAAATTTATTTTAAAAATGTGGGAAGAAATGTTAAATCCATATCTTTAATTAAATATGGATATTTGTTGATGAGGCTTATTTCTAGATGAATTAAATTGATCAGTTTTATATGGGAAGAATGATTTAGAATTTTAGTAATATATAGGGATGATAATTTTATATCTATAGATACATTGTTATATCTCAAGAGAAAAATTAGTTGACCAAATTAAATTGGTCTTTACCAATAATGACTAAAATATGTTTTGTGAAAGTTCGTATCAGTATAGATACCATGGTGTATGATATCATGGTGTCCAATATTAATCATTTACATTATTAACAATTTTATTATTAATTTCCTTGATATTTTCAATATGATATTTTCCATGGATTTAGATTGTGCACATGTTATTGATTAAATGATTGTTTCCCAATTATTTACATTTCCACAATGATTATTCCTTATCTTCTTATAATAAACATGTTATTGATTAAATATGATGTATGATCAGTTATTTTCCATTCCATATTATTAATACCTTATTTATTAATGATAATTCCGTTATATGTAACCCTTACTAATCATATTATACCACCTTAATTTTGTTTCTTTTTCCCAATATATGAAAAAGTAATTCTATAATGAGTTCAAGGATGAAAAAAATTTAGTCTCACTATGTTGTATGTTATATATTCTATTGTAATGAATAACTTAAATATGTGTCAATTTTAGAAAGAATACTAAAATATTTGAACCTTTGGGATGTTATAATTTTTATTTTATGCTAATATAATAAAGTAGACATGGACTTTGCGCTTTTAGAGTATGGGTTATTACAAGGTGGGTGTAGTTTCTTTAGATATATAACTTTTAGATATCATATTCCTTAGGGATGGGTAATATCACAGCTGATGCACTAAATGGAATTCATGAAGGGTTTTTTTTCCAGAAGATAGAGGATTCTTAGAGGGTGATGAAACAGTTGGAAGCCATGCACCTTGATGAAATGATGGCTAATAGAGGGGGTTTATTATTTTATATGAGAGTGTATTCTTCTCTGGTGTAGTAGGTGGAGGGGTCTCAGTGGAGAGACTAAGATGTTGAAGTGTTGAAGGATCACGAGTTCCATATATTTCCTTTAGGAGTGAACCCATGAGTATTAAAAATTCACCATGGTTTGAGGATGCAATTTTGTTGGCCTAGATTGAAATGAGTAGTGGCATAGTTCATGGCATGGTGTTTGGTTTTCCAATATGTGAAGGTAGAGAACCATGTTCTGGTGATCTATTGCAGACCATGGATGTTCTGAGTAGAAATTGGAGGATATATTGAAGAATTTCTTTATCTGATTACTCATTCCTTGGAGTCTATATGATGCTATTTGGGTAATCATGAATTGACTGATGGAATCATCTCACTTACTAGATATTAGGGAGTCGATAACTGTTGAGTATTTTTTATGGAGGTATGTGGATGAGGTTTTGTGACTAAAAAGAGTTCCAAGGTCTATTATATTAAAGTATGATTTTCATTTTACCTCACAAGTCTATAGAGGTTTGTAAAATGAATTTGGAACTCAGTTATGACTTAGTATTTATTTCTACCATCAGATAGTTTAGAGGATAGAGTGGATCATCTAGATTCCATAGGATATGTTGTGAGTATGGGACTTGAATCTTAGTGGGTTATTGGTAGATTAATTTTCCTTGTTTGATTTTACCTTCAACAAAAATTACCACTCATCCATCAGCATGGATCCATTTAAGATATTTTAGGTGAGGCCATTTAGATCTCTGTTATAGGTGACAATGTTTGGGTAGTTAGTGGTTCTTTTTCCTAGTGTATTTTAGAGCATAACCAAGAATATCCAAGTGGTTTGAGAGTGGGTGAGGGTGGAGAATGAATATCAAAAGGCCTATGATGATCATTAGTGGATACCCATAGTTTTTTAGATTTTAGACCATGTGTTTTTGATAGTCTCCTAACAAGATTTCTCCATAGTTATTCAGGACATTATAGGTTTTGGGGCATGTTTTTGGGGTGTCATATCAATGGGAACTTCCACCATAGGTGTATAGGATCCATTATGTCCCCCATGTATCCAAGATTCATCAATATCTACATGATATTCCCCCTCATGTACTAGTTAGAGTTGGATATCAAGGATGATGTGATATTCATGGAGAAACCAGTAGAGATCCAAGATTATTGATAGGAAGTGATGCATGTAAAAATCATCCCCCTAGTCCATGTTCTATAAAGGAATGGTAGATTAATGGAGAGTATTTAAGAGTATGAGGTTCATATGTGTACCTAGTACCCATATTTGTTCTGATATTTTCCTTATTTTATTTTCATTAAGGATGTGGTGCTTGAATGTTTCAGATTAATGAAAGGTTCCTTCCACCTTTTGATAGTGTGTGTTATTGATTCTATTATATAAAAATATGAAATCCCCTTCTTAATCCAGACACAAAAGGTTTAATTTTTTAATAACCATGATAGAAATTCAGAACCACCCAAATTGGAAAATATTTGGATATAAAGGGTGTGTTTTTCTTATCTGTATGCTTTGGGTGGCATTTTGTGATGATTTTTATAGTAACTATTTTCGGATATATAGAGGATGAAATGGTGGCATAAATGGTTGTGTAGAAGATAGGTGGGTTGTGGATGGGGTGATATGGTTTGGTGTTGAGCCTAGTGGAGGATTTTGATGTGGTTGAGTGGGGTTTATTGTAGATGTTTTATCTTTGTATGGTGTGTTTGGTCAGTCTTAGTGTAACAGATATAATGAGATACATGATAGGTATCTCAAAAGATGTATATTCTGACCCTATTTATTTTCCATTATCAAGTTTGGTTTTGATTATTGAGGATGATAATTATTTTAGAGGTATCTAATGTTATAAACCCAACCTTATGACATGTTACTTTGTAGTAATTATGGTGATGGAGGTTTCTAGGGTAAATTTTAAATTACTCGGGGATTAGATGGTGGAGTTATAACTACAATTTCAACTGAAAAATTATTTTATGGTGTGGAGGATTATATATCTCCTTAAAAGGAGTGTTTGGGGCATAGTGAGCACATCTTTGAAATATATTATTTCGGTGGAGTTTTTATGGTTCTTCCATTTTTTTTCATAATTGCAGTTTGACTATTTGGATGATTCATTGAGTCTTGGAGGAGGGATTCTTGTTATTCTATGGAATTCAATGTAGCTACTCTGTAGAGATGGGATGTGGTATGTACTTATCCTTAGCATTTGGATTCTTCAACATGTTGTTTTCACATGAACCATGGTCCCTATCCTAGATTAATAGATTTTAGTTATAAACCACACCATGTTTCTTTAAAATGGTTTTGACTAGAACCATTGTAGCATGGTCCCTTATGTTATACTATTGTTTTTTCATTTATTATAACCTTTACATTGTATTGAAGAGTGTTTTTCTATGTTATTCTAAATCTCCAAGTTGCCTATAAATTCTCAAACCACTTATAATGTTATCTTACTTATACACTTTCTCTCAAATCTTGATCATATTATTAGTGATTGTTTAGATTAATTTAACAATCTTCATATGGGATTTGAATCTTTACATCTGAAGATCATGTTTTTCAATTCTATGATGATTACTCCCTATTCCTTATATGTTTTCTTCCCGATTCCTTATTCATGAGAAGGGTTTTCATTTATAGATGGATTGTTTTCATAGTGTTATGGAGAATATTTTGGCTATTATATATTATTCATTGATCATGGTGTTCCCTTTCATTGTGGTTTTTGGCGATTATCTTCTACTTTTTATATCATTGCACAAACAATTAGAAAAATTTGTTTGATCCATGAGATCTCTGTTCTCTCCTTCTTTTATGTGAATTGGTGGATATCTCATGCCATTGATTTTTTTGGGTGAATGTTATGGGTAAACATAATAAATTAATAAATTGGATTAATCTGAAATTGAATGGGGGTGGGAGTTCTCATATATCATTAAATTATTTTATGATATTGATTAATATATACTATATTTTTGTTTCCTCTATGAAAATAATAATGATTGTGAACCTTATTTGATATGAAACTACCATGAATATGAAACACTTATTGTGTTGATAATTTGATCTCACCTAGGCATAAAAGGATAAGAACCTATATATGGATAATAAAATGGTTTCCCATAGATATCTTGAATTATTTAAGATTTCCCATACCAAATATTGATATAATGTTATGAAACCCCTTTTTGTTAAATCTTGAATGTGGTGTTGTAAAAGATACTTTTTTTGTATTGATTATCTTATTGTTTTATTTTGGTGTCATGTGTGTGAACCACATGGAGATTTCACTTGTGGTGATAATGGCTAGGTTTGATACAGAATGTGTAATGTGGATAAACCATGGTTGTTTGGAATAAGATATGATGTGGGCTATTGTGTGATGTCGTTTTATGTTACTTGAGGCCTTGTTAGTGATTATTAATGCGTGTGAATGAATTTGATATGGGAATTGTGTTTTCTTTGTGTGTTCTCTAAATAGTTTCCTAATGGTTATGGAATGATTGAATATGGAAAGTTCTAATTAAATGAACATCAGTTGGATTAAGTGGTTTGGGGATAGAAATGAATGAATGAATGAATAAATGGTAAATGGACTAATAATTCTTAATTGGAATATATAAGTATGACAAATGGAAATTTATATGGTTGTTAATTAATGTGGTTATTGTGGGACTATAAAATTTATATGTGACTCTATGATTTTTAAATGGATTGGATGTGTTGATAATAGTTTGTAAGAAATGTTGATATATGATGGTGGTAATGTAGAAATTATTGTAGTTGGGTGGTTTTTTGTGTGTGTAACCATAGGTTGGGATTGTGTTTAACTATTATACATTGTATTTCATTGTTATTTTTATATGCACCCCACCTGAGTCAAATGTTTACACTGATTCCCATAGGTTCTGGGTTCCTAGTGTTTTACCCAAACATCTAGGTTAGTGAGAATGGATGGTAAGGTACCCTTATTCAATTCCCTATATTCTAGGAGAGGTTGTTACACTTGGGATATGTCATGACATTTTCTTCCCTAGGTGATGAACCTAGTCATCTGACCCTACGGGTGACCTGTAATACCTTATATGTATTCCTGATACACCATAGGCTATTACTCATAAGAGTTTCTTATCAGACTAATGACTATACCTATATTCCAAGACATGTAATTTCAGTGTGTTTTTTCCCACACACACACAAACCCTGTGAAACATACTATGAGGTCACCCATCATAATCACACTCTAGGATAACCACACTTAGCTATGGAGTTCTAATCAAATAGGATTCAAAAAGGAAAGGTGTAACTTTTTGACATGGGTAGTAAAATTTATGCTTTTATATATCACTTTTATATGGGTGCTACACTGTCCACCCCTTTAAATAACAACATACTCATTATAGAACCCAAGCCTCAATCCTAGGCAGTGCCTCTGCACTTCCAGCAGGGTATTGGGTTTGATACCATTTTTCATGACCTGACCTTCCTCATGCTATGATCTTAGACATATAAACTCACAGGTCTCATGTAATACCTTATATTCCTTCCTAGAACACCCCAAGATACTACTCATTGGATTTTATTATCATACTAATGAAAATATACACATACAAACACATATTTTTTAATGTGTGTTATCCTCACTCACACACACCATAGGAAACTTCTATAGAGGTCACCCATCCCGATCACTACTTCAGGCCAAACATGCTTAACTGTGGAGTTCTAATCAGGAAAATTCCCAAAAATAAAGGTTCACCATGATGACATGGGTAATAAAATTTATCCTTTTAAGTATCACTTTTATATGGGTGTTATAAACTATTAGGTATTTTTATTAAATTTACCAATATTTTATGATTGAAAATAGGATGACATGGTTTATAGTGTGGGTTGTGCATTACCGGATGAGGGTATAAGGATGATGTCCTTCATTTTCATGATACACTACAACCCTGGTTTATGGTATTGGTTATGGTTTTATGAGTATGTGATGGATGTGGCATGAGGTAAGATTATGACGAGGCTATGATTTTATGATTAACATGGGTTTAATGATATGTTTTTCTCGATGTGATGTGGCTTGTTATGGTTTGATGTTAGTGGATAGGAAAGGTATGGGAGGGGAAAGACATATGTGGTTGGGGTGTGAGAGAAAAAAATAAGCAGGGAAGTAGTTTGTGGTACCCTTTTATCTATATGAATATTCTTATACTTTTATACTTGGTTGTGTTATTTGGAGTGTGGGCCTTGGTGAGGCTAAGGATTAGTTTACCAATATGTGATTGTTGATATTTATATTTGTTTACAAGGAAATTGGAATGATCTCTTCATATTTTCACAAGAGTACTTCAGTATAATCCAAAGAAGTATATATGTTATTCCTTCCATAAATATATTGAAACCATTTTTTAGTTTATCCAGAATGATATATATATGTATCTGGACATTTCTATCATGGAACATGAGTCTATTTAGTTTCTACAACATGATTATATTTGGGTATTTTACTTGGTGACTTTCCTTTGAATTTGTGCGAAATTACATTCATTGTAGTGTATTTATGGGATTTTAACTTATTTTGATTTTATAGATTTTTTGGTGGCTGATATCCTATTTCGCAATCCAAATTTATTCTTCTTGAGGGTAATTCCCTTCATATATGATTTTTTTACACTTGGTTTTAGTCTTGAACCTAGGGCCTACTGGGGTTGGGACTTAGTGGTCATTATCTCCCTTTCGTCACTACAATTCTAGGAGGGGTTTATTTAGAAGAAGGGGGTCTTGAAAACTCATCTATTTAAGAGTTATATATGACATGATTGGAATTATGGCCTATCTAAATTGTTAAGTGGTGATATTAAAACATGCATTATATTCCACATTTAAACAAAGTGGTTACATAAAAGTTAGTACTCATTTTTTCCATCAACGGAAACATATTTAATATAAAACATGGATTCATTCTTAACACTTCCTTGACACTATCATCACATCATGTACCTTTCCCTTGAACTATGAAAAACATTTAAAAAACATGGGATGAGCATAGGAAGCTCAGTAAGGGATATAAAATTACAAAAAGAAAACATTAGTCCAGGTATGAAATCATACTTTACTCATAAAACATTATCACGTTAACATACCTCATCAAATAATGAATAAATCATTAAAATCATAAGACATAATGGTAACTTGAGGCATTCATAACATTCGTACGTAGGGAGTAACCCTCTTGGTTATGTTTGAAATACCCATCACAGTATATTCACTAAATCTATTCAGAGAAAACTTAACGTTTAACTCCTTCGTGTTACCCAATGCATTGGAGAGCTATATAGGGGTCACCCGCCCTTATTTTATCATGGAACCACCAGTCTTCATAAATAATGCCCAAGAACTATAACATAATCGTATTACATTAAACATGCACAAAAGAAACATAACATTTCCACATTTCAAACACAAGATATCAATAAAACCCATTGATATAATAAAAACATTATGAAATTTATTTTCAATACAAAAATAAAATAAAATTAAAACATGGTATTTATTTTTCTTTTAAAAAAAGGAATGGCTTGTAGAGGAAGCTGAAACTCAAATAATGGTCACGGCGGCGGAGAAGTCGTTGTCGCCGCATACGTACGACAAAAACATTCCCTTTTATCGTTTAGTAAAAATATTTTCATAAAAAAGATTCCTTTCGGATAAACGTAAAAGTCAAAAGGGTTTATACACCGTATAAAAGAAGGTTGTGAATAAAAAAATGCCTCAATGAAAGGAGATTGAGATGAAGTCCCATAGCTCGTATCTGACTTGACTCGATTGTTCTTTAACATCCTGAATAATAAACTTGAGTTAATTTCTACTTAATTAATAACGTTTTTTATGTTCATTATTCCTTTTATATCACTTATTACGATGTTATGAACACTATGTAATTATTTAAGTTAATAATGGTCATTTTGTCGATATTTGGTACTTGAGTCAAAAGTGGACTACTTATATTTACAAGTTGTTCACGTAGTCAAATATCCATTATCTCAAGAATGATATTCATGATGTATATTTCATATATATATTATATATCCAGAATATACTTGCATTTATAATATTACATAATCATTTAGAGGTAAGAAATAAAATGCACCGTTCATGGAGACGGTAACCCGTACGTACGCATGAACGCTACATTAATTTCTATGACATATTAATGGAATTCAAACTAAATGAGAGATATGTATATTTTAATTCCATAATTATATTCATCATTTAGATGTAACAGAAATCATATATATCCATTATATATATGTACTTATAATAGTGCATTACATTTTCGGGTAAGAAATGAAATGCACCGTTAATGGAGATGGTAAGTCGTACGTACGCCTGAACGCTACTTTCATTTCTATTTCATACTTTAATGGAAAGAAATAATAATGATATAAAGGTATATTATAATCCCAGTATAACATCATATATAATAACTTTAACTCCATACTTTATACATCCCACATATGGCATTAACGAATCAAATCACTTTGAGGGGGTGGTAGTCTGCACTTCCTAAAATGAAGATATCACGTTTACCCATAATGGAAACCATAAAGGTATGACATAAATGAAAAATACAGAAGATTAATTAAAACATAATCATATTATATATCATATATAAAAATAGTGACATCTTAATGGCCACCATTGAAGGTGTTATATGAGTGTTGAACAATCATCGTTTCGTGAGGCAGAAATTCGCCTTCCACAGAAACCATATGTTCTTTAACCATTAGATGTGGGTGTGTGTAAGTGTAGCTCGAATCCATCACATAAAAAAATACTATTATATTTAAGATAATGGTGTTGTTACAAAAGAAATGAATAAAAAGAGTTTAGGGGGGTGGAGAAGCAACATAAAACATAAGAACACAAGAGAAAACACTACCTTTAAAACGGGAAACTCTTTTTGATTTGAGCTGAAATGCTTCCTTGGTAAGACTTCTACCCAAATTGAGGCTTCTAAGAGTAATATAAGGATGTGTAGAGACACAATGGGTAGGTTTTGTCTGAGAAAAAGGCTTGAGAGGTGTGGGTAAGGTGGTAGAGCTGGGGGCCTTTTATAAGAGGAGAGGAGGGGAACTCTTAGAAAGTTATAAAAGGTTACATTATTATAAAATGAGTTTCAGTTTTTAAAGGTATGAATTTTATATATTTCGAGGGTAAGGTGATAAGAGTTCTAAATCCACCAATCCAATAGGTTTTTTACAAGTTTAGGTCTTAGAGTTTACATTATCTTTTCATTTTATTTAAATTGTTAAATAATGAGGTAATCACTGCATCATCATGGTGTCATAAATAATTGAATATATTTAAAGAATAAAAATTATAAAAAAAATATCATGATGTATTAAATCTTATTATATTTCTAATTAATATTTATAGTCAAACATATGACTTGTATAACCCCATTTAAAAACTATTTTAGTAAAACAACTGATGTTTGTGACATTTTTACTTTAACATTAAATAAAAAGTTATTAATGTCATTTTCCTACCAATGTGGCTCCATGGGGTCCCCAAGTTGACCCACGTATTGTCTTGGTCGGTAATGACACATCGAATAAGAGTAGGACATGTATCAAGGTCATTAAAACATTATTTTTACATTAAATTACACTAATTACCTCTAATCGCCATTAATAAAACTTAAAAGTTACTATTCACCAAAAAAAAATTTAATCTCATTTAACCACATTTTTCTTCTTAATGACAAGCATGTATATCGGATTTTTTGAAATTCAAAACACAGAGGTGGTAAAATGTCATTTAAACAAAAAATCAATTCTTTAACTGCCACTTAGTGGTGTCACTATTCATCACAAATTGAAGTTTTTTAGAAAAATACCAAAAATTCACCCTAAGAAATATTTGATTTTCTGAATTAAAAAAGGATGTCTATTTTAAAAAGTTAAAAACATATAAGTTACATTAATTAATTTAATAATTAACTCCCACTGTCAGTGAAAATACCGTGTTTTTATGAAACAATAAGTATCAAAAGATTGACATTAGTTTAAGTCCAATTTCAAAGTGAAATTAATTCCAATGAACAAAATTGGATTAAGTGGTAAAAATATATTATAATTTCAATTTAAAACCAATTAAAAAGATAATCTAATCATACAAATCAATTAGACTAAAAAGAGGTTTTGAATTAAAATACAACATTTTTCACTATTCTTTAAAAAATGAACTTTATCAGAAAAATACCAAAAATTTACACAAAGTAAATTTTGATGCCCCGATTCAAAAAAAGAGTTTTATTTGGTCCAATAGAATGTTTAAGAGTAACCAAAAGAATATTTAATGACGGTTCTCCATCAAAAGGCGATAAGTGGACCTTTAGTGAAAATTAGAGTATATATGCCTAAAATTGAATTCTTTTCTTATTTTAAGCCTTTTTTCTATTGGATAAATATAAAAACATTTTAAAAACATATATAATCATATTTTAGTTATTTATATTCATTCCCGCCAATACAACGACTACGTGTTAACTACCATTTAAAATAATATTATTTTATTACTAGTGTGCAACGTAAGATTTCAAAGAAAGTCTTTGTTGCATATCGGGTACGCTATCGAACATAGAAACCCCTTTAAAGTAAAATTATTATTTAATTCGTAAATATTAATAAATATTAAAATGATTTATTCTTTATTTACCTGGGATGTTAAATCCTTCCCCCCTTTTGGGAATTGCGTCCTTGCAATTTTATTCACTTATCAAAATATGTGGGGGTATTTATACCTCATAGAATTTTCAGATTCCCATGTTGCCTCTTCAACCATATGGTTTTTCCATAAAAACTTTACCTGGTGAATTACCTTATTCTGCAACACTTGCTCTCTATGGTCAAGAATCTGGACTGGTTGTTCTTCATAAGAGATATTCTCTTCCAACTGAAATACCTCTGGGCTCAAAACATGATATGGATCTGGCATATACTTTCTCAACATCAAAACCTGATAAACATTGTGTACCTGAGATAAACTTGGAGGTAAATCCACTCGGTAAGAAACTTATCCAACTCTCTCCATAATTTCATATGGTCCAATGAACCTTCGACCAAGCTTTCCTTTCTTACCAAATCGCATCACATTTTTCCATGGCGAAACTTTGATAAAGACATGATCACCTACCTCGAAAGATAGATCCTTCCTATGGTTATCCGAATAACTTTTCTATCTACTCTGAGATGTTCTCATGTGTTTCTAAATCAACTGAAATTTTTCCGCTATCTCTTCTACCAATTATGGTCCCATAATCTTCCTTTCACCTACTTCATCCCAAAAAGCTGGAGTTCGACACTATTTTCCATATAATGCTTCAAATGGAGCCATCTATATACTGGAATGAAAACTGTTATTATATGAAAACTCATCCAAAGAAAGATGTTGGTCCCAAATTCCCTGATAATCCATAGAGAAAGCACGTAACATATCCTCTAAGTTCTGAATTGTTCGTTCTGACTACCTTTCTGATTGAGGATGAAAAGCTGTACTAAAATTTAATTCAGTACCCAACGACTTCTGAAGGCCTTTCCAAAAGTTATAAGTGAACATGGGATCACAGTCAGATACAATGGAGAGAGGAAATCCATGTAACCTAACTATCTCTTTAAGATACAAATGGGAAAGTTGATCAAGGGAAAAAGTATCGTGTATCGCAAGGAAATGAGCAGATTTAGTTAAGAGATCAACAATAACCCAGATTGCATTATTACCTTGAGGTGTCTTCAGCAATCCCACAACGATGTCCATGGATATATTCTCCCATTTCCACTCTGGCACTGGTAAAGGCTGAAGCATCCCTTTCGGTAACTGTCGCTATGCTTTAACCTATTGACAAGTCAAACACTTCACAGTAAAATCAGCAATATCCCTTTTCATTCCGTCCCACCAGTAATACTCCCGAAGATCTCTATACATCTTTGTACTTCCTGGATGAACTGAAAATGGAGAACTATGAGCTTCACATAACAACTCTCTCTTCAACTGTGAATCACAAGGCACACACAATCTCTTCCCAAATCGCAAAATACAATCATTATCAATGTTGAATTCAGTAAACTTACCCTTCTGAACCAGCTCTACCTTTTTGTGCAACCCACTGACTTTCTTCTGCGCTTGCTTAATTCTGTCTGATAGAGATGATCTCACTGATACCTAAAACAAAACATAAGAACTTCCTGCACCAACAACTTCTATTCCAAAGTTCATCAAATCAAAAACCAAAGGATCTCGTTCCAAACATAGCATGGTTAGTGAAGCATTACTTTTTTGACTCAAAGCATCAGCCACTTTATTTTCTTTTCTCTAATGGTAATGAATTGTACAATCATAATCCTTGATTAATTCTAGCCATCTCCTCTGCCTCATATCCAATTATTTCGGAGTGAATATATAATTTAAACTTTTGTGATCAGTATATATTTCACACTTTAATCAATACAAATGATGCCTCCAAATTTTTAGAGAAAAAACAACAGCAGATAATTCAAAGTCATGTGTAGGGTAATTTACCTCATGAGTTTTCAACTGACTTGAAGAATATGAAATTACCTGATCATTCTGCATTAGGACGCAACCATGTTCTTTCAATAAAGCATCACTGTAGATAACAAACTCCCCATTCCTGGACGGTACTGCCAAAACTAGAGCATTCACCAATCTTCTTTTCAGTTCCTAAAAACAATCACCACATTATTTTATGCAGGTAATCTTAACACCCTTTCGAGTTAGCTTTGTCATTGGACTAGATAACTGGGAGAAATTTCTAACAAACCTCCGGTAATAGCCTGCCAAACCAAGGAAGCTACTAATCTCACTTAAATTTGTGGGTCTTGGCCATTCTTCCACAACCTTTGTTTTTGCAGGATCAATAGTTATCCCATCTTTAGAAACAGTATGACCAAGGAAAGAAATTTGTTGCAACCAAAACTCACACTTTCTAAATTTCCCATAAAATTTCTTTTTTATGGTTTTCAAGATAACCCTTAAATTAATTTAATGATCTTCTTTGATTTTAGAAAACACCAAAATATCATCAAAAAACACAACCCCCATTTATCACCTGAATCAACTGAGCCATCACTATAACAAACTGTTCAATTCTGATTCTGACCATCTCATGAGACTTCTTTGGAAGGTCATGTCCCTCTGTATGCCTTCCCAGCATATCTGCCATGTTCCTCTATGAAAAACCACTCTTAACACAGAAATATCTTAGGCAAAGCAACATGGTAACCTTTAATTTCTATATCATTTCAATCATACCATAAATTAATATATAATTTAACAATTTTCTAACTCCTAAAGTTTTCTAAACCGACCATTGATACCAACTATAAGGCCCCAACCTTAAACATTACTTAATATGGAGTTATTTTAGGAATATAGGTTGAGGATCTTTTTAGGTTTATAGTTTTAGAGAATTAGATCATAAAATATGAATTACATTTCACATTTAAACAAAGTGGTTACATAAAAGATAATACTCATTTTTTCCATCAACGGAAACATATTTAAAATAAAATATGGATTCATTCTTGACACTTCCTTGACACTATCATCACATCATGTACCTTTCCCTTTTCCTGTGAAAAACATTTCAAAAACGTGGGATGAGCATAAAAAGCTTAGTAAAGGATATAATAGTACGAAAAGAATACATTAGTCCATGCATGAAATCTTAATTTACTCATAAAACATTAGCACGTTAACATACCTCATAAAATCATGAATAAATCATATAAATCATAAGACATAAAGGTAACTTGAGGCATTCATAACATTCTTAAGTAGGGAGTAACCCTCTTGGTTACGTTTAGAATACCCATCATAGTATATTCCCTAAATCTCTTCGGAGAAACCTTAATGTTTAACTCCTTCACATTAACCAATGAATTGGAGAGCTATATCAGGCTCACCCGCCCTTAGTTTATCATGAAACCACCTGTCTTCATAAAAATTCTCAAGAACCATAACATAATCGTATCACATAAAACATGCATAAATGAAACATAACATTTCCACATTTCAAACACAAGATATCAATACAACACATTGATATAATAAAAACACTATGAAAACCATTTTCAATACCAAAATAAAAGAAAAGTAAAACATGGTATTTATTTTTCTTAAAAAAATAGTATGGCTTGTAGAGGAAGCCGAAACTCAAATAATGGTCACAGCGGAAGAGAAGTCGTTGTCGCAGCATATGTACGACAAAAACATTCCCTTTTGTCGTTTAGTAAAACGCTTTGTATAAAAAATATTCCTTTCGGATAAACGTAAAAGTAAAATGGGTTTATACACCGCATAAAAGAATATTGTGTAGAAAAAAAATATTCCTCAATGAAAGGAGATTGAGATGATTCCCCATACCTCATATCCGACATGACTCGATCGTTCTTTAACATCCTGAATAATAAACTTGAGTTAATTACTACTTGATTAAGAACCTTTTTCAAGTTCATTATTCCTTTTATATCACTTATTACCATGTTATGAACACTATTTAATTATTTAAGTTAATAATGGTCGTTTTGTCGATATTTGGTACTTGAGTCAAAAGTGAACTTCTTATATTTACAAGTTGTTCACGTAGTCAAATATACATTATCTCAATAATTATATTCATGATTTAGATGTAATATATATCATATATATCCATCATATACATGAATTTATAATATTACGTAATCATTTAGATGTATGAAATGAAATGCACCGTTCATGGAGACGGTAAGTCGTACGTACGCATGAATGCTACTTTCATTTCTATGTCATATTAATGGAATTAAAACTAAATGAGAGATATGAATATTTGAATTCTAGAAATATATTCATAATTTATATGTAACATACATCATATATATCCATTATATATATGTACTTATAATAGTACATTACATTTGGGGATACGAAATGAAATGCACCGTTCATGGAGACGGTATGTCGTACGTACGCATGAACGCTAATTTAATTTCTATGTCATACTTTAATGGAAAGAAATAATAATGGTATAAAGGTATAATATAATCCCAGTATAAAATAATATATAATAACTCTAACTCCATCCTTTATACGTCCCACATTTGGCATTAACGAATCAAATCACTTTGAGGGGGCGGTAGTCCGCACTTCCTAAAATGATGATATCACATTTACCCATTATGGAAACCATAATGGTATGCCATTAATTTAAAATAAATAAGCTTAAGTAAAATATAAACATGTTATGTATCATATATAAATATAGTTACATCTTAATGGCCACCTTTGAAGGTGTTATATGAGTGTTGAAGAATCATCGTTTCGTGAGGCAGAAATTCTCCATCCACAGAAACAGTATGTTCTTTAACCATTAGATGTAGGTGTGTGTAAGTGTAGCTCAAATACATCACATAAAAACATCCTAGTATATTGAATATAATGTTGTTGTTACAAAATAAAGGAATAAAAAGAGTTTAGGGGGTAGGAGAAGCAACATAAAACATAAGAACACAAGAGAAAACACTACCTTTAAAACGGGTAACTCTTTTTGATTTGAGATCAAAGGCTTCCTTGGGAAGACTTCTGCCCAATGTGAGGCTTCTAGGATTTATAGAGGGATGTATAGAGGCAAAATGTTCAGGGTTTGGCTGAGAAAAATGCTTGAGAGGTGTGGGTGAGGTGGTAGAGGTGGGGGCCTTTTATAAGAGGAGAGGAGGGGCACTCTTGGAATGTTATAAAAGGTTACTTTATTATAAAATGATTTTCTGTTTTTAAAGGTCCCAAATTTATATATTTCTAGGATAAGGTGATAAGGGTTCTAAATCCACAAATCCAATAGGTTTTTGAAAAGTTTAGGTCTTAGATTTTACATTATCATTTCATTTTGTTTTAAATCATTAAATAATGAGGTAATCGCTGCATCATCATGGTGTCATAAATAATTTATTTTATTTAATGTCTAAAAATTATAAAAAAATTATAATGATGTAGGAAATAGTTTTATCTCTATAATGAATATTTATAGTAAAATATATGACTTTTATAACCCCATTTAAAAACAGTTTTAGTAAAACAACTCATGTTTGTGACATTTTTACATTAACATTAAATAAAAAGTTATTAATGTCATTTTCCTACCAACGTGGCTCAATGGGGTCCCCAAGTATACCCATGGAAGGTCTAGGTCGGCCATGAAACATCCAATACGTTTAGTACATGTTTCAAGGTCATTAAAACATTATTTTTAACTTAAATTACACAAATTATCTCTAATTGCGATTAATAAAACTTAAAAGTTACTATTCACCAAAAAAATTATTTTAATCTCATTGAACCACATTTTACTTCATAATGACAACCACGTATGTTGGATTTTTTGAAATTCAAAACACATAGGTGGTAAAATTTCATTTAAATGAAAAATAAATTTTTCTAACTGCCACTTAGTGGTTTCATTATTCATCAAAAATTTAAGTTTTTCAGAAAAACACCAAAAATTTACCCTAAGAAATATTTGATATTCTGAATTAACAAATGATGTTTATTTGAAAAACATCAAAACATATAAGTTACATTAATTAATGTAATAATTAACTCCCGCTGTCAGAGCAAATAGCATGTTTTTATGAAACAATAAGTATCAAAAGATTTACACTAGTTTAAGTACAATTTCAATGTGAAATTAATTCCAATGACCACCATTGGATTAAATGGAAAAAATATATTAAAATTTTACTTTAAAACCAATTCATAAGATAATCTAATAATACAAATAAATTATACTAAAAAGTGGTTTTGAATTAAAATACAACATTTTTCACTATTCATTAAAAAATGAACTTTATCGGAAAAATACCTAAAATTTACACAAAATAAATTTTGATGTCCCGATTATAAAGAAGCATTTTATTTGGTCCAATAGAGTGTATAAGAGTGACCAAAACTATATTTAATGATGGTTCACCATCAAAAGGTGATAAGTGGACCTTTAGTGAAAATTAGACTATATATACCTAAAATTGAATTTTTTTCTTATTTTAAGCATTTATCTTTTATTGGATAAATATTAAAAAATTTAAAAAACATATATAATCATATTTTAGTTATTTCTATTCATTCCCGCCAATACAACGACTGTGTGTTAACTACAATTTAAAATAATATTATTTTATTACTAGTGGGCAACGTAAGATTTCAAAGAAACTCTTTGTTGCGTATCGGGTACGCTATCGAACATAGAAAACCCTTTAAAGTAAAATTAATATTTAATTCATAAATATTAATAAATATGAAAATGATTTATTCTTTATTTACCTGGGATGTTACATAACTTCTCCGAACAACATCAATCACTTTTAAAGTCTCATACCAAAATGCAATTTCCAAAATCCAATAATCTCAAAGGTATTCTAACCAATTAAATAAATAACATGAATCATCATAATTCCATAATAAAATGATATAAAAATAAAAAATATAATTCAACTTTTATTCCTCATATAAATTCCCAGAGTATTCTATTTACCTTAATCATAAAGGGCTCCCAGAATTGTGAACCTTCTTCCGAAATAACATTAATCACCTAATCACCAATTTTTTTTTTCAAATCCTATGGATATATATTTGATAAAAGATATGTTCTAAAAATCAACTTATTATTCATAAATAAAATCAATTAACTAAAAACAAACAACTCATACTAATTGAGACTTTCTGTTGGCTAGTGGAAGGTGATACAACCATGTCGCTCTTCGGTTGTGGGTCCAAAACACGCGGTCTATCCAGACACGATGAGTTTTCACCCATCATGTGAGATGTTCTTTTTATAAAAATATATAATTTTTATAACATTCCCAAAATTTAATAACCCATAATCATCATAAAAATAAATGTCTCTAAAAATATTTTTAGTCACTTTAAAATATCATAACTTAAGTCCTCAAAATTGTTTATAAGACATTAAACATATAATAAACCTTAAAAGTTTAAACCCATGATTATATCCATAACTCCTAAGAAAATATAATAATCTCCAAATTTGTTTCATCCATACTTTGTGCAATAAATCATATCTTCATTTCAGGTATGGATCTTGATTTTTGGTGTTTTTTAGGAGAAGGGGAGAATATAGAAATTTAAGGAATACATGTCGTGTACTTAGGAGTACACACTGTGTACTTGGTTTCCACAAGTAGCCGTGTCCTGGACATGTAACAGCCGAGTGCATGGCCGTGTGAGGTGACCTAGAGACCGCCTAAATCAGGGGATGGTAAAAAAATATACACTCTATATATCCTCGGGGAACATGTTGCATATTTTTATTTTTTATTTTTATATCAGACTGGGGTCGCATCTAATTGACAGAACCTCCTTCTTCTAGCGTCTTCTCATCCAAGAGTGACCGAAGATCACCGATTCTCCTCGGAGCTCATGATGGACCGTCTGTTATCTGAATCAAACACCATCAATTTCATTGGAACCTTATCAATGAGTTCTTCCTTCTTCTAGAGCCTCTTGTCTTGATTTCTCCTCTTTCACGAGTTATTCAAGGTTGAATGTTTTTGATGTTTTTGTAGATCTACTAAATTATAAGTTGAATAAAAGGCTGACCTTAAACTATATCGATCGTACAACATCGAGGTAGGTGGTTTGTGCCTTTACATATATTTCCTTGAATTTATTTGTTCAAAAAGTTCCCAATACCCTAGATTAGGGTATTGTGTGTATTATGAATTTAACCATGTTAATTATTTCTATGCGTTGTTTTCTTGAGTAGGGGTGTTCGATTATGAATATGGTATATTACCTTGCTATGGATGTGTTTTCCCATGTTTTATTGATATTGGTTATTGTTTCTGGAACTTCCAGTTAGGATATTATGTTTTCTATGCCTAGTGCTATTAGGATGGAGTTGTTATTATATAACATGCTGGTGATATGCATTGTAGTTGTTTAGCCAAGTAGTATTTTATGATTTACTTTGGCTTTTGGATATCATTTGTCCATGATTGCTTTAAACAAGGATTTGACAACCTGGTGTAGTTAGACCATATGGGGGAATTGATATTGAGGGCTTCCCCATAGTGTTGGTTATACTTTAAATGTTACGAGACCATAGGGGGGATGTGCGTTTAGTGCTCCCTCAGAGTGTCTTTAGTATATCGTTACGAGACCACATGGGGAATTGGACATTGAGTGCTTCCTCAGAGAGTCTGTAGTTATCATTAAATTACCACAGGGGGAATTAATGGTGAGTGCTTCCTCAAAGAGTCTATGTATAAGATGAACTAGAGGGGTTAGACTGTGAGAACTTCCCAGAGGGTTTCTTGTGTTGATTGGTTGAATGAGTGGTAGATGTAAATGAATTTAGTTGAAATTTTAGGATTGTTTACTTTGAGAACATTTTTGTTTATTACATAATTTTTTATATTTTCTTGCTATATATATATATATATACTCACTGACAGTAAGGCACAAGGTTTTTGGTGGTTGCCTACTGGGATTCATCTCACACATGTTTGGGTCATGATTTAGGGCCCAAACCCATTATATTGTTGCTAGTACAAGTAAAGGAAAAAACCCTTATACTCCAGGTACTTGGTTGCTGTAGAGAGGGGGATCATGAGACCAAGATGAGGCTTGCGATGTTATTGGAGTTTTCTTACTTTTTAGTAATTTGTTTTCTATTTTTCATTCCAGCATTAGGAATTGTTGGGATGATTTCTTAGACATATGTGTCATGCATCATTTATATAACTACTCCAGTAGTTTATTTGCTTTTAGTGTTCTTATATTTACTTATTTTATGGTATTAATACTTCCACTGTAGTATATTATTGTTATTCTGTTGTGTTACTTAGACAATGAGGGCATAATTTATCTACTATCACACCCATGGCCCTTGCTACTAGTCAGCAGCCTCTGGCGATTTGGGAAATGTGCTTGAGGCCATGTGACTAACAGGGTATGGGGCACCTTTGGGTGGCACCTGGAACCAGGACGTGACAAAGTGGTATCAAAGAAATTATTTCATATTTGGATTATTTTTTTGAGGCTATAGACAAGTATAGCCAGAAATAGGAAGTTGGTAATAAAATGTGCCCTTGAGTAGCTAACCCGTGCATAGGGAAAATCCAATATGCCTCAAATATTGCAATTTTTTCTTCTGGTTTTGCAATTATTATAGTTGATTTGATTTCTCTATTGGGTGATTCACATGTTTTATGCTGTTATCATTGATATTATTGAGGTTCTATTTTGGTTTCAACCCAATGAGATGAGGGTATTCCATCTCATACATCATATATGTACTTTCTAGAGATCACATTCCATGCAATCCTATCATGACATTTAGGTTGCATTACCGATTGCATGTTGTTGTGAGAGATGTTGTGATACATATGCATGCTATTGTGATAAATGAATTTATAGAATTCCTTCTAATTGATAGGGTGTTAAAATTTGTGTAATGTTTCTTTGGAATGAATTCCATACTATGGTCCCTGAGGTATTATGAGCCCTCTTGGATTGGAATTTTTTGGATCATATTGAATTTTAACAGAATTCTTCTATGATATGACATGAATATGATTCCATGCTTTGATTTGTGGGGATTATGGCCCCCAAATATCAGAATTTGGAACTTTAATGTTCGTTTTAGTGTTTTTATAGGTTCCAGAGTAGTTTATATGGCTTACTATCTGAAAAAAACCCAGAATGCATGGTATGTATTGATGAATATATGCCATGTATCCTTCTGTTTTGGAGGTAAACTTTTTATTGAGTACACACCATGTACTGTATGTATACACCGTGTAGTCAAAAACTGTGTGACTAGCTGTGTGGGAAAATACACAGTGTTTGAAAATTATTGGTGACACACACCGTGTACTTGGAGTACATTCTGTGTTATAAGAGCCATGTATCCATCCATGTGACCAACGAAATGGGTGGATAAAACTCAGGCTGTACACACCATGTTATATTATTACATGTTGTGTAGAGACAACAATGGATCCAATCGTGTGACTAACAAAACAAATGGTTATAACTTAAGGGATAGACGTCGTGTCCAAGGTGCACACACCATATATAGTTACCCAGATAATAGATGTGTATTTAGCCATGTAGAGGAACTCAGGCAGGGGGGAAATGATTCAAGTACACACTATGTATCAAGGAGAACATTCCGTGTTTAAGGGTGTTACAAGACCATGTTTGGTACAAGTACACGCCCATGTAAAGGGTTAAGGGATCACACTGTATAGGGGTCATACACGCTATGTATGTTTGTTTTGAAAAACTTGAATATTTTACTTCCCATGTACCCTTCCTACACTTATAAGTTTCAGTCCTTGATAATATTAAACTAATGTGTGCACTTGAACTTGAAGAGTCATTCCACCGATAGGTCCTCTTGTTTTACGCCAAATCTATGACAATGATTAGAAATCGAACATGTAAGATCAGGGACTACCGGTATATCCTATCACTGTTCCTATCTTGGCACCAACCATCATGCCAGATATAGGTGCCGATACATAGTTCTTGTGAAGGCTTCATGTGGTTTATGAAGACCTTATAGAGAGCACCACATCCTACCCCATCTATGGTAGAGTTTACACAGGTTGTGCAACATCAAAATCCTCCCACTTTTTTAGGGGATGGAGGACCTCAGACTACAAAGTCGTTGTTAGAATCCATGCTGTCAATCTTTGAGCATATGGAGATGCCTACAGAGAGGAGGGTGATTCTTGATACATACATGCTTCGGGATTACTCCAAGAGATTGTGGTATGTGATATCACAGGAAGAGCACTAGTAGGGTATGGCTTGTGATTAGTTCCAACGTGCCTTCTATGATTATTTCTACCCGATGAATTTGAGGGCTGACAGAGCCCAAGAGTTCATGAGTTTGGGGCATGGTACTCTCTCAGTCATGGATTATTCTTCTCTTTTCATAGAGAGGCATTGATTCACACCCATTCCAAGGGTGATGAGTTATCCCTGGAGAGGATTTTTGATGATGGTATCAGGCATGACAACCGATCTCGGGTGAACATCTTCAAGATGACTTTCATAACCTCTAAAGTCATCCAGGTGCTGATCATAGAGCACAATATGAGAGATTTTGGTGATGTGAGCTAGGGTAGCTCAAAATTCAGAGTTGGTTCCCTTATAACTGATAGCGGGAAGTTCCACTGGGTGTCTATTCGTGGAAATCCGAGTAGGCGGGATACTCCTTTAGGTATCTAGGTGGTATGATAACAGTGCAGAAAGAGTGGTAATATGAGGCCACATTACTTAAGAGATGCATTTTAGTGCCGTTCATGCAGCAAGATGGGTCATCTTTAGCGTTTCTGTCAGTTTTTCTCACCAGTTGTTTGTGATAGGGGTTCTGTTTCGACTCTTCGTACCGCAGAAGGACCACTAGTCCCACATCATTCAGGGAACTAGAGTTCTTTAGGCTGTTCAGGTCGAGGTGGATGTTCTTTCCATAGTGGTCAGACACATGTTTTTCGACAGCCACATGGTGGATCAACTTAGGGATCACCAAAATATTCATAGCACCATGATACATGTTAGAATATTTTAGTGGAGAAGACCCAGTAGGAGTAGGATCTCGGACCTTCTACAGACAATGGTATGATTTTGGTTGCCTCAGTTTTAGATTCAACACTTTACAAAACAGTAGAATCCCATAGTTTCATATCTATTACTTTTTTAGAGAGCCTGGGGCACTGTATCTTTACTTCTATTGATATCTTGATGTTGGATGCTCTGTTGGGGATTAAAATGGCCAGTGTACGTCAGTTCAAGGAGTTACCTCTTGAGGTTGGAAGGTGTCACTTATTATTGGATCTTTTTGTATTAGATATAACGAGCTATGATGTCATTCTCAGAATGGACTATTAGGTTCCCTTCCATGCTGTTGTTGATTTCTATCACCGTAGGGTGAGTTTCACATCACCAGATGGTGGCTTGTTTCTATGTAGGGGAAAATGAGATGTTTAGGAGAGTAGAGAGGAACCCAAGAATCATGGGTTGGGAGGAGTTATAACTCATATTTATAGTCTATATCTGGATGACCAGGGGACATCACAGATGGACTTTACTCTAGTAGTGGATCGCTTCAGAGATGTCTTTCTACAGGACTTTTTGGGTTTGCCTCCATAGCGAGAGGTAGACTTCGCTTTTGAGCTTATTCCATGAGCGGCATCGGTGTCCAGACCTCATTATAGTATGGATACAACAGAGTTACAAAATCTCAAGAAGTTGTTAGATGAGTTACAGGAAAAGGGTTTCATCCGACCCAATACTTATCCTTGGGATTCGACTTTCCTATTTGCGAAGAAGGTGGATAGTACCCTCATACTTTGTGTGGATTATCGGAAGATAAATTAGTCAATGGTAAAGAAATAATATCCCTTTCCAAGGATTGATGTTCTCTTTGATCAGCTTCAAGAATCCCAGGTGTTCTTGAAGATTGAATTTAGATCTGGTTATCATCAGTTGTGAATTAAAACATTAGATATACCTCTTACAGCCTTTCAGAGAAGGTATTGTCTATATGAGTATGTGGTTTTGTCGTTCAGTCTCATGAATGCGTTTGTAGTTTTTATGGTCCGGATGAACCGAGTTTTCCATCCATACTTGGATTATTTTTTGGTGGTCATTGTGGATGATATCTTGTTGTACTCTCACACTCGACACAACCATGATACCCATATTGAGATTGTTTTGAGTACACTGAGAGAGAATCAATTATATTATAAGCTATTAAAATGCCACTTTTGGATAGACCATATTCACTTCTTGGGTCATGTTATCAAAGAGACATGAGTATCAGTAGACCTAGATAAAGTGAGAGCAGTAGTTTCTTGAGAATATCTGAAGAACGTCTTTGAGGTAGAGAGTTTTCTAGGGATGGCTGGTTACTACTGAATTTTTATACCAACCTTTTCATTCTTAGTAGTGCCACAGAAGATCCTTACTAAGAAGGGTGTGAGGTACCTATGTAAATATTCATATGATTCATCCTTTTAAAAACTGAAATGAAGGTTCACTTCATAACTGATACATGTTTTTCTAGATCCAGGAAAGAGTTACACTATTTACTATGATGCATCAAGTATTGGGCTGGGAGTAGTGGTTATGTAGGGGGAAGGATTCATTATGTACGGGTCAAAGCAGTTGAGGCCACATGAGAAGAATTACCCAATGCATGATCTCAAGTTGCCTACATTTGTTCATGCTTCACGCTGTTGAAGACATTATTTGATGGGAGATCATTTTGTGGTTTTCACTGACCCCAAAAGTCTCAAGGATATCTTCACTCAATGCGATACGAATTTGAGAAAGCGAAGGTGGGTTGATTACCTTCAGTCCCTTGACATTGTGGTTGCCTATACACCTTGGAAAGGAAATGGAGTGGCTGATGCTCCATGTCAGAGGACTTAGATACAAGCAGTTTAGGAGGCCAGTAGTGAGTGGCAGCTTATGTCTATATTATCTGAGATGAGTTTGGAGGTGCACAATAGATAGGGGTATAAATTCAATTTGTCTATAGCTATTACCTCTACTATTCTTAATTGTGTGAAAATTAGGAAGCTATCAGATTCTGAAGGCCTAGTTCTACAAGAGAAGACCCTATTCATGGACGGACCATAGGTGATGATGATATCTTGTGTTTTCATTGGCGTGTATGGGTGTCAGCAGACATACACAATGAGCTGATATTAGATTTTCATTCTTTTATCAGGGTATTTCATCCTAGTGTCACCAATATGTATAGAGATCTAAACCATCAGTATTGGAGGCCATTCATGAAAAGAGATGTCGCTAGTTTTGACATGATATGTTCCACCTGTCAGTAGGTGAAGGTAGAGAATCAACGTCCAGTAGGGCTTTTGGAATAGCTACCCATTCCAAATTGGAAGTGGAATGTTGTAGAAATGGATTTCTTGACAGGGTTATTGAGATACCCTTAAGGGAATGATGCAATTTGGATTTTCATTGACAAACTCATGAAGGTTTCACTCTTCTTACCGATCAAGGAGACCTTCAATGTTGTTGATATGGGAAGGATGTACATTTGAGTGATTGTATGTATGCATGGGGTTCTGCACTCTATCGTTTCAGATAGGGATGCCCATTTTACTTATTGAGTCTAGATGAGACTATATAGGGCTTTGGGTACACAAGTAATTCTATGTACAACTTACCATTCTCAAATAGATGGCCAATTCGAGCATACGATTCTGGTGCTGGAGGACATGCTTCGAGCATGCGTCCTAGATTTTGAAGGTTCTTAGGAGAATCACATTCCTCTAGTAGAGTTCACCTATAAGAATAGTTTTCTAGAAACTATTTAGATAGAACCTTATGAGTCTTTGTACGGTAGTCCATGTCAATCACCACTAAGTTGGCAAGAGGAAGGAGAGGCAGCTATATTGGGACCTCATCTTGTCAAGGAGACAATAGAGAAGATAGAGTTGATTCAAAAGAGGATAGCTACTAAATAGTCATGACAGAAGTCTTATGATGATCAACAGAGACGACCTTTGTAGTTCGAGTTCAAAGATTAGGTTTTTCTACATGTCACACCAAGGTTCGGACACAGGAGGATTAGAAGACATGGAAAGCTTTCACCGAGATATGTTGGGCCGATGGAGGTTGTGGGGAATGTCGGGCCGATTTTCTATAGTTTTTAGTTACCTCATTAGTACCAAGCCATGCACTACATCTTCCATGTTTCTCAGTTACGATGTTACATCTCAGACCCATCTCATAATTTTCATCCCGAGGAGGTTGAGTTGGATGTGGACACATCATTCGAGGAGAATCCTATCTGTATTGTTGATCCAATAGCTAAGGTTCTCTGTGGCTGGTGTTTTCCTCTGGTATGGGTGCTATTGCAGCATAGACATGTACAAGACAATACATTAGAGAGGGAGACTGATGTGTGCTCACAATGGTCATATCTAATCTAGGATTCTTCAGCGCCTCCTTTTTAGGGAAATTTGGGGATGAATTTTTTTAAGGGGGAATTTTATAAGAAACTGAATCTTCATTTCAGGTATGGATATATATTTATGGTGTTTTTAAGAAAAGGGGAGAATCTGGAAATTTAAGGAGTACACGCCGTGCACTTAAAAGTACATGCTGTGTACCTTGTTTCCACAGGTAGCCATGTCCTGGCCATGTAACGGCCGAGTGCATGGCCATGTGAGGTGACCTGGAGGCCGCCTAAAGTGATTCCCAATAAATGCCTATACACTCCGTTTATCCTTAGGGAACATGCTTTATATTTTTATTTTTAATTGTTATATCAGACCGGGGTCACGTCTAATTGACATAACCGCCTTCTTCTAGGCTTGTCTCGTCTAGGAGTGATCAAATATCACCGAGTCTTCTCTGATCCCCCAATCACCCAAATTTTCTCTAAATCGAACACCGTTGATTTCATTGTGATCATATCAGTGAGTACTTCCTTCTTCTATAGCCTCTTCTCTGGATTTCTCCTCTTTCGTATGTTATTCAATGTTGATTTTTTTGACATTTTTGTATAAATATGACGTTCTAGATCGAATCAACAACTGAGATTCAACTATATAGATTGTACAATGTCAAGGTAGGTGGTTTGTGCCTTTCCGTAGATTTTGTCGAGTTTACATGTGCAAAAGTGATCAATACCCTCGTTTAGGGTATTTCATGTTTTAGAAATTTTACCTTGTTAATGCCTTCTATGATTTCTTTTATTGAGTATGGGTGTTTGATTATGAATAGAGTTTATTACCTTGATATGGATGTGTTTTCCCATGTTTGATTGATATTGGCCATTGGGTCTAGAACTGCCTGTTAGGATATTATGTTTTTCATGACTAGTGTTATTAGGATGGAGTTGTTATTATATGACATGCTTTTGATATTCATTATAGTTGTTTAGCCAATTAGTATTTTGATATTTATGTTGGATGTTGGATATCATTTGTGAACAATTTATTTACACAAGGTTGTGGGTACCTAGTGTAGTTAGACCATAGGGTGAATTGATGTGGAGGGATTCCCCAGATTGTATGTTATACATGACACGTTGGGAGACCATAGGGGTGATGGATGTTGAGTTCTCCCTTTCAGTGTATGTAGTATACTGCTATGATACCATATGGGTAATTGGACATTGATTGATTCCTCAAAGAGTCTGTAGTTATCGTTAAATGACTATAGGGGGAATTTACGGTGTGTGGTTCCTCAGAAAGTATTTGTCTAAGATGAACTAGATGGGTTAGACTATGAGAACTTCCATGAGAATTTCTTGTGTTGATTTTTTGAATAATTGGTAGATGTAAACGAATGTAATTGAAACTTTAGGATTATTTTATTGAAGTAATTCTTTATTTTATTAATTCATTTTAATTATTTTAATGATATATATATATATGTATATATATATTCACTAACAGTTAGGCATAGGTCTTTTGGTTGTTTATTACTAGAATTTGTCTCACCCCTATTTAGGTAATGCTTTTGGGTGCAAACAGATTATATTGTTGCTGGTATAGGTATGTACAACATGCCTTATACTTTAGGTACTTGATTGTGGTGGAGCTAGAGAGCGTGAGACCAAGATGAGGCTTGCGATTCTGTTCATGTTTATTTACATTTCAGTACTTTGGTTTTTGTTTTTTATTCCAGCATTGCGACTTGTTTGGATGATTTCCTAGACATACGTGTCATGCGTCATTAATATATGTGATCCAATTGTTTATTTGATTTTAATTTCCCACTGTTTATTTATTGTATGGTATTAATTCTTCATCTATTTTATATTATTGTTATTCCACTACATTACTCTACCAAGGATGGAATAGTTTCCCCACTATCACACCCAAGGCCCTCACTGCTAGTCTACAATGTCAGACATTTGAGGAAATGCGCTTAAGTCCATGTGACCAATCGGGTGTGGGGCATCTTTGTCTAGAACCCGAAACTGGGAAGTTACACTTTGATAAAAACTATAAGGTCCAATCATTAAACATCACCCATCCTAGTGTTTTTGAACTAGAATTTACAATTGAGGAACATTTCAGTTTAGAGTTTTTTTGAATTCAGACAAAATCTTACAAAGTAAACCCATACATTACAAGTGGACACTTATACTCACTATCCATTTATACATAATATAAAACTATTTGAAAATAAATTATGATTTCTCTTATTGAAAAATCATCAAAATTATCCCCTTGATCTCATCCATGTCTCTATTCCACCCTTAATCCCTGTGAAAGACATTTTAAAAATGTGGGATGAGAACAAAATATCAGTAAGATATATAAAAAGAGTGGAAACCATTAGTTTAGTAAAAAAAGAAAATAAAAAAAGTTTAACTTTATCTACAATGTTCTCTGATAATATGAGACAAAATAGTTTCACATGAAAAACAAACACACAATTTTCTCAAAGAAAATTATTAAACCCCATAGTAAGAAATCAAAACTACTTTAGGTTACCTATATCATCATATACATAAAACCATTAAAACACCCTTTAAAAAAACTTTCAATTAGAATAAACATATGGTAGAATTTCAATTAATATATTATAGGCTTACTAATCATTATATGGGTCACACCATGTTAAGCTTTAATGGTCCTACTCAGTGCTATCTGTGCCACCCCATGTTAAGTTGTAATGGGATTCCCCAACGCTATCTGGGACACCCCATGTTAAGATGTAATGAGCATACCCAATTCTATTTGGATCACTCAATCTATAAGCTATAATAGTCTCATTGATTTCCTATAATTCTCATGCACTATATAATTAATAAAAATAATTTCTTCATAAAACTCTTCGAAAAACTCTTTTAACCCCATATAAAAAGAACTTATGTATAAAAATACCCTTTTATAAAAAAACCATTTTCAATACCAAAAATAAAAAATAATGGAAGAGGGTTTTTAATTTAATAAAATATGTAATATTTCAAAGTAATCTTGAAGTTAAATAAGAGGCATGATGGAGAAAAAGTCATTTTCCTTGTGTACATTAATAATAGATCATTTCTTTTGTCATTTATCAAAATATCCCATGTAAAACATGTAAAAAGATACCTTTTTAAAACTATTGAATGAAAATAAAAAATTGACATAAAATTTCCTTTATAATACTTTTATATCGATATAAATAAATATGAATGTTAAATATCAATAATCTTGACTTGAAGAAAAAGATTTTGATATTAAATATTTAAACATTCAAAGCATCCCATACCACTTTTAAAATTTAAATCATAAGACACATAAAGGAAAAAATATTTACAATAAATTAAGTAAAATTATAATAAATTAATTAATTATTATTCAAAGGCGATGTATATATAAGACATAAAATAAAGTGGGTGTATAACATCAAAATATCCATCAATTAAAGGAGATTGAGATATAGTCCATTACCTTGAGTCTGAATCATGAAATACAATATTTATATTAATGAATAATAAAATTATTTTAATTATATACTTGGTTTAGAACCTTTTTCATTTTTATTATCTTTTTTATATCGCTTATTACCATTTTATAAAAAATTCTTAATTATTAATGTTCATATTATCCATATTGATAATATTCTATACACGAGTCCAAAATGAATTAGATATGATGTCTATAGTCCAAAGTGGTCATTATCCCATCATCTAAATAATATAATTCATGAAATAATAAACACTTTTATAAATCAATTATTCTTTTAAATTCATCTATTTAAAATGGATATGAAAAATGAACTATGTTACAATCATAGAGACGGTTAGCCCTAAGTATGAATGAGTAACATTTTCATTATTTAATGATCCTTATGGAAATAAGATTAATATAAATTTGAATTTAATGAATGATAATAATATTATATATATCATTTTATTTCTTAAAATATACTTATATATATATTATCCATGTGATATGGTGATGAAAAATGAATCACATCCCTTTGTGGAGGTGATAGTTCACACGTATGCATGAACGATGTTATCATTTTTCCATGCATGGAAATGTAAGAATGTAAATGATATATTATATTTTGAAAATTATAAATATGTCATTAATATAATTTATGAACTTTAATTCCATCATTATAACTAGCCTTGAGAGATGCTAATGGAAAACGAATTATATTGGTTCGTGAGGGGGTAGTTCGTCATACATATGAATGATAATTATTTTCCCATTTGATGGAAGTGAGATGGATTTAGGTGATGGTATTAAAATAATAACATCTTATTGTATTTAAGATATTTTATTTATTATTTCATAATGGTCTAAAAATATTTGAAGGAAGTGGAAGAAGAAATAAAACAAAATACTTTATTAAAAATGATATCTTTTCTTCAGAAAATATCTTTTGATTAACAATTTATGACCACTAAGGATGGTGTTATGAATAACATAAGAGATATATAATGTGTGGAAGGATTATAGGAAAGTATTTGGTCATATTTTGGGCGAAAAAATATGTTTTTATGCATTAAGTGAAGAGGAGAAGAGACACCCTTTTATAAGAGAGAGGAGGGGAACTCTTGGAATTATTCAAAATATTAAATTAATATAAATTAAAAATAAATTCCAAATGTATCCAAGATTGTTTATTTAGAATATAATATTATTATGGGTTAATATTGCATCATAAAATAAAAATTAGATAAGTTTTTACAATTTCTTAATCCTTTTCATTTATCTTTAACTCTTATTTAACCTCTTTCACTCTTACTATGATAACATGTGTTTTTTACTACTTAAGGGTTAATATAGTTACAATAAAACGTGGACAGAACCATAAATGAATAATATATGAAATTTATAACCTTATAAAAATTATTCTTCCAAATTTTATATTTTTATGAACTTTATTTTTCTTAATATAATATTATTTATTTTGAAATATAATTAATGTCAATTTGGACACTACTAAGTACTTACATTTTAAAAATATCATAAAAACAAGTGTTAGGGTGATTTTCTAATATTTATAATATTATTTTACCCTTAATTATCTAATTTACTCAACACCGTGGTAATAAAAAAATACTAAAGTTAATATTTATATTTTCCAAAAAATAAAATCTACTTATTTACTAAATTTTGAAATTATAATTACAAATATGGAATATATTTTTTAATATTCACAAAAACGAAGCAGTTGAAATTAATTTAAAATTCTTTCTGTTGGCAGGGTGTAAGAATGGGTTATTAAAGTGAAAATGTTTAAAAGATTGAAATGTTTTTATATCCAAATTCAATGTGAAATTTCATAAAATTAAAAAAAATATGGTTAAATTAAATAAATATTATCTAATTATAATTTAAAACAAATAAAAATTATAATTTAACAGTATCAGTTATTTATATGAAAAAACTATTTGGAATTAAAATTTAGTATTTTTCACTATTAATCAAAACATGAAACTTATTAGAAAAATATGAAAAATTAATACCATGTAAATTTTGATATTAAAATTTTAAATAATAACTTTTTTAAATACAATTTATAAAATTATCAAAAACTAGATTTAAAATCAGTGCTCCATCAAATGGTGGAAAAGTGTATTTTTAGAAAAAATACAACTTTTATGAGTAAATTTGGATTTATCCTTTTATCAAATCAAAAAAAAATCAGATTAATTTTAAACATTGGATTTAATATATTATAAACTTAATCAATATAACCCAACAATTTTTTCTTGTTTATTTGTTGGTATAAAACACAGTTGTGTACATTTAAAGTGATGTACAGGATAAAATTTCCATTGTTTTAAAAAGAATTTTATTTTCATTAATAATTATTTGGTAACCAATGATTATAAATTATTAAGAAATATTTTCATAATTTTTTTAACCCTGTTCATATTTTCTATTCTAATGGATAGGTTATAATGGTAATGTTTAAATAATAATATTTAGTTGTTTATTTAGTCTCGATATGTCATGTCATGTACACTATCTGTAACACCCCAGGATTTTATGAAATTTTTTTTTTTTAATTTCATTAATGTCTTTTGTTATACGCTACACCAAAAGGAGCTTTCACAACACACATCACTGACCTGGCTTGAATTACACGCAATCACGACCTTCCACGATAGCGTATGTTGTACGCAACGCCAAGTTTCGCTAAACAACGATATGCTATTAAAATATTATTAAAACTAGATGTTATGAATAATAATAATAACATTTTAAAATTTTTTAATTTCTATTTTTCAAAATGGAATTCATTTTTGGATTCGGAATATTGAAATTAGCTTAGGGTGAAATTTTGGTGATTTTCGGATAACATTCATATTTTGATGAATAGTGAAAATTACTAAATTTTAATTAAAAACATCTTTTACAATCGAAATAATTATTAGTGATAAATTATTAATTTGAGTGCTTTTAAAGTATATTTAGAATATATTTTTACAATTTAATACAATTTTGGTCATTGTATGTAATTTCACATTTAAACCAGTTATAAACAAGTGTCAATCTTTTGATAGTTATTATCTCTTAAAAACACGCCTTTTGTTTTGACGATGAGAATTAATTTCTAAATTAATTAATGCAACTGATATTTTTGAATTTGGTAAAATAGAAATCATTTTTGAGTTCATAATATCAAATATAGCTTAGGCCTAATTTTTGGTATTTTTCTAAAAACTTTCAATTTTTGATGAATAGTGAAACCACTAAGTGGTAGTTAAAAAAACTAAATTGTTCATAAAACTTAATTTTACCACTTCTGTGAGTGTAATTTCAAAAATCCGAGATACACGGTTGATGTCAGTAAGTAAAATGTGGTTCAATGAGATGAAAATAATTTTTGGTGAATAGTAACTTTTTACTTTTATTTACCACGATTAAAAGTAAATAGGGTAATTAAGGGTAAAAATGATATTATTATTACCCTAACACATGTCCTAATTCTATTGGACAAATGTAATTCGACCAAAAACAAACTTAGGAATAAAATATGACCATTTAGGCCCACTTGGATTATATTAGGACATTTATTATTATTTAAATTCAAAGAAGAGTTAAAAGAGTTAAAATCAATGTTTATTTACTAAAACATTTTTAATATAGGGTTATACATAAGATAAATTCTATTGTAAATATTCATTAGAAAGATAAAAAGATTTACTACAAAATGGTATTTTATTTGTAATTTTTATACATTAAATAATTTAATTTATTTATGACACAATGATGATGCAGTAATTATCTTATTGATGAAATATTGACATAATTGATGTTATAAATACTCAAATAAATATAATTTGAGACTTTTTATGACTTAAATTAATTTTCTAGGTTAATATGACATTTTATTGTTGATTTAATTAACGTTTTTAGAACTTATCATTCTGTTATGATTTTTAAAAAAATCAATTACTAAATAGTGTCAAAATTGACATAAAATAGTTTAAAAAAAAACTATTATATTATTAATTGTTATTTTATTCTTAAAAATCTACGTTTCTGCCAAATGACTTATATAAGGTTATATATATTAATAATAAACAATTTGGGGTTCGTTTGGCTTCTTATAGTAAGTTTATTTACCTTATAGTATAAGAACACAAGAAGACACGGTAAAAGTAAAATTATTTATCTTAATGTTAAATCTAAATGATAAGGTTAAAATAGGAACCTAAACTTGTCTAAATTCTATTTTATGAGAGGATTTCGACCCATCCCAACCTTATCCTGGAAATAAATCAATTTGGAGCTATTTAAAACCGAAATTGACTTTATAATAAAATAATATTTTAGTTATTCCAAAGGTGCGGCTCTCCTCCCTTATAAAAGGACACCTCCTCCCTCTCTTCCTCACACAACTTTGAGCCTTCAAGCTCGGCCAACCACTGTAAATTTATCTTCTCCACTTCCCTAGAAACATCCTAGAGGTTCTGGTCTTCCTAAAAGACCAATTTTAGTACCCTAAGAGGAGGTCTCAAAAAGGTGCTTCAAAGAAGAGGTAATTTCCGTTACCGATTCTTTCACCTTTATTTCTCCTTCCACTTATTCTTATTAGGTTGTTTCATTATGAAGTAATAACATCAGTATCACTAATATAATGATATGTTATTATAAGTATGAAACAATCCTATTTCACCATCTATCCATCCTACGGAAAATTAAATCACCGCGCGTGCGTACGTACGGAATACCGTCTCCACGCCGTGGTGTAATCTGTTTTTCCACCAACACCTTACATGGATGGGTATTATGGTGTAAAGAATAACAATACATAGTTATTATAACATCATAATGATTCTGATATATTGTATCATCCACTCCAATTCAATTCAATAATTATGTAAATGATATCATCGCTCGTGCGTACGTACGGACTACCGTCTCCACGACGCGATGAGATTCATTCTCCATGTTAACCATTTAAGAATGATTATAAAGTATATATAAGCAATAATAATGAAATATATTACATTATAAAGCTACTGTATTTATGTGTATATATATGTATGTCATCTACTTAATTCCACTCAATTCAATAAGGAAACGAAAACAACGTTCATACGTACGTACGGCCTACCGTCTCCATGAACGGTGTATTTCTTTCCATTTATCGATCCATTATATATATGTATATTCTGAATATATATTATATATAAATCATTTTTTATATTCTATAATTAAGTAAAAATGTTCTAAGTAATCATATGAATAATTACAAGTTAAAACACGAACGACAAATGAGACGATTTTACCCAAAACGCTACTTTAACATGAATTTACAAAAGAACGGGTAATATAAAGTAATAAGTGAACCATATATGATATAAAAACAATGAATATGATTCTGAAATAAGTCAATGAAATTATTTAAATAATTATACAGGATGTTCGGACACTTACGAAGAAAATCAGACCTAAGGTAAGGGAAAATATCACAATCTCACTTTTATCCGATATTGTTTTTACTTTGGTAATTACTGGGGTGTATTTTATCATCCACATCCATGTTTCCTCAGTATATAATATTATTTACATTCACCTAAAATTTTTTAAATCCTATTTTACCCTTCATTGAGTTTTTAGTAAAAGATATGAAAGGAATCTTTTGTCGTTTTTCGTACGATGTACTTTTTTTGACTTTTCCGACAAAAGTACGAAGAATGTTTTTTTAACTTATACGGCAAGAAATAGATTTTTAAAAAATTATTTCCAAGAATCTTCCTTTATATGTTTTCAAGTTTATTTTTAATCAACATCTTTTAGTTTATAATTGTATGACATGTTAAGAAAAGAAAAGTGTTTTTGAAGTAGAAAGGATATTTTCCTCAAGAATGGAGTTCAAATGTTTTATCAATATTATTTTCCATCTAAGATAATATAGGGTTCTGTTTTTATCCCTATTATTACATTGATTTGATTATGTTTGGAGGGAATTATTTTTATGAAGTCATTTACCTTATATTATTTGTTTTATGATGTCATGTTGTTTCAAGAATCCCATTTTTGTTACATGTGTTATGCGATGATGTATGATTTATTATTTTGTGGCACACATAATAAAGGATTCATTATAAGATGGGTGGGACCTATATCTCCCTCTAATGCATTGGGTAAAGATTTTATATCTCATGAGATAGACATGGATGGAATAGTAGGTTATACCGGTTCAGTGAAACAGGACTGAAATGAGGGTGACTCGGTTCAGAAAGGGACTTTGTCCACTAGGATAGTCTTGGCAATGAGTCTTGACTAAAAAGAAATGATTCACTATGATTATGTGTGTATGCCACAATGTTTCATGTTTTAAGTTATGATTATTGGGATTTCATTTCAGTACTATGATTTATCCCATGTTATGAAATGATGCTCTCTTTTGCAGGTTATGATTTCCAAAATGTTATGTTCTTATGAATATGATGTGATTGATATTTCTTTTGTTTACCCTTACTGAGCATTTGAGCTCACCCTTTTATGTTTTCTTTTCCCCAGGATATAACGAATGGTTTTAGGTAAGAAAAAAAATAATATCTTTATGGGAGATGTTGAAGATCTTTCACCATGATTAGAAGATTACATTCCGAGTTTCCAAAGACACTAAACTATTACGATCCTTGTGTGTGTGTGTTTGTTATGTACTAAGTATTCCTCAAATGTAATGTAATGTCAATGTACGTTAAGCTTCGGGTCTCTACACTATCAAACATGGTGATTCTTTTTAAAAACATTGGGATGTTAAAATATGTGATGAATGTATTCACATGTTTGAATTGTGATATTTTAAACCACTTTATGTTCTTAGATTACTATGTTTAACTACTTATGAAATGAATCATGTTGAAAATTGGATATTATTTTCTGAGATTAAAGTATGATTATTCATATTGGATAACCTATTCTAAAAATTTTGGTTTTAGTAAATATTTAGGGTCAAAATAATGACTTATGGATATTATTATTTGTTTAAAGTTATTCAATAATGAAAACTTCAACACAAATACCTATTTCCTAGAATAAGAGATGAAGTTTAAAAAATAGAAGCATAACCAAAGGATGAGATTTTGTTTATAAAATGGAAATAAATCAAGTAAGATTATGTTCTAGAGTTTTTTATTAGAATATTAAAATAATCCCAGTACTTTATAAAATGAATCTTGAAATAAAAATTTTATCTCATTACTTTTCTTAATGATAAATCAATTACCTTTTAACCCATCATAGATTTACTATTTGGTGATCATTAAGTTTATCATGAATATGTTCTCTATTACTCTCCATAAGTTCTTTGGGAGTTAGTTTTCTCTTATATATCTATGTTTTCACTTACCACATAAGTTTTCCTACACAGAATCCAATTATATGTTAATCAAGATGACCTTTATATTTTCATTTCTCTCTTTTTAAGTGGAAGTTTTATTGAACCTTTTTACAAAGTGGGGTTTCAAAATATATATTTCACAATGTAAAAATTTTTACAATAAAATTAAATTTAAAATAGATAGGAATAAATTTATTTAATGAGGGTAAAATTTAACACCCTAATATTTTAAAATAACACTATGTCCGATTGCGTACTAGATGTACAACACCCGACTTAAATGAGTGTGGAAATATTGTTATGTGATCATTATAAAATATCAATTAAATTGGAAGGAATGGATATTACTAACCAAATTATGAAATATATAAACTTATTACGAATTTTTAATGTATTTTTAAATTTTTTGTGATTAAGCAATTTATTTTTAGTAAAGTCGTTTTAATCATTTAGAAAATGTTTTATTCTAAAATGGTTTTCTTTATTTTTAAAAGTTAATATTAAAATCAAACTGAGGTACTTATATGAAATTTATTTTATAAAAAAATATCATTTTTAAAAGCATCACAATAAAATTATCTTAGGTTGAATTTTTTGGTTTTTTTTTGTAAAGATTGATTTTCTTTTGAATAGTCGAAAATTACATGTTTTTATAGAATCACCATTTTATTTATATTAAAATGTAACATATGATTTGAACATGAAATAAAAGAAACATAATTAAATTACCAATTATATATAATCTAATTAATTAAATTTTAATCACCCTTATAACTAATTTAGGTATAAGTGCATTTTTGGGCTTAAAAATGCATTTTTTTTCAAAATACTATTTTTTGTTGATTTTTTTGGTTTAATTTTAAATTAAATCATTCAAATTATGTGTTTAGAATTTCTAAAAATAGATTAAATATTTTGAATCAATGGTTACAAATTTATTAAATTGGTCCCTTTTAATTTTTTTCAATATGAATAATGATCTTAGTAATTTTATTACCACGATAAAGGGTAAATCGAGTAATTTAGGTTAATAATAATATGATAAGAACCAAAAAAATAACCCAAACGTATTTAAACCTTATTTAATGGTTAAATAGAGATTATATTCCAACAAGGGTATAATTTATGACCTTTTGGGTCCACATGGATGAGATTATGATCTTTATAGTATTTTATTTAATGAAAAGTCAAACATGTCACACACTTGTTTTTAAAAAGGTAAATATTTTTAATATGGTGTTATCTAGAGGCTAAGTCCACTATAAATTATATTTGTAAATATAAAGATTTTTTTTTCATTTTAGTAATTTATTTTTTATCTTTTTATGAAAATAAATAACATAAACTCATACACAATGTGGATACATTAATTAATAAATTAATGTAATGATCAAATTAATGATATTAAAAATATCAAAAGTGACATTATTTGAGATATTTATGGTGCTAAAGAAATTGTATTGATGACCATAAAATCATTTTTCAATTTTACTTATTTACTTGATGTTTTTAATTTCAATGTAATGAATAGTATGAAAATCAATAATAATGATATTTTATGGGATTAATTTTTTTTTAAAATTGTTTAAAAGTCATTAAAATATAAAATTTTCACAATGTGGAAAAGTTATGGTCTAAAATATAAACTCCAATTCATTTATAGAGAAATTTTAATGATTTTGATCTAGAATAGTATTATTATAATTTAATATTTTCAAGAATTCCAAAAGTGACCGTTATATCAATTATAAAAGGGGTCCCCATCATTCACTTATTTACACAACCTTGATCCATATAGCTCAAAAACACCCTAACCATTCCTCTTATGACCATAATTATACATGTTATAGGTGTCATATTTGTCACATACATGACTTATTTTAAAGTAACATTTCATTTAATTTCCATTCTTTCTTTGTTATGGGGGTTTCCCGTGCATTTCTAAAGGAAAAGGAAAGTTTTCAGGATTTGGGCCAAACTGTAAGCCCATTTCTAGATTTAAAAACCAATTTTTTTTCTTTTATAACTCTTTCATTTTTCAAAATTTTTCACCAATTCTACTTACAACATGGAATTCTCTAACATATTAACACCAAAATATCTATTTTTACTCTTTTGGAATCCAAAATCATGGCAGATTTCAGGTTTTGTTTTAGGAATTTGGCCATCCCAGAAGCCCATTTCAAGTTAAAAAAAATTGTTTATTTAATATTTTATTCAAATTTTATGATTTTTCAGTGATTACAGCTCTCATCCGATCCCTATGACCATAGTTGTGACCCCATTCTCTTTCCCCCCTATTTGGAGCTCATATGATTCGTGAATTAGGGAAAAAATTACTAGGCCTTCTCAAATCGTCCATATTTGAAGAGGTAACTTGTTTCCTTCATAACTCATTCAAATTTTACTCTCTTCACCAATTTTAGTTCTCATTTGATCTTCTGAGCCTCATTATAACCTCATTTGATTATTTTTTCTCTTTGGAAATTCAGATACTAGTGTATTTGGGGTGATTTTCTAAGATCTCTCAAGTAAGTGGGTCTCCTTCCGTCTTCCTCCCATTTTATTAGGTTTTACTACATGTTCATAGGGTTTATTCCATTTCTTCTTGAATTTTGATAATGTCCAAAAAGTGGGGATTCGAACCTAGGGTTAGATCATGGGTTTCATGGTATATTCTTGTGGTTTTAGGCTTGATCTATGTCCCATGTGGTGCGGTGGTGCTGCGGTTGAACTATCTCACAAAGATTCACGGGTTTTGACACTTGTGGTAGGTGATTACTTGTTTAAACTATGTTAAATGAGTTATATTAGATTAATTTCCATTTTTATCACTCATATCTTGCATTATACTTTCTGCGAAATTTGGTTTTGGTGACATTTGTTAAGTAAATGTTTTTAGGTACCAATTTTGTGTGAAATTGGGTATTTTACATGTCTATTCTATGTTATGCCAATTGGGGTTGTTTTATAACTCTTGTAATGGATTTATAAAAAATATTTTAGTGATGAAAATTATTTTTTGGTGAATATGGGTATGCACATAGTGTTCAACATGGAGTTTTTAATGGATTTTTTGTGCAATACACTGTCAAATTTTCGGAAATTATTCTCTTGAAATAATAAAGGTTTTATTGCGTGATGTAAGTTGTGAAAAGAAAGTGTAGAAACTATTTTGAGTATATTATGACCATAAATGATGTGTTTATGTGATAATGGATTTTTTAACATGTTAAAATGGTTCGAGCACAATGGGGGATACCCGAGTATAGAGGAGGGTAGATATATATTAGTATGCTAGTGATCCGGAGTGGGTTTATCCTTGTTTCACTGAGAGAAATGGATAAAGATGACACTAAAAAAATTAATTGATGATTATTGGGGACCAATATGTTATGGGTATGTTACCTACTAGTGGATCATTCATGAGAACAAATTTTTATATGGTAACTTTATACCGAGGTACGAGGTACAAGGGGCCCGAGACTAACTAGTGCCTAGGGGTGTTCTCGAGATTAGTGAACCTTGACTCTTTTGTATTTATCATTGAAATATAGTTTATTTTTCTGGAAAATAATGTAGATATAAGTTTTTATTGAAATTTTCTCACTCATGGAAAATCCCCCTTGTAAACTGTCTATATTTAATGTTTTATTATTTAGAAATTATTTCCCCCACTTCTTGCTTATCAAAATTGGCATGCTTTTTATCTTGTGTTGATTAATATGTAGAATATATTGGTGGTATACTACTGGTATTAGTCTGAAACAATACATACACCCCTTGGGTTTAAGTAGACTTCATCATGTTTGACACAAGAAAAGGCAAGGCCTTGGGTGATGGCGGTTTAGGTTGTTAGTTCCATTCCTTGGTGTGGTGTTGTGGAGACTGCTTGTGGGTGATGACCCCTTATTGTGTGGAGTCCTTGGGGATGTTTTTCTTCTAATTTTATGTGTATTTGGACATCTTGTTTTATGTTTAGGCCTGTGTATTTAGTTCTATATTTTTTAATGCTTGTATGGCAAGAATTTTTAGATTCAGTTTATTGATTGTTTTTGATGTTTTATGTTTCCATACTCAGGTAAATCATTCCCAAACCAAAATCTATGATACCCGGGAACTTGGACCAGCCTATGGGGATAGGTAATACCCTTCAGGACCTATAAATGGCCATGTTTAGTTCTAGCTTTGATGCATACCAGATTTAGATCGTGACATTGTTCCTTCCAAAAGACCAAACCTATACCCCTTAAGATGAGATCTAAAGGAAATCCACTAAAGAAGAGGGAATCATCATTACCAAATCATTCTTGTTTATTTATTATTATATTTTTTATTTTTTATTACCACAATAAATTAATAAATATTTTATTATATATATACTTATATCTTATTATGATTATGATACTACTATATTCAACCTTTAATTGATTATATTAAAAATGAAATCATTGTTCCTGCGTACGTACGATATACATTCAACACGGAGTAGTGTAAATTTATTTTTAGTGCTACATTACTTGAATGGTTATAATGATGGAAATAATGGATAAATATTATATTTATGACATTATATTGATTCTTGAAAATTAATATATCATAAATCTACCTACCCATTCACTATTAAGGGAATTCTACTATCACTCATGCAAAAATATGAATTTCCTTCTCCACGAAGTGATGTGACTCATTTTCAATATAAAAATTTCGATAATGGTTCTAAAAATGTATTAAATAATTAAATATGATATATATATAATTACTAAAATTCTTCAAATGATTAGTCTATATCCCATGCGTATCAACCAAAACTTATGTCACAAAATACACATGGAAATGTTAAGAAATTAACTCAAAAAATAGTGATAATAATGAAATATTGTTAATGAATGGGTGTAAAGGTATTATATAAGGATTATATATGACATAATATATATTAATATGGTTATGGTATAATTTATTAACCCATTTTAAACAATTATACCATAATTTAATGTACATTTATTTAATAGAAAGCGTACGGTATATGATTTTTAGTCTCACCTTATTTTATGGGAGACTTATGCCATATTCTTCACCTGTTTCATTTGTGTGGTATATGTACTACAATTTTACATGTTATATCACAAACTTACTTATATTCCTTATATTTAAAGTTACTTTTAATGGTATTATTTATCGAATCTTATGATACACATATTAACAAAGAGGTAAGGGTTTATTTCTTAATCTATTAATTATTTAGGATTGTTTATGTTTAAGTTCCCAATGGAGAACTCTCATATATATTATTATTTCCTAAAATATATTCAATTATTACATAGAATTATTATTTTGAAATTTATTTGAAAAACCTAGAAAGAAATGTTAAATCCATATCTTTAACTCATTATGGATATTTGTTGATGAGGCTTATTTCTACATGAATTAAATTGATCAGTTTTATATGGGAAGAATGATTTGGAATTGTAGTGATATATAGGGATGATAATTATATATCCATAGATACATTGTTATATCTCAAGAGAAAATTTAGTTGACCAAATTAAATTGGTCTTTACCCCTAATGACTAAAATATCTTGTGAAAGTTCGTATCAGTATAGATACCATGGTGTATGATATCATGGTTTCCAATATTAATCATTTCCATTATTAATAATTTTATTATTAATTTCCATGATATTTTCAATATTTTATTGTCCATGGATTTAGATTGTGCACATGTTATTGATTAAATGATTTTTTTTTTCAATTATTTACATTTCCACAATGATTATTCCTTATCTTCTTATAATAAACTTGTTATTGATTAAATCTGATGTATGATTAGTTATTTACCTTTCTATATTATTAATAGATTATTTATTAAAGATAATTGCATTATATGTAACCCTTACTAATCATTTTATACCACCTTAATTTTGTTTCTTTTCCCCAAGATATGAAAAAGTAATTCTTGAATGAGTTCAAGGATGAAAAAAATTGAGTCTCACAATGTTATATATTATATATTCTATTGTAATGAATAACTTAAATATTTTTCAATTTTAGAAATAATACTAAAATATTTGATCCTTTGGGATGTTATAATTTTTATTTTATGCGAATATAATAAAGTAGACATGGACTTTGCGCTTTTAGAGTATGGGTTATTACAAGGTGGGTGTAGTTTCTTCAGAAATATAAATTATAGATATCCTATTCCTTAGGGATGGGTAATATCACAACTGATGCACTAAAAGGAATTCATGAAGGGTGTTTTTTTCCAGAAGATAGAGGATTACTAGAGGGTGATGAAAGAGTTGGAAGCCATGCACCTTGATGTAATGATGGATGATAGAGGGGGTTTATTATTTTATATGAGAGTGTATTCTTCTCTGGTGTAGTAGGTGGAGGGGTCTCGGTGGAGAGACTAATATGTTGAAGTGTTGAAGGATCACGAGTTCCATATATTTATTTTAGGAGTGAACCCATGAGTATTAAAAATTCACCATGGTTTGAGGATGCAATTTTGTTGGCCTAGATTGAAATGAGAAGTGGCATAGTTCATGGCATGGTGTTCGGTTTTCCAATAAGTGAAGGTAGAGAAGCATCTTCCTGGTGATCTATTACAGACCATGGATGTTTTGAGTAGAAATTGGAGGATTTGTTGAAGAATTTCTTTATCTGATTACCCATTCCTTGGAGTGTATATGATTCTATTTGGGTAATAATGAATTGACTGATCGAATCATCTCACTTCCTAGATATTAGAGAGTCAATAACTGTTGAGGATTTTTTATAGAGGTATGTGGATGAGGTTGTGTGACTAAAAATAGTTCCAAGGTCTATTATATTAAATTATGATTTTCATTTTACCTCACAAGTCTGGAGAGGTTTGTAAAATTATTATGGAACTCAGTTATGACTTAGTATTTATTTCTACCATCAGATAGTTTAGAGGATAGAGTGGATCATCTAGATGCCATAGGATATGTTGTGAGTTTGGGCCTTGAATCTTAGTGGGTTATTGGAAGATTAATTTTCCTTGGTTGATTTTACCTTCAACAAAAATTACCACTCATCCATCAGCACAGATCCATTTGAGGTATTTTAGGTGAGGCCATTTCAATATCTGTTATAGGTGACAATGTTTGGGTAGTTAGTGGTTCGTTTTCCTTGTGTATTTTAGAGCACGACCAAGAATATCCAAGTGGGTTGAGTGAGGGTGGATAATGACTATCAAAAGGCCTATGATGATCATAAGTGGATACCCATAGTTTTTTATATTTTAGACCACGTGTTTTTGAGAGTCTCATAATAATATTTCTCCATAGTTATTCAGGCCATTATAGGTTTTGGGGCATGTTTTTGGGGTTTCATATCAATGGGAACTTCCACCGTAGGTGTATAGGATCCATTATGTCCCCCATGTATCCAAGATTCATCAATATCTACATGATATTCCCCCATCATGTACTAGTTAGAGTTGTATATCAAGGATGATGTGACATTCATGAAGAAACTAGTAGAGATACAAGATTATTGATAGGAAGTGATGCATGTAAAAACCATCCCCCTAGTCTATGTTCTATGGAGGAATGGTAGCTTAAAGGTGATTATTTAAGAGTATGAGGTGCATATGTGTTCCCAGTACCCATATTTGTTCTGAGTTTTTCCTTATTTTATTTTCATTAAGGATGTGGTGCTTGAATGTTGCAGATTAATGAAATGTTCCTTCCAGCTTTTGATAGTGTGTGTTATTGATTCTATTATATAAATAGATGAACCCCTTCTTAACCAAGAAACAATAAATTTAATTTTTTTAAAACCATGATGGAAATTCAGAACGACCCAAATTGGAAAATATTTGGATATAAAGGGTGTTTTTTTTATATGTATGCTTTGGGTGGTGTTTTGTGATGATTTTTATAGTAATTACTTTGGGATATATAGAGGATGAAATGGTGGCATAAATGGTTATGTAGAAGAAAGGTGGGTTGTGGATGGGGTGATATGGTTTGGTGTTGAGCCCAGTGGAGGATGGGAATGTGGTTGAGTGGGGTTCATTGTAGATGTTTCAGCTTTGTATGGTGTGTTTGGTTAGTCTTAGTGTAATAGTTATAATGAGATACATGATAGGTATCTCAAAATATGTTTATTTGTAACACCCCAAACTTCCACGGTACATTTCCCTTCGAATAATCGATAGCGTGTGTTGTACACAACCTCGAGTTCTAACACACACCACAACTAATTAAACTAGCCGTTGTGAATAGTAATACCTACTTTTTGAAATCATATATATTTTATTTTTCAAAATGGACTTCATTTTTGGATTCGGAATATCGAAATTAGCCTAGGGTGAAATTTTGGTACTTTTCGGATAACTTTTATATTTTGATGAATAGTGAAAATTACTAAATTTTAATTAAAAACAACTTTTTTAATCAAAATAATTAATATTGATAAATTATTAATTTGAGTGTTTTTAAAGTATATTTAGAATATATTTTTACCATTTAATTTAATTTTTGTCATTGGACATAATTTTACAATTAAACCGAACATAAACAAGTGTCAATCTTTTGATAGTTATTACCTCTTAAAAACACGCTTTTTGTATTGACAGCGGGAATTAATTTTAAATTAATTTCTGCCACTTCTGTGTTTTGAATTTAGGAAAATGGATTCCATATTTGGAATCAGGATGTTCAAATTGTGTAAATAGGTAACTTTTATTTTTAGACATTTTGAATAGTTACTGTGGTAAATATGTTATTTACCATGGTTAAAGGGTAAATCCGGTAAATAAGGGTTAAAAAATAATATTATAATAATACAAAATTACCCTAAAACGTGTACTAACCTTATTGGTGGACACATACCCGACCATGGGCATCCTTGGATCAATTTGGGGACCCCTTGGAGCCACTTGTATGTGGTAGGGACACATTATATTAATAAAGTTAAAATAAAAATAAAAATGGCATAAGCTTACATCTTTTAGAAGAACAATTTTTACATAGGGTTATACATGTTGGATTTTCGATTATAAATATTCATTAGAAAGCTAAAAATATTTCCTACATGATGATAGTTTATTTATAATTTTTAGACATCAAATAAGTTAAATTATGAATGACAAAATAATGATGCAATGTTTACCTCATTAATAAATCATTGAAATAAATAATATTATAATGATTAAAATATTATCTAAAACCTGTCCAATTATTATTGGTTGATGTTATTTAGAATCTGAGTCATCTTATCTTCGACCTCAATGATTTTTGGACCATTATAAACCGAATATAATTATATTATAAAGTAATACTTTCACTCTTTCCTAAAGAGCCCCTCCTCTCCCTTATAAAAGGAGACCACTTCTTCTCATTCCTCACACCTCTCAAGCCACTTGGCTCGTCCAAACTCTGCCCAACTAAGATCCCCACATCCCTCTCCTCCTCCTTGAAGCTTCCCCTTAGGCAGAAAGCATTTCAACAAGTCCTTTGGTTCCAACCAAAGTGAGTTACCTAAATTAAAGGTAACAATTTCTCTTAAATTATTTTCATTTATTTTGCTTCTTCAACCCCCAAACTCTTTTTATTTCCTTTATTTTGTAACAACACCAGTATCCTCAATATACTAGGATGTTGTTATAATAAGGATTCAAACTACACATACACACAACTCCATCTAATGGATTATGAACATAATGTTTCTGTGGATGGCAAACTAACGCCTCACGAAACGATGATTGTTCAAATACATCTTACCGCCTCTCATGGTGGCAATTATGATGGCACTGTAATTAAATATGATATTAATTATATATATTTTATATATAAGCTTCTGTAATTCCATTTTATTTCATACCATTATTCATTTCATGTTGTATATACATACGATAATTTCATTTGAGGAAGTGTGGACTACCGCCCCCTTAAAATGATATGACTCGTTCATACCACACATGGAACGTATAAAGGATGGTGTTAATGAACTTAAGTAACATATATAAAATATTATATTATACTGGAATAGTAATATACCTATGTATCATTTGGATTCGATTCTTTTAAAATAAAAATTAAATGGAAATAGCGTTCGTGCGTACGTACGGACTACCGTCTCCACGAACGCGATGAGATTCATTCTCCATCGTATCCATTCAAGTATAATTATCATTTAATGATTTAAAAATGATGTTTAAGGACTTGATATCATTCTGGATATGAATAAGATACAACAAACATTACTTATGTAACAAAACATATAAAGAAAATGAGTAAGTTAACACCCGAAACGGTGATAATACTAAGATATTATTATCAAATCAATATTAAAAGATCATATATGATATCATATTAATGTATATGATTCTTGTATAATTTAGTAACAATTATTTCACTATTATACAGGAGGTTAACCTACCCCAACCAAGGAAAATTACAAGGTAAGGGTTATTTCACAATCTCTTCATTATCCGATGTTGTATTATACGTAATAATCTACTGGGATCTCTTTATCATCCACATCCATGTTTCTTCGAAATGTATTTCAAAACATTTTTACTATTTACAAGAATATGGGTTAAAGTCATTTATACCCTTGTTTGACTTTTTATAAGAGGTTTATAAAGGAATCTTTCCGTCGTTTTCAAAACAAGGTCCTTTTTAACCTTTTCGACAGAATTGAGGTAAGAATGTTTTTTTTAACTTATACGGCGGGTGCGGTTATTTTCCGCCGTTATAAAATCGTCGAAGCTTTCCATACAAGCTTATAAGAATATTTTCAAAGAAAATGTTTTATTTTATATGGACCTTAAATGATTTCAAAATAAAAGGAGATACTTCTTTAAAAAGAATTTTGATTTCATCTATGTCAACATCCTTTGATGGATTTTAAGATTATTTGAAGTTGATTTATTATGATAAAAAACTTCTATATTGTATTGAAGGTTTTGTGATATGTTTGACTGTGGATGTGCTATTTTTATACCATTAATAGTTTATGGTGAAATTATTGACATTTCGTATGCTAGTTTTAATACGAATGTTTATGTTATGTTTAAACCTTTTCATATGGGAATGCATTGGACTTAATAAGTGACGGGTGGAGCCCGCTATAGCTCCTCGATGCATCGGTAGGTCTCATGAGACAAACTAGTGTCTTGGCACAAGGCCTTGACAAAATCTTATTTGTAGTCTTGGCACGAGGCCTTGGCTATGTGGTTATGATAGTCTGGCATTATGCATTCCAACATTATGAAAATGGTTATTGATTTTTGCATGTGATTATTCGATTAGTAGAATATCCATGTGAATAAGTAAATGGAATTATTTCATTTTACTTTTTCCATACTATGTTGAAGTTCAATTTTAAAAGGCTTTTGTTTTAGTAATTCATTGCCTTAAATGTTTATGCTTATTTTGAATGTTCCGCTATATTTTTATCCTTACTGGGCATTTGAGCTCACCCCTTTTCTATGTTTTATTTTTCCCAGGTAGTGAAGAAGTAAATTATGAATGACTTGCAGGGATATTATGAGGGGTTAATAGTGTGGATATGAAGACTTTGTTGTTGTTGTAGTTTTTCACTTTGAAATGTAATGTAAAACTTTATGAATATATCTAGTGTCTCCAAGGCTACTAAACCAATCGGTCTTTCGAGATTTGATCTTTCTTGTGATCATTCCAATGTTATGTAATAATGCACCGACTATGGGTAACTGGGGTTGGGGCGTTACAGTTGGTATCAGAGGAAGTTTAGTACAAACCTTGGAAACTAGATTTAGATAAACTCTGATTAGAGCACGTAGACCTAAGAAGAACTTTGAGGATTAGTATAGAAGAACTTCCTAGAATTTTGGTATTGTAGAGATTTTGTGAGTTTTCCGAGCAATACATCCCTATCTGGATACGAGCAGGTAGAGGCGGCTCTGGCACAGATGTAACTAGGGGTAAAACCCGAAAACACCGCTTTGAGCTAGACTCGAACGGGAACTGGTGCACGACAACGGGCCTTGCTGCACTCTTGGTTACGACACTCCCGGGGGATATGCTTAGGATAACTCTCATTTTCTTTACAAATCATTATTAAGGGTTTATGAGTATATAATTCCTCAAAGAAAACATTTTTATGATTATGGATTATATCCATAAATAGTTCAATTTATGTTAAGTGTTTTATAAGTATGGGATTATGTATTTTGATTCATAAACTGATCTAGTTTATGCCATTGTTTAGAAATGGCGCCTAGTGGAAGAAATGGAAACCGTATCAATGCACGCACTCCATGTAGGGATTGCCCTCCTGCTCAAGATAATTATAGTGGGGCTGGTGATGCAACTGGTGCCGATCAGCTAATCACCATACTGGGACAACTTACTCAGGTTATGAATAATAACCTTACCCGTATAGAGCACCCTGATCCGCAGCGTGGAGGATCAATGTTAGATCGATTCATGAGGCAACAACCACCAACGTTCAATGGGAGTACAAATCCCTTAGTAGCTGAGCAATGGATAAATTCCCTAGAGAAAATATTTCAGGCTTTGGGGAGCAGTGAAAGGGAAAAAGTTATCATGGCAGTTTACCGCCTCACTGGAGATGCTGATCAATGGTGGTCATTGATTCAAAACATGAAGGAAGATGATGAAGTATCAAATATGGAATGGAGGGAATTCAAAGATCTGTTTTTAGAAAAATACTTCCCTCGCGACCATCGAGCGGATATGGAAAGGCAATTTCTGAGTCTGAGACAAAAGGAGGATGAGAATGTCAAAAAGTATGAGGCTAACTTTACAAGGTTAGCGAGGTATGCTGGAGATTATATTCGCAACCCAAGAAGTAAGATTGGTCGTTTCTTTGATGGGTTAAAACCATTTCTCCGTCGAGCGTTAGTCTCACAATCCTTTTCATTGTACGAAGACATTGTCTCATGTGATATCAAGACCGAAAAGGAATTCTCTAAGTCTTATGACTTTAAAGCAAAGCAAGAGAAGAAGAGACCTGCTGATCAATCTGAGAATGGAAATAAGGGGAAGAAAGGAAAGGTTGAATATCCATCTTGTGGTAAATTCGGGAAGAAACACCCCGGTACTTGCTTGAAGGGAATGGGAGTCTGTTACAAGTGTGGTGAAAAAGGCCACCAAGCTCATGATTGCAAGGGGAAGAAGGAAGATACCAACGTTCAGTGCTACAATTGCAGGGAGATGGGGCATTATGCAAATGCATGTCCTAAGCGTCAGGAGAACTTACCTCAGAAAAGGCCAAGGGATCAAGGCCAGGCTTATGCTATCACTACTGCTGAGGTAGAAGCTCCGAAAGACGTGGTGGCATGTAATTTAATGGTTTCCTCAAGTTTAGCAAATGCATTATTTGATTCTGGATCATCGCATTGTTTCATATCTTCCCAGTTTGCTAAGAAAATTAGATATTTCCAATTTGATTTAATAAGGGAGTTGTCAGTTAAAACTCCTAAGGGAAGTATCGTTGCAACAAAGTTTTGTGAATCAGTCCCCATTAGAGCACATAAATTTTCTTTATCTGCTGATTTCATCATCATACCTATGATTGAGTTTGATATAATCCTCGGTATGGACTGGCTTTCGGACTATGATGCAAAGATTTATTGTAAGAAGAAAGAGGTTACGATTCTTGATGATAATGATAAGGAGCACCTTATTTTTAGAGCAGAATCGTCACCACCTAATTCTTATTTAGATCCACCCCCAGTAGCTCAACTTAATTCAATTATTGGGGAGGAAGAGAATGAAATAACTGTCGGTGAGGAAAGGAATGTTCAAATAGAGGATGTACCTGTTGTGAAAGAATTTGTAGAAGTATTTCCGGAAGATTTACCTGGACATCCTCCAGAACGAGAAGTTGAGTTTTCCATTGATTTGATTCCTGGGTCAAGGCCTATATCGAAGACCCCTTATAGAATGGCCACTGTAGAGTTAGTCGAATTAAAGAAACAACTAGAGGAATTGAGTAATAAGGGATTTATTCGCCCTAGTGTTTCTCCATGGGGAGCCCCTGTTCTTTTTGTTAAAAAGAAAGATGGATCTATGAGGTTATGTATTGACTACAGGGAGATCAATGCTATAACGATAAAGAACAAGTATCCCCTACCTCGTATTGATGATTTATTTGACCAACTACATGGAGCTCAATACTTTTCAAAGATTGACCTTCGATCTGGATACCATCAGTTGTGTGTAAAGAAGGAAGACATTCCGAAGACAGCATTTCGAACCAGGTACGGGCATTACGAGTTTACTGTAATGCCATTTGGATTGACTAATGCACCCTCTGTATTCATGGATCTGATGAATAGTGTTTTCAAGGAGTATCTCGATGAATTTATGGTGGTATTTATTGATGATATCTTGGTATACTCCAAAACCTACGACGATCATGAAAATCACTTGCGCATTATCTTGAAGACTCTGAGGAGGCATGAATTATATGGGAAGTTTAGCAAGTGTGAATTCTGGCTTCAGGAGATTTCTTTTCTTGGCCATATTGTCTCAAAATATGGAATCTCTATTGATCCTTCTAAGACCAAGGCAATCCAAGAATGGCCAGCACCTACGAGTATAACTAAGGTACGCAGTTTTATTGGTTTGGCAGGTTATTATCGACGTTTCGTCCAGAATTTTGCCCGATTGGCTAACCCATTAACGAAGCTCACACGTAAAGGGGTTAAATTTGTTTGGACAAAAGAGTGTGAAGAATGTTTCGAAGAACTGAAGAGAAGATTAGTCAATGATCCTATATTGACTCTACCATCGGGGAATGATGGGTTCGTTATTTATAGTGATGCATCGAAGAAAGGACTTGGCTGTGTCCTTATGCAGAATGATAGAGTTATTGCCTATGCATCACGACAGTTGAAAATTCATGAACAAAACTATCCTACTCATGATCTTGAGTTAGCACCTGTGATCTTTTCTTTGAAGATATGGAGGCACTACCTCTATGGTGAAAAATGTGAGATTTATACTGATCACAAGAGTTTGAAGTATATTTTCTCACAAAAAGAACTCAACATGAGGCAAAGTAGATGGCTTGAATTACTCAAGGATTATGATTGTACGATACACTACCACCCAGGGAAAGCAAACAAGGTGGCAGATGCTTTGAGCAGAAAAGACCATGGTGTTTTGAACATGATGAGAATTGAAAGGGATCCAATTTTCATGGATCTAGTGAAGATGGACATGGGAATAACCAGGGAAGGTGAAACATCAATGCTTTTTCAAATGGTTGCCAAACCATCTTTACTAGAAAGGATTAAGAGTTCTCAGACCGATGATGAAGAATTTCAGAAGAAGATTAAAGCTGTGAATGATGGGAGATTGAGAGACTTTGTGTATGAAGATGGAATTTTGAAATTCGGGAAGAGACTTTGTGTTCCCAATATACCTGATCTAAAAAGGGAATTGCTGGATGATGCTCATAGTTCCAATTTCTCTATACACCCTGGGAGCACCAAAATGTATAGAGATTTGAAGGAACATTTTTGGTGGGACAACCTGAAAAGGGAGATTGCTGATTTTGTGTCAAGATGTATGGTTGGTCAACAAGTGAAAGCTGGAAGGCAACATCCTGGAGGAGTCATGCAACCTCTTCCCATACCAGAGTGGAAATGGGACAATATTACGATGTACTTTGTCATGGGGCTACCAAAGACTCCTAGAAGGAACGATGCAATATGGGTTATTGTTGATCGTCTTACCAAGTCAGCACATTTTCTTGCTGTAAGAGAAGATCTACCCCTGGAACGTCTAGCAAGACTATACATTAATGAAGTTGTGAGACTTCATGGAGTACCCCTATCGATTGTTTCTGATCGTGATCCCCGTTTTACTTCAAGATTTTGGAAAAGTCTTCAGAAATCCCTGGATACTGAACTTCATTTGAGCACTGCTTACCACCCTCAGACAAATGGACAATCAGAACGGACTATTCAAACATTATAATACATGTTGAGATCTTTCTCACTTGACTTTCAGGGTATGTGGGATCAATATTTACCACTGGTAGAATTTTCCTATAACAATAGCTTCCATTCGAGTATACAGATGGCACCATATGAAGCGTTATACGGAAAGAGATGTCGTACACCAACCTGTTGGGATAACGTTGGTGAAAGAAAACTTGTAGGCCCAGAGCTGGTGGAGGAAACGGTGGAAAAGGTGAAAGTAATCCAAAATCACATCAAAGCAGCTCAAAGTAGGCAGAAGAGCTATGCCGATAATCGAAGGAAGGATTTGGAATTTCAAGTCGGTAATCATGTTTTCCTAAAGGTATCTCCATGGAAGGGAGTCATACATTTTGGAAAGAAAGGTAAATTGAGTCCCAGGTACATCGGACCTTTCGAAATTCTAGAACGAATTGGGGTTGTAGCTTACCGATTGGCAATGCCGCCAAGTCTCTCCAAAGTTCACGATGTGTTCCACGTATCTCTGTTGAGAAAATACATGCCTGACCCAACGCATGTACTCACCTATGAGGAATTAGAACTAGAACCCGATCTGTCTTATTGCGAAGAGCCCGTCAAGATTCTTGATACGAGAGAACAAGTGATGAGAAACCGGACGACGCGTCTGGTAAAAGTTTTTTGGAGAAACCATAAGATAGAAGAGGCAACGTGGGAACCCGAGGAACTTATGATGAAGAACCACCCAAGTCTTTTTATGCAGTAATACCCTAGAAATTGCGAGGACGCAATTATTTGAAGGAGGGGAGAATGTAACACCCCAAACTTCCACGGTACGTTTCCCTTCGAATAATCGATAGCGTGTGTTGTACGCAACCTCGAGTTCTAACACACACCACAACTAATTAAACTAGCCGTTGTGAATAGTAATACCTACTTTTTGAAATCATATATATTTTATTTTTCAAAATGGACTTCATTTTTGGATTCGGAATATCGAAATTAGCCTAGGGTGAAATTTTGGTACTTTTCGGATAACTTTTATATTTTGATGAATAGTGAAAATTACTAAATTTTAATTAAAAACAACTTTTTTAATCAAAATAATTAATATTGATAAATTATTAATTTAAGTGTTTTTAAAGTATATTTAGAATATATTTTTACCATTTAATTTAATTTTTGTCATTGGACATAATTTTACAATTAAACCGAACATAAACAAGTGTCAATCTTTTGATAGTTATTACCTCTTAAAAACACGCTTTTTGTTTTGACAGCGGGAATTAATTTTAAATTAATTTCTGCCACTTCTGTGTTTTGAATTTAGGAAAATGGATTCCATATTTGGAATCAGGATGTTCAAATTGTGTAAATAGGTAACTGTTATTTTTAGACATTTTGAATAGTTACTGTGGTAAATATTTTATTTACCATGGTTAAAGGGTAAATCCGGTAAATAAGGGTTAACAAATAATATTATAATAATAAAAAATTACCCTAAAACGTGTCCTAAACTTATTGGTGGACACATACCCGACCATGGGCATCCTTGGGTCAATTTGGGGACCCCTTGGAGCCACTTGTATGTGGTAGGGACACATTATATTAATAAAGTTAAAATAAAAATAAAAATGGCATAAGCTTACATCTTTTAGAAGAACAATTTTTACATAGGGTTATACATGTTGGATTTTCGATTATAAATATTCCTTAGAAAGCTAAAACGATTTTCTACATGATGATATTTTATTTATAATTTTTAGACATCAAATAAGTTAAATTATTAATGACACAATAATGATGCAATGTTTACCTCATTAATAAATCATTGAAATAAATAATATTATAATGATTAAAATATTATCTAAAACCTGTCCAATTCTTATTGGTTGATGTTATTTAGAATATGAGTCATCTTATCTTCGACCTCAATGATTTTTGGACCATTATAAACCGAATATAATTATATTATAAAGTAATACATTCACTCTTTCCTAAAGAGCCCCTCCTCTCCCTTATAAAAGGAGACCACTTCTTCTCATTCCTAACACCTCTCAAGCCACTTGGCTCGTCCAAACTCTGACCAACTAAGCTCCCCACATCCCTCTCCTCCTCCTTGAAGCTTCCCCTTAGGCAGAAAGCATTTCAACAAGTCCTTTGGTTCCAACCAAAGTGAGTTACCTAAATTAAAGGTAACAGTTTCTCTTAAATTATTTTCATTTATTTTGCTTCTTCAACCCCCAAACTCTTTTTATTTCCTTTCTTTTGTAACAACACCAGTATCCTCAATATACTAGGATGTTGTTATAATAAGGATTCAAACTACACATACACACAACTCCATCTAATGGATGATGAACATAATGTTTCTGTGGATGGCAAACTAACGCCTCACGAAACGATGATTGTTCAAATACATCTTACCGCCTCTCATGGTGGCCATTATGATGGCACTGTAATTAAATATGATATTAATGATATATATTTTATATATAAGCTTCTGTAATTCCATTTTATTTCATACCATTATTCGTTTCATGTTGTATATACATACGATAATTTCATTTGAGGAAGTGTGGACTACCGCCCCCTTAAAATGATATGACTCGTTCATACCACACATGGAACATATAAAGGATGGTGTTAATGAACTTAAGTAACATATATAAAATATTATATTATACTGGAATAGTAATATACCTATGTATCATTTGGATTCGATTCTTTTAAAATAAAAATTAAATGGAAATAGCGTTCGTGCGTACGTACGGACTACCGTCTCCACGAACGCGATGAGATTCATTCTCCATCGTATCCATTCAAGTATAATTATCATTTAATGATTTAAAAATGATGTTTAAGGACTTGATATCATTCTGGATATGAATAAGATACAACAAACATTACTTATGTAACAAAACATATAAAGAAAATGAGTAAGTTAACACCCGAAACGGCGATAATACTAAGATATTATTATCAAATCAATATTAAAAGATCATATATGATATCATATTAATGTATATGATTCTTGTATAATTTAGTAACAATTATTTCACTATTATACAGGAGGTTAACCTACCCCAACCAAGGAAAAGTACAAGGTAAGGGTTATTTCACAATCTCTTCATTATCCGAGGTTGTATTATACGTAATAATCTACTGGGATCTCTTTATCATCCACATCCATGTTTCTTCGAAATGTATTTCAAAACATTTTTACTATTTACAAGAATATGGGTTAAAGTCATTTATACCCTTGTTTGACTTTTTATAAGAGGTTTATAAAGGAATCTTTCCGTCGTTTTCAAAACAAGGTCCTTTTTAACCTTTTCGACAGAATTGAGGTAAGAATGTTTTTTTTAACTTATACGGCGGGTGCGGTTATTTTCCGCCGTTATAAAATCGTCGAAGCTTTCCATACAAGCTTATAAGAATATTTTCAAAGAAAATGTTTTATTTTATATGGACCTTAAATTATTTCAAAATAAAAGGAGATACTTCTTTAAAAAAAATTTTGATTTCATCTATGTCAACATCCTTTTATGGATTTTAAGATTATTTGAAGTTGATTTATTATGATACAAAACTTCTATATTGTATTGAAGGTTTTGTGATATGTTTGACTGTGGATGTGCTATTTTTATACCATTAATAGTTTATGGTGAAATTATTGACATTTCGTATGCTAGTTTTAATACGAATGTTTATGTTATGTTTAAACCTTTTCATATGGGAATGCATTGGACTTAATAAGTGACGGGTGGAGCCCGCTATAGCTCCTCGATGCATCGGTAGGTCTCATGAGACAAACTAGTGTCTTGGCACAAGGCCTTGACAAAATCTTATTTGTAGTCTTGGCACGAGGCCTTGGCTATGTGGTTATGATAGTCTGGCATTATGCATTCCAACATTATGAAAATGATTATTTATTTTTGCATGTGATTATTCGATTAGTAGAATATCCATGTGAATAAGTAAATGGCATTATTTCATTTTACTTTTGCCATACTATGTTGAAGTTCAATTTTAAAAGGCTTTTGTTTTAGTAATTCATTGCCTTAAATGTTTATGCTTATTTTGAATGTTCCGCTATATTGTTATCCTTACTGGGCATTTGAGCTCACCCCTTTTCTATGTTTTATTTTTCCCAGGTAGTGAAGAAGTAAATTATGAATGACTTACAGGGATATTATGAGGGGTTAATAGTGTGGATATGAAGACTTTGTTGTTGTAGTAGTTTTTCACTTTGAAATGTAATGTAAAACTTTATGAATATATCTAGTGTCTCCAAGGCTACTAAACCAATCGGTCTTTCGAGATTTGATCTTTCTTGTGATCATGCCAATGTTATGTAATAATGCACCGACTCTGGGTAACTTGGGTCGGGGCGTTACATTATTATTACCCTATTTATTTTTCATTCTCAAGTTTGGTTTCGATTATTGAGGATGATAATTATTTGAGAGGTATTTAATGTTATAAACCCAACCTTATGACATGTTACTTTGTAGTAATTATGGTTATGGAGGTTTCTAGGGTAAATTTTAAATTACTTGGGGATTATATGGTGGAGTTATAACTAAAATTTCAACTGAAAAATGATTTTATGGTCTAGAGGCTTATATTTCTCCTTAAAAGGAGTGTTTGTGGCATAGTGAGCACATCTTTGAAATATATTATTGGGGTGGAGTTTTTATGGTTCTTCTATTTTTTTTCATAACTGCAGTTTGACAATTGGGATGTGGCATTGAGTCCTAGAGGAGGGATTCTTGTTGTTATATGGAATTCAATGTATCTAGTCTGTAGAGATGGGATGTGGTATGTACTTATCCTTAGCATTTGGATTCTTCAACATGTTGTTTTCACATGAACCATGGTCCCTATCCTAGATTAATAGATTTTAGGTATAAACCACACCATGTTTCATTAAAATGTTTTTGACTAGAACCATTGTAGCATGGTCCCTTATGTTATACTATTGTTTTTTCATTTATTATAACCATTACATTGTATTGAAGAGAGTTTTTCCATGTTATTATAATTTTTCAAGTTGCCTATAAATTATCAAACCCCTTATAATGTTATCTTACTTCTCTAATTTCTCTCAAATCTTGATCATATTATTCGTGATTTTTTTAGATTAATTTAACTATCTTCATATGAGAATTTAATCATTACATCTGAAGATCATGTTTTTCAATTCTATGATGATTACTCCCTTTTTCTTATATGTTTTCTTCCCCATTCCTTATTCATGATAAGGTTTTTCTTTTGTAGATGGATTGTTTTCGCAGTGTTATTGAGAATATTGTGGTTATTCTATATTATTCATTGATCATGGTGTTCCATTTCATTGTGGTGTTTGGTGATTATCATCTACTTTTTATATCCTTGCACAACCATTTAGAAAAATTTGTTTGATCCATGGGATCTCTGTTCTCTCCTTCTTTTATGTGAATTGGTGGATATCTCATGCCATTGATTTTTCTGGGTGAATGTTATGGGTAAACATAATAAATTAATAAATAGGATTAATCTGAAATTGAATGGGGGTGGGAGTTCTCATATATCGTTAACTTATTTTATGATATTGATTAATATATACTATATTTTTGTTTCCTCTATGAAAATAATAATGATTGGGAACCTTATTTGTTTTGAAACTACCATGAATATGAAACACTTATTGTGTTGATAATTTGATCGCACCTAGGAATAAAAGGCTAAGAACCTATATATGGATAATAGAATGGTTTTTTATAGATATCTTGATTTATTTAAGATTTCGAATACCAAATATTGATATAAAGTTATGAAACCCCTTTTAGTTTAATCATGAATGTGTTGTTGTAAAAGATAATTTTTTTGTATTGATTATCTTATTGTTTTATTTTGGTGTAATGTGTGTGAACCTCATGGAGATTTCACTTGTGGTGATAATGGCTAGGTTTGATACAGAATGTGTAAAGTTGATAAACCATGGTTGTTGGGAATAAGATATGATGTGGGCTGTTGTGTGATGTCGTTTTATGTTACTTGAGGCCTTGTTAGTGATTATTAATTCATGTGAATGAATTTGGTATTGGAATTGTGTTTTCTTTGGGTGTTCTCTTAATTTTTTCCTAATGGTTATGGAATGCTTGAATATGGAAAGTTCTAATTAAATGAATATCGGTTGGATTAAGTGGTTTGGGGATAGAAATGAATGGATGAATGAATAAATGGTAAATGGACTAATAATTCTTAATTGGAATATATAAGTATGATAAATGGAAATGTATATGTTTGGTAATTAATGAGGTTATTGTGGGACTATAAAATTTATATGTGACTCTATGATTTCTAAACGGATAGGATGTGTTGATAATAGTTTGTAAGAAACGTTGATATATGATGGTGGTGATGTAGAAATTGTGGTAGTTGGGTGGTTTCTTTTGTGTGTAACCATAGGTTGGGATTGTGTTTAAGTATTATACATTGTATTTCATTGTTATTTTTTTATGTACCCCACCTGAGTCAAATGTTTACACTGATGCCCATAGGTTCTAGGTTCCTAGTGTTTTACCCAAACATCTAGGTTGGTGAGGATGGATGGTAAGGTACCCTTATTCAATTCCCTATATTCTAGGAGAGGTTGTTACACATGGGATATGTCATGACATTGTCATCTCTAGGTCATGAACCTAGTCATCTGAACCTACGGGTGACCTGTAATACCTTATTTGTATTCCCAATACACCATAGGCTATTACTCATAGTATTTTATTATCAGACTAATGACTATTCCTATATTCCAAGAAATGTAATTTCAGTGTGTTTTTTCCCACACACACACAAACCTTGTGAAACATACTATGAGGTCACCCATCATAATCACACTCTAGGATAATCACACTTAGCTGTGGAGTTCTAATCAAATAGGCTTCAGAAAGGAAAGGTGTACCTTTTTTACATGGGTAGTAAAATTTATGCTTTTATATATCACTTTTATATGGGGGCTACACTGTCCACCCCTTTAAATAACAACACCCTCATTATATAACCCAAGCCTCAATCCTAGGCAGTGCCTCTTCACTTCCAGCTGGGTATTGGGTTTGATACCATTTTTCATGACCCGACCTTCCTCATGTTATGAACCTAGACATATAAACTCACAGGTCTCCTGTAATACCTTGGTTTCCTTCCAAAAATACCCCAAGATACTACGCATTGGAGTTTTTTATCATACTAATGAAAATATACACAGACAAAACACATATTTTTTAATTTGTGTTATCCTCACTCACACACACCCTGGGAAACTTCTATAGAGGTCACCAATCCCGATCACTACTTTAGGCCAAGCATGCTTAACTGTGGAGTTATAATCAGGATGGATCCCAAAAATAAAGGTTCACCATGTTGACATGGGTAATAAAACTTATCCTTTTAAGTTTCACTTTTATATGGGTGTTATAAACTATTAGGTATTTCTATTAAATTTACCAATATTTGATGATTGAAAATAGGATGACATGGTTTATAGTGTGGGTTGTGCATTGCTGGAGGAGGGTACAAGGATGATGTCCTTAATTTTCATGATACACTACAACCCTGGTTTATGGTATTGGTTATGGGTTTATGAGTATGTGATGGATGTGGCTTGAGGTAAGATTATGATGAGGCTATGATTTTGTGATTAACATGGGTTTAAAGATATGTTTTTCTTGATGTGATGTGGATTGTTACTGTTTGATGTTAGTGGATAGGAAAGGGATGGGAGGGGAAAGAAATATGTGGTTGGGGAGTGAGAGAAAAAAATAAGAATGGAAGTAGTTTGTGGTACCCTTTTATCTATATGAATATTCTTATATTTTTATACTTGGATATGTTATTTGGAGTGTGGGCCTTGGTGAGTCTAAGGATTAGTTTACCAATAGGAGATTGTTGATAATTCTATTTTTTCACAAGGAAATTGGTATGATCTCTTCATATTTTCACAAGAGTACTTCAGTATAATCCAAAAAATTATATATGTTATTATTTCCATAAATATATTCCAAACATTTCTTAGTTTATCAAGAATGATATATAAACTTATCTGGACATTTCTAGGATGGAACAAGAGTCTATTTAGTTTCTACAACAAGATTATATTTGGGTATTTTACTTGGTGACATTCCTTTGCATTTGTGCAAAATTACATGCATTGTAGTGTATTTATGGTATTTTAACTTATTTTGTTTTTATAAATTTTTTGGTGGCCGATATCCTATTTCACAATGCAAATTTATTCTTCTTGAGGACAATTCCCTTCATATATGATTTTTTTACACTTGGTTCTAGTCCTGAACCTAGGGCCTAATGGGGTTGGGACTTAGTGGTCATTATCTCCCTTTCATCACTACAAATCTAGGAGGGGTTTATTTAGAAGAAGGGGGTCATGCAAACTCAACTATTTAAGAGTTATATAGGACATGATTGGAATTATGGCCTATCTAAATTGTTATGTGGTGATATTAATACTAAAGTTGATTCATTATTTTGTGAAATATAGATCTTAGACCATTAAGGGTTATGATGAAATTAAAAGGTTCTATCATTCTATTGGTATAAAATTTAATAAAATTCATTATTAAAGTAAATATTATATGATACTGATATAATTAATGATTTTACATATAATTAATAAAATTATAGAAATAAATTACATTGAAATTAATCCTTGAAAAAGAGATGTTTAATGAATGAAACTCTTTATACTAGTGACTTAATAAAATTTATTAAGTAAGAGAAATAAATTCTATATGTTAAGGAAAAAACCTTCTTGAGTAACCAATTGTGGAAGTTGTTCAACACATGGAATATATATTATTATGAGAATCATAAACACATCCACCTTATGTTTTTAAGATATTACATAGCCAATGAACAAAGAAACTTTAGTCACTACTCATATGATCAATATGGTTGAGTAAGTTAAAGAGATTGATAATATCCTCTAATACTTTTTATAGTTAAGAAATTTATTATGTATTCATCTATGGAAATGTTATGATAATGTGAATGAGTTTTATAATGTATTAATAAGTTTTATCAATGTTAAAATAATAGATTAAATAGGCCTATTGTTTCAATATTTTGGTGCTATATTAATAGTACATGTGGATAAAAGTTCAAACTGGAAGAAGAAAATTTAATTGGACAATCCAATAATTATTCTTCTAATAACTATTCAAGGTCATAAAAACTATAGGAGTGATTATGAAGGGAAGGAATAATGATTCCATAAATGGAATTATTTAAGAAACCTAAAGGTATTTGATAAACTCTATAGAATATCCATATCAGGTAATGATGTTAAAGAAGATTATTCATCAGTTTTGAAGGGTATGTAATACCAATTGTATATTTCAAAAAATTTGTAAATATAAAGGAATTGAAAATGAAATGAATCATTGATAGATAATGTGGTATATATTAAAGTGAAAAATAAATGCATTGTTGCATGAAATATTTTAATGTAAAGGAATATACTAACCTTATATGGATCTATGTAAATTATGTGTATAATTATCTCATTTATCTTATGTGATAAGAGAATTTATTTATTAACAAATATTTTTTATTTGTAATATGATGTTAATACACATGGTTTATGATTCATTAGAACCTATAACATGTTTGAAAAGGAGGCAACGATAAAAAAATTTAACTAGGAAAAAATTATTTATCCAGAAGATTATTAAAATATAAGAAATTAAGATCCCACCACCTCTAGTACAATATTTTATAGAATAATATTCCACTCAAAAAAAAAATTTAAAACACACAAAAAACATATTTAACATAGATATGATAGTTTATTTGTTAAATATTCTCACTAAGAGTGGATCTGAGTTATTTCTTATTCATAAAGGAATTTTTGAATTTAGCCTTATATAATTAAAAATGTATAATATCTGGGAGGATAGTGTGAGTATTTTTGGACATAGAGAAGTTAAAATTTAACAATAAGATAATATAATAGAAAACATAAAGTGAATGTCACTAAATATCCTCAAAATTTTAGGGTATGTTTATAAAGTAATAATGTAAATAGCTACATTTTTTCAAAAAGAATTTAAAAAAAATTCTGATGGTTTATTTTTCAAGAAGGATGATGATGTAATTAGAATGCGTTTTAAGTAAAAAAAGGCAATTAACATTATAATATTTGATGTTGTAAGTTAATGAGTTTAAAATTTTTCAAAGAGATGAACATTAGGAATATTCTTTCTAAGTCCCACCATTTTTCAAACCAAATTTATTTATAAATGTTACTCACTAAAGATATTTGTGGGATGATTTTATTAGATGGTGACACTGAGATATGACATGAACTATATAGATGTAATTAATTTAAGAAAACCCATGAAAGTACAGTAAACACATGTCAAACCGGGTAGTCTATCATATATTCTATACAAGATTGGTGATTATGTATAGTTATTTTAAGTATTATTAAAGGACTTTAAAAATCTAAATCATACCATGTTATTTAAAATTCTGTATTCACTGTCATTTTATATTGGAGGCATATCCATATATATTGATATATATATCATGAAGTGAAGTTATAATTGACTATAAAAATTATGAGTTTGTGTTAAAACTAATATATTTTTTCATGTATTATTAAATTTTATAATGATATGTTAATGTTAGAATGAAAAAGATTGATTTATTGGGATAATAAATAGGTTCATGAGGCAGAAAACATGGTTTTTTCACTATATGTTCCATGAATTATAACACATAGTGTAACATACATGATGTATCCAGTTTACTATGGGTTATTGGTTTATATTTTATGTTCCCACTTCCCATGGTTTTTGGGAAACTTAACTTGTTAACCTTCATCAATTCATAACTTATTTTTATAATACTTAAGGCTTAGTTAATCAAGGGATGGTTGGGTATTTTTTTGATCATTTAATAAATTAGAGCTTAAATAAGAAAGTGTTTATCCTCTCATACGATGAGTATGAAAATTGGTCCCTTGATTGGGATACACTGAGGAAGTATACAACCATACCTAGATAACTGAATGACGTGTTTATCAATTTGGTTGAGGGAAATGTGATGTTTTATATCTAATGCGAGTTACATGTGATGTATTCATCAAACTAGTTAGTATATTCTTAGGGAATGGAAAATATATTATTTGGATAAATGGGATTGATATATTTTATGAACAATGGTCACTTTATTTCTTATACAAAGATATCATTAGTGAAATTATTATTGTATATGATGTTGTTGGTGAACAAAAATAAAGAGAAACATGTGATTTATTGAGATCACACTAGATTCATTTATAACTTCAATAGAAGTAATAATTTACTATAGGCTTATATTTTCTTAAATTCATAGATCAAGTGATTTATATTTTTTTTCAAAAATAAAAACTCTCATGGGATCACACTTTGTGGTTGATTGAATAAGGAATGTGTTTGAATTAGAGTGCTACTCTAAAAGTGTTTTATAGTTTATCTGAAATAGTTTTGGATGGGGATTAAAAAGGTATTGTATTTGATGTGATACAAGATTAATTTAATGATATATTTAAAAAAGTGTTTGTTAAGATATTCAAAATGAGTTTTATATATAGTTTAACAAGTTATTTTATATTATAGGATAAAAGGTGAAATGGGAAAAAGTCTTTCAGGCTCTACTGCAGTGGGAGATTAATAGAGTTATAGACTAAATATATGATGTATATACCTATATAAAAATTTATTATATTGATATGTCATATGATATAACATGTAGAAACCATGAAATATCATAATTCTTGGATATGTGCATATCATAAGGAGAGTAATATTAATTATGTGCCACTGTCATTATATATCATACTATACAATATAATTTCATTATAAAAGTATTTGAACCCTAATGTATTTTTTTCATAATTATATAAATGAAAATAGAATTTCAAACATTAAACAGTATCCAATTTACGTATATCATTAATATAGATTTTTCATTATATGAATCATATAGAAGTTTTATTCAGTTGACTGGTTACAAAGGAGTTGTAACTTAAACTATTTACTGATGCATTTATGAAATATAATAGAAAATATATGAAATGAATCAAGAGTTATATTATCCTTATTTAAAAAGGTATCACCCATTAGATGGGTGTGCGACACTCTTTAATGGAGTCTTGACCAAATATCTCTCATTCCTGAATCTTTTTTCTTCCTCCACCTTTACCTAGAAAGGAACTATCATGCTGTGGTGATAAAAGAAATATAACTTGAGCATGGAATAATTAAGGATGGGAAATGTATAAATCATGGAGGGGGGATTAATCTAGACTACCTATTCCGATAGTTATCAATCCTATATTATTTAACAATATATAACAAAACATTGATGGATGGTACACATAGAATTTTACTTATTTTTGTTACATTTTATGTGTTTTTAGTTATCTTGAATGGTGATATTGGGTTTTAGGTTTCTAAATAATTTTTACTAATAAGTTTAAGTGTTAAAATATCATTATAAACCTAAAAAATATATATTCATAAAATTTAACTAAAAAAATTATGTTCATCATGCCTGATAAAAATTCATAAATTAAAAAACCATAGTAAGATAAAATTTATACTCAATGAATCATGCTTATATTGGAATATTTTTGGATATTTAGAAGTATTTACACTTATATAAAGACATGAAATCTATATTATTTCATATCTAGAGTTATGTACTCATTTTAAAAGAGCCTTGATCATATCTAATTAAAAAAAATGATCTTGTAACCCTAAAACAAACACCCCAGGATGATGGACATGAAAATAATGTTTAAATGAAGTGATTATAAAACGTCATAAAATAATAATAATGAATGAAATAAATTATAATAATGTTATATAAAATGTATTTTATAAATTTAGTTTTATTATTCCATAGGTAACTTGGGAAACCTATACTGAGTTCAGACTTTAGGTTAGGGGTTCCTTCCACTCAACCTATTTCTTTTCGACTATTCTCTTCATTTCATCCCATATTTTTTATAATCTAAATTATTTATTTTACCATGTCATATATTTAATTATAAAATATTTATTATATCATACACAATTTTTTTTCTATTTCCCTACTCCAAATTACTTCTTCATTCCCAAACCATGTGATGATTTTATATTTTAACTTGTAAATATACTTATTTTAATGTACTGTTTCTTTACTTATAATATTATCTTTCGAGTCTTATATCTTAATCACTGAACATATCCAAAAATATTTTCACATTAAATTATTGGTATCTATTGTCTCGTTACCTTCATACAAGATTCAACATTCATAACATGTCATGTGTGTAAGTAAATAATTTCCATTTATTATATCATGTTTCATTATTTCTTTACCTTATCTACTTTGTTATAAAGAATTTATAATTATATATTAGTTAGTATAATATTTTGGTTTTCATTTTTATTTATGGTCACTGACATGTATCCTTATCATATTAAAAATTCCCATTAATTCTATTACCACATGATTTAGGTAAATAAATTCCTTCCAATGTACCTATTAATCTCAACATATGATTTTGTTTCACTTATATTCCCATGTCTTTTTATCTTTTATACACGAAGTATACTATCATTTGGAATAGTAAACTAAAATTTATCCTTCTTAATTCTTGGATAATGTGATTTATCCAAATATTATGCTATGACATTTTCCAAATGAATTTTATTATATAACATATTCATTATCTTGGACATTCCATGATTATGATGTATGTTGGATTTCTACTCTATATAGCACACATATGCCTGAAATATTATAATGTGATGATTGGTCCTAAAATTATATCACCCCAATTGAATGGTTAATGATTACAACATATGAGATGTTATGTATGGTTCATTGGTAATAAACCCAACATAATATGTTTTGATGTTTTTTTAGTGAGCATTGATTTATGTTATGATAACATGTTTTATATTTGTGCCACATTATATTGTTAGGAATCATGAATAACTTATTCTATAAATCCCATGTAAATGTTTCATTATCTATAATATATTCCATTGCTATATTAGGTTCAAATTCCATAACTTTCATATATTTTGATATTATCTTATGATAGTCCTTATTTATCTCATGATATTTATATTTCTCATGGTTCTTTATGATTACTTTTGTTTACCCCTTATTGGGATTTTTACATTACTATTTTTCTTATGTTTTTCTCTAGGGTATCCTTTATAGCGATAAAAGTATATTTGGATTGAAGAACATATTTTGAATCTTGAAATAAAAGATATTTTAGTTTATTTTTATGAGGATGTATTATGCACCTAATTTCCTAAATAAACTAGATCTCTAGATTTGTGGATTTTTATGCATATTTATATTATGAATAATATAATATTATGTTTATAAGATTCAAGTGACAAAAATATATATTAATAATATTATATTTATTATAATTAATATATATATATTTGTCATATATACTCTCACTATATAAATAATAAATACTTGTAATAAAATTTATTTGGGAATGATAATCCATCCTCAATAATCAAGTTATTTGGGAACAATAATCCATCCCAAATATGTAATAATAGTATAATTATAACTATATATATATGGACACACACACATCAATATATTATAATTTTTAATATATCAATATATATAAAACATAATATATAATAATATATAATAATATATATTATCATATAAATAATTTTATTTGTAATAGTATTTTATTATATATATATTAGAACTAAATTATTATTGTAGATAGATTTAAATGTGTGTGTGTGAGTGTGTTATTTTTAATAATTAATATTTTAAAATATATTAACATTGATATGAACTAATATATTATAATGTAAATAACATCAATATTATATATATTTAAATAAATAAGTAAATACTATATTATATTTATTATTGTATAATTTATAGTATAATAAAAAATGTTCTCTTAAATAAAGACTAAGGGTCATGGTCTCAGTTGGGTTGCTATATATGGTTCAACATAGGGGGATGGATAAATTCAATCCTAGATACTATATTTTATTTTAGTGTTTGGTAAATTATATAATATTAGCTGGTCACATCCAAGAATTGATGGATTTTAAAGGTTCACAATCATGATTTTAATTAAACTACACTCATATTTATAATTACAAAATAATATATCATTTTTCTATTATACCTATTACTTTAATTTAATTATATGAACATACCGAGATATATGGTATTAAATTTTTATGATCAATTATAATGTTTTTTTAATTACTAAAAAATTTAAATTTTTTTTATTAATATTATAATTATAACAATTTATTATTTAATGTTTACTAATGAATACTAATAAATTTTGGTCCATATATATCTTATGAAACAAATATTATATATTTATTGGAATTTTAAAAATATATAGGTTTTAAATCATGTTAAAAATGTTAAACACTTGAACAAAATTGATTTTTTTATCCATCCTTTTCTCCTTATATAAAAATGTACTAATTTTTTAATTTATCATTGATAGAGTACATTGATATTGGTGAGGTTGTCCACTTTTGTAGATATCTTGGTTCACATTTATGGTATGATAAAAGACTTCAAATAATGGTAGTGAACTCCCTCCACACTTTTTTATATCATACATTCAGTAATATTGAGTTAGATGTACTTCATGGGATTACTAATTAGAAATATATTTTTCAACAATAACAACAATGATATAAAAAAGTCCTTAAACACATCAACACTTATAATACAATGTTCTCTCCTAAATTTTTAGGTTTAAGGATTTATAAGTATATCAATAATGGCGATGCTCCTTTTATTTTCGAACAAAACAAAGAAAACCATCATGACATTGTTGTTTTACTACCCTTTGATGGTCAATTACTAAAGTTTTGAAAAATTTTTTTATGGAACTTTATATGAAGTACATAATAGAATTCAGGTTTTATGGTGATCAAGACACAAATTTTTAATTCTTTTAGTAATTTTATAGGATTTTCACCTTTTATGAAATTTAATTTTGAATAAATGGTTTCAATATGTTAATAAAATGAATCTATAATTAAAATTAAAAATGGTTTATAATATTGTTTTTAGATAATATATTCATTTATTTAATTAATTTAAAAACTATATACTTATTTTTGATTTTTTTAATTAAATTGTTAATTGGATTTTAATTATTATTTTCATTTTTTTATTTCAATTTTGCAAAGGATTGGATAGTTCTTATAATAAGTTTTTAATTTCAAGGGTTATAGGTTTAAGCCTAAAAAATTAAAAGGGAAGAGGATTTCTTAATAATTCCCAATGGCTATGTCAGACTTTGATTTTTATTCTGTATTAATTTTCAGTCATTGTATATGAATTTTTTTTCATCCATGACTTTAGAGTACTGAAATTTAGAATAGGACTAAGTTAAAATCAATGCAAATGAAATTGAAGTAGTATTGTACGAATTTATCATCATGTATGACTTCCTAGTAATTTTATTTGATTTACCATTGAATCTCATATGAATTTAATGAACTTCTAACCATGTCAAACTTTTCCTTACCTCTTGTACTTTCCATCCATACCATAAAACTCATTCAACATGAAATATTTTTCACATAAAACTTCAAATCCATAATATTTACCAGAAAATTCATAAGACTTACCATGGGGCATATGACTTTTGAATTCTCCAAAATTCCAGGAAAAATATTTAATATATGAAATTGAATATATAAATTGGTTTATAATTTAAAACAATTACCATTTCCTTAGTATTCCCACAATGGAAATGATTTTTTTAATTATTCAATGTGATTCTCATTCAACATAAGAAGTAGGTGAAGATTATGGTATAAATTCAATGAAAATAGAGGATTTTAGATAAAACCTCCTGAAAAAATGAAAAACCATAACTGAGAAATATAGAAGTAACCAGTGGAAATGTGTTCTAGGTACTCAAATTTTGAAGGATTATGAAGTCACTGCACTAGATAAAGGAAGAAGGATTGAAAGACGTTATTCAGATGGGAGATAATAAATCTTTTGAAGAACCCTAATCATTCAACAATTATGATAGATGAAAAGAAACTCACTATATAAAAGAGTGTGACCACTAAGGATCTAAATAATGAGACTCTTCTACTAGAGTTTTTATATTTTTCTTTTACTTTTCTTTAATTTTCATTCAGTGATGGAACACTGGACCCTTAATGTTTAAGTAAAGTAGACTCTCCTCACCCCAATTAATTAATTTATATTCTAATAGATTAATTCTATCATATGTTTCTTTTTTTAAGTGTTTGATTTCCTAGTCAATAAAACATTTCCATTGAACTTCAAAATTTAAACTATTCCCCCCCTTCTTTACTAGATTTAACAGACAATCCACCTTGACCTTTTTCATTTTCTATATGAAATAGGGAAGTAGGTTGATTCAAGAGTGATTAAATATATCTAATCAATAGTCTTTGTAAGAATATAGAATGAAGTAATTTTTTTTCATATCTCTGTTCAAGTTGAATTTACTAGGTGAGGGTGATCAATTGAGGTATCAAATTATTAGAGATAGATATAGATTAGTAGAATTAAATTAGACTATAAATTAACATGTAAATGAAGAAGATATATAAGGTTATACATTTATTTTAAAAATAAATACAAACAAAAAATTAATATTATTCTTATACACAATCAATAATGTTTTAAATATATACTAAACCCATATAATACAAACAAAAATAATAAAAAAGCTCCCTCTACTCTAGAGACATCCAAAATTTAACTTTTTATATATTTACTTGGGTTTAATATTTTTTCATGTGATTTCCATGGAAACCATTCCATTAAAATAGCATTATTTCCATGAATGGATGATAGTTTTATTGATTTTTAATTGGTTTATTTTCATTTTTTAAGATTTTCATGATTTATAATCAATAATTATTTGAAAAAACTATTTTATTTAATCTATTGATTGAAAACTTTTACTAGATAGAGTAAGAAATATAATCATAATTGAGAAAATAAAAAGGTAATTTTTCAATATTCCATTAATAGAACTCCATCTTATTCATCTTCTTCCTCTTATTCTAATATGGTTAATTTAGAAAGTTAGAACATGGAAGATAATCATTCTCAACTAAATTTGTCTTTTACACAATTTTGTACCCTTAACATCAATAATAATAATCGACTATTACAACAAAACAATTACCAAGACTTTTAACACAAAAAGAGAATTATTAAACTACTGTTTATGTTTAATTCCACAGTAAGACCGGATCCCAACAAGTATTTTAAATAAATTTTCAATTTATGAAATATTTTCATATTGAGGAAGGTCCTCAAAGATCAGATAAGTTGGAATACCATTCAATTCTCCAAATAAAAAATAACTAGGTAGTAGATGAATAACCAATATCTTAATGAATTCAACACCTTGAACGAAATAAAATTGAAATTTATCCAAAAAATGATTCCACATTTCAATAAGTACCTATCTTAAATGTAAATACATGGAATCATGAAATCCACTAGAGAAAATCTATATGAATTTTGAGAGAGAATCAAGAGGATAAATATAGCATGTCTGCATCACTCATTTGGAGTCCACCATTTCATTGTGTTTTTCTAACATGTATTAATGGAAAATAATAGAAACCTATTGAATGATTCTTTAATAGGATCACTAACAATGAAATAATTTTTTGAATCTATAGGTATAAAATATAGGATCTCAAAATACACTTCACAATTAAATAATATATCTACTACTAGATGAGTATATAAGGAAAATAGATCTAACTATCCTTTACTATAAATCAAAAGGAAATAAATAACATCCCTTGTGATTTAATAAGTCTTATAAAGTATCACCGTTTACACCCAATGTTTTTTTTCAACATTTATATTATTTGGAACATTTCACTGATGATTTCACTCAGCTATATAAGTCTAAGATCTGTGATACAGTATTCTATAGGTAGCACAAAAAACCAAACACCAATCAATAAATATATAAGTATTCCAAAATTTATTACAGATATAGAAATGCGTATCCTCAAAGACCACTCTTCCAATATAATTTTAAATAGAATTACTATAACGCCCTGACCCCAGTTACCCAGAGTCGGTGCATTATTACATAACATTGGCATGATCACAAGAAAGATAAAATCTCGAAAGACCGATTGGTTTAGTAGCTTTGGAAACACTAGATATATTCATAATGTTTTACATTACATCATAAAATGAAAACTACAACAATATAGTCTCCATAGTCCACACTATTATCCCCTCACACTATTCCTGCAGGTCATTCATAAATTACTTCTTCACATCCTGGGAAAAATAAAACATAGAAAAGGGGTGAGCTCAAATTCCCAGTAAGGATAACAATATAGTGGAAACTTTCATAAATAAGAATAAATATTTAAGGAAGTGTATAACTAAAACAAAATCCATTTAAACTTGAACTTCAACATGGTATAGAAAAAATAAAATGAAATAATTCCATTTACTTATTCACATTGATATTCTACTAATTGAATAATCACATGAAATATCAATAACCACTTTAATAATGATGGAATTCATAATGCCAGACTATCATAACCACATAGCCAAGGCCTTGTGCCCTGACTACAAAAAAGATTTTTCCAAGGCCTTGTGCCAAGACACTAGTTTGTCTCATGAGACCTACCGATGAAATTGTTTTGGAATATACTTACGTTTAAAATTGCTCAAATAAAATCCAGTGTTTTTCTGAAAATATTATGCAAGCTTCTGAAAACAAAATAACTAATTATGAGACTACTCAGCTAATTACAGGCCATGATGGGTCCACTCTCAATCCCTTCCTGTCTACCACACCCGAGAGTCAGGTTTTCTGAAAACATTTTATAGCTTGCGTTAAATACGTATACATTTGCACTGGATTTTCATATATTTGAGAGAAATATCTCTTTTTGAGGTCATTTAAAAATCACATAATTATAAAAAAAATCATTTACTTTGAAAATATTCTTATAATCTTGTAAGGGAGGCTTTGATGATTTTATAACGGCGGAAAATAGACGTACCCGCCGTATAAGTTAAAAAAAACATTCTTACCTTAATTTTGTCGAAAAGGTTAAAAGCACCTTGTTTGGAAAAAGACAGAAAGATTATTTTATAAACCTCTTATAAAAATTCAAACAAGGGTATAAAAGACTTTAAACCATATTCTTTGTAAATAGTAAAAATTGTTTTGAAATACATTTCGAAGAAACATTTATGTGGATGATAATGAAATCCCATTAGATTATTATGTATAAAAAACCTCGGATAATGAAGAGATTGAGAAATGAACCCTTACCTTGTAATTTTCCTTGTTTGGGGGTAGGTTAACCTCCTGTATGATGGTGAAATAATTTTTGTTAAATTATACAAGAATCATATATATTAATATGATATCATATATGATCTTCTAACCTTGATTTGTTAATAATATCTTAGTATTATCATTGTTTAGGGTGTCAACTTACTCGTTTTCTTTTATATGTTTTGTTACATAAGCCATGTTTGTAATGGATAGGTTGTATCTTCTTCAAATCCAGAATGATATCAAGTCCTTAAACATTATTTTTAAATCATCAAATGATAATTATACTTGAATGGATACGATGGAGAAATAATCTCATCGCGTTCGTGGAGACGGTAGTCCGTACGTACGCACGAGTGACAATATCATTCTTTTGATATTAAAATAATATATAATTGGATGGTATATCATATATAAATAATTATTATCATGTTATATTTATTATTTACATGAATTATAAATCATTATTATACCCATCCAAATAATAATTTATTGAATAACAATAACACCACGACGTGGAGATGGTAAGCCGTACCTACGCACGTATGGTGACATGTTATTCAAAGGATGGATAAAATACTGAATATGGTTGTACCATATTTATAATAAAATCACATTATATATAAAATACTAGATTTATTATTTTAGAATGGTAATAACAAAGGAAGAAGAAGTGGAAGAAGAAAGGAACTTGGAAAAAGGTGTTGAAATCATTACCTCTTCTTCGGGTTCTTCCTATTGATTTGATAAAAATGGATCTTAGGATGGCTTTATGACTATAGGAAGGATTCTAGGATGAATTGAGGAAAGTTGAGAGAGTATTTGGGAAGATTTTGGCCTATCCAAAAGGATTTGAAGGTGTGAGTTAATGAGAAGGGGGAGTGCCCTTTTATAAGAGGTGTGAGGGGCACCTTTGGAAAAGATAGAAATATTATTTTATAATAAATTAATATTCTCTTTATAATGGCACAAAAGTGGATTATTTAATTTTTAATGTGGGGATAGGTCAAAAAAAAACTCAACCAATAGAATTTAGACAGGTTTGGGTCATTATACTAACCTTATCTTTAAGTATTAACTCTTAGCTAATTAGTTTCACTTTTACAATGTCTCTTTGTATTTTTATATTATATGGTTAATAAAAAATACTATATAAATCCAAGAGACCCCCAAGTGGTCGATTAATGATACACATATGATGATATAAGTCTCTTGGCCGAACCGTAGATTTTTTGAAATTAAATATCAATTAATAATATAATATTTGTTTTAAAAACTCTTTTATGTCAATTTTGACGCTATTTAATAATTGATTTTTGTAAAAAATCATAACCGAATGATTAATTCGAAAAAAGTTAATTAAATCATTACTAAGATGTCATATTAATCTAGAAAATTAGTGTAATACATAAAAAGTCTGAAATTATATTTATTTGGGTATCTACAATAGCAATCATTTTAATTTTTCACCATTATGGTAATTACTGCATCACCATTGTGTCATAAATAAATTACATTATTTAATGTCTAAAAATTATAAATAAAATAACATTATGTTGAAAATCGTGTTTGATTTCTAATTAATATTTATAGTCGAAACTACAACATATATTACCCAATGTAAAAATTGTTTTTCTAAAAGATATATGCTTGTGTCATTTATGTATTCATTTTAACCTAATTAAAATAATGTGTCCCTATCACTTACAAGTGGCACCATGGGGTCCCAAAATCGACCCAAAGATTCCCATGTTCAGAAATGTATCAACCAATAAGGTCAGGACATGTTTTAGGGTAATTTGTTATTATTATAATATTATTTTTTAACCCTTATTTATCGGATTTACCCATTAACCATGATAAATAAACTATTTACCGAAGTAATTATTCAAAATGTATAAAAAAACGTTTTCTATTTACACAATTTGAATATACTGATTCCAAATATGGAATCCATTTTTCCAAATTCAAAACACAGAAGTGGCAGAAATTAATTTAAAATTAATTACCGTTGTCAAAACAAAAAGTGTGTTTTTAAGATATAATAACAATCAAAAGATTGATACTTGTTTATGTTCGGTTTAATTGTGAAATTGTGTCCAATGACCAACGTTGTAATAAATGGTAAAAATATATTCTAAATATACTTTAAAACCACTCAAATTAATAATTTCTCACTATTAATTATTTTGATTAAAAAAGTTGTTTTTAATTAAAATTTAGTAATTTTCACTATTCATCAAAATATTAAAGTTATCTGAAAATTCCCAAAATGTCACCTTAGGATAAATTTGATACTCCGAATCCAAAAATGAAGTCTATTTTGAGAGATAAAATTTATAAAATTTCAAAAAGTAGGTATTACTATTCATAACGGCTAGTTTGATCGGTTGTGGTGTGTGTAATAACTCAATGTTGCGTACAACACACACTATTGCATTAATCAAAGAGAAGCATACTGTAGGAGCTTGAGGTGTTACATTCTCCCCTCCTTCAAATAATTTAATCCTCAAAATTTATATAATACTACCACATGAAAATACATGGGTGGTTCTTCATCATAAGTTTCTTGGGTTCCCATGTTGCCTCTTCCATCTTATGGTTTCTCCACAAAACTTTTACCAGACGCGTGGTACGGTTACTCGGTACTTGTTCTCTTGTATCAATAATCTTGATGGGTTCTTCACAATAAGATAGATTGGGTTCCATTTCTAATTCCTCATAGGTGAGTACATGCGTTGGGTGAGGCATGTATTTCCTCAACAAAGATACGTGGAACACATTGTGAACTTTGGAGAGACTTGGCGGCATAGCCAATCGGTAAGCTACAACCCAAATTCGTTTTAGAATTTTGAAAGGTCCTATGTACATGGGACTCAATTTAACTTTCTTACCAAAACGTATGACTCCCTTCCATGGAGATACCTTCGGGAAAACATGATCACCGAATTGAAATTCCAAATCCTTCCTTCGATTATCAATATAGCTCTTCTGCCTACTTTGAGCTGTTTTGCTATGATTTTCGATCACCTTCACCTTTTCCATCATTTCCTCCACCATTTCTGGGCCTACAAGTTTTTTTTCACCAATGTCATCCCAACAGGTTGGTGTGCGAAATCTCTTTTCATAGAACACTTCATATGGTGCCATCTGAATACTCTAATGAAAGCTATTGTTATAGGAAAATTATACCAGAGGTAAATATTGATCCCACATACCCTTAAAGTCAAGTGAGAAGGATCTTAACATGTCTTCTAATGTTTGAATAGTTCGTTCTGATTGTCCATCTATTTGAGGGTGGTAGGAAGTGCTCAAATGATGTTCAGTATCCAAGGATTTCGGAAGAATTTTCTAGAATCTTGAAGTAAAATGGGGATCACGATCAGAAACAACCGATAGGGGTACTCCATGTAGTCTCACAACTTCATCAATATATAGTCTTTCTAGACGTTCTAGTGGTAGATCTTCTCTTATAGCAAGAAAATGTGCTGACTTGGTAAGACGATCAACAATGACCCATATTGCATCATTCCTTATAGGAGTCTTTGGTAGCCCCATGAAAAAGTCCATCATAATATTGTCCCATTTCCACTCTGGTATGGGAAGAGGTTGCATGACTCCTCCAGGCTGTTGCCTTCCAACATTCACTTGTTGACAAACCATACATCTTGTCACAAAATCAGCAATCTCCCTCTTCATGTTGTCCCACCAAAAATGTTCCTTCAAATCTCTATACATTTTGGTGCTCCCAGGGTGTATAGAGAAATTGGAACTATGAGAATCATCCAACAATTCCCTTTTTAGATCAGGTATATCGGGAACACAAAGACTCTTCCTGAATTTCAAAATTCTATCTTCATACACAAAGTCTCTCAATCTCCCATCATTCACAGCTTTAATCTTGTTTTGAGATTCTTCGTCATCGGTCTGAGAACTCTTAATCCTTTCTAGTAAAGATGGTTTGGAATCCATTTGAAAAAGCATTGATGTTTCACCTTCCTTTGTTATTCCCATGTCCATCTTCACTAGATCCATAAAAATTGGATCCCTTTCAATTCTCATATTGTTCAAAACTCCATGGTATTTTCTGCTCAAATCATCTGCCACCTTGTTTTCCTTCCCTGGGTTGTAGTGTATCATGCAATCATAATCCTTGAGTAATTCAAGCCATATCTTTTTCCTCATGTTGAGTTCTTTTGGTCAGAAAATATACTTCAAACTCTGGTGATCAGTATAAATCTCACATTTTCACTATAGAGGTAGTGCATCCATATCTTCAAAGAAAAGATCACACCTGCTAACTCGAGATCATTAGTAGTATAGTTTTGCTCATGAATTTTCAACTGTCGTGATGCATAGGCACTAACCCTATCATTATGCATAAGGACACAACCATGTCCTTTCTTCGATGCATCACTATAAATAACGAACCCATCATTCCCTGATGGTAGAGTCAATATAGGAGAATTGACTAATATTCCCTTCAGTTCTTCGAAACATTTGTCACACTCTTTTGTACAAACAAATTTAACCCCTTTACATGTGATCTTCATTAATGGGTTAGCCAATCGGGCAAAATTCTGGACGAAATGTCGTTAATAACCTGCCAAACCAATAAAACTGTGTACCTCGGTTATACTCGTAGGTGCTGGCCATTCTTGGATTGCCTTGGTCTTAGAAGGATCAATAGAGATTCCATATTTAGAGAAAATATGGCCAAGAAAAGAAATCTCATGAAGACAGATTTCACACTTGCTAAACTTCCCATATAATTCATGAATTCTTTGAGTCTTCAGGATAATGCGCAAGTGATTTTAATGATCTTCATAGATTTTGGAGTATACCAAGATATCATCAATAAATACCACCACAAATTCATCGATACATTCCTTGAAAACTCTATTAATCACATCCATGAATACAGAGGGTGAATTAGTCAATCCAAAAGGCATTATAGTAAACTCGTAATGCCCGTACCTGGTTCGAAATGCTGTCTTCATAATGTCTTCCTTCTTTACACACAACTGATGGTATCCAGATCGAAGGTCAATCTTTGAAATGTATTGAGCACCATGTAGTTGGTCAAATAAATCATCAATGCGAGGTAGGGGATACTTGTTCTTTATTGTTATAGCATTGATCTCCCTATAGTCGATACATATCCTCATAGATCCATCTTTCTTTTTAACAAAAAGAACAGGGGCTCCCCATGGAGAAACACTAGGGCGAATAAATCCCTTATTACTCAATTCTTCTAGTTGTTTATTTAGTTCAACTAATTATACAGTGGCCATTCTATAAGTGGTCTTTGATATAGGCCTTGATCTAGAAATTAAATCAATGGAAAAATCAACTTCTCGTTCTGGAGGATGTCCAGGTAAATCATCTGGAAATACATCTACATATTCTTTCACAACAGGTACTTCCTCTATTTGAACATTCCTTTCCTCTCCCAAATTCATTTAATTCTCTTTCTCCCCAATAATTGAATTTAGTTGAGCTACTGGGGGTGGATCTAGATAAGAATTAGGTGGTGACGATTCTGCTCTAAAGATAAGGTGTTCCTTATCATCGTCATCAAAAATCATAACCTCATTCTTCTTACAATAAATCTTCACATCATAATCTTAAAGCCAATCCATATTGAGGATTATATCAAATTCAGTCATAGTTATGATGATGAGATCAGCAGACAAAGAACATTTATGTGATCTAATGGGGACTGATTCACAAAACATTGTTGCATTGATACTTCCCTTAAGAGTTTTAACTGACAACTCCCTTATTAAATCAAATTGGAAATATCTAGTTTTCTTAGCAAACTGGGAAGATATGAAACAATGCAATGATCCAGAATCAAATAATTCATTTTCAAAACTTGAGGAAACCATTAAATTACCTGCCACCACCTCTTTTGGAGCTTCTACCTTAGCAGTAGTGATAGAAAAAGCTTGTCCTTGATCCCTTGGCATTTTCTGAGGTAAGTTCCACTGACGATTAGGACATTAATTTTCATAATGTCCCATCTCCCTGAAATTGTAGCACTGAACATTTGTATCTTCCTTCTTCCCTTTGAAATCACGAGCTTGGTGGCCTTTTCACCACATTTGTAACAGACACCCATTCCCTTAAATCATGTACCTGGGTGTTTCTTCCCACATTTACCACAAGATGGATATTCAACATTTCCCTTCTTCCCCTTATTTCCATTCCCAAATTGATCAGCAGATCTCTTCTTCTCTTTCTTTTATTTAAATTCATAAGACTTAGAGAATTACTTTTCTATCTTGATAGCACATGAGACAATGTCTTCGTACGACGAGAAGGATTGTGAGACTAATGCTCGATGGAGAAATGGTTTTAACCCATCAAAGAAACAATCAATTTTACTTATTTGGTTACGTATACAATATCCATCATACCTTGTTAACCTTGTAATGTTATCCTCATACTTTGCGACATTCTCATCCTCCTTTTGTCTCAGACTCAGAAATTGCCTTTCCATATCTGCTCGATGGTCACAAGGAAAGTATTTTTCTAAAAACAGATCTTTGAACTCCCTCCATTCCATATTTGATACTTCATAATCTTCCTTAGTGTTTTGAATCAATGACCACCATTAATCAACATCTCCAGTGAGGCGGTAAACTACCATGACAACTTTTTCCCTTTCACTACTCCCCAAAGCCTAAAATATTTTATCTAGGGAATTTATCCATTGCTCAGCCACTAAGGGATTTGTACTCCCATTGAACGTTGGTGGTTGGAACCTCATTAATCGATCTAACATTGATCCTCCATGTTGCGGATCAGGGTGCTCTATACGGGTAAGGTTATTATTCATAACCTGAGTGAGTTGTCCCAGTATTGTGATTAGTTGATCGGCACCAGTTGCATCACCATCTCCACTATAATTATCTTGGCCAAGAGGGAAATCCCTAGATGGAGTGCGTGCATTAATAAGGTTTCCATTTCTTTCACTAGGATCCATTTCTAATCAATGGCCTAAACTAGATCAGTTTATGAATCAAAATACATAATTCCATACTTATAAAACAGTTAACATAAATTGAACTATTTATGGATATAATCCATAATCATAAAAACGTTTTCTTTGAGGAATTATATACGCATAAACCCTTCATAATGATTTTTAAATAAAATGAGAGTTATCCTAAGCATATCCCCAAGTAGTGTCTTATTCAACAGTGCAGAAAGGCCCGTTGTCATGCACTAGTTTCTGTTCGAGTCTAGCATAAAGCGGTGTTTTCAAGTTTTACCCCTAGGTACATCTGTGCCAGAGCCGCCTCTACCTACTCATATCCAGACATGGATATATTGCTCAGAAAACTCACAAAATCTCTACAATACCAAAATTCTAGGAAGTACTTATATACTAATCCTCAAAGTCCATCTTAGGTCTATGTGCTCTAATCGGAGTTTATCTAAATCTAGCTTCCAAGGTTTGTACTAAACCTCCTTTGATACCAACTGTAACGCCCCGACCCTAGTTACCCGAAGTCGGTGCATTATTGCGTAACATTGTCATTATCACAAGAAAGATCAAATCTCGAAAGATAGATTGGTTTTGTAGCCTTGGAAACACTAGATATATTCATAAAGTTTTACATTACATCATAAAATGAATACTACAACAATATATTCTCCATAGTCCATACTCTTATCCCCTCATACTATTCATGCAGGTCATTCATAAATTTTTCTTTACATCTTGGGAAAAATAAAACATAGAAAAGGCGTGAGCTCAAATGCCCAGTAAGGATAACAATATAGTGGAAACATTCATAAATAAGAATAAACATTTAAGGTAGTGTATAATGAAAACAAAAGCCTTTTAAACTTGAACTTCAACATAGTATGGAAAAAATAAAATGAAATAATTCCATTTACTTATTCACATGGATATTCTACTAATCGAATAATCACATGCAATATCAATAACCACTTTCATAATGATGGAATTCATAATGCCAGACTATCATAACCACAGAGCCAAGACCTCCTGCAAGGACTACAAATAAGGTTTTGCTATGGCCTTGTTCCAAGACACTAGTTTGTCTCATGAGACCTACCAATGGAATTTTTTTAGAATATACTTATGTTTAAAATTTCTCAAATATACTCCAGTGTTTTTCTAAAAATATTATGCAAGCTTCTGTAAACAAAATAACAAATTCTGAGACTTCTAAACTAATTACAGGCCATTATGGGTCCACTCCCAATCCCTTCTTATCTACCACACTCGAGAGTCATGTTTTCTGAAAACATTTTTATGCTTGCATTAAATATGTATACATTTGCACTAGATTTTCATATATTTGAGAGAAATATCTCTTTTTGAGATCATTTAAGAATCACATAATTATAAAATAAAACATTTACTTTTAAAATATTCTTATAATCTTTTAAGGGAAGCTTCGACAATTTTATAACGATAGAAAATAGCCGCACCCACCGTATAAGTTAAAAAAACATTCTTACCTTAATTTTGTTGAAAAGGTTAAAAGCACCTGGTTTGGAAAACGATGGAAAGATTCTTTTATAAACCACTTACAAAAAGTCAAACAATGGTATCAATGACTTTAACCCATATTCTTTGTATATAGTAAAAATGTTTTAAAATACATTTCGAAGAAACATGGATGTGGATGATAATGAAATCCCAGTAGATTATTATGTATAAACAAGCTCGGATAATGAAGAGATTGCGAAATAAACCCTTACCTTGTACTTTTCCTTGGTTGGGGGTAGTTTAACCTCCTGTATAATGGTGAAATAATTATGATTAAATTATACAAGAATCATATACATTAATATGATATCATATATCATCTTTTAACATTGATTTGTTAATAATATCTTAGAGTTATATTGGTTTCGGGTGTTAACTTACTCATTTTATTTTATATGTTTTGTTAAATAAGAAATGTTTGTAATGGATAGGTTGTATCTTATTCATATCCATAATGATATGAAGTCATTAAAAATTATTTTTAAATCATCAAATGATAATTATATTTGAATGCACACGATGGAGAATGAATCTCATCGCGTTCGTGGAGACGGTTGTCCGTACGTATGCACGAGCGACAATATCATTCTTTTGATATTAAAATAATATATAATTGGATGGTATATCATATATACAGAATTATTATCATGTTATATTTATTATATACAGGAATTATAAATCATTATCATACCCATCCAAATAATAATTTATTGAATAATAATTACACCACGACATGGAGACGGTAAGCCGTACGTACGCATGTATGGTGACATGTTATTAAAAGGATGGATAGAATATTGAATAGGGTTGTACCATATTTATAATAACATCACAGAATATATAAGATACTGGAGTTATTATTTTAGAATGGTAATAACAAAGGAAGAAGAAGTGGAAGAAGAAAGGAACTTGGAAAAGGGTGGTGAAATCATTACCTCTTCTTCGGGTTATTCCTTTTCATTTGATCAAAAGGGCTCTTAGGTTGGCTTTATGACTAATGTAAGGCCTCTAGGACGAAGTGAGGGATGTTTATAGAGTATTTGGGAAGCTTTTGGCCGAACCAAAAGGCTTTGATGGTGTGACATAATGAGAATGGGGAGTTCCCTTTTATAAGAGGGGTGAGGGGCACCTTTGGAAAAGCTAGAAATATTATTTTATAATAAATTAATATTCGGTTTCTAATGGAATAAAAGTTGATTATTTAAATCTTACGGTGGGGATTGGTTGAAAACCACTCAACCAATATAATTTAGACAGGTTTGGTTCATTATACTAACCTTATCTTTAAGTATTAATTCTTAGTTAATTAGTTTCACTTTTACAATGTCTCTTTGTATTTTTATATTATATGGTTAATAAACATACTATATACATCTAAGCGACCTCTAAGTGGTCCATTAATGACACACCTATAATTATATAAGTCTCTTGTCCTAACCTTAGATATTTAGTAATTTAATATCAATTAATGATATAATATTTGTTTTAAAAACTCTTTTATGTCAATTTCGACACTATTGAATAATTGATTTTTGTAAAAAATCATAATAGAATTGTTACTTCGAAAAAATTCAATTAAATAATTCCTAACATTTCATATTAACCTATAAAATTAGTTTAATTCATAAAAAGTATCAAATTATATTTATTTTGGTATCTATAATATCAATCATTTTAATTTTTCACTATTATGGTAATTACTGCATCACCATTGTGTCATAAATAAATTAAATTATTTAATGTATAAAAATTATAAATAAAATACCATTATGTAGGAAATCCTGTTAGATTTCTAACGAATATTTATAGTCGAAACTCGAACATATATAACCCTATGTAAAAATTGTTTTTCTAAAAGATATATGCTTGTGTCATTTTTGTATTCCTTTTAACTTAATTAAAATAAAGTGTCTCTATCACTTACAAGTGGCACCATGCAGTCCCAAAATCGACCCAAAAATGCCCATGGTCGGAAATGTATCAGTAAATAATTTTTGGATACCTTTTAGGGTAATTTTTTATTATTATAATATTATTTTCCAACCCTTATTTACCAGATTTACCCTTTAACCATGGTAAATAAAATATTTACCGAAGTAATTAATCAAATTTTCTAAAAATAAAAGTTACCTATTTACACAATTTGAAAATCCTGATTCAAAATATGGAATCCATTTTTCCAAATTGAAAACACATAAGTGGCAGAAATTAATTTAAAATTAATTCTCGCTGTCAAAACAAAAAAAGTGTTTTTAAGATATAATAACTATCAAAAGATTGATACTTGTTTATGTTCGGTTTAATTGTGAAATTATGTCCAATGAAAACCATTGTATTAAATTGTAAAAAATATATTCTAAATATAATTTAAAACAACTAAAATTCAAAATTCATCCCTATTTATTATTTTTATTAAAAAAATTTGTTTTTAATTTAAATTTAGTAATTTTTACTATTCATCAAACTATTAATGTTATCCGAAAAGTACCAAAATTTCACCTTAGGCTAAATTTGATACTCCGAATCCAAAAATGAAGTCCATTTTGAGTGATAAAATTTATAAAATTTCAAAAAGTTGGTATTACTATTCAAAACATCTAGTTTGATCGGTTGTGGTGTGTGTTAGAACTTGATGTTGCATACAACACACGCTATTGCATTAATCAAAGAGAAGCATACCATAGAAGCTTGGGGTGTTACAATTAGCAACCACCAAAATTATATAGGAGCAACTCAAAACCCTTTATATACTACTAAAAAGGATAAAACCAAGAAATCTCAACGAAGGATGTGCTATGAAATATATTAGAGTCTTAAAGTAACAAAAAATGTACCCTCACAACTCATGAGTCAGAGATGAAGGAGTTAAAAGTTCATTTTGTGAAAATAATTTCCACTTTTAATATCTTTGTAAGCCTAGGATCATGTAATATATCCACTTAATCAATTACTAACCCTAAGGGTAGTGTAAGTTCCATCTATTTGACAAGTGATAGGGAATTTAATAGTAGTATTGAAACACCAATAGAAGGTGATTCTTGAAGAGGATATATTGAAGAGAAAGAACTTGTATCTATAGAGGAAAAATAAGTAGATGTTCTTGTATATATACAACCAATGAACAAAAATAAAGGATAATAAAATATGAAGAAACTATATTTTTCCCAACCACCCTTCCTCTCAAGAATGAATACACCCAATAAGCCCTGTGAAGAATCCCTATAACTAGAAATACTTGTAAAATTTACAAAGGTGGAAGTTAAAATACCTTTATCAGATTCCATCCAAAGAATTCCATGATATTAAAACTATCTGAAGGAGATGTGTAACAATAAAAATAAATTTCAATGAGATTAAAATGTAAGTATATGAAAACAATTTTTACGATAATAACCCCACAACTAACTCAAAAATTTCAATACCTAGTTTTTTTACTACCCACTTCACCATAGGAGAAATAAAATTTACTAATGAATTTTTTAAATTAGGATATTCAATCAATTTTATTCCTTAATTAGTTTATTATTATTTATATATAAGAAAATTGATCCAATCACAGTGGTTTTGAAACTATCCCACAAAGCCACTGCTTACCCATTAGGTGTTTTGGAATATATACTGGTAAAAACAAAATGATTATTGTTCCCTGATGATTTTGATATGATGAATATAGAAAAAAAGATATAAAACTAATTCTATAATAAAATTATATAGAAAAATTATAAACACTCATAATTAAAGTTATTTAAGTGTCAATTTTAATGTCCTTTGGAGAAGAAGTTATTAATTTTAGTTTTATGGATTCAATGAAATATCCTTAAGAAGAATAATTTATTTCCAAACTTTTTCATTATGACACTCCATACTATTCAGAAAAAGAAATTAAAATGTTATATTAAATAATAAAACTAGTATAATCATTATATTCACCTAATCAATATTACATATCTATTTTTTTAAATGATTTAAATCTAGAATAAGATATAAGTAAGGAATGGTTTAAAGATCCAGGTGAGGAATACATTGACGAATAGATCAAATTGGTTATTGATACTTCTACTTAGAACATATCGGATATAATCATTAAAAATGCCTACCTAAAACCGTCACATGAAGACCCACATAAACAAGAAATAAAGTTAATGAAATCTAATTTATAATACTATTCTCTTAAGAAAAATGTGAAACTACTAGTGATAATATCAAACAATTCATAGCCTAATCAATAGAATTTATTTTTAAACAACTTGAGAATGAATATTAGGGCTATATACTATCCATTAAAAGACACCCCTTGGAATAGTCCCACAATTTATGTGCAAAGGATTCTCTAAGAAAATGAGGTAAAATCAATGAGACAACCACAATTATAGTTCAAACCTAACTTAATGAAATTTATGAAAAAAGAAATTGAAAGATTGTTAGAAGCTATAATTATATACCCCATATGAATCTCCCAATGGTTTAGTCCCATTAATATAATAAATAATAATACAAGAATCACTAATTCAAAAAATGGGAATAATAAATTTGTACCCATTAAGATTTAAAATAGCTAGAGGGTCTACATTGACTATAGAAACACGAACCATGTGACCCAAAAGACCACTTCCTCATCCATTTTGAATATTAAATATTATAAAGACTACGTAAAAAATTAACTTCTTTCTACCTTGATGAATTTTATAGTTTTTTTAGGTTTCCATAGCACTAGAAGGTCAAGATAAGACTACATTCATTTAACCCTTTGGTATATTTTCATATGAAATGATACTTTTTGGGTTATTCAATTCCCTATATACGTTAAAACACTACATGTTAATCATATTTTTAATCCAATTGAAAGATTTATGGAAGGATTTATTGTTTAATTTAGTATATATGGGTCATATCTTGATATATTCTTTAAAAATATAGAAAATGTTTAAAATATTGCATTGAAAATAAACTGTTTTTTAAATTAAAAAATGTAATTTAATTGTTACAAAAGGAAATGTTTTTAGCCAAGTAATTCCCAAGGAATGTATATAAGTGTAAAAGGCCAAAGTTGACATCATTTTTATACTACCATATCCCACAACTATGAAACATGTTAGACTATTTTTAAGAAAAAATAGATTTTATAGTTGGTTTATTAGGAAATTTATGAAATATAATCTTCATTTTTTTAACTTACTTAGGAAGGTTATTGATTTTTTATTTAATGAATCTTACAAGATAACCTTTAATATAATCCGAGATAGATGAACCACAACCACTATAACTAGTCTACTAGACTAGGACTACCCATTGAAGTTCTCTATGATGTCTCCAACTAAGAAGTTGGATTCAAACTATCCCAAAAAGACCAATGAAAACTCTCATGTGATACATTATGCTTCATAGACACTAGAAATAGACCAAATCAACTATGAAAAAATAGATAAGGAATTCTTATATACTATTGTGGTATTGATTTGTTTTAATTTTTTAGGAAGTAAATTAAAAATTTAATATAATCATGAAAACCTTAAGTATTTTACCGACAAAGATAATACATATAAAATATAGGTGAGAGGAATTATTTTACAACAAGAATTAAACTTATAGATTAATGATAATAAGGGTTATAATAACTAATTTTTAGAAAACATGATTAAAATTACCCATATCACTGAAGCCAAAATACTATCAAAGGTATCCCGGAATTACTCCATACCTAGTGATCAACAATATAAACTCATAGAGGTACCTCAATATGTAGGCATAGAAAGTTATTTAGTCACATCAAATAACCCCTTTTTATTTTCTATAAATAAATTTATTATGATAAAATACAAATCTATATTATATTCTTTGAACGATTCTGTTTTTGGGAAACTTTATTATGATAATTCATTAGGAGGTTTATACCTAAGAAAGAGGTAAATTGTATGCCTATATTTTATTATAGCCTTTGTTTTCGATGGATTTCACTCCCCATGATAGTTTTCTATTTCTAAATTTTTTTCAATATATTTTTTGTGGAACCGAAAAACACACAATGATTTCATATCTATGGGGACCTAATTTCCATAGGAAGGCACTCATAAGGCATTTTGACATACGATTCTTGAGAACACTCATTGGTCAAGAGGATGGAAGGTCAGGCTCATCATACCCTTTTGAGGGGATTTAACACCTTCTCAGGGACTCTCTTATAGATTTAAGAAATATTCATGAATCCTTTATTAATTCCCAAGTATGATGTTTATTTAACTTGAATGAGAAATCAATTATAAATACATGTGGAAACTAGAATCATCTGTATGTATCAGAGGTTCTTAATAAGTAGATATATCTATATGTATCTAAGAATATACATCAATGGTATCCTCTTATATACGACTTACAGATTATTTAGTTATTATTATAATGATACTGGTTTTATAGCTACCCAATGGGGCACTCTGTATTTTATTATCATCCATGGAGATGGAGGTCACTCTAGAGTTTATCATTATATAGGCATACAAGATTTTTTTAGTGTCAGAATTGAACCCATTTATGGACTTCTTATATATAATTTTGATAGGAATCAGAACCCATGTTGTTCGGTGCTGCTTAATAGTGAACATAAAACCTCTTTATGTCATGAGATATGGACCCAACCATACAGTTTAACATCACATGGAAAAGACATATAGGTATAAGGGGCATAGTCAAGGTTTAGTGTGGGAATTATGCTGAAGAATCCCAAGGAAGTTGGAAGGGATATGAATTTACAAGGTAAATTAGATCCTACGAGGGATATGGCTCAAAATAATATGGATGATTTGGGGTGTTGGGTTTGAATGCCAAGGATGCTCCCTACATATCCCATTTTTATGGTAATCAAATTCCACATAGTTCGGACATGAGGACCGACACATATGGAGCCCCTAAAGGGTATTTCTCATAAGGGAGTATAACCCTTTGATATGATTATGTTGGGGATTACTCGTAAAAATTATTCCTCTATAAAGGAAACCATGAGGTGTGTTTTTTTACTCATGTTTATTTGGGGCTTAACTCTAGGGATTAATCCTAAAAACGATGCCCAGATTAAGAAAATTATGATTAGGTCTTACTCATGAGGAGGATTCCTATTGAGCTTGGGCCTTAGGTAAGCGTCCTATGTATTATGATAATGACAAGAATCAGATTCCTCATAGTTCCATCATTTAGATGGATTTTGAAGGTGTCATGAGCATAAATAACCTTTATGCACACATGAGTCATGTTCGGTGTGATAAAAAAGAGGAAGAAGAAGATTCAAAAAACCACACACTTTTCCTCTTTAATTGGTGGAAGAGGTCCGGGCTATGGTGAGAGTAGGTCTATGATAGAAGAGATCAAGGATATGGAACTTACTTCTATTCACTTTACATTAGATGTGAGTCTAAGGTAAGGAAGGAATAAAATTTTAGTATGCAGTGGTAGAGAGGATCAAGACTGAAACGTCATACATGAAAGGATATGGGCTTACTCCAGGAGGGATGCCTTGAAATTGGTTCCACAGTGGGAGGAGGATCTCATTCCCTTTTAAATGGAAAATCAAGTATAATTCTTACCCTCCCTAATGTGAACCATAGACTAAGATTACTAGAGACGAGAAGGGTTAGACATGGTCTTAACCCTTGTATTGGAGGCTGGGAACTCCTAGACACTCTCCCTGGGGTAAGGGACCTCATGACCGTAGATATACAGTTCTATATATTCCCCAAGGATCCTGACCCTATGGTAGGAAAAGTATAGGAAACCTCTGATTGTAGAAATACAAATCCAAATGGGAGACACTTTGGCATGCCTCTCCTCAATGTTTTGTTGGTTAGGTGGGCTTAGTTGTCGTTTTGACTTGGTACCTTTCAAAATATAGTTCCAAAGAAGAGATTCCCTACCATGAGTGGATTTTAGGGAGCCCTCATGAATGGCGTGTGCAGGCTGGAGATTAGGGTGAACCATAGAGCCTCACACAATGGATGGTATGTACAAGTAGGCCTAGGAGAATTGGGAGAAACTTGGGTGATATACCACCTTTGTGACTAAACATGTGTGAGACCTTACTCAAGCTTTTAAGAGTCTCCATAGGTTTTCCCAAAGGCATGTCCCATTAGTCTCTAGTTAAGGAAGGTAACCTCATAATATTCTTAAGTAATTAGGGTTTGGAATAATTCTTCACATAGGTTTTTTTTTATTTTAAACCTCAGAGGGACTTGAGTTCCACTACCCCCCTTTAATTTCCTGTTCTTTAGGTGTTAGAAAACTACCTAGAAGGTTTTTGAGGGCTTCAGTAAATTACTACGGTGATCAGAACAACAATCGACCTTTGGGGAAATTATTTCATATATATTATGACCCCAAGGGTCTATTTATAGAAAAATATGGGACCCTGGGTGATGGTGTATTTATGGAAAGGTGACACACACATGTTTCACACATAATTAGGTCGTGCATGGCCTTGCATTCCGGTTGAGTTTGGGGGTACTTTGGGTGAATAACTATTTTGGGGGACTTGATATTCTTTTATTTCTTAATATAATTTATCCTCATTTTTCTAAGGTATTTTACTTTGTTTAATTTTCATCCATGTGATAAAATAGAGTGTCAACAGAATCCCCCCTCAATATTGGATCCGATCGAAGAAAGATGGTCAAATCCTAAGGTAATGGGATGAAAAAGATGGAAGAATCATGAAAGACTCCATGATTGGTTGTTTTATCAAGTATTATATGAAATATAGTCTTGTAAGTAGTACTACTGACCTATAAATAGGGTCTTTATTTGAGCAAACAACTCCCGTGGATTTGATTTTTCAAGTCTTGTCAGGCTGGTCTCTCATGTAAATCCTCCACTCAAGTTCTTTTACTAATGACCATGTTTGTGTAGACACGGTATGTATCTAGATGTCTGATTCATAGTCCCATGAGATTCACATTATCTAATAACATGAATTATTATTCTATGTGAGGAACTTGCATGACACACTTGAGCGATCCACTTTCACAAACTCATTCTTTTTCCAAATTTTCTTATTTCATGTGGTTTGGTTCAAAATGAACATACTATAAAATGAACTTGATATTTCATTTTATGTTCCATGGTGTCTAAGAATATATTAATATATGATTAAATGGATAGGAAATGGATTGTGGAGATGATTAAAACCACGGGGCATGATTATTGCGACGTCTCCCAAACCACCCTTTTTAATCTGGAGGGGTTTCAGAAGAAGTATCACCATGATTTTGCAAAGGGTGCTTATGTGCCACTTTATGGTCAGTGAAATATGTGAAAGATACTTACAATGGATCCAAATAACTACTTTCTAACCTCTTGGATTCATGAAGACTACAAATTCTAAACCATATACACTTTCAGTACGAATACATATATCAATACTGGTATGTCATCCACAACTTTCTTTATACATCACAACCCATGTTCCCCAGATCTAAAACCAAAAAAAGTTGAACTAAAGAAGAATTTATATACGTACATCTTTCACGATTCATATATAGATCAATGGAAGAGTTGGAAGAAAGGATAAGACTTTATCCCATGACTGGGTGTTAATCCCACATGGATGTGGGAATACTAGGTGCGCCAAACCAATGAAAAGTCCAAAAATGATATGGGGGACATTGGAATTTATGAGGACTTGTGGGTAGGGTAGGCCTATGTATACAAAAATGATAAGATTTCTCTTGAGAAATTGAGATGATTAAGTCCAACAAAAAAATATTTTCATCTGACACATGGAGAAGTCGGCATCAATTTGTAAGATGTTCACAAGATCTACAAGGATCCGATCCTCAGAGAAATGTCCGACGAATTCATGTCCCTAAAGGCAATGTGGAATGGAACTAATAGGATACCAAATTTAGAGTACGACCCATTAAAGATATCTAACAATATTGAAATGGAAGAACCACATGTATAAGGGGATATTCCTTCAGATGCGTGGATAGAGGTTTTATTGTGGATGATGGGAGAATTACCTAATTGAAAGTGTCTGACAATCTATCCCAAGTCATTGAAGAGAAGTATATCAGGTACCTTCTAGATAATGTTGGAAAAGAGAGAACTTGACAAGTGAGGATATGAAACCTGACACAAGGTTATAGCTAAGACATGTCTTATGAGTTTTATATCTAGGTGGATTGACATCAATTTGCTACATGTCTGTGATTTCAATAGAGGCATAAGGCCAAAAACATTATTTGTAGAATCCAAGATGGCAGAGAAAAACATAGTGGGGTTGTACACCCCTATTTTGGAAAAAATCCATAGGATCCTATGGACCATTTATAGAGGGGGGTATCTTTTTAGAATCATTGGACCATTCAAGGTGCTGTGGAGATGGATCATGGCTCATTTGAGGATATATTCTTGTAGAGCGGGATCAAGTTCCTTGAGATCAAGTTAAGACCATATGTCCAAGATGCATATGGTATTCCACCACTGTCCTTAAAACCTCATGAAATTTAGATAAGGGTGATTTTATTTATGGAGTTTAACTTCTTTACATATGGGAATCTACCCATGGGAAGGTTTATTGATGTTGGGATATCCATCATTGTGATGATGTCATACATTCCCACCTTCAGGTATGGTGTGTTGGTGAACGGGATCTATGGAGAGATTATATGCGAGGCTAATGATCCTTATCGGTTTTCATTCCAATTTATGTTTTTGAATCCAATAACAATATCCCCTCTAAATCATTTTATATTAGAATAGAATTTAGTTATTTTTTGATAGATTTGGATGATCATAACTACAGAGTTGATGAATATGGTTATTAATCTACCCTTAGCTGATGTATCCAACAGATTAAATTCCTCATATGCCGAATCCAAGATTTCATCATACCATGAAGGGTTGTTTGATAAGTCTATGCCCTAGGTTATGATAAATAGGTGGAGCAGGAAAGAGCCTTTTCATTTGAAAGGAACATCATCTCCTTCAGAGGATGCATAGTTTGAGTTTGAGAGTGAGGATGACGAGGTTCCCAGCTTAGTGACACCACCACATTCTAGATATAATCTACCCACCAGAATGAAGAGGGACACAACAAATTCACCAATTGAGGCTACACCGAGGTGGTCTAGTCTCCATATCCAAGAAGAGAATAATGTTTTATTTTCTATTCTATCACATATAATAGAAGGAGTGGGAAAACCCATGAAATATAGGGCTGTAAGATCATCCTCACAGTAGGCTGGATTGTATTAAGAATGTATATGACCAGAGGCAGTCCGAACATGGTAAGACCTATCTTCTAGTGCTAAAATTAGTTGGGTGCTATTACATGTAGGGTTGCTGAGTTCAGGGATAAGAGGTCCCTTATCCCTACCCAGTATTCTCATTGATGATAATATTAATGATGTGTATATTCATATCTTGGAGATGGAGATGCTCATTTGGGAAACCAACAATCATGTTCCCACCACAAGGTGAGTGAAGGATATTAAAAAATGTGGTGTTTCTAAGGGAATTGATCATTCGTCTTCTGAGGAATGGCGTGACATTGTTGATCCCAAAGAAATAAGTTATATTATTATCCAAATATTTTTTTAATTTAAATTTTACTCAAAAAATTATTTCTAAATGGGAAAACCATCTTAACTTGTAGTATATTGATGGAAAATCTACTAAGGTTCCATTACCTTGGTACAGCCCAGGTGGCACTCTGATCGGTGTTACTAGTCACCCCCCCAAAATAAAGAGAGGTGTCTCTAGGATGACATGCTTTAGAGGATGCCATGGTGGGAGAATCCCCACCTATAATACCTATTTTTTGGAGGTTTATGTTAGACCTCTTTTAAAGATGATGAAGAAGAATAAACATCAAAGGGTGAAATTCTTGGCTAAATTCCTTACTAAATGTGGTAAGTTATCTTGCTGTCATTCATTTTTTCCCAGGAAAAATGTCTAAAATTATTTGGATTATATAAACCCCTAAAATTTACTCTCTAAATGGACTTAAAAATGATCCCTCCAGAAGTGATGAGGGCGATTCAAACCAAGCACAAATCCTTACTGGTGAAATGGATCCCTCAACTAAAGAAGCAACGAAGGTCGAGGATGCATCATGTACTCTTATCATTGTTCCTGCTACTGTGGAGAGGGAGGAATAATTTAGTATGTCAGAGGAACTTCATAATATGTCACATGATAATGAATAATTTACACTTTTTTGATACTTCAGGTTCATCTCATGCACCAGATAATACTATGATGACTGAGGCTGACATTGCAGCTATCACCAGGGAGGTTGTTTGGGGTCTCGAGTAATCATACTAGGGTCATGAACCAACCAATCCTAGTATTACCTTGGGTGATATTAACATGGGGATTGGTATGTGAATAGAATTCATGATAAATCATAGAATTCCTTTTTATGAAATACTAGAACATATCTATATTCCTGCCACTATAAAAGATTTTGGGGTATTTTTTAATGAATCAAATGCATGTGAGTATATATCTTCCATAAAATCAACCTTTATAGTCCACATTCCCTAATAATTATTATTTGGAATGTGTAGCTCCATCCTTGAAAAATATTGTGGTGATAGTCCCTAGGGAAGACATTGAAATTTGACCTAGTCCCACAATTGAGTAGGAGCCAGCTCAGGTGAACATTGAATTAAGAAGTCATTTTGATCCCCATTTGGTGGATCCTGGGAAAACCTAAGAGAGTGCACCCCATTAAGAGGTTTTGGTTCAAACTAGCAAAGTTTAGGATTCTAGAGAGGAATCTTCCCAAGCCGCTGACTTGTTATTGGTTAAGGGCTACCGACTACTAGAATAATTCCCCATTATTTCTATTTTTTAAGTAAAAAAAGATTCCAATTAAACATTTAGGATTATCATATTATTTGGATAGGTATGTGGGTGAATCTTTGGCATCATCTCGTCCAGAACCAGAAGGCAAGGCAACCACTATTTGTGAGGGAGTAGAGCAAGGAACTTCATTGGGTGCATTGATTCCATAGTACATCTATCCTTCTAACAGTGACTATGAATTATATCTGGAGTTATAGATTTCTCCCCGTATCGCACGTCTCTAGGTATGGAGGAATATATGGAAGATATTCTCTAAGACACTTCTTGAGGAATGAACTTCATGAATCCAAAAGCTTTCAGTTCTGTTTGGAATGATGGGATTCAATGGGTTTGATTACCATTTGATCGAAACTACTATGAAGAAAACTGTTCATGGGATGGAGTGAGGTAATAATATTAGGTAAAACCTCATAAAGGCCAAAATTCCCACTAACATTGAAAAACTTTTAGCTGTGTTCTCCCAAATAGAGTCCAATAATAATGCAAAAATGGTGTAATTCAAGAATAAAATCAATAAGAAGAGTATTCTAGTGTCATGATTTCATCAAGAGGTAAATTACACATAGGGATAACTCAAAAAACTCCACATGTTACTAGGATAATCCCAAATATAAGGGTAAACTACCATTGTGACTATATTGGAATCACTTCATCAAGTTAAGGAGGCTGAAGCTTTCTAATTGATGGAGCATCAATGGGCAGACTATAGATCTTAGGATGTTGTTCAATAGGTAAAGAGTTATGTTTATGGACCCTTGTAATATATTATAAAGAGAATAAATATTGTGGATTTTCGTTTGAGGAATTTGTTTTCTTATAAATGAAAATAATTTTGGTTTTCATCAGAATTTCTTAATCCCGACCTTTTTATTGTATTCATAAGGTTGAAGATGATTTTTATATGATGACATCTTTATACTAGCTAATCATAATTACAGTGATAAGGATGGGGGTGATCTATTTTTTTTATCTAATTTAAAGGCCTAGAGAGTATTGTATGGATATTCCTAGGGTCACATGGAAAACACTACAAACATTATGAATTTTTATTTCATCACCATTTTTGGTGGGATTCTCTGAAGTTGGAAATTTTTTGAACCATATCCCTAGTTATCAGTTTTTTTCCCTGGTAGGACGTCTTTAATGCCTAGGTCTAAAGGACTTGAGTTGGTTGGATGAGGACAACACCCTCATCATGTAGAGGGTTAAATTCCATGTGGAGTTTGTAGTAGATATTGATGGTAGGATCACTGGAGAAATAACCCTATGTATCCTAGATGAGTACATAGGTGGCCTCTTGATCCACCACCCTAAAATATGAGAGGGGCTGGTTTTTGTGTTTTGAGGATAATCTCTTAAAGTGGTTAAATACAACGGTCAACGTTGAATACTTCAGGACCACAAATGATCATTGATTTTATTGTTGGTGGTGATAGTTGAGATGGATGTCATGTTGAGTGGCCTCTATGGTCGGGATTATACCATTTTTAGGGTTATATCGGACTAGTGAGTTTGAGACCCAGGATTGAAGATGATGAGTTTGTGATGGAATCCTTCAAGAAGGCGTGGATCTAGCCTTAGTTGCAGCCAAGGTGTTTGTTGGGGAAAACTTGTTGGAGTCTATTGTATCTAATGGAGTAATTTAAAAGGGTTCCTATATATATTACAAAAAAAAACAAATAAGTAACTCCATCAAAGAATTATTTCATTTGAGTGATAAAACATGTGATTTAATACTTTTCTTGGCCCTAATCCCATTTAATAGTGAGAGAGGACTAATAGATATGTGTTACTATCATATTGGTTAAGGGTTCATGTCGGGTTCATCATTTTTTATTTCTAATGGATTTGTCTCCCCATGAACGTTTTCTATTTCTGAACAGTTTCCATTAGATTTTTTTATGGAACTAGAAAATTGTTTTTGTCTAAATCCATGGGTAACTAATTTCTAAAAGGTCACCACTCATTATGTGTTTTGGCATACGATACATGAGAACTCACATTGGTTGAGAGGAGGGGATGTAGGGATTATCACACCCTTTTAGAGGGAATTACCACATACTCCAAGACTCTCTTATATATTTAAGAATTGTTCAAGAATCATTTATTAATTCCCAAGTATTACATGTATTTTCCATGATTTAGAAATCAATTATTAATACCCATTGAAATTATAATCATATGTATGTATCCAATGTTCTTAATTAATGAAGATATATGTTTATATCCAAGGATATCCATATAGAGTATCTTGTTATATACTACTGATATATTATTTAGTTATTACAATGATGATGCTAGTTTTCAATCCATACACTAGGAAATCATGGAGATTATTATCATCTCAAGAGAAAGAGGTCACTCTGAAGGTTATCATCATCTAGGGGGATGAGATTTGTTTTGTTGTCTGTATCGAACCCATAAATGGGATTTCTATGTATAATTGTGTGAGAGGAATCATAACACACATTGTTTTATGCCTCTTAATAGGGCATAACGTACCTTTTAAGGTTGTGTGATAAGGACCCAACTGTAGAGTTTAGCATCTTGTTGTAGGGACACCTAGGCAGAAGGTGCCTAGTCATGGTTTGGTGTGGGACTTATGCAAAATCTAGATATGGAACTTGGAAGGGATATGGATATCCATGTTGAATTAGACCATCCTGGGGATATTTAAAAAAATAATATGTTTGATTTGGGGTGTTGGGTTTGAACCTCAAGAAGGATTCATATGTATCTAATTTAGTTGGGAATCAAATATCATGTGGTTCTGTCATGAGGATCCACACCTATGGAGGCCCTAAAGGGTATGTAGCACATGGGAGTATGGCCCTTTGAGATAATTAAGTTGGGGATTACTCCTGAAAAGTACTCCCATGTAATTCAAACTATGAGGAATGTTTTTTACTCATGGTTATTTGGTGGCTTATCTTTTTGATAACTTCTATGGAGGATGGCTAGATTAAGGGAATTATGATGGGATCTTACTCTAAAGGAGGATTCCCACTGAGATCGGGCCCAAGATAGTAATCCTACATAACATAGTTATGATAGGAATCAATGTTCTCATAGTTCAATCCTTCAAATGCATTGTACAGGTGTCATGATCATCACCATCCTCTAAACCCATCTGAGTCACGCTCGTTGTGAGAAAAATAGGAATCATAAGATTCAACAAACCATACATGTTTCTTCCTTCATTGGTGGAAGAGTTTGGGGCTACAATAGAAGAGACTAGGGGTATAGTGGAAGATACCAGGGATATGCCACTTACCTATATTCACTTTAAATTGTACGCGTGTCCATGCTATAGAAGGAATGAATGTGAGGGTTGTGGAAGTAAAGGGGATAAATACTAAAACCTCCTACACAAAAATAAGGGGCTTAATCTAGAAGTGATTCCTAGAAATTGGTTTTATACTGGGAGGAGAATCTCATTACATGTTTAATAGAATAATAAGTGTGATATTTACCCTACCCAATGAGAACCGGAGGCTCCGTGTCTTATAGAAGAGAAGGGTCAGAAATGGTCTTAACCCCTGTATTAATTACCAAAAACTAATCAAAACATACCCTGGGGTAAGGGTCCTCATAACCATAGATATAAAAATATATAGATTCCCTGCGGATCCTAAATGTCTGGAAGGACAAGTGCGGGGAACCTATGACTATAGAAATACAAATCCAAATGGGAGAAACTCTAGCATTCATTTTCTAAAGGTTTTTAGGTTAAGAGGTTTCAGTGGGGGTTTCTACCTTTTCCATATCAAATAAGGGATCCAATGAAAGGATATTCCCTATAATGAGTGGATTTGAGGGAGGTCTTGTGAATGGATCATGTGAGCATGATATTAGGGTAAACCAAGGAGGCTTGTGCAAGGGTGGTCCGTGAAGGTAGTCAAGGGAGAATTGGAAGAAACTTGGGAGATGGACAACCAATGGTACTAAACACGAGAGATACCTTACTCAATCATTCAAGAGTCTCCATAGGTGTTCCCAAATTTATGTTGTGTAAGTCCCGATTTTGAAAAGGTAACCTCGTGATAGTCTTTGTTTATTAGGGGTTGGGACGATTTCTCACACATGTGTTGTTTATTTTAAACCCTTAATGTACATGGGTTCTACTACCCCCCTTTAATTCCCTCTTCTTTAGGTGTTATAAAACTACCTAGAAGGTTTCATAAGTATTGAGTGAAGAAATAGGGTTATCAGTGCAGCAATCGACCTTTAGGTAAATTATTCTATAAAAATTAAGACCCCAAGAAACTATTTATAGGAAAATATTGGACCCTAGGTGAAAGAGTATTTATGCACAGGTGTTGGGAAGTAGTTTCACATGAAAGTAGGTCACACATGGCCTTGTGTGCCAATTGTTTTTGGGTGTACCTCAAGAAAACATCTCTTTTTGGGATCTTATGATTCTTGGATTTCTTCATCTACTTTATCCTATTTTTTTCTAAAGTATGTCCCTTTGTTTCCATTTCATCCATGTGATAAAATGGAGTGTCAACACCCTTACATGTGGTGGACACTTTGGAATTTATTGAATAGATAGGGAAATTTTAGATATTTTCTTGTTTTTGGAAATATTTTTTTGAAGACTCATATAATTTTTGAAAAGTCTGTAACAAAATCCAATTTATTGGATGAATTTTAAAAATATAGGATATTAGACCATAACCTAGGATTTTTATGAAATATATATGTATTAGATTTAATGGTCCCATTTATAATTTCTTAATGATTTACCTATAATTTTATAGGAGTGTATTTTGTTTCTAAATAGATTAAAGCTCGAGTTACTAGAAAAGAAGATTCTAGAGTTATTGAATAAAAAACACATATTTTTAAGGTTTGGAATATTTTGGGAAATAATTAGTGACATCAGAACATATTTATTCTATACAATTATTGAACCTATCAGGAATAAACATGGAGTGAAACTCAAAAACTCAACTGTCCACCACCCACAAACAAATGCATAAGCTGAGGTATACAATATAAGTTAAGGTAGTTTTATAGAGGATAGGGAAACCCAACCAGAAATACTAGATCCAAATGTTATAGTATGATTTTTGGGAAAATATAAATACCTTAAAAACCCTTAAGTATCTCCCCTTCCTGAATAGATTATAGTAAAACCTATCAAATTATTTTTAGTTGAAATAAAAATCCTATTAGGTTGTTAATAAATTAAACATTGAATTTAGTAATTCTGGAGAAAAAACCATCCTTCAAATTATAAAAATAGAAGAGATGATATGGAAATATTAAGAGAACTCTTCATTATGAAAGGAAAAACCTAGACTGATCTTTGATGGATTCCTTCAAAAAAGAATCTTCTTGTTGGTGAAATAATGTCAATATTATTTTATAGAATGAAACTCATGCATGGTAATATTCATTACAAGTGAACTGGACCATTTAAAGTGACTAAAAATTTTCAATTTTGTGAATTTTAGATTAATAGAAAAAAATTATAGAGACTATTTAAAGAAAAATAGATTGTAGCTTATGTAATTTTAAGAATACATTTATAATTAACTGATAGAGGTTCCTAAACACTTCCTGACAAAATATGAATAAGTATCACTGGGTTCTCTCCCACCTATACACTAGTTTAAACTCTCACTTTTTGAATATGTTATTCCTTGACAATTTCCTGATTAGATTAATTAGGTGTGTCCATGATATGTGTGGATGAGAAGAAAAATTAGTTTATGATATAAATAATTTCTTATATTTATCGCATGTTCCTTTAGATGGAAAATAAAATTAAAATAACATTAATTATCTCTAATAAATGGAGTAAATAATCATGTTATAGTGGGAACCATGGGACCATTTTCCTTATAATTAGGAAGAGGAGTGTGATAAAAAGAACCTAATGGAATCAAAATAATAACTTGTGGAAAATGAATTTTTGAATGTAAAATTAAATAATATGATTTTTTTGGATTGATAAGAACCATATAGAGCCTCCTTAAATGATATTTGGATATCTCATATGAACTATAGTAAAACAATTATACGAAAAGTAATATAAAATACTTCTTAAATCAATAAAATCACATGTGTGTGAATGTTATCCATATAATAAGAGTATCAATACACGATAGTCAGCTAAAAGGTGTTTCTTCTATTCCCAAAATATTAAAATTAATCTTATTGGATAACTACTATCTTGAAATGGTTTAGTTATAAGTTTATATATTCTCATATAATAATTTCATTACACAAAACTTGGTTATGAAAAATTCAATATGTTCTAGTTGACCAAGGGGTTGATTTTTTTTCTTAATTCTAAACTTTTATGATGAAGGGGAAGATGATATACCTGAATGTCATATAGGAAGAATCAAGAAAGTATGAAAATGGATTTTGGAAAAGAGAGCTTAAGGGTGACAGATTTATAAAGGCTCCACTTGTTAAAATCATACTTCCACTAAGTTCCATTATGTTTACAATCCTAGAACAAAAAATATATCTTGAAGTTCAACCCTTGTGAAATTGAGAAGAAGTTATTGATTTTAGGAGATAGAGTGATGAAGGCACAAAATTTTAATTTTTTAGTAATTTTATAAGATTTTCATCTTTGATTAACTTTAATTTTGAATACATGATTTAAATATAATCATAATGTGAATCTAGAATTTAAATGAAAAATTTCATAAAATCATGTTTTTATTTATTTTATTTATTTTTTTAATTAATTGAAAATACATAAATTTATTTATTTTTAATTATGGAATTAACTTATAAATAAGATTTTAATTCCTTATTTCATTGTTTTAATTCAATTTTTGAAAACACTGGATAAATAATAAACTCTCTTTTTTCTTTCATGGGTTATAGGTTTGAGGTTAAAAATGACACATGGAAGATGATTTCATAATACATGCTATAAACCACATCAGACATTTATTTCTATTTCACATGGCTTTGTAGTAGACACATATTAATTTCTCTACACACATGACTTTGGATTTGAAAAATTTGGCAACGACAAGAGATGAAGTAATTATGTATGACTTTTAATTAGTTGCATAATAATTTCTCATCTCATATAGATTTCCAATAAATTTGTATCACTTCCTAGTAAATCATGTATTACATTAATGAACTATTAGATAGAATGAACTTTGTATCAGCTCCCACACAAGTCTTTCTAGCTACCTTGTAAGACTCTTGTAATGTGCATTTATTTGCACATAGGAATTCAAATCCTTAATATTTATGAGAAAATATATAATATTTCCCTAGGTACTTATGAATTTTTAATTTAAAAAAATATTGGGAAGAGGATTTAAAATAAGAAATTATAGATATAAATTGGTTTTGTCCTAAGATCAATTCCATTTCCCTGGTATACCTAAATCGAGGAATAATTCTCTCAATCATCAATGTGGTACTAATAATATAAAAGAAGAAGGTGAAGATAATGGGATATATTATTATAAAATATAAGATTCAAGGTGAACCAAATTTAAGTAATCCATACCCTTAATAAAAAAACATGTATTATATTAGAGAAAAATGTATTTGGGAACTAATGTTTAGAAGGATATTGAAGTCACCATACTCGACTGAGGTAGAATGAGAGGAATGTAAATCTTAAATGGGAGAGATTGAAGCTCTAAATGAACCCCTATTATTCTGCAATTACTATAGAAGAGAAAAAGTCTCTATATATATTATAGTGATAATTTATGATCATTAAAACTAGTTTCAACTATCAGAGTTTAGTTTATTTCATTATTTTACTTTATTTACTCTCAATTTATGGATCGGTAGACCCTTAATGGTGGTGCCAAGGAGACTCTTCCACCCCCAATTAATGAATTATTATTTTAATTTATTAATTCAATCAGGTTTTATATATTGTAACTAATTTATTTCTTAGTTAAATAGATGGATTTTAACTTTATATTTAAATTATTCATTCCTTATTATCTTGGTTGAACACACGCTCCATTGACACATTCATCACTACCAATACAATGGAGGGTAGTGGGTTGGTTTTAGAGTCAATGGAGATATCTGATCCCTAGGATAGAAAGCATTAGGGAATGCAGTGATTATGTAACTTCTCTATTCATGACGGAACTACATGATTTGGGGGATCAGTTGAGGTTTTAGAAGATATAAGAGATTAAGTAGGGTAATTAAAGTGAATAATAATTTAATAGGTAAAATTTTGATGTATTTGAGGATATAATTATACTTAAAAATAAAATTTAACACCAATTTATGTTCACTAATATACATATTAAATCATTTTTTTCAATACATACTAATCCTGGATAATAAAAAATGAAACACTAAAACAACTCATTTCTCGTAAGAGACAACCCAAGTCCCACTTTTTATACATTTACATGAGTTAAAAAATTATTTACTGTGAGTCCCATGAAAGATACCACAACAAAATATTTCAAATATTATAAAATAAAAACTATGATTTTTGATAAAATTAATCCTTTATTTTTCCTAGAATATTTGATGAAAACAATCATAATTCCATATTCATTTTGAAAATTAACATCATTTGGTAATTCTAAACTTATTGAATGTTTGTAAATGATAAAATCATAATGTCTTGAAAATTTTTCATTATATTTTTAAATAATACTTTTAAGAATATAATTCTAATTCTTAAAATATTTATTTAGAGAGGAACATGTCCTCAATCAATTTGTATCATATTAATTCTTCCTTGGTATTTCAACTTCCAGATAATGTGTTCAATATTGTGGTAAATATAATAATGGATAGTGTAGTGAAACCTAACTAGAAAAACTAGTGCCAAAAGTAAGAGGATGAACTTTTGGAATATAGAAGTTCATTTAAAACCCCCATTTATGTCCCCTTAATGAATAGTGTATAGAAAAATCTTTCAATTTCCTTTTTAATAGAAGAAAAAACCCTATTAGAATAGGAAGATAATAAAATTAGAATTCAGAAAGGTTGTAGAAAAAATAATGTCTAATGATGGAACATTATGTGTTGATATGGGAAGATTTTGAAAACTCCCTATTGTAAAAGGAAATCTCTTGATCCTTCCATGATGGACTCATTTATAAAAGATATTTTCTAGATTGTGCAAAATTTAGGATATTTTCCTCAAGAATAAAACTCATGTCTTGTATTCTAATTTCCATGTGGACTATACCAGTTAATGTGAGAAATAAATTTTCATTTGGTGTAATTGAGATGAAATGAATACAATTACAATTAAAATTTAATGAAAATATATAGTATATGAATCAATTTTACAATGTATTTTTGAAGGAACTAATGGAGAGGTCTAAACACCTTCAAACTGAATATGGATAAGTACTACCATGTTTTCTCCATCCCACACACTAGTCTAAACAATCAATTTTTGAATATACTATTAATTAAACATTTCATACTAGAGTTAATTAGAAGTTTGTTTAAGATATGTTTGTGGGTGATGATAAAGTAGTTTAGAATGTAAATAATTTATTCCATTTATCTATTTTCCTATGGCTGGAAAATAAAATAAAGATGAAAATATGATTTTTAAATTTCATTCCCTCTACTAAAAGGAAGAAATACCCAAGTTTAAATGGGTTCCATAAAAACTTTTTTCTAGAAACTTTTAAGAGAATATTGATAGAAAATAACTAAGTGGAATTAAAATAATAACACGATGAAACCAAAAATTTGAGCTTAAACATAAGTGAAATTCTCAATATAATTGATAAGAACATTAGTGATCCTCCCCTAATGAAATTTGTGAAAATTATCTGAAATAGAGTAAAAAAAGTATATGGAATAGATCTAGAATTATTTTTGAAATAATATAATGTTATGATAAATTAACCTTTTATTTTTTCATGTAACTATAATGAAAATAATATTAATTTGTTAATAATTTTGATAATTATTGAAAATATTTGACTAACATTGGACAATAGTACCCCACTAAGTCATCATTTATAAAATTCTTTAAAATTTAAAAATTCCCATAACACCCCAAATTTGATGTTATAGATAATTATATAAATAAGAACATATTCATATTTATATAACTTATAAATTATATCTGAATTTTCTATACTTTTTTTGGTGATATTCAATATATTAATGGAGAAAGGAACATTATTATAAATAGAAAAATAGGATAAATAAATTGTATAAATTATTTTTACCCATTCATGAACATCACCTTCTATATCTCTATACTTATATTTGGGGATATTCAAGATCTTACTGTATGAATGATTTTCACCCATTCATGAACATGAACTTTTCCAACAGCCCACCTCTAAGCACCATCTAGTCCTGGAACCCCAAAGTCCCTATCAAGGTTGTCTTTCATCTTCACAAGACACAAACAGTGTGGGCGAATCCCGTGTAGGGGTGAGTAAAACAATAATCAGTAGAGACCTCGAGACCCCTAAAAGTCTCTCAAAAATCCATGAGGGAAAACACCATAATGGAAGTACCGTAGATCTAACACCACCCAACATGATATTAAACAAATATAAGAAAGTAAAAGACATATCTAACACTAGGTATAAATAATGTATAGAAGTAGAGATGATTATTCCTAGAGTTAGATAATCTTATTTTGTTGAGAGGTTCTGCTAATAACCCACACAGGGTCTCTAGGTTCTAACCGAAAGAGGATCACTATGTGCTGAACTACATAGGATCTCTAGGTTATGACCCATAGAGGGTCTCTAGGTGCTAACCCACACAGGATTGCTAGGTGCTAACCCACTAAGGATCACTATTCTTTCATCACGTCACAACTAGGAACTAGATTCCCACACTTAGCACTCTTGATTTTTTGAGGATTTGTTTCTCAATACATCGACCATACCTCAACCAAAACTAATTCCCAAATAGAGTAACCCCAAAGGAATGTCTCATCGTAAGGTCCCCCAACACAAGAGACAACGCGTCGATCAGACGCTCGGTCGGTAAGTTATAAAATATTTAGTAAAAAGGGTTCGGTTGGATTCAAGTGCAATCCAAACCATCCATATTCATACTTCCACCAAAACACAAGTGGAGTATCTCAAAAAGTACCGCCTCACCGTAAGGGTCATCACACCACAGAAGATGCGTCAATCAGATGCAAGGTTTGTAAGTTATGATCGTTTTAGTGAAACGAAGTCGGTCGGGTCTGGGTCTGGTCTGACCCGGTCAGACCGAACCGACTTGACCCTATTTGGGGGTCTAGCGTGGTCCTCCATGGGTCCTTCCTGGTGGTGGGTCTGTCCCGATGTCGCGGTTCCAAACCTGTGGTGTGGGTCCGGCCCGCTAATTCGCGAGTTCGGCCTACTGTACCATGGGTCCAGTCTGCCTCCCACCCGGTGGTTGACGAGGGGTAGTCTCCTTATCACAGTCAAGTGATTATAGATGCTCCACACGTTTGGCCATTTCACACACATAGATTGGGTACACTTGCCTACAATGTGACCTATTGGGCCGCTCCTCCCCATGGCACTGACAGGCACGCCGCCATCCACCGATCACTGCCGCCACTATGGGCTACCGCCGGTTGCCCCTGCCAGCTCCGGTGCACTGACAGTACCTTCGATGGGCTTACTAAGTCACTCTAGTGGTCGGTTGCTTGAGCCGATTGCATCTACGGAATCTCTAGGCCATCACCCTCCCTAAGACGACCTCAAACTCCCTTTTCCTCCATCTCGAGAAGTCATCCATGAATAACGCACAATAGAGAACTATGGTGGAGGGTCTGGACTTGTTCGGGTTATCCCACACCATGTGCGTTAGAGTTTATTAATGGGGGAAATTATTATTCCACAGAGCAAGTGTAAAACCCAAATTCAAACCCCCACAAAATATCACCCATCCTGAACGATCGATTCATAAATCAACCCTTTAGTCAGATGATTCTGAATTCATTGTTAGTTCTCAAGAACGATGAAGAAATAATCAAAAAAGTAAAATTCATAAACCCCTACTTTGTTGACATTCGATGCCGAATCATTCAGCCTCAAGGTTTTAAAATGTTGACATCACTTCTAGCTCCATTCATCGAGGCACATATAAGATGAAGAAGTCGCGACAATGTTTTCCATTATTTTTTGGAGAGGAAAACTATCGACTGTTCTTCAGAGAATCCCCACAGTTTAATTACCCATTATCCCACATTTTGGATTAAAAAAAGAATCATGTCGCATCCTTTCTTTTATGATGCGACGTTGTGTTGTTACGCTATTTTATTTATGAAATAGTGTCGTTGTTACACTGACTTTGTCAAAACGTTACGCTGTGTGGTGTGGGCCATTAATAAGCCTGAGTAATGTTCCTTGTCACTGCCTGGTCACTACACTACAGTATCTCCATCCTCCACCCAACAGTGAGTAATGAAATAAAATAATTCCATTATATTATTTTATTATTTTTCTCGAAATGTTTGAAAAATAACATTTCTGATCTGCCCTTTTTGGCCAAAGTTAAGCATTTCTAGTCAAATCACGGTGTTCCAAATTCAATGGTGCCCTCATATTTTTTATCGAAGCACCAGTTTAGAAGATATTAAAACCCACTCCCATGTTTACTTAATGTGCCTTAAAAAAGTTCAAAATTATGTTTTGGGATCTCTGGGCCTCATAATCACATGCCATTAGAGCGTGCAGCCTCGAAAAAATTCCATATAATTTTTTAAAAAATTACACAGAATTTCCAAGACAATACATTCTCCCCACCGAAGGGATTTACATCCCTAAAAGCCAAAAAAACTAAAAAAACAGATGGGGGTACTGAGCACGAATCTGATCCTCCCACTACAATGTTCTCTCTTAATGATTCCCATGCTTCCACTGAACACGCACTAGAGGAATTGGCCAACCATGTAGTAACTGCTCCTATTGATCCTCTATCTCTACCAGAAACTCTGCAAATGTCTCCCAATCTTCAATGTCCATCTCTCTGTAGTCAATGATGTGCGATATATTGTGCACGTATCTCCTCAACTATAACATGTAGGAAAAATTATAATCTTGGTGCATCTGTGGGGGAAGAGCATGATGTTACTCTACCTATCCAACTCTGCTCATGCTCTGAAAATGTCTGATGAACCATAGCGATAGCTTTCCACCCCGACCAAATATATGTAATCGTCGTCGTGGTGAGACCTGAAGGAATACGATATTGCGCTCCCAAAACCCCAAGGGTCTCTATATCCTATCTGCATAAGACTTATGCCTGCTCTGTGCAGTCCTCATTCACTCATGGATGATCTTCCCCTTCTTGGTGGTAGCCCGCACCAACTCTAGACAAATGAGTACTAACTCCCCTGGGTCTGTCTCGCATAGGGGTGGTTTGCAAGGTTGCTCTTACAAGGCCTCAAATGGTGCCATTACTATGGTGGAGTGATAGTTGTTGTTGTATAAAAACTATACCAGTGGTAGGTGGTCCTCCCATCTACATCCAAAATCTTGGACACAAGAACGAAGCATGTCCTCCAAGGTATGTATGGTCCAATCTGTCTGTCCATCCGTTTGAGGATGAAAAGTTGTGCTCAAATGAAACTGAGTCCCAAATGCCTCCTACAACCACTTCCAAAACTGATATGTGAAGCATGCATCAAGTTCTAATATGATCGTCAAATTCACCCCATGGAGATGAGTTGTCTTCTAATCATAGAGGTGTCTTAATCCCTCTATAGGTCCTAGCTCCCAGATGGGTATAAAGTGAGCCGACTTGTTGAATCAGTCAACGATCACCGAGATGGAATCATGGCCCCTGGATGTACATGGTAACCCCGTCAAAAAGACTATTGAGATACCATCCCATTTCCACTCCGGTTACTCGAGTGGCTGGGCAAAGCCTGCTGGAACCTAATGCTCGACCATCACTTTTTCACACGCGAGGCATCAAGAAATGAACTCTACAACATCTTTCTTCATCACTGGACTCCAGTACTAACGTTAGAGTTCCTGTTACATTTTCTCTACTCCAGGATGTACCGCCAAAGGGGATGTATAGAACTCCCTCAACACCTCCTCCCACAATGTCACTAGTACTAGAATGCACCCTCTAAAAAGAATGACCTACTCCCCACCTATCAAAAATCCATCAGGAGCCCATCCCAAGGATAACAGAGCACGTCAGGCCTCACAGTTCACATCCACCAAATATTCCTCCATAAATCATGGGAAGAGTGGGGTAGTAATATCCATGAAGGATATCTTCATCACGACTAGATACTCCATCGCCTCACTCAGCAGCTGCAAACCAAAGCTCCAGCAGAGTGCGTCTTCCACCACATTCCCCTTACCATAAGTTTAGACAATCTGAAAGTCATAGTCATAGAAAATCTCCATACATCATCACTGACTCAAGATCATGTCCTTCTATGAGAATATATACCAGAGAATCTTGTGGTCAGAGTAGATGGTAAATCGTTCACCCATCAATTAGTGTCTCCACATCTTCAAGGAAAAGACCACTTCTACTAACTCCAGGTCAAGGGTCCCATAGTTATGCTCATGTTGCCTAAACTATCACGTGATGTAGGAGATCACTACTCACTCTTGCATTAGGACACAACGCAGTTTGGTCCCTGATGCATCACAATAGACTACATACCCAACGCCTTCTTCTGGTAGTCTCCATATGGGGGCACTCATCAGTCTCCTCCTTAGCTCCTAGAAATTTTTTTGGAATCTCCCCATCCATACGAAGGATTTTACCTTATTTGTCAAAGATGAATAGGGTGCTTCTACTATGTAAAAGTCACGTACGAATATCCAGTAGTTCCCAGCCAACCCCAGGAAACTCCGCACCCCAGTCACACTCTGGGGTGGCTCCCAAGAAATAATTGCCTCTATCTTTTCCAGATCCACACCAACTCTAGCCTCTGATATGACGTATCCTCGAAAGTGGACATCCCAAATCTAGAACTGGAACTTCAAATGATTATCATAAGGATGGTTCTCTCGGAGTGCATCTAGGACCATCCTTAGGTGTGTATCGTGCTCCTCCTCTGACGTCGAGTACTCCAAGATGTCATCAATGAAGACCCCCAAAAAATGATCGATGTAAGGATAGAGGATCATGTTTATGAGTACCATGAACATTATTGGGGCATTCATCATCCTAAAAGGCATCATTAGAAACTTTTAGTGGTCGTAACAGCACCTAAAGGCTGTCTTTGGAAAATCCTCATCCCATACCCGAAGATGGTGATAACCTAATCCAATGTCTATCTTTGAGAACAACCTCGCTCCCTTCAGCTGGTTGAAGAGGTCATCGATCCTTGACGGTTGATACTTTTTCTTCACAGTCACCTGGTTTGGGTACCATAATTCCATGCATAGTCTCAGCAGCCCATCTTAATTATTGGAAAACAATTCCTAGGATACCCGTGGAGAAACACTAGGACTTAAAAACCCCTTCCTATACAATTCCTCCAACTGTACCTTCAACTCACGAATCTCCGTATGATCCATCTGATACGTAGGTTCAAGTATTAGAGTCATACCTGGGTAAAATTAAATGTAGAATCCTACCTCTCTGTGATGTGGTAGTCTTGAGAAATCTCTTATAAAGACATCCTCATACTCATCCACCACTACAGGAATGTTCGGAATCACATCTTCCACTTTACTAAGGGTAAGGCTAGCCAAATGGTGAGTTATCAGATGAACCCTCCTTTGATAAATTACATAATATGTTGAAAAGGTTCCCTTCTCACCAGTGAATGAAAACCTCATCCCATCCTCACGGACGGACCACACTTTGCACCTAAAACAGTGGATCTGAGAATGGATTGTGGATAACCAGTCCATACCCAAGATGACATTGTAAGGCCTCGACGCTACTACTAGAAGATCCCAATGGAAGATCTCACCTCCTATAGTAAGATCACACTGTCGACACCAATCTGTAATCATCAAATCCTCTCCCGTTGGAGTCTCTAATCGTAAGGATCAAGCCAACAGTTCCACTAGAATCACTGATCTTCGAACGAGATCCCTGCTAGGGAAGGAGTGACTAGCACCTGTGTCCTTAACAACTAAAGCTATGGTGGAGTAGAAATAGGTTATATCTCTAATATTATATGGAGCACCGTGGTTATAGGACTCCATCAACTGAAGCTGACCCTGTCCCTATCCAACTTCTCCTCGAGATCGGGGTGGACCTCTTGGGGGTGGTGGTGGTAGTACATAGAACCATCATCCACCACCTACCACTTGGACTGCTCCCCCGCCACATCCGCCAACCTTTGGACCTCCACACTCAAACTTATATCATTATCTTGGCAGTCCCTCGACCACCTGCAGGTCATCCATGCAGGAAGTCAGACATGTCGCAAGACATGTTCCTTTGTCCGCCACAAGAGTAACAAAATATAGTCCCCATATGACCTCCTCTACCTTGTGAGCTCCGCACCTCTGACCCATCATCCTGGGGTCGTCCTCCGGATGGTATGGCCCTTTTGGTCCTTTTCTTCATCTGACTACTTCATATTGTAGATGACTCGACCACCTGTCGTTTGGTGGTTTCTCTCAACATTGATTCCTGCCCAGCTAGAATGTTCTCCACCAGTAGGGCTCATTATATCACTTTAGCATATGTCAGGATGATGAGTGAAATCATCGACACCCCGATCTCCCATTGGAGTCCCTGCTCAAAGGTCCAGGACCTGAAGAAAGGTCCCCTTAACATGTTGGTGGAGTAGCGGGAGAGGTTTATAAACCTCGCTGAGTACTGGTCCATAGTCAGGCTTCCCTGCTTCAGGTGCAGTAACACTTGAATATTCACGGAGCATAGTGTCGCTGGTACGATCTCCCCCCTGAAGAGGCTCTCATAGTCTTTCCAAACAAGGGTAACCTCCTCGTGTGATTGGAGGGTCAAGATCCCCCTCCTCTCTACCATTCCCAAAAAAGGATAGCGACTAAAACTACCATATGGTCTTTCAGTGTCTCTACTAGGCGAAAACCCGAGTAACTTCCTCCATCCAATCCTTTGATGCCTGAGGATCTAAATCGCCTTGAAACCTTAGAGGAATCTATATATGGAAATCATGCATCACAATCAGTCGTCGTACACTTTTATTTTATGGGGATGGTAGAAACTTCTTATCTCCAGGTGGTGGTACTTCTGGTACACCATTAGAAGGTGCTATCATTATAAGCGGTCCCTGCACTGATGCCTCATCATTCAATGGACCATCATCACGATCTATCACTGGAATCCTGGCTAGATATCTTCGTGGAGGCATCCTATAATGAAAGAGATTCACTACCATCAATATGTTATATACCCGGGGAGATAAATAAAAAGAGATCGAGAGAATTTTATTTCCAAAACACATGCAACTAGTGTTTTCATGTACCGAGTCAGAAAACCGAATTCAAGGCCCTAGGGTATTGATACGGAAGCCACTGCACCAACACTGGACTCCCTATACTGAAATCATAACTCAAGACACTTAACACTATTTACCCCATTGAAAATATAGACTCTTAGTTCTTATGGAAGAATTGACCATCCTCTGATAAAACTTTTTCATGAACCATCCCCCGGGGCCCATTTCGAGACTACCCCAAGCCCGGCTTCCATAGGCCTTGGGCTGGTGAGTAGCACCAGAAAGGAATAACCCAAAAAAGGGTATACATTTCCACTAAACCTATACACACATAGACATAGAATACCAACCAAATCAAACCAAAAAGAAAATAAAGTAGTACAACAACCACAAAGTAACACTATCGAGAGTAAAGTGTGTCAACTAAAAGTAAAGGGGTGAGAATACAAGAACAACTGAAAGGAAAGTATATCAAAATAAGTACAAGATCTAGAGGTTTTATTAAAATCATCCAACCAGAAGGGTATGTATAGATCTCTATCGGATGTCACTACAACACACCAAATCTATCAGTCCACCTCTGAGCACCATCTAGTCCTGGATCCCCAAATTCCCCATCAAGGCTGACCATCATCTGCAAAAGGAACAAAACTTGCAGGCCAAACCCATGTAGGGGTGAGTATAACACTACTCAGTGGGGACCCCATGACCTCTAAAGGTCTCCCAGCTGTCTACAACGGAAAAAACCACAAAGGAAATACCACTGAGGTAACACCACACAACAAGATCTCAAACACACAACACAAAGTAAACGATATAGATCGCATAAGGAATAAATTAAGTGAAAAAGTAAATATGATTATTCATAAAGCTGAATCATCTTATTTTGTCGAGAGGCTCTTCTACAGACCCACACAATGTCACTAGGTGCTGAACCATAGAGGATCACTAGGTGCTAACCTGTAGAGGATTGCTAGGTGATGACCAATAGAGGATCACTAGGTGATGACCCACCAGAGGATCCCTAGATGGTGACCCATATAGGATCTCTAGGTGATGACCCCCATAGGATCGCTAGGTACTGACCCACTAAAGATTGCTATTCTTTCTTCATGTCACAGCCAGCCATTGGATTCCCGCACTTAGCATACTTGGTTTCTGGAGGATTCTCTCCTCATGCCACTAGCCATACCTCAACTACCAATAATTCCAACATTGAGTAACCCCGAAGTAATGTCTCGTTGTAATGGATATAATACAATATATGGGGATTTGATCTAACACTCAGTCCGTATGTTATAGGTTTTTTAGTAAAACGTGCCCAGTTGGATTAGAGTCCGATCCAACCCGTTTTCACTCCAACATCCTACAAAAATCATGTGTAGTATCAGAAAGAGGACCCACCTGTTTCAAGGGTCCTCATGCTGCAGCCGATGCATTAATCGGATTCCCAGTCTGCATGTTATGATCATTTCATTGAAATGGGGTCGGTCGGGTCTGGGACTGGTCCGACCTGGTCAGACCGACAACACCTGACCCTGTCCAGGGGTTTGTCGTGGGTCCCGCATGGGTTTGGTCAGCTGGTCCATTAGGGCCGTGGGCCCAGCCCGGTGGTGGGTCCGGCCCAGTAGCTCGAGTCCAACCTGTTGGGCAGGTCTGACCCGCTGGGTGGGTCTGGTCCGCTGGCTGACCTGATCCACAAGAGGCGGGCGGGTCCGCCGAGTCGGGATATGACCAAAATCCCTGTTCGGCCTCCCTCCCACCCCAAGGCCGACTCGGGGCGGTCTTATTTCTGTGGTCAATCATTCTTAGCGACTCTACGCTGCCACCCAAGAAGGAAGGACATTTCGCACGTAGGCAGACCAGGTCTGCGTGCCTCTAGCATGCCCGAGTGGCCCGAGCGAGCTCCTCCATGACGCGGTGCCGATGTATGCCACACCACCTCACCATCGCGGTGCGTCGATGGGCACGAATCCATCCACCACCAGTCACCGCCACCAGCACCGATGCGCCGACGATACCTTCGACAGGCCACCAAAGTCACTCTGGTTGTCCGTTTCTTGAGATTCTTGCATCTACGGAATTGCTAGCCCTTAAACCTAGTTGTGATGACCTCAAACTAGCCTTTTCAACATATTAATAAGTCATCCAAGAAAAATTCAGAATAAAAGCCCATGTCGGAGTGTCCATGCCTTATTCAGGTCGGCCCGTGCCCTCCACATTAGAGTTTAAGCATGGGGGAAAGTATTAATCAATATAGCAAGAGTAAAACCCCAATTCAATCCGCTATACAATATCCCCCACAAGAACAAGCTATTTGTGGATCAACCCATTAGTCTTTTGATTCCATGTTCATCATTAATTCTTATGAATGAGGCACAAATCATCAAAATCTTATAATGCATTATCCCATACTTTGTTGAAGTTTGATGCCAAAATGTTCATCCTCAAGGTTTCAAGACGTCGACATCACTTGCAGCTCGGTTCTTCATGGAATATCAAAGATGATGAAGTGTCTCTGATGTTTAACATTCTTCGTTGGAGAGGAAAACTGCTGGAATTTCAACAAAGAATCTTCATAGTTTAATTACCCATTCTCATACATGTTGGATTAAAAAATAGAATCACGTCGCAATATTTCTGTTATGTTATTTCATTTTTGAAATAGTTCCACTATTACTCTTACTTTATAGCATCATTATGCTATGTGATATAGGCCATTAATGAGCCTCATTAATGTGCCTTGTTTTCATATAGTTGCTTCACTACAGCATCGTTTTCCGCCACCCGACGGTGAGTAAAGAAATAAAATATTTATTTTAAAATATTTTATTATTTTTTCTCGAAAAGCCCGAAAAATAACTTTTCTACTCAGCCTTTTACAGCCAAAGATAAGTCATTTCTAGGAGAATATCAGTATTCTGAATTCAACAGTGCCCTCATCTTTTTGATCCAAGAACTGGTTCGAAAGATAGAAAAACCCGCTTGCATGTTTACTGACCGCACCTTAAATAAAGTACAAAATTCCATTCCAAGCTACCCATGCCTCGGAATCATGTACCGTTAGAGCGTACAGTTTTTAAATAATTCTATATAATTTAAAAAATTTAAATGGAATTTCCCTGACAATAAAAATACTCTCATGAAAATGTGATAATAATATACTAATTCCCCCATGAAAAAAATAGAATCAACATCCCCTTATCAGTTCAACTAGTTTCTAGCATCACCAAGGCTCACTTTGCAAATAAAGAATCCAAGTATAATAATATAAGAAGAATAATATTGATAAAAGGGTACCCCACAACACATTACCACTAGTTTTATACTCCCACACCCCAATGTTGTATATCCTAGCACTATCATCCCTTCTATAGAATCTTACCTAGAGACACATGGGAAACTAATTCATGCCAAGCACCCCTTTTCAACATTCCATCACATCCCTCACAAAGAAACATGAACAAAAAAATCATACCAAATACCCAATATAAAATTGCTAATCATATCCACATCCATCTATAACCACTACCATATATCCATGATATTAAGGTATCATGAGAACGAAGGATGTCAACCTTGTGTCATCCTTCTATTATGAATGAACGCTACTACAAAATTCCTCATCAATATCATAAAACCAAACCATTGGTGAAATATTTATGTAATATATCAAAGACCATGTTTAATAAACTCACCTAGAATAGAGATCATGAATGAGGGGTATATATCCATCCACCATGTCCATCTTGGATGTTGGAAAAAACACCCTCCCAAACATCTGGGAATCGACACATGCTGAACGACATGGGTGGGGTGCATATAGAGATTACAATAAAAATAAAATATAAATTAGTAACACACAAACTGAACCTAAGGGTTAACACAACCAAAACCACCCAACTAATATAAATTTAACATAACCACAATCAAAATTCTATATTACTTCCACAATTAATGCATCAACCACATAACTCCCACACACATTATACACAAATCAAATTTCGTTTTTTTCATTTAAAAAATAAAATTCCCACCATTTTCTTAATCATTAATCATCATTCCATCTTCAAATTAAACATCATTTACCCATTTACCAATCCATTTTATTTCAAATTAACACAACTATTTCATTTATCTGTAAAATAATTTCATCCAATTACCACATATTAATTTAATTGTTCTCATTTAACCAAATAAATTACCAACCATTCTCGTATTAATTTGTTACCTTTATATATTCAAATTAATCATCATTATCCAATTTAACATTCATTCATTTCTATCCCCAAAAAATCTATTCCAACCAAAGTTCAACCAGTTAGAACTCACCATTTTTCAAAACTTCAAAAATTACCTGGAAACTACTAGACCAACAAGAAATGAAATTGACCATTACCGTATAAACATTGTGTTCCCACACCAAACTTCACTAAAAAATCCACACAAGTCAAAATACATAAACATAAACACTTTTTATTTCATCCATTACCCATACCATCACATCAATTAACTTTAAAAGTAAAAAATGAAACACACTTACGCAGTTTAATTACTATTTTAAAGGGATTTAACATTTTAATGTTAGTTTATTGAAAAAATTATATTTCATAAAAGAATAATATAATCATATAAGCAATTTAATTTCATAATCAATAACATATAATAAAAAATACTAGATAATAAATATCATAAAAATAATTAAATAATATGTGCTATATCCCCCTCCCCATCAATTTCATTACATCCAATGAAATTATATTCATTAGGAGAAATCTTAACATCCACTTAATGGGGAAAAATAATTCTAATATCACAAATTCATATAAATTAAATAGAGAACATGGATCCCCTACACTAAAAACAAGGAGCTTTCACACTACTCCCAAAATAAAGGAGAGAGAGAGGGAAAACTCAACCTTCCCCGATCAGGAATTCCCAACTTAAGGGGATTATACTTGATGAATAAGAATCACAAGCCTATAAGGAAGAAGTTATATTATTTGGACTTAAGATAATTTTATGGAAATTGAGAGTGCGAGGTTTATGTATTTTTAAAATGATATAATCACTACATTCTAGAAATTATAAATACAAAACCTTTAAAATCTCCAATTTAATTCGAAATAACGTAAAACATTAATGAAGAACATTTAAAATCTTCATAAACATTGAATTTAGTTGAAATAATTTGAGGAATGATTCCCATGTTTTTTGGAATTAATGTAATCAAATATGTTTTTAAAAGTAAAAGGGAATAATAAAACATAGATTTTAAGAAAAACCATATAACTCTATGAATCCCATACATGTTACATAAGAGTAGAAAGGTTTTACCCTTACACTATTGACTCCCTTTATGCATGCTTTAAAAAGTATAGGGAAATAATAACCATGACCCTGGTAGCCTAGATTCGGTGGTCCTTATATTAAAATGGAATCGATATAAGAGATCAAATCAACAAGGATCAACCAGTTTAGTAATTTGAAAGAAAATAGATACATACATGGTTACCTTATTACATTGTTAATTAAACATAATATATAAAAAAATAAAATAAAATATTTATTTTCACTTATTATAATATTTCTTCATCATAACCTATGGAAGTAAAACCAATGAAAGGGATAACTCAAAATCTTAGTAAGGGTTATATGGAATAATAATAATTGAAGACAAGTTTACAATGCATAGATATTATGGCAAGGTAAATACCCGGAAAAAATATGCCATCAATAAACATAGATAGAAAATAAATCCATCAATTTTTTCATTGTGATAATCTCTTATAATGTAATAAATAAATACTAAATTATGAAAATTTTATTAAATTGGATGTCATATTTCTATAACAAGAACCATTATACCATCAAGACAGTTCAAGTCTATGGGTAAAAACTGATGTGATTCTGTTTGAATGAAAAAACAGCAGGTTTGTCACAAAATGTTTTGTCTCATGAGACCTATCGATGCACCAAGAGCCTATATTGGGCCCCACCCATCACTGAAAGCCGAAATAATTCTTCAAAATTATATTAAATTCATGAACAATATGATATATCAAAATATCCTTATTGAGTGCAGGATACAAATTCATTAGTATTTCTATAAATAAAACATCATTAAAATAAAACACCATGTGTAAAAATGGTATTTAGATAAGGTAATAATAATTTTCATGATACAATAAATATGGATATTTAATAAAAACATTAATTAATGTTGATCACAAATGAATGGGGAGTATACATACACTACAAACAAGGAATAATTGGTAAAAGGAGTAAGCAAAGGGAATTTCACAATGGAGTCCATGAAAGAATGGATTTGAATCATATTTGGATATTTATAATGAAACAAATTACCATATTATGATAAATAATGTCCAAATGAAGTTATAATATGTAAAATAAGTGTTTAAGAAACCTTAAAAATATGTCTCTTAGTATGGTTTAAGGAAAATATTAAAGGGTATTAAAAATTAAAAACCATTTTAGTGTTTGTATAAAACTATAAATTAATAAAGATATTTTTAATGATAAAATGAGTGGTTTTAGAAAAATATTGGTATCTTAACACAGATTATGGATGGTACTAGAAAGTCATTCATAAATTTGAAGTTCCCTTTAGTAAGGCTTGCATATCTGGAAGAATTGAAAATAGATCCTTATAAAACTTGTACATGCCATCATTGAATGAATAATTGAGCTAGGTAAACATCTATTAAAAATAAAAACATAATTTAATATGTTTAAATAATAATAATTAAGAATTAAATTGGGGTAAATATATAGAAAGCCTAACCTGAGTGAAAAAATGGATGTTCAGGTATAATCTTCTACCTTATGTCTGAATTCCTTCTACACTTGATATTAATGTCTTGGATAATCATATAAAATACATTAATTAAGTAATTAAAAACTTTTTCTAAATTTATTTTATTTAGTGTATTTTTTTATGTTTGTTTATGGAGTTTTTTATGAGTTATAAGATATAATTTTATCATCTGGGAGTATCCGTTTCCTTGGTTTTCCTGATCATTTTACATATATATATATATAGAAAATCATATACAATGAGAATAGTTTTACATAATTTAAATTATAATTTATAAATTAACATGAATTATATTAAATGGTTATATATTTCTTTCAGTTATATTGTATGCGTATGAATCCTTAGATAAACATTAGTTATAATAATTTATTTTATTTTGGCGTTTTTTCGATCATCACGAATTAGTTTTGTTTTATTAATTAATATTATGTATATATAGTTCAAAAAATTTAAATAAGATTTAAAAAATATTTTATAATTTATTTTAACCATATAAATGGTTTTATGACCAAATGTGAAGGCATAATTGAAAAAAAACAACATTTCTTCCATAAAGGTGGTAAATAAGTACCTCATCGATGTTTTCATTTTTAAAATAAAAGGGGAGAGAAGAAGAGACAAGATGATGTATTTTCCATTGAAATAATAAAATTAAAGTATATATAAGATTATAGAGTTATAATAAATGTTTGGATTGAGGATTTAATTTTATCATATGAAAATAAAAGATATTGAAAAAAATTATAAGAAATGGAAATAGGTTTTTACCTCTTGAATTCTTCTCCGTGAGAACCTCTTTAAGGGACATTGGTTTTGATATTTTGCTGAGAAAAACAACTCCTAGATGTCAAAAGAGTCTTGTGAAGATTACTGGGCCAAAATTAAACAATATTAAAGGTTTAAGTGGTGTGAAGAGAATCAGTGTTGAGGGGTGGTATTTATAATGGATGAGAGGGGTGTTTTTGGAATATTTTTTTCATTTGTTTATTATTATGAATCAAAACTATGAATAGATTGAGAATTATCACTACATATATTAAAATAATGAATTATACTGTAATATTATGGGATTAAATTCATCCATACATCATCTATTAATCAATATTTTACCTATTTGTTAAATATGGTAAATTACCATATTTCACTATTCACTAAAAATTCAACAATTTTAGAAAAATCCCAAAAAATCATTCTAAATGTTTTCCAAAATGTAGAATTGAAAAATGAAATAAATTTTATTAAAATAATTTTCTATATATGAGAAATTAAAATTTTAAATCAAATCATCATTTTTTTAAAAAATACCGATTTTAAAATTATAACTGATTTTATAACAATTTAAAAAATAAATTAAGGTCTCTTAAAATTATCTTAAAATAATAAGACAACATAATATTAATTTATTATTCTATTTTATAAAAATATGTTTTATTTTAAATCATTATATTATTTATAAAATTGTGATTTAATATTTATAACATATCGAAATAAAAGAACGTAATTTATCATTTTTAAAACATTTATTTTATTATTCCATGTTATAAATATATTATATTCTCATTCATAACATAACTAAAATTTAATTATAATTTCATTAGTGAAGTTACAATTATAATGGTGACATTAATATTCATAATGGTCATATTACTATTTAAACATTTAAGTTGCTATTTTATAGTTTATTACTCTTTGTTTTAGCCCAGTGTTGTGTGCAACATAAGCTATCAGATAAATTTATTTAAGAAGATACATACCATAAAATCTTGGGGTGTTATATTTTTTCCTCTAAAAATATAATCCTCAAATATTCTCATTAATATTTCCCTCTAAATAGACGTGGGTGCTTCTTCTTTATTACATCCTCATGTTTTATAACAAGCCTCATTTTTCATACATATCTTAATACATAATTTTAAAGACAAAAAACATAAAAACATTACACAACAAAGATATAAAGTTTTAGTGTGTTGGGATAACATTTAAAAAATAAAACGTAAAAATCTACTTACTTCCATATTCTCTAGTTTCTTATTGGCCCTTGAATTCTCCTTAGTACATGTAGTCACCTAAGAATATATACCCAAAGGAGATGAGTTAAAATCCCAGTAAGAGGATATATAAGTTAATGAAACAAAAAAATGGTATGAGAGTAATAAATATAATAATAAAATTGTGAAATGATCATAATCATGAAAGGAAACATTAGATAAAGGCATAGAATGTGGAAATGCATAAAAATGAAACATCATGTCCTTGTGTTTAACTACCACATATAGTTGTGAACAAAGATAAAATCATGTTCAAACTTATTTCAATTTACTCATGAGGTTATTAATATTACCCAATTCATTTTAGTGCTTTATAATTCCAAGCGTACCCATCATATCATTACATTAACATTGCACTATATAATTCTAGCCGCACCCATCACATCATAACATTTACAATATCAGGCATACACTATAGAACATATATCAATATTTAGAATATAATAAAAATGGAAATTAATTTGTTTCATTTCATAATGAAATATTTCATAAACTTTGGGTTATCAAATGAAATAGGTAACAACATAGAAGATATAAGAATCATCAACCATGAGTAAAGAAGAAACAATATCGAGATCTAAAAGGTATGTTTTTTTAAAGAAGAGTTCTTTTATAAATAAATATGTATGTTATAAACTCAATTAGAAAACATATATATCCAATAAAAGGTAATATAATTATATATAAATGATATTTAAGGAATATACACAATGTAATGGTGCTAAAGATGGAAAACCCAAAGAAAGAGTGTTGGGTCTGAGAATTCCCCTTACCTTTTGTTCGAAATCTTCCTTCACAGTAATATCTCGTATAATCAAATTAGATTCATTGATTAGAAATTAGAGGAAAATATATAAATGAATATTATTAATTATTGTTTTATTATATTCTTATATGGTATTTTTTTATGAGTTATAGAGTTTAATTTCATCATTCAGGAACATTAATTTTCATTTTTTTCATAATTGGTTCACTTGTATTCATAAGTGGAAGTTCATTTTTTATGAGGATGAAAATAAAAAATAATTATTATATTTTATTAATTATTATAAAATATTTTAAATACTCTTATAAATGATTTGGTTACATACCATGAAAAATATTTATTAAAAAGAAGTTAATGATACCGTTTTAGGTTAATTATGGTTGTTTTTCGAACATAACAAACTCGTTTCATTTTATCATTGAGTATTATGAGTATAAGTTATTTTCAAAAAATAAAAATGGTAATGAAATAAAATATAAAATATGTTTTAAAGCATTTAATGGTATTATTATCATCCTTGAATATGTTTAAGGAAAATGAAAATGCATTGCCCACGATGTTGGTAAATTAACACATCACGGGAGGCAATTCCATTTTTAAGATAAAAGAGAGGGAGGTAAGATTTTAATGTTAGATATTTAATAAAAATGATATAATTATAGTATATTTAATTTACTATATTTATCATTCCATTTGGATGAAGTGAGGTGAGCATAGAATAATAAAATTAATTGAAATTGAAAGGAAATTAAGAGAAAAAGAGACCATATTTACCTCTTGAATTCTCCTATTGAGATCCTACTCAAGGAACGTAGGATTGGTCTTTTGATGAAAAAAAGAGATTATAGACCTGGGGGAGGGGCTAGGTAAGATTATTTTGTATTATTTAGGAATTTATAAAATGTTTATAGATGTGATGATAAGAGGGTGCGAGGGGGGGGGGGGGTATTAATAGTGGAGGTGAGGGGTGTTTTCTCAATATTACATTCATTAGTTTATTATTTTGGATCAATAATATGAATAGCATTAGATTTACCATTAATTTTTTTAAAATAATGAATTATGGTTCTACATTATGGTGCTTACATCATCCTTCCATCAATAAAGACTGTAGAATTTATGTATTTAGCATTTTAAAAAATTATCTTATTTTACTATTCATTAAAATTCAAGTACTTCAGAAAAATCCCAAAAATTCATCCAAACAATTTTTAGATGTGTATAATTAAAAATTGAACTTAATTTTATGAAAATAATTTTATAAATATTAGTAATTTTATTTTTAATTTAGATCATCAATTAATCATAAAATATATATTTTAAAATTATAACTGATTTTATAACACTATAAAAAATTACATAAGGTCTCATAATTTTTTTAAATCATAAGACATAAAAATATTAATTTTTGAATACATTTTATGAAAATTAATGTCTTTTAAATAATTATATTAATAAAAAAATTGGAATTAATTATTTATGACTTATAAAAATACAGACACCTAATAAATATTTTTTCAAACATTTATTTACTTAACCTATAATATAATTTTAAAATAATTTAACTTTTCATATGCCTAAATTTTATTTATAATTTTATGGGTCTGGTTACTATTAATTTTTCTAGTTTACTAATCATAACGTTCATATTACTATTCCTAAGTTCAATTTACAATTTAATTCATATTGGTTCCTAAATTTATAGAAATAAATCTTGTTTAATTAATTCATCATTTGTTCTGTTACATCCCCCCTTTTAAATTTCACCCTAGAAATTTCGTTTTACAAAAATAGGTTAGGTTACTTCTCCTTCATCACATCCCCTGGTTTCCAATTTTCTTATTCATACTTATGGTTCCTCCGCAACAAATTGAGAAGGTTGGTGTGTTTTTGTATATAACCTCTATTATCCCATCAATAATCATTATTGGATAATCCTCATAAGAGAGATCATATTCCAGCTATACCACCTCTGAATTCAGTACATGTGAGGGATTGGGTATGTACTTTCTCATAGGTGATACATGGAACACATCATAAAATTGAGAAATATTCAGTGGAAGTGAAAGATGACAGGATAAAAATAATATATGATCAAGAATCTCAAAGGGGACAATATATCTTAGGGATTAGATTCCCTTTATTTCCAAATCACATTACTCTCGTCCATTGAAATATTCAAAGGAAGAATTTATCTCCAATGTTAAAATACAAGTCACTTTGAGAGTTGTCAACATAGATATTTTTTGACTTTGAAAAGATTTGATATATTTACGGATGGATTGTACCTTTTCTTTCATATCTTGCATAAGATCAGGTCCAACTATATTCTTTCTCTAACTTCATCCCAATAAGTTTGATTCATACACCAATTTCCATAAAAAGGTTCATATGGATCCATATGAATACATTATTGGAAGCTATTATTTTATGAGAACTAAACTATTGGGAGATGATAATTCCATCCACCTTTGAATTATTAAGAGGTACCTCTTAGCATATTTTTGACTATATGAATTTATCTTTTGGTCTGGCCATCAGTTTGGGGTTGATAGGCAGTTATAAAATTAAATTTTGTACTAAAAAAATGTTGAAGACTCCTCTGGAATTTAGATGTTAACTTGGGATCACAATTAGAGAAAATTGTGAGTGTAAATACATGTAGTCTCACCACTTACCTCATATATATCTTAGCAAGCTGATCAACTAAGAGATCTTCCCGAACATCAATAAAGTGAGATATCTTGGTGAGTCAGTCCACCAAAATACGAATCACATTTTTTCCTTTGTTTTTCTTCATGAGTCCAGTGGAATGTCCATAGTGACATTCTCCCATTTGCACATGGGCATAGGAAATGGTTTCATCATCACTTTGGACTTATATCACTCAACATTATTTTGCTAACATATCAAGAAACTTTTGATATACTCCGCAATATCCTTCTTCATATTGTCCCACCAAAAAGTGTTCTTAAAGATCATGGTACATTTTGGTACTCTCGGGATGGATATAGAAAGTTGATCTATGTGCATTGTCCAATAGATCCTTCTTCATCATAGGTTATGAAGGCATTCACATCATTGTTCTAAAATAAATTACACCATCATCATCGATATAAAACTCTTGAAACTTTCCTTTCTTGACTGCATTCACCTTATTTTGTATCTTTGGATCATGCCTTTGGGCCTCCTTAGTCATATATTGGATTGATGGTTGGGAAATCATTTGGGAAAGGAAGGATGTATTCCCCACCACTATGATTCAAAAATCCATCCTTTATATATCTATAATGATATGGTATTTCTCAATCCGCAATACGGATAGAGTACTAGGTTATTTTCTTCTAAGAGAATTAACTACCTTTTTCACCTTGCCATGATGATAGTGAATTGAGAAATAATAGTATTTTATTATCTCTAACAATCTCCTTTGATTCATGTTGATCTAATTTTATATGATTATGTACTTTAGGCTCCTATGATCAGTATATATGTCACACTTCTCACCACATAGGTAGAGTCTCTAGATTTCCAAGGAAAAAATTATTACTGCTATCTCCAGATCATGCATCATTTAGTTCTACACATGGATATTAAACTATTGTGAGGTATATTCTATCACATTATCATTTAGTATGAGAAAGAAACACAATATTTTCTTAAATGAATAACTATATATCACAAAAATTTATCCACTTTTGGTAATTTGAGTACATGTGTAGAAATCAGTCTTCTCTTTAGCTCCTTGAAGATTTCCTCACATTATTTAGCCCAAACATACTTTACCCCTTTCCTTGTTAACTTAGTTAGAGGACATGAAAATCTTGAGAAATCTTCCACAAAATGTCGATAATACACTAATAATCCAAGAAATATACAAATTTCAATGACACTAGAGGGTGTGGGCCATTCCTCAATCGCCTTTATTTTTTAATGGTCCATAGAAAGTCCCTCACATGGGATCAAATATCCCAAAAATGTGACTTTCTACATCAAAAATCCACATTTATGAACTAGGTGTATAACTTATCCTCCCTTAATGTCTCCAACACAAGACTTAGTTGTTCTTCTTGTTCCTTATTTAACTTGAATTATATGATAATTTTATCAATAGAAACTACCAAAAATATGTCTAGGAAATGTATAAAGACTCTATTCATCAAATCCATGAAGATCACAGGGTAATTGATAAGTTTGAAGGGAATCACCAGAAACTCATAGTTCCCATAACTTTTACGGAAGTCAATATTCTAAATATCATCATTCTTTACCTTTAGTTGATGATATCTAGAACAATGATCCACCTTTGAGAAGTACTGAGATCGTCTCAACTGATCGAAAAATTCATCAATCCTTAGAAGAGGATACTTGTTCTTTATGGTGATCTTTTTTAGTTCCTAATAATCTATACACAACCACATCAATCCATCCTTCTTCTTGAAAAAGTGAACTGGAGCACCCCATGGTGATGCACCAGGGAGGATGAACCCTTTATCCAAACGCTCTTATAACTAATTATTTAACTCTTACATTTATACAGGATCCATCATATAGGGACACATTGAGATAGGAGTAGCTCAGGGTATGAGTTCTATTGTGAACTTTGCCTCATGATCTGGGGTTAGTCTGAGTAACTCCTAGGAACTACATAATTCTATTCCCTTAAAATAGAAATTTTCTCTTGGTTGATACCTCCCTTTGACTCAACCATTTGAGTGAGGTATTCGTTTTCATAGGTAATCAACACCCTCTCCATTAAAGGATTTTCCAAAGGATATTCTTGATTTTCCTTTAATTTGTATAGGATCATGGGATGGTTAAAAATATGAAAAGATATTTAATATTCCCGCCAGTTTATATGAGTTATATATAATGAGATCTAATATTTTCCCATTATATCATCGAATTCTTCTAATGTAAGTATCACAAGATATTTGGAAAGAGTCTTCCCATATACACCAACAGGATAAGACTCCAACACTTGGGTTGAAATGATTTCACCAATAAGTGTTTTTAGACATATCTCTATATCAAGGTTTCGAGGATTTGATTCAATAGTTTTATAATACTTAAGATATATAAAGGAATGTGTAAAAATAGAATCAAATAATACCTTTTCCTTTATTAAGGGAATAGGAAGTGTACCCTGTATGACTTCATTATCTTAATACACTTCCACAGTTGTGATGACTTAATCCATCCCTTTGTCATTTGGTTTTGGTGTTTGATGATACTGATTACCCTTGATGAATCATGGTTTAGTGCACTATCTTGCATTGTTCCATTTCTCCCTACAGTTGTAGCATTGGACCATGGATGGTTCTCTCCTTTACTCCTCCACATTATATTTCCTTTTTATGTATTTTTAACATTCATGATCTTTGTGTTCTTCTCTCCCACGCTATAATAATTTAATTATCCCTTTGAGGTTGTTCCCAAGTTTCTTCTTCCCACATTTTTGACATGTGGGTTGTTGAGTTTTCTTCCCACCTTTCTCTTTAGATCATCTTGTATAAAACTATATCTTTCATTTCATATCACCATAGCCATGTGACCATTTTCCAAACTCCATCTCCTCTTTGCGAACACATTAAAAAAATTCTTCATAACTAACAGATTCTTGAATTGTGAGATCCCTTCGATGGTGTGGTTTTAAACCAATAAAGAATATATCAATTTTTATATCATTATTGATAACAAAATAAGAAGAGTACCTTGAAATCCATGTGAAATTATCCTCGTAGGTTGTAATAGATTCTATTTCCCTTCGCTTCAGTTCTATGAATTCTATCTCTATATTTATTCATAGAGTTCAAGGGAAATAATTTTCAAGAAACAATATCTTATTGTCTTCCCACTTCATCTCTTCAATTTCATCATGAATATTGGTGTTCTTAATCAAAGCCAACCATTGATCAGCCTCTCTATCTAGAAGATAAATGGCCAAAGTAACCATATTTTCCACAAAATAGTGAATCACATATAATATCTTCTGCATTGAGTTGACCCACATATCTACAGCTAGTGAATTATATGATCTACTAATGTTGGTGGGTTTTGATAAATAAAACACTCGATATCTAGTTGCTCTGTCTTTGGTGAAGAAGGTCATTCCACATTATTCAGGTAATTTTTCATAACCTAAGACAGTTGGGAAAGAATCACTAGGAAATTTAAAACTCCACCTCCCAAAGCATTGGATATGTCATTCAGGAAATCACTTCATTGTCCCTCATATGGGGTTTGGTCCTTTTTTCTCTTACGTCCAATCATTTTCTAAAATAAAACATGTTAAAACAAAACAAAAGTCAACAATTCATTAAATATCCCATTATAAAAAATAAATCTAATAAAATTTATTATGGGATCCTTATGTTTATAATTTTTTAAAACGAATATTATTGGGTACTCACTTATACATAGTCTCATACTTAGGGGTTTCACTAATGTTCAAATAATTCTAATTCACAAATTAACTAAACTGCCATCTAATACCAACTATAAGGACCCTAACTTTTTCTTACATATCTTATTAGATAATATTAAATAAAAAATACATAATATAATTTCATAATAACGATAAAAAATGTTAGTGTCTAGGGAAAATTAGGAATATATATAACATTTACAAAATAAAACATAAACATTTAATTAATTAAATCCTCTCTAGGTTCTTATTGTCCCTTGAATTCTCCTCAGTACATGTAGTCTCCTGAGGATATATAGAAAAAATTTGTGAGGAAAACGCCCAATAAGAGAATAAATATTAAGATTAAACAATAAAACATCGGGTGAGGATAATCAATATCATCATAATATAGGCAAAGGATCATAATCATGAGATGAAACATTAGATAAAGGCATAAAATGTGGCAATTCATAAAAATGAAACATCATGACTTTGTGATAAACTTACAAACATAGTTATGAAAAATAGCATTATGTTCACACATATTTCACTATAATCATGAGGTTATCTATATTACCCAATTCATTGTAGTTCTATATAATTCTGGGATCACTCGTCACATCATTAAATTAACATTGCTCTATATAATTCTGGGCACACCTATCACATCATAACATTTAAATTATTATGCATGCCATATTAGATTCACTACTTATCAATTACATAACCTTATATACATGAATATTATTAATTATGGGTTCATAAGGATATTTTATGAGCCTTTGGATAAGTTATAGTGTTTAATTTCATAGTTTGAGAACATTCATGTTAATGGTTTTTGTGATCGGTTCACTTGTATTCATGAAAAAAGTTTTCCTATAATGAGTATGGACATCTAGAATTGTTATTATATTTTATTAACGATCATCCAGGATCTTAAATTATTTTAAAAAGGATTTGGTTATATACCATGAGGATAGTTAATTATATAGAAGTTAATGATGATTGTTTTAGGTTAATTTTAGTGGGTTTTCAAACAAAATGAACTCATTTTATTTTATCATCTATTATTATGAGTATAAGTTATTTCTAGAACATAAAAAAAAGTAATAAAATAAAATTTAAAATATTTTTTAAAAAAATTAATGGTATTATCAACATCCTTGAATGTGTTTAAGGAAAATGAAAGTGCATTTCCCACAATGTCAATAAATTGACACATCACGGGCAACGATTCCATTTTTAAGATAAAAGAGAGAGAGGGAGGATTTTAATGTTGTATCTTACATTAAAAATATATAATTAAAGTATATTTAAGGTATTGAAGTTTTAATTCAATTTTTATGAAGGTAGGTGAGGATAGAATAAGAAAGAAATTGAAATTGAAAGGAAATTAAAAGAAAAAGTGAGAGGATTTACCTCTCGAATTCTCCTCTTAAGATCCTCCTGAAGGCACCAAGGGATGGTATTTTGATGATAAAAAGAGATACTGGACATGGGGGAGGTGATATGGATGTGTATTGGGTATAATTTAGGAGAGGATCAATGCTTGATAGGTGTGCAGAGAAGTGGGTGTGAGGGGTGATATTTATAGTGGGGGAGAGGAGCACTTTTTCAATATTATATTCACTAGTTTATTAATTTGGATCCATACTATGAATATTTTTGAAAATTGTCTCAAAATATATTAAAATAATAATGTATGGTTTGAGATTAAGGTTCTTATATAATCTTTACATCAACAATTACTAAAAAATCATTTATCTAAAATTATCATATTTTACTATTTATAAAACATAAATGTATTTCAGGAAAATCAAGAAAAACCACCCTAACCATTTTTTGACATGTAGAATTATAAAAATAACTCCATTTTATGATTTTTTAGTATGAGTAATTTAATTTTTAATTAAAATCATCATTTACTTGGAAAATATAGATTTTATAATTATAACTGATTTTATAACACATTAAAAAATTAAATTAGATGTCATGAAATTATCTTAAAATCCTAATAAATCAAAATATGAATTTATGAATAAATTTTATGAAAATACCTGTTCTTTTAAATTATTTAATTAATTATAAAATTGTAATTAATTATTTATGACTTATAAAAATTCCAACATTTAATTAATAATTTTTAAAACATTATTTACTTAAATTATTATATAATTATACCATAATTTCAATTATAAGATTCCAAAATTTTATTTATTATTTAATGTGTGTGGTTACTATTCATTTGTCCAGTTTACTATTCATTAGGGTCATATAACTATTCTGAAGGCTATGTTTTCTATTGGTATTGGTTACTTAACTTATAGAAATACATCTTATTTCATCAATTCATCATTTATAATGAATTTAATATAGTATATAAGTGATTTTTTTTTGTGATTTATACTATATATGAAATAACTATAAGAATAGGGAAATTCCGTTTATGAATGTATGGGTCATTATAATTTCTCACACTGTTTCTTCCATTTTATGGTTTCTCTAAAGATCCTTTACTAGTAAAGTCATCCAATTTAACAATACTTGATCTTTTGTGTTATGAATTTTCATAGGATCTTCATAGTAAGAAAAATTAGGCTTCAGTTCTATTTCATTATAGGTGAGTACATGGGTTGGTTTGGCTTGTAATTCTTCAAGAATGATACGTGGAACACATCATGACCATTGGAGAGACTTGGTAGCATTTCTAATCAGTATGCTATAACTCTAATTCCTTCCAAATTTTCAAATGGATGATGTTTATGAGGCTCATATTCCATTTCATATTGAAACTTATGAAACCCTTCCATAGAGATACTTTCTGAAAGACATGATCTCCAACATAAAATTCAAAATCTTTTCTCTCATTCTCAGTATAAAACATTTACCTATTTTGAGCCACATTATAAGAGCTTGACTAGTATTTAAGTTCATTGTTTTCTCTTCAATATGTTTTGGGCCTATAAGTTTCCTCTCATGAACTTAATCCGAATAATTTGGTGTTTCACATCTATTTTCATATAATTCTTCATATGATCCTATTTGAATACTAGAATGGAAGCTATTATTGTATGAAAATTACACCAGCGGTAAATATTGATCCCACATATCATGAGAGTCATGTAATCAGGATATCAACATGTATTCAAATATTTTAATAGACCTTTCAAACCCTTTGAATGTTTGAAAGTGTTAATTAGTACTAAAATTAATCTCAGTATCCAGATCCTTCTAAATAATATTCCTTAATTTTGATTTAAAATAGAGTTTTTGATCAGAAAAAAATATATAGATTTACACCATGAAGTCTTAAAATGTTATTAATATAGAGTCTCGTTAGGTTTTAAGAGTAAAATATTTTCTTATAGCAAGTAAATGTGCCGATTTTTTAATATGATAATAAATAACCCATATTGAATCATTCCTTCTAGGTATCCTTGGTAGTGTTATGGGAAATTACATAATAATTTCATCCCACTTACATATAAGAATATTTAGAGTGTTCATGACTCTTCTAGGATGCTCTCTCTCAGCCTTTACTTGTTGACAAACTAGAAACCTTGACTCATAGTCAATAATTTACCATTTCATTCTATCATACAAAAAATGTTCTTTCAAATCTCTATTTACCATTTTTATACTAGGGTGTATAGAGATGTTTGAGCTATAAACAACATATAATAGTTCTTTTTTTAGCTTCGGTATTAATGGGACACATAACCTCTTAAAAAATTTTAGAATTATATCCACATACATGAAGTCTTCCAACATTCCATCCTTAATGGATTTAATTTTCTTTATAATATTATCATCATTATTTTGAGAGATTTTTATCTTCCCCAATAAATATTGTTTATAAACCATATGAAAAAATAGTGATGTTTCCCATTCTTAAACTATTCTCATATCCATTTTTACTAAATCCATTATTATAATATTATTCTCAATACTCATTTTTGTTAGAAGTCGATGATATTTTTGGCTTAATTCATCTACTACCTTATTTTATTTTATTGGTTGGTAGTGTATTGAGGAATCATAATATTTTTTTAACTTGATACATAGCCTCCACATCAGTTTGAGTTCTTTCTATGTGATGATGTTTTTCAAAATTTGGGAATTAAAATATATCTCACATATTTCACCTTAGATATAGTGTCTCCATATATTCAGATCAAAGATTATGACTTATAACTCCAGATCATGATTTGGATTGTTTTTTTCATGATTCATAAAATACCTTAATGCATATAAAATTACATTATCATTTTCTATAAGGAAACAACTCAGTATATTCTTTAATGCATCATTGAATATCACAAACTAATCATTTCCTGATGGAAGTATCAAAATTGGAGTGTTGACCAATTTCCTCTTCAATTATTCAAAAAATTATATATATTCTTTTATCTATACTAACTCAACCCCTTTACATGTGAGATTAGTTTACATGTTATCCAATCTAGAAAAATTCAAAATGAAACACTGATAGTAACCTGAAAAACCTATAAAACTATATACCTAGGTTATGTTCATTGGTGTAGGTTATTCTGGGATTGCCTTTTCTTTGCTGGATAAATTGATATTCCTTAGAGAAAACATAGCCAAGAAAAGAAACTATTTGAAGATAGAGTTCTCACTTTCTAAAATTTTCATATAACTCTTCTCTTAATAGTGTCTTTAGAATAATACAAATATATTTCTCATGTTCCTCATAGATTTTGGAGTACACCAAGTTATCATCAATAAATTACACAGCAAAATTATCAGTATATTCCATGAATAATCTGTTCCATAGATCTATGAAAACTAATGGTGCATTATTTATTCCAAATGGAATTACTGTAAATTCATAATGTTCATACATGGTTTGAAATATTGTTTTTGTAATATCATCCCTCTTTAAATGCAATTGATGATATCCAAAATGAAGTCCAATATTAGAAAAATATTGAGCTCTCTGAAGTTGATAAAATAAATGATTAATTCGAGGTAGAGGATACTTGTTATTTATATTAATAACATTGATTTATATATAATAAATGAAAATTCTCAAGGATCCATATTTATTCTTAATAATATTAATAGGGTCTTCCCCAAGATAAACACTAGGGATAATAAATCACTAATTACTCACGTACTCTAGTAGTTTTTGTTGCTCTGTTAATTCCATAGTTTTCATTCAATAAGGAGTCTTTGATATTAGTATTGAATTAAGGATTATATCAATGGTAATATTAACTTCACTATCTGGGGAAGGTGCGGGTAAATCCTTAGAAAATATATCAATTTATTTCTATAAAATTAGTAAGTTATCAATTTGAAGATGAATTTCCTCATCCCTAGATGTTGTTTTCTCTACATTTCCCAGAATTTAATTCAGTAGAGCTACTGAGGGTAGATTTAAATAAGAATCTGATGATGAATTTTATTCTCTAAAGATAATGGATTTTAAATATTCTTCAAAAATCCTAATTTCATTATTATTACCATATATTCCTATATCATATTTTGAAATCCAGTCCATACTAATGATTATATCAAAGTAAACCATAAGTATGTTGATAAGGTCAAAAAATAAAGAACATTTATGTTTTATAAATGGGAATGACCATTGTTTTTTGTCCAATGAGACTTCCCTTAGAATTATTGACTGATAACTCCCTTATCACATCAAAAGGTAAATGTATAATTTTCAGGTAAAACTAGGTAGATATAAAAGTGTGTGATGATCCATAATCAAATAATTCATTTTCTATATTTTAGGATAGGATTAATGTACCTACCACCATATCATTGGGTACTTCTACTTCAGCAATGGTGATCTCATAGGCTTTTCCATCTCCCATTGGCCTCTTTTGTGGTAGATTACCCTAATATTCATTAGTTCTATGAACATTTTCTTCACACTTATGGAAAAATTCCATGCCATTAATGCATTTCCCAGGTTGATTCTTTCCATAATTTTCTCATAATGGAAATTGTTCATCACCTTCTTCTTCTTTGGTGATTCACCTTTTCCTTAGTTATTAGAATAAATTTTCATCTCTTGATTTCCATTGAACATATAAGATCTAGGAAATTCCTTCTTTTTTGGATGGAACATAATTATATTTCATCATATGATGATTTTTTTTAGAATATAGTGACCTTCAGATACATGGTTTAAGACCTTCAACGAAATGATCAATATTATCTTCCAAATAAATTATTTAATCTATAGAATACCTAGATAGTCTTGTGAAGGTAGCCTTGTATTTCACAACAGTCACTTCTTAAATTTTATTTAATATATTTATTTCTATATTCAATTTAATTTTTTTCTCATGGGGGAAGTATTTATCAAAGAACGTTTCTTTAAAAGTTCTCCATTCCCTTTCTTCTATTTCTTCTTCTTTCTTTGTATTCTGAATCAAAGACAACCATTGATCATCATCATCTTTTAATTAATATGCTTTAGGTACTACCTTTTGATATTAATTTCATACCAATTCTAGAAATTTCTTTTCTATGGACTTGATTCACTACTTATCTACCATTGGATTAATATTCATACTAAAAGATGGGGGCTTCTGCCACATGAAACGATCTAACATAGGTGTAGTAAAGTTATTCATAATAACCCGTGTAAGATGTCCTAATATGGCTATGATCTTATTAGATAGAATAGTAACTCTGTTAAATTTTTCATAAGGGATATCCCTATATTATTTGTGGGTATTAATTAATTTCCTTTCATTGGTAACCATTTCTAAACAATGAAATACACTAAATTAGGTTATACATAATTTTGAACTTGAAAAACACTTAACAAAAATTGTGAATTTATGTATAGATAATATCATAATCAAAAAATAGTCTCTTTGAGGACATATTTACTTTTAAATACTTCATAATGGTTTTAAAGAGAATGTTAGTTGTACCAATCCTATCCCCAAGGAGTATCAAATTATGTGCGCATTAATCCATGTTGTCGGGTACCTGGTTACACAGATTTAGTCTCAACGCACATTATCAGAGTTGTTACCCCAAGGTAAATATATTCCACAACCACATCCACCTATATTATCTAGTTGGGGATATATATATAGGAATATATACATAATAATTATGTTTCAAAAAATTTAGGTTGTTATTCTATGCTTATCCTCAAACTCTATCTTAGGTTTATGACCCCTAAACAATTTGTTTTCTAAATATAGTTAGCATTTTTTCCACTATACGTCCACTAATACCAATTTTAATAACACAAAATCTAGTATTGTAGAGTCGGTGGTGATTCTATTAAAATTTAATTTATAAAATAGATCATAATACTAAGTATCAATTAGTTTAATAGTCTTGAAGATATAAGATACATACATAGTTATCTTATTACATAGGTAATTAAACATAGTACATAACAAAAGAATATAAAAATATTCTTGAAAATTATTCCAATATTTATTATTCACAACTTGTGGAATGAAAAAAAATAAATGGGAGAGCTCAAATACTCATTAATGGTTATATGGAACAATAATAAATGAATTAAGGTCAATAAATCATAAACATTATGGAAAGGTAAATAATCATGAAAACACATTCCATCAATAAAATTAGAATGAAAATTAATAAATATATTTATTTCACAGTGAAAATCTCATGGAGAGTAATAACTAAAAACTAAACGAATAAAATTTTTATTAATTAGACATCATATATCTTGAACATGTACCATTACACCGTCAAGACAGTTTAATTCTTTGGGTAAAAACCCCATCTAATTCCATTGGAAACAAACACAAAGGTATTTTCACTAACTATATTGTCTCATGAGACCTACTGATGCATCAAGGGGATATAATGAGCCTCACCCATAACTAAAATTCCAAATTATTATTCATACATCGATTCAATTCATGAACAATACGACTTATCAAAATATCCATATTGAGTGGAGGATACAGAATCATTACTATTTCCCTAAATAAAACAGCATTCAAAGTAAAAACCACATGTAAAAATGGTTCATGGATAAGGCAATAATAATATCCTTGATACAATAAATATTTAAATTTAATGAAATTATCTATGAATGATGATCACAAATAAAAGGGAGTATACATACACTACACACAAGGAATAAGTAATGAAAGCCATAACCAAAGGGAATATCATAATTGAGTTCATAAAAGAATATATTTGAATCATAAATTTACATTAATAATGTAAAGTTGTCACATATAATGATAGATTATGTCCAAATGAATTGAAAACATATAAAAGAAGTGTTTAAGAAACATAATAAATAATCCATTTAGTGCGGTTTACGGAATATATTAAAGATTCTTTAAAATATAAAAGGGAATTGTTGTTTATATAAAAAAAATTAAAAAAGAAATTTTTTTTTAAATTTATTGGTTTTAGTAAAAATATTGGTAGTTTAAAATAGTTTATGGATTGTACTAGAAAACAGGTATGGAATTTGGAAATTCCCTTAATTGGGCTTTCTTATTACGAATAATTGAAAATGGATCCTTATAATACTTATATTTACCATCAAAGAAACAATAATTGATCTAGTTAAATATATTTAGAACATAAAAAAATAATTAGGAATAATAAATAAAAATAATTAAGTATTACATTGGTGGTAAAGAGATAAAAAGTATAACCTAAATGAAAAATTGAAGTTCAGGGAGAATCCCTTACCATAGATCAGAATGTGTTTTTCCCTAGATCTTAATGTCATGGATAAAAACAATAAATACCTTGATTAATTAATTAACTAAGAAACTTTTTTACATGTATTTTATTTTATTTAGTTTTATTATATTCATTGATTTCCTTTTTCTTGAGTTTAAAGATATAATATTATCATTTAGGAGGGTCTGTTTCCTTGGGTTTCATGACCTGTTTACTTGTATACTTCTATGGAAAATCATGTAAAATAAGAATAGTTGTCCATAATTAAACTTATAGGTTATTAATGAAACTAAATAATATTATGTTTTAATATAATTTATTCGGTTATATGGTATGAGGATGAATCGTTAGATAAACATTAGTGATAATCATTTAGATTATTTTTCACTTTTTTTCGATCATCATAAACTTGTTTTGTTTTATAAATTAATATTATGTATATACTAGTTATATAATGTTAAATAAAATTTAATATTTATATTATAATCTATTTTAACTATATAATTGTTTTTATGGCCAAACATGAAGTTGTGATTGAAAAATAAAAACACATTATCCATAAAGTTGGTAAATCGACATATCACAGACAATGTTTTCATTTTTAGAATAAAAGGGGAGTGGAGAAGAGGATTGATGGTGTGTTTTACATTAAAATAATAAAATTAAAGTATATAAAAGATACCTGAATTATCACTCATTTTTTGATAGAGTAGGTGATGAGATCATAAGAAAATAAATGAAATTGAAATGAAAATAAAAGAAAAAGAAAAAGGTTTTTACCTCTTGAATTATTCTCCTTGAGATCATCCTTAAGGGATTTTTTTTGATATTTTGTTGAGAATAGAAACTCTTTGAAGAGTTAAAAGGATTAAGACAATTATTGGAAATAAATTTTATAATATTTATGGTTTAAGACGTATGAATAGAAGAGGTGATGAGTAATATATATAATGGAGGAGAGGGTTGTTTTTTGAATATTTTATTAATTTATTTATTATTTTTTACTGCGATTGTGAATAGTTTGAGAATTATCACTAAATATATTAATATAGTAATTAAAATTTTGAAATTATGGTCTTACATCATCTATACATCATCTATGACTCAAAAAATCATGTATTTACTAAATATGGTAAATTATAGTATTTCACAATTCAAAAAAAAATTCAAATATTTAAGGAAAATCAAAAAAAAATCACCATAACCATTTCTCAACATTTAGAATTAAAAATGAAGTCCATTTATTGAAAATAATTTTCCAAATATGACTTATTTATTTTTTAAATAAATTCATCAATTTTTTTGAAAACTACTGATTTTGAAATTATAATTGATTTTATAACACTTTGAAAAATTAATTATGGTCTCATAAAATCATCTTATAATCATAAGAAAACAAAATATTAATTAATGAGTCTATTTTATGAAAATATATTTTATTTAAATCATTATATAAATTTTAAAATCATAATTAAATATTTATGACTTACAAAAATACAAACACTTAATTTATCATTTTTAAAATATTCAGTCACTTACTCCATGATATAAATATATCCAATTTTCATTCATAAGATACCTAAATTGTATTTATAATTTTACAGGTGAAGTTAATATTATAATGGTCATATTACTATTCATAATGGTCACATTACTATTTAAATGGTCATGTTATTATTTAATGGTATATTTCTATTCGTTTAAGATCAATGTTGTGAGAAAAATAAGAAAGAAAATGAATTTCTTTAAGAATATTCATACCATGAAATCTTGGGGTGTTATAAGGGAACCCTTACATATACTAGTATCCATGACCTACCATTGCACAAGTAGAGTACTACCATTATTAGACCTAGGATCAACCTTTATGCAGATTATAAGAAGCAGCAGGTACCTTTACACAGTTAAGGGATTCGACTGTACCTTTATACAATAGTGAGGATAACCTTATATGGGTATTGGAATATCACTAGAACACTTATTGAACTTCATAATTCTGAAGCTATTAATACAAAATATTAAAAAAAAGAGGAATTCCCTTTACGTATTAAGAGGAAAAGATGATTTCCCTTACACAATATAGAGAAATTCTCACCCACCCTTATGAAAATAAAGGAAAACACCACATACCCATTAAAAAAAATTAATTTAATGAAGAAAGTTAAATATATGTTTTGAAAATATTATAATTTTAATAAAATAAACATATAAATAATCATGAAAATGATTTTTTATTACTTTCAAAATTCTAAAACACTTCTAAAAAGTATTAAAATAACATTAAAATATACAAATTAATTTCCAAATAATCTTTTAACACATGAAAATTAATTATATAATATGTAAAACCATTTTTAAAATAATTTTTAAATTAATAGATAATTTTAAAACAACATCTATATTTTTTTTAAATTGCTCCAAAACCACTGGAAACCCCATAATAACAAAATTAGGGCTCAAGAAAATCTAGATCCTAACATCAGATACTTGTCAAACATTTATCTTGAGAACTAAAAAGGCTAGTAGGGTGAGAAAAGGAAGGGGAGATAATTTATCCACCATGTGTGATACATCTCAAGGATCCCATAATATTTGGAGCACATCAACCACTTCAGAGAAGAAAACCATAAAGCTACACATCTATTTTGAACTCTTTACAAGAAAATATCCCAAGTAAAATCCCTCTCAAATAAGATCAAGTAAATTAATAAGTAATTACATGAAGGATTTGACTAAATCTTATATATCAACACAATATTATAAAATTCATCCAAACAAAAACATGTAATTGAAAAGATGGTATACTGGATTCCCATCCAAGACACTAATTCTAAATTATAATCATATAGATTTATATAATAAAACCAACAAAAAATACACACAAATATAAAAATTATTTCATTAAAATAACACCATTGAAGGAAATCCTCTATAAATAAACACTTTATATTTTTTAATAGAATGTATATAACTATTTTAAAGATTAAAATTATTATATATATAAGTTCAAAAATTATACTAAGGCATCATATAAAATATAAATATATACATTATCTGTATTAATTTATTATTCTAGTAGATAACATTCATTTCATATCATGAAAAACATGAAACAAGTAGTATAGATATAATGCATTATAATTTATTTATAATCTTAGAAATTATACATACAAAAGTTCATCAAATTATATTAGTTAATTAGTTCAAAACATAACCACTATTTTCAAACAATTCTTTACTGTTGAGACATATACCCAAACCTTTCAAATTAAAACATGTTATGTTCAAAATCATATTGATAAAAACATCACCAAGTGTCTAGTTTTTTTTTTAAAAAAAATTATAGGTAAAGGAAATACATTTTAAAAGAAAACTGTAATTAATACTTCTCATAATAAGGTATTTATCAATAGTTTCTTTTGTAAAATAATTAAACAAAAATTTCAAAAACACTTTTTTAGAAAATAAAATATTTATGAATTATTTATTTTATTTTATTAAAAAAATATATTATACAAAATCAATTGTCCCAAATGGTTCTCATGAAACTATATTACCCAATTTGAAGGGAAATTCCAATGATGAAAAACTAAATGAAATTTTATTCTTTTACAAAATAAATTCATTAAAAATTTAAAAACTAATCCAACCAAAGGATTTATTAATTTAATTCATCAAGTTTCACATGATTTAATTTATCTACCCACCATTTTAATTTAAAATTAAAACATTTTTAATAACAATCAACTTTGAAAATTATAATAATCTTAAAAACTACAAGTATAATATCTAATATTTATTATTTAACATGTTTCAAAAAAAAAATTTCATAATAAAAAAGTTACAAGATTCCATAAAATTATTTATGTTTAACTAACACAATTATATCATGATATTTACTAATTTAATATCAACAAATAACTTCAAAACTAGAGAACCAAATTTAACACATGACATTCATCAAAAATAAAACATGAGGTTAGAATAATCCATTTTATCCCCCTATAAAATCTTTCACATTTCTAAAAAAACATTATTTACCCAGAGAAAACTCATAAAAATAGTTAAAGGGTTTTTTTTTCCTATTTAGGATTGAAACCACAAAGAGGGGGGGGGGATTAGTGGCTACCTTTTCTTTATATAATTTTTAAGTACTTTTGAGACCATTTTGAACCTCAAAAACATGATATAATATGGTCCAATCATACGTAAATATCATCCTCAAATTTTGTGTTAAAAAAGTATAAAAAAGTATTACATGATATTTACAAGGTTCAGTACAATGACCTACTCATTTACATGTTAAATAGCCCCACCAACATGTATTCCTTTACTAACTTCATTCCAGAATACACAGTCATATATAGAAAACAATGATACATTCCTAGTACAACCTTTTATTATTTAGTTTTTTATAACCCCAACTATCCTTTTTATATACAATTCCTTCCTAGAAATTTATACACCCCAAAAAACAAAAAAGCCTTTTATGTTGTTGGTAAGGATACAAAACTACAAGATTCACTTTCTTCTTAATTTTTCATCCACTTTAGAATGTTCATCACTTTCTCCCAAAGAAAGATGGATCAACTTACTCTAGGTACAATCCTCATAATCCTCAAAAAATACATTAAGAACATAATGGTCTTGAAACTTCTTCTATATCTTTAAAAAATAAGAATATTCCCAAAATTATTCTTTCTATAAATTATATCTAGAAAACGTACTTATAATAAGAATGTGTGATCGTCCTCTATTAAGTAACCTCTATATGATGGTCCTTGTTTGTTCTACTCCATCTGATCATACTTCTTCTCTTCCTACATTAATTTGGTAGGAACTCAATTGGAAACACACAATCTCTACATATGATAGACCTCAATATAATGGATTTTACACAAATGTGGTCAAACTAATGGAATTATGATCTGTTTAGATCTCACTCTAATGGTGCTCACTCTTATGAAACTTACCTAGCTTCAACCTGAAACCAAAAATGGGTTGTGATCTCAATACCTACCACAAAAATGTCAGATCTCCAGTATTCTTCACATATGAATAGTTGTATGTAAAAATTTACTATGCTTTCTATTTATAGGCATCCCAGAATGGTAATGGTAGGAAAAATCATTCTTCTTCTCTATAAAACAAATTCATAAATGCGTTGATTTAATTTTAATTTGATCCTAATGCCTAACTATTCAAACTCTTCTCAATATTTGTAGAGTATTCAGGACTCTTCTTGAATATTGTAAAAAATTCATTATTCAAATTTTGAAACAATTATTCGGTATTGTTATCTGCTTCTAATTTTTTCTTTATTTTGTTACTTTGATTGATGTTTTTTCCACAGTGTTAGTCCGATGAACATTCTTATTGAAAATTAATTTGATGAACTATCTAATATAATTCTTGTATGATGAACCATATCTATATCACTTCTAAATCTGTATCCTTTACTCTAAAATCAATTGAAATATACCCAATTCACAGTTTTCTCTTAACCAAATATATAATATTTTTTTCTCTGATGCTTCGAGTTAGAGGTAAATAGATGAATGCATTGTTGAATAACATTATTAAAACTTCTGTCACCTTCATTCAATCTAGATAAACTCATACATGTTTCAAATATTCAATTTCATCCTCAATATGATAGATTTATTAATACTTTCTCTCATACTGATTGAATAATTATTATTGCAAATATGAACTCCCACTCTACTTATGATTAAGTAAATGAATCAGTTCAATAACTATGGTCCATTCAATGTTCAAAACAATTTTTTTATCTATTCCAAACACCATCTGATGAACTGATTTCAGATTCATATATGATGGATAAACATTGATGTCATATTGATGGAACTGTATCTATTGTCCATCCAATGTATCAGTTCTAGTGTCTCATTTTATTCATCATTATCAACAATAATTTAACTCTTATATACCTTTGATAAAACAATGCATCTAATGCATTAATGTTATTAAAAATTTCTAAATTGAAAAAGTGTTAGAATCCCCTCTAATGGATCAGTTGCATACTTTGTCTGATGGACCAGTGTCAGCAGTAACTTATTTAATTCATATTATCTACAACTTATGATTGAACTATTTCATTGGTTTTTATGATGAATTGAACCATCTGATAGACTAGTTGATCGACACTTTTGAAAAATATCCGACTTAAGTAAGTTCAAACCCTAAAACTTTAGATATTTTAACACCATTTATTTTCACACAAATTAACTATGACTGAAATTGATCTTCCACACCCCTTCTTGTGTCATGAATTTGAAAACATTTTTTGAAATGTAGAATGATCAAAAAAGAATTGTCTAATTTAGTTGGTTCCTAAACTATGTCTAATCATACGGGTCTATAGTTCCATGTCTAGAACCATGGTTAATTTTGATTTTTCATCGTATTCTCTATATCTGGTGCATCTTTCTATTTAGTACTATAGGGTGTTTCTGGAATCAAAAGTTACATATTTTTTAAACTTCAAACATATATCATCTAATGATAAGAAATACAAAAAAAATCAAATTGGGCCTAAAAATGCCTCACTTTGTGCTTGTTGTCAATACTCATGTCTTCTTTAAAAACATAAAGTGTTTTACCCCCAAACTCATTCTCCCATACTATCTTTATTATCATGTATTATACCCCTTATGGATAATCAAATTCAAAGGGATCACTCATCATTCTTGAAAATTTTATTCTGAAGATCAATAGTATCACATGGGTTTCTAAAGAAGAACATTTGGATAAACATATCTATGTCTATGTGGGTGAACCCTATGTAGAAAACAAGTTTGTATAGTCATGGTTATCAGTGTTTCGCTTAACATGGATTTCATATAAGACATTTTCATATTTCTCTCAAAATTATCAATTATAGAAAAATTATTGAGTATATTTTTTAATATGAGAATAACCTGAAACCATCTCAACAAAGATATCAAAAATATTATATGTATTAAAAAACATTAAAAAAAATAATTTATCATAACATAAATAATTAATTTTTTTAGAAGAGTAAGATAATAAAACATAATCATCCTAATCGAAACTCATTCAATTCCTTACATGTGTGTACAAATAAACATATATTTAGGGAATAAGGAGGAACCTCAGTATTTTCTTAGAGGAAAATTCAGACTGAGAGTCTTATCTGAGTCTTGACTTTTCTTCTTCTTCATATATTTTTCATTGTATGTGTTTTAATCATTAATTTAATCCATCTCATATTCTGTTACAAGCTTCTTCTCATCTATAAAATATTTAGATGTAGTTTTCAAAGGTTTTTTATATTTAGAATCATTTTTTATATTTTATGTTTATAACAACTTTTTTATGAATTACTCTTGTTCTAGAACGATAGTAAAAATAATATCAATAAAATTCTCATCTTGAAGGCATCTATTTATTTATTTATGAATATTCAAATCAAAATATATTGATATTTTTTTATAATATTTTTTCTCATATTTGGACACCTTAATCTTCCCCTTTTCTTTATCTTAATTTTAATGATTCATCTAAATTTACAGCCACAAACATTATTTTGGACAAATAACTAAACACACTTTATTTCTTGACTCAATATTTTTCCTTTTCTCAACTTTCTTAATGTGCACAATTTTAATTTTTGCGGATTTAAAATTCTTTACCTTCTGTGTTTTCTTTTTTAATTTCCAACAATTTAGTAGAAAAGTTTGATCTTTTTTTGATCACTATAGACCCCCTTAATTCATTAAAGTTTATTTTTAGAGATATTTTTTACCAAAATTAAAATCAAAAAGTCCAAAAATTCCACAACAACAATAATGACCAAGGAATCACAATCTTCTTATCTGATTATAAAATATCTCATAATTTTTATGTTGTTGTTTCCTCATAAATCAAGAAAGGATTTGATGAGAAGGATACTTTCTTAAAGAATTATAATGTTTCTAAGAGAAAGATGATTTGTCACTAATTTTCATCATTAGACCCTTTTCATCACTATCTTTAGAGGTTTCACATTTAACATCAACTACTTTGGTGAAGTTACCTCTCATTTTTCTTGTCTGACTTTCTGTTATATGAAGAATTTATTGATTTTATGATTTTTTTTATTTTTCAGCCAAACTATTTTTCATAACTTCTATCAAATTTTTGGATTTTTCTATATTTTACTTGTTATTACATTATCCAAAAACTCTAGAATCTGTCTTTTTGATATTTTCAATTACAAATGATTTTTCTTCTTAAATTTTCAGTTTTCTATCAAGATCACTAATCTTGTTTTTATAAGCTCTAATCAAATTGGGATTTGTATCCTCTTTTTTGATCCCATAAAAATTTAAAATTTTATTTAAAAAATATATTTCTTCAAGTTACTTGTTTCTTTCATGAGTTGAGTATTCTGGGTAATTGAGTTTTATATATTTTTTTATGAATCTAATAAAATTCTATAATTTCTTTACCATCATTATCACTACTTTTCAAAGAATTTACATTTATAAATTTATAAAGGAAGTATATTTAATGACATGATTTATAACAAGATGAGGAATCATCCTTATTTATTATACTCAGTTATGTTTTCTTTATATTTTCATAAGTATTCATTTCCTTATATTTCTTCATATTTTTTATGATATTTCTAATCATGTTATTTTGACTCAATATTTTAAATTCTCTTCCTTGGATAATTTTTTTCCAAATTTCCCTTCCCTTCACAATTCCAACACTTGAGAAAAGTTTTAACTTTTACCTTCCAACTTCACTTGTTATATATTTTATAAAAGAAGTAAATAATTGTGTTGAAATATTTTGATTCGTCCTCTACTTTTAAATTAATCAATTCATCAAAAAATTCTTTATATTTGTTTATCCCTTTTTAAAAAAACTAAAAATAAATTTCATACTCAAAATTTTTCTTGAATACTTTTTTCCCTCATATAATATTCTATAATGATATTATGAAGTTCATAAAATGGTAATTCTTCATAGTCTTCTAAAGATGAAACATTAAAATGAAATATATTTGGAATGTTTCTCATCAACTTCATTAGAATAATGGAACTATTCAGATTATTTTCAAACATCTAATGTTAGTCACAATATAATTTACTTTTATAAATTAGTCATATATACATTCCTCATAAGCTATTGTAATATCTTCAAATCTAATTCTCCAGATTTTTAATGTGGCTTGTTTAAATTTTTCATTTACTTCATAGTTAATTCTCATGCTATCCGACATATTCTTTAATGTTGGAAACCCCATAATCTATGCATAAAAAATATCAGTGAGGGATATAAACAAAGTATTCAGATCTTTTCCAATAGCTTCAAAACTCCTCTTATTATAAATAGTCATAAACACTTCATTTATTGAAGGAAATGACATCGTTACTATATCTATATCTTCATTGAAAAATTATTTAAGATAAGGTAACATACTATTCCTCAAACCATGGTAGTGATTTTTAATAAAAAATAGGAACACCCCTATTTTTTTCTAAATTGAAATTATCCATTCTCAGAGACATATATTTTAGAGGGAACCTTTATCTGATATCAATTTGGTTCACAGATAAGATTGAGACCACTAGGGGGGAGGGTGAATCAGTGGTTCTATTTTCATTTTATAACTAATTTAGAAACCATTCTTAACCTTTAAATATTTTTAGAGTAAAATCCACTAAAATATAAATATCAACCTCACCTTCTACATGAAACAAATATAAATAAGGAGAATCACAATATATTTACATGGTTCAATACAAACACATACTACATTACATGATGTATTGTCCCACCAACATGGATTTAATTACTAAATTATTTCTAGAATACAAAGAAACTAGAAGATAAAAATTCTACAATACCAGTAGAAACTTTTGTACATTAGTTGGTTATACCCCCCAATTATCATTTTCAGACCCACTTCCATCACAGATAGTTATACAACCCAACAAATAAAAATCCCTTTTAGTCTCTGGTATGGATCCATAAATACACAGTTCACTTTTTTCTTCTTTTATAGTCTTCTTCAAGATGTAATTTAATTCCTCCATAAGTAATCTAGATCAACTTCACCTATGTACAATCCTCAATATATTCCAAAAATCACTTAAAAAATTGTTGCTATTAAAACATTGTATAGATCATCAAAAAATTTGAATGTGATAAAACATAGACTTTCCATAAATTCAATCTAGGAAAATTATTATAAAAAGTCACTATGATCAGACTTTATCTAGTAACCTATGTATCATGGTCCCTATCCTATCTTCTCCATCAGATTCTATTTCTACCCTTACTACTCCAACTAAGTATGATCTCCATTGAAAACCTAAAATTTCTTCATCTGATGGAACTTCATCAAATGGACCTAACTATAATATATGTCACTCTAATGGGATATTTTCCATGGAACTAATATCTAAATAGACCTTACTTTAATGGTTCCCACTCTGATGGAACTTCTTTAGCTTCAACTAGAAAAACAATTCAAGTTGAGATCTCAATACATTTAAAAAAATCTAGATCTGTATCTTTCCGAACACATGAATAGTTTCAAGTTGGAATGTACTATGGTATGTATTTATAAACATACATGAATGGTTAAGGTGGGAAAACTAATTCCACTTCCATCTCAACCTAATTCAAAAATCTCTTGATTTTATTTTCATTTGAGCCTCATGTATTTAAACATTTTCAAATATTTATATATCCTTGTCATATCTTATTGAAAACTCTAAAAAATAGACTTATTTAAATTTATAAATAATCATCTTCTCTAATTATTTGAGTCTAGATATTCTCTATTTTGTGACTTTGATTCATGTTTCTACATTAGTGTTTTTCTGCTGGATTTTCTTACTGCAAATGCATCATATATACTTTCTTTTGTAATACTCATTTGATGGATCATATCATGACCACTTCTAACTTTTTTGCCTTTCCTCTAAACTCAATTGAAACATACTCAGTAAATTTTTTTCTCTTTACCCACTGGATAATATAAAAATATCAAATGATTTCTTACTCTGACGTTTTGGTTCAGATGAAAATGCCAGAATACTTTGTTTAAAAGCATCATTGAAACTTATGTCACATTAAAGCACTCTAGAGGAAATCATAAATTTCTCACATCATCAATTGATTCCTCAGTATGATATAACTAGTCATACATTTTCTCAGATAAATCAATTGATTTTTATTTTAATGATGAACTACCCCTCTTATTATGCTTTTTTAAATGAATCAGTGTCAACAACTCTGGTCCATAAAATGGTTAACACCCTATGTTTTAACGGTGTAAAACACCATTTAATGAAGTGGTTTTTACTTCATGACCGATGGATAAATATCTATGTCATTCCAACTGATCAATATCTATTTACCATCTGATGTATCAGTGTCAAGGGATCATTTGATTCATTATTCAAATCAACTTAACAACTCTGGCCTTCATCTGATATAACTCTGCATCCAATGATTTCATGATACAAATAATTTGTAAACTAAATTGGTGTCAAACTCCCCTATGATGGATTAGTGGCATACCATGTCATATGGATTGGTGTCATAAGTGACTTATTGACTTCAGATTCTCTAAAACTAATAATTGATCTCATTGATCAGTTTTTCTGATGAATTAGAATTTCTGATGGACTGTTAGATCAACAATTTTGAAACATATCTAACGTAAGAAAGTTCAAACTCCCATCCTTCTATCATTTTCACATCGACTATTCTCACACCGATGAAAAATTATTGGAACCTCTCCTAAAAATTATTCTCTTGTCTCATTAATTTTTCAATATTAATGAAATTTTTATTGATTATAAAATAATCGTCATATTTACTTCGAATAAAACCGTGTCAGATCATCTTGGTATAGGGAAATGTATCCCGAACCGTGTTCCTTATTGATTTTTCATCAAATTATCCATGTTACTTCCATATTCCTTGTCAGTACAATAGGGTGTTCCATGAAACAAAAAAATCTATTTTTATCAACTTAGAACATATATCATCTATTGATAAATAATACACCCAAAACTCAAATTGGGTATAACAGATTTAACATTCCAATTTCTTTTTCCACACATGAATTTTATTACTTAAAAAATTTTCACGTAATATTTTTCAACCCACAAAAGCTCTTATATCAATATAGACAAGGATTTAAAAAGTATAAAAACAAAAGGAACCCATCCACCATCCCTTTACATTTTCCTCTTTAGCTGGAAAGTACTCACCTACCCAGTATCAAAAAAACATTTTTAATATAACCAGTCTTGATATAAGAAATGGTTACCATCTCATCATTTTCATGAATCCTTAACACAAGCTATTACCCCTAGATAAATCGTAAAAAAACCAAAAAAAATTATATTATTAAAAAATGTTAACCACTCCATTCATAATAATTCATCTTTGGAAAGAAGTATTATTTTCATTAATTCAATGATTTAAATAAAACAAATCTGTTTATATTACCAGATTTAAGTCATTGAACTTTTATTGGAGGTGGGTGATACCATTAATAAAACAACAATAGAATGTATAATCAATGAAGGGATATATATTCTCAACAGGAAGTGATATAATCTCAAGGATCACACACTTTTCCATGTTAATAAAATATAAAGGGTTTATATATTAGCATCATTACGAAACACATTATTCTTAAAAATACTCTACGACATTTAATTATAATTTGAATACTTATTTTCAACATGACATATCGAGAATAAAATATTTAAATCAAAAAATATTTCAATCATTGACAAAACTCAACATTTCTACTTAATTTTTGGGGAAACATCATGACTTTCATTTTAATATCCCTAACATGTGTCCATATTAAATTAGAAAATTAAACATGCTATATTACTATGTTTTAATGATTATGATACTCAAGATAAACTTTCTTTAAACATTTAATTTCATTGGAAAACCAGATTATAGACTAAAATCAAAGTAACATGATTCTAGTTCTATAATTAAATACAACATGATCAAATAATAACATGATTTAATATTTTAAATACAACACATTAAACATGAAATATTCTCAAGATTCACATACTATAAATTTTATAGCTACTATACACATGTTTTAACATTATACATGCTTCCAAAATTAATACACAAATGAATTAATATGCAAGGAACAATTAATTTAGCCATAATTTTTTATATTTATTAGAAGAATATGTTCAGTAACTTAAACATAATTGAGTCTCAAAAGGATAAAAAAAATAAACCATATCATTTTTAAATTATTCAAAACAAAAAATGTATAGATTTTTATTAAATTTCTAACACGTGTGGGAAAATAATATTCTGTATAATGGTAACATATGGAATGAAATTCACATTTCGATTTTCAATATATATATATATATATATATAAAATAATGAATAAAAATTATCTTAACCATACTTGGAATATGAAAAATACTTTTTTATTTGGAAATTCTCAAAATTTTAATGCTTATTATTGATCATGTTTATCGTTTTCTAAAATTTTGAAACAAATAACCAAAACATTTCATCCTTGAAATAAAATTTTCAACTCATGAAGATAATATATAAATGGATTAATAATAAAAAACAAGATTGATTACAAAAATTAAGGATAAAGTTATTCATTTAAATGTTTCTGAATTTAGATGAATTATTAATAATAAATATGGTAATTCTTTTGGAATCCCAGAATTTAAATTACAAAATCCAAAATTTATATGGTTTTAACCCTATTTATTTTAGCATTATATTATGATATCTATATAGTGTTACATGTTTTATAGTATTTATAAAATTTAGAGACTATTTATAAAAAAATTACATTAACTAGTTAGATAAATCAAAAAATAAGGCATCACATTTTACACATTACCATTTGAAATAAAATTTAATTCATGGAGAATCATGTAATAATAGGATAGGAAAAAACACATTCTCTTCACAACAAGGATTCAAATAAAAAAATCATGCTATTTAATTATAGTTTTACTCCCCTAAATTAGGATATATACCCAATTCAGAAAACACTAATGGTTCATTAACAACTACAAGACATGTATAATTAGATAAACACACAAAATACTTATTTAATTTGAATAATAATTATTTTACTTCTATAACCACCTCGTTCAATCATAAGTGAAAATAATAATAATTCATGTACCTCACATAAGTTCTACCCTATAAGTGAGACCACTTCACTTGGTTGTTAAATGAGCAACATGTCCTTACATAAGATCATGGGGAGACCTAAAATATGACCTCCTAGCTGGTCACCATAGCCCATTTCATGCACCAAGATCAATTGTAACTACTCCATTACCAACCCATGTAATCCACAGAGAACCCAACTCCAAACACCATCTTATCAATCAACCATACCCTTTGATACCACAATTTCATGACCCCTCTCACCTGTGGTACCCCTACAGGGCTGATAATAAGTAATGGGAGATAATGAACCCCAAGTATTTCATTAATTATTCCTATGATTGAAAACCTGTACTGAGGGTATAAAAATCTAAAATATCAAATGAATTACCCACAATAATAATATATAGGATTGGGGGATAGGATATCAACCACCAAATAACTCCATAATATAATGAAGAAAAATAAAAAGCCCCAACATCCCAAAATTCATGTAATTTAATATGAATATAGTTGAAAGTATTTGGCTAAATAAAAATGGAAATCCTATAGCATCAAATCAATAACAACTCCAACACCAAAGTTAGTAATGTCCATATCAGTCCCAGAAGTCCTCTAGGAAACATAAAAATAGTATATATATATATATTTAGGGTGGGAATAAAATATATAATTAGTAGGAATATACATATGTACTATCATAAAAATATGATAAGTGTATACTAATTCCATAGTGAAGAAAAAAAAAATAAAAAATCACCTATCAAGTCAACTGGTTGATGACCTCATCAAATCTTACTTACCAAATAATGAATCCAAGTTTAATAATATATGAATAATAATATTGATAAATTGATACCCTATGCTACTTAACCAACGATTATCTTCTATATCACCCCAACATCATATGTATTGTGGATCCCAAACCTTCCATAGAATCATACCTATAAATAATTGGGAAAAATCATTCGGTCGATCACCATGTGTACAACAGGACACTACATCCTAGGAAAAAAACACCCGGGAAACTATATCATACAAAGAACCCTATATTAAACAGGTCAGACCTCCACATCAATCCATAACCATTACCATATATCAACGATAGTAAGGTATCATGAACATGAAATAAATCAACCTTGTTCCCTTATCCTACTATGCATGACCCCCACTATGAACTATCTTATCAATCTAATTTAACAAAACCACATGTGAACTATCTCCAAAATCTACCATACCTCACATTTAATAAAATCACCTAAATTATTGAGTGGTAAAGAGGGGATAACCATCCACCCATCCTCACCATCATGGATTTCATGAAAAAAACACCCCGAAAACATTTGGGTGTTGGGACTTGGTGCTCGATGTGGGTGGGGTGCATACATAAATCCAAATGAAAATAAAATATATAGTAGTTAAAAAATACCAAAATAAGGGTTCATATAATAAAAACCACCTAACCACTATATCATACACTTCAACACTATCATGTTTAAAAATTTCCACCATAACTAATGTATCACACCACACAACCACCACACACAAGCCACACAAACCCAATTTTATAGTTATCATTAAATACATTAATTTCAAACAATTTTAATAATCATTTGTCAGTATTCCATATTCAAATTAAAAGTAATTATGAAATTTACTAATACATTCAATTTTATATTAACTCAACTCATTTTATAATCTTTCATTTCATTTAATCCAATTCCCACACATATATTTCATAGTTCTCATTTAACACATTAATTTCCCACCATTTTCACATTCATTTATAATATTTTCATATTTTTATTAAACATATTTATCCCATTTACTATTATTTAATTTCAATCCCCAAACCATTTAGTCTATGCCATGTTTATTCAATTAAAACTCTACACTTTTAAATAATTCCATAATTACTGAGAAACTATCAAGCCAACACATAATTTCGTCGACCTTTACCATGTTATTTATATGTTCCCACAACACACAATAATATAATATCTCCACAATTCAAAAATTGAAAAAAAACACACCCATAATTCCAATAATTAAATATACCATCACATCAATTAACTTCACTAGAAAAAGGGAAACCCAAAAACATCTTATTTAAACACAAATGATTAAATTACTTTTTTAAGGGATTTATCCTTTCAATATGTGGAAATTTAAAAAAAAATTATTTTAGAAAATAATATCATATTCACAGTAAAAAAATCAAGAACAACGACCTTTGACACACAACAATGGTGAAGAAATATCATGAAAATAAGTAAAGAATATGTGATACCTCACCTTTCCCATCAATATCATTACAACCAATTAAATTACATTCAGTAGGAAAACTAATAGAATCCACCCAAAGGTAAAAATAATTCTAATATCACATATTTATATAAATTAAAAAGATAACTCATATAACCTACCTAGAAAACAAGGACCTCTCATGCTACACAGAATAACAATAGAGAGATAAAGAGGAATCTCAACCTTTACAGATCTAGAATCTACAACCAAAGGTGGCTCAAACTCAATGCAGAAGACTCACAAGTCTATAAGTAAGAGGTTCAATAATCAATAATTAATATAATTTAAAGTAAATTAAGTGTGAGAGGATTGATTATTTTTAAAATAATATCAGTAACATGTTCTAAAAATTAGAATCACACAACATTCAAAATCGCCATTTTAATATGATATAACTCAAATCATAAATTCAATGAATTTAAAGTCATCATAAATATTTTACTTAATATAAATAATTTTGAAGGAATAATTGACATGTTTTTTTGGAATTAATGTAGTTGAAAACATGTTTACTGGTCGAAGGGTAAGAGAATATTGGGATTTTAATAGAAACTAGATACCCCTACACAATTCCTACATGTTTTGTAAGGATAATGGGTTATTATCCTTACACTAATGACTACCCTTATATAGGATTCATAAAATCTTGAGTACCCTTACATAAACCTTAGGATCCATAACATTACCTTATGTTAGAAGGATCATAAAATTATATGAGTTGGGATCAAATTTTTTGCAAGTCGAAGGAAACTATAGCTACCTTTAAATAACATGGGTATTTGATTGCACTATTACACAATAACAAGGATAAATTTATGTGGGTATTGGAATCTCAGTGGAACCCTTATGCAAATCCCTAATTTTGAAGATACCTTTACATTGTAATTCAAAAGGATGACACACCATTACACATGAAGAGAAATAGGGAATTACCCTTAAACAACACAAATAAAGCATCACATATTCTAACCCAACTAATGAAAATAAAACATTGCCTTACGTAACTTCAATTTCATGCATTAATGTAAATATTTTATAGAAAATATTATAATTTTAATTAAACTAACATTTAAATAATTAAGATAATTGTTTATTATTACATTCAAAATTCTAAAACACTTCTAAAAATAATAGAATCCTTTTAAAACATCCAAATTAATTTATAAATAATCATTTAAAACATTTAAATTACACCCATAATTTTTAAAAATATGTCTTAACTACATTAAAAATTATAATTTAAATTTAAAACAACTTCAATTTTTTTTTGAAATTTCACCCAAACCATTGTTAAACCTAAAATAACAAAAGAAGAGCTTAAGAAAATCAAAACCCTTACAGGGGTTCAAAAGGGAATCAAGGTAGCACTTGTAATTCTCATATTGTTAATTATCTATGTAAATTTATCATAACATTTTCATTGTATTGGATTAATGATTTATAATAACATGAGAATAAAAAATATCATAAAATTTAAATGAGGTTACAAATATGAATATAAATGGTCATTTTTTATTATAATGATCAATTAAAAGACGATAGATGAAAATGACATTGATAGGTAATTCTTATTATTTAATATATAAAGATATATAAGATAAAAAGTGGAATATTACTATCGGTAATGATATCAAGAAATAAAATTATTAAAAAAAATTCTATTAAATTTGGATTAAAATTAAAATACCATGAATTTATAAATATTTATGAAATTCGTGAAAGGATAAAAATATATTTTAAAAATGACTGGGAAGTGTAATTCTATAATGATGAAATTTGAATTAATTAATTTTTTTAAGGTATAATAGGGAAATTATATATTATAATTATATATGAAAATATTTTAAGAGGAAAAAAATATAACTATATGTGAAATTAATGATTTGATGTTAGTTATTTATTATATTTCTCATGTGAATTATTTGATGAAATGATTATGGTATTTTTTTTTGAAAATTGGTTATGAGAATTTATGAAATGTACGATAAGTCCCAAATAAGAATTTAGATACCATGGTAGTGTAAATTCACAAACAATACTAAAGGGGTGAGAGGGATAAAATTTATGAACTTTTTAACAAGTCGTTATAATTCAGTACAAGGATCATACCACTTTCTTAGAAAATATATAGAGGTGTTGGTGAGGGTTTGGGAATGAATTTCTAATGGGTTACATGAGGCTATACCATATATGAATGGGTTTGTGCCACATTTTATAGTTATAGGATACTTGTTTTTGTGTTTTTAATAGGTGGTGTGATTTCTTCAACGTCTTTTCATAATAGTATATGACCATCCCATTTTTTCTTAGTGATATGCAACCTGATTTTACAGAGATATGAAGACTATATGATGATATGACAATGAATGTATCAGTTGAGTCTAGTATTAAACCCAAGATAAACGCTATAGTTTTAATATATGGATTTGAAAATTCGTAATGGTGTAGTAGATGATGTGGCTCAATTGGATGGGATTATTGATACTCATGTAACATGGTTAGGTTGTAGAACTTTTATACAATCAGGGTGTGAGGAATATTATTAATGAGGTGTGATTAAACTCCCACTGATCTAGCAATGGTAAACCAATGTAGAAGAGTGGTATATACAAATGAATCGACTACAATTGTTCACACTCATCTAACACCTTAAGACACACATCCTGTCAAGTACAATACATTCTATGTATTTTCCATATTTTTGGTATATTTTTCATATTCCTTCTCATATGTCAAAATTCAAAACGGGAATAGTTCATTTTAAGAATTTTTTCATGTAGAATATGATGAATGGTTCCTATTAGAAATCAAAGGATGATTGCAAATAATTTTTGTGGTTTGAGATCTGTATCCCTGTTGATATTTTTATTCAATATAGGAACGATATCTAGAGTAGGAACATGATTCAATATCCTATAAAAAATGAATGACAAGGTGTGTTTCATCATCATTAATTATATAGTTCTATATTTCTTGATGTGTTTTCTAGGAACTCTGTATTTATCAATAGTTAGTATAGAAATAGTCAAAAACTAATCAGTAAATCTTCTTTTTCGACTAAAAAAAATCTAAAAAATGGATTACATGAGATTAAACAAATCTCAATGATCCAATTGATGATATAAAATCCTCCTTTGAGATCCCTAATATATTTTTAGACATTTTGGGTTTATCATTAGTTAGTGGAAAGGTCATGAATTCTAAAACATTTTGTGAAGTATCATATAATACCATTGTAGAATAAAGAAAGATGGGGGAGGCTTGGTGAGTATCACTGATATTATGATGTTTTTTTATTCCCATGTGTTCCTTGGTTGAGGTATGTTTAAATAATGAGATTAGTTAGGGATTACTTACTAATTATTGGTATATTGTAGCCTTGGATACCAGAATAATAGAAGTGTAAAAGGATGGAATGTTAATCCCATTTATCACACTCATATAATTTCCATGGTATATTGAGATTAAGGCTCTAACAAATAATATTCATAGGGTTTTTATTCATTAATAACTCATTTATAATGATTATGATAAAAAATAGTGATGTGAGATTAGGTTTAAGTACTCCCTAGGTTGAGGTGTCATCAATGAGGTGTGAGTTAACCTTACAGTGATGGAGTTGGTACTCCCTTAATGATCAGGGTGTGAGTTCTCCAAATTAGTCATGGATTACTAGGTAATTATTTTATCATTATAGTACATAAAAGTGTCCATTTTTCCCATATGTATGTCTGGATAGGGAACTCTTCCACTAGATGAAGTTAGAGTCCTATATCTATGAAGTATGTACTCCCATTAGTGATACACATTTCATAAAGAGAGGTGTGGGTTCTCCACTCTTTTTAGGAATTCGACGTGAAATTCCTAGGATGATATTATTTTGGTGTGTTATTTTGGAATAATATATATTTTATGAAAAAATGAAGCAATAATTTATCCATTTGATATACCATATTTTGGGTGAGAATTAATCCAGGTGAGAGTAGTGTATATTTTTATTTGGTATGCCTATATACATGAGTTTTTTTATCTTTTACCCAAGATGTGTTAGCTGTTGAGGTAACAATACCATTATTTATTTCTCATCTACCTTGTATTATCATGGTTTAGTGGGGTGGTGTAATTATCCTTTCATACGTGGAGTTTAGTTCTAAGCTAATCACCATGATGGGATTAAAAGTCCATCTGGGTTCGATCCTTTTTTATTTTTTGAGGGTTATGTACATTGAATTTTGAGATTAAAGTCATATATTCATCTCATATTTTCTAAAACTAACACGTTTTCAATTTCTCTTGAGTTGGGTGGTTGTTAAATTATGCCCCTAGGTTTAAGTGGAATCTTAAATTTATCTTTTCATTTATTTTGAGGTTTCCAACTAGGTATTATCATACTTAACCCTATATAGTTGTTTCCACCTATAACTATTGTGTCTATGGAGATGAAATATAATTTGGGGGAAATATTGTAGGTTGTGTAGTTGGTGGAGTCATAACATAATGATACTGGGTGTTGGATATTACTAGTGGTTCTTGTGTTAATGTTATAATCTCTATGAGGTGTCTTCCATTTTTGTTGATTGTGGTTTCACCCATAGTTACATTATATTATCCCCTATTTTTTTTGAACTTTTAATTTATATGAACCCTATATGATTGGTGATATTTAGATATATTGTTTAATCCATTATTGATTATTTAATCTTGTATAATGTATTTTTTTGTTGAAATATTACATTTTTGGATTTGTATGGATTTTTAGCTTTTCATTAGGTTAATTCATTACATGTACGTTATGGATTATTAGTGCTGGCCACTAGACCTTGAACTACTGGAGTGGGGGGGGGTTGGTTTTCCACACTCTGCCAAACCATTGGTTGAAACCGGGCCTTGGTGGGTCATTTCGTGTCAAGATGGCATCAAAGCTGAGTATTAGTCTGTATATTAGTGTCTTGAAATAACATTCATGCATCATATAGGATGGGGAATTAAGGGAATAATTCCGTGAGTACATTAGTCTTGTTATCACGCTGGGAACACCATCTATGGTGCATATCGAACAATGTATTCTTATAAAATGACTCTATCAGTTAGAAAGTTAAATTGAGTATCTAGATAATTTCTTTCCAACTATAGTTATGCAACTCATACATTAAATAAAAATCGATGTATCATTTTTTAATGTTATGTCTTCCTAAAAGTATTAATGTCACTATATTTTTGAGATACATACTATCCCATGATTCTATATTCTCTAAGAGTTTGGTATCAACATTATTTGAAAAAAAACACTAAATTACAAATGATGGTGAGAGTTTCTTAGATAGATGTTTTCTCAATATCATAGTGGATTTTTTTCCTAGAGAATCTTTTTAGCATATCCTTAGCACCAGGTTAGAGATTCTGGTGGCCATGAGTGCGCAGTATAGGGATGGGATAAAGTACTCTGTTATCAACATTTCATTAATGAGGTATAGTTACCCCATATATTTGATAGAGTTAGGTTGTCCCTTGGTCAATGAATCATTTCATTATGGTGGGTACCTTGTATATTGTATGGATTTCATAAATTCACCCATGTATTGGGGAATATGTACTCTATCCATAGAGTCAAAACTCCATTTAACGATATATGTTTCTCTCAATGGGGTATGAACCCTCCATAGTGGTTGATACTCCCTCATATGATATAGTTAATCTCATCAATGTTTGGGTCCGCAATATATATTATAGAGTTAATATTACCCTATACGTTAGTGTGTGTTCATCCATTTTGAACATAGACATTGATATTATCTTGATGAAATTCTCATGATAGGGAATAGTTACACCTTCCATAAAGTAATAAAACCTCCGGTAGATGTACATTTCCATCAATATAGTGATATTCTTCTATATGGTTTGGTAATCCCTCAAATGTTATTCCTTACCCTCAATGAGGTAGGGTCCCATACTAATGTTTCAAAGTTGTGATCAGGAAGTTAAAACTGATATGTAGTTTGGATATTGTGGGTTTCCTATTAGTAGATTCAAATACTCCCTTGATGGATACTTATTGGATCGGTGAATCATTGGTCATTTACCATAACTAAGTGATTAATAAAAGATTTTATAACAGAGAATAATTACTAGAAAATCAGGGATAATAGTGAAGTATTATAAATTTAATTGTTTAGAATAATATACCTAATATGGATATATTTTTTGAGTAGTGATATAATTTTTAATCTTGATGCTCATCTAGGGAACCTTGGTCGAATGAGATTGATTAGATGATTCCCTCTAGTTTTGTAGAAGGTGTAATTTTTCTATATCCGGTATCTAGATGATAGATGATGATCTTTATAGTGGGGATTTACGATGATATGGATTTATTCATCTTATTTTATTTGGTATCCTCAAAATTATCATGATCCTCCCATATTTTTGATGATAATCATTCAATGTCCTGGTGCATGATGTTTATTTATAAGATATTTTGAATTTTAGTATGGTTGTCTAAAATAACTCTAAAACCTAGTGAGAACATTATTTTATTCCTTATCATTCTATGTGGAATTTTATGCATGGTTACTTTAAGAAGACTAATCTTTTAGGAAAATTATATAGTTCAAATTATATCTATACAAACTATACAATTATTTATTAGCATTATATAACAACCTTAGATGTAAATTGGGAGTATTTATCTGATATTAATTGAAAAAAATGAAGGGTTTGTTGAAAAATGTGGTGTTATAGGTAGGGTTTAGGATCACTCTTGATCGGTCACATGATATCATGGGGTATGAATCAGATAGTTCATGGTCATTCAAATGATTCAAGTCCATCCCCTTTGGATTGTAGATGAAGGGGTCATCGATAAGCTTATATGATGTTCTATAAGAGTTATAGGTTGTATATTGGAATGTTTTATTTTCTCATCAGTAGATTTCGTTAGAGAGAGAAAAATACCTCTTTATCACGCCAACCTATAATGATAAATGAAAAATTTACTTGAGTTAGAGATCTATCATACATTTCCCTTTCTGAGCTAAACAAAAAGGTGATATAGGATGGTTGGAATTATCTGGCTTTTTTGAGTTAGTGATGTTGGTATATGTGCATTGTAACGAGACAACAAGAATTAACAAATGACCATTAAGGGAAAATAAAATTTAGTCTCCTATGAGGTTGTGTAACATTATCATTAATACACCTAATTATAGGGTTTCATGTAATTATATTATTGTGATATGACAATCTCTCAGGACATTCAAAAAAATGTGGTTTGCATGATGCTCTTGATATGTTTTAGTTTTGTTAATGAACAATCAAAAGGTGATTTTGATGGATTTAATTGTTTTTTATGAGGTTGATCATCCTATATATGAAACTGGTTTTGGGATAAAATAAGTTCAAAATATTAAAGAAGTTCAAGTTAGTGAGCATGTGGAGGATTTTCATTTGAAGAAATATTGAGATGATCGTATCTTGGAAAACAATAGTAGAAGATCTAGAAACTGATGTTAGAGAATAAGTAATTGAAATGGGATTTTTTAACAAAGATGATTTTTTTCAGGAACATATATATTATGAACATATAAAAACTAATGAAGTGTGTGATATGTTTTATCATCCATTCACATGAGGTTGTGTACACTTTTCTTGGATAAAGTACTTTGGTTTTATTTTGTATGGCAAAAAATTTAAATGTGGGGAGAATATAATGACCGAATTCTTACATCGAGGGTGACACCACCATATTTTAATAATATTATTAAGATTATATTATCATAGTTATAATAACAGGGATAAAAGGATTATATTTTTATAATTTTTAAAAACAAAAAATATATATGTTCTATAAAAGTATACTATTATTATTTTCAAAAAATCATAATAGCTTATTAGGTACTGTGATGATTTTTTAAAAACCATAATAGAAGACAAAATATTTTCAAAGATCATAATAATCATAAAAATATAGTAAAAAGCATAGTAAAACTTCAATAATTCATTCTTCCTCCTAAATCTTCCTATGGCCTCCGACACTCTTACAGACTCTGATGCCACCCCCTTGATCTACTCCCACAAAACATCCCTATCACAATTACACCATCAAGTGTCATTTCAATCCTCGCCTTATAGTCTAATTGTTTCCTCTCACATTGAAAATACGCATTGCATACTTGGTACCAACCTTCTCATCTTAAATTTCAATCAAATCCAGATGACTATTGATACATTTAATTATTTTGAATATCCATTCTGTTATATTGGGTGTTAGTTAGGATATGATAGTGTTTTATAATATTTTATTATTATTCAAAGTTTTCAAATGCATTTCCTTACAATGGGTGATAATATAGATGTTAATTAGGATATTTATTTGGTTTTATTAATATTAATAATCAATTTTACAAATTAATAAATAATAATAAATATATATTTATAAATTTTTATATGTGTACTTTATTTGGATATAATTTTATATATAAATTTTTATACTTATATATACATTTAAATTTTTTATATCATATCATACTATTATAATATATATTTAAAAATTTATTAAAAATTTATACATTATAGTTTTATTCACTTACAAATATATAAAATTTTATAAATTTTATAGTTTATCATATTATACTTATATAATTTATATATAATATTTTTTAACAATTTATAATTTTATAGTTTTATATATTGATAAATTTATATACATTTATAAATTTTGTAGTATATGATATAATAATTATATAATTTACACATAAAATTTTATTTATTATTTATAATTTTAGAGTTTTATAAATTTATAAATTTATATACCTATGTAGTTTTATATATTATAAATTATTAAAATTTTATTCTTTCATAAACTTTTATTTTATATATTATAATTATATTCTTTTATAACTTTATAAAACTATATAATTTTATAAAATAAATATACTTTTAGAAAATATACATACCTATACTTTAATGTTCTTTTATAAATTTATAAAAATTTATAAATAATGTATAATTCTATAAAATATATATGATTTTATAAATTATAAATAATTTTAAAATTTTAAATATGTTTAAAATTTTATATACTAGTATAAATACATATAGATTTATAATTTATAATTTTATAATATTATTGAATTTTCAATGGTTTTATAGTTTTATACATTAATAAATTTTAATTTTATAAATTGTACATTTTATTTTCATAATTTTGTAAAATGAAATTTGTTTTAGAAAATCATTCAGGTAAAAATGATTAATTTTATTGTTTACATTACAATATTTTTGAAATCATAGTGGATAGATTATGGATATATTCTCTTAATCGAGTCTCGAATATGTTTTAAAATCATCTTTATTTTTTTAAGATTTTTCATTTAATAATGCATCAATGGGGAGATTATTTAGTGACCTTATTATAATGGATTTGTAATATCATGGTTGGCACATGAGGAAGTAACTAATCATATCACTAGAGTTGGATTTCAAACCTACAATGATGTATAACACCATAACTGATAAACATTTCAATAAATATAAAATATTGATAGAATTGAGTGGTGTGGTGTAGAAGAAATAAAACATGATCCGTTTCCTTTTCTTTCTAAATTGGAACATGATACCATGAAAAAATCAGAAGTAATGACTTGAAATTCAATGTCAAGTTCAATCAATCATAACCAAAATGATGTCATTGAAAAATTTAAAAATATGATTGAGGATTATAGGATATCAGTGTATTCTTCTTATGTCAATTTAAAAAACATGAATTTATGATACATTTATTTAATGTGAACCTCTTTTGTGTAAACCGTGAACATGGATTTAATTAATCCGATTTTTTAAACATACAGAAACCATCTAATATGCACAAAATTATCCTCTATTAATCCCCGATTAATTATTCTTGATTTTGGAGGCTCTCATATGGATTCTGAAGGCTTTCAACCTCTGTTCGTCATGATTAAATGTCCAGATTGTAGATCTGTACCTCTCCTGATAAGTGAATCTCATTCTGCTTGGTTCCCCTTCTCTTTCCCAACATTCTCCCATGGTTTAAAGGATAAGTATACACTTTTAATTCAAGATCTATATCTAGGTCTATTATATCTTGATGTTTCGGATCGTGTGTCTAGGTTTCAAATCTAGACATTTTTCATCATCGTTTTCTTGATTAATCCCCTTCAAATCTAGGATTCTTTCATTGACCAACATTACCAATGAATTAGGGTAGGTGGTCTATTGATCAAATCCCATAGTCGTAATTTTAATTAAGCATATATAATTTTAGAATTTATAGTGATCGTTTAGCAATTGAGTTTCCTAATTAAATTAAATAATTTGGTAAAATAATTTATTACGATATTGTGGAATATGATGATAATTAATTATTGAATTAGTTATCAGAGTATAGAAATTGTGGGATTTTGGGAATAATTAATTTTTGATTTAATTATTGGTATATTGAAATGTGAAATGGAATAATTAATTATTGAATTAATTATGGGATATTGAGATTGTTAATATGAATAATTAATTTTTTAAATAATTATAGAATGTTGAGATTGTAATATATTAATAATTAATTATTGAATAAAATATTAGTGTTGAGGTTATAAAAATATTAATTAGTTGTTGAATCAATTAATTAAAATGGCTTGAAAATTTAATTGGTGAATTAATTTAAGGGATTTCTATGATTAATTAATTTTTTAATTAATTAATGGAATTGATGTGATTAAGTAATTTCTGAATTAAATAATGGAATAACGGGTACATGAAATTATTGAATTTGATTAAGTAATTAGTTAAATAATTAATGTGGTGATTGTGTGTGGGAAATAGTATTTTACATCAAAATCCCATAGTGTAATTAGATATTATGAATGGTAACAATGAAATTCAAATATGACAATCATGTGTGAGACAAAGTCTTCTAAATCAAAATCCCATGGTGTGATTTGTAATGATAAATGGTAAGAATTGTATTCATTTGTGATAATTGTTTATGGGGAAGGGTCTACTATATCAAATATATATAGAATAAATTGAGAAAATAAATGGTAATAATGTTATTCATATGTGATTTGTGACAACGAATGGTAACAATGACATGTACAAGTGACTTTAGATAATGAATGGTCATTAATAAATTACGATACACACTATCCCTTGGGGATTGTTCATAATACGACATGGGTCGGAGAATGGTTTGAGAGTTTGGTGTCCTCGGTATCCTGAGTATTATGTGGATAAATAAAGAGTAATCAAATATTTTTATATTTTTTACTTTATTTCTGTTATGTTTTATTTATACATCTGCATACACTTTTTGTTGACTTGATATTATTTTAGTTATTGTTGGGGGAGTTCTAATGAGTTGTACTCACACCCTACTTGGGTTTCCTAATCGATACCCCGATGGGATTCATTTTTGCATGAAAGGATATTGGAAAAGAATCTATGCTAGATTATGGATTTGGGATGGAACTTGGATGAGGTAATTTGATGTTTTTCGGGACACTCTTGGGGGTTGTCAGAGTATTTACTTTTGGGATTGAATTTTGATACATGGAATATATTCTATCATTGAATATATGTTATTTTTTTTGACATTGTATTTCCATTTTTTTCATCTTGTGATACTGTTATTATCCTGGTTATGATAATATATGATTTGATTATTTCTTCATTATTTTTACTTTTTTATTACTCTAATAAAGAGGGTATAGTCTCCCCATAATCACCATTAGATCATACCTACTAGTCAATAAAAATTAGTGAGTTGGGAGGCAGGCCTGAGGTCATGTGGCTAATGGGATTGGGGAACCAGTGTGTGGCACCTGATTCGGTACATCACAAAGTGGTATTAGAGCCCATTTTTCTTTTCTTTTCTTTTTATTACTATTTGGAAAAGGTATAAAGAAGACTATGAAGAGTCAATACTTGGACATGAGATTGTGTATGGGAGTTTAAGACCCATGTATAGGGGATAAACCATGTACCAAGGGTGGGATTTCTATTATTGATGTGTTTTTTTATAATTGGATTTTATTTCACCTTGGGGGATACACTTGTGGTGTGATGTGATAATTGTTTCTGATATTTTTTTTGTGATTTGACTCGTGGCATGATATGGCATGAGAGTTGATTAATCATGCATTATTTTAGGTAATAAGGATTATTTTTGTTACATGCATCATTTTATGAATTCATGAGAAACTGAGTTTGGGTTATGTTGTTGAACTTGAACCCTTTTTCATTATGTAATTAAATTCAAAATGGAGCCTAAATGAAATTAAAAGTGGTAAAATGATAAAAAATGTGAATAAATGGGTGTCTAAATAAAAAAAATGAAAAAAGAGAATGATTTTACCCTTTTATAACCATGAACTATATGTATGATGGTTAAAGGAAGTGATAGAGCCTCAGTTTTGATAGTGCTAGGAGGTTTGGGGAAAATAATTTGTTGTGATATCCTCTTCTATAAATGTAATAAAGTGGTGTTATGTGTCCTGAGACATGTTTTTTGGAATTATAGTGTTATTATTCCATGAAGACACTTGTTGATAGGATTTCAGGTAGATATGTTTGGATAAGAAATAATAGTAGCAAAACATAAGGAAGCAGTGGTACCAGGTGAGAAATTAGGAGAGATGTTTTGAGAAAACATTTCTTACTTTGTATAGATTATTTAAAGAGATCCAATGTAGGTATTAAAGAGAGTTTCTATCTTGATGCACTGTTTTAGTTACATTATTCTAAAACTTTTACTAGAGTGGGTGTACCTGAGGGAGAGGAGTTCCAGATTGAGTCTATCTAGAATAAAATTGACCACATAGACACTCTTACTGAGAATAGGTTCATGTTTTCTTCTAATATGATACGACGATGAAAATAGAACTGGTGGGATGTTCAATATTGGATTAGTAAATATGATGGTTTGTTGTGGAAGGAATTATTAGAAAAGTTCTTGGATAACTTCAGTCCAGATACATTGAAAATGGAGAGAGTTGCGGAGTTCATGAGGTTGACATAGGGTATTATGTCTGTGATGGACTATGCTTGAAATTTTACAAATGTTAATTGTTTTCTCTATAATTGGAAGGGGATGAAAAAACTACAAAGATATATTTCAAGATGGAAATAAATATTATATTATGTCCCAAGTTATTCTATTTTAGTTAAATAATTTTATTGAGGTGGTGGATCAAGCTCTTGTTGGATTGAAATAATGATGTAGATGCTCAAAATACAAATGTGGGGGTGACTTTTATACTTTATTAAAGTTCATTTGGAACTTTAAATGATGGTAATGTTTAAAAAAGATAAACAAAGTAAATCTCCAAGACCTCTTAGTTCTACAAACTTGCTTGATTCCAGAAATATGGTTCCAGAAATGATTCTTATGAAAATTTTACAAGGAAAATGATTCTACCTCAAAGCATATAGAATCTTACTAATCAGAGTACAAGTATAAAAATGTATAATATAGTTATACATTCCTTATAAATGAAAATGCATCAGAAAACAAAATTTAAACAATACAAGAATCAAGTATGAAATCTTTTAACCCAAATAGTAGGGTATCGAAAAACCATGTATAAAGGTCATTTGATTTATACTTTCAGAAAATCCTGTCTTTCACACACCAGGGTGAGCCCTTGATATGAATATCAGAGTCTGTCTAGATATCCCCACAAGCACTCTAACTTCAAGGTAGTTGGAACCTATGTATTCCTATCCCGGGATGCCCTCAATTGTACACAAAAAGAATCAGAGTCGCACAAATCAATCTGAATAAGATGTTCATTTTGCACAAATCATGAGAGTCTATCTCTCTAGAAACCACTTTAACATTATGTAATATCTAGAGTCATAGAACAATTGTTAAATTTAGTTTTGTTCTCGTTCAAATGAGCTTCTATTTATAGGCCCATCTTCAATGTTTGGCTCCCTCCTCCAGTGGTCATACTTTTCCTTGAATTTTGGAGGGACCTGTAGACGTGTCACTAAATCAATGGTTAGTTAGTAACAGAATGCACAACATCATTTTATAACTAAAACAAGAAAAAGTAAAAAAGGATTGCTCAACCAAATTCAATTTTCCGGAGTCTAAGGAAAATAAAGTTCGGAGTCTAAGAATATTCAGATTCTATATTATATGGATATTCGAATTCTGTTTTTCAAGGAATTCAGAATCAAAATTCTATCGACTTTGGAGTCTAAATTCTGAGGAATTTGGATTTGAAATTAAAAGGAATTCAGAGTCTAAATTATAAGGAATTTGGGGGTGGAATTCTGAGGAATTTGGTATCTGATTTCTACGGATTTCAGAGTACAAAATCTAAGGAATTCAGAACCGAAAGTCTAAGGAATTAGGATTCCTAATTCTAAGGAATTTGGAACCTGAATTCTATATAATTTGGAGTCCGAATTTCATATAATTTAGAGTCTGAATTTCAAAGAATTTAGAGTCTCAATTTCATAGAATTCGGAGTTTGAATTTCAGAGAATTCGGGTTCTGAATTTTAGAGAATTCAGAGTTTGAATTTCAGAGAATTCGGAGTCTGAATTTCAGAGAATTCGGGCTCTGAATTTTAGAGAATTCTGATTCTGAATTCGTAACATCAAAACAGAATACTGCATATATATTTAATTATTGAATTTTGTGGTTTTAGATATGAAACTTAATTTAACACATAGGAATAAAAAGAGTTGTATTTAGAGAGAATAAAATATGCACAATGAAAAACATGGAAAGGATAAATTTCCTTGGGGATGGAAAATTTTCCTTAGTAAGATAAATCATATAGAGAGAAATTTTTCTTGTGATAAAGTATTTGTGATTTTCAAAACATAAAGGAATGGAAAAGTTATAAGGAAAACTTATTAACTCAACAATCTCCCCATTTTTGGAAATCACAAACATCCTTATGAAAAAAAATATAAGAACTTAGAAATTTTTATGGGCTTCTAAATAAAAACATATCTCACTTTACTTATGGATCAAAGTGAATACAACTAACTCCCCTTAGGATTTGGAAACCCTAAGGATCGTATTCTGAATTTCCTGAATGAGATTTTACATTTTCTTGCATACGATAATCTTCATTAAGAAAACTCCCCCTTAGATGAACTCCTCCTCACTTAAGGACATTTATTCTTTACTAAGTATTCTTTTTTGACATTCATTTCTCCCCTTTTGTGATTTTCAAAAAGTAATACCTGGAATGGAAAGAAAATTTGGTACATTAAATATTAGTACTAAACAACAAAAAATACGAAGAGGAACTAAAATATCATTATGATTGGAAGAACATGTAAAAAAATAAAATACAACAAAATATTGGATTTGGAGAAGATTATCCTTCCTTCTCCTTTGTCATCAAATTCTTCACTATTGTATTTAACTTCTTGAGCTACATGTGATCCTTTTCTGCATGCTTGAGAAACTGATACTAATCATCTGTTTTCTTTTATAAGGCTATAATTTTCTCTTCCTAAGCCTTAAGAGATTATTCTTGAGACTTCAATACTTATTCCTACTTAACAAGCTTCTCTTATATCTCAATTATGAGATACCTTTCTCTCTTCCAACTCCGAGAAACTAAATTCAATTTCCCATTCAGATCTTTAACTTCTTGCTTTTGAGAATTATGTTCAAGAGTTATCTTTTCCTCAAAACTATTAGTGAGATCCTTGACTGAAAATTACTTTTTTATTTTCCAAACACTCTTAAGGGAAAGTGAGGACCCATGACATCAAGACTTAACCACAATACAAAAGTCTCCAACAGACAAAAAATCAAGATAAAATACAATGCTCACTGCAAAAGAAATGATTCTCCCAACAACAAACTACCATAAATTCCAGCTTCCAATGTCTCGTCGTAGCACAACTAGATGACCCATGCCAAAGCACGAGCATAGTACCGGTGGTCAAAGCCATACCCTCTCGATCATATGATTTTGAAAATCCATGAAACAATAGAACCTATTTTCCCTCAACCTCATCTGAATCATGTTTTTGTATGTTAAACATTGAATAATTTCTTAAGCCATGGCCTTCTGAGATAAAAACCAACAAAACTTCCAAAAAACCACAATTTTTGAGACATCAAAGCCAAATGAGAACAACCAAATGAGTAGAGTAATATAAAATCTCCTGAATCCATCACCCAGAAGCAATCATCGTTGAAACCAAAGCCACATGAACCCCACCGCGACTGTGAGGAGCCCTTCGAACACATCCAATACAACCTAAAATAGACATGCCGCAGAAGGAAGAAGGAACCAGTGGGTAGAAAAGGGCCCCTAGGGCAACAAAAACGCCGAAAAACACCAACTGTGCACCACAAACAGAAATAAAGAATGAAAAAAAACCTCCCCCCTCCGAATCTCATCATAGAAGACACCGGACAACACTAGAACGCCCTGAAGCTGAGAACCAGCCGAGTCCAGATCCCAATCCTAGAAGAGGTCACCAAACCATGTCGACGCGCGCCATATTCAAGACAATATCCCGAAGCTGAAGCTTCACCGTGCTGTTTCCAAGCTAAGATCCAGCCATTGGAAGCATATGACAAGATCCAAACCACCAAATCCCATTGATCAACTTGTCATCTTCTTGCAAGATCTTTTATCAGCCTCATATCTGACGAGAAAAGTCTTGAAGTCTACCTCGAGTTTAACACAATTATCCATCACTATAGATACTTAATCTGATTTTTGATTTAATGAATGCTGAAGCATCTGGAATCTTGAGTCTATACTTGGGAATATTGGAATAGTCCCAACAAGATTTTTCAAAGAATGAACTACAAAGTCATGTCCAAGAGAGGGGGGTTCTAAATTTGATACTTTGGTTGGTGAGGATTCATTTTCTAATTCAACAACCTTACTCTTTGATGAACCACGAACTTCATTCTTCTTTACCAACGCTTTTCTAGAAGTATCCACAAGCACCTTTTTTCCTTTATAAACCTTAAAAATGACTTCTTCATGATCAAGAGATTCATGTTCACTATCTGATAGCTGAACAATTTTGTCTTAATCATCATCTTCTTTCTCGACTCCTGCCTCAACATCCTCTGGGTGAATGAAATATTTATTGATGCTTTCTTCCCCAGATAGTTTATTTACTTCATCTTCACCCTTCTCTTTATCCTTCCCAGGTGTAGTAAGCTTTGATGATTCGGCTTGAGAGGTTCGGAATGATAATTTCTCAGAAGGGCTCTCTTTCTCATGATAATATTCTACTTGATTTTTGATATCTTTGGTATCACCTCTCCCTTCATCCTATTCTACTTATTAGACTATTTAATACACTTGATCTTTTTTCGGAATCACTAAATTCATTCCTAGAGTCTCCGGTAAAGTTTCTAAAAAGAACAATTCTAGTACCGAAATATTCTCCGAGACTTTCTCAGCAGCCTTTAGAAGGGAGTGCACTACCTCAACCTCAGACAACATCTTGCTTTTCTTATTTTCATTTTCTTCCTTTTCTATATTCTCATTATTCTATTCCTTCAAATCCTTTTCCTCAGTAGGATCGAAGCAAAACTTATTCTCCCGTAATTTCTGGTTTTTCTTATTTTCTCTCCACTTTTCAACCACTTAATCAATATACACCTTTTTCTTCTTAGGCTTTAGAGGTGATGATTGAGTTTCCTTAGCCACCAAGGTTTTTTATTTCTCTTCTAGATCCTTTTCTTTCCACTTCCTTCCACCCTTCTTTAATGTTTCAGCTGCTTCCTGTTTCTTTGTTAAGGATTCAACTACCTTTTCTGATAGATCTTAAATTCTCCAGATTTTCTATTATAGCCAATATTCATCCTTCTTAGACTATCATCACTCAAAAGAATCACCTTACTATTTCTTAACTTAGAAATACAAGGATTCTTTAAATACTAAAGACACAGAACAATTATCTTTGATAGAATGGTTGGATCCATAATAATCTGAGACTTCAGATTTCTATTCATTATATTTTCAATTGTAACTAGAATATGCTTTACCAGATTTATCTTTCTTAGGTTCACCATGAAATAAAAAATATATATAGCACTTTTGTTCATAGAATCCTTATCCCCTTTTCTCAAAATTAGAAAACATTGAACCCATAGCTGAAGAATCCAAATATTTGTAGAGAGATGAATAATTTTCAAAGACTTCACTTCCTCAATAACAAGACATGATAGAGCCTTTTTCTTGACAAAGGATCCCAATACATTAGATAGCTTGTGAGAGAAAAAATTATATTCTCCCTCAAAAATAATTCCTAACATATTTGTTTCCATGTTATAAGAAAGGGAATACGTCTTTCCATATCTCGTGAATGAAAATTTATATCATCCTCCTTCAATGAAAAAACTAACTATCTCATAGAATTCAACCAAAAATTACAAATACATCAGATCCTGTGCTCTTGGTTTCGATAAGCAAACACTCTCCCAAATATTCATATTGATATTCTTAGACACAATAGAATCATACTTTACGTAAAAATTCAGATCAACTAACCTTTAATGATAGATCTTTCAATCATAGATTTCATTAACACTTAACATCTCTTTCTGAGAAGAGGCTTTAGTAGAAATTAAGAAGTAATGAAACTTTAAAGATCCAGAATGGCTTGTAAAAATAGAGGTATAGCTTCAGCATGCGAAGGATTGAGTTTTGATGTGGGACAACCATTGGGGAGTCCTAAATATATGAAATCAAAGTGATGGTTCAACTTCCTAGATTGATCCAATGGATGAAAGAATCTTGAGAAGATATGGTAGTTGAGATGATAGACGAAGAAGGATTTTGATAGATTCTGATATTTTGATGTTTTTAAGACAAAAAATTCAGATTTAAGGAAAAGTTAATCCTAAATATTTATAACAAAAAGAAAATAACAGCAGAAAAAAATGACTACAGAAACATAGGAAGGGAAACATACATTTCAGATTACTAGGAAGATTATTCATAATGAGAGAAAATTTTCTTGGGGAACATTAGATTCCAAAAATTTTATTAAGAAAACATTTTTACTAAGAAAATTTGTACTACGAATATTTTGACTACAAATGATTTGAAAACTAAAATTTTAACTATGAGAATTAGGATTCTGAGAAAATTTTAACTATGAAAAATTTTACTATGAAAATTTTATCTACGAAAATTTACTACTATGAAATATTTCTGTAATGAAAAATTTCATTACATAAAATTTCTATTATGAAAACTTTTCATTATAAAAAATATTCACTGCGAAAAATCTTCATTCTAACAAACAAGCAGATGTACTCTCCCTATGAAAATGAGTTTCTTACTGTAAGGAGATAGGTTTTGAAAAGAAGTTAGTATGGAAGATTACCTTATAGTTATCGTTCCTAACTTCTATTTAATATATTCAAATCTATCAGATGCTAATGATTTTGTTAAAATATCAGAAAGTCGATCTTCAATTCCTATAAATTGAAAAATGATATCTCTTTTTTGTGTGTGATCCATCAAAAAGTGTTTCCAAATATCTATGTCTTTTTTATGAGAGTGATGTCCAGGGTTTTTTCTTATGGCAATGGAACTAGTATTATCACAAAAAATATGTGTTTTTGGTAAAACACATACCATAGTCTGTGAGTGTGTGTTACATCCACAACACTTGATCACAACAACTTCCACCTGTTATATATTCAGCTTTAGCAATGGAAAGTGCTAATGAGTGTTTCTTTTTTCATGACCAAGAAACTAATGAATCTCCTATGAAATGACAAGTTCCAGATGTACTTTTCCTATCCATTTACATCCACCAAAGTCTTAATCTGATAAAAGTTTTAAAAAAAAATCATTTCCAGAAGTATAAAAGAGTCCTAAATTCATGGTTCCCTTTAAGTAGTGAAAAATCATTTTCACTGCATTTAAATGAGATTCCTTAGGATTGAATTGATATCTCTCAGATAAGTATACCAAAAACATTACGTCTAGATGACTAGCTATCAAGTAAAGTAGACATCCTATCATATGTCTAAAAGATGTTTGATCTTCTGGTTTCCCAGCATCATCAAGACGAAGTTAATTTGGGGTACCAATGGGAGTACTTATACTCTTATTGTTGTCATATCAATACTTTTTAAGAATATCTTTAATATACTTATGTTGGGATATATAGATCTATTCCGGTTTTTGAAAAATTTGAAAACTAAGGAAAAATGTTAACTCACACATCATACTCATTTCAAACTCAGATTTCATTAGATTCACAAAGTAATTAGTTAATGATTGCTGAGTTGATCCAAATATAATGTCATCAACATAAATTTGAACAATAAAACCATTTTTCTTGTCTTTTGGATCAACATTACCCTTAACATAATTTTTTTGAAGAAAAAATCCTAGAAGTCTATCATAACTGGATCTTGGAGATTGTTTAAGTCCATATAAAGAATTGGTAAGTTTAAAAACATGTTCTGGGTGTTCTGTATCTTTCAAAACAGGAGTTTATTCAACAGAAACATCCTCTTGAATATAACCATTAAGAAAAGAACCTTTAACATCAATTAGAAAAAGTTTAAATAAAATAATGCTTCAAAGGCAAGTAGAATATGAATATATTCAAGTCTTGATACTGGAGAATATGTTTCTTCATTGTCTATTCCTTATTTTTTATTATATCATTTAGCAACCAATCTAGATTTATTTCATACTATGATTCCATTTTCATCACACTTATTTCTAAAGATCCATTTTATTCCAATAATAGATTTTTCCTTAGGTCTTTCAACCAAGGTCCATACTTTATTCCTTTCAAATTCATTTAGCACATCTTGCATAGATTTTATCTAATCATCATCACCTAATCCTTCATCAGTGCTTTTTGGTTATAACTGAAAAATGAATGCTAGATGTTCTAATTCATTTCATAAAGAACTTATAGATCTTACAAGTTTATTTACATCACCAATGATACTATCACAGATATGATTCTTTAGAAACAATTGATTTGGGTTTTGTAAAACATGTTCATCAACATAGGGTAGAATATCATTTGGGGTAAATGCTTCATAAACATTTTCTTCCTTATCAGAATGATCTTCTATCAAGGGTTGTTAATCAGTTTTTGAAAACATATATGAGGATGTAGGTTGAGGTTTTTTAATAACAAAAGGATCAGTTTCATCAAATTTTACATGTACTATTTCTTCAACATTACAAGTATTTTTATTGAAATCTCTATAGGCCTTAGAGGTTGTAGAATGGCCTTAGAAAATTCCTTTTATCAGATTTTGGGGCGAATTTGTGTATATTGTGTTTAGTATTTAGAATGAATACCTTCCAACCGAAAATCTTGAAGTTGGAAAGTCTAGGTTTTCTACCATTCCATGACTCCTAAATAGATTTTTTAAGAAAAGGTATAATCAAAACACGAATTATAGTATAAAAAGCAATAATTACAGCTTCAACCCAAATATGGTTGGCTATCGAATATTTATTCAACATGGTTCTTGTTTTCTCTTGAAAATTTTCATTTCATCTTTCAATAAAACCATTTTATTGAGGAGTTATGCGTAATGAGAAGTTATGATTAATTAATTTTCTTCAAAAAAATGTTTCGAATTCATAATTTTGAAATTCTCCTCCATGATCAATATGAATAGTTATCAATGGAAGGTTTTTCTCATTTTTAACTTGGGATATAAAACATTTGAAAAAAGAAAATGCTTCATATTTCATTACTAGAAAATAGACCCATATAAATATAGTGTAATCATTAACTAAAACAAATACATAATATTTTCATCCAATGCTTCCAGTTTGTGTTGGACCAAAAAGATCCATATGCACCAACTGTAATGTATCAGTAGATGAGACTTCACCGACTGATTTAAAACTTGATTTATGTTTCTTTCTATATTGAAAAGGACCACAAAATTTTTAAGAATCAAATCTAAGCTCTGGTAGATCTTTAACTAGTGTTTTCTTAGAGAGTTTTCATAGGTTCCTAAGGTTACAGTGTCCTAACCTCATATTCCATAACCATGAATAATCTTCCATTGCACTAAGTGAAGGTAGATCGTGGATCCTGAGATCTTCTAAGTTCAGTGCGTATACATTCTCTTTCCTATGAGCAAAAAGAATAAACTCTTCCTTGGAATTGTGCACTAAACCTTTTTCATTCTTAAAATTCACAAGGTAACCTTAATCACATAATTGACTTATGATAATAAGGTTATTCTTAAGATCCTTAACAAATAACACATTTGAAATAATTTTTTTTTCAAGAAGAATAATGTTACTAATACCAATAATTTCTCCTTGATCATTATCTTAGAAAGTTACTTTTCCTCCGTTCATCAAGATAATTTTGTAAAAGAATTTTTTTTACCAGTCATGTTCTAGGAACATAAACTATTCATGTAACATGTATTGTTGTTGGTACTTTATTTACTTTCCAAAAAATAAGTGTGTTAGACTTTCAGAATCCAAACATTATTAGATCCAGAAACCTCAGAAAGAAATTTTTTTGGAATCCACATTTTCATTGAAAATAAGATTTATGAAAACATAAAGACTAATTTTTGTTTAAGGAACAATTTTTTCCCAATTCCCACCACAATAACACTTAGTGTAGAATGGAGCACTTTGAGGAACAAAATAATTGTTACTAAAAATTAGTTTTGAACTAGTATAACCAAAACCAGAATTATTCCTTATAGGTATAATTTGGGAATACATCTTATAAAAATTTTCCATAACTGAGGCTAAGTTTGACAAACAATTCCTCAAGTAAAATATTTCTAACTTCATCTAAATAACTATGTTATTATAAAAAAAACAATAGTTTTAGCACTAGATATGGGCTCAAAACATTTTTATTAGAAATTAATTTTTGTAGATCCTGAGAAATTTTATCCTTCTCATAATTAACTTCTTCAAGATTTTTTGAAATACTTTTGAAATAAAGGGTTTTCTTATCAAGATCTTAAGAAAGATATGATATTTATTTAGTAAGAATAGAAATTCTAAAATTTTCCTTATCAATCTTTTTCTTGATTTTAGAATTTTCATTCTCAATGAGCTTAGAAAACCTAGACACTTCTTTATAAGTAAATAAAGAATTATCTTCATCAGAAGAATATTCTTCATCTAAGGATTCATAATATTTACTATCAATATAATTATAATTCAAGGATACATTAGTTATGGATTCAGCATTGTGTACCTTATCCATTAAAAAAATATTTTCAATAGGTATCCTGGCTAGTAAACCAAGATTCTTCTTTCCAGAAGATTCATACTCTGAGGATTCTTTATAAGAGTAACCACCACTAAAACTCCAGGTGTCATTGTCTTTAAAAACTTTCTTAGATTTATCCTTTTAGTACTTATCTATATTCCTCTCAGAATTCTCTTCATTTTGGTATTTTCTCTTAATAATAGAACAATGTGGCCCTATATGCCCCGCTCTCTTGCATTCATAACAGGTGACTTCAGAGACTTTCTTATCCTTTCATTCTTTCTTCTTGTATATATACTAAAAGTATTTCATATCGACTATCTTGTTCATCCATCGATCAAGATTAGCTAGTTCATTATCATAATGTTCATTTTCACTTGATTCAGATTAAATAATAGTCATCTTAGATTTGGATCTTGTAACTCTCTCAGGATTCATGGATTTTATATTATCAGAGGTAGTTAAAAAAGAAACACTTCCATTCCCATTATTCTTCTTATTTAGATCAGCTTCTCGTTTCATTATTATCTCATGTTAAAGAAGAGTTCAAAAAATATTATCAAGAGTAATGTGTGATACATTCCTATTCTCATCTATAGTTGTTCTTTTTTATTCCCACTCATTATGCCTGATATATATAATCTAGTCCCCAAGTGTCTCATTTTCTAAACCCTTTTCACCCATGTATTGTAAGATGTTGTCAATAGTCAAGAATCTCTATTGTACCTTACAAACTGGTTCTCCATAAGGAATGAAAAAACCATAATACTCAGCTCTAAGAATAGATCTTCTAGTTTCAATAAATTTGGATGTACTAAAATGAGTAACTTCAAGCTTCTTCCAAATTTAATTTGCAGCTTCAAAAGAAGAAATCTGGCTATATATTTTTCGTTTCATAGAACACAAAAAAATATTGCGTACCTTATAGTTAAGTAGATATTATGTCTTCTATTGATTAGTAAAAGTTATGACTTCCTTATCAGGAATCTTGTAATATCCAGTAAGAATTAAAAGGTTGTTCACTCTAGTATTAATTACAAAATTCTTCATACGATCTCTCCAATATTTATAATCATTCCCATAAAATAAAGGTGGTCTAGTAAGATTAATATTCTCAATCGAACCAACATTCATTCCTACCATCTCAAATAAAAATCTCTCCACAAATATATGTTAGTAATAAATTTTTTTAAACAAGGGTAAAAATATCCTAAGGAAGGAAAAACATGAGAAAGAAAACTTATATGTGAATATAAGTAATTCAAGGACTTCCTATGATACCAATTTTGGGATCAAAATGATGACGTAGATGCTCATAACACAAAGGGGGGGGGGGGTTAATTTTATACATTAAAAAAATTCTTTTGGAACTTTTAAAGATGGAAATGTTTAACAGAGTCAAATAAGGTAAATTCACATAACCTCTTAGTTCTACAAAAATGATTGATTCTGGAAATATGGTTTCAGAAATGAAACATAAGAAAAGTTTACAAAGACAAATATTATACCTAAAAGTGTATAGAATATTACTAATCATAGTACAAGTATAAGAAAGTGTAATATAGTTATACTTTCCTTATCAATCAAAATGAAGCAGATAACAAACATGAAACAATACAAGTAACAAGTAAGAAATCTTTTAACCCAACAAGTAGGGTATCTAACAACCTTGGATAAAGGTCCCTTGATTTATACTTTCAAGACGGTCTGTATTAATAACACTAGGGTAAGCCCTGGATACGAATATCAGAGTCTATCTTGATATCCCCACAAGCCCTCGAACATTAAGGTATTTCGCACCTCTGTCTTCCTATCCCCGGAATCCCTCAATTGTACACAGCAACAATCAGACTCACACGAAGCAATCTAAACAAGATGTTTAGTACACATAAAATATGAGAGTCTCTCTATAGAAATCACTTCAACAACATGTAATATCTATAGTTGTATAATAGTTGTTAAAGTTAGTTTTGAGATTGTTCAAATGAGCTCCTAATTATAGGAACATATTCAATGGTCATATCCCTCTTCCAATAGTCATATTTTGATGGGACATGTACACATGTCACTCATACAATGATTAGTTAGTAACAGAATGTATGCCATTTTTTTATAACTCAAACAAGAGAAAGTAAAAAAAATTTGCAAAACCAAATTCAATTTTCCGCAGTCTAAGGAAAATAATGTTTAGAGTCTAAGAATATTCAGATTCTCTATTATATAGATATTCATATTATTTTTTCATGGAATTCTGAATCAGATTTTTTTAGACTTCGGAGTCTGAATTTTGAGGAATTCAGATTCTGAATTCTGAGGAATTTAGAGTGTGAATTTTGAGGAATTCAGAGTTTGAATTATCTGGAATTCAGAGTCTAAATTCTAAGGAATTCAGAGTCTAAATTACGAGGAATTCGGAATTTTAATTCTAAGGAATTCAGAGTCTGAATTCTAACAAATTCGGAACAATAATTCTATGTAATTTATAATATAAATTATAAGGATTACGGAACCCTAATTCTAAGGAACTCGGAGTCTAAATTTCATAGAATTTTGGGTCCGAATTTTAGAGAATTCAGAGTCTCAATTCAAAACCTAAAAACCAAATAATCTATATCTATGTATTTATATAATTCTTGACGTTGTAGATATGAAAACAAATTTAAAACTTATGAATAAGAAGAGTTAGATTTATATAGACTAAAATATGCATAATAAGAAACATGGTAAGGATAAATTTCCTTGGGGAAGTAAAATTTTACTTATTAAGATAAAACATATGGAGAAAAATTTTCCTTTTGATAAAGTGTGTGATTTTAAAAACATAGAGGAATGGAAAAGTCATAAGGAAACCATATTGAATCAACATCTCTTATAGATATAGGGAACCTAGGGGAGGCTTCTAGTAGAGGACATGTGGTTCTAGCTGGATGGTTAGGAGGTATGAATTCTTGGAGTAGGATGCCTCGATATGAAAATGTTTATATGGTAGATGAAAGTGGGGTGCCCATATAAAGGGATCGGTTGATCATAATCTTACCCAAGTGATCAATCCACAGTGTGGTAGGTTGAGACACATTAGAGGATACTTCCACCAACCACTAGTAGAGTGCCAAAGGTACAAAAATATGGGACATTTATAGTGGTTTTGTATGAAACAATGAAATAAATGTAGTGATGGAGTAAGTATACAAAATCAGGGTTTGGGAAGGGTATCTTTTATAACATGTCAATATGGTAGTTTGAGTTATACTAGCCATGTTTGTAGAGACAATAAAAGAGGTTCCCTTGGGAACGTGTTCCTATATCAACAATGTGGAGTAGCATCGGTGACTCTGAATGAATGAATGGGAAGAGGGGAATGATAATTGTATGTATTTTAGCATGCAGTTGTTGATAGAGAGTTTGAACCATCGACAATGAGAGATACTATTCTTGTAGATTTTATTCAATCTACTGCATTATTTGATATTGTTTCCTCTCATTCCATTATTTCAAAAAAACATGTAAATGGTTTGAGCTTAGTGATGGAGATTATGAGTAGGGTGTTGATGAAAGATAATATGTTGGGTGTATGGTGGAGAAAACTCTATTTGTAAAAGGGGAGTGCTCTTTAGGATGGGACTATTATATTCTAAGGAATATTTACATCCTTGACATAACTGGCTTTGGACTAATTATGGGTATTGATTGGTTAGTAGCATATCGAGCCTACATTGATTGTTATCACAAGAGAGTGACCTTTATATTCCAAGAGGATTAAAATTATTTTCACCCCAGAGAGTGGGATATCAAGGCGGGTCATGTAGGTCCAGTTCATTAACAACTAGGGGATCTTACCACCCATGTTGCAAGTTTGTTTTTGGTTGATAAGGGTGTATTGTAGGGTGTCTTTCCCATATTAGTGAGTCGATTTTAGGATGTGTTTCCTAATGAATTCTCTGGGATTCAACCTGAGAGATATGTAGAATTTACAATTGATCTCATTCTATGGGATGATCCTATTTCTATTCCACTATATGGGATGATCCTATTTCTATTCTACTATAAAAAATTACATCCACAGAGCACCAGTAGCTCAATACTCTGTTGGAGGAGTTAGAGGACAAGGGATTAATCTGACTGATTATGATTCCTTGGGTTTCACCCATTTTTTTCTAAGAAGGATGATAGTAATTTTCACTTATGCATTGATTTCTTGTTGTTGAACCAAATGACAGCAATGAATCGATATCCACTACTGTCTATCGATGCTTTATTTTACATGATTAATAGGGCTTGTGTTTTATCCAAGATCAACTTGAGATCAGGGTATCATTAGTTTAGAGTTCGACCTTCTAATATACTGAGGACTTATTTAGAAAGTAGGTACGGCCTTTATGAATTAGTTTTAATTCCATTTGGATTAATAAACATACAATTAGTGTTTATGGACATAATTAAAATAATATCCAATCCATACATGCATCAATTTATTTTTAGTTTGTGTGGATGACATCACATTGTACTCCAAGACTCATGATAATCATTTCCATCATCTTAACATCATTATAAGTACCTTGAGAGAGATTCATCTATGTTCCAATAAATATAAGTGTCAGTTTTGGATCGATTAGGTTCACTTATCCTATTATATCATCTCAGAGGAAGGTGTTTTAGTGGACACAAAGAAGGTACATGCATTGGTTTCTTGGGAGAAGCCAATGATTGTTTTAAATGTTTTTATATTTTAGGGGTTATATGGATATTATCCGAGGTTCATTTAATAATTTTTCCATTTTTATGCACTAATTTTGGGCGTGATCAAAATGGTGATATTATCTTACTGGTTGGAAGCATACAGAAATAACATCTTAAGGGTAAATAAGTGCCTGAAATCGTCACAGATACTTATCCTACCTGAACTTTTTGAGGAGTATATTTTGTTTTTTTGACACTTATGGGATAGGTATTGGGGAATTTTTAATGTTGGGAGATTGAGTTATGGTGTATGGGTCTCGACAATTGAGGTCCCCTAAACTAAACAACCCTACACAAGACATCAAGTTTGATACATCAGTTTATGCTTTAATGTTTTGGAAATTTTTTCTATTGGGTGATAATTTTACTATGTATATTGATACCGAGAGCCTAAATTTTATCTTCTCCCAATTAGATCAAAATATTCATCTTTGAAGATGGTTTGAGTATATATAGATATTTGATTTTGATCTATCATATATTCCTAGAAAGGGAAACAATTTTGTTGATTGTTTAATTAGGAAAATTCAAACTTGAGCTGTTTATGAGTCTAGTGCTGAGTAGAAGATGATGACCTTACCAGATGAGATGCATGTTTTGGTATAAGAAATTTTGGAGAAGATGAATCTCCTATGAATTTCAATAGATTCTTCACTTTAAATATGGATCAATGGAAGATAATATAAGGATATGTAATGTTTTAACTTGATGGAAATCCTTGAAAGTGGGGAGTCATCTTCAGAATGTACCATAGATGAGGATGAGATCATATATGTCAGGAATTGTTTTATTATACCTATGAGCATATAAGAAGATATGATGTATAAGTTTCATTCCTCAATTTAGGAACTACATCTAGGTTTGATCGAAATTTACTCTTACCAACGATTATAGTTTTGGTGTCTAGGCATGAAAAAGGAGATTACAGGGTTCATGAAATGTTGCTACACCGTTGAAGAGGTGAAGGCCGAGCATCCATAACCTGGTTGTTTACTACTAACATTACCAATTTCTTAATGGAAGGGGGATGACATGACTATGGACTTTGTAGTGGGTATCCAGGGGATGAATCAAAAGAAAGATAATATTTGGGTGGTTTTGGACCATTTGAAAAAGGTAACTAATTTATTACTTATTCAAGAGACTTTCTTAGTGGATCAGTAGGAAAAATATTATGCTTGGGAGATAATCCATCTTCACGGGGTGTCATAGACTATTGTTTCAGACTGAGACTAACATTTTACTTCACGATTCTAGAAGGGATGGTATAAGTCACTTGGTACGAAATTTTTTGTGTGTACGAATTCCCATCTATAGACATATGGGAAGTTGGAGTGTACTATACAAGTGATAGAATATATGAGTTGGGAATGTTTACTAATATTTAGTGGGTTTTGGTAGAAGAAACTAACATTATTAGAGTTCACATATACCACGATTTATCATGAAAATATACATATGGAATCACATGAGGACCTTTATTGTAGTCCATACAGATCACCCCTATGCTGGATGGAGGTAGGTGAGTCAGAACAATTTGGAATGAGTCTCGTGTAGGAGAAATTAGAGCAGGATCACATGATATGGAAGTACATGGATAAAGATCAGAGTAGAGATAAGTTGAATGATGATAGAAAACAACGAACCCTAGAGTTTATAGAATGTGACCATTTATTTCATGAGGTGTCACTAAGGTTGGGTCACCATAAGATATAGAGATAGGGATAACTAGTACCTATGTTCATTGGACTGTTTTAGGTTGTAGAGATATTCACACCGGTGGCTTATTGATTGGATATTCCATATAGATATATTGTTATGAATGATTCTTTCCATGTGTCACAACTTCATCAATTTCATCCCAACCATTATCGTGTGATTGATGTGGATAATCTTGATCTTGAGATCACTACATCCTTTGAGGAGCATTCAATTTGTGTGTTCAATCAAAATGAGAAAGTGTTTTGGGGAAAGACTGTGTTGGTTGTTCTTTTACTATTGAATCATGGGCAAGTTAAGGAGAAAATATGGGAGAGAGAAGTGGATATACGCTCTCATTGGCCTAGTCTTTTTGACTCGAAATCCTAGATATGCTTGGGGGTATTACTTGAGGATGTGCTGTTATATGAAGGGGAGATTGTAAAACCCTAAACATTTGTAGATATGTCATTTTCTCATATTCAGATTATCTTTTTCCTTAGGAAGAATAATTTTTATCTCTACTTTACCTTGGGGTGTGTTTAGTTGAAAATTTTAGAAAAATGGATGAGAGAGGGTAGTGCATGGTTGGCGCATGGTTAGGGAAAACTGTTTTCCATATCCCATCAAACAATTTGAACCTAAACAGAGGGGATTCACATGGTTGGCACATGAGTTTTAAAATTGTTCTCCTTAAAAGGGTAAATTGTGAACCCCCTTAGAGAATGAACATGGTTAAGGTGCTCAGCTTGAAAAACCATGTGCTTCTTCATATAAAACCATGAACACATTTTTAATTAATCCAAAATTTCTTTTTAAAAAGTTTTTAACCCCCTAATTAAACCAAAATAGACCCCCACTCATCCCCTAATAATTCCATTCGATTTTGGAGGCTCCCAGATAGATTACGAAGGCTTCCAAACTCCATTATTCACGATTCAATGTTCAGATTTTAAATCTGAACCCCTCTTAGTTATTGAATCTCATCCCGATTGGTTTCCTAAATTTTTCATGTTCTTTTGCCATATTTTAAAGAACATTTATCCATGGTGATTCTTGATATAAATATTTATTTATTGGATATTCGTGAATTTTACCATTGATCTAGTTTTTAGATCTAGATCATGTTCTTCGGCTTGTTCTTGATTAATCTACTTCAAATTGGGGATTCTTCCACTGATGAGCATTGCCAACTAATTGAGGTAGGTGTTCTAGTGTTCAAATCCTATAGTCATCATTTTAATTATGTGTATATAATTTTTTAATTTCTTGGTTTTTTTTAGAAATTTTATATATTAATTGAATTAATTAATTTGATAAATTAATTAATAATGGGATTATGGATTCTAGAAAATTAATTTTTGAATTAATTATCATAATATGTGAATAGTGGGACTTGGGGAATAATTAATTGTTAAGTTAGTTATTGGAATATTGAATGGTGAATTGGAATAAACATTGTTGAATTAATTATGGAATATTAAGATTGTGAATCTGAATAATTAATTAGGGAATTAATTATGGAATGTCAAGATTATGTCATATGAATAATTAATTATTGAATTATTTCTTAGTGTTGATATTGTGAAATGATTAATTAATTATTGAATTAATTAATGTAAATGATGTGAACAATTTACTTGTGAATTAATTGGCACGATTGAGGTGATTAAATGATTTATGAATTAATTAATGGAATTTTTGTGAATAATTAATTATTTAATTAATTAATGGAATTATGGGTATATGAATTTTTTTATTTGATTAATTTATTAGTGAATTAGTTAATGTGATGATCATATATGGGACTTGGTCTACTACATCAAAATCCCATAGTGTGATATGAAATGACGAATGATAGCAATGAAATTCACACATGATAATATTGTGTGGGATAGGGTGTACTATATCAAAATACCATTACATTAATTGAAATGATGAATTGTAATAATGGAATCCATAAGTGATATTTTTTTGGGATAGGGTGTGATGTATCAAAATACCAAAGCAGTAATTGAGACAAGAAATGGTAATAATGGAATTCATATGTGACTTTAGATATTGAATGGTAACAATTTCATTCATATGTGACTTGATAAAATGAATGGTAAAAATGGAATTAAATCACGTTATATACCTTGGGGATTGTTTATACCCCAGCACAATCCTAAGAAGGTACTAAGAGTTTGGGTGTCCACAAGATCTTGGGTGTTACATGGATAAATAAAGAGTAATTGAATAAGTATAAATTCTTTACATTATTTATTTTATATATTATTTATTAAACTAAATACACTTTTTATTTACTAAATTTTTTTTTAGACACCATTGGTGGAGGTCTAAGGAGTTATGTTCACACCCTACTCAGGCTGTATGATTAGTACCTGAATAGTCGTCATGATTACTAGATAGGATAAGGGAAAAGGCCCTGTGTTAGATTGCTGATTTGGGATGGAGCTTGGATGAGGGAACAAATCATGATTCTTTTCCTTCCTGGGACTTGTCATTGTATTTACTTTTGGGATATCAATTTGACACATGGCACATATTCATTCATGGAGAATCTAATTTCTGTTTTGATATTGTATTCCTAGTTTTGGTCCTCATGTGATACTAGTATTTTCTTGGTAACGATTATATGTCGTTTTGGCCATTTCTTCTTCATTTAAATTATGTAATTACTTTAAAAAAATAGTTTGTAGTCTCCCCATGATTGAAATTAAACCCTCACCACTAGTCATAATCCTCTGGCATATAAGGAGGCACACCTATGGTCTTGTGGCTGACTAGATCAGGGCAACGATGTATGGAATCTAGACTGGGATGTAACATTTATCCCACAATTTATTCTTTTTTATTTATTTTTAATAAAAATTATCCTTTAAATTAATGAGTTACTACAATTAGAGTGGTGTATATATATATATATGGGAAAAATTAATATGGTACATTTTGAGCATTTGGTGCACCGAGTAGATGTATTAATGTGTCTTCATTTTATGAAACGTTATTTTCATTTTTCTTCTGAGATACATAATGTAAAATTGGTATTATCATGTGATGGGTTTAATCAATTTGGTTAGACTTATAAATTTTATTATATGTATCCCATTTTCATTTATATATATAATCATCTAATGGGGCCATATTTTAATAAATTTTATCACATCCTTTTGAGGAATTAAATCATGTTTTTTAATAAAAATTTAAAGTTAATGATGTCTAAATGATGATTGGTTAATAAGATTTTTGATATTTAATTCATTGAATATTTTAATGATAATAAATTTTTTTTATGATTAATTGTATAATGGTTATTAAAAATAAATTTTATATTTTTTATATATCATTATTTTTGGTAAATTCAATTATCATTTAATTTTAATATTATTTTGATGTAATTTTGAGATAGGTTTTACAACCAAATACTAATTTAAATATTTCAATATTTCATTTTAAAAATAAATTTTTAGAATTTATTTCATGTTTAATAAATTATTGTATTATAAATTTTTGATTTTTATATATATTTGAATTGATTAGTGTCATTTTTTATGGGTATCCCAAGTTATCAATTAGAAAATAAAAATAAACAGTGAATATTAACTAGATATATGGATATGTGAGGGAAGATTTTAGAGATTTATAGAGAATTTGAGTGGTTTTAATGCATTGGAGATGAGTTTTTACAAGTTCTTAACACATTGATTCAAATCATACCCATGTGGGAAGAGGAAAATTGGTTAACTGTGTTTTGATAAAGTCTTCGGTGATCAAGAAAGTCTTTAGTGAATGTTTCTACATGGAGGCTACTGATACAAATAATGAAGGTTTTAAATATAACCATGGTTCCAAGAGTCCCATTCTGAATGTGTGAGGTAGTATATAATTTAAAAAATCACTATATATACATAGATATAGGAGGCTGGAAACTTTAGATAATAATAATTATATTTGAGTTAGAGATAAAATCCTGGCAGACCACAACATTATCAAGGGACCTTGAGTGAAATTGAAATCATATGGATGAAGAAAATTTTCTTTCACTCATTTTTATTTATTTAAATTTTTTGTAACATCTAATTTTTCATTATATTTTATTGAATTATAGGTTTTTAATTCTTATTTTAAAAAAATTATAAAATTTCCATGGGGAATGAGATTATATTGGAACATCTATCTCTCTTTGATAGTTTCATATTTTCATTACTGGACCATTTTACTTATTTTAATTCTCTTTTATAAGTAACCTTTCATTGTAAAAGAATAAATTATATTTGATATATCTCAATAATTTTTCAAACTATTAAGAAAATTTTCATTTTAAAATATTTAGACAAGAAATTTTTAAATCAACTAAAGGAAATCACAAAAAGGTTTCACGATAGATTAGACTTGGGGATTGTATTGAATCATTATTTTTGATTGTGATGATTTTTATAGTTCGATAGTTTTGGAGTTCAACCTTCACTTTTTTCCCTTGAAAAAAATTTAGGAATTTTTTTTATGGATGTTGGTTCAATAAATCTTCAAACGATAAATGAATTATAAGAGTTATCGGTCAAACAAAACTCACCATTGACTCCCACTATCTATTCAAAAACCACATTACAAGAATTTTTCTATATGTAATTAATTATTTTAGTCAAAATAATAATTTCTTATTCATATCATTCTTGATTTTAAATTTCCCATCATTGTATTGTTTATATATTTACTAATTGTTTTTTTCTTGTTTTAATGTTCTTTATCATTGTAACTCACCCAAACTCTCAGTCCTTATATGTGGATCGATCCTTCCAAACTCTATTGTAGTTTTATATTGGAAACTAAATAAATAATTTTTTAGATAGATGTATTATTTTAAAAGTTCATGTATCATTTATAGGTAAGACATAGGCAACTAAGGTAAAATAAATACTCTTAAAAAATCATCAAATATATTATAAAAAATTGAAAGAAAACTGATTTCTAGTATGTGCTTGTTGAGTTTTTATGAATATTATATTTTTCATAAACAATATAACAAAATATAAAGATTTATAGACACGTATACCTAAAATATAAAACATTTTATGTTCTATAAAAATAAAAGTGAAAATACAAGACAATAGGGAGGTATTGTATCAAAAAGAAAATATAATTCCACCTCAACGTAGATATCATGTCATTGATAGGAATATGATTAGAAATATTTAGTTTCCCATGGTTTTATGTAATCCTTCATAAATTAGGCTGAACCCACTAATTATAATCTATGATATAAAATATTCACTACTACCCAAGCTACCAATGTTTAATGAATTTACTAATAAAGGATTATTAAAATTTATTTGGTACATATATAGTGTGGGGAAACTATTACCATAATAAGGTATTATTGAGAATGATTTTAAATCAAGAGTTTTCTCATTTTTCTCTGGGTAATCCTAGAACATAGTTTTAACAATTATAAACTAAGATGGTTAACACTTGGGATAAGTTCATCAATTACTTTTTTATACGGTTCTACCTTAGGATAACGAGTTTTAAAAATTAGATATATGATTATCAGTTTTATGAAATATGAGGGTGATCTTTTACATGAATCTTAGTGTAGATTTATGGGGATTCTTAAACAATAAAAAAACCATGAGTTTTCACAACATTTCATCATGAATAATTTTTATAATGGTCTATCACCTTCTAATAATAAAATTATAGATGAAATTTATGGAAGATATTTTTCTATTAAAACTTATTAGGAACATAAAATATTTTTATTCACATGAAAAAAATTAATAAAAAACATTTCTTGAAGGATAACCATCCACGAAAATAAACCTAACTACATTCAAGAAACCCATACATAGAATGTTATGATATGTAATGAAAATTCACTTATTGATAAATGCAACCACTTTTGTATGTTTGGTTATTCAAGTAGTAATTTTTATAAATTTTATATTATTTCCCAAACTTTTGAAAATTTTAACATTTCTTGGTATGGACCTTGGATACATATTTGGGAAAATACCATACCAAATAGCTATAATGAAGGTTATAGGAATTATCATAAAATCTCTGGGAGAGAGAAGCATGTGTTTATAAATACTACTCTTTTATTTAAATCACATAATAAGAAATATTTTTAGAATAAATATAGGGCCTATTTATCAAACACAAAAACCAATTTAGAAGGGTTTATGGAAGAAATTCATAGTGGGATGAATGCTCAAGACACAAGACATACAGATGATATGGAATTTGAAAGGGAATCATTAAGAAATTATATGAATAATATGAAAGCTCTAAATATTCCCGTAGATATATAATTGTATAACATACTAATATTTTTATGGTATATATCAATTCAAATAAATTTACTTTTTTTCAATAGCTTAGGATACACTCATCCTCAAATATAAATTAATTGTTATATAGAATAAAATTATAAAGATGGTGTTAAGTTAGTATAGTGAATAGAAATAAACGAATTTTAAAAAATATCTATAATTTTTTTATATAAAATAATTTTATTTATAAATAATTACTCATTTTTTAACAAAGTCATCATGCGGTAAAAATATATTTTCTCCTGAAAAAAGTTTTTATTGATTTTTTATGATAAAAAATATAATTAATTTCTACCATTTGTAGAAAATTAATTTAAATAAAATTTAACTTTGAAATTATTAACAAAAAATAACCTTACAGTGTATTTTTTATATTTTTTTTGGAAAGATCAATTTTTTGATGAATATTGAAAAATATTTATTTTTTTTTTAAATAATATTTTCACATAAGGAATTTACAAATATAATATTTGTTTTGAAATTGTTTTGAAATTAAAATTAGTTCATTTACATGATTAGTATTGTAATTAAGTTCATTATAATTAATTTTATGTTTTATTTTTGTATACAAACATTTTATACTTAAGAAAATTTTTTTTTAGAAAACTACCTTTCATCCTGTTTTGAGGGTTTAATTAGAAATTGAATTTTTTGAATTTTTTAAAATGAATTTGATAATATTAATTAAATAACTAGAATTATAATTTCAAATTTTTTAAATTTGTATAATTTCATTTTTAGTCATAATGAATAGTAAAAACTATAAAAATGTGTCACTGCAGTTGATGTTAAAACAAGTTCACAAGGGGGTGGGGCTAAATCATTAGAGAATGCTAATTTTTCAAAATAAAATTCATTAAATCCTCTTTTTTAGAATATATTTTAATCTAATAAAATTAAAACTTTAAATCTATGGAAATTTGGAGTCACTTGGCTGGAGTATGATATTATTATATTTTAATATTTTAAGAAATTTAATTTGTGTCCTTTACCAATCTTATAAAAGGACACCCTTTATTTCTGTTAATTTCACCACTTTACGCAATCTAGATAGAAAAAAAACTATACAAGTTTCTTATAAACTTCCATATAAAAAATTTAGATATAATCGTCTTCTTGAAATACCATTCTATGGGTCCTTAATAAAGGATCTAAAGGATTCAAATTGAAGTAAAAGCAATCATCATACCCATCCTCTTTCAAATAATATCTCATCCTACCAAATCTAAATTTGTAGTAATAAATATAAAACAATAAATTTATAATTTAAAATATAATTAAATTTAATATTGATTATTTTACCCAAATTATTCACCTTCTTTTCCATTGAATGGGAATAAAAAATAAAGCTCATGTGTACATTTATATTATATCCTCCACATAGAGATAAATTAATTTTCCATGATAGTATTTCCTTGATAGTTATTATAAAGGGTTTAATTTTGGTATATTATATTTATGATATAATTAATCTTTTAGAATTATAATATCATTTATTATGTATTACCTTTACATCCATTGTAAAATGATAATGTCACTCGTGTGTATGTGTTGACTTCCACCTCTATGAAGTGATGTGAATTATTTTTCATTTAATATTTACATGGATAGTAATAAGAAAATATGTAATGAATAAATATAATATATATACAATATAATAATGAATTTTTAAAGGTGAATTATATTTTTTCATTCCTTTATTCAAACCTTAGAATAGTGAAAACAACATTCATTCATATGTCTCATCTATCATCTCCATTGATTGTGTACTTCATTAGTCCATCTATTACATTTATATACGAATCTATCTCTCTATATATATGATGAATATTTATGATATTTCAATCATGATTATCATTTTTGGGACTGTTGAACGATAAAAAAAGTACAAGGAATAGAAATAGACCACCAAAATTCTCATGAAAAAATGGAATAAATAATGCTTGAAAATAATGATATTAAAGTAATTATTAATAAATTTGTTTTGAAATTTTATAAACAGATCATATTTTAAATTAGTACCTTAAAAATTAAAAAATCTTTAGTTTTATATAAACAATTAATTCTATTACATTTAAGGATCTTTTTAAGATTATTATTTTAGAAAAAAAAATTATAACTCATAGATAACAAAATCATATATTAAAAAGTAGGCACTTATGATTAATATCCCTTTTTACAATAATATAATTCATTTGAAAAGAAACACATTTTAATTAGATGAATAATATTAATGAATTTCAGCATTACATTATCCTTTCTATTACCCATACTGAAACCCTAAGAAAACCAGAATAAAAATGTTGGATGAGAAAATAAATCTCAGTAAGGGATATAAATATAATAAATCCATTTGTACAATGAAATAAATTAAAACAAATGAATTTCTTTCTTAAAAACACTTTTTTTCTAGAATGGAAATTATCTTTAATTCAAAAAGATCAATAATCAATCCTTTTAGAAACAAATTATTTACATGAAAACTCATTAGAAAACATAAAAAATTCATGTTGGCCCCTTGAGACATTGTCTTAATAAAAACCTTAAAAAACCCTTATAAATTTTAATATCTATACATATTACTTAAAATGAAATTATTTGGAGAAAATAATCATTACCCAATGCATTAGATCACTATTTGGATTTACCAATCATATAAGATATATTGATCTCATCTTTGAGCTATAATGTAGTTCAAAAAAAATTGTAAACAATTTCTTAGGACTATAACATGAATAACATAATTTAATAATAAAAATTTTCATCATAATACCCATGAACAATTCTTTCAAACCAGTATAAAAAACTAATTTTGATATCAAAATGCCCTTTTCATTTAAAAAAATTTTCAATCCCAAAATAACCAAAAAAAAGGAAAGATAGTTTTTTTTAATAAAACAATTTTTTTTAAATTAATCCTAACTTCAAATAACAATTATGTTATCATAAAAATTTGTTGTCTTCGTATACGTAAAAACAGAACAATCCTTTTGTTTTATGTAAAAAAAGTAAAAAATTATGTAAAAATATTCTTTTTTTAAACCCTTGAAATAAATAAAAAAGAGACATAAAATTCAAATTATAAAACATTTATTTAAATATAAAAAAATCCATAAAATAATTTTAAAAATATTGATATGGTGGAAAAAGAGATGAAAAATAAATAATTAAATGAATATTCTTTTCGAATAAAGTACCTTATGTAAAACCCGAAAATGATTCCCTTTTATAAAACATTATTATGAAAGTGAAATATGTTAAAAATTAGATATATCATCCATTAAAAAATGAATAATAATTATCTTGAGAAATTTATATGAACATGGATTTGAAATATAAATATTTAGAAAATAAACCTTTAAAACATTTAAAATAATATTTTATGCTAAAGTGTCCCTTACCTTGAGTCCAAATCATCTTGTAAATTTTTTTATACCAAATAGTAATATTATTTTAATTATTTAATTTATTTGGAAAATATTTCAAGTTGATTATTTCTTTTAGTTTATCTCTTACCAATCTATAAATAACTTGTTAGTCATTTAATATCTCTTTAGAGGGGTTGATGGTATTCAATTATATGTCAAAAATTAATTTAGTAAGTTTAATATTTTCAAGGCGTTTATTATTTTAATATAAGAATAATAATTATAATTAAATATTTATCGTATTTTTAAATAAATTATAATTTTAAAAGAAATTATTAAATATGGTTATGAAAAAATAACTACATCACAAAAATAGAGTCGGAAGATCGTATATAGACATGAGTAACATTTCTATTTTTGAACGATCATTATAAAAAGAAGGTAGGTATTATATTGTCCTTAAATGATTTTAATTATATCATAAAAACCATATAATTTATTTAAATATACACACAGATATATATATATATATATATCATCCATGTGATGTGGTGATGAAAAAATAATCACATTGCTTTAGGGAGGTGCTAATACACACGTACACACGAATGATGTTACCATTTTTTAGTTAGTAGAAAGGTAAGAAAGTGAATGATATATTATATTTTAATAAAGGTAAATATTTTATTAATATCATATATATATATACACACAATAAATCCATCATTATAACAATTTTTGGGAGCTAATGATTAAAAATGAAATACATTGGTTCACGAGCTAGTAGCCCGCTATACACACGAATGGTGTATTTTCTCCCATTTGATGGAATTGAAGATTGATTATGGTTATGAAATTATCATAATAAAATATATGTTTTTGTAATATATATGTGTTATTAAATAATAGTTATTTAATAATATTATATGTATTTGGAAGATAAAATAATAAAATGCTCTGTTAAGCATGATGCCTCTTCATTGGGCAGCCTTTTTATGTTTACATAAAAATCATTACTATGAAGAATTTATAATCAAAATTAGAATTATAGGAACATAATGGGTAATTGAGTAAGGTATTTTGGCGGTTATTGGATGAACCAATATGATATTGAAGTGTGATGTGGAGAGGATGGGGGTTGACTTTTATTAGTGGGGGGGGGAGAGGGCACACTTGAATTTTTTTAAAATTAAAGGCTACCATCATCTTTATATGTTAAAAAGGATTAAAATTATTCATTATTGGTAAAATTATGATATAATGTCTAAATATGATTAAAAAATAGATCTTATACATTTATTAGTGTATTTTAACATTTATCGTTATAGTTTAACCCCTATGTAAAAATGTTTTAACCTTAATTATGGAAACAGATTTTGGATTTCTTCTCTAATAACATTGTAAATAATTAATATGAACTTATTATATATTATAAAATATTGTGATTAAAAATTTAAATAATTTTTCATTAATTTATATTAACATAATTGGTAAAATATAATTTCAAATTAATCCCACTAATGCGATAAAAAAAATATTTTTCTAAAAATATTTTTTCCAACATAAGATGAATAAAAATTAACTCTATGACAAGTAATTATGATTTATTAATTTCAATTAATATTTATTTTTATATAAGATATAATATTAATTTAATTCATTCATTATTATGGGTTTTATAAATAAATTAAAATAGAGAAAAATTATACACTTGAAAACAATATTATCAGAAACTACCTTTTTAATCCAAAAAATGAACTAATACTAAAATCAAGTTTGAAGATAACTAAAATATAAATAATTTTATAAAATATAATTAAATAGTAATTATGCAACTTGAAATAAAATTCAAATCAAAATGGTACTTTTAACTTCATTTGTTTATTTAAAATATTTAATTGAATTTGATAAATTGATATTTATCACTTTTCACTGGAAAATCAATATTTTCTGAAAAATCATAAAATTTATCCTTAAATTAATTCAAATATGATTATTTTAAAAATTAGGTTAATTTTATCAAATAAAATTTAAATTTCTTTAAAATAATTAAAATGTTTTTTTAAAAGTAAGTAAAATTAATTTTTGTGTAAAATATATTTTTTATGAATAAAATTGAATTACTAAAAATTGATTGATTATTTATTAATAATTTATCAACAAATGTATATCTTCTTAGATATATATATATATATACATTACATTATTTAATACTATTCATACCCACCAATTTAACAACATGGTTGTAATGGTCATATAATAATATTTCATGGTTTATTTAAGTACGGTGTTGTGCATTTTATAATCTATCTAAAAAAATTTATTTTCTTAAATATCAAGGGTATTACATCCTGCCCCACTTTATTATGTTTCATACTATAAATTTCAACTTTATCCCAACAATAAATGCTTTACATTTGAAAATACCATTCTTGAAATCATATATCATAAAAAGGATTATGAAAACGTTCTTTTGATAAGAAAAAGAAATATTAAGGACATATGGAAGAACACATAACTATGTTTCCCTATATGAAAATAATGAAGATAATTTAAGAAAATAATGTGGAATAAAATTATAATATTTAAATAATTATATAATTTTATATAAATTTTTGATTATAAGAAAGTGAATGAAAATGAGAATGTGAGAAACTTCAAAACCATATACCAAAGAGGTGTTAAACTGACCATCGATTTCATAAAAATTATGGTAATAGGATAATATTATATTTAGGGGCCTTTTATAGATTTTATAGATTTCCTTTAATATATATAATAATATGGAAAAAAATACTTACTTTAAAAGTATTATTCCATCCTTTAATCAATTCACCCCATAATACCATTTTTTTCTCCCAACTATGGGCATTCAAGATGATTTTTTAACCCTTAGAGCACAAAAATAAACACTTCTAATGGGTCATATAATTCTAAAAAAAGACAAAAATATATTCCTACAATATTTATACATTAACCTAAACCAAAACTGTTTTCACAAGGTGTGATAATTCCTAAAATTAATAAACCGTCATATCATTAATATAAAAAATTTGACAGTGATAAAAAAGTTAAAACTAAATCATTCCATAAGAAACATTCCTTAAATTTATTCAAAATATTCCTAACTAATATTCAAACCCGAAAATTTAAAGTGGTTTATAACCTATTTTTCCATGATTGATTTAACATTAATCTCTAAATAACAATATCCACCTTTAAAGTCTCATTCAAAAAATATATGCCCATATCATATAATATCCATAATATACTAATCATTTTCATAAATAGCATGAATCACTAAAAATCCATTATAACATAACATATGGTTACAAAATACAATTCAATATTTATTGCTCAAATGGATAACCATAATTGTTGGTCTACAGTAATCATATAAGGTTCTTAAAAACATGAAATTCTTCAAAACTATCAATAATCACCTAATCTCTAGATTACTTATCAATCCCATGGTTATCTACATGATAAAACATATGTTATTGAAATCAAATTACTCATTATCTTTATAACCATTCAGTAAATAAATTATGTCTTAATAACCAGGATATCCAATTTTCCACTAGAAGGTGCTACACATTTTTCGCACTTTAGGTTTGGGTTCAATCCCCATGAACTTTCTAGATGTGACAGGTTTTAATATTTCTAAAATTGTACTAATATAAATGTTATGAAATTCCCGTTAATATAAAGAATATACTCAAAAATAATTATTAATTATCAAACATAAAATATAACTTCATGGTTATGAATACCTTTAAGATTATGTCTATAAAATTAGAAGATCATTATCCCTCAAATAAAATTTTTACATGTTAACCATAAGGTTACATATACCATACACATTAATAAAAAATCAAATAATGTCTCCAAAATTACTCTTATAAAGAAACAAAAAACTATTAATTCATTTAAACTTATGACCATCCTTAAATCTTCAACTAAATCATAAATTTTTAATCCCTATATATAGAAAACAAAATACATCAACATTATTCATAATCCACTAACCAAAATTTTCCATGTTGTTCTTTAATACTTCATTACTATAAAAAATATGAATCACATCCTATGATTCAAAAATTTAAAAATATAACACAAGATATAAATTATTCCTTTAATTTTCCATTTTTATTTTCCTCGTCTTCAGCTGTATTTTCCTCAAGAATTGCTATAAATTTATCTTCACATTCTTGATAATACCATTGTTGATATTTCCCAAGATTAAATCAATTTTCATAATTCCCACACTCCAAACATTGAAAGCAATACATTTGGAAAATTTTTATTACTCTTCCTAGTGTTAGCTAAAAAATTACTATTTTTCCTTTAATATTATTGGTTTATGTACTCCATTACCACATAATAAATCTTCATACCATTTAATGAAATTTTCCTAGGTTCTTGTTCACATATTATTGAGACATAGGTTGCGGAAAATTTTAACTTGTATGATTATCACCTGAAACGCCATTGAGATTCATTTATCTCTTACTTGGTGCATTAGGAAACTCACTTAGGTTCATGTTGGTAATTATAACTCATAAATGTTTTTTAAAAATAACCCCATGTGTTTTCACTTTCTATAACAATTTGGTAAGTTAATCATTCATACCACCACCACATTTTACTTCACCTATATTGTTAATTTATTTCCTACTAGATCTAGCTATTTAATAAAGTAAAAGGGTTACTATGATTATATCAAATAAACCATAATGAACCGTAATATGTGGAGGATAAATACTAAGATATCACTAACCATGCCATCCCCTATTAAAATATTTTTATTTATCAAGAATAACAATAATTCTACTTAACATATTTACCAAAAGTGGTTATGGAGGATTCTTAACATAAGACTAATTTACATCCTAACCTCTAAATTTATCTAAAACTACCTATGATACCAACCATGAGGTAACACAGTTAAAAAACACAAAATATTTAGTTTTATGTCCAAAATTCATTCTCTTACATTTGAGAAAATTATTAGGTATTGAGTTTTAGATAATCAGTTGATAAATTATATATAACATAACCTTATATCGCAAAGTGGACACTTTTACCAATATCTATTTTTGAACCAATATAAAACTTAAAAAAACCATTCTCTTTTTATGAACAATATTCATGAATTTAAAAATTACATTTTCCATCCTTAAAATCTATGAAAATAAATTTAATAAAACATGTGAGATGAAAAAAAATATAGGAAAGGGACATCAAAATCGGAAATCCTTTTGTCGAGTGAAAAACATGAAAACCCAAGAAAAAAAATTTCTTCAAAACATACATTTTCACATGAAAAGGGAATAATATTTCTCTTGAAAAGATTATTTATATTACATTTTAATAAAAATTATTTCCATGAAAACAAATTAAAAAAAACACATATTGGTGACTCAGGACATCATCTTTATAGAACCCTTAAAAATTATAAAAATCATACAATTTAACTGTAATACAATTATCTATAGAACATAATAATTACCCAATGAATTGAATTATTATCTAGGATCACATATAATATAAGTGATTTCAGGCTCACCGATGACCTATAATATTTCTCAACATGTTTTGTAAATAAAATAGAAGGACCATAAACTGAATAAAATAATTTAATATATAAAACATTCATCATAAAACCCTTTATTAATTCTTCCAAACTAGCATTCATAACTCTTTCATATATAATACTATTATTTTATTTTAAAAACCCAATTTAAAAATGAAAATACCTTGAAAAAGGGAAATGGGTTTTTTATTTGATCAGAACATAAAATATTATAATGTAATCTAAACTTCAAATAAGTGTTATGGAACCAAAAATAGTCATTACCATAGAATTTTTTAAAATAGAACATTTCTTTTTTTGGTAATGAAAGTATGACAATATTTAAAAATATTCCATTTTAAAAACCCTTTAAATAAATATAAAAGATAAATAAAATTTCACATATAAATATTTTATTTCCATATAAAAAAATACGTAAAATAAATTTAAAAATATGGACATGGATGAAAAATTGTTGTAAAATAAATCATTAAAATAATATTTTGTTATAAGAAAGTCCCTCAGGTAAAACCATAAAAAGATTATATTTTTAAAGAAATTGTAAATAAATTGAAATATGATCCAAAATGGACATTATAATCTATTGAAAAATAAATAATAATTTTATTGAAACATTCAAAATAATAATGTAATAGAATATAAAAAGTTTGAAAATAAAACATTAAAACAACTAAAACAAGGATTTAAGTTAAAGTGTCTCATACATTGATTCAAAATCATCTAATACATTTTTTATTTTCATGAATAATATACTTATGTTATCTATTTACTTTATTAATAAATTTTTCTGTTTTTATTATTCCTTTTTTCAAATTTCTAACCATGCTATATAGAATTGGGTATTCATTTATGTTTACTTCAGATGTATTGACAATATTTAAATTATATATCAAAAATGAATCTGGTATATTGAAAATGTTCAAGGAGTAATTATTTTATAATAAATATAATAACAATTATTTAATATTTTTAATTATTTATACATAAATTAATCTTTTAATATCATTCATGATTGAAGGTTATAAAAAATTAACTACGTTACAATCATGGAGACGGGTGACTGTATATATGCATGAGTAACGTTTCCATTTTTCAATGGTCATATGTAAAGAAGGAAAGTATTATAGTATCCTTAAATAATGATAATTATATCATTAATTAAATATTATTTATTTAAATACACATATATATATCATCCATGCTCTGTGGTGATGAAAACAGTATCACATTGCTTCTTAGAGGTAGTAGTTCACACGTACACACAAACAATGTTATCATTTTTATAGTGACTATAAATATAATAAATTAAACAATATATAATATTTTAATAAATACTGTTTTTCATGAATTTAATATATATAAATTAAATCCATCATTATAACAATTTTTGATATGCGATGAGGGAAAACAAATTTATCGGTTCGTGGGGCTGTTGTCCACCATACACACGAATATTGGTTTTGTTTACTATTTGATGGAAATGGATTTGGATTTGTGTAATTCCATTTAAATAATAACATATAATAAAATATGAGATATTTTTTTATTATATCATCATGTTTGAAGAAGATATGAATGAGATATATGAATAAATATAATAAAAATGGTCAGTTAATAATGATACCTATTCTTCATATTAAATCTTTAGGTTTGCACCAAATTAATTCATAGAAGGGTTTTATGATAAAAAAAGGATTTTACGATATCATGAGGGATGTTAGAAATATATTTTCGTTGTTATTTTCTGAATAAAAATGATTTGGAAGTGTGGAGTTGATAGAAGAGCGGGTAGCCTTTTATTTGTAGGGACAGGACACATTTGAAATTTTGGAAAAGAAAAAGGTATACCAACATATTACATGTTCCATCAGGCTATGAAATGTACCATTATTAATTATTATATGATATAAGGTCTATTTATAGAAATAAAATATAGTTTAGATAATTTTTAGGCCAATTTAACCCTTATCTTTTTTGTTTAACTTTTGGTAAACCCGTCTTAAAATTAACTGTGGTAAAATATTTTTATAGCAAGGAAGGCTCGGGGCCAGGCTATTCCTGACTCCCACAAAATTTATTAGAAAAAGACACAAAGACACAGCAGACAAGGGAGGGGCGGGGTCAAACGACCCACACCCAAAAACCCCTTACAACCCACGCCAAAAAAAGAAAAATCAAAAAAGAAAAAAAACCAAGCAAGCACACCAAGATCCAAACAACAACCAACACCCTCATCCAGCAGTATGCAGCATCCAACAACTTGCTACCAAGAACTGACCAGCTTCCATCCTTACAAAAACCAACATCCAACAACTTCTCATCAGAACAATCCACCACCAGCAATACATAACCATCAGCACCAGAATCACACAAAAACCAGCAACCAGAGCTCACATCCTTGCAACAACCATCATCCATTCCCACAAAATCCGGTATCCAGCACCTCCTCACCAAGAAGGTCCACCGCAAGCAACACAGAACCAACAACACCAAATTCCAACCTGCACACTTCATCGCATTCCAGCCAAACAGCAACCATCCCACAACAGCATTACCAAAAAACACAACCAATCCAGCAACATCTCCAAAATTACCAGCTCCCACTTCAGCCCGGTCCACCACGCGGGACAAAACCATCTTCACCAAAACAGAACTACCACCAGCAGAAAAGATCAGAAAATTACTCACCTCAAATCCCATCGCCGCCACCCAAATACTGACGACCTCCTAGACAGGCCACACCACCCATCCAAACCACTCCTGGCAGAGCATGCCGTCGCGGAAGAAAGGACCGACCACCCTCGCCCCATCAGATCAAGAACGTGGCCCCTTCACCATGGCAAAGCGGACCACCCAACACCGCGGAAGCTCGCTTCCTTCGCCGGTGAAGCACAACCCCCCGCCGCACCAGATCCATGGCACAGACAGACCACCGCCAGCCTGAGATAACGCCGCAAAAGAAACGTGCCCCTCCAAGACCCCTGCCCTGAACCATGAACAAGCCTCGCCGCCGCCGGGAAGCTTCACCGCGGTAGAAACCGCCGCGACGCCAAACCCACACCACAACCGAAGCACGCCGCCGTCCAGAAACTCGCCAAGGAAGAACACACCCCGCCGCGATGCCAGATCTGAGCCGCGGAAGGACCACGCCGCCGCCAGAGACCTCGTCGAGGAAGATCACACCCCACAGCTGCAGGACGAACCCCACGTTGCCAGATCTGAGCCCACACGAACGCCACAGAGATGGAAGCTGCAACGCCGCAGAAGAAACCCGCGACACCAGATCCGAGCCAGAACAACAAGAGCGCGCATCCACACAACCACCGCACCGCGAGCACGCCGAGAGAGCGCCGAGAAAGGAAACGCGGCCCGCCGGAGAAGAGGGAAGGGAAGGCGGCGACAGGGGAAACCCTAACCCCGCTGCGCCCCTTACGGGCTCACCTCATAAAAACCTTCGAGTAAAATATTTTTATAGTTTCACTATTTAGTCAGAATAAAATTAAGTCGAAATGGTTATATAATTGAAATTATTCCAATTAAAAATATTAAATACAATATAAAAGTTTAAATTCAGGTAATTTTCATAATTTAATTTAATATTAAACCCTAAAACATTACAAAAAATCTATTTTTATAGATAATATATTTTTCAATCATAAGATGATTTTATTTTGAATCTATGAATAGTAATTATTACTAATGAATTTAAATTCAAACATATATATAATAAAATTTAATTCAAGCAATTACTAATTAGGGTTTTTATTAATTAATTAAAATGTAGAAACATTATGTACTTAAAAAGGGGTTTTAGAAAACTAAATTTTTATGACCAAAAATAAATTCATACTAAAATCTATTATAAAGATGAGTTAAATATTATTTATTATATTATTTATAAATATATAATATTAATATTAATAAAATTAAAATAATAATGATTCATTTAAATATATTAATTGTAACATACCAATTAAGTAATGAATAATATATATTCTTATCTATGTCTATTTATGAATTAGATAGTGTTTTAGAGACCTAAAATGAGAATAAATCCAATCTGAAGCCTTGAATACACTAATATTTTTAAAAGATTGTTTTACTGCCTTTTGATGGCAAACCATTTTTAAATCAAACTTTTGACAATTTTATAAGATCTATTTGTCAAAATGTACTTATTATTTTTGATTGGGACATTGAAATTTACTTTGGATAATTTTTTGGTATTTTTATGACAATGTTCATTTGTTTAATAAATAGTGAAAAATACTGCATTTTACATCAAAACTACTTTTTCATCTAATTTAATTATATTGTTAGATTATATTTTAATTAGTTTTAAAGTGAAATTATAATATATGTGTACCATTTAATCCAATGGTGGTCATTATAATTAATTTCACTTTGGAATTGGGCATAAACAAGTGCCAAACGTTTTATAGAAATCGTTTCAATAAAACCCGCTATTTGTTTTGACAACGGGAATTATTTTTAAATTAATTATTGAATGTTCTATGTTTGGAATTTAGTAAAATGGATTCCATATTTGGAATAATAATTTCCACATTATTTAATTAATACTCTTTTGTTTTTGGACATTATGAATAGTAACGACAGTAATTATCTTTAATTATCGTGATTAATTAGTAATCGGGTAGTTAAGAATAATAAAATTATATCATAATAATAAAAAATGACCCCAAAATGTGTCATAATTCTAATGGTTGTGTCATGGAAGACAATGATATTTCTTTTGACAAACTTAGGGACCCCATGGAATCACTTTTGGGTGAAAGTGACACTTTATCATTTTATTTTTAAAGAAAGGAGAATATCACTAAATAATGTATCACCCGAGTAAAACATTTTTAGTTTTAAATGTGTAAATGATCTCTTAGACTATAAATATTAATTGGAAATATAAGAAGATTTACTACATCATTGTATTTATTTTGTAATTTTTAGACATTAAATTAATTAACTTATTTATGACATCATGATGATGTAGTGATTACCTCATTAATTACCGATTTAAATAAAATGAAAATATAATGTACAATATATAACATAAACCTGTCAAAAACCTATTGTATGAGTATATTTAGAACCCTTATCACCTTTCCCTCAAAATATATAAATGTGGGACCTTTTAAATCCAAAAATCATTTTAAAATAAAGTAACAGTTATTTTCTTTCCAAGAGTGCCCCTCCTCCCTCTTATAAAAGGCCCCACCCCTACCTCCCAACCCACACTTCTCAAGCCATTGGCTCGGCCAAAAACTGCACATTTTGTCTCTCCCCATCCCTCTCTTCATCCTAGAATCCTTTCCTTAGGCAGAAATCTCTTCAAGAAACCCTTTTGGTTCAAACCCAGAGGAGTTACTCGATTTAAAGGTAATGTCTTCACTTGTGTTCTTTTGTTTTATTTTTCTTCTCCAACCCCCTAAAATATTTTTATTAATATATTTTTTAATAAAACCCATATATTCAATATACTAGGATTTTTTTATAATAAGTATTTGAACTACACTTACACACACCTACATCAATGGTTGAAGAGAAAACTGTTTCTGTGGATGGCGAATTTCTGCCTCACGAAACGATGATTGTTCAATATTCTTCTAAAACCGTCAAAGGTGACCATTAAGATGTCACTCTATTTATATATGATATATAATATTTTTATGTTTTCCTTAAGCTTCTGTATTTTTCATTTATGGAATACCATTATGGTTTCCATTATGGGTAAACTCGATATCTTCATTTTAGAAAGTGCGGACTACCGCCCCCTCAAAGTGATTTGATTCGTTAATGACATATGTGGGACACATAAAGGATGGAGTTAATGATATTATATATTATATTATACTGAGTTATAAAATACCTTCATATCATTATGATTCCATTCTATAAAAAACGAAATAGAAATGAAAGTGGTGTTCATGCGTACGTACGACTTAGCGTCTCCATGAACGGTGCAATTCATTTCTTTCCTCTAAATTCTATGTAATATTATAAGTGAATGTATATACTGGATATATATGAAATATATGATATCTAAATCATGAATATAATTCTGGATATAATGGATATTTTACCACATGAACTACTTGTAATTATAAAGAGTTTATTTTTGACTAAAGTACCAATGATCGACAAAAAGACCATTATTAACATAAATAATTACATAGTGTTCATAACATGGTAATAAGTGATATAAGAGGAATAATTAACTTGATAAAGGTTCTTATGCAAGTATAAATAAGCTCAAGTTTATTATTCAGGAGTTTAAAGAACGATCGAGTCAAGTCGGACCCGAGGTAAGGGAGTTTTTCTCAATCTCTTTTCATTGAGGCATATTTTGTTCTATACACAACATTCTTTTATACGGTATATAAACCCCTTTTACTTTTACGTCTATTCAAAAGGAATATTTTTTATACGAATCGTTTTTCTAAAAAAAGAATGTTTTTTTGTCGTACGTATGCGGTGACAACAACTTCTCCACCGTTGTGACCATTATTTGAGTTTTGGCTTCCCTTACAAGCCATAATTTTTTTTTTAAAATGAAAAATAAATACCATGTTTTACTTTTCATTAATATTGGTATTAAAAATGGTTTTCATAATGTTTTTATTATATCAATGTGTTGTATTGATATCTTGTGATTAAAATATTGAAATGTTATGTTTCCTTTATGCATGTTTTATGTGATACGATTATGTTACAGTTCTTGGACATTGTTATGAAGATGGGTGGATCTGTGATAAACTAAGGGTGGGTGAGCCCGATATATCTCTCTAATGCATTGGGTAACACGAAGGGGTTACATGTTAAGGTTTCTCCAAAGAGATGTAGGGAATATACTATGATGGGTATTCCAAACGTGACCATGTGGGTTACTCCATACGTAAGAATGTTACGAATGCCTCAAGTTACCTTTATGTCATATGATTTCTATGAGTTATTCATGATTTCATGAGGTATGTTAAAGTCATTATTTTTCAAGAGTAAATTATTATTTCATTGATTATTATGTATACATGGACTAATGTTTTCATTCCGTATTTTTATATACCTTACTGAGCTTTTTATTCTCATCCCAAGTTTTTGAAACGTTTTTCATAGGTCAAGGGAAAGGTACATGATGTGATGATAGTGTCAAGAAAGTGTCTAGAAAGAATTGATGTTGTATTTTAAATAATTTTCCGTTGATGGGAAAAATGAGTACTATCTTTTCTGTAACCACTTTGTTTAAATGTGGAATATAATGCATGATTTATGATCTAATTCTCTAAAACTCTAAACCTAAAAAGATCATCAATCTATATTCTTGAAAAAACTCAAGATTAAGTAATTTTTAAGGCTGGGGCCTTATATTAATTTATTTTAAAACATTACATAATTTTAAAATCGTAATTTTTCACGATTCAATGAAAAATAAATATTTTCTAAACAATAAAAAAACTTAAAACTATGATAATTTTATATTTCTATTTTATAAATTAAAGTAATTTTGTCAAATAATGTTTTTATGTTTTATTAAATGATTATAATATTTGATCATGAAAGGAAATAAATATCTTTTTATGATGAAAATGTATTTTAGATGTATAAAATGAAATTACTAAAAATCGATTGATTATTTAATAAGATATTTTCAATAAATTTATATTCATTTGGGAATTTATATACATATATTTATTAATTATTTTAATAGTATTCATACCATCCAATTTAATGTCTAGGTTTTAATGACCATATAATAATATATGATGATTTTTTATATTCAGTGTTGCATATCTTGTACACCATCTAACATAGTTTTCTTTTCTAAAATATCAAGGTTCTACATATATTATATTATAAAAATGTAAATTAATCTAGTATATAATCATTGTAAATTTAAATTTATTATTAATGAGGTTAGAATGCGTTTGAATCAAGTCAATCATATGATAACATTTTAATTCATAATCTCATTGCTTACCACGATTGTTTAGGTTTAAGTTTATGATGAAAAAATTTTATATTCTACCAAAAAATAACCACATTAATTAAATCCTATTATAGTTATATTCTTATATTTCATGTTTTCCTTTAATTTGTTTTCTCTTAAAGTACTCATGACACTGAGATAATATTATTAAAGGAAACCTACATTATTTATCACTTCGGTCAAAAACACAGTTTCTTTATTATATGTGCTTTCTAAAAATGTTTTCAAGAATGTTTATACTAAAAATTAATGAATTTTTAATGTAAATTATAACAATGGTATATTTTCTTAAATGGTTTAAATGTAATATTATTATAATTTTGTGAATGAAGTGATTTTGGATTTTTGGTGAATATGTGGAAGTTATATTTTTTTAAAAGACACAACATGAATAAAATTTCCCACCTCCTTGAATTCTCATTTATTTGAATTATAATTTAAATTATCAATGTTAATTATCAAAGAATTTTTTTTATAAATTTTTTTTTAAATTTTTTATTTTTTTAAAATGTTTTTTCAAAATGAAAAGGGTATTTTTCTCAAGAAATAGTGTGAGTGATATTTTAGCGGTGTTTTATTTTATGATATCATCATTTAATATTAATTATATTATGACAGGGATATGATCCTAGGATAACATCCTTATTATTTCACTAGATTTTTTATGATTGTGGTGATGATATTTTTATGAAACAAATTTATTATCTACAATTTTATTCTATAATGAGTTTTTTAAATGTCTATGAAACACATTTATTTCCCAAAAGTTATGATATATGATGAATGTATTGTGACATTGAAGAACAAATAAGAATGGATTTTTATTATGTGATGTGTGGAGCTTATAATAACTATAGAGACCCAAATATTGACATAAATGAAAATTACCTTACTTTTTAGGAATACTTAATACATTACAAAACAAACGCCCAATGACCATATTAGTTTAGTGTATTTGTAAACTCGAAACACTATCTTCTGATCATGGTGAAAGATATTCAACATCTCTCATAAAGAACTTTTTTCCTACTTAAAACCTTCCTTTATATCCTGGGGGAAAATAAAAGATAAAAAGGGTGAGCTCAAATGCTCAGTAAGGGTAAGCATGGAGAAAATAAAAAATCCCATATACAATCAAACTAAAAAACATGAACATAAAGTGTAAGCATAAAAATCTGGAACAATGACATTAAACATGGTAGTACGTAAGGCATAAATCATAATGGAATATCAATCATGATAAAATAGCATGGGATTAAAACATATAATTTTTTCAAACCATTAATCAAATGATATTATTTCAATAGTAGCCAAGACATTGCTGCCAAGACCATCATAGTGGACAAAGTCCATTACGGAATCAGGTTTACCTTTCGTTGCAGCCCTGTATTACTGTACCGTATTTACATTCCGTTACAGCTATTTATATATCATGAGATATAAATATTTACCCAATGCATTGGAGGGAGATATAGGTCCCACCATTCTCATAATGAAATCATTCTTTTGTATGCCACAAAATCATAAATCATACATCATAGCATAACCCATGTAATGGAATGGGATTCTTAAACATCATGCCATCATAATATAATCCATATAAAAAAATGGATATCATGTCATTATAAGAAAAATAAAACCACTTAAATAATAGATACATTATACTTGAAACATATTATTAATAAATAATTTCATCTTAGATGGAAAATAGTTTTGATAAAACACTTGAAAAGAATTCTATAGGAAAATATTCATTCTTCTTCAAAATCATTTTCTTTTTAAAAAATGAAATGAAATTTTAAAAGAAAAGGATTTTTCTTGAAAATAATTATGAAATATTGTCGATTAAGCTTCATGAAAATAAGTCATTATAAAACTGTAAAAATCTGTTCATGCCGTATAAGTTAAAAAAACATTCCCCTCGTACTTTTGCCGGAAAATTCAAAAAGTTCCTCATATGGTAAAAAAAAGAAAGATTCCTTCTATAACATAATGTAAAAGTCAAATAGGGGTAAAAATTAATTAAAACATACATGGAATAATATTAAAAACTCTATGAAAAACCTTTTTATGGACATGGATGAAAAATATATCCTCATTAAATACTTACATATAAGTAATCTCGGATAAAAATGAGAGTGAAAAATTATCCCTTACCTTAGGTGTGATATGATTCGTACGTATCCTAACCTCTTGTATAATGATTTTAATAATGTCATTGACTTATTACAGAATCATATTCATTGTTATGATATCATATATGGTTAACATATAAATTTATATTAATCGTTCTTGTGTAAATACCATGTTAAAGCAGCGTTTTGGGTAAAATTGTTTCATTTATTTTACGTGTTTCGACTTGTTGTTCTTGATATTATTACTTATATCCTGACTTAATTAATTACAGAATGTAAAACATGATTTATATATAATATATATTCAGAATATTAATATATATGATAGATCGATTCACGGAATGAAATAAACCGTTCATGGAGACGGTAGGCCGTACGTACACATGAATGCTATTTTCGTTTCCTTATTGAATTGAATAAAATTAAGTAAATGAAACATATATGTAAATAAATCCAGTATCATTATTATGTAATATATTTCATGACTGTTTATTATATATACTTTAAAATAATACTTGAATGGTTAATCATGGAAAATGAATCTCATCGCCTTCGTGGAGACGATAGTCCGTACGTAGGCACGAGCGATGATATCATTCTTTTGATATTAAAATCATATATAATTGGATGGTATATCATATATAAAAGAACATAATTATGTTATATTTATTATTTATATAATTTATACTCATTATTATACCCATACAAATGATGAAATGTGTGAATAACAAACTACACAAAGAAGTGGAGAGGGTAAGTCGTACGTACGCACATGTGGTGATGTTTTCATTCATAGGATGGAAAAAATAACTAATATGATTGTAAAATTTTTAAAATAACATCACATTATATAGAGGATACAAGATTTATTATTTTGGAATGGAAATAACAATGATGGAGGAAGTGGAAGAATAAGAGAACTTGAAAGAGGGTTGTGAAATAATTAAATCTTCTTCATGTTCTTCCTTTTGATTTGATCAAAAGGGCTCCTTGGGTTGGCTTTATGACCAAATTAAGGACTCTAGGATGAAGGGAGGATATTTTATAGGATATTTGGGCCGGTTTTGGCCGAGCCAAATGTCTTGGGAGATGTGAATTTGAGAGAAGGTGGAGTGCCCTTTTATAAGAGGGGTGAGGGGCACCATAGGAAAAGATTGAAATATTATTTTATAATAGAGTCATATTCTGTTTATAATGGCTCCAGAGTGAAATATTTTGACGAAAGTGTTGGGATGGGTCGAACGTATCTCAACCAATAGGTTTTAGAAAATTTTTCGTTACAATTTTAACCTTATCATTTAGATTTAACTCTAAGTTAAATAATTTAACTTTTACAGTGTCTTCTTGTATTGTTACACTATATGGTTAATAAACAAATTATTAACTTCTAATCGAACCCCAATTGGTTAATTAATGTAATATATATTATTATATAAGTCTTTTTGCTGAACCGTAGATTTTTAGGACCATTAAATCAATTAATAATATAATATTTTTTAAAACCTTTTTGATGTCAATTTTGACACTATTTGGTATTTTGTTTTCTCTAAATTCATAACAGTATTATTACATAGAAAAAATATCATCTAACCAACCCTAGAATTTAATATTGACCTATAAAATTAGTGTAATTCATTAAAAGTTTCAAATTACATTTATTTGGGTATTTATAATATCAATTATGTTAATATTTCATTAATAAGGTAATTACTGCATCATCATTGTGTCAAACATAAATTAACTTATATAATGTCTCAAAAATATAAATAAAATACGATTATGTAGGAAATATTTTTATCTTTATAATTAACATTTTTAGTTTAATTTATATTGTGTTTATCACTACATTATAAATGTTTTAGATATTAAACTTTTAATTTAACTCTTTTAACTCTTCTTTGAATTAAATAATAATTAATGTCCTAATCTAATCTAAGTGGACCTAAAGGGTAATATTTAATCCTAAGGTTGTTTTTGGTCGAATTATACTTATCCAATATAATTAGAACATGTGTTATGGTAATAATAATATCATTTTTACCCTTAATTACCGTATTTACTTTTAATCGTGGTAAAAAAAAGTAAAAAGTTACTATTCACAAAAAATTATTTTTATCTTATTGAATGAAATTTTACACCTTGATATAAACCGTGTCTCTAAGATTTTAAAAATTCAACTCACAGAAGCAGTAAAATTATGTTTTATGTAAATTTTAAAATTCTCCTATGAGTAGGGTAAAAGATGATAAAAATTTCAATAAAATTTATATATATATAAAATTATTATAAAATGACTACAATGAATTACATTAAACATATATAGGCATTATTTATCTATTTTTACCTAAAATAAATTTAAATAAAATAACTGATTATTTAAATAAAAAGTCAGTTTTAACCAATAACTCAGTGTTTTCATTATTCATCAAAAATTGAATGTTTTCAGAAAAAACAAACAATTCACTAGGGTAATTTCAATATTCTGAATCCAAAAATGAAATCCATCTTGAAATATAAAATTTTTAAAATTTCAAGAATTGGGTATTACTATTCATAACGTCTAGTTTATATAATATTTTAATAACATATTATTGTTTAGTGATACTCTGCATTGCGTACATCAAAAGTTATCGAGGAAGGTTGCTCTTGCGTGTAACACAAGCCAAGAATAGTGTTGCGTATACTACAAGCTAATACGATTTTTCGTATAGTGTAAGATAATATTGGTGTAGCGTACAACAAAAGACATCAAAGAAATTAAAAATAATAATTCTCATAAAATCTGAGGGTGTTACATTCTACCCCCCTTAAAATGAATTTCGCCCTCGAAATTTGTCGGGGTTATAAATGGTTTACTACAGGAAAGTTTCTTTTATAAAAACCCACATCATAAAAAGGAATACTAAAACTTAATTTTAATAACTAAAGTATGAAACATGACAGTTAATGAAATTAACTCATCACTAGGTTTCCAGATATGTGAACATATGTGAAAATATAGATATGAAAGAGAAATCTAATCATCAAGTTCTGATGGAGAGTGGTAGAGAACATGGCTATGAATAATCCAACAATCACAAAGCCATAAAATTTTGATGATCTAAGGTACCATCTAATTCATTAGATATATGGGCACTAGGACAAAATTTTTGGTTTTCAAGATCATTTCCCTAATGTTGAAGAATTTTTGAATTAAAATAAATACTTACTTGAATTTGGTACGATCTCACTGGTGTTTATTCCTTGAACAATTTCCACTACATCTCTTAAAGAAATGAAGTTGAATTTGTCTTCCCTGAAGTGTTAGTAGATCATAAAATAGAATGATAGGTCATTCCATCTGTCTCAAACAAAAGGTTAGCAAAAGTTATATACATAAGTCCATCTATGGTGAGATTAATCATATATGGTTCCTAAAATAGACTTATACTTCATCTATCATACCTCTTAATAAAATAAAAATAGTTTCTTCTAACCAGAGACTTCTTATTGTCAAGTGGTAGGCGATAAAAGCCTGTAGTACTTCAATTTTGGGTTCTATTCCTACAACCTTTTCAGACGTGACGGGTTGTCACCCATTCTACAAGTTTTCCCTTTTCATAAACTATAATATTATAACATTCCAGAAATAAAATAAAAAAAAATTCTAGCTTTAAACAATACTATCTGATGTCCAACATAATCAATTCCAACCTTCAGACTTATCCGAAATACTTCTTTCCAAACTCATCGTATAAAGAGAATGATTACTAAAAAGGTCATATAAAAAGTACAGGAATACCATCATTTATCCCTCATATATCATAAGATATATCTTGTTGGGAACATTATGAACATGTGATTACCTTAATCATGTATTCTCTTGAAACATGTACTACTATAGAACCTTAGTGAAAACATGAATGCTATCAAAAGTTATCTCTTTCCAAATACCAAAATCCCTAAAATTATATATACCCAAACGCAGATGTCACTTTATCCGTATCTCAATCATGAGCTCATGAATACTATCAAACATATTATTTTATTCATATCCCTTCATTATGAACATATCATCTACTTTACAAAAATATTTCAATCACTTTTTATGGTTATCGGTACCATATTCTTATGGAAAACCATAATGGACCAATACATAGATAATACAATATACCATAAAAATACCCCAACAACATTATTCTTGAATACCAATACATAAACCCTTCAATCCATCCTCTTAAATTATTGTCATGGAATAAGTACTTCCTTGATTTGGAAGTAACCTCTTAGGTCAGGGCATTGTGTTGGGTAAAGCTCATGTTCTCCAAAGATAAGACATTGAACTCTATAATAAACTGTCACACTATGACCCTTCTCTCTACATAGATAACATCTCCCCCCTACATTTTATGTATTCATCAAGGTTCTTCTTCCCTTATTTAAAAATCTCATTATTCCATTCTCTATGTTCCTCACTATGAGAACATGCATAAAAGTCTATCTTCCTCTTATTTGATGAATTAGGAATACCACTAATGTTCACCTTTTTAATAATATATCGCGATGACTGATTCGACATAATCCCAAAATCTTTCTTTCTAGGCATTACACATTTTCTTTTCTCATAGTCACCAAATTGTCCATTGGATTCAATGTTGACCCAATTTCTTCTGGTTCCTTCCATTGACTAAAACCAAAAACCATGGCGTAAGAAACAGTTAAAATAACAAGGAACCACATAATCATAAAATGTCACTTATGGGACGTCTAACTTATCACACATTATTTAATCCATGACACCCTAGGTTCACACTAGGTAATTCATGATTGTCAATATAATTCTAGGACTGTAACCTATAGTTATACTAAACCTTAGGGACATCCCTAGATATAACTTAGAAATACCTCTAGGGATCTCACTAAAGTTTTCGCATCCTATTTTCCAATGGTTAACTAAACCTTTGCTCTGATACCAAATATTGAGACCCAAATCATGACGTGCATGGAAATTACATTACTTTTGTGAAATACTTAATACATTACAAAACAAACACCCACTGCCTGTATTAGTTTAGTGTCATTGAAAACTCGGAAAAAAATCTCTTAATCATGGTGAATGATCTTCAACATATCTCATAAAGATCATCATTTTTTTCCTACATAAAACCTTCTTTTATATCCCGGGGGAAAAGAAAACATAAAAAGGGTGAGATCAAATTCTCATTAAGGGTAAGCATAATGAAAATAAAACAACCCATATACATTTTAACTTAAAAACATGAACATAATGTTTAAACAAAAAAATCTTGATCAATGACATTAAACGTGGTAGTACGTAAGGCATAGATCATAATGGAACATCAGTCATGATAAAATAGCATCGGAATAAAATATATAATTGTGTAAAACCATTAATAAAATGATATTATTTCCATAGTAGCCAAGGAATTTCTGCCAAGACCATCATAGTGGACAAATTCTATTACTGAATCGGGTTTACCTGCCATTCAAGCCCTGTATTACTGTACTAGATTTACTTTCCGTTACAGCCATGTCTATCTCATGAGATATAAATATTTACCCAATTAATTGGAGGGAGATATAATTCCCACACATCTCATAATTAAATCATTCTTTCGTGTGCCACAAAATCATAAATCATACATCATAGCCTAACCCATATAATAGAATGAGATTCATAAACATCATGTCATCATAACACTATCTATATAAAAAATGGATATAATTTCATAATAAGAAAAATTTAACCACTTAAATAATAGAGACATTATAATTGAAAAATATTCATACTAAATAATTTCATCTTATATGGAAAATAGTTTTGATAAAACACTTGAAAGGAATTATTGAGGAAAATATCCTTTCTTCTTCAAAATCATTTTCTTTTCAAAAAATGCCATGAAATTTTAAAAGAAATTTATTTTTTTTGAAAATAATCATGAAATATTGTAGAGTAAGCTTCATGAAAATAAGGCGTTATGAATCCGTAAAAATATGTTCATGTCGTATAAGTTAAAAAAACATTCTCCTCATACTTTTCCCATAAAAGTCAAAAAGATCCTCGTATGGTAATCAAAAGAAAGATTCCTTCCATAACACAATATAAAATTCAAATAGGGGGTAAAAATGAATTTAAAAATACATGGAAGAATATTAAAAACTTTATAAAAAACATTTTTATGGACATGCATGAAAAATATAAACCCAATAAATACTTATGTATAAGTAATCTCAGATAAAAATGAGATTGAAAAATTATCCCTTACATTATGTCTGATATACTTCGTACGTATCCGAACCTCCTATATAATGATTTAAATAATGTCATTGAATTATAACAGAATCATATTCATTATTATGATATCATATATGATTCACTTATGACTTTATATTACCCATTCTTTTTTTAAATTCAATGTTAAAGCATCGTTTTGGGAAAAATCGTTTCATTTATCATATGTGATTCGATGTGTTGTTCTTGATATTATTACTTATTTCCTGATTTAATTAATTCCAAAATGTAAAACATGATCTATATATAATATATATTCAGTATGTAAAAATTCATGATAGATCGATAAACGGAATGCAATACACCGTTCATGGAGACGGTAGGCCGTACATACGCATGAACACTATTTTCGTTTCCTTATTGAATTTAATGGAATTAAGTAAATGAAACATATATGTACATAAATAAAGTATCGTTATTATGTAACATATTGAATGATTATTTAATATATATACTTTATAATCATACTCGAATGGTTAAATATAAAAAATGAATCTCATCGCGTTCGTGGAGACGGTAGTCCGTACGTACGCACAAGCGATGATATCATCCTTTGAATATTAAAATAATATATAATTGGATGGTATATAATATATAATTATTCATTATGATGATATATTTATTATTTATATCATTTATAATCATTATTATAACCATCTAAATGATGAAATGTTTGAATAACAAACTACACCACGACATGGAGACTGTGAGTCATACGTATGCACGTGTGATGAATTTTTCATTCATAGGATGGATAAAATAACTAATATGGTTGTAAAAATTTTATAATAACACCATAATATATATAAGATACTGGATTTATTATTTTGGAATGGAAATAAAAAAGGAGGAAGTGGAATAATAAGAGAACTTGAAAGAGAGTTGGGAAATCATTACCTCTTCATCGGGTTCTTCCATTTGATTTGATCAAAAGGGCTCCTTAGGTTGGATTTTTGAACAAAGGAAGGACTCTAGGATGAAGGGAGGATATTGTGGTAGGTTTTGGACGATGAAATGGCTTGGGAGGGGTGAATTTGAGAGAAGGTGGAGTTCCCTTTTATAAGAGGGGTGAGGGGAACCTTAGGAAAAAATTGAAATATTATTTTATAATAAAGTCATATTAGGTTTATAATGGCTCCAAAGTGACTTATTTTGAGGCTAGGGTGGGGATGGGTCAAATTAATCTCAACCAATAGGTTTTAGAAAAGTTTAGGTTATCATTTTAACCTTATAATTTAGATTAAACTCTTAGTTAAATAATATACCTCTTACCGTGTCTTTTTGTATTCTTACACAATATGGTTAATAAACTTACTATAAACTTCCAATAGAACCCCAATTGGTTCCCTAATGTCATATATATTATTATATAATTATTTTTGCCAAGCCTTAGATTTTTAAGACCATTATGTCAATTAATAATATAATATTTTTTTAGAAACACTTTTATGTCAATTTTGACACTATTTGGTATTTTGTTTTCTCTAAATTCATAAAAGAATTATAACTTCGAAAAACTTTTATATACCCAACCCTAATATGTTATATTAACCAAGACAATTAGTGTAATTCATAAAAAGTTTTGAATTACATTTATTTTAGTATTTATAATATCAATTATGTCAATATTTCATTAATAAGGTAGTTACTGCATCATCATTATGTCAGAAATAAATTAACTTATTTAATGTCTAAAAAATATAAATAAAATTCAATTATGTATTAAATAATTTTATATTTATAATGAATATTTTTAGTCTAATTTATATTGTGTTTAACCCTATATTAAAAATATTTTAGTTATTAAACTTTTATTTTAACTCTTTTAACTCTTCTTTGAATTAAATAGTAATTAATGCCCTAATCTAATCCATGTGGACCTAAAGGGTAATATTTTATTACTAAGGTTGTTTTTGGTCGAATAATACTTATCCAATATAATTAAGACATGTGTTAGGGTAATAATAGTATCATTTTTACCCGTAATTACCCTATTTAATTTTAACCGTGGTAAAAAATGTAAGAAGTTACTATTCATGAAAAATTATTTTTATCTTATTGAACCAAATTTTACTCCTTTATATTAACCATGTATCTCGGATTTTATAAATTCAACTCACAGAAGCGGTAAAATTTTGTTTTATGTAAATTTGTAAATTCTCCTAGGAGGTGGGTAAAAGGCGGTAAAAAGTTCAATAAAATTTTTATATATGTAAAATTATTATAAAATGACTCCAATGAATTACATTGAACATATAGAGGTATTATGTATCTATTTTGACATAAAATAAATTTATATAAAATAAACCATTATTTAAATAAAAAGTCAGTTTTAACCAACAACTCAGTGTTTTCACTATTCGTCAAAAATTGAATGTTTTTAGAAAAATATGAAAAATTCACCCTATGATAATTTCGATATCATGAATCCATAAATGAAGTCCATTTTGAATGATAAAATTTATAAAATTTAAAAAATTGGGTATTACTATTCATAACAGCTAGTTTATATAATATTTTAATACTATAGCGTTGTTTAGTGAAACTCGGTATTGCATACAACACAAGTTATCGAGGAAGGTTTCTCTTCCATGTAACACAATACAAGAATAATGTTGCGTATATAATTCAAGATAATAATGTATTGAATATAGTGCAAGATAATCTTGGTTTATAGTACAACAAAAGACATCAACGAAATTAAAATGAATAATTCTCATAAAATCTCTGGTTTTTACAGAAACCATGATTAAATTTTCATTTTTATATGAATTAACTAATTTTTTGTATCAAAATTTGATTATAATGGGGAATTATTAATAGTTGGTTAATCTACTATTGAATATTAAATTCATTGAATATTTTAACGTTAATGAATTATTTTGATGATTAAATGTACAATTTTTCGTAATATTAAATTTTTTATGTCTTAAGAACCTTTATTTTTTTGGCTTTAATGAAAATTAAATTGTTATATTATTATGAAGTAATTTCAAGATAAGATTTATCTAAAATATAATCATTTCAAGATTCTATTATTTTATTTTTAAAATCAATTTTTGGGATTAATTTTAGGGTTTATAATTTCATGTATTTTACATTTTTTAGTTTTATTTATAGTTGAATCGATTAATATCATTTTTTCGGTGTTCCATAGTTCAAAAATGGAAATTTAAAAAAAAAGGAGAAGCTAAAAACATATTAGAGGATGTGAGGGAAGATTATAGAGATTACTGGATAATCTAATAGGATTGAATGTACTAGTTGAGAGTTATTCCAAGTCCATCCTACATAGAGTCGAATCCAACCCATGTTAGAAGAGAAAAATCCATTAAGAGTGTTTTGTTGATGTAATTTATGAGGAAAGAAGTATACAGTGAATCGTTCATCATAGAGGCTACTAATGTAATGGATGAAGGTATTGAATATGAGCATGGTTCCATGGGTAAACTTTTTAATATGTGGGTTTCCATTTCATTTTAACCATAAAGACATATATATTAGAAATTGTATACATTGGAGAATAATGAACAGATTGGTGTTGGAGATATAATCTAAGGAGGTTATAATTGTAGTGAGGCACCTTGAAGTAAACCAAAATATACTCGATGAAGATTTTTTTCTCTCTCTCTCCTTGATCATTATGTAGTAGTTTTATATCAGCTTATTATTCTTATATTCTTGTGAATTCCATAATAAAAATTTTTAATTCCAAAATATTTTTTGGATAAAATTTTCATGGGGAATTAGATTATTTTGATACTTTTTCACTCATTAATTGTGTCATATTTTCATTGAAGGATCATTTTCCTTTTTTTCATTATCTTTGGTATTGACTTTTATAGTGTTCAAGAATCAAATATAGTTGATATTGATGAAAATATTTTATCAAATTACTAAGAAAATTTTCATTTTAAAATATTATAACAATAAAATTTGATATCTATTAATGTAAATTAAATAAAGGATTCATGAAAGTTCTGTCTAGGTGATTTCATAAACTAATTATTTATGATTTTTATGAGTTTCACATTTAGTATATTGAGTTATAGCTTCACTTGTTTGATCCTTGAAAATTTTAGTTGGAATATTTTTAGTGGATGTTGTCTTAGAAAATAATCACATTATGAAGTAATTATTAGAGTTATTAGTCAATAAAAACTCTCTTTTAACTCTCACTCTTTGTTTACTATTCAATTTCCTAGAATTTTTCTATATTTAATTTATTATTTAATTGAACATCATCATTGCTTATTTATACATTTTTTATTTAAATTTTCTCATAATTATATTATTTACACTATTACTAATTATTTTTTCATATACTCTATCTTGGTCACTCAAACAAACATCCATTACTTCCCTATAGATTGAAATAACCTACCTCTATACTATTTATAAATTATAAAATAAAAAAGTATTTTTTTTATATTGATGAATTCTTAGAAATTTTTTAATTATTGAATGGTGAATTCATGGGATTCTAAGTTAAAAGAATACTCATCAGAAAAATCAAAATAAGTAAAAAAAATTTAAAACAGAAAAACATAAAACTGAATTACAGTATGTGTTTTTTGAGTTTTTATGAATATTATGTTTTTGATTATCATAAGAACAAAATATAAGAAAATTATAGACACTTATACCAGGAATAGAAAAAATTTTATGTTATCTAAAAATTAAATTGAAAATAGAATACAATTGGGTGGCAGTAGGTCACAAAGAAAATGAAATTCCACCTAAACCTACAGATCGATTCATTGAGGGAAATAGTTTTGGAGAGTTTCAGTAACCCATGGTTTCAAGTAATACTTTATGAATAATCCTAAAATTTCTATATATAAAATATGAAATAAGATTTCTTCTATTATCCATGCCACAATAATTCAGTTTATTTCATAATAAAGAATCTTTAGACATTATTTAGGATATCTATAGTGTGGTGTATCAGCTATCACTATGATATTTGTAACACCCTGAGATTTTATGAAAAATATTCTTTTTAATTTCATTAATGTCTTGTGTTGTATTCTACACCAAGATTACCATGCACTATACGCAACACCGTATTAGCTTGCAGTATACACAACACTATTCTTGGATCGTGTTACACACAATTTTGATAATAGTTATTCTATTCAACATTGAGTATATATATATATATATATATTCAATGTATAAATGAAATATGGTTGGATTCTGTTATACGAAACAACGAAGGATTCTTTCAGAACATGCAACCCTGACTTGGCTTGCATTACACGCAATCGCGACCTTCCTCAATAGAGTGTGTTGTACGCAATACCGGGTTTTAATAAACAACAATATATTATTATAATATTGTCATGAACTAGACTTTGTGAATAGTATTAACTAAATTTTTAATTTTATAACATTATTATTCATCTTACAAATTTCCAGAACATGGTATAAGAACAAAATAAATGTTTCGGGTAAAATAAGTATTTTTCAAAAAATGCATTTTTGCCGCCTTTTGATGGCGCACCCACATTAAATATAGTTTTTTGACATGTTTATAAGTTCAATTTCACAAAATAAAATTCTTCTTTTGAGTCAGGATATAAAAATTTACATTAGATAAAGTTTTGTTATTTTTCCGATAACTTTCATATTTTAATGAATAGTAAAAACACACTATATTTTAATTAAAAACAACTTTTTTTATCGTAATATCTTATGTGGATAAATTATAATATTGAATTATTTTAAAGTATGAATAGAATATATTTTTACCATTTAATATAATTTATGTCATTAGCATTGATTTTACCTTGAATTCGTAGGTTAAATCAATTCAATCTTTTGCAATGTTTTAAAGAAAAACCCGTTTTCTTTCGACAACAGGATTAATTTTAATTTAATTTCTGCATCTTTTGTGTATTTAATATGGAAAAATGGATTCCATATTTGGAATCAGTGGGTCCAAATTATGTTAATAAGCTACTTTTTATTTTTGGGCATTGGGAATAGTAACTACGGTAAATTTTATTTACTATAGTTAAAGGTAAATCGAGTAATTAAGGGTAAATATAAGATTATAAAATTAACATAACACTTGAAAAAATGATATTTTATGGCTAAAAGTAGACCCATATAACCTAATTGTCAGATTAGAATCATTTTGTGGACTTTTTTCCATGAAAATAATTTAATTATTATTAAAACCAAAGAATGTGACAACATGTCACTTTCTTAAATCTTATAAGTATAATAATATTAATTTAGTGATAAACTTAATGAAACTTCGAAAATGAATAGTATCCCGAAATCTAATACAATTATATAAATCATAGGAATTTATTTAGAATTTTTAGGGATTAAATAATTATCATTTATTTTGACACAATGATGATGCAGTAATTGTCTTATTAATGAAATATTGACATAATTGATGTTATAAATGCTCAAATAAATGTAATTTGAGACTTTTTATGACTTAAATTAATTTTATAGGTTAATAGGATATGTTATTGTTGATATAAATAACATGGTTTGAACTTATCATTCTTTTATGAATTTCATAAAAAACATGTACCAAATAGTGTCAAAATTGACATAAATTATTTTTTAAAACAAATATTATATTATTAATTGTTATTTAATTCCTAAAAATCTAAGATTCGGCCAAATAACTTATATAAGGATATATATATTAATAATAAACAACTTGGGGTTAGTTTGGCTTGTTATGGTAAGTTTATTAACCATATAGTGTAAGAAAACAAAAAGACACGGTAAAAGTAAAATTATTTAACATAGAGTTAAATCTAATTGATAATGTTAAAATAATAACCCAAACTTGCCTAAATCCTATTTTATGAGAGTATTTCGACCCATACCCACTTTAGCTTCGAAATAAGACCCTTTGGAACCATTGTAGACCGAATTTGACCTTAATATAAAATAATATTTTGAGATTTTCCTAAGGTGCCCCTCTCCTTCCTTATAAAAGGGCTCATCCTCCCTCTCCTCCTCACACCAATTTGAGCATTCAAGCTCATCCAACCCCTGCAAAAATCTCTTCTACACTACCCTAGTATTATCCTAGAGGTCCTGGTCTTCTTCAAAGACCATCCTTAGTTCTTTAAGTGGAGGTTAAGTGAAGGCTCATCAAAAAGAGGTACTATCCATTACCGATCTTTTTCAATTTCTTTCTTCTTCAACTTCTTCTTCTATAGTTGTTTCATGATAAAGTAATTACATAATTATTTCTTATATACTGATATGTTATTATAAATACGAAACAACTCTAATTAACCTTCTATCCATCCTACGAAAAAAGGAAATCACCGCGCGTGCGTACGTACAGAATACCGTCTCTACGCCGTGGTGTAATCTATTTTCCGCCACCACCTTAATTGGATGGGTATAATGGTGTAATGAGTAACTATATATGATTATTATAAAGTTATATTGATACTAAAATAGTATACATACACTTCAACACAATTCCACGACCATGGGAACGATATCATCGCTCGTGCGTAAGTACGGACTACCGTCTCCACGACGCGATGAGATTCATTTTCCACATTAACCATTCATGAATGATTATAAAGTATATATAATGAATAATAATGAAATATATGAAATTTTAAATCTACTTGATTTATGTATATATATATATATGTATGTCATCTACTTAATTCCTTTCAAGATAATAAGGAAAGGAAAATAACGTTCATGCGTACGTACGGACTACCGTCTCAATTAACGGTGTGTTTCATTTCATTTATCTATCTATTATATATATATATATACTGAATATATATGATATATAAATCATTTTTTATATTCTGGAAGTAAGTAAATAATGATATAAGTAATAATAATGTCAAGAACAACAAGTCCAAACACTTACGATAAATGAAACGATTTTAACCAAAATGCTTCTTTAACATGAAATTTACAAATGAACGGGTAATATAAAGTCATAAGTGAAACATATATGATATCATAACAATGAATATGATTCTGTAATAAGTTAATGACATTATTTAAATCATTATATAGGTGGTTTGGATACGTACAAAGCATATCATACATTAGGTAAGGGAAATATGACAATCTCATTTTTATCCAAGATTGTTTATACTTTGTTATTTACTGGGGTGTATTTTATCATCCACATCCATGTTTCCTCAATATTTAATATTATTTCCATCCACCTACAATTTTTTAAATCCAATTTTACCCTTCTGTGAGTTTTTATTAAAAGATATGAATGGAATCTTTTGTCGTTTTTCGTATGAGATACTTTTTAACTTTTCCAACAAAAGTACGAGAAGAATGTTATTTTTAACTTATATGGAATGAATGGATTTTTAAAAAATTATTTCCTAGAAGCTTACTTTACAAGTTTTCAAGTTTATTTTTAATCAACTTCTATTAGTTTAAAGTTGTATGACATGTTAATAAAGGAAAAATGTTTTTGAAGAAGAAAGGATATTTTCCTCAAGAATGGAGTTCAAGTGTTTTATCAAAATTATTTTCCATCTATGAAAATAAAGGGTTCTGTTTTTATCACTATTGTTACATTTATTTGATTATGTTGTGATGGAATTATTTTTATGAATTCCTTTATCTTATATGAATTGTTTTATGATGTCATGATTTTTAAGATTCCCATTTGTATTACATGGGTTATGCAATGATGTATGATTTATGATTTTGTGGCAGACATAAAAATGGTATAATTATGAGATGGGTGGAACCTATATCTCCCTCCAATGCATTGGGTAAAGATTTTATATCTCATGAGATAGACATGGCTGGAACGGTAGGTTATACCGGTTCAGTGAAGCAGTACTGAAACGTGGGTAAATCTGTTCAGAAATGGACTTTGTACACTAAGATAGTCTTGGAAATGATTCTTGACTAATAAGAAATGATTATCTATGATTATGTGTGTATGCCACAAAGTTTCATGTTTTAATTTATGATTATTGGGATTTCATTTCACTACTATGATTTATCCCATGTTATGAAATTATGCTCTCTTTTGCAGGTTAAGATTTCCAAAATGTTATGTTCTTATGAATATGATGTGAATGATATTTCTTTTGTTTACCCTTACTGAGAATTTGAGCTCACCCTTTTATGTTTTCTTTTCCCCAGGACATAAAGAAAGGTTTTAAGTAAAAAAAAGGAAGATCTTTATGGGAGATGTTGAAGATCTTTCACCACGATTAGAAGATTTTATTCCGAGTTTCCAAAGACACTAAACTATTACGGTCCTTGTGTGTGTTTTTTTGTTATGTACTAGGTATTCTGCAAAAGTAATGTAATTTCCATGTACGTCAAGCTTTGGGTCTCTACAGTTGGTATCAGAGGCAAAATTTTAGTCAACCTTTGGAAACTAGGATGCGAGAAAATTAGTGAGATCCCTAGAGTTATTTCTAAGGTATGTCTAGGGATGTCCCTAAGGTTAAGCATAAGTATAGGTTATAGTCCTAGAATTGCGCTAACGATCTTAGAATTAAACCTAAGATGTTAGATATTGAAGGTACTCCCCCTTAATTATGTTGTTTTCCCTAGCACTATTTTTTCCTCTCACACTATTCCTTTTGGGTTTTAGATGATGGCTGGAACCCGAAGGAACCGTGTTGATCAATGCAATAGACAATGCAATGATTTTCATCCTGAACAAACAAATTTTATGGGAGATGGAGTGAAAAAAATTATTACTATACTTACACCAGCTATGAATCATTCTATACTTCCAAATGAGTAGAGAAGGGAACAATATTCTATTGAGTCCTTCATGAGGCAACGCCCACCTTCTTTCAGTGGGTCTTCTGATCCACTTGTTGCTGAACAATGGATCAATACCACTGAAAAGATATTTTCAGTTCTTCAATGTTCTGAACATGATAAATTCATCTTAGCAATATATCGTTTGGAAGGTGAAGCTGATCAATGGTGTAATCTTATCAAGAATATGAGGCAAAGAGATGAAATTGAGTCCATGGAATGGGACGAGTTCAAGAACTTATTTTTCAATAAGTACTTCCCTCGTATTCTTCGAACAAAGATGGAGAAGGAGTTTCTTGAACTAAAGAAAAATGATGATAAATCTATTGGTATATACGAAGCGAATTTTCCAAGGCTTGCAAGGTATGCATCTGGATTTATCATCCCACCTGAAAGTAAAGTTGATCGATTCTTCAGTGGCCTAAAACCAAATCTTCAAAGGGAATTAGCTATAATAGACTTCAGTAGCTATGAAGAAATTGTGCGTTGTGCTATCAAGGTAGAAATGGAAGTTGGTGTTACTTATCCATCTCATAGTTTTGACACGAAATGAAATATGGAGTTCAAGGAGAAATCTCAGAATAATGGTGAAAAGAAGATGAATGTTTCCTTATTCCCAAAGTGTGGAAAGAAGCATAGTGGAGATTGTCTTAAAGGGACAAGTAAATGTTTCAAATGTGGAAAGGAAGGTCATTGGGCATTTGAATGCCGCAATGATGGGAAGAAGATGTCTAATGATGCAAACAAAGGAAGGGATACACAGAATGAACCTACTACACGTCAATGTTTCAAGTGCAAGGAAATGGGGCATTATGCTAATAAATGCCCTAATCCAAGGGTTAGTGATGATCGGCATGAGCAACCACTTAAGAAAAAGGACAAAGGGAAGTCACATGAGATCACTATTGGTGATGTTGAATATGAAAATGATGTGGTGGAATGATTAAGTGTTTATGTAATGGGATTCCAAAATAATGTTGTATATAGTATCGTGGAATATTGGAATATTTATGTATTGGTCTATTGTGGTTTTCAATAATTTTATGGTACCAGTAACCATGGAAAGTGATTGAGATATTTTTTGGAAAAAAATGATATGCGCATAATGAAGGGAAAACGAGAAAATGAAATATTTGACAGTATTCATGATCTCATGATTGATATAAGGACTAAGTGATATCATGGTTTGAGTATATAGAATTTTGAGGATTTTGGTATGTGGAAAGTGTTAAATTTTAACTGCATTCATTTTTTCACTATAGTTCAATTAATGGGTATTCATTCTTCAAGAGAATACATGATTAAGGTATTCACATGATTGTAATTTGACCAACATGATATAACTTATGATATAATTGGGATAAATGATGGCATTCACATGATTGTTATGTGACATTTCAAGTAATCATTTTCATTATACTATGAGCTTGGACCAAAGTATTTCAGATAAGCCTAAAGATTGGAATGGATTATTTTGGACATAATTTAGTATTAAGGATAGAAGTTTTTTCGATATTATTGATGGGATGCTATAGTAATATAGTTTTAGAAAAAGGACAACCTGTAGGACGGGCGACAGCCCATCGCATCGGACAAGGCCGTGGGAATCGAACCCACAACCGAAGTGCGACTGGCCTTTATTGCCTACCACTGGCCTACAGGAAGTCCCTGTTTAGTAGAAACTAGTTTTATTATATTAAGTAGTATGATATATGAAGTATACATCCATTTTAGGAACCATATATGATTAATCTCACTATTGATGGATTTCTGTATTTTTTGATATCTTTTCTAACCTTTTGTTTGAGACAGATGGAATGACCCATCATTCTATCATATGATCTGTTAACACTTCACGAATAAAAAATTCAACTTCATTTCATTAAGAGATGAAGTGGAAATTGTTCAAAGCACAAAAAACAGTGAGATTGTACCAAAATCAAGTAAGTATTTCTTCAAATTCAAAATTTTCAACTATAGGGAAATGATATTGAAAACCAAAAATGTTGTCCTAGTGATCTTATATCTGATGAATCAGATGGTACCCTAGATCATCACAAATTTATGGCTTTGCGATTGTTGGCTTTTTCATAGCCATGTTCTCTACCACTCTCCATCGGAACTTGATGGTTAGATTTTTCTTCCATATCCATATTTTCACCTATGTTCTCCTACGTGGAAACCCAGTGATGAGTTAATTTGGGTAACCGTTAAATTTCATACTATAGTTTTTAAATCCATGTTTTGGTATTTCTTTTTACGATGTGGGTTTCTTTTAAACAAACTTTTGAGTAGTAAACCATTTATAACCCCGACGAATTTAGAGGGAGAAATTCATTTTAAGGGGGGTAGAATGTAACACCCCGAGATTTTATGAAAAATATTCTTTTAATTTCATTAATGTCTTGTGTTGTATTCTACACCAAGATTACCTTGCGCTATACGCAACACCGTATTAGCTTGCAGTATACACAACACTATACTTGGATCGCGTTAAACACAATTTTGATAATAGTTATTCTATGCAACATTGAGTATATATATATATATATATATTCAATGTATAAATGAAATATGGTTGGATTCCGTTATACAAAACAACGAAGGATTCTTTCAGAACACACAACCCTGACTTGGCTTGCATTACACGCAATCACGACCTTCCTCGATAGCGTGTGTTGTATGCAATACGGGGTTTTAATAAACAACGATATATTATTATAATATTTTCATGAAATAGCCTTTATGAATAGTATTAACTAAATTTTAAATTTTATAACATTATTATTCATCTTACACATTTCTAGAACATGGTATAAGAACAAAAGAAATTTTTCGGGTAAAATAAGTATTTTTCAAAAAATGTAGTTTTGCCGCCTCTTGATGGTGCACCCACTTTAAATCTAGTTTTTGACATGTTTATAAATTCAATTAGACAAAATAAAATTTTTCTTTTGAATCAGTATATAAAAATTTACATTAGATAAAGTTTTGGTATTTTTCCAATAACTTTCATATTTTAATGAATAGTAAAAACATGCTATATTTTAATTAAAAACAACTTTTTTCATCGTAATATCATATGTGGTTAAATTATAATATTTAATAGTTTTAAAGTATAAATAGAATATATTTTTACCATTTAATATAATGTATGTCATTAGCATTGATTTTACCTTGAATTCGTAGGTTAAATCAATTCAATCTTTCGCAATGTTTTAAAGAAAAACCCGTTTTTCGACAACGGTATTAATTTTAATTTAATTTCTGCATCTTTTGTGTATTGAATTTGGAAAACTGGATTCCATATTTGGAATCAATGGGTCCTAATTATGTTAATAAGCTACTTTTTATTTTTGGGCATTGTGAATAGTAACTACGGTAAATTTTATTTACTATAGTTAAAGGTAAATCGAGTAATTAAGGGTAAATATAAGATTATAAAATTACCCTAAAACATGGAAAAATCTTATTGGATGGCTATAATTAGACCCTTATAACCTAAGGGTCGGATTAGATTCATTTTATGGACTTTTGTCCATGAAAATAATTTAATTATTATTAAAACCAAAGAATGTGACAACATGTCACTTTCTTAAATCTTATAAGTATAATAATTTTAATTTAGTGATAAAATTCATGAAAAATTAAACATGAATATTCTACAGAAAGATAATACAAATATATACATAATAGGAATTTATTTATAATTTTTAGGGATTAAATAATTATCATTTATTATGACACAAAGACGATGCAGTAATTGTCTTATTGATGAAATATTGACATAAATGAGGTTATAAATGCCCAAATAAATGTAATTTGAGACTGTTTATGACTTAAATTAATTTTATAGGTTAATATGACATTTTATTGTTGATATAAGTAACTTGGATCGAACTTACCATTCTTTTATGAACATCATAAAAATCATGTACCAAATAGGGTAAAAATTGATATAAATTAGTTTTTAAAACAAATATTATATTATTAATTGTTATTTATTTCCTAAAAATCTATGGTTCGGCCAAATGACTGAGATAAGGATCTATATATTAATAATAAACAACTTGGGGTTAGTTTGGCTTTTTATGGTAAGTTTATTAACCATATAGTGTAAGAAAACAAAAAGACATGGTAAAAGTTAAATTATTTAACTTAGAGTTAAATCTAATTGATAAGGTTAAAATAATAACCCAAACTTGTCTAAATCCAATTGTATGAGAGTATTTTGACCCATCCCCACTTTATATTAGAAATAAGACCCTTTGGAACCATTATTAACCTAATTTGACCTTAATATAAAATAATATTTTGAGATTTTCCTAAGGTGCCCCTCTCCTCCCTTATAAAAGGGCACCTCCTCCCTCTCCTCCTCACACCAATTTGAGCATTCAAGCTCGGCCAACCCCTACCAAAATATCTTCTCCACTTCCCTATTATCATCATAGAGGTCCTGGTCTTCTTCAATTCCCATCCTTAGTTCATTAAGTGGAGGTTAAGTGAAGGCGCGTCAAAAAGAGGTAATATCCATTACCGATCTTTTTCAATTTCTTTCTTCTTCAACTTCTTCTTATTTAGTTGTTTCATGATAAAGTAATAACATCAGTATTTATTATATACTGATATGTTATTATAAATATGAAACAACTCTAATTAACCTTCTATCCATCCTACGGAAAAAGGAAATCACCGCGTGTGCGTACGTACAGAATACCGTCTCCACGCCGTGGTGTAATCTATTTTCCGCCACCACCTTAATTGGATGGGTATAATGGTGTAATGAGTAACTATATATGATTATTATAAAGTGATATTTATACTGAAATAGTATACATACACTTAAACACAATTCCACGACCATGGGAACGATATCATCGCTTGTGCGTACGTACGGACTACCGTCTCCACGACGCGATGAGATTCATTCTCCACATTAACCATTCATGAATGATTATAAAGTATATATAATGAATAATAATGAAATATATGACATGTTAAATCTACTGGATTTATGTATATATATATTTATGTCATATACTTACTTCCATTCAAGATAATAAGGAAAGGAAAACAGCGTTCATGCGTACGTACGGACTACCGTCCCCATGAACAGTGTGTTTCATTTCATTTATCTACCTAATATATATATATATATACTGAATATATATGATATATAAATCATGTTTTATATTCTGGAAGTAATTAAATCATGATATAAGTAATAATAATGTCAAGAACAAGAAGTCCAAACACCTAAGATAAATGAAATGATTTTACCCAAAACGCTTCTTTAACATGGAATTTACAAAAGAACGGGTAATATAAAGTCATAAGTGAACCATATATGATATAATAACAATGAATATGATTCTTTAATAAGTTAATGACATTATTTAAATCATTATACAGGAGGTTCGGATACGTACAAAGCATATCAGACATAAGGAAAGGGAAATATCACAATCTCATTTTTATCCGAGATTGTTTATACTTTGGTATTTACTGGGGTGTATTTTATCATCCACATCCATGTTTCCTCAATATGTAATATTATTTACATCCACCTACAATTTTTTATATCCAATTTTACCCTTCAGTGAGTTTTTATTAAAAGATATGAAATGAATCTTTTGTCGTTTTTCGTACAAGGTACTTTTTAACTTCTCCGAGAAAAGTACGAGAAGAATGTTATTTTTAACTTATACGGAATGAATGGATTTTTAAAACATTATTTAAAAGAAGCTTACTTTACAAGTTTTAAAGTTTATTTTTAATCAACCTCTTTTAGTTTAAAGTTTTATTACATGTTAAGAAAGGAAAAATGTTTTTGAAAAAGAAAGGACATTTTCCTCAAGAATGGAGTTCAAGTGTTTTATCAAAATTATTTTCCATCTAAGATAATAAAGGGTTCTATTTTTATCCCTATTATTACATTTATTTGATTATGTTGTGATGGAATTATTTTTATGAATTCCTTTATCTTATATGAATTGTTTTATGATGTCATGATGTTTAAGATTCCCATTTGTATTATATGGGTTATGCAATGATGTATGATTTATGATTTTGTGGCACACATAAGAATGGTATCATTATGAGATGGGTGGGACCTTTATCTCCCTACAATGCATTGGGTAAAGATTTTATATCTCATGAGATAGACATGGCTAGAACGGTAGGTTATACCGGTTCAGTGAAGCAGGAGTAAAACGAGGGTAACTCGGTTCAAAAATGGACATTTTCCACTAAGATAGTCTTGGAAATGAGTCTTGACTAATAAGAAATGATTCTCTATTATTATGTGTGTATGCCACAAAGTTTCATGTTTTAATTTATGATTATTGGGATTTCATTTCACTACTATGATTTATCCCATGTTATGAAATTATACTCTCTTTTGCAGGTTATGATTTCCAAAATGTTATGTTCTTATGAATATGATGTGAATGATATTTCTTTTGTTTACCCTTACTGAGCATTTTAACTCACCCTTTTATTTTTTTCTTTTCCCCAGGATATAATGAAAGGTTTTAAGTAAAAAAGGAAGATCTTTATGAGAGATGTTGAAGATATTTCACCACTATTAGAAGATTTTATTCCGAGTTTCCAAAGACACTAAACTATTACGGTCCTTGTGTGTGTGTTTTTGTTATGTACTAAGTATTCCAAAAAAGTAATGTAATGTCCATGTATGTCATGCTTCGGGTCTCTACAATATCATAGTAAGGAAGATTATAAATTGAGTGTCTTTTATTTTTTCTAAGGGTAATTCCATAAATTAGCTTCATTAGTTAAAAAAGAATATGTTTGACACTTTGGATTAGGTTACTGATTCCTTAGATATAATTTTATATAATAGGAGAATGAAATTTGAAATAAAACATATGATCATCGGTTTTATAAATGATGAGGATGATATATTCCATCAAACGTGGGTTTGATTTAGGGTACATCTTATAAAATTTCATAACCATGAGTTTTCTCAATATTTAATCATGAAAACTTTTTATAATGGTATCAACCCTTATAACCAAACAACTAGATCATTTTTATAGAAAATATTTTTTTATTAAATAAAATAAAAAACATAAAGATATTTTCAATCCACTTGATCGTAATTCACAACATAAAGTTTCTTGAAGGATTTACATCCATGTATAATACAAACACATTTTAAATAAAATATTCAACAAATAGCTATCAAATCCAAATAAATTCACTTCATAATATATTCAAACACGTTTTTATGTTTGGATATTCAATAAAAAATTTAAAAAAATTCTATTTTCTTTTTAAAACTCTTTAAAATTTTTACTTCGTTTTTTATAGACCTCAGATGAATCTCAGGTACACTACCTTCTCAAATAGATGTTACCATTTTTATAGGAATCATAACAACCTATATTAGATAGAAAAGGGAATGTTTAAATAAATTAATTCTCAAGGATTTCCATTATATCCTTGGAAATAGTCTTAAGATCAACTTATTGATGATTTAACCAATTTAAAAGGTTTTATATAACAAATTATAAGTAGGATGAATGATCCAGATACAAGAAATAAAGATGATATAGAATCTCAAAGAGGTGATTTAAAAAATGACATGAATAATATAAAAACTCAAACTAGTCATATGGATAGATAATTACGAAACAACTTGATATTTTTTGATATATATCACATTATATAAATTTAATTTCTTTGATATCGTTGATATATGAAACCCCATGTCTAGATGAATTGTTATATAGTATAACGGTATAACATATATATTATGTTGGTAGAGTGAATATGAATAAGAAATTTTTTATAAAATATTTATAATAGTTTTAGATAAAAATAAATTTGTTAATAAATAAGTATTCAATATTTAATTTAGTAATTATCCTGTAAAATACATTTTCCTCCAAAATTGGTTTTATTTCTTTTTGAAAGAAAATTATTGAATTAATTTATATCATATTTTGAAAATTAATTTGGAAAAATAAAATCCATTTTTGACATGAGTATGTCAAAATAATCTTATCATGATGTTTTGACAATTTAATGAAATGATTGTTTTTTAGATGTATAATGAAAAATACATTTTTTTGAAAAATGTCTTTTCATTAAAATCATTTACAAAGTTAATTTTTATGAAATGGTTTTAAATTTTGAATTATTTAATTTATATTATTAATAATATAATTAATTACATTATAATAAATTTATGTTTTATTTTTTATAAAAACGTTTTATAATTAAGAAAACATATTTTTTAAAAACCCATGTTTCATTGTGTTTTGTGGGTTTAATTTTAATTTTAATTTTTAAAGTCATGTAAATTGAAGTTGATAAATTTGATTCAATTTTTTAGTCATAATTTTAAATTTTTTTAATGAGGCCAAATTAAAATTTGGGTATATTGAATATTAAAAAAATTAATAATGTTTTATCATGATTATGGTTAAAATAATTTTATTTGGAGGATAATTTAATAGATAAGATGATGATTTCAAATAAAAATTTCCTAAATACTATTAGTTGGACATATTTCAACATAAACCTTTCAAAAATTTGAATATCTATCCATTTGGATGAATTTTACTTGAGTGCGAAATTATTATATTTTAATCTTTTATGAAATTCTAAGTGTTTCCTTTCTCTAATTATAAAAAGACTCACCTAATTTCTATTATTTACACCACTTTGAACTATATATATAAAATAAAACACAGACCATTTATCTCAACATCACTGTCAAATATTTATAGATACATGTCTGCTTAAAATGTCATTCAAAGGGTTCTCAAAAAAGATCTAAAGGAGGCCGACTGAAGGAAAAGTAATCATCCTATAAAAACTATTTCAAATTAGTTCTTATTCTACCTCCTCTAAATATATGTTATTAATTATGAACTAATATATTTTTTATTATAAATATAAATTAATATTACTATGATTATTTATCCACCATTATTCACCCTATTTTCTATTAAATGTTGAAGTGAAATTATCACTTCTATGTATTTGGGGATTACAGCATCCACATAGCGATGGAATTCATTTTCCATCACCATTTTTCATGTATTTTTATTATGATGGGTTTAATTTTTTATATGAAATTTTATGATATAATTATTCATATGGAATTATGATATCATTCTTTACTTCTTACGCTTATAACTATTGGAAAAAACAACGTCGGTCGTGTGTATATGTAAACAAACACCTCAAAAAATGAAGTAATTTTTCCCATTTCAGCTTCAAATGTATAGTAATAAGGATATATTTAATGAAATTATATGATATATATGATATAATAATGATTATATAAAATGTTATTAATATTTAATTTTCTGTCACTCCATCATTTGAAAAGTTAAAACAACATTTATTCGTACGTATTGCATACCATCTCCATTAACAATGCAATTCATTTATTTTCTCTTAATTTTTTGGATGACTATATATATATAAGATGAATAAATATGATATTTTTATCACTATTAATCTTCTTTAGATGGTGCACCCATAATAATAGTGCAGGGGAAAGAATAACCAAACCGAGATTCTCATGAAAAATGAAATAGTTAACAACCAAACACAATTATTTTAAAATATTTATAAACCAAAGGTTGTTGTAATGTTGTAATTGGATCATGCATTATAGTCAAATCTAATACTAAATTGTATAATCATGAGTTTTAAGCTAATAATTCATTTTCTTACATTCGATGATATTTTCAAGTTTAAATTTTTAGATAATTAGTTTATAACTATAAGATAACAAAAGCATACATTACAATGTGTACACTTATGATCTGTATCTATTATTCATTTTTTTAGAAATTTGGGGTTAAATCCTATTATTTATTTTTAAATCAAATACCTCATTCTATCTCAGTAGAGGGAGACACAATACACAGCCCGAAGCCCTAATGAAATAAAATCCCTAATACAAGGCCTTGAAGCCCATTTTTATGGGACAAAGGGCCCTATAGTGAATTGTACAACTACAATACCCAAACAGATACAATACATACTAAAGTACCTGTACCGCTACATTTCCTACCATAGTACCTCTTCCCGTAATAATGACCCCACTTCTACAATTCCACCACTACTATAGTCTATTACAATGACATGCTAGAGTGCTACTACAGTAACTCAAAAAATTCATCCCTGCACATAATAGAACATGGGTTTTTTGGATGATAAGGAGTATTTATCACTAGGGTATAGACTCGTTGGTATCTTAATCCATTATTCCTATAATATTATAATTTTTAAAATATATATATTTTTTTCTTTTCATGAAAAATATTCACAAATTCCATCTTGATATCATCCATTGCCTTACCCATCATTAAAACCTTTGTTTTTTTTTTAAATAATAGGATCTGAAATAAATCTTAGATAGGTTCATAAAGAAATAAATATATTATTCTAGTGAGAAACATGAAAACCCAGGAAAAAGACATTTATTCAAAAGATACCTTTTTACCTATAAAGCTAATCATCATTATTTTAAAAATATTATTTTTCTTAACTTTTAAAAATATATTATTTACCTGAAAACTCCTTAGAAAACATAGTTAATTCATATAGGTTCCTTAGGAAATATTTTTTATATAACCCTTATAGAACCCTTACAAATTAGAAGAATCATATAGAAAACTTCAAATATAATTATATAGAGAACGTAATCATTACCCAATGAATTAGTGAACAATATGGGTTCACCCATAATATAAGAAATGTAGAGCTCATTACAATATATAAACAATGTACAAGTACCCATAACATGAATAAAACAATTCAAGCATGGAAAAGTTCATCATAAATACCTTGATTTTTTTTAAACTCTCACAAAAATCTTTTTAGGATATCAAAACACAATTTTATTTTAAAACAAATTTTAAATACCAAAGTACCCCGAAAAAGGTATAGTGTTTTTCCTTAAATGAAAAATGAAAATTTTAAATTAATTCAATCTTCCAAAAATAGTTATGGTGTAAGGAAATTTTTTTCCACTAGAAACATTAAAAAAGAAAATTCTTTTTTCACATTTGTAAAGAAGGACAAAAATTATGTAAAATTATTCCTTCTTGAAAAACATTTAAATAAATAAAAAAGATACTTAAAATTTATAGTAAGAATAATTTAATACCATATATAAAACCCATAAAATAATTGTAAAAATATGGACACGGTGGTATAAGACTTTAAAAATAATCTTTAAATGATTTTAAAAAAAAATAAATCCCCCTACATAAAATATTAAAAATACCCCCTTTTAAAAAATAATTCATATAAAGTGAAATATGGTTAAAAATTTCCATTATCATACAATAAATAATAAATAATATCTTTCTTTAAATGTTTATATAAATGTGGATATTTAAGAGAAGTATTTCGAATATAAATCTTTAATATTTTTTAAAATATTTATTTATTTTAATGCATCCATTACCTTAAGTCTAAATTAGCTCCTATGTTATTTATATTTGTAAATAATAAAATTATGGATATTTTTTTAAATTATTAATAAAATTTTTCATGTTTATTATTAATTTTTTATGTATTATCATGATACAAACTAATTTCTAATCATTTAAGTTCACTTCATATGTTTTGATGAAATTCATCTTATATGTCAAAAATGAATTTAATAGGTTGTATATGGTCAAGGATATCAATATTTTTACAAATAATTAACAATAAAAATGAAATATTTATCATATTAAAAAATAAATTATACTTTTAAAACCAATCATGTAATATGTTTGTGAAAAATAAAATATGTCAGAATCATAAAGACGACATGTCGTACATAAGTATGGGTAACGATATCATTTTTTAACGATCATTATGAAAACAAGGTAAGTATTGAATTATATTATCATAATGATAAATATATTATAGATAAAATATTATTTCTTCAAATATATATATATATATATATATATCATCCATGTTATGTGGTGATGAAAAAAATTATCACATCACTTCATGATAATGATAGTCCACATCTAAGCATGAATGACATTATGATTTTTTTAGTGAGTGTAAAGGTAAGAGAGTAAAAAATATATTATCCATTAATAATTATAAATATTTAATTAAATATATATATATATAAACATGAACTGAATCCATCATTATAACTATATAATATAGGCGAAGATGAAAAATTAATTACATCGGTTTGCGCGACAGTAGATCACTATACACATGAATGAGGGTTTTTCTTCCCAATTTATAGATTTAGGTTATAAAAATATAATAATGACATATAGATATATGTAATATATTGGTGTTAGTATATCATCATGGAGGATTAATATTTTAAGGTGGTGGAAGAGGAAAAAATACAAAACACACACATTTATGAATGATACCTCTTCTTTAGGTGAAATATTTAGGTTTGCATCAAAAATCCCCCCGTAGATGGATTTATAAAAAAACCTTTTAGGAAATGGTGATGGAATTTAGTAGGGTATTTTCAGAGGCCTTGGATGAACCAAAATTATTTTTCTGGGTGAAGCGGAGAGGACTAGGTTTGACCTTATATAAGTGGCGGAGAGAACACATGTCGAATTTGTGATAAGAAAAAGTTATACCAATGTTTTACAAATTTAAAAAGGATAGAAAATGGGTAATTATATATAATTTGATGAGATAATGTTTAAATAATTATATTAAATATATTTTATACAATATTTAGGTTATTTTAACCATTATTGTTTCCGTTTAACCACTGTTAAACTTGTTTTAACCTTAACCTCGTAAAATATTTTTCATATTTCCATTGTCAATTATAGAAAAAATATGTTAATATTTTAATAAAATATATACTTATCCTTCTTAAAAATATTTAATCAATTTTATCAAATTAATATAATATTATTAGAAATTTTGAATTTAAAATGAAACATGTAGACGCGATAAATATGTGAGTTTTCAAGACCTGTAATTTTCAAGTATAAGATTATTTTATATTAACTTTGTGTCTGGTTATTAAATTTATATTATTTTCATTATATATATATAATCCTTTAAATTTTCTTAATAACTCTTAATTATTATTTTTCAGTGAATTAAAATGGAGAAACATTATGCACTTTAAAACAGTTTTTAAAAACATTCCCTTTAATCCCAAAGACAAATATAACTGAAATAAATTAAAAATTTGATTAAAATTTGATTAATTATATTAAATATAATTAAATAATACTTATTTTACTTGAAATATAATTCAAATCATAATGATAATTTTAAAAAAATTAATTTATTGAAAAGAAAAGATTGTATTTCAAATATATGTTATTTTCGAATTTCACTCGAAAATCAACATTTTCCATAAAATACAATAATTTATATTTATGTTTATTATGATATTATGATTTAAAAAATTATTCTAATTTTATGAAATAAATTTCCTTAATTTTCACAAAATTAATTATAATATTTTCTCATAAAAAGAAAAAATAATTTTTGAAGAAAACATATTTTTGAGGAACAAAATTACATTACTAGAAATTGAATGATTGTTTACTTGAAATTTATAAATAAAATTATATTGAGTAGAAAATTTATATAGATAAATTTCATAGAGTAGTAAATAATATTTCTACCCACTCGTTTAATGGTTAGTTTTTAACAGTGTTATATTAACATTTCATGGATCGTTTAAGTTTAGTGTTGTGTATCTTGTATACTATGTAACATAGTTTTATTTTTCAAAATCTCAGGGGTGTTACATCCCTCCCCATTTAATTAATTGAATCATATAAATTTATTCTTGATCTTAGTAATCAAATGTTTAATATATTAAAATACCCTTCTTGAAATACCCAATCGTAAAAAGGATTATTAAAATTTCGTTTCAATAAGAATGGTAAATACTAAATTCATAGAGAATTATGGTTAAAAAAGTTTCAAAATAAGTTAAAATAGGTGTTAAATGAAGATAATGACATGAATTAAAAGTTTATTTAATATATAAGGATAGACAGTGAAAGATATCATTGATAATAATAAAGTGAATGATTGTGAGAAAGTAAGAATCCATAAATCCATTAACAAAATTGGTGTAAAAAAGACAATCAATTTCATAAAAAATGACGGTAATTCAAAAATATTTTATTTCAAATATCAATTTTATAGAGTTGATGAATTTACATTATAATATAGAATAATAACTTATTGACAATTTAATTACATAAAAAGTATATTTTTATCCTATAATCAATTCCCACCCCAATATCATATATTTCTCTAAATGAGGAGTATTAAGGATCATTTTTTATGCTAGGAGTAATAAAATCGACTTTTAATGGGTTAAATAATCCAATAAAAGGATAAAAATATATTCCACCTTTACTTATACATTTAAGAAAACCAAAATGGTTCATAAAAGGTAATAGAATTCCCAAAATGAATAAACATTAATATAATTAATCTCCAAAATTCAATAGTGATACCCAAAGATAAAACTAAATTATTCTGTAAATAAATATATCTAAAATTCTTCAAAATATTCTTAAATAATTTTGATGCCCGAAAAATAAAAAGGTTTTTATCAAATATTCTTCTTATATTTATTTAAAATTTATCTCAAAATAATAAAACAATTTTATAGTTTCATATTTAAAAATGTATATGCTCTAATAATATAATATCCAAAATATATGAATCATTTTCAAAAATAACCTGAATCACCGCAGAACCATTATAAAATAATATATTCTTTAAATATATAATGCAATAACATATTCCTTAAATTAAATAACATAATGTTTGGTCTACCTTAATAATATAAGTTTCCAAAAATCGTGTACTTCTTCTAAAATATCATTAAAAAACTAATAACCAAATCACTTTTCAATCCCATGGTAATCAATACGATAAAAAATATGTTCTTAAAATGAAATTAATAATTATTTTTAAAATCCATTATGTAAAAAAATTATGTCATACTAACTATGACTACACATGGGCTAGTGGTAGGTGCAGTACCTTTTTCACCCTTTAGTTGTGGGTTCAATCCTCACAACCTTTCCATATATTCTAGGTTGTCATTTTACAAAAACTAAACAATTATAATTCTTATAAGATTCCAAAAAATATTATTAACATCTAAAAAAATAATTTTTAATAAAAAACTATCATATAAACCAAAAATTTTATCAATAACTATATACTTATATAAATAAAAATAAAATAACATTTTCCATCATATAAAATTTTCACATATTAAACTTTGGGTTACATATACCATAAACATCAATAAAAAATCAATAAATTTCTCTCAATGTATTCCCATCATACAAAACATAAAAAAAGTTTTAATTTATTAATCTTATGACCATACCTAAAATAACCTCTAAATATTTAATATATATATATACACCATAATCACTCAATATTCTTCAAAATACATTAATCATGATTTTTCATCATATTCCTTAATACTTTATTCCTTAAAAAAAATATAAATAATGTCCAGAGATTCAAAAGTTTCAACACATAAAACAAGATATAATCTATACCTTTTATATCTCATTTTTAGATTCTTTGTCTTCTACTATATTTGAATTAGGAATTTATAGATATTTATCTACATAGTATTGCTGATCATGTTCTTAATATTTCTCATATGATATAGATTTTTATTATTCCCGCACTCCCCGCATTTAAAACATTTAATTGATACCTTTGGATCATATTTATTATTCACATTGGACGTTTTGACAGTATTTAGCTTATATATCAAATATTACATTGTTAGTTTGACTATGATCAAAGAGTTCATTATTTTAACATATCCATAATAATAATCAATAAATATTTATAATATTTATATATATATTGAAATTTATAGCAACTCCTGAATTAGGGTTATGAAAAATCACCTATGTTACAATCAAGGAGACGGTAGGCTATACAAACGCATGAGTAACATTTCCATTTTTTAATCAATTTTTTTGGAAAGAAGGAATGATAATATTTTCTTTCAATAATGATAATTATATTCAAAATTACTTATTACTTATTTATATAAACTTATATATATATATATATATCATCCATGTGATGTGCTCATAAAAAAATAATCATATTGCATCATGGAGGAGGCCATCCAAACATACGCACGAACGACATTAAAATTTTATATCAAGTTGAAATAAAATAAAGAAAAAACATATTATATTTTAATAATTAAAAATATTTCTTGATTGTAATATATATACCTTTAATTATAACTGAATATGAATGTATGTGATAAAAAATGAATTAGATCGGTCTGCGAGATGGTAGTATGCCTTACAAATGAATAATGGTTTCATTTCCTATTTGATGGAAGAGGATAGTGACTTAGGTAATTAAATTAATTGAATTATATCACTGAATATATGATATATTTATGTTATTATATATCATGGTTGGATAAAATTTTATAGAGTTGGAAGAAGAAAGAAAATAGAAACACTCAGTTAAGAATGATACATCTTCTTCAGAAGACCTCTTTAGGCTTACACCAAATTCATTCATAGGAGGATTTTATAATTAATAAAAGGATTATAAGATGGTTGCAGGGAAGTGGGTCTGGTAATAGGGAAGGTATTTAATGAATTAAATATATTTATAAGTGTGATGTGGATATAATAGGGGTGGCTTTTATAAGTGTAGGAGATGACGCACTTGGAATTCTTGAAAATAAAATGTTATACCCATGTTTTTCATGTTAAAAAAGGATCCAAAATGGAAAATTATTAATAAATTTCTATGTTAATGTCAATATTTGTCTGTTAAATATATTTTGGACATGTTTTTAGGTCAATTTAACCCTTATATATTTTTTACCCCTACTAAAACCAGTTTAACCTTAACCGCCTGAAAATATATTTATTCTTTACATTATTCATAATGAAAAAAGGTACATTACCTTATTATATATTATAAATTATTCATATTAAAAATAATTAATAAATTTTATCAAATTTAATTCATTTAAGTGGAGGAATTTAATTTAAAATTAATCACACAAATGTGATGAAAATTAATTTTTCAGGAAATGTATTTTTCGAGCATTAGATGCTTTTATATTAACACCATGACTAGTAATTATCATTATATGAATTAAAATTTAGAACAACAACACACACACACATAGAACCACACACACATATATATAATATACATATTACTTAAATAATTCCTCATTAGTGGGGTTTTAATTAATTAAAATTGAAAAAAATATATACTTTAAACCTGTTTTCATATAAATGGATTGTAAGCCCAAAAATAAACTGAAACTAAAATATAGTATAAAAATTATTAAATAGTAATTAAATATATTATGTATAAAAAATAATAATTAAGTAAATTTAAATAAAATTTATATCAAGATAATAATTTTATATAAATTAATTTATTAAAAATAAATTACTGTATTTTAAAAATCTGATTTTTTAGTATTCACTAAAAAATCAATGTTTTCTAAAAAAATCAAAAAATATATACCTAAGTTAAATTTGATATTATTATTTAATAAATTAATTTAAATTTATAAAATTATTTTTCCGATTTTTATATAAATTAATTATAATATTTTACAAAAAATGAATAATAATCATATTTTATTTTTTATATAAAAAAAAGAAATTATTAAAAATTGCTTGATTATTTACTAAGAATTTATCAATAAATATATATTGAGTGATATATATATATATATATATTCCATAAATTATTTAATAAAATTAATGTCTCCCAATATAACTCCTAGGTAGTAATGGCCATATAATAATATTTTGTGGTTTGTTTTTGTTTTTTATTGCTTATCTTGCACACCATGTAATGTAGTTTTCATTTCTAAAGTCTTGGGGTTTCACATATGTTGGAATAATCATGTATTAATCATGTTTTAATGATCACAAATCACAATCATAATTTCACATCTTGTTAATGATCTCAAATCTTAATAACAAATCTTATTCATGATCTCAAATTTCATAATGATTTACTAATCTTAGTAATAATTACACATATTATCAATCCTTTGTATTTATGTTTCATGTTCTCTAACTGTATAATGGTTAAGATTAATTCATATTATGCATATTACTATTTATGTTTAAATACAGTTTTTTTCTAAGTATCAAGACACCGTGAAGATAGCCATAGTCAAATAGACGCCGTGAATAGAAGAACTGAAGCCAAAGTCTCAGACACCATGAAGAAGAAACCGTGACCCAGACACCGTGAAGGACACACCATGAGCAACACACCATGAAGAAGAAACTGTGAACCAGACACCGTGAAGGACACACCATGAGCAACACACCGTGAAGAAGAAACCGTGACCCAGACACTGTGAAGGACACACTGTGAGTCAGACACCGTGACCTCGATACATCGTGAGTTAGCCACCATGACCTCAACACATTGTGACCCAGACACCGTGAAGGACATACCATGAAGGAGACACCGGTTCATGGAGACACCGTTTGCATAAATACTGTGACATCGTTTCTTAACCTTTTTATAAATATTATTTAAATAATGCAAACGGTCATATTTGATGTTTTTAATGAAATTAATTCTATTTAATGATAGTTGTACATGTCAATAAACCGTACCTTGTACCTATGAAAAGGTAATCATTCCTATTATCGGAGCTCGTTGAATATAAGGAATATTGAGCTGCAGTAATGAAATATAGAAGAACATACGTACGTGCGACAACTCATGAAACAAGAGTTCTCTATACTGAACAGAAGAACAATCCTATGCACTAAAGACCACATTGCAATATCTTCAAATAACTCTCATGTGTGCAATCCAACACAACTGAAGAACACACGAAGAATCAAGAGAATTTCTTCACATGTGAAAGACAACAAGCTGAACCATGACACTCAGTATTTCAACAGAAAAACCAGATGACTTAGAAGCATTTATGCTACATCCAATGAGTCCAGAGCTACACTACCAATCACTAGAGATTTCTAAACATTCATATACTCTCTCTAAGTGATTTCTTTATTTAATTTTTCGAGTAGTGTGTGTACTCTGTATATCTTACACACACACTGTCTCTTGCGCTGAACTGGAGGACACTAAATCCTCATTCCAAACTTTCTACACCTTTTTGTGTCCCATTGAGGATAGTGGTAGAGGTCAAGTACGGCCTGGATAGCATGTGTGTTGTTGTCTTTGTTTTCCAACAAAGAATAGTGGTAGAGGTACCTGCGTGACCTGGACAGTTTCTGAACTGTTGTTAACCCCGATACAGGGTGTGGATCAAATTTTTATATAAATTTGAGAGGACTAAGTCTCGGCTTGAGACTGAACCTCTTTGTTATATCTGCTGTGCATTTTAGTTCATGTTTAAAGTATGCAATATTTAATTTATACTTTTCTTCTATGAATTTGAAATACAAAACAATTTTAAATTTACCTTTATAGTTAATCTAGAAAGTGTTTGTAATTATTGTGAATTAGTATATTAGTTTCAAAAGCTAATTTAATTTTTGATTAAATTAACTAAGACCTAATCAATCTTTTGATAACCTAATTGAACTTTTACAGTTTTAAAAATTCACTATAGTTAAAAATGTTTTATAAATTGGGTTTCTTAATAGAAATAATTTTTAACATAAATTTTAATTGCAACTCAATTCACCCCCTCTTGAGTGTCCACTCCTACCAAAATTTGTTATCAGAGACATGTTTTCATAAAAGGATTACAACATACTCTGTTTTTATCCTGTGATTGTATTTGCATCTTTAATAACCCTAAATTTCTGTTAGTTCTATATTTTATATCTTTAAATATATTTTATAAAATCTAGCTATGGATAATAGACTAAAAGGTACTGCTACTAACATACCACCTTTCTATAATGGTACCAATTATGCCCAGTGGAAACTTAAAATGGAAATTTATTTAGAAAGTATGGGTTTTGATATTTGGACTGCTATAGAGTCTCAATATAAAATTCTAGAAACTGAATGAACTACTTGGGATGAACCTACTAAAGTGGCTTACAATAATAATTGGAAAGCTATGAATGCTTTGTATTGTGCATTATGAGATGAGGAATTCAATAGAATATCAGCCTGTAAAAGAAGTTCTGAAATATGAGATACTTTATGTGTTTATCATGAGGTTACAACTAATATTAAAGAAATGAGATTAAATACATATACTATCAAATATGATAATTTAATGATGAGACCTGATGAACCCATTTCTAACATGTACCTCAGGTTTAATGTGTTTATTAACACAATGAGCTCACTTGGAAATGCTATTCCAGCAAAGGAACAAATCATGAGAATATTGATATGTCTACCAGACTGATAGAGAAGAACTTCAATTTCAGTCAGAGAATCTTGTGACATTGAAGCTCTGTCTGTTAAAGAACAAATTAGTCTTCTTATGATGTATGAGGAAGAACTCAAGGTGAATAAGGAGGAATATGATGAACCAAAAATGAAGTGAGTATCCTTTAAAACATCTGCATCAAAGAGAAAGGGCAAAGAAAAAGTTCAAATACAAACTGAAAGTTCAACAAGTGAAGATTCAGACTCTTATAGTGATGCTAAAATGGCATAGATAGCATGGAGGTTTAAGAAATTCTATAGGAAAAAAGAAATTATTTATAAAAAAAATCTAAAAAGGTAAATATGAAAATAAAGTTCTCTGGAAAAAGGATTGGAAAAATCTAGATAAAAGTGATAAAGTAGTTTCCTATGAATGAAAAAGAAAAGGTCACATAAAAGCTGATTTTCCAAAATAGAAGTTTAAGAAGAAACATGACTACAAGGACAATATGTACAAGAAAGATATGAAAGCTCCCTAGAGTGATTCAGAAGACAGCACAAGTGAATCTGAAGTTTCTTATTCTGAAAAGAATCATGCCAAAATGTGTTTCATGATCAACACATCTGAGGTATCCTTAGATACTCCTATTTTAAATTCCTATTATTTAGGAGTTGATGTTGAATCTGAATCTGATTCTAAAGACACGACTAGAGAAGAATTATCTGAATACTGTAATATGTTGGAAGAAACATGTAATGAACTTAAGGACAAATATATGTCATTAAAGAAACATCATGCTCTCACTGCTACTGTTAAATCCAACCTTGATATAGAAAAAGAAAATAATGCTCAATTGTTGAATGAAAATACTGAAATAAAAATGTCTAATGAGAAACATAGGAATGACTTAGAAAAAATCACAAATGGAAAACTAGATTTATTCCTACATCTGGACAAAATTCGGCTTGTTCCAGTTCTGGAAATTCATATGCTTCAGCTAGTTACTCACATAGTTATAGATCAAATAGTGTTTACCTTTCAATATAGGTTGAATCTATTTATTATATGAGTCCCATATGACAAATTTGGGTACCTGAAGCTTTACTTGCTAACCTGTATGGACCCAAGAGAATATGGGTACCAAAATCATATTCCATCTAAAACTGTTTTCTAGGAAACCTACTTGAAGAGTTCCCATAAGAAGATATGGTACTTGGAAAGTGGATTTTCAAGGAATATGACTGAGTATTACTCTTTCTTCAAGAGCCTAATCATGGTTGATAGAGTCCATGTCACCTTTGGTGATAATTCAAAATAAAATATCATTGGATTAGGCCAAATTGGTAACACTAACTCAGTTTTAATTTATAAAGTTTTATTTGTTGATGGGTTAAAATATAACTTGTTATTTATATCTCAATTATGTGATGATGGATTTATTGTAAATTTGGAAATGATTCTTGTAATGTTTTTAATTCTAAGAATGTTTTAATATTTTTTTCTTTGAGAAATGAAAATGTTTATGCAGTTGATTTAAATTCTTTAGCTCAACAAAACAATACTTGTTTAAATTATTTTCATAAAGAATCATGTATTTGGAATAAAATAATAGGAAACTGTAATACACATTCACTTAGAAAAATGAATACGAATAACTTAGTTAGAGACTTACCCAAACATGAGTTTTAAAATGAGAAATTTTGTAATCCGAGTCAAAAGGGAAAACAACAAAAAATCTCATTCAATCCATAGAAAGAAGTGTCAACTTCTCAACCCATCGAGTTGGTTCACGTGTACTTGTTTGGACCTTCTAGAGTTTCTAGTTTAAATGGGAAGCACTATGTCTATGTATTAGTAGATTAATTTTCTAGATATAATTGGGTATACTTCTTAGCTCACAAAAGTGAAGGTTGTTCTCATTTTGTTAAATACTCCAAGTCTATAGAGAACCATAGAGGACTTAAGATTACGACCCTGAGAAGTGATCATGGTCGTGAGTTTGAAAATCACGAGTTTGACTCCTTTTTCTCAAAAAATGGCTATACTCACAATTAATATGCCCCTAGGACACCTCAGCAAAATAGTGTAGTAGAAAAAAGAAATAGAACCCTTCAATAAATTTCAAGAACTATGCTTAATGAGTATGACCTACCTATTTACTTTTGGGAAGAACCTATAAATACATCTTATTATATCATCAATAGAGTCTTAGTCAAACTTGTTATAAAAAATACCCCTTTTGAGTTGTGGAAAAATAGGAAACCAGAAATTAATTACTTTAAAGTCATTGGCTATAAAGTCTTTATTCACAATACCAAGGATAATCTGGATAAGTTTGCTTATAAGAGTGATGATGGAATATTTTTAGGATATTCTATAACTAGTAAAGCCTATATAGTTTTCAATAAGAGAACCAAGTGTATGGAAGAATCTGTTCACATAAAATTTGATGAAATTGATCCACATGAACCTAAGAATTCTCTAGAAAATCTTGAAGAAGATTTGTCTATTGTGAACCATAATGACAAAACCAATGAACCTTCTGTAAAAAAATCGAGTTCTGGAAACATTTCAAAATTTTATCTTAATGAACCCGAACCTAGAGAAGAACCTGAAATTTCTAGTCCTACCATTATTAGATCAAATAGGATTATAAAAAATCATCCTTTAGATGCTGTTATAGGAAATCTGGATAGAGAGTCACTGACTAGAGCTTCTCCTAGAAATTAGGCTGAACACCAAGCCTTCTCGTCACAACGAGATCCTAAAAACATTAATGATTCTATTAATGATGAATTTTGGGTAATTTCTATGAAAGAACAACTTAATCAGTTTGAAATAAATAATGTTTGGAAACTAGTAGAAAGACCCAAGGACACTTTTGTCAAATGCACAAAATGGGTATTTAGAAATAAAGTAGATGAATATAGAAATTTATTTAGAAACAAGGCTAGATTAGTTGCACAAGGTTATAGTCAAGAGGAAAGAATTTAATATGAGGATAATTTTGCTCCAATATCCCGACTAGAAGCCATTAGGATCTTACTTGCTTATGTTGCACATCTAAATTTCAAACTATATCAAATGGATATCAAGAGTGTATTCTTAAATGTGTATATAGCTGAGGATGTTTTTGTTGAACAACCACCTGGATTTACAAAACCTCATTTTCCAAATCATATTTCCAAATTATAAAAGCTTTATATGGTTTAAAACAAGATCCAAGAGCTTGGTATGGCAGATTAAGTACTTTTCTTATTTCTAAAGGTTTTACAAAAGGTATAGCTGATCCTACACATTTTATAAAACAAATTTATAAAGATTTTTTAGTTGGTCAAATATATGTAGATGATATTATTTTTGGATATTCAAAAACGTCGTTATGTACTGATTTTATAATATGATGAAAAATAAATTTGGAATGAGTTTAATGGGTGAACTAAAATTCTTTCTTGGATTTAAAATCATTCAAAATAATGGCAGATTTATTTTAACTCAAAGTAAATATACTATAGATCATTTAAAACGTTTTGTACTGGATATCACTAAAAGTAGTGACACTCCCATGAGTACCACCTATAAGTTGGATCTTGATGAAGATGGTAAATTTGTTTATCAAACCACTTATAGATAAATGATTGAAAGTATACCCTGATTAACTGTTAATCATCCTAATATTATGTTTAGTGTGTGTATGTGTGCTCGTTTTCAAGCAAACACAAGAAAATCACATTTAAATGTTGTAAAGAGAATTTTCAAATACCACTAGCATACTCCAAATCTAGGACTGTTCTATCCAAAAAGACAATCATTTTAATTAGTTAGTAATTCTGATACTGATTTTTCTAGATGCAAGTTAGATAGAAAAAGCACCACTGCAACATGTCACCTTTTAGGCGAGTCACTAGTATCATCGTGTAGTACGAAACAATGTTCTGTTGCATTATCTGCTGCAGAAGCTGAATACATAGCTGCTGGATGTTGTTGTGCACAAATTTTGTGGATGAAACATACTTTACTAGAGTATGGATATCAATTCAGACATGTACCAATAAATTGTGAAAAAAAAGTGCTATTAACATTTCAAAGAATCATGTTTCACATTCTAGGACAAAACAAATTGATGTAAGACATCACTTTTTAAGGTATCATTTTCAAAAAGGTGATATCACTTTGGAATTCGTAGGTACTAAATATCAACTTACTGATATATTCACTAAACCATTAAATTCTGAGAGATTATATTACATCATACATGATCATCTCATGATCAATCACAAATAGATATCTTATTGGCCTTACTGTTTAATATTTTTCTATAAATTACTTTACTGTTTCGTGTTCACGGTTCCTCAGTTACTGTATCATGCTTACGATCTCACAGTTAACACCGTGTGATCACGGTCTTTCACTTAACTGTCTCACCGTGACTACACAGAACACTCACTGTCTCACTGTGACTACACAGAATAGTCACAGTCTCACTGTGATGACCACTAACTGTCTCACCATGATGACTGCTTTTCATCGCACCGTAATGCCTACTCACGGTCTCACCATGAAGAGTATTTATGCATTTATTTTAACCCGTATCATGGTAATTTTTATTTCACCTCTATTTACTTTCCTGAGATTTTGTTTTTTTGATATTTGACATTCAGAAATGATAAAACATACGGGTTTCACTCGATTCCTCACCCAAACTCTTTCCTGGACCTTCTTAACCTTGAAAACCTTCTCTTATTCTCTCTCGCTTTAATCTTAAGTGGATTCCAAGGATGAAGCATCCATCTTCACCCTCATCAGATAAGCACGGGTCTAAGAAAAAGAAGAGATCACCAATGATAGCTCCTGATGGTCCCATTAATCCGAACCTAGTAATCTGTACTGTTGCTCTGGAGAAAGATATTTGTCTTGAGTGGCTGCTATCTACTATGTCTTTGGTTCTAAAAGTCCTTAGAGAACAATGATGGCTCGAATGGTTCTCTCGAAGGGATAGACCTATATACCCAAAGTTGGTATCTCATTTTTATCAGTATGTAATGTTTTCCTTTAATCCTGGAGAATGTTTTATGGTAACAATATGGATCAATGGTTGGAAATGTTCTTTCACTTCAAGGCTATGGGCTGTAGGCCCAAGAATTCCTCATGAAGGGATTTGTGATGACTACCAGAGAGACCCTCCTCCTTCAACCAACATATTTAACCTGAAGAATGACTTGGAAATCTTAGCTGGAAATGGCACCAAGAAAAGGGCCATAACTGTAGAGTTGGATGTGGAGACAAGGCTCCTGTTTAAATTTTTTCCGAATTTAATTATACCAAGGAAAGGAGATTTTTCTGTTTTGAAGTATCGGGATGTGTTTATAATTCATCTGATGAAGAATGGCCATAAGGTAAACCTATGAAAATATGTCATTAAACATATGTGTGAACTGAGTAAGGTCACTTCCAAATCCACATATTTGTTTTACTCAAGGATGATTTCGGCTATGCTAGTTGCCAAAGGAGTTGTTGGGCCGAATGAAGAAAATCTTGTGGAATTTTAATACTGTTTATCCTAGTCTGCCATTATATGGAAGAAAATAAATTGGAACCCTTGGAAGAAGAAGTGGGTTGAAGAAAATGAAAAGGTTTATGAAAAGTTTAATCCTGTTGATTGTCCATGAAGGTCAAAGAATATAACTGATCCTAGTTTGGAATCAGATGAAGTGGTTGAGTATCCAGAAGAGGTAGAAGAATATGAAGTGGCAGCTGAAGTACTACCTAGAGAAGTGGCTGAAGTACCTCAAAAGGAAGAAGCTTCTATTGAGAAGGAAAGGATTTTTGTCCCTGCTAATGTTCCTGCAGAAATACCTCTTAGAGAGGAATTTTCTGTTGTTTTTAGAGAAGAATAATATCCTGCTATTCTTGGAGAGGAAGAAGCGCATCCTTCTAGAGAGGGTATTGATCCAGAAACCCAACCTGAGGCAGCAATAGATTTGATTATCCCAATTTTAGAGTAGCAAGCCATGGAAGAGTCTGGTGGTGTAGAATACCTCCCTGCAATGCAAGAAGAAAATCTAGAAGATATCAACTTTGTACAAGAAGCAAGTCTGGAAGCACAGCCTATAGAATAGTCGGTTCATGAGTACATACCCTATCTTGAAGAGAGGATGTAAATTTCCTTTTAGTTGGCAAGGAGAGAAATGAATGAGGAGAATAGACTTGATCCAATAAATCTTGATCATACTACAGAGCCTATAGTTTCTGAAATGGAAGCACAGTTTGAGTGGGAGGAACCCCAAATTCTTGAGACTGTTGAAGCTGAAGTCGATGAAGCTTGATCTACTGAACCCTCTCAACAAAATGTCTCTTTTGTGGTGTACACTCGATGTGAATTTCAAAGTTTCTATGAAGTGATTGAATCGCATAAAGTGACTACAACTGGTATAGATCTCTCTTTTCTATTTCAATTGAAGTCACTCACTCATCCTTAACCAGAACCAGAACCAGAGCCTTAACCTCAACCTCAACCTGAATCAGAATCTGAAATTGAAACTGACTCAGAACCGCAACCAGAACCTAAACATTCCCATGGAAAACTTTCTAAATCTTTTCCTGATCAGCAATATTTTGTGAGTAAAGAATATTTTAAAGTCTTTTGAGGGACTATCTTAGCTGGAGTTGAGAAGATTATATCCTCTAAACCTTGTCCTGTGACTCAACTAAGTCAGGAAGTGCCTCGATTCTTTTGGAAAATATTATTCTCCATATTCAACCCAAGATGATCCATGAAATACAATAATTTATATTTTAAAATAATTTTCATATTGATGATGTTGAAAATTTTAAAGATATGGTGGGAAACCTTCAAAAAATAATTGTCTTCAAGATCAGTGCCTACTCCTGTTGTTGTTGCTCCTACTCCTGTTGCTACTTCTCCTAAATAAAATGTTTCCAACATTTCATGAGAGATTGTATCTCATGTTCAAACATATCTGTTATATTTTGATGAGAATATTGGAGAAAGACACACAAAGATTCTACAACTCATGAGAGAGCTTGTAGAAAATCTAAATAAACTCATAGATGAGTACACTGGATGCCTTTAAAAGGTTTTGAAATAGCTCAATTCTCTAACTGTAGATATAAAGGCTTGTACTTCATCTGGTCAACCTTCTGTTCTTTCTTTGGATGATTCTATGCTCAAATTCATAATCAAGGAAGAAATTCAGAATGCCTTTAGTGGTTAGATTTGACTTCTTTATTTGAAGTTGTGAAGAACAGTGATAAAGCACTTGATTTGGTTCACATTCATTCCAAGATTGCCAATGATTCTCAACAGGAGATCACTAAGAAGATATATTTTTATATCACCTGGATTTTCTCCAAATATGACATGACCAATCAATTTATGTATCTTGTGGAGAATTTGAAAATCCCTCCAGTGAAGCATGATTTTAAAGAACAAGTTCATAATCTTACAGAGTTCACCATATTGTTGGACAAATTCATGGAGAATAAGGAAGATTTTGAAAAGGATATGTAATATGGTGGAGGAATCATTACTGATTTGATCAATCTTTTGAAGTCGTATCTTCATATACAGAGTACTGCTATAGTTGCATCAGCTACTTCACCCCTTAGTCCTGGTCTACCTACCCTAGCCTCAACTACCATGTCAGTCCGCCAAGCTCTATCTCAGATCCGACCAGTCATTCTTGACCAACCACAAACTAGATCTTCTACTACTCCTACTTTTTCTCCCTTAATATTTGAATGTCTAACTTTTCCATCTTTGTCTACTACCTCCATGACTTCTTCTATATCAGCTCCAGCTCCAGCTACTGGTAAAGCCAAGGAAAAATCCAATCCCTGAAGATGCCCAATGACTACTTTCTTATTGATGGTATGTCTTTGTTTGGGTTTTCCTACTGTATGTTGTAGTCTGAACGTTTTTAATGACAAATTCATTGTTTCACTCCATTCTTTCTACTTTTTTATAATCCCAAAAGGTGGAGAAAGAGTTATCTCTTAGTATTTTATTTGTTGTTATTCTATATGTTATTTTCTCTATCATTGCATTTCATTTATACTTAAACTATACATGATTTGTGATCATCAAAAAGGGGGAGATTGTTGGACTCCTCATGTATTAATCATGTTTTAATGATCTCAAATCTCAATCATAATTGCACATCTTGTTAATGATATCAAATCTTAATTACAAATCTTATTCATGATCAAAAATCTCATTATGATTTACCAATCTTAGTAATAATTACATATCTTATCAATCCTCTATATTAATGTTTCATGTTATCTTACCTTATAATGATTAACCATAATTCATATTATCCATATTACTATTTAATTTTGAATATAGTTATTTGTATATGTACCAAGACACCATGAAGATTGCCACAGTCAAACAGACACCATGAATAGAAACACTGAAGTCTATGTATCAGACACTGTGAAGAAGAAACCGTGACCCAAACACCATGAAGGACAAACCATAAGCAAAAAACCATGAAGAAGAAACCATGACCCAGACACCGTGATGGACACACCGTGAGCAACACACTATGAAGAAGAAACCGTGACCCAGACACTATGAAGGACACACCGTGAGTCAGACACCGTGACCTCAACACACCATGAGTCAGACACCATGACCTCGAAAACCGTGAGTCAGACACCGTGACCTCAACACACCGTGACCCAGACACCATGAAGGACATACCGTGAAGTAGACATTGGTTCAAGGAGACACTATTTTCATAACTACTGTGACACTATTTCTGAATCTTTTTGTCAATATTATTTAAATAATGCTAACAGTCATATTTGATGTTTTTAATGTAATTAATGCTATTTGATGATAGTTATTACAAGGTAGGAAACAATAACTCGTACCTATGAAAAGGTAATCATTCCTATTGCCATAGATCGTTGAATATAAGGAAGATTGAGCTGCAGTAACGAAATATAGAAAAACATACGTATGTGCGAAAACTCAAGAAACACGAGTGCTCTGTATAGAATAGAAGGGAAGTCCTAAGCACTGAAGAACACATTGAAATATCTTCAACGAACTCTCATGTGTTCAATACAACACAACTAAAGAACACACGAAGAATCAAGAGAATTTCTTCACATGTTAAAGACACCAAGCTGAACCACGACACTCTGTTTTTCAACAGAAAAACCAGAGGACTTAGAAGAATTTATTCTGCATCCAATGAGTCCATAGATGCACTAACAATCACTAGAGCTTTCTAAACTTTCATATAATCTCTCTAAGTGATTTCTTTATTTAATTTTTCATGCAGTGTGTGTACTCTATATATCATACACACACACTGTCTCATGAGCTGAACTAGAGGATACTAAATCCTCATTCTAAAAATTTTACACCTTTTTGTGTCCCACTGAGGATAGTGGTATAGCTCAAGTAGGACCTCGAGAGCCTGTGTGCTGTTGTCTTTGTTTTCCCATGAAGAACAGTGGTATAGGTCCCGGCGTGACCTAGACTATTTCTGAACTATTGTTAACCCTGATCCAGGGTGTGGATCAAATTTATATATATATTTGATATAACTAAGTCTTGGTTTGAGACTGAACCTCTTGGTTATATATTCTATTCATTTCAGTTCAATATTAAAGTATACAATATCCAATTTATACTTCGCTTCTATTACTTTGAAATACATAACTATTTTAAAGTTACCTTGATAGTTAATCTAGCAAGTGTCTGTAATTATTGTGCATCAATAGATTAGTTTCAGAAGCTAATTTAATCTTCTGATTAAATTTACTGAGACCTAATAAATCTTGTAAGAACCTAATTGAACTTTTATTGTTTTACAAATTCACTACAGTTTAACTTGTTTTATAAATAGGGGATTTTAATAGAAATAATTTGTAATGGAAATTTTAATTGGAACTCAATTCACCCCCCCCCCCCTCTTGAGTGTCCACTTCGACCAACTACATATATGATTTTATAAGTATTTAAATTATTATTCTATTGAATCTTAATAAATTTAAATTCATTATTCAGATGGTTAGAGATATTTTGAATCAATTCAAACTCTAAGTAAGAGTTTTATGTTACAATCTAACTGTTTATACGGATTTTTTGTGATTATGTTTTTGATGATGAAATTTTTTGATATACCTATAAATAATATCTTCAATTTTATATTATTATTGTTATTTTTTATATTACATTTATTTCATTCATTTTCCTCTTTTTACGTAATCATGATAAAAAAAGAATAATTTGAATGAATACTGACTTTATTTATCTCTTCGGTAAAAAAATATATTCCATCCCTTTCCAGGTTTCCTAAAAATTAATTGAATATTTTTTTATTAATATATAATTATTTTTTAATTATTTTTTAACAATTTTATAATTTTTACATAATGGGTTAAAAATAATCTTCTAGTCAATCTCGAATTGAATTTCATTTTGGTTTTTTGGTGATAATGTAAAAGGAATATTTGTTTTAACCAACATGAAATGAAAAAAATTTCAAACTATAAAGAATTAAAAATGACCTAAAGATGTATTTAAATTTTTTCCAAGGTTATTTCAAAAAAAAATATTTTATATAATATTATATAATATTTATTTTTTAAATAAGTTATTTGAAAAAAAATGTTATTTTATTGAAGAAATATACAAAGTTATACTTTAAAGGAATTTTAATTTATGATAACATAATTTAATAAAAATTATATTTTACTAAGGGTAAGATACAAGGACACCATAATTATTCTCTATTTTTAGGTTTTATGATTATGATGATGATTTTCTTATGAAGCCCATTTATTTTCTACGATTTATTTTATAATGTGTTTTTAAAATGTTTATAAAACATGTTTCCCTTCAATGATTTATGATATATGATGAATTTATGATCCTTTGGAACATATATTAATGGATTATGATTATGTTATGTTTAGGTCCTATAAAACATTTCTATTTTTGGATATATTTCTCTTCAAATAATCTTTCTTCGATAGCTTGAGATACATATAGCCCCAAGTATAAATGAATCGAAATATTGTATACTATTATAACCTATCCATCAGGGTGGTGGGTATAAAAAGAACCAACTAATTTGAAAAATATATTATTTACACAATTATAATATTAATTAATTGGTTGTAAAATTATTATAAATAAAAATTAAACAACATTTGAAAGTAAAAGTATTGTTTTTTCTAAAAAACTATTTTTATGCACCTATTTTTTTAATATTAATAAATTAAATAAATCAATATTGGTAAACTAATTTAATTAAAATTTATATATTATATTTTTAATTAATTGTTTTAATATTAATTTTTTTCTACTCATGGGATATTAATAAATATATTTTTCTGATTAAAAATGTATTTTTCTAGAGAAACCTATTTTTTTGTCGTGTTTTGCGTAGTTATTTTTAAATTAGTTTATATCACTCAGTGAAATTATATTATGAAAAATGGATTCTATATTTATAATAAACAGTATAAAATTTTATAAATAATTCCATTTTATTTTTGTTCAATATGATTAGTAACCATAACAAATTTTTTTCATCCCAGTTAGAGTAAAACTAGTAAAATAGGTTTAAAACTATGAAATATGGCTTTCGAATTTCCCTAAAATTTTTATTTATCATATTTCATGAGTGGAGATTCGCCACTTATATAAAAATCTAGAATTTATGTTCATTTTTTTCTATATTTGGTTGATTATAACCTTTATATCAATTTAAGAAAAGAATGAATATAAAATATCCCTTCATTGAATTTAATATATCTAAAATTTTAACATAAGGTTAAAGTAGTGTAATTTTAGTTAAAATGTTTATATTAAAGTTATATCTTCATCATATTAACTTATTTATAATTTTTACTAATTGATCAATCTTGTTAAATTCAAATTCAATCCCGACATAGTATTTTTTCAATTAATTGAGAAATAAAATAATTTATTTTGAAAATATTAGAAGTTACATACTTTGGGTGAATGATTATGTTCCCTGATTTTTATGGATTAATATAACATATTAGGGTTCTATTAAATGTATATATTGGAATTCTATTATTTTCTTATTGTCCTTAATGTTAAATAATGTTGATAGTCTCAAAAAAGAAATCAATTATATTTTATGAAAATAATATTTTATTAAATTAATTTAGAATCATAAAAATATATAAAGTGAAGAAAATATGTGGTTGAAAATTTCAATTATTTTCCATCTATGATCAAATTTTTACCTTATATGTAAAATTATAACCCTTTAATATTGATGAAGTCGTTAATGTGGTTATAGTAAAAATTGGTTAATCGAGGGCTTAAAAAAGATAACATTTAAAATGACACCAAAACCATTATAAATTTATTTAATTGAAGACGTTTATTCTTATTCCAATTTTATAAAAATATTAGGACATTTGGGATCATTTTCTTTAGAATGAATCAATTATATTTTATTATTTTTGGTAATTTTGAGAGTTCACCTTTGTTAGGAAAAACTCCCTCAAGGTAACATTGAAGCATTTTTGAGTTGATTGTGTTTTTTGAAAAAGAAGGTTTCCATAGTGAATTTTCAAGTTCCAGAGATGTTGTTGACAATTTATGTTGACAAAGAACCATGATAAAGGAATGAAAGATTTTGAGGTGGTACAAAAAGAACAGATACGAGGTGGCACCGTATTCTAGTGTTTTCTAAATCTTTGGGACCAAAATTTGGATTTTTGTGAGCATTACGAAATTTGGATTTCCTTGAAGATCTCATCAAAATATGTAAATGGCTTGAGTTTCATGAATATGGGATTCATTATGTGGATTTCATGAAGACCTGAAGAATGTTGATGGTGTTCTTCGTGATTAATACGAGCTTCACAAACGGAAGAGTTGAATAGAATTTCGGCGGTGAGGAGAATTGCGAGTGGAGCATCGCAGCGAAGGTGTGAAGAAATTTACAGAATTCTATGTGATTATGATGTGCTCTGTGATCTGAAAATTTCTTTGGTGCTTCGTGATATATAGATAATTTCGGTGGAAATTTCAGAGCATCACGATTGGAGATGACATGGCGCTAATTTAGCGCAGAAGGTTAGAGAGTCAGTGGAATCACCTATAAATAGACCTGAACACCCTCGAGAGAAGAAGAGATTTTTCTAGGGCTTTTTTTTTCTCACCTCATGAAGGCAATTCGCGAAGGCAATGTTCTTCGTAAAATAAAGAGCTTCGTTATAGCTAATTTAGAACTGCGAAATTGGTGTGTTCCCCATTGGCACAATGAGCTTATCAAAGGAAGTCTCTCTGGTATGGATCGTGCTCTTAGATGGAATCATATTTTCAAAGGCTTAATATTTACAAAGTTCTGAGCTCTGTGAAGCAGTGTGCTCCATGAGGTAGTGAGCTCTGCGAATGTGTGCACTACATGAAGTGGTAGGAGTTTCGAGAAGGATTGTCTAAGCCTTGCGAAATACGGATCATTGTGATGTTGGGTTCTTTGTGAAGGAATTTTCAAAGTGTGTTGTCTAGTGATCGGTGGAATATGGGTATTCATAAGTGTAGGAAATTTGGACTTCAATAGAGAATCTACACATAGTAGAGGATGCACTCATTATCGATAATGAGGAGATATACATGTCTATAAAATGTGAGTTGATCTTCTGAAGAAGCATTGAGCTCACATCATTTGAGAGAGAAAACTGTTCTCAATTTGTGAATGGTTGTAAACTAGGAGGGACAGTGAGTACGCTTCAAACTTGTAAATAGTTGTGCGCTTATAGTGGAATTGGTACATCGGCACGTCGCCGATGTGTGCTACTTGGATGTAGCCAAGTTAGGGTGTACCAAGTAAAATCGTTGTGTCATGTTCATGGTTTATGATTCATTCATACTCTACAACGAGAAAGAGAGAGAACAGTGGGTGCTTTCTATCAACAAATCTATATCAAAAGGGGATGTTTTTTTATATTTTCCTACCCTAATTCACCCCCCTCTCACGGTATCTAGCCTAGTGGACCTGACGCCCTCCTCTTATTTATAAAAGGGCACCTCTTCTCATCTCTTTACCACACCTTTGGGGCCTTCTTTGATTGAATATTCCTACAATACTGAATTCCTAGATTCAATCCCCAATTATTATTGTATCTAGTATTTCTAAAATACATCTCTGTAATGGATTAAATTTTAATCCAAAATTGGGTTCTCAATGAAGAGGTATAACTCTTAAAGAAGTAATTTCAATTCTATTTACTCTTAAAAATATTCTATATACACGGTATCCATTCTAAAATAATTAATTCAGTATATAAAATATAATTAATTTTTATTATTATTATTAAAGAACCATTAGACCACTTTTTCATATCTTATATAAATTGAAATCATCGCTCATGGAAACTTACTACATACCAGCTCCACATAGAAGTGTAAATCATTTTTCATCCCAAATTTACATGGATGGTTCTAGTGATGGATTTAATTAAAAAATATTTTATTTAATATATTATTATAATTTGGTAAATTTCAATTATTATTTACCATTCCTTTGTGCAATCCATTAATAAATTATTATATCATTCATGCATATAAATGACATATCATCTTCATGAATGGTGTAATTCATTTTTATATCTATATATTTTATGAATGAATATTAATATATATAATTAATATATATTATATTAATATCATGTTAATATTTTGGAGATGAATTTTCCATGATCTGATTATAAAGTTGGAGACTGATAAACTGAAATATTCATGAAAAATGAAGCAACTATCACCAAAAAAAAGGTTTCCCATAATGAATTGTTAGTAAACGAGTGATAATATATTATAATATAATCATATATAGTATGATATATATGACTAAGATTCTAGAAAAAATTCATAATAAATATATATTTATTATATAAGAGTTTTAAATTCATACAATAAAAGATGAGACATGAGGTTAGGGGTTTATGTTACAATCTCATTCTTTATCAGGATTATTTATTGTTATTTTTATGATAATGAAATTTCAGGATATATATACCATGAATATCATTAATTATATTCTCATATAGTTATCTCTTAATAATATATGTTTTAATTTCATTTTACTCACTTTAATTACTAAATAGATTGAAATAATATTTTAATTAAAAATCAACTTTATTTCCCTTTTCAGTCCAAAATACTTTTTCTTCCACATCGATGTTTTCTAAAAATTATATTAATAATGTTTTTATTGTCATATGATTTGTTAAATTAATTTTCCACAAGATTTAATTTTTAAAAATTGTATTAATAGAATAATATTATAATTTTCTGAATGAGTTACTATCAACTATTTATCAAAAATGTGAACTAAATCATTGATTTAACATACAAGAAATAAAAAAAATTCCAAAAATCATGGAAACATAATTATTTGAATCTTACCTTATGATTTTCCTTGGTTATTTTCAAGGAAAATATTTTTTTTCATATTTGGTGATTCTATTAATATTTTAAACAAGTTATTTCATTCTGAAATGGGAATTTTCTTCATGAAATGTTTGTAGAGAATTTTATAGGAAATTTTAGTCAAATACACATCCAATGATTTTACCTAATATTTAATGGGTAAATGATCCAATGATACAATATTTACTATTTTTTGGATTATGATTATGATGACTAGATATTTATGATACCTGTTCCTTTTCAACGTGATATACTATTTCGAATTGATGAGATTTTTATGAAACCTATTTACATTCCATAGGTTATTCTATTATAAAATGATAAAATGGTTATAAAAACCATTTATTTTACATTTGTAATTATATATGATGAATTATTTATGATCTTGTGGTTAACATTTGATTGTATTATGATTATGTGATAGTTGGGTCCATAAAATTCCCCCAATACATTATTTATAGAAGGGTAACTTGTGATTTAATTATATTATGCATGGAATTGATTTCATTATAACAATTTTTTGAATAGAAGTGTATTTTATGTACATAAATTTATGCATGGACCTAGTTTTCGAGACCAAAAGTTTATGTGTAGACTTATATTCATGTCCATAAGTTTATGTGAGGGCCTAATTTCATGCCCTTATTTTAATGAATAAACCTATTTCTATTTGAATATGTTCAAAATTATATAATAATATTTTTTTGACATTAATATTTCAATATTTTTCCCTCATGGATCCTGTTCAATAATTCCTTAACAATTTATGTCTTATGAACTACCAAGATTTATTCCATGACTCAATCTTATGATATAATATATGATGGGTATGGTTGTTGAAATATTAATATCATGTTCTCATACCATTATGATAAGATTATGGTTATGTGATCATTTATATATCTCTTGTTTACCATTATCGATCATATGATCTCAGTATTTCTTATGTATCCCTTCTATAATTGATGAATAATGGTTTTAAGTAGGGAATGTCTAAGAAGAGTAATATATATGAAGATCTTTATCAGAAATATTAAAGGTCTTTCATGAAATAAAATTATTGTGTATCTAGTTTCTAGTGAAACTAAATCAATATGTTTCTAGTGTGTATAAAAAATTTACATATTTGATTTTAATATAATAATATATAATATCTTTGTATGTGATGTATGGTTTGTAATAGTTGGTATCTGAGAATGGTTTAGAAAATATTTAGAGATTAAGATTAGAGAAATTTGTAAAAAACCCTAGGGTAAGTCTAAGGATAGGACAACATACTTATGTTTTCGTAAGGGAGAAAATATATGGTTTTATTAGAAATACATCCACATTTAGATACTAAAAATTGATGTTGTTTTGGAATAGATACATCCAAGGGTAATAACGCCAAAAAGAGTTTGTTAAGTATATCATGACCAACATTCTGGTTCATGGTGAGTGTGCTCTTAAAACGTACCTAGTTTACCACTCTTAGGTAATATTCTTGGGTTAAACACCATTTTATTTTTGAACTATTATTGAATATTTGAATAGATTTGGATTATGGATAACCAAGGTTAAACCTAAGGTGTCAATGATTGACATGAATATGTTATGATTTAGATAAACTATTAATTATTTGTTAGGATTATTTAATTTCCTACTATGATTGTTGATTCTATCATTACATTTTTTAGATTTAGTCTATTTATGGAATATAATGGGATCATGTTAATGCTTAAAGTGATGGATAATGCAGTGATTCTCCACATAAGACACTAAATTCCATGGGAGATGGAATGTACTATCTTATTGATATTATCATGATACTTTCATATAATATGAATCAAGATAATCCCCGAAATTATCAAAGAAGAGAACATTGTAATATTTAGTCTTTCCTGAGAAAATATTCAACTTATTTTAGTGGGTCTTATGATCCACTAGTTGATGAACAATGGATCTATACCACTGAAAAAATGTTTTCCATTATCCATTGTTCAGACCATGAAAATTTAATTTTGGATATTTATCATTTGGGAGGAAAAGGATCAATGTTGTACTATTATCCTGAACACAATGAAATATGATGAAATCGAATCCATGTAGTGTTTGATTTTAATAGAATATTTTTTAATAAGTACATTCTTTGTATTCTTCAGATGAAAATAGAGAAGTAATTCCTTGAGAAAAAGTTGAAGGACGATGAATCTATTGGTACATATGAATAAAATTTAACAATATTTATGGTGTAATATTTTGACATTAACATCCACCATGAATGTACGGTTTATCGATTATTTGGTAGATTAAAAGATAATTTATAAAGGTTTTTAGACATAATGGACTTTGGAAGATTCAAATAAATCATTATATATACACTGAAAGTGGAAATGGAACCTGAAAACCCTCATGGATCTATTGACAAGAAAATGAATATAGAGTTTCAAAGAAACATTAGTGGTATTACACCTAGATAGAGGAACATGTTTTAACCTCCTACTTATAAAAAATTGGGAAGGTGCACTCAGGTGAATGACTAAAAAAAATAAGAAAATATTTCATGTGTGAGAAACCTATCAATAAAGAAAAATAATTTCAATGTTATATGATGAGGCTAGTCAAGGAAATTAATTGTGATAGAGGTTAATAAAATGAACCCCCCACAATTAAGTCTATCAAATTAAAGTAGTATGAGAACTATGCTAACTAGCTTTCCAATATAGAGTTAAAGGATGAAAATTGTCATTAGAAACCTCTTAATCCTAAGAAGAAAGAAAATATCACATGATCACTATCACTGATATTGACTAAAAAAATTATGTGGGGAATGGTAAAATTACTATCCACTCTAGAACATTTAATATCATATTTTATTCTGGATCTAACCACTCTTTTATATCTTTGATATTTTCTAAGGTTATCACAATATTATCCCAAGGATTAGATATTAAATTAATAGTGAAAACACTTAATTTAAGGATGATCAATTATCAAGTATATTAATCTTCACAAATTTGATTTTATGTGAATATTCTTTTTATAAATATTTTTATTCTCCATATAGTTTAATTTCATATTATCTTAGGTATAGATTTAATTTTTTATATAAATCTCGTGGAAATTGTCATGGAAGGGAAATAACATTTGATATTATGAATAAACCTATGATAATATATCTGTGAAATAATAAATGTAAAAATATAATAGAAATTGTATCTATGTTATGGTTCTTGATTCCTATTCAAGATGGGTGTTTATCCTAGATGGTTAAGTTGAAACATAACATTGAGTATATTCTAATTTGTTGATGTTTTTCTAGAAAAATTACCTAACCCTCCTCGAAAATTTCAAGGTCATTTTTCAATAGAAATCATACCTTGTGTTACTGATTTTTCCATGAATCCTTATAAAATGGACCTAATTGAGTTGTTGGAATTGAATTATCAACTCTTGGAGAATCGTTATAAGTGAGTCATTCAGTCATGTGTCTTTCCATGGGGTAACCCTATTTTTTTATAACTAAGGATGATGGATCAATGCAATCCTACATTGATTATAGAGAACATAACAAGATCACATTCAATAATAAGTATCCCCTACACCATATTAATGATTTATTAATAAATAATGAGAAGCTGAATATTATTATAATATTTTTCTTCAAATTGGATACTATCAATTGAGGTTAAAAGGGGAATTCATACCCAAAAAAACCTTTTATACGATGTATGGACACTATGAATTTATAGTGATTTATTTTGGTCTTACTAATTTCCCAACTATCTTAAAAGAATTAATGGATAGAGTCCCTAGAGACTACCTTGATCAGTTTATGGAAGTATTGATAGATTATATTATTATATATTCCAAGAGAATATAAGAACATGAATATTATTTCAGGATTGTTCTAAAAACATAGAGGAAGGATATGATGTAAGAATAATATTACAATTGTAAATCTAGGTTAAAAAAGATTCATTTTTGGGTCATATATTCCCATGCAATGGTATATAAATGGATCCGTCAAAGATATAAGCTATTTAATTTTCTCTTAGAATAAAAACATTGATTGAGATCCATATATTCTTGGTTTGGATGTATATTATCTATGGTTTTTTCGAGAGTTTATCATAGACATATAATCCATTAACTAAGTAAACTCATAAGGGAGCCAAGTTTATTTGAATTTATGAATGTGAAAAATCTTTCACTGAATTGAAGTTATGGTTAGTCAGTGCACCTATTATTACACTACCATGTAGTTTTGAAGGGTTTGGGATCTATTGTGATGCACCAAATAAGGGACTATGATGAGTCTTTATGGAAAATGACATAGTTATATCCTATTCTTTATGAAAACTTAAGGTTCATGGGAACAATTACGTAACTCATGATTTAGTGTTAGGTGGGATATTTTTTACATTAAAGATATATTAGAATAATTATTATGGAGAAATGTGTGATATATATACTAATCATAATTGTTTGAAGTACATATTGACCCAGAAAGAGATAAATATACACGATGTAGGATGGTTATACATGATTAATGATTTTGAAACTCGATATATTACCATGTTAGGAATGTGAACAAGGTGGAAGATGCACTAAATCGAAAATATCTATCTAGATTATAAATGATGAAGATAAAAAAATACCCTATATTTCTAGATTTTCAATTGATGGGTCTTGAAATCATGAAATAAGGAGAGAAATCATATCTATCTTAAATGAGTGTCCAACCATCTATCCATGTAAATATAAAGGACGCATTGAAAGAAGATATAGAGATGAAAAATAATGTGAGAAATGATACCAAGTTAAACCTTGCTTTCAATGGAATGAAAAGTTCATTAATTGTGTGTGTGTTACATACATACCAGATTTAATAAAGGAGTTGTTGGATGAAGCTCATAGTTCAACATTCCCTATTTATCCTAGATTTTCAATGATGAATATATATCTGAAAGAGTATGTTTGGATGAAAAATTGAAAAGATATATTGAATAGTAGACATATCACTGTTTAGTAGGTCAGAAAGTTAAGGGTGAGAGATAGAATTATAATGGGATGTTACAAACATGGTCCATACTATAATAGAAATGGGAAAACATCACCATATATTTTATTTCATTCAATCCCCCAAAATATCCAATTTAAATAAATCTATTTGTTTTATTTCTGATCACCTTACAAATTATTCATATCTCATTATTGTCAAAAAATATTTTCCTCTTTATCATATTTATAGAATATATATCCAGGGAGTGGAAATGTTTCATAGAGTAACACATTTTATTGTATCTTATTGAGATCCAAGGTTTAATATGAAGTTTTGGTGAAGTATTTAGTAGTCACAGGATAAAAGGTTGATTTCTTGTACAATTAATCATCATCAGATAGAACACTACTCAAAGAGAACCATTAAATCTAAAGTGGATATGTTGAATTTTTTTTTATGGATTACATAGGTTGTTGGGATCAACACCTTCCTTTAGTCATGTTTTCTAACAATAAGAGCTTTCACTCAAGTATTGAAAATGGTTCCTTATGTAGATCTCAATGGATATATGTGTATAAATGTTTTTAATTGTGATAAATTTTGCGAAATAAATCTCCTGGGACTTGAGATAGCTATGTAAATGGTCAATAAAGTTATAACTATTCGGAAACACTTCCTGAAATCTCAGTGTCATTTGGAATTTTATTCGAACTATCATTTGAGAAACATGGAATTCAATTTTGGTGTGAAGGTAGTTTTGAAAATTTATCCATTTGGAAGAAGAAAATGTGACTCAGAATGAAGGGAAAACTAATCCCTTGGTATATTGACCCCTTTATTATTATTATTGAGTAGGGACATTTTCTTATCACTTGTAACTTCCACCAAACACATGTTATGTTTAAAATGTGTTATACATATCTATCTGGAGAAAGTACATACTTTATCCTTTACATATACTAAAATAAAATTTCGTACCCTTGGAGGATGATATTTTATAATAAGAAAAGTCTATATAAATATTGTATCATAGAGATAATGTGATATAGAACAAGTCTACTCACATGGTTAAAATTCTCTAGAAGAACCCAAAATTCAAAGAAGATACTTGGGAACTTGATGATGGGTTGAAACAAAGATATCCTAATATTTTTGCATCATAGTGATTATATTTTGAGGGAAAAATTCATTTTAATGGAGGTAGAAGAAAAAAGCATAATATTTTATTATATATTTATCTTTAAATAATTTTTTTTGACAACTTATGATACACAAAAGACTGAGTCTAAATAAACCGAAATATAGAATACTATTAAAACATAACCGTTATAGGGGAGGGTACTAATAAGACTAACTAAATTATAAATAATATAGGAATTAAATATATATAAAAATGAAATAATTTTTATTAAATTATTAGAAATGAATATAATTATAATTTTAAAGTAAAAATGACATTTTCTTGAAAATTTCATTTTATGCGTAAGATGTGTTTTCATCAGAACAAATTAAACTAATCATAATTGGGGAATGATTTTATTAAAAATTTATATAATATATATTCAATAATATTTTTTAATATATTAATAATATTTTTTTATGTATGAGATAAGAATAATATAATAATATGGTTAAAATTGTATTTTTTTTAAAAAGTAGTCATCAAGTTTATAAAACATTTGTAAAAATTAATTTATAACACTTTTAGAAATTTAATATTTGAAACATTTTCTCATTTTTTAAATTTATTATCATATTTTTTAAATAGGTATTTCTTATTTTTCATCCATATGAATACTGATTATAGTAAATATTTTCACTTCAGTAAAGGTAAAACGGGTAAAATAGTGGTAACGTTTTGGTATGGGCTTCGAAATTTCCATAACACTTTAATTTATCATATTATATGAAGTTAGATTTAAAATTAACACCCAATTATTTAATATATGGTCACATGGTTCCATATTTCTTTGATTATGTCTTTTATATTAATTACATAAAATAATGAATACAAAATTTTACTCTCTTGAATTTATAACCTCCATAATTTTTACATAATGATGAAAAGATGATAAATTTAGTTATTAATGTTTATTTAAAAAATATATTAATTTTGTATCATGGTAATTTATTTATATAATTTTGTAATGGAAAAATTACATTAAATTCCTAAGAAATTCTGACATAGTATTTATTCAATTAATATAAATATAAAATCAATGATTCTAAAAATATGAAAAGTGATAATATTTTGTAAAATTATTGCGTTTCAAAAATTTAAAATATTAATAAAATAGATTATAATTTTTTAAAAGTTTAATATTATAATTCAATTGCTTTATTGTGGCCCTTAAAGTAAAATTAAATGAATAGAGTCAGAAATGACAATAATGATATTTTTGTGAAAATAATACACTATTAAAGTATTAAAAAAATACTTTAACATTGAAAGGGAAAAAGGTGGATGATATATGGTTTGAAATTTAATCTGTTTTCTATTAAAAATATAATTTTTACCTCTTATATAAAATTATAACCATTTAATATTTAAAATTTTGTTATTGTACTTAAGTTTAAAATTAGTTAACCAAGGGGTCAATAAAAATTATAATGTTTAAAATGATAGTAAAACCTAAAAAATTTTATTTTTTGATAATATTCCTAATGTATCATATTTTTATACAAGTATCTATCAATTTTGAGTTATTTTTCTTGATAATTACTAAATCATAATTTAATATTTTTGGTAATTCCACGAGTGCCCCTCCGTTCTCTTATAAAAGAGAACCTCAACTCCTCTCATCCTCCCTCATTTTAAACCTTCTAAATAAGACTAGTCCTACCAAAATAACTCCCTATATTTGTTTACTACATCCAAATACTTTTTTCTTTCCAAAATTCCATGACGTCAAAGAATAAAAAGTAACCCAAAAGTTGGTTCTCAATGAAGAGGTAAAACTCCAAATCGAGCATTTTCAATTTTATTTCTTTTTAAACCACATGTAAATCAATAGTATACATTATAAAATAATTACTTCATTATATTAAATATAATTAGCCATTATTATTTGGACTTAAAAACTATTATAAACCTTCACTACATCATAATAAATGATAAAACCTCACTCATGTATATGTATAACTAAACATCTCCATGTATAAGGGTAATTTGTTTTTCATTATCCATTTACAATGATGGTTAATATTACGGGTTAAAATAAAATATGTGTTATTTATGGAATTATTATGATTATATAAATTTTAGTTTTTCATTTCATTTTTTCCATCCATCAAAAAATGGATACATTATTCAAGCATACATATGATCAACCATCTCCTTGAACGGTGCAATTTCTTTATATTTACCTTTAATGGATGAATAAATAAATATATGTAATGAATATTTATTATATTAATATATTTTTTATTGATATTTTTTATGGTTAAATTTTAGAAAATGAAATTTCCACAAATAAATCCAAATAATATCATCAAATTTCTTTTAATATTTTTTTATTAGTACTAAATTTTTTACTTTCATTTCCCACAATTTAAGTTCTATTTGGACCGGTATGATGTTATTAGAAAAAATCAATTGTATTCCTCTTTTTAGTTGACATTCCCTTGTCTTCAATGTCCATGTTTTCTAATTTTTTATTTCAATAGTGTTTTTTTATTCCATTATTGTTTAAATATATTTTTACCCATTTTTAAATTTTCAGAAATTTTTTAAAAATGAATTTTCTTATCATTTATCAAAATAGGTTTTTTTGATTTTTTATTGAAAGTATGAATGTAATATTTTCTTTAACATACACAAAACGAATACATTTTTATACCTTCATTAAAACTCCATATGTTTAATATTCATTTATAATTTTCTTTGGATATTTTAATAAAAAAAATTATTAATATTTAAGAAAATTTTATATTTTAAATAATTGATTTCAATGTGATAAGGTTATTTTCCTCAATAAATATTCTAAGTAATATTTTAAAGAAAATTTACATAATAAATAATATTTTTTGATGTCATATAGTATTTATATGTGATATGATAAATTTATACCTTCCTTATTATTTTAATAGAATATGTATAATTATGATGAAAAGATGATTATGAAACACTTTCCTTTTCAATGAATTATATTATGGTGAGTTGATGAGATGTTTATGAAACCAGTTTACTTTTCAAAAGTTATGCAATTATGAAATGTTATAATGTTTTTGAAGATCATTTTCTTTTCCATGGGTTATGATGTATGATGAAATATTTATGATAATGTGGAAGAAATATTATTGGTTTATGAGTTTCTAAAGGATGAGTCCATTTAATCCCTCCAATGCATTGGGTAAAGATGGATATATCAAGAGTTAATTATGTTGTGTGAGAGCATATTTTTTTGGTCACAATTTTATGCATGGATATGGATTATATATCATTAATTTTTTTCATGGAACTAGTTTTATGTTCATAAGATCATTTTGTACCAAGTTTCATTTAAATAAGATTACACTAGGCACTAATTTCACGTTTTTAATTGAATGATTGAACCCGTTTCTATTTATACATGATCATAATGTTATAAGATGATGTTTTTTCACATTCATATGACTATATTACGCTCTTATGGATCAGTTTCAATGATTCCATTATGATTCATGTCTTATGAACTGCCAATCCTTATGCGATAACTCATTATTATGATCTAAGATATATTGGGTATGTTTTTAAAAATGTTAATATCATGTTATCATAATATTATGTTCGTATTATACATAAGTGATCACTTATATCTCCCTTATTTACCCTTAATAGGAATTTTAGATCACCATTTCATATGTTTCATTTCCCTAGGTCATGAAGAATTTTTTTTTGGTAATGTCTAAGAAGAGTAATATATAGGAAGATCATTATTATGTATGTTTTTATCTAGTGTCCAGAGACCTTAAGCCTATATGATTCTAGCACCGATCATAATGTTTTGTAATTAACATTCATATAATAATATTTAATATCTATATATGAAACGTAGATCTCACTATAGGTACAAAATTATATATCCCTCCAATGCAATGGGAAAGGATGGATATCTCATGAGAAAATATGGACATGAATGGGGAGACAACCCATTATAGTGAGGGAAAATATCCAGTATGATAATCTTTGGAGTGAACCTCGAATATGATATAATGGAATGGGTAGTGAACTAAAGTGAACCATAATTTTACCATATGGATATTACTTCTTAATAGGTGAGTATTCATTACCTAACATTATTCTCAAAAATAGGTCCATAAAGGTCTATAATTTCTTGAAACATGGATACATAAATAAATAGTTTATAATATATCTACATCATCTCCCACTAAATTCTTCATAACTATCACTATTCCTAATGATATCACATTTAATACTTTTATTCATAACATTGGGAAAGGAAACATAAGAAAGGGTGAGATTAGATGTTTTGTAATGGTGAACAAGAGAGATATGAATGGTTACTTAAGTAGAAAATGAACATAGTATTTAAAGAACATGATCTTAACATTTGATAAACATACATAAACTATCATAGATAATAATATTGAATCATGGATTAATTTTTTGGGGTTCATAAGAAATGAATCATATGGAAATCAAAGAATATATTCCATGAGAGCATAACAGTGGCATAAGATATAAGTTTTTGGCATACACATAAGCATAGAAAATCTTTTCTTTAGTAGTCAAGGCTCACAACCAAGACAATCATAGTGGATTAGGTTCACTCTTAATTTTATCATATCCTTCATCATGGTCCACTCCCAAGACTATCATATTTGATTGTGTCCCTTACTAAACCGGGTTCACTCCCCATTCATGTCCTTATAATCTCATTATATATCCATATTTAACCAAATTAATTGGATATTTATATAATTATTGTACAACATAATACATAATGAAAATAATTTATATTTTTTCACATGATCACAAAACATTCCTTATATCACAACTGTAAAAAGTAATTGGGTTTCATATACATTTCATCATTTAATCATAGCATAACAGATAGAGAGAAAAATGTTCTCACAACTAAAATAACCCATGGGAATGAAATTAGTTTCATAGAATCATCATTAAATAAACATCATTGGTATCATTGGATCATATCCCTATTAATTCATAAGTACCATCAAGGATGTTATCATAGATGAAAAATTACTTTAAAATGTCACTAGAACATTTCTTGAGCAAAATACACATTTTATATAAAATCATTTATTTAAAATCTAAATTTTTTCCAAATTCTATGAAAAAGTTTTTATTATAAAGGACCATGTAATGTTTTAAAAGACAATTCAAATCATTTAGTGGTCATGAATTTGGTAATTTTCATTCATTCCAGGTACATTATGAAAAATATTCCTTTCATGTTTGTGGTAAAAAGATAAAAAATACCTTCATCAAAAAATGGAAAATTTATTCCTTTTAATTTTTTTATATAAAATCAAAAAAAGGGTAAAAATGACTTTAAAAATTCATATTATATTATTAAAAACATTCTTGAAAACACTTTTATAAAATATAGACATGGAAGAAAAATAGCCAACGATTGAATGGATAAATAATGGTTGTTTTCCTTAAACAAATCGATATATTTAGTTCCTAAAAAGAGGAAAATGGAATTAAAAAATTTGATATACAAGAAAAAATACAGTATAATTAAATTCATGCTATTATTGATAATTGTTTCAAAAAAATTCACCATCAAAAACTAGATCACCAATAATTCATATAAATAATGAGATTGTAACATAAATCCATTTCCTCATGTTTGAATAGATTGAAAAGAACTATAAATTATAATATATGAAATTTAAAAAAAATATTGTTGATAATTATAATATCATACACGATTCACTTATAACATCTCGACACCCATTTAGTAATAATTTATTACTAAAATTTCTATTTTGCATGTTGACTACTTCATTTTTTATTAGAATTTTGGTTTGTTAGTTCTAGTTATTGCACTCTTATCATTATTTTACTATATAAATAATTTTAATTATGATATAAATATAATATATATTAATTAAAAATATATTTAGTTTCATACATAAGTGATAGTGATTAAAAAATTAATTAATATATTTATAGAGATGGTCCGCCACACATACACATGAATGCTCTTTTCACTTTTTGGAAGATAGATTGAAATAAATGTAAATAAAAATTAACCATTCTAGGATAATTTTTTTATAATATATATCATATATATTCATTAATATATCCTCATTATCATATATATAAAGGGAACTGAAAAACAAATCACCTCACTTCTTGGAGGTGGTTGTTTAGAGGTATGCACTAGGGACATTATTGTCTTCCAAAGGATGGGACGAAGGTGGATTATGGTTGTTCCATAATAATAATAATAATTTAATATATTTTAGATACTAAAGTAATTATTTTATAATTGATACCATATATTTTATGAGGTATAATAATAAATAAAATTTAAAATTATCTGATAAGAGTTATACCTCATCATTGAGAAACCACATTCTTATTATACTTTATGCCTTGATAGGTTGGTATTTTTGAAAGTCAAGAATCTCCAATTTTTGGTTAAGGAATGTATGTGGCATTATGGAAAAGAATTTCTATGATATAATTATTCAAATGTGTGAATGATAGAGGATAAGAGTGTTTATTTAATAAGTGGGGGGAACTTTTGGAATTACATAAAGAAAAAAATAATATAAATAAATTATTATTGGAAAATAGATCCAAATTGAATTATTTAGAGTATATAATGATTATGATTATAAATACACTAATAAAATATATTTTTGAAATATTAATTTTATTTTTTAACCCTTATATATTATTTTCACCCATGTTAAACCTTTTGATAATTACCACGATATCAAAGTTTTAGGCTATTTAAGCGTCAATAATGTTACCATAGAATGATTTGCGTCACATAAATGGATGATGGTTGAAATTTTCAACCATATAAAATTAAGTTGGATAAATATATGATATATTATGAATTATAAATTTTTTAATAAAATATTATTTACTATAAAATACTATTATTTTCATTTTGGAACTATTCATTTAATTTAAATTTAAAAAACATGAAAACAATGTAATTATAATATCATCCTTTTAAAAAGACATAATATGTTATTTCTTTCAAAAAAAAATCATGATTCCCAAAAATTCATGAAAACTGTATTTTATTTAATAATTTTAAATCACATATATTTTTTATTTTAATCTAATCACAATTTTCTCAGTGTCGGGTAAACATCTAATGTAATTATTGAATCAAAAAAAAATTAAAATAAATTACTATTATAATAATATTAATTTTTATTTTAAATAGATATTCAAAAATGAACTTATTATGTTTTTATCATTATGTAAATTTTTTGGAGATACCAATGTCAAAATAGTGACATTTTTTATTTATTATTTTCATAAATTATAAAAAGATAAAAATAAATGATAAATAGAACTAAATGGAAATATTATATATACTTCTATGGAAATAAATGGAATAAAATCATCCAATAGGATAATGTGATGTTTTAGATAAATTCTAAATGATTATCCCAATGTTTTAGCCATATTTTTCCCATTTTACCCATACTAAAGTGAATTTTTTTTACTATAATTAATATTCATATTGACCAAAAATAAATGGTACATTTTTAAAATAATTCACTAATGGTTAAAAATATAATATTAATTTTAAAATATTAAATATTTATAATTTATAAAAATTAATTAAAGTTGAAAATGAAAAATTCTACGAGAGATAGGTTTTTCAAAAAAGTATTTTTTATATATAAAAATATTTATAAACCAAATTCAGTCATAAAATTTATTCCAATGAACAGAATTAATGTATTCATACTATAAATTAAATAATTTTAATTTTAAAATAAATTTTAGATAAAATGGAACTTTTTAATTTTTTTAAATGAAAATAGTATTTTAAATTGAAATCATTATTTTTTCATTATTCATCAAACAATTGATCATTTAAAAAAATTATCAAATATTCACTATAAGATAATTTTTATGTTATCCAAGTTTCCTTAAAAAATTTATAAACATTACATAAATTAATCATTTTGTTTTCTCTCAAAAAGAAATAAAAACTATATTTGAGGAAAATGCATTATCAAAGCATATAACGACTTTACTAAAAATTGAGTATATATTTATCAATATATTTGATTCATCTAAAAAAACTATGAATAATTTTCCTAATGTGGTTATTCCTATCTATCCCACCAATCTAATGGCTAGGTTATAATGATTTACTATAATACAGTTCATTTTGAATCAGGGTTGCATGTATCGGAAGAAATCAAGGAAATTAAATTTATTTGAAAAAAAACATATCTTAATATCTCATTGTGTTAAATAAACTCAATCAACTATTATAGTCTTTGTAGTGATCCTTTACTAAGTAAATTATCTTCTATAATATTTATGCCAAAAACATATTTTTTATTCCAATGTTATATTGACATGGATCATGTTATTTGATTTCTTTATGATTAATGTATTATAAAATACGCAAAATTATACCATGATGTGATATTATGATCTATGATATGTTTTGTATGGTTTTAAAATGTTAATATCATGTTCTCATACCCTTATCCTCATGTTCTGCTTATGTGATTTTTTATGTTTCCCTTTTTTACCCATACTGAGCATCTAAGCTCAGCCTTTCTTATCTTTTCTTTTCCTAATGTTATAAAGAATAGTTTTAAGTATGATATGTTTAATAATTATGGTAGTTATGAAGAACATTGTGGGAGATGATGTAGAACTCTTCTGTAATTTTTTTTTATTTATGTTTCCCAAGACACTAGACCTATTTTATTATGGAATGGAATGTTATTTAATGTAAAGAATTTTATTCTATTAAGATGAACTATTTATGGAAGATAAGTATGGGTTACTATATTTGTTATAAGAATAAGGTTTATTTAGATTTGGATACTAGGATGGGAAAAAATATGTGATAACCCTTAGAATAATCCTATGTTTAAGAGAACATCCAAAGTTATGTTATAGAAATGATTGTGGTTTTCCAAGAAAAAAAATCCATGTCCAGATACTACAAGTGGATGTGGTTTTGAAATAGAAGAATATAATGGGTAATGTCCCAAAAAATAGTTGATCAAGAATATATTTACCATTATTTGGGTGAACAGTGAGTATTCCCTTATTTTGCAACAAGTTTGACACTCTGAGGGGATATTAATGGGTTAATTCACATTTTATTTATAATCCATTATCATTGATTTAAAAATATGATGATCATGGATAAATCAGGATAAATCTAAGTATTCATATATTGAAAAAATGTGTCAGGATTTAGAAATATTATAAATAATTATTCATTATTATAATAGTTCATACTAAATTAATGTAAGATAATGGACTTCATGGAGGTATGTTCTTCTTTAAATTTTGGTCTGAATCCCCTAAGGTTGGATAATTAAATGTATAATGGGTTTATAAGGAATCACATGGGTGTCCAATGGTATTAGGGCATGAATGAAAGGGAAATTGGTCCATCATGTGCATGTTGCATGGTTGGTGAACGGTTATAGTAAACCATGAAAAGGGGTATTCTAAACCATGCAGGCTTGGATAGAGCCATTACAAATGGTTGGTGCACAATTTTTCAAACTGTGAAGACTCCCTCATTAAGCATGCCATATGGAACCCTCTTGGACAAAGGCAGGTGGACGGTTGGAGAATAGGTTTTCAAATTGTTCAGATAAACTATGAACCCATTAAAAGGGTGTAATTTACATTCCCATCTCTAGATTTTAAATATTCTAACTGATTTCCCCCATTTCATCTCTATCAACCCTAGTGATGAACATAAGCTAACAAATATTCCCATGGGTCGATCTCATTCATTTCTAGTCTATTTGGAGTGTCGTTTGGTGTGGATAGAATCTCTAGGTGAGCCTAAAACTTCTATTGCATAACTTTTTGGATTAGGGCCCATGGATTTATTATTCTTAAAAATCCATAAACCCACTTTTTTACATTATATCCTTGGTATAGGATTAAAAGTGTTATTTATATGGATATATGGATAGGATTCAGAAATTTTTCATATACAGATTCATGGTAGGTGGTCTAAAAGTCTTCTCCCATAGTGTTATTATTGATTTTTTATATGTGGTTGTGATATTTCTTACATTATGATTTTCATTTGATTCCTTTAGAAAGATTTGGTAAAATGTTTTACTAAATGATGATTTAGACCCATGATGATCCCTTTGGGATGAATTTAGAAAGATTATACTATTTAGGGTCACCCATGGGGTGGGCTAATATTCCTATACAAGGAAAATTGTAACATTAAACCTAATGTTAATTTGTATTAAAATGGATACCGTGCCTGATTTTTTGACATGTAGGTTCAAATTATAAAGTTTAACTAATGGTAGTTGTGTCTAGTTATTGTAAATTTCATAAGATATTGTTTGGAAAACAAGAAAAACAGTTTAAATGGAATAAAGTGAATGTGTCAAATGACTTATGAGTTTCAAATAGAATTGAATAAATGAGATAAATAATGTGAATTGATTAACCATGTAAAATGGGTCAATGTTTAGAGATTACTGGATATGTTAAATGGTTTAAGGTATGAAAAGGGAAATGGGCTACATGGGATATGCTATGTAAATATTAAATGTGATAAGGAGTTAATGATTGATGATTATTCATGTATTTAATTAAATATGAATTATAAATGTTATTTTAATTTTTTAAGAATGGGTTTTGATATGGTATATGTAGTTAATAAATAAATAATCATGTTCACATGACATGATAGTTTTGGGGAATTGGAGCTGAGGATCTATGCCCACAGGTCGGGTTAGACTGAGGCTCTAAATGCCACCCTAATAATGCACATCTTAGGGAAGGGGACCGATGATATATACCTCTAACTATTGCATTTGATGTGACAACCTAGACTGAGGCTCCAAGGGAAGTGTGATGTATTTGTTTGTGAATTTTTACCATTATTGGGATATGAAAATTTACATATTCACTCATTAAAAGTAATTAACAAACGTATGCCACTAGGTAAATTGTGTAAATGTTGAACCCCTGGAATAAGTGAAGATATGAATTAAGTGATTAAAATGGTTAGAGTGAATATTGTTAACTAATTGAACACGAGAAATCATTTTTTTACATTTTCATTTATTTAGTTTTTCTTTCTTGCACATTCTACTTAGACTAGATATTTTGTAGACACCATTGGTGGTTTCATACTAAGTTGAAATCACACCCTACCTGGGAAACCATTGGGTACTCAAGTAGATTTCATTATTGCAGCTCTAAACAAGGAAAAAGGCCATATACTAGAGTGTTGATTCCGGAATGGGATGTGTATGGATGATGGATGCATAATTGGAGTTAGTAGCTAATTTGGGATGCTTCTGTTGGCCTTTATTTTGGGTTTCCATTATATGTTCCATAATTAGTATGACATGGAAACTTTATTGTTTGGTTGTGGTTTCTATCCCAATTTGGAAATTTTTAGTAATTCATATTTTGGTTTATTGTTTATTGTTTCCTTAAATTTAAAATAATTTATATTGTTTCTTACTCGGTTAAAGATGGTATAATATCCCCATGTTATTTATTAGACCCTCACTACGAATTAGAAACCTCTGGCATACATGAAGGATCACTTGTGGTCATGTGGAGACCCGACTTAGGGAACCTATTCAGTGGATCTCAGGTTTGGGATGTTAAAAAGTGGTATCAAAGTATATATTTTATGTGACTTAATATTTAGGAATGTAAGACATGAAGTTAGGAAGCTTCGAGCCTTAGAAACGAGCTCAGGAATGGGATTAGTTAACACCTGTATGAGGGAACACCCAAGTACACAGGGCGGGAGTTGTTATACATGATGTGTGTTGTTTATGTTGAATGATATTTCAATAATGGGTGAGAAACTTGTTGTTTGATGTGACTTATTATGATATTTATCCCATGGATGACATGGAATAAGGTTTTTCATTCATGTATCATTGTTGTTACCTAGGGATATGGGTGGGATTCATCAATATTGAGACACACAGGATTAATGTGTGGGGGAAGAAGGGTAGGATGCATTTCACCTACTTGAAAAACAGAAGAAAATGATGCCTAATAAATATGATACAAATTTGTAAATGTAAAGAAGGTGGAATAATGGTTAAATAAATTTTCTTAATGAAATGTTATAAATGAGTAAAAATCTTGGTCATAACAAGTTTTTAAAAGAGATATTTTCCTAATAGAAATGATTTACGTTGTGATTGTGGAAATGGTTTTAAAAAAATGACAAGTTAAAGACCTATCACTATATATGTTGGTTTCCCCTATGTTTACCATTACTGTGGTAGGAATGGTTGAGTGTATTGTTACAAGTGTGATGGTTTCTGTTGGGATGATGTATGTGAAATGAGTTATTTAGGGATAGTGGAGAGCCTTATCTATGAAATCATTGAAGGATTTAAGTTATTTGTTCTAAGACTTGTGTTTGTAATTGTAGAGAAATGACAACATGATGACGTGTACCAGTTAGGAGAAAATAAGATATCATTGAGAACACTCCACCAATAGCATAGTTAGAAAATTCATTGGTCCAAGATAACCGATAGGAGAAGTTCCATGAGAACATTTCTCATTTTATTTAGATGATGGAAGGGGACCCTGGATGGGTCATGAAGTATATGATTGATCTTAGAAGACAGTTTCAGTAGTAGAAACCTTCAATGTTTGTTGGTGATGGTGGATATATGGAATTAGGGTTTTGGATAGATTCCATCATGATGAATTAGGATGAATTAGAAACTCTTGTAGAGAAGAGAGTCATGTTGGAAATAAATATATTTGTGGGGTGGTCCCTTGAAAATGGTGTTTACCATTTCCTTTAGGTCTTTTTTGGGATTGAGATGTCTGGTTCTGATCTGATTTTCAATATAGAGTGTCCAATGTCATACCAAGCCTATAATTACTATTTACATAATAGGGTAACATTAATGTCTCTTGATGGAGAAAATTATATACATCATGGAGAATGGGATGTTTAGGTATGAAATGATGGTCCAGTTTGTCTATAGATGGGTCAAATCACTGCCCAAGTGTATTTATTTATGTTTGATAAGAAGGGAGTGGAGTATATTGTATTTTCTTCCCACAATGGATAGGTTTCAAGATATGTTTCTTGATGACTTATTGAGGCTAACACCTGATAAAGATGTTGAGTTCACAATATTGTTAATATAGGGATTAGAACTATTTTCTATTCCACCATATATAATGGTACTCATAGAAGACTATGAACTTAAAAACCAGTTTAAATAATTGGAGAAAAAGGGTTTATTCACCCTTGGATGTCACCTTGGGTATCTCTAGTGTTGTTTTCCAAGATGTTCGATGGATTTTTGTGGTTCTGTGTTGATTATAGGAAGCTTAATCAGATTATGGTTAAGAACAGATACCAACTACCTCTAATCGATGATATATTTGACCAGCTAATATGTGATTCAGTGTTCTGCAAGATTGATTTGAGATTAGCATATCATCAGATGAGTGTGATACCTTCTAATGTACCAAAGACTGCATTCAAGTGAAGGTAAGGGTTGTAAGAGTTTTTTGAGATTCCATTCAGGTTTACCAATTTTCTAATAGTGTTTGTGGCCCTAATGAACCGAATCTATAGCCATTAACTAGATTAGTTTTTTTGTCTTAGATTATGACATCTCAGTGTACTCTAATACTCATGAAGACCAGGACAAACATCTTGGGATTGTCCTGGTTACACTATGAGAGAATAGGTTATATGCTAAGCTATCAAAATTTCATTTCTGTATCGATTGGGTGCATTTATTGGGTCACATAATCCCAAAAAAGGGGTATTAATGGATTTTGAGAGAGTACGGGCATTGGTATATTAGGATAATCCCAAGAATGATTCTCATGTCTAATGTCTTATAGGGTTAGAAGGGTACTACCAAAGGTTCCTTAAATACTTTTCTGATTTTGAAGAACCACCTTTAGGGTTGGCCAAGAAAGACATCGAGTTTGAATATTCTAAATCAATATAAGAATGATTTCCAATACTTAAAAATCATTTTACTACCATAATAGTTATGATATTAAATATTAATGGTAAGGAGTATACAATGTCATTTTGTGTGTTTGGTGTTGGGATTGGTAATGTATTGATGCAAGTTTAGAGGGTTGTTATTTACCGGTCATGATAGTTGTGGCATCATGAAAGATATTACCCTACACATGATCTCAAGCTAGACATGCTGGTAAATACTTTAATGTCTTGGTGGATTTAATTTTTGGGAGAACATTTCCCAGTGTATACTGATCATAAAATATTTAAGAACAACTTCTCTTAGTGTGATTTTAATCTTCATCAAATGATATGGGTCAAGTAAATGTAGTATTTCAACATCAAGTGGGTTTACACAGTGGGAAAGGTAAATAGTGTTATATATTATTTCAGTTAGAAGACACAATAACCAAAAGTTCAGGAATGGACAAGTATTGATGACCCTTACGTCATTTAAAGCTGAGTCCAAGATTCTAAGATGAACTTAGGAGATGAAGTGAGGGGATCCAAAATGTTTGTAGCTAAGGGAATGTCACAAGGGAGGGGAGTCACCACCATTACAGAAATAGGCCTTTAATAGTTCTAAAAATAGCAATTATCGGTGTTAGAGAAGTGTTGGCTACCTGAGTGAGATTAAAATCCCTGGTCTTTTAACAGCGCTAAAAAGTACTGATAAAGGGCCATACTATAGTGTGTTGTAACAACACACTATAGTACTAGTGAAATGTACTATAATAGTAGACCATAGCACCAGAAACACAAAAGATAACAAAAAATAAAAGTACCAACACATGGATTAAATGAAATGAAATTTACAAAAATAAAATATAAGAAAAAAACCAATATATTATAGACATTTCAAACATTTGTTTATACAATTACATAAATAAAAATTATTATGTACATTAAAAAACATCAATGTTACTTTTTATTTTAATCCTAACCAGAATCATGAAATTTTCAAACAATCTTATCCTTCTCAATAAAATGAATCCACATTTATAGAGAATAAAAAATTTTGTGAGTAATAATATAAGGAAATAAATTAATAGAAATTGTTAATTTCAATAAAATTGATGTCAATTTTAAATAAAAAGATGCACATGCAGTCATACCAGTCACCCCATGCATCATATTGAGGTAAGGATAATTACAACACATCTTAAATGTCTAGTGGATATTTTTTCGAAAGTATAAAAAGAAATTGAATTCATTTTTTTAGTTTTGAGTACATCGGGTGCCTTTTTTACTAAAATGTCATTTTAATCTACAAACAATAGAATTGAATCATTACAATCACATCATGTATCATTTTAACATGAACCCAATTCTTACACCTCATAAATGACTTATGAATAATTTTTCTAAATTATAAATAAAATCTAATTTCATCTTATTGGTTTCAAATGAGTGACACTTTTTTGAACAAAAATGTCTATTTTAAACTGGTAGAAAACACATTGATTCATTTAGGAACATCATGTATTCAATTGAGGTGATATTGATTCCTAAACATAAAAAATGAAATGTGGTTCTTTTTATTAATAAAAAAACATCAATGTGTTTTACTATTTTTGAGTAGCCCAGTCGTCCATTTTACTAAAATTGATATCAATTTTAAATAAAGAGATGCACTTGGAGTCATATCGGTCACACCATGCGTCAGATTGAGGTGAAAATGATTCATTAATGTCTCAATATATTTATGTATCATTTTCTTAAAGCATAAAAAATATTAATATTTTTTCTATGTTATGAGTGTGTCACTTGTCCTTTTTACTATAATTATATTTTAAAATTGAAACACACACTTTTACTCATACAGATGACATTGTGTATCAGTTTGACATGAGAATGATTCATACAAGTCACAAATAACATATGATTTTTTTTGTAAATTATAATGAAAATATGAGAATGTTTTCTTGGTTCTCAGTGAATAAAAAAATTTGGACTAAAATGTCTATTTTAAATGGATAAGAAACAAATTTAGTTAAACTAGGAACATAATTTATCAGATTGAGGGGTGGATGATTACTAGAATTTAAAAATGACTTATGGAACATTTTTAATAAAGTATTTAATCAATATAAAGGTGTTTTCTCAGTTTTAAGTCAGTTAATTTTCTTTTTTACTAAAATTGATGTCAATTTTAAATAAAAATATGCACTTGGAGTCATACTGGTCACACCGTGTGTCGGATTGGGGTGAGATTTATCTCAACATGTCTCAAATAACTTATGTATTATTTTTCAAAAGTGTCAAAATAATATGAATGTGTTTGTTTAGTTTTGAGTAGCTTAGTTGTCCTTTTTACTAAAATTGATGTCAATTTTAAATAAAGACAAACATAGGATCATATGAGTCACACTGTGATTCATATTGTGGTGCAGTTTATTCATACACATACCAAGTGAATTATGGATTTGTTTCCTAATTTAGTAATATAATATAAATGTGTTTTCCTGGGTTTGAGTACAACAATTTTCTTTTGTACTAAAATTTTATTTCAAATATTAAAATGAACCTTGACTCATATAGATCACATTATATATCATTTTGATGTGAGACATATTCCTACACCTCAAAAATTATTTCTGAATTGATACGCTAAATTATTAAGAACATATGAGTGTGTTTTCTCAATTTTAATAGAATGAAAATTTTTAAAGAAAAATGTCGATTTTAACCTGATAACGGACACATTGTGTCATATCGATCACGTCGTCTATCCGATTAAGGAGAGGATGATTCCTACATATCAAAAATTACATATACATCTTTTCCATAATGTATGTAAATAATATGAATATGTTTTATCATTTTTGAGTTTGTAGGTTTTCTTTTTAACTAAAATTAATTTTAATTTTAAATAGAATGAAGTAATAGAGTTATACTGGTCACACCGTGTATTGGATTGTAGTGTATCTAATTCTTATACATCTCAATGTCTCAAAAAAATCATATATATCAATGTTACCATGATTTCCATTGACTTTATTTGTCAAACTTCCAACACTGCAAGAGTATATTTGAACAAACCAACTTAACTCGAAAAAATAATCCACCTATATAAGAAAAGAATTATTATATGAGGAATAATAAAATTAAATTAATTAAACAAAAATATGAAATAATACATTAATTTTAAAGACATTTATTTTACAATGGAAACAATAGGATTCCCTCTTTGATTGAGAAATGATTTGAAATTGATTGTAAGTGATAATTGTCGACACTATAGGGGAGAAAGGTTTAGAGGGAGAAGAAGTATATTGATTTATTGGTTTAGGAATGCATGAATGTTGATTAGACCTCCCCAAATCGAAAAAAGAATCCAACTATAAAATTATTATGGGAGTAATACAAGAATGAAATAAATTAAATAAAAATATGAAACGATACATTAATTAATGGTATAATGATTTATTATAACAACATTAAGATTTCCGCTAGGATTGAGAAGAGAAAGTGTCATTAATATTCCTAAAAATTCATGGGGGTTAGACAAAAAAATTCTTATAAAAATGAAATATAAACGGTACAATGAAATTTAAATCAATGTTCTATTAATTAATTTTTTTGATAAAATAGAGAAACTATATCTTAACATTACCTTTACATATTTCCAAAGGGTTTCCTTAATTATAGTTTGTTATTTCAAGGTATTGGTCACATTATCATGTGAAGTATAAATTGAATACAATATTAGTCAATCATTAAATTTATATTATGCTAATGCAGTAAAGAAAATATAATATTACGAGGAAAACATAGTATATTAAAAAACACTTTTAAATTTTCATTAGACTCTCTTTCATTTTTACAGGTGTTTTCAGGATCTGGTTCCTCTCTTGAGAATCCAAATACCTTATTTTTGGTCCCCATTAAGGTAAATGACATTATCTACATTGGTATTGAACTGAAATGATTGTGACTACCAAATAAAAATTCATCCTGGATTAAATTTTCAACTAACTTGACATTTGTATTAGTATCAAATAGGATAATTGAACAATTATAATTTATTAGATTAGAGAAATAAAAAACATGCACTGTAATTGGTTCCATTATGAATGACTTATCATTTTCCCCTTCTACACTGAAATTCACCTTCATGAAGCCGATTTCATTAACTTTCATTGAACTAATATTTTCAACCAATTTGCAATGGAAAATAGGAACTAGAAATATAGTATAATAAAACTCGTATATCTATTCAATAATGCCAAAATATGACATATTTTCATTAATTTTATTTTTATCTTTAAAAAAAGATATGTGCATCACTTCATCCAAAATCATAACACCACTGTTTTTTAACATACTGCAGTTTTCATGTTCTTTTGTATAGAATATATAAATATTGATTAAAAAACCAATGTAAGATATAAAAATTTCATTCAGTCCCCTATCATGACATTTAATTCGATTGTTAATTGAATTAATATTTTTATATTAATCATTATAAATTTTATCTTTGAACCATCCAATAAAATATTGATTATGTTTATTTTATATACACCCTTTATCCCTTGATGGATTCAAATATATAATATTTTTTGTGGCATTCAATGTATGTATCAAAATTTAAGCTATTATTTAAAATGTAATGGTTTTCTTTCTTCTTCTCTCAAATGGTAACTATGAAAAAATTTCTTCCATAAATGCATTTTTCCCATTAGGCATTCAATATGAAGAGCCTTTGGCAGACTGATGCTATCAAAATATGATCGATAATCGGTATAAAAATCAATATCTTCTTCAAAAATATATTGTTCCTCAATAAAAACATCTAGATCACTTCGATTCGTGACATAATCTTTCAAAATATTCACATATCGTTCAATGGGGTACATACCTCTATAATGGATAAGAGCACGTAATTGAACCTCTCTGTCCAGGTGAACCATCTGGTGGCTTGTTATATCAATGATATTATGGTGGGAGGAATATCTCTAATTCATATAATATGACTATAACCTCCTTATTCATGATGGGAAACTTTATAATGTTTATAAAATTAATTCTTATAGATTTAAAAAAGATGTTGGTTCTGGTTAATGTATGTCATGCATTTTGACGAAAATGAATTATAAATAAACATGCATTAAATATTGCATCAAAACATATTTTTTGTGTGATTTTAGTCATTGGAAATTTAAATTAATCATTAAGACGACTTTATTGATATTTTATAAATACCCTTCTAGAACTTTTTTACTATTATGGAAAAGGAAAAATTGTATTGTTTTCCTCTATGGTTAGATTTTGAGCCGCTAGTGGAAGAAAATTCCACCTTTTACCCTTCACCAATGCCAACTCTTCCTTTATCAATATTTCAATCAAATACAACATAGCCTTGATGATATTTTTTGTATTTCCAAGATCATTTAGTAATGTTCTAATAAAAATATCTAATACATTTTTTTCTACATGAATTAAATCTATAAAATGTATTACATACAAACAATTCCAATATGGTAATTCAAAGAAAATTGATATCTTATTCCAACCTGATTTTTCATGTTATTTTTTGAAAATGATTTATTGAAAATAGTGTCATTATATTTAAATTTTTTATACAGTTAATTGACCATTACTGGAGAGGGTGTTGTACCTTTTTCGATATTTCATTCGATTGTTTTTTCCTTTAATTGGCATTAATTTCATCGTGGTAAAAATTCCTTATTTCCTAAAAATACAGTGTTCACAGAATGTTTCAACTGAAATATGTATGTGCATTTTTCACATATGGGACACCCCAACATTCCTTCAATGTTATAGCCTGATAAATTTCCAGAATTTGGGAAGTTTTTTATCATCCCATACAACCTGGCCCTCAATGTAAATTCAGAACATCTATTAAAATTATACATTGTAACACAAGTATCCCACATGAATTTCAGATCTTTGATTAAAAGATCAAAATAGAAATCAATATGATTAATGGGTTTCTTTATTTCATATATATGTAGATAGAACATAATGAATTTTCACTTTATGAATAACCAAGGTTGAAAATTATAATTTACCAAGGTGATGGCCCATATACTATGAGTAATACTATGTACACCAAAAGGATGTATTCCATTTGTAGATAATGAAAGATGAAATTTTCTCATATGATTTATGTAATGGCCCAGACCCTCCTGGTCCAGTACTTTTCCAAAACATGATTCCATAAAATGATTCCACCAAAACGGTTGCACCAGTCACGGTCTCACACCTAAACGGTGGCACCGTGAGGGTGACACCTTGGCGGTAGCACCGTGACAGTGGCACTGTGATGTTGACACCGTGAAGGTGGCCCTATAACGGTGGCACCATAAGGGTGACCCTGTGACGGTGGCACCATGAGGGTGGCACCGTGATGGTGACACCGTGACGGTGGCACCATGTCCTCACCGATGGTCTTCGTTCTTTTTACAACTTTCAACTTTTTCCGGTACGTATCACTTGATGTAAAAATGATTTAATACCCCATTTCAAATCCATTTAAATCCCCTAAATAATATCTAAAATCACCCAAGATCCGGGTGACCCTTAACTTAGAAAAACACATGGCTTTTCCTCAGTGTCACACCCTTTCCCCGTACCTTCCAGTTCCGCCCCTATTGCGTGTTTTTTCCTCTGATTAAAAGAAACAATTTAACGCAAAACAGTTATGGCCACCACCCCGATAGGAATAATTAAATAAGGATTAATCCCATCGTTTGTAACCTCCCAACCACATGGGAAACCACGATAAAATATTATAGTGGTTCAAAATTCCTTATCCCCTAACAATAGGATCCCATTTTATATCATGGTATAATTTGTTCCTTCTCATTCTTGGATGGATTTCTTTCTTCTCCCTTGGTGTTCTTGGAGTCCCTCCTTCCTAAGGCTTGTGGTGCACCTATGCTGGAGTTTTTCTGCTCATCCTTGGAGTCCTCAGAGTTCCTCCCCAGAAAACCACACAACCTCAGTTCTTGTCATGTGGGGAAAGATGTCGATCCTTGATCAATACAAGTAGGATTTTCCTTCATCTATCTTTACTATGTATCATGCGGGGAGGGTATGCTATTGTTTCTGTGAGATGAATGAAGACAACCAACCGACTTTTGATAAATAAAGGGGGGTGGTGATCGATATTTATGTTGTATTTCCTTACCATTGATTATATATGATGTGAATTGTACGGGCCTATTCCCATTGAAAATCATGGTCGTTGGTGGTCTTTCTTTGTGCATTAATGATCCTATGTATTCTATGAAGATTAAATGGCTTCAACATGGGAATTTGGTTAATCACGTAAACTCGGTCGAGTAAATGAATGTCCCATGAAAAACAATCCTTGTGTGATCACCTCGGTTAACCAAAAAAGAAGAAGAAAACATAGTGAATGATGTACTTGAGTCTCGAATCATCCTTTCTCTATCTTGGCCGCATGTCTATTTGTTTAGCTTGATGCTGATGGGGTGATGTGGATGGAGATGGGATCCTCTATTGTTATACGATTGTTGGATTTGGATCTGAAGCCATATGGGGTTGTATTTTGGGGCTTGGTTTGGTTCCACTACTTTGAGGGATCTCACGGATCCCTTTGTCATAACATTACAAGAGGAATGGGTGTGAATTCTTAAGTGTTGTTTGTCTGTTTTTCATTCCCAGATTCTGGTTATTCCTGGTAGTCGCCTAGTAGTGCAGAATTTACTTAAATGGAGTAACCTCTACATGAAAACAAGAAAGGGTTCGACGGGGAATTGGTTTTGGGAATGAGTTGTGACTTGGCTGTGAGTGTTGTGCCATTCTTTTATGATTGAATAGTGATGAGGGTGTTTGTTCTTAGGATGGTTTTGGAACCCCATGTTTGGGATGAGTGATTGTTAACTATACATATAATTGTAATTTTTATGCTTCTTATTCGCACCCCACCCTGTTGAGCACTTCGTGCCGAACACCCCCATTTCATGGGGAGGGTGTATGTCCCAACACTCATATGAGTGGCTGGTAATTAGATATTTTTCTGCTCCCTTTCCCAAATATCCCAAGACACATTGGACAGGCTATGATGGCCTGAGGTACGTTATAGCCCAAGGATCTTCGGGTAGGGTAGTTGTGGTGGTTGGCCCTGGTGTGTGCATGCAGGTTGATTCCCAAGTGTCTTTGGGATGAGGCCCAGGGGTCTTCGGGCGTGGAAGTAATTGTTCTAGCCCAGGTGTTTACAGGCATGGTTAAACGTGGTTGATGTGGCTCAGGTGTTTGTGGGAGGGATGTGTGGTTTTGGCCCAGGTGTGTGCGGGATGGGTGTGGGAGTGGGACTGTAATGAGAATGGAGAGAGAGGTTCGATGCGTAGGATGTCTTCAATAACCAGTGGGGAAGTGGTACAGGGTACCCAAACATCGATGTGTTATTACTATTAAATTTCATGACTTTCATTATTTGGGGAGTGTGAGTTGGTGAGGCTTGGGTGGGATGTTTTATTTGCTAGGTGTTTTGAGTTATCTCTTTTCTCATGGGCATTAGAATACCTCCCCAGTTGTGCATGAGAGATTTTGGTTTTCCCAACTGAGTATACTTGAATGCTCACCCTACGTATATAAAACTTCTTTTAGGTTTCCCAGAGGACTTCAAGGATCATTCAGGGTCTTACTAGTTTATACATTGGGACAATTTTTGTTTCTGTTTTTCTTTCTTTTGGTACTTCCTTTTGGGGTTTTCTTTTACTTTTGTAACATTTAGTTTTTGAACATCGATATGAGAATGGTTTGTTTTGGCTTTACTTGTACTTCCACCTTTGATGTTGTTGGAAATTACTATCTTATCGCCCGAACCTAATAATAAAAGGGTAATGCCTTCCATATTATGTGTCATTCTATACCATTGGTGATAGTCGCCACTTCGGGACCTATTGAAGGTGGGTCTCGGGGGTCATTATCTCTCCTTCAACTTGAAGAAGGAAGGGTCTGGAAACCTGCTGCCCCTTCTCTCATCTTGGTGGATGCGGGTCGTGACAGAATGTTATTAGAGGTAGTTTGAGAGATAGGATAGAGCTCAGGGTTAGGCATAGCAAGGGTTGAATGGGATGGTGGGGAAACAGTGTTAGGAAATCTCAGTGCGTGAAATAGGCCAGAGAAGATTGGCTGGGAAATAAGATTTCAAGGCCCCCCCATGATCAAACACAAGGAATCTGGGCCTACCGAACGACCAAGTGAGGCTACACTGATTGTAGGGTAGAGACCCTAAAAAATGTGCATGCATTATAATGACTTGTGTTCTTGTGTTTCTTGGGTATTTTGGGGAATTAAAAATAATAATAAGTATAAGAAAATTTAAAAGCAGTCTCCTACACTACTCAGGCTTTGGAATTCCTTGTTTACTTTGCAGTTATGGCACCCAGACAGCGACCAAGGGTAGTGGGGATGATTGAGGCCCAGGTGGTTGATTTGGCAGATCGACATAGGGATAACTGAGAGGAGGATTATGATCAGTGGTAGAGGAAGCTTCATGAATTTTAACGGAAGACCCTCGGGAAGTACGAGGGTAGCATCTTTGATGTGGAGCCAGAGATCTATCTAGAGGAGCTGGTGATAGATTTTAGCTTGATCTGAGCTCCAACAGAATACTTGGTTCCTCTAGCTATAATACATATGTGGGTAGCAGCACGTCCGTGGTGGATGCTTTATCATTTGGAGAAGAGGGAGGCTGAGGTGATCCAGACTGACTTTGAGAAAGAGTTTCGTGTGGAATTCCTCTCTTCCATGATGAAGGCTAAGAAGAGGCATGAACTATTCTTCCTCCAGTAGGAGAGTATGTCAGGGAGGGAGTTGGGGATCAAGTTCAAGGATCTCCTTCACTTCGCTCCGAAACTTATTCCGGATGATGAGTCTCAGGTGATACTTTTAGAGGAGGCACTCTGACCTTCCCTTCAGTATGCGGTTAACCCTTTCACCCTACCGACAAACATGGAGGTCCAGAAGAAGGATGAAGTGGTGGAAAGGATGAACATTCTAGGAGGTGTGTTGTAAGAGGGAATCCAATTGGGCTCATCTAAGGGGAAGGCCGTCAGTAGCAAGCCGGTAGCATCGAGGCCCTCTAGGTTTCAACCAGTAGAGAGAAAGCCTGAGCAGTTCTAGTTCCGATCTCCCAGTCCTCTCCCTTTCCTTTCGGGACCAGGACCGAGATGCATCATCTTTGGCCGTCATGGGCACCTTTGGAACCAGTGCCCGGACCGAGTGCAGTATGGTGGGAGTGGGCTGATGCCGCACCCACCTTAGCAGCAATAGGGACAGTGAGTTCCTGCTTCTCCAAGGGAAGACGTTGCAAGAGGAGGCCAACCCCAGGGTGCTCCTCAGGGACCTCGACCAGGGTGCGATCGAGGAGCCGACCAACAGCCTATGGGCAGGGGAGCTGGGCGTGGGCAGTTATATGCTACAGAGGTAGCAGTTCCAGCAGGGCCGAAAGTCGTTTGAGGTACGATCATCTTGTTTAGTACTCTTGCATATGCCTTGATTAATACATAATCTTCACACTGCTTTGTTGCGCCCAGTCTGGCCTGTGCTCTGGTTCTAGACACTGAGAGACTTCCAGGGCCCCTGGTGTTGAGTACACCAGTCGGAGGAAAAACTGACTGGTTTTATGTTTGTTGAGGGTGTAGATTGATGATAGGGGAACATCAGTCAATCAGGGATCTTCTACTATTGCAGATACATCAATATGATGTCATCCTAGGCATTGAATGGATATTCTATTTTTGTTCCATTGTTGACTACTTTCGAGGATTGATCATGTTTTTGGACTTGGGCGGCCGATGTGTGACTTTCATCGGCGAGCGGGGTTACCTGAAAGGTAACTAGTGAGTGGAGCCCCTCCTTTCCTTGTTAGCTGAACTGTTAGTGGAGTCGTTAGATACGAAGATGGTGGAAGTCCCAGGGATCATCAATGAATTCATGGATGTCTTCCCTAAAGAGGTGGCGACTCTGCCCCCTTGACGTCATGTTGTGTTCGGGAGAGACTTGCAACCTGGTGCCTGTCCGATTTCGATGAATCCCTACCGGATGGCGCCTTCTGCATTTGGGAGTTATGGATTCAGATTGACGATCTTATGACGAAAGGTTTTTTTCATTGAATTGTGTCACCATGGGACCCTCTAGTCTTATTCACAAAGAAGGCAGATGGTGGTCTCTATATGAGCATAGACTACCAGAGACTGAACCAGGAAACGGTCAAGAACTGTTACCCTCTCCCAAAAATAGATGATCTTTTCGACCAATTAAAAGGGGTAGGGTGGTTCTCCAAGATTGACATGCAGTCGGGATATCACCAGTTAAGGGTGAAGGAGGGGGACATCTCGAAGATTTTCTTCAGGTGCAGATATGGGAACTTTCAGTTTTTGGTCATGTCGTTCAGTGTTACGAACGATCCAGCTGTGCTCATGGGGCTCATGAAATCCATTTTTCGGGAATACCTGGACCGGTTCATAGTCGTGTTTATCGACGAAATCCTGATCTACTCAAAATCAGTGGAGGATCATGCCAATCATTTGAGAATGGTTTTGAAGGTCCCTCTGACAACACCAACTTTATGTGAAATTGTCCAAGTGCATGTTTTGGACTCAAGAAGTTCACTTCCTTGGACACGTGGTGTATGATCAGGGACTACCGGTGGACCCATCGAAGGTTGAGGCAGTTGTTTCTTAGGTATCACCCAAGAACATGGTTGATGTTTTTAGTTTCCTAGGTTTGACAGGTTACTATCGGAGGTTCGTTCCCAACTTCTCTCAAGTTGTTGAACCTTTGATATCCTTGACCAAGAATGGCCAGGCTTTTGTGTGGAATGGGCAGTGCGAGGCAGCCTTCAGCTATCTGAAGGGGATGTTGGTTAGTGCCCTAGTGCCGAGGTTTCCATAATAAGGAGTATCATATAAGGTGTTTTGTGATGCAACAGGACAAGGCATCGGGAGTGTGTAGATGCAAAAATAAGGGGTGATCTCTTATGGGTCTAGGCAGTTATGTCCCCACGAGCGTAGTTATGCCACCCATTATCGCGAACTTGTGGCGGTCATGTTCGCACTGAAGTTGTGGCAGTATTACCTTGTCAGGGCGTGCATTGTGGTCTTCACGAATCACAAGAGCTTGAATTATATATTTACCCAACAGGACCTAAACTTGCGAAAATGAAGGTGGGTGGAGTTCCTCTAGGACTACAACTTTGAGATCTTATACAATGAAGGTAAGGGAAACACTGGGTCTGATGCATTGAGCAGGAAGTCACGGAGGGAAGATTTTCAGGAATCTGTGGTTGCTTGGAAGGAAATAGAAAAGTTGGCTTCCCTACACCTGGATGTAAGGGAGGATGGTGGTAGAGGTTCCCTGTTTCAACTGATAGTGCAGTATTCTCTACTGCGGCAGGTGGAGGAGTCTCAGTAGGGAGACATAGAGAGTAATGTGATGCGCAATTGGGATAACCATGATAATGCTCCAGAAGGATGGTCAGAGGATGGTCAGAATCAGATTCCTTTTTGACGGAAGATGTTTGTCCTAGATAGGATGTGCGAGAACATTCTTGGTGAGTTCCACAACTCACCCCTGACAGTACACCCAGGAGCATCCAAAATGTAATGGGGCATGATAGGTTAGTTCTGGTGGACCGAGGTGAAGCGAGTGGTGGTAGAGTTTATAGAAAAGTGCTTCGTGTGTCAGCAGGTGAAGGCTGAACACTGCATCCCAGTGGGTCTATTAAAATATTTAGATGTCTCTGAGTGTTTGTGGGATGAAATCTCGATGGATTTAGTCATAGGACTACGCAGAGTTCAAGGGGGTTGTGATGCTATCTGGGTAGTGGTGGATCAGCTGACATAATCAAACCACTTCCTGGCAATCAAGGAATCATGTACGGTGGATGCCCTATCTGGCCTGGCCTAAAAAAAATCTTCCAGAATATCAGTTTCCACTCTCATTGGATGGTTAGTGCTCATTCCTCCCTAAAATTTTGGAAGCATAAATAGATTGGGGCTCCACTAATTGATGAAGTCTGCACTTCTGACCATAATAGTGATTATGATTCCTCTATCAAGAGACAGATTTATAGTTGTAATGACCTTCCTTTGCACATTGCTCAAATTATTGATAGTTATTATTTCCAAGACAATCACGCTCTCCTATTGTGGGAGCCTAGATCTGATAGAATTATGGACTCGAAGGGATACTATAATCACCTTATCCATGGTGGGAGTTCAAGTCTAGAGGCCTTCAACAAAAAATGGAAAATGCCATCCCTGTTTACTTTGATCTGGCGACTAGAACTCAACAAACCCCCAGTTGATGTGAACTTGCAGCGGGTGGGAATTTCTTTATGCTCTAGGAACTCTTATCTAGAAACACCGAGAGGACTTCAACCATATCTTCCTCTACTATAATACATTTTCAGCCCTATGGAATGCAGTGTTTGATATCTTTGATCTACACTGCCTGCAAACCAATTCTCTCTCTCAATTTCGGCTTGACTTGCTTGCTGTCCAGGTATCAAAGTAGGTTCGTAAACTTTTTGTGACTACATGTGTAGACGTATTCCATATTTTCTAGAACAAATGAAATAAATGGCTACATGGTGAAACTATTCTCAATAAAAAAATCTCTCTTCCCATCATATTATTTGTGGCTCAACAAGCTAATTCTCTGCATGATGATTGCTGTTATAACTCGGTTAGGGATCTTGCGGTCCATCGGAAGATACACCTTCAAGGTAATTACCCTAAACATTTTAGAACCATTGACGTATTTTGGTTTTCTTCATTTCTTGGTATGATAAAATGCAACACAGATGGATCCTCGAGTGGAAATCCTGATCTTGCTGGATATGGTTTTACTTTCATAGATCACAATGGTAATTTTCTGGAGGGGGAGCACATCTCATGCAGTCATACTACAACACTTGAAGCCAAAAAGCAGGGACTTATTAAAGAAATTGATCTTACTCGAAAAAGTGGTTGTAATCATGTTTGGTTTGAAAGTGACTCAACTATAATTGTTCAAGTGGTGCGATGATGTCAAATACATCTCACCTAGAAGCTTACTACTAAATGTAATAGATGCCTTATTACCCTAGCCTCCATGAGCTATATCATCACGCCCACTTACCTAGAGGAAAATCAACTTGCTAATTATCTTTCCAATAAAGGAGCCTTGGAAGGGACCTACAAGCATTACTTCAACATACCAGGTGAGATGATGAACATTTTTCAACGTGATAGATGTAAATTTCCCTCCTTCCAACTATTGTAGCCTTTTCTTTTAATAATACTAAGTCTTTTTCTTACTTTTTTAAATATAATAAATACATATACTATAATAATGATTTATATACATATTATACATATAAATCTATTATTATTATCGTATCATCATGATAAATAAACAGAAATAGCGTCTATGCATATATATGACATACCATCTCTATGAACGGTGTAATACATTTCATACTCATATATTCAATAGATTATTATAATAATCATATAATGTATATACGTGATATTTATATCATGGTTTAAATGTTTTAAATCATGATATAATGGATTAAATACAAAATATATAACAAATTATGACCCATGTGAATAATAAATAGAATATTACCTGAAGTGATACCTTAACCCATGATTGTAAACAAGTGGGTAATATAATGTAATAATAAAACTATATATGATGTTATATATTATAATATTGTTCTTTAAATTATTTATAATAAGTTTATATTTATTATACAGGTGGGATGAATGCGTACAATGAGATTCAAGACACTACGTAAGGGGATTTCATCTCTCTTTTAATTTCAGTGAGATACAAGCTATATTCGCCACTATTTACATTTGTGTGATGTAAGTACTGAACATTATTGTTTTATATGTATCTTATACCTAACTTAATGGGTATTAAAATATAATTTTTATGAACTTTCATTAATGGGGTTTAATTTTAAAAAGATTCCAAAGCCGTAAAAATGTTTTGTCTCAATATGGCTTCTTTGGGACTCATGTTTTGTTATCCCCCTAAAATATTTTTTTGAGGTGTATATAATTCCATTTTAAGACATCTATCATCAATATATTTATTTTCATGATATCTTAAGCTTTATCTAATTTCCTTTCCTTATATGGAGAGTATGATCCCATGTTATAAAATTTTATTGAGACAATCTCATCACTTTCCAAGATTATTTATGTTTATGATTATTTCGAGGAATTATTTTGTTCCATATATAAATAAATTAGTGGATTTAATTATTATTTGTTTATTCATTAAATATTCATGTATTATTACCATTTTATACTCTTTAGTATTTAATATAGTAAAGGAAGGGTTTTTATGAAATCCAGACTTTACCCCCTCTTTGGTTGAAAATATTAATTCCTTTGAAAGAATGTTTCCTAAAAAGGAGTTCTAACAATATTCTTCTAATATCCTATGGTCAATAAAATAAATTTTTACCCTTTTATTCTTTTACCAATTTTTTCAAAGGAATCTTATTTTCCCTTTCCAAATTAGGAAAATTTCTATCCTTTTTATCGTTCATAAGGAATTCCCTTTTTACCTCATGAGACATGTATGGATTTATTCTCCATCAATCCTTTGAAGATTTCTTTTCAGGTTTAAATGTTATTTTTTTAAGAAAATGTTTTGAAAATAAAATTTAAAAGAAAATAGGTTTCCAATTGTTTTCAATATTATTTTATAAGTTTTCATCGAAAATAGATTTCAATTTTTTTTTCAATCTTTATTTATAATTTTTTAAAGTATTGTCAAGGAAAACAAATTTCATAATGTTTTTAAGCCTTATTTATAATTTTTAAAATTATTTTCAAGGAAAATATTTTTCAAAACGTTTTCAATCAGTTTTCAAATTACATTCAAAGCAACTGTTTTCAAAACATTTTCAATACTTCTATAAAAATTATTATCATATGGTTTTATGTATTAAAAAGCTATTTTTCAATGAAGAAATGATGTTTTCCTCAAGTAATGTCTTTGAAAGATATTTGAAAATTATTTTTCATATAAGATGACTTTCATTTATGTTACTCATGCCCTTTTAGGAAATGGTCTAATAGTTATATACATATCCTTTCTATGAATGGGTTATGCTTATTTTCATGGTATTTATGAACCTAGTTTCTCTTTCACGAGGTTTTTGTTTAGGGAATCCATTTATCTTTAATGGGGTATATGTTTATGATATATATTTTTCTTTCATGATTTATAATATTGATGAATCGATTATGAATCTTGTATATTTTCCATATTTTTTGATAGTTTTACATGTTTATGATAACCATTTAATTTCATGTGTAAAGATTTGATTGTTTATGTTTTTTAGAAAATGTATCTATTAACTTAAACTACTAATATGGTCTAAGGAATTAACCTTGAATTCTAATATATCCATGATATTGAACCATGACTACCAAGATGGTATGAGGAGTAAACCCATTCTTCTAATATGTACAAGGGAGTGAACCATGACTACCAAGATGATATGGGGAGTGAACCCAAGCAACTAATATTGTCCTGGTAGTGATTTGTTAGCTACTATATAAGTCATATTATATTCTTATGTGTTTTCCACAATTCCATGTTTTATTCCTATGTTATGATTTCATGGATTATGTTCTTCATTTCCATAGGAAACATGTCTTATGAGCTTCTAATATTTATTAAGATATCTTATATCTAGGGTATGATCATTAAATGTTATTCTCAAGTTGCATACCCTTTTTTATGTTTTAATTAATAATTTCCATTTTTTAGCATTTGTGAGCATCCGAGAAAACCAATTTTTTTGTTTCCACTTCACAAATAATAAAGAATGCATTTGTGTAGAAGTAAAAAAGGTGGAGATCATTGTGGGAGATGCTGAAGATCTTTAACTAGTACAAAATACTTAGTTTCTATGTTTCCAATATCAATAAAATATTATGGTCCTTGGATATGTATTTTTGTAATGTGTGAAAAATTCTTCTAAAATGATGTAAAATACATGTATGTAAAGCCTAGGTCACTATAATTTTACTCCTAAACAACCAATTTTTATGGGTGTTGGGATGAAAAATATGGTTATTATAGTTACATAACTTTCTAAAGCTAAAAATCTTTTTAATATTACAAAAAATAAAACAGGGAAAAAACATTTTGTTGAGTCCTTTATGAGTAAAAATCCACCTTCTTTTACTGGGTATATTGATCTATTGGTTGCTGATAAATTGATCAGTACCATTAAAAATTTATTTACCATTCTCCAATGTTCAGAACATGAAAAAGTTAATATTGTTATTTATTAATTAAAAGATAATTAGATCAATGGTGGTCTATTATTAAGAAAAAAAGGAAATGGGAATTAATTGACTCCATAGTGTGGGATAAGTTTCATAGTTTATTTTTTAATAAGTACATTCCTCCTATAGTTCTTATGAAAATGGAGAAGGAATTCCTTAAGCTAAATAATAAGGATAATGAATCCATCAGTTCCTATGAGGAACATTTTATAAGTCTTGTGAGGTATGATTCTTTCATTATCATCCAACCTAAAAGTAAGATTTATAGGTTTTAATGTGGCTTACAACCAAGTATCTGAATGAAATTATCTATAAGGGAATTTAGTTGCAATGAATAAAACATTAATTTTTCTATCACGGTTGAAATTTAAATTTCATTTACCCCTGAATATCATAGTTTTGATAAGAAAATTAATATTACATTCAAATTATATTATATTATGAAAAAAACATAGAGGAGAATATGAGATTTTATTTATGATCAACATATGGAAAGAAACATGGGAGAATTTATCTTAAGTGGATGGTTAAATTTTTATGTACAGAAAGGATGGTCATTGGGAAATCAAATTATAGAGTTTTGGGGGGAATAAACTAGCTAATGATGGGGGAAACAAACTAAAATGTGCAAAACCATACACCCGTGTTTCAACTATAATGATTAAGGTAATTATACTAACTAGAGATCAAATATGACGATTTATGATCATGATTAATGTCAAAACCCTATTAATCCTTCCTGTGATCAAAATTTTTGATACATGTATGATAATGAAGTAGTGAAATATACACTTAGAATCCACTCTAAAACTAGTAATGTCTTATTTTATTCAGGACTATCCCACTCTTTTATATATAAATAATTTTCTAATGATATACCAATACCTATTCAATGGTAAGATATTGAATTAGCAGTGAAAACCTTTAAGGGTTTTCTGATCACATCTCAAGTACATTATTCAACTTTGAATGAGGTTTGTGGGAATACGATTAATAAAAATCATATTCTCAATTTAGTTGAATTTTATGTTATCTAAGTCAATGATTTAATTTATTTACATAAAGACCACATGAATTACTAAGGAAGGGAAGCCACATTTGAAATTATAAACCAACCTATTTTAATCTATTGGTGTGATGATAAATATGAACTTATAGTGGAAATTATATATGTCATATGAGTCTTGATTCATATTTAAAAGTGGCGTTTGTATTAAATGGTTGCGGATAAACTATACATAGATTATATTTAGAATATATGAGAGTTTATTAAGGTTTTTTCAGAAGAGTTCCATAACCTTCCTTTGAATTGTGAACTTTAGTTTTAAATAGACTTTATAAGTGGTGCTACACCAATTTTAAAGAATCCATATAGAATAGTCCTTATTGATTAATATGAATTGAAGAAGAAAATCCTAGAGAATCTTGAATAGGAATTAATTATATGTGTGAAACCACATGAAAGTAACACTTATTTTTCGTAAAAGTAAAGAGGTATGATTGTGACTATACATTGAATATCAGGAACTGAATGATATAATAATCAAGAATAAGTATCCTCTTCCCTATATTGATTATTTGATTGATCAATTATAAGGAACACAATATTTTTACAAGATAGATATTTGGTCAAGATACTATCATTTGAGGGTCATAAGTGAATTCAGACCCAAGAATTCCTTTTTGTATGAGGTATTCACACTATAAATTTAGAGTGATGTCATTTGGTCATACTAATTACCATTATATATTCATGGATTTAATGAATAGTTTATTTATATATTACCTTGATCAGTTTGTGGTAGGCTTTATAGAAAACATTATTATTTATTCCAAGAGTGTAGAGGAATATGAAGATCAACTGAGGGTTGTATTAATGTCCTTAAAGGATAAATTTCATGATTTTTTTTCCAAGTGCGATGTTAACTACAAAAATTTTCCTATTTGGGTAATATATTCTAAATAGAGGGTATATTGGAGGATCCATCAAATATGAGAATTATTGGATATTATCCCTAACTAACTACCATGACATGGATATATATATGTTTCTTGGTTTGGATAGATATTATCAATGTTTGGTGGACCATTTCTCATGAAGGTCCAATACACTCACCAATTTTACTCATATGGGATCCATATTATTTTGTATAAATGAACATGAGGAACATTTCAAGGAACTGAAGATAATTATACTGAGTTAACATATAGAAACACTACCATGTAGTGGATAAGAGCCTATGATGTATAGTGGTGCATCAAAGAAGGGTCTAGGATGCGTCCTCATGATGAATTATATGGTCATAGTATATGCCTAATGAATATTGACGGTTCATGGAAAAAATTACCCAATTCATGATTTGGAGTTAATTGTGGAAATATTTTCATTAATGTTATACATGATTTATATTTATAGAGAATGGTGGGGAATATATACTAATCATACAAGTTTAAAGTATATATTTAATCATAAATTGTTTAATATGTACTAGTGAAGATGGTTAGAGTTTATTTAATATTATGACTACTAATCACATTACCAACCTAGGAAATAAAAAAAGGAGGTAGATGTTCTGTACTTAAAGTATTATTTTATATTATATATGATAATTATGAAAAAAGATATAATATTTATGAGTTTGAAAAGGATGGATTTGGAAATCATGATGGAATCAAAGAAATCTCATATTGATCAAATGAATGTTCAACCATTTATCCAATTAATGATTAAATAGGTACATAATGAAGATGTAGAGTATTAAAATAAGAAGAGACTTTTTCCTATGTTTAACATTTATTATGATGGAATCATAAGTTTTAGGATGAATTTATGTGTTTCATCCACAAAATATTTGAATAATGAGTCGTTTGATGAAGCTCATAGTTTATCATTTTCTATTTATCTTGTAAAAATGAAGATTTATGGAGATCTGAAAGTGTATTTCTGGTGGGACAACATGGAGATAGATATTTCAATGTATGTATCTAAGTGAATTATATTTTAAAAATTCAACAATAATAGATATAAATATATGAGGATTATATAACCATTACCCATACTAGAATTGAAATAGAAAAATGTCACCTAGGATTTTTTTCATTAGTCTCCGATAACATTTGAAGGCCATAATGGTATTTGGATTGTAGTTGATCTCCTTAAAAAGTCATCACAAATCATTAATATTAAAGAATTTTTATCTCTTTTTCATATTTTGAGAATATATATTAATAATGTGGTAAGGTTTCTTGGAGTACCACATTCTATTATAATTGATCAGGATTATAGGTTTACCTTGATGTTTGGGTGAAGTATTTTGAATGATCTAGATTCAGAGTACTGTTTCAGTGAAACTTATCATCTCAGAAGTAAGGATAGTCTATGGGGACCTTTAAAAAACAAGAGCATTAAAAAATTTTCTTGTTCTATGAATTCCATTGGTGGGTGAGATCAACACTTTCCATTAGTTGAGTTTTATAACAATAATTGATTTCACCCAATATTCTAGGTTTCAAATTATAATGACCTATATATAAATAAGTTTAAAACTAAAATGATAATGTATTAATTTATAGAATATTATATAATAGGACTTTGATTTAGTGGAATAAATTATATAAAAAGTCAAATGAATTTTGCAGTACATCATGGATGTTTAGTGTTCAACGAATTTTTTTTCTAATATTCAAATATGTAATATAGAATTAAAATATGGTGAGAATTTATGTATATGAATTTAAACATAGAAGACGGTTTTGAGATTAAAGTATAAGGGAAATATGATATCTTTGTATATTGGACCCTTCAAGATTATTGGCTGATTATGGACGGTATCTTATCCTTTAGAGATTCTATTGAACCTCTCTCAAGTTCACGATGTGTTCCTGGTATCTCTTTAGATGAATTACATAATATATCTATCACATGTATTGATATCATACGTTTTACCACTAAATAATGATATTTAAAGAGAATAAAAACCTTTATAAATCTTGTATCATAGAGATAATGTTCAATAAAAGAATACTACTCACTAGGGTTAATGTTATCTAGAGGAATAAAAAATTCAATGATGCCACATAGGAACTGGAGGATGCGATCGAATAGAAATATCCTCATTTATATATATCAAAGTGATTAAATATGTAGGTTCTTATTAATTTTAGGTGTTAGAATGTAGCATATCAATATTTTATGATATATTTTTCTTAGAATAAATTGTATTCCATAAATAGTGTGTGGTGTTTGAACACTAAGTTTAATGAATCTTAATATAGTATATCGCTATAAAATACCCAATTTTTTTAGAGTGAATATGAATAAAAATCTTTTTAAACAATTTTTTTTAAATATTTTAGATAAAAAATACATATTGGTAAATAATAGAAAATTTTTAGAAAAGTAGTTTTATGCTATATAATTACATTTTCCATAAATATAGATGTTATTTATTTTTTTGTGAAAATAATATAATTAATATACCCCAACTTAAAAAAATTATTTGGAATGATGAAAAAAATTAAGTCACCATGTTATCATTATCTTATAGGAAATGTTTTCTAATTTTCTGAAAAGTTAAAATTTTTCAATGAATAGTGAAAAGTACTAATTTTTATTAAAAACAGTGTTTTCATTTAATGAATTTAAAATGATAATATTATTTTAAAATGGTTATAAAAGTAAAATTAGTTCATTTATATTATTAAAAAACCATATATGTTCATTAAAATTAATTTTATGTCATATTTTTGTACAAAACCCTTTTATATTTAAAGAAACATTTTTTCTAGAAAAAATCATTTCATTCCTTTTTTGTGGGTTTAATATTAAATTAAATTCTTCCAATTATTTGAAAGAATTATTTAAAAAATATATTCCAATTTTGGAATTTAAATTCTCAATTTTTATGATGGGGAAACTCTCTTTTTTTCAGTCATAATGAATAGTAGAAAGTGTAAAATTTTATCATCACATTTAATGTTAAAATAGGCATACCGATGAGTTAAACCAAGATATAATGGAAATTTTCCAAATAATATTGTATAAAACCTCATTGTTAGAAATATTTATTCCTAATATTATCCCACCATTGAATTTATTTCTATTCAGATGTTTTTTTAGTATGCCATTATTATATTTTCATCTTTTATGAAATTCCATGTGTGTCCTTTTTCACATTTACAAAAAGACACCACTCCTTTATCTTCATTACACCACTTTGATACAAATAGATCAACCATAAACTTTTTTATTATCCTGTAAACACCCATATCCTTGAATTATAGGTTATTTTATTTTTAAAATATAGTTAAATAATTTTTAAGAAAGGGTCTATGGGATGTTGACCGAAGGAAATATAATCTTTTTACCTGACCTCTTTCAAATTATTTATTCTTTTACCTCCTATAAATATGTGTTATTCATCATTAAATTTATATCATATATTCCAAAAATACATAAATTTTATTATTATTTAAGAAACACCATTATTAACCCATGTCTCCTTCAAACTGGATGTTATAGTATTGCTCGTGTATACTTGTGGACTACAACCTCCACATAGCGATACAAGTCATTTTACACCACCATATTTCATGGATTGTTATTATAAGGGTTCTAATGTTTATATATTAGAGTAATGATATAATTATATTTCTGTAATTATAATAAAATACCTTTATTCTAGCCTTTTCATTCCATAGAAAATGATTATGTCGCATGTGCGTATGTGTGGACTACCACCTCTATGATGAGTTATGATTTGTTTTTTAATTTAAATTTTTTATATAAGTTAATAAAGATACATTTTAATGAATATATATGATATATAATATATAATAATGAGTATTTATAGGTGAATTATTATTTACCTTTCATTTTATCCATCTTTTAAAAAGTGAAAATAGAGTTCGTACGTATGTATGACCTACCATCTCCATGAATGTTGTAGTTAATATTTATATATATACATTATATGAATGAATATAAATAATTATATAAAAAATATATGTTATTTCTATCTTAATTAAAATTATTTAGATGATTTAACCTTTATTAATGTAAAAGGAAAAGAATAACCAAAATGAAATTCTAGGGAAAAGTGAAACAGTTAACACCGGGAAACAATGATTTTAAAGGAAATATAAATAAATGGGAATTGAAATGTTATAAGTAGATCATATATGATATTATAATTGTGTAAATTACTATAGTATATAATTATAAAAAAATTAATTTATTATATTTGAGGATAGGGCACTTTCGAATCATTTCAAACTTGTGGTAAGAGTTTTATGCTAGAATTTCATTGTTTATAGGGATTGTTTATGATTAATTAAACCAAGATAAAATTTTATGATAAAACTATCAAGAATATCATTAAAATTATTATACTAAATTAATTTTTGGAGAATACATGTTTTCATTTAGTTTTATTCTCTTTATTTACTCATGACACTGAAAGTATATTTTCAAGCAGAACCAACATTATTTCTCTCTTCTACCAAAAATCATTTTTCTTCTATGTCCTCGTTTTCCAAAAATTATTTAAAGACTATTTTTAATAATATATAATTAATTATAATGTCATTTTTACTAGTGTGTGAAGTTTTAAAAAATATTATAAATTGAATCATCCTTTCATTTTGCAAATGAGGTAATTTTGATTTTTTTCCCAAAAATGTAAACAAAATTATTGGTTTAACATAAATGGAATGCTGATAATTTTTTTAGGTCATGATCACTCAATGATTTTAGGATTAATTTATATTTATCAATGTTTATTTTCAAATAAACGGTTTTGAATATTATTTTTTAATTTTTTATATTTTGATGGATGTTATTCCAAAATGAAATGGGTATTTTCCTCAATAAATATTCCAAGTAATCTTTTAATAGAATTTTCATTTTTGATAACACCCATTGACGTTACTTATGATTTACTATTTATATGATGCATTTATACCATATATACTATTTATATGTATGGTTTATGATTATGATGATGAGTTATTTATGAAACACATTTACTTTCAACAGGTAATGTTTTGATGAATTGTTAAAAAGTTCAGGAAACCCATTTATTTTACATTGGTTATGATATATCATGACTGTTTTATAATCTTTTGGTACATGAATTAATTCATTATTATTATATGATGGGTAGGATAAGAATTATATAAACCTATAATTCATTGGTAAATATGGGCATCATATGTATTAATAAGGTCTCAAATGTGGAGTGAACTATGTTCTGTAAGAGACTCTATCCAATATGATATTTTTGGGAGTGAACCTTGAATAAGGATATTATGGAATTGATAGGGAACCCAACCAATACGATAGTCATTGTATTAATACTTGACTAATAAAATTATTTTCTATTATTATTTGTATGATATAATCTTATGTATTAGAAAAATTGTATGTTCTCATGGCTCATATGTTTTGATTAATTTTTGATTATCCTCTTATGAAATAAAAAAATTTATATCATTACTCAACAATATTATCTATAGTATATTTGGTATGGTTTTAAAATTTTAATGTCATGTTCGCATACCCTTATGCTCATTTTATTCTTAATTGATCATTGATATCTCTATTTTTTACCCTTACTGATCACATAAGATTCCCATATCTTATATTTCATTTATCTAGGTTATGAAGAATGGTTTGATGTATGATATGACTAAGAAGGATGATATTTTTTAGAGAACATAGTTGGAGATGATGTAAAACTCTTTTGAGAAAGTTGTTTTTGTATCCAATTTTCCTATGAAACGTGACCAATATGATTCTGTAAGGGATTTTAGTTTTATATATATAATATTATTCTAAAAATATATTATAATTATGTATAAAAATAATGGATATCCATAAATTAGGTGGATGAGTAAAAGGTAATCTACCTATAACAAAAGAAGTTAAACTGACGGAAAATTTAGTGGTACTTACCACAAGAATTGGATTCAAATCTCACAAGAAGCCAAGAATATACCTATGATAGTTTCAAATAAATTTTTAGAATAATCTAACCAATAGAATAATAAATTTTATTAATCTAAAATAAAATATTTTTTTTGTAAAATTAAATAAATTCATATCTTCCATCTAAAAAGAAGATATGAAAAAGATCCTAAAATTATAAAGAACAAAGGAAAGGAAAAAATTCAAGAATAAATTGGGTGCATAGCCATTATTTTAAAGAAACATTCCCTAACTATCCCATTCAGTTAAAAATTAAAATAGAAAAGTGAAAAACCGAAACTAATCAATTTCTTTATGATTTTAAACAAGCTCTAAATGAAAATTCATTTCATTCATTATTAAATCTAGATTCTTTCATATCTTAAGTCTCTCAAAAATAGTTTCAAACCATGAAATATGTGAGGGGTTTTCTATATACATCCCCACTAAATAGTGTAGTTCCATCTTTTAAAATAAAATCCATCCAAAACTCAAGGATCCTGTTAGATTTTTTAAATCCATATACTTTAGGAAGTATTGTTAAACTCAATTTATTTTGTTACCATGGTTAAAATATCACTTAATTACCATAGTCATTATTTTAAAATTTGAAATGGGTAAAACATAAATTGACTAAAATTGTTCAGTAAATGGTTAAATTCTCCACCACACACCCTATAGAAACTATAGATGATCTTCATGTCAGTTTTATAATGTTGTTTCTACCTAATTATTTTCTCATCATAGACATGTAATGTGATAAGGAAGTCTTTATTATCAGAGGTAGGCCTTTCCTTTATAGAGGGGTAGTGATAAATATTTCTAATCAGAAATTAATTTTTAGTTTCAGTAAATAATCCAATGAATTTAATGTATTTGAAAACCCCAAGGAACATAAACATGAAGATAACTTGTATAGATTAAAAATTCTATAATATTAGTAATATTTTGATATTTTTGAAGAATAATTATTTGATATCCATTAAAATATAGGGATTAGTCCTTTGGTTTAATAAACCTATTTGTATATTTATATAGTTAAATAAGGTCAATATTTTGATGATTATGGATGTGAATTTCTTGATCATGCAATTATTTCTCTTGAGGAACACATATTTACTTCATATGAAATTTCAGAGTGAAGTGAGATTTCCGTAATGAAATTTAGTGAGTAAGATGTGTTATATATTTCTCATTCTTTATTAAAAATGAAAACTGAACACATTGGGGAACATGGTCCCTATGTTATCCCTTTCAGTCAATAATAACTACATTTTGAGCATAAACACCAATCAAACCATTTGAAATATTTTGTTTTTGTTAAAAATTACCCACTACCTATAATAATTTATGAAAAAAATATAGAAAGTTCATAGGAAAGGCCACTAAGTGTGTTGAAGATGTTAAAATATACTATAGGTTGGTAAACATCAAATAGGAAAGAGATTTAACTTTTTTATTTCATGCATAAAATTCCTATGGATCCCTGTCATAAACAAAGTGCTATGGGAAATAGTAAACTCAATTCAAACATGAAAAATGTTTTAATAGATAATGTTATAAAAATTTTAGAAGACAAACTAATCTTTTGATTCTTATATAGTTCTGGGGTCATCCTAATCCATGTTTTCCCTAATAAGGGATGTTTTATAGTAATCTAAAATGAGAAAAATGAGAAAATTAAAACTAAGACTATGAACAAATATAGAGTAACTGTGTGGGAAAAAATCCCACTTGATATTATTTTTGGTTGATTATGTTTTATGATAAGTTTTTATATTGTTGTTGTATGTTCCTGGAACAATATAATCTCGTTTTTAGGTGTACCAAACTTTAATTTTTTCCTTAACAACGACCAATATGAGATCCTTCATGATAATAAAACACCGGGTATTTGGAATAGAATGAATAATGAAATAAAATGAGGGGAGACCTTGAAACATATATAGTATCATCATATGTTTCTTATTATTTATTTAATTAAAAGATAATAATTACCTTGATGAAATTATATCTTAATTAATGTTTCCGGTCACGATCCAATTTGATCTGTCATTGCATCATAGTAGCCATGTGTATGCTTCCTCTAGTGGTGATCCACTTATGCTCCATGTATCTCTTGACATCACCAAAGGTATATATGTTTGCTATAATAGAGGATCCATTGCTTGAGATGTCTCCCTTTGATTTCCTTAAGATCCACTTCTAAAGCACTCTCCTTGATCCGGTGGAGGAGGATCTCTCTCGTAACTTGAATGCGTTCTTAGTGGGGAAACAAATTCCCTCTTGGCTTGAGAGATTTTCCAAATCTGTTGTGCACGACCACAAAATAATGTCTAGACTCATGAGAATAAAATATAATTGGGAGTTTAATTACATAGAATAATAAAATGAATTAATTACACAAAATCATTTATTCATTTCATTTAATTCTTAGTAAGACCCCTTGTTTAATAATAATAGTTGGCTAATAATATTACTTGACATGCACCCAATGAATTACACCTAATATTTTTTAATTAAATAAAAAATATTATTTCTCACAAATCCCTAGATAATCTACACGACATTTATATTAATATACAAGGGGTGCAATTTTGTTTTTCATTTTCATTATTTCCTCCGCTACATTTATTAGAACTTTAATAATACATATTCATTTCTTAAATAAATATCACTACATTACTCACTAATAAATATATTATTTCCCCCATAATATATTATCTCAAATAAATAGTATTTAAATAAATGCATTCAGACATCCTTGAATAATTAGTAAACCAAAATCGGGAATAATATTTTTTAAACTTCTTTAATGAATATTTAACTGAGATACTTAGACATAATTAGTATGTGACCCTCCAAGCCTCTTTCTCAATGGAATTAGGCAGAGCCTTCATAAATTCCAAGGTTAGCGTCTAGCAACGCGCCAAGGAACCCATAGAGAAATAATTTAATGCCGCAATGATGTGTCATCTCCTATAAACTCTTATCATGTAATATAATATCTTTTTTTGATATATTAGATCAAGGGGGTTGCATACTAGTTTCATCAACCTATGTTCTCGATTATTCTTTCTTTGAAATCCCGGAATTAAAGTGACCCATTCCTTACCATGAACATGGATTTATTTTGTCTACATCAATTCAATCAAAGGTCCTGATATATCTACTTCTATTATATAAGAGAAAGGACAATAAACACATCCGTAGATAAGATCTTCCAATGACACTATGAGATGTGTATTTTCTATTGGCGGGTCTTGTTATCATAATATCCTTCTGGATATTACCATGGTTCAAAACATGAGAAGGTGACTCAAATTTTTATGAGTCCTCACCCCTAAAAGAATATATTATTTGTGTCCATAAAATAACCTCATTTGGCCATAGAAAATATATTCATGTTTCGCACGAAATTTGGGGATGACCTCCTGGACGGGAGATTCAAACGTTCTGATCGGTTTCTAGAGGGTTTGTTCGTAGAACCGGAAACATCCAATGATTCCACATCTGTTTGGACCTACTTTCCAAAGGTAGGCGCTCATTATCTTGTGGACTGATGAGGCTTAGGAATTTGCATTGGTCGAGAGGATGGGTGGTCGGACTCATCACACTTTTTTTGAGGGGAATTATTGTCTACTCCGGGACTCTCTTTATAGATTTAAGTTATGTTCGTGAATCCTTATTACATTACCAAGTATAAAATGAGCTATCCTTTAGTTTTAACAATCAATGATTAAATATGTAAGAAATTTAGAGAATCTTTTATATGTATTCGAGGTTCTTCATCAATAGAGAATCATCTGTATCTATTTAGAGATTCTTGGTCAATGTTATCCTTCAAAACATTTATATAAAAGTCTCTTGGTCATTATGATGACCAGGCTAGTTTTAAAGCCACTCAGTGGGGCACTTGATGTTTATTGTCATTCAGAAGGACATGAACTATTTCAGAGTTGGGATCGAACCCGCAAATGGGCTACCTACGTATCCTTTGTTTTGAGAAAGGAATCAGAACCCACATAGTTCGAGTAAGGGAGTATGACGTTTATGATTGATGGCTCAAAGAAGGATGTCATAATTACTTTTACACTCTAAGCTCATGGGAGTCATGCTCGGTGTGAGAAACAAGAGGTATTGGTAAAAACATAGACAATTGTGCCATGAAAGATGAAATCATAAGAAATGTTTTGGGGATTATGTATGTATGACTGCCCAGATAGATGAAGGTTTAGGATTCACTTTTAGGGAGAAAATCCATGAACAGGGTCCATAAAGGTATATGTGCTTCATGGAGACTTGAATACTCTAATATTGGGGCTTACTCCTAAGGAGGATGCCCAAGTTAGGAGGGGACTTATGATTGGGTTTTACTACCGAAAAGGAAGCCCAAGATTATGACTGAGTCTTATTCCTGAAAAAGAGACCCAGGTTAGGGATTAACGTTTGGGGCTTACTCCTAATAAGGATGCACAAAATTAGAGGACTTGGGGCTTACTCATAAGAAGGATGCCCATAATTAGAGGACTTGGGGCTTACTCCTAAGAAGGATGCCCATATTAAATGATTATGATTGGATATTACTCCTGAGGAGGATGCCCAAGTTAAGGAATTAAGGTTTGGGGCTTACTTTTGAGGAGGATGCCCAAGTTTGGGAACTTTAAGAATTTGGGGCTTACTCCTGAGGAAGATGCCCAGATTAAAGGACTTATAACTGGGGATTATTCCTAAAAAGGAGACCCAGGTTAAGGATTCTCTCATCTTAAAGGATGAGGTTGAATGAATGAACTCTCAATCGTTGGTGACATAAATATGTATAAATCACTATGTTTTGAGAGATATTCCACAGAATTCCATTCAAATAAGGAATTCAAATCAAGAAATCATGCCATAAATGGCTTTGAAGAGTATATTCAAGACTAAATCTTGAATAGGAAAGGTGAAATGGCTTAAGAGGGGTAAAATGGGCAAGATGGGCACCCAAAAAGGTAGGGGCGCGCAAGTCTTGAAAGGCGCGCAAGTCTTGCGTGGGCGCGCAAGTATTGGTTGCGCAGGTATACTTGTGCGACATGTGGCATACTTGCGCGATTTGAAACCAGTATTTAAAATACCTGAGAGACTCTTTCTTAAAGCCTTTAGAATCCTCTTGAGGTTCTCCCAGAAAAGGGACGCGCAAGTTCTATCGAAGGAATAAGGGGGCGCGCAAGTGTGACTAGTTCCCTTGAGGGCTGGCCACTCAGGCGCGCAAGTGTTTATGAGTTTCAACACTTAGGCCTTCCTCCTTCTCTTTAGATCTTTTGTTCTAGGTAAAAAATTACCTTAGAAGTGTTCCGGAAGCTTTGAGAAGAGACTTGGGCGTCGGGAGCTTCAATCCAAGTTTCTGGAAAAAGATCCCCTTGAATGGGGGGCCCACAGGGTCTATTTATAGGCAAAAGAAGGCCCTGGGCAGTTACCGGGCGGTTACCACTTAGGTCGCGCAAGTCACTTGCGCGACCAAGGGTGTCGCGCAAGTGGACTTGCGCGATAGTGATATAACTTGCGCGGTGCAGTTGCTGTTGATCCTGTGTTCCTGCCTTTGTCGATTTTTGATGTTTTCTTCAAAGGTTGAATCACTTTAAGCTCAGATATTCCCCTTTTCCGATCTTTATATTCTGTGAAGAATGGAGTGTCAACAAAAGTCCCCCCCTCAGAGTTGGATCTGGAGAGAAATAAGGATTTGACTCTGAGGAAATCGAATCCATCCAAAGGAAAAGGGGGGGGGGCGCAAGTCTTCAGTGCACAGAGGGCGGCGCGCAAGTTTGCGTCGCGTAGGCCTTAAGCGCACTGGGTATAGCGCACATATTGGCCTCCTCACCTATAAATACATGGCCTCACCTCCGTACAAGCATCTGGATTTCCGGACTTTATACCTTCGATCTCTCGCCGCGCAGGTCACCTTAGCCACGCAGGTTGCTCTGTTTTCTAGTGTTTTCCTTGATGTCGCGCTACTGTAAAGGTATTTGTACTTGTGCGGTTTACACTTGCGCGTCAAAAACTAGTGCGGCACACGAATACTTGAGAGACATTGTTTGGACTTGCACGCCTTAATGCCTTAGCCATTTTTCAAATTTCTTCACAAATTTTATGAAAAAAAAACCTATTTAAGAGTTAGTTTATTCATTTTTTTGTGTAGATTCAGTGGTTCCCAAGGGAATTGGAATGGCTGATGAACTGGATAGCAAGTGGATTGATGACATGATGAACATCATTGGCCACGATTACTATGATATCTGCGACAGAACTTTCCCAGATTCGGCTAAGTACTTGAAGAAATATCATCTTAACTTCCCACAGAGCATCTACCTGTCTCTATGTGGTCATGGTCACCTGCAAGGAGTCAATGTTCCAGATGCAAAGAACTATACACCTGAAATGCAGCTACGCTGCTACTCCTTCATTTCGGTTATGTTGTGCATTAAGAGAAACAACAATGGTGTGAACTTTCAAATTCTTCCTCCATGTTATTTCCTTGTAGATATGAAAATGGCAAACCCATGGGATGAAATGTTTTCCACTACTGGTTGGTGGAGAGAAGACAAACATGGTATTAGAGCAATATCTGAAAAGAGTACTCTCTCCAAATGGCTCTTTACTTCCAATGATCCCTTCTCAAATCCATTTATCCATCTTCCAAGTCTCTTGGACAGAAACAGAGTCACTGTTTGATCAGCAAAAAATTTTCTCGAACCGTACTCAAGAACATTCTTTTACAATTGTTCCAAGAAGAGCTAGTATCACTGCATCTCTTATTGTATCCAGTTGAATGAATGAATTCCAGGTGGTTGCTGATGAAACTTGGGATGCCGTAAATCAAATGAAGTGTTATGTTGAAAGCCTCTTGTAATTCTTGAACAAAAGATAAGAGACTCCAGTCTGTGGAAGTCCTTCTAACTCTTGTGTATCAATGAAAAAACACTTTCATCTTCAATCATTTTTACCTGCATTCTTTCACTACCTGCTTCAAATTTACTTAATCCAATGGTCTCAGTAAGCATAGTTTTATTTTTACTAGGATTATTACAAATAACCCTACATATTTTGAATCTTTTAATTTCTCAATATTACCTAAATCATACAAAAATGTATATTTAGTGAGCTGGAACTTGATTTTATTCATAGTTCCTTTGTCTTTTGTGGGCAGTTTAAAGTCATGTATGTCGGACATAAAGGGGCTAATGTTTAAGTTCGAAATAGCTTTGACCGAAATGGATTAGAATTGACACAATTCCTTGAATGTTCATCTGAAAACATACTACTATACTCAAGTATGAGGGAAAATATGTAAACTATGGCTTAAGAATATTTGAATCTGAGGAATGATATGAAAAAGAGCTAAAAGGAATTAGAAGAAGTAGTTTCCAAGAATGAAGTTACTATTATTTAACAAAACCCTTTAGGGGGTTGAAATATGCAGGGCCACCTAAGGGCATTGGCTGCATGGTTAAATAAATAGCATCTTTCGGCTGACAAGTCTGTTATGTGGACTGTTTATGCAAGGCCACCTATGGGCACGTGCTGCATAGTCAGGGAAAAGAACTCCCAAAAATTTACTTTCCTAGTGCTAAAATCTAGTGAAAGCATATAGAGATTCAAATTTTCTAAAGTATAAAGTTTGTTGTATGGAAAGAGGTACTTGAATATCGAGAAGATATTTCCAGACAAAATTATCGAAGAACTGGATGAATATCACTCCTACGAAGGTCTGACCCAAACATAGGGAAGAAAAATAAACCATAGACATGAATAATTTCAGATCATGAAAAAGGATATGGGACAAATATGTTAAGGATGGCTATTTTTTGTGGATCCCTACATACTGTCGTTTAAGACAAATAAGGACAAAAGAGGCATTCTTCCCAAGAATGAAGTTACCATCATTTAACAAACCTGTTAGGGGGTTGAAATATGCAGGGCCACCTAAGGGCATTGGCTGCATGGTCAAATAAATAGCATCTTTCGGCTGACAAGTCTGTTATGTGGACTGTTTATGCAAGGCCACCTATGGGCACGTGCTGCATAGTCAGGCAAAAGAATTCTCAGAAGTTTGACATTTTTGTGACTAGAAGTCATGAAATGGGTTATGAAGATATGAAAATATTTAAGGTTAGGATTATAACACATAAAGATGGGTATTTTCCAATGTATATAGAGATACATAGGTCAATGATAACCATAATCATGTTGTGGCTGGGTCCTGAATTGAAACTTGGACTTCACTACGTATCTCATAAGAATGAGAATCAAGCCATACATAGTTCTTGAAATGCAGTTTAACATCATGCCGGACGAAAGTATGAGAAATCTTAGTTTAGGGTCATAGAATTTGAACCATAATAATGAATACACAGTGTGTGTTTTCATGAGGACTTTTCAGCTAAGGGACTGAAAGTGAAATTTGGGGTTAGGCCCAAAAGGCTTGGGACTGGATTCGAGGGACACTCGAATGTTCCTACGTATCCCATAAGGATGGGAATCAAGTCCACGTTGTTCTAGAACTACCCTTTGTACAAATTTGGTTCGTACATGTGTAGGGTGAAAGGGGACTTTAGTGCAATGATGGTTTAACCTGAGATAAAAAATTTAGGCATTACCATGTATGCACGTAGTCTTTTTGAAATGAAACATGATTGAAAAATCAATGTCAATAATAGTTCTCTCTCAAGTGGGGAGATCAAAGAATATTGTAGTTTATTGTCATACCGGAAAAAAGTGTTGTATAGTTTAATGTCGTATAACAAGGACGAAAGTGAATCAATGTAAAAATATTGATTCTAGGGGCGTTTTCACAAATCAACATCATACGAGATGGTGGTGAACCGATGTGAAGAGATTGTTTTTGGGCTTGAACCCTAGGAGGTTGCCTACATACCCAGCCTGGAGGGCAAGGATCAAAGTCCGTGTAGTTCAATTAAAGAATGAATTAATGATCAAGATGTTCTTGGGGACAACGATCTAATAAAAAAATGTTGTTGGGACTTACACATGATTAGCAGACCAAAGAGAGTGTTATGGTTGATGTTTGCTCTAAGCTCACGTGAGTCATACTCGGTGTGAGAAACAAGAGGTAACAACAACCTTAACGATGCATAGTTTAATGTCATGTAGGACATAAAAAAGGGACTATGCAGTTTAAAGTCTTGCAGTTAGGACTATTGGTGCTGCATAGTTTAGTGTCATGTAGCAGGGACAAAATAACAGTTTAATGTCATGTAGGACATATCAAGGACTTTCTGTACAGTTTAGCGTCATGTAGTTTAGGACGATGGGGACAATACAATTTAACGTCATATTGGACGTAAGGGGGACTGTGCAGTTTAATGTCATGAAGTAAGGACAAAATAACACACCATTTATGTTATGTTGGACGAAAGTGCGAATAGTTAAGGTCATATGCCTAGACCGTGGATGGTGCAGTTTAATGTCATGCCGGACCTTGGAGATTGTATAATTTAACGTCTTTCCGGACGTAAGGGTTTTTTATACAGTTTAGAGTCATGTAGTTAGGACGTCACAGTTTAACGTCTTGCTGGACATAAGGGATTTTCAAATAGTTTATGGTCATATACATGGACCAGGGATGATGCAGTTTAAGGTCATGCTAGATGGTTTAGGGAACTTTTTCACAGTTTAATGTCATGTGGGACGAAGTTGCAGTTTAAGGTCATACTGGACCATTGCTGTATAGTTTAACGTCATATAGTAAGGACGAACTGGTGCTGCACAGTTTAATATCATGTTGCGGGGACAAGTTCTTTTCTACAGTTTAACGTCATGTTGGACGAAAGTGCAAATAGTTTAAGGTCATATGCATAGACCAAGGATGATGATTCAGATTAAAGTCATACTATACTTTCAAGTGCTTATGTAGTTTAACGTCTTTCCGGACGTAAGGGTCTTTCCTACAGTTTAACGTCATGTTGGACGAAGTTGTAGTTTAAGGTCATACGGGACCATTGCTGTATAGCTTAACGTTAAATAGCAAGGACGAACTGGTGCTGCACAGTTTAATGTCATGTTGCAGGGACAAGTTCTTTTCTACAGTTTAACGTCATGTTGGACGAAAGTGCAAATAGTTTAAGGTCATATGCATAGACCGTGGATGATGATGCAGTTTAAAGTCATACTAGACTATTAAGTGCTTATGTAGTTTAACATCTTTCCAGACTTAAGGGTCTTTCCTACAGTTTAACATCATGTTGGACGAAGTTGCAGTTTAAGGTCATATTGGACCATTGCTGTATAGTTTAACGTCATATAGCAAGGATGAACTGGTGCTGCAAAGTTTAATGTCATGTTGCGGGGACAAGTTCTTTTCTACAGTTTAACGTCATGTTGGACGAAAGTGAAAATAGTTTAAGGTCATATGCATAGACCGTGGATGATGATGCATTTTAAAGTCATACTGGACTATTAAGTGATTATGTAGTTTAACGTCTTTCCGGACGTAAGGGTATTTCCTACAGTTTAACATCATGTTGGACGAATTTGCAGTTTAAGGTCATACTGGACCATTCCTGTATAGTTTAACGTCATATAGCAAGGACGAACTGGTGCTGCACAGTTTAATGTCATGTTGCGGGGACAAGTTCTTTTCTACAGTTTAACGTCATGTTGGACGAAAGTGAAAATAGTTTAAGGTCATATGCATAGACCGTGGATGATGATGTAGTTTAAAGTCATACTGGACTATTTTTGTATGAAGCACTTGTAAGAATATTGGTTCTGGGAACCATATTTTGTGTATATACAAAATATTTCTTCAGAAATCTGGCATTGGTTGGAGTCGTGATGAGTTCTCCATCCATTGAGATTAATGAATAAGCTCCATTGGAGTAGACCTTATGTATTGAATAAGGTCCTTCCCATTTTGGTTCAATCTTTGGAGGCTTCTTTCCTGGTATCATTGGTTTTCTGAGAACCAATACCAATTCTCCCTGAATGAATGAACGAAGACGAATTTTTTTGTTAAAATCTCATGCTATTCGATTCTGATAGATTTCCAAGTGGTGCAAAGTGCACAATCTTTTCTCATCTAATTGTTCCAATTCATTCAATCGCTTTTGGGATTGCTCATCTGTAGATAACTGATCACAAAAGGCTATTCTGAGTGAGGGCAATTGAACTTCAATTGGCAAGACTGCTTCTGTTCCATATACCATTGAATATGGATTTGACCGCGTTGCATTGCGAGTGGTAGTCCGATAAGCCCATAAAGCATGAAAGAGTTTATCAGGCCATGACCTCTTATCTTTATCCACCATCTTTTGCAGTATATTTGAAAGAGTCTTGTTAAAGGCTTCTATTTGGCCATTGGCCGCCGCATGATATCGAGATGAATGGTTGGATTTAATGTTGTATTCTTGATACAATTTCTTCACCTCAGAAGAACAGAAGTTGGTGCCGTTGTCCGTCAATATGGTATCAGGGACACCAAATCTAGTAATGATATTAGACATGATGAAGCTAACAATGCATTTAGAACTGACTTCTTTGAGAGGTACTGCCTCTGCCCATTTGTAAAAGAAATCAGTAGCAGTAAGAATGTACTTAAACTGCTTGACCGTAGCTGAAGGGTAAGGTCCCACCACATCCATTCCCCATGTGGAAAATGGCCATGAGTATTTAGCTGTATGAAGAAACTCTGGAGGTTGATGAATGAAGTTGGAATTTACTTGGCTTGAATGACACTTCTTTGTGAAATTAACACAATCTTGTATCATTGAAGGCCAAAAGTATCCAAGCCTTCGAATTTGATCAGACAGTCTATGTCCAGACTGGTGGGAACCACAGACTCCTGCATGCACTTCTTTTATGATAGCCATTGTCTCTTCACCATCAATACATCTGAAGAGAACTCCATCAAAACCATGTTTTTAGAGAATTTTCTCGAGGTGGTTTGGGCTATCATAAAGAGTAAAATTGACCACACGTTGCAGGATTTGTTCTTTCTTGGCTCTATCAGGTGGAAGTGTTCCATTTTGAAGGTATTCCCTGATAGGTGACATCCATCCTGTAGTCTGACCATACGGTTCAGGAATGGGACTAATTTCATTAATTTCCTCTATTCTGACTTGAACATAAGGTGAAATTGCACGACGGTGGGCAATACTGATGGTTGTCTCGTCTCGATTTAGATCTGCTAAAGCTGTGGCTATATTAGCCAGTGCATCAGCTTGATAATTTTTTGATCTTGGGACATATGAAAATGTCGGTTCTGAAGGGAATTCCGACATTAACTCTCTGACGTAATCATACAAATGGATTAATTCTTCTTTTCTGATGGCATAATCCCCATTGACTTGTTTGATTACCAGGCCTGAATCACCTTTCACCTTTAAGTGACTCACTTGTGTTTGAAGCGCTAACTCCAAGCCTGTAATGAGAGCTTGGTATTCAGCTTCATTATTGGTACCACCTTCCCACAATAAAAAGGAATAAGGTAACACTGCCTTATCTGGAGAAATGAGCACAATTCCTAAACCAACTTTGTTGAATTTAGGATTTTCCATTTTCTTCCCTGTTGGACTTCTGGAAGCACCATAAAAATACATTTCCCATGTTTGAGGACTCTCTTGAATAGAGAAAACTTCCTTATCAGGGAGTTCAATATCTGAAGACGTGTCTTCCACTGAAGGATATTCAGCCAGGAAATCAGCCAGAGTTTTTCCCTTAATTGCCTTTTGAGACACATACTGAATGTCGAACTGCTGTAGAATAACCGCCCACCTTTCCAGACGTCCTGTAAGCATTGGATGACTAAGGATGAATTTGAGCGGATTATTGCGAGATACCAATTGGACCTCGTGATGTTGCAGGTAGTGTCTCAGTTTCTGAACTGCAAAGATTAATGCCAGGCAGCACTTCTCAATACTTGAATACCGGGTTTCTGCTTCAAGCATAGTTCCACTGAGATAGTAGAGGCTATTTTCATTCCCAGCATCATTCTTTTGAGCGAGAAAGGCACCCAATGATCGCTCTAGAGCTGTCACATAGAGGTTAAGTGGTCTACCTTCAACAGGTGGCATGAGTACTGGTGGACTCAAGAGGTATTTCTTGAGTACATCAAATGCTTCTTGACATTCTTCAGTCCACTGATAAGTTACTCCTTTCTTCAATAATTTGGTAAAGGGTAAACTTTTTCTTGCCAAATTGGCGATGAAATGCCGAATATAGGCTAAGTGTCCTTGAAGTCCTCTTAATTCTTTCAAATTCTGAGGAGGTGACATACCAAGGATTGATTTTGTCTTCTCAGGATCGACTTCAATACCATGATGGCGTACAACAAAGCCGAGGAATTTTCCTGAGGTTACCCCAAAAGCACATTTTAAGGGGTTCGTCTTAAAATTATGTTGTCGAAGCTTGTGGAATATGAATTCCAAATCAGCCAAGTGATTAGAATGTTGTTTGGATTTAACCACCAAATCATCTACATAGCAGTCAACAAACTTCCCTAAAAGAGGTTTGAAGATACGATGCATGGTGCGTTGATATGTTGCACCTGCATTCTTTAAACCAAAGGGCATCACCCGGTAACAAAACACACCTTGAGGAGCTCTGAAGGCTGTATATTCCTCATATTCTGGGGCCATTAGGATCTGATTATATCCGGAATATCCTTCCATGAAAGAAATTACATCATAGCCAGTCGTCGCATCAATTAAGAGTTCTGTAATCGGAACTGGGAAATCATCTTTAGGACAATACCGATTAAGATCTCTAAAATAGATGCAAACCCTAATTTGTCCGTTTTTCTTCTTTACAGGGACAATATTAGCCAACCACATGGGATATTGAACTTCTCTGACGAAGTTGGTTTTGATCAGCTTATCCACTTCAGCATCAATTTTGGAAGCATAGGTTGGGTGTGTTCTTCTCGCGGCTTGCTTAAAACCTCGATGTTCTTTTGGTAAACCCAAATGATGAGTAGCAACATCAGGATCAAGCCCAAGAATTTCTGTATAATTCCAAGAAAAAATATCTTGATTTTTCTTTAGAAATGAAATATACATCTCTTTATCTTCCAGGTTCATGGCCGCACTAATTAAAGTGGGGCGTGGATCTTTCTCTGTACCCAGATTTACTTCTCTGAGTTCATCCACAGTGGTAGAGATACCCTCTTCAAATGCTGGAGGAGCATCTCTAAGATCTTCCTCTTCCTCTTCATCACGTGCTATTTCTTTCATTTCTACTTGCAAAGTAGATGACAAAACGAAATTCTCATGATCATAAGAGATGTCAAAATTTTCACATTTTGAAGAAGAAGCTTCCATTTCCGACCCTATTGATGATAAAGGGTCTTCTTTGGGAAATAAAGAGGAGATGATGGATTGAGAATCGACATCATTATTCACCTCTGGTGTTGCTATAACTTCTTCTGGCCTGATTAGTGAAGTATAGACTTGTTGGAATTCAGCAGATGAAATGAAAACGTCACCACTTATGCTTTCATCACTGCTTGGTAGGTTACCAATTTCTCCCATGTTGTCTGGCTTGATTGCCGTAATTGACATTATGGATCTTTCCATAAGATTATTTTGATTTGGACTATTTTTTCAATTTGACTGATAGGTAACACATAATCTGTACTCACATGTATAAATGGATTTATTGGAATATTCTCCAAACCATTTGGAGCATTAACTTTGGTAATTTCCTTCATTGTAGATTTTTCTCTTCCCTTCATGTGATAAAATTTTTCCTCAATGTATTGAGACTCACATGTATTGAACAGGGACTTATCACCATACAATGTTTCAACTTGACCATTGAAATAGTATTTGAGACATTGATGGTATGATGAAGGAATAGCTGCATGCTGATGTAGCCAGGGTCTTCCAAGCAAGATATTGAAAGTTGAGTCTTGATCAACAATCATGAAATTCGAATTGTATATAAGATCTCCAAACTGAGTTATGAGGGTAACTTCTCCCAGTGGTTCTTGTTCATTTTTATCATATCCTTGTAACATCATGGTAGAAGGAGATAAATAAGATTTCGTGAGGCCCAATCGACGAAGTGTACCAATGGGCATGAGGTTGACTCCTGAACCATTGTCAATGAAAGCTCTTCGGATATCTACACCATTGACTTTTCCAGATAGGTACAAAGGTTTTATGTGCCCATGCACAACATCATCTTCATCTTTATCAGTAAAAGATATCACTGCATGGAATTCTGCAGGATTATTTTCTATGTGATAGACTTCAGCTGCAACAATTTCAGCTTCAAACTCATGAGGACTTGACAAAGCTTCGATGAGTGCTTCCCGAAGATCTTTTGACAGATTCAAAGCATCCAAAATTGATAACTTGGCTGGTACTTGGGCCATGTGTTTCAATATATAATACTTTTGATCTAGAGTTTTGCGTTTCCCAATAGGAATATGCGGTTTAGCAGGTACCTTGGAAGCAGATGCTTTGGAAGATGATGCATCTTGTATTGAAGTTGGCAATATCCTTGGTTTTGGAAGATTAGACGGATTAGATCCATTTACTTGCTGAGATAAAGAATATGGAACCTTTAATCGGTCTTCCAAAATAACTGTGCCAAAACTGAGTTGGACATTGGCAGAAGAACTTGCTTGTTCTTTTTGAGCTCGCTGAAGGGCTCTACCACGAGTTTCTGCTGCATATACAGTGCTAGTAGGGGTAGAATTAGAGTAGTGGCTTTGGAAAGATCCACGTATTCCCCTATATCCTGAACCTCTAGAACTTCCTCGGATTCCCTTATTTGATACAGGTAATTCAGGCTCATCAAGACTGTAATATGGATCTGTTAATTGAATCATATTAACAGAACCAAAGATTAACTCTTCATCTGATAAAGACTCTGCCTGGTTAGCCTGTTTAGGCTGTTCCGTTTGGTGGGACGGTGCCCATTGCTTTGAAGTATATGGCATGATATCTTCCAGAGTCAAAGACAACTTAGGCCTCGATACATACTCATCTTCTTCTGATTCCTCTTTCTTCTTTGAATTGCACTGCCCTTTTGAGGATTTGTCTTTTGATGGAGGCTTCACTGCAGCTTTTGTAGGAGACACAATTGGCTTCATCAATTGTGTTCGCAAGATGGAATGGGTCCGATTGATTGTCTTTATGACCATCCAATCATCATATTTTTGCGCAGTTTTTCTTTTGACTTCCTGCCACTCGCCTCCTTCCTCTGGATCTGTAGCCGTAACACATGCTACATGAGCTGAAGAACCCTTCAATTTGACTTGTCCCAAGTCGACCATCTTGTGAAGGAGGTCTTTAAAGACAAAACACTCCTGGATGGGATGCCCCAACATTTGATGAAAGGGACAATAATTGGGATGGTCTTCATCTCCTTCCATTTTTGGCCTCTTGGGCACTGGTAATTGAACCAAATTATTTTCCAGAGCTGAAATGAAGTAAACAGGAACTTTCTCACTTCGGAAAGAGTATGTTTTACTCTTCAAATCCTCAAATTTTTTTCGTCATTGATCTCTTTGATCATTCGGACGAAACGGCCTTTGTTGTTGGCGTTCAGGAGGTGGAGCCCTTCGAGAAGATGAAGGTTTTGAAGTAGAAATAGGTACAGGTGTTTGTTTAAGAATAACTGTAGCAGTTTCCGCTTTACCAATTCTCCTTCCTGGAACTGATAGAATTACACGACATTTAACCTTAGCCTGTATAAGGGAATCTTCAATCTGTTGAGCGATTGAAGTAAGGTCTCGAAACCCTCCTGTGTATTTCACAGGGATCAATGGCGTGCGTAATTCTTCACGCAAATTTTCCACACAGATTGGCAACAGTTCCTCCTGAGGGAGTGCTAAACTCAGGAAATAAATTAATCCCTTCCAACGAGTAATGAAATCAGAGACTCTTTCATTCTACCTTTGCTTGCAGTTTGTATGATCGAAAACTGTCGTTTTTGGAAAAGTTGAGCTGAACTGAAGAAGGAATTTTTGACGAAGATCCTCCCATCCGATGATTGACTGGGATTGCAGGCTTGTATACCTGACAAAAGCTGCTCCTTGCAAGGTTCACACGAAGAATCTGAGTTTTACTTCTTCTTGCTGCTCTGGAGTTCCCATCATAGGATCACAACAAGACACGTAATGCATCAAATGTTGTTCAGGGTCGCCTGATCCATGGAATGTAGGGAAAACAGGGTTTCCAAAACTGGATGGAGGAGAAATTGAATCTACCCATTTAGGGTAAACTATCTTTTCTGGTTGAACTTGCGCCCGTTTCCCTTCCATAGTTTCTAACCGAGCTGTTAATGACTCAATAGTAGTTATTAACTTTTGAGAAACATCAGGTTCAACTTGGTTTTGGGTAGGTGCAATGAATGGAACTTGGACAGACGTGGTGGTTGGTGCTGCAACTGATGGTAGTGCTGCCAACCGTTGTTGCATTTGACCCATAGGATTAGACCTCTGAGGGTGTACTGATAAAGGAGGATATTCCTGATCCATCTCAGCAGTTTCAACAAATTCCTTCGGCTGTCGGACTTCATCATTCTTAAGAAGATGACTACTCTGAAGTAGTTCTGCATTCAACCTTCATAATTCTTTCATTTCTTCCTCCTGTGGTGAAAACCCTTGCTCTAATAAGATTGACTGACCTTCTACAGAGGAAGGATATGTAACCTGATTCTTTCCCTTCCCTTTGTTGGATACCTTTTGGAGGGAGGGAAGTGGATTACCTAGGTTCTGAGTAATCCTTTGACTTCTTGTACGTACACCTTCTTCATTTGTATCGGTGCTTACATTTTCTTGAGCAGGATGCTCTTCATCTGAGTCCCCTGAGTGAGTCTCCTCTGGTGGATTAGAAACAACGACATTTATGACATTGATTGATGCATAATGCATCAAATCCCTTCTATCAGCATTTCTGTGATATTGTCTTCTTTCATGTCCTTGATGAGACATTGCCTTTTGTTGATTCAATCTTTTAGGAACTTCTTGATGAGATATAACTTGGAGGGAATCTATTGATAATTTGGCTCTTCGTTCCTCTTGTGGCTTCTTCCCAAATCGAGAAAAGACCTACATTCTCTGAGGAGGGGATTGATGATTTGAAAGAGTCCCCAGTCTCGAAAACTGGGGATGTTCCTGCTGCTTCCGCTCAACTCCTCGAATCCCATTTGTTGACTCTAAGGATTGATTTAGAGAAGTACCCAATATGACAAGTTGGGGTGTCTCTTGACATGCTATGTCTGAGATCTTCTTAAAATCTCTCTTGATCTTGTGAATCTTAGTTCGGAAATTAGCTGGATGCATTAACCTGTATCCACTTTTATCACCTGGTTCAACAGACCGTTGGATGATTTCCGAAACTTCTGTCATTTGATGACGTGTTTTCTCCATACGAGAGGCTTGTGCAATATTCTCTCCTGCTTGATGTAGGAGTAATTCAACAACTTTTTCTCTATATACTTGATTTTGAGAGGAACTAGTTGAAGCCTGTTCTTGAGAAAGCCTTTGATTATGAACAAAGCCCATTTACTGTGGCCGGCCATGGGTAATAACATTTCATGAGACCATTTTCGGCGGGCTTTGCTGACTGGAAAGCACTGTGAAATGTAGTGCTCCGTGAACACCCCATCCTCTGATATGAACATCAGCTGGAGCATTGGCAATTAACTGACGCAATTTTCTTAGTGCGCCAAGGCATGAACGTTGAAGGGTTCTCTGTTGCTTTTCAGCCTTCGGATACCGAGAGACTGATAGAGATGCCAAATCAATCTGACGTTGTAGCCCTTCTATTATCTTAAGATGATTTTCATATTCATCATAAGATAACTCCTTCTTCTTCAATTGAAAAAGAGTTTTCCATATGTTGAGACAAATATCATGGATTCCATCATCCATCAACATCTTTGGAATGTCGTACTGGGAGTCAGCCAAAGGCAAAAACATGACTGGTACCTCACCTTTTGCCAGTTTTTTCCTCATGTTTAGCATTTCCTCTTTGTCATTAAATGAAGATTCTTCTACCTATTTTTACCAGAGTTGGTGTTTCCTTGTGGCTTCATCGGATTCAACAAGATTGGTAGAGAGATCATTTATCAATCTAGAAGATGCATGACTTAGGGTTGGTTCGGAGAATGACCTACACCCTAGGCTATCTTCTGATTGAGAAAGTATTTCACTTGTTAGCGATGAAGCATCAGACATGACTGGTTTCGCATTTGCAAGTGCCTCAAGATAAGAGGGATTTCTCGGCACTACATTATCCACTGGAGTATTTTCCAGGCAATGTGAATCACTACTGCGGAGTGGACTTTCGCAGCGAAGTTCATCATCATGGGGAGGACCACCATAATGGGTTACAGTAAAAGATGAGATCTCTTGCTCCTTGGTATTCTGACCACACAGAGGGTTCCTGTGGCTCTCATCTGAAGAAGAAACTTCAAGATTGACCGAATTTTCATGAATCAAGCCTTCATGAGGAAGTGTCTATTGAAGACCTTCAGAATTAATGTTCCCGTTATTGGTAAATGAGGGAGTAGAATCTTGAATTCCGACAGATAAATTTCTGAGGTCTTCAAGAACTCCAGCATCGAGCAAGGCCTTGTTGTAGATTGGCCTTTGATATCCTGACTGTGCTGGGCGGATCTTTTTCTTAGATGCCTTCTTACTCGCTTTGGAAACCACTTGTTGAAGAAAGTGGTTACTCTGAGCAGGTGTATGTGCCTGATCAGGAAAGATGGTTAGGTTAGACTGACGATCTCCACTCAAATCAGGTGTATGTGCCTGACTTGGTTGTCCGTATGATATGAGGGAGTATGCCCCATTACCCTCTTGGACTAGAACAGATGTGTGTGTCTGTTCCGGAGTGAATCGTTGATGTGTCACTCCACTACTAGGGATAGATTTATGTGTCTTTCCCTGAGATGATGCTGAAGCTATTATGATATCCTGGCAAGTATCCAGAATATAGGCAGGAATTTTCATCTTCTCTTTCACCATTGACAAAATATTCTTGGTGACTTCAGCTGCCGAAATGGGGATATACGTCCATTCCGGGCTTGGAGTAGGTGTATGTGCCCGCTCCTGTCCTCATTTTCCTGTCAGTGAATCCTGACAGTACTCAAGTGTGGAGGCAGAGATTTGAGTCTGCCTCCTGTTTGTCGTCGGGGCTTTCCGACTGACTTCTCCGTGCGCTACCAAGCGAGATTGTTGGCAGGCTTGATTAGTATTAGTAGGTGTATGTGCCTGCTGATTACACTTCTCCAAACTCGGTTGATGAGATCTATCATATGTAGTAAGAAGAGCCTGCTAACTAACTAGTGATGTATAAGCAGGTGTATGTTCCTGCCTATAGTACTCCGCCGGAATTGCCTGGCGGGATTGGCTTGATGCAGCCAGACGAGTCTGCTGGACAGTGAAATTAAAACGGGCAGGTGTGTATGCCTACTCGTTGTTCTCCACCAAGTTAGGTTGGTGGACTCCATCATATGTAGTCAGACGAGCCTGCTGACTAACTGATGATGCATAAGCAGGTGTATGTTCCTGCCTATAGTACTCCACCAGAATTGCCTGGCGGGATTGGCTTGATGCTGCCAGACGAGTCTGCTGGATAGCGGAATTAAAACGGGCAGGTGTGTATGCATGCTCGTTGTTTGCCACCAAGTTAGGTTGGTGGACTTCTCCGGAGATGGCAGGGATGATAACCTACCCATTGCTAACCGGATTCTATCTCTGGCGGTTCATCTTGCCTGCTCGGGTTCGAGGAACCTGAGCTGAATGCCTGGAGTCGGTACCCTCATCATGTTGAGGGCACACTACCGCACGAGTCTGGCGGCGATTGTTGATGGGAGCCCTCGGGAAAGACTCCTGTCTTTTTGAATTAAGTCCCAGAGGGACCTGCTCATTCACTTCCTCAGAGTAAGGGAGTGAATGGAAATTGTGTTCCGGGGATAACGACCAGAAACGGTTGGAGACGGTAGTCAGCACCGCCTGCTTCTTGATTGCTGGTCACCGTTGTTCGGATGACCAGGTAGAATTGTTAACTTGGAGGGCTTGACGAGCGGCCTCTAGAGTTGGGATAGTACCGTTGCGACGGTACTCCTTAACCAGTGCATTAGAAACCCAGTGTTGAAGACACTGAGTTGGTGATGTCAACCTCAGAGAGGACGACGTTCCAGCAGGAGTAGTAGCATTGGTTTTCATAGCAGCAGACCTCACAGTAGAGGTTTTCACAGCAGCAGTATTCACATGGGTGTATTTAAGGAAAGCCATTTTGCAAAAGATCTTGAGAAAACAGTGCCTGTTCCATATAACAGACATAATCAAGATGAATCCGGCCACTGCATCTTTTGGATGAGCACATGTCAATGATTTCTTTGTTGTCCCAAGGGGCCTAACGAATAAGAAGAACATCACTTTAACTTGGTTAAGGATTCACGTCGGGTTCACCATTTTTTGTTTCACACGGAATTCGGGGATGACCTTCTGGACGGGAGATTCAAACGTTCCGATCGGTTTCTAGCGGGTTTGTTCGTAGAACCGGAGACATCCAATGATTCCACATCCGTTTGGACCTACTTTCCAAAGGTAGGCGCTCATTAGCTTGTGGACTGATGAGGCTTTGGAATTTGCATTGGTCTAGAGGATGGGAGGTCGGACTCAACACACTTTTTTTGAGGGGAATTATTGTCTACTCCGGGACTCTCTTTATAGATTTAAGTTACGTTCGTGAATCCTTATTACATTACCAAGTATAAAATGAGCTTTCCTTTAGTTTTAACAATCAATGATTAAATATGTAAGAAATTTAGAGAATCTTTTATATGTATTCGAGGTTCTTCATCAATAGAGAATCATCTGTATCTATTTAGAGATTCTTGGTCAATGGTACCCTTCAAAACATTTATATAAAAGTCTCTTGGTCAATATGATGACCTGGCTGGTTTTAAAGCCACTCAGTGGGGCACTTGATGTTAATTGTCATTCAGAAGGACATTAATTATTTCAGAGTTGGGATCGAACCCGCAAATGGGCTACCTACGTATCCTTTGTTTTGGGAAAGGAATCAGAACCCACGTAGTTCGAGTAAGGGAGTATGATGTTTATGATTGATGGCTCAAAGAAGGATGTCATAATTACTTTTACACTCTAAGATCACGTGAGTCATGCTCGGTGTGAGAAACAAGAGGTATTGGTAAAAACCTAGACAATTGTTCCATGAAAGATGCAATCATAAGAAATGGTTTGGGGATTATGTATGTATGACTGCCCAGATAGATGAAGGTTTAGGATTCACTTTTAGGGAGAAAATCCATGAACAGGGTCCGTAAAGGTATATGTGCTTCATGGAGATTTGAATACTCTAATCTTGGGGCTTACTCTTAAGCAGGATGCCCAAGTTAGGAGGGGACTTATGAATGGGTTTTACTCCTGAAAAAAAAGCCCAAGATTATGACTGAGTCTTATTCCTGAAAAAGAGACCCAGGTTAGGGATTAAGGTTTGGGGCTTACTCCTAAGAAGGATGCCGAAAATTAGAGGACTTGGGGCTTACTCCTAAGAAGGATTCCCATAATTAGAGGACTTGGGGCTTACTCCTAAGAAGGATGCCCATATTAAAGGATTATGATTGGGGCATACTCTTGAGAAGGATGCCCAAGTTAAGGAATTAAGGTTTGGGGCTTACTCCTGAGGAGGATGCCCAAGTTTGGGAACTTTAAGAATTTGGGGCTTACTCCTGAGGAAGATGCCCAGATTAAAGGACTTATAACTGGGGATTATTCCTAAAAAAGAGACCCAGGTTAAGGATTCTCTCATCTTAAAGGATGAGGTTGAATGAATGAACTCTCAATCTTTGGTGACATAAAGATGTATAAATCACTATGTTTTGAGAGATATTCCACAGAATTCTTTTCAAATAAGGAAGTCAAATCAAGAAATCATGCCATAAATGGCTTTGAAGAGTATCTTGAAGACTAAATCTTGAATAGGAAAGGTGAAATGGCTTAAGAGGGGTAAAATGGGCAAGATGGGCACCCAAAAAGGTAGGGGCGCGCAAGTCTTGAAAGGCGCTCAAGTCTTGAGTGGGCGCGCAAGTATTGGTCGTGCAGGTATACTTGCACGACATGTGGCGTACTTGTGCGATTTGCAACTAGTATTTAAAATACTTGAGCGACTCTTTCTTAAAGCATTTAGAATCCTCTTGAGGTTCTCCCAGAAAATGGACGCGCAAGTTCTATCGAAGGAATAAGGCGGTGCACAAGTGTGACTAGTTCCCTTGAGGGCTGGCCACTCAGGCGCGCAAGTGTTTATGAGTTTCAACACTTAGGCCTTCCTCCATCTCTTTAGATCTTCCGTTCTAGGTAAAAAATTACCTTAGAAGTGTTCCAGATGCTTTGAGAAGAGACTTGGGCATCGGGAGCTTCAATCCGAGTTTCTAGAAAAAGATCCTCTCGAATGGGGGGCCCACAGGGTCTATTTATAGGCAAAAGAAGGCCCTGGGCGGTTACCGGGCGGTTACCTCTTAGGTCGTTCAAGTCACTTGCGCGACCAAGGGCGTCGCGCAAGTGGACTTGCGCGACAGTGATATAACTTGCGCGGTGCAGTTGCTGTTGATCCTGTGTTCCTGCCTTTGTTGATTTTTGATGTTTTCTTCAAAGGTTGAATCACTTTAAGCTCAGATATTCCCCTTTTCCGATCTTTAGATTCTGTGACGAAAGGAGTGTCAACAATTCAATAATATTGTCATGGAACTTTCATGTTATCATCATAGAGGGGATCTGTTGTGACCCATTGGTGTAACAACTATCATTAGGAAATTATCGTATTCATTGTCATGAATAAGAACAATCAAGATGTGATAAGGTACATATTAATTAATAATGTACAAAGTAGTTGGTTTTAGACCACCAACTCCAACAGGCTCCGACTTGGTCTAGAACAAACCACTAACAACCTTTAACCCACTAGCTTCGACATGATATTCATGCATCTACTAAGATAGGCCTTTAGTCAGGGGGTCCACCATTTTCTCTTATATGGATACTTTTCCCACTGTAAGTTCACCCATTTTGTAGAAATATATCTAGAGGTGATACTTCCAGACAGTGTTCTTTGTTTTTTATATGACCTTGGTTCTTTTGCAAGAGTCACCACTACAATATTATAACAACATAATTTGATAGGATCTATACTTATAGGCACTACATCAATATCTTGGAAAAATTTCCAAATCCATAAGGCTCCCTTGCATGCATCATAGGCCTATATATATTCAGAATCTGATGTATAATCAGTGAAAACTGGATACTTTGAAATCTTACATATCGTAGATCCTCTGTTGATACAAAAAACATATCCTGATTGCGACTTTAGATCATTCTGATCTATCTAAAATCCAGCATCAACATTCCCTATAATGATAAGCTCCTCTGTTTCTATATACACCATGGTCATATCCTTAGTTCTTCTTAGATACTTAAGGATAGTCTTAACATTAATCTAATTCTATTCTCCTGTATCTTCATGATATCTACCTACCATGCTCAGTTCATAGACAACACCATGCCCGATACATAACATGGTATACATGATGGATCCTATAGCCATAGCATATGGTATATTATTCATCCTATCTTTCTCCTATTTTGTTTGAGGTCACATTTTATTATAAATATGTAGCCCATGTGACACTGGAACCAATCCCCTCATGGATTGTTCTATACTAAATCTATTTAGTATCTAGTCAATATATGTACCCTGACTTTGTCCAAGTAGCCTCTTAGATCAGTCACGAATGATCTTGATCCCTAGAATGTAGGATAATTCACCTATGTATTTATTGGAGAAAAACTTGTTCAATCAGTCTTTAACAAACTATAAGACTGGTACATCATTTCCAATAAGTAATATTTCATTAACATATACTACTAAGATAACGATCACATTTCCATTAAACCACTTATAAACACATGGATCACATTCATACATAATGAAACCAAATTCATTTATGGATTTATTAAATCAATTCTTCCATGACTTGGATGGTGGGTTTAATCCATAAATGTATTTCTACATCTTGAAAACCCATTTGTCTTCACCTAGTGTCACAAACCCTTCTTTTTTGTGTCATATAGATATCTTCCTGAAGGTTCCTGTTAATGAATGTTGTTTTGACATCCATTTTCCAAATCTCATAGTCATGGTAAGATACTATTAAATTTATGATTCTTATGGATTTAAACATGGAAATCAGTGATAAGGATTCATCATAATCAATTCCTTGATGTTGTTTGAATCCTTTTTCCATTAGACTTTCTTTATAGGTGCAAACTTGACCTTCCATGTTTAGATTTTTCTTGAATGCCCATTTGCATTCAACATGCTTTACATCAACTAGATCATCGACCAGAAAAAAACTTTGTTCTAATTCATAGAATCCATCTCATCATTCATATATTATAACTGTCTTTAGGCTTATGATATATCATCTGATTCCTTGTAGGAGAGAGTTTCATCACTATCCAACAATAATGATTCACCAGCCTCGATGACTAGGAAACCAAATCTTGCTTATTCACATACCTATCATGATCTCCAACACAATACTTGTGTTTCTGGAACCTCTTCCATGGGGACCTATGGAACTTGTTTCTATACCAACTCCTATGTATCTTGATCATCAACTTGTCCGAAGTCCATCTTGCTCCCACTATCCTTTTTGAGGATGTGCTCCCTCTCAAGAAAGATGGCTTGTCAGGGAACAATCACATTCTTATTTGAAGGGTTATATTGGTAATATACTGTTATTTTGTTGTGATATCTTATAAAGATACACCTTGTTCTCTGGCGTGCTAGTTTATTTCCTGATAAGGCCTTAAAAAACACCTTGCATCCCCATACACGTGTGTGGGACAAAATGGGTTTCTTTCCATTCCACAACTCAGATGGAATTCCATTTTCTACCATATATGGTACTCATTTTAATGTGTATACTGTAGTTTGTAATACATATCTACAAAAGGATAATGGAAGATCTACATGACTCATCATCGACCACAATATATCCAAATATGTGTTGTTACTACTTTCACTAACACCATTACAATGTTGTTTATAAGGAGTCGTGAGTTGAGATAAAATCCAAGACTCGCATAGAAGGTCGATGAAATCTTGGTTTAGATATTCTCTACCTCGATCTGATCAAATATTCTTTATCTTCTTACCAAGATAATTATCTACTTCATTCATGAATTCCTTAAATTTCTCTAAGTAATCTGACTTATTCCTCATTATGTAGATATAGCCATATCTACTGAAATCATCAATAAAAGTAATGAATTAATAATATCCACCTCTAGATTTTACAAGAAATGGTCCACACATATTTGTGTGTACTAATCCAAGAAGTTCTATGGCCCTTTCTCCCTATCTAACGAAAGAAGGCTTGGTCATTTTACCCTACAAAAAAGCGTGAAATCTATCTAGTGGTTTTAGCTCAGTATAGTTTAAATAATCATATTGGAAGAGCTTTTTCAAGTTATTGTCGTTTACATGACCAACATAGTGATTCCACAACTGGGTTGTGTATGAGTCAGGTGAGTTTGTTTCATTATCGATTTCCAACACATGGTTTTTGTAATTTAATACCTACAAACTATTTTATAAAATCACCATACCCTAACATACATTGTTATTATAAAAGAAACAACCCTTATTTCCAAACATGAAAATAAATACATCCATATCCAAACATGATACATAAATTATGTTCTTGGTACCACTAGGAAAATAATAAAAATTATGTAAAACCAAAAGGAGCCTAGTTGGTAATGAGAGATGGTAATCTCTAATGGCTAACACAGCCATCCTCGCGCCATTAACAGCTCCAAGATCCACCTCTCCTATGGAAATCTTTCTAAATATATTTAGTTCTTGTATTTGAATAAGCACGTGAGCTTCACAAAATGTATCTAATACCCAATGCATATAAATAGAAATATTATTCTCCATAACAAATGTACATTTAGCTTCCCCATTATTCTGGGTGTAGTTACTCTTTTAGTGGACCAACTTTCCACATGAAAAACATACTGATTCCCATTCCTTTCCCAAATTTTTGATCTTCCCCTTCTTTGAGGGATGGTTCTCGGGGGCTTCAGACCATATATAGAACTTTTTCCCCTTTTCCTTGTCCTTCCTCTTATTATTCACCATAAGAACTGTGGATTTTTCACACCCCATGTCCTTATCTACATTTAAAATTAAAGTCAAAAGTTCTGATAGACTCTTCTCATTATTTCTCATCTTGTAGTTGAAAATAAAGCTAGATAAGGTCTTGTGTAGTGATGATAGTATGGGATCTGTATACAACTCATCTGAAAACATAATCCCTAAGATTTATAGGCATTCAATATAGCCAACAATCATGACTACATGAATCCTAGCTGGTGAAAAATATCCATTCTTAGTTTTGAACAAAGCATTGGGGATATCATATCTCTCCTATCTCTCCTTCTCTTGATAGAGATTGTAAAGGTGAGAGATCATGTTACACACATCAAAATTTTCATGTATCTTCAAAAGATAATTAGTCATAACTGATAGCATGAAACATCGTAAATCTATGGAATCATCCATATGTTTCATATATATAACGATAGATCCTCATCACCGGAATATTTTCCAATCGTAGTTGGAATAGGCTCGTTAGGACATAAAATTTACTATCGTGGTGAAGGATGACACGTAAACGCCTCTTCCACTCCTGTAAATTGGTACTGGGGAGAAGGTTTTCCTTCTTGAGTATGGTTCGCAATGATATGTTTGAAGTCATTTTTCTTGTAGTTTCTACAAATTAAGATGATCAATGATTTAGTAGTTTATCATGATAAAGTAGATACAAATTAATAAATTAATAGTTATTAGTCTCCCACTCTTTTATCAAATTCCAATACCCTCACAATTGACTTTGAAATATTATGTTTCACGAATATTCTACTATCAAGGATCCATATTTCTCTTTGAATTACCCAAACTAGGGGTTTTCAAGCAACTTTAATGGTTTTAGGTAGGAATTCCAAATGCCAACTGCATTAACACGCAGTTCATTGATCCGCTGAGTGGACTCCCCAATCCTGAAATCCTATTTTTTTGGATTTCCTCAACCTTTTCCTCTTGGTTTCCCCAAGTCCTGTTGTGGTAGTCAACCATTGATGTGAACCAATTCAAGTCGACTTAAAACCATAAATTACAATTCCTTGATAATTGAATGCACCCCAACTATGGTTGGTCAAGCACTTTGAACTGTGGTTTGATTTTAACCATGATTACAGAAGGTTATACCGACTTAATATTTCATTGATGGATTTTTTCCTTATACATAGATTTCAATTTTATTATCTTACTTGCATGATTATTAATATCATGTGGGATATACTTATGAGGCTAACCACGTATAAGATAAAATTTATGCGAAAGGTGGTCTTATTTTAGTTCCATATTGCATGATTTTGTAATTCATTAATTTTGTGATCATGAAAACACACCCACAATAAATAAAATATGCAACTGGCAGAAAGAAAATAAATAGTATGATCATGATATTGATCTATTGGTCAGTTTACCTAGTGGTTGATAAACTAACTAAAGACATAGTGGAGAAACAACTTGAACCTTTTTGGGTTCATGTTTATAGCTTTCCACCTATACACCTTTGTATCTTCTTAGACTGGTTTTATCTTGGATCCTAACATGAGTCACCTCTACTGTCTTAAGAGCTCCATCCATTACATATTCTTTTATCTCACTCGTAGTGAGGGGTAAAATGGTGTTCTAAATAAATGAAACCTTGGGCACGCAAGCCCAATATATTAATGAGGAGAAGACCTGCAGGCCAACAACATTAATTTAAGTAAACAAATTAAAATAATCCATCCACATACAACAGTCCTGGGTAGCTCCTGACCATCCATGCATGAAATGATATTTGTGCATAAATAAAACTAGCATTCAATTCATTAATAATTTTTTTTAAGATAAATCACACTTGAATTAATTAATTATATTTAATTAATCAATCCTTTTATATTAATCCCATTTCTGAATTTCCTTGAGATTCTCATCAATGATAATTTTAAATAAATAAATTCATTTCAAATTATCTTTGAATGTAACTTGTACCTTCGAGGAAACCCCATGAATTCCATTTCATAACTACCCAATGAGTAGAAATAAACATTACAAATAAGATAAATTATACTCATATATAAAAAACCGATCACATGTTGTGACTCAACTTTAAGACCACACCATGGTACATGTTTCAAAGGGTTGTATAATATAAAAATAAATTTTAATAAATATTCTGAATTTAGATGACTACAAGTCATACAGTTCTGACTACATGGAATTTACTATCATTCACCATCCATCCAATGTACATGCCTGGGGAAACAGTATGTAGATGTACTTCATAAATCTTCGGAGTACATGGCATGTCCGGTGTGCCACATTCCATGTAGTGTCCGTGTTACATGATCTTTATCCAGGAAAGCCGTGTATGGGGTACATGGTCCAACCCTAACCCGAAGGGACTACATGTTGTGTCTATTGGTCCATACATCTTGTAATCTAGAAACTGTGTTCCACCTATTCCTGGTCAACACAAGGAGTAATTTAATACTTAGATAGTCTCCAACACACATCTTTGTTTTGTGGACCAGTCCAGATGCATGGAACCTCGACTACATGGCATGTACAGCTGAATACACGCTGAGTGTTCTGATGTTTTATGACCAGAAAGCTTTGGAACCTCTCGATGAGATCCTCTATTTTTTTTAATCAAAATTAAATGAAAATATCGTTTCTGTAAGGTAAATGAGAAACTAAATTGGATGAATAGATCTCGAGATTAAAATTTTCAAAAAGATTAACTTGAATTTAAACTTCAAATTTATTAAATGTGTAAAACATCATTGATAAAATAAATTATAATAATCAACGATATTACCACTTTGATTCCACTTTTAGCTTCCAGGTACAGTGGAAGTGCGTTGGTATGTGTACCCAAAATTAATTTTTCTATTATCAATTATCGATATGATATCTACCACAATAAAAAAATGTCATATCTTCGGAATAGAATGATGAAAAAAATGAGGGGAGTATGAAAACCACAGATAGGATCATAATTTGTTGGTTATAATTAATTTTATTAATTGTTAAGAATTACCTTGATGAAACTCTCTCTTCGTTGATGTTTCAAGTCAAGATATGATGTTATCATTGGTTGAGTTGTAGAATCCAAGTGTAAAATTCTTCTAGAGGTGACCCACATGTGCTCCACATATCTCTAGACATCACTGAAGGGATCTCCAGGTGCTAGGTTGGAGGGGACATCACTTGTGATGTCTACCTTCAATTTCCTTAAGATCTGTTTCCAAAAAACTCTACTTGATCCGGTGGAGGAGGATCTCTCTCATAACTTGAGAGCGTTGTTGGTGAAAAAATAACTCTCTCTTAGATTGATATATTTTCTATATCCGATGTGAATAACCACAAAAGAATGGCTGGGCTCATGTTAATAAAATATAATTGGGATTATATTTACATAGAATAATAAAATTAATTAATTACATGAAATCATTTATTCATTTTATTTAATTTATAGTAAGACCCCATGTCTAATAAAAACAACTGACTATTATTATTTCTTGGCATGTGCCTAAACCATTTCACCAAATATTATTTAATTAAATAAATAATATTATTTCTCACAAATCCCTAGAAAAACTACATGGTTTGTATATTAATATATATAGAGTGTACTTTTGTTTTTTATATTCCTTGTTTCCTCCACCACATTTACTAGACCTAGAATAATGACTATTTATTTCTTAAATAAATATCACTGCATTACTCACTAATAAATATGTTATTTCTCTTAAATTATATTCTCTCGAATAAATATTGAAAAAATAAATGTGATCATACATTCTTGAATAATTATTAAACCAAAATCGGGAATAATCTTTATTAAACTTTTCAAATGAATATTTAACTGAGATACTTAGACATATTTATTATGTGAACCTCTTGGCCTCTTTCATAGTGGCATTAGGTCAAGAATACCTAAATTCCAAGGATAGAGTCAATCAACACGCCAAGGCAACCATAGAGAAATAATTTAACACTGCAATGAAGTGTCACCTCCTACAAACACTTATCATGTTATATAATCCGTTTGTTTTGTTATGTCAAATCAAGGGGGTTTCATACTAGTGACATCAACCCATGTGATCGATTAATCTTTAATTGACTTCCTGGAATTGAACATGCCCATTCCTTACCATGGACATGGATTTATTTAGTCTATATCAATTCAATCAAAGGGCCTCATATATCAACTTCCATTATGAAAGATAAGGGACAAATCCTTTCTCTCATTATCTATTAATGTAGTATGACTCTTGATGGACCCAACATATCCCACCTCACTATGATTAGTGTCTTGTCATATATGTTTTTCAAAAAATCTATGTGTGGTAGTTGTAATACCTATTAATAATAATATTGATGTCTATGGATGAATAAACAAGTCCGTAGATAGGATCTTCTAATGACACTATGAAATGTGGATTTCCTACTACCGAGTCTCATTCTCATAATATCCTCCTAGATATTACCCATGGCACACACCATGAGAAGGTTCCTAAATGTTTTATGAGTCCTCACCCCTAACAACTGGTATTATTTGTCTCCCTCAAATAACATCATCCGTCTATAGAATATATTTTCTTGAATAGTGTTATGTCAGTTTCAGGTTCTCATCATTGCAGGGATCCACTATGACCCTTTGGTGGAAAAAATATCCTTAGTACATTACCACATTAATTGTCATGCATAAGAACAATCAAGATGTGATAAGGTATTTATTAATGAATAATGTACAAAGTATTTTTTTCTAGGCCACCAACTCCAATAGTTGGAAGATGTTTTTTTATCAAAGGAGGTGTAATGTTTTCTAGGAGAACATGGAAAATAAGAAGTGTTAGATAAAATGTCTTAAAGGATCAGGTGGAGCATGAAACTGAACAAGGATCATGTAGATCATGTATGTATTAAAGGATCACATGGAGTGTGTATGTGTCGAATGATTATTTAGGGAATGTAAGTCCAAAAGGATCTCATAGAGTAGAAAAGTATAAAATGACAACAAGGATGTGTTTATGTCCCAAGGGATCATTCATAGTGTTTATGTTTGTCTAGGGAAGACATTCCTAACAAATTCTCAGAATCATGAAATGTCTATAAGTCTTCCAATTATGATAGTAAAAGGAGATCACATGATCATATGATATAAAATGGACCAAAAAACCAAACATATTCTAGTTAGGATAAAACTAATGTTCGCCCGATCTCACAATTTCAGATTTTGGAATTGATCATGTGAAGGTATCACATAATGACATGATAAACCAATAGATCACACGAAGGTGTCATTTTAAGAAAATGAAAAAAATTGGTTTAAAATTATGCACAATTCTCATGGTCGCTTGAAATCACATGAACATAGGTGTGTCATTAGAGCTCATGATGGGATCATGTAAATCATTTTAAGACAGTGTTTCTAAAAAGAACAATATTTTCATTGAATCTTGAAATTGGATCATATGATGACATTAAAGAATTTTTTTCTAAAAACCACATGATTTTCATTTGTTCTCATGATGTGATCACATGAAGTGCTTGAAGTCAATGTCACTTGTTAGGATGGTATGTCTAAGTATGATATACTATAATACCAAATGTAGTATCGAATATATAAGTATAAGATGCTCAACTACCAGAGGGGGGGGTGGATTGTATACTCTAAAAATACCTAAGGAAATTTTGCATAACCGAAATTCACAACACCTCTATGTTCTAATAACATTCTTGATTACAGAAAAGTGATTCTGGAAATGAAACTTCACAAAAGTTTACACCAACTCAGATTCTACCATAAAGCATATAGAATCTAACTAAATCTGAGTACAAGTAAGGAAGTATAAGAAAGTTATACTTTCCTTAGCAATACAAAATGCATCGGAAAAAACAAAGGAGTAAAAATACAAGTAACAATTATAAACTCTTTTAACCTAAAGAGGAGGGTATCCAAAAACCCTAGATAAGAGGTCCTTTGATTTATAATTTTATGAAAATTTATCTCACCCACACACAGGGTAATCCCTCGATATGACGATCAGAGTCTTTCTTGCTATCCTTGCAATCCATCAACTATCACGTAGTCGACACCTCTGTCTTCCTATCCTCATAAGCCCTCGATTATACACAGCAACAATCGGAGTAGTACGAATCCAATATTCAGGAAGAAAAGTTTGAACAAGTCATTCAATCTTTCTGCATGAAGCCTGAGAGTTTATACGATCCTCTCTCTCTATAAATCACTTCAACAACATGTTAGAACAGTTGTCAAAGTTTTGTGTACTCTTCTTTTCAAATGGGCTTTTATTTATAGGCACAACTCCAACGGTCGGCTCCCTCCTCCAACGGACATATTTTTCCTTGAATTTAAGAGGGACCTATACACGTGTCACTCAAACAATGCTTATTTGATAACTGAAGTAACAACATCGTTTTATAATAGAACAAGTGAAAGAATAACTAAAACTAATATCCGGAATATAGAAAAATAAAGTTCGGAGTGTTGAAAGTTAAAGTTTGGAGTCTAACCAGAAAATGAATTCAGAGTCCATAATAAAGAGATATTTAGATTCTGTTTTGCAGAATAATTCAGAGTTGAAATTCATACAAGTTTGTATCCATAATTCATCATCAGAATTTGAAATCAGAATTCGTAATGAGAATTCGTAATCAGAAATCATCATCCAAATTCGTAATGATAAATCGTAATCAGACTTCATCATTAGAATTCGTAATCAGAATTCATCATCAGAATTTATAATGAGAATTAGTAATCAGAATTCAACATATGAATTTGTAGTTATAACTTTATATAAGATAGTAATCAGAATTCAGAGTTGAACTTCATAAAAGTTCGTAACATGGAATTCAGAGTAGAAATTTATAAAAGTTTGTAGCAGGAATTCGAATCCTAAAACAGAATTCTTCATATCTAATTATTATAAGATTCCAAGGTTTTAGATATGAATCTGATTTTTATACTTAAGAAAAATATTTATATGAACAATGAAAACATGGTAGGGGTAAATTTCATTGGGTAAGGAATTTTTCCTTATAGAAGTAAAATAGGGGTAAAATGAGTTTTCCTTGAAATAAGGTGTTTGTGATTTTCAACACAAGAGGAATGGTAAAGTCATAAGAAAACCTTGATGACTTAACAATCTCCCCCTTATATGAAAAAATGGAAAAGTCATAAGGAAAACATTGTTGACTCAACAATCTCCCCCTTTTGGAATGCACAAACATCCTTTCGAAAAAGAATGTAGGAACATAGAATAAATTTCTAGACTTTGAAATTAAAGCTTATCTTCCTTTGTTTATGAACAATAGTAAATACGAATAACTCCCCCTTAGGATTTGAAACACTAAGGATCATATTCTAGATTTCCGGAATGAGATATTTTATTTGAATTTGGAACTCTTCGTAATAAGCACTCCCCCATAGAAAAACTCCCCTTACTAAGGGATGCCTCTTCTATACTAATAAATCATTTTCCTTATCTTCTTTAGGATTATTTTTCTTTATCCCCCTTTGCGATTTTCAAAAAGAGTTTAAGGGAATGGAAAATAATATGGTACCTAAAATATTAGTACAAAATAACACAAAAGACAAGCAACCATAGTTTTCATTAATATTGAAAGGATTTTTACAAGGAAATATATTACAACAAAATATCGTATTGGTCTATTTGTATTCTTTTTTCCTTGGGGATTAGCTTATTCAGAAGGGTTTTTAGCTTCTTTAACTGTTTTTGGTCCTCCTCATCTTGCTTTTATAAGGCTTTAATCCTGTCATCTTGAGCCTTCAGAGCCTCAGACCGAGCCTTAAAAACATCATACTGCTTTACAAGATTCTCTTCGATCTCAATCCGGAGATCTATTTCCCCTTTCTAGCTTTGAGAAATAGAGTTAAGCTTCACATGCAGATCCTTCCCCATTTGATTCAGAGTACTTTTCTCAAGGGTTATCTTTTCCAAAAAACTATTTATAAGATCCATCATCTTGAAATCTTCAGAATCAAAAGCTTCTTTTACTTCCTCTTGAAATTCATCATGCTATGCCATAGTATAGATGATCTTCTTTTACCAAGTGGTCATTTTCATGCAGGACATCCTATGATCTTTGTATCCTATATGAAATTTTTTCAAATCTGATTCTGTCTTTACACAATTTTCCATCACTATGGACATTGAATCTGACTTCTGATTAAGAGTGTGTTGGAGCATCTGGCATCTAGAATCTATGTTTGTAAAATTCATAATGGAACCAACTCGCTTCTTCAAAGACTGCTCAAAAAATAATGACCGTGTAAAGATGGCTCTGAATCCGAGACATTACTTGGTGATAGTGGTTTTTCAAGCTCAAAAGCTTCCCTTTTGATGTTCCTAAAAATTACTTCCTCTTCACTGTAAATTTTCATTGAGAATCACCAACCACTTGCTTACCCTTATCAATATTCAGTATGACTTTCTCATTAGGATATTTATGCTCTATATCAGATAATTGAACAACTCTATCATCATCAATTCTCTCTTTTTCTTCTCCTTCCACAATAATGTTCTTTTCGTAGCTTTCATCCTCAGATAATTCATTTACTTCTTCTTATTCCTTATCTTTATATTTATTTCCATCTTTCTCTTCTTCCTTTCTAGGAGTGACAAGCTTTGGGGACTCAGCCTCATATGTTCATAGTGGTAATTTCTCTGATGGATTTGCCTTATCATGATATTCATCAACTTGGTTAATCGGATCATCTTAATCACCACTTTCTTCTTCTTATTCTTCTTATTCTTCTGATTCTTCTTCTACTTCCTCATATTCCACTTCATCAACATCTTCTTTCTCTTTAGATTTTTTCGGAGTGAAGAAATTCTTCCCCGGGGTCTCAGGTAATAGCTCGACTAGTAAAGTTTTCGGTACTGGAATATTCTCAGAAGCTACTTTTGTTGCTTTAAAAAGAGATTGTTCAACTTCAGCCTCAGAAATTTTCTTATTTATCTTTCTTATACCTGTAGTCTTTCTTCTAGTACTTATTATGATAATTCTTCTCAGCAAAAATCTTTTTCATTCTATTAGAAAGATTAGCTAATTCATTCTCTGACTTTTCTGTGTCACTAGATTCTGGCTGATTAATGACTTTCTTTGTCTTTGATCTAGTAACATTTTTTGGGGTCTTGGATTTCATATGTTTAGAAGTGGATGTAAAAGAAACTCCACCATTCTCCTTTTGGACATTTTCATCATCTCTCTTCATTTTGGTTTCATGTTGAAGAAATGTTCCAAACAACTCATCTAAGTAAATCTGAGTGACTTTCCTGTTCTCATCAATAGTTGTCCTCTGGGACTCCCATTAATTTGAATGATATCTATGATCTAATCAAAAAGATCCTCGTCATCCAACCATTTTTCTCCCATATATTTTATGCTATTAACGATATTCATAAAACGTTTTTGTACTTTACTTACAGGTTCTCCATAGGGAATGTTAAAACTCTGGTATTCAGCTCTAAGTATGGCTCTTCTGGTCTCAATAACATTAGAAGTTCCTAAGTGAGTAACATCTAGTTTATTCCATATAGAATTTTCTACTTAACAAGATAAAATTTGGATATATATATTTCTAGTCATTGAACAATGTATAGTATTTCGTACCTTATAATTGAGTTGATATTCATGCTTTTGTTGATTTGTAAAGGCACCTACTTCTTTATCAGAAATTCTATATCCACTAGTAAGCATAAAAAATATTTCAACCCCAGTGTTGATAATGAAATTCTTCATGTGATCTCTCAAATATTTGTAATCATTACCATCAGAGATAGGTGGTATGGTTGGATTGAGATTATCTATGGAACCAACATTTATTCATTCCATTTTTAATAAAAGAATTTCCGCAAAAACATTTTAGTAGAAAATGTTTGTAAACAAGGAAAATATTCTAAGAAAGAAAATATAGAGTAAAATTATCTCTACAAAAAAGTGAATCGAAACTATGAGTCTGAAAAACAGATTCCGAAAAAAATATGAATCTGGAAGTGTGAATCCAAAAAATCAATTCTGAGAATTCTCTTCTGAATCTAATCGTCAGATTAATTTAGATTGAACCAAATCCTCTGATACCAATTGTTAGGATGGTATGTCTCAGTATGATATAATTTAATACCAAATGTAGGATTGAATATATAAGTATGAGATGCTTAACTACAAGAGGGGGAGGGGGGTGAATTGTATACTTTAAAAATCCCTAAGGAAATTTTGTATAACCAAAATTCACAACACCTCTATGTTCTAATAATTTGCTTTATTATAGAAAAGTGATTCCGGAAATGAAACTTCACAAAAGTTTATAGCAACTAAGATTCTAAATTAATGTGTATAGAATATAACTAAATTAGAGAACAATTAAGGAAGTATAAGAATGTTATACTTTCCTTAACAATATAAAATTCAGTGGAAAAACAAAGTAGTAAAACTACAAGTAACAATTATAAACTCTTTTATCCCAAAGAGGAGAGTATCCAACAACCCTGGATAAAAGGTCCCTTGATTTATACTTTCAAGAAAGTCTGTATTAACCACACCTACGGTAATCCCTTGATATGATGATCGGAGTCTGTCTTGCTATCCCCACAATCCCTCAACTATCATGTAGTCGCAACTCTGTCTTCCTATCCCCGGAAGCCCCCGATTATACACATCAACAATCGGAGTCACACGAAGCCAATCTGCATGAAGAAATGTTTGAACAAGTTGTTCAAACTTTCTGCACGAATCCCGATAGATTATAAGAGCCTCTCTCTCTAGAAATCACTTCAACAGCATGTGGGCACATTTTTCAAAGTTATGTGTGCTCATATTTTCAAATGAACTCATATTTAAAGGCACATCTCCAATGGTCGGCTCCCTCCTCTGACTGTCATATTTTTCCTTTAATTTCGGTGGGACCTGTACACATGTCACTCAAACAATGTTTAGTTGATAACTGAAGGCATGCCATCGTTTTATAATAGAACAAGTGAAAGCATAACTAAATCTGATATTCAGAATAGAGAAAAAGAAAGTTTGGAGTGTTGAAAGTTAATGCTTGGAGTCTAAACAGAAAAAGAATTCGGAGTCTATAATAAAGAGATATTCGGATTCTGTTTTGTAGAAGAATTCAGATTCGAACTTCATACATGTTCGTATCCATAATTCGTAATCTGAATTCACAATCAGAATTCGTAATGATAATTCGTAATCATAATTCATTATCAAAATTCGAAATGATAAATCTTAATCGGACTTCATCTTCACAATTCGTAATCAGAATTCATCATCAAAATTTGTAATGAGAATTTGTAATCAGAATTAATCATACGAATTCGTAGTTAGAACTTTATATAAGTTTGTAATTAGAATTCAGAGTTGAACTTCATAAAATTTCGTAATATGGAATTCGGAGTAGAACTTCATAAAATATTGTAACAGGAATTCAGATCCTAAAACAGAATTTTTCATATCTAAGTATTATACGATTCCGAGGTTTTAGATATGAATCATATTTTTTTACTTAATAAAAATATTGATATGAACAATGAAAACTATGTAGGGGTAAATTTCATTGGGTAAGGAAATTTTATTTATAGAAGTAAAATATAGGTAAAATGAGTTTTTCCTTGAAATAAGGTGTTTGTGATTTTCAAAACAAGAGGAATGGTCAATTCATAAGGAAACCTCGATGAATTAACAATCTCCCCCTTATATGAAGGAATGGAAAAGTCATAAGAAAAACCTTATTGACTTAACATCACTGACCACCATATGACTATTAATGGACTTCGTGATGGAGTCATAGGTCATGCTCAATGAATATGATACTAACCTAGGTAGAATGGATTCATACTAGATATAGGTAATTGAGTTCAATCATGAATTCCAGAACTAATCATGTGAAGTGCCTAAGGGTGATGAGGAGGTATCCGAACATACAATTAACTCTGATTTACGAAGTTATGGTTGTGGATTTATGACTATAAATATCACTTAACATGTCCTTACGTGAAGAAATTAATTTTATGAAATTTTTCAATCTAAATAAATTATGAAGGATGTATTGAACATAAGATGAATAGGGTTTCTCAATACTATAATAAGGACCATGTGATCCCTAGAAAGTCCCACAAAGGGGTCTCAACAATGGGGTTTCATGAAAGTATGTTTTAGTGAGTGTTATATGATTGGTGGTTTTATGCATAGGAATAACTGTTGGTGTCACACAATCCACTTAAATCGAAGAGGATCTTCTAAAAGAGGCACATGGTCATCAAGAATTGAGAAAGGTCCCATGAAGGGGTCTCATGAAAGGGTATTTCATAAGGGCTACATTCTCTAAATGGTAAAGTGTAACAAAAATGTAGTTACCATATATTTGATGAAGCAGTAGAATAAATACACACACTAGTGTGAATAAACTTAGAACTAATATTTATAATTGTCTAAAACAATGGAAGTGTGTTCAATTCAAAAGAGGGGGAAGTGATATTTTAAATTATGAATGGTTGTATACAGGACGGGTAGTGAGTCTGTATAGAACCCTATTACAACAATTCAATTTTGTGGATTTGATATATTGGAAAATAATCATCATATGTTCCATGTATATAGTCCACTAAGGGAGAACCAGATAAAATTTCAACATCTTTTGAATTTTGTAATTTCCATTTACTTTATGCTATAGGAATAAAAGAGAAGAGACTTAGTTTAGTAATGATACAATATCCAAAGGTATATTTTATTGAATATGTTAGAACATGAATCACCCACTTCATAGGGTATTTAAACTAGTTCGGATAACAATTGTGATTAAAGGGAATGGGTTAAAGTAACATTTTCTCTATCAGCAATGGTTATTGGATTGTATAATCATAGAGGGATTTTGATATTCGATGTAAATTATTTTATTCTATAGAAGAATCATATGAAACACAACTTTAGAGTGTTAGGTGTCAATGTGTTTACATATGAAATGAATAGTATTTTGGAGATTATATAAAGTGAATCATTATCCAATGTATGATGATGAGAATTGGATTTTTACACTATATAAATCAATTACTTATGAGAATATGTATCTAAAAAAATCTACATGAAAGTGATGTCATGTAAGTCATCAAATTCCATGTGGGAAAAGATTCTAAATATCAATGAATTAAATTAAAAATCCTGAGAATATAAATTATATATTATATGAAAAAAATAAGCGAACTTGAGAATTTACCCCCAATGAGTTTATAAATTTATTTTTTACTGGGTGAATTTTTTCATTAAAGGCATGCATGGTATCAGATAAATTCTCAATGATCTATAGATCATTATGCTCACCTTGAGAATACATAATCCTCAATGAAATATAATGGTTTCTATACAGGAAGATAATGATAAAAATAAATTGACATTGGATAACTTACACAATACTCTTGTCATATATGAAATTAGAAATGACATCAATGATTTTTGGAAAAAAAGGAAGTATAAAAATGTAAAATTCAGTTTCATGAAGAGGCTCACTTTAGATAATGGTTAGGATGAAAATGTAGCAGATGTGGTTATGGCATTAATTTACAAAAATAAAAAAATTAGAAAAGGGAAAAGTCAAAGAAAAAATCCTCATACATTATTTTTTTTGAATTAATGTTAGATAATTTATCGTAATGTGTCCCAAGTAGCTTCAAGATTATAGTGAGGATGATGATTAAACTCTCAATAAAAAGTCTCTATCTAGTATAACTAACATAGCAAAAGATCATGTCAAATATATTGAAGGAGATGAGGCAGAATTTTTTTATTGTAAGGAAAGGTAAAATATCAAGATAAAATCTTGATTCCTAAATTTATATAGAGAAATATGGTTTTAGATGAAACAAAAAAAGTAAAATAGAGTTTGGTGGTCCAGAAAAATAGTCATAGGAATGTATTGAGAATAAAATTTGACATCCAAAAAACAAAACTTCTATAGTCATTTATTGAGAATTTAAATACATAATGGATGGTGTTATAAAACAATCCCCAACTTTGAGGTTGGATATTGATTTGGGTATCAAATAGAGTCAAAATATTTTGAGATCCCAAGGTTCAATCAATGATGTAATAATGATAAAAAGGAATAAACCATGTATCAGGTGTTATTGATGTGGAAATATGGGGAATTCTCAAAAAAAAATCATAGAGAAGAGGTATTGAATGGTTCACGATCAATAGTGTCATGAAAATATAGTTCAATATTCAAGGGATGATTTTTATGGTCGCTATTTTTGTTGTGAAATATTTAGACACAAGGATAGACATTTATCATCAATAATATAGAAAAATGTTATGAAGAAAATAAAAATTGGTTTCATTTAGATGATTAATAGATAATTGATTTCATTGAGAATCAAAAATTAATTTTCATATTTTAAAGATAAGGTTGAACCATTATACTCATAGGAAGATCAGGAGTATAAATTAGCATAATGAATGAGGCTAGAAATATGGATCTAAAATAAATCATATGAGTAGAAAATTGTTTCATAGATTTACATTAATGAAGCAGATTACATTGGAATATGGATAATTGATAGTGGATAAACTTCCCATGTGATTAGAAATAAGGATTTAATGACATGCATCAGGTATAAAATGGAAGGTGTTTTTTTATTTGGAAATTTTGGAGGCCTGGATATTATTGTATTTGAAAATCAATTTTTAGGAGAAAATAAGTGAGACAAGTTGATGTTTTGGTCATTGAAGGCCTCATTCAGAATATAATAATTTTATTTAATTTATTTAATTGAGTAATGATATAAAATTAACCATGAAAGTCTGTATTATTAAGTGAAAAGATGGTGATGTTTTTTTGAAAGAAATGTGCACAAAGGGGAATATCTACCTTGTGAGTGTAGAAGAATATATGTGTTGTTTATACCTAGAATAATAAAAAAATTAAGGAATACAATTCTTAGTCATTTGAACGAATAATCCTTTGAAGATATAGTGAAATTGTTTTCTTTTCGAGATCCCCCTATGTTATCACATGATGGTAATCATACACGCAATTCTTTCCAAAAAAATAATACTACCATAAAAACATATAAGGAGAATGACAAAAGGTAAACAAGAGTGCTTGAACCAGTGAATATTGTTGTATGTTTATTTATTTCATGAATATTTACTTATGGGAAGATATAAAATTTCATTCTCAATGATAATTTCAGTAGAATGTAATGGGTTTGAATTATCACCCAAAAGTAAGAGGTGCTTAGTTTCATAACACATTATTGGAGTCATGTTGAAGAGATGATAGGTTTAAAAATGTAGATGTTCAGAACTGATAATGGAATAATGTTTAAAAACTATCATGTTGTTTATTATCTTCAGAAACATTGGATAAGACAACATGTTTAACTAGTAATATCTCTATAAAAAATATAGTGGTTGAAATAAGAAACCATATTATAAAAAACTTGGATATAATTATTCTTATTGAGAAAAACCTCCCAGAGACGTTTTTGAAATAAGTATTGTTGATATCATTTTACATGTATAATAGATCGTTATTTTTTTGAAGGAATAGAAATATCCATATAAGTTATGGTAAGGAAATAATCAGTCATTGAAGTAATTTTGAGTCTTATGAAGTAAGTGTTTCTTTCCTAATATGGAGATAAATAGGTAGTTTGAATCATGTGGGTATTAATTAAAATTTATAGGTTACTCTTGAAAATGAAAAGCATTCAAATTCTTCAATATTCATTTAAGAAAGGTTATAGAGAGAAAAGATATTATATTGGTGGAAAATAAGAAAAATATGTAGAAAATCTATGAATAGTTTTATGAGGATAGTTATGAAGAGGTGATAATTTAAGGGAAGTGAAAGTACATGAGGAATATTTAAAAGAATATTCAGATGATGTTATGAAGAACATAGGCTTGTATCTTCACAGAAACTGAGGATTTGAGATGAAATTGATAGGCATAAAATAAGCAGTGATCAAGCAACACTTGTATAGAAAATGAGGATGAAGAAACTTCATTAAGAAAATTTACTATAATAGGTAGATATAAATTGTTATGAAGATGTTTCAAGAGATGGTAATTGGGTTCAAGAAATAAATGAAGATCTAGAAAAAATAAAATAATAGACATAGGATATTATTTTTCAGCTGGAAAAAAGTAATATCATTGGGACCAGTTGGGTCTTCTATACCAATATGAACGAAGATGGAGAAATAATTCCAATCAAACCATGAATTATGTTTAATGGATACTCCCAATTTGAGGGTATTTATGTAGATGAAGATTTCACAATAGTTTCAAGGATGAAGGTAATTCAATTAGTCTTGGCTGCAACAATGCAATGGAAATTCAATTCGTTCCAGATGGATGTCATGTAATCATTTATACATGGGGTTCTAGAAGATGAATAACTGTATATTAAACATCTATATAGTTTTCTAATTCATGAATAAAAAAAATGTTTTTCAGTCAAATAAATCATTGTATGAGTTTAAATAGTCTCCAAGAGAATGTTATTTATGAATTGATTGGTATTTGAATAAGCTTAGTTTCCCTCATGATGAATCTGATTATAAAATCTATGTCAATAATGAGAGTAATTAAAGGATGATTATTGTGGTATATATTTATGAAACGGTCTTTTATTGATCAAATGAATTTTTGGGAAAAATTTTTGTTGAATTCATGAAATGCGACTGATAAATGTTAATGATAAATAAGATAACATCTTACCATGGTTTACCAGTAAAGAATGGAAATCATATAATTTTTTTACTCGACAAAAATATGATAATGATGTTCTAAAAAAAATTAATAGAAAATTCATATAATATGACATCTTTGGTTTCTAAAAAAATTAAATTATCAAGGGATTATGAAGGTCAATCAATCAATATCATAGAATACATTCCGATTATTCACATCCTATTGTACATAATAACAAAATGGCGCAATATTGTTTTTTTCTACACCCACTACAACAAAAATTGAGTCTAGATGTGGTTGTTTAGCAGCGGTTCTGGGAACCACCGCTAAACCTTTTTTAAAATGGTTTCTCAGTGGTTTATAATAAACATCCACGAAACATGTTTTTTTACAATGCTGACCCTTCCCACCTAACCCAACCGAACCCCACGACCCCGCTTCCCCCACGACCTCGGCCCCTCACGACCCCGACGACCCTATGACCCCGGCGGCCCTGCATCCCCCGGCCCCCCGTGACCCCGACGACCTATACGAACCCTAGGTTTGAAATAAGTTTTCTTGAATATTTTTTAAACTCAATTTCACTTCCCACATAATTTGGTTTCTTGAAGAATCGATTCACAATAGAGGTATTAGAGTTAATTACTAATGATATTTCGGTTTTCTTATTAAGACTAGGATAGTGGTGTTAAAGGTATTAGAGTTTATCCTTACAGGCTAGATAATCCAATATATGTTATGATAGTTGATTCATTCATACGTATGGACACTAATTATATATTGTCAAACATTAGTACTTATATAATTATTTATAGAATACTATTGGATCATTTAATGAATAATATAGTAATCAGGATTTGATTTATGTGATTTTTCCATGTGATAAAAGAAGTACCACGGGATGGATAGTCTTGGAATTCAAATGATATATTCTAAATGATTTTATTTATTCTATTTTGAACCTATTGAATTTTTTTTCTTATTTTATATTTTATATTTTATATTTTATAAAACTTTTACGTGAATTTATTACCTGAATATGACTAGGTTTACACCAATATAAGTGCAACTCTAGATTCATCATGATGATGATGAGAAATATTTTAGGTAAATGAGTATGAGGGGCCTCTAGTTATATCCAAGTTAGGACTTTATATCTATGTAGATTCAATTTTGAAGACATAGAAGATAATTTGAGATTATCTTTTTACACATCATCATTATAAATTCATGTATTCTAAATAATTTCCTAATATAAGTGTAGGTTTGTTAAATCACACTACCTAATTTCCTATCGATCTATATTCATCAATTTTATAGGAAGGATATTTATTTTCTTAATCATTATAGGATAAAGATTTTAAGTGATGCCTTAATGATAAATAAATGTGATATTGAAAAAGTGTTTCAATATTATATTGGAATGTTGTGACTATTCCGGGATCAGATGGAGATGTTTTGAGTTGTGAATATGGTTGTGACTTTTTTTGGGAAATATTATTTTGAGATAGTTTAACTAGGTTTATTTTGTATTTAAATTTTATTTTTATTTTATTTCTCTATATGTTATCCAAACTAGATGATTTTTCATCAATATGTAAAGTTTTTGGTTAAAGTAATCACTTTCATTGAATTTGTATCTTTGCATTTTTCATTATTTTTTGAAATAGATAACCTATTTATTTATAAGGCCTACATGACTATAATGAATTATGACACTTAGGTATCGAGTTCCTTATACTTTTGATACGTGATCATGGTGTCTATTAAACATGTGTTACTCAAGTATATTATCCCTTTACTTTGCATAAATTTATTTTGTGTTTTGAAGTGAATGGTATTGAATTCATTCTAACTTATTGTAGTGGTTTGGATGAATATAATTCTTTAATGTTCATGAATATAATGTTTAGGGAGAATTCCTTCTGGGATCTGTTTCCACCTATGTGATTCTGATTATATTAATATGTTGTCCAGGTTGATAGTACCAACACCCAAAATTTCATCTCCAAATTCCCAACTTGATTCTACTATGAAACTCCAAACACCAAGCCCATACACATCAACTATTCTTCAAATACGCTAGTTTGATCCCCAAACCACATCAGCCGTATCTTGAACGCCATTTCTGATGTGGTCTCCACCTTACCACGTCAATTTTTATGCAACAAAACTAGTAAGTCCTTCTCTAAGTGATTTATACCACAGACCCTCAATCCCACCCACCAATGCGCTATCATATCCCGACCACGATGCCTTAAAACTCATGGAATAATAAAAATGTTCAATTCCCACACTGAAGTCTGAATCTAACTCTTAGTTCAACTCCTTGGTTAGTTCCTCGATAGTCCAATTTAACCATAATGCTCCACTCATGATCACTAACACATATATGATTCAAATAACCCTCAAGTCACACCACCACTCTTTTCTATGTGAATACACCAAAGAGAGGTATAGGAATTAAATCCACACAAAGTTTGGAGAACCTAAAAACCTAATCTCCCATGTTATTTCATCATGCATTTCCATGAACCCCACCACTAATCATGCCTCAAGACTACCATCCCCCATGTGGTTCTTGTCACTCCAAACTAAAAATTTGTTGAGTTTTTTAAGAATCATAAGGTTTTACCTACACATTATTTATAATAGATTTATTCTATATTAGTGTTTTATATGAAGACTCTATAGAGAACTTAGGTTGGTGTTATTCCAAATTAAGAATGTGCTTTGGTTTTCATTGTAAAGTAGCTACCACGTTGTTAGCACACTATTTCTCTTTACCAAAGAAACTTCCCCTATCCCAAACACTAGAGGGATCATATCTAACTCAGGGGATCATCTTTGTTATACATTTATTCTGTGATCTAATACTATCATATATATGAATCTCTTTCCCCATTTAGTAGTAACTATGTGTTTTATTTTTTTTATTATTGTGTATGGACATTGTGATATACATGGATAAAAGCTAGATCACATTACAGAGGAACACACATCAGTATGTTAAGGGAATGAATAAGTTTTTAGATTTTTAAATTTCTAATCGATCCGTTGAAGGGATAATATAATTTCCATGTCCCAAATGTAAATTTAGAACATGGTTGAATAGAGATGAAGTTTATGAACATTTAATTCTGAAGCAATTCCCTGGTCAATATTTATGTTGGATTTTTTATGGAGAATCGAACGTTACATAAAGATTGAGAACTGATGTTAATCCATAAAATGAGGTCCCAAGTTCATTGATAAGGGAAAATGAAATGAAAAACCTCATAAATGATGCATTCGACACTGCAAGACACTACTATCAGCATCAAAACATATCAGAATAACCAGAAGAGGGTGCTACAAATTCCAACGTGACAAGTGATGTTTTTGAGACTATAACACATGAAAATAAATATTGTAACATATCATTGGATCCTATTATTGATTATATGGAGCGAAATGTAAGAGAAAACTTCTTGGAGGAAAATTTGTTTCATGATTTAGTTGACGATGGAAATCAAGAGTTGTATAGTGGGTGTTTGAAATATTCAAAGATTTCATTTCTGCTGAAGTTGTACCATATCAAATGTCATTGTGGAATTACAAATAAGGAAATGTACATGATATTGTAATTTATTTGTGATGCATTTCTTGAAGCAAAAATCCCAGAATCTCTTTATGATATAAAAAAAGATTTTAACAAACTTGGTCTGAATTATACAAAAATAAATGCCTGTCCCAATGATTGTTTGCTTTATTGGGGAGAGGGTTGAAGTAGACAAAATTGCATGAAATGTTCTTCTTATATATGGAAGAAAAATAGCGATTTTGGAAGTCTGAATGAACATAATTTCATGGAGAATAATAAAAGGAACACACCTTCAAAGGTTTTGTGTTACTTTCCTTTGAAGCCTTGATTTCAAAGATTATTCATGTCATCGAAAACTGCTGAATATATAAAGTGGAAGTCTGTAGATAATAATAATGATGGGTTAATGAGACATCCACGAGATTCCCAATTGCGGAAGACATTTGACTTATTATATATATATTTCTCAACTGATCCTTGGAATGTTCGATTGGGATTGGTTGTTGATGGATTCAACCCATTTGGGACTTTGAGTACCAGTTATAGCATTTGGCCAGTTGTTTTGATCCCTTATAATTGGCCTCTGTGGATGTGTATGAAACAAACATATTTTATCCTTTGGATTATTATTCCTGGAAAACAAATTCCTAGAAATGATATTGATGTATACTTGTAGCCTTTGATTGATGAATTGCAGGAGTTATGGAGTAACGGTGTTGAGACATTTGATGCTTTTTCTAAAACAATGTTCAAAATGAATGCTGCTTTAATGTGGACCAATTGTGACTTCCCTATGCTTGGGAATTTATCTGGTTGAAACAATTACATATGTTTGGATTGTCCCATTTGTAACATTGATTTTGAGCCCAAACGGATACCTCACTATAGAAAATGGTGCTTCTTATGTCATCGATGATTTCGGGATGCATCTCATTGATTTCGGCTGAACAGATCAAAATTTAATGGTTCCATTCATCATAGACGACCTCCAAAGATGTTAACTGGTTCTAAAATATTGACACAACATGAAAATGTTGAAACAAAATTTGGGAAGTTTCATTATTTGAATTATAGCGGAAAACAGGTCTGAAGTGAATCGTCAAGGGAAATCGGAACTCAACAATTGGAGAAAAAAAGTATATTCTTCAATCTTTCCTATTGGGAATTTAATTTGTTGCGGCATAATCTTGATTTGATGCATATTGAAAAGAATGTCTGTGACAATTTGTTTTTCACATTGATTAATGAGCATGGAAAGTCGAAGTAACATCTCAATGCTCGTGAAAACTTACAACCAATGAGTATAAAACGTGATCTCTGGCCAAATGAGAATGAAAAGTATCCTCTGGCAATTTTTGCATTGAATAATAGGGACAAAGATAAATTCCTTCAATTTTAAATATTGTTAAGGTGTCTGATGGGTATTAAAATAACATCTTGATGTGTGTTGACTTGAAGAATCATAAGTTACATGGATTGAGAAATCATGATTCACATATTTTGTTACAATAGTTACTACCATTGGCATTGCGTACATTATTACCTAAAAAACTACTGTTGTTGTACTCCAATTATGAAGATTTTTTAGACAACTATGGGCGAAATATCTACAACCATTTCAGCTTGACAACCTCCAGGAGAGGTTTTTATTGACCCTTTGTGCAATGGAGATGATCTTTCCTTCGTCATTTTTTACTTTAATGATGCATTTAACTGTGCATTTGGCTGAGGAAGCTAAATTAGGAGGCCCCGTCCATTATCGATGGATATATTCAATTGAGAGGTACTTTATTTATATGTTTTTAAGTTATGTAAACAATTTTTGGTACTTAATTAAATTTATAATTATGTTTATTTTATTTCACATATATCTTGGGAATTTTAAATCATACATGAGAAATAATGCTCAACTAGAAGGCTATATTTCTAAAGGCTATTTGGCTGAGGAGTGTCTTACCTTTTGTTCTCGATACTTAGATGATATTGAGACAAGATTTAATCGAGTTGGATGTGTTGACGACTCATCAAATCAATTTCAAATACATTAGAAATCCAAAATATTTCCTGCTATTGGAAGATTAGTTGGGAGGACCTCAAATGTGACACTGACTGAACTGGAATTATTACAGGAACATAGATATGTGATGCTGAATAGTGAAATTACAGATCCATTTATTAAAGAGTTGAGGATACAATCAAAGAGATGAATGAGAGGCGGTACACTAAATGAGAAAGATATAACGAAATCTGTTAATAAAGTGCTTTTAGAATGGTTTGCACGACGTGTAAGTTCATAAATATTGAAATAAATACGAATATTCGATTGAAACATACATTTTGTAAATCTAATAAAGTATATTTATTTTTTCAGATCATGAATACTGATATTCGAGTAGAGGTGTCAGAATATTTGAAGTTTCTTTGTAGAGGTCCTCTAAAACAAGTTAGAAAGTTCGACGCTTATAATGTGAATGGCTTTAGATTTCTTACAGTGAATCGAGAAGTGGGTTTGAAAACACAGAATAGTGGTATATTTACATTTGTTGAAGTGGAATACTGTGGAAAGCTGCATGATATTATTGAATTAAACTACCATGGAAATTTTTCTGTTGTTTTATTCAAATGAAAATCGGTCGATATTATCAAAGGTGTTAAAAGATATTCCTTGAAATTTACTTCTGTGAACTTCTTTCGCTTGATGGATGTTGGTGATCATGAACTGCATGATCCATATATTTTTGCATCGTAAGAAAAAATGGTATATTATGTGAATGATGTTGTCGATGAAGGGTGGAGTGTATTTTATAACATAATACAAATATATTTTTATTCTAGGGAAGATGAAGTGGAAAATTTGACATCTAAAATTGAATTTAATCAACAACATGAAGCAGAATTTTTTGTCCATCAAGATCTTAAAAATATTAGTCTAGCAAGGACGAATGAAGTGGATGAAGCAATAGAGCAGGAAACCGACATGATTGAAGGAGAAAATGATTGTATGTACAATTATTTATTTATTCAAGAACCACTTTTTTAATTTCTATAGTCATTCATTATCATTGTTATTTGTATTTGGTATGTTAGTACTAGGCATCTATTATCATTTTTAATTTTTTTGCATAATTGTTTTTGAAATATATATTGTGAACATAATTTTATTTGATTAAATGGAAGGAATTCCAAGGAGGAAGTAGTACACTATTTCATCTAGTTCTGCAACAGATGATGATCCATCTGGCTCCCTCTCCACGACATCTGAGGCACCAGCTGCCTACAGCCCTACACCATGTCCCCCTGCACCATCTCTCACACCATCTGTGGATGTCCCATTAGAGGCTACGTCGTCGACTCCACCTTTAAGAGCCTCAGCAGTGGGGCAACGACACACCCCTTCCAGTTCATCAAAGGCATACTGGAGTGTCACTATCATAGGTACAAATTTTAATTAAATAAATTTATTACATTTTGTTTATACTAATTTTTTTTCTCATTGAAGATGAAAAAAAAGAAACCGTGGAAAAAAACATAAAAAGTTCAAATGTTTGGAATATGACTGGATAAAAGATTTTCATTCCATTTGATTCTTATGGGATCCCTACGGATGTCGTCACAGGGTTACTTGGCCAGATTATAGGCCAGCTGGCAGCGGAGCCCATTTCCCTTCCTATTTTATATGATGATTGGAGACATATGCCTCCAAGATGGAAAAATGAAGTTTTTTATTCTCAAATAAAGGTAAATTTATAAAATTATTGTTTAATTTAATGTCATGTTACTAATATGTTCAAAATGAATTTCTGTATGCATATGTTCTTCCAATTTACAGTTGCTAATGTGATATCACGGAAGTGGACATTCAAAATTCTAGGTAAGAAATGGAAAGATTTAAAATGGAGATTGTGGTGTGATGTCAATGATACTTCGCTGACTGTGCAACAAATGTATGAGAAGCTACCCTGTGGGGTTCTGAAAGAACAGTGGAATTTTTTGTTGACAGACATCGTGATGAGAAGCGGATGGTATTAAAAAATATATAATTATATTATCCTCATTTTACATTAATACATGTATATAAAGAGGATAGGACATTGATTAGATTACTATTAAATTACATTTAATTTATTTCAAGATCTCTCAAGACAGAATGCATCAAACCGGGCTAAGAAAGTCATCCCTCACACCGCGGGCTCAAAAATCTTTTCTAGAAGCCGAACGACATTGGTACTCTTTTAATTAGTTTAAATATTTATAACACAATATTATCTATTTTATATATTTAATTGTTGATTTATCTTTTCTTAATGAAGTCATAGAGTTTAGGGCATGAAGCATCCTGAACTGAACTGTGGTTGGATGTTCACAAGAAATCATATGGAAGTTTTGTTAATGAGCCTTCTAAAGATGTTGGGGTATGAAGTCAATTTTTTATTATAATATCTTATTGTCAGTTTTTACTATGTTAATATATATTGATATTTTATTTATAGGTAAAAATTAAAGAACTATAGGATGCTAATCTTATGTAGTCTTACTCAATCTTGCAGGATGTCCTGGTTGCTAACATCCTTAGGAATGAGCATCTTGGTAGAGTGCGCGGGATGGGTTTGGGACCCGTACCATCTGTGGTTTTTAGTAGGCCACCAGGGATGGCAGCTGCATCTACTCCTGTCATTATTCAGCCCATACCCAGGGATGCTCATAAAGAGATTGTTTCTCTACGAAACATAGTTCACCATCAGGGGGATCAGATATCTTCTTTGCAGAAAGAGTTGACTGAAATACGTCATCATATGAGCAGATATGCCCCCGGTTGTAGTGCATCAACTGGTGGTATGTAGGTAAATCAAAAAAATCAAAATCATTTAGTTTTCTAACTTTCATTGGTTTTATGTTTTAATATAAATATGAATCCATATTTAATTTTCAATATAATGTTATTAAAGGTGATAACAGAAAGTGGAGATGAAGGTGGATAGGTTGAAGATGGATCATCATTCCATGATTAGTCGTACTATTGATTTTTTGAACAAATATGGGAAAAGTTGGTTTGTGTATGTAACATTTGTGGAATATAGTAGCCACCAAAAATTTTCATGTCCAAAAATTTCCATGATTTCTCATGTTTCCATTTATGCATTTTATTGATTTCTGATGTTTCTTTTTATGTCGTCATTTCTTGAGTGTGGTATAAAACATTCCATTTAGGCCTGTGTTTGAACTGCTAGTCGAGATTTTGGATGACCAGGTGTTAAACCCATTGTTGATGTGTTGAACAAATTGGGTCATTTCATAGTTATCAAGGGGATAGTGTTGTGGACACTTTGGTGAGGACCTTGTAATTTGTCTTACTGGGAGGACCTTGTGAGTGGTAATTTACTTATATTTATTGAGATATATACCCCATGAAGGTAACTATATATAAAAAATTAATGATGTGGTAATTTCTATCAATTTATTTGATCCTAATCAAGCTGGACATCTCAGATCGACCTTTATTGATTGATTAATCTACTATTAATATATAATATTAGATAAATGAGGTATGATAACATCAACCTAATCACCATACATAATGGGGTTTTCCCCTATAGAAATTTAATATTGATTTTCTCATGTTATACTATTTTGAATTTGAACTAAGTAATTTTCTCTTATGTTGAGATGGTCTTACTATTTTTTAGTGGTGATGGGGTAGTGGATTCATCCACACCTATTTTATACTCAATAGAATCATGTTTCCCAACATCAATTGGGTTAACATTGAAGAAATATACTATATGTTACCACCAATAGGAAACACATATTTACATTGTAAGAGGGATATCATTAATTTTTGTGTGATCCCATAGGATGAATGATACTAGAGATGAAAATGAGGAAAAAATGATAAAAATCCCCCACTTGTGGGTTATGTTTTCCATTGTAATTTTATAGTCACAATGGCCACATAGGATAGATTCTAATGCTTTGAGATATTAGAGAATTGTAACCATACATTTTATATTATTTAGATATTCTAAAGGGCCTCAAGGGTGTTTAAACTAGTAGGGGTATAAATATACTCTTTAGTGTCAATTGTTGGATATCTCCAGTGGGATCAACTTTTAGATTCTTGATTATAGACAATAGGGAAACACACCCTATATATCTTCTTGATTATTCAAGGTTACATGTTAAAAAAATTACTATAGTGAACATGATAGTCATAATGATGTTCTAAGGTGATTTCTAATTTATGGTGGACGTATTTATCCAAATTAATATGATAAGAGAAGAACATGTTCTCTTGATCTATTGAAAGGATAAAAAATGATGGATGTGAAATTATGGACCAATGGTTTTCCATAGAATATTTTTAGTTGTACAACCTGTGGGGAATTATTCCCTATAAATTACCATGATTGTCATATAATGTCATGATAGATCCATTTAGTTGGTATTCCTAAAACAAGGTGTGAACCATCATGCACTCATTTTACAAGGGTAGGAGACAATGTATGTCAGGGTATGGGGAACATATATTCATAGAAATTGAGTCCTATATATGAAATACCAATTGTTTTCATGCCTTACCATTGTGTTTCTTATGGGTACTATCAGCTTTTTTTTGGTCTTGAACATAATTGGTGTATTTGGTGATTTAATTTTAATTGAAGTATGTGATGAAGGTATTGTAAAGGAAACACAATGAAGAAACCCATAAATACATCATCAAATGTAAGAGTTCATAGATTATCAATCCAATTCATGTTAATGTTTTCACATTAGGTTATCTATTTTTTGATGAGAACCTCCAATGGGATTCTATGTATATGAATATTTGGTATGAATGTCCTTTTAGAACTAAATTACAATGAAAGTTGTTCAATAGTGATTCAAACTATAGATTCTTCAAAATAGTTATTGATAAAAGATGTGATATTTTGGGATCATTAAGTATTCATTGGGTGGAATCATTTGAATTAATGGATTCCCTTATAGATTTATGATTTTTAATGAATAATATCAAAATACTAGTGTTTAATGAGTTACCCCAATTCCTATGATCTCCTTGAATTTGTGTAGATATGAAAATATATGATTTTTAGGTCAATCATACATATAATACATGTTTATGATTCACTTGTTTAAGGCCACATAGTTAGGATATTCATCAATTTTCTCCATACAAGGAGGTCGTAAGTGTTTACATTATTGGGATCAGGCCCATGCGATGAGCATCATATGAATCTCTATAAATATAATCATAACACACATAGGTTATTAATGATTAGTGGGATACATCATACCATTTATGTTCAATTTAAATAGAAATATTTCAAGAATCATAACATTTTTTGAAGGGGAGAACTTTGTGAAAGGTACCTAGAAATAGATAGTGTTTGAATTTATCATGAGTTTCCATTTCAGTTTCACCTTGGTCTTCAATGACTAATTTAGAGAAGGTATGGTTGTGGATTACACCTATTAGAGGGAACATATATTGTTTTCAATATCATATATGTAGGTATGATGATAATGGTTGAATGCTTAAGAGGCTGGGGCATACAACTTTAAGGTGGATATGATATTGTGATACTAGGAGGGGTATCTAAAATTAAGGACTATATAAAGAATCTAATACTAGAGTCTTTAATTATGGTATTTTGTAAAAGTGATTCCTATTATTCTTATCGCATAAGAATAATAACATGTTTCTGGATGTTTGGATTGAACCTCAGAGGAGAATTTATTGTATCCTTGTTAAGAGGAATAAAATACAATATAATTGAATGCATGCATTTTAAGGTAATGTGACATGATTCGTCATAGATTAAAATTCTGTTGAAAGGACATGTGTAATGAATTTTAGAGTCATCCTACAAGGTTTAGAAGGTGATTACTATAATGTATCTCAAAAATTATTTTAAATTATGATCAAATAGAACATAATGTTTTTGTGTTTCATGATTTTTTTAAGAAATAAGTTATAATATATTATTTGTGTTACATAAGAGTGCACAATAAGATTGTGAGTGAGGCTAACACATGATCTTCTCTAACACACCTGTTATAGTAGATGTGTGTGGTGATGGTATATTCGGGGTATTAAACCAAGTAGGAGGCCCACACATGGAAAATCTAACAGTGTTTTATGCTCACTCCCTATATGGGAACACAGACAAACATGTAGATATAATGTTTCATTTTCAAGTGATATATATTATGGGGGGATCAAGAAGGATCACTTAGATGTATGTTTGGAGAGTATTAAAATAATGGACCTATGTTTTATAGTTGATTTTATCATATATTTTTTTCAATTTATTCTATACTGATTTCCTAGGTTGATGTTTCTTGTTGTATGTTGGTATGTACAATATGGTTCATTATTATATTGCATGTCAATGTTTACTTATATTTTTACAATTTATTCTATACTGATTTTCTAGGTTGATGTTTTCTATTTTCTGTCGGTATGTACAATATTATATTTCTGGATTGATTTATTTTTTAGGGGAGTGGTGCAGCGGAAGAAAAAAATTTATTTTTTTTGTCTGCTTTTATCGGCCGTTTAACCGCCATGAAATGTACATTGGTGGTAGTTTAATCTTCCTCTAAATGGTGAAAACCACCGAGAAATGTAAATAAATTACATTTCACATCGGTTTTAACCGACACTACATAGTCGCATCGTAGCTGCCTCATTTCGCGGTGGTTCTGGTGACTTCAGTGATGGTTTTATGACTGCTGTATTTGAGTTTATTCGTGGCGGTTATAACCGCCGTGAATAAACTGATATCATGGGTTCCTAAAAAACCGTTTCTAAACTCAGTAAAACCTCCAAAAAATGATGTAGCTACACCACTTTCCTTAAACCACCATGAAATGGAAATAATCACCGCTAATAGATTGGCAATTCCATATTAGGCTGTAGTTTATAGAAACCACAGCCAAACCATGTAGCGGTGGATTAAACCGCCTCAACATGCAAAAATAACTGCCGTTAAATGACGTTTCTCTTGTAGTGATGCTAGAAGGAAATATATTAATGTAATTAATATAAATTTGACTTCATTTTAGTGTAAATAATTCTTAATTATTTCAATGGCATAATGGTATTTTGTGTACTATATAAAAAAATATTTGTAAGAGTTATTGGGTTTTATTGATACAGGTAGGGATGGATCAATAAATAATCAAAAGTCGATATAAAGTGGGTTATTTAATGTTGGTAGGGTATTAATTTATTAACTATGAAATAATATATATTTCATATTTTTAGTACTATATAATATAAAGTCATTTGAGATAATCTTGCTTTTATACAGTTACTATATATGAATCAATATCTTGAAGATATGTGAGTTTATTTGAATTCACCAATCTTAATCCATTATGATATTCAAGTTATATAAATAAAATAAAAATATATTATCCATCAATGAAGGATAAAGAACATTGAAATTAAATATCACATTATCAATAATAATGTGGAGTATGGACTTTAGAGGCCATACTATGTGACCACTGAACTACAAGTTGTAGACATTCTGATTAAGGCCTTACCTAGAGATTCATTTTAACAAAATCAACAAGATATTGGAGTTCAGACAATTTCCAAAACAAGAATAGTGTTCATTTTGAAGAACTTATCCCCAAGGTATGATTTCCCCAATGTAATGATATGTGTGATTTACCATGCTAGAGACAACAAAGGAGTGTCCTTTACATTCATTGACAAAAGGGAAAAATGTCCTGTTCAGGAATGGGGGGGATGATAGGTGGAAAATTAAAAATAGAATTTTTTAATATTATGATTCAATAGATAGTATATCAGTGAATAATAATAGTGAATATGAGTGATGAGTTCATGGTACTAACAGTTGACATTTGCAGTCTAATAAGTGATCTCTAGGGATGAGCTTGTTTTGTCCTTTGGTTTCATGATGTTTTTAAATTTAAAGATAAATAAATGAGTGATTAATCGATGAAAGTTTCATACTAATCTTATTTCCCATGATGTGATTGACTCATTTTGTCTTAGATTACATATTGAAGAAGTACTTGAACAATATATGGGGCCGCTGAAGGAAAATGGGTTTTCATGAGCATTCCCTATAGGTATGATTTTTCAGGATGTTTTTAAGTACTGTCAACAAACCCAAAGGGGGATATTATTGTAAAACATCCCCCTTAATGGTATTTTATTGGTTTATAGTTTTGTTTACAATATATTACATTTTTTATGAAATATTTATGTTAAATGAGGTGTGGTGTTGTTAGGGATAACATGGATAATAAGAAATATTTGTGAAAATGTCCTCAAGGATCACTTAGAGTGAAAAAGTGAAAAAGTACCATGTACAATGTGTATGTACTAAATGATTATGTACAGTGTGTAAGTGTTATTGGATAATGTGAATTATTTATTTTCTAAAAGATATTGTGGAGACTGTAAGTGTTATAAGATCACACAAATGTTCACAATCCTTAAGGGATCACAAAAAGTGTGTATGTATTTCTAAAGAGAATATGTCATTTAATCATTCAGAATCAAGTGATGACAATAATTATTGTGAACATGATAGTTGAATGAGATCATGCGATCACATGAAGTATGATAGGACCCAACCTTAATCACTATAACACTTCCGAATGATAACGGGTTAAATGGCTAAATGATATTACTCATGTCAACAAGGTGAACCTTTCTTTTCGGGAGTCTGCCTAATTAGAACTCCATAGTTAAGAGTGTTTGGCGTGGAATGGTGATCAGGATGGCTGACCTTCTGGGATGTTTCCCAGGGTGTGTTTGAGTGAGGAAAAAACACACTGGAAAGAACATGTGTTGGCCTATGGGGACTATCATTAGTCATATAGCCCATTCGGGCACGTTTGCGGGTCCTTGGGTGGAGACCACGTGTCTACGGGGAAACTGGTGGTACCTAGTGAGCCAGGACTCAACGACCATGTTAAGGCGGGTGTTTGTGCTGTCACTGGGAACTAGTTGTTACATTTTGTATCAGAGGTGGTACCCAGCATTAAGTGTGGTACTCTGCTTGGGTTGAGATGTAGGGCCCACAATGAGGACGTTGTGCTCTAAAGTGGGGGTGATTGTAACACTATTGAATAATAAATGGTAAAATGGATAAATGATATGACTCATGTCAAGAAGTTGCACCTTTTTTCAGGATCCTACCTGATTAGAACTCCACATTTAATCGTGTTAGGCCAGGATTAGTTATCAGGATGGGTAACCTTCTGGGAAGTTTCCCTGGGTGTGTGTGAGTGAGGAAAAAACACACTGGAAATGACATGTGTTGGCTTGTGGGGACTATCGTTAGTTAGATGGCCCGTTCAGGCACGTTGGTGGGCCCTAGGGTGGGGACCACCTGTCTATCGGGAAGATGGTGGTACTTGGTGGGCCAGGACCCGAGGACCATGTTAAGGCGGAGTGTCTGCACTGTCACCATGACCTAGTTGTTACAATCACTACATATTATTACCTATTAATAAATAAATTATTTTCTTTCACATTTAGGGTAATTTCAGGTTATTATTTTTAAATATTTAATCCATAACACATACATAAAAAACATAAAAAATACAAAGTAGACACTTCCAAACAGTATCGGTTTTTTCTTAATCTAAAACTTTTAAAATAAAGCAAGACCCATTTTATAAAAAATATTCATGTCTTTCAACATGAATTCTTCCAATACCTTCCTCATCATTAAGTCCTATGAAAAGCATTAAAAAATGTGGGAAGGGTATAAAATTATTAGTAAGGGTTAAAAAATAAGTAAATTTTATGTCCATTAAAAAACATTAAAACCCATGAGAACCCCATTTAGAAAACATAAAATATTACCCAAAAAGGGGAAGTAAAATTCTTAAATAAAATTTCATTTATTTTAACATTCTAAAAAAATCAAGAAAACTTTTTAGAAAAAATAAAAATCAAATATTTACCTTGGGACATCATCACATTAAACCCCTACAAAACCCATATAGAACCTTTACTTATTGAAATAACCAGAATAAATAATTCCAATATAATTCTCTATAGAAGATAATCATTGCCCAATTCTTTGAAGTGTCATATGGGCACACCCAACATTTGTGATATAATAGGTTCACCTTGTTCTATCTGTGTGTACCTATCATTTATAATGTCCTAGAACCACAACATGAAATAAAACATTTCATCACTTGGAAAACACTTTTATACTCATATAAAAGTTAGTTTCAGATATTAAAATACTAGTATATTTCAAAAATCCCATTTTCAATATAAAATACACCTTTATTTTAAAAAACTATATTCACTACCAGAATAACCAAAAATGAAATATGTTTTTTAATTTAATAAAACCCTAAATATTTTAAATTATTCCAAATATAAAATAATGGCCATGGTCGAAGAAAATTCATTATCATCATGTACATTAAGATTAGAACATTTCATTGACATTTATCCAAATGTTTCTTAGAAAACATGTAAAAAGAATTATTTTTGAAAAACATTACATGAAATTCAAAATAGAAATAAAATTTCCTTTATAAAATGTTTATATCCAAATAAATAATTTTTTCAAATAATATCATTGAGAAAAAGATTTAGAAATTAATTATTTAAATATTCAAAGTGTCCCATACCCCATTGAACATTTAAATCATAATCCCCATGAATTAATCTAATTTAAAAAATCATTAAATAACATTATAATAGATAAAATATTGATATATAATGTCTAAGAGGCTTCATAAACACCTTATAAAAGAACGAAGGTGCATAACATCAAGAAATGCATCAATGAAAAGATATTGGAATGAAATCTATTACCTTGAGTCCGACTTGTTAGGTGTCTCTTTATCCACCAAAATAACAAAACTATGTTAATTATTTAATTACTTGAGAAAATTATTCATTTTTATCATCACTCTTATTTCAAATATTAATTTCTTTTTATAAAACTTCTTAATAAATTAATTTTGGGTCAGTTTTTTTATCCTATTTGGTTTATGAGAGAAAATTACTAATGTTGGTTGTCTATGGTTGATGGGGTAATTTTGTAAATATATAATGAATATTAACCTACAATAATTATCATATTTTCACATCAATTTAAATTTTAAAATCAACAATGAAATATCGTTTTGAAAAAATAACCAACGTTACAATCATGGAGACTGTAGTCCGTACGTACGCAGGAGAAATGTTCCCATTTTTCAATGATCATTATAGAATAAAGGTAAGTAAAACTTTTCTTTCCATAATGATCATTATATAATATATAAGATTTTTTATTAATATATAGTTATATATAGAATACTTTTGATGTAAAAGGAATCACATTGCGTCTGTCACCACTCATCCCAGTGGGGCAGGCGCCTCGACTCTCCAAGCCCGCCTTCAATAGGCGAGGGGTTGTTGACTAGCACCGAGTAGACATATTTCTAACATGAGTGGCATTTCCTATGTACTTGTACACATGCTCACATCTCCAAGGAAACAAATACTGAAATGTAAAAAACAACCACTAAGGGACAAAATGCATACATACAACTAAACCCAACCAACACAGTACGACTTGAAGTAAAGTACAAAAAGTAAAATGGTCCAGAAAACAAGCCCACAAAAAACAAGAGTCTAAAAACTAAAAAGTCCAGCCTATGAACACAAATAGGTACTAAGACTACTACACATAGCCATAGGAACATGTCTGCCTTTAGGGAAATATGAAATCATGGTCATGTCCTGGTCCACCCTGGACTCTGTTAAAAGGATGCTCATCTGCAAAAGACACAACACATGCAGGTAAAGCATGTGCAGGGGTGAGTATAACAATACTCTGTAGAGGACCCCAAAAAACATAAGTAAATACACAATGGAAAGGGATATTTAGATCTAAAAATTATATTTCTACTGAACGTATAATAGGTGCACATAATCCAGATATACTCAAAACCCAAACCGAAAGTCTATAGACAAGTCACACAACCACATTCCCCCACTATAGATTTAGTTTGAAGATTCCACGAAGAACTCATTTGGGAGAACTCCTTCCATGAGTCTGATATCTCTGATAATGTCCGTCTGATAAGTATTGTCCATTGGGAAAATTTACAAGAGATAGATAAATTCATTCTGGGAGAACACATACCTGAGTGGGGAAAGATCATGATACATGGATGAGGATCATTGCTAGGTCCTTTGAAGATACTATGACTCATCTTGATTCACCTTCTATGTAGAGTATCGGCGCTCTATGGGGATAGTCATGTTGATACCCGACTCTACCTAGGGTCAAGAATTAATAGAGGATCTCACTCGGGGCCTCTCATAGGGAAACCTGACTCTTTCTCGGAAGGTCCTGCTGAAGGGATCTTACTCCTATAGAAGGAAACGATACCCAAACATCCAGGGAATGATAAAATGGGGAAATAAACCAAACAAAACATGTCCAATATAGGGATGAAAAGAAGATCAATCCATGTAATGAAAAGTACATGGTGTGTAGAAGTGTCACATGTTGTGTCTTCTGACCCAGTGTACTACCCGTGTACAATGGCCCGTGTCAGAAGGATTTTTGTTTAGAAATGTCAGTATATGGCATGTAATATAGACGACACACCATGTATGAGTAACTGGGGTTGGCTCCATGTATCCCGTCATGTTCTAGTACATGACGATATCCCGTATGCGCCATCCCGTGTAACTGGTACACGTGGTAACTCATGCATCCGACCGGTTCTGGTTGTGTAGTAGAGTACATGACCGTGTACTACATCCCGTGTTTGTGTATCGCTTGAGATACACGATGAGTCCACATAATGTCCCACACACCGTGTTCTTTGGGGAACACGCCATGTCATCGCTTCGTGCATCGCAGAACCCCAGTTGCCACCGAGTCGGTCCCACACGATGTGTTCTTAGCGATACACATTGTGTTCTTAGAGAATTTATGGAAAACAGTGTTCTACAACTGGTGCCTCGGGGGATGCTTTGTTCTTGGATCCGGTAACCCTATTTCAATAAAACTCAAGGGTTTTGGTCACCTCAACACCATGTAGCTGATTCCATTGGTTTTGGACCTCCTATCATCTCTGAAGATGATTATCAATCCACCTATGTCAAGAACACTCAAATAGCGATCTCTCCCAATTTGATCTGATTCATCGTATGCCATCATTGTCGCACCACCAATAGGAATTTGATATGTCAGTTGTTCAATTTGGTATCGTTTCATTGTGAAATGGATGCACAACAATCCGTTGTTCGTCACCCCCTGAAGAATGCGAAGAACGCGAAGAAAAGAGGAATAAAATCCAATAAGAGAAATTGAGGAATGAACCTCTGTCTTCATTTTTTAGGGAATTGATCCACTCCCGTTAGAAGGATTTAACACGTAGAATCAAAGAATAAACAAAAAACTATTATATCAATTTCCAAAATCAAATACCTAATGAAACAAAAATTAAAAAACCTCCCTCAAGAATGCATGTTCAGTGGATCAACCTATTCATGGGTTGATCTGTGTTCATTTTTTAAACCAATAATGGTGAAAAGATGAGTTGAAATAACAACCCCTACCTCAGTCTTCGTCAAGAAGGGATATCCGTCATTGGTAGGGATTCGATCTCATTGCGCAACAATCTGGACGTCGTTGTTCATTGGCATTCGTCAAAAACCCTCCATGGTTGGTTCCTCTTCAAAGCTTTAGAGGATTCTAGAGAAAAAATACAGGGTTATGAGTCTAACCCTCATATAATTCTCATTTAAACAAAATAATATTTTCCAAATAATAGAAACATTTTAAAATAAAATAAATTATTAATTTATTTTATTTCATCTAAAATGTTCCTTCTAAAACACCCCAAAACTAACTTTTGCATCCGACCCACATCAGTCGATGTTAGGCTTCTCCTAAGGTAAATTCTCTAATTTTCATGCAATGGTGCCCCCATATTTTTGATTCTTGAACCCAATTAAAAGTTATTTCATTTTTACAGGAAAACCTCTCATGCATGCTATTTAAAATGTTAATTTATTTCAAACATTTATTCTGGGCTCTCCAGGCCTCGCAATAGCACGTCATCGAAAGGTATGACCTCAAAATAATTACATATAATATTTAAAAATAATACACAGAAAATATGAGACATTAAATTATCCCCACCATGGGGCTTTGCATCCCTCAAATTCTAAAATGAGGCTACTAAAAAAGATATGGGTATTTGGCACGGGTCTGAGCCTCCCTCTCCCACGTGCTATCATGAAGATTATCTTGTTGCCACAAGATGTGAACAAAAGGAATAGATTGCCTATGAAGGATCCTATCCTAATGATCCTTGATCTCCACTAGGTACTCAGCAAAGGTTTTTCCATCCTTGATGTCCAGCTTTCCCCAGTCGATGATGTGAAATGGGTCATGCACATACCTCCTTAGCTGCGAAATGTGGACGACATGACGTACCTGGTGCAATTGTGGTTGTAGAGATAAGTGATACACCTATTAACCAACTCTGCATAGTATCTGAAAAGGTCCAAGAAACCTCAGAGACAGCTTTCCGCCTCATAAAAATGTTCGCAACCCACATCGGGGTAAAACCTGAAGAAAAACGTGGTCTCCCACCTCGAACTCTAGAGGTCTCCATCGTCTATTAGAATATGAATTTTGTCAGATATATGAAGTCTCCATCCACTCCCGAATGATCTTCACCTTCTCGATGGTAGCTCGAACCAACTCTGGACACATGAGTGTGGACTCTCTAGGGTCCTTCTAGCAAATCGGTGACCAGCATGGTCTCCCATATAAGGCCTCTAACATTATCATACCAATGGTGGAGTGGTAGCTATTATTGTACGCAAACTCAACCAGTGATAAGTGGTCTTTCCAACTATGACCGAAGTCTAAGACACACGCCCATAACATATCCCCCAAAACCTAAATGGTCCTCTCAGTCTGACTATCGGCCTGGGGATGGAATGCTGTGATCAGGCATAACTAAGTCCCAAAATCCTCCTGCAATCCCTTCCCCAACCGAGATGTGAGGTGGGAGTCTCAATTTTATACTATTTTATAAGGGAATATATGAAGCTTAACTATCTCTTTTTCATATAGGAATTCCAAAACCTCTACGGAACTCTAGTCTCTAATATCTAGAAAGTGGACTGACTTTGTGAGCCGGTCAATGATCACCCAGATGGAATTGTGCCCCTTGGATGTTATTGGTAAGACTATTATTAAGTCCATCGATATTTCATCCCACTTCCACTATGGAAATTCCAGGGAGTGGGCTAATCCCACTGGAACCTAGTGCTCAACCTTCACCTACTAGAATGTAAAGCATTGAGAAACGAACTCTGTTGCTGCCTTCTTCATGCCTGACCACCAGAAATGTCACCGGAGATCCTAGTACATCATTGACACTCTCATACGTACCTCTAAGGGGTATGTATGAAACGCACTTAGGAACTCTTCTTGCAATTCCACATGTACAATAGTGTGTCCTCTAAAAATAAGTATGTGCTTCCCACCATGAGAATATACATCAGTAGAATATCCTATGGATAACTGAGCATGTAAATTCTCATAGTCGACATCCCCAAGCTATGCTTCCCTAAATCTCTATAAGAGTGGAGGGGTGACAACTATCTAATATAGCTAAGTTGCATCCTCTCTATCCCCGAAGGATAACTGCAACGTGGTTGACTACTCTATCACCTCACTCTACAGATGCGAGGTCGACCTTCGACTAAGAGCATACACCACCTTGTTCCCCTTCCTTGGAGTATAGATTATCTCAAAGTCATAGTCCTGGTGAAACTCTATCCAATTCCTCTATCTCAGATTCCGATCGTTCTATGAAAAGATGTTCTTGAGGCTCTTATGGTAAGAGTAGATCATAAACCCCTCACCTATAAGGTAGTGTTCCCACATCTTCAACGCGAAGACTGCCACTGCCAACTCGAGATCATGGGTCACATAGTTCTGTTCATGTGGCCTAAGATGGCGCGAGCCATAAAAAATCATTGTCTATCTCTGCATCAGGACACAACTGAGCCCGTTCCCCGATGCATCACAGAAAACTATGTTCTCAAAACCTTCCTTTGGAAATCTATAGAGCAGGGTGCTCTTCAAATTTTGCCTCAGCCACTTGAAAGCCTACATTCACTTATCCATCCACATGAATGGTTTCCCCTTCCTGGTCAATGCTATCATTGGGGCAGGTATTCAGGAAAAATCAAGAATGAATCATCAGTAATATCCTGCCAACCCAATGATGCTTCGTACCTCCATCACACTCTGAGGTGGCTCCCTTGCTTAAATTTCATCCACCATGGCTGGGCCCATAGATACTTTATCTTATAAAATGACATGTCCCAGAAATTTGACCTCCCGAATCCAGAAGTGGTACTTTGAGAGCTCCCTATAAAGTTGGTGCTCTCATAGTACATCCAGAATCATCCACAGGTGTCTCGCGTACTCCTCCTCTGACATTGAGTACACAAGGATGTCATCGATGAAGATCACTATGAACCTGTCCAAGTGTGACTGGATGATCTGGTTCATAAGTCCCATGAACACTATGGGGGTGTTCTTCATGCAAAAAGGTATCACCAAGTACTCATAGTGACCATAGAAACATCTGAAAGCCGACTTTGGTATATCCTTGTCCCATACTTCTAAATGGTGATAACCTGATCAAAGGTCAACCATCGAGAACCACTATTCCCCTCTCAGCTAATCAGAGAGGTCTTTGATCCTAGGTATTTGATACATATTATTTACTGTCACATATTTTAGGCACCAATAATCCATGCACAACCTCAATCTCCCCTATGGCCTTTTGGAAAAAAAATCGGGGCCACCCTGGGTGAAACACTGGGTCTTATGAATCCCTTGCTATGCAAATACTCTAACTACACCCTCAAATCACGAAGCTCTATGGGAGCCATCTGATATGCTAGGGAGGAAATCAGTTTTGTCTCAAGGTGCATATTGGTGTAGAAGTCGATTTACCAGTGGGGAGGAAGTCCTATAATATCTTCCAGAAAGACGTCATTGTACTCTTCTACTATTGCTTGGAACATGAAGCTCACAACATCAACTCCTCCAAAGGTAAGGCTATCCAACTCATTAGTGATATGTCGCACCCTCCTATGCATGATCCCATTCTGTGCTGCTTGGGTCACCTTTTCTTCAACAAATGAAAACCAAATCCCATCGTTGAGAACACACCACACTCTTCGCCTAAAGTAGTCAATCTGGGAATGGACCGAAGATAACCAATTCATACCAAGAATGTCCTTTTAAGGCCTCGACGGTACCACCAAGAGGCTCCAACCGAAACTCTCACCTCCAAGGGTAAGATCAAACAGTCTATAAAGGTTCATGATCATCGAGTCTCCTCCTGTTGGTGTCTCCAAGCATAATGATTGAGTCAACGACTCTACCGGAATCTCAAGGTTTGGAACTAGACATGTGGTGAGGAAGGAATGACTGGAACCTGTGTCTAAAAGTTTGGAAGATAAGGTATAGAAGATAAAGATCATAATTTAGATCATCCCTGGAGTCGATGAGTCATACCCCTCGACCGCATGCAGCTATCCCCACCCCCTGTCCCCTAGATCCCTGAGCCTGGTACAGACCTCTTGGGGGTGGTGGTGGAAGAAGATCGAAGCGTCTGCCACCACCTACATCTCTCCCGACTCCTCTTCCACATCCGCATCCTAGAGGGACTGTCTTCTACACTCTTTTCCACTACCTCAATGGTCCATCCACAGTCTCCCTATCCGCAGCTTGACGGGTCAAAAAATCTCTAGTGAGATGTCCCCTACCATTGCACAAGTAGCATCACTTATCCCTAGGCTGACTGGATTCAATGTGAGAGATCAATACGTAAAAACCCCTATCATGGGTCCTCCTTCGACGTCTCCCGCATCCTGATCCCTGTTCCTGATTTCGGATCCCCACTACTAAGGTCTCTGTACCTGCCTACATGCTGCTGACTGTCGTCAGATGTCTCTGCTCCTCCAAGAAGCTCTCTATCACCAAGGCCAGCTCAAGCACTCCAGAATCAGTTGGAATTAAAATAGGCTCAACACTAGCTCAGATTTCCCATATTCCCACAGAACCCCGAATAAGACTCATTCCTAAGATCACCATCTGGTCCGCCGGTGTCCTCACAAGACAGAAAACATTGGTCACCACCTCAAGCTAGTCCTCAGCCGCTTGAGGGTCGATCTCACCTCAGAACCTGAGGGGTCTCTATCTCTAGAAGTCATGGAGTGCGCTCAGCATACTCCCCTCTTCTATCAGTACTGCAGGTACCACGGGCTTCTCCACTGGTGGTGGTATAGCAACTGCACCACATGGAGGAAACACCTGGGGAATTGGTAACTCTATCTAAGCCTCTTCACTAATGGGGTCATCCTCATGATTATGCTGCTAAATACTAGTGGGTATGCGGTGTGGAGGCATCAGATAAAGAACAATATGTAATGTGGTCAAAGAGTATATCTTTCTAGCTAAGACAAAGGACATGGAAAACACAACCCATTTCTATATGATACATGTACCAATATCTAATTCCCCTGCAACTAGTGTTTTCAGGTTGCGAGTTGAAAATAAGTTTATCAGAGTCCTCGTGTATGGATAAGTCGGCCGCCCGTACCTACACTGGAGTCTCTGTCCTGAAATCTAAACTCAAAACACTTATCATAGTTTCCCCAAACTAATCTCATAGTATCTTGGTTCTAAAGAAGAACTAACCACCTCTGATACAACTCTGTCATGACCTGTCCCAGTGGGACCCGCACTACGACTCCCCAATCCCATCTCCAATAGGCCTGGGGATGGTGACTAGCTTCGAGTAGGCATATTTCTAACATGGGAGGCATTTACCAAGTACTTGTACACACAAACACATATCCAAGCCCACAAATAATGAAATGTAAAAAACAACGAAGGAACAAAATGCACACATACAACTAAACCCAACCAACAGAGTACGATTTTTTGTATTGTACTGAATGTAAAATGGACTAGAATACAAGTCCACCAAATTCATGATTTTGAAAACTAAAAAGTCCAACCTGGGAACACAAAGAGGATCTGGGGCTGTTGCTCATAGACAAGGGAATAAATCGGCTAGTAGGGAACTCAGAATGCCCGGTCTGGTCCTCATCTTCCCTGGACTCTATCAAAAGGTTGATCGTCTTCACAAGACTTGACTTGTGTGGGAAAGTCTTGTGCATGGGTGAGTATAATAATACTCATAAAAGGACCCTGAAAACCACAAATTAATACAAAAAATAGTGTTAGATTCATCTCTACACAGTATATATATACTAAACATATTCTAGGTAAATAAAATCTAGATATACTCAAAACCCAAACCTATAATCTAGGGAGAATCCATACAACCAAATTCCTCTTATAGGGATTCAGTTTGAATATTACACGAAGCACTCATTCAGAATAACTCACTCCATGAGTCTAATAGCTCTTATGAAGTATGCTTGAGAAGTAAATTCCATTGGTAAAAGTCAAGAGAGATAGATACACGCATTCTAGGGTGACACACTCTTGAGTAGGGAAAGATCACGATACATAGATGAGGATCACTTCCATAGCCTTGGCGGATACCGAGACTCATGTGGATTCACTAGTTAAGTAGAGGATCTATGAAAAATTTGGATAGTCATGTCGATACCTGACCCTACCTAGGGTCAAAAATGGATATAGGATATCGCTTTGGGCCTCTCAGTGGGATACTTGAATCTATCTCGGAATGTCCTGCTGAAGGGATCATACTCTTATAGAAGGAAATGATACCCGACCATCAGGGGAATTAGAAAAAGGGGCACTAACCCAAATGAAACATGTCTAGGATATGGTTGACAAGAAGATCAAGACATGTAATGAAAAGCACATTTCATGTAGAAGTGTCACACACTGTGTCTTCTAACCCCAGGTACTGCCCGTGTACAACGACCTGTGCCGCAAGGCTTGTCGTGTTGAAAGGTTAGTACACGGCATGTAGTACAGATCACAAGCCATGTCTGAGTAAATGGGGTCAGATCTGTGTAGAAGACCATGTTCCCATACACGGATTTATCCCTTGTGTGCCATCCCGTGTAACTGGTACATGGGGTAACCAGTGCAGTCGACCTGGTCTGGCCGTGTGGTGGAGTACACCACTGTATACTAAATCCTGTGTCTGTGTATCGCTCAGGATACACACCAAGTCTGCGATAGGACCCACAAACCGTGTTCTTCAGGGAACACACCATTTCATCGCTTTGTGCATCGCGGAACCCTAGCCGCCGGCGAGTCGTTCCCACACAGTGTGTTCCGAGAGATACATGTCGTGTTCTTTATGAATTTCCAGAAACCATAGTTCTTTTTCCGGCGCTTCAGGGGACACTTAGTTCTTTGATTCGACCCCCCAATAACCATGAAACTCAAGGGTTTTGGTCGCCCTGATCCCACATAGTCGATTCCATTGGTTTTGGACCTCCAATCATCTCTGAAAATGCCTATCAATCCGTCCGTGTGAAGGACACTCGAAGAATGGTCTCTCCCTATTCAATTTTATTAGTCATCAACCATCATCATCTCACTTCCTCTAGGTCATTAAAGTGTCAGATATTAAATTAGGGATCATTTCATTGTAAAACGGACGCGCAATAACCCATTGTTTGTCGCCCCATGAAGAACCTAAAGAACGTGAAGAAAAGTGGAAGAAATTCCAATAAACCAAATTGAGGAATGAACCTCCTCCTTCGTTTGTCACAGAATTGATCCACTACCATTATATGGATTTAATAGGGAGAATCAAAAAATAAACAAACAACTATCATATCAATTTTCCAAAATCAAATCCCAAAAGAAACGAAAATTAATAACCCTCCCAAAAGAACGCAAGATCCGCAGATCAACTTGTTCGTGGGTTCATCCTCATACATCGTTTAATCCCGGAATGGCAAAAAGAAGAATTCAAATAAAAACCCCTTCCTTAGTCATTGACGAAGAGGGATATCATTCTTCAGTCGAGATTTGATCTCACTGTGCAACGATCCACGCATCTTCATTTGTCGGCATTCGTCAGAAATACTCAAAGGATGGATCCTCTCCAAAGCCCCAGCGGATTCTAGGGGAAAACTCTATTGTTATGAGTTTAACCCTGGGTTCCATCTCATTTAATGAAAATAAGAATCATTTAATTATGGAAACATTTTAAAATAAAATAAACTTTTAATTTAATTTATTTCTTCAAAAATGTTCCTTTTTAAAATGTCCAAAAACTAACTTTTGTAGCCGACCCACGCTTGTCGATGATAGGCCTCACATAAGGTAAAGTCACTGCTCTAAATGCAATGGTGAACTTAGGTTTCTGATCAAGGTAGCCCTTTAAAATTTATTCTACTTTCATAGGAAAACTGCTCAAGAGCACTCTTTAAAATTTTAATTTTTTTCAAAAATTTATTTTGGGAACTCCGGGACTCGGAATTGCACATCGTTAAATGGTATGGTCTTGAATTAATTCCATATAATTTTTAAAAATATTACACAGAAAAGCCGATACATTATAATGTCAAGTAGGCGGTAATCCACACATCCACAAACGCTGTTCTCACTTTTTCAATATGTGCAAGGGTAATAAAAATGATAAATTATATTTTGAAAATGGTAATTATGTTATGAATATCATATATATTTCATTTATTTTACATATGTGTAATTAGAAACATCCTTAATACATTATATTTAATGTGTGAACGTATCACATCACTCTGAGTAGGTAGTAGTCCACACCTCCACAAATGGCAGTAACGTATTTGCAAAAAATGGAAAGAATGAAGGTATGTGTATATAAAAATTATATAAGTATTAATACATCATAAATATCATATATATATATATATCATATATAAATTTATTTCCATAATTATTACTAACCATTATAGGTGGTAAATGGGAAAATTAATGACATCTTTTTGTGAGGCGGTAGTTCACTGTACACGAACAATAATTTGGTTACCCATTTGATGGAAGTGTGTGTAGGTTTAGGTAGATAAAATTAAAATAAAAACATACAATTATATTGAGGATAATTATTTTATTATATTATCAAGTAATTATTAGAAAGTAATATATGGAGAAAGAAATAAAACAAAAATGCACGTTGAAGAAAGTTACCTATTTTTTGGGTAACACAAATCAGTTTTCCCCAAAGGGATTTCTTTGTTGATTTTATCCCCAAAGTGAGGACTATGTAATGAAGGGAGAGATTTTGGGAGCATATTTTGGAAGTTTTTTAATGATCCAATGTTTCATTATATGTGTGATGAAATGGGAAGTGTGACTTTTTTATAGTTGGGGAGGAGTGGCATTCTTGTATATTTTTTGCAAGGGAATTGAATCTATGGTTCCACCAAGTAAAGTTGCTCAAAAAATGAAGACAATTATATATAATGGAGGATATGGTCCAAGAATTAATAGGAAATGTATTTTGGAAATTGTTCTAGGTTATTTTTTCTCCGAAGTGTAAGGTTTAGGCTCTTGTTATGCTAATTTTCCTCTTAATCCCAATAATTAATATTAATTAAATTCACTAATATTTTTTGTCAAAAAATATGTTGACCCAATTAGTCATTTTAAATAATTATTATTCCACTTAAGAAATCAATTTTTACAAATTCTAATCATATAAGTATGAGAAATTAAGTAAAATTTAATCTCATCGAGGGGATGATAAAGTGGGGTTTTTAAAGTGAAAAAGTTAAAAGATTTCCTTTGTTTTTATATCTAAATTCAAAGTGAAATTGTTTCAAATGACCTAAATTTGTTTAAATGAAGTAAAATTTATGTAATTATACTTTAAAATCACAAAAAATTAATTATTTATATAAATAAATTTGAAAAAAAGCAGTTATTAACTAAAATTCAGTATTATTGATTATTCATCAAAATATGAAATTTCTCACAAAAATAAAAAAAAACATCCTAAATAAATTTTGATATATAATTTTAAAAAATAAGTTTATTTTTCCATATGAAAATTACTCAATGCAAAAAATTAGTTGTAAATTAATTCTTTCTTTAAATGGCAGCAAAATGACTACATTAAATAATAATATTAAAAATATATTGTAGTTCGGTATAACTCAGTCTTGCATGAAACAAAATATTTAAGAGAACCAATTTTTGAGGGCTGAGTATTATATTGTACTTATCATCCCATTTAAGGTAATATTACTATATAATTCAAAAATATTACTAAAAATGAAAAAAGAATTATTTTATCTTTATCTAGAAAGTTACATCCATACCCCCTTTAGAAATTGAATCCTTGCAATTTTATTCACTTATAAGATTACTGAGGATAATTTTCCCTCTTAGAATTTTCATATCCCCATGTTTAATCTTTTACCATATTGGTTTTCCACAAAACCTTAACTTGATTAATCACCTTATTCCGCAACACACTTTCTCTATAGTCAAGACCCTGAACAAGTTGTTCAACATAAGAACGATTCTCCTATAATTGAACTACTTGAGGGATAATAACATGGAATGAATATGGTACATACATCCATAAATAGAAACATGAAATAGATTGTGTACTTGAGATAAATTTTTAGGTAAATCAACCTAGTAGGATAATTGATCCATCTTTCTCAAGGATTTTCATACAGTCCAATGACCTATGGAATCGACTTCCCCTTATCACAAAATCACATCACACTTTTCCATGTAGAAAAATTTAAAATAACCTGATCAACTACCTTGAAATAATGATATTTTTTATGGTTATATAGATAACTCATCTTGCCACACTGAGATTCCATCATGTCTCTCTGAACCAAAATAACTTCCTATATTCGTTCCTCTACCAAATCCTTTCTCATAAACTTACTTTCTACTACATCCCAAAAGTTGGTTTCTAACACCAATTTCTATATAATTATATAAAATTATCTGTCTTTGAACTAGAATGAAAAATAATATTATATGAAAACACTAAAATTATAAGATTTAAATCCTAACAACCCTGATAATCCATTAGATAAGAATGAAAAATATCTTCTAGTGTGTGAATCATTGGATTAGACAGTCCATTGTCTTGACTAGGTATAGTATTATTGAAATTTAATTCAGTACCTAAAAACTTCTATTAAAAATAGGGTGTAAACCTAGTATCACAGTTTGATATAATGTATAAAGGCACTCCATGTAACCCAAAAATCACCTTTAAAAAATGTTGAGAAAGTTGATCAAGAGGCATTAAATATTGAATGGGATGGAAATGTGATGATTTGGTTAATTGATCAAGAATAACCCAAACCACATTATTACCTTGAGAATTATTTCGAAATCCTACCACGAAATCCATTGATATAGTCTCCTATTTCAACTGTAACACTAAAAATGGTTGAAGAACCCCCTTCAGTAACTGCCACTCTATATTAACCTATTTAAAAGTAAAGAACATCATGGTAAATTCATCAATATCACTATTATTTCATCCCAATATTAATATTCTGTAAGGTCGCTATACGTCTTGGGGCTTACCAGATGAATTGAAAAACGAGAAATGTGATCTTTATTCAATAACTCTTTCAACAAATCATAATCATAAGGCACACATAATCATCTCCCCAATAGTAAAACACATTCTTCATAAAGATTATAATTAATAAACAATCCATTCTTAATAGATTATACCTTTTATTTCTAAGATTGATTCACTTTCTAAGTCCTCTAAATTCCATCTAACAATGTTGAAATTACTAAAAACTGAAATAAAATAGTGGGTGTCACTACATCAACAAATTCTATTCCAAAATTCATTAAATCATTAACTAAATGGTCACTTTCCAAACACAACATGGTTAATGTAGCATTATCTTTTCAACTTAATGAACTGGACACCTATTTTCTTCCCCAAGACAATAAAAAATTGTGAAATTATATTCATTGACTATTTCCAGCCATCTCCTATATCTCATGTTCAATTATTTTTGAGGGAATATATACATAAAATTTTTGTGATAATTATATATTTGAAACTTTTTTCCATAAAATGGAGCCTCCATATTTTTAAGTAAAAAAAGAATCTAATTCCAAATCACACATAGGGTAATTCAACTCATATGTTTTCAACTGATGAAAAGCATACACAATTACTTGCTCACTATTAATTAGGACACAACCATGTCCTTTCAATGACGCATCACTCTAGATAAATACTAAACCATTTATAGAGTGAAAGTTAAATACCGGGTCCTTCACCAACCTTATTTTCATATTATGAAAATAGTCATTACTGTAATCTATCTAGAAGAACTTAACTCCTTTTCATGTTAATTTATTCACTGGGCTAAACAAATGAAAAAAGTTTTCAAGAAAACTTCCTGAAGTAACCCACTAATCCAATAAAAATATAAATCATAAAGATATTTATTGGAATTTTCCAATGATCAAAAAATTTAGTTTTTGTAGGATCAAGAACTATTCCATCTTTAGAAACAATTTCCATATGGAATGAACTTTGTTGAAACCAAAATTCATAATTTCTAAAATTCACATAAATTTTCATTCCTTTTATGGTTTTCAAAACAACCCTTACATTTCTTTCATGTTCCTGTTGAATTTTATAAAATACTAAAATTTCATCTATAAACGCAACCAAAAACATAGAAAAGGACTCATTAAAAAGTATATTCATAATACCCTTTAATACAAATAGTTAATTAGACAACCAAATGAACATAACTACAAATTCATAGTCGCTATAACTAGTTTGAAATGCAATCCTCGGAAATTAAGCTTCCTTCACATTCAACTGAAGATACCCCTAACTCAGGCCATCCTTTTAAAAATACTATGCTCCCTAGAGTTGACCAAATAAATAATTTATATGAGGAAAAATATACTGTTTTTAATAGTTATGTTATTCAAGGATCTATAATAAATGAAAAGTATCATTTAATAATCTCTCGTTCAAACAAACTATCCAGGAGAAACCCATGGTGAAGTGATAGGTAAGATGAAACCTTTATCCAATAACTCATTCAATTTATATTTCAACCATAAAATTTCCATTTGAGACATTTTATAAGGGGGTTTATAAATAGGATTAACATTGGGTACTCTGTAAACAGTAACCTCAACCTCTCAACTAGGTTAATAATAGGAAAATATTTAGGAAAAAACCATGTGTTAATTAACTACTACCACATCACTAGTTTGAAAAAAAAATTATTTTAAAAAATATGAGATATGTAACATTTATTTACATTAATAATAAATTTATTATATTATTGGTATGTTATAGGAGTAATGAAATCATTAAACACGACATTATTAGCAATATAATCTATCTTTTCAGGATAACCTAAAATCCTATCCATACCAACAATGATATCAAACTCTAATATGGACTGTTCAATAGGAATTGTAGGAAAGGACATCATAATAACAAGAATTGGAAGATTACTATATATCTTGTTTTCTTTAATACTTCCAACTAGTGTTTTTACCAGAAGTTCTATCATACTTTAATAAGGTGATATTCATAATTTTCTATAAAACATCTTATAAATGAAAATGTGAAGATCCATAATCCAACAGTGTATTGGAATAATTCTAAAACTGATGTAACATACCTACCAACACATTATTTTATGTCCCAAAATAAACTATTGTAGCTGAAAATGTCCTCACCAAACCTTTCTGTTTCTGATCAAGAAGATTTCCATTATATGGAACTAACTTCATACATGAATTAGCTTAATGACAAATATCATTATAGATAAAACATATTATCATCATATGTACATCCTTTACCACATTATTTGATTCCCAGGGATTCATTTCCTTGCATTCAGGGGCCGTGTAGGAAAACTTTCGACATCGATAACACATACCTATCATCATAAGACCTTATTTAGGGTACTTTTTAACACACTTACTACACGATTTAAAATTAATTTTCATACCTCTAGATTTATTTTTTGCATGTTTCCCCATCTAATTCCATACAAAATGATTCTTAATTTCATTATCACATGTCATATAAGAGTAAGAAAACTCAATCTTAACCTTTTTATCACAAGAAACAACTTTCTCATAGATTTTAAATTCTCGCACAAACAATGATCTTTGTATAATTGATTTCAATCCTAAGTAAAACTGTTTTTTATATCAGCATCCTTAATAAAATCCATAGCATACTAGGAAAATATTTTCAAACTTAATTCATATGAAGCTAAATAATATTCATATTTTTTCCTCAGTTCAAATAATTATTTTCCACTCAAAGTCGAATGAATTTAAGAAAGTATTTCCCAAGGAAAATGTCCATGAATGTTTCCCATTGTATGGAATAATGTACAAATTTATCTATGGTATTCCTAGAAAAATACCCAAATAAAACAACTTTTCCTTTAAAATGATCAATGGTAAGGGTTACCTTTTGATGTTACGAACATCCCATAACATCAAATATCTCTTACAGGGCATTAATCCTTACTTTAACTACTGCCAAGTAATATGATCCACTAAATCATATGTGATGTTGCATCATGAAATTATACACAAATGACATGTTTCTTTGGGGTATATTGGGTTCCTCTCTATTATGGAGACCAACACCATTTATCACCTACTTTAATTGATCCATTACTGAAATAAACTATTCTGTCCTGATTCTGACTATATCGGGATATTGATTTGGATGGATATATTCCTCTCTGTACCTTATGACTTTAACTTCACTATTTAATCTATGGAAAACAATTTTTAATGTACATATTATAGATGATGAAAACTGTTAATCTTGAAATGAAATAAAATTTAACTTGACCATAAGGTAAATTATTTCATTGTAAAGTTATTTATATTACCCTAACCTATAAAGTTATAAAAACAAATATTTGATACCAAATTTGATGAACCAAACATAAACATTACATAATCATTAATTTTGGTCATGAGGCTGTTTTTATTTTTAGTGTTTTAGATAATTAGTTCATAAATTATACATAAAAACCCATAAAAAATAATATGTGGTCCCTTCCAAATAGTATCCATTTTTCAAAAATTATTTTTTTAAAATAAATCCTGATATATTTTTTGAGAACTCTTTATGATTTTCAACATGAAATCTTTAAATCCCACATTAATCCTTATGTTCTAGTAAGAACTTTAAAAATCATGGAATGAGCATAAAAATGTAATTAAGTGATATAAAAGGAAGGAAATCATGAGCCATTTGATAAACATAAAAAATCCTAAAAACCATTATTTGAAAACATAATTTCTTACCTACAAAGGTAAAATACAATTATTCAATTAAAAAATTAAATTTTTGAAAACAAATGATTTCAAGAAAAATTATTAGAAAACATAGACAATTCATGTAGGTACTTTGAGACACAATCACATTGTTCCCCTAAAAATCCTTATAGAACAATTACATAACCTTTAGAGATTGGAATAACTATACGACCAACATCCAATATATTTCTCCAGAGAATATAGTCACTACCCATTGAATTGGAGTACTATTTGGGGCCACCCATTGTTTATGCTATAAGGGGATCCCTGAACACTATATAGGTGTACCCATCGTTTATAATGTCCAAGAACCACAATATAAAATAAAAATTTTCATCATATGAAAACCCATTTTAAACTCATATGAAAATCAATTTTATATATTAAAAAAACTTTTTCATTAAAAATCCCATTTGTAACACAAAATAGACATTTGTTTAGAAAAAAGCTTTAATACCAAAATACCCCAAAAAGGAAAGAAAAATTTTTATTTAAGAATATATTACATCTAGTAAAGGAAGAGAAAAACTAATTAATGTCCATGGAGATAGAAAATTCATTGTCCCAGTGTAAGTTAAGAATAGAGAATTCTGCTGTCATTTGTAAAACCCTTCAATACAAAACATCTAAAAAGATTATTTTTATGAAACAAAATTGAATAAAATTAAAAATAGAGATAAAATTTATTTCATAAATTTTTAAATATATATAAATAAATATTTTATATAATATTATGGAGAAAAATATTTGAAAATTAAATATTTAAACATTCAAAGAGACCCATACTACATTGAAAATTTAAATCAGAATACCCATACGAGTATATAATTTATCAAAATATCAAATAACCAGATAATATAAAAAATATTGATATAAAATAAAAAAGGGTTTGTGAATACACTTTATAAAATAATAAAGGTGCATAATATCATGAAATTTCTTAAAAAATGGAGATTGAGACAAAATACAATACTGTAAGACTGAACTATCATGTGTGTATTTATATGCCTCAATAATAAACCTACATTAATTACATTCTTTCTTAGGATACTTTTCTTTGGTTTTAATTACATTTAATTCACTTATTACAATTTTCAATACAAATACTTAATCAATTATGTTTATGTCGAGTGTTTTGATGATATTCGGTTTATGTTTCAAAACAACTAAGGTTGGATGTAAATGTTCAAATAGGTAATTATATAAACATATAACGAATAATATTAATGAATTAATTATAATATTTATAAATAAATTAAAATTTCAAAACCTATCGTGATTGATGGATATAAAAAATGAACCAACATTACAATCATAGAGACGACTGCCAGTATGTATGCAAGAGTAATGTTCCCATTTTTCAATGATCATTATAGAAAAAAGGAAAGTAAACGTTTTGTTTCCAGAATGATTATTATGTAATATATAATAATTTTCTGTAATATATAGTTATATATAGAATAATTGTGATGTAAATGAAATCACACCACATTTGTCACGACCCGTCCTAGTGGGGCACACGCCTTGACTCCCCAAGCCCGCCTCCAATAGGTCAGGGGCTGGTGACTAGCACTGAGTAGGAATATTACTAACATGGGATGAATTGCCTAAGTAACTGTACACACAAACACATCTCCAAGAACACAAATTTCGAAATCTAAAAAAACCAATATATAACAAAATGCATGCATACAACTAGACACAACCATCAGAGTACGACGGGAAGTAATGTACTGAAAGTAAACTTGGCCAGAATACAAGCCCACTAAAAACAAGACTCTGAAAACTATAATGTCCAACCTGGGAACACAATGAGATACTGGTACTGCTTCTCATAACTGTAGGAACACCTCGACCTATAGAGAACTCAGAATTCTCATTCATGTCCCAGTCCACCCTGGACTCTGTCAAAAGGATGCTCGTATACACAAGACATGACATGTGCGTGTAAAGACGGTGTAGCGGTGAGTATAACAATACTCAGTAGAGGACCCCAAAAACCAAAAAAATATACAAAGGAAAGGTATAGTCAGCTCTACACAGTATATGTCTACTGAACATATAATAGGTGAACACAATCTAGATATTCTCAAAACCCAAACCCGTAGTCTAAAGACAAGTCACAAAACTGCATTCACCCGCTAAAGATTCAGTCTAAAGATTCCACGAAGCACTCATTCCAGAGAACTCATACCATGAGTCCGATAGATATGATGATGTCCGTTTGAGAAGTACTGTCCATTGGGAAAATTCACGAGAGATAGATACATTCATTCTGGGAGAGCACACTCTTGAGTGAGGAAAGATCATGATACATAGATGAGGATCACTGCTAGGGCCTTGGTGGATACCACAACTCATCTAAATTCACATACTAAGTAGAGGATCGGTGCCCTGTGGGGATAGTCATGTCGATACCTGACTCTACCTTTTGTCAGGAATGGATAGAGAATCTCGCTATGGGCATCTCAGAGGGATACCTGAATCTATCTCGGAAAGTCCTACTGAAGGGATCTTACTCTTATTGAAGGAAATGATACACGACCTTCAGGGGAATAAGAAATAGGGGAACTAACCCAAATGAAACATATCCAAGATATAGTTGAAAAGAATATAAAGCCATATACTAAAAAGTACCCTGCATGTAGAAGTGTCACATGATGTGTCTTCTAACCCCGAGTACTGCCTATGAACAATGGCCTATGTCGCAAGGATTGGCGTGTAGAAAGGATAGTACATGACATGTATTACAGATCACACATTGTGTCTATGTCAATAGGGTCAGATCTGTGTACGCGGTTGGGTGCCTGTACATGTCTTTATCCCATGTGTGCCATATCGTGTAACTGGTACATGGGATAACCTATGCAGCCGACCTAGTTTAGTCGTGTGGTAGAGTACACGACTATGTACTACATCTCGTGTCTGTGTATCGCCCGAGAAACATGCTGAGTCCACATAAAGGTCCACATTCCGTGTTCTTCGAGGAACATGTCGTGTCATCGCTTTGCGCATCACGGTACCCTAGTCAGGGTCATTTAGGTCCCACACAACGTGTTCTTAGGGATACACGTCGTGTTCTTCGAGAATTTCTAGAAAAAACAGTTCTTCATTTGGAATTCCAGGTAATACTTCATTCATCGATCCGACTCCCCGATCACCATGAAACTCAAGGGGTTTGGCCTCCCCAACACCACATTCCTAATTATGTTGGTTTTGGACCTCTGATCAGCTCTAAAAACGCATATCAATCCACCTGTGAAAAGAACACAAAAAGAACGGTCTCTCCAGATCCAATCTAATTCGTTATCTTCCATTGTCATCACACCTTCGCTAAGTCGTTGTGATGTTGGATCATCAATTTGGGATTTTGTCATTGTGAAACAGATCGAAAATAATCCATTGTTCATTTCCCCACAAAGAACGCAAAGAACGCACAAAAAGTGGAAGAAAATCCAATAAACCAATTGAGCAACAAACCTCTGCCGTCATTCGTCATGGAATTGATCAACTACCATTTTATGAATTTAATATGTTGAATCATATTATTAAAAAACAACTATCATATCAATTTTCCAAATCAAATCCCTAAAGAAATGGAAATTAATAACCCTCCCGCAAGAATTCATGATCAGAGGATCAACCTGTTCGTGGGTTGATCCGCACTCATCATTTAATCCAAGAATGAGGAAAATAAGAGTCAAAATAACAACCCCTAGATAATTCATCAACTAAGAGGGATATTGTTTGTTTGTTGGTATTAGATCTCGCTATGAAACAATCCACTCATCGTCGTTCGTCAACGTTCGTCAAAAATCTTCCATTGTTGGCTCCTCCCCAAAGCTCCAGAGGATTCCAGGGGGAAAATCCATGTTTAAAAGTCTAACCCTGGGATCCTTCTCATTTAAAGAAAATAAGTTTCTCTGCATTATGGAAGCATTTAAAAAAATATTTACTTATTTTATTTCTTCTAAAATGTTCTTTCTAAAATGCCTTGAACCAACTTTTGCAGCCAACCCACACCAGTCGATGTTAGGCCTCTCCTAAGGTAAAGTCACTAATCTGAACACAACGGTGCCCTCATATTTCTGATTTGGGAACCCGTTTAAAATTAATTCAACTTTTAATAGAAAACCACTCACGCATGCTGTTTAAAATATTAATTTATTTCAAACATTTATTCTGGGCACTCCAACCCTAAAAATTGCACGCCGCCAAAAGGTATGGTCTTGAAATAATTCTATATAATATTTAAAAATAATACACAAAAAATCTAAGACATTAAATTCTCCCCAGCATGGGGATTTATGTCCCTAAAAAGCTAAAACAAGGCTACACAAAAATATGTGGGTATTGGGCATGGGTGTAAGCCTCCCACTCCCATGTGCTCTCTTGAAGATTATCATGCTATGACCGAATACACGCCAAAGGAATTGATCTCCCACCAAGGATACTCTCATAATCATCCTCGATCTCTACTGGGTACTCTACATAGGTTTCTCCATCCTTGATTTCCTACTCACCCCAGTTGATGATGTGCAATGGGTCATGCACGTACCTCCTCAACTGCAACACGTGGAAGAAATCTTGTACCCGGTGTAATTGTGGCAATAGAACTATGATTTATGCCACCTCTGCAACTCTTCACAGTATCTATAAAGGTCCGATGAACCTCATAGATAGCTTGCTTCCTCATCCAAATCTCTACAACCCTCATCAGGGTGAGACCTGAAGAAAGACATGGTCTCCCTCCTCTAACTCCAGAGGTCTCTGTCATCTATCAACATAAGAATTCTGCCAGCTCTGAGATGTCTTCATCTGCTCCCAGATGATCTGAACCTTCTCTATGGTAGCTCGCACCAACTCTGGACCCATGAGTGTGGACTCCCCGAAGTCCATCTCAGAATGTAGTGACCGGCAGGGTCTCTCATACATGGCCTCGAACGGTGCCATACCAATAGTGGAGTAGGAGCTATTATTGTACACAAACTCAACCATTGGTAGGTGGTCCTCCCAAATGCAACCAAATTTCAAGATACTAGCCCACAACATATCCTTCAATACCTGAATGGTCCTCTCTGTCTGACCATCGACCTGGGGAAGGAACATTGTGCTCAAGCATAACTGAGTCCCGAAATCCTACCAAAATCCCTTCCACAACTGGGATGTGAAGTGCGCATCTCAATCTGATACTAATGTCTAAGGGATTCTATAAATCTGAACTATCACCTACACGTAGAGGCATCCCAAGATCTCTAAGGAACTCTGTTCTTTGATAGCTAGGAAGTGGGCAGACTTGGTGAGTTGGTCAACGATCACCCAGATGGAATCGTGCCTGTTAGATGTTCTTGGTAATCCTGTTATGAAGTCCATTGATATTATATCCCACTTCCACTCTGTGAATTCCATGGGGTGAGATAATCCCGCTGTAACATAGTGCTCATCCTTAACCTTCTAGCATATAAGTCATCGAGAAACGAACTTTTCTACTGCCTTCTTCATGCATGACCACAGGAACTATTGCCGAATATCTTGGAACATATTCATCACCCCCGGATGTACCACCAAGAAGGATGTATGAAAATACCTTAGGACATATTCCCACAATTCCACTGGTACAATAGTGTGTCCTCTAAAAATAATTATGTTCTACCCACCTTACGTATGTCCATTAGAAGAATATACTATGGATAAATAAGCACGTAAAGCCTCATAGTCGACATCCCTAAGGTCTGCCTCCTTAACTAACTATATGATTGGAGGGGTGATAAAAATCGACAATATGTAAGTTGCATTTTCTCTATCCATGAAGGATAACTGCAGTGTGGATAACTGCTCTGTCTTCTCACTCAATAGATGCGAGCTAAACCTCATGTAGAGAGCATGTGGCACCTTTTTCCCCTTCTTGGGAGTACTGATGATATTGAAATCACAGTCCTGGAGAAACTCTAGCCAATGCCTATGTCTCAGATTCAGATACATCTGTGAGAATATGTAATTAAGTCTCTTGGGGTCAGAGTAGATGATGAACTGCTCACCTATAAGGTAGTGTCATCACATCTTCAATGTAATTTGGTCACATAGTTCTTCCCATGTAACCTAAGATGGTGTGAACCATAAGAAATCACTATCTGTATCTGTATCATAAAACAACCAAGCCCGATCCTTGATGTGTCACAGAAAACTACGTACTCGAAACCCTCCTCTAGAAATCTCATTATCAGGGTACTCGTCAAACTCTGCCTCAACCGCTCGAAATCCGGCTGGCACTTCTTCATCCACATAAATGGTTTCCCCTTCCTGGTCAAGGCTTTAATCAGTGCTAATATTCAGAATAAATCAAGAATAAATCTCCAATAATATCCCACCAACCCAGTGAAGCTCCGAACCTCCGTTACGCTATGAGGTGGCTCCCATGTTAACACTTACTCTACCTTTGTTGGGTCCATAGCTACTCCTTCACCTGAAATGACATGTTCGAAAATGTGGACTTCCTAAATCCATAACTGGAACTTTGAGAGCTCCCCATAAAGTTGGTTCTCTCAGAGTACACCCAAAACCATCCACAGGTGTCTCACGTGCTACTACTCTGACGCTGAATACAGAAGGATGTCTTCGATGAAGAAAACTACAAACAGGTCCAAGTATGGATGGATGACTCGGTTCATAAGTCCCATGAACACTATGGGGGTGTTCTTCATGACAAAAGGCATCACCAAGTACTCATAGTGACTATAGTGGCATTTGAAAGCCATCTTCAGTATATCCTTGTCCCGTACTCGTAACTGGTGATAACCTGATCGATGGTCAACCTTCGAGAACCACTGTTCCCCTCTCAGCTGATCAAAGAGGTCATCGATCCTTGGTAGTGGATACATATACTTCACTATCACCTGGTTAAGGATTCATTAATCCTTGCACAACCTCAAAATCCCATCTGCTTTTTTGGTAAACAAAAACAAGGCCACCCAGGGAGAAATGCTAGGTCTTGCGAATCCCTTGCTCTGCAAATCATCAAACTGCACCCTCAACATGTGAAGCTCTGCCGAAGCCATCCGATATGATATTGAAGAAATCAGTGATGTCCCGGCTTGTAATTCAAGGAAGAAGTCAATTTACCAGTGGGGAGGTAGTCTTGAAACATCTTCGAGAAAGAAATTATCATACACTGCCTCTACTGCTCAGAACTGGAAGCTCACAACATCTACTTCTCCAAGGGTAAGGCTAGCCAACTCATGAGTGATTGGATTCACCCTCCTATGCATGAGGCGATTCTGTGCTTCTTGGGTATCCTTTTCTTCGACGAAAGAAAACCTCGTCCCATCGCTGCGGACACACTGCACACTTCACCTAAGCAATAAATCTGGTCATGCACCGAAGATAACCAATCCATACTGAGAATGATTTCGTAAGGACTCAATGCTACCTCCAAGAGGTTCCAACCCAAACTATCGCCTCCAAGTGTAATATCACACTGTCTGTAAATGTGTGTGATCATAAAGTCTCCTCCCGTAGGTATATCCAAGCATAATGATCAAGTCAACCACTCAACATGAATCTCACAGTTTCTCACAAGACATGTGGTGAGGAAGTAATGACTGGAACCTATTTCTATAAGTACGAAAGATAACATATAGAAGACAAAGATCATACCGCAGAGCATCCCTGGAGTCCCTGGGTTGTACGCCTCGGCCACATGTAGCTATCCCCGCCCACTATCCCCCAACTCCCTAAGCCTGGTACGGACCTCCTAGGCATGGTGGTGGAAGTAGATCTAAGCATCTTCCACCCCTTCCATCTCTCCCTTCTCCTCTGCCACATCTGCCTCCTGGCGGGTCTGTCTGCTCCTCTCTCTGCCTCTACCTCGGTGGTCCATCCACCATCTCCCTATCAGAAGCTCGATGGGTTGTACAATCCCTTGTAAGATTTCACCTTCTATCGAACGAGTAGCATAGCCTCTCCCTAGGCTGACTGGATTCAGCTTGATAACCCTAGACTACAAAACCCCTATCCTTAGTCCTCTTGTTACTTCTCCCAAATCCTGATCCCTATACCTAATGTCAGATCCCTGCTACTGAGGTCTCTACACATGAAATCTTGCTGCTGTCTGCCATCGGCTGCCTCTGCTCCACCAAGAAGCTCTCGATCACCAAGGCCCGATCGAGCTCTCCAGCAGAAGTTAGAATTCAAAGAGTCACAACACAAGCTCGTATTTCCCATCGTAGTCCTCGTTCGATGGTCTGAGCTCTGAAGTACTAATCCCCGAACATATCCATTGAGTACCTAGTGATATTGGTGAACCTAGATGAAGAGTCTACCATTATAAAACTACCCTACTGGAGATGAAGAATCTCATGGATATGCACTACTCTCAGCGTAACCAGTAAAAAATCCTCCATAAAGAGTCTCTCAAACTTCGTCCATGAATGCGTCTCCACTTCGCAAGTCTGTGTAGTCATACTCCCCCATCATCCCATTGAACCCTGAAGAAGTATCTTTCCTTGGATCACCATCTGGTCCATTGGTGTGCTCATGAGACTGAAAACTCTGGTCACCACCTCAAGCCAGTCCTTAGCTACCTGAGGGTCAGGCTCACCTTTGAACCTGATGGGTCTCTGTCTCTAGAAGTCATGGAGTGAGCTCAGTCTATGCCCCTCATCTGTCGGTACTGCAGGTACCACATGCTACTTCACTGGTGGTGGTATATTTGGTGCTCCACCTAGAGGAAATTCCTAGGGAACTGGTCCCTGTATAGAAGCCTCAAACTAAGGGGGTCATCCTTGATATTGCTCTACTGAATCCTAGTGGTTATGATTCGCGGAGGAATCCTATAAGGAACAAGATGTACTATGGTCAAAGTGTATATCTTGATAGCTTACCCAAAGGGCACATAAAACACAAAAAATTCCTATATAATGCTTGTACCAATATCTTATTCCCCCCCAACTTGTGTTTTTATGTACCATGTCTAAAAAATGGTTATTCGAGTCCTGGTGTATGGATACGTCGGCCGCCCGCAGCAACACTAGTGTCTCTCGCCTGAAAGAAGAACTCGAAAAACATAACATTGTTTCCCCAAACCAATATTATAGACTATTGGTTCTAAGGTTGAACTGACCACCTCTGATACAACTCTATCATGACTCGTCCTAGTGGGAACCGCACCAAGACTCCCCAAGCCCGCCTCTAATAGGCCAATGGATGTTGACTTGCACCGAGTATGCATATTACTGACATGGGAGGCATTTCCAAAGTACATGTACCCACACACACATCTCGAATCCCTCAAATGCAAAAATTCAAAAGAAACCACTATGGTACAAAATTCATGCATACAACTAAACCCAACTAATAGAGAATGACGAGAAGTAAAGTACTGAAAGTATACTGGGCTGGAATACAAGACCACCCAAAACCAGATTATGAAAACTACAATGTCCAACATGTGAACACAAAGAGGTAATAGGACTTCTACTTGTATTTTTAGGAACACCTTGGCCTATAAGGTACTCAGAATGCTCAGTTCTATCCTGGTCTGCCCTGGACTCTATCAAAAGGTTGGTTTTTTGCACAAGACATCACATGTGAAGGCAAACCCCATACATGGGGGATTATTAAAATATTCAATAGAGGACCCAAAAAACCTCAATGAAATACACAATGGAAAGGTATAGTCAGGTTTACAAATTATATGTATATCGAACATATAATAGGTGAATAAAATCCAGATATACTCAAAACCCAAACCCGTAGTCTAGAGACAAGTCACACAACCACAATCTCCCACTAAAGCTTCAGTTTGAAGATTCCATGAAGAAATATTTCAAAAGAACTCACTCTATGAGTTTGATAGCTCTGATGAAGGCTGAGTGAGAAGTATTGTCCATCAGGAAAATTCATGAGAGATACATACACTTATTCCTAGAGAACACACACCTGAGTGACGAAAGATCATGATACACAGATGAGGATCACTGCCAGGGCCTTCTCTAATATCACGACTCATCTGGATTCACCTACTACATAGAGGATCGGTGCCAAGTTTGGATAGTCACATCAATACCTAGCTCTAACTGGGGTCACGAATGGATAGAGGATCTCGCATCGGGCCTCTCGGAGGGATACCTGACTCTATCATGGAAATTCTTGCTGAAGGGATCATACTCCTATAGAAGGAAACGATACCCGACCTTCAGGGGAAAGAGAAAATGGGGCACTAACCCAAACGAAACAAGTCCAAGATATGGTTGAAAAGAAGATCAAGCCATGGACTAAAAAGTACAAGGCATGTAGAAGTGTCACAAGCCATGTCTCCTGACCCTAGGTACTGCCCATGTACAACAGCCCATGTCGCAAGGCTTGTTGTGTAGAAAGGCTAGTACACGACATGTAGTATATATCACATGTAATGTCTAGGTAATTGGGATTGGATTCATGTACATGGCCATGTTCCTATATAGTAATTTATCCCATGCACGCCATCCTGTGTAACCGGTACACGGGGTAACCCGGGTAGTTGGCGTGGTCTGGTCGTGTGATGGAGAACACAACTGTGTACTACATCACAGGTCCGTGTATCGCCTGGGATACATGCTGAGTCTGCATAAGGACCCACATGCCGTGTTCTTTAGGGAGCACACTGTTTCATCACTTCGTGCATCTCAGAACCCTAGCCACCACTGATCCGGTCCCACATGGCTTGTTCTTAGGGATACATGTCGTGTTGTGCAGAAATTTCTTGAAAATATAGTTATTCGTTTTCTGCTTCGGGGGATGCTTCGTTCTTCGATCCGTCCACACTATCTCCATGAAACTCAAGGGTTTTGGTAACCGAAACATCATTTAGCTGATTCTGTTAGTTTTGGACCTTCAATCAGCACCGAAAATGCATATTAATCCACCCATGAGAAGAGCACCCAAAAAACGGTCTCTCTCGATATGATCCAATTCTTCGGCTGCCATCATTGTCGCACCTCCAGTAGGTCATTATGATGTCAGATCTTAAATTTCGGATTGTTTCATTGTGAAACGTATGTGTAATGATCCATTGTTCATCGCCCCACGAAGAACCTAAAAATGAGGAGAAAAGAAGAAGAAAATCAAATAAACCAAAATGAGGAATGAACCTCCACCATCGTTCGTCACAATGTTGATCCACTCCCATTAAAAAGATTTCATAGATCGAACAAAACAATAAAAAAATAACTATCATATCTAATTCGCAAATCAAATCTTGAAAAAATGGAAATTAAAAACCCTCCTACATGAACGCATGATCTATGGATCAACCTGTTCATGGGTTGATCCGCGTTCATCGTTTAATCCAAGAACGTGGAAAAGAATAATATAAATAATAACTCCTACCTTAGTCATTGAAGAAGAGAGAGATTGGTCATCTGTCGAGATTCAATCTTGCTGCGCAACAATCCACACGTCTTCATTTGTCGGCGTTCATAAAAACTCCTCCATGGTTGGATCATATCCAAAGCTCTTGTAGATTCCATGGAAAAAATCTAGGGTTATGAGTCTAAACCTAGGCTCCAGATCATTTATAAAAAATAATCATCATTCCATTATGGAAATTTTTAAAAATACAATAAATTATTAATTTATTTTATTTCTTCTAAAATGTTCCTTATAAAACGCATAAAAACAAACTTTTGCAGCTAACCCATGTTCGTCGATGTTTTGCCTCACAAATAGTATATTCATCACTCTGAACATAAAGGTGACCTCCTATTTTTGATCTGGGTACTCACTTAAATGCAATTCCACTTTTATAGGAAAGAATCTCATGCACACTATTTGAAATTTTATTTATATCAATCATTTATTCTGGGCACTCTGGGCCTTGGAATCACACACCGTCGAATTGTATAGTCTAGAAATAATTTCATATAATATTTAACAATAATACACAAGAAAATACAATACATTACAATGTCAAGGAGGTGGTAATCCACACATCCATGAACGATGTTCTCAGTTTTTCAATGTGTCCAAGGGTAGTAAAGAAAACGATATATTATATTTCCAAAATGGGAATTATGTTATGAATATCATATATATTTCATTTATTTCACATATGTTTAATTAGAACCATCCTTAGTACATTGAATTTAATGTGTGAACATTTCACATCACTCTGAGTACGTGGTAGTCCACACGTCCACAAACGACATTACCGTATTTACAAAAAATATAAAGCACGAAGGTATGTGTATATAAAAATTATATAAGTAGTAATACATCGTAAATATCATATATATATATATAGATATATCATATAGATTTTTTTTCATCATTATGACTAACCATTAGAGGTGGTAATGGAAATATTAATGACATCGTTATGGGAGGCGGTAGTTCACCGTACACGAACGGTAATTTTGTTACACATTTGACGGAACTGTGTGTAGGTTTAGGTAGAGAAAATTAAAAAAAACATATTATTATATTTAGGATAATTATTTTAGTATATTATCATGTAGTTATAAGAAAATATTTGATGGATAAATAAATAAAATATAAATTCACATTGAAGAAAGTTACATATTTTTCGGGTAACACCTATCGGTTTGCACCAAAGGAATTTCATGGACGATTTTCCTTCCAAAGTGAGGAATATGTAATGAATGGAGAGATGTTGGGAGAATACTTGGGAAGTTTTTTTATGACCTAATGTTTTTGGATATGTATGATGAAATGGGAAGTGTGATTTTTGTATTGTTGGGGTGGAGTGGCATTCTTGTATATTTTTTACAAGGGAATTATATCCATGTTTTCACCATGTAAAGTGGCTCATAAAATTATAAAAATTATATAAAATGGAGGATAGGGTCTAAAAATTAATAGGAAATGTATTTTTGAAAACTTTCAAGGACTTTTTGGCACTTAAGTGTATGGTATAGTCTCTTGTTAGGCTAATTTTCTTCTTTAATCCCTATAATTAATCCTAATTACCTTCAATAATATTTTTGGTCAAAAATTATGTTGACCAAATTAGATATTTTAAATTATAATTATTCCAATTATGAAATCCATTTTTACATATTCCAATCAAATAAGTGGATGAAATTAATTTAAATTTAATCTCAAAGACAAGATGACAAAGTGAGGTTTTTAAAGTAAAAATTGTTTAAATGTTTTCTATGTTTTTATATCTAAATTCAATGTAAAATTGTTTCAAATGACTTAAATTGGTTTAAATGAAATAAAGTTTATGTAATTATACCTTAAAAACACATAAAAACATAATTTAACTATATAAATAAATTTGATGAAAAATCAGTTTTTAATTAAAATTCAGTATTATTGACTATTTATCAAAATTTGAAAGACCTCACAAAAATAAAAAAATCATCCTAAATGAATTTTGATATATCATTTTAAAAAATAATTTTATATTTTCATATGAAAATTACAACAATGTAAAAATTTAGTGGTAATGTAATTATTTCTTTGAATGGCAGCAAAACGACCACATTAAATAATAATATTAAAAGAATATTATTGTTCAGTATATGTCAGTCTTGCGTGAAATAGAATATTTAATAGAACCCCTTTTTTGAGTTATGAGTATTATATTGTACTGAGCATCAAATTTAATGTAATATTACTATCTAATTCATAAATATTATTAAAAATAAAGAATATTTATATTATCTTTATCTAGAATGTTACATCGTTACATGCTATTAAAAATTGCATCCTGGAAATTTTATTCACTTATAAAAGTATTGGGGATACCTTTCCCTCTTAGAATTTTCATATCTCCATGTTTTCTCTTTACCCATATTGGCTTTCCATAAAACTTTAACTTGATTAATCACTTTATTCTGCAATATACTCTCTCTGTAGTCATGAACCTGAACTGGTTGTTCAGCATAATAATGATTCTCTTCTAATTGAATTAATTTTGGGATAAAAACATGGAATGAATTTGGTATGTACTTCCTTAACATTGAATCATGAAATATACTATGTACTTGGGATAAAGGTTTAGTTAAATCCACCGAGTAGGAAACTGATACATCTTTCTTGAGTATTTTCATACAGTCTAATGAACTATGGAATTGACTTCCTCTTCTCACAAAATCGCATCATACTTTTCCATGGATAGAAAATTAAAATAACATGATCAACTACTTTGAAATAACGATATTTCCTATGGTTATATAGATAACTCTCCTTGCCACTCTGAGAAACCCTCATGTATCTCTAAACCAACATAACTTTTCTCCATCCTTTCCTCTACAAAATCTTGTCTCATCAAATTACTCTCTACTACTTCCCAAAAGTTGGTGTCTGACACCACTTTCTATATAATTCCAGGAAAGTATCCTTCTATAAACTATAATGAAAAATATTATTATAAGAAAACTCCACCAATGTAATATTAAAATCCAAAGTTCCATGATAATTTATTGTATAAGAATGAAAAATATCTTCTAGTGTGTGCATCATTGGCTTAGATAGTCCATTGTCTTAAGCATGAACAGATTTATTAAAATTTACTTTAGTACTGAAAAACATCTTCAAAAAATTGGATGTAAACCTAGTATCACAGTTTGATACAATGGATGGAGGCACTCCATGTAACCCAAAATTCCTATTTAAATACAGTTTAGAAAGTTGATCAAGAGTAATTTTATCTTTTAGTGGAAAGAAATGTAACGATTTGGTTAATTGATCAAGAATAACCCAAATCACATTATTAAATTGAGAATTATTTGTAAATAATACCATTAAATCCATTTATATATTCTCCTATTTCTACTCTAACACTAGAAATGGTTAAAGAACCCCCTTCATTAATTTTCACTCCACATTAACCTGTTTTAAGTCAATAACATCATGGTAAATTCATAAATATCACTTTTTATTCCATCCCAATAGTAATATTCTGTAAGGTCTCTATACTTCTTAGTGCTTTCTAGATGAATTGAAAATAGAGAAATATGATCATTATTCAACAACTCATTCCACAAATATTAATCACAAGGAACACATAATCATTTCCCAAATAGTAAAAAACATTCCTCATAAGGATTATAATTGTAAAACTATCCATTCCTAATAGATTATACCTTTTATTTATAAGATTGACTCACTTTATAAGTCCTCTTAATTCCATCTAAATTTTTTGACTTAACTAAAACCTGAAATAAAATAGAGTATGTCCCTATATCAACAAATTCTAATCCAAAATTCATTAAATAAATAACTATATGTTCACTTTCCAAACATAACACATTGAATGTTGCATTATGTTTTCAACTCAAAGAACTAGACACCTATTTTATTTCCAAAGATAATAATGAATTGTGAAATCATATTCATTGATTAGTTCCAGCCATCTCCTCTATCTAATGTTCAATTATTAATGTGTGAATATATACTTAAAATTTTTGTGATCATTATATATTTGAAACTTTTCTCTATAATATGGTGCCTCCTTATTTTTAAATAAAAAAAGTAAATTCAAAATCACAAATAGGGTAATTCGACTCATATTTTTTCAACTGATGCAAAGCATACACAATTACTTGCTCGTTATTCATTGAGACACAACCCTGTCCTTTCAATGATTCATCATTGTAGATAAATAATCAAACATTTATAGAGTGAAAGTCCAATACTAGGTCATTCTCAAACCTTCTTTTCAGTTTATGAAAATAGTCATCACATTAATCTATCTAGAAGAACTTAACTCTTTTTCATGTTAATATATTCAATGGGCTAGACAAATGAAAAACAAAATTCAAGAAAAATTCCAGTAGTAACCCAATAATCCAATAAAAATATAAATCCAAGGGATATTTATGGGCATTTTCAACAAATCAATAACATTAGTTTTATGAATATCATGAATTATTCCATCTTTAGAAAAAATGTTTACAAGGAATGACTTTGTTGAAACCAAAATGCATACATTCTTAAATTCCCATAATTATTCTTTCCTTTTGTGGTTTTCACAACAACCCTTACATTCCTTTCATGTTCCTATTTTATTTTAAAAAATAATAAAATATCATCTATAAACACAACCAAAAATATAGGGAATGACTCATTAAAAAGTCTATTCATGAGACCCATTAATATAACTAGTGAATTAGACAACCAAAATAACACAACTAAATATTCATAGTGGCTATAACTAATTTCAAATGTAGTCCTCAGAAATTAAGCTTCCTTCACATTCAACTGATGATACCCCTAACTCAGGTCAACATTTTACAAATACTATACTCCCTAGAGTTGAACAAATAAATCATCTATATGTGGGAAAATATACTTTTTCTTAATGGTTATGCTATTAAAGTCTCTATAATCCATAAAATGCCTCATTTAATAATCTCTCATTCTAACAAATTATCTAGGAGAAACCCATGGTGAAGTGATATTTAAGAAAAAAACATTATCCAATAACTCCTATAATTGATTTTTAAACCATATAATTTCCATTTAAGACACTTGATAAGGGGGTTTATAAGTAGGATTCACATCGGGTACTATGATAACTGTAAACTGAACCTCTCAACTGAGATAAAACTAGGAAAATATTTAGGAAAAACATCCATGTATTATTTAACTACTAACACATCAATAATTTAAAAATTTTCTTTTTTTTCAATAATATGAGATAGGTAACATTTATTTACACTAATAATAAATTTATTATCTTATTGGTATGTTATAGGAGTAATGAAATCATTAAACACCACTTTATTAACAATATAATCTATCTTTGCATGATAATCTGGAAGCCTATCCAGACCAATAATGACATCAAAATCTACTATAGACTGTTCAATAGGAATTGTAGGAAAGGAAATCTAAATAAAAAAAATTGGATGATACCTATAAATCTTGTTTGCTTTAATACTCCCAACTAGGATTTTTAACAGAAGTTTTAGCTTACTTTAATTAGGTGATACTCACAATTTTCTATAAAACATCTCATAAATGAAAATGTGAAGATCCATAATCTAACAGTCTATTGGAATTATTCTAAAAACAATGTAACATACATACCACCACATAATTTGATGGCCCAATATAAACTATAGTAGTACAAGATTTCCTCACTGCACATTTCTGTTTCTGATCAAGAAGATTTCCATTCTGTGGAACTAACTTCATACATGAATTAGCTTAATGACCCATATCATTATAGCTAAAACATATTATCATTTTATGGGAATACTTTACCACATTATTTTATTCCTCAGGATTCATTTCCTTGCATTTACAGGCCATGTGGGAAAACATTCTACAACTATAACACATACTTATCTTAATAAGACATTATTTAGGGTGTTTTTTTATCACACTTACAACAAGATTTAAAATTCATTTTCTTACCTCTAGATTTATTTGTTACATATTTCCTCATATCATTCCATACGAAACGATTCTTAATTTCATTATAACAAGGCTCATAAGAGTAAAAAAACTCTATCTTAACATTTTCATCACAACAAACTACTTTCTCATAGATTATTAATTCTCGCACAGACAATTCTCTTTGTATACTTGCTTTCAATCCTGAGTAAAACTGATTTTTTTTATATTAGTATCCATAAGAAAATACAGAGAATAATTGGAAAATACATTGAAGCTTCATTCATATGAAGCTAAATAATATTTATATTTTTTCCTCATTTACAATAATTATTTTCCACTCAAAGTCGAACTAATTTAGGAAAAAATTTCCCAAGGAAAATTTCCAAGAATTTTTCCCATTATATGGAATAAATATCATATTTATCTATGGAATTGATAACCAAACACCACAATATATCAAATTTACCTTCAAAATGATAAATGGTAAGGGTTACCTTTTGATGTTAGGAACATCTCATAACATCAAATATCTTTTACAGAGCATTAATCCATACTTCAACAACTACCAGGTTATATGATCCAATAAATCATATGGGATGTTACATCATGAAATTTTCTATAAAATACATCTTTCTTTAGGGTATATTGGGTTCCTATCTAGTATGGAGACAAACACCATTTATCACCTACGTTAATTGATCCATTTCTAAAATAAACTATTCTGTCTCGATTCTGACTATATCAAGATAATGATTTGGATGGATATATACCTCTTACTCCCTTCCCAATTTCACTTCACTATTTTATCTATGGAAAACCATTTCTGATGGACATATTATAGATGATGAAAAATGGTAATCTTCAAAGGAAATAACATTTTATCTTGACCATAAGTTAAATTATTTCATGGTAACGTTATTTATATTACCCTAACCTATAAAGTCATCTAAAATGACATTTGAGACCAAATTTTATATCCCAGCCATAAACATTACATAATAATGAATTTTATTCATGAGATTTTTTTAGTTTTAGAGTTTTAGATAATTAGTCTCTAAATTATACAAAAAAAATCCATAAAAAATACAACGTGGTCACTTCTGAATAGTATCCATTTTTTCATAGTCTAAATGTTTTAAAATAAATCGTGATCTATTTTATGAAAACTCTTAATGACTTCAAAATGAATTATTTCAATACCAAACTCATCCTTAAGTCCTATGATGAACTTTAAAAATCGTGGAATGAGAAAAAAAATCTCATTAAGTGATATAAAATGAAGGAAATCGTTAGTCTATTGATAAACATAAAAAATCCTAAAAACCCTTAATTGAAAACAAAAAATCTCAGATAAAAAGGTAAAATATAATTATTCAATAACTAAAAGAAGTTAAATTAAAAAAAATGATTTCAAGAAAACTCCTTAAAAAACATAGGAAATTTATGTAGGTACCTTGGGACACAATCACATTAAACCCCTAAAAAATCCATATAGAACCCTTACATAACCTTTATATATTGGAATAACCATAAGACCACCATCCAATATATTTCTATATATAATATAATCATTACCCATTGAATTGGAGTGATATTTGGGTTCACCCATTGTTTAAGCTATAAGGGGCTCACCCAACGCTATATAGGTGTACCCATCGTTTATAATGTCCAAGAACCACAACATAAATAAAATATTCATTATTTTAAAAACCATTTTAAACTCATGTGAAAATAAATTATTGATATTAAAATTACTTTTTCATTAAAAAATCCCATTTTTAATACAAAATATACATTTTTCAAAACAAATTCAATACCGAAAAAACCCAAAAAGGAAAGAACAATTTTCATTTGAGAAAATAATAAATCTAGTAAAGGAAGTGAAAAATTAATTAATGGTCATGGAAATAGAAAATTTATTGTCACTGTATAAGATAAGAATAGATAATTCCCTTGGCATTTGTAAAACCGTTCAATATAAAACATGTAAAAATATTATTTTCTTAAAGAAATTTGAATAAAATTCAAAATAGAGATAAAATTTATTTCATAACTTTTTATATCCATATAAATAAATATTTTATATAATATGAGGGATAAATATATTTGAAAATTAAATATATAAACATTCAAAGAGACCCATACTAGATTAAAAATTTAAATCTAAATACCCATACAAGTATATCATTTATCAAAATATTAAATAAAATGATAATATTTAAAATATTGATATAGAATATAAAAGGGTCTGTGAATACTCTTTATAAAAAAATAAAGGTGCGTAACATCAATAAATTCCTTAATAGATGGAAATTGAGAAAAAATACATTACTGTGAGACCAAACAATCATGTGTGTCTTTATATGCCTGAATAATAAACCTATGTTAATTACATACTTTCTTAAGGGAATTTTCTATGGTATTAATTACTTTTTTTATAATTATTATAATTTTTCATAAAACTACATAATCAAATATGTTTATGTTTGGTGTTATGATGATATTAGGTTTATGAGTCAAAACAACTAAGGTTGGATTTATATGGTCAAGTTGGTATTTATATAATCATATAAAGAATAATATTAATGAATTTATTATAATATTTATAAATAAAATTAATATTTCAAAACCTATAATGAATGATGGAGATAAAAAATGAACCAACATTATAATCTTGAAGATCGCACCCTGTATATATTCAAGAGTAATGTTACCATTTTTCAATAATCATTATGGAAAGAAGGTAAGTAAATTTTATCTATAGAGAATGATAATTAAATAAAATATACCATATTATTTATTCATATATATATATATATGTATATATAATTCTTGTGATGTAAATGTAATAACATCGAATTGGGGATGGGGTAGTCCACACATCCACGAACGGTTTTGTCCCTATTTATGTATGTGAAAGGGTAATAATGAAAATGATATATTATAATTATAGAAAATTAATTATTTCATGATGTCATATAAATTTCATGAATGTGTAATATGTTAAATTAAACACATCCTTAGGTAATGTGTGGACATATACAATCGCTTTGATGAGGTGGTAGTCTACACATCTACAAACGATGGTACCGTATTTACACAAAAAGTAAAGCATGATGGTATGTATATATAAAAATTACAGAGGTATGAATACATAATAAATATGACACATATATATATTTAATATAAATATATTGTGTCCATCATAATTCATATCTATGATAGGTGGTAAAGGGAAGACGAACGACATCATTACGTGAGGCGGTAGTTCATCGTGCACGAACTATAATTTCATTACCGATTTGATGGAACTACATGTCGGTGTAGGATGAAATCTTAAAATAAAAAAAATATTATTATATTTAGGATACTGATGTTATTATATAATCATGGAATAATAATAAAACAAGGGTTAGAGAAACAAATAAAGCATAAATGTATATGGAAGAATGCTACCTCTTTTCGGTTAACTTCTTTTGATTTTCACCTATGGGATTTTATGGTTGGATTTATTCCCAAAGTGAGGATTCAATAATGAAGGTATATATGTTTGGAGATTATTAGGTTTGGTATTGTATAATAAAACTGGTGTTTCGAGGTGTAAATAAATGGAACGTTTGACTGACTGTTTAATTTGGAGGATGTGTGGAATTCAATTAATTTTTTTTTAAAAGGGAATTACTTCCACGTTTTTACTGTGATAATTGGATCTAATATTGGTAAAGTTTCAATAAAAGGGTGTATAGGGAAATAAATGAACATAAAATTTCTTTTGGACAAGGTTCTGGTTCATTTTGGATCTTAATAGTAATAATTAGTCACTAGTTAAGCCAGTTTTCTGCTTAATCCTTGAAATTAATTTTAATTACTTTCACTAGTATTTGTTGTCAAAAAATATGTTGAAATTATTAGAAATTATAAATTATAAGGGTTCCATTTATGGAAATGAAATTTCCATATTCCAATAATATAAGAGAAAGAATATAATTGAAATTTAATCTCGTAGATGGGACGACAAAGTGGGTTTTAATGTAAAAAATGTTCAAAATATTGCTATGTTTTTATGTCTAAATTCAATGTGAAATTATCTCAAATGAAATAAATTGGTTTAAATGATATAAAATTGATATAATTATACTTTAAAAATATATTAAAAAATAACTTTACTATATAAATAAATTATATGAAAAATAAGTTTGAAACTAAAATTCAGTATTATTCGCTATTTATCAAAATGTGAATGTCCTTAGAAAAATACCAAAAATTCACCCCAATTAAATTTTCATATTTATATTTTTGAAATTTTTTTTTTCATATAAGAAATATAAAATTTTGAAGATTTAGTTTCAAAGTATTTATTCCTTTAAAAGACAGAAAAAACCATGTTAAATAATAATATTAATATTATATTATTATTCAGTATAACACAATATTTCATGAAACACAATATTTTTGAGAAACTAATTCTTCTAGGTTAAGTAATATATTGTATGTTCATCCCTTTTAATGTAAAATTAGTATAAAATACATAAATAATAATAAATATGATAAATTAATATTCTATAATTACTTTAGATGTTGTGAAAAAAGTGGATCACATAACCAAACATTGGTAAATTTTGAGATGTGATGTGGTCACTCAATCATGTGATCACAGTTTTTTAATTGACTACATAGGTGGATTAAGTAATTTTATAAGTGTGAATTGATCATGCGATGGTATCACATGATCACATGATGTACCTATAGATCAAGTGAATGATTCATGAAAATAACATAAAGAATAATATGATATAATTGAATGATACATCATACAGTCAATCAAAATCACTTGAACACATGAGTTTTATTATAATTCAATATGGGATCCTATGAGTCTCTTGAATTTTTTTTTCTGAAAACCACGTGATTCTCATTAAATCTCATGATTGGATAAAGTGATGTGAATGAATAAAACATTTCTAAATACAACATGATTATCACTAGTTATCCTGAAATGATCACAAGAAGAACCAAAATACAAATTTTCTAAAAACTATAAGACTATCAATTGGTATAATGATCGGGTATTATAACACGGTTCAATAAAATAGAATTGAATAAGTGAAAAATTCTTCTTACAAGTGACTTTTCATGGTGGTCAATATTGAATTACATAATTGATCACGTGATGTTTCTAAGGGTGATGTTGTGGTAGTGAAATAGATGGATAACCATGAATTTTAGAGTTCAATTGGTTGATTTATTCCTATAAATACCCCTTAACCTAAATTTAAGGGGAAAAATAATTTTATTATATGGTTTAATCTTAAAGAATGTATGATGTATGATTTCTTTAAAATGTAAGTAGTGTTTTTATCTATTTCAAGAGATCATCATGAAATGAAGAAGGTATGGTAATGGGGTATCATGAAGGGTTTTCGTGAATGTATCTTACAAAGAGAGGTGTGCACTGGAAGCATGCTATCATAAGAATACACATTGGAGTCACACAATCTATGTAACTTAAACATGATATCATGATGGAGTCACACAATCCATGTGAATTGAATAAGGTATTTTTAATGGGTCTCAATAAGGGGTCTTACAATGGGTGCTGAGTCAATATGTTCCCATATGAATTTTTCATTCCTTTATGTATTGAAAATCACAAAACAATTTTCTTAAGGAAAATTGTCTTTCTCTAAGAAACAATCACCTAAAGAAATTTTTTTCTGACTAATAATGTTTTTATCCTTATCTATGGTTTTCAATGTCTTACCTAAGGTTTTCCCAAAACATTTCTAACCATATTTTTCAAAAAATAAATCAGATCATTATCCAACCTAGAATATTATAGTTCCTTAGAATCTGATTTCCCTAAAATTTTAAATCCAATTTCTTCTGAATTTAGACAAAAATTTCTAATGAAATCAGACCTTGATTTCTACTGAAATCAGACTCTAATTTATTATGAAATCAGAAAATGATTTCTCATAAAATTTGTCTCTTATTTCTCCTAAAATCAGACTCTAATTTCACCTGAAATCCAATTCTGATTTCTCCGAAAATCATAACCCAATTTCTCATGAAATCCGACACGGATTTCTCCTGTAATCAGACTCCTATTTCCCCTGAAATAAGACTCTGATTTCTTATAAAATAAGACTCTGATTTCCTTTGAAATTAGGCTTTGATTTATTATTAAATCAAAATCCTATTTCTCCTAAAACTGGACTCTTATTTCTCTAGAAATATGATTCCAAATTCATAATAAATTAGATTTTGAATACCTTAAAAATCATGATCAAATTCTCTTTTATTTCAAAATCTGATTTTCAATATTTTATACTCTGATTTCTAATATTCCTATAATCTGAATATTCTTATTTGTTAAAGTTACTCTTTATTCTTAATATATTGTTCCATGCATATCACATCCTATTATACTTAGGTTTCATAAATATAAAATTGTTTTTCTTACATATTATTGTTTCTCACTGAGAATGTTTCCCAAATTTTCTTACATCAAATGATGTCTTATACTCTATTTTAAACAAACCATTGGTTGAGAAACAGATGTGCAGGTCCATATTAAATGTCAGTAAACATATGACCATTGGAGGAGCGAGCCGACCGTTGGAACCTTTTCCTATAAATAGCCCATCCATTTTATTAGTTCGAAACAAGTTGAGAAGTGATGGATGTGTTGATACTCTGTGAGATATTTTCTCAAATCTATCTTGTGTGAATTTAGGTAACAACCTATTCAAGATTAAGAACGACTTTTCAACCTGTTTATTGTGACTCTGATTGTTGTTGTGTGTAATTGAAGGCTTCAAGGGTTAGGAAGAAAAAGGTGCTAATCAACTTAAGGATTGAGGGATTGGGGGGATAAAAAGGTAGATTATGATATTATTATCTAGGGCTTACCATGGTGTGGGTAATACAAACTTTCATAAAATTGAAAATCAAGGGACATTTATCTAAGGTTGTTGGATACCCTACTCTTTAGGTTAAAAGATATCATATACTTGTTTACTTTTCTTTGTTACATGTTTTTAATTCAGCTTCATTCTGTTAAGGAAAGAAGTTATAACATTATTATACATTCTTATACTTGTATACTTTGATATATAAGATTCTATACACTTCTAGGTAGAGTATTTCCCTATGTAAACATTCATTTAGTTTATTTTTTATATCTATATAATCGGATCCTAATCAAGTCCGTCTCTTCGTTAAGTAATAAAGAGGGTTTGAAAATTCATCTTATTTAACATTGTTAAATATATATTTTCTTAAGGATAAAAATGAATTTTTTTAAAATAAAATTAAACCCCACTTGTAATTTAGAAGTATAAATATACATTTTGATCCTACAAATGGGTCTTATATAGGGGTTACACATTCCAAGAGGTAATGTATCTTTTATATTTGGTTATTGTATATTTTAAAAAACATGAGCATATATACACTCAAAAGATTAAATCAACTCATAACTAATCTTATAAATATTTTACATTAGAGGAATTATGTCCACTTTAGTATACAAAGATTAACGAGAATTCAAATTGTGAATATTTGTAAACTGGGATGGATAGTGAGTCCTCTCTATACCTTTTAATAGTTATGGACATTAATAGATTTGGTTTGTTGGAACATTGTGGTTTTATGATCATTTTATGTGTCTTAGTGAGGGTGAAGGAACTAAATTTCTTCTGTATTATACATGTATTAATTTCTATTCATTATCCCCTACAAAAATAAGAGGGAAGGGAGTTCTATTTAATGATGAAACAATATTCCAAGGGATTTTTTTTTAATATTTCATACCCTGATTCACCCTCCCTTATCACAAAATTTAACATGGTTTGGATAACACTATATATACCACAGAAAAAAATCAATCCATTAAAAATGGTTATTTATTAATTCAATTTTTAGAATATATACTTGAGAGGATGGACAAAATGAGTTTTTATATTTTATTAATCGATATTCAAGTTGTAACTATATTATAGTGTCCCTTGAAGACTAGTAAAACATAACCATCATATTTCCATTTGGGACATTTTCACAGAGGTGAATTACCTTTGTATTGTGTGGTTCACCAACCAGCTTTCAAAGGAAAATGATGAATATTTTCTCTGATATGACTAACAATATTATAGAGGTATTCATGGGTAATTTCTCTATTAATGGGAGTATATTATAATGTTGTTTACAAAATCTGGAATTACTTTTTTAAAGATGTCTATAGAACGGAATTGTGCTTAATTGAAAAATAAAACTAATTTTCCACATAAGGGATAGTTATTGGTCTAAAAGTTACTAATATGGGTGTTGAGATAGATAATGAATAAATTGACATGATTCAAAAATTTCCATTCCACAAAATATGAAACACGCTAGAAGCTTCTTACGGAATTTCGGGGTCTATCAATATTTTATAAAGGATTTTTCAAAAATCATAAATCCATTTTTATTACTATTATTCAAAGGCGAACAATTAATTTTTGAAGATAAAGTGGAAGAATTTTTTATTCTTTTAAAAGAGAAACATACTCTTCCCACTATCATCACTACCATTAATAGGAAACATCAATTTGAAATAATGTCTGATGCTAGTGACATTCTTATAGGGGAATTCTTAGAGAAAATTAAATAATATTGGGTTTTTTGATGAAATATTCTATATGGTTATAATATAATTCTAAATTTAATTACATCACTACATAAAAGAGAATTCGTAGCTATTTTTTTCTCTAGAGAATTTTTGTTGTATGTGATTAGTTCAAATGTCATTTTCTTTACTGGTCATTCAACCCTGATGTATTTTTTTCTATCAACAAATAGAATACACTATTGATTATATGGATTCTCATATTGAAAAAATTCAACATGGCAATTATAGATAAACATGGTGTCTAAAATCAATATTCTGATCACTTGTCTAGGTAGTCTCACACTCAAAACAGTAACACAAGAGGATAATCTCACCACTCCATAATGAAAAACTAGTAGCTAATGCTTCTATTTATCGTACTTAATCTTCCAATTTTTTAATTTTTTATCTATAGGAAACTATCTTATAGATCTCCTAAAAATAAAATAAATAGATTTACTTCATATTATAAATACTAGTTTTTGTATAACCATTTTCCATTTAGGAGATGTGATGATGGTATTCTATGTATATGGTCTCGTTAAGAGGAGATATAGATAATTCATGATAATTTTCACTCTTCACCATGGGGTGGACACCATGGGGGATAAAGTAAATTTAAAAAAGTATTATAGTCTTATTTTTATTGGCTAACATTATTCAAGGATTCAAGGGGTTATGTGATGGGTTGTAATAAGTGTTAGAGGTTAGGAAATGTAGATAATGGGAATGAACTATAATAAGAATGATTTTTGGAGGTTGTAATTTTACATATATTTGGTTTATATTTTTTGGGAACATTACCATTTATCATAGGAATGATAACATTTTAGTGGATATAGATTAGTTTTCTATGTGGGTCAGGGTAGTGACATTTCCAAATATTCATACTGAAATTGTTTTAGAGTTAATCAAGATCATATTTTCTTTGTTTTTATTGCCTAAATAATTCATTAATGAAAATAGAACCCATTTAAATAACATTAAAGTGAAAAATTTAAAGTATAAATAAGGGAGCGTCCTCAAAATTGTAGTTTCTTATCACCCACAATCAAGTGGAAATCTTAAAGCCTCAAATAGATATTTTAAGAAAATTCTAGAGAATAATTTTTTATAGATATTAGAAATATTTTCCTTTAAATTTTGATAAAGAATTTTGGTATAAAATACTTCATTTAGTACCACTTTAGGAATTTCTCATTATAGACTTTTTATTTAGATAATGAATCATGTTTCTTTTGAGTTGTATTATAAATATTTTTGGGTTATCATATAATTGTATATTTATTGTAAAACTATTTGGAAAAGTTGGATAATTATGTTGTGTATGATTTATGAGATAGAAAAGTAGTCTTATAAAACCTATACGGTATATTAATAAATAACTAAGGCTACTAATGATTCTATTATTTAGTATAGGGCCTTTATGGAAGGATAAAAAGTTTTACTTTTCAATTCTAGCATTAATCTCGTTCTTACGAAGATGAAATCAATGTGTCATGGACTTGTTATCATATATTGGATCTTGGTTGTGGATTTTTTGTGTTTTTTGGAAATGATAATATTCTATTATTGTTCAATGGTCAAAGGATTAAACATTATATTGGGAAGAAACAAAAGGGCTTGGATATTTATTTTTCATTAATTCAAAAGATTTAATTCAGTATAACTAAATTCAATAAACTCAGCACTTAATCATATCAAAATTATAGTTATTTGTTTTTATTTTCTTTCATTTTCATTTCTTTAATAATAATAATAGTACAAAATACTATTCTCTAACTAGCTCTCAGTTTCATTATATGTGCTTTTAATCGAATGAATTTTCTTTTATATTTACAAGGCTTCTCATAGTCGATAAAATCCCCTTATAATAGTCGATCTAGGGATTAGTGAAAATTTTCCACAGGTGGTCGATTGACCTACTATTTGAAGTTATTGGTATCTTTTTCTCTTGTGGTCAATCAGAAAATTTCTCAATTTTCCATTCAGAGTCAATTATCTCTTCTAGTCGACTCAATAGTGGGTTGAATTTTCCACATGTGATTTATCCAATTTTAATTCTGTGGTAAATTGGCCTACTATAATATTACTACATTAAGTGACATCATGTTTTTAGTTTATTTTTGTGGTTGATATTGGACTATAGAACCAGTAGATATAATCAATGTGTTTAATGCATGATTGATTTCCACTTGTTATTGATTCTCATTGTTTTTTAGTAATTGTTTTGGGTGTGCAATCAAATTTTATTAATTTAATTTGTTTCCTTATTGTGGAATATTTAATTCCTATGGTCGATAGAGATTTTCAAAATGAGACTAATTGAGACATCTTCTTACAGTTAGTTGTCTTCATGATGTTTCTTGGAACTACCACTTGGTGCAGTCAATCAAATTTCTCAACTTGTGAATAATTTCCATGGTTGGTCAGGGATCATAGTGTCAATAAATTAAACTTGCATATAAAACCCATGGTTTATTATTTTCAAATTATATTGTGTACATTCAATGATAAAGGACATGTTCACGTCAAGTTAAATTTCAATTAATTTTCAGGTTATAGGATATACAGTGTTGGAGCAACTTTGAATCAATTATCCCTCATCATTTTCTGTATACTTATTTTTCTATTATTATCATATTTATATAATATTATGTGTTTCTACTATTTATTTTAATGTAAATGTGATATTTTCTCCCTTTTAACAAAAAGGATGTGTGTATGCCTAATTCCAATGATAATATCATATTATTTATGGATGTTTCTATAAAATTTATTTCTTTTTTAATTTTAATTTTAATTTTTATATCTATTTTTAATTTTTTCTTTTATATTCTGATTAATCATGTGTCATTTTCATGGATTATTGATCTAAATTTTTTGAATCTAAATTTCTTGGTTTGTTGTTTAGCATGCTGATTTCTAGGTTGCTGAAAATCAAAATGTATTAAATTTTATAACCTTTTTTGCCACCTTGAAATGCCTATGGAATCATTTTCTATTGATTTTAATATAAATATTTAAGATAATTACATTAGATATAATTTTTTAGTTATTTAATATTTTTACAAAGTAAAAATAAAGAACTATTTAACATCATTTTTGAAATCTATTTTAGAAGTGTAGAATCTGTGATGTTTTGAATTTTTTTATGAATCTTTAAATAATATTTCAACTTCCAAATTGAATATTATTTTGAAGAAACCTATTTTAAATGTTTATTAAACATATTATTCATCATTTTGGATAATTATGGATTTTATGGGTGCGTATGGGGGGGGTATTTCAATGTGTTTAATGGTGCATTAATTTTGTACACATCAAGAAGGGTAAAAAAATAAAAACTGGTTTATCTATGATATTTAAATTTCACTTTTAGTGCATGATAACTTTTCTCAGGTTTGATGTCTATTATAACACCTTGATGTGGTTAGTTTCTATATCACTCCATGGATTTAATTGGCCACATTATCTTATTATCTTTTGAAAAAACATGGTTCCAGGGAAATTTAAGGATTTTACAGTACAATAATCATGAAATATAATTGTTTTTATTTGAATTAAATCATAAGATAAAAATTAAAATGGATACTAAAAAAACTCCCAATCCGGGATAAACTATTTATTCTTTATTATTTTACACTTGGATGAGTGATTTATTTAGTATACACTAATAAACTAATTCTAACCACCCAATGGTGTGTTAAAATTATTCCAAGTAGTTAAATTATATAGGTCTATTAACTTAGAGAAAAATAGATGTTTTGGAATTTAGTTGGATGAAAATTGAAAACTGTTTAGTTTTTAATAGAAATTTTAATTTTTTTTTGCAAAACATGAAAAAAATATTGATGTAAAACTATTTAATTATTAACAGGAAATCACAGTCACTACATGAGAGGGTATATGAGGAAAAATCCATTTGAAAACAATATTTTCTACAAAATGTTAGTTTTTTAATATTGAGATTAATTTTCGTCCACCGATCTTTAAAAATGGATTTATTAATGGAATAGATTTTTTCTAATTGTGGGGAATTGGATATTGCCTACTTTTGATCGATTTTCTAAATCCTTTTATTTAATTAATTGATATTTTTATGTCTTATTGTTCAAATAATGGTTAATTATTTATGGTTCATTAGTATAATTTTGTTTATCTAACTTATTGAAGATTTTAATTACAATGAGTGATTTTTTATTTAAATGGATAATGATTCATAGTGTTAAATTATATATTTATTTAATATAATTTTTTGATTTTATAGAAATCTCAATTATAATATTCTTTTAAAGTAATTAAAAAATAATATGTATCTTAGGAATAATTATTTCAGCATTTTGTTAATTTATTTTGAAAAAAAAATCAGAATTAATTTAAGGGTTTTAAATTTAATTAATAATCTATTTTGAAGTTTTCAAGTAATTTAATTGATTAATATAGTTTTATCATAAGGGAACCGTAGTTCTCAATTAGAAAATCAAAATCAAATGGGGGTGAATGGATACATATTAGTATATGCGAGTGAAGCTTCTATATATTTATGATGAATATTATAATATTGAATGTATGTGATGATATTTCACCTAAGTACTTCGAATGTGGAGTAGATGCCTATCCATATGGGTGGATCACTATCAGTTAAAGGTGTTTTCATAAAGTAACATATGATGAAGGAAGTCAATAGTTAATGACTCCATATAGATTCTATTGAAACAAATATTTATAGTCTTTAATATGATCCTTATGTCATGAGTATAATTTTGAATATCAGATTTGGGAGCCTTCTTGTTTTAAAAAACTACAGATATTAGAGGATAAAATGCCGGATAATTTCGATAAAAATGAATATATTGGGTCAGGATAAATGATCTTTGTAGTCCAGAACTATAGTATGTTATCTTAGATAAAATAGTAATCAAATCAATGGAGAAAATTTTCTTTCCCTCCTCATTATTTTTATAATACTTTCCTACCTTCTTCTTGTTATTTTTTTCTAATGAATTCAATGGTGGAAATTATTATTTCAAAAATTGATTATTGAATAATGTTTTATAGGGTAATTTAATTAATCTAATACACTTATATATCGTTAATAAAGTTATAATTTTTCATTTTTTTATTCTATTTGGAAATAAGTTTTTTAATTTTAAGGAATAAAAAATATTTGGTCTTATTAATAAAATTAAATTTTTTAAGACAATTTTATTTTTAAAATCATATATTAAGAAATCATAAAATCAATAAATGTTAATAAAAAAGAGGATTTAATACTGTTATGTTTGGGTGATTTTATATAATCATTCTTATTATTTGTGTTTAGTTGAATTGTTGAATAACTATAGAGTTTCAATTTCCCTTGTTTTGTCACTGAAAGAGTTAGATGTAAATTTTTTAATGGAGTTTGGTTAAATAAATAATAACATGATTAAGGAATTATAATAGTATTTATTAAATAAAAATTCCCATTACACTCTAATTATCTATCCATGACTCACTTTCCTAGAATTTTTATTTATTTAATTTTTTATTTCAGTTTACATAATCATATATTATTCATATATTTCTTTCTAGAAATTTTTTTATCACTTTGTTACTTAAAATATTTTTGGTTGTATTTTTCTTATTTTTATGTTCATTATCTTGATCAATCACAAAATTTCTCTCCTTCCATGTGGATCAAACCTATATAACTGTATACTTTTTTAAAATAGGAATTAAAAGTAATAAATTTGTTAGACAGATGATTTCATATAATCTTCCTCCTTGGATGTGGGTGAAGAATCCTTATAATTTCATAACCACATTGATTTCATAGATAAATGATCCTATGTATGGTATAATTTATATATGTAACAAATGATAGTAGAGTTCAACCATTTATTGACTATGGGTGTGAATGTGTATGATGATTTAAGAAGGTATCCATTTCAAATGCATGATACTCATATATGAACTTAAATGATTCTAAAACCTATGTAATTTAATCCATATGGATCCTAAAGTTGAAACTACCATATAAAAGTTTTAGAAATATTACATGACCCATGATAATTGAACAACTATAACGTTTTATAATCATAGGACATAACTGCTTCCTACCAATGAGGTATCCATACAGAAAAAATCAACACCAATTTATTGTTTTTATTTATAAATAGAAACTTACTTTTCCTATGACAATAATTGAATTCATCGAAATTATTGAGGAAGAAGTTTTTTAAGGGTAATCTCCACCTTAATAAGATGTATCATACAATAAAATAGACACACATAAATTATTTATAAAATATATACTATTTGAATTACCTGACTGGTCCTCAAATTAATTTATACATTGTTTTGATGTTATGGAAATTTAAAAAATTGTTTTAGAATTATTACCTGTAATAATTAGGAATATTAATGGGAAAATGAAGGTGGAATTAAGAGAATGTCGAGACTTACAAGACTATGGTATTACGAAACAATATTATCCAAAACTAAGTTTTATAAATATGTGGTTAGTTCCTAAAAACATATAAGTTATTATAATTGTAGAGGGACCAATTCATGTGTTGGAGACTCTTAATAATCCAGATGGTTATTGAAGTAACATATCTAAATGAGTTAATAATAAAAACATGCAGTTAAAATTACTAAAAAAACCCATGTATCATATATCAGGTAAGATTATTTGACACATGACATCAAAAAATATAATGGATAATTTTATTCAGTTGTAAAACTTATATATAGATATATATTCTGAAAAAATAAAAAAAATTAATGCGATGAAAATGAAACATGATGAACAAACCCTTATTTATAAATTAATAAATATTATTTTTTAGTCTATATTTTTTAAAACCTGATATTTTAGTATATATTTATTCTCAAATAAAAATTATTATACATATTTTTTTAAAATATTTATTGAATAAAAAAACTGTGACAAATTTTATTAAGATAAATATATCTTTTTTTAATGAACGATTTCAATTCGTGTGTATAAATAGAGGGAACTATGTAATAAAATAAATGTAGTAAAAAAATAATTGTCACTTTTATTAATAATTCACCGATTAAATTCAATTAGTGTATCTAAAAATATAAAATTTCATTTTATGCTTATATTATATTTTCTCATAAAATTGTATATTTTATATGCTATTTATTTTTATTTTAAACAACTATGTATAAAATGGTTGAATAATCATAAAACATATTATTTATAAGAATAATATATTAATATAATTTAGTTAGTGATTGATAAAAAATAAAAATATGAAGAGTAAATGATAAAATATTCATTTTCTAATAAAAATGGGTTTTCATTATTTTTCACGCATCTATTTAAATTTTAAATTCCAAAATCATATAAATTTAATTTGAAAAAATGAATTATTTTTGATTGAGTTATTTTTTTTTTTCTGATGGTGAATTTTTTGGGATTATTTAAGAAGGTAAAATTTGTAGTTGAATTGTAAAAAATATTGATTCTATAAATACCAAAACATTTATTGAATTATCATGGAATAAGTGTGAGATAAAAATTTATGAAATAATTATAATTAGCAAATATTCATTCAATAAGTGTAATTATACATTTAATAATATAATTATTAATTTGGAAACCCATGTTTTATAGTTTAGAACCTATGTGATGTATTATTCTATAAAATGGGAAATTTTTTATCCTTTTATTTAATTAAGTAATTGTTTAGATACATTCACTTTTGTATTGGTTTTAAATAAAATATATCTAATTTATTTAATAGTAAACCTATAAAATTCATGGGAATCAATAGTACAGATGATGTTGATTTAAATTATTTTTTATGCCTAAAAATATTTTTTTCTTAAAAAATATTTTCATTATCTTAAGAAACATTTTACATAAATTAATTTCGAACCCCCCAAAAATTTTATTTTGATTAAAATATTTTTGAATTTATAATCATAATATCCAAAATATCTTAGATTTGAAGTTTATTTTTATTAATAAAAATAAGTTATCAAGGTAAGAAAATAAGCTAAAAGGGTAAATGTTAATTATGGTAAAAAGGTAAAATTAAGGATAATTAGCCTAAAATATCTCAGATATTATCCATTAAACATGTGTATACGAGGTGTATTAACCATGGGTTACCCTATCTCCTTTATTTTATACTTATGGTGATATATCCTTTTAAATTTTAAATCTATTTAACATAAATTTATGAGTATTTACAGATGTTCCACTCACTCAATTATAAAAGGGGCCCATCCCACCCCAAAAAAAGACTAACTCCATTTCCCAATTTATATAGGTGTTGGTATCAAAAAAATACTAATATAAGAAGGGTTATGGAGTTGTCTTGAAGAGTAAGGTATATACTCATAATCATTCATTCATTTATATATTTTCATTATTCGTCTACCATAATAAAATATATTTTACCCATAAAAACATAATTTAATTATTATAATTACTACAATATAAATTTATTATTATTATGTAAAAATCATTTTCTATCTATCTCCTAACCATTCGAAAAATGAAAACACCACCCCTGCCTATGTGAAGATTACCGACTCCATAGATGATGTGCTTCATTTTTAATCAATTTTTTTAAAGGTTGTGGCTGAAGCCTCAATTTATTATTAAAGAAAAGACCTCTTTAGACTGGGTAGAGGGTGACCTATTACATAGCCCGAAGGCCCAAGGCCAAGTGGCCTGCAAATAGGGCTTGAAAGCCCATTTTTTTGGGCCAAGTTACCCCTCAGTGAACAGTAATGCTACAGTACCCACACTGCTACAGTACCGCCACCGCTACAGTACCCGAAGCAGTCCCTCTGCCGCTACAGTGCTTCCGCTGATACAGTCCGCCGCTGCTACAGTACTACTACAGTGACCTCGTACAGTGACCTGTTACAGTACTCGGGAATTCTCCCCTGCCCGGATTTGATCCTGGGTCTTTTGGATGCCAAGAAGGAGCTTGAACCACTCGGTAATTCCCCCTTCCTAGATTTAATCAATTCTTTAAACAATGGTTATAATAAATTATTTAATAATTAAATATGATATTTATTAAATAATTATGACTCTATATATATATCATTATCTAACTTTTTTACTTTCTATCCATTGTAAAATGAAATTGTCGCCTATGCGTACTTGTTGAATACCACTTCCATGGTTGTTGTGTTTCATTTTTCATCACTGTGTTACATGGATGGTTTAAAAATTTTATTTTATTAATATATATAATATTAAACAATAATATATTTCATTAATATTATTATTAATGATAACACAAGAATTAATGTTCAATAAAAGTTGTCTAGTCAAAAAACTAAACTACCCGAAACAAGCTCATTGTGGATTCCATTCTTGCTAACCATATACATTATTTCTATAAAATGAATATGGTTCTAAAAAACATTGAAAAAAAAATATTTAATAATATTTCTTAAAATTTTAGTGATTAAATTGATATCAAATAATGTGGTTCAACAACTCTATTATAATAGACATAAGAAACAATCGAATTAACTAACATCCGATAATGAAAATTAGTATTAAATAACTAATATATGTGTACTGGATGATTATAATTGAATAATATGAATAAAAATATTCTTTAATAAGCTTATTAAATATTTAATTAACATGATAATTTTTATTATATATTAGGTGAAACATATTTTATCAAAGTCAGAAGTAAAAGTTTTATTTTTTAGACTCAAATTTCTTTCATTATGGCATGTTTCACATTGTGAACGTTTTTTTACTTATAAAGTGTATACATTAAAATTTTGAAATATATTACCATAAATATACATTAATTTATTTTAATTAAATTTATAATTCTTTTTTTCAATTTCAAAGGGTTTTGATAAAAAAAATTACAAAAGATGTAATGGTTTCATATCACATTGATATATTTGAGTCAAAAGCTGTGTTTACTAATTTTTTATATTTTTTAGGGTATATATTACCATATGAATGCTTTTATCTTGTATTTTTTGAAATTAAATTTATTTTAGCATCCATAATATGTTCTATTTTTCAAGTTTTCTTTTTCGAATCAAGTGTTTCAAATGAATTAAGTGATTTTGGGAATTCAATTGTCCATTATTTAAGTTATAATATTTCTTATTAAACATAGTTCGTATATGGTTGGTTTTTTAACCTACCATTTGACTAAATTATAATTTTTATTTTTATTTAGGGAAACTGGTATTTTTACTTCAAACCATCTTTGATGATTAATTTCTTTAATATAAAAGAACAATGTTGGTAACAATGATTCTCATACTCTATAAAGACTATTTTTCTTCTATATTCATATTATTTATTTGAATTTTTTTTTTCATTCCTTATTTTTAAAATCTATGTATATATGATTCCTTGGGATCATAATATTTTTTTTATCAATTTAGAAAATTAACCTTTCTATTCTTTTTTGGATGTGGGTTTCAATGAAGGTATTTTAAAATATTAAAATTATTTTTCACTGATAGGATCATATGATTAATATTAAAATCCATATTTATTTTTTATAAATATTATTTTAATTTCAAGGATCCAATAAAAAGGATTATTTGTTTAGATAATTTTTTTAAAAAAGTTATTCATTAACCTATTGAATGTGGTCTATAGTTTTACTTTTTACAATAATATTATTAATAATTTCTGAAAACAATTTAATGGATTTACATATATTTTTCTCTTTATCTTAAAATAATTTTTTACTGTATAAATTATTTTTATGAATTGAAATATAAAATCACCTTATATTATTTTTTTGGGTTATTAATCTAACTATATCAATTGATAAAACTCTTGATCACTTATTTTGTGGAACTGTTTGAAGTGTTTCTATTATAAAGGTTATTTTATCTATATCAAAATATGTTAAATATTTTATCTGTTCTTATACTACCATCCACCTACATTATATAAATTTCATACGAAATTTTATAGTGAGGCTTTCATGTAACCCATTTCATTTAATTAGTATAATAAATTGATATTGAAATATGGATTTTTTTTATGATTTTAAAGGACACATATGAATGGGTTTTATTATGTGATGGGTGGCCCAAAATTAAATATCCCACTAATAAATTATATAATTCATTATTTCTAATGAAATAATTATGGGAATTTGGTATTTGATTCTTAATCCACTCTATTATGGGATGTAAGAGAATGAATCTTGATCCACGATGTGATGGTAAGAATTTACGTGATTAATGATTCACTGTGTTATGGGGGAAGGGACATGATTCCCGATACACTATGTAATGGGATATAAGAATTTAATTCATGAGCATCATTATAATGATAAGAATAGATGAAATTACTTATCCACTATGTAATAGAAACAAGGAACATGAGTCCTGATCAACTATTTGATGATAGGTGTGGAAATTATTCTTAATCCACTCTGCGATTCGATGTAGGAACATGATTCCTAATCATCTATGTTAAGGGAAGTAGTAACCTAATTCAGGATCAAATGTTTTATGATTCTTTATTCTTATTCATATAATTAATTTATATTTTATATGGTTTTTTTATTCACAATGGATCATGTTTATTATCGGATATTTCCACACGCTTACACCACATTATATGTGTGATATTTTTTGATTACATGTACTTATATATTAACTTCTGGTGATGTATTATTATTCAATGATCCATTTTTATTTAATATTTCTCTTAATTAAATTTTTTCTCATATTTTTATGCTCAAATATTTTCTGAATCTGTGATATATCTTACACTTACTAATAATTTTAGCACATTACCTTTTATGATTTCTTTTACATAGGTTATAAAGATGAGTATAAACATAGAAATTAATGTTAGGTGAACTATTGTGGTGAGACATGGGGTAAATATTAAACATATTATTTGTTTGTAGATAATTTCCAAAGATATTAATCCTTTGGGTTCCAGGATTTTGGGTTATTTTTTTATATATAATGTTTATATTCATGAAATATATGTATTATTGGAGTGAGTCATATCACTTTTTTCAATGAAAAATATTTACGTATTTTTTATAACAATGTATGGGTGTCTGGTTATGTGGATCCTCTATTGGAATCAGAGCACAATTTAGTAATTTTGGAGGTTTATATTAGTTATTTTTTAGGATTTGAAGTGGATAAAATAAGTTAAAACTCAAAGAATAGTCCTAAATATATGAAATCAATGTAAAATTTTGGTAATGTGTAGTGTGTGTGGTTTCCTTGCCTTAGAATCCCTGTTTGGATATAATCAAGAAGATTCTACCTTATGAAATGATAAACCTAGGGGTAATAACCATGAAAAATATTTGTTGGATGCTAACTTGATCTTCACTTGGTGCAAGATATGTTTTCAAAATTGAACACCATGTCTGATTCTTTTGAGGGATATACATTGGTTGATTAAAATGATATTTAAAAACCATTAGGAATGATTTAAATAGATATCAATGATGCATTATATAACTAGCTATGTTAGGGAACATAATAGAAATATTACTATAGACAACAGAGGCTAAATTGAAGGATTAATATGGTTATCCAATAATTTCACACATGAACCAAATGTACCATTAGTTTAAAAGAAGGTTTCATAGGAGAAGTCATCTAAGGAATGTTCTTACATATTACTATGATAATTTATTTTAATTTTATTGGATATTATCATAACTATGTTTTTTTTGTGGAAATATGATCAAGGAAATGAATTTGTTAAGAATTATATATTGATAATGATGAATATTTGGAATTAATGGCTAATAATCTAAATACATAATTATTGAAAAGGGAAAAAAGAGTTATATAGTCTAACCTATTATTGTGAGTTATAAATAATGTCTTGATTATAATATATCTTATAGACACCCTAATATATATTCATCAGTGAATCAAAATTATAATTTAAAGGGAAAAATATAATTTAATAGGGTATAATGTAACACCATCATAGTTTAGTATATATTTATTTTTAAGTAAATATTGATTTAATATATTGTTTCACATTAAATAAAAAATAAAAATGAACATCAACACATTGTCTTAAGATAAATATAACAAATAGTATTTAGCTATTGAATTAGAGGGTATAAATATAGGTAAAGAAATTATGATACATATTTCTGAATAAAGTTTAAGGAAAATTTTGATACTAATTCACTGATGAAAATCCATTTTTATAGCCAAAAAAATAATAAGATCATTTCATGCATAAAAAATATTTTTTTAAAAAAAATTGGGTTTTTATCCGTTAAACAGTCATATTAAAATGAAATAATTATATTATGGTCAAATGATGATAATTTTTTTATATGAATAATATATCACAAGTAATATATTTATTGATATATAGGACAAAATAATAAGAACAATTAATAGTTTAAAAAGTCATTTTCCAATAAAAAACAAATTTTCATTATGTTTTATGTTTGCAATTAAAATTTTAATTCCTAAAATTTTGATTTATATTATGGAAAAATCAAATTATTTTTTATTCAGAATGATAATATTATCTTAGGGATAATTTTTTAGGTTTTTCTAAAAAGGCTAAGTTTTTAAGTGAATAGTGGAAATACCAATTTTACAAATACTAAAACTTGTAGGGAATCATTAAGATATAATTGTGAGTTAAAATTTAGGAAATGGTTTTTTAATCAAATATGTATTTAATAAGTAAAATTATACATTTTAAATTTTATGTTTTATTGTAAAACCCATGTTTGAAATTTTAGAACCAAGTGATATTAGTTTTTTTAAATAACAATTTTTTATCCATTAATTAAGAAACTAGAAGGAAATATTCAAATTTTATATTTGAAAAAAATTCATTTAAATATACATCATTTTTCATTTAACCAACAAATATTGTGGGAATCACCCCTGCACATGATTATTATGTAAATTCATTTCTATGATTAACAATTGGGTTTTATTATAAAAATAATTTTTATTGTCTAAGAACACATTTATTAAAATTATTTTAAAAAATGAAAATGAAATTGATAAAATAGTTTCCACATTTTTAATCATAATATCCAAATTATCTAACAAGGTTATTTGTTTCGAAAAAATGATTAAGTGATGTAAAAAAATAATACCACGGTAAAAGTAAAATAATGTAAAAAAGTAAAATCAATGGGAAGAGGTTTAAAATAGTAAAAATATTATCTCTAATTTTTGTGCATGATATATTGATGGAACAAGTTTTTACACTTATCAAATTTTTTAAATTTTGGAGCCATGTTCCTTTTAAGTTTAATGGTTTTAAAAAAATTAAGAGTATTTACAAAAATACCACCCCTCTAAATTATAAGAGGGTTCATTGACTACCCCACTTATGATAATATATAAACCCTTTTGTATTTAACAAAATATGTACATAACCCTTCCTAAATATATTTTAAAACTTTTAGAGGTTATAATCTCTCCAAAAATCAAACTTATAAGGCTCATAATGTTATCTCTTCGAGTTACATATAAACTCACAATCAAACCATTTTCATTAATATAATTTTCAATACTCATCTACATCCACAAAATATATTAAAACCATAGTAAAATAATTACACAAGAATTTTTATTAAACTAAAATTTCATTATTTTTATGAAATAATAATTTTATACCTTCCACCCATACATTTGAAAAATGAAAACATTCCCTATGCAAATGTGAATACTACCACCTCCATGGATGATATGTTTTTTTATCAACGTTAAACAAGTTATTATAATTATTTCACTATGGGAAAAACTGTTATAAGCAACGATCTATTTTCTATGGGAATAAATCACATCACAAATATTCCACCGAAGGGGTTATTTGTCATTGGTTAACCAACCCGTTGAAATAAGCAATTATTTGTGGCAGAAATTGGTGCCCTGTCGCAAAACGTTATGCACATATTGGTGCAGTTTTCACGCCAAACAGCATGAAATGGTATTTTTGATGGGTTGACACCGCCTGTCACAAATGTTGGGAGGATTTAAGACCTATTTCTGATGGGTGTATCCCTCATTGCAACCAGTTTGACTATTGGAGGGTATTTCAGATGGGACCCATCACAAATAACTGGTGGCTGTAAAAACCTATTTGCGATGGGATGTTATACTGTCTCAAAAAGTGTGTCGGCATGTCACTTTTTGCGATGATGCCGTTGTAAATATCCTGTTAACCTCCAATGGTAATTAATGCGGCCGAAGGTATTTGCGACAAGAATCCTAACGCTAATAGTCTCAACGCATCTAATCTAACCTATATATAACCTCCCTCGGTTTTTCTACTCTCCACCAGAATTTCTTGTTTCTATACTTCTATAAACTCTAATTTTAGAGTGAGAATTTATGAGAGTCATTTTTCTAAAAATGTATTCAGAAATGTATTATCCTTTTAAAAATGATTTATAAAATACATCATTACTAATTGTTAGTAATTAAAAATGTTTTTAATATTTTATTTCGAAGGATATGATTCTCAAAAGGTTATTGAAAATGAAAAGTATATTTCCCTCGAAAATCATATTAAATATATTTTTATGGTATTTATATTTTTCATCGTTAAAAACCCATTATTATTACTCCAATGGGTATATGTTATATTTATACCAACCTTATTATTTTATGGATTTTTTATAATTACTTTGATTTTAGATGTGTTATTTTGATACCATTTTCCATATTACACTAAATGGTTTATGTTTATGTTTACTAATTCAGCATGTATTCACATTTCATATTCTATCATTTCAATAATATTTTATATGTTGTTAATGTAATTCCCCTTTAAAATAAGGAACTAAATGGAATTAGTCTATGAAGGTTGAGGTTCTATATTTCCCCTCGATACATCAACAGGTTTCATGAGATAATCTTGATATAGTTTTGGTCGATGCCTAACCCATTCATTATATTAATTTGATAGATAATTTGTTTTATTAGGTTCTTTTAATGATGCCTTTATAGTATTTTATTTATGGAATGAATACTAAAATGTGTTATATGTCATGGAATGAACCCTCAATGATTTTTTTTAGATACCCATCGTTATGCATTCCACCATTTTGAATTTAGTTAATGTTATTCCATATGATTATTTTGTTAGTTAGAATATAAATGGTCATTTTTAATGATCATGTTATTATTTATATGGAATTATTTGATCATAATTTAATCATTATGTATTATGATTAATTTATTGATTAAATGGCATATGTATCTTTCAATATTTGTTATTTCTTATTTATATATATCTTCTACTATACCTTTACCCTTACTAAGAATCTGAGCTCACCCATTTCTTTTGATTTTTTTTACTTAGGATTTAATGATTTTTATTATGACTATTATTTAGGGATATAATAGATGGAATTTAGTTATTCTCCAAATGTAAAAATTATGTTGAAATTTATGTATTCAAATTTAATGTTAAACAACATCATGTCTATAGTTTAGTAATACTACTAAACTATTTGGTGCTTTTGGACGTGATTCCTTATATAGTATGCTAGTGTAAAAGTTGTGAGAATGGGATATGAACTTTGGGGGGATGGAGTCTCCAATTTTTGTATTATAAATCTTTTAATTGAAACCTTGGAAACATGTTTTAGGAACTTGTATATTAGGTAAAATAACCAATTGATCATCTTTGATGAAAAGTATAAAAGAAAATCCCAATGTTTTGGTTAAAAAGTTATTATGTTATTTTTCCTAGAAACAACTACCTATCTAGATACTACAAGTGTTTTTGGTTTTAGAAAAAAATGTAGCTGTGGGTAATAAATCTGAAAAGGATTTGTTGGGATTGACTCGACTGTAACATAGTACATGTAAATGGGGCTTAATTCACGCATAGTTTGAGACTCCAAGTGGATTTTCATAGGATTATTTTAATTTTCATTATAAACTATTATTAATAGCTTCCAGAGATGATAAAAATTAATGACCTATCCATACACCAAGGAAAGACCAATGTTAAAATAAAACAAATTAATAATTTGTTTATATGTACTTTACCAATAGTATTTTTCTTATAAGATTTATGAAACATCCATGTATTCTAAATGAAATTTTGTATTCATTCACATAATAATTATTGATTCCATCATGGGTTATAGAATTTAATATTTAAAATAATATCAATGAATTAAAAATATATTTTAGTTTTTATGCGATGAGATTATATGAAGATTAGGGATATTTTTTAGGAAATTTATTTCAAGACCACATAATGGTTTAATACATATTTTAGTGAAAGATTTATCTTATGGATTATGCCTCGAAATTTTATGAACATATGTTTAATGGTATTGAAAATTATTAGAGTTAACATGATAAATAATGACATTGTAATAATAGTCAAATAAGATTATTAGACTTTTAAAAAATATATCAAAAACCTTAGTACAAATTTTATTTTATAAATAATATTATTTTAAGTATTTTCATTATATTTTTTGTAAAATTAGAGTAATATGGTTTATAAAAAGTACAATCCTCATTCAAGGTACCAACCCATCACATTCTACAAGGAAGTGGGGCTTGAACCCATGATCGAAGAATAATAACAATTTTCCCTAGCCACTATTCTATATTACGTCTTCGTTAATATGTCATTATTTTAAGTTAAACTATTTAAAAAATAAATATGAATTATTATAATATTACAACCTAGGTTCCACACACTACTCCCCCAAGCCGGTAAGTAACATGACCTCAAGAACACCTCCATATATTCTAGTGGATGCCTACTAGTAGTGAGGGAGTAATATCGATCACGGGGAGACTATACACTCCTTATCAGAATTATAAAAAAACATAAATGATTAAAAAATAAAAAATGACATGAAATAACCAAGACAATACAAGTATCTCAAGATAACTAAATCACGACATAAAATATAAAAATTGAATAGTAGATATTTCATGCCAAATAATGTTCCAAGTGTGAAAATGAATACCCAAAAGTAAAAAAAACATAAAACACTCAAATGGGTCCCAGACCATATTATGTTGTCTCATCAATGCTCTATCCTAAATCATCTGTCAATAATATGATCTTTTCTCTTACACTTTCCTAAAAACATGAACTCTATTAGACTACCGATTATTGGCCCATGTAGGGTGTGAGTACAACTTAGTATGCCACCACCAATTTGGTCTAAAAAAATTTCCAGTAATTTTTTTTGCATTTTAATAAAGAATAAAAAAATAATGTAAAATGTTTTCATTTTTTATATTACACTTTATTTAACCAAATAATGCCCCTGATTTCCTAAGTACACCCAAACTCTCAATACCTGCTTTAGACCATGCCGAAGTATGAACTGTCCCAAAGGGATATGATATATTTCAATTCCTTTCATCATTTCTACTATTAATTATTTCAATAAATAAATGAATTATATTTTTACCATTGATCATTTCAATTCACATATGAATAACATTGTTACCATCATAATTTTAATTTCCATATGAATGACATTGTTTTCATTCATCATTTAAATAAACATAATAATTCCATTATTACCATTCATCATTTGAATTCACATATGAATGTCATTGTTACCATTCACCATTTTAATTCACATATGAATTCCATTATTACCATTCATCCTTTCAATTCACATTTCAATTCCATTGTTATCATTCATCATTTTAATTAAAATATGAATTCCATTTTTACCATTCATTATTTTAATTCACATGTGTATGCTATTCTTAAGATTCATTATTTCAATTCACATATGAGTACCATTATTACCATTTATCATTTAAATTCACATGTATCAAAATATCAATTAATTAACTGACCAATTAATTATTCAAATTAAAAAAATTCATATTCACATCATTCAATTGATTAATTCACCAATTAATCATTCACATAATCGTACCAATATCAAATATTCAATTTAAAAATTAATTATATTAATTCACAATTTTAATATGACAAAAATTAATAAAAAAATTATTTATTCAATTATATTAATTTCAATATCACCATAATTTATTCAACAATTAATTATTCTAAATAAACCAATTCCATAATCCCAACCATTATTAATAATTAATTCTATAATTAATTAATCAAGTTCAGAAATATTAGTAACTCCATTATTAATTCAATAATTAATAATTCCAATTCACTATCTAAATATTCACAATTTCACAATTCCCTCAATTAATTAATTAACAAAATATAATTAATATAATCATAAAAATAAATTTCTAACCATCTATTAGAAATTATATTGTTACATACATGCAATTGAAATTAACACTTCACGATATTAATATAGACCACATTCCTCAAAATTGATGATGAACAATCACCAATGGAAATCAATAAATTAAATCAGAACAACCAAAACAAAGATGAAAAATAGGATTTAGATCCATATCCTAAATCCAAAATCAAAAGTATCAATATCTAACAACCCTTTATCTAGATCTAGATACAATAGTAGATAAGCATTCATCTTCTATCTGGGAATTGGAGTGGGAGAGAAGGAGAGATATCTAAATGACAATACCAAATATAACTGGGTGGTTTATATATTTATTCCACCCTTCAATATTCCAATAATCGAGGTTTGGAGGGCTTGAAATCTACTCAAGTGCCTCAAAAATCATGATAAATTGATTGTGGTCAACATGGGGTTTATATGTGGTTTAAATGGGAGGGTGGCGGGCTTGGGAACTTGAAATCTAATTTTTAATTTAACTAATACAATCCACATGGTTTTATTACTAGTGGTGAACAGTTTTCCAAAATTTTCACCTTAACTGTACACCTCATTTAGGGGGGGTTGCACTGTTTCTCATAAAAGGGAACCCAAATTGAAAAAATATGCATCAGCTATGTGAATCCCCTATATCTCAATTCATATGGTTTTCCATTCTAGGGAGAATGGTTTAGAAAAACTGTGCCGAAACTATGCACTTTCCCACTTCCTTCAAAATATTTCATTTTTCATCCAAAACACCCCCAAATATAAATCCCAAAACAAGAGTACTCAAAACTATGAAAAAGAGTATAAAAAATCCAATGACATCTCGAAAAAACTTTAGGTTCTTACAATATCCCAAATTTATAATAGCTCATCCTCGATCTGTAAACCCAAGAATCTCTATGATTTTGAGTCAAAAAGATCTATCCACTATCCCCACATTTATTCTTCACTCTATTATGTTTCCTCTTGCACACGCCCTTGTTTCAAAAATAAACCATACATGCATGGACCAATAAGCAGTGAAGATACAATAAGGTAAGCTATAAGGAAAAGTGAAGAAATACACACCCATCTAAAATGTGTCTCAACGTATTAGGAAACTAAGAAAAGTAAATCAAGCAAAAATTACCCCCTCATGAATACCCAGTTATGATCACCGCACACAGTCCAAGCTCTCGTATCCATGAGCTATTCTGAAGTTGCGATCAAACCACGGTTTCATCTTCATAAGGCATGATATATTTAGAAAAATTCCATGCAAGGGTGGATATAAAAATTCTTAGTAGGATGCCCCAAAAAATGGGGGAGAAAAAATATATACAAGAAGAAAATAAGTACAACAGATGGAACAAAGTACAGTAAATGAGTGGAGCTCCACCCAATAATAGAGTTACATAATCTCATATAAACAATAGGATATAAAAACTATGATAAGGTGAAATTATTATCAAGTCTTCGATAACTAAATTAGGAGAGTAGATTCATCCAACCACAAAAAAATTGACACAAAAAGCACATGGAATACCCTGTGCATCTTCACCTCTCCTAGAAAGAGAGTAACCAGAACCCAATGAGTGGGTATTGCAATATGGTATGTATATATGCTCAGTCAAAGAAGGAAAAATGAGAAAGTAAGGGGATCTATATCTCAAAACTCATTCCAGGAAAAGAGTGTCCAAAAGTCCCATAAGTATCAAACATTGATAACCAATATTCCTCAAGTATCTCCTGAACTGCAAGTTAAAGGGGCTCAAACACTACACCTTAATACTATCCACTTTGGGTGGGTCTATCTCGGCTGAACAGTTTTTGGTCACAGCACAAGGAAGCGTCTCAGTGGGGAAAGTTACCCTCTTACTCAAGATCCAAAGAAAACATCAAAGTACATCTTGAGGATGATATAAAATTCTTGATGATGCAAACTCGATTTAGAGGACCAACACCCTAGTATGTTAGGGGTTTTCCACTTTAATAGTTTTAAGGACCCACTCCGTTTTGTTTTAGGGGGATTCCTCTTGGATGTAGCTAGTAGATGAACCACACCAATGATGATGGGGGATTCGACTCTAATAGTTGTCATAGAGGAACCACATCATAATGTGTCAATGTGATTCCACTATTATTCCTCGAGGAGACACACCCTAGTGTGTCAGGTGGAATCCACTTAGAAGTAACTGATAGAGGGCCAACATCCATGTCGATGGGGGATTTCACTATTCAATCATTGTCAAAAGGATATTACAATGACATTACTTTGACTTTTTCACCTTTAACGAGATGAAAAATAAGTATCCTCAAATCCAAATAGATCACACTATTGCGATATATCAAGAAAAGAACACGAGGTAGACAATCCACTCACTCTAAATGACCATCAGATGAAAAAGTTACACAATGCTACATTATATTCAAAAGGAATCATGTGGGTCCCACATCTTAGTCATGAAATAAATTATATGTATTTTACTATTTTGATCCTCTCATAAAAACACATGGTACCAACTAATTGATCCTCTAAAATAGATAACATGTGAAAAAGATTCATTTCATAGCAAAGCGTCTAGACCGGGACCAGTAGGGCCCACAACTCAACTTTAGTTTAAAATCCCAAAATTTATCTTCAAAATTTCAATCAAGGAAAGGGATCATGCCACAACTGACAGAGTGTTAATCAGACAACAGATGTAGGTAGCACGCCCTAAACAAGAAGCACAAATAATTATAATATTATTATTATTTTTAAAATCAAGTGTTTCATGGATCTAAGACAGGAAACCAAGTTCTAAAATTACCAAAATGGTATATGATAATCCTTCTCTAAGAGAGGGATATTTTGATAGAGACAGAACATCAATCAGATGTCATGTTTAGGAAAAATGGGCATTTGATGGTTTGTGACCCAATTTAGGCTAGTCCGGTCCAATCTGGCCGGACCCCTTGGCATGTGCCAGCCCGCCCTAGCTAGACCAGTATAACTTTTTTTCCCACAACCAAGATGCCAGCCCAACCCAGTTCTGGCCTCACCCCGCTGGCACCACATCTTGGTGCCCCCTCCTACTTTGTGTCAACACGACACCCCGTAGGTTTTGCGAGTCGCTATCGCCTAGGGTCGGATGTCGCGATTGACGTGCCCCTCAGTCCGTGAATTGACTATAATGCCCTTGTACACCAGATCATCCCAACACCCTTGAACTAAGTTTCCCTCCATATTGATGGGATAACCGCCTCACATTAATCTTCTAGCCTACTCCATGGCCTCGTCCCTGTTTTCGCTCCACCACCTTGCCCAATACACCACCATCCTTCCCTGGCCGCTCAGTCGTGCCGCTTTTATCTATTTCCACATGGTGAAGACATTGGCTCTGGCCTATCTCTGGTGGTCCCTTATACGGATGACCACATCTTCACCAAAATCTTGAAAAAACAATCTAGAAGCTATATCATGATCCATGGAAAGAGATATTCACATACGAAATTCATTCTCAATGATATATTAGTGTTTTGACATTTCAAAGAAAAATTAATGAAGAATGCTAAGAAGAACAATGAAGAATGGGGAGGAAGTAGAGATTTGTACACAGATTGATATAGGTTTAGTGCATCCATAGTTGATTGATAATCAAGGAGAAGAAACTAAAAAATTGTTGACTTATCAAATAAAAATGTCAAATGGAGATAAGTTTGAAGGATCTTACTTCCAAATTAGACTTTCTCCCTTGGTGATGCAGGTTCCATGTTTCTTGTGTGATCTGCTGATGTTCTGATCAAATATCTCATCAATTTGATGATGAACAGAAGAGGGGGAGAGCGGGAGAGAGAGAGAGAGGTTTTGGTGGTGAGAGAGAGATAGAGAAGGAGATGAGGGGATAGCCCAAACCCACACCCCTTAATTTTCAATTTATAGAAAAAAACTGGAAGTCGCAAATGGTAGAGAAATCGAAAACATCCATGCCTACTCATTTTTTGTTTCACCTAGGAAAAACACATCATTTATAACTCAATGGTGGTCTCAGATTTCCAATCCACAAAACTTATCAAATATTATTCTATTTGACATCCAGGGTAAAATAATTATGTTTATTTATTTTAATTACCATTTTATCTTGGGAGGAATTTTCCACAAAAGTCCAATGCTGATGAAACTTATACATCTCATGGGGTAAATTCCACGTTTTGGAATCAACTATGACCTCAAATTTTTGATCTATGTTATCATTTAAGAGTTATCACATTTCTTATCTATGAATAGTATATATATATGTAATATTTTTATATAATTAATTCTCGGTACATCGGGCCTCATAATTTCAGGTTGTCTCAAAGACCAACTCTATAAAAATATATAGAAATCATTCAAAGTATTACAATGTGATAAATGGATCTCTACATCATTATACACTTGAAGATTATCTTCCAAAAAAATAGGAAAAAAAATTCAGATACTGTGCCCGCATTAGGCTCTCCCATTCCCAATAATTCTCCTGCACATTTAATGCAGGCAGAAAATGCCAACCAATGGATGGCCCATCCTTGTAGGGTTCTCTCCATTCTATCATTGATCACTACAAGGTTCTCTGTAAAGGTGGATCCATCGTCAATATCCAACTCACCCAATTTGACGACGTGCATAAAATCATGCATGTATCGCCTCAACTACGAGATGTATAATACCTCATTCACACGCTCTAGGTTTGGGGTTAGAGAAAGGCAGTAGGAAACCTCACCAACCCTTCACATGATATAGAATGGCCAAAAGAGATTTGATGATAGCTTTCCTCCATTTCCAAAAGATCGCATTCCTCGTCATGGGGAGACTCTGAAGAAATGGGGTCTCCCTTATCAAATTACAAGGTCATGTGATGGTGGTATTCATATGATTTCTGTCGACTATGGGCCATCATCATCCATTCATGGTCGACCTGCACATTCTCCATTGTGGCTCACAATAACTATGGACCCATGAGGGATGACTCCCCAACCTCTATCCAACATACGGTTGACCTAGAGGGTCAACCTTATTGGGCCTCAAAATGTTCAATGATAATAGTATAATGGTAGTTATTTTTGTATGAAAAATCTTCCAAAGGCAGGTGATCCTCCCCACTCTGGCCAAAATCTAGCATGCAATCCCTCATCACATACTATAACACCTAGATAGTGTGTTTGGTATTCCCATTGGTCTATGGGTGAAAATATGTGATAATCCTCAACTAGGTCCCGAATGACTCCTACAACACGTTCCACAACTCTGATGTAAATCGTGCATCATGATCAGAGACAATAGTTGAGGGTACCCTATGATGGTAGGCAATCTCCCGCAACATACAACTTCCCCAAACCCTCCACCAGACTTTGCTCCCTGATAGCAAGGTAGTGCACCAAAATCATTATTTGGTCCACTATAACCCAAATAGAGTCATGGGAATTCACCGTGCATAGAATCCATATAATGAAATCCATGGATATTCCATCCCTCTTCTACTCTAGGTTGTCGAGAGGCTGCAACAAACATTCCATAACCTTATGCCTAACATTCACCAACTAACATGTAAGGCATCATGAGATGAACTCGACTACACTTCTCCTCATTCTTGACCACCAAAACTATTACTAAAGACCCTGATACACCATTCTCACACTGGGATGTACAGTTAAGGTAGAAGTATGGAACTCCCACATCACTTCTTCCTTCATCATGACTAGAATCATCGTTCGCCCTGGAATAAGATCTTGTGATTTACTCCTTTGGAATACCCATCAAGGGAATCGCCTATGGATATCAGGTCATGTATGACTTTTTAGTAGATGTTTCCAAGATGTGACTCTCTCAAAAGCTCAAGGAGTGGAAGAGTAAATACCATAGACTATAAGAAAGTTGTACCCACCTTCTCCACATGGGTCAGCAGCAGAGAAACCGACTTCTTTAAAGCGTTCCACATTAGGAGATCCAGTGACTTCCTTCAAAAAGAATATGATACAACGTTACCCAGCCCTAGAATATAGACCATCATGAAGACGTAATCTTGAAGCAACTCCAAATAGAGTCTATGTATCATATTTATATCTCTCTGAGTGATTATATACCTGAGACTCTAGTGGTCTCAGTAAACTACAGAACACAAAACCAGTAGTTTGTGTCTCCACATCCTCAGGGAGAAGACCACAAATTCCATCTCTAAGTTATGAGTCATGTAGTTCTGCTCATGGAGTCTCAACTTCTTCAACTACTATGAAATAACTGCTCGTTTTTACATCAACACACAACCAAGACTAGCTATTGACGCAACATAGTACACTGTAATCTCAATGCCCTCCTCTGTTAGTCTCAAAACAGGAGAACCTGTCAAACTCATTTATAACTCCTCGAAGGACCTGTGGCACCACTCAGACCAGATAAACAACTATCCCTTCCGCATCAAAGTGTTAAGAAGAGATGTAATCCTAGATAAGTCTTCCACAAATCATTTGTAGAAGCCTTCCAATCTAATGAAGATCAGAACTTCGGTCACATTATTAGGTGGATCCCAGGAAATCACTACCTCGATCTTCATGGGAACCATGAATAAACCCTATTCAAAGATGAAATTCCCCAAAAAGTGAACCTCATGTATCTAGAATTGAAACTTCGAGATATTTTCATAAATATCTTGATCATAGTGTTAATGAAGGACCATCCACTTGTGTTCCCTGATATCCTCCTCCGACATAGATTAAATTATTATGTCGTTGATGAAGATGCAAATAAACTGATCCGGGTAAGGCTATATGATCTGGTTCATCAATTCCATGGAAACGGTTGGGGAATTCATCACCCTTAAGGGAATCACCAAAAACTCATAATTTCTATAGATACATTTGAAGGTGAACTTCGGAATAACAGCCTCGTAATCCTATAGATGGTGGTAGCTGGATCTCATATCAATCTTGGAGAACCACTTCGAACCATGAAATTGGTTGAAGAGATCGTCAATTCTCAGTAAGGGGTACATTTTCTTCATCATGGCCTGATTCAGGTGACAATAATCCACATAATGTCATAAACTCTGATATTTCTTCTTGATCAATATATGTAGAGATGCCTAGAGGGACACATTTGGTCTAGTTAAACCATTATCACGAAGGCTCTCCAGATGTAAATGTAGAACCTGAATCTCTTTACGTGTCATCTGATATACTGTAGAGGATATCAGGGTAGTCCCTAGTTACAAATCGATTAAAAACTCCAAATTCCACCTTAGTGGTAGTCCCAAGACATATTTGAGAAAGGCGTACATTAAATCCTTCACAACTGAAGAAACCTAGGTTCCTGAAGAGTTTATTGCACCAAGGGTCATGCTCTATAGATAATTAGAAAAATGATATAGTCCCTTGCTCATAGAACTCACCAACCCTGCTATGAGGACTCATTCACCAAGAAAGGTGAATGTCGTCCCATCAGTATGTAGGCATCTGACTAGCCTACGACAACAGTAAATATGGGCTGGAACCACAAAAAGCCAATAAATTCCCAATATGATGTCCTAAAGTTTCATTTTGATGTCTAGTAGGTCCCATGTGAACCAATATACTCCAAATGAAATCTCACAATGTCTGTAGATAAAAATATAGAAGAGGTGTTTCCGGTAAGAACCTCAAGAAAAATCCATTGTGATATCACCTATATTGGGAGATTAAACTAAAATACCAAGTGTAATGTGATAAATAGTTACTGGATTTTGTTTCAACTAATACTGAATCAATAGTATAATAAACCAAAATTGTACCTCAGATCATATCAGGCGATGGAGGGTCACCAAAATCTATAGTGTGCAACTGTCTATGGCCCCGGCCACCACCTCCCTAAGCCTGACATGGGCCGCATGGTGGAATTGGTGGGAGGATCTCATAGTGTCTTCCCCCACTACATAGTCATCCTTCTCCTCTTGTTCCTCTTCCAGCACCTCCTCCCTAGGGACCACCCTGATCACGATGATGCCACTACTGTAGTGGTCGACCTACCACCTTCCCAAGATGCTTAGCTCAACTTGATGATAAGACTTATTCCATGTAACTATGCCCATCAAAACTATATCATTGACCATATCTTGGAAGACTCATAGGCTTTTGAGGCTTATGTACCACACGATCATGTGCCTGAGCTCGATCATGGAGAGGCCTCCTGCATCATAGCCTGCTACCTAACTCATGACAGCTATCGTGTATGTCTGTAATTTGAAGCGACAACTACCAGGAATAGATAAAATGAGCATATATTACGGAAATCTCTTCGTCACAAGCTCCAAATCTAGCAGCACATCATAATTTGGGATTCAAAATGGATCTTCATTAGAAAAAACTCTTTTGATGGAGATTGTGCTCGAACTTTAATGCCCAGAAGTAACCATCAAGGATCATATCTATGGAGTAGCATGTGAGGTCAATAAACCTAGTGGTGTACGCTAAAAATCTTAATCCACCATACATTAGCTCCAGAAGCTCCATAATCATGATGGATCACAAACACAAGTGGAAGTAATCCTCAAGAAACAGTTTCTGAAACTCATCCCATGAGAGAGTCATCTTGTTGTGCATATCGGTAGCTAAACCCTACAGGTTCTTAGTCGACCTGAGAAAAAGGCTTCCTTTAAAAGACATCGTCTAGTCTTTCGGTGTACAAAATAACCTAAAAAGGAGGACCACATACTGTAACAAATCCTCTATTACTTGAGGTTTTGGTTCACCATGGAACCTCAATGGGCTTTGGTGATGGAACTCACAAAGCACAATTATCCTGTACTCATCCCCGACCTATTCTATTGGTTCTAACTACAGATGCACAAGTGGAGGAGCCATCACAGGCCCACCTGGGGGGATAAGATCACATGATGGGACCTGTACTAGGGCCTCATCTCTCATGAGATAATTTTCATGAAATCAAGCGGGTATCCTGGTTGGCTACCATCGTGGAGGCATCTTGAATGTTATGAAGGAGTACCAGGGTCAGATGAGCGCATATATATATATATAAACAAAAAAGGTGATATGACTCAACAAGGATAATCAAAGACTCAATCATATATGATGCATGTACCATTGATCCATTCAACAACTCTCTCAGCATTATAAGTCCAAAAGAGGATAATCAGGGTCCTCGTGAATGGATACATTGGCTTCTGATCTATCATAGGACTCCCTATCTGAAGATTTTCTCTCGAGACACATCAATTATTTTTCCCTATACCTATCCAATCCTCTTAATAGTAAATGTGCGAACAAAGTTGCAAGGAATGAACTTGTTATGGCACAAATTTATCATGACCTGACCCGTGTAGGGGCTCAAGCTGTAACTACCCCAATCCTATATCTATAGGCCAGGAGGTGGGGACAAATTTTGAAGGCACAACAACATGGGTAAGCCTTTTCCTAAATGCCTTTATAGACACACAGATCTAACTCAATGCAATGTGCAGAGGGTAGCTAGTAAAATATGCAAGATAATGTAAAATAAACCATTCATGCATGGAACACTAAACCGTATAGATACAGAAAGGTAAGATTAAATGAAAAAAGGGAACAAATACATTCCCAACTGAAATGTGTCTCAACCTATCAAGAAACTGAGAAATTTAACCATACTAAGGAAGTCCCGCTCTTGAATCCCTAGATGTGACCATCACATGCAGTCCATGCTCCCGTATCCCTGAGCACCTTCGGAGTCATGGTCAAAAATGTGCATCATTTGCATAAGGAATGATATGTGTAGGCAAAAAACATAGAGGGGTGAGTGTAAACATAATCAGTAAGACACCCCAAAAAAGGGGGAGAAATAAGATATAAAAGGGGAGAATAAGTACATTAGATGGAAAAAAGTACGGTAATTGAGTGTAGCTTAACCAATCAAGAGAGTGAAGTAAGATCATCCAGAAACAAGGATCTAGAAATGGTGAGAAGGTTATATTATCTTTAAGTATTTTCTATATATATATTAGGATTGTAGACTCATCCAACCATAATAAGTTATCCATTGAATGAATGTGGAATACTCTGCACATCTTCGCCTCTCCTAGAAGGAGAGTAATCAGAAACCAAGGAGTGGGTACTGCAATAGGGTGAATATATATGTGCTCAGTCAATGAATACCAAATAAGAGAGTAAGGTTATATCTATATCACAAATTAGTCTTGGAAAAGAGTCACCAATATTCCCACAAGTAATCACAATCAATACCCAGCATTCCTCACATATTCCCTTAACTACATGTCAAAGGGGCGGAGACACGACACCTCAATACTATCCACATTGGTCTGGTCTATCATGCATACATAGTTTTTTGGTCACGTCACAAGGACGTGTCTCTGTGGGGAAAGCACCTTAGTACTCGATAGCCCAAGGTAACTTCAAAGTACATCTAGCCACTAATATGAAAAAAATAGTGATGAAAACTCAATGTAGAGGACCCACACACTAATACCTTAGGGGGATGCCACTATAATAGTCATTGAGGAACCACTCCCAAGTGTGTTAGGGGGATTCCACTTGGATATAACTAGTAGAGGACCCTCTCTCATGCCAATGTGGGATTTGACTTTGATAGTTGTCGTAGAGGACCCACACCATAATTTTTCTTGTGGATGGCACTCTTGTTCCTCGGGAACCCATGCCCAATTACATTAGGGAGATTCTACTCAGAAGTAGTTGATAGAGGACACACATCCATGCCGATGGGGGACTACACTATTCAAACACATCAAAATGATCATCTAATGATATTTATTTAATGTTTCTGCATTTATTGAGATCATGAATAAGTCTATTCACATCGAAATGGATCACACCATTCTGATCCTTGCCGAAAAAACAAGAGGTAGACTATCCACTCTCTCCAAATGGGTATTAGATGAAGAAGTCACACAATGCCATATTATGCCTGAAAGGCATCTCTTGAGGCTAATATCTTAGTCATGAAATTTATTTTATGGATGAAACCACTATGGTCCTCTCAGAGAAGCACTCAGGATTGACTACTCGATCATCTAAAATAGATAACAAATGAAAAAGTTGAATTTGACTACAATGCGTATGAAACGGGCCCCCTCGGGCCCACAACTTGAAATTTGTTAAAAACCCCAAAATTCATCGTGAAAATTTTTCCCAGGGACAAGGATCACATTGAAACTAATAGAACATTTATTAGACACTGCAAGTAGGCTCCACATCCGAAACAAGAAGTTTGAATAATATTAATATTAATATAATTACTGAACTCAAGAGTTTTGTGGAACTGAGCCATGAAAATGAGTTCTAAAACCCCCAAACTAGTCTAAAATGAATTTTCTTGGATATTGGGAATTATGGCCATATACGACACAACAATCAAAAGCCTGATTTATGAAAAAGGTGAATTTAAAGGGTATTGGCCAATTTAGGCCGGTCGAGCCCAATCTAGCTGGACCCCACCACCTAGGTCGGCCTAGCCTGCCCAATATGAGTCACTGGCCTAGGGCCACCCACCATCTGTACTCTTTCATGGGTTCACACTGCTGGTGCATCACCTCAGTACCCCCGGTAGCTCTGTGTCAATGTGGCCCCCCGCGGGTCTCACGGGTCGATGTCACATAGGGTTAGGCGTCGTGTCTGCAGCGCTCCTTATCCCTCTGCCTTATAGTGACATCGGCTCAACCCAGGGACCTTGAACTTAACCAACTTCTAGAATCCTTTTCTGACCACATCACGTCACACCACCAGCCCACTCATCAACCTCGTCCCTTATTCGGCTCTGTCTCCTCAACCAGCACACCGTCAGCCTGCCACAACCACTCTTCCATGCGACGGTCCACGACCACCGCGCGCCGCCACCACCGGCTAACATTGGCCTAGTGGTCCCTTCCACGGACCACCAAATCTTCACCAAAAGTCCAAAAAATGATCTGGAAGACGTATTGGGATCCTTAGATCGATCACTTCATAGAAACAGGCCTTGTTTAATGATTCATTAGTGTTTTGAAATGTCAATGAAAAATTAACGAATAACACCACAAAGAACGACGAAGAATAAGGAGGAATTAAGTATGTGTACATGGATCGAAGGACATTTTAGTTCATCCATCATTGATTGATAATCAAGGAAAAGAGACGAACAAAAGGTGTTTATTTCTAAAATTAAAACCTCAAACAGAGATAAATTTGAAGGATCGAATCTCGAAATCTGTCGTTCATCATTGGTGATGTGGGTTACTTGTATTGTGATCTATATGCATTCCAATAAAAGAACTCATCAATTTTATGTTGAAATAAAGAGATAGATGGGGTTTGGTAGAGATAGGGAGAGACTAGTGGCTATCAATAATACTCACCGCTTAATTTTCTATTTATAGAAAAACATTGGAACCCGCGAACAGCAGAAAAATATGAATATTTCATAATAGCTCATTTTATATTAGGCGAAGGTAAATAACCCCATTTCAAACTCGAAGGTGGCCTCATGTTTCCAATCTGAGATACCTATGAAATATTATTTGATTTTTTGTCTTCGGTAAAAAAATAAGTAAATTTATTTTAATTACTATTTTCTCATGGGTGGCATTTTCCATAGAAGTCCCATGCCAACAAATGTTATTCCCCCTGGGGAAAATATCATGTTCTAGAATCAACAGTGGCCTCATATCTCTGATCTGAGTTAACATTTAATATTTTTCTTGTTTTCTTTATCTACATAGTATTAAATATACTTAATATTTTTATAAAATTAATTCCGGGCACACCGTGCCTCATAATTTTATTCCATATCAGTTCCCAACTTTGGAAACATATATAGAATTATTTAAAACTTTTACAATGTGAAAATTGGGTCTCTACACGATTCCATGTATCATATGTATATGTAATGGTAGCATGAAGTGGAATCAAGATTTTGGGGTTAGGGTCGCTACAATAATTCCCCATCGATTGCTTCCACTAATCCCGGAATCCTTAATTTTAACATGTATTATGAGAGTCAAACAATAGGTAAGGTTTTTATTTTATATTGTAATTATGTTTAATGAATTTTTATGATTATGTTTTGATGATGTATTCTTATGGTATATCTCTTAATAATCCCATGAATTTTATTTTACTGTAGTTATTTTTCAAAATTACATTATTTCCTTTTATTTCCCAGTCATTAGTTACCAATGAGAATAATATTTTTTTACGGAAAATGGACTTTATTTAACATTTGGTTTAGATTTTTTTCTATTACATGTTCATGTTTTCAAAAAATATTCTATAATATTTTTACAGTTACCCAATGATTGTTTAAATCCATTTTAGTCGTGTTTATATTTGTAGAAAATGTCATAAAAGGAATCATTTTATTTTTTCATAACGAGGAACTTTTGAATTTTATTTAAAATGTGAATAGAAACCTTGTAATCACATATATGACAAGAAAAAAACTCCCATTAACATTATCATTAAATTATTTGAATCTTCCTTTACATATTTCTAATTTAATTTTCAAATAAAGTTTCTATTTAATGTTTTAAATCATTTTATATAATAAATAATTTATTTTTACATGGAAAGGGTATTTTCCTCCAGAAATATTCCATGTGAAATATTAATGGAATATAAAATCTAAGATTACATATTTTGATGTTACCTAATATTTACTAGGGATATTTTTCAATGATACCATACTTATTTTTTATATTATAAGGTTTGAGATTATGATCACAAAAGTTTTATGAAACCAATTAATTTTTCATGGATTATACTATGAAGAATTGATGAAATTATTATGAAACATGTTTTTTTATTGGTTTATTCCAGGATGAATTGTTTATGAAACCCAATTATTTTTCATTGGTGATGATGTGATGAATGTTTAATGATCATGTAGAATACATTTTTATTATGTTAATTATCAGATGTGGGGGCCTAAAATTATGTTCCCTCCAATGCAGTGGGTAATTTTTTATATCTTGATAGATAAATAAGACTAAAATGGGGAGTTAACCATGTTTCTTAGGGTAATTTTTCCTCTATTATAATATTGGAAGTGAATCTTGATTACTACGACAGAATAGAGAGTTAACCAAATACACTATTATTGTCTTAGTAGTTATCCATGATTTTAGATGAAATAATTTTTTATGATTATGAAAATTACACAATCATATGTCTTATTCCAATGTTATTCTATCATGGATGATGTTATTTGATTCCTATATTATTCATGTATTATTAAAAACCAAGATTTATTCCATGACTAAAGATTATTATTTATGATATTAATGGTATGGTTTTCAATTTTTATGCTAATTTTCTCATACCTTTATTCTCATAACATTTTTCAGTGATCATTGATATCTCCATTTTTTTCCCATGATGGGAATATAATATCACCCTTTCTTATGTTTTTATTCCACGTGATATTAAGAACTGTTATAAGTGTGATATTTCTAATGGGGATCTATTTATGAAGAAATTAGTGAGATATAATGTAGATATCTTATGAACTAGTTGTTCATGTCTTCATGTTTCCAAAGACATGGAAACTAAATTATTCTAGTGTATATTTTGGATGTTATGTAATGAATATTCATCAAATAATATATAATAATATGAAATGTATTGATTTCTATATTTGGTAACATATCATGGTTTATTGAATGTTTATAAATTAGGATGCTGAAAATTTAGAAAATACCTATATGATAATCTTATGTTTAGAATAATTTCCTATGTTATGGAAAAAAAGTAGTGTGATTATACTAAAAAAACATCCATATACGGATACAAAATTTAGATGTGTTTTCACATATATTCATCTTAGGGTTTTAATCCCAAAAATTAATTAGTCGATTATATCTCCTCTATTGTTCTGATAAAAGGTGACTATTCCATTATTGTGTATAAATTTTGACAATCTTGGGAAATATTCTTAGGTTAATTAAAATTTTATTAATGATCCATTATAAAGGATTTGAATATATGATGACTATTAATGACCATGTCTAAACCAAATGCATCGTAGAATGAAAAGAATAAGTTATTATTTACACATCCTATAATTTATTTTTCATGATCATGTGTTATCCTACTATGATTATTGCTCCTTATATGTTTTTTTGTTTTAGTCAATTGATGTAATGCAAATGAACCGTGTAAACACTGGATACGATGGAAAATGAAATTATTTTCCTCTTGATAAACCAAATGTTATGAGGGAAAAAATAAAAAAAATAATTTTTATGTCTTTGAAACTTTATCAAGCTATGAACCATGTTGAAATTATAAAGTAGAAAAGTATGGAATAATGATCAATTGTGTGGTTCATGAGGCAACATCCACTGCATTTTAGTGGTTCTTAGGATATACAAGTTCTTGAGTAATGGATTAGTACATTTGAAAAGATATTATCGTTCACATAATATTTAATTAGGAAAAATATATTTATGATGTATATCATTTTGAAGTTTAATTAGATAAATGGTTGGATATTATCATCAATACAAGTTAGTAGTAAGAATTTGACTCCATGGAGTGGGATTAGTTCAACAAATTATTTTTCAATAAGTAAATTCCTCATTTTTATCATATAATAATTGAGAATAAATTCCTTGATATAAAAAGATATGATGAATCCATTAGTCAATTTGAGGAAATGTTTACAATACTTGCAAGGAATGATTCAAGTATTATCATTGAACCATAATGTTATATTGGTTGACTCTTCAGGGGTCTGAAACCAATTCTCTAAAAGAAATTAGACATAGGAGCCTTCAGTAGCTTAGAATAAATCCTTTTATGTGTTATCAAGGTGGTTATGGAGATCAGAGTTATCCATCAATATAATTGGTTTGATAATAAAATAATATTGAATTTAAAGGGAATTCTAAAAACCATAGGGAGAAGAAGAGAAATTTTCATTATACTCTACCCTTTGAAGGAAACATGTTGGAGACTTTCTTATGGGAGCTAGTAAATATTTTATGTGTATATAGGAAGGTCATAAAATAATAAAATTCAAAAGAATTGGAGATAAGTTAGCCATGATTTAAGAAAAGAATAAAAAAATATACCACCCCAACTACAATGTTTATAATTCATGTAGTATGGGATTATTATAGGAAATGTTCAAACCCAATGGTTAATGAAAATGATCACTTTCAGAAACTAGTTAACCCAAATGATAAAGAGAGATCTCCTGGGATCACTATTGATAATATTGAGAATGATAATAAAGTTTTAAATGGTATAATTACTATCCACACTATAACTATTAATGTCTTAGTTTATTTTGGATTTATCAACTACTTTATATCTGAGGAATTTTATAAGGTTATCAAATTACCACAACAATGATTAGTTGTTGAATTAATAAAGAAAACCTTGTGAGGTATGATGATTACATCACTAGAGTTCAATTATTATCTTATTGATGTTTATGAGAATGTGATTCCATAAAATCTTTTTATTCTCCCTCTAGTTGATTTTTTTTGAATGGATTGACCTTAATTACATAAATAGAATATCAATTTTCAAGGAATTGAATTAAAATTTGAAATTTCAAACCAAAATATTATTTTCTATTAGAGAGATGATACATGTATACAACTAATGGAAATTTCACGAATTGTAAGAGTTTTGATTCCTATTCAAAAGGGGTGTTTATCCCAGATAGTTTGGGGTAAAATCAATATCAATGACATGGCTATTTTTTGGTTGGTTTATATATATTTCTAGAATATTTACCCATTATTCCATTGAATCATAATGATGAGATATCAATATAACTCCACCTTTTGTTACACTTATTCTAAATACTCCATGTAGAATAAATCTGGTTCAGTTTCATGAATTGATGTTACAACACTAGGAAAATGTTGATAAGGGATCTATTCATTGAAGTGAATCAACATTTGGTGAACCTATAAGGATCTTGAATCTAGTATCCCAAAATCAGTGGTCAATTTATTACAACGAAACATAATAAAAAAATATTACATTCCAAAGGACCAAAGAGTTTAACAATCTAGGAAAACATGATACAAATTTGAATCTCCTATTATATTTGAAAATATAAAATACAGTATAGTGAATGTAAATATTTTGAATCTTTAAAATCATTCAATTATTTGTTATTCATATCATAGAGAAAGGAATAAAAAGAGTGATATTATATATATAGTTATAGAATGTTAATAATGTAATTTATCATAAAATAAATAAGGAATAATAAATATGGAAAATTGAATAAATGAAATCAAATAAAATCTAATCAATAACTTGAGAAGGAAGAATAATATGGTAAGAATGAATGACTTTAAAATAATTCCATATAAATAATATCATTATTCCGAAAATTATATATAGATTTTATAACTATAAAAAAATTTATACAAAAATTAATAATTAAATTAATATTGATGGAATGCATAATTTCCAGAATTTGAAAAATACCATCGAGGCCACATTCCAAGACATTAAAAAAATGGGATAGGCCTCAGCTAAAAACCCAATCAAGTGTGTCTCATGAGAACTATTGATGTATTGATCCAATATTGGATTTCATGACCCACCCACCACTTAATAATTATAATTCATTTATAAAATTAATAAACAATACAATACAATCAATGTGCCTTAAAATCCACAACAATACATATTGTACGAACTAACATATTGAATATAAATATTTTAACAAGTAAAAATGACCATAAACCTTCTATAGAAAGTGTTTGGATGGTATCGTTACAAAAAATCTCCATTGAATCATATGTAAAATAAATTGATGTTATCATTGATGAATAGATCAACCATAAAAATTTCAGTTAAACTTTTCTTGAGGAAAATTTGATTTTCAATTTGAAAATAATATTTAAAATCATAAAAAATTTCAAGGATATTAAGAAAATTATTTTATTTGAAAATAAATGTTGAAACCGTTATGTAAACGTCACATTATGATGCATTAATGAAAACTAGAAATTCAATTCATGGTGAGTAAACTAAAACAATTATTCAATTCATAATTTCAGCAAAACAGTTAAAAAATATATTTTTCAAAAAATGAAAAGGGAATTTCATTTAAACTATGTTATAAAAATTAAAAAATGGGAAAATAATATTAATAAATAATTAAGGAAAAATAAAGTCATTATTTTTAAAAATTCATGGAAAATATGTTCATGAAAGAAAAATATACCCAACTGAATATAAAAACAAAGTATGTTTTCCATAAAACAATTATTTAAGTATCTTGAGTACATAAAGAGTTTAAAATGAAAGAATTTTTTTCTTTCTAGAAATAACCCATGAAAAAAATCTATGAGGTTTAATATAAAAATACTAGATAATTTCCCTATAAGAGACAAAACATAATCATTCCCAAATAAGGATGATATTATTAAATAAATCCTTAGCACTTTTGTAACTTTCAAATATTTTCTCCCATGAAATAATAAAATTAAATTAAAATTTAAATATTTTTAACATAAGGATAATCTAGATATAAATTTTTAATGTTGTATTATATAAACCATATTGAATAATTTATGTGTACAATAGTAACATATCCTCAATTAAACAAATTTGAGAGAAATCTATTTTACAGATCAATCAATGATGTAATAATTAAAATATTCAGTGATTATGTGTAAAAAATTTAAATTTAAAAAAATTTATATAAAACATAATATATTTCAATTTAATGTAACGCCTAATCATGTCATAAAATAATCATGGATGTATAAGTATAACCCATTGAATAATAATTGAGTTAAGAAACCCCTTTCCTCATGTACAAATTCTTTTGTACATGTTTAAGCCTCATTTATAATAAATAATAAAAATTTATAAATAAATTATAGAACCATAATAATATATATCATTCCATATATGATTTACTTATAATCTATTATCACCCATTTATAAATAATTCTTTGCTGAAATCACTAATCCGGGAAATTACTTATTAGGTTTTCATGTTTGTTTTAGTTTTGTAGTTTAGTTCCTTTCAAATTTATCTTTATTAAAAAATATCCATAATGTTAATCATGATATTAATATCATATATATTTAATATATATTTATTTAGAGTAATCCATAACAGATATATATTAAAAAATAAATTACACGGTATTTGGAGATGGCAGGTCATACGTATACCTAGACACTATTTTCAAATTTTAATGGATGGAACAGAGGAACGGTACACAAAAATAAATCGTCCAGAAGAATTATTATTACTTATATATTCATTAAATATTCAATTATTACTATCCGTGTAAATTATAAATCAAATAAAAATCACATCTCTTCATAGTGATTGTAGTCCACACGTATAGACGAGCAATGTTATAATTTTCCATTTAACATAAAATATGTTGTAAAACGGTGGTTTTAGAATAATAATATAATATAATTATATTAATTATACTAAAATTATAATTTAGGATAAATAAATTATATTTATAGGAGGTAAATGAATAATTAAAAAGGCATTGATCCCTTAAAGAGATTACCCCCTTTTTTAAAAACCTCCTTTACATCTCCTCTTAATGATAGTTGGGTTTGTAATTGGGGAATAAAATAAGTCCCATCACATTGGAAAAAAATTTATAATAGAAATTTTAATGTATTGGTTGATATATGTTTTCAGATTGATTGAAATAAGAGAGGGGAGGGGTATCCTTTAATAATGGAGGAAAATGACACGGATAGAATTATAAAAAAAAGATTAAATATAACTAATCCATTATCAAGTAAAATGATTCCAAATGGATATATTTTCAATTATAAGGTATGTTATGGATCATATATCATCAAAAAATAAAATTAGGAATGTTTTAAGTGTTATTTTAATCCTTATATTCTTATTTAAATCACTAGCTAACATATTTTAACCTTAACTGTGGTAACAACACATCAATAATAAAGGAATATATGATCACATATAAGGTGAAAAATGGCTCATAAATGGAAAATTCGTGAAATTTTTGACCATGTATTATCACCCTTTTCATATTTGATATTTTTTATGGTTTTAATTAAATTGAAAAAAATATGTTGTTTATAAAATATCATTATTGTCATTTCAATACTATTCATTTAATTCGACATTAAAGATACCAAGACATAAATAAAATTTAAATTGAAGACTTTAAAACTTCCTTAATAAAACATATTTGTCTACAAAGTCTCAAAAATGAATACTTCATCCAACATGTATCACTTTTATAGTTTTTAAAATCATTTATTTAAATTTTGTATTAATTAAAAAAATACAATGTTATTATTGGTTAATCATCTTGGGTAATTATTCCATCAGAAAAAATGATTAATAAATTATTATGAAAAATAAAGGTAATTTATATTTAAAATAGAAATTTATATCCCAACATAACCTAAATATATCATTATGATAAAATATTAGAGATATTAAATTCAAGAGTGTAACATTTTTTATTTATTATTTTCCTAAATTAAAATAAATGTTAAAATAAAAGGAATATAGAAACAAGTGAAAATATATTAAATAAATATATTTAAATGGCTAATACACAGTCATAAAATAAGAAATATGTAATTTTAATGGTCATATTGGAGTACTTATCATATAATTTTTGACCATAATTATCCGACTTACCCTTACATTGGTAATAATTATATACTAAGGTTATTATTCATAATGACGAAAAATAAAAATGTACTATTAAAAAAATTTATACCTCATGATTCCAAAAAATGGAATCCCTTATTAAATATTAAATTTATATATCTGGTAGAAACTAATTTCATTTTAAAATGAATAACACCATAAGACACTATTTTTGCTGCAAATTACCTTTTTAAGTATAAAAATATTACTAAAAACATGTTATTCCATAAAATTTATAAAAATTAAATCAATTTTATTATTCACAATATTATAGAAATAATTTTACTTTTAAACCAGTTAAAATAAAAATTGATCTTTTTAATGTCTTGAAAAAAAATATAATTTTCAATAAAAATCAACATTTTACTATTTATTGGTATGTCAATTTTTTAGAAGAAATAACAAAATTAAATCTAATATAATTCTGAAATTTTTATTAATAATATTATATCATTTTTAAAATATAATTTTCGATGCTTCTATAATTTAAATATAATATTTTCTCATAAAAATAAATAGATAACTACTTTTGAAGAAAACATAGTTTTGAATAAAAAAGCCTTTTCTAAAAATGACTTCTTGTTTCATAATAATTTATCAATAAATTTCTATTTAGTAGGGCCTTTATATATTTTTCATAATGTGTCCTATTCTATTCATGGTAGGAAATCAATTTGATATATTATAATAGTAACACTTGAATAATTATTATTTTTTCTTCTTTTATGCCCAGTGTGGTGTATTGTATACATGATCAAATATAGTATTATTTTAAAATATCATAGAGATGAATTATCTTGACATTTAATTAGTTTTATACTTTTAATTTGAACTAGATCTTAGTAATCTAGGGTTTCATATTTGAATATACATTTGTTGAAAAAACCAATAAAAAGGATTAATAAAACTTCCTCTTCAAAATATGGAAAGGGAAATATGAATATCTTTTTTAATAATACAAAACTAGGTTTAAAAATAGTTAAAAATAATTGAAAATTGAATACATTTACATTGAAGTGAAAAATAACACCAAAATACTAATAGAAAGTGATAGAGAAAATGGGCTAGAGAGTGTTAACGACCCAAAATCCATAAATCTATAATGGGTAAAGAGAACATCAATAATAATAAATAATAGTATTCAGATGAAATTTTTGTTCCAAGGTCATTTTATATGAGTTGAGGATTTACATTACCAAATCTAATAATAATGAAATGTAAATTACTTGTATGACAAGTATAATTTCATCTTTTTACCAATTTCCACCAAAATAACATACTTTCCCAAAATTATGAATATTCAAGGTTATTTTTTAATTCAAGAAGCACTGAAATAATGTTATAATGGATCAAGTAATCCAAAATATTATAATAATATATTCCTACTATCTTAAAATTTTAACTAAAACTGAAATGGATACCACAAGTTATGATAACATTCAAAATGTATAAGCCTTCATATAAAGAAATAATACATTTTAATCCAAATTAACCATAATAACTCCAAACATTAATATTATATTATTTCAAAAATAAACAACCCTACATCACAATCAACCTTGATAAACTTAACCTTAAAGAATGTTTTAATTTCAATGGTTATTTCATACCTTTAACTTTCATTCAATATATTTAATGTCATTCTTCCAAAATAATAATTCTTGTGAAAGAACATGTTAAACTAAAAGAATATATATAGTTAAATCTAATGAAACGTCATTAATCACTATGATAAATCATTATATAATCTCAAAATATCCTCAGTCAAATATTGATACTAAATTTAAAGAAATTCTTTAGCTTTAAAATAAATAACCTTAAAAATTTCACCTATAAAATAATTCGATTTTTGACTATAACGATTATATATATCCCACCATCTAATATAAATTTTTTTTCATTGAATAAAATTATATACTATCCAAAAGTTTTATTCTGTCCTTAATAGTATATTATTCAAAAAACCTAGTAAATGTTTTAAATCACTCCAAAATTCAACCACTTAAAACCAAAAAAGGGTTATCCATGGTTTTTAATTTATGATCAAACATACAATTATAAACCCAGGATGGTAAACATAATTGTTATGTTACAATTATATGAAAATATATATTTTTCAAAAAACTAACACAATCCTTATTACTTGAAAAAAATCACAACTTATTTCCATTAATCCAAAAATACAACAAACGTCATCAAATATAACCTTAATTACTTTTTAATCCAATCAATTACCAATATGAACATCAATTATACTATCCCATTTACTTCATCATTTCTAGTAATATATTTATCTGACATAAATATTATCACATCAAAAGTAAATCAATTTTATTTTTTATTGGTTATATTGAACATATGATCTCGAATCATTGAGGAAAATATACTATGGAACAATCCTTAGAAGTATCATGATTCTTTTATACAGAATATCACTCATATAAAACTTCTATATCATAATTCCCAAATAAAAATAAATAAAACTTCAAACATCACATTTCATATCTTGGTATAGAAAATATACATCCTTAGCCTATGAGTTAACATTAGGGGATTGAGATAGATAATTCCAATATTCCCCACACATAATGCATGGAAATATAAATGGAATTTTTGGATAAAAATTATATCCCTCTGTTTAACACTTCATTTTCCCTCAATATTTTGATGATCTATTACCTTATTTTCCACACATAAAACACGTTCAAATTCATTTAGGACATTAATAGGGGTGTTTCCTTCCACATTTTTTACCTGAGAGAAAAATGAACTTTTTTTCCTCCATGGTCTCCACCACCCAGCCTCTCAACTAACTGCATCCTTATCTTATTTAGTGATTTATATAATTTTTTTAGGTTCAGGTTTTTTAATTTTATATCATGATAAATAATTAGTAATAATAACAAAATATTTCAATCCAATCACCATACAATTTTGTTTCTCATAATCACCTCATTTTCCATCACATTTAGTTTTAACAAGACTAATCCTGGTTCCAGACATTACAAAAAAAAATTAAATTATTACGAGTATCCTTAATCATATTGGGAAACCACATAATCATGTAGATAATTTATAGGATTTCCATATAATAACATAATTTTTTCAATTTAGGACACCCAAGGTTATAATGGTGGCCATTCATTTTCATAATCTATTCATATCATTCACAATGGTTCGTAATGAAAATGTGAATTAACAAGAGAATATCCCTCAGTCATGTCATATTAGGTTTATAGTTAGGGTATAATAATCATTCCTGAGGATACTGAACGAGATATAATCAACTAACACATTTGGAGCATATTACCCCTAAATGTATTTATACTAGAACCACATCCACCTGTAGTATGTAGAAAGGGATTTATTTACTGGAATACCATATAATATATACCTTACAAACTCTTTATAATTTTATCTTATAATTAGGGTTATCCTTAAAGCCATTGATACGGTTATGTTCCTGAACATATGTTTTCTTAAATCTAGTTTTCAAGGTTTGTACGTAAAAGTCTCTAATGCCAATTGTAATAACCCAAACCCTAATTTCTCATAATTAGTGGTTAATTTATTACATTTTTGTAATATATAAATTATTACATCCCAAATTACCAAATAATTTGTTAGTCTAGTAAAATAAGATAAATACTTGAATATGAAATTACATTTGAAAATATAAAATACTAAAAAGGGAATTAAATACATTGAATCCTTGTACTCACTCAAGGATTACCTATATATATTCTAGGAAACAGAAAAAAAATAAAAGTGATATGAGATTATTAATAAGGTAAATTTAATAGGAAAATATTTCATAGAATACATAAGTAATAATAAATAATTTACCAAATAAGAAGCACAAGAATACAAAATGTCAATACATTCCCCTGTAAAACTGATCATAAACAATATAAAAATATAATAACGGTGATATCATTTCAACATATATAATGAAACATATTTTCCATGTAATTTTTTAATTATATGGAATAATTACGAGTTTGTAAAAATATACGGCGTGTGATTCTGAGGCCTGGTGTGTCCGGAATGAATTTATGAACTTTTTTTTGGAATGTTATGTTAATGCATGAGTGGGGGTTTCAATATTTTGAACCATTTCTTAGATTAAAAATCTGAGGGAAACATTGAATCCACAGTGCCATGATTCCCTTAAGGGAGGCTTTACTTGTACTGTAATAGTTCTGGATAGAAAGTTTAGTTTTGCTACTTAAATGAATTGAAATAAAATAATTTTCTTGTTATTTTATTTCATAAACCTCAAACAGACCAATTTAAGGGTGGCACCGACAGTGTGTCAAGGAATTAAATGGCTTGACCTTCTAACCATAAGTAACGATGACGTTGGGAAAATTGGGAAGATTCCAAATTTATGAGCCCCTTTAACTCCCCACGTCATTACTTACTCTCCCCCTCTCCTATAAATATAGAGATTGGGAGGAGGGGTATCAGACAATATTTTCCAAGAAACAATGTTCTGTTGGAGTGCCTTAATGCCACGATCTTAGAGGACGGAGCTAAATCCAACTAGAGGTGATGTGTGACACTGAAACCTCAAACTAGAGTTTGACGTTCGAACAGCTGCGAGGAAAGATTGTTGTGGGGACAACGATCAACGACACTACCTAAACCATGAATTCTCGCCAACATTTCAAGGTAGGTGTTTTTTTGTTTGTGTGTTCTTGATTCCCTCTTTTATGTTCATGAAACTATAGAAAGAACGCTGGGCAACCGACTAACAGGTTGACTAGCAGTTCATTTGCCTTTGCGGGAGGTTATTGCGGGGAATCATGTGGGGTTAATATTGTTTTTTAATTCAATTGTTATTAAACCCTTAACTCCCTCATATTTATGAGCTAACATGGAGTACATGGGCCTACTGAAACGGAACTGACTCAAACCCTATGCTATCTTGTTATCCTTGCACCACGTTGGAAGACCACGAGCATGTCGACGCATTCCGCAAGAGGAAGGCCGCGACTTGTCAGCCACGATGAACAGAGGAGGCGGTCAGCACGATGGTCGGATAAAATAAATAAGGGGATGTGTCCACCGCGCCGCCCCCAAATGGAAGCCACGGCTGAAGCCACTGCGGATTCTGAACCCACCTCTGATGGGTTCCACAGCGACCGAGCGGTGCCGACATGGCATCGCTGCCTCTCCAACTGAATAGCCTTTGGGCTGTTTGGGAATCCTGGAGACCAGGGGGTTACACCCCCCCCCCCCCACCATGTTAGACCAAACTAGGCTGCCGCCCTCGAGTTAGTCCACCTCCCTCGATGCTGGGCCGCCGGCTATGTAGTCGGGTCGCCGCCCTCGGAGCAGGTCGCCGCCCTTTAGATGGGCCGCCACCCTCGAGCTGGGACACCGACCTCGAGCCGGGCTGCCGCCATTTGAGTCGGGATGCCACCCTTTGAACTGGGTCTCCACCCATGGAGTGGGTCTCCGCCCACAGAGTGGGACACCTCCCTTAGAGTCGGGCTGCTACCCTCGGAGTGGGTCGCCGCCCTCGGACCGGGTCTCCACCCTAGCAGGCCACTACCCCAGTGGGATTCCACCCTCAGACTGGGCCACCCCCTATCAGTCCAATGCCCCATGCAGCCCGGGGTGCCCCTCTTGCGGGCCGGACCAGACCCAGGCACAAAAACACACAAAAGGGGATTATCATGAGGACCAGAAACCCGTTTGACAAATCATCTATGGTGTTGGGACCCTTGGAGAAATAGAGTCATTTTGCCTAACTCGATTTGAGTTTCAGAGAAACATGGAGTTCCACTAGGTTGGATCGTACCTGAATCCAACCGGGCCCTCGGCACTGAAATGCCAATAACGCACATATAGGGCGTCCGACTGATGCACCATCTATTGCATTGTAACCTGTATGACTTTTTGGATAATTGGGTTACTTCTTTGTGGGGCTTCGTGCTAGTTGAGATACGACTGATGTTTTGGGAGCAGTTCTCTAAAGCACACAATGTACGGAACCCTGGGACTGGTTAAAACCTGAAAACTACTGACATTTTGACTCGAAGTTACTCGACGACCTTAGTACATGATGGGGGGGAGTAATTTAGCAGACCACGATAGGGGTGGGTGGTTATGTGTGACCTAGCTGGCCATGGTGGGGACAATCCATTGTACACAATGGGGTAGAGTACCTTAATAGACTGCGTTGTGGGGGGGGGGGACTCTGTGTGACCCAGAAGACCCACAGTACGTGATGAGGATTAGTACTTCAGTAGTTCAAGTTTAGTGGGAAGTTCCTTTAGATGACGTGACATGCCCACTGTACTTGATATAATAGGAGCTCTCTAACATCCGAGGTTTTCAACGTTGTCACTGGGGATGTTACTTGTTACTACCGCTATAATAAATTTTGGTGTGAGTTATCTTTACTTTGTTCTTGTGATCGAGGTTATGCTATGTTTTACTTTACCTGTGTGGTACTTTACATTAGTGGGGTATCCCTATGGGTTTTCTTGGTTGTATTCTAAGAGACCTTCGGGGACTCGAGGTCCCTATTGAGTATCATTATACTCACCCATGAACGAGCTTCATCCGCACCTTGGTGTGTCTTGTGCAGACGATGTTCAACATTGAAAAAGGTTGAGGTAGACAAGAGGGGATAGTGCTCGGAGGTGGACATTCGGTGCGACGTGATGCAGAGGATACAAGCGGACATGGAGTACTGTGGAGGTGATATGTTTTTATCGTTCAGGTAGGATCCACGGTGGATGATCTAGGAGATTTTTTTCACCTTTTAGCTATTTTTTACTTCATAGTTGTACTTGTGCTTTTCTAGTTGGGGTTTTATTCTGGACCCTTTATGTTCAGTAAAATTTTACTACATTAGTTTACATCACAGTTTCTTCTTTTACTATTCTCGGACTGTGTGTTTGTACAACTTTAAAGGAAATGCCTTCTTGTTTTAGGGAATTTTATTTTTGGTGCTAGTCACCAGCCCTTGGCCTATGGAAGGATGGCTTGGGGTAGTCATGAAACAGGCCCCAGGGGATGGTTAGAGACAAAGTTGTATCAGAGGAATCAGTTCTACCGAAGAACTGGGACTCTGATCTTTTCTATGTGGTAATAGTGTTAAGTGTTTTGAGTGTGGTTTTTAGTTTAGGGAGTCCATTTTTGGTGTGGCGGATGAGGTATCCATACACCTAGACCCTAAATTTTGATTTCTGACTCAGCGCACAAAAACACTGATTACGTGTTTTTTGAAAAGTATTTCTTGTGTTTTCCTGAGTCATCCCACCAGGTATAACTTTTAACCATGTCAGACCCATTTATTTTCAAGATGCGACCATGAAGACAACCACCGACGTTCCCTGAGAGAGTACGTGATGATGGCCCACCGAGCGATGAGGTCTCGATGCATGGCCCCCATATGACTTTGGAAACTTCGGATGGTGTACCAGTAGAACCACTGGCCGTTGGACATCCATTGCCACTTGCCCCACCACCAGAGGATGCACATTGACTGAGCACGTTGCACGAGTTCTAGTGAAAGATGCCTCCATGGTTCCGAGGCAAGTCAAAACCACAGGCTGTTGAGGACTGGCCGGAGGTTGTGGCTAGAGTTTTTCGCTGAGTTGGGACACCAACTGATTTTATGGTCATCCTGGAAGCCAGCCTGTTTTATGAAGAAGTATGGATATAGTGGATCCTAATGCTCCAGATACACAATGAGGTCACCTTCATCTGGGTCGACATCGAGGGCATTTTCAGGGTAGAGTTCATCCTAGAGACCTTATGATTTGTGCGTATACAGGAGCTTCTGAACTTATAGTAGGTAAGCATGACAGTGGCCTAGTACTCAGTGAGGTTCCCTGATCTCTCTCACCACTCCACTGACATGGTACGAGACCCTTTATTTAGGGGATGAACCTTTGATCAGGGTCTTCGACGGGAGATCAGAGCATCGATGGTATCCCGCAGCATTGTGACGTAGGCTGGGGTTCTTGAGCTAGAAATTTTGTTAGAGAGCGTCCTAGAGGAGCATGTACTAACAGTGAGAGCTACCACCAGATGACAGGTAGCTGATTCAACCAGTAGGCAGATGACACAGAGGTCCAAGTGGACTAGAACCTCTGGTGGATGACATTGGGATGCTGGGCCATAGGGGCGAGGCTCACAAGGAAGAGGGAGATAGGCGAGGGGCACACAGTGTTATACACGTGGCAGACATAGTCATATGGATCACAATTGCCCAACCAACCATACCGACGACCACAAAATGGTCAAGAGACCTCCAAGGAAGAGTCATATGTTTTAGCAAGGAGGTTTTCACGGTGGAATACTTGGCAGAAGATCTGGTCATGTAGCAGGTGGTGATGATGTTTCGAGATTCTACCGCCACAACCACCAGGCGGTCCACCCCGACCACTGGGAGTAGAAGGACATGAATGAACTCAGCTCCAGGGAACTGAGGCATATGACCATGGCGCTCTAGAGATGATTAGAGGTGATATATGTGTCTACTCCACCTTAGCTATAATACATATAGACATAGGATCCAATCAATATTTTATTTCTACGACCCTCATTTGGAGCTCAGGGATTCTGGTGGAGCCGTTGGCTCGATCCTTATTTCTAGAGACACCTATGGGAGAGGATTCGATGATTATGCACTAGTGTCGGAAGTATGAGATTATTGTAGGAGGTGAGAGCTTCAGATGAGATCTTCTAGTAGTAGGGTCGAGGCCTTACGACGTTATCTTGGGTATGGATTGGTTATCCATCGTCCATACTCAGATTGATTGTATTAAGCGCAAAGTGCAGTGTGCCTGCATGGATGAGACCATGTTTTCCTTCAACTGTAAGAAGGAATCCTTTGCAGCATAAGATGTACTTTCTGAGAGGAGGGTACAACCAATTACTCAACATTTGGCTAGCCTTACCGTTAAAATAGTTGATTTTGAGAGTACAAGCTATCCAGTAGTGGCAGACCAATATGCCAATGTCTTTCCTGATGATGTTAAAGGACTAGTTCCACATAGAGAGGCAGAAATTTACATAGACCTGTACCCTAAGATGACACCAATATCTACACCGTCATATCAAATGGATTCCACAGATCTTCGTGAGTTACATGTACAGTTGGAGAACTTGTAGGGAAACGAGTTCATAAGACTTAGTGTTTCTCCATGGGAAACACTAATTTTGTTCACCAAGAAGGCATATGGGAGTTTGAGATTCTATGTGGACTATCAGTTCCTGAACCAGGTGACCGTTAATAACAAGTAACCACTCTCAAGGATTGATGATCTTTTTGATCAGCTTAATGGAGCTCAGTAGTTTTCTAAGATAGAACTCTGATAAGGCTATCATCAACTCAGGATACGAGATGAGGATGTCCAGAAGATGAACTTCATAAGTCGGTATGGCCATTATGAGTTCTTGGTTATGCCTTTCGGAATGACTAACGCCCTATTAGTGTTCATTGTACTCAGTAATAGTATCTTTCAGCCATACCTTGATCGCATCATGGTGGTGTCCATCGATGAAATATTGATTTACTCAACGATGGAAGAGGACAATGCCTATCATCTACAGAAGGTTCTGGATACACTCTGAGAGCACCAGAATTATTGTAAACTGTCTACATTCTTGTTATGGATATGGGAGGTCCACTTTCATGGAAAAGTTATCTCAGAGGCTGTAGTTGTTGTGGATCCTATGAATATAGAGGTTGTGCTAGCTTGGGAGCCACCCATGAGCGTGACAGAGGTGCAATGTTTTCTAGGGTTGGCTAGTTACTACCAGAGATTCATGCCTGACTTTTCCAGAGTTACAACACCCTTTTTAGATTTACCAAATAAGGGGATACCTTTCTTGTGGATGAGTAGTTTCCAATATAGTTTCCTATATTTGAGGTAGAGAGTCACAAGTTCCCCCATCTTTAGACTACCAGAAGTGGGAGTTGGGAGTGTAGTCGACTGCGATGCATTAGGGACTGGGCTTGGATGTGTCCGGTTGTAGGAGTGAGTAGTGATCTCTTATGGTTCACAAAAACCATGGAATCATGTGTAGAACTACCCTACCCATGACCTTTAGTTAGTAGTAGTGGTATTTTCCTTGAAGATGTGGCAACATTACTTGATGGGAGAACATTTTATAGTCTACTGTAATCATAAGAGTTTCAAGTATATATTCTATCATAAGGACATAAACAAGAGACAATGATGATGGCTATAGTTCCTCCATGACTATGGCTTTGAGATATAATATACTCCTGGGAAGGGAAACATTGTAGCAGATGCACTCAGCTGGAGATCCTGTCTATAGTTGCTGAGTGAGGAGATAGAGGAACTAGCTGCATTGTAGACATCCTTCATGGATAGAGATGGAGCAGCATACCTATAGTTTATGACAGTCACACCCCCACTACTTCAATGAGTTAGAGAGGCGCATCTTGGGGACACTGACTGCGAGGATCGATGTGCTTAGATATCATCAGGGCATTCACATTATGGATTTTCTGAAGGTGGGGAGCATATAATCCTCTTCAAAGGATGGACCATGACCCCAATGGCGCTATGGGGGGAGGTGTTGAGGGAGTTCCATACGTCCCCTCTGGCATTACATCCTCGTGTGGCCGGCATCAGCACTAGATGCTAGGGATAAAGAAGGCAGTGACAACATTTGTTTCACGATGCCTCACATTTCATTAAGTGGAGTCTGAGAACCAAGATCTAGTAGGCTTAACTCAACTACTAGAGGTTCTAGAGTGGAAGTGGGATGGGATCTCCATGGACTTTGTGATAGGGCATCCACGTAAATTTAGGGGACATGATTCCATATGGGTGATCGTTGACTGACTCAACAAATAGTACCACTTCCTACCTATCCAAGAGCAAGGATCAAAAGAGGTCATAGAACACCTCTACATAGAGGAGATCATGTGACTTCTTGGTGTTCCATCAATGATAATATCTAACCATGACACACATTTTATATCCCTGTTGTGGAAAGGATTTCATGATACGTTTGGGACTCAGCTACGTTTGAGCACTGCCTTTCATCCTCAAAAGGATGGTTAGATGGAGTAGACCATTCAGACACTGGAGGGCATGCATCGTGCATGAATCCAAGATTTTGGCCGCAGTTGAGAGGATAACTTTACCTTGGTGGTGTTCGCATACAACAACAGCTGACACTCCACCATCAGTATGGCACCATTTGAGGCCATTTACGGCCGACCCTATAGATAACCTCTATGCTGGACAGACCCAGGGGAGTTAGCACTTATGGGTCCAGACTTGGTAAGGGCTACCAATAAGATGGTGGAGATCATATAGGAGTGGATGCAGACTGCACAGATTAGACATAAGTCATATGATAATAGAATACATATACCATTGGAGTTCCAGGAGGGGGACCACGTTTTCTTACGAGTCTCGCCTCGACTGGGACTATAGAGATTTGGCAATGGCAAAAAGTTATCACTGAGGTTTATCATGACATTTTTAATACCATTATGGATATATGAGGTGGCATATTTCTTGGAAATTCTACCATAGATGGAGAAAGGTTCATGACGTCCTCCACGTATCCTAGCCGAGTAGATACTTGCAGGGCCCATCTCACGTCATCGACCATGACAAGTTGGACTTAGACGATGGGGTGAAGTTTGTGGAGGTTCTAGTAGGTATTTAGGATTGATAGAATTAGGTCTATTATAGGTGTTAGATTCCTATGGTGCACGTTTGCTGGCAGCATAAGAACTTAAAAGAGACAACATGTGACAAAAAGTCTTAGATTTTTTCTCAGTACCCCCATTTGTTTCTTCAGTATATGTTGTGGATTTCGAGGATGTGAAGCCCTAAGGTAGGGAGAATGTAATGTCCTGGATTTTTCCATTTAATTTTTTTAATTATATGAAATTATTACAAGTCTTCAAAAATTGACAGTGCGTGATTACGAGGACCAGTGTGCCCAGAATGAATTTCAGAACTTTTTTTCAGGTACATTTGGTAAATGGGAGAGAGGTATTTTCTAACATTTGAGCCGTTGGTCGTATTAAAAATCCAAGGGAACCGTTGAATCCACAACACCCGGATTTTATTAAAGGAGGTATTACTTTGATCGCAGTAGGTCTGTTGAAAAAGTTATGTTTTGATACATTTTTTAAATGAAATAAAATAAAATATATATTTTTTTATTTCATAAACCTCCAACGGACCAATTAATGGGTGCGGTCGGCGGTGTGTCAAGACATTAAATGGATTTACCTTCCAAACTTAAGTAAAGACGAATTTGAGAAAATTAGAAATATTCATAATTTATTAACCCCCTTAAATCCCTATGTTGTTACATACTCACCCCCTCTTCTATAAATATACAGCTTTGGGGGAGTGGTACCAGACAAGCTGCACCAAGAAACAATGTTCTATTGGAATTCCTTAATGCCAAGCCCTTAGAGGATGGAGCTGACCCAATAATAAAGTGACATGTGACACCCAATCCCCGAACTAGATATTGACGTTCGAGCGTCGGAGAGGACAACTTGTTGTAGGGACGACGAACAATGAGTCTCCCTCAACCATGAGCACTCTCCAAAGTTTAAAGGTAGGGTGTTATTTTCATTTGTGCATTTTTTATTCCCACTTATCCTTTCATGAAATAATATGAAGAAAATGGGTCAACCGACTAATGGGTTAAACCATGATTAATTCGTATTTGCGGGAAATTATAGCGGGGAATATTGTGGGGTTAATCATACGGTTTAATTCAATTGTTATTAAACCCATAATCACCCTCATTTATACGAGAAAACGTGGATGGTGCGGGTCTAACGAACCAGGACCGAACCTTAAACTCTCTTTCTATCCTTGTGCCACCTGGAAAGACTATGAGCACGTCAACGCATGCCAAAAGAGGAAGATCGCCACTCATCAGCCGCAATGAATGGAGGAGGCGACCAGCACGATGACCGTCTATGTGAAGGAATGTATAACAACCCTGCATTATATTACACAAATAGTCCTGATTTATTACATAAAATTTTCAATTGATACAACATAGAATATTGAGAGGTCTAGTGTCTTTGGGGCTTAGGAAAATTACATAACATCTTAGAACATAAAACACACAACATATTTCTTGAAAAAACCCTTTATATGACCACTACATTCCCTAATACATATCATTTAATGGGATAACCTGAGGATATGCATAATAAAAGGGGGATCTATAAAGCCCAGTAAGGTAATAAACATGTTCTAACATAAGGAATACAACACATGTTAGAAAATAGGCATATCAATATAGCATAAGAGAAACATGAACATAAAGGCATAATAAAGCATGATAATCCAAACATGGAAATGTGGAAACAACACTTAACATGGAATTAGCATGAGCCAAGGCTCATTACACATGGAGCATGAGTAAACCCTCATTACACATGAAGCACAAGTAAAAAATCATTACAATTGAATTATCATGAGTCAACACCCATTTCACATGATGTATCGTGATACTATACTTTACCCAATGAATTGGAGCGTTATCAGGGCGCACCATTCTTAAACATTTCATTTCAAGCATAAGTGTGCCACATGGATCATATAAAATGGAATAAATAAAAATCATAAGTTATTAAAAGAATAATTAATGTAGAATAAGTACATGAAAGTACCATTCAATAAGTATATGTTCATAAAGGAGAATTCCCTTGATAGAGACATGGGTATGATATTCACTACACAATGATCTTGGCTTGGAAAAAGGCGGTGCCATTTCGGCAGCATAACAGCGTGACATAAAGATTAATGAAAATAGTTGATGAGATAGAAAAGTGTGTCTCATAATCTGTACATGAAATGAACAATAAGGGGGTCATATGGATATATTTCCCAACAAACGTAATGGAATATAGATGTATAATACAAAAGAATTACTTGTATGTAAATGAGGAGAGAGAAATTTGTCACGAAATTTCTGCATCGTAACGAGTGTACATGGGAGGATTTAATGAGAGTGAAAAGTGTCTCCCATAATCCAGAAATAAAGAGGACATTATGGGGGAGGTGATAAATCATACCCCAACATTTTTAATTGAAAACAAAAGGGAATAAAAACATAAATAAAATTATACAAAAATGTGAAAGGAAGAAATCCCTTACTTGGATGTGTGATCCCAAAGGCTTGGGAGTGGCTTGAGAGAGTCTTAATGGGAGTTTGAGGAACCTTTCAAGGATTATATACAGAGTATTCCAAGGGTTTTTCTAACTCTAATTTATTTGAGTGAATAAGAAGTGAGAGCTTGTGTGGGTTTATATAGGAAAGGGGAGGGAATTCATTATTATCTAGGTTTGGGACACCACACATTAAACTAATCAATACCACCAACCAGTCCTTGGTTTTTTACCATGTTTATTTCAAATGGGGAGTGTAAAAAATATTTTATAAGGCCAATGTCCGAAACTCTGAAAATAATAGGGTTGCATGTGTGGGGGTGTGTTACACTCTCATGGAAAACAATTTTAAAAGACAAAATGGTTTATAAGTCTTGGAGGGTCTACAGAAGCTTTTTAAAATAAATCAAAAAAATTAAAATCACTTAACTTTAATTCTAAAACATAACTTGGTAGAAAATAATGTTTATAGTATTTTATTACCACACTATTGGGTCATTACGGTGTCCAAAAACACATTATATATTTGAACGGTATTTAATTTTTACCTAATAATTCGACTATCTCTGAAAATTATGAAAAATTCACTATTGGATAATTTTGACTTGTTGAATCCAAAAATAATATTCATTTTATTGAAATAATTTTATAAATATGTGAATTTTTACATTAAAAGTAAAAACCGACATTTACCCAAAATTCATGGGCTTTGTGAAAAATAGTTTTGAAACTTTAATAAAAATTACAATTTCATTCATAAAATTATATGATAATTTATATTTAATAAAAATAAATTTAATAATAATATTTTATTAAAATATTATCTAGTTAAAAAATTGATTAATTCATCAGAATAGATTTATTAGTTGAATATTAACTAAAAATACTATTTGTGATTCAACAACTATTTACAAAGTAACAATAATAAAATGAATGAATATTATTTATAAAAAATAATAATATACATTGTTAGTGTTCTAGCGTCTTGTTACATAACGCCTTATAACACTAGCATACGATTGAAGGGTATGGTGTGCGATGGTGACAGACTCTTTTGGTTGCTTGAATAACATCGCTTGCGTGATAATCTATATTAACATCCACTTCTCCCATAGTCGGTTCCACTTAAGCGTAACGTGTTCTATCTTGGCTTGAACATGGTTAAGAGAGAATCCCAATTATGCCACCTCTATTACGAGCTTCGACAAATGGGATTTGTACAGGGAAAGTCTACTAGATTAGGCAATCACATCCTTTTTCTGAGTAAATTGGATTTTTTGAAGCCCTATATTTATACTAATCATGTGATTATTGTTCAACTGCTATATTAGCATTGATAAAAATTCATAATAGTATTTTAAAATCTAGAAACATAAAACCAATGAAGTTCATATTTATTTATAACCATAACAAGACATTTAATTAGATCAAGAGGAATTTTCTTTAATAAAAGTTTGGGTCCTTACAATCTTCCCCCCTTAAGAAATGTTTCCCTCAAAATTTCCTTTTCCCACACAAAAACATATGTGGGCGACATTTCTTCATCACATCCTCTGATTCCAATGTCGCTTCTTCAAACTTTTTGTTTCTCCACAACACCTTGACAAGGGGAATTTTCTTACTTCGAAGAAATTTTTCTCTAGGATCTAAGATCCTCATTGGTTACTCCTTATAAGAAAGATTATCCTATAGCTATACTACCTCTGAATAGAGTACATGTGAAGGGTATGGTATGTACATTAATAAGAGAGATACATGAAAGACATCATGTACTTTGGCCATGGTAGGTGGAAGTTCTAGTCGATAGGCCATTTCCCCAACACGATCAAGAATCTTGAAGGGGCCAATGTACCTAGGACATAACTTACCTTTAATTCAAAAACTCATGAATTTATTCCATAGAGATATTCATAGAAAAACCATGTCTCCAACATTAAACTCAATTTATTGTCGATGGTTATCTGCATAACTCTTCTGTCAACTCTGGGCTTCCTTGATATGATGTTGAATGGTTTTCACCTTCTCCACCATTTCCTCAACCATTTATAGTCCCAGTAGCTTATGCTCACTGACTTCATCCCAACAAGCCAGTGTTCTTCACCTCTTCCCATACATGGCTTCATAAGGAGTCATTTGGATGCTCAAGTGGAAACTGTTATTGTAGGAGAATTCAACCAGTGGAAGATTTTGGTCCCACACTCCTTTGAAGTCCATTAAACATGATCTTAACAAATACTCCAGTGTACGAATAGTTCACTTAGATTATCCATTAGTATGAGGATGATTGGCCGTACTTAAGTTTAGTTTAGTATCTAAAGCATGTTGAAGACTCTTCCAAAACATAGAGGTGAATCTTCGACCTCGATCGGATACAATAGATAGTGGTCCTCTATGAAGCCTTACCACTTCCCTGATATATTTCTGTGCCAGCTGATCCAATGAAAAATCCTCTCGAATTTTAATGAAGTGTGCATAATTTGTAAGAAAATCCATAACAACCCATATTTCATTGTTGCCTTTGGTTGTCTTCGGAAGTCTGGTGACAAATTCCATGGTGATCTTCTCCCATTTCAATGTTGTTATGGGCAATGGTTTCATCATCCCCTTAAACTTATGCCTCTCTGCTTTAACTTGCTTACACACAAGGAACTTTGATGTATAATCAGTGATCTCTTTCATTATATTATCCCACCATAAATACTCTCGGAGGTCTTGATACATCTTTGTGTTTCCTGAGTGAGTAGAGAAATTTGAACTATGTGCATCATCTAAAAGTTCCTTCTTCAGCTATGGAGTTGATGGAACAAATAGTCTTTTCCCAAATACCACAATTCCTTCTTAATTAACATTGAACTTCGAGGATGTCACTTTTATAATAGCATCCACTATCTTCTAAATTCCTACATCATCCTTTTGAGCATCCTTTACCATTTTCAAAATAGACGGTTGAGGAATCATTTGTAAAAGGATTTATGATGCTACCTTCTTTATTATTCCCATGTTCATCTTCATCAAGTCTAAGAATACTGGGTCCTTCTCAATTATCATTAATGATAGAATTGTTGAGTCCATTCTACTTAGAGCATCGTCCACCTTGTTCACTTTCACAGGTTGGTAATTGATTGAATAGTCATTGTCTTTGATTAGTTCTAACCATATTTGTTGGAACATGTTCAACTCTTTCTGTGTGAATAAGTACTCAAGGCTTTTGTGGGCCATATATATTTCACACTTCTCCCCAAAGAGATAATGCCGCCAAATTTTTAAAGGGAATATCACCACATCCAACTCTAAATCATGTGTTGGATAATTCTATTCATGGAATTTCAATTGCCATGAAGCATAGGCAGTGAATTTTTCATTTTTCATCAACACACAGCCCAAGACCTTCTTCAAAGCATCAATGAATACCACAAAAAGTTCTCCACTTGTGGGAAAATTGAGCACAGTCATATTGATACGCCTCATTTTTAACTCCTTGAATCATTCTCCTCATTCATCACTCAAAGAAAACTTTACTCCCTTCTGAGTTAGCTTGTTAAGAGCGTTGGACAATCATGAGAAATTTCTCCCAAATCATTGATAATATCCAACTAACCCCAAGAAGATACGGATATCCATTACCAATGTTGGCCTCTACCGTCCCTCAATAGTATATGTTTTGGAGGGATCCACAAATATCCCATTGCTTGTGATGATATGGCCCAAAAATGAGACCTCCTTCAACCATAACTCACACAAGCTATACTTTTCATAGAGATTAACCTTCTGCAAGGTCTATAGTACAGTTCTTAGATGATACTCATGATCCTCCATGGTTTTGGAGTATATTAGAATATCATATATAAGTACTACCACATATTTGTTGAGGTAATCCCTAAAAACTCTATTCTTCAATGCCATGAAGATTTCTGGAGCATTAGTGAGTCCGAAAGGCATTATTATCAATTAATTATGCTAGTATCTTGTACAAAAATAAGTCTTCGGGATATCTTACTTCTTCACCCTTACATGATAATATCCCAACCGCATGTCCACCTTGGATAAGTATTGTGCTCCATGCAGCTGATCGGACAAGTCATCAATTCGTGGGAGAGGATACTTGTTCTTTATTGTGATTTTGTTTCGATCACGATAATCAATGCAATGGCGCACTGACCCATCCTTATTCTTGATGAAGTGGAATAGTGAACCCCTTGGTGATGCACTTGGGCGTATTAACCCTTTATCCAGACTCTCCTATAGTTGTTTTTTCAGCTCCTCAAGCTCAAAAACATCTATTCTATATGGAGTCTTGTATAATGTAAATGACCCATATATTAGATCAATTGAAAATTCAAAATCCCTTCTATGAGGATGAAAGGACAGTTCCGCAGTAAACACTTCAGCAAATTCCCTCATAATAGTCATGTCTTCCAGGATTGTTCCCTCCTTAGACTAAATCATCTGATCCATATATGCATGCTCATAGGGAAGTAATATCCACGTTTGAGAGGATAGAGCTAAATAATATTCCTTTTCTTCCTTTCACTTGTATCGAATCAGGGGTCGACTCTCCACACAGAGAGTGATTTCCCTCTCACAATAATTTATGTTGGCTCTAAATAAGGAAAGCCAATCCATGCTAAGAATTGCATAAAATTACCCTAGAGAGAGTATGATGAGTTTTTTCAGGAAATTGAATCCATAGATTATGACAGGGGAGGAGTTATATTCATTGGATGCAATGATTTCCCCATTTTCCATACTCACCGATATATTTACTTCCGTGATTTTTGGTGGTGCTGGGATTTTTCTACTAAACTTTTACGATATAAAAGAATGCATAGAACCAGAATAAAAAATTATGTTCTCTATTCTTAAATAAATAACTAGCATACCTATCACCACTTCTTTTTCGAGGTTCACTTCTACAATATTGATCGGAAAATCTCTCCCGTGGTGACATAGAGGTTGTTGGTTTCCTCTAAAATTCCTTGTCTTAGGGAACTGATTTACAAGATGCCATAGTACTCTACTGTTGTAGTAATGAACAACACATTGAGGTTTCAACGGAGCATTCCTCTCCTCTGTTGCAACCGCGGGTTTTTCTTGTTGGCATTTAATAGCTAGGTTACCTTATCTTCCACACCTAAAGCATTTCCTCATCCCCTTCAGGAAACATCTGATGTGCTTCCTTCTGCACCATTGGAAAGTGGGGTGCTGGATATTTTTAGCACAGTTGGATTTATCCATCAGACCGCCATCATTGATGTCCACCTTATTCTTCTTATCCCCATGATACCCCTGAGATTCTTGTCTCTCCATCTCTACCTTGAGGGAACATCAGACAATTTCTCATAGCTGTCGAAGTCACGGATCACCAGCGCTTTCTGTAGGCTAGGTATTAGCCCACCAAAGAAGTGGTCAACCTTGCATTCAGGGGTTATTAAAAATCCGAAGGCGTATCATTACAACCTTGTAATGTTTTCATCATATTCTCCGATATATTCACTATAGTTTTTCTTGAGTTCAATGTAGTCCCTTTCCATATTAAGTCAGAGGGTGCGGGGAGAAATATTTATCAAAAAATATCTTTTGAAAATCCTTCCATTCCAACACCTCGATCTATTCCTCATGCTTAGTATTTTTGATCAATGTCAACCATTGATCGTCTTCACCTTTGATGCGATAAACAGCTAGCAATACCTTCTCTTGTTCGGAACATTGAAATATGGAGAAGATATTTTCAATAGATTTGATCCATTGCTCGGTGATTGAGGGATCATACGATCCATTAAATGTAGGAGGCCTTTTTCTCATGATTCTATTGATAGAAACATGTTCTTTCTTGGGGGGGGGGGGTTGAACGTTCCACTTGACCCATGTTTCTGTTAAAATATTGAGTTAAATGAGAGAGAAGCATGTCAAAGTTCGTGATTCCCACTCCCATCGGATTGGGCGTCTCATTTTCATAGTCATCACATTGATCTTCACATCAGTTGTTAGCCCGAGTCCTCCTATTACGGGATATTGGCTGGAATAAATGGAATGTTAGTGGTAACACATAAAGGGTAATCCATGGACAAAACCGATGACTTATAAATAACTTTTATTTTTGTAACTTATGAATCCATAGGCTTCAATCTATGTTATCCATGATCTACTTTATAACATAGACTCTTAAGGGATTTTTTTAATTCCCTTAATAAGGGTTCATACTAAGCTTATGAATTTACCAAATCATATCCCCCAACAGTTTAATAACCAAGACTGTATCAAGGCCCATTTTTATGCACCAGTTCCCATTCGAGTCTAGCTCCAACCAGTGTTTTCAGGTTTTACCCCTAGGATACATCGGTGGCAGAGCCACCTCTACCTGATCCTATCCAGAAATGGATGTATTTCCTTGATAAAAAAGTTACTCAACACTCACCAATACATAGGGATGTTTTTATTATACATATTCATCCCTCTATGTCTTCACATGGGTTTTCTAATCATAATCCCATAAATAACTAAACATACCTATAATACCAACTATAACAACCCTTCTTTTTATTACACACTTAAACCTGATTTATTACATAAATTCATCCCTTGATACAACATACAAGATAAATAGGTCTACTATATTTTGGGATTAGAAACATTACATAACATCTTAGAACATAAAACACACAACAACTTTATTGAAATCATTCTTTTCATGACCACTACATTCCCTCGTACTTAGCATTGTATTGGATAACCTGAGGATATGCATAAGAAAAGGGTGAGATATAAAGACCAGTAAGGAAATAAACATGGAATATCATGTGAAATACAATACATGTTATAAAATATGCATATCAATGGAGAAAATAGAACCATGAACATAAATGCATAATAATGCATGATAATCCTAACATGGAAATGTGGCAACAACACATAACATGTAATTAGCATGAGCCAAGTTTCATTACACAAGGAGAATCAGTAAACCCTCATTGCACATCAAGAACAATTAAAACCACATTGAACTTGAATTAGCATGACTAAAAAAACATTGCACATCACATATCAGGATACTATACTATACCCAAAGTATTGGAGCGCTATCAGGGCTCACCCTTCTTAAACATATCATTTCATGCATAAGTGTGCCACACAGATCATATAACATGGAATCAATCAAAATAATAAGTTATTCCACAATTAATTAATGTGGAATAAATAAATTAAAGTACCATTCAATAGTTATATGTGCATAAAGGTGAATACCCTTGATAGAGACATGGGTATGGTATTCACTACACAATGATCTTGGATTAAAAAAACACAGTGCAATTTCGGAAGCATAACGGTATGACATAAGAATTCATGAAAATAGTTGATGAGAGAGAAAAGGGTGTCTCATAATATTTACCTGAAATGGACTGTAAGGGGGTCATATGGACACATGTCCCAACAAACATAATGGAATTTAGATGCATAATAGAAAAGAATTAGATGGATGTAAAATAGGAGAGAGAAATCCCTCATGGAATTTCATCATGGTAACTAGTGTACAAGGTAGGATTTAATGAGAGAGAAAGGGGTCTACCATCATCCAAAAATAAAGTTGAAATTATGGGGGTGGTGCAAAATCATACCCCAACATTTTTAATTGAAAACATATGGGCACAACAACTTAAAAAAATTAGACAAAAATGAGAATGAAAGAAATCCCTTACTTGAAAGTATGATCCCAAAGGCTTTAGAGAGGCTTGAGAGAGGCTTCTTGGAAGCATAAGGAAACATGGGAGGATTCATGGGAGAGGAGGGTAGGGGTTGGTCGAACTCAAAAGGCATTCAGTGAAGAGGATGTTGGAGCTTGGGTGGGTTTATATAGGAAAGGAGAGGAAATTGTTTATTATTTAGGTTTGGGACACCTCACATTAAACAAATAAATACAACAAAACAGAACATGGTTTTTTTCAAAGGGGAGTGGAAGAAAATATTTTTTAAGGCCAATGGCTGAACGTCTTAAAATAATATTGTTTCTTATGTGGAGGTGAGTCACAATCTCAAGGAAAACAATTTAAAAAGACAAAATGTTTTATAAGTCTTGGAGGGTCCACAAAAGCTTTGTAAAATAAGTCAATAAAATTTAAAATCACATTATTTTAATGATAAAAGATATATTGGCCAAGCATAATGTTTATAGTATTTTATTATCCCACTATTGTTTCATTATAATGTCATAAAACACATTATATATTTAAACGATATTTAATTTTTACCGAAAAATTAAACTATCTCAGAAAAATTAGAAAAATTAACCGTTGGATAATTTTGATGTCTTGATTCCAAAAATAATATTCATTTTATCTAAATAATTTTATAAATATGTGAATTTTTACTTTTAAAATAAAAACATACATTTAACAAAAATTCATTGGGTTTGACAAAAACAATTTTCATACCTTAATATAAATTATAATTGCATTCATAAAATTATAAGAACACTTATATTTAATAAAAATTAATTTAACAATAATATTTTATTAAAATATTATTTAATTTAAAAATCCATTAATTCATCAAAATAGAATTCTTAGTAGAATATTAACTAAAAATACTATTTGTGCTTTAAAAACTATTTACAAAGTACCAATTACAAAATGAATGAATTTTTTTTATAAAAAAATAATGTACATTTTCAAAGTGGTAGGGTATTGTTAAATAACCCCTTATAACACCCACATAAGACCGAAGGGTATGGTGTGCGATGATGACATACTCTTGGGGTGGCACGGATAACATCTCTCGGGTGATAATCTCTATTAACATACACTTATCTCATAGTCAGTTCTACTCAAGATTAACATGTTCAACTTCGGCTTGGGATTGGTCAAGAGCAAATACCAATGACGCCACCTCTTTTCCGAGCCCTAACAAATGAGATTCATATGGGGTACGTCTACTGGATGAGTCCATCACTTCCATTATCTGAGTAAATTGGATTTTATAAACAATTATATTTATACAAATCATGTGATCACTCTTCAACGGATATATTAGTAATGGTCAAAATTCATAATGATAATTTAAAATCCAGAAATATAAAACCAATGAAGATCACATCTTATATAACCATAATTATATATTTAATTAGATCAAGAGAAATTTTCATTAGTGAATGTTTGGGTTGTTACCGAAGGTGGCGAGACCACCACGCCACTGGTGAACGAAATCCGCGATCGAAGCTGTGGAGGAGGCTGAACCCGCCTCCAAGGGGTTCTGCGATGACCGAGCGGCGCCCACGTGGCGCCACCACCTCCCTAACCGAAAGTCCTTTAGGCCTTTCTTGAATCCGGTAAAAAGTGTGGTTACACCCCCGCGTTGGACCAAACCAAGTCAACGCTGTCAAGTTGGGTCGTCGCCATCAGAGCTGAGCCTCTGCCCTCAGAGCAGGCCACTGCCCTCGGGCTGGGCCGCCACCCCATATGCAGGCCGCCGCCCTCTAGTTGGGCTGCCTCCCTCGAGCCGGGCCGCCTTCCTCAAGTAGGGCCGCCACCCTCAGAGCTGGGCCGCCTCCCTCAGAGTCGGGCAGCCACCCTCGAGCCGGGAAGCCACCCTCGGAGTGGGCCGCCTTCCTCAAGCCAGGACGCCACCCTCAGAGCTGGGCCGCCTCCCTCAGGGTCGGGCCACCACCCTTGAGCCAGGAAGCCACCCTCTGAGTGGGCCGCCACCCTTGGAGTGAGTAGCCGCCGTCTGATTGGGTCGCCGCCCCCAGACTGGGCTGCCACCCTAGCAGGTCGCTGCCCCACACAGGCTGGGCCTCCCCATTGTGGGCCACCCTTATGGGCTTCCCCACTTGCAGGTCGGATTGGACATCGTCCTAGTAGGATGAGTCCACCTCGGCCATGCCAAGACGAGGTCGGTCCGACCGGGTCGGACCGAACCTTTTCCCTACCGAGCCATAAAACACTCAAAGGGTCTTATCTTGAGGACTAGATGCTCATTTGATGAACATTCTACGACGTTGGGACCCTTGGAGCAAGACCATCCTTTTTCCTTACTTCAATAGAGTTATGTAGAAACATGGAGTTCGGCCGGGTTGTATCGCATCCGAATCCAACCGGGCCCTCGGCACTGAACTGCCAATAACGCACAGACCAGGCGTCTAACTGATGTGTCGTCTATTGAGTTAGAACCCTTATGACTTGGTGAATCATTGTGATACTTCTTTGTGAGGCTTAGTGCAAGTTGAGATACAACTGATGGCTTGGGGAGTGATTCTCCTAAGCGCACTACGTACGGGACCCTACGACAGGATGAAACCTAATGACTACTGAATTTTTGACTCAATGTGACTCGAAGACCATAGTAAGCTATGGGGAGGAGTACCGTAGTATAAAAAAATGAGGTTGGGTGGTTCTGTGTTCCCGAGTGGGCCATAGTAGAAAGTAGTTTCGGTACACGATGTGGTAGAGTACCGAAGCGTTCGACGTTGTGACTGGGGATGTTACTTGTTACTACCTCTAGAATAAATCTTGGTTTGAGTTGTCATTACTTTCTGCTTGTGATTGAGGTTATGATATGTGGTACATTACCTGTGTGGTAATTTACCTTCATGGTGTTACCTTGTGGTTTTTCTGTGTGGAATTCTAGAAGACATTCGGGGTCTCGGGGTCCCTACAGAGTATCGTTATACTCACCCCGGCATGGGCTTCACCCATAAACTGTTGTGTCTTGTGCAGATGATGTACAGAATTGATTGCGGCCGTGGGAGAAAAAATAGGATGGTGTTCAGTAGTGGACATTCGGCGGGACATGATATTGAAGAGATGGGCAGATGTGGAGTACTGTGTAGGTGATCTGTACCTACATATCTGGTAGGATCTGCGGTCGATGATCATGGATCTACTTTTCACTTTTCAGCTGTTTTGTGCTTTTTAGTTGTACTTTTAATTTTCCATTTGAGCTTCTATAATGGAAATTTTACATTTAGTGAACTTTTACTAAAATATTTTACTTCACAATTTCTTCTTGTTGTGTTCTCATACCATATGTTTGTACAGGTTTAAATGTAATGCCTCCCTGTTTTAAGGAATATGCCTTTCTGTGCTGGTCTCCATCCCAAAGCCAATGGAAGGCAGGCCTAGGGCTGTCACGACATGGTCCCCGGGGGACATGTCCTGTATACATAGCTCTAAGGGAGAATTATTAATGTAATGTGTTTTTTTCTTTCATGAATATTAGTACAATTAAAAGGTTTTTCAGTACATTTTGAGGGAAATCTTCTTTTCGCGTTGAATATAAAAATTAAAATCATAAAAAATATCTGGGATTTTATGTATAATAGATTCTTTGGAAGAAAATATAGAATCATGTAAAGGAAGGATCCAAGCATAGAGTGGTCGTGATAGTGGGAAATTATGTTAATTCTGAATACGTTAAAAAATTATTCATCTCATATTTTCACTAAAAAAGTCAATAAGTATATTATTCAAGAAATAAAAATAATATTCAATTTAAACCATGTTTTAAAAATTAAAAAATTGGTAATAATTTGTTCAATAAATTATTAATCAATAATAAAAACAATATATAAATTTTTTAAAGGAATTTAAACACAAGGAAGATATAGATACCTGACTTAGTAGAAAAATAATGTCAGTTTTACTTAGAAACATTATTTAAATATATTGAGTACTAAAAGAACAGAAAATGGATGGAATTTTTCTTATTAATTACAATAAACATTGGTGAATAAAATATATCTTGTTTAATATAGAAAGAACTAATAATTCACCAAGTTGAGACTTTGACATAAATAATCCTGAATAATGATGTGATTTTGTAATAAACCCTTAAAAATATGGTAAATTATGAATCTTAATCCCCATGGAATAATAAAAAAAATAAAAGATATAATATAATAAAAATTAAAATAATCATGATATAACATTTAAAATCAGTAGTATATACATCATATAAAATAAATGAGGTGCATAATAATAAAATACCCCCATTTAAGTAAAATTGTTGTAAAATACCTCACAAAGATTGTATAATTGATGTGAGAATTAATCATTAAAGTGATTATGCGTAAATAATTTATATAAAAACCAATTATAAATAAAAATTAATACAATAGAAGTTAATTTTATATATAATAATGGAATAAAATAGTAAATTAAGTATAATTATAACCCAATGAACAAAAATTGAGATATGAAACCCGTTACATTAGGTTTTAATTTTGTTCAACATGTTAGGACATCCAGTAGAAAAAATAATGATTTTTTTTATATATATTACAGTGTCGTAATAATATATATCATACCTTATATGATTTAATTATGATCTTTTATCACCCATGTATTAATAATTACTTTTTAAAATCATTGTTCTGGTTAATAACTACTTTATTTTTCATATTTGTTTTGGTTCATTTTATTTTGTCCTTTTACATTGATCTTGGAAATAGAATCCCTAGAATATTAATAATTATTTAAATATAAATTATATTTATTATATATTTATATATATCAATCTACAAAAAAATATAGAGAAAAAAATGAATTACACCATTCAGGGAGACGGTTGGTCGTACATACACATGATCACTTTTTTCACATTTAAATGGATCGAATGAAATAAAGGTAAAAATAAATCATATTTATATGAGAATGTTTATATAATATATTCCTTAAATATGTATTAAATCTATTATTATTACAATCCTTATAAATAAAAAATTGATAAATTAATCACATCACTTTGTGTGGGTGGTAGTCCGCATAGATGCACAAGTGATGTTATAATCTTTCATTTGATTGGAAAGAGGGTGGAAAATGGGAATTTAATAACCATAATAAAATTTATATATATTTAGGATAATAAATATATTAATTCTTGATAAATATAATATATTTTTATGGTGTAAAATAAGAAGTAAAAATGAAATTGAATGTTTACGGTGATTACCACTTCTTTGAAAAAACTCTCTTTGATCTCCTCTTAAGGACCCTAAGGATTGAATTTTTGGACAAATAGTACATATAAAATGTGGATAAAGATGTTTAGAATTGAAATTATCTAGTAATGGTCAATCTATGTATTTTAATTTGGTGTAAATAGGAGAGTTAAGTAATGTCATTTTAAAAGGGAGGGGAAATACACATGAGAATTACTAAAAAATATTAAAATATAACTAAGTCGTTATCAAAAAAAAGATTCAAAATAGAAATATATTCAAATATAAGGTATTATATGGTTTAAAAACCATCAAATAATAAAACTTGGAAATGTTTATTTTCACAAACCATCCCCCAGGACATGTTCTAGGACAACCCCAGGCCCACCTTCCATAGGCCAAGGGTTGACGACTAGAACTGAGTAGGCATATCCCAAAAAGGGAAGAAATTTTCCTTTAAAAATGTGCACACACACGAATCTCAAACTTTAGAAAATAAACAAAAAGTAAAAAAAACTATCAATAATACAACTAATGAAATTATAGTAAAAATTGAAAAGTATAAAAAAGGGGCTACAATAACAGCCCAAAACCACAAAGGAAAGTACATATTCCGTGGTCTGTCTGCTAAAACCCCACCTGAAGGGTAGCTGGAGGGTAGTTGTGTATAGATGAAGAATAACATCATGTATATCCTATATCACTATGTACATCTTGTTCCCAGACTACCAAGGTCTATGTTGAAGCGTCAGTCACTTACATGAGACACCTCAGGTGTGGGAGAAGCTTATGTGGTGGTGAGTAACATAATACCTAGTAAAGACCCCAAACCACAAAGGAAAGACCCCAAAGTAAACACTAAAAACCTAATCCAACTCACACCAGGTATAACACAAATTATTGAAAGTAAGATTGACTATTGTAAGCTAAATCATATTGTACTACTGAGGGACTCATTCCTGATGAGCCACTGAGGTCTACTCAGCTTATGGACCATTGAGATCCACTCAATAGTTAGACCACTTAGGTCCGATCAGTTTCTAAACCAATGAGGTCCTCTCAGCTTTTTGATCACTAAGGTCTTCTTGGAACCTGGACCACTGGGGTCCTCTAATCTGCTGGACCACTATGGTCCGCTCATCTACTGGAACAATAAGCTCTCCTAGACCACTAATGTCTACTTGTTAGCTAGATTACTGAGGTCTGCTCGTTTTTTAGACCACTGAGGTCTAATCGTCTGTTGAACCAATGAGGACAATTCTCCTACAGGACAACTTTGGTATGGTCTCCCGCTGGACCACTGAGGTCTGCTCATCATATCCTTCATGTCACAACCATATGTAGGATTCTTTCTCTAGAGAGTGCTCATTTCTAGGAGAATCTACTCCTCAAGCCATTAACCATATTTCAATTACCATGAAAAGTCACTTAGAGTATACTAAAATTACATTCTCATCACAAGGGTCCCATCATCATAGGTGGTGTGTCAGTCAGATGCCCGGTCAAAATGATATTGGCATTTTAGTAAATAGGGGTCAATTACATCTAGGCCCGCCCCAAATTGGTTGGAATGACCCGACCAACTCGGCACAGGGGTCCTACATGACCCAAACTTGTATAGTCAACCCAACCAAAATATGCTTGGTATGGGCCGAACTAGACCATTGGCCAGGACCATTGGGCCTTACAAGACTAGGCCTGGTTCGACCATGGGTCCAGCCCACCCGGTTGCTCAGTATTCTAATTTGGACTACCAGGCCAGCCCAATCTGAATTTCCATGCAGACATATTCGGCGACCTTGTCGCCCACTCCAAATCAACGCGACTTAATGCCACGTTGTCCCACACCCTATGCCTAGTTTCTGCGGGGTTTTCCCACCATATGGACATGGATGGCCCCCAAATGTCCCACATGTGGCCGATTTCATGGGTCCTCTACCCCCGCTGCGGCATGGTGTTGTTGCTGTAGTTGGGTGCCACAACCTTCTATTGCTTCCATGGCCTCCTTCTGCCACTACAGCCTTCTTCCGCGACATCTTGCTACCACCGCGGCCTTGTGTTGTGGCATATTGCCTATGCTGGGGTAAAATATATAAATTATGGTCTTGTTTGGACTAAAAATACTGTCACCACCAAATTCATTACACCATGATGAACGAGAAAAATTCAAGAAGAGGTGTGGGGAAGTAGTCACACATAAGAACACTCAAAGAATGATACAAATATTTTTCCACATAGACCTGGATTCATTTTTTTAGAAGGATCTTGAAGAGTGAAAACAGTTAGAATAATCACAAAAAATATACCCCCTTTATCCTGTATCATTATCCATCCTGCAATGATGTTCGATCTATGGGATAATATATTTTTTGTTAGTCCATGTTCATCATAGTATTTCAAGAACAAGGGAAAGGGAGAATTCACTTAGAATAAAACCCCCTACCTGGGAAATTTATTACTCGAGGTTGAACACTCGTCCTTATCCTTCAATCTACGGATCTAATCCAGCTCTGTAAAGATGTCATTTCATCTTTTTGATCAATTGATATTCATCGTTTGAGAGGATTCCTTATCCATTCATCAGTGAAATTATAGGGTAGTTCATTAAACTTGAATTCTTATATAATTAATTATGGAAGACATGTGAAGCATTATAGAATCACCATGATGATTCATTAATGAGCTTTATTAATGAGATTCAGTGTCACCTCATCGCTGCACCACAACACGAACACGTCGCTTCCTAATAAAGAATAAAATCCAATAAAAAATCTTTTTATGTAATTTTATTTTTATTCTCATATGTCCGGAAATTAAATTTAAACCTCAACTCATGTCTGTTGAGTTTAGGCTCTACCCAAGGGAATCATTCCCTCACCATCTCAATGGTTCTCTCAAATTTCAAATCTGATTTACTATTTTGGAGTTATAATGATATGAAAATAAAATAATCATTAGTCAATTAATTTATTTTCATCCAAAAACTATTTTCAACTTTTGGATCATCTGTCAAAATGTTAGGCCTTTATAAAAGAATCTAGATGCACTTAGTCCAATGGTGCCCTCCGATTTTTGATCCATGTACCAGTTTAAAAGATAGAAAAACTAAATCGCACTATTATTTTATGAAAATTTAATATAGTTCAAAAATATGTTCTGGCCACTCCAGGCCTCATAATTAAGTGATGTCTTTGAGTATATTATTGAAAAAATCCTATTTAATTTTCCAAAATAAATTATTGAAATTATAGGGTATTACATTACTCCCCCTCTTCACATCCTCTTAAGCTAAAATAAAAGCTAACCAAAAAAATGTGGTTACTAAGCATGAATCTATTCCTCCCTCTCCCATATGCTCTCCTGGAGATTTTTGTATTTCCAATGAACACACACAAGACGAATCGACCATCCATGATGGGTCCTCTCTTGTCGGTCCTCTATCTCCCCCAGGTACTCCATGAATGTCGCCCCATCATCAATCTCCATCTCATTATGGTCAATGATGTGAGAAAGGTTGTGTATGCATCTCCTTAGATAGGATACGTGGAAGATGTTGTGCACCCTCTCTAATAGCGGTGGTAGAGCCAAGCGGTATTCCACCTTTTCTACTCTACGCAGTATCATGAAATTTATAATACACCTCAGTGATAACTTGTCCCACCAGCCAAATATCTGTGCCCCTCGTTGAAGAGAGACCTATATGAATATGTGGCCCCACTCATCGAACTCCAAGGGTATATTTATCTTATCAACACAAGAAATTTTATCTCTATGTAGTCTTAATGCACTATTGGATGACCTACACCTTCTTAGTGGTATCCTGTACCATCTCTGGACCGATGTGTGCTGACTCCACTATGTTTGTTTAGCATAACAGTGACCTGCATGGTTATCTATACAGTTTCTCGAACGATTCCCTACCAATGGTGGAGTGGTTTCTATTATTGTATGGGAACTCCACCAATGGTATTTGGTCCACCCATCTATGAAAAAAATCTAGAAATCAAGCAAAAAAGCATGTCCTACAAGGTATATATATGGTATGCTCCATATGACCATCCATCTATGGGTGAAAGGATGTGTTCATGCGTAACTGAGTCCCAAATGCCTCATATAATCTCTTTCGCAACTAGGATGTAAATGTTGTATCTTGATCTAAGACTATCAGAGATTAGACTCCATGGAGTATAATTATATCTTGCACATAGTGGCATCCAAAAATATCTACTGACCCCAATTCTCGAATGCGTAGTAAGTGGCCCGACTTGGTGAGTTAGTCTACGATCAATGAAATAGTATTTTTCCCCCTGGATGTACGTGGTAATCCTATCGCAAATTCCATTAATATCCCATCCCACTTTCACTCTGGTACTTCGAGGGGTTTTTTCAAACCTTTTAGAACGTGGTGCTCATCCTTCACATGTGGAAAAGTGAGGTATCTTGAGACAAACTCTTCCACAACCTTCTTTATCCCCAACCACAAGTATTAACATTAGAGGTCCTTGTACATCATTTCTACACCTAGATATATCACCAAATAGGATGTACTGAACTCCCTCAAAACATCCTCCAATAATTCCACTGGTACAATGGTGCGTCCTTTGAAAAGAGATATGTGCTCCCCACCGTTCGAATATATATTAGGGGAATTCCCTTTGGACATTTGGGCATGTGTGATGTCACAATTGGAATCTCGAGTTGCACCTCCCAAACTCGTTGTAGTAGTGAAGGGGAAACTACCATTGACCGAAGATAAGATGCCTCATCTCTATCCACAATGGCTATCTCAAACAGGGCCATCTACTCTGAGGCCTCGTTCAGAAGCTGTGAACTCGATCTTCTGCTAAGAGCATCTTCCACCACATTCCCCTTACCAAGAGTATAGACTATATCAAATTCATATTCCTGGAGGATCTCTAGATAACATCGATGTGTCAGATTTAGATCCATTTGAGAAAATATATACTTGATAATCTTGTGGTCACTGTAGAAAATGAATCATTCGCCCATAAGGTATTATATCCACATATTTAGTTCAAAGAATACCACTTCCAAATCAAAGTTCATGAGTCACATAGTTCTGCTCTTGTGGTCTCAACTTTTGTGACCCATTAGGAATCACTTCTTGCCTCTATATCAAGACACAACCAATCCAAGTTCTGGATGCATCACAGTACACCACGTAGTCGGATCCCTCCTCTTGAAAACAGAAAACATGAGTACTCATCATGCTCTACCACATATGTTGAATTATTTTATGGAATCCTTTTTTCAACATAAATGGTTTTCAATTCTTCATCAATTCCATCATGGGTTCTTCTACTTTGGAGAAGTTGAAAACAATCCTCTAATAGTACCCATCCAACCCAAGAAAACTCCACACCATGGTAATGCTCTTATGTGGTTCTCAAGCAAACACTTCCTTGATCGTCACTGGAACAACCACAAATCTAGCCTCTAAGATAACATGTCCCATAAATTGAACCATTTGTCTCTATAACTCACACTTCAAGTGTTTTCAGTAAAACTAGTTCTCTTAGAGTGTGTCCAGAACCATCCTCACGTGTATCGCTTGATCCTCCTTAGATGCGGAATACAGTGAAATGTCATCAATAAACACCACTACAAACCAATCTAAGTACCACCAGAAGATACTGCTCATGAGTCCCATGAACACTGCTAGGGACTCCATCATGAAATATGACATCACTATGTACTCGTAGTGGCCGTAGCGACATATAAAAACTGTTTTCAAGATGTACTCATCACTAACTCGAAGAAGGTGATTGCCAAATCTGAGGTCCACCTCTGAGAAACTCCTTGCTCCCTTTAGATGATTGAAGGGGTAATTAATCCTCAGTAGAGGACACTTGTTTCTCACGACTATCTGGTTTAGGCACCCAATGTCCATGCATAACCTCAAGCTTCCATCTACCTTCTAAGAAAACAACCCTAGGGTTTACCAAGGTGAAATGATGGGCCTTATAAACCCCTTCCCTTGTAATTAATTCAAATGTACCCTCATCTCCCAATGCTCTATGGGAGACATCTAACATGAAGGTGTAGATATCGGTGTCATCCTAGGGTACAGATCATTGCAGAATTATACCTATCTACGAGAAGGTATTTTTGGAATATTTTCAAGAAATGAATCCTCATATTTTTCCACCACTACAGGAAAATGTAGACTCATCTCATCCATTGCACCGAGGGTCATGCTAGCCAAAAGATGAGTGATCGGTTTCAACCTCTTACATGTAATTCCACCATGTGCTACTTCGATTTTGTTTTCATTGATAAAGTAAAACATGATCCCATATCCATAGAAACACCATATTATGCACCTAAAACAGTTGATCAAGGCATGGACTACTGATAGCCATTCCATTCTCAGAATTTAGTCTTAATGACTCAACACCACTACTAAGAGATCTTAGCCAAATCTCTCACCTCTAAGAACAAGATCACGCTATTAGCAGTAGTGTGTGATCATCGAATCCCCTACCATATGATTCTCTAATCATAAGTATTGATCCAATAGCTTTATTGGATTCTTCGAGCTCCGAACAAGGTATGTGGCAAGGAAATAATGGCTAGATCCTTTTTTTATAAGAAATATAGTAAATTTTGATAAGACACAGATCATACCACATATCATCTATGGTACGTATTGACCATAGGCCTCGACTAACTAATTTTGAGCCTACCCCTATAAAACTGCTTCTAGATACCATGCCAGACCACCTAGGGGTGGTTGTGATAGTACCTCCAAACTAAGCATGCCCCCTGCTGTTTATCCCGCTCCTCTTCCATGATCGGAACCTGGAGGACTACCATATTTTTGACTCTTCCACAACCTTGGTGGTCCCTCGACCATCATTCTATACTCTGCACGACAATTTGGGAAATCCCGGATCATGTACCCTTGCTTAACCCACGTGTAGAATACTCCACTACCCTAATTAATCAATTATACATGGAGGCCTTATACCACCGATCCTGAGTCTTGGTATTTTCATCCTAATGGTCTGGACCTTTTTGGCCTCTCCATATTTTCCCAGGTACCTTCCACAGATGACTCGACCACCTGTCACCTGGTGGTAGCTCCCACTATTAGTGTATGCTCAACGAGGAAGCTATCTACTAGTAGACCTCACTCTATCACCCCAACCTATGTAGGGATGTTGAGGGAAATCACCACTTCCTTGATATCTCATTGGAGTCCATGATCAAAGTTTTGAGACATGAAGAAATGGTCCCACACCATTTTACTAGAGTAATAGTAGAGGTCTTTGAACCTCGCAGATCACTAAACCACTATCAGGCTTCCCTACTCATTGTTGATTAGCTCATGTATGTGTGTATAGCATATAATCATGCGGAGGAACTCATCCCTAAAAGTCCCTAAATGTTAGACCAGTTTATGGTTTCCTCATCATGAGTCTGGATCATAAAACTCCCCCATATACCTACCGATCCCTACAGAAGTCTCGCAGCTAGAACTGCCATCTGGTCAAGTGGAAACCTCACTAGGCCGAAGACTCATGTTACCACCTCCATCCAATCCCCAACGACCTAAGGATCTGCCTCCCCCATGAACCTGGGAGGTCTCTATCTCTAGAACTCATGTTAGTAACTGGTCTTATGTTCATACTCAACCTATAGTGTTAGTAGTAATTGTTAACAAACAGATGGTTGTATCGATGGGACACTTCCTGAGGGTGCCATCATGGGTAACAACCCATGTAATAAAGTCTCGTCGCTCTATGGACCATCCTCATGGTCATGCACTGGAATCCTAGCTGGTTGTATTTGTAAATGCATCCTGAAAGAGATAAAGATATATCACAATTAATATATTATACATGGAACACTAACTTTGACATATAAAATCATCAGAAAAACACTCAAGGATGCATGAAAATAATGTTTTCGAGTACCGAGTTATAAGGCATAATTTTGGGTCCTAGTGTGTGGATATGTCAGCCACTTAAACAACAATGGAAACCTTAACCTGAATGAAAATTTTGATACGCTTAACACTATTAACCCATAAATTATTTTTCACAGACTCTTAGTTCTTCTAGTAGAACCAATCTCCTCTCATACAACTTTTTCATGACCCATCCCCTAGGGAACATGTTGTAACAACCATCCTCCCACATTCTATAGGACATGGGATATTGACTAGCACCGAGTTGGCATATCCCAAAATGGGATGTCATTTTTATTTTAACCTTTTCAGAAAAACGAAGCTCAAAATGAAGTAGCTAAACACTATGTAAACCAGAACTGTCACTGAGACAACTAGTGAAAATATAGTAAAAAATAAAAAGTAAAAAAGGGGAAAGAATACGTGACCAAAACCACGATGGAATGTACAACTACCAAGGTCCATATGCTCAAACCCTATATGAAGGGTGGGTGTAGGGTTGATGTCTGTAGCCGAAAATGTATGCCACGTCTATCCCGTATTACTGGGAACCACCAGGTCTGGGACCACCAAGGTCTCTGTCTAAGCATCAATTAACAACACGAGACATGACACATTAGGGAAAAGCCTGTATAGGGGTTAGTCACACAATACTCAGTAGGTACCCCAAATCACAATGGAAATACCACAAAGCAAACTCTACAACGCAAAGCCATCTAACACCAGGTATAATAAAAGGTATAGAAAATGATATTAATTGTCATATGCTAAATAATCATGTACTAATGAGGGACTCATCCTTGACGAGCCACTAAGGTCTCCTCATCTACTGGACAACTGAGGTCTGCTAAACTTTTGGAAAATTGAGGTCCGCTTGGCTACTAGATTACTAATATCCCATCACCTGTTAGACCAATGAGGTTCGCTCATCTACTAGAACATTGAGATCAGCCCATTAGCTAGACCACTGAGGTCCACTTCTCTACTGGACCACTAGGGTCCACTCGTCTGCTGGACCACTAAGGCTTGCTCATCATATCATTAATGATACAACCAACCTTTGGATTCCTGCTCTCTAGTGAACTTGTTCTGAGATTATCTACTCTTAAATCCCTCCAAAATATTTCAACTAGCATGAATACTCACATAGAGTATACTAAAAGTACCGTCTCTTCTACGGGGTTCCATGACTATAGGCAACACATCAATCGGACACCCGGTCTGAATGATATTGGTGTTATTGTAAAGATGAATTGTTTGTGTTCGAGCCTAGTCTGACTTGGTTGGATCGACCCGACCAACCCGGGCTGAGGGTCCCACATGACCTAACTCGGTTGGGTCTCGACTGACCCATCCTGAACTAGCATAGCCTATTGTCTAGACATGACACGGTTCGACCATGGGTCCAGCCGGTCGGGCCGCTAAGTGGCCCGATCCGAAGTGTTGGCTTGGCCCGATGCCGAATCCAGTGTGCCACTCCATCCTAGACTGTGGGGCGGTCCTATCTGCTTTATCCAAACATAACACTTGAGCGGCTGACTTTTTCCTAGCCTGGAAGATGTGGGCGGTGACCACGTAGTCCACATCTAGTCAACATTATTTAATATAGCATTGACCCACACCACGCCGCTAGGTACCGTGGGGTTCGACCCCCGGACGGACGTGGCCGACAGCCATGTGTCCCACCCACGACCAATGTCGTGGGTTCTCCACTGCCACATTAGCCTAGGTGCCATGACTGTTTGTTGCTGGGTGTCACAACCTTGTGTCATGGTCTATTTGAAATGCCATGGCCCACCTGGTCATGTTTCTTCCTACCCAATGCTTCCATCTCCCACGACCTCCTACCATGGGATTATGAGCCAATGTTTTCCAGTAAGGACCACAGATTCAATCACAGCCAAATTCTATGTGCCATGATGGATTGGGTGAACACAAAAAAATTAGTGGGGAAGGAGTCTCACATAAGAACACCTGAATAATGACATGGTTATTTGTTCATATAGACCTGGACATGTTCTTGTTAGTAGGATCATGAAGATCCAAAAAGGGAGGGATAATAACAACAATAAAAGATAACCCATTTATCTCTCTTCATTAACCATCCCATAATGATGATCGATCCGTGGGATATTCAGTTTGTTGATTGGTCTGTGTTCATCTTAGAATTTCAAGAATAGGGGAATGGAATAACTCACTTAGAATAAAACCCCCTACATGATAAATGGATCAGTTGAGGATGAGTTCTCATCATTGTCCATTGATCTCCAGATCTGATATTTTTATCCAAGTATGTCATTGCCGATTTTCGATGTACCGACATTTGTCATTGTAGATGGTTCATTTGCTATTCTTCAGAGGAATTCCCAAGTTGTTCATCAACCCTAAATTTATGTTCAATTAAGAAAGGAAGACATGTTTCACATTTTAGCATCACCACGCTGATTCATTAGTGAGATTCAGCATCACGTCACCACTACACCACTGTGATGATGTATCACATCTTAAAGTAGAAAAAAATATAACAAAATAACCTTTTAAGTTATTTTAATTTTCTTCCAAAATATTCCAAAATTAACTTCAACCCTCGATCTGTACCGGTTGAGGTTGGGCTCTACCTAAGGGAATAACACCCTCAAAAGATCAATAGTACTCTCATATTTCCCATCCATGTTACCATTTAAGTGTTATAAGTATTTAAAAATAAAATAATCATTACTAAATTATATTATTTATGACAAAAAACTACTTTCTACATTGGGCCACACCACCCAATGTTCTGCCCTTTCTAGGTGAATCATGAAACTCTATGTTCAACATCGCTCTCATATATTTGATTTCACCACCAATTTAAAAGATAGAAAATCTATCTGGAACAATTATTTAATGAAATTTAAAAATAGATCAAAAATATGCTTCTGCCACTCCTGGCCTCAGAATTATGTGCCGTCTCAGAGCCTGGTCTTGAAATAATCCTATTTAATTTTCAAAAAATAATTACAAGGAATTATAGGGTATTACAATTATGGTGAATTTTAAATCGTATATTTCTATTTAACCCATTAGTTAAAAATTCAAACCTTAACTGCGGTAATGAGATCTTCAATCAAAATGGGTTTTAATTTTATATATAATATAAAAATTGGATAATTAATGGAAAATAGATGAATGTTTAGACCATATATTATCCGCCATTTTCTCATTCTATTTTTTACTATGTTTAATTAATATAATAAAATATTATTCACATAAAATATCATTATTTTCAGTTTTGAACATATTCATTTAATCGGACATTATTAATGCCATGAAAAAGATGAAATTATAATATAACACTTTCAACATCCAAAATATGTCATATTTTTCTAAAACATTATAATAAAACAATAACTTATACAAATTATATTACTTTTAACATTTTAAAAATCTGTTTGTTTCTATTAATTCAATAAATACTCTGTCATCATTGTGTTAGAATTTAGGGTAATTATTCCATCACAAAAAAAATAAAAATAAATTACTATGATAATTAAAATTAAATATTTTATCACGTAAACGTATATAACATTACATAACATATTTTTTCCTTTATGATTTAATATTATAAATATTAAGTACAATAGCGTGATATTTGTTATTTATTAATTTCTTGAATTAATATAAAACTCATTATCAAGGAAATATGGAATAATGTGGCGAAATATTAAAATATTGGATAAAAATAGACAAAATAAAATCTTAAAAAAAATCCAATTTAAATCTTTATCATCGATTATTAGTCCCTATAATATAATTTTTAACCATAATTACCGGATTTACTCTTAACGCGGTGATAACTATTTTCTATAGTTATTATTCATAATGGGAATAACTAAATGGGAATATTTTTAACTAATTTTTAACTCATAATTCCAAATATATAATATATTTCTAAAATCATTAATTTATATTATTGGTATAAATAAATTTATTATTATAGCATAAAAACCCATGAAAAATAGTATTTTTATAAAACTCCATTTTTTAAGTATAAAATATTTTTTATACCAAATTCAACCCTAAAACTGATTCCAATGAACATAATTATATATTTAATAATACATGAGAAGTAATTTTACTTAGAAACAATTTTAAAAAATGGAACATTGTAAACACATGAAATAAAAATACCATCTTCAATAAAAATATTTATTTTCACTACTCAGTAGAAAATCAATATTTTTTGAAAAATATTAAAAATTCACTCTAAGATAATTTTGAACTGATAATTATTAACCTGATAACTTAGTTATAAAATAATATTTCTAAAATTTCCAAAATTTAAATATATTATTTTCTAATAAAAATAATTAATTTTTTTTGTAGAAATGATATTTTTAATGAACAAAATGGATCTGTTAAAAATAATGTTCTTACTTGCTAAATATTTAATAAATAAATTTCTCTATGTATGAAATTTATTTATATTTTCTATTGTGGTTAATCATATTCATAATCACAAATTCAGTGGCTTGGTTATAACTCTAACACTTAAATAATTATATATGTATATATATATATATAAGTATATATATTTGGTTATTTAGGCTCTATATTGCATGTCATATATGATGTCAAAAAAAAATTTATTTAAATATATTAGTGTTGTAAAACCCTTATTATTTTTTTAAAAATAGTTACAATATGGCATGACTTTTTTTATTATCAATAACCTAAAAAGATCACTATTACGAATAAGAATCCTCTACCTCATACCGATGAATTGTTTAATAAATTGTACCTTGTTCAATTATTTTCCTAGATTGATCTTAATTATATATATCATAAATTATGGGTCATGAAAAATGATACATACAAGAAAAAATTATGTTCAATTTATAAACACTAGGAATATATAGTGATTCCATTTGGTCTTACTGTTTCTCCAACTATCTTTAAAGAGTTAAAAATAGAGTCTTTAGATATTACCTTGACTTTTTTTGTTAACATTTATAAATTATGATAACATATATTCAAATATAACAGAATAGAATAAATATAAATTGTGGATTTTACTAAATACCCTAAGGAAGAATAATTTATATACAAAATTTATTATGTGTGAATTTTTACTACACAATGTTTATTTTTTGGGTCATATAATCTCGAAGGATGATATATCTATCTATACATAAATGACTGAAGTTATTGATAATTGGGTTAGAAAAACAATAATGGATGATATCCATTGTTTTCATGGTTTATATTAATATTTTTATTTCCTTGTGTGAATTTATCATATCTATCTAGTCCACTCACCAAGTTAACTCAGATGGGAGCCCAATTCATTTAGACTTATTAATGCATGTAAAATTTCAAGGAACTAAAGATAATGGTAGATAGTGAACCCATAGATACATTAACCTAATATGGAAAAGTTTTTTTAATTTATTATGACGAATTGAAAATGGGGTTATGCTGACTTATCATGCGGAATGATATGGTGATAACTTATGTATTGTGTCAATTAAAGGATCATGTTAAAATTACCCAACTTATTATTTAGATTTATCTCTAGAAATTATTGAATTATATATATCTAGAAATTATATTTATGTAGAAATGTGTTATATATATACTAATATTAAATATTTAAAGTATAAATTCGCTAAAAATATCTAAATAATAACTAGAGAAGAGGGTACTATTTTATTAAAGATTTGGATTGATAAATACATTACCACTCTCAGAAGGGAACTAGGTAGAAGATGTTAGGATTTGAAAGTACCATGAAATATTATTTTTTATAAGGATAAAAAAATATCAAATATTATTATATTTACAATGGATGGATCCGGTAATATTGATGAACGAAAATAAATCATATCTTGTCAAAATGAGTGGTCAATTATTTTTCTATATAGGGACTAAAGAGGCATATAATGAATATGTGGAACTACATAAGAAGTTAAATAATGTTCCTGTGTTCAAACATGATTGTAATGGAATGATAAGGTTTAAGAACCCTGTATGTGTTCTTTCTATACCCGATTTGAATAAGGAGATGTTGGATGAATCACATTGTTAACCATTCTCTATTTAACTTGGATGTATAACGATGTATTGAGATCGGGATTATTTATTCTGGATATACAACATAAAGAGAGATATTAAATATTATGTATCAAGGTTCTTGATATTTTACTGTGTTAATATTGTGATATTTCAATCTAATAGGATTTTATAACCATTACCCATACATAAAATGAAATGGTAAAATATCACCATTGATTTTTTTATCGGAATTACCAATAAACCTAAAGTAAATAATGCTATTTGGGTTATCGTTTATCACCTTAAAATGTTATAACTCATAATTAATCTTAGATAAGATATAACTCTTAATTATATTTTTAGAAAATATATTACGGAAGATATAAGGTTTCTTGGAGTACCACATTCTATTGTATCTTCTCCCGATTCGAGGTTTACCAAGAATTTTAATAGATGTATTTATCATTCTCTTGGAACGTAGTTATGTTTAAATAAAACATATCATACTCGGACATTTTTTAGACTAACATAACCATTAAATATATAGAGGATATGATGAGATCTTGTTGTATGGATCTCAAATGAGGTTATTATCAACACCATCCTCTCATAAAGTTTTTTTACAATACTAGGGTGTAGTCAACAATTCATATGGTTCTTACAAATCCCTCTATAAAATTAATTTTTAGAATACAATGTACTATTATTAATTTTAATAACTTAATTTATTGGGTAATGATTTATAAGAGTAATTAGAAAATATTTTTAGAGCTATTTAGCTTCAAATAAAGCCAACTTATAGTAGATAGAAACATTATTCTAAAAAATTATCTAAGAAATAAATAATTTAAAGTTAGTGAAAAGGTATTTATATTAATAAAACCAAGTAATAAGGTTATGATATTTGGAAATAAATTAAATTCTAGACCTAGGAATATTTTCCCCTTTTATATTCCTAATTGAGTATACATGGTTTCTTATAACATGATGATTTCTCGAAACCTCTCCCATGTTCATGATGTGTTCCATGTATCTATCCTAAAGAATTATATACCTAATTCATAATAGGTAATAAAATAATAGTTCATACCTCTAGAGAATGATATTTATTATAAATAAAAAGTGATAGAAATATTTTAGCATGGAGATAATGAGTAACAAAACAAGACTAATCACCTTGTTAATGTTCTAAGGAGGAATAAAAAATCAAAGAGGCTGCTTAGGAACCCAATGATGTAATGAAATATAGATATCCTTATTTCATTCTATTAGGGTAATGAAATTTTAAAGGATAAATTCACATTGAGGGGGTATAATGTAACACCCTGAGATTTTTTGATATATATATTTTTAAAATAAATTTAATTTCTTTGATAGCCTGTGATACTCGCAACCCTGATTCTTAATAAACCATAATATATTATGTCATTCTAATATATTTATTAAACTTGAGGGTATAAATAAGATAAAATAAATTTTAAAAAATATATGGTTTACACATGTGTAAAATTAGTTTATTAGATATCAATTGATGATAAATTAAAACAAAAATCATTTGTAAGTTAAAGATATTTTTCTATGAAAAGATATTTTTATGCAAACAATTAGTTTTTTAATAAAAAATTAAATTTGTAAGTATTGGAAAATAATTTTACTGAAACTTATATATTATTTATTCAATCATGTGTCTTAATAATTCATGTAATATATTTCTAGGAATTATTTAAGAATATATATCTAGTTATATGATTCAAAATAAATTTAAAAAAAATTCATAACATTTTACAAACTATTTTTAAATGGAATTTATGAAAATTATAGAATGTTAATTTTTAAAAATTAATTCATGATTTATAATCAAGACATTAATTTTTTTTAAAATAATACCCCTTTATTATATTGCATTATGATTAGTAACTATGGTACAATTTATCATATTGGTAAAGGGTAAATTGGGATAACCTAGGTTAAAATTAAGTGGTCCGGTCACTATTTTTCATTTTCATTCTTATTAGATTAAGGTAATTTTTCCTTTATCACCTCATGATTTAAATTTAATTTTTTTAATGGATGAATTTCCTTGAAAATGACTTATATATTATTTAAAGGAATGAAAAATGAATAATTCTACTCATGTACTTATAAATACCCCTTATATTTTCACATAGGGATAAAATTACATTGTTAATGAATATTAATTGTTATTTTGATCATAATTAAATTAATTTACTTAGGTTAATTTATTAATGATTTTCATTAATTATATAATTAACTTAAATTTTTACATAATTCAGACACAATATTTGTTCAATTAATTGAAAAATAAAATAACTGATTTCAAAAATCTTAATAGTAATAAATTTTGAGTTCATTATAGAGTTCCATGAATTTCAAATATGAATATAAATTATTATTTTTATGTTAAAGGATTATATTATAATAACATTTTTTCTATGTGTATTTGATGTCAAATTAAATGAATAGTTCAAAATAGACATTAATAATATTTTATATAAAATAAAAATTTATGAAATGATTTAGTATTCATAAAAATAATATATTATGAAAATTGAATTAAATATTGATTAAAATATAAACCATTATGAATTTATAAGAAAAATTTATATTTATGATAACATTACTAACCCTTTAATATTGAAATAGTTGTTATAGCGATTAAGGATTAAATAGGTTAACTAAGGGATTAAACCAAAAGATATGTTTTAAAAAACCAATTAAACCAATCCAAAATTTATTTTAAAGGATGGGTTTAAAAAAAATTATAATTTTTATTCAAAAATATTTCTATTTGTATTCATTATCCTATGTAATGTCCTTTTAATATTTTAAAATATTCGAAATTCTAAGAGAAGCCATCCCTTCACTTATAAAAGGGAACTAAATATTTCTCCAATTTACGACACCTAGAGAATTATATATTGATAAGAAACTTAAAAAATATATTCTCAAAATATTAATACATTAGTATAGAGGTTTTTTTTCAAAAATTTCATCCATAAAATCCTTAATAAGATATTTAAAAGAGTTATTTCCAAAAATTGGTAATCGTCTAAAACGATCAATTTTAATTAAATATTATTTTACCAAATATAAATATGTGTTATTTATCATAAAATAAATAATTACTTTTCCTCAATATTGTGAAATGATATTATGATTAGGAGATAACCGTTGTTTAACCTCTTTCATATCCAATTAGAAGTGAAAGTATCACTCATGAATATATACGAGTTACTGTCTCCATGTAGCGATAAAATTAATCTTTAAACACAATATTTTGTGGATGGGTATTATATTTAGTTTAATGTTTATATAATATATTTATGACATAATTATTCTTATGTAATGATACTATTATAACTATATTCTTACCTCTCAACCCATTGTAAAATAATAACTTCACTCGGGTGTACTGGGACTACCACCTCCACAATGCGATGTGATTTTTTCCAATTTAAATAGTGGGTAATAAATATGTATTTAATTAATAAATATTATGTATATTATGTATTAAAGATTATTTATATGATAATTACTTTATACCTTTCTTTCATTCCTTCTTCTAAAAACTGAAAATAAAGTTCATACATATGAAAGGCCTAATGTCTCCATGAATGCTGTTATTAATTTATATAAATATATATATATATATATATTGATTGATATATATATATTTATTAAATATCTATAAAAATTATATCATGACTAAAATCATGAATATTATGTAACTATGATAAAATTATGAGTAAAAACCATTGAACCAAAACATACATGAAAAATGAAGAAGTTATGACCTGAAATAATGATTTTAATAACGAATTGTTAATAAATTGACGATAAAATATTATAATTAAATAATATATTTTGTGATATATATTAGATTGATTCTGTAAAATATTTATAATAAATCAATATTTATTATACATATTCTTCGAACATGTACGAATGATGTCATACAAGAGATAAGGGTTTTATGTTACAATATCATTGTTTATAAATATTATTTATGGTTATGTTTAGATAAGAAAATATTATAGTCTTTCTCCCATTAATCCCATTAAATTTAATATCCCCTAGTTATTTCTTGAAATAACTTATTTTCCTTTAATTTTTCTTCATATTATGTATTCCAGAAACTAATGTACACTTTTTATAAGTAAAAGTAAAATTTATTTCCATATTCTATTAATAATCCTTTCTCATCCATGTGTATGTTTTATAAAAATATTTTCATTAATGTTTTTAATATTAAAAAATATTTTTTGTAAAATATTTTTTAACCATGTTTATCTTTTTCCAATATTTTTTATATGCTCCATCTTTTTATCTTTCGAATGAGATAATATTGGATTTTATTATAATTGTGAAGGGGATAATTATTTTACCAAATAGGACATTAATGTGATTTACCAATGCCAAACAAAATCAATGATATGAATGTTGGATTATAATTTTATTAATTTTTAAAATAAAATGTTTTCCTTAATATTTTAAATTTTTTATCATAAATAACTTTTTTCAAAGTGAAAATGGTATCTTCATCAACATAGTTTCAATGTTATTTTTTAATTTTTTTTATATTAGATTAAATACAATGATGTAACATAATATCTACTAGGGATATAATCCAATGATACTTTCCTTATTATTCCACTTCAATGTTTTTTATTATGATGAAAGCTTGTTTATAAAACCCATTAATATTCCTTGCAATGTACTATGATTAATTGAAGAAATAATTATAAAACCCATTTATTTGACGTGGAAAATTCAATTATGAAAAATATGTATAACCCATTTATTTTTCTTGGGTTAGGATAAGATGATTTTTTTTTTGATATTTTGTTACACATCTATTTTTTTAATTATCTTCTTGGTGATCATTGAATTATATATCCCTAAAATTAATTAGATAAAGATTGATATCTCAAGTGATGGACATGAGTAGAATAGAGAGAGAACCCATTTCACTAAGGGACTTTTACCAATATGATAGTATTGGGAGTGAACTTTTAATACTAAAATGAAATGAGTAGTGAGCCCAATCCACTATGAAATTCCCATCAGTGATCCTTGAATACTTAGGAAATTATTTTCTATTCTTATTTTTATGAAAAACTATGTTTTATTCTAATTTTATGATATAATGGATCATATTATATGATTACATTATGATTCATGTATTTTGAAAGTCCATTATTTATTCCATGACTGAAGATTATGATCTATGAATTACAAGTTATGGTTTTCAAATTTTATTCACATGTTCTAATACAATTATTCTCTTCTTGTGTTTATGTGAATAATGATATCCCCCATGTTTACCCATACTAAGAATATGAGATCACACGTCTTATATTTCTTTTACATGGGTTATGCGTAAAGTATTTAAATATGAAATGTCTAAAAAGAAAATAGTGCTAAATGATGTATATATCTCAGGAACCAGTTGTTTATATATCCATGTTTCCAAATACATGACCTTGATATGATTTTTTGCATGGATCATGCTGTAATTTAACTTATATTAATTTAATAAGATTTAATATTTATGTATATAGAGTATAGTTCACTCTATGGATGGCATATTTTATAATTAACATAGATAATTAATATATTTTTCGAGGGTTAGAGGTATTGTTATGTGTATATATATGAGAAATATATGTGTAACATTTATTTTAGGTGTATAATTTATTTTTTTTATTGTGTAATTTTTATTGTAGTGTGTATTTTTGTTTTACAACATATCAAATTTTTATGAATGTGTATTTTAATTATTTTCAATGTACGTCGATTATATTCATAGAATATGAAAATGAAGTTGTCTTTGGTTGTATTGAATGTAAAACTGTTGGGACTTCACAATCCAGATGTTGGAACCATCGAATAAAATAACACCATAGATGTAAGTTCTACTATTTCTAGAAGAGACCAAGGATGTATAGATGATATGAGGAACTCATGTTTCCAAAAGTAATAAATATATATGAAGAAAGTGTTATTGGTGAATGGATGACTCATTTATAGAGACTATTCTATTTTGAAGTAGATTGAATAAAAATTTATTGATTATTCTAAACTCTAATATATTAAAGATAGGTTCTTATGAATGAATAATAACTATCAACAACATATTGAGTTATAGGATCATGTTTCCCTTATGTATTAATCTAAAATTTAGAAAACATCTTACAATTCATGAGTTATTCCACAAGTGAAAGAAAAGTACTGTTGTTGTTGAAAATAACGGTTTATAACCGTTTCTAAGTTAATTAAAGATTAAGAAGTTTGATTCTCAGGTATATGAAGGTAATTTCATTATATAATAATCAAATATCACTTTATGTAAACTGATTGGAAATAGTTTTTAGAGAACACGAAACGCTATATTTGAAAATGATTAAAATCTTCACAATAATAGTTTTATGATTCTGGAGATATTGATAAGTATTTTAGAATCATAGGGGTATCACAAGAGGATAATTATGATTATAAATAAGTCACTTATGATGAGAAGAATTAATTCAGAATAATTTATGCATAAGAATAAAAATTAATAGATGAAAATGTTTAGGAAAATATAATTAGTAACCTGATCACATCAACTTTCTAATATCAAGTATATCCACATTGTTTTGAAGAGGCTACTAAAGATGTGAATTGGGTTTAGGTAATTAATGAAGAGATTAAATAAATTAATAACAATTATAACTATGTAATTGTTTTAAGGATAACCGATAAGAAATTTATGGTGAACAAATTGGGTTTTTTACCACAATTTGAATAAATATATCGTGGTGATTCGAAATGAGTCTTGATTGGTGTGAATGATAAACTATATTATTGAAGGTATAAATTTATATTAAAAATTATCTCTCATTTAAATGACATAAATAATTTTATTATTCTTGTCCCTAAATTTACAGAATAGATTCAATGGATTTTAGAAAGAGTTCAAATCAACATTTCTAAATTGATTACATGAATAATATGTTTACATTGAGAATCCATATTTTTTCTTAATAATTAATACAAGAAAAAAGTTTTTTGGATGAATAATTTTATTTATGGGACATCTTATGAAAAAATAGAATGTTATTATATATATAATTTTTAGTTGAAAAAGATCAATTTTATATGTGGTAAATTTGATAATATATATATATACATATAAGAAAACATGTCAATTGATTTTCTGCTCAAATATGTTGATGAAATAATATTTGGTGGATTAAAAATTCCACAATGTATTTAATTTATATAATTTATAAGGTATGACTTCTAAAAGTTAAATAATGAAAATATTACTTGTTATAATGGTTTGCAGGTGACATAAAGAAAAAATGAAACATTCATTTCATAATACAAATATTATGTGGTGGTTCTAAATGGATTTAGAATAAAGTATTCCAAGGTACAAAGAAAATAAATTGACACTTAGATTATGTTTTGTGGGGATTGTGGAGATAATGTTAATTTCATGGAATATAGGAAGATTATTAGGATCCCCTTATACTTAACAATGATAAGACTTGACATTGTGATTGATGCTTGTTATTATTTTTGGTGCCCAGGTACTCCCAAGAAAAGAAACAATCATTATTGAAGAGAATGTTATGGTATTTAAAGGGAAAAGTGGATTTCAATTTTAATTATAGATAGATAAAATAGTTATAGATATTGGGATATAAAAAAATACATTGGTACAGTTTAGTAGATGATATAATGTCAATATCAGGTAGTGCATTCTATTTTGTAGGATTGGAAATTTATTAGCCTATTAAAATACCATATTTTATTTCCCTAATAACTACATAACTAAATATATATAATCAACTCAATATTAGAGACAACTATTTTGGATAAAAAATATTGTCATTATTTGGGATTTTAAGTGAAGTTTTCTTTAGAAATAAATTTTGACAGTTCAAGTTCTATAAAAATTAAAAACAAATATCATCCATTAATTCAGGATAATGAACATTAAATCCACTTATCTATTTGTAAAAAATATATTTGATTATGTTATAGTGATATTGGAGTATGTGTCAACTGAACTTCATATTGTAGATATCAGGAAAAATGTCTATCCCAATGAGGTGTTTGTAAATCATTAACTGTCTATTGGTGACCTATTGACTCACTACACATAGATAGTGTATATGTTATACACCCACTTTCAATGGTATGACACGAATTTACAAATGTATTTATAATTATTCTTTTCCGTATGTATCCCATAAAAGAGTGACCTTTGTGTTCATTAAATAATTGGGAGAGATATTATTCATAAAGGATTTGTGATTGTGATCAATCAAAACCATTAATGGGTGTGGCTAAAGTGACTAAGGGGATATCTCTTCAATGTTAGACCAAGGGACAATGATGTAGGGGATATGTTAATTTTTGGCTTATATGGTTTCAACCATTATGTTTCTATCAAGAGCTAAATATAGTGACTTATTTGTATGATTTAAATGTTTTCCTTGTTTATCATATCGAGAATATCTCATATATAATTATTATACATATTAAGTGATTTTTTAATTATATATAGTTGAAGTGTGCATATAGTGTTCAATGAATAAGAATGAATTATTTTTCAATAAAGTTATTAACAGATTAAAGTATTATCAACAAACAAAAAAGATGGGATTGTTAGGAATAATCCTCATGTGTGTTTTGGTGATTTGGAGTCATTATCGTTGATAATGGAATGTTGAAAATATTCTAGAAAAGGTAAATCTTGTTATGTTTATAGGGAATTTATTTCTGTAAGTGATTGGAGTAATTTTTTTGATTTTTTGAATGTTTGGAACCCAGAATGAAGGTTTCTGATAAATAATCAATGGAGGGAATTTTGTGATGGAAAATAATTCAATTTTTTTTCCTCAATGGAATTGATTTACAAATGAATAAATATTGTGTGATAGAATTATTTGTTTTTAATGAAAATTGTTTCCATAAAGGAAATAATTTTCATAATGAAACTAAAAGATTTATGTGATCCACATAAATATGTTTATGAGAAAAGTATGAAATCACTAAAAGGAAAATATATCACAAGAAATAATATTTTACAAATGAATTACATGGTAGATTTTTTATTTTCAAATGAGATATGGTTATTTCCATAAGCCATGAAATGAAAATATTATGTAAAGTGGGCTTATAAGATGGGTGATAAGGTATTATTTTTTTATAATTGTTTTTTCTATGAACCGTTTACTATAAATATACCTCTAATAAATTCATTAGGAATTATAAAAATCAATAGAGAATAAATTAGTTTAAATAATTATCTTTTTTTATGAAAATGGGTTTCCATAAAGAAATTAAGTTGAATAATGTAGAAAATGAGAAATGTATATGGTAAGTATGATTTCACGAATAACATATGTGGGGAGTAAGAATTCATAAATAAAATACAAAGAAAGATCAATTTTAAGAAAAACATGGATGGAGGGATGCTCATGAAGGATTCTATCATGGAGGAATTACATGGTCAATAGTACATGAAGTAGATCTTAAGAGAAAGTGTATTTTCAATGAGAAAATCATACAAAGTAAATGTGATTTCATCTCATTGATAGAATATGAAATTAATTTCACACTAATGTTAGTGTCAACTATTTCTATGATAATTCAAGAAATATAACTATTTTTTTTGTGGATAATAGTATTCAATTAATTTGAATGAGAATCGAATTATCACTTGTAATTGGTTATAAACTAGGGGTAAAAGGTAAAATTTGAACATAATAAACAACAAATTTCCATATTTATTATATTTTATCAACAAATTTTCATTTAATACTATATGTATTAGCCTATAGTGGGTGGTTCGGGTCGGTTTGAAACGCCCAACGGTTCCATATCTGACGACACATAGACCTGCTTTCCAAAGGAAGGTGTTCGCTGGACGATTTGGGCATTGACAATTAAGAACTAACATTGGTCGAGAGGATGGGGAGTCGAGCTCATCGCACCCTTTTGGGGGGAATTATTGCCTGTTCTGGGACTCCCTTATAAATTTAAGATGTATTCATATGTTCATGAATCTTTGTTATATACCAAAGCATAGTATCCACGGATTACTCCTGGTTGGAAATTTCCAGTTGGACGCATTGGTTCAAAATCATTTATGCCCAAGGTTTACCATCCCCCATTGGATTAATGACCTCATGGAGTCTGGACTCACTGAGACGACACTAGTTTAAAACCTCGTAACCTGGCACTCTTGAGTTTATTGTCATCCAGGGGGGACAAATAATGACTTCAGCTTTTGGATCAAACCCATGATATGAGCTTCCTACATATCCCCATGAGATGAATCAGAACCCTCGTAGTTCGGAAACATAGTTTAATGTCATGAGGGATGAAGGTTGAACTGACGTGAAGGGGGTCCGAACGGCCAATTATTGGGCTTGAACCTCATGGAGGCTTCCTACGTACCATAACTTTTATAGATCAATGTCCTCATAGTTCGCACTGGAGCGTCGGTGAACTGACGTGAAGGTGGACCTAGGGGTCCTATGGTGATCGTGCTTAAACCTCTTAGAGGAATCCTACGTACCTTGCCTAAGAGACAGAGATCAAAGTCCATGTAGTTTGAACTGGAGTGTCGGTGAACCGATGCGAAGGTGGACCCAAGGGTCCGATGGTGATCGGGCTTGAACCTCTTGGAGGATCCCTACATACCCTACATAGGAGACATGGATCAAAGTACACCTAGTTCGAACTGGAGTGGGGCTTACGCTCTGAGGCAGCCCAGGGTAATGGATTGGGGTTTACACTCTGAGGAGGCCCATGGTAATGGATTTGGGATTGCACTCTAAGGAGGCCCATGGTAATGGATTGGGGAATACAATCTTAGGAGGCCCATGGTAATGGATTGGGGCTTACACTCTGAGGAGGCCCATGGTAATGGATTGGGGAATACACTCTAAGGAGGCCCATGGTAATGGATTGGGGCTTACACTCTGAGGAGGACCATGGTAATGGATTGGGTCTACACACTAAGGAGGCCCATGGTAATGGATTGGGGCCTACACTCTGAGGAGGCCCATGGTAATTGATTGGGGCATACACTCTGAGGAGGCCCATAAGAGGATGTCATGGACGATACCTACTCTAATCACACGTGAGTCATGCTCAGTGTGAGAAACAAGAGGGAGTAGGGACAAGAGGATCACGTCGTGAAAGGTGCGTCCATGGGAAGTAGAGCAGGGATTATGCATTAACCATTTCAAAAAGTCAGGGCTTACATTGGTATGGATTCCCATGGTGACAAAGCGCATCGGGAGAGGGACTTGGCCACAAAGAAGGAGAGAGCAGCACCCTTCCCCACTACACCCTTCCTTGGCCATGACCGTGGGGAAGTTCGAATGTTCATGGGGGCTTCCTTGTGATAGGTAGTCTGCCAAACCCTAGTGAGGGGAGAAGTTCCCCATTCCTAACAAGTGGAGGGGCAGAAAGTGGACTCCCGGGCTCAGACTCCGTATTACCGTGGGAATGTGAACCCATGAATGCTTCTGAAATCCGCTCAAGTGCTGGAGAAACCCTTTCGCCCTCGCTTAATGTGGGTATGTGAACTCAAAACGGCACACTGATGCACCTGAAGGTTATGTCACCCAGTCTGGTGGCTTTGGTGAAGGCCTTAGCTCGGGGCTGATGAATGGGCCAATGAAGAGAATGCGGAGGATCAAGCCGGATTGGAAAGATTTTATCTGGATCTGGGAATGGGAACTCAGAAAGATATGGCGGGCCACACAAGTGTATGAGTGGTTGTTCCCTTCGCATAGGGAGGTGCTACGTGGTTGGAGAGGTCGTTTGCGAACCAGGGTGGTCCATGGACTGACGGGCATTCTGCGAACTGGGGTGGTTTGCGGCTAGGTGGGCGTCCCGCGAACATGGGTGGTTCGTAGCTTCGGGTTTAGATCGCGTACGAGGTTGGTATGTGGAGGGGTCCATGCGAGTAGTGGTAGCCAAGGGCGACGCCGGTTGGGGGTTCGTTGGTCGGGGATTTTCTTGTGTAGGAGGGTGCTACGTGGTGTGACAGATCAGAAATGGGGCATTAACGCCCTGGTCCGTGGGGAGTGCATCCACGGAGGGTCCATGGTTCATGGTCTTCTTTTCGTTGTTATATTAAGTTCGTGGTTCACCAAGTTGTTATGCGTTTTCAGTTCCTTATTAATTCGCTTCCAGTTTCATACCTGTTCTGGTTCGCTAACTGGAACTTCACTGTTTGCGAAATCCAAATCTCATTGCTTCGAAATCCTTCCACCCGAATCTGATTGATCTCCCAAAAATAAATTCTTTTCTATTCGCCTTTATCTCCTTTTATAGAGTTGGAAGAGTGATGTATATGTGGTCATGCAGCACCCTCGGAGGCCCATGATTAGAAGCCCGGTTTATGGATGACTTGGTCAATCTGCAACTCGCGAGGGGCATTGTATGCATATCCCTTTTGAACCATACTAACTCAGGGAGTGCTTCGCGGTTGCACGGGGTTCCACCTCCCTTCCACGAATGACAACGGATGCGGTCCGGGTCGGTTGATGCGGTTCGCGGTAGGGACGGTTTGTGATGGTGAACCGGGTTGGCGTCTGTTCTACTTCACACCCGCGGAGGGCTTCCGCCTCCATTTTGCGAACGATAGCGGTCCGCATAGGGGGTGCTTCGCAGAACCAGCTGCGGCCCATTATCTTTTGAACGGCCAGCGGACCGGTTCATCTTGTTCCATCCTTTGAGTATTTTCCATAATTTTTCCCCATTCGTTGGGGGAAATTGGGTATAATCTCCCTTGAATTAAAGGGGATTCTCATTCTTCCTTTGCGAATTTTTTAGGACACTAAAAATCCCCCCATCGGAATGGGGTCCGATTGGAATGAAGAGGAGGCCATTCCGATGTAGAGTGGTCCTGAAACATGGATGGTTTGTGGTAGGGGAGTGAGCCCAGTAGGGGACCACACTTATAAATACGGGTCCCTTCCTTTTTTCTTTACCAGATTCCTCACAAAACCGAAGATCTCATTTCCATGTGCTTGTTCCATCACGAAATGCCTCGTCCGCGAACCAGCTGCCACTTCTGCGGACCATTCCTCGTTCCCATTCGCCTTCATCCATGGACCAATTTCCCAACCACAAACTAACACTTTTAATTAATTAAAAAGTAAGTCATGATAGGCCGTGTAGGAACTCGCTCCATGGTTTTGATGGTCCGCAGTCTGAAACCATCCAGATTATGAAAATATATGAAGTCTTCCGAACCTAATTATTTAAACCCGGGATTAAGATTTCGTGGATCAACATGGTTCACTATTTTTTGGCCAACGCTTCGTGGGCTAGAGTACCGCAGACCTTTTCCACATAGGGTTGGTTTGTGGAATGCAGTCATCAAGAACCACATTTTGAGGCCTGCTTTCGGACCTTGTCATGAGATCTTCTTGACTCCTTCATCATATGCCAGATATTTTTGTCCAGAACATAGTATTCTGAACTAACCACTTGCATGGATTTTATAATGTAGGGAGAAAATGTTGTTCCCCCTCATCCTACACCCAGGCCTGCTACTGATCCTCTCTAAATTGGTTCATGGAGACGTCTAGATATGATTCGTAGAGCGGAAAGCATCAAAGCGGACCCAAGTCGGTCCATGATTCTTGATAACGGTGTCTTGAAGGGCATTCTCTCTCCCGAGCTCCTGGGTTATCCACTATCAAATAGTCTTCCAGTTAACGGCTTCGGTCTTCAAGACGATGCCCATATTCCCCCTACCTTCTCTGGTCTTCTTTCACCTTTCTTGGAAGCATCCCCAAAGTGCATTTACACGAACCTCGCCCAATCGGGGGAGATAATCTCAGGTCCTACTCTGGAAGACACTTTATTTTTGAGAGGCTTGCTCTGGACCCAATGCGACCAGTACGAAGAAGACTTCTCTCAAGAAGTTTTCCTCAAGAGTTACCCCTCCATAATCAACCTTACTTGGGTGGATCCTGACACGGGGTGGATTCCTAGGTGGGAACTTCGGTCTGGTGGGATTTTCTCAAATGACTGGGGCTGGGCCTTCTGGGTCTGCCATCATTGCTGGGAATCCCTCGAGTCACTAAAAGCAGTCAATTTGTACTCCATAGTTTGGGCCTCCCAGTTCGCTGTTTACCCGCCATCTTTGATCTTGCCTGACCTACTTAGTCACTGGTGTTCAAGAACTAATACTTTCCACCATACCCAAGGTGAAGTTGGCATTAGCTTGTGGGACATATACCAATTGGGAGGGATTCTGATTATTGGAGAGATGTATGAAGAGTTTCTGCCTACTCTTGATGCATGAGAAAATGTCCAACAAGTGCCTTCATTGGCGAGGGATATGCTTGTTATAGCGACGCGGTCACTGGGTCAGGCCTTACGTGCCCACTCTCTTAATACTTATAGCACCTGGATAGGGTTGTTTTTGAACACCACTGTTCCTGTGCCGAAGATCAAGAACCCCATGACTCATCCTTCTCAACCATCACAAACCATCCCAGGTTCCTACTAGGAAGTTCTAGAGGCGGGTGACTACCTTTCATGGGGTTACGAGGTGCGCCCCGATGTGCCACCTATGCTCAGATTGGCAAGTTTTTTTACTATGTTTTTGAGTGGGTGGATATTTCTTTCTTGGGATATCAACCCATGCGTCAGGGATATCACCTTGATAATGGCAGTTGAGTTGGTAGAGGGCCGATCGGTGAACTTGGCTGTGCATACTTTGGATCATATTTACGAAGTACTGAGCCACATACAGGAGGGCGGGCCACCCAACTGTTTGAGTGGGCCATTTCAAATCTTATATGCTTGGATATTGGATAATTGTCATTGTTATGAATATTTTCACAACACAGTCATCCCGCTTCCTACCTTTCGGCATACCTTTCTTAATATAGTTGGGGTTCTCTTGAAGACCCTTAGTTCTAATGAAATCATCAAGCTTCTGAGTGACTTCTCCCTGTTTTCATTTTCTCCCTACCCCACGCCTTCCGGCGCCATGGTTGAAAACCGCAGGGGGAGCATTGAGGAGAGTTCTAGCATGATTTCACTACAATATGGGTTTTTTTCAGTGCGGGTTGATGGGGTTTCTCTGTGCGAGTTGTATGACCCACCATTTTTCCAGCTAGTTTGGGTGTATGAAACACCAAGTTTCCCTCCCCCCTCCTCAGGCTCGAGGACTGCACCCGACCACTCTCCGTCAACGGTGGTTGATGCTGATGTGGGAGGGATCTAACACAAACATTCCCTTTCCTGGCATAGGAGTGGCTACCAAAATATATTTGGAGTATGAACGAATGTGGGTAAAACATTATCCCAATGGGATCCTGGGGAAGGCTGTCTGACAGGTTCCCAAATCAAGAGTCATTGCGGCTACTGTGCCTATCACACCATCCTCCTCGGCTTTGAGGGAGGACCGACTGATGGCTCATTGGTCAAAGAAACTCAGTGGATTTTCCTCTATCATCCCCTCTACAACCGAATTTGAGACGGACCCCACCCTCTTGGATGTTGATGGGGACGACCCTGTGGCATCGGGTCCCAGGGAAACAATGCATGAAGTTTTTCCGGCCGATACTGGACTTAGAAACTTGACTCCCAAGCTCAAACCGGGGTTAGAAGCTTCAGACCTTCCAGCTTTGAAACCATCTTCTAGCATGCACATATCTGCGCTGATCGCAATGCCAGACTTCGTTCTCGTGCTATCTAGAGAGGATACCAAATATCCTCATGTCCTAGAAGACCACCGATGAGTGCGTAGGTGGGACTAGCCCCAGATTTTTGATATTGTCACCAAAACTCCTCTGGAAGAGATGGAAACTAAAATTGAAGCTCTCCGATAACTCTTCCTGGGATTGGGGTCAGATGGCTTTGATTATCGGTAGTTTCATTTTCTCGCTTGCTAGGTTGTCATGGCCCATGAGGAAGTTTCCACTAATGAATGAAAAATTTCTCACTTTGTTGCCTCTCATTGCAAGACCTGAGCCTTGGAGGAAGCCATGACAAATCTCCATTAGTTGATAGCATAAGAGGCGAGCTCTCTAGATCAGGAAGCCACCATATCCACAGAGTAGCAGGAATGTGAAGTACAGGCAGCGATGCTGAGGGATCAGTTGTCAACTCTGACTGGTAAACTTGAAGTCACCAGGAAATGAATCAACGGTCTCCAAACAATAGTAGGGAACACTGGTTCGGTGGCCGTGGTTGAGGCCAAGGAGAGGGACGTGCTGGATAAGACTTGCAACAACCTATGTCGCACAGTTGTCAATCTGATGGAGAGAGCAAGCGAGGCTCCTATGTGACGATCAGATCCATTCCTGTACACTCTGTTATGCTCCCCCCCCCATTCTTATTTTACTGTGTGGGAGAGACCCCAGCTTGTGGACATCCTCCCTTTTTGTTCAAATGGAATACAATCTTTGTCAATCTTTCCCTGCCATACAATTGACTGTTACTGGAGTAATCTTTCTGTAAATAACAACTCACTAAATCAAAATTAATCATAATTCCGGAAAATAGAAACAAACTCTAACTTTTTTCTAGATCATGGGATCCAGCGAGCATAGTTTGATTATTTCTAGGGTTTTATAGAAAAACCACACAAATTTTTTGTCTTTTTTTAATACCCTAGTTTTTCATGGGCCCATTTGGTGTGGACCCAGCGGGTATGGCCCGACTTTTGGTTAGGTATCCCTTTTCGGGTTTTAGGCCAAACAAGCTTTGGGCCTCTCTTTGTGAGTGTTTTAAAGTCCCACCGACAAGGCTATCATTACTGATGTTTTAGGCTGAATAGCTTCGACCAAGTATGGTTGGACAGGTTCCCCAATGAGGTTTGGGTGATTAAAATATGTCTCAATATCCTTCAAACGCATGTGGGTGGAATGTGTTTAGATTTGAAAGACATACATGGCATGTCTGAAGGCATGGGAACCGTATTGGTGTACAGAGGTAGGAAGAGGATCACCAAAGGAAATCTTGCCTTTGGTAGACAGGCCAGGAGTTATCAATATGAAAATCCATTGAGGGCATGTTATGCATAGTTATTCAAAGGTTTCCTTAAGTCAATGACTCCATTTCAGATAGTCTAAGGACTTCATGGAATTCCGTCTTATAGAAAACACCATGGGTGGCTTGGAGAATTTTGAAAACCACCAAGGGTGCCTCGTAATGGGTATGTGACGTCTGTATATGGTTTTAGGACATTTGTATTAATCAGGGTGCATGCATCTATGACCTCATTTAGAACAGAACAACTTCTCCTAGTTCTCGGTAATCTCGTCAGGGATGTCCCGCCTTATTAAGGCAGGGTTCTGAAAAAGGCTGGTAAACTGTAACTCAAAGGGTTTCTAATTCCCGGGATAGACATGGGTGCTCAAAAGCCAAGAGGCGTATGGAGAGAAGCATTGCCTAAAGAAATCTTGCCTTTTGTAGACAAACCAGGGGCGATCAATATGTAAAGCTGTTGAGAGAATGGTATGCATAGTCATGCAAAGGTTTCCTTGGGTCAATGATTGCATTCTCCCAATAGTCGGGCAACTTCAAGGAAGTTTTTGATTCGGGACCACTAGGGGTGGTTTATGAGAGTTCTGCTCTTTCTAGTTACCGAGTATGGTTTATGAGGAGAGGGTGCCTGGATACGGAAGAAACATCTAGGAAAAATTTCCCGAGAATGGGTGAAGTCATTCTTTATCAAACTAGTGTGAGACAGTGGTGTGTGCAGGTCTCGATCGTACACTGGGGGATAGAGAAAAGCCTTTGTTCCTTATTGAACCTATGATAGGTTTGACCATGAAATTTAATGTCATGTTGTAAACATGACTTCTGTGCAATTTAACGTCATTTGGTTAGGCCGAGGAGCATTATAAAAGGATGCTGTGCAGTTTAATGTCATGCAGCGAGGATGGGGGCTATTTTTAAACCAGTGAAAATGCTTGTAGTTGGAGGCATTTCCCTATATGTTTAATTCTTGGTCTTTACAGCTTTATGCGAAAATGCAAAGATGTTCCGTGCAGTTTAACGTCATGCGGTAAGGACATAGTTTCAAAGGATGCTCTAGATTAGAATGTAACTGGGCCTAAACATTTTGGAATTCCTCAGACATGGAGAGGTGTTGATTGGTGTAAATCGTTATTCCCAGGCTTCTTGGATCAGGAGAAATGATATCGGGGCTCTGAGGCTGGTAAGCGTACGGGGCTAGGAAGAGTATCGCCTAAGGAAGTCTTGCCTTTAGTAGATGATCTAGAGGATATCAATATGCAGATCCTCTGAGGGAATGGTATGCATAATCATGAAAAGGTGTCCACGGGTCGATAACTTTCCACTTCTGATGGCCGTAAATGGTTATGAGGATCTGCGATAGTCCAGGTGACAAGATCTATCATTTGGTAAGAATATACCTAGACATGTCGAGCATATTCATCCCTGGTTGCTGTTAAAGCTTAGAGAGCTCCCTATGCCGATTTATCTTGCGCGCGGGGGTGTACCTTCACTCCATGCAGTTTAACGTCGTACGGTAAGGAAGAAGTACCCCTAGTTTAGCGGTCATAGAGCTCGGACCATTGGGTGACTATTGCTGCAGTCACTCGAAGGATAACGGTGTTAACATGATCTGATATACTCTGAATAGGGTGGTGGATGAAGGCTGTAAACTATAACTCTGAGGATTCTCAGATTAGGAGATGTGGTGTGGGGGCTCTGAGGCTGGTAAGCATACGGATCTATGAAGAGTACTGCCCGAGGAAGTCTTGCCTTTGGTAGAAGGGCCAGGGCCAATCAATATGCAGAGCCGCTGAGGGAATGGTATGCATACTCATGCAAAGGTTTCCCCGGGTCGATGACTTTCCACTTCCGATGGCCATGAATGATTATGAAAATATGATATTTCTCATGAAAACGAGTTTGGCATGCGGGGATAATGGTGTCCGAGCATACAAGAAACATCTTCACTACAATTGTCTGTTGAGTCAAGGTAGCCTATCCCTAGCTTGATGTTCGTAGTTGCAAGTCATCATGCGATCCATGGGCGGATACATAGTCTAACCAGGTAGGGATACCCTGTCAACATTTGGATGTGAAAAGGGGGATGAGCTTGTAAACCACTACTCCATAAATTTCTGGATCGAGAGATATGATATATGGGCTATGAGGCTGGTAAGCGTATGGAGCTAGGAAGAGTATCGCCTGAGGAAATATTACCTTTGGAAGACGGGCCAGGGGTGATCAATATGCAGAGCCACTGGGGGCATGGTATGCATAGTCATGAAAATGTGTCCATGGGTCGATAACATTCCTCTTCTGATGGCCCTGAATGGTTATGAAGATACATAATTATCCGGGTCATTGAGTCTGATGTATGGAGGAGATGAATCCAAATAATCAAGGTGTATTTCCATCTTTTTTCTTCATATAACTTGGGTGGGTCACGATGAAGTCTGTGCAGTTTAACTTCATGCAGTGAGGATGAAGTCCATGTAGTTTAACGTAATGCGGTGAGGATGAAGAATACACCCTCTTGCAGGGTTGGTACGTACACGAGTGAAGAGAGGATTTATTTTTTTGAATGGCTGGGCCATGTTGGAGAACCCTTACGTCACTATGTATCCTATGAGGGTAGGAATCAAGCCTTACATTGTTCTTTGAAAGAAAATACACCCAGTGCGGTTTTAGTCCGTTCACGGGGGGAGAAGGGGGATTTTTATACCCATGTACGTGCAGTTTAACATCGTGCGGTGAGGACGACGAATACACCCCATGTAGGGCTGGTACATACATGAGGAGAGAGGGAATTTATGACTTTCATTTGGGGATGGATGGGCCAGGGTGAGGGAACCCAGCATCACTACGTGTCCTGCAAGGGCAGGAATCAAGCCTTACGTAGTTCTCTTAAAGAAGTACCCCTCATTAAGGGCTAGTCCATACACAGGGGAATGAGACTTTTTTTTTAAATTTTATTCCATTTGGGAGTGTCTGGGCTAGGCTAAGGGATTCTGGCGTCGCTACTTATCCAGCAAGGGAAGGAATCAAGCCTCAGGTAGTTCTCTGTGGAGTACACCTTGGCAGGGCTGATCCGTACACGGGGGGAAGAGGCATCTTTAAATCTTCTCATCCATGAAGTTTATCATTGTGTGGTTTGGACAAGGAATACACCCTATATAGGGCTGGTCCGTACATGGGTGGAATGGTATTTTTAGATTTTTTCTTATCCGAGGGTGGCTGGGTCAGGATGGGAAACCCATCATCAATGCATATCCTGTGAGGGCAGGAATCAAGCCATATGTAGATCTCCAAAATCCGTGTAGTTTAACATTGTGTGGTGAGGACGAAATACTCTTAGTTTGAGGTCATAGAGTTAGGATAGTTGGGTGCTTGGCATTTTAACGTCACACAACTTGGACGATAACTGATTTTAGTTATGTCGGTGAGGGAGGAATGCTCTTAGTTTAAGGTCATAGAGTTTGGATCGTTGGGTTCTTGGTAGTTTAACGTCATGTAGCTCAGACGATAAATTGTTTTAGTTATGCCAGTGAGGGAGGAAATCTCTTAGTTTAAGGTCATAGATTTTGGACCGTTGGGTTCTTGGTAGTTTAACATCATGCATCTTGGACGATAACTACTTTTAGTTATGCCGGTGTGGGCGGAATGCTCTTAGAATAAGGTCATATAGTTTTGACCGTTGGGTTATGGGAAGTTTAACGTCATGTAGCTCAGACGATAACTGCTTTTAGTTATTATGTGAAATACTTCTTCAGGAATCTCGCATTTGTTGGAGGGGTGGTGAACTGCCCATCCATGGAGATCAGGGAATATGCTTCGTTGGAGTAGACCTTATGTATAACATATTGTACCTCTCACATGGGATCAATCATTGGAGGTTTCTTTCTTGGTATTATTGGGGTCCGGAAGACCAGCACCAAATCTCCTTCCATGAAATACCGAAGACAGACCTTTTTATTGAAGGCTCGTGCAATCCGGTTTTGGTACACTTCCAAATGGTGAAAAGTGTGAAACCACTTCTCGTCAAGATGCTCCAATTCACCTAGCCACATTTCAAATTAATCATCGTCAGATAATTGGTCACAAATGGCGACACAAAGTGAGGGAAATTAGAGATCAATGGGCAGAACCGCTTCTGTTCCGTATACTAATGAGTATGGAGTAGCCCATTTGCAGTGCAGATTGTGGTTCGGTAGGCCCACAATGCATGGAGGAGTTTATCCGGCCATGACATCTGGTCTTTGTTCACCATTTTCTGGAGAATGTTGGACATGGTCTTGTTGAAAGCCTCTATCTGTCTGTTGGCTATTGCATGGTAGCGGGATGAGTGGTTAGCTTTGATACCATATTCTTTGTATAGTTTCTCCAATTTAGCAGAGCAGAAGTTGGTGCCGTTATCCGTCAATATGGTATGAGGGACACCAAATCTGGTGATGAAATTGGTTTTCACAAAGATGACATTTGATTCTGGCCCCGACTTCCTTAAGTGGTACAACTTCTGCCCATTTGGAAAAGAAGTCAGTTTTCGTGAGGATATACTTCAGCTGTTTGGTTGTGGCGGGAGGATAATGTCCCACGACGTCCATTCCCAAGACGGAAAATGGACAGAAGTACTTAGCCTGATGAAGTAACATTGGGGGTTGGTGTATAAAAATGGCATGAATTTGGCATGAGTGGGATTTTTCGGTAAAGTTATCGCAATCTCGTGCCATGGTGGGCCAATAGTACCCAAGCCATCGAACCTGATGGGAAAGCATGGACCCCAGCTGATGTGCCCCGCATACTCCAGCATGTACTTCAATCATGATGGCAGCATTTTCTTCTCCATCAATGCATTTGAGGTGGATTCTATCGAGGCATCGTTTGTAGAGGGCCTCTCGCTGAACCGCACCGCCATATAGGACAAAGTTGATTTCCCTTCTCTGTATTTACTCTCGTTCAGTCCTGTATGATGTAAGATATCCCCATTAAAGGAAGTTTTCAAAGGGGGTCATCCGGCCAGTGGTGGTAGCATATGGCTCTAAGATAGGACTAACTTCATTGATTTCTTCCGTCTTAGCCTGAACAAATGGTAGGACCATTCGACGATGAGAAATACTGATAATTGTTTCATCACAGTCTGGCTCATCCAGGGTTGTGGTCACATTGGATAATGCATCGTTCTGGGCATTCTGAGACTGGGGAATACAGGTCAATGTCGGTTCTGTAGAGAATTTTGCCATTAACCCTCGGACATGGTCAAACAGGGGAATCAGCTACTCTTTTTTTATATCATAGTCACCATTGACTTGCATGAAGACCACTTATGAGTCACCTTTGAACTTGAGGTGTTGTACATTGCTTGGAGTGTGATCTCCAGGCCTGCAATGAGGGCTTGATATTCCACTTCATTGATTGTACATCCTTCTGACAGGAGGAAGGAATATGGAAATAATACCTTTTCCAGGGACATAAGTATTATCCATAAGCCCACCTTTCGAAATTGGGATCTTCCATCCTCTTCCAGGTTGGGCTTCGGGATGCATCATCGAAGTACATTTCCCATGCTGGGAACTCCTCTTGATCCAAGAAGATGTCTTCATCAGGTAGCTCGGTGTTCGGTGTGGAGGTCCCTATTGAAGGGTGCTCCGCCAGAAAATTTTCTAATGCCTGGCCTTTTAGGACCTTTTGAGGCACAAACTGGTGTCGAACTACTGCAGTACGACTGCCCATCGTGATAGGCTCCCGGTCAGCATCGGGTGGCTAAGGATTTACTTGAGCGGGTTACTACGCAAGACCAAATGGACTTCATGATGCTGTAGATAATGTCGCAACATTTGAACTACGAAGAAAAAGGAAAAACTATTCTTTTTTATGTTTGAGTATCGATTTTCAGCATCAATCATGGTTCGACTGAGGTAGTAGAGACTGTTTTCACTGCCGTCGTCTTTTTTCTGCGCGAGGAAGGCTCCCAACAACCGCTTTAGGGCCATCACGTATAGGATGATGGGTCTTCCTTAAATGGGGGGCATGAGCACTGGAGGGATAAAGAGATACTTTTTTATGCTGTTGAATGCCTCTTAGCAGTCATCTATCCATTTGTACATGACTCCTTTCTTCATTAAGCTGGTAAAGGGAAAACATATTCCTACCAGGTTGGATATGAATCGACTGATGTAGGCCAAGTGCCTTGGAATTCTCTCAACTCGGTGAGATTGTGGGGGGGGGGTGGGGGGCAGGCCAACAATAGCCATTGTCTTTTCAAGGTCGACTTTGATGAAACGATGGTGTATGATGAAGCCAAGAAATTTCCCTACGGTAACCCCGAAGGCACATTTCTAGGGATTCATCTTCAGGCTATGTTGCCAATGTTTATTGAAGATGGTCTCAAGTTCTGACATGTGATATGAGCACTGCCTGGAATTAACCACCAAGTCATCTATGTATCCTTCAACAAATCTCCCCAGGAATGTTTTAAATATACGATGCATGACACACTGATATGTGGCGCCAGCATTGTTGAGGCCAAAGGGCATAACCCTGTAACAAAATATTCCTTGAGAGGCCCTGAAGGCAGTGATTTTTTTGTCTTATCAGGCCATCCTGATTTGATTATACCAGGAATAGGCTACCATGAAGGCTAAAGCCTCATACCTGGCCGTTGCATCCATTAATAACTCAGTGACCAGGATAGGGAAATGTTTTTCAGAAAATGCCAATTGAGATCTCTAAAATCAATGAAGATGCGGATTTGTCCATTCTTTTTCATGACATGGACGATGTTGGCCAACAATATGGGGTACTGGACCTCCCAAATGATGCCTTCTTTAATGAGGTTATCGACATCAGCCTCTATTTTGGCAGCATGTGAGGGGTGTATCTTTCTGGCAGCCAGTTTATTTCCCTGGTGATCTTCTGGAAGACCTGGTTGATGTGTCGCCACATCGGGATCGATTCAAAACATTTCTGTGTAATTCTAGGAAAACAAATCTCGATGTTTTTTCAAAAAAGATGTATATACCTCATGCTCCTCAGTAGACATGACTGCACTAATGAGAGTGGGACTCGGGTCTTCCTCAGTACCCAGGTTTATTTCCCTGAGCTCGTCCACTATAGTGAAGATACCTTCCTCAAACGTGGGAGGTGTATCTCTGAGATCTTCCTCCTCTCCTCCTAAATCCTCATCTTCTTGACCTGACAAGGGGAGATCTCCCAGCATAGGTTCTTGGGAATCCGGAGGTGAGGAATTGTGGGAATCCTCTCTCAAGTATTCACCCTCAAATTGAGGGTTAGCGGACGTTCCTGCATTGTCACTCTTGTTTGTTATGTCTGAAGTCATGAGAACAACTGAGTGTGTGTCTGGAATTGAACTCCTACTCTCAACGTGTTTGATTGGCAGTATCTAGTCTCCACTAAGCTACCTGGGGAGGGTATTAAGAACCATTTCCAGACCATTTGGAGAAGGGATACAATAGACACCATCAAATGAAGGGTTCTTCTTATTTTCCTCATAAAACCCAGTGTCAATGTAGTGTGACTCAGAGAGCTCGAAAAGGGCCTTGTTAGCGTGAAATGTCCCACCTTTCCCATTGACATAGTACTTAATGCACTGGTCGTAGGATGAAGGAACAGACATGTGCTTATGGAGCCATGACCTTCCCAGCGGGGAATTGAATGTTATGTTCTGCCGAACTACCTGGAATTATGAGTAGGCTAGAAGGTCCCCAAAATGGGCCTTTAGCATTATTTGTCCAATCGGCTTCTGTTCACTCTTGTCGTAACCTAGAAGAGTTGTGGCCGAGGGTATTAAATCTCCCTCACTGTAGCCCAACATACGGAGTATCCATAGGGGAAGGAGGTTAACTCCAGATCCGTTGTCAATTAATACTTTTTAGATATCAACATCATCTAGTGTGTTAGACACATAAAGTGATTTGATGTGTCCTTGAATGATGGCATCTTTATCTAGATCAGTGAAGGAAATCAATGCATCACATTCAGCTGAGCCAGTCTCCGTTCGATAAATCTCGGCATCACCTACCTCAGCTTGAAACTTCTGGGGGTTGAGCAAGGCTTCTATAAGTGCCTCCCTGAGGTCTACTGACAAACTCAGGGCATCCAGGATTGACATCTTGGCTGGTACTGATGCCAGATGCTTAAGGATTTCGTATTTTTTCTCCAATGGCCGACACTACTCCATTGGTGGGAGAGTTTTATACGGCACTCTAGGAGTTGGAGCACGTGACGAGGAAGGACCGACCACGGGGTTGGAGGTTGGAGGTGTCCCCACATTCTGGGGATTCGGGCCGGCCAGTCTGTTTGTGCGCACTAGGCTGCTAGACATATGTTCCCCCTCTGATGGTTACCATAAAATGATAGGGGAAGAGTGGTTGCTTGTGGAGGTGTAGGGATATTCTTTCTCCTGTTGAGTCCGTTGAAGGTCTCTCCTACACGTTTCCACAATATTAATGGTTTGGGACTGGGTAAAACAATAGGGTTGGTTTTGGCTGTGACTGTGCCTTCCTTGGTATCCCCTGCCTCTTTGATTCCTCATCCTGGCCCCTTGCATTAGGAACTCAGGTTTCTAACCATACCATACGTCGGGGAATGATTCCATTAGATGGATGACGTTTATGGAACCAAAGATTAGCTCCTCATCCCGTGACAGGTCAACCCGGTCGGTTGTCCATATTGGTGTCGTTTGGTGTGTCAGTGCCCATGGCCCCAAGTTTGAGGGCATAAAATCCGACACTGTCGGGGCTATCTTTGGCCTCGTTGCGGACTGCTCCTCTTTCTCTTCTCTTCTCCCTTGTCGATTACTACAGGAAGACCAGATCAAGGAGGGTTGTGAGGCCGACATTGTCAGTTGCGCGACATCAGGAGCTATTGGCGGAAACACCAGTTGTTTTAGTTGAGCTCAGAGTATTCCCTGACCTTGGTGGATAGTCTTTCGAGTCATCCAACTATCAAACTTCTGCCCCTTTTTTCCAGTGACTTCCTGCCACCCCTCCCCTTTGTCAGAGTCGGTGGTAGAAATTTATGTCACATGTGCTGAGGGTGGTCCTAGCTCAACCTTCCTCGAGTCTATCATCCTTTGCAAGAGGTCTTTGACGAAAAATCATTCCCAAATATTGTGCCCTAATATTCGATGGTAGGGACAGTAATCTGGACTTTCACTACGACCGACTTCTTCGGGTTTCCTTGGCTCTAGGAGGCGGAGCATGTTGCAATTCATGGCGGAGATGAAGTAGCCGTGGACTTGGTCCTCTTGGAATGAGTATACTTTTTGTCTTCGTTCCTCAAACTGGTTCCACTTTGATCCTCTCTGATCGTCCCTCTTGGGAAGAAGAAGCCGCTGATATACAGATGGACCTTGATGATTTGGTGGAGGCCTAGGCAGTGGAGTAGGTGAAGGGGCTGGCTTGAGCGTGACAGAGGACACTTCAGCTCTGGCTACTGTCTTTGAAGGAGCCTGTGAGGCTATTTGGGACTTTATACTGTTCTGTTGTATGGAGTCCTCAGTTATCTAGGAAATTTCCAAGAGATGGGGGATACCAGTGGTGCACTCCACTGGTATGAGCGGTGTTATCATCTCATCTCTAAGATTATCAATGCATATGGATAGCAACATGTCTAGAGGCATTGTCCTATTCAGGGAGTAGGTCAGACCTTTCCATATAGCAATGAAATCTGAAACTCTCTCGTTATCCCTCTGCTTATAGTTCATGAGGTCGCTAACCATTGTTTTGGGCAACATCAAGCTAAAGTGGAACAAGAACTGTTGTTGAATGTCTTCCCATCTTTCTATTTACTGGGCTGACAAACTCGTATACCAGATGAAGGCAGATCCTTGGAGGGTCCATACGAAACATCTGAGTTTCACTGCTTCTTTTGGTTATGGATTTCCCAGCATAGGGTCTCAATAAGATGCGTAGCATCAAATGATGTTCTGGGTCGCTTGATCCATTGAAGATAGGGAATACATGGCTCCCAAAATTGGGTGGAGGTGGTGTGTTGCTCACCCAATCTGGGTAAGGTTTCTGCTTTGGCTGTATCGGAGAGAGTTGACCTTACATTGCGTCCAATTGAGCTGTCAGTGCCTCGATGGTGTTGAAGAGACCCTAGTTTACAACCTCTTGGGCCCTGTCCTGGGCAGGTGTAGCCCGAGGAAATGATTGAGGATCCATCTCAGTTGGCACCAAGGGTGCATGTTCCATTTGTGACACCATCAAACGGTTCATACATACTCACTCTAGTTTCCTCCTAAGTGGAGGGAAGAATTGGTATTCATCCAGATCTTCATTTAGGTAGTTGAACGGGTCGAGGGACTCATTTGGCGGGAGCCCTAACCGTGATTCGTTTTCTGGGGCAAACCTTGGTCCTTGAGGTGAACATACCGGTAGTGCAGAGTGTGGCAGCTCGTGGGACTCTCTTTCAATAAGACGGTTCCTCTGGAGTAGTTTGGCGTTAAGCCGCCTCAATTCTTTCAATTCCTCTTCCTGTCGAGCGAACCTCTCTTCGAGCGTGAGTGGCTCGTTTTTATCGAGAGAAGGAGGAGGGTTAAGGGAATCCAGTCCTTTATTCTTATCCTTATTGGAAGCTCACAGGGACAGCATAAGATGGATAGATGAAGGGGAGATCATATTTAGGGCAGCCCTCTGGTTCCGGGTGTGCACAATTGGTGGTTCATTGTGAGTCATAGCCTGACTGGAACCATCGTCTCACGATCCATCCATATTTGCATCATCTTCGGTGCTACCCGTGGGGTTAACTTTTATGGTGTTGATGGATACATATCGCAGGACGGAGAAGATGTCATCTTTTAAATTGGAAGTGGATCTTCAGCATCCTTTACTGGCCATCCTTCTTCTATCTCAGGATTGATTTTGGGCTTCTTGACAATGGGTGACGCAGAGAGTCCTTTACGCAACCTTATGGTATGCTTCCCTCTTGAAGGGGATAATGATTCAAAGGAAGGTATTGGGCAGGAACCTCCTCTTTTTACTGTCCTTCCTAGAAGAGAGAATATTGACTCTTGTGGGGGAGGTTTTTGATGAGGAGCTAAAAATTATCCAGCCCTGAGGGCTGGGGTTGGATATATTCCTTGGACATCGAGTCTCTTCCCATTTTTATTGGTCTTATAGGGGCATTTGTTGTAAAAAATTACCCCCAGCCCTGTAAGATTGGGTTGACCCTAGATTGTGGTAGTGGATGCTGCTATCGCTACCTTCCTCATCTTGCGTACCCTCATTTGGGGGCGAACTAGGTTTGTGCTGAGTTCTCCTGTGAATCAATCACTTCTGGGGAGGTAGGAAATGACCGATGATTGGCCTCTCTTAGGCGAAAGGCCTATTGTATGCTCTCGGTGTCCTGATTCAGGAGTTCTTGAATGGTTCGTTCCCGTCGGGCCAGACGCTTCTGGGACTTAATCAAGGACTTAACCTATTGGGTATGTTTCCATTACTGAACAGTGAGACCACTCGATTTTTGTCTTGATGTGATGAAATTGAAAGACACCATGTCGAACGGGTTCTTCTGTGCGGGGAGTGGAGTGAAATGTAGAGCTCCATGTTCCCCCATCACCTGACATGGACTCCATTCGGAGCATCATTGATGAGGCGGCACAGCTAGGGCAGCACACGAAGTCAGGCTATCTCCATGTTTCCATTACACCTCTCGGGTCGCTGTCGCCGCGCCGAAGGAAGAGCATTTGGTTGATGTGATGTAGGAGGTCTCCTATTGTCTTTACATGGTCTACATACCTGTCGTAGGGCAAGAAGCTTGATTTTAGCCAGCAGAGGGTTGTCCACATATTGTAGTGGATGTCGTGCACACATTCTTCTGACAACTTTCTGGGTATGTCGAATTGAGAGGTGGTCATGGGCCAAACACATGACTGGGATATCATCCCTACCTAGTCATTTACTCAGGTGAAACATGTCGGCAAACTTCTCCACTAGTGATTTCTATACCTGTTCAGCCCAACTGAGATGATCAACATTAGTGTGGTTGGAGGCAGTGGGACCGGTGGGTGTTGAATTATCACATGGGTGATTACAGGGTGGTTTAGAAGATGAACGTGGCCCCAGAATGTATCTTTATCGAAGAAGGGTGCCATTGGAAACCAGCTAGGAATCTGACATGCTTGATCCCATTCTTCTAAGCACCTTAGCATATGAGGGATTTTCCATGCTTTATTCGGCAGGAGGAGGAACTTCCTGTCGATATGATATGTCATTGCGGGGAGGACCTTCACAATGGCGTCCAAAATGGCAAGGAATACCATTACTTCTTGACTCTTCACTCCATTGATGAATTTTGCAGTGCAGACCCTAAGGAGGACCTCCAAGGCATGTTGCATCAAGGGGAGGACCTTCTGGTTGTGTAGCATTATTACAGGTCGGGACTTCGCAACAACTGCCATCATGGTGAGGATGAGAATCATGGTTTCACGTTTGATGTGCCTCCTGGGGAGGACCTTCAAGACACAATGCGACAAGGGGACGTCCTTATTATTTCTTGGGGCCACTGCGGGGAGAACATTTGCAATGGCAGCCATGGTGGCGAGGATTACCATCACAGATACTAAAATGGGGAGGACTACCATTATAGCTACCGCAGAGAGAATATCTTTGGGGTAACCCCTGGGGAGGGCCTTCAGAATGTACCGTAATAAGGGGAGGTCCTTCTCGTTGCTTGATGTCTATATGGGGAGGACTTCTGTTATCAGGGTGGCAAGGACTACCACCATGATCTGATGCCCGGCTGCGCGGAGTGCTATTGCAACGTAACCGCTAGGGAGGACCTTCAGGGCAGGCCATGACAAGGGGAGGACCTTCTCATCGTGATGAGACGTCACTACAGGGAGGGCCTCCATAGTTTTGATTATGATAGCGAGGAATACTATTATAATATGTGGTCCCTCTTCATGGAGAGTGATTACAGTGTATACCTAGGGGAGGACCTTCAGGGTGGACTGTAGTAAGTGGAGAACCTTCTTGCTACTCGATGTTCTAGCCACATTGAAGGTTTCCATGACTCGCATAAAAAGAGGATCTCTTGTGATCGATCGTTATATGCCGGCGGGGGAGGCCCCTACGAGTGCTTTGGGGAGGACCTTCAGAGCTACTGATAGAGACATTTCGGGGAGGACCTTCACAACTGCTACTGCCACTCCCATAATATGGTAACGGGTGGGCAGGGTTATGAGCCTTTTATATGCGCTTAGCGGCATCAGGAACCCCATCTTCCAGCAAGGAAAAGCCATGAACCTTCTCTTTATTTTCCAACTGCCTTCAGCATGTTTGGGGCACTTTCTTGTGGGCAGTGGGGGCCGACTGTTGTTGAAATGGCCTTCACCATTAGGTCCCTATCTAATTGTGTCTCGTGATGTTGCCAGGATATACCAACGAACATCTTAACTTTTAACAGGGATATATGTCTGCTCCGGAGCATCAACCATGATGGATGGGTGTCCCCCAGTTGTAATGAGTGAAGCAGCTCGATCCAGTTGCCCTTGCGTCATGGAATATGGCCGGAGACCCTTCTTGGCGGAAGAAGGGATGTAGATCTGCTCAGATGTGGCTATCTCATCTCTGAGATGAGTTGTTCAATTGGGGAGACGAGCTCACGAGCCCGTGTCCTTGCCATTGCCACTGATGCAATCACATTCTGGAAAGTCTGCATGATATGATCTGGGATCGATACCTGCTCCTCCATCATTTCCAGGATATGTAGAGAGACATATTTAGCTGGAACAGGTATGAAGGCCCCTTCCAGAATCAGAGTAGGAATATCCTACTCCTGTCCTTTGGTGTTATGTGGGTACTGAAAATTCTTCTATGTCGGGGTAGGTGAACGAATCTGCCCCTGGGCTGGGATATGCCGGTTTATCTCTCCCTTTTCTGCCACCACGGGGTGGATAAATTTACTCGCATCCACAGGGAGCTAACCCTGAATATGTTGTTTTCCCACCATATCATGTCGGTGGCGTTTGTTGGCAGGGAGACGTGCACTCATATTAATTGCCTCCACATATGGATGGCGGTCTTTTTTGATCGCCACCACATCGGGATGGTAGGCGTCAAGAGCATCTACTAGGAGATGGTCCTACAGGTGCTGGGTCGCCACCACATCGGGGTGGTGGGCTTCACGACCCTAGGCATGGAGAGGTGCTTGCCGGGTAGGTTCCGTCATGCGTGAGAGATGGGATTGATGGAGCACAAAGGGGATGCTCTCCAACTCGTATGATGTCGCCATGTCTGTATGACGGGCATTGGAGGAGCGAACCGGTGTATGTCCATGTTCGCAATTCATATCCATGACTAGGCAACGGTGCTCCTCCTCATGAACAAGGGTGATGACTGGTCCCCGGTTTTATGTCGACCGCCCTCGTTGGGTGGTTCGAGGGGCCGTAGCTCGGGGAGCATGGGCCTGGATCCTCGAGGCGACATCCTCCTTTGCGTGAGGGTGTTGAGTCACAGAGTAACCATGATGACGTCTGCCGGTCGGGGCCTTGGAGCGGAACCCCTGTTCAGTGGGGATAAAGTCCTCGACGTCGACCTAATCTGCCTTCCTATGATAAGGGAGGTAGTTGTTGTCTCATTCCGGGGAGAGACTCCGGAAATGGTTTGATATGGAAACAGGGGCCGTCTGGATCTGCCCTTGCGGCCGCTGCTAGGCGGGCGACTGGCGGGTCTTAGCGGATTGGAGGGTGTACATGGCCGCCTCCACCATCGGGAGAGTACTGTTCACGTGGTACTCTCCGATCAACGCATATGAGACCCAACGTTTAAGACGCTGGGTAGGTGATGGGGTCCTCCATTGGTGAGAAAATCCGGACATTGCATTGTTGGAAGCACGTGCCTGTGAGTTCTTTTGGGAAGCCATTTGATCGAAGGGAGTTCTGTGTAGTACCTATAAAATATTTTAACAAGTACACACATCAAACCCATCAAAGAAGCTTATCATGACCCCATGCATAATTAATGACCTTTCTCGGCCCTCCATGGGAGTATAAAGGGGGAACGGGGTTGGATTAGGTTAAATCCGTCATGCTTGGTAAAATATTCATGTCGGGTTCACAATTTTTTATTTCGGGTCGGTTCAAAATGCCAAATGGTTCTGTATCCGATGACACGTGGAACTGCTTTCCAAAGGCAGGCATTCACTGGGCGATTTGGCCAGCGACACTTAATAACTCACATTGGTCGAGAGGATGAGATGTCGGGATCAAATCCCCCTTTTGGGGGGAATTGTTGCATGTTCTGGGGCTCTCTTATATATTTAAGACGTATTCACATGTTGATGATTCTTTGGTTTATACCAGAGTATAGTATCCATGGATTACTCATGGTTGGAAATGGTCAGTTGGAATCATTGGTTCGGAATCATTTATGCCCATGTTTTATCATCCCTCATTGGATTAATGAACTAGAGGAGTCTGGACTCACTGAGATGACACAAGTTTAATGCTTCGTAACCAGGCATTGTGGAGTTTGTTTTCATCCAGTGGGACAGATAATGACTTGAGCATTTGGATCGAACCCGTGATACGGGCTTCCTACGTATCCCCATGAGAGGAATCAGAACCCTCGTAGTTTGGAAACACATTTTAACGTCATGCAGACGAAGGATGAACCGATGTGAAGGGGATCGGAATGGCCTATTGTTGGGCTTGAACCTAGTGGAGGTTTCCTACGTAAGAAACCTTAATGTGGATCAATGTCCTCATAGTTCGCACTAGAGCATTGGTGAACCGACGTAAAGGTAAAACCGGGCTTCGGATGGTGATTGGGCTTGAAACACTTGGAGGCTACCTATGTACCATGCATAGGAGACAAGGATCAAAGTCCACATAGTTCAAAGAAGAGTGTCGGTGAACCGGCGCAAAGGTGGACCCGGGGGTCCAATGGTGATCAGGCTTTAACCTCTTGGAGGCTTCCTATGTAGCCTGCCTAGGAGATAGGGATAAAAGTCCACGTAGTTCGAACTGGAGTGGGTCTTACGCTCTGAGGTAGCCCAGGGTAATGGATTGGGGATTATACTCTGAGGAGGCCCATGGTAATGGATTGGGGATTACACTATGAGGAGTCCCATGGTAATGGATTGGGTCTCACACTATGAGGAGGCCCATGGTAATGGATTGGGGATTACACTCTGAGGAGGCCCATGGTAATGGAGTTGGGCTTACACTCTGTGGAGGCCCATGGTAATGGACTGGGGCTTACACTCTGAGGATGCCCATGGTAATGGATTGGGGATTACACTCTGAGGAGTCCCATGGTAATGGATTTAGGCATACACTCTAAGGAGGCCCATGGTAATGGATTGGGGCATACACTTTGAGAAGGAACATAAGTGGATTTCATGGTCGATTCCTACTCTAAGCTCACGTGAGTCATGCTCATTGTGAGAAACAAGAGGCAGTAGGGACCAGGCAATCACATCATGAAAGGTGCGTCCATGGGAAGTGGAGTAGGGCTTATGCATTGAGCAGCCCAAAAAGTAGGGGCATACTCTAGGATTGATTCCCGTGGCGGAAAAGCATATCGGGAGAGGGACATGGCCCCAAAGAAGGACGGAGCATCACCCTTCCCCAATACACCGTTCCTTGGCCATGGCCGGGGGGGAAGTATGGAGGTGAATGTAGGCTTCCTTGTGATGGGTAGTCTGCCACACCCCGGAGAGGGGAGAAGTTACCAATTCCTAAAAAGTGGAGGGGCAGAAATGGGACTCCCGAGCTCATACTTCGCATTACCATGGGAATGTGAACCGAAGAATGCTTCGAAAATCCGCTCAAGGGCTGGAGAAACCCATTTGACCTCTCTTATCGTGGGTATGTGAACTCCAAATGGCATGCTGATGCACCTGAAAGTTACATCACCCGGGTTTGGTGGCATTGATGGAGGCCTCGGCTTGGGGCCGATGAATGGGACAATGAGGGGATTGTAAACAATAGGTCCGGATTGGAAGTATTTTAGCTGGATCGGGGAATGGGAACTCTGAAGGATCTGGAGGGCAACACAGGTATATGAGTTGTGGCGCCCTTCACATAGGGAGATGCTACGCGGTTGGAGAGGCCATCCGCGAACCAGGTTGGTGCGTGGACTGATGGGCATTCTGCGAACTGGGGTGGTTCGCGGCTTGATGGGAATCCCATGAACAAGGGTAGTTCGCGGCTTCGGGTTCGGCCCGCGTACCATGTTGGTACCCGTAGGGGTCCATGCGAGCAGCGGTGGTAAAGGGAAATGCCGATCGAGGGTTCATCGGTAGGGGCTTCACCTACATAGAAGGCTGCTACATGGTGAGATGGATCGGAAAAGGTTTAACAACTTCCGGGTCTGTGGGGAGTGCATCCGAGGAGGGCCATGGTTTGCAGTCTTTTTTACATTCTTATTTTAAGTTTGTGGTTCACCAAGTTGTTATGAATTTTCGGTTCCTTATTAATTCTCTTCCAGTTTCAAACCAGTTCTGTTTCACGAACTGGAACTTTTCTGTTTGTGAAATCCTAAGCTCCTTCCTTCAAAATGCTTCAACCCAAATCTGATTGATCTCCCCAAAAAATTCCTTTCTCTTCCCCCTTTATCTCCTTTTATAGAGTGGGGAGAGGGATGTATCTGTGGTCATGCGGCATCTTTTGTGGAGGCCCATGATTGGAAACCCATTTTATGGATGACTTGGTCAATCCGAAACACGCGGGGGACGTTTAACGCATCTCCCCCGTGAACCATACTAAGTTGAGGAGTGCTTCGCAGCCACGTAGAGTTCTGCCTCCATTCCGCTAATGTCAGCAGATGCGGTCTGGGGCAGTCGACGCTGTTCATGGCTGGGATGGTTTGTGATGGTGAACCAGATTGGCATCCGTTATGCTTTGAACCCTCAAAGGGATTCCGTATCCATTCCGCGAACGATAGAGGTCTGTGGAGAGGGTGCTTTGCGAAACCGACCGTGACCCGTTATCTTTGGACCGGACTACGGACCAGTTTAGCTTGTTCCATCCATTGATTATTTTCAATAGTTTTCCCCAATTCATTAGGGGAAATTGGGTAGAATCTCCCTTGGATTTAAGGGGATTCTCATTCTTCCTTTGAGTATTTTTTAGGAACCTACAGTGGGTAAACCAAGTAAATGATTTTGTTCCAAACATAGTTGATTCACCTATTGGGCCTATGGAAATGACTAATTTTTTTCTGATTCGATTTATAATACACAATATACATGACATGAATATCATGACCAATAAAAGTTTCAAAATATTATTGAAAATAAAATTAATTGGTACCCTCAGAGTGGAATTTTTATTGATAATTAATAATTAAATTAAAAATAATAAGAAATACATTTATCTTTAATTATTTATTTGACATAGGTGTTAATTTTCTAAATGATGTTTGGTAGTATTTTCATTCTGTTTGTGAGGACCAAATTTATTTCCCCAATAATGATGATCCACACATGCTTATTTGATTTCAAAATGTCCCTAATGGTACTCTATGTTCTATTGTAGTGGTAATGATCATCTTGAATCTTTACCTTGATTACTACCAAAGTCACTTTAGATTGGAAGGATCATCTCTCGATTTGTGTGGCTTGAGAGGAAGGGAAGGAGGAAGATATAATCTCTATAAATTGAGAAAAAAAATTGATATGTTCTTAATTAAGAGATATTTATCAAGGTAGGAGAATGTTCTTCATAATGAACAACCCTCAAAATTGTCATAATTCTATATTTATAGACATAGGGTTAGTGTGAAATATATTAAATGAATTAAAAAATTCAATTATTTGAATATTAAACCCATAATGTACCTCACAACATATAAATTAATGTTAACTTATTTTATTTTATGGTATGCGCCAAGCCATGTAAAGATACATATTATTTTATGGAATCATAAATAAATAATTATCACTATTCCATCAATTGGGTTTGATTTTCCTCCACAATAATTTCTTATTTATTAAATAAATATTTAATTAAATATGATTCATTTAAAAAATAATTAAATAAATAAATATTATATTCACGGTTGGTAAAAAAACATATTTTTTTAATATCCGTGTAATTAAATAAGTTTTATATAAATAAATAATTATTTATTACCTTGAAAATAACAAGAGGTAAATAAATATTTTATAATTTTATAATTAAACAATTACGTTGATTTTTTCAAATTAGAAATTGAAAAATTATGAATAAATACTAGTTCCAAGTATCATGTGTAATATTCATGCTAAATGTTAATAATAAATAATATTTATTTGATATCAATAAAAACTCATTGTGTGTACACCTTTAGGACTCTTCTTTTGTCGAACTAGACGAGCTTGCCTAAATTCCAAGATTACTATCTAGAATGAAATCAAGATATCAACCTAAGAAAAATATATTTCACAATGTCAAAAGAATATATGAACACTCACCATGTAAGATGATCCCATTATCCTGATATCTCGTCAAGATATTTGCACACCCTTGTCATTAACCTATATGATTGATATTCCTTTATTTAATTATCTTAAATAATCAAATAAATACATCACGGCCATGTAGTTTAGTTCAATTGTTTATTTCAATTAATAAACCAAGTTATCAAATCCTATAATGATAAAATGGTAAACTTGTTTCTTAAGTTATTCATCAACATCAAATCCTTTATTATGTACCCAGCTCAACCAATTTTTTTTTGTGAATATATATGCCGTGGTTTTTTGAAAATTCTCAAAAGTACATGAGTTAAGAAATATATTTATAATTATATTAAATTCCAAGGACCCTTAAACATGGTAACTGACAAGAATAACCAGAGACACTTAAACTTGTTGAATTCTTGATGGTGGGTTAGTTGTAATAATCATGGATATTGGATATTACCATGAGTGAACTTCAAGAGATAAATCCTCACCCACTCACAAAAACCCAAACATGATAGCCAACATGCATTATGCCTTGTCATATAATGTTCTCTGACTGTATAATAACATTTGAGAATATCATAATTTCAGTTTTATAATTATAATGGATAACAACTGTGACCTTTGTTTAATGAGACATATATTCTTAGAAATTTTCATATAAAATTTATAAAGAGTAATGATAAATATATGATAAGGTATTTATTAATATTCATATCCCGGTTTATACATGAAATTATAGTGTAAAAAGTTATTGGATATAGGGATCCATCAACAATTGACTCCTGCATACAATATAGAAAACTAAAAAAACATTATCAATCTATTTTTTCTCACATATTATACATGATTTTTTTGAGTATTGTACTTTCTATCAGTTCCCCCACATTATTCTATGCCTTTTTTTCATTTTTTTCTCATTCTTTTGTGTAAAATATATTTAATATGACTTCAAATCACTAAAAGAATACCTTAATTTTTTATATTAACAAGTATCCACCTATGTTTCTTGTATTAGTGACATTAAATTTTGATTAAGTCCATAGTCAAATTTTTTTATATTAATTATAATTCTTATGAAATTATTTTTTCTCAGAAATCTTTTACTATTCCCCCGAATGATATACCGAAAGGATTCTATTTCACCACAATATTGACTTGTTCCAACATGTAATATTCAAAACATTGTGAATATATGTAATATGATTGTATTTGTTAAACCTGTTGATTTATTTTATAGATCGTGTTGACATAAAATTGGTTTATAATTCAAGTCATTATTTGATAGATTCATTCCTTAATCCTAAAAAAATTGGTATGACATAATTTTATTTTTAATGTTATTAACTAATTTATATTTAAAACTATAATTCTCTCAAAAACCTCTTAGAGACACAAGAAAATATTTAATTTTTATATTAATATTCAGTGATTATTATACTTAATTTATACTATAATTAATTTTTATATTTTCATATCATATTATATTTTTTAATGTCATCGAACCTTTTTAGATATGACATGTAGACATAAACCATAAGGTCTTTTTCTCATGTCATATATAAATCATTCGTATTATTTTATCTAATTGATGTTTAATTATTAATTAATTATCCAATATGATTATCATAGATGTATACATTAATAAGCGGTATTTAATTTTTTGGGTCATTATAATTGATGTGTCAGTTTTTCAAAGAATAAACTTTTCAATATTCAATAATGTGTTATTGATAAAATATTATACCATCTACATAATGTTTCTCTTGAATACCCATTGACAGTATGAAGTATTATGAGTTTACGAATACTATGTACTAGAATCTTGATATGTAGTACCCATTTCCAAATTCATACATACCCATAAACCAAATCATGTTTCCATTTACTAAATTTTTTTGAATAATTATTATGAATGAATAATTTATGTATCACTAACCATGTTGAACATGAATCGCATCTACATTTATGTTTTCCTCTGTATTATGTGTCCTTATAAATACTCCTCCCACTGAGCATAGTGGTGTTAAAAATTATTATTCTTTCTAATATGCATCGAGAGACTTAACCTATAAATGTTGGGTTTTATCACACTATAATTAAAGAGTCATGTTTTCTTTATAGAAATATAGTTGATCATTATAGGATGTTAATATCCTTATTCTCTATAAGATTATTAATTGAGATGAATTATGTGTTAAATGGTTTCTTTTAGCTTAAAACATTAATAAAATAGTTATGAACAAAATTTTGTTGTTGTGACTTAATATATTATATTCATATTGCAACTGTGATATCTTTTAGTCCATATAGTTAGAATATTGTTTGTTTTTTTCACTTCTCTTTGAAAAAAATATCTTGGTTGAAATTATAGAAGACTTATAACACATATAAAACTCATTATTTATCTTCATTTTACTAGAATCATGATATTAAAATATATAAGAATATATGAGTTTGGGAATAAATGTACTCCACATTTAAATTATCAAATACTACATACATGATATATTTTATGCTAATCTTTATTAGAGGTTCCTCTATCTTCCTCAAGTACACTCATTTACATCACTAGCCATTTATAAAATTTCTTAAAGTAATGTCATTATGTATATGAATTCACATCTAGAATTGAAATAGTAAAAATAGAATTCATGAACTATCACAAAAATATACGTGGGGTACTATGATTTCTAATAGATTATAAATATAAAACAAGGTAATTAAATTATCCACATACCTAGTATCTTAGATCAATAGAAACTACAAGAATTATATGAATATACATAAGAAAACAAATATTAGTGTCTATTGAAGAATAATTATATTTCCACCATCAGATAATCAAGTCTAAAATTATTCATCAATTATTTCTAGAATTATATTTACAATTTTAGAATTACTAAACTATTTTTCACATATAAAATACCATAATAACATATATTTCATATATGAAGTAATATCTCATTTTGAATAAAATATGCACTATGATTAAAAAAATTTAATACTCAATAAATTTATTTTTGATTTCAATCATTTCACCATGTAATCTAGAAGATATGTTCTTCTCATTATATTAGTAGAAATTACCTTAACTCAATTCCTTTGAGAATTTAACTAATTTATTTTAATGTTTCTAAACCTAATCGATTGTTTCTTATTAAATACATATATATGTGAGAACATATAACCAAGAAGTAAATAAGAAAAAGTATATTTAAAGATGAATATACATTCAAACATGGGCCTTCATCATCTTCTTCTGCAATTCATCAAAATTATTTTTAAAATATTCTTTCTTTTCATATGAGAATAAAATATCACCATGGTTATTTATTTCCGCTTTAATATTTGGTGTTTTGAAGGACATTATAATGTAACCATTGACTAAAAATTGATGTGGGAGTTTCAAACATGTAAATTTGTTAATAGTTAATGAATAAACATATTCTATTAAAAAAGTATCTATATGATGAAGGATTGTAAAAATTTTCCAACCAAAGTTATCCATACTATTATTTCAGTATTGGATAAATAAGGATAACCATGGTTACAAGGATAATAATAGGATATTAACTGATAATTTATTATCCAAATGAAATCCCAATTATGCTAACATATCAATGTACACTGTCATTTTAATGATATGATCCATATCTAGATGGCCTTATTGTAGTTTACACAGATAATTCACAATGATAACAGTATTTATCAAGATTATCTCCTTTAAACATTTCAATTCAAGGAGATGATACTTCATAGTGTAATCGTTCATCTTCTTATGTCTGAATATAACCTCTCCAAAATTAACTATGAGTATGGTTTAAGAAAGATAATAACACCCCACCATGAATATTATATTGAAACCGTTCTCAGCATTAAATGACTAATAATGTAATCGATTAGTAATTGATATTTTATGATGTAGTATAAATTATTTGATAATAAATAAGAGTAAAATATCTATGCCACATAGGGAAATTTATTCCTATGGGGACATTCCATATGTTTAAGTAATTTTCACCGTGTTTTTTTGGTTTCTATTTCCATGATTAAAATAGACACACCAGTACATTACATGAGTAAAAAAATGTGTGAGATAAAATAGTCTAATTATTATATTTAGTCTCTATCCATTATACAATCTCTAAATATCCCACACAATTGATCATAGCATAACCAATAACCTGATCAATATATTATGATGGGCTCTTATTTCCATTCTTATGATCTTATTATGGCATTGATAACCATAATAATGTTTTTATATCGGAGACCCAGTTAACTAGGGTCTTATAGTTCCTTGTTTTAATGAGTGGTATCCCAAATTAGAAAATCCTATCCTATAACTCCCCATCACATACCTCCAAAATTGTATTCAACTTACATTAGATTTTAAATTAAATATTTGTTTGGTTATTTCATCCCAAAACCCTTAATATAAATCCTATATAAATGTAATCATCCTGATTGTGTCCATGTGAACACATAGTTCTATGGTTTCATTTTTTTGAAACCTTCATAGTGCTATGGAGTGATATTAACCTTGGGGGTGTGGTGGGGGTGAATCTGGGTATTTAATGTAATTTAAAATTAAAACAATATGATCCATTAATCTATCAAATTTCTTTAAGGATCTTGACCTCTCAAAATGGACGGTCACTTTTTATACTCCATAACAAATTTTTTTGGTTTATTGATTGTTTTGGTGTGAATGTATAATGGTAATATGAAAATAATAATGTAATTTCATCTACTTCAATAGGAATTTTCCAAGGATCATGCATTAGTGATGTGTTTTTCAGAAAAAAATCATTATTAATCATACAACTTATCATAAGAGTTAATCCCATTACAATTGGTTATGTATAGTTAACTTATTTCCCAATGTAAGTACCATGAAAATGTTAAGGGATAGATAAATACTTCCCAAAGGTCACTCCCTCAAACATTCCTTCCAATGATCATTGATGTTGGAAAGGATCACCTTCACACCGTTTATGGATATGTATATCCATTTTTAGTAGATCATTTTTGGAATGAATCCTCAAATATATGTAGATTATCTATTGATGTCCACTTGGTATGCTTCTTCATAAAATATGAATAAATACAAATGTAATAATTTTATATTACTATTGGACATAAAAATAATTCAAATACTTTAGTATATTTTTAAATGGATTAAAACCATTATTCATCTTATAATCTATCACCTAGAACTCTTATATTTCTCTTCAAAATTTCAGATATGATATATGTTCAATATTAATCCTTATGATTCTTGTCTATATACCATATTAAAATAGGAAGGCCACCCATCCATCAATTTGAAACCTATAATCATCATTATGAGATAATAAAACCACAGATAAATCCTCCATAGTCTCATAAATTAAGTTAAAAAATAAATTATTAATTATTTTTCCCTATATTATTGTAGTGTGAACTAATTATACAATTATTACATCATTATCAATAATAAAAATTACCTTTTATATTTTGTTAGATCATTGTATAAAACATTGAAACATGATTTATAAATAACTAAAAATTAAACTAATCAATCATTAAAGGGATTTGTCCTAAAAAATAGCATCACACATCAACACAACTTAGACCATGGTAATATTTCTTAGCCATCACAATGTTTACTCCAAAACACCAATCATTGTCATCAAAGTCACTTTCCATCACCTATTTTTGTTTTCTACTCCTCTTTTAAACCATATATTCTTTAACCATGGTCATGGTTCATCAAATATTACCCCTCTTTCAATTTTTAATTCTAAATATAGAGAGACGAAATCTGAATAACATCATCATCACTGCCTGGTGAAAACACATTGGCAGTTTTCCATTAAAAATTATAGAGACCATGACATGCCACATAGTCAAACTATCCTTGTTAGGTACAACTTCCACTATAAACCATGACCAATCATACAATGGGTGTGTTTTAAATAGGTTCATTATAACTTAAGAATGGAAACCACTATAGTGTGGCCCATTTCTAATTTCCTATTTCAGAATTGTTATTTATGAACATACCCTAGTTCCATCAGTGTGTCCATACCGAGCCACTTCTTCATCTTCACCATACATTTTGACAATGTAAATTTCTTTCCTATACTGATCCAAATTCCACACAACACACCCTCTACCATGAGAGTGGCATTACACTATTGGATTTATTCACTCTTATGTAATACAACTCAAGATGATTCACTTATTACTTGTTTCCAGACATATTCCAATTGACTTGGAACCTTTTTTTCAATAATTAAAACATGAATTTAAATTAATGTTATAATCAACAATTTAAATTTTCCGTCATTATTGCAATCAATCAGTCTCCGAAGAACAACTTCACCACTTTGGTCATCCTCATTCTTTGTTGTACACAAAAATATGTTACAAAAATCTATATTTCTCTACATGGATGAAGAAACCTTCAGGTACTATTTTAAAAAAATAATCCAACACAATACTTTGGAATTGATAATGATTTCCCAATACGGTTTATTATGAAAATATTTAATATGTCTCCCCCTTATTGGAAAAATAATACAAAGGGATCATATGATTCCTTCAAATGTGAGGATCTCTAATTAAAACTCAAATTATCTTCTGATAGGATACTTATACAATAATTTTTCAAAACATTGCCCCTTTATGTGGGGGAAGAAACTTAATGAAATATCAACTCCCCCATAATATACATGATCTAAGTGGGATTCCTCAGGGAAATAAAACTCCCCTATGAGAATAGGAAGTAATTATTTATATATTGTCATATACCAAAATCCAATATCTAGTCTTGATGAATTTTCTAAATCGATTCATATAATGAATTTACCATATTTTATCTCAGATATAAAAAAATCCTCCAAGACTACTGATCTTTTTTTGTGTGTAGGAAATTTGATTTTTTATAGAAAAAATAGGTTTTTCTATGTTAGTAATGAATACTAATAAAAACACATAATTTCATTATCTTTTGTGTCCCTCAAAACAAAACATGTGATCAAGATCACTACAGATAAAACCATTAGTGAATAACATTAAAAAACATCGCTATAGGGATCATAACACATGATGAAGTAATTAATACCACCTGAATAATTTTTCCCATTTATTGAAAGATATTATTAATTAAAAAAAATAAAACAACTTATAATCTATGTAATTCAATTCATAATAGGATTCAAAGGTTTGTAATATATATTCATTATGCTTCATAAAATGTTCTGTTCTAGAAAATCAACCAATGTTTCATATGTACAAATTATTTCTAGACCAATTTAAAAATAAATAAGAAGTAATAAAGCATATGGGGAGAGATGTTCCTCAATGTTCCAATGGATTAAGAATGGCTCTGGTCAAGTGAAAAACCAATCACCATCCATATTTTCATTTTCCCTATCCATATTTTTTGGAAATAAATGAAATTATCCCTTAAATATATTCATAATAACTCTTTTTTGGACATCGTGAACTCTTTAAAAAGTATTTTCCACACATGACACCAATATAATGCTTCATTACATGGATAAAATAACTGATATTATTCCTTAAATTCTGATTTTATAAAATTGTGGAATTAATCACAGAAAAATAATTAAATTTTTGTGAGTAATCCTAAGTGAATCTAATATCTTAATTTATTGTCCATTAATTTTTTTCTCATTTTAGTGGTTTTTGTGGAATGAATTTGGAAAATGTTTCCTTGGTGTAGGCAAATTCAAATTATCTTACACCGTCATTATATTTGGAGTAAAATATTTATTTTTCTAATATATATCTATTCACACTTTCTAGGATATTATTTATGAAAATATAGTATTTGGTGCTTGATACACATTTTGTTGAGGCCCATTTTCACTCACTAAAACATTGAAACTATTTTCCAGCTAAACATTCCTTCTTCTAGGATAAGAATTATCCTTATATGTCATTATAGTGGAATTTATTTATATAAATTATTTACCCTTCAAATCATTAAAAAAAATTAGTTCCATTCCATGTAACCGATTTAAAATAAAATAAATCATTTACCATAAGAATTATACTTCAATTGTAATCTCCTTTATTGATATGTCGGCGTAGTTGGAGTCCTTCTCACATCATTGGTATTTTTGTCTATGAAACCTCACTCATGGTGTACCCAAATATTTCACAATAGAAACATTTTGGTTCTTCATTATTTCATGGATTCCCACTTTCTTGTAACTTATCTACACTTTTAGGTCTCAAGTATGAAATTTTCTATTCATTTTGAGGTCTTCATATGAGGGTTTTTTTCTTCACATTAAAAATAATTATCTTCTCCTCTAGATCCATCAATTCATCATCCTTTATCTTCCGTTTTTTAGTAATTTCTACTAATCATGAAGCTACAATCATTCCTAATTGAATTCTCTATTCAAATTGGGTGTTGAGTATTATGATACTATCCTTGAATTCCTTCTCAAGTTCCATTTTCATTACAATATCTTGGTTGTACTATTAAATAAGGTTTCATTGTTCATTCATATTTTCCCAATTTTATTCTTGCTAAATTTCAATTCTCATTCCTATATTATCAAATTTTTTTCTTAGGGAAAAAATTTAATCATTTAAAATAATCCTTCATGAATAATACTCAATTGATATTTATTGTCATTGCGTAAGAATTATGTAAAATAACAACATGCTGTTTTTTTCATTTAGGGAAAAAATTACATATATTATAAATCAATAAGATTGATTCTATAATTTCACAGCCTTTCTCCCCAAGAGGATTAGAATCATAAATAGTATTAGGATTTTATTATATCTCTATGGGAGAACAAAACATTTCGGGTGAATTCCTCTTATTCTTATTCTTTTTTCTTTTTTAGATGAGGTAATTTTCTTTTGGATTATCATCTTTCCCATAAATATATTCCATCCTTGTCTATATATATAAGGTATATCTACACTAATGCATATATTTTTCATATCCACCCCATGAGTTTCCATTAATACCACTTTGACTAGAGCATCAATTACATTGTTTCATTGAACCGTCTCAGAGACAAATCAATTTCAGCTGGATAGAAAAATTAAATATTGTACCACATCTCAAGGAACTCAAAGAGAATCATCCATGAAACTAATTAGATATTTTTTTTTCTATTTTTAAATTTTTTCACAGCAATTAAAAGATCCTTCATTCAAGATTACATTTTTCTTTAACAAAATCATATCTAGTTAGAGTAATAAAAAATAAAAAAACTAACATATCATTTTGATACCACATTTTAGGAACCATAATTGGAGATGATGACCCTGTACCGTTATATTTTTCTATTTTTATTACTACCTCACTGTTCTATTTTCTCAGCAAGCCTCAGTACCCACCAGGGATTTGAATATTCCCAACACCAAAAAGTCTTTTGATGGGGACGAGAACACTTGAGACATATATACCATTCCCATGTACTATCCCATAATGATGTGGGACTTGGGTCAACGGAATCCCTATGGGATTCATATATGTTACACTGTGAAACCCTAAAGCATGAACCCCTAAATCAATAGGGAATACCTTACTTTTAGTTGGGACTCAGCAATATTCTGATTAATTTAATATAATTACCAGTCTAAATTAACATGTAATTGATTTAGTTTTGTTTCTTATGAATAAAAAATATTTTTTTCATTTTAAATGTCACGTTAATGATATGTTTATTTTACGTAAGTGATTGATTATGTATCGATAAAATATTTACACATAATCCTTTTACTTTAACTCCATCTTAGAATGTTGATCCATTAATTTATGTGATATTGGTCTTTCATCCAAAAAATAAATCATTCATCAAATATAAATAATGTAAATAAATTATTTAATCATCCAAATATATTAGTAGTGGGATATTAATTTACCTGAAAGTAAACCAACTAATGACCGTAGGAGAAGAAAATACCTTGATCAGGTCTGGGATCGAGTTTGAGTATTCTACCTCTTCCATGTATATCTTATTGTGTTTTTTTCCTCATATCCATCATGAAATAACTCTATGTTTCTTGGAGATCTAATCGTATAATGATTTTACTTCACACATGGGTGAAGGGAACTTGGAGCGGGTTTCCTAAATGAACATATCCTATCTAATATATTATATTATAAGAGAATTAGTGTAGTAGTACCGATCATCATGCATCACTCCCTTAATTTCTATAATGATCCCTTTAGTCATGAAAGATTATCTCTTGAAATATCTCACTTCAGAGGAATGGAACCATGAGGGAAAATATTTTTATTTTGAGAGAAAACCCTAGAGGTGTTCATTATTGAGAGAGAATTATAAATTGAAAATAATGTTGCGAATAATGAAAAACCCCTGACAATTATAATACAAGTATATTTATCGACCCATGTTTAGAGATTAATATATTTAATTATTTTCATAAAGGATTTAATAATGTATTAAACCCATAAAGAAATTAATTCCATGTAAAATAGTATTATTATGTTTTTTCAAGACTTAAACTAAATTGTGAAATAATAAATACTATTTAACAATATCTTAAATTAATTGTTATCATTGAATAAATATCTATGTCCAATTTTTACAATTCAATCTTTTTTATTTCTCCTATTAATATTTAAATAAAGAATTTTCTTTCAATAAATAAGTAAATAAATATTATATTCATGATATGGGAAATAAAATATTTATTTTAAAAAAATTAAATTTAAAAAAGTATTTGTAAATAAGTAATTTTTTATTACCTTGTAGATAATATGAGGGAAATAATTATTATATATTCAAATAATTAATCAATTACACTGCAAATAAATAAATATTTAATATTTTTGATCGATAAATTATAAAAAAATCTTATTTCTCAGCAATAAATAACAATATTTATTTTAAAAATTAAATATAAATTATATTTAATTGGGATTAATAGAAAAACATTATGTGTGGAAATTTAAGCCACTTACTTATTGGAATTAGGAGAGCTTTCCAAATGTATAATACTACTTAGTATTAACAAGTCATGGAAACCATAGAGGAATATGATGTGTCATAATGACTAAAACCAAATAAAAAATTCACTATGTAATATAATATCTTTGTCATGATATCTTATCATGTAGGTTTTACACCCATGTCATCAAACTATGTTCTTGATACATCATCCTTTGACAATTTCAAATGAACCTATCAATACATAGTTTCTTGGGATTTTAATTTTAAGGTTTCATTCCTGTCAAATGCATGAGATATTAACTCCCATAAAGATGGAAGGAACGAATCCCTTTTCACTTATTTTTTAACAATATATCATTTGTGACACACACAATATGAATTTTTTTTTATGAACATATTTCATCATGGTATAAATAAATGATTCAAATTTGACAAGTCATGATAATTATTAAAAATAATATTAATTAATTAGGATCGCTAGACATGCTCAAAGATTATAATATCAAATGAAACATAAACATGTGGCATTATTACTAATGGGTATATTGTCATAATATCTCCTCATGGAGATTTCCAAGTGAAAAAATAACGAGATAAAGTCTCATTTTATTATGAGTACTCCCAAATGACATTAGAGGATCCATATGTACCATCATTGATAGTAATCTGACCATAAAACAATATTTAAAAGTATATTCACAGAACTTCATAGTTCTCATCAAATATGGGAACAATTATGACATTTTTTTCAGTATGATAGATATTATATGACATTATCATATTAATATTATGGATAATAACAATCAATATGTGATATGGAATTATTAATATTTTAATCCTTGCAAATGAATATAATAAAAATTATATAGTAGTCAATTATAGGGAACCAACTCTAAAAAAATTTATTCTTCCCCTATTTATTTTATTTATCTCTTCATAACATCTATTAAAAAGAGATATGTTCATATTAATAGTTGAATAAAATAATTGGTGAGTGTTTTTAAAAGAAGAAAACATATCTTAATTCATCCCCTCTCAAGGTGGTTACCTTTTTTGGGTATAATAGAATTTATATTTTTCCATCAATTTCCTATAAAATTATCTTCCCTGGTGAGAACCCATATAATGGAGCAATCATGGTTTACTAAGATGTATAAAAGAGAGAATATTTATTGTTTGAATGGTTGGTGGAAGTCATTAGAGGGTCAAATTATATAATTTATCATGGGGTCAAGGAAGGAGTCATAATTCCCATCAATATATTTTTCTATGGTAATTTATCATGCTCTTATTATTCATATTAGAAAAATGATTCATAATAATATTAGAAGAGTAGTGGATTATTAGATGGAAATGAAGATATGAATATGAATAAAAATGATTTGTTCCCATCATAATAATACATTAATAAATCATTAATTAAAATTTAATTGATGGGATAATTATACTCATTGAATAACAAAATTGGTATGAGATTATAAAAATAAAAAATAAAATGTTGAATGATCGATGAATATGAAATTAGTTTAAATTTTACTATTGATGAATGATTTAAATTTAAATATTATGAAATTACCAATAGTATTTAAATTATAGAATGGGTGGAAATTAAATTTAAAAACGATAAAGTATAATTATATGATGATATAAATTTTATGTGTTATGTTTGTGGATGAATAATGGGGAAATTAAATTTTGATAATTATTTGTGAAAATATATTTTCAAGTGGACAATGTCATGGTGTTAGAAAATTTATGTTTTGATACTGGTAAGTTATTATAATTATTAAAATAATAATTTAATGAATAAATTATTAAGGAATTGTTTCAAAAAAAATTTATTAGTATTTATAAAATATTTTATAAGTTTATTTTTGAATTTATATCCTATGAATGGGGGGATTCATTGAAAATAATTAAGAGGTGAGAGTGTAAAATTTTATTCAGTTTGGAACCTGTCATATGAATTCATCATGGGGTCATTCCACATTCTTGAAAAATGTATAAAGGTGTTTTAGAGTTCTTGGGGATAAGGTGGTGGGGATTTAAATATATTAATTAAATATATTTATAGGTTAATTTTATATTTAAGAGTTAAAGGATTTTTTTATGAATGAGTTCCAATTCTCTTATGATATTTTGATTGTTTGAAGGTATGAAAATAGTGGCATTACTCAAATCTAGTATAAACCACTACATAACACCTCTTGTGTAGATAAATAGATGTGTGAATGCATAATGCTGTGGAAAATTATATTCCCAATTTAATGAGATCATTATAATATGTGTTGATCATGCATGATGTGAGTATTATTAGAGATGAGGTGTGAATATACTCCTTATAATGTATTTTTATAGAATCTAGGTGAAAATATAGAATATGTATGTGATATTGAGAATCTATCCACATCGTCCATCCCATTCACCATAGAACGAAATCGATTCAGAATCACCAAGAAGAAATATATTATATAAGGAATTCATTTAAGATTATTATTTTAAAGGTAAGAAGTATTTTTTTAAATCTTAATAAATAATCAAAGGTGATCAATATCCTTTTTTACTAAAATAGATAAAAATTAATTTAAATAAATTATATGTTTGATTTAAAGAACAGTTTTTTTACCCGATTCGGAATGAAATTATTTTTTCCACACAAGAAGCAATATATCATTCAATTTCATTAGAAATAAAAATTTATAAATTTGTCACTTAATTACGAACTTATATTACATAAATAAGTAATCACATTCATTTAAACATAATTTCCCCAAATGTGGACCTACTCCCTTATTAAAAAATTTAATATCTGGACATCCAGTTATAATGACCTCTAAGAAATAGAAAATTCCATCCATTCTATTGTTCCCAAAACCAGTATCCTATAGAAATACTAACTATGATGACCACTTCTGTTAAATTACTAACCCCAACACAATAAAATAAACATATTTAATATTTTTAAAAAGTTAAACTTCTAGAAAAAGATTTAATTTCACTCAGAAACATTAGAAGAATCCTATTCTATGTTTTACTCTATCCATAAACCGCCTTACAAAGAACGGATGGAAAACAATTATTGATTCCACTATATAAACAAACTAAAAATCATCCAAAATCACTCCTTCAATTATACTGAATTCATTCAAACTATATGTACTTTGCATAGTCCAAATAATCTCCCAAATGAATACCACTTTAGAGAAAAATCACGACTTCACCACCAACTTCTATTATGAGAAATGGTTATCCAACTCTTTCCATTCACCAAATACCAATTACTTTTTGCTGCTACCTTTTAATTTACCCACCCAAATTCTTTGTTAAAAATTATACTAGATGTTGTGTTCTAGATATATCTGATAACCCCAACTCACTGTATTATATAATATTCAAGAATTTTATAGATGTAACAATACTTCAAATTAATGTGTTTAGTTATTCAATAAAAAAATAGATTCTTATCCAAATAAATTACACTCTGACTATATAAATAGTTAAACCCTTTCTGAAAATGAAATCTATGTTCTTAAAATAAAATACTCAACTAAAGAACCACCAATCTATATTATATAAAAATCACATACACTACCTTCATAGTATAAATTTAAATAACTTTTCTTAACCAAGACATTCAAAAAACTATGATTCTGCAGAAAGAGTAAACATATCCAGTTGTGCCTTAATGAATTGGAATCAGCCATAAAGTCCACATCTATAATAAAAAGTACTATATTTTCATCACCAAAACAAAGAGTTATAAATTTTATTCCCTTTTCATGTCAAATGATAAAATTTATAGCTTCCCAATGTTCTTTACCTAGACTTTACAAAACCCGATGACCACTCCCACCACCTGATGAATATCTATAAATGTACACACTATAGAATACATCAAAATTACAATTCCTAAGGCATGAAAAACTATCACATGGTAAATATTTTATTCTTATATTCATGGTGTATTTTATTTTAAATTTTTAAAGAGAGAAATGATTGGAGTTGTAACTAGTTTACATTTACTAATTCAGAATATCTTTATGACATTGTAAACGTAATCCCACTATGATAAAAGCAAGAATATAATTTTCATATCACATTAAATCCACATTTTCATGATATTTTTGGCCTTAAAAATATATTTCATCTCAAAAATTTGAGACAATCTATCCTTCAGTATCTGAATAAATTGAATGTTTAGAACCACCAAAAATATATTATGCATATATAATATTATTATTATAAATTAATTCTTATTAAACAATTTCAGGTAAAAATGACGATTAAAGTTACTTTGAGAGAAAAATTTCTACTCTATGAAGGAATATAAATTCTATTTCCAACACCTTTGTGATTTTGTTTCAAACTATAAAGACCCCCTTTTATCCATGAAAAACATTGAAACTTATTTTCCATAAAATCAACTTTTTTTTTGTATAAATTTCTTAACAAAACTTCCCATGAAAAAAATAAATATTCACATGTATTTACACAATGTAAGAATTTACATAAGTGTATAATCTTAAAATAGATCATATGATATTATATTTTAGTACCAAATAAAATATTTAAAATAAGACAATACAGATATCGTTTTGAAATTTATTCAAAACCAGGCTTTCATTATATCATTTCTTTGAAGAACTATTTTTATTCAACTGGAATTTCAACTTCTTCTCAGGTGGTTTATTCTATAGTGGTAATTTAATTATCCCCTAGGTATAATTAACTCATAGATAATACTACTAATTGTACATTTACAACTCTAGTTTTTTAGAATCACTTTGATTAGAAACTTGTTTTAAAATTTTTATTTTTTCATCATATATTAAATGTAAGAAACTATGATTAGCTCTATATGTCTACATTAGTTGTTTTAAACATGAATATAATAAAAATTTATCTATGGATCAACTTATTATATAATATTATCATCAATAAATTCACATTTTAGAACACTATATTGAGCTTACTTAGTTCATGAGATTTCATATTTTACTTCAACTAGATAAAACTATGGACTTTTTACACAACCCTATAAAATCCCATCAAGAAATTTTTTTATTCTGATAGACACAATGACATATAAAATTTTTAAAAATTGTGATAATTTATAATCACCATTCATATCTACTTGAATTAATGTTGAATATTTATTCTCAACCACGTTCTACTTCATGTTTCAATATTACCATTTGATCAGATCATCAAAGAGCACAACTTGAATTCTAGAAAATCTATGATTTTAATCATCCCTGAGTTTAATACCAAAGTCACAAACTCTATATCATATGGAGAATAATTCATAATATTTTGAGTCAATTTTATCCCTACATTATTCTTCCACATACATATCAGAATTTTTTTAAGCACTGACATGGGTATGATTCAAAATATTTCTTGTCCATGGTTCTTTAAGTATCCATTTCCAAATACTACTGGTAGAATTTTGTTGACTAATAAATTTTTTATTCCTAGAAATTTTTCCAAAAAATCCTTATAAATTATAGAATGTAGAATAAAACTTAACAGTTACTCCATCAACATCTACTGAATTTTCAGGAAAAAACTACTTTTCAAGTGTTCTAAGAATATTCAACTAATGATAAATTCCTTCATGATTGAAATAATTTTTGAAACTAAATATTGTAAAATTACCCACATATTCTTACCTCAGACATCTTATATTTCTTTTGGGTTCTCTTTCAATAGTTTTCTTCTAGTGAATAGAGTCTCAAAAAACAACTCATTTGTTTTTTAGGAATTATAAAAATAATATTATCATGGAATCATCAATGAAGTTGAAAAATTACTTAGGTCATCCATGATAAGGATCTTGGGTAGGTCACCAAACAATAGTACCAAAAAAGTTTAGATTTAAACATTTATGTTTTTTTTGAGAAAATTGAAATACGCATTATCTCACATCATAAGTACACAACTATCATATCATTCAATGTTTAAATTTTCTAGCTTGAAAATTCCCTTTCCCACTATAATGTTCATACCTATCCCATATTGGTTTCCTAACCTATTATGAAAAATATATTAAATATTGTAAGATAACGTTATTTTAATTGTAGCTCCCACTTACATTATTGTAAAATATAATGAACTTTATTTTACACCTCTAGATAGGATAATAGAACATTGAGTAATATTCCATATTTCATTCAAATAAATCTACCTAAAAACTACATTATTTAGCTGAACAACTAAAATTAGGTTCTTATGAATGACTGGAATGAATAAAAAATCCTTTAATTCAGGTAAAAATCCATTATTTAGTTGAATTTTTTTACTTCTCCCTTCACATAAATTTAAATTTCATCATCATAGAAATGGGAACTATAAAAATTCCATATAAATAATTTTACAATCATATTTTTTCGGCCATGTAATGAAATGAATATATAAAATATATGATCCATGATTTAACATGATTAGGAACACTTAAAATTAGGTTTTCACTACTCTATGTTATAAACATTAGTTATATAAAAAGATTTAATCTATATGTTTTCTTAATATCTTGAAAATATTTCTTAAGGTGATCCCACATTTATAAATTCCAAAAAATAATCCTAATTTTAATTCATCCCTTTAATGTTATCCCTTGATTTTCCCTATGAATTAATTTCATTATTTAGATTATATGAGTCACCCCCTATTTATGTATTCAATACATAATGGGAATAATATAGACTCTCTCTTCTTTGTAGATCCTTATTGAGAATAATGTTTTGAATGTTAGTGAATACCAATTCTTTATTTCATCTTCAACAACTAATAACTATAATTATGACATCCCATGATTGCAGTAAGGATGATTTAAATAGAATATCTAAAACATTATTTCTAAATGCAACCATTGTAATTAGTAGAAAGATTCAGATTTAGTTGATATCATTCAGTGGATAAATTTATTATATTCCTTCCGATAACATCATCTTTAATGACATCTGTATCATTCTAATATTATTCTAATTTGTAGTTTTCTCATATATATACCTTAGGGATACCACTAAATTGGATTTTTTTTCTTATCCCAAATGTTATAATCCACATTCGAGAATAAATTCAAACATATCATACCAGGTGTTTACTGATCAAAAATTTCACATTAACCATTATCCATTACATTTAATTTTACACTCTTTAATAGAATCTCTAGATAATTCTTATTGAGATAGTCTTATATCTTCATTTTCTAGAAAATAAAATATGTTACATGAATTTTTTATTATAACATTTCTATATTTTCCTTCCATCAATTAAAACAACAATTAATCCCACAAAAAATTGAAAAACATCTATGTAAGAGAATATTACTTGAACTGTCAAGAAATATAAATATAATCTTAAGAACTAATACCTCTAATATCAAGTGTTGAGATACTTTATGCATAATCGTCTCTATAAACTACTATGTGTTGGTGATCTGAAATCTCCCCGTGGAAACTGACTTTAGGATAAATTTTATGAATATTAGTGTTCCAAAAAAGAGAATAAACAATGTTCACCCAAATAAAAACATTAATTAGAAGAAAGATTATTCTCTTTTTAATCCCTTATATTTGAAAAATTCATGTAAAGAATGAAAGAATTTTTTTATTGTATTTCAGGCCGAAAATACTATATCCACAATAGAAAAATTATATCTTTCTGTTTCTATGGATAAATATCTTTTTTGGATTTTTGGAATAATGAGTAACATTGTTTAATAAAAAAAGAAATTATATTCACTCACAGACAATATATAACATATTTTAACCAACCTCTTATTTATGGAGAGTAATATATGGTCATCTGATTATACTGACCTCCAAAAAAGTCCATATTCCATCTATTCAATTGTTCCCATTACCGATCTCTTGTAGTAAAACTCAATATGAAAAAATTTCGGTAAATCGATAAACTCAAAATATAAAACATAAAATCTTCCATCTTCAATAGGTATAATACTAAATTCCTTAATAATAACTCTTTAAGTTGACCGATATTATAATATTCCCATTCCAAACCATACTCCATTCAAAACACTGAAGGAAAAATACTATCAGTTCCACTAATTGAATGAAATAAAGATATTTGAAAACCAATTGTTCTAGTCAATTGAATTCAATCAAAAAAATTAAAATTCATAAACTCCAAATAGTTAGCCGGGGTATAGTGATGTACACCCATCTAACCACTCAGAGAACAATTGTTTTTTGGATTATAATTCAATTCATAAATTTTACCCATTTTTTGTATTTTCCCCATCTTATATGATATATGTTATAATTATATAAGTGAATATTCTATTAAAATAATTTTCCCATGTAAAATATAATGGTTAGATTACCTTAATCATAATAAAATGATTATAAATCCATTAGTATTTTTGAGTTTTTATCCCCATTGAAATGATTACTAGATACATGCCATATTTTAAGATCTGTCATTTGGCTAGGTACCCATTAAAAATGAATTAATGATAAGACATGGTCCCCCTTAATCATTATAGAGTTTACTGTTACAATTTTTTTATTAGATACTATAAATTTATTTATGGTTAGTAGATGAGTCTCTAATGTTAAATCTTGTAGTGAATCATCTAGTGGTGCCCATATAATAACATAGTAGTTAAAGGAGGATGGTAGATCCTTGTTAATCTCATGAAGATTATCTTATTCCAGTGTAGTCCAGGAAATGGGTTCATTGATAAAAAAATTATTTGTATTATTTTTTTATATCTTGTTACATTATTTCCTTGTAGACAAGCATGAAGAATGCATTGAAGGATGGAAATTTATTCCCATTTATCATGCCCATGGGAATGGAATGATTGATTAATAGTAACTTTCTTCCCATGAAGGTTCTAGATGTTTTACTTTGACTAATATATCATTTATAAATCTCATGATATGAAGAGTGTTATGAGTTTGAGGTCAGGTACTCCCTCAGTTAAGGTTTCATCAACGATTTTTAGGATACCATTATAGTAATGAAGTTAGTACTACATCGAATATTAGAATTCAAGTTCTCCACATCAGTTTTAGGTATAAAGGTACCCATTTTATCATCATAATATTGATGAGGTGTAACTTTATCTTATGTATAATGGGGTAAAGAACTCCCCCATGGAAAAATGCATTGGTTCCCTATTTAGGAGGTTAAATACTCTCTTTATTGGTATATGTCTAATCCAATAAAGAATTGAAAATTCATGATGAAAAGGAGAATTATATAAGATACATGGGATTATAATTTTTTACAGGGTTCTATTAGAAAAATATGTTGTACTGGGAATAATGATACAATAGCATATCTGCTGGTTTTCCATTATTATTGGGTGGAAAAAGATTATGTTGAGGGAAATATAGCTTATTGTTTTATCATGAAACCTTATATAATTTTTTAATTATAATTTACCCATGTGGTGTTAGGTAATAAGATAAAAACCATATTCTATAATTCTCTTACACAATTAATTTTCATGGGTGAGTATGTAGTTTCAATTCTCTCATGAGGCAATAATTTTAGTTCTAGATTTATCACCCTGATGTTTGAGAAGACTATCTGGTTATCTGTTTTTTTTCATTGGTATTATTTGATATGGTGTTTTTTGGGAGAGTATTTTAATCTTCATATCATATTTTCATTACCTTATATTTTTCCCATTTATCTAAAGTTGGGTAGTTATTCAGTTCATCACTTAGTTATGAGTTGAGTTACCATGATTATTCTCATTGTTTTTGAGGTATCCTATTGGGTATTCTTTTGGTCACCAGTGAACTTTAATATATAGCCATATATATTTACTCTGGGATTTTTTTAATTTTTCAAGGTAGAGGATGTGGAGTTTTTGACTTTTGTATCCTTCCTTTTGAATACATCAGATTTTGTATAATTTTTTATCAAAATACTTCATTAATAACAGTAAAGTATCTTTTTAGGTTTAATGGTGGGGAAACTAGGCACATAATACATGAATAAAAGATGAAAATCATGAGGAAAACGTTATTTGATTATTTTTAAAGACACCTTTGTTAATCCTTCATGGGTTACCTCACCATAAGTAATTACTAGGGGATATAAATCAATGGAAAAGGTTGAGAATAATGCATAGTAAGGGATAAACAAATGAAATTCAATAATAATTATGATCACGGATATTTCATGAGAATTAAATTAGAAGAGTAATCATAAGTACATGATACATAACATAGAAATTGGGAATCAACATAAAAAACGATAAATTTAGAAGAATTACACCTGGGTTTATAACCAAGGGTTTTTAAATAATAAGTACTAATGTTATTCTCAAAGGTATTATAAAACAGGTCATCTCTAGAGATTAACTCTTTAACTAATTAATTAGAGTGTTATCAGGGAACACCATTCATATTTATTAATTCATGTTAGAAGATTTACCATAATAAATTATTTCATTAATAACCCATGAAGAAAAAGTAATGGGTTCCTTACAATATTATTGATTTCATATGTTCTTAAATATTAGAAATTTTTATTATTTTAAACCCACCAAAATGGAATTTGGGTTTTGATAAATCCACGAATTAAAAAAATATATTTCAAACTATGTGAATACCCATAGAAAAAGAAATGTTTTGGGTAATCACTATATAAGTCTTTTAATTTGAAGGATATAAATTCGATAAATAAATTTAGTTTCATGATATTATAAAATATGGATTAAAGAAATGAAATAATGGGAGGAAAATAAGGTATCCCATTTATAAATTAATATTTTTTAATAAAAGGGATAATAAAAAGGGTTATTAAAAAAATATAAATAAATATTAGGAAAAAATTACTTAGAAGTGGTACTTAAATGGAAATGAGGAAGTAGATAATTCCTTTACCTTAAAGAGTTGCATAATAAAAAATGAGTATAACATCTGAGGACCTTAATGAAACCTTTTATGTAATATATAGAAGGAAAAATGACAATTATTTTTTTTCTATGAATTTTTACTGGATATTAATGTGGGATGGGTAGGTATTAATAGTAAAAGTTGGTAAAATTCTTAATTAGTTTCAAATTTTTGGTTTTCGACCCTACATGATAAATTAATCCAATATAAAAACCATACATGGTTTTTTTCCATTATTTTTACCAATGTGGTGTGTTTTTAGATATTTTATTTGTACATGAACTTAAATCCATAAAAAATACAATTGGTTATGTGGAATAGAGTATTTTTTATAAATAATTAATTTTAAAACATTAAAATAATATATTGGTTTTGGAGGAATCATTAAGGGTTTATAAAATTATTCAAATAACCTTAAAAAACTTATTCTAAAGTAGAAACATGAATATGGTCTTGGATACTCGTTATAGAAAAAATTAAACAATAATTTATCTTTTATGATGTCATAATACATATTTTATATTTAAAAAGTATTATTTTTTAGTAAAACATATATGATCTTAGAAAATTGTGAAAAAATAAGTATTGGAAAATTTCAACATTTTGACTTCAAAAATAAATTTTATTATATAAAACAAATTATTTAAATATGAAAATTAGATCTTCTAAATAAATACCCCTATTTTTGAAAAATATAGGTTCTTTTGACGATAATAGTTTTCACCATTTAAAATGAGATTTGATTTCAAAAAATTATATTATCATTTAAATTTAAAGAAATATTATTTAACAATACAATTTTATTAATATAAATTTTATTTAATGTTTTTTATTTATTTATTGTTTTTCTTAATTAAAATAATGTTTTTCTGAAAATTAGAAGTTTTATTTCATCATATGAAAATAAATTTTTTATCACACTCATCATATAATAATTTTAAAGTAATAAAAAATGGATAAATATACAAATTATTATATTAAAAAGAAAAATATAAAAAATATAATTGTTATGGTACAGTTAAATAACAAATAATTACACCATAAAATTCTATATGTGTAAGGTTATATATTTTGGTAGATTTAGAGGTGGTTAAACTAAAATTATTCATGTGGTGACCTCCACTAACTTGAACTTCTCCCATAGTCAATTTAATTCAAGACAAAGTTGTTGAAGCTCTTATTGGGATTGAACAAGTTTGATCCTCAGTAATTCTACTTCCCAATAAAGTTTTGACAAATGGTCTTCCAATGGAAGGAATTTAATGGTTTATGAAATCTTTTACCCTTTATACATCATGTATTAGTTGTTATTACATTTTATAAATTATAATTCTAATGGTAAAACAATTACCAATGATTATAATTTAAAACTAAAAAATTCACCAATAATCATATTGGAATACATTTGTATTGAACATAAATCATGTAGTCCAAAAATCAGTTAATTATTATATCTTAATTGTGTAATTTCCCTTTATAATATATATATATATATATATTCCACCATACAAATTTATCACCAATAGTTTTTTACAATTCCATGGATAATGTCTATTATATTCCTAACATTTATTTTTCATCTTATTGTTTTAAATGTTGGTTTAATCATCCTGGGGGAGTTAGATCTTATTGAATACAAAATTATGCAGTCAATAATCTTTATTATTTATATCCCTATACTATTCTTAATGATAAAAATTGGTTTTATTACATGAAATATAATATTTATTTATTTTATAATAGTATATCTACGTACATACATTGTGAAATACAATATGATTTCCATTATGAAAAAATAGTCAAATTTATTAATCATATAATAAATTTTCAAGTCTTTACATTCTCCCCCTTATGAAATTTTATCCTCACAATTTGAAACTTTCATTTAAATGAAATGGAGGTATTTATACATCATTAAATCCACAGGTTCCCAGGTATCCTATTCAAACTTTTAATTTCTCTATAGGACATTCACAAGTCATATTTCCTTATTTATCAATACATGTTCCCTTTTATAAAGGATATAGCAAGAATCCTCTTTATATGAAAATTAATCTTCAAAATCTACACAGTTTGTATCAAGTACATATGTAGTGTTATAAATATACTTTCTTAGTGGGGATATATAGAAGACATCATGGACATTTGAAATATTCTTTTGAGTTGTAATAGATATGAAAATAATCCATCAGGCTGAAGAATATCAAATAGAAAAATGTACCATAGACTCAGTTTACTATTACTTCCAAACCTCATGACCCCTTTCCATGGTGATATAATGTGGAATGCATGAAGATCGATATAAAACTATACATATTTATTTAATTTGTTTTATGAATTTTTTGTCAACACTGACCATCCTTGATGTGTTTTTGAATAATATATATCATTTTTATGGTCTCCTTCTTGGTGTATTATCCCAATAATTTATATACTCCAAATGCATCTCAACATGTAAGAGTTGTGAACTCTTTTCCATATAAATTCTTAAAAGATTCCATTTCTATTCTTGAGTAGAAACTATTTTTTTATTATAAAATTCAACAAGTGTAGTTTTCAGTCCCAAACACCTTTAATATAAAGTGAGTTAGTATGTAACATGTATTGAAAGGTCTAAATAGTCTTCTTTGACTACCCATCCATTTGAGGATGATAGAATATACCCATGAGTAAATTAATTTTTATATCCTTTTTAATGATCCTATTGAATTTATAAGTAATTCATGGATCTTAGTTTGAAATAATTGACATATGTACTAATATAGTCACACTAACTCATGAATATAGAGGTTATCGTTTATTTTTAGATCGAAATTATCTCTTATGGTAATGAATTTGTAATACCTATTAAATATATTGATGATAAACCATATAACATTGTTACCCTTGTATTTCTTCAATAAGGACTATGACAAAGTCCATAGTGATGTCTTCCCACTTCCATATTTGTATAGGAAGTGGTTGTAAAACCCTTTTATGAAGTTGTCTCTCTTCCTTCACTTGTTGAACTGAGAAATACTTTATATTATAATTATAAATCTCCCCTTTCATATTATCCCACCAATAGTGAAAAAAATATTCCTTATAAATCTTTTTGATTCTTGGATATATTGGGAATTTAGTGTTGTGAAATTTATATATCATCTCTTAATTTATATTTAGAATATACTGATTACAGATTCATGTACTAAATTTGAGTACACCTTCTTCATCAATATTTAATTAAAAAATTTCAAAAATTTAGAGCCTCAATATTCTTTTCCTATAAAGGATAATCACTCTAAGATTTATTAATATTTTCTATTGTTGATGGTTGAGAAATCATTTAAGATGTCATTAATGATTTCCAATAAATTATTATTCTCATTACCAATCATACTGATTCATTTTTCAATGGATCTTCTTCAATACCCATCTTGCAACAACATCAGGATATTTCCTACTCAATGACTCTAAACCATTTTTTTCTCTTCAAGGATGATAATGAATTGAATAATTATAATATTTAATGAGCTCTAACCATTTACTTTGTCTCATGTTTAGTTAATTTGTTTAAATATTTACATCATGCCTTGGTGGACAATGTTGAATGGACCAATCAGGATCTATGTGATCATTGAGAGTGGGAGGCGGTGAATCAGTAATATTTTCATTTCTTATTTTTTAAATTTTTAAATAACCCTTTCCTCATATTAGAGCATTATTAATTTTCAAAAATCAAACACATAAGAACTAACAACATGAAAAAATTTATTTATAGTGTTCACTAGTCTTCAAGAGTAGTTATTTGTTAGAATGTATTGGAAACAATCCAATACCATGTAACCCCTAGAAAACATCATTTACATGTGGATATATAAAGCATGAAATAACCATTCATTTGAGTTTCACTATGATAAAGAACTAGTACATGTGCACTCTGTAGAAGTAAATATGATGCTACATTGTTTTTGGAATGACCATAAGAGACCTTCAACAACATGATTCAATATGTTTTCAATATAATTCTTTTAATTTATTCACACATACAATTATTTCATGTAACTCTTATTCATTCATTTTCATGAATAAAATCAGCAAACAAATTCATTCACATCAATGTCTTCACAAATAACAGAACAAATGTTTTTATTTTATGATATCTTCATATTCATTTTTTGGTTTTCTCAATTTATTCAGGTATTCATGTATTCATAGACACTATATTCTCCATTTATATCACTACTCAATGGGTAAATTTATCTCATAAAATTAATAAATTAAACACTATATTCAAATTTCATACACTATACTTCCCCTTATACATTATTTCTGAAATAGTATATATATTTTTGTTAGATTTGATAGATAGAAAATAGCCATAACCTTCATGCATGGAATTTCACCTTCACATAAGAGGAACATGATAACTCACATGTATTCATGTTACCAATTATTTACACAATACATTAAGTGTTAAACACAATTCTGAGGCCCATAGATCTTCTTCTTTGAGACCTAAGAGTCTCATAGAAACTCAAAATCAAAAAAACCCATTAACACATCTCTATTTTCTCAATGAAGTTGAGAGCTCTTCATAGAAGATTAGAGAAATATATCTGCCAGACAACTACTTTGAACCACATTACACATATTATTTTCATTCTGTGTAAATTCTGGGAATATTATTTCATTTCATGTATGATGAAATTATTTATAACGGTTTAAGTAATATAAAATATAATCCTCAAATCATAACACCTTTTATTATGGAATGAATCAATATTATCTCATGATGAGTACATCATGTGAATTTAAAAACAATCACATATATCATAATTTAACATCTTTTTATAATCATAATAATATATTTGGAAACTTTTGTTCTTCATTAAAATAATTTTTGTCTTTATAAAATCTCATGAATCTACATAACAAAAGCATTTATGATGATACAATGTATGATCATCTCAATATCACTTCTTTTCAAGCATGAATCAATAATGGAAACCAGAATGTGAAATATCTCAATTGAACAAATATCCTATTGTGAAGAACAATAATTAAGATGAATTATATAATTATTTGATGAATTAAAGTGATTTAATAGGAAGGGAAATGTTATGTCAGCATATTTAATGGTTGATGAATTGTTTCTACACCAAGAAAATCCCACATCAATCAGAACTAGGGTTGAAGTTTACAAAAAAGTGTTTTTGTTTCATCACACCATTGACCCGTAGTACTAGGGTTCGAACCCAAAAAACTATCACACAATTATATTAGTATAAAACTATATGACTTATCCCTATCCATAGAACAATTCACACTATTTGAGTTCAATATGTTCCCACTTGAACATGGACCTACCTAAGGAGACGCTCGATACCTCTCACTACCATGATAGCCCTGTGATATCAATCTATTATGTGGTTGAGGTCTCCTCCTGATATTGAGATGATGAGTTAGCTCTTTAGTTGGATTGGACAGTAAATTTTTATACATAATGCCTAAAATAAAACTCTATCTTATAATAATTCTAAGAAAAATAAATTTATGCCCCATTATCCTAAATAATTCCAAAATCAACTTCATGAAAACAAACATTTTCATGTGTTTAACTTATTTCTTTGATCAAAATTCCCAATATTCTCACTCGTGGCTTTTCTAATGAATGGACTAATGAAGACCCTTAGTTGTTTCCAACTTTGTGTTTTCTTGTAATACATATCATAAAGGTACATATTATAGTTCTACCTATAGAAACTTTTATTTTAATCGTAATATAATAATAATATTTCATTCATTAAAAATTAATAAGAATAATCATGTCCAATCATAATTTTTTTTCCAAAAAAACTAAACATCTATTTCTTCTTTCAGAAACCCCATTATTTTTTTGGTGTTTATGGTTCACTAAACTCATTATGAATTCTATTATTTTCAAGATAATCTATTAATTTTTCACTTGTGTATTATATACTATTGTCAGTCTAAATCTATTACAAATAATATCCACTTTTTTTTATTCACTTATCCAGAAATTATTCAACATTTAAGGTGTATCTAATTTATGTATCATAAACACAATAAATTTAATGTGATTAAATTCATTAATAAAATAATGAAGTACTTATCTCCTTCAATTTATTTTTTATTCATGGAAACATACATGTTAGTGTGAACAAACTCCAAGTGACAAGTTGAATGTATCTAAAATTTCTTATGATCTGTGATTGTAAGATTTTGTTTCTAGAAAATTGATCAGAAAAAATATATTCTAATATTAATATTAGGAATATCACAAATACTTTATATTAAATTTATTTTTTTCTTTTTCCTCTTACAAATACTCCACAACATTTTATTCCTAACAAATTTTCTTCTATTATACTCTTATAAAATATACATTGTGCATCACCAACATGACGAAAATTTCTCATGGTAAGCTATGCCCTTAGAAAAAATTTACCATATTATATTATTTTCACCCAAAAAAATATAAAAATTTAAAATAGCATCATTACCTTCATCTAAAATTTGTGAAACACTCAAAAATTGTGTTTTATTCCATCAAAAAAAATGTTTTTTTAGGATTTTAATTGTTCTTGGCCAATGATAAAATATCCAATCAATTTCATTCTGAGTGACACATAATTTCCAAAAGTTATTATGACTACTACATACTATTTCACATTCTTCAATAATAACAAGTTTTATTTATTTTTTACAGAACCCCAACAATCCATTATACATGATTATTATCTTTTTGTATCGTTCATAGAATTTTTAATAACCAAGGCCTTTAATTCTCATTTTTTCATTATTCTCATATGGATTTTGAGATATGTTGGAAAAACATTATTGTGATAGAATCATGATAAGACATCCTTTTCATGATTTCTAGGTTCAACACATCTTCGAAAAATTGTTTCCAAGGGTGGGAATCTATTTCCAAACTCTGGGTGAATTTTATCAAAATGTCTCCTTTGAGTGAGTGAACTCCCCCTAAATCCATGCACCCAATTTCTCCTGGGTTCACTATAACATTGACGATTAAACTAGAATATATATTTTTTGACCAAATCCTTTTAAATTACACAAGTAACCATAAAATTTTGTTTCCCTTTTTAACATACATACTATCTAGAGTTTTGAATCTTCTTTCTTCAAAATTTCTTACAATCATCTATGGTATTTTTTTTGCACACTAAATTTTTTGTTTCCTATAAAAATTTAATTATTTAGCTAACATTTTTTCTCAACATCAATATAATATATATTAAAGTATCATTTGCTTAAGACATTGAAATAAAAGAAACTCAAACTTTTCACCTCTATTTTTTTCCTACTAAATTCTTCTTATTAGACTTCATGTATTACCTTTTTTGGTAATTCATGGTTGTATACATCATAAAACATTATCAAAATTCTATAAATAAGTTATCAATGTGTGAAATTTCTTTATTATATTTCACTTTTGTTTGGAAATGTTATAATTTTTCACCCTTTTAATTCAAAATTTATATGATCTTGATGTTGAGGAATTTATATTTATGAAGACAATTCTTCATATCAAATATTTTTTAGCAATATTTATATTTATTTAAAAGCAAATTCTAGAATATTTTGTAAAAAAATCTATGTTATAAATTTTTTATTCCTTTTATGTCTTAAAATATTTGAAATATATTATTTAAACTCTCTATTTATTATAAAATACATTAGAGTTTCTTCTTCTTCGGAACTACTATTTTCAACATTGGTAAATTTATCATAAATAACTGTTTCAATAAAATGTTTTTATGTATTATCCTCATAATATTTATGAGCCTATGATTCACTAGAATCATGTTCATCACACATAGATAAAATAATTCTCCATTTTTATTTATAGAACATTATATACACTCCTCTTGGATAGGAGTTGTATTATTATTCATTATTCTTAAAAGATTGTCTTTAAATTTTGTTTTCATCATCAATTTATTATTCTCCCACTCATCATATATTTTAAAAAAAAACATTTCCAAAAATCCCCACAACAGAAAAATTTTATTAGAAAAATTTATTTTTTATTTTTTTCCTTATTCACCTTTTTAGAAATCAATGAAATAATATCATTAAAGGTTTTATTAACCATACTTTCAGTTTTAGATTACATATCTTATTATTTTAAAACATTCTCCTAGTTTACATTATTAGTATCATTAAAAGAAATTTATTGATGAAAATTTCCTTTTTTCTTTTATCAACATTCACATAAAATCTCATATGCGGTGAGAGTGTTGATGAGATTATTCAAATATAGTGTCTAAAGTCCAATATCTTTAAGGGGTAAAAATTGGAATTAAATCTATCAGGAAGAATTATTTGGATCCTTTCATCAATGGTTAAATCAAACAAAATCTAAAAATACATACAATTATGCTTATAATGTCATTCATCAGTGTAAATATGTTTACCATAGATTCATTATCACCCATGTTAATATCTGTATACATTAATCTCTATATTTTTAACATTTATTTCTCTACCTGTTTTTCTCATATATGTTCTTCAATTTATTTTTGATGCTTTTGTCCATTGAAATTACCTTAATGTTAAGAAACATTCTTTATTAGAGTAAGGAATGTATATAATTTCTGGATAAACCGTAATTAGCTTAATTTTTCCAATTAAAATAAATTAATGGGACACCTTTAGCAAGAGGAGGGAACACTTTTTTTTAAAACATTACGAACCTCATTGACAATATACACAGGGTATGAAAAACTTCTACTGTTAAATGTATTATAGATCTTCCCATAAATCATATGAATCCTATTATTATTTATAGAGTTCCAAACATCTTTATATGATTCATGTTTCAAAAAATATTATAAAGGAGTTAATTAAGGGAACCTAACTATAATATCACTTAAAAGATCCAATCAGGAACAATGTGATCACTTAGAGGGAGACAGAGTGAATCAGTGATATTTAATTTTTATATTTATTACATTTTAAAGAACCTCAACCTTTTATTAGAGAGTTATGTCTACTAAAAGAAAGAACACAAGAAAAAAATAGTAATAAAGATAATTACAATGGCCACAACTCAATAGCAGTAGCTATTTCTTATCATGGTTTGAAAAAAATTCCCAATACCTATAGAAATCAATCCCTTAAATATGGTTATACAGATCCTGGAATACCCCTTCACTTGAATTGATGTACGACCAAACACCTATGCATAATCACTCCATAATGATAAATATGATATAACTATTTTGTTATAACAACCATAGAAATCCTATTATAATATGGTTCGATATTCCATTACTATGCTACTAGTAATTTCATCCCACTTGTACCTTTTGAAGTAATTCTTCTTCTTTCATATTAATAATTAAAATTAGTCAAGACATTACTACAGAATAAAATATTCACAAACCATAATATATATATATATATATATATATATTTGTGATTATTATTTTATATGGTCTTCATATTCATTTTATGGGTTTCTAAATGAATTCATGTAAGAAAGTACGCATGAAGACTCTATTCTCCACATCATTCACAATTTTTCAAGAAAAAGTTTCATAGGATATCCATATATTAAAATTGATGTGAAAATTTCATAAAATTTATTATAAATTATATATTATCATTCATGAACACTTATGTATATGTTAGTTATGTTTTTTAGATACCAGATAGCCCTAAAAATTATGTTAGGAGTTTTACCATCCTTTAAGAGAATCATGAAAACATGAAGTGTTTCTCTATACCAGTTCTCCACATTGAAATTAAAGTGTAAAAAATATGTTAATGGACTATATAAATTATTCTTTATTATCTAAGAGGCTCACAATTAGTCTTTTTTTGGAAAAAAACATTTTCACTGCTCTATTATCTCTTAGAAAATGAGATCTCTTCATAGATGACTAGTAGAAATTATCGACCTTTATAAATTTGTATTTATAGACATGGAAAACATATTCAAACTACCTTACTCCAAATATATTCATTCCAAATGAATAATCTAAATAGATTTCCATTTATAGGATGATGATAATATTACTGATGGTTTCTGTAATCTCAAATATGCATCGAAAATCACATTGCCTTTTGTTATATGAGGAGGATATATTATTTTTCGATTAGTACCACACAATTATAAAAAAATAATTGAATAATTCCAATTTTATCAACCTTAAATAATCATTATAATGTCTTTAGAAACTGTTTTTATTCATACATAGAAGATATTTCATCATAAAAATCCCTACATAAACATCTTATAAGCGTGAACGATGACCTAGTGTATGATCATATCCATATTTATCAAATTAAAAAATGGATTAATAATGAAAAAAAATGTAATAAAATATCTATGGTGAATATATGTCTTCTAACAAGGCTCAAGAATGATAACAACTTCCTAAATATTAGATAGATTCTATCAATTGAATTCAACGACAGATGTTATGTCTGTATAATTAATGGAGGAACATTTCAAACACCAAAAATATACCACATAGATTTTCACTAGGGATGAATAATTTTTAACATGTTTTTTCAATTCATCACAAATTTGAGCCACAACATCAAATTGAACACCCAAACACACCATCAAACACCTAAATGGGGCATGACCAACAAAATCTCCCTTGATGTGTTACGCAATTCACTCTATCAAGGCATGTTATTCTCATACTGACACACATTCTTTCTTATGATGTCCCTCACCAGCTCTTTTTTACATTCTATCTCTATTATATTGTTCTCCCAAGTGTTTGAGGTCTCCTCCCATAATTTTATTAATGAGATTCCTCCTTACTTGTCTTGGACAATGAATTTTTCCTGACATAAACTCTAGTGTAAAATACCATCATATAAAAATTCCATACACACTAAACCCAGGACACATTATACTCAATAATTTCTCAATATTATTCATGAAAATAATTATTTTTTATGTTTATTACTTCTTTACCGATGTTTTAAATAAAATTCATTCCCAATAAAATTAACGCATGACTTTTGAACCTAAGATCGGTTCCAAATTTTCCAGTCATTGTAGAGTTATTTATGCACTCTATAATGTTAGGAAAATAACATTGATAAAAATACAATATCTAAAAAAATATTACTTAAAACCACCATTTTAACAATTTTGGTCTCAACATGTGTATATATAACACTTTCCCCCATAATGACCTTGTCACTATATGTCCAGTGAAAAAATGATTGCAATTAACTCATGGTCTTGATTAGGCTAATTATAATAATGCGAATTTAATTATTTATATGAATAGAATACCACATTTTAAATTTTTATGAGAAATCATAAAATTCATTTTAGAGATGCATCACCAATAATAAAAAATATTTCTCCTATCGTGGGTATAGTTAGTATAGGTTCACTAACCAACCTATTCTTGGCTTTTGGAATATTTTTTAACATTATTTTCATAGATAAACATAACACCATTTTGTGTAAACAAGTTCATAAGATTATTAGGTAATGATTTTTTTCAAAATCATTATATACTATCCCTATAGGCAAAGGACACTATAAGTATTGATTATATTAGTAGGATGCCCCACTCTTACAAGGCCTTTTTCCTAAAAGGATCAACTAAGAGTCATTCATAGGTCATGATGTTCCCCGATAATGAACTTTTGGTAACCAGAACTCACATTTAATGAGTTTACAAACATCATATCCATCTTGATAGTTCATTACATAACCATTAAATGATCACGATACACATAATTTACTTTGGAATAATTGATAATATCATCAATAAATACCACAATAAATTTATAAATTTAATATTTAAGTACTCTATTAAACAAATAAATAAATATTGTAGGAGCATTGTTCAAGATAAATATTATAACAAAAAACTCTTAATGACCAAATATATTTTAAGGTAGTATTTGGGATATCTTTTTCTTCAACATTTACTCATGTTACCTTTATCAGATATCAATATTTGAAAATAAAAGGGACCCACCAAGCTGGTCAAACAAATAATCAGTCATTAGGAAAGGGTATTTTACTTCACTGTAATCCCATTAAGTTATCACTAATTAATCCATAAAAATATTGTTCCATAAATTTTATTTTCAATGATAATAGGTGCTCCCCAACAAGACACACTTGGTCTAAACAAACCCTTCTCCGAATGATCTTGAATTTTTGTCATTAATAACTCTAAAACCACATGTTCTATTCAGTATGGGGTTTTTTGATATTTTATTGGATGCGGGTATGAGTTAAGTGTACAAATCTACCTGCATTTGGGGGAATTTCTTTGAAAATCATCAGGAAAATAATTTACGTATTCTAGAAAAATGGAGACATTTTTTATCTTTTTACTATGTTTTCTTTCTCCCTATTTACTAATAATATCTATAAAAAAGGATATGAGAGGAGCTTATAAACAATTATTAGACTTAAATATATCTTCTTTTAAGATAAATCATAGTAATCGATACAAGATAACAGAAATTTCCATACATCTGAATTTGATATTAGCATTATACTTTGATATCCAGTCCATCCGTATTATAGTGTTTAATTCAACCATGGGAATGGTTAATTTATTTATTATGACATTTTACTCTCAAAATATGATACTGAAGTTTCAACACACCATTTATACTTGTAAATTTCTTCTAGGAGGATTAACTAATAACATTACATTTAGATATTCAAGGATTGATTCTACATTATTTTAAAACATGAATGAAACAAAGGAACATGTAGAACCATAGTCAAATAATTTACATTATATATTTGAGTGAACAAAGACTGAACCTACTAGAATTTTTTTAGATCCACTAATTCAACCATTATGATAGAGAACTAAAAACCTTTCTCCCATAGCCTATGATCAGTTTAGTGGTTTCCATATATTATCTTATGATTTGGATATTGATTTACAAAGTTCTTAATTTTCCAAAAATTGAAACCTCGATCTTTAGGTTATTTTAGGACCATTTGTTTATTGATATGTTTAGGATTCACCTCACTATGTTATTTTTGAGCTAGATATCCATATCTTCCATAATTGTTTTATAGTTCACTCAAAATAAATCAATTCCTGGAATGCTTCGTTCCGCGTTTGTTTCATATGAGAAATTCATTTTTCTTTATACCACTTATATGATCAAAATTATTCCTTGATTTTTTATCTATTTATATATTCTTTTCATTAGTTTTATAAAACCATTCTGTTTCCCCAAATGACAATTCAACTAGCTCAGCACTCATCAATATATCATCACTGATTTAATTTTCCCATTTTTCTAGATTCCTTATCATATGATGACTCATTCCACTGAATAACCTATGAACCATTACCTTAGGATCCAAAAAACAGATAGTGGTGTATCGAGAAATTATTCTAATGTTTATTTCATAGATTCTCACAAATTAATTTCCCTTCATATTCATTTCTATGAATTCCTTTACCATTTACTTTTTCATTGAATGAAGAAAAATATTTATTGAAAAATGTTCACATGAACTCATTACACACCATCACAACAATATCTAATCTTGTATTTGGGTTCTTAATCTGTGTCCACAATAGATAATATTACCTTTATATGTGTTATACAACTATGTTTACTTTTAGTATCTCTAAACAATGAAGTATATAAAATATTTTTTTTTAGAGTGGCATTCCATTTTTTGAAATTTAATAAATTAAAAAATCCACCATAATATGGTGGTAATTGATGAATGATGTTCACACCTATATGTTATTCAATTTTAGGTGAATATGGACACTCAACATTATTCAGGTTATTATTCATAACCCGATATAGTTGATTCATCATCCTCAAGATGTTTTCCATTATAACATTCATTATGATAGGAAATTATTCTCTGCATTGTCCATCACACTCATCATTTATGTAGTTCCTCGTGTTTCCCAAATATTTTAATGGGAATAAATAATTTGTAAGAAATATATTACTTTTAGGAAACTTAAATTTCTAAAGGTATTTTATGTCCGAAAATCAAATTCATGAAGATGGTATTCTTTTAATATTTTAAAATGATAATAAAAACATTAACATATATTTCATAGTGGTTCATAAAAAGTATTTGTTTAACAAAACATATCCCCCATGAGTTTAAAACTAGGTGAGGGGAATGGACAATTATCATACACCTGCTGGTGATCAAGTAAAATAAAAATTTTCACTTTTCGGGGCTATTAGATCAATGTAAATCTATTCCATATCCATATCTAATTTTAATATTCATATAGGTATTTCATTACATAGAATCCAAATGTTTAATACATCACCAAAATTCTAGGAAGTCTTCCAATATTTAGATGTATCCTAAACGTTCATACTAGTGTTATCTTATACTTATTTAGAAAATAACTAAACATTACCGTTGGATCCATCTATAGAATTCCCTATTTTTAACACATTAATTTTAACATTATTTTTATATAAGATATTAAATATATAAGTAATAATTATATTTTTTGGCCTAGTGTCTTGGAAATTAGTTAATTAATACATGAGGTTCCGGGTTCGAGTCCTCACAAAGGCAACGCGCACCATTTGTCAGCGAACCTCTCGTCCCCTTCATCCCTTGTGGAACTGGCCCAAGCCCAAGGGTTGGCCACCTTGGGCCTAGCTGGGGACGTGCGGCGCGCAGGTGGGAAAGGCTAAGCCCTATACCTTGTTACCCAACAACACGTTTGCCGCTTCGGCGGTGGTGTAGTGGTGAAGGAGCAGGGTACAACAACGCCGTTCTTTGGGAGGTTCAGGGTTTGAATCCTGGGAGTCCGCTTTCGGGGCGAACCTCTCCCCCGGCATCCACTCGCCTTGCCGGGTCACCCGATTTCTGACTGGGTGGGAAATATGAGGCGCAACCCACCCGTGCTGACGGATTGCTTGACAAACCATCGCCGCCCGGGTTGTCACCCTTCGGGACGCTTTGCCATATCGGCTGGAAATGAATCCTTCCCGGCTGGGGTTCTCTCCGGAGTGACCTCTTCGTGGGGAGGGGGGTTTCCTTGTGTGGAGGGTTCGAAAAGGCCACACAAGGGAATTCCCTTTTGACGAAAAAAATATAATCAATACCTAAAAATACTTTTTATTTAATCATTTTTATAAACTCTGTTAATCCTTTCAAGGTAACCGTACTGCCAGTAATTTCTTAAGGATATACATCAATAGTAATGGGTGAGAATAAATCCTAGTAAGGGATATAAAAAGAAATGGAACATTAATGATGACCATGTATTATACATTGGACTTAAATAAATAAAAAAATTTTAAGTACATATTACATTACTTTGAAATGTTTCTACTAAATCAAAATTATACATTCATAATCACATTTCCATGTTTTATCACCAAGATGCCCCAAATCCTTATTATCATTAGTATTCACTATTGTATCATAATATATTTCATCTCAAGATAATAATTATTTACCTAATGTATTAGAGTGATATCTGGGTTCATGATTCATATGTATTAATTCATGTGAGCCAAATTGGTCATAATAAACCATTTAATCAATAACCCAGGGAGAAAAGGTGCATGTTTCATATTACACCATTGCATATATATGTTCTGAAAGACTTGATAATATTATCAAATTTGACCCATGAAAAAGTAATATGGGTTTTATACAGGTATGTCAAAAAATAATAAATTATATTTATATTAATATGAAAAAACATGGATGAGGAAATGGTTTTGTTATTCATAATAAAATAATTTATCATGTAAATGATAGAAATCTGATAATGGAATTTTATAGCCTGGCAGTATTAAATGTTGATTAAGGAAATGGAATAATGATAATGGAATAAGTCCTACCAATGAAAAAACACAGTTTTCAAAATAATTAGATAATAAAAATGGGTATGTAAATATTGTAATCAAAAATTTATAAAACAATCATCAAAAGAGGTACATGAATGGAAAAGTGAAAGTTGTTAATTCCCTTATAAAAAAGAGTTTCTACCAAAACATTAAGATTCCACCTTGAGGCCTAATGAACATCTTGGAGGTTATATTTGTGATGTCACATGAACATAAATTCATGGATTATGTATTTTTAGTGAGTATGAAGGTGGTATGGGATTTAATTTATAGTAAAATAGGGGGAAATCTTTATTAATTTTTTATATTCAGTCTTTGAATATATATAATAAATTAATCCTAAACATAAACGGTATCGTAGGGTTTTCCCATGGGATCTACCAATGTGGGTTATTATTCAATATTTTATAAGGTAATGAACTAAAATCATAAAAATAATACCCTGGTGATGTGTAAGTGAGTAATGTTTATAAAGAATTGATTTTAAAACATTAAAAATAATATACTGGTTTTGGAAGATTTATTAAGGGTATATAAAATTAACCAAACAACATCAAACAAATTTTTTTATAGTAAAAACATGATTTTGATCATGTATACACATTATTATATTAATTAAATAACTTTTTGGTATTTAATGATTTCATAATACAAATCGTAAATTTATATCATATTTAATTTTTACAAAAAAATAAACTTTCTCAGGAAATTATTAAAAATTAACTATTGTATAATTAGAACATACTAATTTAAAAAATAATAATAATTTTTTAAATTTTTTTATAAACATGAATATTTAAAAATTTATGCTAAAAAATACTATTTATTGTTAAATACAGGATTTTGTGATGATAATAGTTACCAACCATTTAAATTTTTTACTTAAAAAAATTAGATTATAATTTATATTTAAATTAAATGTATCCATTAAGAATGTTTTATTAAAATAAATTTTATTATAAAAATAATTGATTTTTTAAAATACATCCTAAATTCAAGTTATATATTTCCCAAAAATATTATTTTGATTTATTCATATCAAAAAAAATATTTTTATCGAACTCATTGAATAATCATTTATAAATTAATTAAAAAATCAAAAATATAATCATAATTTTCTTAAAAAGAAAAATATAAACAATCATAAAACTATGATTTAAATACATAACAACTTATTACACAAGTGTATTCTCTAATGGTTGGGTGTCTGATGGAGGTAGATTCCTGGGTGGTTCAACTAACATTAACATAGTGGTGATTTCAAATAAGATGATCCTCTACCAGAGTTGATTTCATTAATTCTTAACATATAAAATATAATCTTGGTCTTGGTCAAGGGTGAACTCCATTGACAGTAAATCCCTTCCAATTTCAAAAAAAATGTGCTTCAAAAGGTAATACTCTACTGTTTTGGACCCTCTTTTCTCCTCTCTACATCAAGAAGATGTTTTCATTACCCTTCATAAAAACAAAATTTAACAGTACCATTTTTACCAATGGTTATAATCCCCAAAATCCATATTGAACATTAGTTATACTAGCCAAATATAATATTGTCCAATTACTGTATTGAAAAAAGTCATATTGAACAATGGTCATATTGACCAATGCTCATATAGGACAGTGGTCAGGAAATGGTTAGATCATAATAACCAATTTTACCTTTATACTAAATATATATACCACTATACAATAAAATTCCCAAATGTTTTTTACAATTCTTTTGATAATTATAATTATATTAGAAATGGTTCTTTTTCTTTTAACAATTTTCCAAGAAGGTTTATTCTTCCTTGTAGTGTTTGATCAAATGGATAAGATCATAGTGTGGTTGATATTTTTTGGTTTTTATATACCTGTAAAATTCATATTGTAACGTCTCAGTTCCAGGTGATGCTCAAAGGTTCCCCATACCTAGTAGGTCACATGGCCTCAAGAGCATTTCCCCAAACTCTAGAGGCTGCTGACTAGTAGTGAGGGCCTTGTGTGTGATAATGGGTAAACTATTCCCTCATTGTCAGTCGAACAGAGCAGAATAACATTAATATACAATAGTGGAAGCAGTAATACTATACAACCTGTAAATAATGGAATAATGAAAGTAAATAAACAACTGAAGCCCGATATATAAATTATGCAAGTCAAATATGACTAGGAAAGTATCCAAATAAGTCACAATGCGGTAAATACAATGCTAAACTAATGTACGAAGATAAAATGTAAACTCTAGAAGCATCTCAATCCTCAACATAGCCCCATGCTCTCCATATCTACTAAAATCAAGTACACGATGATGAAGGGAGATTTCCCTTATCTATACCTACAACCATATAATCTGTTTGGGCCCAAAAGCATGACCCAAACAAGATGTGAGATGAATCCAAGTAGGCAACCACCCAATCATCTGTGGCTAAGTGTCAATGAATATATATAGCAGGTAATATGGAAAATGAAGTAATAAACCAGGATGTACTCAAAAGTAAACGATCCTACAATTCAAATCACTTTCATTTACATTTGTTAATCAATAAATAAATCATTCATAAGAAACCCAATAGAAAAGTACCCACAGTCTAATCCCTCTAATTTCACAAAGACAAGGACTCTCTGATAAATAAGTCACCATCAATTACTCATACGGTATTTTAAAGGTATACTATAGACACTCTGATAAATCACTCAACATCCATTCCCCTTATGGTCTCATAATAGTATACTATATACACTCTTAGGGAGCACTCAATGTCCACCCCCCTATGGTCTTTCAATGTGAAAAGTATAACAGACACTTTGGGAAAGTCCTCAATGTTAATTCCCCCTTTGGCCCAACTACAACAAGTTCCCACAACCCCATTTAATGCAATCTGGAAAAAATAATATCCATCATCCAATGTAATCTCAACTACTACAAGTCTAAGAAACTATAATTCATATCACAAGCGTGTAATATAATATCAACTCCATCGTAAAAACATTAGGCATGGAAAAAAATAGCTTAAAGGAGGTTCTAGACCCAATGACCAAATTCAAACAATCATGGGATAACACATATATTAGAAAGGTAATAGACCATATTCATAATCAAAATATCTTTATCAAGCAAACAAACCATAGTAGGAATCAACATGGTTATGTTTTTAAAAAACACAATACCTTAAACTAGGGTATTCATCACTTTTCATCTATATAATCCAAGGGAAACCATGGAAAGTCACAAACCACCTACCTCGCCGTAGTGAGATCAATATAGTTGAACCTCAGCCTTTGAATCAACCAAGAACATCATAGATATAAAAAAACGTAAAAGACACTCAACCTTTAATAACTCACAAAAGAGGATAAAACAATAAAAGAGGATCTAGAAGAAGTAAGAACTAACTGAGGTTATTATAATGCAATCGAAGGTGTTTAATTCGGATAATAGATAAAGATTTAGTGTCTTGGAGACGAATATTCTCCTCTGTTTCTCCTGGACGATATGGGGTTAAATGAAGATGTTTCTGGGTATGAGACACAAAACTGGTATGACCTATCAAATATTCAAAAAATAATATGGTGTGTTCATTAAATGTACAGGTCGTGTACAGACCTGAACCAGTCCCTGCTTTAGGTGGTATTCAGCTCACCCCAAATGGCCATGTGTTGGTCCTTAGATGACCAGTACATGGCTACCCATGATAAATGGGTACACTACGTGTGCTCCTAAGTACACAACATGTACTCATATAATTTCTAAAAACTCCCTTTTTTCTAAAAAACATGCAAAATCAAGATGCATTTCTAAAATAAAGATCCATGTTCTTACAAACATCTCCCATTAAATAAATTCATCCCTGAATTTCCCTAACAAGGTGGCAAAGATGAATCCTCAAACAACTCCAGCCACTATGATCGCACATCAGCCTCCCTCTCCCAAATGTCATCATGTAATTTCCCATGCTACCATATCACCCGTACCAAACGAACATACTGACCTATATAAACATCACTCTTTGATCAATAATCTGGATAGGATTCTCCCTGAATGATGAGTCTACCTCCAAATCAACCTCCTCGGGTTTAAAATCATGATACGAGCCTGGGAAGTAATTTCGTAGTTGGAAAACATGGAAGATGTTGTGCATAACCTGGTACATATGAGGTAACTACAATTGATAAGAAACTATCCCAACTCTCTCCAAATCCTAAAATTGACTGACATATCTCAGTGAAGGATTTTCCTATATCTTAATCCTCCTATGTCCCAGCCTCGGTGTGACCCATAAGAAAACTTGAACCGCAATCTTAAACTCCAAAGGTCATCTCTATTGATCATCATAATACTTCTTTCATGATTGTGCAGAAGCCATCCTCTAATGAATCAACTATACATACTCTGTGGTCTCCTAGAAAACATGAGGTCCTAACATAGCTACCTATCCTGCCTCCAGCCAACATAGGGGGGATCGGCATGGCCTTCCGTACAATGCCTTAAAAGGTGTCATTATAATAGTTTCCTGAAATATAATATTTTAGGAAAACTCCACTAGACGTATGTGGTTCTCCCATGATCTTCCAAAATCTAGGATTCATTCTCTAACCATGTCATTCCGCACCTAAATTGTGCACTCAGGCTAGCCATCTGTCTGGGGATGGTAAGCTATTCTCAATGGTTCCTGTGTACCCAGAGACCTCTATAGTCTTTAGTATACCCAAAAAAAATGGGCGTCCCTGTCTGAAATCATGGAGTGCAGAACACCATGTAACCGTACAATCTCTCGGATGTAAAACCTTTCCAGCTCATCAACACTGATGGTCTCCCTGAATGGTAAAAATTGTGCAACCTTCTTGAGTCTATCAATGAAAACACAAACTGCATTATTCCTTTGATGGGTTCTTGGAAACCCTATCAAGATATCCATCACGAAATCATTCCACTTGCACTAGGTAATGGGTAACATCTATAAAAGCCCCACTGATCGTAAATGCTATGTCTTTACCTAATGACTGGTGGAACCTCTCATAGAAAAACCAACAAAATATCTCTTCATACCTGAACACCAATACTGGCAATGTAGAACTCGATAAACCAGGGTAACCCCAGGATAAAATACCAAAACCGAGGAATGAAAATCTTGTAACATCTCTGTGTGTATATCTTTTGACACTCATACACGCCCCTGAAAACACAATACCTCATCCTTTCCTATGTTCCATCAAGGAGTAGGGTCCTCTCATGACACACTCTTCCATAGGACTAGGCCTTCAGAGTTCAATGGCTTCCTCAATCACACCTGATATATAAGTGTAGAGGTAACAACAATATAAGAAATAAACATCGAGCCCTTTCTATAGTGAACCTCAAAATGCCTCTCAAAGAAGAGATTCATAAGCTTCACCTAAATATTGACCTCTTGAACATCTTGTATCTATGTCCTCCTCCTCAATACATTAGCCACTGAATTGTCTTTCCTAGCTGTGTAGGCATGCTCAGAGTCAAAGCACAGAACGTGATCAACCCACCCTCGTTGTCTCAAGATCAGGTCACACTAGGTAAAGATATACTTGAGACTTTTGTAGTCAATTTACACTTCAAAATAATCTCCCATAAAGTAATGTCTCCAATAGCACAAGGTGTGAACAATTGCATCCAACTGAAGATTGTGAGTCGGGTAATTCTTCTCATGTGGCCTCAACTACTGAGTCCCGTACAAAACGACTCCTTCACCCTGCATAAGCACTAACCCTAGGCTGATTCCGGATGCATCACAATAAAAAATATAACTCTTTCCCAGATCTGAAAAAACTAGTATCAGTGATGATGTCAGCCTCCCTATCGACTGCTAAAAATCGGAATCACATGAATCTGTCCACAAGTACTTCACACCCTTCTTAGTTTGGCTCATTAGTGGTGGTAATAACCTTCAAAAGTCTCATATAAAATATATGCAGTAACCAGCCAGTCCTATAAAACTCCTCACCTAAAATATGTTCTTCATATTCTCCCACGAAACTACTACTCTATATTTTTCTAGTTCTACCGATACTTCTATCTTTGAGATAACATAACGCAAGAAGTGAACCCAGACTATCCAAAAGTGGCATTTTGGGAACATAGAATATAATTGATTCTATCTTAGTGTACACAAAATGATCTCAAGATGGTTCACATGGCTATGTTCCGTGTGAGATTACACCATGATATTTTCCATGAAATCCACAACAAAGGAGTCCACGAATGGATGGAACACATAGTTCATCAGTTCCATAAACTCTATAGGCGCATTAATGAGGCTGAAAGACATAACCAAATACTCATTTAGACCATACCTTCTCTTAAAGCATGTAATAGGTATAACTAATGGTCTATTGCACAACTGATGATAACTGGATCTCAAGTCAATATTTGTGAATACCTGGGCCTCTCGAACCTGATCAAAGAGATCATTAATCCTTAGCATGGGATATCAGTTCTTAACCATAAAATTGTTCAGATTATGATAATACACACAAAGTCTGAGGATATTATATACCTTCTTTGAAAATAAGTCTGGCGAACCCCAAGGAAAAGTGCTGGTTTAGATGAAACCATTTTCTTATAATTCCACTAACTTCTTGTTGAGCTCATGTAAATCTGTTTTAGCTATCCTATAAGGAGGAATGGACATCAGTACCACTCGTGGAACAAGATCAATAGAAAAATCTACCTATCTCTCTAAAGGTAAACTTAAAAGTCAACTGGAAAGAAATTTCTAAAATGATCCACCACTATAGGAAAGTCCACCTGTGAAGTCCCCTGGTCATTTAGATATAAACTAGAAATATGGGCTGTAACACATCCCAACCCATGATGCTCAGGTCCATCTCTACTCACCTAGAAACCCATTAACCCTTATGTAGAAACAATCATCCCTCTGATGATGTGAAACTCACCCTATTATGATAGTAGTTGATAACATCGTAGAAGGGAACTAACTAGTCCATTCCAAGAATGACATCATAGCCCATTATATCTGAGACATGAAGGACCCACAAGGAGTGACACCCACCAACCTCATGAGGGAACTCCTTGAACTGAAATACTCTAGCCGTTCTAGTCCACAACCGAGAGTCCAATTTTATGGTATCTGTATAACTAATGATATTGAGACCAATGATCTCCACAAATGTAACAAATATAATGCTATGCGAATTACCTGTATCGAAAAGGGTAGAACAAAAAACAGAGGCAACCAAAATCGTACCTATAACCATTGAGGGTCTGAGATCCTACTCCACCTGGACCTTTTATAGTTCGAAAGGATGACTTACACCGTGGCCCTGTGAAGCTATCTGAGATCCCTGAGAAAATCCACACTACGACCGTCAAAAACCCTGTGTATAACCACTTCGGCCACGACCTCCACCTGAACCTAAACGACCCAATAAAATCCATCCCCTAGTGTGATGTGGGACTGGTTTTCCTACAATAGTATGAGGATTCAAAATAGAACCCCTATCACCAACTTATGCTATAAAAAACTGATATAAATGTTGAAGATGACCCATCTTTCCACAAGATCAGCACTCAACATGGTCTCTCTGGAAATGTGGACTTACATGCCTACTCTTCCTGTACAGGTATCATACCACCTGGATACATAAAGGAGTACCCACCTACTCAGATATATGCATATAGACTACATAGAGAACTTATTTCTTTCAGTCGAAAGGGTACCGACTATGGATAATGAACTTCCCGGGACCACATCTCCAGAATCCCTAAGGTTGCGCTCTATGATTATCTCCTGGTTGACTATAGAAGTTATTGAAGTAAACCTAAAGATATTCACATGAAACTAGATGTCATTCCTAACACCATCCTCAAAGTTTCTCTCTAGAAATAAATCATCACCCCCTAGAATGGGAGTGAAGCGCTGCATCTCTATGACGTGAGAAGAATAATCCATGATTGAGAGTGTACCTTTCTCCAAACTCATGAGATCTTAGTCTTATTCGGCCCTCAAAGTCTCCTGGTAGAATGATTCATAGAAGTTACATGTTAACTCATTCCAAGACATAATCTGCTAGCATTCCTTCTATGATATCACATCCCACCCACTCTTGGCGGAATCCCAAAGCATGTATATAGCCAATTTAACCATCCTCTAAAGAGGAGTCTCGAGATGATCAAAGATAGATAGCATGATTTCTAACCATGAATTTGCAGCCTAAGGTTCTTTATCCCCAGAGAAAGTGGGAGGATACTACTGCTGAAAACCAATGTCATCTTTTCTATAGACAGGACATGATTCGGTGCTCCCTGGAAGGTCTGCATGAACCTCATGAATACTTCATAGAACTATTCTTTGAAACCTTTATCCAGAATGATGGATGGTGTCATGATGGGCACATCAGGAGGATCTGCTTGTATTTCATGATCTACCATATCCGGTGTCTGGTCGTTGCACTGTATCTGGTATACAACCAGAGGATGTCCCGGTGGAATGACTCAGCAAGGTCAAGGTCACACTGTAGATCAAGATTATCAAGGACTGAAACCTAGAAGTGTCGAAAAAACAGGAGAAGAAAAAATTCATGTTTTACAAAACATTGTTACATGGCATGTATGCCCTCTATAAGTTGTGTTCCCTTAGGATTCAACATGATCAAGTAGTTCCACAAAAACATGTCGTGTAACATCCCAACACATGGTGTGTTCATCCAGTGATGAAAAATATACATGAATCATTTTTCTCCTTCCTGAGATCCTCTTTGAAGTTAAGCCACATGGTTCACTCCTGGGTAACACTACATGACATGTTCACCACACACACAACATGTACCACTTATGTTTCATCCATCTATGTCATTTGTCACATGGCTAGAAACATGGTCTATACAACACAACATGTTTATTCTATACATGACATGTAGTAGAATGATTTAACCAACCCATGTCGTTAGTCACACAACTAGATACATGGCCTCTATAACATGATGTGTACTCCTATTACACATCAGGTTCCACCAAACAATTCCCAACCCCATGTCTTTTTTCACACATTCAATCACATGGTCAAGAACTACATGACGTGTATATATAGTACCCAATGTGTACTTTATAAAAAAACATTTCCTTCCAAAAATGAAGGATACATGGCGTGTATTCATCATCACACACCGTGTATTCTAGGGTTTTACAGATATTAATCCACATAAACTACTCCAAAACCCCATAAAATACTGAAAAAAACATTAAAGTGAAATATTCCAATCCATGGGGCCCCATACTCCCCACGAATAAATTCTTGGCATCAAATTCATATCATATAATATAATAATTCAGTTAAAGATCATTATGATCCACTAAATACTGATCTAAGAGGGACCATAACTCCTTAGGGACCAAAATATGGATTCCATCCAAAAAAATAATTTCAAAATCCAATTCCCTATCAAAATAGCATGTATTTTAGTACGACATCTATCATAACAACTTGCATATCTAGCACAACATCTATCACAACAACATGCAAGCAGGAATTCACCCTAAATGGCATAAAAAGAATGCATGACATGTGATCTTTAGAAAGTGATTATGTGATGAATGAAATGGGATAACCTCATATCATCTGGTTTCAATTGAAATAGAACCTAAATAACATCAACTATAATGTCACAAAACATGTGAATTACCAAATGATGAAATCAAATCAATTGTAATAAATGAAAAACCAGAAAAAATTGCAATATTCGAGGCATATTGGCTTTTCCCCATACACAGGTTAGCTAATTCAAGGAAAAACATATTTCCACCTACATATTACTTCCTATCCTTATCTATAGGCTCCAGAAATTAAGTCAAAGATGAAAATAGTTCATCGTATACCACTTTGTAACATCCCATTTTTGGGTGTCACTCAAAGGTGTCGCATACCTGGTTGGTCACATGGCCTCAAGAAGATTTCATCAAAGGCTAGGGGCTTCTTACTAGCAGCGAGGGACTTAAGTGTGGTATGGGGGAAGTTATTCCCGCATTGGTATTGTAACACATCAGAATATAAATGTTATAAAACATTGGAAGTATTAATACAGTAAAACAACTAAATAGTGGAAGACTGAAATTAAATAAAGAACTAGAGAAAAATATATAAATGATTCATTTTACATATTTCTAGGAATGAATAAAAACAATTCAAAATGCTATAAATACAGTGCTAAACCAATATACGATGAAAACAAGTAAACTCCAACTACATCGCAAGCCTCAGAATGGTCCCATGATCTCACGCTCTATAGGAATCAAGTACCAGATAAAGAAGGAAGATTCCGTTTATCTATATATGAAACCATATAATCTGTTTGGTCCCAAAATCATGACCCAAACATGATTTTACAAGAATCACAGTAGGTAACCACCAAAATATCTATGCCTACCTGTCAGTGAATATATATAGTAGATAATATGAAAAATAAAGTAATAAAAAAGAATGTAATAAAGAGTAAACAATCCTAGAATTCAAATCACATTCATTTATATTAATTAATTAATCAACCAATCATTCAGAAGAAGCCCTCTGGAAAAGTTCTCACAGCATGAACCCTTTAGTTTTACAAATACAATGACTCTCTGAGGAAGCATACTTGGTCAATTCCACTTATTTTCATTTAACCGTATAATATAGACTCTCTGAGGAATAACTTGACACCCATTCTATAGGGACCCGACCTTATTGCATTACTTGATCTTGAATTTAGTAAAGAAATAACATCCTTTAACATTGATGATCTTTTGACGTTTATAGCATCAGAGAAAAGGGATATAACATATTCAGGACATAACATGTTAATATAGAGTGGATACCATAAAAACAACATTCATTTCGTCAAAAAAATAAAACGTTCAAATAAAACATGATTTTATTTTACATTTATTCAAGCATTTTACATAGATTCCATCTTTTTTCTACACATATTTATAACCTATGAAAATCATTTAAAAACATTGGATGGGCACAAAAATCTTAGTAAGGGATATAGAAAGAAGGAAAGAACATATTAGTCCATGAATACTTGTACATACTAATTTATTTTTAAAAGACACATCTATCACCCATATACACTTACTTTTTGAATCATGAGAATTCCAAAAGATCCCCACAAGACATAATAACATAAATATAACCATAAAGGTATCTTAGAAAATTACTTACATAAACTTGTAACTACCTCAGAAACCTTATAATTTGCACCCCTCACGTTTACCTTACAATTTGTGTAACAATCACATTTACACTTGGAGTAACCATACAAATGAACTCCAAATTACACATACCCAATGCATTTGAAGGAAATATAGGTCCCAAAAATCATAATAAAAAATTCACAAGAATAATAACACAATCATACCACACGAATATTTTCATAAAAACATTTATTTTGAATTTTTTAAATGATCATTTTAAAAGAGGATTTTTAATGAAAAGTCCCCTTAAAAATATCATATAATCCAGGTGAGACTTGTTAGAGTGGATGAAATATTTATATAAAATATAAATAAACATAATTTATTATAATCCAAACAATTCAAATGATAGTTTTTAATAGCACATAAATAATGAAGTAGAAGGTTAACCCAATGAATGGAGACCGGGTTAAGAATTCCATTACATTGGATCGTCTTCCTTAAAAATTGTTTAATCATCCTTTATAATGTTTAAAATATTGTTATTAGTATTTTAAAGAGACATTTTCATGTTTATAACATCTTATATGACCATTTCATAACCTCATTTCACACTTTAGTTATTATTATTTTGTTCCTTCAATTGTTTTTCGGTGCGTTTTTTACATTCTTTCCATTATCAGTTCATAATAGATATTCTTGTCGATTGGAAGTGAAAATCCAGAATCAGAATGGAGTTGTATTAACATATTTGTAGAATCATAAATTATACCTTATATAATTTTTAATATTTACATTAGGATGATTCATAAGTTAAATCATTATTGATATTTGTTTAAGTCATTTTGGCGATTCTTCGATTGTAATGAACTCATTTGTTTTATAAATTAATAACATGTGTATAAAATGATTATATTACATTATATAAGATATAATACATAAATTATAATCTTTTTCAACCATAAAATGGTTTAATGAACAGTTTGGAATAATTTTAATGAAGTTGAAATCACATCTTCCACGATGTCGGTAAATCGACACATCTTGGAGAATGTTTTGATTTATTGAATTAGTGGGAGATGAGAAGAAATGTAATGGTGAGTATTAAATAAACATGATTAAAACCAGAATATGTAAGATACTGGATCATTCCTTCTTCTTGGATAAGGGGATGTTATGAAATAAAAAATAAAATAAAGGAATCACGAAATAAATGAATATTGAGAAATCCCTTATGAAAATTCAGCAGCCTAACAACGTCGCTTAAAATTTAATTAAATATTTTGATGAGAGAAAAGGGGCCTCCAATCATTCAAACAAAATATGTGATGTAAGGGTGATATGAAATGACATATCCCAAAATAATCCAATTTAAATTAAAAATAATAACAAAAAATAAAAGAAAATAATGAAAACAATAGAGGATCTTTACATCTTGTTCTCTTCTCCTTGAGATCCTTCTTAGGGCCGTTGGTTTTTGAATTTTGGTGAGACTTGCAGCTCTAAGAAGTGGTTAAGAGCCTTGGGAGGAGTATTGAGAAAAACCTAGGTTTGTTTCAAGGCTTTGGAGGTGTGAGGGGAAGAGGGGAATGAGGGTGGTATTTATATTGGAGAAGAGGGGGAATTTTTCATTATTTTAATTATTAATAAAATATTATTTCTCAAGACTCTTAATTATCTTAACTCATGTGAATCCAAATATTATGTAAGGTATGTGAGTTTTAATCAAGAGTTATTAGTTTATCCATGCACCACCTTTTATTTACTAAAACATGTATTTAGCATTTATCCTTTTTTATCATATTTTACGAATCATAAAAAATTCTAGAAATCCATAAAATTTCCATAAATTCCCTAAAATTCACCCTAACAATTTCTCAACATGTAGAATTCAAAAAATTCCATTTTTGAAAATAATTTTATAAATTTTATTAATTAAATTTTTAAATAAAATCATACTTTATTAAGAAAATAATAACATTAAAAATATAATTGCTTTTATATCACATTGAAAAATTAACCAATATGTCATTATCATAAAGCCTTAAGAAAATAAAATAATAATACAATTTACTATTCATTGAGTTCATATTACTATTAATATTAAAATTCATAAGGGTGTGTTAATATTCATCAAAAATTAAATTGGTTCCATTGGACTCCAATTAAATTACTAAACATAATTGTAGATGACGATGTTTTGAAATTAAAAACATAGAAGTGGAAAAATTAAAGATAATGGGTAGTTATAAATATCTACATAAAACAAAGTTTCATGGATTACAATTTATTTTTTCAAAAACCATGGGGTGTTACATTATCCCAACCTTTTGTAAATTTTGTCTTTGAAATTTTATTTATTTATTAAACTGGTGAGGGTACTTTTTCCTCATATCATTTTCAGACTCCCATGTTGCTTCTTTAACCATGTGGTTTCCCCGCAAAACCTTTAACTGGTGGATTACCATATTTTTCAATACATGTTCCCTTGGATCAAGAATCTGAACTGATATATCATTATATGAAACGTTCTCGTCCACCTGAACTACTTCTGGGATCAAAACATGAGATGAATATGGAACATACTTTCTCAACATCAAAACATGAAAAACACTATGTACCTGAGATAAACACGAATGAAAAACTACTTGGTATGAAACTGGCCCAAAGTTATCCCTGATTTCAAAAGGACTGATGAATCACGGACTGAACATTCCTTTATTACCAAAAGGCATCACACTTTTCCAAGGAGAGATTTTAAGAAATCATGGTCACCTACCTTGAAAGAGAATTCATTCCTCTGGATATTTGCATAAAATTTCTTCCTACTTTGAGATGTCATCATGTGTTGTTGAATCATATTCACTTTCTTAGAAACTTATTCAACTAATTATGGACCACATACTTTCTTTCACCAAATTTATCCTAACATGCTAGATTCCAACACTACTTCATATACAATTCATCAAAAGGTGCCATCAATATACTGGAATGAAAACATTTATTACATGAAAACTTAACTAAAGGAACATATTGATCCCAACATACATGGTAGTACATTGAATAATCTCACAGCATATCTTCTAAAATCTGAATCTTTTGTTTTGAATGCACATTTTATTGAGGATGAAAAGCTATAATGAAATTTTATTCTTTGCCAATGACTTTTGGAGGACCTTCTAGAAGTTAGTAGTGAACCTGAGATCCTGACCGGATATAATGGAAAGGGGAACTCCATGTTACCTTACAATCTCTTTGATGAATAGTCGATAAATATGATCCAAATAAATTGTATCTAGAATAAAAAATAAAATGTGCATATTTAGTCAACCGATCAGCAATAAACCAAATTTCATTGTTACCTCAAGAAGTCTTAGGTAGTCCCACCATAATGTCCATAGATACATTATGCCATTTCCACTCTAAAACTAGAAAAGGATGACTTATCCCCTTTGGTAACTAGCACTCCTCATTAACCTTTTTACATGTCAAACATTTCATTTTAAAATCATCAATATCTCTTATCATTCCATCCACCCAATAATACTCCCAAAGGCCTCTGTACATCTTATTACTGCCAGGATAAACTGGAAATGGAGAAATATGACCTTCACACAAAAAATCTTTCTTTATATGAGAATCACAAGGCACACACTACCTTTTTCCAAATCTTAAAAACAATCATTATCAAGATTAAATTCTAGACACATACCCAATTTAACCAATTCTACATTTTCTTGTAGCTCACGGTCTTCCTTCAGCGCTTTTTAAATTCTGGATAACAAAGATGACTGCACTGAAACCTGAAACAAAACATAATTATTTCCAACACCAACAACTTCTAAGCCAAAATTGATCAAATCATCAATCATGGGATCATGTTCCAAACTTAACATGGTTAATGATGAATTATTTTTTTACTCAAGGAATCCACCACATTGAATTTCCTAGATGAATTGATTATGCAATCACAATCCATTATCAGTTCATGCCATCATCTCTAACTCATGTTTAATTCATTCTTAGTGAATATATTCTTCAAAAATTTATAGTTAGTATAAATTTTCATTTGAATCTCTATAAATGATGTCTCAAAATTTTTAATGAAAAAGATATAGCTTGCAATTCTAAGTCTTGTGTGGGATAATTTAACACATGGGGTTTTAGTTGTCTTAAATCATAAACTATAACCTGACCATTCTATATCAAAGCACAACCATGTCCCTTCAAATAAGAATCACTTTAGATGACAAAATCACCATTTCGGGAAGGCACGACCAAAACTAGAGCATTCACCAATATCTTATTTAGTTCTAGAAAACAAACATCACATTCTTCAATAAAAATAAATTTAACCTCTTTTCGTGTTAACTTAGTCATCAGGCTATATAAACTAGAAAAGTTATTAACACACCATAAATAATAACTGGCTAATCCAATAAAACTATGAATCTATGTAACATTTTTGGGTTTTGGTCATTCATCAACCACTCTTATTTTGGTAGGATCAACTATTATTCAATATTTATTTGCAATATTCCCAAGAAAAAGTATATGTAAAAACCAAAAATCACACTTTTTTAATTTTCTATACAATTTATTTTCCTTTATGTTTTATAAACCAATACTAAGATGTTTTTCATTCTCTTATTTACCCAAATAAAATTCCAGAATGTTATAAATAAATAGAATCAAAAACTTATCCAAGAACTCATGAAATATTATATTTATAAGATTCATGAATACGATAGGTGCATTAGATAACAAAAATGACATAAAAGAGAATACATAATGCCTATATCTTGTATGATAACCTATTTTCGGGATGTCATCCCCCATCACCTTCAACTGATGGTATCCGAATCTCAAGTATATCTTGGAAAAGAACCGAGATCCTTAGAGATTATCAAATAAGTCATTGATAAGAGGAAAATGATTCTTTTTTAAATAGTGATGTTATTCAATGCTCTATAAATAATGAAAAATTTTCATAGAACCATAATTATTTTTAATGAACAAAACTGGAGAACCCCATGGTGAAGTGATAGGAAAAATGAAGCCTTGATCAAGAAAATCATGTAACTGATTTTTTAATTTATCAAATTCTATTTGAGAAATCTGATATGGGGGTTTTGAAATTTCATTATCATTAGGAACTATGTCAATTTTGAATTCGACTATCAAATCTTGTATGACACTGGGTAACTAATCAGGAAAAACATCAAGGAATTCATTTACCACAGGCACATCATTAATCAAAACAATTACCTTGTTTTTAACAATATGAGCAAGATAAATTTCATTTCAGTATTTCAATAGTTACACAGCTTCCTGATATGTAATCAATTTTATGGGTTCATTCTTGTATACCAACTGATACTTTTTTTTAAAAAAACTTCTTTTGCTCTATAGTCAATCTTAGCATGATAAACAGAAAGCCAATCCATTCCCAGAATAACATCAAACTCGAATAAGGAAAAAATGTTTTCATGTAAATAATCTCCAAATATCACAATAGAAATATTATTATAACTACTCATTCAAATAATATTTCCCCTTGTGTTTTAACGATATGTTCTTATCTCATTTTTTGAGGTGATATTTCCAATTTACTAGAAAATTTCACAGAAATAAAAGAATGTGTAGACCCCATATCGAATAAAACTTTAGAAAAATAATAGTAAATAAAAAAGGAACCTTATACAACATCATTGGATGGATTAGAATCTAATGAATTAGTCTCAAAGGATCTGACTACACCATATTGCTTATAGTCTGGCTTCTTTGAAGAATTCGGATCTCTATTTGGGAAAGAATTTGTATAATGACCCATCTCATGACATTTAAAACACTTTTACAGTTTTCATATCAAGATTATTCTTAAGATAGTCTTTATTCTAATCATATGATATATGTCTAAACATACCACATCTAAATCAATTCCTAGTTTTGGTAATACATTCCCTAGGGTGCCTCTTGACATACTTTTCACAAACTAGAAACTAGATTTTCATCCCATCAGATTTATTTGGTTGATTTTTACCCATCACATGGCTTCTGGACCCCTTCTTCTCCCTGTTTCCAAAATGCACATGATCATCGACAAACAATATCTCTACCTTCTCAGAATATTAGACATGTTTCTCAAAACTTTTTAATTCATTGGTGCCAATTCCCATCGATACCTTTCCATCAATCATGAGTAAAAGAGTTTGATTCTACTATAAATATTCGGAATAGGATTTGTATCATAATTCACCAGTCGTGTAAATTTTGATTCATAGACAACCACCAAATCCTCCTCACTTTTCTTCAATTCAAGGAATTGATTCTCCATCCTATGTTTCACCACCTTAGAAAAGTATTTTTCAATGAAAATACTTCCAAATTTATCCCACTCTAAGGCATCAATATTGTCTCTATCCCTGACATTGCTTAACATTTACCACCACTGACCAGCTTCACCTACAAAATGATAAATGGAAATTCATACCTTTTGATTATCTGAATAACCCATTAAATCAAATATAATTTAAATGAATCAATCAATCCTTTATCCTCTATTGAGTTTGAAGATATATTGACTGAAGGAGGGTGTTGCCTCATAAAATGTTCCACTAATTTCATGTTTCGTTGTGGTACCTCTAGTTGTTATCTTTCATGGATGCCGCCACCATTTATTTCCTGCGATAGAAGTGACATTACTGACACAAAGTACACAATTCCATTCCCTACCAATCCAAGGTGCAGATTTAGAAGGATTTCGTTCTGTCGGTGATACTCCTCTCCAGCTTCTCTATTTCTTCTATGAAGATCCATTCCGAATATACATATCTTTGTCAAATAAACATGGTAATATTTAAATGCTATAACATTTCAAATTAACTATAGATTAAAAACATTTATGGTACTATATGAACATCATACTAACCCCTTTGTTATCTAAACCATCCTCTGATATCAACAATAAGGACTCGACCTTATTACGAAACATAATCCTGGATTTAGTAATGAAATCCCTTCCTTTCACATTGAGTATCTTTTAAATTTTAGAACTTTAGAGAAAAGGGACATAACAAATTCATGACATTTAACTTTAATACATAGTGGATACCATAAAAACAACATTAATTTCTTCCAAAATATAAAAAATTCAAATATAAAATGATTTTCATTGATAATTATTCAAACATTTAACATGGATTCCTTCTTTGGCCTACACATCCTTATAACATGTGGAAATCATTTAAAAAAGTTTGGTGAGAACCAAAATATCAGTAAGGGATATGAAAAGATGGAAATGACATATTATTCTATGAATACTAGTATCATACAAAATCATTTTCAATATAAATACTTGTCACCAAAATATAATTACTTTTTAAAACATGAGAATTCCACAAGATCCCCAAAAAAATATAAAAATTAATAGAACCATAAAAATATCTTGGGGAATTACCTACATAAACGTGTAACCATCTCAACTACCTTATAATTCATAACCCTCACAGCTACCTTACAATTAGTGTAACCATTGCAGTTACACTTGATGTAACCGTACAACTAAACTCCGACTTACAAATACCCAATGCATTGGAGGAAAAGATAGTTCACACCCATCATCATAAAAAATTCCCAAGAATAAGAACACAATCATAAAACATGAATAATTTCATTAAAACATTACTTTTGAATTTTTGTAAAACATAATTTTAAAAGATGGGTTTTAAGGGAAAATCCCCTTACAAATATCATATAATTAAAGTGATGCATGATAGAGTGGATGGATTATGTATATAAACTGTAAATAAAGAATATTTTAATATAACAAAACTATTCACCTGAACAATTTCAATACCACATAAATAATGAAGTAGATGGTTAACCCACGGAATGGAAATCGGGTTAAGAATTCCATTACCATCGGTTCGTCTTACATCTAAAATCTTTAAAACTCATGTATAATAGTTAAAATAGTGTTATTAGTTAAAAAAAACATTTTCATGTTTATAACATATTATATGATCATTTAATAACCTAATTTCACCCTTTATTTATTAGTATTATGTTCCTTCCATTGTTTTTTGGTGCGTTCATTCCAGTATCGGTTCATGATGGATATTCATGTCGATTGGAAGTGAAAATATAAAAATTGAATAATGTTGTATTGAAATTTTTCTAGAACCATAAATTATAACTTTTATCATTTTAAATTCTGACATGTTGATGATTCTTATGTTAAATCATTATTGATATTTGTTTAGATCATTTTGGTGACTCTTTGATCACAATAAACTCATTTGTTTTATAAATTTATAACATGTGTATGAAATGATTATAGAACTATATATAATAGATAATACATAAATTATAATACAGTTCAATCATAAAATTTGTTTCATGAACTTTCTTGAAGAAAGTAAATTAAATTCAAATTACATCGTCCATGATGTCTATAATTAGACCCATACGGGACAATGTTTTTAATTTCTTGAATAAGTGGTAGAGGAATGGAAATGTAATGGTGGGTATTCCAAAAACATAATGAAACCTAGAATATGTAAGATATTATATCATTAATACCTCTTGGATAAGGGTATGTGAGAAAAAAGAAATGAAAAGAAAGTAATGTTGAAATAAAAGAAATGTTGAGAAATCCTTTATGAAAATTCAACATCGTAACGATGTCGCTGAAAATATCATAAAATATTTAGATGAGAGAAAAAAGGGGTCTCCAATAATTCATACAAAATATTTGCAGTTAGGGGGATATGTAATGACTTATCCCAACATAATCCCAATGAAATTAAAAATAATAACATAAAATGAATGAAAAGAATGAAAACAATAGAGGATGTTTACCTCTTGATCTATTCTCCTTGAGATCCTTCTTAAGGCATTTTGATTTGGCCTTCGGGTGAGAACATAAGCTCTAGGAAGTGGATAATGTAATTGGGAGGAGTATTAGGTTTAACATAGTTAAGGATCAAGGCTTGAGAGGTGTAGTAGGAAGAGGGGAATGAGGGTGTTGTTTATAGTGGAGGAGTGGGGGCATTTTTTATTATTTTAATAAATATTATAATATTTTTTCTCAAGAAAATGAAGAGTCTTAATTCATAGGACCCCAAATATAAATAATGGCATGTGATTTAGAACCATGTGGCCTTACATCATCCTTGCATCACCTATGATACAGTAATTCAATTATTTAAAATTTATCATATTTTATTGTATTTTACTGTTCATAAAAAATAATAGAATTACGAAAAATTTCCAAAAAATCACCAAAACCATTTCTCAATGTGTAGAATTCAAAAATAAACTCCATTTTTTTTTGAAAATAAGTGTTTATATATTATCACTTTAATTTAATAATAAAATAACACTTTATTCAAAAATTAACAATTTTAAAACTATAACAACTTTTATATCACATTGAAAAATTAAAAATGATGCCATTATTTTAAATCCATAAAAAAATAAAATAATAATTCAATTTAATATTCATTGAGGTCGTATTACAATTCAGATTACTATTCTTAAGGGTATGTTACTATTCACCAAAAATTAAGTTGGTTCTATTATACTCCAAATAACATACTGAACACAAATGTAGATGAATATTTTTTTTAATTCAAAACATAAAATAAATATCTACTTAAAACAAAGTTTCATGAATTTTAATTTATTTTTTAAAAAAAACATGGGCTGTTACACATTCCCCCTATTTTCTCATAATGGTATACTATAGACACTATGAAGGAGAACTCAATGTCCATCCCCCTATGGAATCGGAACATGAAAAGTCTAACAAACAATCTGGGGAATCCCTCAATGTCATTTACCCCTACGGTCTAACTAAACTAGGTTCTCACAGCCCTGTGTAATAAAATCATGCACAAAAGATATACCACAACCAAAGTAATCACAATTACGACAAGGCTACACAACTATAATGCATATCACACGCATGTCATATAATGTCAACTCCATTCTAACAGAACTAGGCATGGAAAACAAAATAGCCAAACTAGCAGTTCTATGTCAAACATAAAATTTAAAACAAACATGATAAAACACATCCATAAGCAACTTAATAGACCTTATTCATAATAAAAAATCTTTTCTCAAGTAAACAAACTATATCGTGCATCAAAAAGGATAAATTTCCAAAACCCGCAATACCCAAAACTTGGGTATTCGACATTTTTCACATATATAATTCATGGATAACTACTAAAAGGAATGAATCACCTACCTCTATGGAGTATGATCGATATAGTTTAACCTAAACCATTGAATCAACCTAGAACATCATGGATCAATAGAAACGTCAAAAATTATCAACCTCGAATAACTCACGAAAGAGGAGAAAACAAGAAGAGGGGATCTAGAAGAAGGAAGAATTCACCAAGGAAATTCCAACATAATAAATGATGTTTGATTCAAAGAATAGACAATGATTCAGTGGCTCAGAGAATAATCATCACCCTCAGTCACTCCTGGGAAAGACAGGGATAGAAGAAGATGTTTTTGGGTATGAGCTGTGACCCTAGTCAGACCTATCAAATAGAAGAAAAAGAATATAGTGTGTTTATTAAATATACAAGTCATGTACATGCCTCAACCGACCCCCAATTTAGGTGGTCTCTAAGTCCCCCCACATGGCCATGTACTAGTCGTTACATGACCACTACACAACTACCCGTGATAACTTGGTACACGGTTTGTACTCCCAGGTACACGTTGTGTACTCATTAAATTTCTAAAAAAACTTTTTTTCTAAAAAACTACCACAATAAATATCCATACCTGAAATGAATAACCATGTTCTTACACATATATTTAGAAATTTTAATTATTACATAACATTTAAAATTTATTTTTTTGTGGAAATGTTTCTCTTTTCCATTACATTAAAATATAACGACATAGTCATTACGAAAAAATGGAGATATATTTTTAATTATAGAATATTTTTTGTCCAATACAGGGAAGCTAGTGCATAACGATGTGTGATGGTTAGGGTAGTTGGAAGTGTTAGGATGTCGAGGTATGATGTAATGGTTGAAGGTTCTATGGTATAGTGGAAGCATTGGGTGGGATCCTAATTCTGTATGTTTTCATCAGTTTCATTGGATTATATTTGATGAACATGATATATACACCCCTATATTCTAAAAAGTATCTTTCACATATAATTTATAATTAATTTAATGAAATGATTACATTGAATGTGATAATCCTCTTGAGAAAGCTACCTTTCCATTCTCAATGGGTTTTCGTTGAAGTGGATAATTCAAGAAATGATTACTCTAGTTGTATACATGTGTGATAACAGAATATTAGAGTGGGATTTTCAGTATTCAATGTTCTATCATATCAGAAGCTAGTAATTTACAATGTTAACCATTAATAAAAACAATTTGTTTCATTATCCCCATTTTCTAGAGTTTGTGGAGGGTAGTGGTTTCTATCTAGTATTGGGGGGATTTTTAGTGGATTTTTACTGTGTATACTATACAAAATACAATGCCTATAATCTAAACTGACAATACAAGGATTTTATACATAGGGATAAGACAAAAAATAATTTTATATGGAACCTCTACTAATTATTTTATTCTATGTAATCCCTATATCAAATAATAATAATACTGTTACTATTTCTATGTCACCTTTTTATTTAAAAATAATTTATTAAGAAAATTAATTACGATTAATATATATAATATTATATAAAATACACCATTTACATCAAACCATTATCTTATCTCATCAATCCTATATGGAATATATTGAACTTTGAATAATGAAATAATTATTCAGAAAATATTAGTCATTAAATAAATATTATCTTTACTATACACCCAAAATTAATATTTATTTTAGTATTAACATAAATAAAAAAGTAGTTCTATTAAAAAATACACTAAACCAATGAATAAAGTTTTATTTATTTATTGTATCATGAGTAAAATAAAACAGATAAAATTTAACACACGTATTTTAATCTCAAATATATATTTTTTAATTTATTCAATACACATTACCAGTAAAATTATTATTCAAAACATTAAAAATAATTGTTTTTCATAATTACCAAATCCCTATAAATTATTGAGATTATGAATACTCATTTTTTGTGACCATGTATGCCACTTTCTATATTGACTTAAGTGAACTTAATTAATGTTTATGATTAGCATCTAACAATGTGTCAAGGAACCAATAAAGAAATCAGTTAACATCAAAACAATAAAAACCTTCATATGAGCACTATTGTGTAATATAATCACATTGACTACTAATATCTCATCAACTAGTATACAAAATATTTTCATCACACTATTGGAATGGTTTATCATTCTTTGACTATTGAAACAAAACATGTTTATATACTACAATTGAAATTTATTTTTTTCTAGATAATTCCATTTCAATATAAAGGCCAAAGATATCTTATTCTATTAATATGGAAGGGGAAATCATTATTTTTTACTTATTAAAATATTTCCATAATAATTATGGAACACCCAATGTATAAATCCCTGTCCTGATCATATATTTGCATAGTTTTATATCAATAAATAAAATTAGGTGATTCATGATACCCAATAAAAATAAGATCCGGTCTAAAGAATAATAAAATGTTATCTTATAAGAATATCCAATGGAACTTAAAGTAAATGGATTTTATTTTGAGGGGTCTATCCATATGACCACCCTACTTGGAGATCACTATATTTGAATTTCATGTTATGAGGTGTCAACGTCTTATGAGCCCTTATCACTTGGTAGTCAAACATTATCCACGACCCATAAAAAAGATGTTATCTAGACCATAAGGAATATATTTAAGAATATAACCATTGAATCTCCTTGTTAAATCTTTATGGGGAACTACTATAAGTTACAGATTCTATAAATACTCTAAATATATTCTCAAATTATTATTTCATATAATGAAAATAATTATTTGGTTATCTATGTATCTATATTATATTAATATAAAGTAAAAAGGTTAGCTAGTTCTTGGGAATCAACTCAAAAAGTGTGTCACTTGAACTAGAGAAAACTGCTATCATTTCCACACATGATAACTCTCATATGATATAATGATTATGATAAGGTATGGATATGGGTGATGTGATTTCCTAATTCGTCTTTACTAACTATAATTTTTAATTCACTTTTATTGAGTAAAACCCCCAATAGTTAAAATATTCTGGTTTGTTCATTTGTTCCTCTCTCATGAATTTTGTATCTTGGTTAGTATAAGGAATAATATTATTATAATATATATTATGATAATACATTATTTGTATAATTTGAGGATGTCGAATAAATGATTTTTTTAATACTGCATCTTTTGCTGCATCAAAAGAAGAATCTTACTTGGTACGTGAAGATATGGTCACCACTATCTTTATTAAGATTCTATGGTTTATAACCTCTTCATAACTACATTATATGATCAAATTGATATAAATTATGATCAGTTTGGTATCCCCTTGATATATTTCATTCACACTTCTCCATGTACCAGAATCATAATCTTCATAATTTATAAATTACCGTTGGATAGTTTTTAATGGATTTCGATGTAGCTATTCTAGTTCAATTTGGTATTTACCCACCTTGATTTATACATTAATAATAACAAATATCTTTATATATCATGTAATATGTGTTATATTTATGAACATAACAATATATATCATCATGTTCATCATAAAAATATCATCATGTTCCTCAACACATCAACTTCAAGATATTTTATGAAATGCAACATAAGTAACACTTTTCAGTGGTAATTTTCTATCTCGTGTTTTCAAATAAATTTCTAACATATAAACTATTATTTGATATGTGAAACCCTAAATATACATATCGGTATATATTTTTCTTTATAACATTGACTACTTATTTAATTCATTCTTAGATAAATATATTTTAAACATAATGTTAACTAATTATAAGACTAATAATTTTCATCCATATGTTATCACAATATTTTAAATAGAATTACCCATCAAGATCTATGTGATAACTCAAAGAGGGAGGGGTAAATTAATGATCCTAAATTCTTATTCTTTATTACTTAACAAACAACTTTCACCATATATTATTGACATATAATTGTACCAGAAAACAAAATAATCACACCCATAAGAACACAAATATTTACAAGGTTCACTACTCAATAGAAATAGAAAGTCCTTGGAATGGTTTAGAATTAATAAAATAAAACACAAATAATTTAAAACGTTCCTTTTAATGTATTATACTAGACTTTATGTTCTTAGATCTAATAGTTATATTAGATCTTTTGTGTATAATATAAGAGTTAATAAAGGGCAAAGTTGTTTAGTAGTGTTGGAATAAAAGATATATACAAACAATAAGTTGGAAAATGAAACACACAATAAGCTCATATGGAGAGAACCTGATTCTCCCTTCCATCATATCCTAAAAAATTACACCTAGTCATCTTCTGGGTTTGTTGGGGAAAGGAAAATAAACACTGGTGATATCATATGCTCAGATAGCAGTAACATACAGTGGAATATTATATTTTAAATATCCCTGGAATTCAAGATATAGAAATATTAAATAAATATATTGAATCCAATATCAACTTAAAATGATGGAATTATATATCAATTTTAATAAATGACAAAATAGAAAAAAATCATTTATCTCATTCTAAGGGAATTCATAACATGGGAAATTAAAAATTTCCATCATGGTCATGTCCAAAGAAACTTTACTATCAATTGAAGTGTTATAAATCAAATCCAAAACTATTTTTTCTCATGTTAATCATCGATGCATGAAGGGCCTATATAATTCTATGACCCACCCCTCAACATATTAACTATAAGACACATCACGAACATTCATATAATTACTTAATGATCTAGTTACAACATAAAACATGGTTATACATATAATGATAAATATAAAATCAAATACTTCCCATTTAAATATAATAACATGTATATTTAAGATAACATCCCTTATCCAACATGGAATCCATGGGGTAACAACAATGTATCATGAAGTACCCTTATCGAAAAAATATAGTGGGGATGGTACGTAAAAAGTGATGAATTATACATGGAATATATTAGTTGAATAAAATATCATAAATTTACAGAATATTAAGGAAATTGTAGGAAAAGTATTCCTCAATTATTTATTAATATATTGCGAACATTCTATATAATATCCCTAAAGAGTGTCTATTGAGGTGGGAAATGTTAGGCCAATTATTCATGCATTACGGTGTTGTTTGATTTGATGCTCAACCAACCTATGTTAGGTTGAATACCCATAGATTAATATATGACATAGTTTTATCCACAATATAGTATCTAGATTGGGTTTATTTTATTGGAAATCACACACACTTTTACTTTACCAAAACATTGGATTCTTTTTCCACTAAGAAAAAGATTGAGTTTTTCAACAATTTTGGTAACTAGTAAAGAAAAAAAACACGATGGAGGGATAAATATATAAACATGTAAATTAAGTAGACTTAAATAATAATTTAGTAGAAGTATTCCATGGAAATTTATGTACACAACATAAGGAAATTTGTGATTAATATAATTAGATTCCCAATGAATTAAAATTCTGATGGGAATAACCCAGTTTTGGCTTGGGTAGAAATTCAATCATAAAATATTGATGTAGGGGGAATGAAATTGATAATAAAATTCAATTAATAAATAAATTTAATTTTATAAAATCTTACATAGTAAGTATATATATGCCACATTAATGATATTTGGTGTATAATAAAAAAATTCCTCAAAGAGAAGAATTTGTGACAGGAAACCCTTATGTACTATCCTACATCCATTAATGTAACTTATAAGAATATATCATAAACATATCTACCATAATATAATAGTTATTAACTTCACTCGTATATATTTTCACTCACAAAATTCAGATATATTCATTCTCTATATTAATTATTTTTATTTTCAACATCGGGTGTCTACAATATTGATCATTTGTACTAGTTTCCTAATAGTGGTGTTTGTATTATTTATTATTAAAAAGTGTAGAATTAATAGTTCATTAATGTTATATTTAGGTATGAATTTTTAAAATTTCTGATGATCCAAATTACTTTAATCAATGTTTTAGTCATTATCCATTAAGATGAAATTTATATTAGTCATATTTTACTGATTCTTAGTGATCAAAGAGTATTTTTATAATAAATGAATTGATTATTGATATAACTAATCCATAAAAAATAAAAATACATATTTAAATATTTATGTCATATTATACAATTAATTATTTTCCCATATTCTTTCTTGAGCTAAATTCATATTATTGTTCAGTATGGTTGTTAAACATGCCCAAACATGATCAAAACCATATTTAAGGAATGGATACGATATGGTTTTCATGTAATATAATTAGAAAAAACATAATGATATTATTTAATGTTTATTGTAGTTTTATATAATAATATATATTAATAATAAGTATAATTAATGGATGTTATGTTATCACACAATACCAAAAAAATATTACCCTCTAAGTAATATTATTTTAAATAGTAAAATAAAGGATGACCATTTGTTAATTATATCTGTAATGACCCTGGCCCCAATAGACAAGAGAGTGTGTCTTATTATATTACAATGTAAAATATATAGTGGGTTCAATTTCAAAGGTTTCATTATGTTTAATAGTTTTCGATAACTAGATACACACATGATACCCAATTTAAAATTGAAAAAAAATGAAACATAATACATAACAAAATTAATTAACTAAATCATTAAAAATCATTCTAGGAAATCATCATCATATGATTGGGAAAGGGAAAAATAAGGGTGAGCTAAAATTCTCAATAAGTGGAATGCACAGTAGAATTTATCATGAATAAATGAATAATAATCAATATGTAAAGGTAAATAAACGAACACACATTCAATTTAAATATATTAAATATAATGATAAGATAAGGAAGAATCCATATTGAACGGAAAATAAGTTAGAACACATTGTAATCAATCAATAAATTGAGATTGAAATTCATCCAAATATAATTTCACTATGAAAATATCATGGATAAATATAACAGAATTCATAGTGAATGAATGCATTATTATTGAATGTCATGTTTATCGAGAAGATGATTAATTTACCATAATGTTCTATTATAAAGATATTTTAATACAACTGGGTAAAAAACACATCTGGTTTTTCCAACTGAGTTGCCTCATGAGAATAAATATATATAGAGGGGATATTATTAACTGGTCCCACCCTTGTCTGTAGGGAAAAATCATTCTTCATATATCAAATAGTCAATTTAAATCATGAAAAATATTCATTTTCATCAAATATCCAAATTGATTAAAGGATGTCTATTTATCAATAAATTCCCATTTAATCAAATAAAATACAAAGTAAACACCATATTTTAAAATGGAATGTAGTTTATGAAATATTTATATCATTCATACTAGAATATGGATATTTATGAGAAATTAGATTTCTAATGAAAATCAGTCTCGAGGAAGTGATTGCTTCAGGATAAAGTCAATAATTACAAAATAATGCAAAATTATAAAATATCTTCATTCACATGGAAATACTTAAGTAAAATCACCTTGGATGTGATAATTCAAAGTGAAAATTAAAATAAAATGATGTATGAATGAATAATGATATTACATATCAATGGTGCAGTATATACAAAAAAGAAATGTGAATTGGTTCACAATACCAAATGAGTCTCAATGGTATGTAAATTGAGAAAAACCCCCATACCCAACGCTTCCTTTTTATTGAATGTAATTTATGATCATTTATAGTGGGATTAAATGTTTTTAACTTAATAAAAATCTATATTAATATATATGATATCATATATGATTCTTATATAAGACATTATGATCCATTCATTAATAATATTTACTTATTTACATTGTTTTCTGTGATAGTTGGCATGTTTTCTCATGCATGTTTTGTCTTAAAATATTTGGTTCTCATATATATTTTATAGTTTCATCATCTAGAAAATAATAATAATTAAATATTTATCTTATTTATACATAAATTATACTTTTAATAAAAACAATGAATTATGGTTCGGAGATATGAAGTATGTTATGATCACAGAGACTATAGGTTGTACGTCTGCATGAGTGGCATTTCCATTATTCAATGGTAATTATGGAACAAAATTATTTAATATTTTATCTATTTAGAATGACAATTTTAGCATAAATACTATAATTATTCTTTAAACATATTTATATATTTACCATCTATATAGTGTTGTGATGAAAATAGTGATATATCATTTTATGATGGTTGTAGACCACATGTACATGAATAAAATTACTATATTTCATTTTATAAAAATGTAATAAATAAAAGTAGATATATATTATATTAATATAATGTTAAATATTTCATGAATATCATAATTATTTCATGTATATGATATATAATCCCTACCATTATTCTTAATCACCTTTTATATAAAACGTTAGTGAAAGACTAATAACATCACTTCGCAAGGTGGTGATCCACCATAAACATGACTGATGTTATTGTGAATACAAAGCAATGTGACTAAATAGTATATATATATATATATGATATAATTACTCAAGAGTTATAAGTTATATACATATAATATATATACTTTACATACATCATAATACCCATCATTGAGGGGTGGTAATGGAAAAAAGAATTACATCGGTTCATGAGGGGGTAGTCCTATGTACATAAAAAATGATTATTTTGTAACCAATTTGGTGGAAGTGAGTATGGTTTTAGGTAAATAAATTAATATAAAAACATCCATTCATATTGGTGATATTGTGGTAATTGTATAATAATTATTTGATATTAATTTAAGCAAGTGGAGAAATAAATAAAATGAAAAATCTCATTGAATAAACCAAACTCTTTATTTGGGATCCCACTTAATTATCAACTAATGTATTAATAAGATGGATTTATTCCCAAAAATAAGTCTTATAATATCTTTTTAGTGGAGTTGTTAAGTTATTTTTCTAGTGTTTTGATGATCCAAATTACCCGAGAGGTATGAAAAGGTGAGGGGAGGGAGTTTCCTTTTAAAATTGAGGAGTAGTGTCATTCTTATAAATACCAAAATTTATTCACTTTTGGGAGGTATAACATTCATAATGTTCCTCTAAAATTAATTAATAATGGATTGGATGGTTCAATTTTTATAAAAACCTCCACAATAAAAAAATCATTTTTATCACATTATTCCTTATACATTAAGTTAACTCAACATTTCCCTTTTTTTCTTACTATAGTAAATATTTTTTCTAACCAAGAAAATAATTTAAGTTTAAATTAATGTGAGAATTATTTGATATTTTGGAAACACTGATTATAAATATGGAATCACATTTTAAAAATTCAAATCTTTTGTGTGTAGAAAATTATTATCCACACTATCCCATTTAATATGAAAAACACCGCTTTAACCATAACCACAATAATAGAGTCTTTAATATTTATTGGTCGATATTTTCATTATAATGGAACTATTGGTAAATGAATATAAAATAGTTGATATTTCATAAATGTTTTAAATCACTTGTTTAACGAACTGACCTGGTTTTCCCTCAAACCTAGCACCTAACTTGATCCTTTACATACACAAAGGGAATTCTCGATCCCCCCAAGCTGGGGATAAGCACCCAGGCATCGAACAACACAACAGAGGGAAAGATTTATCCCAAAAAAAAACAACATCATGCCACACACATATATATTTATAATGAAACCATGAATGATAGTGAAATATATATGCCATAGCCTTAGGAAAAATACGAGAAATAGAACAACTGTAACAGTAGAGAAAACCCAAATGATACTTCCAACTGTAAAGGACCCAAAAAAATGATACTCCAAATTATTGAATGAAAAAAAACATACCATCTCACCACCATATAACTATCCTAGATGACATGATATTCACTGCCTCACTATGGCGCATTGCCTTTCCCTACACTGGATGACCGAAAAAGGTCTACGCATCTTCGAAAAGGTACGCAGGGTGTGAGCTAATCGGCAAAGAAAGATACCTCTCAGGTGTTACACAATAAATCTCTTTATAAAAAATCTTGTATGATCATTTAAAATAAAACATGGCATTATAATATGTAAAGATGTTTTATAGAAAACATAGTCATCATTTCCCTTTTCAATAGTTCTAACGAAAATTAGGTATATCAGTTTCAAATAATATATTCCATAACAGTTTCCACAACAATAAAAAAGTATATAAAGGATAACTTAGAAATACAAGAAGTAAAAATTAGAAGAATGGGTATCACGTCACCAAGTAATACTACATTTCTAGTAAATAGACTACTCTTATCGCAATAATCACCTACACAGAAATGATCCTCAAACAACGAGCAGAGGAAGAAGAATATTAAACCATGAGTAAACCGCCAAAAATTTCAATATGGGTCCCCTAGAACAAAAGTCCTATGAAAATAAAGTAATCCCCAATAAATACCTCTTGATAATCACAAATAATGGATGATGGACTCAAGATAACCCTTCCTCACATGTACCCAAGGTAACCCATGTTCTCCTTTTCATAATTCATTTCAATGATTTGAAAACCATTAAAACCCATTCCATGAATCCATTTCAATGCTTCAAAAATTCCACTTTTCCATTAAATTATCCAATGTTAGGGAAATCCATTTTTCATTGAAAAAACATTTCAACACACCCCAAACAATCATGCTAAACATTCCTTATGAATCAATTTAGAAATTAAAAAAATCAAGTTCCTTAACATATGCTAGAGAAAGAAAAACCTAACTCAATGTTCACATTGCACAAGCCCACAAAGGGAATCCAAAAAAACCCAAAAATGATAATGAAGGCACTAGAATCAAACCATCACATCAAACTATTGAGTCAATTTAGAAGACAAGGGGTCGATAGATAGAGGAAATCACACATACCTTAAGAACAAATGTCCTCCACACCACATATAGAAAAGGAAAGAATATCAGAATAGAATATAATGATAGATCTATAAAAAGAAAAAAAGAAAAAGCCAATATAGATCAGTGGTTCTGGTATCAAAATTCTAGGGCACTATCACGGCCATCCAAAATGAAGAACTAGAATGAATGATTACCTAGAGAGATGCATTGTAGATGTATTAAAGATCCGAAGCAGAGCAGATCAATCTGGAAGGTGTGGTGGCTCTAACAATCACCTAGGAGTTTCATATGGTATAAATATATGTTTTTTGGGAAGAGGGTGAAAATAGAAATAGCCAAACATGTGACTTTAAGCTGGGTGTAGGCCAAATAACAACGTGTACCCCTTGGTTATGGTGTATAGGCCACATTGGATATGTTATGATAAAAAACCCATATCCTATGTTAAAAATATAGTATTTAACCCCCACATGGGATTTACCTTAGGTATAAGACAAGTAACTTCTCTCATCATGATCTCCCCATTCAGGACTTGAATCCTGAAACCATTACACATCATGTACTTCTAGTATATGGTGCGTACCTTGAGTACATAGTGTGTGCTTCTAGTACACGTGGTGTACCTACTAAAAAGCCTACATAAAATCTAGAGAAATATTATAATTACATTAAACCAAAAGGGTTCTATGATAACGTGAATACATACTCGATTAAGGTAATAGGATGTTACAAACTCCCCACCATAAAGTATTTTCATCCTAAAGAAGTCATGTGGAATATTAAACTCTTGGAAAAAGACGAGGCCACTAATCCCTCCTCAACTACTCACATTACCAAGTCTCATGAGAATATAGTCACAGTATTAATTGATCTCAGACCAATAGAACCGACTTCCCAAGCAAGACCTTAATCTAAGATTCAACGTTCTCCATTGGTTTCTCCACAACATAAGCATCTAGAACTAGATCAATTTCTTCCCAAAATAGAACATGAGTGGGTTCATGGTGATAATTATAGAGTTGAGATATGTGTAAAAGATCATGAATTCCCATCAACTGAGCTAACAATACTAACAGATAATAAACCTACCGAAGTCGTTGAGTGATATCAAATGGACCAAATTATCTCTGGGCTAGCTTTAACTATTTCCATGCTGGAGGTGACCAAAATGAGGATAAAAATTCAATAAAACCCAATCAACTACATAAAAATAAAAAGATAGATTTCCTCGATCTGAATAAAATTAATGTAGACTCTAGGATGTAACCATATGTCGTTGTACATCTTGAATCATTGCAGATATCTCCTTAATCAGACATGGTTCAACCAAGGCTACTTTTCCCACCTCTGAAAAAAGAGGTGATCTGGATGGGAGACTATAAGAATCCTTGATAGGATCCTTTTTTTATTGATGGATAATAACAATTATTGTAAACAAAATCGACTAGTCCCATATGGCTATACCATGATCCATCGAAATCCAAGATGCAGGCATGAAGCATATCCTCTAGGATCTAAATTACAAGCTCCATCTGACCATATATCCATGGATTTTAGGAAATTATCATATTTATATGAGTTCCCATTACATCTTGAAGGCATCTAAAAAAACTCAACGTAATCCTATGATCCATATCTGAATCCATGCTAGAAGTAACCCCATATATCCTCACGATCACCTCCACGTACAACAATCCTAGATATTCAACTTTAGAGGTGTCTTTGATCGCAATGAAATGAGTAGACTATGTTAACCTATCAACAAACACCCAAATTTCATTCTCCCACAGGTTTTCCATGGAAACCTAGAACAATAATCCATTGATACCTCAACTCATTACGAGACCGATATCAAAGAAGGATAAAGAAATCTAGAGGTTTTCAAGTGCTCTACCTTTTTCTATTGTTATGTGTAACAATGGGACACGTAATCTTAAATGTCACACTTCATACGTGGACACCATAGTCTTCTTCTTAGGTCATAATACATTTTAAAAGTGCATGGATTAATGGACCATAAAGAGCTATGGTAATCGAAAAAGACCAAATTTCTCACAGGTGTTGGGACGATAAATCACTCGATGTTGTGAATTACTCAATATGAAGGAAGAGACCAACCAAAAAACGATCTCCCCACTATAAAGGCATTCCCAAGTCTTCTAAAAATCACCAACCTACTTCTAACCTAGAATGATAGACTCGAGGAGAATAATGAAAACTATGTAGTGGTCAGATCCAAACATGAAACATCATCTGGAGAATCCATTTGCGACTCTATGTAAAATCCCCATAATATTCGACTCCTCCTTTGATTCTAAAAAATAATATAATGGTACCTTACTTCATAGATCATATGAAATGACATTCTCTTTCCATGGGTGTAGGTGAAACTGACAAAAAATATCTAATGGTATTATATCCATAATCTTTTTATAAAATTCATATCTTTGTGATAAAAGGAAAATCTATGACTCTTATAATCAATAAATACTGTGAACTTATCCTCAAAGAGACAGTGATGAAAAAAATCTATGAACAGGCATGACTGGTTCAAAATCTAAATCATGGGAGGGTTAATTCTTCTCATACGGTTAGATATGACATGGTCTATAAGCTACCAAATGATCATCCTTCATCAACACACTTCCCAAAATATAACTAGTTGCATTAAAAAACACCATGTACCCCATACCCGGTCCATATAAGATCAAAATATGATCTAATATCAAAATTCATTTTAGTTCATTAAAATTAGACTAACACTTTGCATCCCTTGTGAATTTTAGAACTTTCTTGTTAAGAGAAATCAATGGTGATGCCAACATAGAGAAATCTTTAACAAATAGTCAGTAGTAATTATAAATACCGAGGAAGCTTCAAATTTCGATGATGTTCTCTAGTTCCTTACAATACATAATATCCTTTATCATCATTAGATAAACTAATATTCCATGCTTCTATATTTTGTGACTGTTGACACTCCTTTTGTCACAGAATCTAAAGATCGGAAAAGGGGAATATCTGAGCTCAAAGTGATTCAACCTTTGAAGAAAATATCAAAAATCGACAAAGTCATGAACAGAGGATCAAAAACACCTGTGCCGCACAAGTTCTATCACTGTCGCGCAAGTAAACTTGCGCGACGCCCTTATGGTCGCGCAAGTGACTTGCACGACCTAAGTGATAACCGCCCGGTAACCGCCCAGGGTCTTCTCCTGCCTATAAATAGACCCTGTGGGCCCCCCATTCGGGAGGATCTTTTTCCAGAAACTCGGATTGAAGCTCCCGATGCCCAAGTCTCTTCTCAAAGCCTCCAGAACACTTCTAAGGTAATTTATTACCTAGAACGGAAGATCTAAAGAGAGGGAGGAAGGCCTATGTGTTGAAACTCATCAACACTTGTGCGCCTGAATGGCTAGCCCTTAAGGGAACTGGTCATACTTGCGCGCCGCCTTATTCCTTCAATAGAATTTGCGCGTCCCTTTTCTGGAAGAACCTCAAGGGGATTATAAAGGGTTTAAAAAGGAGTCTCTCAAGTATTTCAATTCCGATTGAAAATCGCGCAAGTACACCTTGTGTCGCGCAAGGTATACCTGCGCGACCAATACTTGCACGCCCACGCAAGTCTTGCGTGCCTTTCAAGACTTGTGCGCCCCTACCTTTCTGGGTGCCCATCTTGCCCATTTAACCCCTCTTAAGCCATTTCACCTTTCCTATTCAAGATTCAGTCTTCAAGATACTCTTCAAAGCCATTTATGGCATGATTTCTTGATTTGACTTCCTTATCTGAAAGGAATTCGGTGGAATATCTCTCAAAACCTAGTGATTTATACATCTTTATGTCACCAAAGATTGAGAGTTCGTTCATTCAACCTCATCCTTTAAGATGAGGGAATCCTTAACCTGGGTCTCCTTTTCAGGAATAATCCCCAGTTATAAATCCTTCAATCTGGGCATCTTCCTCAGGAGTTAGCCCCAAATTCTTAAAGTTCCCAAACATGGGCATCCTCCTCAGGAGTAAGCCCCAAACCTTAATTCCTAACCTAGGCCTCCTTTTTAGGAGTAAATCCCAGTCATAATCTTGGGCTCCCTTTTCAGGAGTAAGCCCCAAGTCCCCTAACTTGGGCCTCCTTTTTAGGAGTAAGTCCCAATCATAATCATGGGCTTCCTTTTCAGGAGTAAACCCCAAGCCCCTTAATTTCTCTTAACCAGTCCTAAATTACGTTTGATATGGGGTTCCTTCTCAGGAGTAAAACCCAATTATCAATCCTCTCCTAATTTGGGTTTCCTTTTCAGGAATAAGTCCCAAGTTAGAGTATTCAATTCTCCATAAAGCACATATACCTTTATGGACCCTGTTCCTGGATTTTCTCCCTAAAAGTAAATCCTAAACCTTCATCTATTTGGGAAGTCATACATACATAAGCCCCAAACAATTTCTTATTATTGCATCATTCATGGCACAATTGTCTAATTTTTACCAACACCTCTTGTTTCTCACACCGAGCATGACTCACGTGAGCTTAGAGTGTAAAATTAATTATGAAATTCTTCTTTGAGCCATCAATCATAAACATCATACTCCATTACTCGAACTACGTGGGTTCTGTTTCCTTTTCCAAAACAAAGGATATGTAGGTAGCCCATTTATGGGTTCGATCCCAACTTTGAAATAATCCCTGTCCTTATGAATGACGATAAACTTCAAGTGCCCCACTGAGTGGCTTTAAAACCAGCCTGGTCATCATAATGACTAAGAGACTTTTATATAAATGTTTTGAAGGATACCATTGACCAAGAATCTCTAAACATATATAGATGATTCTCTATTGATGAAGAACCTCGAATACATATAAAAGATTCTCTAAATTTCTAGCATATTTAATCATTTATTGTTAAAACTAAAGGAAAGCTCATTTTATACTTGGTAATGTAATAAGGATTCACGAACAAAACTTAAATCTATAAAGAGAGTCTCGTAGTAGACAATAATTCCCCTCAAAAAGGTGTGATGAGTCCGACCTCCCATCCTCTCGACCAATGCAAATTCCTAAGCCTCATTAGTCCACAAACTAATGAGTGCCTACCTTTGGAAAGTAGGTCCAAAAGGATGTGGAATTATTGGATGTTTCTGGTTCTACGAACAAACCCGCTAGAAACCGATCGGAATGTTTGAATCTCCCGTCCAGGAGGTCATCCCCGAATTCCGTGTGAAACAAAAAATGGTGAACCCGACGTGAATCCTTAACCAAGTTAAAGTGATGTTTTTCTTATTTGTTAGGCCCCTTGGGCCAACAAATCAATCATTGACATGGGCTCATCCAAAAGATGCAGTGGCCAGATTCATCTTTATTATGTCTGTTATATAGAACAGGCACTCTTTTCTCAAGATCTTCTGCAAAATGGCTTTTCTTAAATTTACCCCCGTGAATACTGCTACTGTGAACACCTCTACTGTGAGGTCTGCTGCTGTGAAAACCAATGCTGCTACTCTTACTGGAACGTCGTCCGCTCTGAGGATGACATCACCAACTCATCATCTTCAACGCTGGGTTTCTAATGCACTGGTTAAGGAGTACCGTCGCAATGGTACTATCCCAAATCTGGAGTCCGCTCGTCAAGCCCTCCAAGTTAACAACTCTACCTGGTCGTATGGACAACGGCGACCAGCGATCAAGAAGCTGGCGGTGCTGACTACCGTCTCCAACCGTTTCGGGTCGTTATCCCCGGAACACAATTTCCATTCACTCCCTTATTCTGAGGAAGTGAATGAGCAGGTCCCGCAGGGCCTTAATTCAAAAAGGCAGGAGTCCTTCTCGAGGGCTCCCATCAACAATCGCCGCCAGACTCGTGCGGTAGTGCGCCCTCAACATGATGAGGGTACCGACTCCAGGCATTTAGCTCAGGTTCCTTGAACCCGAGCAGGCAAGATGAACCGCCAGAGACGGAATCCGATTAACAATGGGCATGTTGTCATCCCTGCCATCTCCGGAGAAGTCCACCAACCTAACTTGGTGGAAAATAATGAGAAGGCACAATCACCTGTCTGTTTTAATTCCGCTGTCCAGCAGACTCGTCTGGCAGCATCACGCCAATCCCGCCAGGCAATTCTGACGGAATACCATAGGCAGGAACATGCACCTGCTTATACATTCCCAGTTAGTCAGCAGGATCGTCTGACTACATATGATGGATCTCGTCAACCACGTTTGGCGAAGTTTAATCAGCAGGCACATACACCTGCTAATACTAATCAAGCCTACCAATAGTCTCGCTTGGTAGCGCACAGAGAAGTCAGTCGGAAAGCCCCGACGACAAACAGGAGGCAGACTCAACTCTTTTCCTCCACACTTGAGTACTGTCAGGATTCACTGACAGGAAAAGGAGGATAGGAGCAGGCACATACACCTACTCCATGCCCAGAATGGACGTATATCCCCGTTTCGGCGGCTGAAGTCACCCAACATATTTTGTCAATGGTGAAAGAGCAGAAGCAAATTCCTGCTCATATTCTGGATGCTTTCCAGGATATCATAACAGCTTCAGCATCATCTCAGGGACCGACACATAAATCTATCCCTAGAAGTGGAGTGACACATCAACGATTCACTCCAGAACAGACACACACATCTGTTCCAGTCCAAGAGGGTTATGGGGAATACTCCCCCATATCATACGGACAACCGAGTCAGGCACATACACCTGATTTGAGTGGAAATCGTCAGCCTAACCTGACCATCTTTATTGATCAGGCACATACACCTACTCAGAGTAACCAATTTCGTCAACAAGTGGTTTCTAAAGTGAGTAAGAAGGCATCTAAGAAAAAGATCTGCCCAGCACAGTCAGGAGATCAAAGGCCAATCTGCAACAAGGCCTTTCTCGATACTGGAGTTCTTGAAGCCCTCAGACATTTATCTGTCAGAATTCAAGATTCTACTCCCTCAGTTTCCAATAACTGGAACATTAATTTTGAAGGTCTTCAACATACACTTCCTCATGAAGGCTTGTTTCATTAAAGTTCGGTCAATCTTGAAGTTTCTTCTTCAGATGAGAGCTACAGGAACCCTCTGTGTGGTTAGAAGACCAAGGAGCAAGAGATTTCATCTTTTGTTGTAACCCATTATGGTGGTCCTCCCCACGATGATGAACTTCGCTGCGAAAGTCCTCTCCGCATTAGTGATTCACATTGCCTGGAAAATACTCCAGTGGATAATGTAGTGCCGAGAAAGCCCTCTTATCGTGACGAACTTGCAACTGCGAAACTATTAATGACTGATGCTTTATCGCTAACAAGTGAAATAGTTTCTCAATCAGAAGATTGCCCAGGGTGTAGGTCATTCTCCGAACCACCCCTAAGTCATGCATATTCTAGTTTGATTAATGATCTCTCTACCAATCTTGTTGAATCCGATGAAGCAACAAGGAAACACCAACTCTGGTCAAAACAGGTAGAAGAATCTTCATTTAATGATAAAGAGGAAATGATGAACATGAGGAAAAAACTGGCAAAAGGTGAAGTACCAGTCATGTTTTGGCCTTTGGCTGACTCCCAGTACGACATTCCAAAGATGTTGACGGATGATGGAATCCATGATATTCGTCTCAACTAATGGAAAACTCTTTGTCAATTAAATAAGAAGGTATTATCTTATGATGAATATGAAAATCATCTTAAGATAATAGAAGGGCTACAACGTCAGATTGATTTGGAATCTCTATCAGTCTCTTGGTATCCGAAGGCTGAAAAGTAATAGAGAACCCTTCAACGTTCATGCCTTGGCGCACTAAGAAAATTTCGTCAGTTAATTGCCAATGCTCCATCTGATGTTCATATCAGAGGATGGGGTGTTCACGGAGCACTACATTTCACAGTGCTTTCTAGTCAACAAAGCCCGCCGAAAATGGTCTCATGCATTGTTATTGCCCATGGTCGGCCACAGTCAATGGGCTTTGTTCATAATCAAAAGCTTGCTCAAGAACAGGATTCAACTAGTTCCTCTCAAAATCATGTATATAGAGAACAAGTTGTTGAATTGCTCCTACATCAAGCAGGCGAGAATATTGCACAAGCCTCTCGTCTGGAGCAAACACATCATCAAATGAAATAAGTTTTAGAAATCATCCAACGGTCTGTTGAACCAGGTGATAAAAGTGGATACAGGTTAATGCATCCAGCTAATTTCCAAACTAAGATTCGCATGATCAAGAGAGATTTTAATATGATCTCAGACATAGCATGTCAAGAGACACCCCAGCTTTTCAGACTGGGGACTTCTCTAGCCCAACCCTCAGAGTCAACAAATGGGATTCGAGGAGTTGAGCGGAAGCAGCAGGAACATCCCCAGTCCACCGGACTGGGGACTTTTTCAAATCCTCAATCCCTCCCTCAGAGAAAGTCAGTATTCTATCGATTAGGGAATAATCCTCAAGAGGAACGAAGATCCAAGCAATCAGGAGATTCTCTCCAAGTGACGGTTCTCCAAGAAGTTCCTGAGGGATCAAGTCAACGGAATGCCATGTCTCATCATGGACATGGAAGAAGACAATATCATAGAAATGATGATAGAAAGGATTCCATGCAATATGCATCCATTAATGTCATCAATGTTGTTGCTGCTGATTCACCAGATGAGGCTCAGTCAGAGGGATCAGACGAAGAGGTTCCTGCACAAGAAGTTGCGCACACAAACCTAAATGAAGAAGGTGTGCGAACACATAATCAAAGGCTTACCCAAAATCTGGGTATTCCTTCAAGTAACCCACTTCCCCCTCTCCTAAAAGGATCCAATAAGGTGAAAGGAAAGAATCAGGTTACTTCTCACCCTTCCTCTGAAGGAGGTCAATCACTCTCATTAGAGCAAAGGTTTGCACAACAGGAGGAAGAAATGAAAGAATTAAGAAGGTTGAATGCAGAACTACTTCAGAGTAGTCTTCTTCTTAAGAATGCTGAAGTCTGACAGCCGATGGAATTTGTTGTAAATACTGAGATGGATTAGGAATATCCTCCTTTATCAGTACACCCTCAGAGGTCTAATCCTACAGGTGAAACGCAACAACGGTTGGCAACACTACCATCAGTTGCAGCACCAACCACCACGTCTGTCCAAGCTCCATTCATTGCACCTACCCAAAACCAAGTTCAACCTGATGTTTCTCAAAAGTTAATAACTACTATTGAGTCATTAACAGCTCGGTTAGAAACTATGGAAGGGAAACGAGCGCAAGTTCAACCTGAAAAGAAAGTTTACCCTGAATGGGTAGATTCAATTTCTCCTCCATCCAGTTTTGGAAACCCTATTTTCCCTACTTTCAATGGATCAAGAGACCCTGAACAACATTTGACGCATTACGTGTCTTGTTGTGATCCTATGATGGGAACTCCAGTGCAGCAAGAAGCAGTGAAACTCAGATGCTTCGTGCGAACCTTGCAAGGACCAGCTTTTGTCTGGTATACAAGCTTTCAATCCCGGTCAATCATCGGATGGGAGGATCTTCGTCAAAAATTCCTTCTTTAGTCTAGATCAACTTTGCCAAAAACGACAGTTTTCGATCGTACAAACTGCAAGCAAAGGGAGAATGAAAGAGTCTCTGATTTCATTGCTCGTTGGAAGGGATTAACGTATTCCCTGAGTTTAGCACTCCCTCAGGAGGAATTGTTGCCAATCTGTGTGGAAAATTTGCGTGAAGAATTACGCACTCCATTGATCCCTGTGAAATACACAGGAGGGTTTCGAGACCTTACTTCAATCGCTCAACAGATTGAAGATTCCCTTATACAGGCTAAGGTTAAATCTCGTATAATTCCATCAGCTCCAGGAAGGAGAATGGGTAAAGCGGAAACTGCTACATTTATGCTTAAACAAGCACCTGTACCTATTTCTACTTCAAAACCTTCATCTTCTCGAAGGGATCCACCTCCTGAACGACAACAACAAAGGCTGTTTCGTCCAAATGATCAAAGATATCAACGACAAAAACAATTTGAGGATTTGAAGAGTAAAACATACTCTTTCCGAAGTGAGAAAGTTCCTGGTTACTTCATTTCAGCTCTGGAAAATAATTTGGTTCAATTACCAGTGCCCAAGAGGCCAAACAAGGAAGGAGATTAAGACCGTCCAATTATTTTCCCTTTCATCAAATGTTGGGGCATCCCATCCAGGAGTGTTTTGTCTTTAAAGACCTCCTGCAAAAGATGGTCGACTTGGGACAAGTCAAATTGAAGGGTTTTTCAGCTCATGTAGCGTGTATTACCGCTACAGATCCAGAGGAAGGAGGCGAGTGGTAGGAAGTCAAAAGAAAAAATATGAAAAAATATGATGATTGGATGGTCAGAAAGACAATCAATCGAACCCATTCAATTTTGAGAACACAATTGAAGAAGCCAATTGTGTCTCCAACAAAAGCTGCAGTAAAGCCTCCATCAAAAGACAAATCATCAAAATGGCCGCGCAATTCAAAAAAGAAAGAGGAATCAGGAGAAGATGAGTATGTATCAAAGCCTAAATTGTCTTTGACTCTGGCAGATTTCATGCCATCTACTTCAAAGCCACGGGCACTGCCCCATCAAACGGCACAGCCTAAACAGGCTAACCAGGCAGAGTCTTTATCCGACGAAGAGTTAATCTTTGGTTCTGTTAATATGATTCAATTAACATATCCATATTCCAGTTTTGATGAGCATGAATTCCCTGTATCAAATAAGGGAATCCGAGGAAGTTCTAGAGGTTCAGGATATAGGGGAAGACGTGGATCTTTCCGAAGACACTACTCTAATTTTACCCCTGCTAGCACTGTATATGCAGCAGAAACTCGTGGTAGAGCCCTTCAGCGAGCTCAAAAAGAACAAGTAAGTTCTTCTGCCAATGGCCAACTCAGTTTTGGCACAGTTATTTTGGAAGACCGATTAATGGTTTCATCTTCTTTATCTCAGCAAGTAAATGGATCTAATCAGTCTAATCTTCCAAAACCAAGGATTTTGCCTACGTCAATACAAGATGCATCAGCTTCCAAAGCATCTGCTTCCAAGGTACCTGCTAAACCGCATATTCCTATTGGGAAACACAGACCTCTAGATCAAAAGTATGATATATTGAAACACTTGTCCCAAGTACCAGCCTAGTTATCAAATTTGGATTCTTTGAATCTTTCAAAAGATCTTCGGGAAGCACTCATCGAAGCTTTGTCAAGTCGTCATGAGTTTGAAGCTGAAATTGCTGCAGCTGAAATCTATCACATAGAGAATAATCCTTCAGAATGCCATGCAGTGATATCTTTTACTGATAAAGATGAAGATGATGTTGTGCATGGGCACATAAAACCTTTGTACTTATCTGGCAAAGTCAATGGTGTAGATGTTCGAAGATCTTTCATTGACAATGGTTCAGGAGTCAACCTCATTCCCATTCGTACACTTCGTCGATTGGGCCTCACGGAATCTGATTTATCTCCTTCTACCATGATGTTACAAGGATATGATAAAAATGAACAAGAACCACTGGGAGAAGTTACACTCAGAAATCAGTTTGGAGATCTTGTATCCAATTTGGATTTCATGATTGTTGATCAAGACTCAGCTTTCAATATCTTTCTTGGAAGACACTGGCTACATCAGCATGCAGCTATTCCTTCATCATACCATCAATGTCTCAAATACTGTTTATATAGTCAAGTTGGAACATTGTATGGTGATAAGGCCCCATTCAAGACATGTGAGTCTCAATACATTGAGGCGGAATTTTATCACATGAAGGGAAGAGAAAAATATACAATGAAGGAAATTACCAAAGTTAATGCTCTATATGGTTTGGAGAAAATTCCAATAAATCCATTTTCACATGTGAGTACAGATTATGTGTTACCTATCAGTCAAATTGACAAAATAGGCCCAAATCAAAATACTCTTATGGAAAGATCCATAATGTCAATTACGGCGATCGAGCTAGACAACATGGGAGAAATTGGTAACCTACCATGCAGTGATGAAAGCATAAGTGGTGACGTTTTCATTTCATCTGCTGAAGTCCAACAATTCTATACTTGGCTAATTAGGCCAGAAGAAGTTATAGCAACACCATAGGTGAATAATGATGTCGATTCTCAATCCATCATCTCCTCTTTATTTCCCAAAGAAGACCCTTTATCATCAATAGGGTCGGAAATGGAAACTTATTCTTCAAAATGTGAAAATTTTGACATCTCTTATGATCAGGAGAATTTCGTTTTTTCATCTAATTTGCAAGTAGAAAAGGAAGAAATAACACATGATGAAGAGGAAGAGGAAGATCTTAGAGATTCTCCTCCAGTATTTGAAGAGGGTATCTCTACCACTGTGGATGAACTCAGAGAAGTAAATCTGGGTACAGAGAAAGATCCACGCCCCACTTTAATTAGTGTGGCCATGACCCTTGAAGAGAAAGAGATGTATATTTCTTTTCTAAAGAAAAATAAAGATATTTTTTCTTGGAATTATACAGAAATGTCTGGGCTTGATCCTGATGTTGCTACTCATCATTTGGGTTTACCAAAAGAACATCGAGGTTTTAAGCAAGCCGCGAGAAGAACACACCCAACCTATGCTTCCAAAATTGAAGTTGAAGTGGATAAGATGATCAAAGCCAAATTCGTCAGAGAAGTTCAATATCCCAAGGGGTTGGCTAATATTGTCACTTTAAAGAAGAATAACAGACAAATTAGGGTTTGCATCGATTTCAGAGATCTTAATCGGTATTGTCCTAAAGATGATTTCCCAGTTCTGATTACAGAACTCTTAATTGATGCGACAGCTGGATATGAAGTACTTTTTTTCATGGATGGATATTCCGGATATAATCAGATCTGAATGGCCCCAGAAGATGAGGAATATACAGCCTTCAGAGCTCCTCAAGGTGTGTTTTGTTACCGGGTGATGCCCTTTGGTTTAAAGAATGCAGGTGAAACATATCAACGTGCCATGCATCGTATCTTCAAACCTCTTTTAGGGAAGTTTGTTGAATGCTATATAGATGATTTGGTGGTTAAATCCAAACAACTTTCTAATCACTTGGATGATTTGGAAGTCATATTCCACCAGCTTCAACAACATAATTTGAAGATGAACCCCTTAAAATGTGCTTTTGGGGTAACCTCAGGAAAATTCCTTGGCTTTGTTTTACGCCATCGTGGTATTGAAGTCGATCCTGAGAAGACCAAACCAATCCTTGGTATGTCACCTCCTCAGAATTTGAAATAATTAAGAGGACTTCAAGGACACTTAGCCTATATTCGGCGTTTCATCGCCAATTTGGAAGGAAAAAGTTTACCCTTTACCAAATTATTTAAGAAAGGAGTCACTTACCAGTGGACTGAAGAATGTCAAGAAGCATTTGATGTTCTCAAGAAATACCTCTTGAGTCCACCAGTACTCATGCCACCTATTGAGGGTATACCTCTTATCCTCTATGTGATAGATTTAGAGCGATCATTGGGTGCCTTTCTCACTCAAAAGAATGATGCTGGGAATGAAAATAGTCTCTACTATCTCAGTAGAACTATGCTTAAAGCAGAAAACCGGTATTCAAGTATTGAAAAGTGCTGCCTAGCATTAATATTTGCAGTTTAGAAACTGAGACACTACCTGCAACATCACGAGGTCCAATTGGTATCTCATAATAATCCTCTCAAATTCATCCTTAGTCGTCCAATGCTTACAGGACGTCTAGCAAGGTGGGATCTTATTCTACAGCAGTTCGACATTTAGTATGTGTCTCAAAAGGCAATTAAGGGCCAAGATCTGGCGGATTTCTTGGCTAAACATCCTTCAGTGGAAGACACATATTCAGATATCGAACTCCCTGATGAGGAAGTTTTCTCTATTCAAGAGAGTCCTCAAACATGGGAAATGTATTTTGATGGTTCTTCTAGAAGTCCAACAGGGAAGAAAATGGAAAATCCTAAATTCAACAATGTTGGTTTAGGAATTGTGCTCATTTCTCTAGATAAGGCAGTGTTATCTTATTCTTTTTTGTTGTGGGAAGGTGGTACCAATAATGAAGCTGAATACCAAGCTCTCATTACAGGCTTGGAATTAGCGCTTCAAGCTAAAGTGAATCACTTAAAGGTGAAAGGTGATTCAGACCTGGTAATCAAACAAGTCAATGTGGATTATGCCATCAGAAAAGAAGAATTAATCCCTTTGTATGATTACGTCAGAGAGTTAATGTCGGAATTCCCTTCAGAATCGACATTTTCTTATGTCCCAAGATCACGAAATGCTCAAGCTGATGCACTGGCTAATATAGCCACAGCTTTAGCAAATCCAAATCAGGACGATACAACCATCTGTATTGACCACCGTCGTGCAATTCCACCTTATGTTCAAGTCAGAACAGAGGAAATTAATGAAATTAGTCCCATTCCTGAACCATATGGTCATACTACAGGATGGATGTCACCTATCAGGGAATACCTTCAAAATGGAACACTTCCACCTAATAGAGCCGAGAAAGAACAAATCTGGCGACGTGTGGTCAATTTTACTCTTTATGATAGCCCAAACCACCTCGAAAAAATTCTCTACAAACGTGGTTTTGATGGAGTTCTCTTCAGATGTATTGATGGTGAAGAGACAATGGCTGTCAAAAAAGAAGTGCATGCAGGAGTCTGTGGTGCCCACCAGTCTGGACATAGACTGTCTGATCAAATTCAAAGGCTTGGATACTTTTGGCCTTCAATGATACAAGATTGTGTTAATTTCACAATGAAGTGTCATTCATGCCAAGTATATGCCAACTTCATTCATCAACCTCCAGAGTTTCTTCATACAGCTAAATAGTCATGGCCATTTTCCACATGGGGAATGGATGTGGTGGGACCTTACCCTTCAGCTACGGCCAAGTAGTTTAAGTACATTCTTACTGCTACTGATTTCTTTTCCAAATGGGCAGAGGCAGTACCTCTCAAAGAAGTCAGTTCTAAATGCCTTGTTAGCTTCATCAAGTCTAACATCATTACTAGATTTGGTGTCCCTCATACCATATTGACGGACAACGACACCAACTTCTGTTCTTCTGAGGTAAAGAAATTGTATCAAGAATACAACATTAAATCCAACCATTCGTCTCGATATCATGCGGCGGCTAATGGCCAGATAGAAGCCTTCAACAAGTCTCTTTCAAATATACTGCAAAAGATGGTGGATAAAGATAAGAGGTCATGGCCTGATACACTCTTTCATGCTTTATGGGCTTATCGGACTACCACTCACAATGCAACGCGGTCAACTCCATATTCATTGGTATATGGAACAGAAGCAGTCTTGCCAATTGAAGTTCAATTTCCCTCACTCAGAATAGCCATTTGTGATCAGTTATCTACAGATGAGCAATCCCAAAAGCGGTTGAATGAATTGGAACAGTTAGATTAGAAAATATTGTGAACTTTGCATCACTTGGAAATCTATCAGAATCGAATAGCACGAGATTTTAACAAAAAATTCCGTCTTCGTTCATTCATTCAGGGAGAATTGGTATTGGTTCTCAGAGCACCAATGATACCAGGAAAGAAGCCTCCCAAGATTGAACCAAAATGGGAAGGACCTTATTCAATACATAAGGTCTACTCTAATGGAGCGTATTCTCTAATCTCAATGGATGGAGAACACATCACGACTCCAACTAATGCCATATTTCTGAAGAAGTATTTTGTATAAACACAAAATATTGTTCCCAGAGCCAATACAGTCACATTGGTTCATATTATGTCCTATATGACACTAAACTGTATTGTGTTAAACTATATTATGTCCTAGAAACATGACATTAAACTGTGTGGCACATCCAGCGTTCGACATGACAATAAACTGTAAAAAGTCCCCAGAACTGATATCCTCATATTGGTTCACCTTAGTCCTAGCTACATGAATTTACCTGTACAGCAATGTTCTATTGTCCAACATGACGTTAAACTGTAACAGTTACTTGAATTGTCCTACATGACATTAAACTGTTAAAAAGTTTCCAATTCGTCCAAGATGACGTTAAATTATGCGGTCCGTGTATACGACCTTAAACTATTCACATGTTCGTTAGACCAGTATGACTTTAAACTACATCATCATTCACGGTCCATGCATATGACCTTAAACTATTTGCCCTTTGTTCGTCCAACATGACATTAAACTGTAGAAAAGAAGATGTCCCCACAACATGACACTAAACTGTGCAGCACCAGTTCGTCCTTGCTATATGATGTTAAATTATACAACAATGGTCTAGTACGACGTTAAACTACAACTTCGTCCCACACGACGTTAAACTGTAAAAAATTTCCCTAAAAAGTCCTGTAAGACTTTAAACTACACCATGGTCCTGTATGACATTAAACTGCACCATCCATGGTCCATGCATATGACCCTAAACTATTTGAAAGTCCCTTACGTCCGGAAAGACGTTAAACTACATAATCATCAAAGGTCCTGTAAGACCTTAAACTGTACTTATGTCCAGCATGACATTAAACTGCACCATCCACAGTCCATATATATGACCTTAAACTATTTCCCCTTTTGTCCAACATGACACTAAACTGTAGAAAAAATCCCCAATGCGTCCAACATGACGTAAATGGTGTGTTATTTTGTCCTTACTGCATGACATTAAACTGCGCAGTTCCCCTTTTTTGTCCAACATGACGTTAAACTGTATTGTCCCCACCGTCCTAACTACATGATGCTAAACTGTACAGAAAGTCCTTGATACGTCCTACATGACATTAAACTGTATTTTGTCCCTGCTACATGACACTAAACCGTGCAGCACCAATAGTCCTAACTGCAAGACTTTAAACTGCATAGTCCCTTTATATGTCCTACATGACATTAAACTATGCATCATTAAGGTTTTTGTTATCTCTTATTTCTCACACCGAGTATGACTCACGTGGGCTTAGAGAAAACCTCAACCGTAACACTCTCTTTGGGCCGCTAACCATGTATAAGTCCCAACAACATTTTTTTTAGGTCGTTGTCCCCAAGAACAACTTGATTATTAATTCATTCTTTAATTGAACTACATAGACTTTGATCCTTGCCTTCTAGGCTGGGTATGTAGGCAACCTCCCAGGGTTCAATCCCAAAAACAATCTCTTCACATCGGTTCACCACCATCTCATATGATGTTGATTCGTGAAACTGCCCCTAGAATCAATATCATTACATTGATTCACTTTCGTCCTTGTTATATGATGTTAAACTATGCAACACTTTTGTCCGGTATGACAGTAAACTACAATACTCTTTGATTTCCTCATCTGAGAGGGAACCAATATTTACATTGATTTTTCAATCATGTTTCATTTCAAAAGCCTACGTGCATACATGGTAATGCCTAAAATTTTTATCTTGGGTTAAACCATCATTGTACTATAGTCCCCTTTCACCCTTCACATGTACGAACCAAATTTGTACAAAGGGTATTTCTAGAACTACGTGGGCTTGATTCCCATCCTTATGGGATACATAGGAACATTCGAGTGTCCCTCGAATCCAGTCCCAAGTTTTTTGGGCCTAACCCCAAATTTCAATTTCAGTCCCTTGGCTGAAAAGTCCTCACGAAAACACACACTGTGTATTCATTATTATGGTCCGAACTCTATGACCCTAAACTAAGATCTCTCATACTTTCATCCGGCATGACGTTAAACTGCATTTCAAGAACTACGCATGGCTTGATTCTCATTCTTATGAGATACGTAGTGAAGTCCAAAATTTCAATTCAGGACCCAGCCACAACATGATTATGGTTATCATTGACCTATGTATCTCTATATACATTGGATAGTACCCATATTTATGTGTTATAATCCTAACCTTAAATATTTTCATATCTTCATAACCCTTTTCATGACTTTTAGTCACAAAAATGTCAAAACTTCTGAGAATTCTTTTGCCTGACTATGCAGTATGTGCCCATAGGTGGCCTTGCATAAACAGTCCACATAACAGACTTGTCAGCCAAAGAATACTATTTTATTTGACTATGCAGCCAATTCCCTTAGGTGGCCCTGAATAATTCAACCCCCTAACGGGTTTATTAAATGATGGTTACTTCATTCTTGGGAAGAATGCCTCTTTTGTCCTTATTTTTCTTAAACGAAAATATGTAGGGATCCGCAAAAAATAGCCATCCTTAAAATATTTGTCCCATATCCTTTTTCATGATCTGAAATTATTCAAGTCTATGGTTTATTATTCTTCCCTACGTTTGGGTCAGACCTTCGTAGGAGTGATATTCATCCAGTTCTTCGATAATCTTGTCTGGAAATATCTTCTCCATATTCAAGTACCTCTTTCCATACAGCAAACTCTATACTTTAGAAAATTTGAATCTCCATAAACATTCACTGGCTTTTAGCACTAGGAAAGTAAATTTCTGAGAGTTCTTTTGCCTGACTATGCAGCACGTGCCCATAGGTGGCCTTGCATAAACAGTCCACATAACAGACTTGTCAGCCGAAAGATGCTATTTATTTGACCATGCAACCAATGCCCTTAGATGGCCCTGCATAATTCAACCCCCTAACGGGTTTTGTTAAATAATAGTAACTTCATTCTTGGAAACTACTTCTTCTAATGCCTTTTAGCTCTTTTTCATATCATTCCACAGATTCAAATATTCTTAAGCTATAGTTTACATATTTTCTCTCATACTTGAGTATGGTAATATGTTTTCAGATAAATTGTCAAGGAATTGAATCAATTTTAATCCATTTCGGTCAAAGCTATTTCGACCTTAAACATTAGCCCCTTTATGTCCGGTATGCATGACTTTAAACTGCCCACAAAAGACAAAGGAACTCTGAATAAAAGTCAAGTTCCAGCTCACTAAATATACATTTTTGTATGATTTAGGTAATATTGAGAAATTAAAAGGTTCAAAGTTTGTAGGGTTATTTGTAATAATCCTAGTAAAAATAAAACTATGTTTACTAGTCCCATTGGCTTAAGTAAATTTGAAGCAGGTAGTGAAAGAATGCACGCACAAATGATTGAAGATGAAAGTGTTTTTCATTGATACACAAGAGTTATAAGGACATCCACAGACCGGAGTCTCTTCTCTTTTTCAAGAATTACAAAAGGCTTTCAACATAACTCTTCATTTGATTTACAGCACCCCAAGCTTCATCATCAACCACCTAGAATTCATTCATTCAACTGGATACAATAAGATATGCAGTGATGCTAGCTCTTTTTGGAACAATTGAAAAAGAATGTTCTTGAGTGCAGTTTGAGAAAATTTTCTGCTGATCAAAAAGTGACTCTGTTTCTGTCCAAGAGACTTGGAAGATGGATACATGGATTTGAGAATGGAGCATTGGAAGTAAAAATCCATTTGGAGAGAGTACTCTTTTCAGATATTGCTCTAATGCCATGTTTGTCTTCTCTCCACCAACTGGCAGTGGAAAACATTTCAGCCCATGGGTTTTCCATTTTCATATCTGCAAGAAAATGGCATGGAAGGAGAACTTGAAAGTTCACACCATTGTTGTTGCTCTTAATGCACAACATAACCGAAATAGAGGAGTAGCAGTGCAGTTGCATCTCAGGTGTATAATTTTTTGCATTTGGAACATTGACTCCTTGCAGATGACCGTGACCACACAGAGGCAGATAGATGCTCTGTGGAAAATTAGGATGATATTTCTTCAAGTACTTAGCCAAATCTGGGAGAGTGCTGTCATAGATATCGTAGTAATCATGGCCAATGATGTTCATCATGTTATCAATCTGCTTGCTAGCCAGTTCATCAGCCGTTCCAATTCCCTTGGGAACCACTGAATCTGCACAAAAGATGAATAAACTAACTCTTAAATGAGTTTATTTTTCATAAAATTAGTGAAGAAATTTGAAAAAAATGGCTAAGACATTAAGGCACGCACGTCTAAAAATTGGCGCGCAAGTGTTCGTGTGCAGCGCTAGTTTTTGACGCGCAAGTAAAAACCGTGCAAATCCAGATACCTTGACAGTAGAACGCCATCAAGGAAATATTGGATGACAGAGAAAATTGAGCGGCTAAGATAACCTGCGTGACGAGAGCTAGAGAAGTTTGAAATCCAGGAATTCAGATGCTTTGTACGGAGGTGAGGCCATGTATTTATAGGCCAGGAGGCCTATCTGCGTGTCGTATACAGTGTTCTCCAGGCCTACGTGGCGCACACTTACGCGCCGCCCTCTGTGCCCTGAAGACTTGCGCGCCCCCTTTTCCTTTGGATGTATTCGATTTCCTCAGAGTCAAATCCTCTATTTCTCTCCGGATCCAACTCTGAGAGGGACTTTTGTTGACGCTACTTTCGTCACAGAATCTAAAGATCGGAAAAGGGGAATATCCGAGCTCAAAGTGATTGAACCTTTGAAGAAAATATAAAAAATTGACAAAGGCATGAACAAAGGATCAAAAACGCCTGTGCCGCGCAAGTTCTATCCCAGTCGCGCAAGTAAACTTGCGCGACGCCCTTATGGTCGCGCAAGTGACTTGCGCGACCTAAGTGATAACCACCCGGTAACCGCCTAGGGTCTTCTCTTGCCTATAAATAGACCCTGTGGGCCCCCCATTCGGGAGGATCTTTTTCCAGAAACTTGGATTGAAGCTCCCGACGCCCAAGTCTCTTCTCAAAGCTTCCGGAACACTTCTAGGGTAATTTCATACCTAGAACGGAAGATCTAAAGAGAGGGAGGAAGGCGTAAGTGTTGAAACTCATCAACACTTGCACGCCTGAATGGCCAGCCCTTAAGGGAACTGGTCATACTTGCGCGCCTCCTTATTCCTTCAATAGAATTTGCGCGTCCCTTTTCTGGAAGAACCTCAAGGGGATTCTAAAGGGTTTAAAAAGGAGTCTCTCAAGTATTTCAATTCCGATTGAAAATAACGCAAGTACACCATGTGTCGCGCAAGGTATACCTGCGCGACCAATACTTGCGCGCCCACGCAAGAATTGCACGCCTTTCAAGACTTGCGCGCCCCTACCTTTCTGGGTGCCCATATTTCGCATTTTACCCCTATTAAGCCATTTCACCTTTCCTATTCAAGATTCAGTCTTCAAGATACTCTTCAAAGACATTTATAGCATGATTTCTTGATTTGACTTCCTTATCTGAAAGGAATTTGGTGGAATATATCTCAAAACCTAGTGATTTATACATCTTTATGTCACCAATGATTGAGAGTTCATTCATTAAACCTCATCCTTTAAGATGAGAGAATCCTTAACCTGGGTATCCTTTTCAGGAATAATCCCCAGTTATAAATCCTTTAATCTAGTCATCTTCCTTAGGAGTTAGCCCCAAATTCTTAAAGTTCCCAAACATGGGCATCCTCCTCAGGAGTAATCCCCAAACCTTAATTCCTAACCAGGGCCTCCTTTTTAGGAGTAAATCCTAGTCATAATCTTGGGCTCCCTATTCAGGAGTAAGCCCCAAGTCCCCTAACTTGGGCCTCCTTTTTAGGAGTAAGTCCCATTCATAATCTTAGGCTTCCTTTTCAGGAGTAAACCCCAAGCCCCTTAATTTCTCTTAACCAGTCCTAAATTACGTTTGATATGGGGTTCCTTCTCAGGAGTAAAACCCAATTATCAATCCTCTCCTAATTTTGGTTTCCTTATCAGGAATAAGTCCCAAGTTAGATTATTCAAATCTCCATAAAGCACATATACCTTTATGGACCCTGTTCCTGGATTTTCTCCCTAAAAGTAAATCCTAAACCTTCATCTATTTGGGCAGTCATACATACATAAGCCCCAAACAATTTCTTATGATTGCATCTTTCATGACACAATTGTCTAATTTTTACCAACACCTCTTGTTTCTCACACCGAGCATGACTCACATGAGATTAGAGTGTAAAAGTAATTATGAAATTCTTCTTTGAGACATCAATCATAAACGTCATACTCCATTACTCGAACTACGTGCGTTCTGATTCCTTTTCCAAAACAAAGGATACATAGGTAGCCCATTTATGAGTTCGTTCCCAACTTTAAAATAATCCCTGTCCTTCTGAATGACGATAAACTTCAAGTGCCCCACTGAGTGGATTTAAAACCAGCCTGGTTATCATAATGACCAAGAGACTTTTATAAAAATGTTTTGAAAGATACCATTGACCAAGAATCTCTAAACAGATATAGATGATTCTCTATTGATGAAGAACCTCGAATACATATAAAAGATTCTCTAAATTTCTTGCATATTTAATCATTGATTGTTAAAAATAAATGAAAGCTCATTTTATACTTGCTAATGTAATAATGATTCACGAACATAACTTAACTCTATAAAGAGAGTCCCGAAGTAGACAATAATTCCCCTCAAAAAGTTGTGATGAGTCCGAACTCCCATCCTCTCGACCAATGAAAATTCCTAAGCCTCATTAGTCCACAAACTAATGAGCGCCTACCTTTGGAAAGTAGGTCCAAACGGATGTGGAATCATTGGATGTTTCCGGTTCTATGAACAAACCCGCTAGAAACCGATCGGAACGTTTGAATCTCCCGTCCAGGAGGTCATCCCCGAATTACGTGCGAAAGAGTGACCCAATAATTTCTATTCTTGATTCCAAAAACAATATTTCCAAATCCTTAAATACAAACGATTACTCCTCAAAATATCCAATATCAAACTCATATGGTGCTTGGTATCATGCTCAAATTTTGAGTAAACCATAAAATCATCCATGGACACTACAAAAAAAGTTTCTAGAAACAGATGGAAAATTCGATTCATTAAGGCTATAAAATATACAGGAGTTTTAGACATACCAAAAGACATCATAAGATATTCAAAATGGCCATACCATTTCTTGAAGGATGACTTCAGTATATCAAACTCCTGAACTTTGTGACGATGATAACACAACTGAATGTCAATCTTCAAGAACCACGATTTCTCCTTAAACTGATCAAAAAAATCATCCAAAATAGGGAAAGGATCTTTTTTCTTAACTATTACTTAGATTAAATTTCATTATTACACCCATAAACTAAGTGAACCATATAATTTCTTGTCAAAGAGAATAGTGGATTAAAAGTAGAAACACTAGGGAAAAAAATATGCCTCTTGCAGGCCATCCAATTAAATATTGAGTTCATGAAAATCTGTGCGTTCCATACAGTAAGAAGGCATCGATATCAGTTACATACCCAACACCAGGTCAAAAATAAACCCTCCCTCTCTCTCTAGAGGAAGATGAGAAAACTTTTCTTGTAAAACATCAAATACGCCTCGAACTACAGAAGTAAGACCATTAACAGAAGAAATTTCATCGGGATCAAATGCAACAACAACCAAAAAAATCATAAGATCTTGGTGGGAAGGTCCGACACAACCTGACCATGGGTCCCCCTATTTTTGAAACACATGAGAGCTCACATTGGAATTAATAAATGAAACACGCAAATTATAATAGTAAACCTCATCTGAATTAGTGAAAAGACAATCCATATTAATAATGATGTCAAATAGAATAATATTAACAATGAGAAAATCCCAAACAAACTCTGTATCATATACCATCAATGAACAAGAAGGACACTAAAACACCAACTCTTTCCTCTCACCCAGATGTTTTTCCAAATACATTGTAAAGGTAATAAGTCTAGTTGTATGTTTAAGCACATAAAAATGCATGTAGATATAAATGAGTGGGAGGAAAAAGTATCAGAAATGGTAATTGATACTAAAATGAAATAAGAATTATATCTATCATTCTTCCCAGACCTACATCAACATCCAATAGACACTCATCTACTACATGTAAATGTTTCAATCAATAAGACTATTTCTAGATCCCTACTATCCTTGAATATTTTGAATACACTGCAATAGCCCTTAGAGCTGACGAACCATGACCAAAATAGGACATATTCATATATGTACAAAACTGTTTTAGATGACCAACTCATCCACAAATATACCAAATCTTTTTTAAAATAATGAATGAACCTCTTGTGTTTCCTCCCTTTCCACAGTGATAGAATATCAGTGGCACACTACCAGTTTCCACAGAACATGCATAGAAAAATAACTACTGATACTCACCTCCACCACTTCTATGATGGTCCTACCAATTCCTATTCTTCCTATGAAAACCACTGAAGTTGTCACTAGTTGGAAGAGAATATGTTTTAAATCCAACCTTGCCTTCCATATTCATTTCCTCCATCATTACACTATACACTATATCTACATAAGTAGAAAGATTCAACATAAATTTTTTTTGATCTGATATCCATTCGCAATCCTTTTAGGTACTTATGCACTTTTAGCTGGTTATTTTTTCCCATTACCATTGAAAAATGAAAAGCTCAGCAAACTAGTTAGTGTATGCTAACACTAAACCCTCTCCCTGCTATAGTGATAGGAATTCCATAGAATATTTCAAAATCAGCAACTCTAGGAAAAAATTCTAGAAGAATTGGGCTTTGAAACCCTTCAAATCCTATCCCACATATCTATTTTCCGAGACCCTAGAATCCCACCAATGAATGCTGAAACCCTCAATCATGAAACCTGCACACATCACCTTGCTATTCATAGGCGTCTATAAAAATTAGAAGATTTTATTGATCTTAACCAACCAATCCTTTGCCTCTTGAGGTTCATTCATTCCATTAAAGGATGGTGGATTCTTTTTTATAATCTCCAATGATCTCTCTCTCTCTCTCTCCTTCAACTCCTGGTTGTACCTCAACAAAAATATTATGAAATCATGGCACATCATGAATCAATAAAGGGACTTCCCATATGATAATATCGATGAGATTATGATCCCTAGGTGGGTTCCCTTAAGGGGCATCAGTTTCACCCTCCTAATGAATTGGTGGAAGACATCTTGGGGGGAATAATGCTGGACACAGAATGATAAGAACAATAATACAATAGATGGAATCTTAGTCCAAACAAGAAAACCAATAAGAAGAAACAAATATTGTAAAACAAAAACCCAACAATATAGTAACATATCCTAACATCCCATGAAATCTTTAGTATTGTTATGATAAGAGCTGGCTAGAAACATATCATAACATTACTCTGAAGTCCCAAAAATCATATACGTTGTCTAATATATGTTCCATGAAAATGAATCTTGGGTAAATTCCTCCTATAATACCAAACAATAAAAAAACAGATATTTTTTCCCTCAACCCTAGAACCTGACCTGATGTTTCGCATACCCAAAGAGTGTTCTCGATCCCCATGGATTGGTCACATGCACATGGGAATCGAACCACAAAATAGAGGGAACAATTTATCCCAACTTAAATAACCACATGAAATACATATATATAGAAAGAATGAAATAGTCGAAGAATATGAAATATATATTCCACAACCATAAAAAAAACTAGCGGAAATAGAAAAAGTGTAATAGTAGAAAAACACAAATGAAAATTCCAACTGTAAAGGACCAAAACAAACCTGCTACTCTAATTGATGGTGTAGACAAACCCCCCACCATCTCACCACCAGCTACCCACCCCAGCAGACACGAACCTCACCGCCTCATTATGATGCCTTTACATTCCATGTACTGGAAGAAAAAAACAGGTCTACTTAACACCGGAGAGGTGTGTAGAGTGTGAGCTAATGAGAACAGTAGGATCATACCCAGGTGTTCCACATCAATCCATTTTATATCAAATCTTGTATACATATTTTAAAATAAACATGGAATGGTAAGCCGTAATGATGTTTTATAGAAAACATGGTAAGAATTTCCCTTTCCATATTATAAAACTAATAAAGGTATATATGTTTCAAAAAATATTATTGATAATAGTTTCCACAAGCAGAATCATGCATATCAAGGCTAACTCATAAATCTTATCAGTACAAAGTATAAGCATCGGTATTAAAGCACCAAGGAATACTATAGGTCTAGGAAACAAACTACTCGTACCATAATAATCTTGTGAACAATACTGATCATAGAACAACGGGCCTTGGAAGTAGACGAATACCCCATGTAACCCCCCTAAAATGTCAAAAAACGGACTCTTAGAACAAAATTTCTAGGAAACAAAGGGAATCCCAATGACACCCCCTTTGATAATCATAAAAAATGGATAATGGCCTCAAGATAAACCATCAACCCAAGAGCACATGGTATCCCCTGAACTTATTTTCACAATTCATTTCAATGCATTTAAAACCATTCCAAACCATTCCACAAATACAATACTATGATTCAAAAATATCAATTTTCCTTTCATTTATCAAAAACCATGGGACAAAGTTTTTTATTTTAAAAAAAAATTCAACACACACCAAAAAAATCATTCCAAATGTTCATTATGAATAAAATTTTAAAGAAAAAAAAGATGTTTCAATATCATTTTATAGAGAGAGAACCCCCAACCTCAATGTTCGGGTCGCACACACTCACAATGGGAATTCAAAAGCAATGAAACCCAACAATACCAAAGAAGGCCCTAGAATCAAACCAAAAAATTAGAGGATTGATTCAATTTAGAAGAAAAGGGGTTGATGGATAGAATAAAACCCAGATACCTCAACAACGAAGATCTGCTACACTAAAACAATCCATGGAATGATCATTGGAAAAATATCTTATGACATTTATGGAGGATGAAAAAAAGAACAATCCAACGTAGATCAAAGGATCTGGTACCACACGTCTACGGTGCTATCGCGATCAACTACAATGAACAACTAAAAAGAACACTTACATGGAGAGACACATTGTAGATGCAATGAATATCTAAACCCAATCTGATTGATTCAGAAGTTGAGGTGCCTAATAAAATCATCTAGGAGCAGCTTAGGGTTGAGAGAAACAATGTATGGGAAGATAGGGATGAGTGAAAAATAAAAACACATGACTTTAAGTTGGGAATGAGCCAAGAATTGATGTGTACCGCATGGTCATGATGTGTAGGCCCCAGATGATAAGTTATAATAAAAAACCCATCATGTAGGATAAAAATGTGTTAATTAAACCCTACATGATGTGTACCTTAGGTACACAATGTGTATCTAATCACATCATTATATTGCCATTGATTAATTCAATACAACATCCAGTACCCATAGTGTACCTTCAGTACACAATGTATACCTCTAGTACACAACAAGTACTTACAGTACATGGTGCGTACCAAATCTACAGCCTGCAAAAAAAAAACTAGAAAAAGACTTATAATGACTTTTAACAAAAAGGGGAGTTAAAAAAGGAAAATGATCCATATCAAGGTAATATGATGTTACAATATGATGGAGAATATTATTTTTATTAATTTTAAAACATTTAATAAAATATCATTTATTAAAAAATATGAATAATTTCAATTTAGAAATTATTAATTTAATTTGTATTAAAAAATACCAATACAAAGATGAAATTAAAATCTAGTTTGATAGAACCTGTATTAGAAGATATAATAATAAAAAAAATTATTGTAATATATTAATTAATCCAATTTACATCACTTTTAATATTTTTAGTACTATGTACTTAATTAAATTATTAACTATATAATTCATGTTTTGGCGGTTCATAAGAATTTAATGTAATTATTTATTTATAAGAAAAATAAAATAAATTATCATGATAGAAAAACATATTTATCATTAAAAATATTATTTATAGCTTAATAGTTGATGTTTTTCCTTATCCAAAATCATCAAAAAAATTAATGGTGAGGAAGGTTTATTTTTTGGTCTTTTTTATTTATAAAACATCTAATATAGATCACTTCAACGTAATATTGTGGAAAAACCTAATAAAAGTAGACAAATATTTGATAAGGGATAAAATATTTCCAGAATATGTGTTTTGATAAAGTTTTTAGTTCATTTAACCCCTTACCAACTAAGTATAACACATAATAAACATGTTTTTACCTTAGTCGCAAAATTTAATTTTATCTTATTTCACTAATAACAATGATCAAAAAATAATTTTACCATATTAGACATTATAATTTTTTCCAAATATGGAATCCATTACTCAAAATTCTTTTCAAATAATTAGAAAAAATTAATTGAGAACTAATCCCCTAAATGTGATGAGAAATCATGTCCTTTAAAAGAAAATATTCAAAAGATTACTATGATTTTATATTAAAATTCAATATGAAAATGATTAAAATTACCTACATTTGAACAAGTTATATACAATAAAATTAATATTACATAAAAAAATTCAAAATATGATTTAGCATTAATAATTATTTAATGGAAAAGTATGATTTAAAGTAAAATTCTTTATTTCTCACTATTTATAAAAATGGGACTTTTTAGAAAAATCCAAAATATTCCCCATGAGCTAGTTTTTTTTAATTTTAAAAATTATGAAAATTTTATTGATTAAATTTTAAAAAATTATTGAAAAATATTTGTAAATTTAGTGTAAAAATCATGACTATGTAATGTTCTGTTTAAACATGGTGTTTCTTTCATTATAGACTATTAATTTAATTAAATTCTAAAATAAATATATTGTAAATTATTGTGGTGTTACATTTTCCTCACCATCAATAAATTACATAATTGAAATTTAATCATGATAACTGTAATAAAGGGTTGATATTTGGTAATAACTTTGCTAAAAAAACCACAACATTAATGGGTTAGCAAAATTTCTTTTTAATAAGTGTGAAAATGGAAGTACAAATGTCATATAGAATAACATGTTATAGGTTTCAGAAAAGGATGACATAACTAGAAAATGAAAACATGGATATTAAAGAGAAAACTGATATCCAATGACTAATACATGGGGCTAGATATCATTTTTAAGGGGAAGTTAACTACCAGAAATCCATAAATGTTAGGTATGAAAAACTAGATTGAGATAATAAAAAAGGATGATAACAAGACAAATTTTTTGATTCAAGATCATTTTCTTAGAGTAGAATAAATATTTTACTATATAATAATATATGGTTATATTATTATTTGTTATATTTTTATTTCAGAACAAAAATTTCATCTGATGGTTTTTTAATAAATTTCCAATCAATCACTTTCTCTATAATTGAAAATCCAAAAATGATTTTTTTTCGAAAGCACTATAATTTAATTGTAATGGATCATCAGATCTAAAAATGAGTTAAAAATCATTAGTTTCACCTCTAAAAATTTTCCAAAACCAATATGGATAGAATAATTTTTTCATTGTGAATAAATCCTCAGATGTTAAATAAATACATAAATATCTAAAACCTCATCAAAATTTGAATTTAAACTATTTTATAAATGGTTTACCTTATGAACCTTCCAAAAGGTTATGTTCCAAAAGATTATAATAAAGGTCATTGAATATCAAAAATGAAATTATAATTAATCTATCAAAAAAATGAACTATATATTATTCCTTACATACCAAACATTCTAATACATTCATCGTCTATTCTCATGATGCCTGTAAATAACCTGAATTACCATAAAACATTATTGAAAACAAACATAATTCCATATTCCTTATATAATAGCCATATTAAAGAATATATTCTTTCAATCCAAAAAATTGGGTTAACTCTATAAATCATTTCATAAACAAATTTGTCAATGAATCATTAATCAATTAAATGGTAACTAGTACTCTCTAATATAATTTTTTCTTATCTATATTCCCAAAATAATTATGTCAACATCAAGGTTATATAAAAGGATATATTTTATTCAATAACATGTTTTAAAAAAAATTGACTTGACCCTGAACAAATTTTCTTGGTCACCGATACTGTTTAACATATACTATAAAATCATTAATTAAATAATACTGTAGTAAAATAATTATATACTTTATAATTCAATGGATGATAAAATCATCACTAATATAATTTACAACATTTATCATTCATCCCGATACACAATAAAATTAATGCTTCCACTTCGGATGTATCAATAACATATGTCTGATCTAGATCCCTTAGATTCATCATAGGTATATTCTCTTGAAACATAGGGTATTCATTTTCATAGTGACCCATCAATATACAACTGAATCATTGAACATAATATATTTTCTTCTCCCCCTATATTCTTTATCATGATGACCCATATATTCACACATGGAACTGACTCCCATTACCCTTCAGAATTTCTTTGAGTGATCCATTCTATAGTTCTTACATAATGGAAGTTGGTTCATCTATTTTTTGAATCATTCCATGTTCCATGTTATTTAGATGCACCCTTTTTCTATTGTATTCCTTGGAATATGGATGATATAGATAATTCATTCTAAATTTTTATGGCACATAAAACTATTTCATCATATAATGAAAATATTTGGGAGATCAGTGCCCTTTGGATAATTGGAATAAGAGCATCTAATCGATGGTTTTTCTTAAACATCATCTTGAATATGTAATCTATAGTATACCTAGTAAACATTGTAATGTAATCCTTATACTCCAGAACATATTATTATTCCTTTTAATTCAATCTAAGTAAATTCATTTTTATTTCAATTTTTTATATCGATGCATATATATGTAAAAGAATGTCTCTCCAAATGATTTCAATTACATTATTTTTATTTCGTCTTTTCCCATAGTATTTCAGGTCACTGACACTATTTATTATCATCACCATTGAGATAGTACACTAGAAGAATAACATTTTCCTTTTCACAGTATCCATGGGACAAAAATATATCATATGGAGACATAATCCTTTTTTGGACACAATTAGAATACTTTTTCCATAAAATGTTGGGGGATTATATCATATAATGTTACCCAACATTGGATAATCTCACTATGTAACATGTTTCTCTATCTATGAATGGTTATTTTTCATAACTTTATTAAGCTGGCCTAATATGGCCACAATTTTATTAGTTCCAATTCCATATGTATTGGATTCCACAATAGGTAAATATCTACATTTACCATGAATATTGATACACATATTCTTTCCACTTCCATTTATAAACAATGGCACATATTAGATTCACTAATAAAATTATGAATTTTAAATCATAATGTGAAAATAAAAATATCATGCAACACATAATATAAATTAAAAATTTATACATTTTAAATCTTAGAATTATAAAAATTGGTTTATTTGGGGATATAATTATATTAAAATCCTTCAGAATGGTTTGTAAAGACAATGTCAATTATCTTAAGAACATCTTCATGGAGTATACTACTAGGTGTGTACTATGTCCCTCTAGCATGTACCCTAAAATTCTCATTTAAATCCCAACACCCCCTTTTCAAATTTGTTACACTATAAGTACCTCTATTTCAGAACCATTTCCACTTATAATACCTAGAAGTGGATGTATTTATAGTAAAAACCACGAAATATCTATCTTACCAACTCATTAGGATTTATTTCTATATATTTTCTCAAAGACAATCATATGGTTATGTTCCAAAATTTAAATTTTCCTAAACATATTTCCCATGGTTTATACTAAGATTTAATTGATACAAATTGTATCAACCTCAACCCCAATATCATAGAGTCAGTGTCATAATTTATTTCATTGGAAAAGATATAGTGGGTAAAATCACAAAGGAAAAATTAGTTTACTAGTTTTTGTGGACTAGATATAAATGTTTTAACCATTAAATACTAGGAAGAGAGAATGAAACATAATACACAACAAAATTAATGAACTGAATCCTTTAAAACTTCTTCCAAGAATTATTCTTCATATCTCTGGGTAATGAAAAAAATATTTCTGGGCTAAAATGGTCAGTAAAGGGTTATGTACAATAAAATATATCATGAATAAAATAAAGATAATCAATTCAGATAGATATATAACTAAACATGCATTCTATTATAATAACAGGTCTATCATCATAATATATGATAGAACCAATATAGAATGTTAAATAACAGAGAACACATGATATTTAAACAATAAAATGAGAGTATAATTCATCCATAAATAATATCATAGTTAATAAATCATGGATAATGATAATTAAATTCTTAATGAAGGTAATTCTTAATAATTAGACATCATGTTTCTTAGGTACATGATACCTTTACCATGACAATATTTTATCATTACAATTTACAACTACTCAGAAAAAAACATTCAAATTTGAAAGTTGATTCATCTCATGATAATAATGATACATCAAGGGGATATAATTAACCATGACCTGGTCATATCTATTGGTAAAAAACATTCCTCAAATATCGAATAATAAATTTACTTCATAAATTATATCCCTTATCATGAATCCCTTAGGGGATATGCTTAGTGGTTTGGTCTCTTCGGGTCTCATGGGAGGTCTTAGGATTGAGTCTCCATGAGTACTTTTTAGAACCGTAGCTTCTATTTTTCTTTAAAATCCCCTACCCTAATTGTTATACTATTCCTTATCAACAAATATCTCTATTGAGTATAGGATAAAAATTTAATAATATTTCCCCATTTAGAATAATAACATTAAAACTAAACGCCATAAGGTAAAATGGAACACAATTTAAAAAATATTCATATCCATCATTAGAAAATATCTAAATAATATAAATGAATTTCTAATGAAAAATTATCACATGGAAGTGATTGTATAATGATAAAGTTACCTATCCTAAAAGTAATTTAGAGTGCACAATAACTATTAACACTAGGTAATTTTTTTTTCAACTCCCCTAGGATAAGATAATTCAATGTGAATCTTAAAACACCCTGACTAATGAATTGAAAATAATATTAAATGTCATGGTGGATGTATATACACTATATAAAAATTAATTGGTTTGTAATAACAAATAAGCCTCAATGGAATGTAAATTGAGATGAAATCCCTTACATTACGCTTCTTTTTGGTTGAACGTGATTTAATATGTTGTATAGTGATTTCAAAATTGTTATAAACGTATTATAGAAATATATAAAATTTATGATATCAGATATGTTACTTTTATAACATAATGTCATACATTCATTAATAATCATTCATTTTTTCCATTGTTTCGGGCGCTAATTTCCATGGTTTCTCATTGGTATTTTGTCATGAAATATATAGTAATTTCACATATTATATTTGTTCATCATATTTAGAAAAATAATAATGAAATAATTATAATATTTATACCTCAATTATTCTTTTAATACTAATCATGTATGATGGTTTTGAGAAATGATGTATGTTGCAACCATGGAAATTGTAGGTCTTGTGCACAAATGAGTAATATTTTTATTGATCATAATAAAAAGGGGGTATTTAAAATTTTATACATATATAATGTACATAACATCAAATTACAATATTTTTTCTTTAAATATTCTTACACATATACTATCCATGTGTTGTGGTGGTGAAAAATGAGTCACATTATTTTGTGGAAGTAGTAGTCAACACATACACGAATAATGTTGTTATCTTTTATGTAGTTAATGGTAAGAAATAAAATTATATATATACAGATATATATTATCATTAAAAAATTATAAATATGTTATCAAAAACATAATTATTTCATTTATATCACATATATGTATTAAAAATATTCCACACCACCTTCCATGTAATGTGTTAGTGAAAGAGTTATCAGATCGCTTCGTGAGGTGGTGGTTAACCATACAGTCAAGCGACATTATGACGTCTCTTAAAGAATGGAGAGTAATATATATATATATATATATATATATATATATATATATATATCCTATAATGACTAAATAGGTATAATTATGTTATATATATTCATATCTTAATTCGAATTAAAGGACGGGGAAAAGAAATAAAATGAAAACACTAATTGAAGAATATTACATCCTCTTTTGGTATCCTCCATAGGTTTGCTCTAATTTTTTTATAGGACAGATTTGATGACAAACTAAGTAATATAGGATGAGGGAATGTAATTTGGTATGTTATTTTGGTAGGTTACATAGAAAAAATGTATTTTGGGTAGATAAGTGAGGGGATTGAGTGCCCTTTTATAGATGAGGAAGAGTGACATTCTTGTAAATACCCAAATGTATTCACTATTGAGAGGTCTCCCATACCTCATGTGGCTGAAAAATTTATTAATAATGGTTGTGAAGGTTTATATTTTCATATAACACCTCCAATAAAATGTAATAAATTATTTTTTATCATGTTATCCCGCATTTTTTAAGATTATTTAATTTCACACCTTTTCTTTTTTTACCACATTTACATATTTTTCAAATCTAGTAAATTTATCAATTAATATTAAATTAATGTTTTAATTATTAGATTATTTAAAACTATAATATCTAAATATGAATTTAAATTTCTAAAATGAACACTTTTTTTATTGAAAATTAGTTTAAAAAAGCACATACATTGTGTAGAAACACCGCATTATCATTAACCACGCTAAAATAGTTTTTAATATTTAGTGGTAAATATAGTTATTATAAAATATTTTTTGGGTCTGTGAATGGAAACTATTTTATATTTATTATCATTTTAAAATATATTTATATAATATTTAATATTAATAATTTTAAATAAATTAATAAAATATCATTTGTTATATAAGAACATTAATGTGAATTTTTACATTATTCACTTAATTTGAGTTTAAAAATATCACAACAATGATTGAATTAAAATATATTGTGTTAACACCTATATAAAATAACATAATAAGAAATAAAATTAATTTAACATAATAATTCATTATATTTACTTTACTTTCGGTATTTTTATTTTCATATATTTAATTAAATAATTAACTATATAATTCCAGTATTGGAATTTCATAAACATTTAGTGTAATTATTTAATATAAAAAAATAAAATAAATTATAAGGATAAAAGACTAATTTATATTTAATAATAGTATTTATAACTGAAAGTATTATGTTCTTCCCCCATCTCAATGATTTATAGATATTAAAGGCAAGAATTTTTGTTATTGTCTTTATTGTTACTTAACTTCTTAAGTAGGTCATTTTTCTAGAATATCATCACAAAAACTCATAAGAAACGACCATAATGTGATATGTTTCAAAATATTTCCATAAATTTTATTCTGAATAAGTGTTTATGTTATTTGAACTCTTATCATATTTGTTTATTCCGAAATAAACTCATTTTTACCTTAAAAATGTTAATTTAATTTAACTACACTCACTAATAATTTAGGTAAAAATTTATGTTGAAATTACTAGACATTATGTATTATTATGATTAAAAATATGGAATCCATTTTTACAAATTCAATTATAATAAGTGGGAAAATGAGTTTTTAAAATAATCCCATAGACGCGGTGATAAAACTGGTTTTTGAAGAGAAGTGGTCCAAAAGGTTAATATAGTTGTATATCAAAATTCAATATAAAAATTAATTAAAAGAAAAAAGTGTGATTAAATTATATATAATAAAACAAATTTGTATTTAAAAAAATTAAAATATAATTTATCATTATAAAATATTTAAATTGAAAGAGTGTTTTTTAATTAAAATTTTCTATTTTCTACTACTTATCAAAAATGAAACATTTCAAAAAAATATATAAAACTCTCCTTAAACTAGTTTTGCTGTTCCATTTTCAAAAATTATATTTATTTTTTCTTTAATTATTTATAAAAGTGTTAAAAATTAATTTTAAATTAAGCACTCAAAGCATGAATGAACCGTGTTTTTGAAGCACATTGTTTCTTACATCAGAAGCTATCGACGAAATTAAATTTATTTTTAAATAAATATAATGTAAATTATTGGGGTGATAAAATATGATTGATATATTTTAAAAAAATTTATTCTAAAAAATTATTATTATCATTAAAATATAATTTGTCAATTAATGTAATCTTTAGAACACTCATTGTAATGTTGTGAAGGAAAATGGAACACATTGCGTCATAGAAGTTGTAGTTCGCACAACACATATATGAGAATTTATTTTTTATAAAGGAAAGGTGAATTGTTTTTAATGTTTATATTAACTATATAACACCATTAGGTACACTATAATTACTAAATCCATCATATAATATTTGGGAAAAAATTGATATAGATATGAAAATTAGAAATATGTTTGAGAAATGATTGACATGCATTACGGCATCAGGTTTCAATTGGAGAATTACATGGAAAGGATGGGATTAGGATAATATCCTATGAAAAGAAACTTATGAGAGTTAAATATTTTTATATGGTAAATAAATAGGTTAAAGTTTCATTTGGAAAAATTATAAACCCTTGAACAAGCACTTCCATATTTAATAATAAAACATGTTATGTATTTTTTATAAAATATAACAGGAAAAATACTATGTAAATTATAAAATTGATGGTCTTTTCTTGTCTAGGATTTGAAGGATTATACAAAACATAAATTGAATAATATTTTACAAAAATAATTACAAAATAACTTATTATATTCATTTGTATTATCACCTTAATTGTCCTTTAAACTTATAAGTAATCATGCGATTTTTTACAAATATGGGATGATCAGAAAACTGGAGTAAGGAACATAAATAAATAAAATCATTATTTTAGTGAAAACAAAAAAATACACTAAAAACCCTTTAACTGAAAACTCATAACCATGAATAGAAAAATCCTTTAGTTGCCTTGGGATATCATTACCATATAACTCTTATATCCACTGATACAAATTGAATAACCTTACACTCCAATTCCATATCTAGAGTACCCAATGAATTTGAACGATATAATGGGGCTCACCTGTCTTATCATTAGTTATAATAGGCTCAACCAAACATATCTTGATCTATAAAAGGGAACAATCTTTCATATTTTGATCTATAATGGGCTCAACCAAACATATTATGAGCTATAATAGGGATCAACACATCATATATTGATCTATAATGGTCTCAAACCATAATAAATATCCATGGAACATATCATGAATTAAATCCTAGATAACTCATTTAAACCCATGATCAAAACACATTCAGATATCAAAATTACTTTTTCTCATAAAAATGAATGTTAAAACAAAGCATATATGAATGTAATCATATTAATCACAAATAAATATAAGAAAATATAATAAAAAAATATAATAAGAAAGTGTCCTGAAAGATATAAAACTACTCATGCTGTCTATATATAAAAATTATCTATTTAAATTTTGGAATTTTTTCAAAGGATTTTAAAAGGAACTTCCCTTTCATAACATATGAAAAATATCTAGTTTAAAAATAATTAATAGAAATTAAAAAAAATTAAAACAATATAGATACATTCAAATAATTATTTTTGAAAAAATAGACATAAAATAAAAATATTAATAAAAATAAATAGTTATAACATTTTAAGTAGTGTTTTAGTAAAAGAGTCCCTCACCTCTGGTTCGACTTCCTTAAAATTTGTGAAATCCTCCCCTTGAAAATTTCCCCTTGAGAGCCTTTTTATGGCTATTGGGAGTTTTTTTTGTGTGAAAAAATGATTTATAATGTGGAAAGGGATGTGGAGAATGGAATTTAGTAGAATATACTCCAGAAAGATGGTCTAGGGAAATGATTTTTTGTGAAGGAAGGAGCCTCCTTTTAGAATTAAGGCGAGGGGAAACTTATGAATTATTCAAATTATTAAAATATAATAAATCAATTATAGGGTTTAAGACTTCCATAAAGGACTAAAAACTGAAGAGTATTTTATCTTTGAAACAATATTTTCCCATTTGGTCTTATAAAATATTTTTTTATTTTTAAATAATTTAAATAAATATTATATTCATTAAAAATATTTTTTAATAAAATAAAAACAATTCATAATAAAGATAATAAAACATCAAAACAAAGTTTCAAAATCGAATAATGTTTTGATTATATCATATAAACATTATATTAATTTGGGGAATTCATGAATTTTCTTAAAAATATTAAATTATATAAATTTTAGGATTTGTATTATCATTAATTTTAATTATATATTAATTAAATAATTACTATTTCATAATTGTCCAAGACATTAAGTTATATATTTATTTCCAAAAAAATTATAAAAAATACAAGAAGAAGATAAATTTATTAGCTTTCAAGCAAAAAATTAAGTCCGAATAACTCTACAAAAAACCAATACATTAAAATGTTTTACATGATAATGTTTATAGTGTGAACACATTGAGTTACATGTAAATAAAATATTCTAAAGGTATTAAAGTAATAATTGTTGGTCCAAAATGTCTAAAATTTGAATCCAAAGGAGTTAAATGTCGAAATAACTTTATATAAAAAACTTTATCTAAAATATAGGTCATTTAATTATTATTATAAAATTAAATAAAATATTATATTTATTTTTCAAATGCTTGTACATGCACTACATCATCATTTCACATAAATTAATAAAAATGATTTCATATATAAAAATTAAATTAAAATAACATCATAAAAATAAATTTATTTGTTTCAAAATAAATTTATGTATTCTTTCAATATGTATATTCACTCTTATACAAGTCAAAATACTTCTCAAATTTGTTATTTTGTATATTTTCCCTTTGTAATCATTACACAAGCATTTGGATTAGTCATAGGTTATATGAATATAAAATTATAATTTCAGAGTTAAAAACTTTAGGAATAAATATGAATTAATAAAAAATCCATGAATATTTTTTAGCACTCAATAATAATTTATAGGGAACTGAATTTACATTTACAATGTTGTAGACCCACTCTGTCAGCACATACAATAATTTGGATACTTATCTAGAAATAAATTATAACATAAATGTTCTGAATTATATCCTTACAATATTACTCTAATAAAATAATATTAATTTATTCAATATATTTAATAAATTTGATATCTTAATTATGTCTCCACAACATCACAAAAAATAACGTGTTTCAAAGAAGACATTATTTTTTACTATTCACTAATATTTAAACTTTTTTGAAAATCCTCAAAAATTCATTACAAATATAATTTCACCATGATAATGTAAACGGTGAAATTATTTTTTACTAAATAAAAATATATAATTGATAAATTAATGTTTCCACTATAAAATGATACAATAAATTGTATATTTTATCAATTAATTTCCATAATGAAAAGAACTATCTAATTTCAAGAATACTAATAAATAAGAATCTATAAATGATTAGTTTGTTAAATTACCCCCCCCCCCAAATTAATATTTCCCTCACAATTATTTCAAAACACATAAAATTAATAATTTCTATATTTAGAAAATATAGAATAGAGATTTTCTATGGGAAGTAAATTACCTAACAGTTCAAAAGAAACCTTTATATATTAATTTTTTTTAAAAATTATAACAACTAATATACATTTATTTCTATAACCTTCCTTTGATACTAAATATATTTCCTTGAACCCACAGTTTTGGATTGAGTAATAAAACATTATGTATATTTTTTTATAAAAGATAACAGAAATAAATACAACGTATATTATACAATTGAGAAAATTTTATGGTTAAGGTTTTGGAGTATTATATAGACCAAACATTAAATCAGAGCTTAAAAAAATAAATAAAAAATAACTAATTGGCTTCATCTGCACTAGCACCTCAACAATCCATTGAGATTATAAAGAATAATGTGAAAAACATTTTAGAAACAGGGGTTGATCACAAAATTCTCAGATAGGAACTAAAAGAAATAAAATCATTAGTCCAGTTAAAACATAAATATTTTTTAAAAACCTTTTTATTGAAGTCATATAAGATTTCCTAGAAAAATCATGGAGTTTTATTGGAACATCATTATCATATCACTCTTATATCTACGCTTTCAAAAGAAATAACCTTAAGATCGATTTTCATATCTAGAGTACGTAATGCACTGTAGAGCTGTAATGGAGATCACCCATCATATATTGAGCTATAATGGGCTCAAACCAACATATTTTGAGCTATAATGGGGCTCAAACCATCACATTTTCACCTATAGTGGGATCAACCCAACATATCTGGAGCAATAATGGGGATAAACCCGTTTTATCTTGATCAATAATGATATCAACCCATTAAACAATGTATATGGAATATAACATGAATAAAACCATTTATAACAAATTTTAACCCATGATAAAAACATATTTAGATATCAAAATAACATTTCCACCTAAAATACACTTTTAAAATAGAACATTTAATAATTAAATAATTTTCAACAAAAATAAGTTTGGAAACATATAATTAAATCATTATGATAATAAATATTTATGAATATGAGAGAAACCATTCATGCTCAATATATATAAATAGTATATCTTTTTGATTTTTTTAAAATAAACTTTTAAAAGGATTTTAAAAGGAATTTCTCTTACATAACTCAAGAAAAAGATCCAATTTCAAAACAGTTAAGAGAAATTAAAACATTAATAACCATATATATATATTCATAAAAAATATTCTGAAGGAATGGACATAGAATAAAATTATTTAGACAAATTAATGTTTAAAACATTTAAAATGGTGTTTTAGTTAAAGAGTCCCTTACCACGGGTTAAGCTTCCTTAAAATGTGTTCAAACTACTTCTTGAAAATTTCCCCTTGAGAAAATCCTTAAGGATCTTGGAAGATGTATTTTTGTGATACCATAAACTCTATAATATGGAAAGGGATTTATGGAAGGGAATTTGAAAAAAATATTATTGAGTAAGATGGCTAAAGGTGATGAATTTTTGTGATGGAATGGGCTTCCTTTTATAGTTTATGTGAGGGGTAACTTAGGAATTAATAAAATTAATAAAATATAATAAATCAATTTTGGGTTTAAGACATCAAATTTTACCTAAAAACTATAGGAGATTATGTTGTCCATATAATCTTGTCCAACATGGACTTACTAAAGATTTTTGGGATTTGTAAATAATTTAATTAAATATTATATTCATGGAAACTATATTTTTGTAAAATTAAATAGTATTCATTATTAAGACTTTAAATACATAAAAAAATTATAAAATAAAATAATATAATTATATCATAAGGACATTATAATCATCCAGGGAATTCATGAATTATCTTATTAATATCAAATTATATTTATTTTATTCTTTTTAATATAATTAATTTAATTTTTCATTAATTAAATAATTACTTTATCTTAATTTTTGAATCAATTAAATTAATCACATATTTTAGGAAAATAAAAAAATAATATTTCTTGAAGAATATAAATTTATTATATTTCAAAACACTATTTATGTATGAAAAACTCTACGGAAAAAGCATACATTAAAATGTTATACAAACTACAGTTTATAACGTGAACACCTTGAATTACTTCTAAATAAAATATTCTAATGGTCTTAAATAATACTTATGGGTCCAAAATTTCAAAAATTCAAATTCATAGAAGATAGTGATATAAAATTTCTAATATAAAAATATTTTTCGAAAATATTCGTGATTTAATAATTCTTATAGATTTAATTAAACCATATTATTTATTTTTATTTTTCTTGCAGAAGCACTAAAACTACATTGTACATAAATCAATGTTAATTATTTTATATATAAAAATTAAAAAAAACATTCATAAGATTAATTTAATTATGATTAAAATAATGTTATATATTTATTAATTATGCATATTAACTCATATACACGTCAAACACATCTTCAATTTATTATTTTCACTTTTCATTCCTTTTTCATGAATTGTACAATAATTTGGATAAGAATTATGTTATATGATTATAAAATTAGAATTTAACATATAAAAAAATCATTATTAAATAATAATTAATAAAAAAGTGATGAAAATGTTTTTCTAATCCCAATAATTATTTATATGGGACAATATTGATATTGTCAATGTTGTATAGGCATTATGTCGGTATTGAAAATAATTTTAATTCTTATCATGAAAAAAATTAAAAAAAACATGTTTGGAATTATATCTATACAATATTAATCCAATAAAATCAAAATTTTGACATTCAATAATTTTTTTAAATTTTATATCATAATTATGTCTTCATGACATCACAAACAATTATTGTATTTTATAAGACATTAATTTATACAAATCACCAAAAATTAAACCTTTTTACCAAATTATCAAAATACCCTACTATGATTTTTTCATCATAAAAAATTCAAATATGAAATTATTTTTTTCAAATTAAAATTGTATAATTGAAAATTTATTTTTTTAAATAAATAACCATATAATAAATTATTTATATTAATAATTGCATAATGTAATTAATATAACTATATAATTGCAATAATAATGATAAATATGATTCCATAAATACCTTGGTTCTTACAAAACTAATTTTAGAGTGGTATTGAATGAAGAGGTCATATTACCCTTTATAGGAGAGAAAAAAATATTTTTTTCATATAAACTAATGTTATGTATGGGGTATGAATGAAATAAAATTGGTGTTAGTTGGGATTGGTAACATAGGTGAATTTGGTGTCCAAATAGGTTTTTGAGATTTGTGGGTATGAAATTTATAGCTAAAAAGAAATTCAAGATGGTGTGTGTCACCATATACTTATTAAAAATTTGATCTTCATTATTTACTAACATTACACATAATAATTTTGATTAAAATGTATCCATGGTAATTATTTTATTAAAAAATATAAGAAAACCCTTCTTATAAAATTATGACATTATGAATATTAAATTGCGATCCATTTAACCTAATATAGTTTATAAAAAAGTGAAAAGTTCATTTTAAATTAAAACATGAGATATTGGGAAACACACTTTTTATTAAAATATGATTTCTATATATTATGTGTTTATTATTATTATTTATTATTTATTATTTTAATAAGTGTTTATATAGGTTTGTTTTGTGTTAAACAATAATATCATTTTCATATTTTAAATTATATTAATATAATTTTTTTATATAAAAATAAATTATTTGAAATGAACCATTTTACTTTTACCATGGTAATTAAACCTTATCAATAATCATTTATTTCCATTCCAAAAAATATTATTATAATAGTTACGTAACATGGAATTATTGATTCAAAATATAATGTCCATTTTAAAAAAAAATTTATGTTTACAAAAAATTATTTTTAATATTTTCACCTATAAAACCATTTTTTAAAAAATCACCATGAATTAATCGTAATATAATATTACTACCAAAAATTAAAAAATTATTTTTTTGTTAAAATAATATTCAAACTTTCACAAAAATAAAATTTAAATATAATTATGAATAAAGGATCTTTAGATTATCAATCGTGTGATAGTCTAGGATATGGTGTTTACCTACTATAGTAGAGTCTCGAGTATTAAATTCTCCCCCTAAATTATTCCATTCTAAAAATTATGGAATATATCATCAATTTATCATATGTTGGTATTCCTTTGTCATATATTATTTTATCCCCTAGGTTTTCTCTTCTAGATTGTTTATTTCTTTAAAGGATTTCTTCCAATTGAGTTATTTTATTTTACAATACATTCTCTCAGGTGTCAGGAATTTGGAAAATCATCACATTATAAGTTAAGTTAACCTTGAGTAATATTCTCTCAGAACTGAGAACATGCATTAGAAATAACATGTATATCCTATGTAATAAAACATTTTATATTTTGTTTTTACTTTATAATGGTTGGGCGGCATATCCAATATGTAATATATAACCCCAATTATTTCTAGTATTAAAAAAGGCCCAGTCAACCTAAGTCTTAACTTCCCCTTTTTAAAAGTCTTAAAAACCCCTTACATAGTGAAACCATCAATAATTCTTTATCCCAAATTTTAAATTCCATTTCATTCATTAATTTATTAGTATATATGTTTTTTCTACTCCGGGATGCTTTAAAATGATGTGGAAAAATTCATACTTTAAAAGTTATATCCTCTATAATCTCTTGGACAACTAATATTATTTTCCCAATATCTTCCTAACATTTTGGAGTATGAATCATCTTAACATTCATTTCAACATATAATGCCATATAAATTCTTGAATAGAAGATATTATTGTATGTAAATTCCACCAAATGTATACATTGGTGCCATATTCCATGGAAGACATGACATCATGATCTCAATATGTCTTCCAAATTTTTGATTTAGGCTACCCATTAGTGTGGGGATGGTAGTTAGTTCTTAAATTTATGTAATACTTTATAACCCTTTTAAGAATCTTCAAGAAATTTTATATGAACCAAGGGAGATTTCCAGATACTATCTAGAGTTATTCCCAATGAATCCTTATGATTTCATTGATCCATAGTCAAAAAAAATCAAGGTAATGATCTTCTATTATCACAAAGAAATTATTAGACATGGTAAGATAATCAATAATAACACACATAACATAATTAATACTTGTTGTATTAGGGAGTCTAATGAAAAAGTTCAATGAAAAAATTTCCGAGTTCTATAAATGAATTTGTAGAGGATGAATGACACACTTTGGATGTTGTCTTTCAGAAATTACCAAATAGAGTACTAAGTACCTAAACACATAATCCACAATTTATCACTCAACACCATCCATCCAAAAATTTTCACTTAAATACATATACTTCATGGTGTTTCTAGGGTGTATAGGGAAATTAGAGCATTGTGCTTCATCATGCAGTTCCCTTTTTAACTCTCATACATATTAAACACATAACATATTTAGAAACTTCAACAATCCATCCTTATAGAAGATGTTTATCAATTTACAATTATTTACCTTCCATTGTAATTTCTCTTCCCCCATATAGGACTTATATATCCTTTCCAGTAAATAAGGTTTGAAAATTTCTAGGAAAAGGATCGATGGAACCCCTTTTATGGAAGTCACCATATATATATTTAATATATCTCTTAATATTGGATTCTTGAAAATCCTCACCTTGGTAAAAAATCCATGATCTCTCATTCTCATGGAATCAACCATGTTATTTTCATTCTTGAGGTGGTAGTGTATTGAGAAATCATAGTCCGTGACTATTTCCATCCATCTTCTTTTCCTCATATTGAGTTTCTTCTGATAGAAAATATACTTCAAACTCTTTGGATATGTATTTATATCTTATATTTTACTATAGAGGTGGTTCCCATATATTTTTAAAGAAAACGATATGGAAACCATATCAAGGTCATTAGTTGGATAATTCTTTTCATGATTTTTGAAATCCCTTAAGGCATAGGAAATCATCCAATCATTCTGCTTAAGGGAGAAACCGATTCCTTCTCTAAAACATCACTATAAATTAAAAATTCTTCCCTATGTAATTCAAGATTAAATATCGGTGCATTAATCAGTCTCCTTTTATGGTTTTTAAAAATTTTCGCACGTTCCATTAACATGGTGAAGTTAACATCATCACATGTTAACATACTTAACTGGTCATCCAATTGGGAATTTGATTGAACAAACCAGTGATATTTACCTATTATGACTATGAAACATAATATATCTTCAATGATTTTTATTGTATTCCATTATATGAATACCCATGTCTTTGAATGTACAATAGAATTTCCATCATTGCCAAAAAATAGATAAGAAAATAAACTTCATTTAGCCAAAATTCACACATACTATACTGACCATATAATTTATGTAAGATACCAATTTCAAAAAATCTCATATCTTGTAGTTATATTACACTATTCATAAAAATTATAAGAGTTCTTGAAGGATTTAACAACTTAGTAGTCTATGATTAATAGATACATAGTTATATTACATACCAAAATAGAATTTTCCAAACAATAACATTGAGGGAAAAATATTAATCCTTCTATTATATCCTTAAAAATTCAACATATACATCCTTTATTTTTTATAGGGAATGGATAAAAATATGATTGATATTGTATTACCATAATTAAGTAACTTGCAATAGAATATTACATAACATAAAAATCGATGAAGTGAGATAATAGGAATAAAGGAACAATATGTATCCATAATCTACTGAAACTGAGGGAATTCTATATTCATGATAATAAATGAAAAAATGGATAACAATAATTATTAATCACCTTATGATGGTATGTAAAATTTCAAACATCATGAACAATTGATGTATTTTTTTAGAGGTTTTACTTTTATATGAAGATTCATACACCAAAATTGAAACTGTTTTTTCTAAAAAGTCTCATCGGTGCATTGAGTGGGTATATAATTCTGGTCCCCACCCATAACTTTATTAATTCCAATGCATTCACTATAATATTTATCAAGTCATTTCATACAATTCCCTAAAAATTATAGTATTTAATAAAACATGTCTATCTGTATAATGAGAAACACAAAGATCAAATACATTCACATTTAATAGATTAATGTGGAGTATTAGGAGAATATCCGTTAATCAACTTAGACATCTTTGGATATCTTCATGTAATATGAAGTACCCTTTTTATGTAAATAATGTATAAATGGTGGTTACGATATGCTGGTTTATTCATATAAAATAGTAATTAGATTTAATATCCCAAATTAATAGAAGGACTAGAAAATAATAGAAAAAAATGCATCATGTTCGTAATGATTTTGTGAATTTTTCATAGTATATACCCAAAGAGTGTCTAGGTAGGTGTGCAGTCCAAGGCTCATTCATCATGTATCCGAGTGATGATTTAGTCAATTATCAACCAACCCTTTTTAAGGTTATTCCACCAAGGTTAATATGTTCCACAAATTTATCCACATCCCAGTATCAATATGGGGATTCATTTTCTATTAAAACACACATACATTATCATTACCAAAAAACGGGATGGTCTTTACCCCATGGAAAATATTGATTTCCATAATGGATTTTGTTACTCTTGAATCTAAAGAACTTGAGGGGGGGAAGAAACATATACATTCAAATCTTGTAAATATCATGCGTATCATGGAAAAAAATTTCTTATGGAAATGTTTGATCCACAAACACAAAAATACATGGTGAAGGCATCGTGAGGCATATAGAATAAAATCTAATATAAAAAAGCACACTAAATGCTTTGTTAGTAAATCAATAATATAATATTGAAATTTATAGCTAAAACAAGATATTAAAATACCATAAATTATGAAATTTCTAGATAAAAATTCTCAGATTATAATTATATACACCATATAATTAAAACTAGGGTAATAATAAAAAACATGTGTCAAAGTGAGGAATTTGAGATGAAAACCCTAACCTATTGTCCTAAATTACTCAAACAATACGTTAAATTATAATATAATAAACATATATAATTTATTAACTTAATTTAAAACCTTTATATTATTCAGTTTAATTTATATTCTTTATAAATTTTCATTCTCTACATGAATTATCCCAATTTTCAAAATATAGTTCTTATTGTTTTGATAATTTGTAATAGTTTTTCAATAGTTTTGTTATTATTCATTCTATTTCAAAAATTAATCATTATTAATTAAATAAAATTACTATTATGTAATAATTATAAAAATTTATCAAGTTTAAAATCCCTTTCATGAGTGTCTTAGTCTTTATCCTTGTAGATGTAATCGATAATAATAATGTTTTGGTGATATTTGATGATCAGAGTGTGTCTTATTAATTTATGAACTAAATATTGATATAAAATATCCATAAAACATTAATAACATTATTGAAACATTTATATCATATTATAATTTTAATCATGTTCCCATAGTCATTCATGGAATAAATTCAAAGTAATGTTCATTTAGGAGGTCAAACTGAACTAAACATTAACATACACTAATTTAGTGAGTGCTTAAGAGGTATTTTTTTAATTTCATTATACCTAGAGTATAAATATAATATTAAGAGTTTATTACAATGATATATATGAATTTTGTTGTTATAGAATTATAATAAATGGATAAAAAATATTAATCATTTTGAATGAATGCTTATCCTCTTATTATGTTTATTTTAAATGATTAAATTAAAGATGATTGTTTGTTGATAATATAATTATTTGTGTATAAAATTTATCATACTACAACAGTAATTTTAAAATTATAATAATTATTATATTTTAATCCCCCCTTATATAAATCCCTATAAGGAAGTAATGACAAATTAATCACATTACATCCTGGTGGTGGTAATGAGAATAACACATGAACAACAATTTCATTTTTCTTAATGAATGTGGAATATTAATAAATAATGATAACACCATTAGTATAAAAATATATTATAATATAAATTATAATAATATTTGTTATATTATTTTGGGTAGAATATTTTGAAATAATATCATAATAAAGGAAACTATGTTGTGGATAATACTCATGTTAGTGAATGGAATTCTCCTTCAAAGTCTTCTTTAATTAAAATGCCTTAGGATAAGTATGAGTGACCAAGTGATATTAAACATGGTTAAGGGTTATAAAGAGTAAAAATTTGTATATTTTAAATATAAATTAAAAATATAATTGTATATTTGGAAGGGATAAAGTGATCCCCTTTTATAAGAGAGGAAAATTGCACATTTCGAAACACCCTTAAAAATTTAATAATTTATTGTACCTATTTCATATTAATTTTTTATAATCATAAAATTAATAGATTTTTTTGTGTATTTGGGTCTATAATGACTCTAAATTTACTTTTATGATATGTTTTATGCATTTCATAGTGTTTTTTTATAATAAATTGTTACATTTTAATAATTTACATTTAAACTAGGTAACTGGTTTTTTAACTAAGCGATTTTTCATTCTATTAAAAATATAAAGTAACTCATATTACCAAATTTATGTGTTGTTGAAATAATGTTAAAATCCATTTAATCCAATTAAATTTTAAAATTTTAGAATACTTTATTTCAAATTGAAACAAATAATGTTTAGAAAATGTGATATAGAAATTTTTTTCACCACGATGAATTATTTATCTTATTCAAAATTTATTATAAAAAAATAATTGTTAACATATTTTATTTATAAGACATATTATAATAATTATTTAAAATATATCAATTTAATTTATTTCATATAATTTTCTTGTTAATAATAAAATAATAATTTTAAAATAGTTATTTCACCATCTTCATTTTAAGTGACATTTATCTTACAAAGATTATAATTATACCTAAAAATTAATTTGAAAATTTTATATAATATTGAGATGTTAAAATAAAATAAAGAATAATTATACATATATTTTATTTCTTAATGTGATAGCCTTTTGAAAAATAGGAATTTGTACTATTCACTTAATGTACAATTATTTATAAAAACCAAAAAATGTTATCAAGATAATATTTATATAATAAATTAAAAATGAAGTTAATTTGGAAAATTTCATATATTAATTTAATAAATTAAATATATTCATTAATAAAGTCTCATTAAAGGTCACATTGTGTGATAGTTCAAGAAATTGTGTTTACCTGCTATGGCAGGATATCGAGTACTACATTCCCCCTCTTAAATAATTTCATCCTAAAAATTAGGATATATATAATCTATTGAAAAATTGTGTATATTCTATCGTCATATATTATTTAGGATCATAGATTTAGGAATCTAAATTTGGATTTCGATAAAGGGCCTTCAACATTCAATTTTTCCTATTCAAAAATACATTCTCTATGGTTTCAAGTATATATACCTTCTTTTCATTATAAAAAAATCAGGTTTCAAACATATTCTCTCAAATGTGAGATAATTCATAGGATTCAACATATATTACCCTAGAAATGAAACATAGAACATATAATTTACTTTAGAAAGGATTTTCATAACAGAAAATTAGTAAGCTACAAACCCAATTCATTATTGTATTCCAAAATGCTTAATATACCTATGTATTAAATTAATATTTTTCTAAAATATTAAAAATCCATTAAATTGTGAAACCTTTAATGACACGTGATCCCCATATTCAAATTCCATGTCTTTCCATCAATTATATGCATAAAAAATTTGTTCTTATCTAGGATGTTTTAATGTAATCCTAAATAGTGTGTACATTCGTAGTAGTCTTTTCTACAATACATATGCCAACAAATATTCGTTTTCTATATTCTTACCAATACTTTTTATTATTAATGATATACATATATAATGTTTCATATAGTTTTATATGGGTACTATAATGGAAGATATTATTGTAACATCCCAGGTAAATGAATAATAATACATATTTTATATTTATTAATATTTTTGAATTAAATATTAATTTTACTTTAAATGGGTTGCTATGTTCGATAGCGTACCCGATACGCAACAACGGGTTTCTTTGGAATCTTATATTACACACTAATAATATAATATTATAATTTTAAATGGTAGTTAACTCCTAGCCATTGTATTGGCGAGAATGAATGAAACTAACTAAAATATGATTATACATATTTGATAAATGTTTTTACATTTATCCAAAAAAATAGAGGCTTAAAATGTGAATGAATCTAATTTTAAGCATAATTTACATTACATTGCCGATTTATCGCCATTTAATGGAGAACCCTATTTAAATATAGTTTATGTCACTTTAATAAATTCTAATTGACTAAATAAAATCCTTCTTTATAATGGGGACCTCAAATTTTACTTTGGGTAATTTTTTGTTATTTTTCTGATAGAGTTCATTTTTTAATGAATAGTAAAAATATTGCATTTTAATTCAAAAGTGCCTTTTAATTTAACTTATTTATATAGTTATATTATCTTTTTAGTTAGTTTTAAATTTAAATTAAAATATATATTTACCATTTAATCAAATTTTGGTCATTGGAATTAATGTCACTTTTAAATTGGACATAAACAAATATCAATCTTTTGATAGTTATTATTTCTTAAAAACACGCTATTTGTTTTAACTACAGGAATTAATTTTTAAATTAATTAATTCTACTTCTATTTTTTGAATTTGAAAAAATAGAGATCAATTTTGAATTAGGAATATCAAATAATGCTTAGGCTGAATTTTTGGTATTTTTCTAAAAAACTTCAATTTTTTATGAATAGTGAAACCACGTAGTAGGTAAAAAGTTGACCTTTTCATTTAAATGAAAATTTTACAACTTCTGTGAATTGAATTTCGAAAATCCGACATACATGGTTGTTATCAAGAAGTAATATGTGGTTTAATAAGATGAAAATATTTTTTGGTGAATAGTAACTTTTGACTTTTATTTACCGTGGTTAAAGGTAAATAGGGCAATTCAAGGTTAAAAGAATATTATAACAATTTAAAATTACCTTAAAACTTGTAAAAAACTTATTGGATGAGTCATGACTGACCCTGGGCATCTTTGGGTCGATTTTGGGACCCCATTTAGCCGATTGGGAATGATCATGATAATTTAGAATAATTAATTTAATGTAAAGAAAAAATTGACATTAACAAAAATCTTATAGTAATTAATTTTTATATGGTTTTATATAAGTCCTATTTTAGACTATAAATATTAATTAAAAATATAAAACTTTATCCTTCATGATAGTATTTTTTATAATTTTTAGACATAGAATAAATTATATTATTTATGACACAATAATGATGCAGTATTTACATCATTAATAAATGATTTAAGTAAATAAGAATATAATGATTAAAATATTATAAAAAACCTATAAAATTATTATTGGATGATTTTATTTCGATGACGAGTCATCTTATATTCATCTTTAATGATTTTTGGATCATTAGAAACAGAATATCATTCTATAATAAAATAATGTTTTCACACTTTCCTTAAGAGCCCCTCCATTCCCTTATAAAAGGAGACCATTTCTATCCAATTACCCACACCTCTCAAGCCATTTGGATCATCCAACCTCTGCATAATTAATCTCCCTACATCTCTATCCTCCTCGTAGAATCCTTACCATAGGCAGAAGGCACTTAAAGAACTCCTTTTATTTCAAACCAAAGGACGTTACCCAAATTATAGGTAACAATTTCTCTTTTTTTTTCTTTTATTTTACTTCTCCAACACCTAAACTCTTTTTATTCATTTATTTTGTAATAATACCAGTATAATCAATATAATAGGATGTTTTTATGAGAAGTATTCGAACTACACTTACACATACCTCCTTCTAATGGATGAAGGACATAATGTTTCTGTGGATGGAAAACTAACGCCCCACAAAAAGATGATTGTTCAATTACATCTTACTGCCTCTCATGGTGGCAATTATGAAGGAACTATATTTATATAGGACATATATTATGTTTATTATTTCCTTATTCTTTTGTACATCCCAATTATATCAATTTTTTGTGGTTTCTATGGTGGATAAATACAATAATCTCATTTGAGGAAGTGCGGACTACTGCCCCCTCAATGTGATTTGACTCATTAATGCCATATGTGGGATGTATAAATGATGGAATTTATGATATTATATATGTATTTATACTATAATTATAATATACCTATGTATCAATATGATTTAATTCCATAAAAATAAGAAATAGAAATAAAAGTAGCGTTCATGCGTACGTACGACTTACCGTCTCCATGAACGGTGCATTTCATTTCATACCTCCAAATGTTAAGTACTATTATAAATAGATGTATATACTGGATATATATAATATATATGATATCTAAATAATTAATATCTTTCTGGATATAATGGACTATTGACCACATGGACAACTTGTAAATATAAGTAGTTCATTATTGACTCAAGTACCAAATATCAACAAAATGGACGTTATTAAAATAAATGATTACATAATGATTATAACATGTTAATAATTGATATAAAAGGAATAATAAACTTGAAAAAGGTTCTTAAGAATGTATAAATTATCTTTTTTTATTATTCTGGAGATTAAAGAACAACCGAGTCATGTCGGACACGAGGTAAGGGACTTCGTCTCAATCTCTTTTCATTGAGGCATTTTTAGTTTTATACATGACATTATTTTATAAGGTGTATAAAATCCTTTGAATTTTCATTTGATTCAAAGGGAATCTATTTATACAAAGCGTTTTACTAAATAACAAAAAATAATGTTTCTATTTTTTATGTAAGTGGTGACAACGACCTTTCTGCCACCGCTAGTATTATTTAATCTTTGGATTTCTTAACAAGCTAGAATTCTTTTTAAAGGAAAAATAAATACCATATACTATTTTTACGTATTGTGGTATTGAAAATTATTTTGAGAATTTATTTATTATTTTAATGTATTAAAATGATATTTTATGTGGAAATATTATCAGTCCTTTATGCTTATGTTATGTGTTATGATCAAGTTATGGTCCTTGGGCACTATTTACGTATAAGGGTGGTTCTGTGATAAGCCTAGGGCGGATGAGCCCGAGATACCACTCCAATTCATTGGGTAATGTGACGGAGTTAAATGTGAATGTTTCTCCTAAGTAATTTAGGGAATATACGGTGATGGGTATTACATAGTAACTCCCTATAAAGCTGTGATAGCTACAATGTAAGTATGATATGGATGCCACAAGTTACCTTTATGATTTAGGATTTCTATGTGTCTTTCATATATCGTATGACTTCATGTGGTAAGTAAAATATTTCTTTTTTTGTATGTATTTTTGAAAAACTATTTTAATTACTTGTTTTATAACCCTTACTGAGCCTTTTATGCTCATCCCATGTTTTGAAATGTTTTCACATGACTTAAAGATGAATAGGGTCATGGATGGGAGCAAGGAAAAGTCATGATTTCTAATACATGGAACTAGACATGACTCTTTTTTAAGAGTTTATATTTTATGAAAAAAATGTAAATTGTGTAGAAGTGTAAACTTTTTATTTGAAATGAAATGTACTAGTTATTTCCTAATTCTCTAAAACTCTAAAACTGAAAAGATCCTCAATGTAAATTATTCGTTTAATTTAATATTATGTAAATGTCTAAGGTCAGGTCCTTATAGTTGGTATCAGAGATCGGTTTAGATAACATTAAGAGTTTGGGTATTGTTAAATTAATATACATAAAGTAATTTATGTTAATATTGGAAATCATATAGAATTTATAGATTACCATGTTGCATCACCTAAGATATTTTTTTTGTTTATAATGGTTTTCCGCAGAATAAATAGGGCAGCTATATTGGGAAGACATCAAGAGGAAGACAACCTTCCAAATCAGAATCCTGAGATGGTCGGAATCCGAAATGAACAGTTTGTTGCAGTGATGGAACAGTTGAATCATGCTATAAATGGTGGTGGTATCCATGTACTACATTCGCCAGATCAACCATAGCGGAACATGTCAGTATTGGAGCATTTCATGATGGAACATCCCCCATAATTTAGAGGATCATATGACCCTGTGCCAGCTGAAGGGTGGATTAAAGCACTGGAGAAGATTTTTGATGTCATGGGTTGTTCAGAACATCAAAAGGTTAGTCTTGGTGGTTACCATTTTGAAGGTGAAGCTGATTAGTGGTGGTCGATGGTGAAAAATATCAGGGATAGTGAGGAAATTGATTCTCTTTATTGGGATGAATTCAATGGTATGTTTCGTGAGAAATATTTTTCTAAGGTGGTTCGTCTTATAATGCATGACTATTTACTAGAAATCAGGTGGGAGGATGACTTAGTGGCTGCTTATGAAGAACAATTCACTCAACTGGAAAGGTATTCTCCAAATTTCATACGAGATCTTAATAGTAAAATCAACTTTTTTGACTCAGGATTAAAGCCAATGTATCGAATAGAATTAGCTTATCGCGAGTTCAAAAGTTATGAAAATTTGTTCATTGTGCGGAGAAGGTGGAAATGGAGTTTTCTGATGATCATGTATTTTTTGACAAACAAAAAAATAAGAGATCAAGGTGGCAAGAGAAAGGGAAGAACTCTTAAAACAATTCTGATGCTAAGAAACATAAGTTTACAGTTTGTGAAAATTGTGGTAAAAAGAATGCCGGGGAATGTCTTTTTAATTAAGGTAAGTGCTATCTATGTGGTAAAATGGGACATAGGGCTCGTAATTGCACTGAAAAAGATCAGGGTAATGGTAATACAAAATTTGATTTACATTCAGTAAAATGTTCTATGTGCAATTAAATGGGTCATTATGAAAATTATTATCGAACAAAGAAGTTAACCAAAGGAATGAAACCGGACTACAAGAAGAAAGGGGTGGTGAAATCTTTTTCAACTACTTCAGCAGATGTTGGGCCATCAAATGAAGTTGTATCAGGTACACTGTTTGTTTGTTCAGATTATGCTAATGTATTTTTTGATTCAGGGTCTACAAATTCTTTCATTTATGAGAAGTTTTCTACTAAATTGGGAATTCCATCTCATGATATGAATATTGAACTTATGGTAAAAACACTTAGATGAAATGTTGAGACAAAAAGAAAACATAAGAACATTCTTGTCCTTGTGTGCGGAAAGAATCTACCTTCAAACCTTATTATTTTTCCTCTAGTAGAGTTTGATGTTATATTGGGCTTGGATTGGATTTCTATTTATCATGATAGGATTTACTGTAGATATAACGAGGTTTCTTTTCAGAATGATTTTCAGTTTGTATTAAAAAATGAACCCTTGCTGTTGATAACATATCATGAAGCTGAGAAACTAGTAATATATGGAAATGAATGTTACCTTGAACATATTTTTGAAAACAAAGGAACTCTTCAGATTAATGATGTGCCAGTGGTAAATGAGTACATTGATGTTTTTCCTGATGACTTGCCTCATTTTAGACATGACCGGGAAGTTTAATTTACTATTGACTTAGTTCCTAATGCTAAGCCAATTTCAAAACCCCCTTGTCGAATGGCTGAAATTGAACTTATAGTGTTAAAGAAGAAATTGCAGGAGTTATTAGATAAAGGATTCATTCGACCTCGCACATCAGCATGGGGTGCTCTTATCTTGTTTGTAAAAATAAATATGGTTTAATGAGAATTTTCATTGATTATAGAGAATTTAATAACATCACTATTAAGAATAAGTATCATTTTCCTTATATCGATGATTTGTTTGATCAGCTCCAGGGAGCTCAGTATTTTTCGAATATTGAATTGGGGTTAGGGTACCACCAGTTGAAAGTCAAGTAAGAAGACGTTCTAAATACCTTGATTTGTACTAGATATGGCCATTATGAATTTGTAGTTATGCATTTTTGTTTAACCAATGCACCTGATGTATTCATGGATCTTATAAATATAATTATATGTGAGTTCTTGGATAAGATTGTGGTTGTGTTCATTGATTATATTTTGGTTTATTCAAAAAGTAATTAGGAACATGAATGTGGTTTAAGGGATGTCTTGCAAAACATAAAGGAAAAGAAACTATTGGGGAAATTCAGCAAGTGTGAGTTTTGGTTACAAAAAATTTCTTTCCTTATTCACATTGTTTCAAAAAATAGCATAAATGTTGATCCTGCTAAAACAAAAGTTGTTGAATAATTTCCAAGGCCCACAAATATAACAAGGATCTATAGTTTTCTTGGTTTAGAAGGTTATTACTAGAGGTTTGTTGAAATGTTTTTATGATTATCTAGTCCAATGACCAAGTTTACTCAAAAATGTGTTAAGTTCATCTGGACCAAAGAATGTGATGATTGTTTTCATGAATTGAAAAGAATATTAGTGAATGCTCTAGTTTTGGCACTGCCTTCCTGAAAAGGTGATTCTGTTATCTATAGTGATGCTTCATTGAAAGGAATGGGGTGTGTCCTAATGAAAAATGATCAAGTAATTTCTTATGCTTCACGTCTGTTGAAACCACATTAGTTAAATTACCCAACACATGATTTGGAACTAACTGCTATTGTTTTTTTCTTTGAAAATTTGGAGGCATAATTTGTATGGAGTAAAATATGAAATATATACAGATTAAAAAAGTTTGAAGTATATATTCACTCAAAAATAATTAAACATGAGACAGTAGAGGTGGTTGGAATTAATCACGGATTATGATTGCATTATCAGTTCTCATCCGGGAAATGAAAATAAAGTGGATGATGCTCTGAGTCAAAAAAAGTAATACTTCATTAAACATGTTATGTTTCGAACGAGATCCTTTGGTTTTTGATTTGATGAACTTTGGAATAGAATTTTTTGTTAATGGAAATTATTCTGTTTTGTTTCAGGTGTTAGTGAAATCATCTCTATGAGACAGAATTAAGCAAGCGCAAAAATAAGACTGTGAGTTGCAGAAAAAGGTAGAGTTGGTTCAGAAGGGTAAGTTTCCAGAATTTAACATTGATAATGGTTGTGTTTTAAGATTTGGAAATAGTTTATAGGTTCGTTGGGATTCAAAGTTGAAGAATGAGTTGTTATGTGAAGCTCATAGTTCTCTGTATTCAGTTCATCTTTGCATTACTAAGATGTACATAGATCTTCAGGAGTATTACTGGTGGGATGGAATGAAAAGAGATATTACTGATTTTACTATGAAGTGCTTGACCTATCAGCAGGTTGAAGAAGAGATACAGTTACTGAATGTAATGCTTCAGCCTCTATCGGTTCCAGAGTGGAAATGAGAAAATATATCCATGGACTTTGTTGTGGGATTACCAAATACGTCTTGAGGTAATAATGCAATCAGGGTTATATTTGATAGATTGACTAAATCTGCGCATTTCATTCCTATTCGAGATACATTGCCTCTAGATCAACATGCTCTGTTGTATGTTAAAGAGATAGTCAGGTTGCATGGTGTTCCCCACTCCATTGTATCTGATAGTGATCCCAGGTTTACTTATAACTTTTGGAAAGGCCTTCAGAAGTCATTGGGTACTGAATTAAATTTTAGTACAACTTTTCATCCGCAATCAGATGGGAAGTCAAGAATGAACAACACAAACCATGGAAGATATACTACGTGATTTTTCACTGGATTATCAGAGAAGTTGGGACCAACATCGTTATTCGGTTGAATTTTCTTATAATAACATTTTTCATTCCAGTATACAGATGGCTCCATTTGAGGCATTATATGGAAAATAGTGTAGAACTCTAGCTTTTTGTGATGAAGTAGGTGAAAGGAAGCTGATGGGACCAGAATTGGTAGAAGAGATAGAAGATAATGTTTAGTTGATTCAGAAGCACATGAGAACAGCTCAGAGAAGACAGAAAAATTATGCAGATAACCGGAGGAAGGATCTTTCTTTTGAGGTAGGTGATCATGTCTTTCTCAAAGTTTCTCCATGGAAAGTGTGATGTGTTTTGGTAATAAGGTAAAGTGGAGTCCATGGTTCATTGGACCTTATGAAATTCTAGAGAAAGTTGGACCATTTGTGTACAGAGTGGATTTACCCCCATGTTTATCCCAGGTACACAATGTTTTTCATGTTTCGATGTTGAGAAAGTATATTCCATATCAATCTCATGTTTTGAGCCCAGAGGTAGTTCAGTTTGAAGAGAATCTCTCTTATAAAGAACAACCATTCCAGATTCTTGACCTCCTAGAGAAAGTGTTGCGAAATAAGGTAATTCACAAGGTAAAGGTTTTGTGGAAAAACCATATGGTTGAAGAAGAAACGTGGGTATGTAAAAATGCTATGTGGGATAAATTCACCCACTTATTTTGATAAGTGAATAAAAATTGTGAGGATGTAATTCCCAAAAGGGGAAGGATGTAAAATCTCAGGTAAATGAAGAATAAGACACATTTCATATTTATTAATATCTGTAAATTAAATACTAATTTTACTTTAAATGGGTTTCAATGTTTGATAGCGTACCTAATACACAACAACGGGTTTCTTTGGAATCTTACGTTGCATACTAATAATAAAATATTATTATTTTAAATGGTAGTTAACACCTATCTGTTGTATTGGCGTGAATGAATTAAACTAACTACAATATGATTATACATATTTTTTAAATGTATTTACATTTATCCAATAAATGTTAGAGGCTTGAAAAGTGAATGAATCTAATTGTAAGCATAATTTACATTAAAAGACTGATTTATCACCTTTTCATGGAGAAACCTATTTAAATATAGTTTTGGTCACATTATTAAATTATAATTGACCAAAAAACTCATTCTTTATAATGGGGACATCAAATTTTACTTTAGGTAATTTTTTGGTATTTTTCCGAAAAAATCAATTTTTAATGAATAGTGAAAAATAGTGCATTTTAATTAAAAAGTGAATTTTAACAAAATTTATTTATATTGTTATATTATATTTTTAGTTTGTTTTAAAGTGAAATTAAAATAAATTTTTACCATTTACTCCAATGTTGGTCATTGTAATTAATTTTACATTGAAATTAGACATAAACAATCATTAATCTTTTGATGGTTATTGTTTATTAAAAACTCGCTATTTGTTTTAACAACGTGAATGAATTTTTAAATTAATTAATTCCACTTATATGTTTTGAATTTGGAAAAATAGACATCAATTTTGGATTCAGAATATCAAACAATGCTTAGGCTGAAGTTTTTGTATTTTTCTGAAAATCATTAATTTTTTATGAATAGTGAAACCACTTAGTAGTAGATAAAAAACTGACTTTTTCATTTAAATGAAAATTTTACCACTTATACAAATTGAATTTCAAAAATCTGACATACATGATTGTTATCAATAAATAAAATGGGGTTCAATAAGTTGAAAATAATTTTTGGTGAATAGTAACTGTTGACGTTTATTTACCGTGGTTAAAGGTAACTAGGGTAATTTAAGGTTAAAAGAATATTATAATAATTCAAAATTATCTTAACACTTGTCCAAACCATATTGAATGAGTCATATCCGAACATGGTCATCATTGGGGCGATTTTGGGACCCCATTGAGCCACTTGGGAGTGATCATGACAATTAGGAATAATTAATTTTTTTGTAAAGACAGAATTGACATTAACAAAAGTCTTTTAGTAATTAATTTTTATATGGTGTTATATAAATCCTATTTTAGACTATAAATATTTCTTGGAAAGATAAAAATATTTCCTACCTGAAAGTATTTTTTTATAATTTTTAGACATCGAATATATTAAATTATTTATGACACAATAACGATGCAATATTTACCTCATTAAAAAATGATTTAAATAAATAAGACTATAATGATTAAAATATTATCCAAAACCTGTCCAATTCCTATTGTATGATTTTATTTCGACCATGAGTCATCTTATCTTTATCTTTAATGATTTTTGGACCATTAGAATCTGCATAACATTATATAATGAAATAATGTTTTCACACATTCTTAAAGAGCCCATCCTCTCCCTTAAAAAAGGAGACCATTTATATCAAATTACTCACACCTCTCAAACCATTTGGCTCATCCAAACATTTCCCATTGAAGCTCCCTACATCCATATCCTCTCCCTAGAAGCCTTATCTTAGGCATAAGGAACTTAAAGAAGTCTTTTTGGTTCAAACCAAAGGAAGTTACCCAAATTAAAGGTAACAATTTCTCTTAATTTGTTTTCTTTTATTTTACTTCTCCAACCCCTAAACTCATTTTATTCCTTTCTTTTTGATCAACACTAGTATGATAAATATACTAGGATGTTTTTATGAGAATTATTCTAACTACACTTGCACACACCACCATCAAATTGATGAAGAACATAATGTTTCTGTGGATGGAAAACTAACGCCTCACGAAATGATGATTATTCAATTACATCTTACCGCCTCTCATGGTGGCCATTATGATGGAAATATATTTATATAGGATATATATTATTTTTAAGATTTACTTATTTCTCTGTACTTCCCAATTATATCATGCCTTTATTGTTTCCATAGTGGGTAAATACGATAATCTCATTTGAGAAAGGGATTACCGCCCCCTCAAAGTGATATAACTCATTTATGCCATATGTGGGATGTATAAAGGATGGATTTAATGATATTATATAAGATATTATACTATAATTATAATATAACTATGTATCATTATGCTTTAATTCCATAAAAATAAGAAATTGAAATGAAATTAGCATTCATGCGTATGTACGGCTTACCGTCTCAATGAATGGTGCATTTCATTTCTTACCTCCAAATGTTATGTAATCTTATAAATACATGTATATAATGGATATATATAATATATATGATATCTAAAAAATTAATATCTTTCTAGATATAATGGACTATTGACCTTATGGACAACTTGTAAATATAAGGTATTCATTATTTACTCAAGTACCAAATATCAACAAAATGGACGTTATTAACATCAATGATTACATAATGTTTATCACATGGTAATAATTGATATAAAAGGAATAATAAAATTGAAAAAGGTTATTAAGAAATTAGAAAATAAATTTAGTTTATTATTCATGAGATTAAAGAATTATCGAGTCAAGTCGGACATGAGGTAAGGGACTTTGTCTCAATCTCCTTTCATTGAGAAATTTTTGGTTTTATACACGACATTATTTTATATGGTGTATAGAACCCTTTGAGTTTTCATTTTATTCAAATGGAATATTTTTATATGAATCATTTTACTAAACTACAAAAATTAATATTTCTTTTTTACGTAAGCGCTGACAACGACATTTCCCCCACCATGAGTAGTATTTGATCCTTGGCTTTCTTAACAAGCTGGAATGTTTTTTAAAAGGAAAAATAAATACCATATACTCTTTTTACATATTTTGGTATTGAAAATGATTTTGAGAATGGATTTATTCTTTAAATATATTTAAAGAATATTTAATGTTGAAATGTTATCTTTCCTTTATGCCTATGTTATGTGTTATGATCATGTTATGGTCCTAGGGAATTATTTGCGTATACTCGTGGTTCCGTGATAAACCATTTGCGGTTGAGCCCGAGGTAGCACTCCAATGAATTGGGTAACGTGACGGAGGTAAACTTGAATGTTTCTCCTATGAGATTTGGGAATATACTGTGATGGGTATTCCAAAGTAACTACCTATTTAGCTGTGATAGCAACAATGTAAGTATGATTTGGATGAAACATGTTACCTTTATGATTTAGGATTTCTATGTGTCTTTCATAAATCTTATGATTTCATGAGGTAAGTAAATGATTTCAGGTTTTGTATTTATTTTTTAATAAATGTTTTCCTTCCTTGTTTTATAACCCTTAATGAGCCTTTTATGCTCATTCCAAGTTTTGAAATGTTTTCATCGGACTTAAAAATGAATAGTGTCAATGATGGAATCAAGGAAAAGTCATGCTGTCTAATACATGGAACTAGTCATGACTCTTTTTTAAGAGTTTATATATTATAAAAAAATGTAAATTGTGTAGAAGTGTCTACTTTTTATTTGAAATGAAATGTAATAGTTATGTTCTAATTCCCCAAAACTGTAAACCTGAAAATATCCTCAATGTGAATTATTAATTTAATTCAATATTATGTAAATATTTAAGGTCGAGTCCTTATAGTTGGTATCATAGGGAGGTTTAGATAAATTTTGGAGTTAGGGTATTGTTATATTAATATCCATAAAGTAATTTATGTTAATATTGGAAATCATATAGCATTTACAGATTACCATGTTTCTTCACCTAAGATATTTCTGTGTTTAGAATGGTTTTCTGCTGAAGAAACAGGGTAACTATGTTGGGAAGACATTATGAGGAAGGCAACCTTCTAAATAAACAACCTAAGATGGTTGGAATCGAAACTAAACACTTTGTTGCAGTGATGGCATAGATTACTGAGGCTATAAATGGTGTTGGTATCTATGTATGAGATCAGCCATATCAACCACAGAGGAACATTTCAGTAGTGGAGCATTTCATGAGGCAACATCCACATCATTCAGAGGATCATCTAGCCATGTGCTAGATGAAGGGTGGATTAAAGCACTGAATAAAATTTTTGATGTCATGGGTTGTTCAGAACATCAAAAGTATAGTCTTGTTGTTTACTGTTTTGAAGGTGAAGCTGATCAGTGGTGTTCGATAGTGAAAAATATCAGGGATAATTAAGAGATTGATTCTCTTGATTGATATGAATTCAAAGGTATGTTTCTTGACAAATATTTTCCTAAGTTGGGTTTTCTTAGAATGGAAAAACAATTCCTATAAATGAGGTAGGAGGATGACTCAGGGGGTGCTTATGAAGAAAAATTCACTCGACTAGCAAGGTATGCTCCAAATTTCATACGAGATCTTGATAGTAAAATCAACCATTTTTACTCAGGATTAAAGACAAAGTATCAAAGGGATTTAGCTTCTTGTGAGTTCAAATGTTATGATAAACTTGTTCGTTGTGTGGAGAAGATGGAAATGGTGTTTGCCGATGATCATGTATTTTTTGACAAACAACTAAATAAGTGGTCGAGGTGGCTGGTGAAAGGGAAGAACTCTTCAAAAAAGTTTGATGGAAAGAAACTTATGTTTACAGTTTTTGAAAATTGTGGTAAAAATCATGATGGGAATGTCTTTTGAATTCCGGTAAGGTTTATCGATGTGGTAAAATGGGACATAAGGCTCGTAATTTCACTGAAAAAGATCAAGGTAATGGTAAGCCAAAATATGATTTACAGTAAGTAAAATGTTTTAAGTTCAATGAAATGGGTCATTATGCAAATGAGTGTCCAACAAAGAACTCAACCATAGGAAAGAAACTAGTCTACAAGAAGAAAGGGGTGGTGAAATCTTTTGAAACTACTTCAACAGATGTTGGGCCATCAAATGAAGTTGTATAAGGTTCACTGTTTTTTTGTTCAGATTATTCCAATGTGTTGTTTGATTTATGGTCTACACATTCCTTCATTTATGAGAAGTTTTCTACTAAATTGTGAATTCCATCTCATGATATGAATACTGAAATTACGGTAAAAACACTTGGAGGAAATGTAGAGACAAAAAGAAAACATTAGAACATTCTTGTCCTTGTGTGCGGAAAGAATCTACCTGAAAACCTTATTTTTTTGCCTCTAGTAGAGTCTGATATTATATTAGGCATGGATTGGCTCTCTGTTTATCATGATAAGATTGACTGTAGAGCTAAATAGGTTTCTTTTTCAGAATGATTTTCTGTTTTTATACAAAAATTAACCCTTGGTATTGATAACATATCAGGAAGCTGAGAAACTAGTAAAAGATGGAAATGAATGTTGCCTTGCACATATTGTTGAAAATAAAGGAACTATTCAGATTAATGATGTGCTAGTGGTAAATGAGTACCTTGATGTTTTTCCTGATGAGTTTCCTGGTATTACACCTGATTGGGAAGTTGAATTTAGTATTGAATTAGTTCCTAATTCTATTCCAATTTCAAAACCACCTTATGGAATGGCTCAAATTGAACATTTAGGGTTAAAGAAGCAATTCCAGGAGTTATTAGATAAAGGATTCATTTGACCTAGCATATCATCATGGGGTGATCTTATCTTCTTTGTTAAAAAGAAAGATGGTTCAATGAGACTTTGCATTAATTATAGAGCATTGAATAACATCACTGTAAATAATAAGTATCCTTTGTATCATATCGATGATTTGTTTGATCAGCTCTAGGGAGATTAGTATTTTTTGAAGATTGACTTGAGTTCGGGGTACCATTAGTTTAAATTAAAGGAAGAAGACATTCCGAAGACCACATTTCGTACTAGATATGGCCATTATGAATTTTTAGTTATTACTTTTGGTTTAACAAATACACCTGCTATATTCATGGATATTATGAATAGAATTTTCCATGAGTTCGTGGATATGTTTGTGGTTGTGTTCATGGGTTATATTATGGTTTATTCAAAAATTAATTAGGAACATGAAATTCATTTAAGGGCTATCTTGAAAACCTTAAAAGAAAATAAACTATTTGGGAAATTTAGCATGTGTGAGTTTTGGTTACAAAATATTTATTTCCTTAGTCACATTGTTTCAAAAAATGGCATAACTGTTGATCTTGATAAAATGAAAGTCATTGAAGAATGGAAAAGACCCACAAATATAACCAAGATCCATAGTTTTCTCAGTTTGGCAGGTTATTACCGGAGTTTTGTTGAAACGTTTTCACAGTTATCTAGTTCAATGACTATGTTAACATGAAAAGGTGTTAAGTTATTCTGGACAAGACAATGCGACGATTGTTTTCAGGAATTGAATAAAAGATTGGTGAATGCTCTAGTTTTGGATCTTCCTTCTATAAAAGGTGAGTTTGTTATCAACAGTGATGCTTCATTGAAAGGACTGGGTTGTGTTCTAATGCAAAATGATCAGGTAATTGCTTATGCTTCATTTCAGTTGAAACCACATGAGTTAAATTACCCTACACATGATTTGGAATTAGTTGCTATTGTTTTTTTCTTTAAAAATTTGGGGGCATCATTTTTATGCAGTAAAATGTGAAATATATACTGATAACAAATGTTTCAGGTATATATTCACTCAAAAAGAATTGAACATGAGATAGAGGAGGTGGTTGGAATTAATCAATGATTATGATTGCACGATCCATTACAATCCGGGAAAGGCAAATAGAGTGGATGATGCTCTGAGTCGAAAAAGTAATACTTCATTAAACAAGTTACGTTTGGAACAAGATCCTTTGGTTTTTGATTTGATGAAATTTGGCATAGAAGTAGTTGTTGTAGGAAATTATTCTATTTTGTTTCATGTGTCAGTGAAATAATCTCTATCAGACAGAATTAAGGAAGCACATAAAGAAGGCGGTGAGTTGCAAAAAAATGTATAGTTGGTTCAGAAGGGTATGTTTCCTGAATTTAACATTGATAATGGTTGTGTTTTGAGATTTGTAAAGAGATTATGTGTGCCTTGTGATTCATAGTTGCAGAATTAGTTGTTATGTGAAGCTCATAGTTCTTCGTTTTCTTTTCATCCTGGCAGTACTAAGTTGTATAGAGATCTTTGGGAGTATTACTTGTGGGATGGAATGAAAAGAGATATTGCAGATTTTACTATGAAGTGTTTGACTTGTTAGCAGGTTAAAGTAGAGCGACAATAACCGAAAGGAATGATTGAGCCTCTACCGATGCCAGAGTGAAAATGTGAAAATATATATATGGACTTTGTTGTGGGATTACCAAATACATCTCGAGGTAATAATGCAATCTGGTGTATAGTTGACCAATTGAATAAATATGCTCATTTACTTCCTATTCGAGATAATTTGACTCTAGATAAACTTGATCGATTGTATCTTAAAGAGATAGTAATGTTTCATGGTGTTCCCCTCTCTATTGTATCTGATCGAGATCCCAATATTACTTCTAACTTTTGGAAAGGACATCAGAAGTCGTTAGGTACTGAATTAAATTTTACTACAGATTTTCTTCCGCAATCAGATGGGAATACAGAATGAACAATACAGACCTTATAGGATATGCTACGTGCTTGTTCGATTGATTATTAGAGAAGTTGGGGCCATCATATTTCTTTGGTTTAATTTTGTTATAATAACAGTTTTCATTCTAGTATACACATGACTCTGTTTGAGGCATTATATGTAAAACATTGTCGAACTACAGTTTTTTGGGATGAAGTAGGTGAAAGGAAGCATATGGGACCAGAATTGGTATAAGAGATGGCAGACAAAGTTCAGTTGATTCAGAATAACATGAGAACAGCTCAGAGCAGACAGAAACATTATATAGATAATCAGAGGAAGGATCTTTCTTTTGAGATAGGTGATAATGTCTTTCTCAATGTTTCTCCATGGAAAAGTGTGATGTGTTTTGGTAAGAAGGGAAAGTTGAGTCTGAGGTTCATTGGACCTTATGAAATTCTGGGGAAAGTTGGATCAGTTGCGTACATAGTGGCTTTACCTCCAAGTTTATCCTAGGTACACAATGTTTTTCATGTTTCGATTTTGAGAAAGTATATTCCAGATCTATCTCATGTTTTGATCCCAGAGGTAGTTCAGTTAGAAGAGAATATCTCTTATGAAGAACAACCAGACCAGATTCTTGACCATAGAGAGCAAGTGTTTCGGAATAAGGTAATTCACCAGGTAATGGTTATGTGGAAGAACTATATGGTTGAAGAGGAATCGTGGGATTCTGAAAATGCTATGAGGGATAAATACCCACACATATTATGATAAGTGAATAAAATTTGAGAGGACACAATTCTCTAAAGGGTGTAAGGATGTAACATCCTACGTAAATGAAGAATAAGGAATATTTCATATTTATTAATATTTTTGAATTAAATATTAATTTTACTTTAAAGGGGTTTTCAATGTTCGATAGTGTACCTGATACGCAACAACGAGTTTCTTTAGAATCATACGTTGCACACTAATAATAAAATATTATTATATTAAATGGTAGTTAACTCATATCCATTGTATTGGTGTGAATGAATGAAACTAAGTACAATATTATTATATATATTTTTTAAGTGTATTTACATTTTTCCAATAAAATTTAGAGGCTTAAAATGTGAATGAATCTAATTTTAAGCATAATTTACATTAAAAGGACGATTTATCGCCTTTTAATGGAGAAGCCTATTTAAATATATGTTTGGTAACTTTAATAAATTATAATTGACCAAATAAAATCCTTCTTTAGAATGGGGACATCAAATTTTAATTTGGGTATTTTTTGGGTATTTTTCTGATAAAGTTCATTTTTTTAAAGAATAGCAAAAAATATTGCATCTTAATTCAAAAGTTCCTTTTAATCTAATTTATATATATGGTTAGATTATCGTTTTAGTTGGTTTTAATGTGAAATTAAAAATATAATTTTACCATTTAATCCAATTTTGGTCATTGGAATTAATTTCACATTGAAATTGGACATAAACAAGTATCAATTTTTTGATAGTTATTATTTCGTAAAAACATGCTATTTCTTTTAACAATGGGAATTAATTTTTAAGTTAATTAATTCCACTTATATGTTTTGAATTTGAAAAAATAGAAATCAATTTTGATTTTGGAATATCAAATAAAGCTTATGCTGAATTTTTGGTATTTTTCTGAAAAACATTAATTTTTGAGGAATTGTGAAACCACATAGTAGTAGTTAAAAAATAGAGTTTTTCATTTATATGAAACTTTTACCACTTCTGTGAATTGAATTTCGAAAATCCATAATACATGGTTTTTATCAAGAAGTAAAATTTGGTTCAATAAGATGAAAATAAATTTTGGTGAATAGTAACTTTTGACTTTTATTTACCACTGTTAAAGGTAAATAGAGTAATTCAAGGGTAAAAGAATATTATAATAATTCCCAATTACCATAACACTTGTCCAAACCATATTGGATGAGTCATGTACGACCATGGCCATATTCAGGACAATTTTTGGACCCCATTGAGCCACTTGGGAGTGATCATGACAATTTAGATTAATTAATTTAATGTAATGAAAAAATTGACATTAACAAAAATCTTTTAGTACATAATTATTATATGGTGTTATATAAGTACTATTTTAGAATATAAATATTTATTGGAAAGATAAAAATACTTACTACCTTATAGTATTTTTTTTATAATTTTTAGACACCGAATAAATTAAATTATTTATGACACAATAATGATGCAGTATTTACCTCATTAATAATTGATTTAAATAAATAAGAATATAATGATAAAAATATTATCAAAAACCTGTCCAATTTCTATTGGATGATTTTATTTCGACCATGAGTCATCTTATATTCTTCTTTAATTATTTTTGGTCCTTTAAAAACCTAATATCATTACATAATAAAATAATGTTTTCATAGTTTCCTAAAGAGCCCCTCCTCTCCCTTATAAATGGAGACCATTTCTATCCAATTACTCACACCTCTCAAGACATTTGGCTCGTCCAACCTATGCCCGATTAATCTCCCTACATCCCTCTCCTCCCCCTAGAAGCCTTACCTTAGGAATAAGTCACTTAATGAAGTCATTTTTGTTCAAATCAAAGGAAGTTTCCCAAATTAATGGGAACAATTTCTCTTAATTTGTTTTCTTTTATTTTACTTCTCCAACCCATATAATCTTTTTATTCATTTCATCTGTAACAACACCAGTATCCTAAATATACTAGGATTTTGGTATGATAAGTATTCAGACTACACTTACACACACCTCTATCTAATGGATGAAGAACATAATGTTTCTGTGGATGGAAAACTAACGCCTCAAGAAACGATGATTGTTCAATTACATCTTACCGCCTCTCATGGAGGCCATTATGATGGAACTGTATTTATATAGGATATATATTATGTTTATGATTTCCTTATGATTCTGTGCTTCCCAATTATATGAAGCCTTTATGGTTTCCATAGTGGTTAAATACGATAATCTCATTTGAGGAAGTGCGGACTACCGCCCCCTCAAAGTGATATGACTCATTAATGCCTTATGTGGGATGTATAAAGGATGGAGTTAATGATATTATATATGATATTATACTGTAATTATAATATAACTATGTATAATTATGCTTTAATTCCATAAAAATAATAAATATAAATGTAAGGGGCGTTTATGCGTACGTAAGGCTTTCCGTCTCCATGAACGGTGCATTTTATTTCTTACATATAAATGTTATGTACTATTATAAATACATGTATAAAATGGATATATATGATAGATATGATATCTAAAGAATTAATATCTTTCTGGATATAATGTACTATTGACCACATGGACAACATGTAAATATAAGGTGTTCATTGTTGACTCAATTACCAAATATTGACAAAATGGACGTTCTTAACTTAACCGATCACATAATGTTTATAACATATTAATAATTGATATAAAAGGAATAATAACCATGAAAAAGGGTCCTAATCACGTATAAATTAAATTTAGTTTATTATTTAGGAGATTAAAGAATGATCAAGTCAAGTCAGACACGAGGTAAGGGACTTCATCTCAATCTCCTTTCAATGTGGCATTTTTAGTTTTATATGCGACTTTATTTTATATGGTGTATAAACCCATTTTAATTTTTATTTTATTCAACGGTAATCATTTTATACGAAGAATTTTACTAAATGACAAAAATAAATGTTTCTTTTTTTATGTAAGCGGTGACACCGACCTTTCGGCCGCCGCGAGTATTATTTGATCTTTGGCTTTCTTAACAAGCAAGAATGTTTTTTAAAAGGAAAAATAAATACCTTATACTCTTTTTATGTATTTTGGTATATAAAATGATTTTAAGAATGAGTTTATTATTTCAATACATTTAAATAAAATTTTACGTGGAATTGTTATCTTTCTTTTATGCTTATGTTATGTGTTATGATCATGTTATGGTCCTTGGGAATTAATTACGTATATGGGTGGTTCTATGATAAACCTAGGGCAGGTGAGCCCGAGATAGCTCTCCAATGCATTGGGTAACATGATGGAGGTAAACATGAATGTTTATACTAAGAGATTTAGGCAATATAATGTGATGGGTATTCCAAAGTAACTCCCTATATATCTGTGATTTCTACAATGTAAGTATGATATGGATGCCACACGTGACCTTTATGATTTATGATTTCTATGTGTCTTTCATGAATCTTATGATTTCACGAGGTAAGTAAAAGATTTCATGTTTTGTGTGTATCTTTGAATTTTTTTTCATTCCTTGTTTTATAACCCTTATTGAGACTTTTATACTCATTCGATGTTTTGAAATGTTTTCACAGGACTTAAAAAGGATGGGATCAAGGAAAAATCATGCTGTCTAATACATGGAACTAGAAATAACCCTTTTTTTAATAGTTTATATTTTATGAAAAAAAATGTAAATTGTGTAGAAGTGTCTATTTTGAATTTGAAATGAAATGTAACAGTTATGTTCTAATTCTCTAAAACACTAAACCTGAAAATATCATCAATGTGAATTATTTGTTTAACTCAATATCATGTAAATGTTTAAGGCCGGATACTTATAATTATTGTATTAGAATTCTACAAAAAGTTAGATACTGACCCCATATGCATTGGAAGTAAAGAGCACATTATATCATCATGTCCTACAAATTTTATACAGTTGTTTCTTAATTCCCATAAATCTAGAGTTGTTTGTTGTTCTTAAATGTATCTCAATTTTTATATACTTTTGAGGACTCTTCCATAATTTTGATTTGATCTAATGGTAACAATCAGATACAACCAATATATGTTCCCCCTAAATCCTCACAATTTTTTACATATATATCTAGGGGAGGTTCTCAAGGGATATATGTTTTTCATTTCACTAGGAAATGATAAAAATAGTATTACTATCAATGATTACCTATATAACATCATTAAACCTTGGAATATTTTGGATTCCAACGAGAAATTTTATTTCAACATTGTCATGTATCTATATAGGTATAAGTATAGGTTAAATGAATCCATTAGGATATTATATTTCATCATTTACCTACTAAAATGATAAAAATTTAGAAACATAGTCTTTTATTTATCACTTAATACCATCGCACTAAAAATATTCTCTTAATTACATATACATATTTGTGATACTAGGGTTTATAGAAAAATTTGTGTTATTTAATTCTTATAAAATACCCTTTTTCTACATTGGTATGGATGGAACACTTAGCCTCTTTCCAAAATTCAAGACTCATTATTTATAGATGAAGTATATAAATTCACTATCGTTCACTACATTATAATTCATTTTCAAATTCTAATGATCATCACGGGACTTATCTGTCCTTTCAATTAAGGATAATTTTGAAGTTTATTGGAAAAATAATGATGAAACAACTTTCTTAGGAAACAATATATATATATTTATGAGATCAATTATATAGGATATTTATTAATACTAATCATTTTAATTACTCTATGGTCTCTCCTACTCAATAAATCCCCCCCTTGTTTGTATCCCCATAGTGGTAGTGTGTTTAACGATCATAGTCCATGAGTAGTACCAACAATCATTTGGAATATTTTTGAGCTTCTTCTGAGAGAATTAATACATTAAAATCTTGTGGTCAATATATATCACACATCTTTCTCTATATAGATAGTCCCTCCATATTTTTAAATTAAACATTATATATTCTATCTCAAGGTCATGATTTAGATAGGTATATTCCAGAATTTTAAATTTTCTAAATGAATAGGATATGTCTCAATTATTCCATTTAAGGACACAACTAAGAAGTTTCTTTAATGCATCACTATATAGAAAAAATCTTTCCTCACCTAATGGTAGAGTAAAAATTGGTGAATTAATCAGTCAATTATTTAGACCTTCAACACATTTCAGAAAATACCATAACCTTGTGAATTTGATCCCTTTATATATAAAAATTATTAAAATGTTTTTTCAATTGGGAATTATCTTAAACAAACCACCGATATTAAGATTCTAAACCCAAGAATCTTCTGATCTCAGTAATGTTCGCTAGTCTCGGCCAGTTTTTAGTACCATTGTCTTCTTGAATGGACCAAAGGCCATGGTTTTCTATTTATTTTTGGGTAATCAAATTTATAAACTATGTTTATAGGGAAGCATAACATAACTAATAGGCCTAGTAGAAGAAGGCCTAGTACAAGACTTAATGTCCTAGATGCACAATTCCCAATAAATTACAATAAGGAAAAACCAAACTACATTAGAACTGCTACTCCCCGATATATTAATATTTGAAGGCACCTATCTACCCACCCCACATTGTAGATCAGTTAGAATTTCCCTAATATTAGCTTCATAGTTTCTAGTACAGATGGTAGTTTCCATACCCTGTCATTCAACCAATTCGATTAGCTTTGTTCTGGTGGATTCTACTGCTTTTAATCCTGTTTTGGGTATGTTCCTACGTGGTATTCCAATTATTATTCCTTAGTTTTTTTTTGTCTCAATGTATTTATGGGACAAAGGCCATTGGTGGCCTAAAAACTTTATGGCCCGAACGCCATAGTGTCCTGAACGATCTATGGCCCAAAGGCCCTTGGTGGCCCAATAGTACGGAGACCCATAGGCCCAAACTAGTGGATTAAATGAACAAATAATGTGAATATTTATGAATTTTAGATTACTACATAGTACCTTTTATTGTAACTGTTATATTACTTGGAAAATATCCGAAAAATTAACCTCTTCCCTGATTTGATCCTAGGGCTTTCGAATGATAAGAACGAGCCTCTACAACCTGGGTACAGAATTGGTGGTTTTTTAATAACAACGTCATTGAATGGTAAACATATGTATCATCCTTGGAGACAATATTTCCAGTAAAAGAAATTTATTTGTGAAAAAAGTTACACTTATTATACTTCCCATATAATTTTTTCTGGGGCTCTCTTGAATTATTTTCATATAACTCTTTTAATCTTCATAACTATTAAATAATATCAAGATATCAACAAATAATACCAAAAACTATTTCCAAGATACTCCTAAAATATTATATTAATAAAATTAATAAAAATGTGAGGTGACATAGTTATTTATAAATGAATTATTTTAAACTCATAAAGTTCATACCTTTTTGAAATTCCATCTTCCATATATCATCCGTATTAAAAATCTCCTGATTATAGCCAATGTGAATATCATTATTATAAATTCATTTATATCCTTTATCTTAATCAAATAATTAGTCAATGTTTCAAAAAGGATTCATAATATTTATTATAATAGAATTGATCTATTTATAATCAATGCACAATTTCATATTACTGTCAATATTTTTCATGTATAAAATAAAGGCTCCCAATGATGAAATACTACGTCATATAAATTCCTCAACACTCAAATCCTAAAACAATTTTCTCAACTAAAACATCTCTATTTTGTCAATTATATAAGTTGTTTAGCATATAGACCCTGCATTAGGAATGTGTTTAATGGTAAACTAATCTTCATAATCTAGTGGATGACCATGTATGAATTCTGGGAAAAATTGATGATTTTTTCCCACGGATACAACCTCTATTTATAGGATTCCTTCATTTTCTATAGACAACTCTTGATATTATTCATTACTAAAACTTTTATTATGGATGGATACCTTGGGAGGATTTATATATGATACAGATTATGAAATTTAACCTCTTTAGAAAAAATATTCAACATAGACTTCATGAATCCTATTATAATTATCCTTATAATAAATTATTCACATTATACTTTGAAATTATACCCATTACAAGGATTATATCAAATTCAACCACAAGTATGGTATCCAAATTTTAAAATATGGTACGGTAATGAAACATAATTGGAATGACCTAATGTATTTTTATATCCATAATAATTCCACTTAGTATCTAATTAATAACTCCCATACAAGGGTTTTAGGGATATATGTAATGTTTTTAGAAAAAATGGAAGATATAAAAGAGTATGAATATCCAAAATCAAATAAAAGTTATCTATGTTTGATGAATAAATTAATGTACTTGTGAACACTTCATTAGGAACATCAACTTCAATAGTGGTAACTGAAGAAGATTTGACATTATCCCCTGGCCTTTTTCTGGTAAACTCTCATTCATTTTTTAGGATGGTTTCAAATAATGTCCATTCTCCATACTGTTAAGGGATTTAAGATTATTAGCTTCTACCTTGACCATTCATTGGTGATCTTGATGGAATTATTCTCTACACTTATAACAAAATCTTATTACCTTTAAAAATTACCTAGTGTGTTTCTTCTAAAAAATAACACACATGGGAAACACTATCCTTACTTTTATCACATTTTACACATCATTTTTTCAATAAAAAACTTCCAAAATCTTTTTATTATAACTTCCATTAAATACATATGTCTTAGAGAACACTATTTATATCTTAATGGTACTTGAGAAAATATCCTTCTATGATGAAAAGGTATAAGAGAATAACTCAAATAAAAGGATCAACATTAACCCTTCAAATAAATGAGTAATCCTTTTTTCTAGTCTACATACATAGTCTACATCATTACTATCTCACCATTTAATGTAATCTTCATATTCATTAATATTTTCTTCCTCATTTTTTCTAATATCGAAGACCTACTTATCCATTTCTTCTCTTCACTGAGGACACAATTATTTTTCATTGAATACATCTTTAAATATTTCTCATTCCATGAAAATGATCTTATATTCCTTTTTTGTGTATTGAATTAGTGGCAACTATTGGAATGTATCTTCCATTAGACAATAGACGTCCATGATGACTTTTTTCCTTTTTCTACTCCACGATGTGAGAAATATATTCTCTATGGACATGATCCATTATTCAGTTACTAGTGGATTAATAGTTTTATTGAATACTATATGTTTTTTGCATGAGATGATTTAGATTTTATCTATCATTTTAGAGATTTTAAGGAAACTATATACGAGAGAGGTTATTTATAACACCCTGGATAAACTACTCTAATAAGTTTATGAACATAATTTCCTAAACTATAAATTCATTAACTTGTTCAGGTGGAATATCACTTCATTTACTATGACTATTGATACCATTACAAATCATATTTTTAATAGTTACCTTTCTATAATGACAAAAATTATTATCATATGATATTAAATTGTAAAATTCAAATCTAGTTATAGTTTCTAGAGTGTTACTTATATATATTAATGTATTTTTATAGTACCTGTTCAATGATTCCTGGTTAATATAAATCAAATCCAAAAGGTTTCTAATAAGCATCATTTGATTCCATCATTAACACCCGGTACTTAGAAAGTCTATAGGAAATAGTTATATTTCAATATTGTTACAAAGTACATGAGTGGAAAAATGTTTAGAACAACTTATTAATTTTAAAATACTTGATACCCATATAAATTATTATTTTTAAAAAATAAAATTTACATGAGTATATTTTGGTAACATTATTATCCCTTCCATTATATCTCTAAAATTTAAACATAGTACTCCCTTAGGTTTTATAAGGAAAAGGAAACAAATAAGGGTGATCTCATATGGTAAGTAAGATGTACCATTTAATAGATGTTTATATAACATATACATTGAATAAGTTATATAACTAGAATAAATTAACAAAATAAATTCATAATAAACTAAATATGAGGTCATTCTATATATAGGACCATAAATAAATACCTAGAAAACCAAAATCATTGATCTCATAATAATTGAATGCACAATGCCAAATATAAAAAACATGTTATCAAGGCCTTCTGAAAAGACACTTCCCTATCATGAATATATGCATACACCAAAAACAAAGATAGATCATCTCATGGGATATATATATATGAATTAATAGAATATATAACTTAGGTTCCCTGTGATCATTTTACTAATTCCAATATATCCAACCTTAGATACATCATGACCTTTTATACCATTCCATATAGAACCTATTGGGGAAAAACTGAATGTCTATACACTAAGATATTTTGATATAATGTACATCCATATTAAATTGAATAATGTGGATGTATATGGGAATATAAATTAAAATGTGTTTTGAATTTAAAATTTTTGTTTTGGTTTTTGGTCCCGAATCCCACCTAATGTAAGTGGTTACGCCTAATCGGTTCTCACTAACCCAAAAAGTGACTTATTTGAAAAAAAGAAGTTTCAGTAAATTAGGAGGTCTTGGGGTATCATAATGTAACATGAAGCACATTTATTAATGAAATGAAATGGTGAGGGAACATAAACATGGTGGGTTATACATGTAGGATAATAATTGGGTAAAATATATTGAATCAGTATGATTCGAAGGAAATAATACGAAAATACCTTCATCATATTTTATAAAGATCAAGTGAATATTCCAAATAATATCCCTTAAGAGTGCCTTGAATAGTATATTGCATTAGTCTTGTTCACTTTGCATTAGAGTGATGGTTGATACATTGCACAACCAGTGAAGTTTAGGGTGATTTCACATGAATTAATATATTACCCAATAGAATCATATTTATAGTATCCATATGGGGATTTAATTTATAGGAAACTGAACATACTTTTACTTTACCAAAACATGGAATGGTCTATCCACGATAGAAAAGATTGAGTTCCACAACAGTATTGTTAATTATTGAATCAAAATATATGAGGGATGGTACTAAATTGAAAAATTTAAATCCATTAAATTTCATGATTAATACATTAAAGTATATTCCATGGTAATTTATACACCAAATAAAATGAAATTGTTGGTGAATATTACATGATTCCTAAAGAAAGAATATTGAGACATAAAAGAACACTTTTGGCATGGGACGAATTAAATAAAAACGTATTAAAACAAATAGATTAATATTAATATTAAAATACCATGAATAATGGTAATTCTAGATATATGTTATCAAATAGTGTGCATATAAACCAAATAAAGAAAATTTGGTGCATAATAAAAAACATTCCTCAAAGAGATGGATTTGATAAGAAAATTATTACCCATTATTGTAAATTCCTAGAATATTTATTAACATACTTTATTATAAACCTTTCAATATTAATCACTTAAATAATAAAATTAATCATATCAAATTTATTTAATATTCTTCATAAATATTCATTCTTTATATTGGTGTTTCTGATTTTATGGATCTAGTGTTTATTGTTTTGATCGTTTGTACCAGTTATATAATAAAGGTGTTCACATTCATTAATACTAAAAAGGTTATCATTACTAGTCATCCATGTTACTGTTATGGATTAATTATAATTATTTTTTTTTTATCCCTTTCGTGATTATTTTATTATTCATCCTCAAACATTAAATTCATAATTATCATCTTTTGGTGATTATTGAATATCAGAGTTTTTTATCACATTTAATGAATTAAATATAGATATAAAATTTCCAAAAGAAATTTCATTAATTAAAAATATATATAATATTATATCAGTAATAATTTCCCCACAGTCATTCATGAAATAAATTCATATTATTGTTCAAGTATTCGGTTAAACCGACCCAAACATGTACATACACTGATTTAATGAATGATTTATGGGTAGTTTTTTTTGACATCATTGTAATTAGTTCATAAAGACCTTATACAGTGTATATTAGTGTTATATATAATAATTATATGTAATTATATGTATAGGAAATTGATATAAAAATATTATTCATTTTTAATAATCTATTATCCTCTTAGAATGATTATTTTAAATAATTAAAATAATGATGACTGTTTGTTGACCATATCCTTAAAAATTTATTCAATTTGTCCTATAAAAAGCAATAGAATATCATATTAATGATATTTATAGTTTTATATTACCCTTTTAACCATCATTTCATGGTGGTTAAGGAAAACAAAATGTTTTATGTTGTGGAGGTGGTAGTTGCCAAAAAACACACAGAAATAGTTTTTTCATAATGGTTCGAGAATATGAATAAATAATGATAATATAATTAATATAGTCAAATTAGATTATTTAAATTATATTTTTTTAATTCTTTCTATAATAAAATTTAATTATGATAATTAAAAGTAAATCAAATTAGTTGATTATACTCACAGTGGGGACGTGACGTTTCCATAGAAGTCTACCTGAATATGAACATTTTAGGCTAAATTACTCATGAAAAAAGTATTATTAACTTTGGATAACATAATAAAAATATAAAAAATGGGCGATTTCAAGGATAGATTAAATTTATAGGTTTATTTATGAAATGGTGTAAGTGATTCCATTTTATAAGGGCGAAAAGTGAACCATTGAAACACCCATTACATGTTAATAATTTCATGTTACTCATCCATGTTCAACAGCTAATTTTTTTATAAATAATGGATTTTGGGGGGAATTTGAGTCTAGAAATACTCAAAATAGATTTCCACACATGTTTTAAACATGTTATATGGTTTTACTATTAAGGTGTTATATTTTACTCTTTTACTTTTAATCCTTTTTACTATTTGTAACAAAATAATTCTATTTTTTATTTAAAATATTCAGTAACTATTATGGAAATTTTTTGGTTAAATAGAAATATATTTTATCTATATTTAATCCAATTCAATTTATTAATTTTATAAAAATACCCTCAAAATTAATATAGATAATGGTCAGAAATACTCTTTTGGTAGAAAACAGATCTTTCGACCACTATGGATTCTTAATATTATTTATTATTTATTAGTAAATAAATGATAATTAATATATATATATATATATATTTGAAATATTATACTCATTAATCAAGGGAGTTCAAAATATTTTATTTGATTAAAATTCCTTGATATTAATAAAACAATATATTTATAGTAGGTGTGTCACCATTGTCATGCAAAATAACAATAACCTTACTAATATTATCATTTTGACTAAAAACTAAATTTAAAATGTTATAAAATATTAAAAATTCTAAACTCAAAACAGAAATATTTTTTTTATATTTAATTTCTAAAATTGAATCGTTTATAAAAAATTTGTATTTTCACAATTCACTTAAAAATAAAATGGTTTTGAAAAAAAACATTAAACTGATAATGATATAATTAATAAATAAATTGAATTAGGTAAATTTAAAATTATAAAATTAATCTCTTGAATAAATTCATGAATAATGTAACTTTAAAAGGAGCATTGTTCCATAGTTCATGACATTTGTTTTCCTAATACAGTAGAGTCTCATGTATTACCATCACATTTTTTGAGGTCTCTATAATTATTTTTAAATGACTATCTATATATTTAGAGATCACAGAGTATATAAAAATTTTATTAGTAAATTATACCAAATATTTATCAATATACTCCTTGAATACTCAATTCATTAGACCGATGAATACAAAAGGCGCATTTGTAAATCCAAATGGAATTATCATAACTTCACAATGTCCATAACTTTTTAAAAATGATCTCTAAAATATATCATTCTTATTCATGGAAAACTGATCATAAATAAATAAAATATCAAACATTGAAATTTATTATCCTCCATGAATTTTATAAAATAAATAATCAATTTGTAGAAAAGGATACTTATTCTTTATAATGATGGAATAAATAACTATATTGTCAATTAAAAATGTCATGGACCCTCCCTTACTTTTCATGAATACAATAGGTTCCCCCAAGGTGAAATAATATGGTTTATATATAATATATATGTAAACTCCAACAAATATTTTTTCTAACTCCACCAACTACAATGAGGAATTTATATAAAGAGATTTAGATATCATGCTTGTATTTGTGAGAACCATTTTTTCACATCTATATTTAGATGATAGAATACGATGAAGAACTTTTATTTTTCACTACATTCAATCCAAATCCTTTTTCTATTTTTGAAAAGGAGCTTCATGAATTAATGGAAACTATATATTCAGAAATTCAAATACCCCAAACCCATATTTCAAAAATAAAAATTGAAAAATCAAAATAGGTTTCAACTTAAAATACATATTAAAAATACTAATTCCACTCATGTCCATATATTGATCTGAGCTCCACCTATCCACCACATTCCGTGAGATATTTAACTACAATACACCTTGAATAGCACACCCTGACACTCAGGCATAAACATCATCTCTACATCGCTGACAAGAACCAAATAGACATTGGAACAATAGAGAAACTTCAAAAGTGATAATCGTCAACATTTTTGAGGTGTTAAACTAGTGTCAATATCATTTAACACCCCAATATTACATGATAATCTTATTTTTAAATAATTATATTTCATTTTTTGTACACAACACTGAGCATGAGAACACCATGACCAATCATACTAGATATTTAAAAAGAGATTATGAATAAAACTAACTGAATTTTGAAATTTCAATAATTTTATATTTAAAAAATAGACTTCATATTTTAATTTAGAACATCGAAATTGTATTAGTGTAATTTTTTTTCACTTCTCTAAAAAGTATCATTTTTTTATGAATATTGAAAAATACGGCATTTTTGAAAAAAAAACAACTTTTTTATATAAGTAATTATTTTAATTTAAATTGATTAAAAAGACACAATAGGTAATCCAAAATAGGTTATTTGAGAAATTTTATAATATAATTAGATGTAAAAATTTATTGAAAATTTGAAAGTCCCTTTTACCAACCTTCTAGCAAAATATATGATATTTTTATTAAACATAATTTTACCAATTATGTGAATTGAATTTCAAAAAAAGATCATATATGGTTGTAATTAGTATGAAAAATATAGTCTAATATGATCAAAATAATTTTTTGGGAATAATAACATTTAGATTTTATTTACGACGGTAATAGGAAAATATTAAAATGAAAGGTAAAAATAATATTATAATAATATAATATTACCCTAACACTTGTCCACATTTTGTTTTATAATTGATATTATACCAAAATAAACCTTATATAAAAAATATGACCCTTTTTAATCTGCTTGTGTCGGATTAGGACATTTATTAAATTTTACGTAAAGAATAGTTAAAAATTCCTTATTCCATGTTTAATAACTATATAATTTTTAATATTAGGTTATATTTGTGATATGATCGACTATAAATATTAATTAGAAATATAAAATAATTATATATATCATTCAAATTTATTTATATTGTTTAGACATTAAACAATTACCATTAATGACGACACAATAGTTAAACAATAATTATTTTATTAATAGAAATTCCAAATAAATGACATTAAAAATACTAAAATATATATTATTTGACTTAAGTAATTTCATACAAAAATGATATACATAACATAAAAATGTTAGTGACATTTTTAAAAAATTTCTTCGAAGTTATAATGATATTTTTATATTTTTTTAAATGAAAATATTTAACAGTATCAAAATTAACAAAAATAATACATTAAAATAAAGAATATTTTATTAATGTTATAAATTTTATAAAAATTTATTGTTCGGGAAAATAACTATTATAGTGTTATCTATTTAATAAATGATTCAATTGGGATGATTTTTTAATTATTTAGAAACTATATTAACCCTATTGTTTAAAAATCCAAGTAGACACAGAAAGAGATAAACTATTTGACTAAGGGTTAAACCAATATGATAAGGTTAATTTTATGAAATTTACTTATATAAAAATTATTTTTGGTGATTATTTCGATACCTACACATCTTATTCTTTAAATAATTCAGTTCAAGGCTATTTGAAAATAGAAATAAATTTATAAAAAATTAATAGTTTAGAGTTTCCAAAAGAACCTCTCCCATAAATTATAAAAGGGCACCTCTCATTCTCTTTTATTAACACCTATAAATACAATTTTATCAGCCAAAACCTACCCAATTATCCTAAAAAATTCCCTATATTCGTATTAGAGTTCATTTATTAGGCATAAAACCGTTATAGAGAGTCATTTTCTGAAAATCAATGTGATACGCTAAACAAAGCAGTAATTGTTTTACCGATTCCATTCAATTTATTTTCTTCTTCTACTTCCTCCTCCAATGTTGTTTCCATAATAAAGTATTAAATCTAGTATATTATACATCCCAAAATGTTATTATGAAAACTTTATAATCATATTACTCATTTTATCCATCATATGAATAATTATATCACCATGCGTTCGTACATACAACTTATTGTCTTCATGTTATAGTGTAATTTGTTATTCAACAGTAATTTATCTAGATAAGTATAATAATGAGTATAATGGATATAAACATTGATTATAATATGATAGTTATTTTTTTATAATTAATATACCATCCAATTCTATACCATTTAACTATAAATTGAATGATATCATCACTCGTGCGTACATACGACCTACCATTTCCACAATGTTGTGAGATTCATTCACCACCTTAACCATTAAAAATGATTCTAAAATTTATACGATTATTAAAAATATTATTTATGAACTTTATATAATTATATATATGAATATAATATATCCTTTTTATAAAAAAACATGACATATACAACAATACATTGATAGTAACATGAAGCACTTAAACACAACAAAAAGTAATACTGAAATATTATTAATATAATAATATAAGAAGATCATATATGATATCGTACACATGAATGTGGTCCTTTTATATTTTAATTACATGTTTTAACCATTATACAAGAGTTTAAAGCACCATCGACAAAAGGAAAGTATAAGGTAAGGATTAATTTCAAAACCTCATTATTATCTGAGGTTGTTTATACATAAGTATCTACTGAGACATATTTATCATCCATATCCATGTTTCTTAAAATTTATTTTATAAAATATTTTGAATGGAATTTTTTCATCATTTTTCAAACAAGGCACTTTGTGACCTTTACGAAAAATTAGGGAAAACATTATATTGGTTATGCTTCACCCATTTCATATGAGTAGTGCATTGGACTTAGTAAGTGATGGGTTGGGGACAACTTAATGAAATCCCTTCTGGGTTTGGTTCTTGTTAATGAAAGCCCTTAGACGCGTCATAAGTTATCATGAGACAAACGATTTTGGGTTTTGATCACCCTCATACCTGCATATGTATGGGATTTTCACGAGGCCTTGACAATGTGATTATGATGTCTGTCATTATGCATTCCCTAATTATGAGATTAGTTAATGATGATACATGTGATTATACAACTAGTATAATATCAATGTGAAAATTTAAATAGAATTATTTGATTAATTTCTGCCATAATAGGATAAAGATTATATTTAAAAGCCTTGTGTTCCATTTTTACACCTTGAATTAAAATTTTATACTTTTTTAATATATATTATTCTATATTATTTACCCTTACTGAGCATCTGATCTAACCCCTTTCTTATGTTTAAGGTTTACCCAGTACATGAATAAGTATATTATGGATGACCTACAGGGATATTATAAGGAATATGAGTGTTTTCAAAGGATATATTATGTTGTTTTCCTTTTCATGAGGTAATTTAAAACATACATTTGTATATATATTTTACAAGTCTAATAAACTGATCGTTCCGTCGAGTTTTGATATCATTTGATAATGATAATGTTATAAAATTATGTATTTACTCTGGGTAATGGGGGTCGCGGTGTTACAGTTGGTATCAGAGGAGTTTTAGTAAAATCCTTAGAAACTAGATTATGAAAATACATTAATTAAGAGAAAATGCCCTAATATAGACTTTAAGGATAAACATATAAGAACATCCAAGAATTTTTTTAATGTAGATATTACGTGGGTATTCCTAGAAAATAAATAACTATCTGAATACTATATGTGTGAGAAGTTCTATAAGAGATGTACTTATGAGTAATAACTCTTACAAGGTATTCTGAGCTTGACTCAGGGTAACATGGTACACGATATTGGGCATTAGGATGCACCTAGTTTGATAGTACTAGGGGATATTCTTATGATAATTCACATTTTAGTTACAAACCATTTTAATGGATTTATGAGTAAATATATCCCCAAAAGAACCATTTTTTTAGGATTATGGATTGGATATTCATAAATTTGTAAATTTATGTTAAGTATTTTACTAGTTTTGAATTATGTATTATGATTCATAACCTAATATAGAGTATGAAATTATTTACAAATGGTGCCTAATGGAAGGAATAGAAAATGTATCAATCCTTGTAATCCTTTTATGGATCTCCCTCATGTGCAAGATAATGATAGAGGTGATGGAAATATAATAGGAGACGAATAACTTATAACTACACTGGGGAAAATGACAATGGTTATGAACAATAAAAATACCCATATGGATCACCCTAATCCACAATTTAAAGGATCAATGTAAGAATGATTCATGAGACCTAAAATTCAAAAATTAAGTGGGACTACAAATCCATTTGTAGCTGTGAAGTGGATAATTTACTTAAGGAAAAATATTTCTTTCTTTTAGGAGTAATAAAATGGGAAAAGTTATTATTGTAGTTTATTTTATATCAAGATATGCGGATCAATGGTATTAATTTATTCATAACATGAAGGAGGATGAAGACATAGAAAATATGGAATGGAATGAATTTTAAAAACACTTCCTAGAAAAATACATTCTTTGTGTTCTATAAGAGGAAATGGAGAGGAAATTCATGAGTGCGAGGAAGAATGAGGATGAGAATGTTCCAAAGAATAAATCTAACATCTCATGGTTAGAATGACATTGTAAAAAATACATACATAACCTAATTAGTAATATTTATCAATTATTTAATGGGTTAAAACTATTCCTCTAACGAGCACTGGTTTCACAATAATTCTCATCATAAGAAGATATAGTCTCATATGAAATATAAAAAAATGAATTCTCCTTTTATTATGACTTTCATGTAATGAAAGATAAGAAGAGGGCTGATAAAAACATTGGAAAATGTAATATGGGGAAGAAGGGAAAATTTTACTTCGTAGCCAACAAAAATGATGTGAAGAAACATCCCATTACTATACTAAGTGGGATAGGAGTTTATTATAAGTTTGGAGAAAAAGGATACCAAGTTTTCGATATAATGGGAATGAAATAAGAAACCAATTATCAATGTTACAATTTTAAAGAGTTGGACATTATAAAAATTATTTTCAAAATATCCAAGGAAACATTCCACCGAAAAGTACAAGGGGGAAAGGCCAAAAAAATTGTGATCACAACTGATGATGTTGAAGTTCATAAGGATGAGGTGGTAGGTACATTAATCATTTCCTAAAATTTATCCAATGATTTATTTGACTCTAGATCCTCTCATTCCTTTATATCTTCACAATTTTCTTTTATAATTATATATTTACAATTCACATTAATAAGGGTGTTTTTATTCAAATCCCCTAAGGGAAGTATCATTGAAACAAATATGTGTCTCACAGTTCCCATTATGGCATATGAAATTTATTTATCTACTAAATTTATCATCCTACTTATGGATGACTTTGATAGAATCCTTTATATGGAATGGATATCAAAATATTATACTAACATTTATTACAAGAAGAAGGATGTTGGTATTTGTGGGGAAGATGTCAAATCCATTATCTTTAGAGAAGAATCTTCATCTGTTGATTCTTATCAAAAACCACCCCCAGTAGCTTAACAAAATGAGATTCTTATAGTTGAAGGGTAAATAACATCTGGTAATTAAGAAAGAAATATTCAAATTAAGTATGTATATATCTTAAAGGAATAAATTGATGTTTTCCCTAAATATTTACCCACAAACCACCTAGAGAATGAATTTGAATTTTGTTTTGATTTAATTCCTAATGAAATAACAACATCAAATAATCCCTATAGTAATGTTAGAGTTTAATTATCAGAGATGATGAAACAACAAGAAGAGTTGAGTAATATGTGGATTATTTTCTCTAGAATTTCTCCAAGGGGAGGCACAATTATTTTTTATGAAGAAAGATGGATCAATGAGGTTGTGCATTGATCAAAGAGAAATCGATGTTATTACAATAAATAACAAGTATCCTTTACTTCTCAATGATTATTTTTTTATCAACTTCGGGGATCTCAATAATTTTATATGAATGAACTTTTTTCTGGATATCATCAATTTTTTTTTAATGATGGAAGATATTCCAAAGAGATCATTCCAAAACATGTATGGTCATTACATGTTTACAGTAATGCTGTTCAGAATGACCAGTGCAACCTATTTTTTCATGGATATAATGAATAGTATGTTCTAGAAATATCATAATGATTCTTTCATAGTTTTTTGTGGATGATATCACGGTACACTTCAAAATCTATGAAGACCATGAGAACCACTTTCGGTTTGTTCTGAAGACTCATAAATGAAATGAGTTATATGGGATGTTTATCAAGTGTAAATTTTGGCTTTAAAAATATTCTTTTCCTGGCCATACTGTCTCATAGTATAAAATATATGTTGTTCGTACAAAGAAAAATGTAATCTATGAATGTCCAACATTGATGAGTATAACTGTGGTACGTCGTTTTTTTGGATTAGTAGGTTACGATCTGCATTTCACATCAATTTTTCCTGATTGAAAACCCTTTTAACACAGCTCACATGTAAAGGGGTTAAATTAATTTCGACAAAATTATGTGATGAACATTTTTAGGATTTTAAGAGAAGATTATTCAATTATCGTATCTCAAATTTTCCATATGGGTATTATGGGTTTGTGATTTATAGTGATGAATTATGGAATGTACGTGGTTCTGTTTATATGAAAAATTTTAGGGTTATAACATATGCATAAAGGAAGTTAAAAATTCGTGAACAAAATTAACCAACTCGTGATCCTGATTTAGCGGTAGTAATATTTTCTCTACAGATATGGAGACACTATATCAATGGTAAAATATGTGAGATATATACTGATCCCAAGAGTTTTAAATATATTTTCTCACATAATGAACTCAATATGAGACAAAGGATATGGTTTGAGCTACTCAAGGATTATGATTTCACAATGCACTACCAGCTAGTGAAGGAAAATATGGGAGAAGATGATTTAAATAGGAAATCCAATGGATTTATGAACAAGATGTGAGTTAAAATGGATCCTATGTTCATGGATCTAGAAAATATAGATATGGAAATTATCAATAAAGGTGAAACATCACTATTTTATCAAATTGATTCCAAATCATATTTACTAGAAAGGATAAAAATCTATAAAACTAATGAGAAGAAATTTTAAAAGAAAGTTAACGCTCTAAATGACGGGTGATTTATTTAAATAATATATGAAGATATCTTTTTTATATTTGGGAAGAGGCATTTTTCCCACTATACCTGATATAAAAATGGAATTATTGGATGATTCTCACAGATCCAAGTTATATACAAACCATAGTGGCACAAAGTTGTATAGGGATGTGAAGAAACATTATTGGAGAGACAAAATGAAGAGGGAGATTATTTATTACGTTCTAAGATGATTGGTTTGTAAATATGTAATGTATGGAATAAAATATCATAGATGAGTCATGTAACCTCTTTCTCTACTTGTGTGGAAATGGGATTATATTATGATAGACATTGTCTAGGGCCTACCAAAGACTCCCAGAAAAAATAATGTGATATGGGTTATTTCGAACCTTCTTTCCAAATCAGCATATTTTATTAATATAAGAGATTATTTTCCACTAGAACATTTATAAAGACTATATATTATGTAATTTTCATATATTCATGGTGTACCCCTATCGATTGTTTCTGACCATGATACCAATTTAACATCAATATTCGTGAAACGTTTTCAGATGGACTTAAATATTGATCTTCATTTGTGAATTTACTGACACTATAAAAATGATGGGAAATGATAATGGAATATTAAAACATTATATAACCTGCTAATTGTAACACCCCAAGATTTCTTAGTACGTTATTTCTTCAAATTAATTCAATAACTTGCACTACACACAACACTGAGTTCAAGAGCACAACGACATACCAAACTAGCCATTAAAAAGAGATTATTGAATATTATTAACTGAATTTTGAACTTTATATAATCCTTATAATTTTAGAATCCATATTATGAGTTTCTTAGATATTATGTAAGAACAAATTTATTTTTATTTTTAAAAAAATTCAATTTTACTGCCTTTTAATGGAATTTTTTTTTAAATCCAATATTTGAATCATTTATATATTCAATTTGACAAAATAAACTTCTTCTTTGCAATTGGGACATAAGAATTTAGTTTCAATAAATTTTTGGTGTTTTTATGATAACTTTCATATTTGGGTAAATCGTGAAAAATACTATATTTTAACTAAAAACAACTTTTTTAATCAAAATAATTTATAGTGTTAAATTATAAATTTTAATTGTTTATAAGTGTAAATAGATTATATTTTTTCCATTCAATCTAATGATGGTCATTTTAAGTAATTTCACTTTGAAATTGGACACAAACAACTATCAAACTTTTGATAGTTATTATTTCTAAAAAATACGCCTTTTGGTTGTGAAAGAGGGAATTAATTTTAAATTAATAAATTCAAATTCTATATTTAGAATTTGGTAAAATAGACATCATTATTGAATTGGTAATATCAAATTTATCTTAGGTGGAATTTTTGGAATTTTTCTGAAAACGTTTAAATTTTGTTGAATAGTGAAAAACGCTGAGTTAACAGTATAAAACCGAACATTTATTTAAATACTGATTTATATTATTTAAATTTATTTTAGGTCAATATAAAAACAAAATACCCATATAAGTTCAATGTAATTCATTGGAGTCGGTTTATAATAATTTCAGATATATAAAATTGTTATTTAACTTTTCATAGTCTTTTACCCATCTCCCTAGAGAATTTGAAAATTCACGTAAAACATAATTTTACCACTTTTGTGAGTGGAATTTTAAAAATACGAGAGACAGAATTCATATAAAGGAGTAAAATGTGGTTCAATAAGATAAAAATAATTTTTGGTTAATAGTAACTTTTAACTTTTATTTACCACAATTAAAAGTAAAGAGGGTAATTAAGGGTAAAAATGATATTAATATTACCCTAACACATGTCCTAATTCTATTGGAAGAGTGTATCTCGACCAAAAACAAACTTAGGAATAAAAAATTATCATTTAGGTGCACTTGGATTAGATTATGTCATTTATTAGTATTTAATTCAAAGAAGAGTTAAAAGATTTAAAATCAACGTTTAATTACTAAAACATTTTTAATATAGGGTTATACATAAGATAAATTCTATTGTAAATATTCACTATAAATATAAACAGATTTCCTACATAATGGTATTTTATTTATAATTTTTAGACAATAAATAATTTACTTTATTCATGACACAATAGTGATGCAGTAATTACCTAAATAATGAAATATTAAAATAATTGATATTATAAATATCAAAATAAATGGAATTTGAGACTTTTTATGAATTAAAATAATTTTATAGGTTAATATGACATATTATTATTGGTTATATGAATTTTATTTGATGTAATAATGCTGTTTTGAAATTATAAAAAACAAAATACCCAACTGTGTCAAAATTGACATAAAAGTGTTTTTAAAACAAATATTATATTATTAATTGATATTATATTCCTAAAAAGATAATATTCGGCAAAAGGACTTATATAATGATAGGTGTATCATTAATGGACCACTTGGGGGTCTCTTGGAAGTATATAGTTTGTTTATTAACTATATAATATAAAAATACAAAGAGACATGGTAGATGTCAAACTATTTAACTAAGAGTTAAATCTAAAAGATAAGGTTACTATAGTGACACAAAATAGTATAAAATCTATTAGTTTAGTGGTTTTGGACCCATACCCACATTCGACTTTGTATAATCCACTTTGGAGCCTTTAAAAACCGAATATACATTTATTATAAATTAATGCTTTAAGTTTTTTCTAAAGATCCCCTCTTCCCCTTATAAAAGGACACCACTTTTAACCAATTCCTTACACCTCTCAATCCATTTGAATCGTCCAAACTCTACCCAATTAATCTCCCTACATCTTTATCCTCCTCCTAGAAGCATTACCTTAGTCAGAAGGCACATCTAGAGTCCTTTGTGGTTCAAACCAAAGGGAGTTACCCAAATTAAATGTAACGATTTATCTTAGCTTCATTTCTTTTATTTTACCTCTCCAACCCCTAAAATCTTCATATTATTTTCTTTTGTAACAAAAACAGTATCATAAATATACTAGGATATTGTTATGATAAGTATTATAACAAAACATACACAGACCTCCATCTAATGGGTGAAGAACATAATGTTTCTGTGGATGCCAACCAAACGCCACATGGAATGATGATTGTTCAATTATCTCCCACCACCTCTCATGGGGGCCATTACGATAGCACTATAATTAAATCTGATATTAATGTTATTTATTTTATATATAAGATTCTGTAATTCCATTTTATAGCATAACATTATTCGTTTCATGTTGTATATATATACTATAATTTCATTTGAGGATGTGCGGACTACCGCCCCCACAAAGTGATATGACTCGTTCACACCATACATGGAACGTATAAAGGATGGTATTAATGAGAATAAGTAACACATATATGATATTATATTATACTGGAATAATAATATACCTTTGTATCATTTGGTTTTGATTGCTTTTAAAATGAAAAATGAAATGGAAGTAGCGTTCGTGCGTACGTACAGAGTACGGTCTCCACGAACGCGATGAGATTCATTATCCATTGTATCCATTCAAGTATAATTCTTATTTAGTGATTAAAAATAATTTTTAAGAAGATTTTATCATTTTGGATATTAATAAGTTACAAACTATCCATAACAAATATGGATTATGTAACAAAACAAATAAAATAAAATGAGTAAGTTAACACCCAAAATGACGATAATACTAAGATATTATTAACAAAGAAATGGTAAAAGATCATATATGATATCTTATTAATGTATATTAATATTGTATAATTTAACAACAATTATTTCACCATTATACAATAGGTTAAACTACCCTCAACTAAGGAAAAGTACAAGGTAAGAGTTTATTTCACAATCTATTCATTATCCGAGGTTGTTTATACATAATTATCTACTCAGACCTCTTTATCATCCACATCCATGTTTCATAAAAATGTATTTCAAAATATTCTTAATAACTTATAGAATATGGGTTAATTTCATTTATAAACTTGTTTTACTTTTTATACGATGTTTATAAATTAATCTTTACGTCATTTTCCAAACAAGGACCTTTTTAACCTTTTCGACAAATTAAGGTAAGAATGTCATTTTTTAACTTAAACGGCGGGTCATCTGTTTTCCACCACTGAAAAATATTCAAATATTACCTTACAAGAATATAATAATATTTTCAAAGTAAATGTTTTATTTTATAATTATGTGACTTTTAAATGATTTCAAAAAAAGAGATATTTCCCTTAAAAAGTTTTGATTTCATCTATGTCAACATCCAATTGATGAATTTTAATATTATTTGAAGTTGATTTATTATGATAAAAAACATCCATTTTTTATTCAAGTATTTGTGATATGTTTGACAGTGGATGTGTTATTTTCATACCATTCATGGTTTATGGAGAAAGTATTTACATTTTTTATGTTAGTTTTAATACAAATGTTTATGTTATGTTTAAACCTGTTCATATGAGGAATGAATTTGACATTGTATGTAACGGGTGGAGCCCACTATAGCTCCTAGATGCATCGGTAGGTCTCATGAGACAAACTAGTGTCTTGGCATGAGGCCTTGACAAAATCTTATTTGTAGTCTTGGCATGAGGCCTTGGTTATGTGGTTATGATAGTCTAGCATTATGCATTCAATCATTATGAACATTGTTATTGATATTTCATGTGATTATTTGACTTTTAGAATATCCAAGTGAATAATTAAAGGGAATTATTTAATTTTATTTCTACCATATTATGTTGAAGTTCAAGTTTAAAAGGCTTTTTTCTCTATTATAAATTGCCTTAAATGTATATTCTTATTTATGAAGGTTTACTCTATATTGTTATCCTTACTGGGCATTGGAGCTCACCCATTTCTATGTTTTATTTTTCCCAGGATGTGAATAAGTATTTTATGAATGACCTGCAGGGATAATATAAGGGGATATGAGTGTGGAGACGAAATTTTGATGTAGTTTTCACTTTATGATTTAATGTAAAATTTATGAATGTATCTAGTGTTTCCAAGGCTACTAAACTAATCGGTCTATCGAGAATTGATCTTTTGTGATCATGACAATGTTATGTAATAAGGCACCGACTCTGGGTTACTAGGGTCGAGGAATTACAGTTGGTATCAGAGTAAGTTTAGTACAAACCTTGGAAGCTAGATTTACATAAACTCTGATTAGGGCATATAGACCTAAATTAGACTTTGAGGATTAGTATATAAGAACATCCTATAATTTTCGTATTGTAGAGATTTTGTGAGTTTTCCGAGAAATACATCCCTGTCTAGATATGAGCAGGTAGAGGCGGCTCTGGCACAGATGTACCTAGGGGTAAATCCCAAAAGCACTGCTTTGATCTAGACTCGAATGGGAACTGGTGCAAGACAGTGAGCCTTGCTTCACTCTTGTTTACGATACTCCCGGGGGATATGCTTAGGATAATTTTCATTTCCTTTACAAACCATTATAAAGGCTTTATGAGTATATAATTCTTAAATGAAAACATTTTTATGATTATGGATTATATCCATAAACTGTTCAGTCTATGTTAGGTATTTTACAATTATGGAATTATTCATTATAATTCATAAACTAACCTAGTTTATCCTATTGTATAGAAATGGCACCCAGTAGAAGGAATGTGATCTACAACATTACGTATGATCCAAAGTGTAAGAATGATCATTTCTTTCACATTATTAATCCAACATTTAGAAGGTTAGTAGTCTCCATTGTATTCTAAAAATATGAAGAAATAGTATCATGTGTTAATAAGATAAGTAAAAAATTCTTTGTGTCCTATGGATTTGAAGGGAAGCAAGAGAAGAAAAGGATGGAAGAGAGAAAGATGGATAAAGGGAAGAGGGAAAAGAATAATTTTCACATATGTGATAACTATGGGAAGAAACACCCTGGAACTTACCTAAAGAGAATGGGAGTTTGTTATAAGTGTGGAGAAAAAGGACACCAAGTACGGGACTGCAAGGGTAAGAAAAAGGTTTCAAATGAACAGTGATTCATCTGCAAGGAGTTGGGAAACTACGCGAACCGATGTCCAAATCATTAGAGTATGCCCCAAATGATACTATTGGATAATAATCATGTTATGATACTACCACATATGAGGAGGAATGACTATATTTCTTATGTTGATGTTATAGAATTATGTCATTTGAGTGTTGTTTCAACAATATTCCGGTTATCATAATTATGGAGTACAAAAGGATTGTACTGCAATACTATTTCATTAAGGACGTGAGATTGTGTGGAACCAAGAAAAGTGACTCAATAAGAGGTTAAATATATTGAAAATATATGGTTGAGAGAAAGATAAACCATAATTTGGTTCTTATACCAAGGTAGGGATTTTGGAATAATACATGATTTATTTGGATAAATCATATTGTATATTCTTGACTATCTTGAAAATGATTAATGATTTGTATATTCAATCATTGTTGGAGTTTTAAAAATTTTTTGATAGAAGGAGTATATCCATTATTCTATAAGGAAAAAGGGATAATCAATTTAATAAATAAGGTTTTATGGTAATTCAGGATGTAGCAGTGTTTTAAAAGAACACATGATGAAGGTGTTCGCATGTTATTATGTGGAAAAAAGGATCTTAATTATGTTTACCTTACTTATAAATTTTGGAATGTTAGTTTGGACAGAATTATTTTGGATAAATCTAGTCTGAGATTATTTTTGGATTTCCAAAAAAGGAAAACTCGGAGGTCAGATGACAACTTGTCACGTCCGGCAAGGCCGTGAGACTTGAAACCACAACCGAAGTGCAACAAGGGTGTATAACCTACCATTGGCCCACGTGATGTCCCTGATTAAACAACATAGTCTTATTTTAAAAAATGTTCTGGTAGATGATTTATAAATTCATTTTTTTAACCCATTATGGATATGATAAATAGAATATTATTTTTAACTTCTATTATCTTTTAGAGTGAAAGATGACTTTGTGGTATAAATTAGGTAAAGGATGGAACTTTACTTGTCAAGTATATTTTTTTCTTCTCTTATTCTATGAAGAAATTAATTCATTAACTTTTGGTTGATGATCTTAAAAATAAAAATGTGTTATCTTAATACCTTATGTTTCGTTGAACCGATGATATTTTAAATCATCATAGATTGATGGCTTTGAGGCCCTAAATTGTACAATTGTTTGTGATTGATGACCTCAATAACTCCCTATAAATACTTGTGGTTTCTTCCAATTATGTGTCTCTAATTTCCACCATTGTTAAACTAATCGAGATCATAATTTAGTGGTGACTTTTTCATTCCCCTTTTCCTCTTAGTAAGAATAAATTTTATTAACCAAATTTCCGATTTTGGTTTCCCCACAAAGGTATTTTCTATTTTCAACCATTTATTTTCGAATATTTTTTTCAAATTACGAGTATGCAATTTATTGAAAGAGGGAAGAATGTAACACCCCAAGATTTCACAGTACGTTATTTCTTCAAAGTAATTTAATAACTTGAACTACATGCAACACTGAGTTCAAGCGCACCACGACTTACCAAACTAGCCATTAAAAAAAGTTTATTAAATAGTATTAACTTAATTTTTGACTTTATATAATCCGAATAATTTTAGAATCCATATTATGAGTTTCTTAGACATAATGTAAGAACAAATTTATTTTTATTTTTCAAAAATTGAAATTTTACCACCTTTTAATGGAGATTTTTTTTTAAATAAAATATTTAAAACTTTTATATATTCAATTTGACAAAATAAACTTCTTATTTAGAATCGGGACATTAGAATTTAGTTTTAATAAATTTTTGGTGTTTTTCTGATAACTATAATAAATGGCTGAATATTGAAAAATTCTATATTTTAACTAAAAACAACTTTTTTAATCAAATTAATTTATAGTGTTAAATTATACATTTTAATGGTTTGGAAGTATAAATAGATAATATTTTTACCATTTAATCTAGTGATTGTAATTGTAAGTAATTTCACTTCGAAATTGGACATAAACAAGTGTCAATCTTTTGATAGTTATTATTTCTTAAAAATACGCCATTTGGTTTTGACAGTGGGAATTAATTTTAAATTAATAAATTAAACTTCTATGTTTGGAATATGGTAAAATATACATTATTATTGAATTCTGAATATCGAAATTATCTTAAGGTGAATTTTTGGTATTATCCAGAAAACATTTAAATTTTGATGAATAGTGAAAAACATTGAGTTATAGTATAAAACTGAAATTTTATTTAAATAATTATTTATTTTATTTAAATTTATTTTATGTCAAAATAGACACATAATACCTAGATAAGTTCAATGTAATTCATTGGAGTTGTTTTATAATAATTTCAGATATATAAAAATGTTATTGAACTTTTCACAGTCTTTTACCCATCTCCAAGGGGAATTTTCAAATGCACATAAAACATAATTTTCCGCTTCTGTGATTGGAATTTTGAAAATCCAAGAGAAACGGTTAATATAAATGAGTAAAATTTGGTTCAATAAGATAAAAATAATTTTTGGTGAATAGTAAATTTTAACTTTTATTTACCACGGTTAAAAGTAAATAGGGTAATTAAGGGTAAAAATGATATTAATATTACCCTAACACATGTCCTAATTCTATTGGAGATGTGTATCTTGACCAAAAACAACCATAGGAATAAAATATTATCATTCAGGTCCACATGGATTAGATTAGGACATTTATTATTATTTAATTCAAATTTGAGTTAAAAGAGTTAAAATTACAGTTTAATTACAAAAACATTTTTAATATAGTGATATAAAAAGATAAATTTGATTGTAAATATTAATTAGAAATATAAACATATTTCCTACATAATGTTATTTTATTTATAAATTTCAGACATTAAATAATTTAATTTATTTATGACACAATAGTGATCCAGTAATTACCTAATTAATAAAATATTAAAAAAATTGATATTATAAATATCCAAATAAATGTAATTTGACACTTTATATGAATTACAATAATTTTTTAGGTTAATATGACATATTATTATTGGTTATACTAATTCTATTCGATGTAATAATGCTGTTATGAATTTATGAAAAACCAAATACCCAATAGTGTCAAAACTGACATTAAAGAGTTTTTAAAAAAATATAATATTATTAATTGTTATTTTATTCCTAAATATCTAATAATCATCCAAAGGACTTATTTAATGATAGGTGTATCATTAATGGACCACATGGGGGTTTCTTGGATGTATATAGTAAGTTTATTAACTATGTAATATTAAAATACATAGAGACATGATGAATGTCAAACTAGTTAACTAAGAGTTAAATCTAAAAGATAAGGTTACTATAGTGACACAAACCTATCTAAAATTTTTTTTTTGAGTGGTTTGCGACCCATACCAACCTTATAATTTTAATAATACACATTGGAGACATTTGAAACCGAATATTAATTTATTATAAATTAATAATTTATGTTTTTCCAAAAGAGCCCCTTCTCCCCCTTATAAAAGGACACGACTTCTAAAAAATTCCTTACACCTTTCAAGTATTTTAGCTCGTCCAAACTACGCACAATTAAGCTACCTACATCCCTTTCATCCTCTTAGAAGCATTACCTTAGGAAGAAGGCACTTAAAGTGTCTTTTTTTTGTTCAAACCAAAGGGAGTTACCCAAATTAAAGGCAACGATTTCTCTTAGCTAATTTTATTTTATTTTACATCTCCAACCCCTAAACTATTCTTATTATTTTACTTTGTAACAAAGCCAGTATCCTAAATATACTAGGATATTTTTATGAGATGTATTCGAACTACACTTACACACACCTCCTTCTAATGGGTGAAAAACATAATTTTTCTGTGGATGGAAACCAAACGCCTCAAGAAACGATGATTGTTCAATTATCTCCCACCACCTCTCACGGGGGATGTATGATGGAACTATAAGTAAATATAATATTAATGATATTTATTTTATATATAAGTTTCTGTAATTAGATTTTATATCATACCATTATTTGTTTCATGTTGTATATATATACAATAAATTAATTTGAGGAAGTGAAAACTCCCGCCCCCTCAAAGTGATATGACTCGTTCATACCATACATGGAACATATAAAGGATGGTATTAATGAACATAAGTAACACATATAAGTTATTATATTATAATGAAATAATAATATACCTATGTATCATTAGTTTTTGATTCCTTTTAAAATGAAAAATGAAATGGAAGTAGCGTTCGTGCGTACGTACGAACTACCGTCTCCACGAACGCGATGAGATTCATTCTCCATCGTATCCATTTAAGTATAATTCTCATTTTATGATTAAAATTAATTTTTAAGGACTAGATATCATTCTGGATATGAATAAGATATGACTTATATATAAAACACACAGATTATGTAACAAAACAAATAAAATAAAACGACTAAGTTAACACCTGAAACGACGATAATACTAAGATATTTTTAACAAAGAAATATTAAAAGATCATATATGATATCATATTAATGTATATGATCCTTGTATAATTTAATAAAAATTATTTCACCATTATACAGGAGGTTAAACTACCCTCAACCTAGGAAAAATAGAAGGTAATGGTTTATTTCACAATCTCTTCATTATCCGAGGTTGTTTATACGTAATTATCTACTGGGACCTCTTTATCATCGACATCCATGTTTCTTGAAAATGTATTTCAAAACATTCTTATAATTTTACAGAATATGTCTTAAAATCATTTATACCATTTTTTACTTTTTATAAGAAGTTTATAATGGAATCTTTGTGTCATTTTCTAAACAAGGACCTTTTTTTACCTTTTCGACAATTTAAGGTAAGAATGTATTATTTTTAACTTATACGGATGGTGCGGCTATTTTCCACCATTGTAAAATATTCAAAGCTTACCTTAAAATATTATAAGAATATTTCCAAAGTAAATTTTTTATTTTATAATTATGTGACTTCTAAATGATTTCAAAACAAGAGATATTTCTCTCAAATAGTTTTGATTTCATATATTTCAACATCCTTTGATGGATATTAAGCTTATTTGATGTTGATTTATTATAATACAAAAATTCCATATTGTATTGAAGGTTTTGTGATATGTTTGACTGTGGATGTGTTATTTTTATACCATTCATCTTTTATGGAGAAAGTATTTACAATTTGTATGATAGTTTTAATACTATGTTTATGTTATGTTTACACCAGTTCATATGAGGAATGCATTGGATTTATTATGTGACGTGTAGAGCCCGCTATAGCTCCTCGATGCATTGGTAGGTCACATGAGACAAACAAGTTTCTTGGCATGGGGCCTTGACAAAAAATTATTTGTCGTCTTGGCACGAGGCCTTCGCTATGTGGTTTTGATAGTCTGGAATTATGCATTCCTTCATTATGAAAGTGGTTATTGATATTGAATATGATTATTTGACTAGTAGAATATCCATGTGAATAAGGAAATGGAATTATTTAATTTTATTTCTACAATATTATGATGAATTTAATATTTAAAAATCCTTTTTCTTAGTTATAAATTGCCTTAAATGTTTATGCTTATTTATGATAGTTTATGCTATATTGTTATCCTTACTGGGAATTTGAGCTCACCCATTTCTATGTTTTATTTTTATTAGGATGTGAAGAAGTATTTTATGAATGACCTTCAGGGATATTATAAGGGGATATGATTGTGGATACAAAATTTTGATGTAGTTTTCACTTTATTATGTAATGTAAAATTTAAAATGTATCTAGTTTTTCCAAGGATACTAAACTAATTGGTCTTCCAAGAATTCATCTTTTGTGATCATGCCAATGTTATGTAATAATGCACCGACTCTGGGTAACTAGGGTTGGTGTGTTACATTCAGTATCAAAGGAAGTTTAGTAAAAACTGTGAATCTAGATTTATATAAACTTTGATTTGAGCACATAGACCTAAGATAGACTTTGAGGACTTGTATAGAAGAACTTCCATGAATTTTTCTATTGTAGAGATTTTGTGAGTTTTCGGAGCAATACATCTATGTCTGGATATGATTAGGTAGAGGTGGATCTGGCACAAATGAACCTAGGGGTAAAACCCGAAAACACATCTTTGATCTAGACTCGAATGGGAACGGGTGCATGACGACGGGCCTTGCTGCACTCTGGGTTACGACACTCCCGAGGGATATGCTTAGGATAATTCTCATTTCCTTTACACAAAATTGTAAAGGTATTATGAGTATATACATACCTAATGAAAACATTTTTATGATTATGGATTATATCCATACACTGTTCAGACTATGTTAGATATTTTACAAGTTTGGAATTATTCATTGCAATTCATAAACTGACCCAGTTTATGCTATTGTATAGAAATGGCGCCCAGTAGAAGGAATGTGAACTCCAGCAACACATATGATCCAAAGTGTAAGAAGGATCCCATCTTTCACAGTATTAATCCATCATTTATATGTGCAGTAATCTCGCATGTATTCTCAACATATGAAGAAATAGTATCATGTATTAATAAGATAAGTAAACAATTATCCGAGTCATATGGCATTGAAGGGAAGCAAGAGAAGAAAATGATTGAAGAGAGAAAGATAGGTAAAGGGAATAGGGAAAAGAAGAATTTTCCCATATGTGATAAATGTGGGAAGAAACACCCTAGAACTTGCCTAAAGGGAATGGGAGTTTTTTATAAGTGTGGAGAAAAATGACACCAAGTATGTGACTACAATGGTAAGAAAAAAGTTTCAAATGAACAATGCTTCATCTGCAAGGAGTTGGAACACTACGGGAACTGATATCCAAATCATCAGAGTATGCCCCAAATGATGCTATTAGATAATAATAAAGTTACGATACTATCACATTTGAGGTGGAATGATTACAGTTATTATGTTGTTATTAGAGAATTATGTCATTTGAGTGTTGTATCAACAATGTACTGGTTATAATAATTATGGAGTACATCAGGATTGTACTGCAGTACTATTTCATTAAGGATGTGAGATTGTGTGGAACCAAGAAAAGTGACTCAATAGCAAGTTAAATTTTTGGAAAATATATGGTTAAGAGAAAGATAAACCACAATATGTTTTTGATACCGAGGTAGTGATTTATGAATAATACATGATTGATTTGGATAAATTATATTGGATATTCTTGACTACCTTAAAAATGATTAATGATTTGTATATTCCATCATTGTTGGAGTTTACAACACTTTTGGATAGAAGGAGTATTTATCGTATTCTGTAAGGAATTTGGGATCCTAAATGTAATCAACAAGGTTTTATGGTAATTTAGGATGTAGTAGTGTTTTAAAAGAATACATGTTGAAGGTGTTCACATGTTATTACGTGGAAAAAAGGATCATCATTCTGTTTAAATTCCTTATAAATTTTGAAATGTGTGTTTGGATAGAGGTATTTTGGATAATTCTATTTTGAGATTATTTTTGGATTGCCAAAAAAGGACAACCCGGAGGTCGGGCGGCAACCCATCACGTCCGGCAAGGCCGCGAGACTTGAACCCGCAACCAAAGGGCGACAAGGGTGTATCACCTACCAGTGGCCCACATGATGTCCTAGATTTAATAATGTAGTCTTTTTTTTAAAAAAAGTTCTGGTAGATGAATTATAAATTCATTTTTTAACCCTATATGAATAGGATAAATAGAATATTATTTTTATGTTCTATTATCTTTTAGAGTGAACGATGAGTTTATGGTAGAAATTAGTTAATGTATGGAACTCTACAAGTCACGTATATGTTTTTTTCTTCTCCTATTCTATGAAGAAATTAATTCTTAAACTTTAGGTAAAGGATATTAAAACTAAATATGTGTTATCCTAATACCTCATGTTTCGTTGAACCAATGATATTTTAAATCATCATAGATTGATTGCTTTGGGGGCCTAAATTCTACAATTGTTTGTGATTGATGACCTCAATCACTCCCTATAAATATCTACATTTTTCCTCCAATTATGTGTCTCTAATTTCCACCAATGTTCTACCAATCGAGATCATAATTTGGTGGTGACTTTTTTATTCCCCTTTTCTCTTATTAAGACTAAATTTTATTAACCCAAGTTCCAATGTGGGTTTCCCCACAAGGGTATTTTCTATTTTCAACCTTATATTTTAGAAAAAAAATTCAAATTGTTAGGACACAATTTATTAAAGGAGGGACGAATGTAACACCAAAAGATTTCTTAGTATGTTATTTCTTCAATGTAATTCAATAACTTGCACTACATGCAACACTGAGTTCAAGAGCACCACGACTTACCAAACTAGCCATTAAAAAGAGGTTATTAAATATTATTTACTGAATTTTGAACTTTATATAATCCTTATTATTTTAGAATCCTTATTATGATTTTCTTAGACATATGTAAGAACAAATTTATTTTTAATTTTCAAAAAATGAAATTTCACCGCCTTTTATTGGCGAACCTTTTTTTAGATATAGTATTTGAAACTTTTATATATTCAATTTGACAAAATAAAATTCTTCTTTAGAATTGGTACATAAGAATTTAGTTTTAATAAATTTTTGGTGTTTTTCTGACAACTTTCATATTTGGGTGAATAGTGAAAATTACAATATTTTAACTAAAAACAACTTTTTTAATAAAAATAATTTATAGTGATAAATTATAAATTTTAATTGTTTTGAAGTATAAATAGATTATATTATCACCATTTAATCCAATTATGGACATTGTAAGTAATTTCACTTTGAAATTGGACATAAACAAGTGTCAAACTTTTGGAAGTTATTATTTTTTAAAAATACCACTTTTTCTTTTGAGAGCGAGAAGTAATTTTAAATTAATAAATGCAACTTATATGTTTTTTAATTTGGTAAAATATAATTAATTAATTAATTCAGAATATCAAAATTATCTTCGGTTGAATTTTTGGTATTTTTCTGAAAACTTTTAAATTTTGATTAATAATGAAAATCACTGAGTTATAGTATAAAACCGAACTTTTATTTAAATAATTATTCATTTTATTTAAATTTATTTTATGTCAAAATAGAGACATAATAATAATATACGTTCAATGTAATTCATTGGAGTCGGTTTATAAAAATTTCATATATATATAAAATGTTATTGAACTTTTCACTGTCTTTTTCCCATCGACTAGGAGAATTTGCAAATTTTCATAAAACATAATTTCACTCCTTCGGTGAGTGGAATTTTGAAAATCCTAGAGACACGGTTAATATCAAGGAGTAAATTTTTTTTCAATAAGTTAAAATTAATTTTTGGTGAATAGTAACTTTTAACTTTTATTTACCACGGTTAAAAGTAAATAGGGTAATTAATGGTGAAAATGATATTAATATTACCCTCACACATGTAATAATTCTATTGGAAAAATTTATCTCAACCAAAAACAACCTTACGAATAAAATATTATCTTTTAGGTCCACTTGGATTAGATTAGGGCATTTATTATTATTTAATTCAAAGAAGAGTTGAAAGAGTTAAAATCAATGTTTAATTAATAAAACATTTTTAATATAGGGATAAACATAAGATAAATTTGATTTTAAATATTCATTACAAATATATATAGATTTCCTACATAATGGTATTTTATTTATAATTTTTATACATTAAATAATTTAATTTATATATAAAACAATGGTGATGCTGTAATTACCTAATTAATAAAATATTAAAATAATTGATATTATAAATACCAAAATAAATATAATTTGAGACTTTGGATGAATTCTAATAACTTTCTAGGTTAATATGACATATTATTATTGGTTATATTAATTTTATTCGAAATAATAATGTTGTTAGGAATTTATCAAAAACAAAATACCTAATAGTGTAAAAAATGACATAAAAGAGTTTTTAAAAAAAATATTATATTATTAATAGATATTATATTCATAAAAATATACGTATCGGCCAAAGGACTTATTTAATAATATATATATCATTAATGGACCACTTGGGGGACTCTTGGAAGTATATAGTATGTTTATTAACTATATAATATAAAAAAACAAAGAGACATGGTAAATGTCAAACTATTTAACTAAGAGTTAAATCTAAAAGATAAGGATACTATAGTGACCCAAACCTGTATAAAATCTATTGGTTGAGTGGTTTTCTATCCATACCCACCATAGAATTTTAATAATCCACTTCAGTGTCATTATAAACTGAATATAAATTTATTATAAATTAATACTTTAAGTTTTTCCTAAATAGCCCCTCTTCCCCCTTATAAAAGGACACGACTTCTAACAAATTAATCACACTTCTCAAGCCTATTGACTAGTCCAATGTCTGCCCAACTATGCTCCCTACATACATATACTTCTACTAGAATAATTACCTCAGGAAAACGGAACTTCAAGAATCCTTTTTTGTTTAAACCAAAGGGAGTTACCCAAATTAAAGGTAATGATTTCTCTTAGCTTCTTTTCTTTTATTTTACATCTCCAACCCCTGAACTCTTCTTATTATTTAATTTTCTAACAAAAATAGTATCCTAAATATATTAGGATATTTTTATGAGAATTATTCTAATTACACTTACAGACACCTCCATCTAATGGGTGAAGAACTTAATGTTTCTTTTGATGGCAACCAAACGCCTCACGAAATGATGATTGTTCAATTATCTTATACCACCTCTAATGGTTTCCATTATGATGGAACTATAATTAAATATGATATTAATGATATTTATTTTATATATAAGCTTCTGTAATTCCATTTTATATCATAGTATTATTCATTTCATGTTGTATATATGTAAGATAATTTCATTTGAGGAAGTGCAGACTACCGCCCCATCGAAGTGATATGACTCGTTCATACCATAAATGGAACATATAAAGGATGGTATTAATGAACCTAAGTAAAAAATATAAGATATTATATTATCCTATAATAATAATATACCTATGTACTATTTGTTTTTTATTCCTTTTAAAATGAAAAATGAAATGGAAGTAGTGTTCATGAGTACGTACGGACTACCGTCTCCACGAACGCGATGAGATTCATTCCCCACCGTATCCATTCAAGTATAATTATCATTTTACTATTAAAAATAATTTTTAACAACTTGATATCATTATAGATATTAATAATATACAAAACATCCATAACAAACACGGCTTATGTAACAAAACAAATAAAATAAAAAGAGTAATTTAATACCCTAAACGATGATAATACAAAGATATTAATAACAAATCAATTATAAAAGATCATATATGATATCATATTAATGTATATGATTCTTGTATAATTTTTAAACAATTATTTCACCATTATACAAGAGGTTAATCTACCCTCAACCATATAAAATTACAAGGTAAGGGTTTATTTCACAATCTATTCATTATCTGAGGTTGTGTATACATAATTATCTACTAGGACCTCTTTATCTTTCACATCCATGTTTCTTAAAAATATATTTCAAACCATTCTTACTATTTTACATAATATGGGTTGAAGTAATTTATAACCATGTTTGACTTTTTATAAGAAGTTTATAAAGTAATCATTACGTCATTTCCAAACAAGTACCTTTTTAACCTTTTTGACAAATTAAGGTAAGGATATCTTTTTTTAACTTATATGGTGGGTGCGGCTATTTTCCACCACTATAAATACTTCAAAGCTTACCTTACATGATTATAAGAATATTTCCAATGTACATGTTTTATTTTATAATTTTGTGACTTTTAAATGATTTCAAAAAAGAGATATTTCACTCCAATAGTTTTGATTTAATCTATGTCAACATCCTTTGATGGATTTTAAGCTTATTTGAAGATGATTTATTATGATACAAAATTTCCATTTTATATTGAAGGTTTTGTGATATGGTTTAAAGTGGATTTGTTATTTTTATACCATTCATGGATTATGGAAAAGTATTTACATTTCGTATGCTATTTTTAATTTGAATGTTTATGTTATGTTTAAACCTGTTCATATGAGGAATGCATTGGTCTTAGTAAGTGATAGGTAGAGACCGCTACAGATCCTCGATGCATCAGGAGTACTCATGAGAGATACAAATTTCATTTCATGAGGCCTAGACAAAATATTATTTGTAGTCTTGGAACGAGGCCTTGGATATGTGGTTATGATAGTCTGGGAATTCCATCATTATGAAAGTGGTTATTGATATTACATGTGATTATTAGACAAGTAGAATATCCATGTGAATAAGTCAATGAAATTATTTCATTTTATTTGTAACGTATTATGCTGATGTTCAAGTTTAAAAGGCTTTTGTCTTAGTCATACATTTCCTTAAATGTTTATTCTTATTTATGAATGTTTCCGCTATATTGTTATCCATAATGGACATTTGAGCTCACCCTTTTCTATGTTTTATTTTTCCCAGTATGTGATGAAGTATTTTATGAATGACCTGTAGGGATAGTATAAGGGGATATGAGTGTGGAGACAAAATGTTGCTTTAGTTTTCACATTATGATGAAATATTATATTTTTGAATATATCTAGTGTTTCCATGGATACTAAACTAATCGGTCTTTAGAGACTTGATCTTTTGTGATCATGCCAATGTTATGTAATAATGCACCGACTCTGGGTAACTGGGGATGAGGCGTTACACTAATATTTTACTTACACAACTTTCAGGGTATTTGGGATTAATATTTATCTCTATTATAATTTTTCTATAACAATAGCTTCCATTCAATTATTTAGATGGAACTATATGATTTGTTATATAGAAAAAGATATTGTATGATAACATATTTGGATAGTGTAAATGAATGAAAACTCATAGTCTAATAACTTGTTAGAGAAAAAATGGAATATGTAAAGGTTATTCAAACCCATATCAAAATATCTCAAAGTAGGGAAAAGAGTAATGTCGATAAATAAAGGAATGGTTTTGAATTCAAGTAGGATATCACATTTTCATGAAGGTATCTCCATGTAATGGTGTTATAAAATATTGGAATAAGGGTGAAATAAATAACAGGTACATCAGACCTTTCAAAATTATGGAATGAATTCGACCTATAGCTTACCGTTCAATATTTCAACCACGTCTCTCCAAATTTCATGATGTGTTCCATGTATCACTGTTAAGGAAATACATGCCAGAACCAACAAATGTACTCTTATTTGAAGAAATATAACTAGAACCCGATATATATTATTGTGGAGAGCCTATCTAGATTCTTGATACCAGAGAACAATTCTTGTAAGTCAGATGACTGGTCTAGTTAATGTTCTTTGGATAAACCATAAAATGGAAGAGGCGATGTTGGAACATGATGAAATTATGATAAGGAACCAGGTTGATATCTTTATGAAATGATATAATAGAAATTTCAAGGATGAAATTATTTGAATTAGGAATGAATGTGATAACCTAAGATTTCACGATATGATCCTTCTTAAATAATTAAATATCTTGCGCTGCACACATCCCTGAGCTTAAGCACAATATGACATATCAAACTAGCCTTTTAAAAATAAATCATGAATACTATTAACAAAAATATGAAGTTTAAGAAAATTATTTTTCAACATAGACTTAATTTTTTAATTTGGAACACCAAAATTAGATTAAGGTTATTTTTGGGTGTTTTTCTAAAAAGATTCAATTTTTAATGAATAGTGAAAAATACTACATTATCGATAAAAATACAAATATTTTCATTTAAAAAATTGCTTTTCTTTAAATTTATTTAAAATTAAGAGTAAAAAAATAATAGGTATATTAATTAAATATAGAATACTTGAATAATTTTATAATATAATTAGATATAAAATTTTATTGAACTTTTGAACGTCTCTTTTACCAACTTTCAAGTCACATCTACGAGATTTCAATTAAATTTAATTTTACCACTTTTATAAATTGAATTTTAAAAACAGGACATAAATGTTTTTAATTAGTGTGAAAAATGTGTCCTAATCAGTACAAGATATTTTTGGGGGGAAAATAACTTTTGGATTATATTTACTACGGTTAGAGGTAAATAGGGTAGTTAATGTTAAAAATAATAATATAATAATATAATATTACACTAAGAGTTGTATTACTTTTATTGGATTTTTGTTTAAAAATAATCCTTAGGATGAAAATATGATCCATTTTAAGCCACTTGGGTCAGATTGGGACATTTGTTATATATTATTTAAAAAAGAGTTAAAAATTTCATATTTAAATTTGAATAATAATATCATTTTAAAAATAGGTTATATAATTGATGTGGTCAAATATAAATACTATTTAGAAAGTTAAAAAATTATATACATCATAGTAAATTATTTATAATTTTTTATATCTGAAATAATTACCATTCATGATGACATAATAGTAAAACATAAATTATTTTATTAACAGAAATACAAAATAATTGATATAAAAATTAATAAAATAAATAATATTTCACTTATTTAATGACATCCTAGAATTGTATAGATAAAATGGACATGTTAGTGACATATTTCATGTATTTTTTAGAAGTTATCATGATTTTTTGATATTTTTATATATGAATATATTAAATTGTATAAAATTTGTCATAAATGGTATTTTAAAATAAATAATATTTTATTAAATGTTATAAAATTCATAAAAATATTAGGTTAATAAAAATAACAAGTATAATGTTATATATTACATAGATGACCCAATTTTGGATCTTTTGGGATTCTATAGTAACTATATTAACCCTATATTACAAGAAGACTAGTAGACACTATAAGAGTTAAACTGTTTCACTAAGGTTTATACTGAAAAGATAAGGTAACTTTAGTGACATTGACTTTCCTAAAAATAATTGGATATCAGGATTTAGACCCATAATCATCTTACATTATAAATAACTCCCCTTGACGCTATTTGAAACCTAAAATAAATTTCTATCAAATTAATAGTTTTGGAGTTTCTAAAAGTGCCCCTCCCCTCTATTATAAAAGTGTACCTCTTTTTATCTTTTATTCAAACCTCTAAAGCCCGTTGTCTCAGCCAAAACATGTCCAATTATCCTCATAAAATAAATTAAATGAACACAGAGGCCATAATTTTGGGACAAATCAATCCTATGTGTCCTTTTTCAAATCAAAAAGAGACACTCAATGGAGAGGTAAGTCTTAATCCATGTGAATTTAATTTTTCTTCTTCTAATAATTCCTCTTCTTATGTTGTTTTCATAGTAAATTAATATATCATCTATCATTTATATTATTATATTTTATTATTTTTAATTTAAGTCCATATTCTTACTTTTATCTATCTTATGAATAACGGTATCCCCATGCGTGCATACGTACGACATACCGTCTCCCAACTATGGGATAATTTTTTATTCAACACTAATTTATATGTATTTGTATAATGATGACTATAATGTATATAAATAATGAATATAACATGATAATTATTAATTTTAATTAACATAACATTAAATTCCGTACCATTTAACCTTTAACGGAATGATATCGTCGCTCGTGCGTATGTACGATCTACCGTCTCAACGAGGCGGGGAGAGTCATTCTCCATGTTAACCATTCAAGATTGATTATAATAATTTTTTTATGAGAATAAATAATAATTATGGATTTAAAATCATTATGTATATGAATAAAATACATCCCATTCATTACAAACATGACGCATAAAACAAAAAAAGCCTAATAAAAAGAAGTAGTTAACAACTGAAACAATAGTAATACTTAAATATTATTAATAAAATTATATAATAGGATCATATATGATATCATATATATGAATATGGTCATGTAATTATTTATTAAAATATATTAACCATTATACAAGAGGTTAACACACCATCGAATAACGAAAATTATAAGGTAAAAGTTAATTTCACAACAACATTATTATCCGAGGTTATTTATACGACAGTATCGACTCAGACATATTTATCATCCATTTCCATGATTTCCAAAATGTATTTCAAAATATTATTGAAAATTTCATAAAGAAATTTTACCCATGTTTTATTTTTTATAAAATATTTTGAAATGAATATTTCCATTTTTTCAAATGAGGTACTTTATGACCATTTTGAAAAATTAAGGAAATAATTTTATTAACATATTTAGCATGAGAAGATATTTTCCACCATTATGAAAACTTATTATTTTTATGATTTTATTATATTCCTATAAGGTTATTTTCAAAATGAATGTTTTTTTTTATTTTCATTTTGTTCAATGTAAAAAAGCGATATCACTCTCAAAGAGTTTTAATGATTTTATTATATTATATTCATCTATGCCAACATCCTTTTTTGGATTTTATTCTTAATTGAGGATTATTTATCCAGATAAAACCTTCTATTTTATATGGAATAGTTTATGATTTTTTTGACTATGGATGTGCTATTTTTATTCCATTTTAGGTTTATGGTTAATGTATTGACATTTTAGATGATAATTTTTATATGAATGATAATTTTGGTTATGTTTCACCATTTTCATATGAGGAATTCATTGGACATAGTAAGTGGAAGGATGGGGGCTACATGATGAAATCCCAATAGTTTAGGGACTGTTTAATGAAATTCCCTTAATGCATCGTTATTTCTCAAGAGACTAACTATTTTGGGTTTGGACTAACTTCTAACCCACACAAATAAGTTCTTGTCATGATGCTTTGATAATGTGATTATGATACCTGGTATTATACATTCCCACATTATGAGATATGTTATTGATAATACATGTGATTATTCTATTATTAGAATATCCATGTGAAAATTAAAATGGAATTATTTGATTATTTTTTGTTGTATTATTCCCAGTATTATATTTTAAAGGCTTGTGTTTTGGATTTATAGAATTCCTTAAATTTATATTCTATTTATGATGGATTCCATTGTTTTGTTTAACCCAAATAAGTATATAAGATTTCCCCTTTATTTGTATCATTTTTTCCAGGATGCGATGAATTGTATTATGAATTACCTATAGGGATACTCTAAGGAATATGCATGTTTTCAAATGAGATAATATATTGTTTTTCATTTTTTAATGTAATTTAAAACTTATGTTTGTATCTAGTTATTTAGATTATATTAAACTGATCAATCCTTCAGAATTTGATTTCATGTGATTCTGAAAATTTAATAAAATAATTCACTGACTCTAGGTAACTATGGATGTGGATTTACGTCTCACTAGAGCAATACAAAACCCAAAAAAGTATCATTCTGAAAAATTCACCTTAAAAATAATCAGCGCAATCAAGGTTAAAACATAGTATCTTCTTTCAATATAATGATCCATGAACTTTCCCATATGGAAAAACATTCACAAAAATAGAACCAACAAATGATAAAAGGAAAAAATCACAAAACTATGAACCGTAAACTTCGAGGATGAAACACCCCCAATCACCAGACTGACATGAACTCCTTAAAAACAACATATGAAAAAAAAGCCGAATAATATCATGAAACATTATATACTAATAAATATCCAAAAAGAAAGATATAAAAGCCTCCTAAAGTACCAATTCACTAGACAAAAATGGAATGTTAAAATGGAGAAAGAAGTTGATCCATATTTTGTGGTGGGAGGTAAACACGTAACGAATTTCCACATTCATCGAGACTTTCATGCCATAACACAAAAACTAAACCAAGAAAACTAAAATAATCAGAAGTAACTACAATATTTAAGAACATAAAGTGAACCATCCCACAAAAGAAACCATCAACTATAAGATAACCAGATCGAGAAATAAATCGTCAACTGTAGGTCAGTTCACCAAGGATACCTTTGATGCCTCATCCACATCCTTCCAAACCATCCTAGAAAACCATATTTTATGACAACCAATTATATAACATGGAAACAAATGGTAATAACATAGGAAGAAACAATGTCAACATCAATAGTAAGAAAAATCCACAGTAGATCCAAAGGATATCTACCAGATTGATACCTAAAACTCCTCAAAAACTCAAAGAACATGGTGAATAACACCAACCATAATGAAAAAACCAAAATAAGGAAACCCATTTGAATATATGGACCCTAGGAATAAATATTATATGGGATCACACAGAATTCAGAAGGAGGGTGAAGCAGAGGAAGAAGGATGATATGGTAGGTGATGCAAGAGACAATAAAAATTCCTCTCCCACCAAATCACTATAAAAGGGGATCCAAAGTCAAGAGAAAGGGGAGATGATAGAATGTAGTGTCCATGAACCAAGACAATATTTTATCACTTTATTTTTCACTACTTCCTATAGAGTGAATGATTTACTCTAGGGACCTCATCCATGGTTAAAAAAAGTTGGGTAATAGTTACATTGAATTCTAGAGGCTACTATAAAATTAATTAGACCAAGATAGGAATAACATGTTTTTGATCAATAGATATATCTATATTAATAAAAAAATTTAAACAATGAAATCTTCACCAATATTATTGGGAATTGTTCACCCTCACCTTTAGCTTCATTAATTGTTTTATGGGGAATTCCCATACCTTAAAAATAGGTGTTGATATGATTATCAATACTCCCATTAACCATAATATATCAATAATCTCATTAACCTAATTATCACCCAATATTTAATTATTAAAAAAACCTAATATGTTTTATAGTGTTTTCTTGAAGGCATGAAGTAGTTTCAATGTACTTGTTCCATCTTACATGGTTCGTCTAAAAAGAGTCCCTAAGGATGGTAATAAACATGATTTTTAAAACCTATAGCATCGCCAAGTTTAAAAACTCATAACCTATTTGTATACTAAATTATTGGTATAAATTATTAGTCTTCCTAGAGGGTCAAATATATTAGTAGTCATAGATGAATAAATAAATTCATACATTACTTTTGAAAACATAATATATAATATTAACATACTCTGAGGACATGATTATCCCTTACATCATATCCCCAAAAATTATACATAGTCCTCTTATATGTTACCTATGTAAAAAGAAAAAATAATGGTGCGATTAAATTCTCATTAAAAAGTAACATACAAAGGAATCTTGTATAACAAAAACATGTCTTTAGTGATATGGGAAGAATATGTGAAAAAAATGAGGATGCAGTCAAAAAAATAAAGGGTATTATATATTAGTGATAATAATGGAAAACATGAATAACTAATAATAATTGATCACATACTAACATAATAAAAATTGTGGAACATACAAAAATTATTTCAATGTTCTTTTCTAGGAAACGTTTCTACCATGGGAAGGGTACACACTAAAACCCATGATATTTTATTTAAAAAGGTCCATTGATTCATCTACATGACTATATAAATCTTGGCCCCATACAACCCCTGATTATATCTATTTCATTATCTATAAGTGTTATCATGATATTTCATATAATTTCATGATGAACACCATACTTAAAAAACTTATGTATCTAGATAATATGAAATATTGAAATGAAATACCATCATATTAAATAAGCAAATTTAGATTCCTAGTAGACTATCCTCTAATAAACTTAGAACCAATGGGGAAATAACAATATAACTCAGAATACCCTTATCATAGAAACATAATGGTGATGGTACTTAAAATGTATGGGGATATCCATTTGATGTAATAACATTCACTTGTAAGAGACTAAATAAATGGTATGAGATTTCCTCCATCATGGTTTATAAAGTGAAAGTGAACATTACAAAGCATATATCCCAAGAGATTCTTGTTAGGTGTGTTTTATTTGGTCAATTCATCATGTATTAAGGAGATAACTACTTGTAAGAGACTAAATAAATGGTATGAGATTTCCTCCATCATGGTTTATAAAGTGAAAGTGAACATTACAAAGCATATATCCCAAGAGATTCTAGTTAGGTGTGTTTTATTTGGTCAATTCATCATGTATTAAGGAGATAACTATGTTTCTGATCAAAAAATCATTTTTGGGGTGATTAACCAAAGGGGAATCTATTCCAACATGATATCCTATTTCTAGTACCCAGTTTGGGATTTATTTTATTGAAAAGTAAAAATTCCTTTATTTTACCAAAACATTTCACATCCACCATATAAAAGGTTTAGTTTTTAAATAATTTTTACAACTATTCAATCAAAAGGAACATGAGAGGGAAAAAATATAAACATGTAAATCCCATGAATTTCATGAATAATATGTTAATTATTTTCTACGACACGTTATGCACCACACACAAGGAAATATTTAAATATCTATGTCTTGACGTATATGGACAATAAATTACATTTTTAGAATATATAATACATGACACAAATATACACCCAATGACCTTATTAGTTTAGTGTATTTGGAATCTTGGAAGAAAATTTTCTAACTTGATGAAAGATCATCAACATATCACATAAATATCTTCCCCTTTATATTTCATACATAAAACCATTCATTTTATCCCTGGAAAAAGAAAACACAAGAAAATGGTGAGATCAACTACTCATTAATGGTAAGAAAATATGAATTGATAAATATAAAAAAAATAATTTGAAAACTTACACATAACTTTGGAAATCAATACAAAATTTAACATATATCAATATCTTTATTCATGAAATAATCATTGGCAGTTCATAAGTAATAAATCATAAAGGAAAATGAGCCATGAGAAAAAAATATTGAAAAAAATGGAATTTTGGAAAACACTTCAGCATATAAAATCATTTCCACATTATCCAAGGCTGATTTTAGAGACCATCATAGTGGAAAAAGTCTATTACAGAACCAGGTTTGTTGTCATTCTAGCACTATATTATTGAACCATATTTACTTGTCATTCGAGCCTTATATTATTGAACCATATTTACTTTTCATTCCAGTCATTTCTCTCTCATGAGACAAAAATCATTACCTATTTCATTATAGGGAGATATATGTCCAACCCATCTCATAATGAAAACATTCATACATGTTCTACAATAACATATATCATATATCATAACATAACCCAAGAAACAAATGGCTTTCTTAAACATCATTTTATCAACACATAATCCATGTAGAAAAAATGGATTTCATATATACTATTATATCATAAACATAGTAAAATTACATTGACAATATGGATTGTAAAATTGAATCATAGCCCTATTAAATAATTCCATCATAGATGGAAAATAATTTTGATAAAATAGTTGAACTTAATTTTTGAGGAAAATAACATTCCTTATTAAGAAATATTTTCATTTTATAGCACACCATAAAATTTAAAAAATAATATCATTGAAAATCACCTAAAAAAATTTAATATAATCTTTATATAAGTATGGTGTTATTAAAGCGTAAAAAACCATTCATTGTGTATACGTTAAAAAACATTCTTCTCGTACGTTTTCCAAAAAAGTAAAAAAAAGTGTGTCATATGGAAAATGAATGGAAGATAAGTTCCAATCGATGTAGTAAAAGGAAAAAATATTTAAAAATTACTCTAAAAATCCATAGTATAATAGTAAACATTATATGAATTTTGTTTAGAAAACATAGACAAGGATGATAAATATACATAAATAATAAATCTCGAATAATAATGAGAGTACAAAATTATATCTTACCGATTTATAATCAGAAGAATCATATGAATAATAAAATAAGAAATATTATATTTATTTGAAAATATCATAAAATTCAAAATAATAATCATAAAAGCATCCATGGACATCATAAACACCACAAAAAAATAGGTGGTGTATAAGGAATATGTCCCAATGAAATAAAAGTGGGACAAAATAATCCCTTACCATCGGTCCAATTTCATTTTTACAAATTTTAAATAAATGTATAATGGTTTAAATAATGTAATTAACTTAATCCAGAACTATATTTATAATTATGATATCATATATAGTCATATTAACCACAATTTAATAATATTTCATTATTGCTCTTCTCTTAGGGTTTACTTCTTTTTTCTCTTTTTCATGTTTTATCATTTAAGTCTTAATTATTGTAAATAGGATATAGTTACAAAATTTATAGAATTATATTAAGGTATTATATTTGTAATTTATTCATTACAATATTTTATATATTCATTCATGAATGGTGGACATGGATTTGAATCACATCACATCGTGGAGATGGTAAGTTGTACATACTTTACATGTGATGATATCAAACCCATAATTGTGAGATTGTATGCAAGTAAATTTTATATAATTTATTCTAAAATATTTATCATGTTATAATAATCCAATATAGTTATTATTTACATCATTATATCCATCCATGTATATTGGTGGCGAAAACAAGATTACATATTGTGTGGAGACGTTAAGATGTACCTACACACATGTGTTGATTTTGTTTTTCATAGGATGAATAGAAGGTTAAAAAAGGTTGTTACATAACCATAATAATATCTCAGTATATAGGTGAAACTATATTTATTACTTAATAATGGAAACAAAAAAAGAATATGATGTCGAAGAATAAATAATTTGAATGAATTATTTGAGGAGATTACCACTTATTTGATATGATCCCTATAAATATACTTTTAAATGTAGTAGAGAAGGAATTTTGAGATGAAAAGAACCAATAGAATATTTATGGGGAAGTTTAAAAGGGATATGGACAGTTGATGGTTGATAATTAAGGATCAATGTGAAGTGAAGAGCTATGGTGGGAGGTGCACTTTAATGTTTGAGGTGAGAATCACTTTTGGAAACACCAAAAATATTAATTTATAATAAAATAAAATAACATTAAAAGACCTAATTTTTTTAATATTTTAGAATATTTGATGATATAATGTTTTAATTTCATCAACCAGTAAATTTTAGACAAGTTTTTTTTGTCAATTTAAATCTTATCATTTAAATTAACCCTTAGTTATTCTAATTTAATTTTAACTATGGTAAGAAATGATTGAATATTAAAATAGTTTATTTTATAATTATTTGATGTAAATTAAACTATAAATAAATAATTTAGAACATGTTAGTACATATAATAATTATTAAATATTTTTATGAACTTAATATTATTTTTAAATAATTTCACAAAACATTATTTTGAAAAATATCAATAGTGTCAATTTTGACACTAATCTTTTAATATATTTTTAAAATTATCAAGATAATATGTCATCCTTTAATAAAATATTTTAATATATCTATAAGTGGTAAAGGTAATCTAAAATATTCATTGGATATATTAATTATCCATATTAATATTTAATTTTATATTTTTAATCACATTAATTTGGTATTTCCACAGATAAAATAATTACTACATTCGTTTTAATTAATTATTGAATATACATATTTTAAAAATAAAAATTAAAAAAATAAAATGATTAAGATAAATTTGATAGATTTTATAGGAATACATATAGTGGAATATATCATCTGTATAATCCTACATTAAAAATTTTATATTTATTGAAACATGAATGTGACAACAATAACATAATTTTAACTAAAATATTATAAGTGTCCTAATCTATTATATATGATACCAAATGATCAATAAATAGAAACTTGGATTATTATGGTTGATATATAGTTCACCAATAAGATTTGGTCAAGTGCTTTGGTCTTTTAATGATTATAATAATTTTATTTTAAATTCTTTCATTGATTTTTTAAACAATTAAGTAAGATCTAGAATATTGCCCCAAATGATCGATAAACAAACATTTGAGTGATTTTATCTAGGAGCCTAATCCATAGTGAATAAAAATAGGTTTAATGGTTACATTGAATGCTAGAGGATACTGTAACATAAATTAGTCCAAGATAGAAATACCATGTTTTCGATTAGTAGGTATCACTATGCGAACACGATTTTTATCATAACCAATGTCAACTTCGATTATATTAATATGTACTATTTATCCACAAATTCAGCTAATAAAATATGTATGGGTAGTTCCCAAACCTCAGCTTTAGGTGTTGATTTGATTCCCATTCCTCACATTGGCCAAAATATATCTATAATCAGATAAACATAATTTGCACACAATATTGAATTACGAAAATAAAATACCTTCCATTTTTTATTGAGTTTTACAATGAAATTGTGAATAATTGTCATGTTACATGTTCTATATTACTTGGTTTATCAAAATATAGTCCCCAAGGATGGTAATAAACATGGTTTCTAAAAATAAAGTATGTCGGACTGTGAAAAACCATATCTTATTGGTACACTACATTATTGGTATAAATTAAAATACCTCATAGAAGATTAAATATATAAGTAATCTAATAACACTAGTTAAAAATATACGATACTTTTGAAAACATAATATATAATACGAACATACTGTGAGGACATGATTATCCCTTACATCATACCCCCAAAAATTAAACATAGTCTACCTATAGGTTTCCTTGATATTGGAAAAAAACTAAGGGTGATATTATATTCTCATTAAATAGTAACATATAAAGGAATATTACATAAAAAACATAGCATAAGTGATACGTGAAGAATAAATGAAAAACATGAAGATGTAATAAAAAAAATGTAGGGTACTATATATATATGATAATAAAGGAAAACATGATTAACTAATAATAATTGATCACATACTGATGTAATACATACTGTTGAATATAAAAACATTATATCAAGGTTATATTCTAGGAAAAATTTCAATCCTGGGGAATGTATACACCAAAACCCGTGATATTTTATTTAAATGAACCTTTGATTCCTCGAGGGGCTATATAAATCTTGTCCTCACACATCCCATGATTATATATATTTCATTAACAATAATTGGATTCAAGACATTTAATATAATTACATGATGAACCCCATATTAAAAAAACTTATCTATACAAATAGTACAAAATATTGAAATCAAATAGCACCATATCAAATAGAAAAATTTGTATGTCTTGTAGAGAATCACCTAATCAACTTGGAACCCATGGGGTAATGTAAAGCCCTAAACCCGCACTTCCAGATTCAGTACATAAACATGATTTATATTTATTTTTTATATTGGATAGATAAATAATAAAAAATATATTATATTTTTTAGGACCATTTATGGTCTAGGTTTTTGAATACTATAAAAAACATAATGTACATTTACAACACTTAACATTTACATTTATTTAACTCCTTCTTCTCTAGCTTCTTATTGTGCATTGAAAACTCTTTAATGTACATAATCACCTGAGGATATACCTCAAAAAGGGGTGATCTAAATTCCTAGTTAGAGGATATATATGAAAAATATAACAAATGGTGTGAACAATCACAACATAGGAAAAAATCACGAATATTAGAGTAAGGATTATAAAAGACTTGAAATGTGGAAATGCATAAAATATGAAAATCATGTCTTAGTGGTTAACTACCACACATACTTGTGAAAAAAGTAAGAATCATGTTCATAAATCATCTCACATTAACTCATGAGATTTATCACATTACCCAATCCATTGGAGAACTGTATAATTCCATGTGCACAAGTCACATTTAAACATTCATTTTGTGCTATATAATTCTGGGTGCACCAGTCACATCATAACATTATCATTATCCTGCAAGGAAAAATGAACATATATAAAAAATAATCCTAACCAACCCATGTAAAGTAATGGGTTTCATCTTATATGAAGACATTCAAGAACTTTGGGATCCCAAAATAAATTGGGAATAATATACTTGATACGATAACCATCAACCTTGAGTGAGAAGTAAAAGGTGTGTTTTTGAAAGAAGACTTATTTTGGAAAACATACATTAAACATAAACAACAGTAGAAAAAATATGTATCCCAAAAAGGTAATATAATCATGAATAAATGATTTTTAACGAGTGACCATACCAAAAATGGAGTGAAATATGGAGAACCCGAAGAAACAAACTTGGGTTTGAGATTTTCCCCTTAACTTGTATCTGAAGGGTTTATTCACTTTAATGTCCTGTATAACACATTAGATTCATTAATTAACTATTCTAGAACCTCTTATATATGAATTTTATTTATTATATCAATTTTTTGGTTCGTTCAATACCTTTTTGAAGGGTTATAATGTTTAATTTTATTGTTCATCCTTGTTTGCTTACATGGTTTTTAGTGATCGGTTCACTTTTATTCGCGTTTGGTTACACATGAAAGATGAAATTGGTTGTCTAAAATTGAAATTTTATCTTATTAGTAAGCATACCAATGGTTACACTATAATAAAAATTCATCCGGTTATTGGGAGTGAAGATTAGTTATTATATAAAACCTTAGTGATAACTATTTTGGTTAATCAATGGGTTTGATCAGAACGAACGTGTTTTTATTTATAACATAATAAAATTTTTATAAAAGGATTAGAAAAACATAATAATGATATATTATTTATATAATAATCTGGTTCAACCATAAAAAATGGTTTCATGACCATAATCAAAGATGATAATAGAAATTGATGAATAGTTTTCCTTGAATGTGCTAAATTAACATATCTCAAAAGGTGTTTTCATTTATAAATAAACCATTGGGAAAGCAGAGATAATAATGAAATATTCAATTAGAATGAAAACATAACAATAAATGTATGTTACTTGATTTATCATACTATTTGGGTGATGGGATGTGTGGAATTAAATAAGAACAGAAAATAACTGAAATGAGATAAAATGAAATTGAATGTGCAATTTACCAATTGAGTTTATCTTCTTTGAGAACCTCTTAATGGGAGAGGTTTTTGTATTTTAAAGAGGATTGGGGATATTGGACCTGAGGGGGGAGCTTGGGGAAATATTTGGGTAGAATATTTTCAAGGCACACAGCTTGAGAGTAGAGAAGAGAAGAGGGAGTGATAGGGGTTATAGTTGATGAGAGGACGGTTTTCATAAAATTTTAATTATTAGTTTATTAATTTACCACAAGACCCTAAATAATGATGATTTATTGACCAATAATAGTAATAAATGCATGTAACTTCGAACCAATTGGGATTACATCACCAGATTATCATCAATGACTCAATAAATCCATTATTTAGCATTTATCGTAAATTTTCATTTTTTACTATTCATAAAAAATTCTTGTTTTTATAAAAATCCAATAATTTTACCATATCCATTTTTTAACATGTAGAATCCAAAAATGACGTCCATTTTTCAAAAATAATTTTATAAATATGATTAATATAATAATTAATTAAAAAATTATTATTAAAAAACTAGTTTTAAAACATTCACTTATTCTAAAATATTGGTACATCATAATTTCACTTGAATATTATTTTTATACACTCATATGTAAAGTTACTATTCATTAGGGTATATCATTTTTTACAAGGGTATGTTACTATCAATAAGTGTATGATACTATTTGACAAAAATTGTGTTTTTCATATCGGTCTCCAAATAAATTGCTGATCACAACCGTGTATGATTGATTTTCGAAATCCAAAACACAGAAGTGAAAAAATTATGTTTAAGAGATAGGTTATAAATTTCACATAATACTAATTAGTTCATCTATACACATAGTGTTTCCTTTTAATTTGTTGGGATGCTACATTCTTCCCCCCTTAAATAAATTTCATCCACGTAATTCATTCATTGTACTTATAATTTTGAATTTATATATTTGTAATTAAGGAAAAATAGTATCTTATGTGCACCTAATTAACTATAAGTTTCAAAGTAATTTTTTAAAATACAACATCTAATCTCCAAAGATTTCAAGATAGTTCTTATGATACCAATTGTAATTCCTTGAACCCGCACATCCAGATTCAATAATGAAAGATGTTGTGTATTTATTTTTTATAATGGATAGAAGAAAAATAAACAGAATAATATATATTCTAGGACCTTTTATATTCTAGGTTCTGAAGGATTATAAAAAACAAACATTAGCATTTACAAAACAAAACATTTTCATTTCTTTATTTCCTTGTTTTCTAGAATCTAATTTTCCCTTGAAAACTCTTTAGTACACATAATTACCTGAAGATATATATCAAAAAGGGGTGTACTAAAAGCTGAGTAAGAGGGTAGATATGAAAAATATAATAAAGGGTGAGCACAATCATAATATAGTCAATGAATCATGAACATGAGAGGAAGCATTAATAAAAGACTTGAAATGTGGAACTGCTTAAAAAATGAAACATCATGTTTTAGTAGTCAACTACCACACATACTTGTGAACAAAGCTTGAATATTTTTCACACATCATTTCACATTAACTCATGAGATTAATCACTTTACCCAATTCATTGGAGTGCTGTATAATTCTGGGTGCACGAGTCACATTGAAACATTCATATTGCGCTATATTATTTTGGGCGCACATATCCCATCATACAATTATCATTGTCATGCATGCCACAATGAACATATTTCAAAAAATGAACATAAACAATCCATGGAATGTAATAGGTTTCATCACATATAAACACATTAAAAAACTTTTTGTTCCCAAAATAAAGTGGGAATAACATACTTGATCCGATAACCATTAACCTGGAGTGAGAAGTAAATGGTCTATTTTTGAAATAAGAGTTCTTTTGGAAAAACACTATTTGACATAAAATAAAAAATAAAAAATGTATATCCAATAAAAGGAAATATAATGATGAATAAATTATTTTTAATGAGTTACCATACCTAAAATGGAGTGAAAGAGGGAGAACCCGAAGAAATAAAGTTGGGTTCGCGAATTACCCCTAACCTTGTATCTGAATGGTTTTCTCACATAAATGTCCAATAAAACCACATTATATTCATTAATTAACAATTAAAGAACCTATTATATATGTAATGTATTTATTAAAACCCCTTTTGGTTCATTAATAAGTTTTTTATTGGTTATATGGTTCAATTTCATTGTCGGGCTCACTTGCTTATTTTTTTTAATTACCATTTAGCTTATATTCATTTTTGGAAACATATGAAAGATGAAATTGATTGACTAGAATTGATGTTTTATGTCATTAGTGAACATAAAATAGATTAAATGGTTGTAAAAATTCCTTCGGTTATTGGGAGTGAAGATGAGTTATTATTTAAAACAGTAGTGATAACAATTTTTCTTAATCTGTGGGTTTGATTACAATGAACATGTTTTGATTTATAACACAAAACCATTTGTAAAAATGGATTAATGAACCATAAATAGGATATATTATAAATATAATTACCTGGTTCAACCATAAAAAAATGGTTTCATGACCAAAGTCAAATATGATAATAGAAATCGAAAAACCGCTGTCCTTAAATGTGATAAATTTTACACTTCTCAAACGGCGTTTTTATTTCTAAATAAAAGACAGGGAAAAGAGAGATGATAATTAAATATCCCATTAGAATAAAAAATTTTCATTAAATGTATGTTACTATATTTATTATACTATTTGGGTGATGGTAGGTGAGGAATGAAATAATAAAATTAATGAACGTAAAATAAATAAATGAATTTGAAAGAGGATTTTACCTCTTCTGTTTATCTCATTTGAGAACCTCTTAAAGGGGGAGGTTTTGGTATTTTAAAGAGGATATTGGATTTTTGACATGGGGGAGTATCTTGGGGAGACATTATTTTAGAATATTCTAAATGAACAAGGCTTGAGTGTAGTGGAGAGAAAAGGGAGTGAGGGGGGATTTTTATAGTGGATAAGAAGTGGGTTTTCATAATTTTTTAATCATTAGTTTATTAATGTTCTCAATGAACAGAAATAGTGATGATTCCATGACCAATAATAGTAATAAATGAATGTGACTTCTAAAAAATTAGGATTACATCACAACATCATAATAAATAACTTAATAAATCCATTATTTAGCATTTATCGTAAATTGCCCTATTTTACTAATAATAAACAAATCTTGTTTTTTAGAAAAAATCTCAAAAATTCATCCTAATAATTTTTCAACCTATATTATCCAAAAAAGAATTTCATTTTTCAAAAATAATTTTCTAAAAATTTTTAATTTAATATTTAAATAAAATCATTAATTATTATTACAAACCAGTTTCAAAACATTCATTTACTTATTGTAAAATATAGGTGCATCATATTTTCACATGAATATTATTTTTATAATATTATAAGTAAGGTTACTATTCATTATGGTATGTAACTATTCATAAGGGCATGTCACTGTTCATAAGGGTAGGTTACTATTCACCAAAAATTATGATTTTCTTATCGGACACCAAATAACATACTAATTGCGGCTGTGTATGTTAGATTTTCTAAATACAAAACACAGAAGTGACAAAAATAATTTTAACAGCTAGGTAATAAATTTCAATAGTACTCATTAGTTCATTAAAACACATAGTGTTTCCTTTTAAAGACTTGAGATGTTACAGGTAACATCAGTGTGATAAGAAATATATTATAATAGAAATATATTGGTGAGGGTACTTAAAAATTGTGAAGATATTCATTGGATGTAATAACATTCATTGGTAGGAGGCTAAATAAATGGTAGAAGAATTCCTACATCATGGTTTATAAAGTGAGAGTGAACATTAAAATGAATATATCCTAGAAGTTTCTAGCCAGGTGTGTATGATTAGGAAAATTCATCATGCATCAAGTAGATGACTGAGTCAGTGATCAAATAATCATTTTTGCGGTGATTACACGAATACGAATCTACTATAGCACAACATCCAATTTCTAGTACTTATTAAGGGATTTATTTTCTAGAAAACAAAAAAAAAATTAAATTTATGAAAACATATTACTTCCACCTTAAACATGATTTAGTTTTTCAATAATTTATATAAATCTTCAATAAAAAAGATCATTATACATGACAAAAATATACTCCCAAAAACCATATTAGTTTAGTGTATTTGGAATCTGGGAACACAATCTGCAAACCTGATGAATGATCATCAATATATCACCTAAATATATTCCCCATTATATTTCCTACATAAAACCATTATTTATATCCTATGAAAAATAAAATAAAATAAAAGGGTGAGCTCAAATGCTCAGTAATGGTAAGAATGTAAGATATCGTATAAATCATAAACATAATAATTTAAAAACATGAACATAAATTTTGGAAACCATAGAACATTTAGCATATATAAATACCATGATTCATGAAATAAACCATGGTAGTTCATAAGGCATAAAACATAATGGATCATGATTCCTGCGAAAAAAATGTTGTCATAAAACATGGAATTGCGGAAAACATATAAGGATATCAAATCATTTCCATCTTAGCCAAGGCTCACTTCCAAGACCATCATAGTGGACAATGTCCATTAATGAACTAGGTTTTCTTTTTGTTCCATACATGTATTACTAAATTAGATTTACTTGTTGTTCCAACACAATATTATCAAAACATATTTACTTATCATTCTAGTCATGTATATATCATGAGATAGAAATCATTATCCATTTTAGTGGAGGGATATATATGTCCTACACATTTCATAATTAAATAATTCTTATGTGTTATACAATAACATAAATCATTTTTCATAACATAACCTAGGGAATAAAATAGATTTTTTAAACATCATTCCATCATAACATAATCCATGTAAGAAAAATAGATTTCATAAATACCATTAAATCATAAAAATAATAAAAATATATTAACAATATGGATTATAAAATGTAAAAAAACCCCCCTATTAAATAATTTTATCATAGATGGAAAAGTTCTTTAATAAAACATATTAAATTAATTTTTGAATAAAATATCCTTTCCTCTTCAAAAGAATTTTATTTTCATAAAACACCATTGAATTTTAATAGAAAATTATTTTATTTAAAATAACCTTGAAAACATGTAAGAGAATATTCATAGAAATAAGGAATTTTGAAATCACATAAATCCATTCAATCTGTATCAGTTAAAAAAATGTTCTTGTACTTATTTAGAAAAAAGTAAAAATGTATCTGATATAGAAAATTAAAGGAATATAGGATACACACCATGTAGTAAAATTCAATAATGGGTAAAAAGGACTATAACAATCCATAGTGTAATAGTGAATATTTTATGAAAACATTTTTAGAAACCATGGACATTGATGATAAATATACACAAATAATCAATCATAGATAATACTGAGATTACAAAATTTTCCATTAAAAATTTATAATCAGTTGAATAGAATGACTCATCAAAAAATAAAAATTATATTCATATAAATTTCATAAAAATAATCATAAAAACATCTATGGTCATCATAAACACCAAATGATCAATAAATAGACCCATGATTGATTTTATCTAGTGACTTGATCCATGGAACAAAAAATGGGTTAATAGTGACATTGAATGATAGAGGATACGGTAACATTAATTTTTCAATGATAGTAATAACAAGTTGTGGATCTGCAGGTATATCTATGAGGACATGAATTTTTTTTCATAACCAATATAAACGTCACAAATATTTTTGTGAACTGTTTATCCTCAAATTCAGCTTCATTGACATTTTTAAGGGAGAATTATCGTACCTCGACAATAGGTGTGGATATGATTCCCATTCCACCCATTTTCTAAAATATCTCAATGTTACCATAAAAATAATTAGAACACAATATTGAATTATAAAACTAAAATACCTAATATGTCTTATAGTGTTTTCCCTTGAAATTGTGAGTTAATTTCAAATTACATGCTCTATTTTATGAGATTCGTCTTAAAAAAGTACCCAAGGATGGTAATAAATGTTCATTCTGAAAAATATATCATATTGGAATATGAAAACCAATATCTTTTCTGTATAATACACTATTGGTATAAATTAATATTCTTCCAGGAAGATCAAATACATTAGTAGTCTTAGATGTAGAGGTAAATTTATACGATAATTTCGAAAACATATTATATAATATGAACATAGTATGAGGACATGATAATCCCTTACATCATATCCCCAAAAAATACACATTTTCCTCCTATAGGTTTCATAGGTAAAGGAAAACAATTTGGGTGATATTACATTCTCATGAAGGAGTAACATACAGATAAATCTTACATAACAAAAACATGGCATAAATGATATGGGAAGAACAAATGAAAACATGAAGATGAAATCAACAAAAAATAAGGGTATTATATATCCTTTATAATAAAGGAAAACCTGAATAACTAATAAGCATTGATAAAATACTGACAGAATACATACTATTGAACATAAAAACATTATTTCAACATTCTTTTCAATGAAATTTCATATCATGGGTAAGTAAAAAACCAAAACCCTAGCTATTTCATTTAAAAATTCCAATTGATTCCTAGAGGGGCTATATAAAGAAAGGCCTCATACATCCTATGATTATATCTATTTCATTAACCATAATATTTATGATTATCTTTTATATAATTCCATGTTAAACCCCATACTGAATAATACTTCTTTTATCCAAAAAATTTAATTTTTCCTCATATAATGTCTAAAAAACATATAAGAAGAATTTTAAACATTAATCTAAATATATTAATCAAAATATTTTTTTAATAAAATCCATTAGGATTGTTTTTTTTTATAAACTCACTTATTTGCATTTAAATAGTTTCTCAGATGAAATATTATACTATTAATACCTTCCATTATAATGACTAGGTTATAAGGTATCATAATAATATTTATTTATTCTCTTACACATACTCTTGTGTGATACGAATAATATCAAAATAATTTAAATTATTTGTAGAAAACACAATGTATAGTGTTGCATATATCACAAGCTAAGATGGTGTTGCATATTGAAAAGCTTATCTTGGTGTAGCGTATAACACAATACATACAAGAAATTAAAAAAATTATATCTCATTAAAATCTCAAGGCATTATCAAATATGTGGTGAATATAACCCAATTCGTAAAGTACGAAAACCTATATGGAAAAAACCCACAAGCGACCTGGGTATAAATTCCATCATAACCTCTTGAAATAGATATATTGAAATTGATCTTAAAAATTAATGAATAAATGGATTTCATGATATATAATCTTACAAAATAATTTTGTATATATATATATATATTACATAATGGAAATTAGGATCATAGCCTAAAATATGTCTCAAAGAGTTGAATTTGAGATAGAAAACCCTTACCACTTGTCTGAACATCCATGGACGTACATTTACATTATAAATTAAAACAAATATCTGATTAAATTAATTAATTAAATTAATCATATCCATTTTCATTCATAATCTTCATAAATAGCCATCTTCTATAGGATGTTTTTTTTACAACATCAGGTGTTTATAGTTTTGACCGATTATACTTGTTATATTATAAGAGTATTTATATTCATTACTGTTCAATATTTCATCAATAACATGTTATTAATCTTACTATTAGGGATTAATTATAATAATTTATTAAATTTAAAATACTTTTCAGTACTGATTTACTCATTATTCATGATGATGAAATTGATAATAATCACATTTCAAGGATTATCGACCATCAAAGGTTATTTTATTAATAGATGAATTAAATAATGATATAGAATTTACAATACCCAAAAAATAATTATTTACACATTTATATCATATCATAATATTAATTATATTCCTATATTCACACGTGCTAAAAATTCATAGTATTTTTTGGTGGTTATACCATACCAAAAAAGAACATACTCAAATTTAATGAATAATTATGAGGTGTTTTTTGTAATATAATTATAATAAAAGTATAATTATTTTTTTTGTTTTCATTAGTATGATAAATGAGATCTTTAAATAATTAGAAGTTTATGTAACCTATATAAGTTCATTACCCAATATTAATAAAATATTAACCTCTTAGTATGCTAATTTTAAATGGTTAAGTAAATGATGAATGTTTGTTAATAATATCCTTAATGGGTTATCAATATCTTTAGAACACAATCTTAATGATCATAAAAGTTATATTTATCCTTTAATCCCATCCTTATAACCATTATGGTATGGTGGTAATGGAATACATAACATGGTATTTCATGGAGGCTATAATTCCCACAACACAAAAATGACGATTTCATTTTTTCGTTATGGGATTGGGAAATGTGAATAATGAATATTTAAAAAATATAACAAATTGATTACTTTACTAATAGAAAATAAATTCATAAATATTAGGAATATTTTATTTTAAATGGAAACATTGAGTATAAATTTGATAGAAAAGGAATTTTGTAGAGAACATCACTTTTAACATGGAGTATTCCTTGGAAGGTAATAGATTAAAATAATCACCTGTGTCCAAAATCAAATAAAAGTAAAATGGAAATATAGGGGAATGAAAGATTGTACTGTTTATGGATTAAAAATATAATTTTTAGTGGTATCTAAAGGGGTGGAAAAAGGACCCTTTTATAAGTGAAAAATGGGGATTTTTATTGAAATTAATGTTAGGTAATGGGTGGGAATTAGTTCATATTGGTGTTAGTGGGTTTATAATTTAAGGTTATTTTTGTATTAATTCATTATGATTCATGTGGGTATTAATTACATTACAATAAAGGATTTATAAAATGTTTATGTAACCATTTACTTATAAAAAAAATATAGATTCCTATTTTACCCATTTTACTCTTATTAATCTTGATATATCAATAAACAATGAAACTTTTTTTTGACAAAAAAATACATGTTAAGACCTACTAGAAGATATCAATGTTCTAAATAAGATTTTGAGATCTATTTAACTGAATTAAATTTATAAATAAAATAAAATAATCTTTTAGATTAAAAAATATGATATAAGAAAAACAATTTTAATTAAAAATTACATTCTAATATATTAAGTATTATTATTCTTATTTCCTATTAATTATTTATTTAATGAATGATTTTATAATTTTTTTTTGTTAAAAAAATATTTTAGAGTCAATTTTTAAAGCATATTAATCAATTTTATTTAGATATAAATTATTCCATTGAATGAAGCCATGGTACTTTTACTATAGTAATTGATATTTGTCCTAAATAATTTATTTTCAAATCCAAAAATAATATTTTCACAATAAAATAATTTTAAAAGTACTAGTTTTAAATAAGAATTATATTTAAAAAAATTATTGGTATAGGAGAAATTAATTTTAAAATTTTCATGCACAAATTTTTTTTTTAATAAATCTCTAAAAATATAGATTCAACTAATATAATGATTAATAATTGATAAATGAGGTCTACTATTTAATGTAACATTCTAAGATTAATAAATTAATCTTTTAATTATGCATAAGAAAAAAAAATCATTAGAGTGTACATCATGATATAATATCAGATATTGTGTTTTCCTACTACATAAGGGTCTTAGTTATTACATTTGATAGTTATAGTAAGTCGAGAATATCCATCACTTGTATAGAACTATAGTGATTAGATGATTTATTTTATGACCAAATTGATAATATGATATGGAAATATCATTTTAGTAATAATAAGATCATTCGCTAATACACATAAATTTTATCCCTATGTGGCTTCATCCTCTTTTACACTTTTCCTTCTGGTAAGTTATACATACTCTTCAATTTTATTTAGACCAATGACCAAAATATTATACACAAAAATATCTATCATAACTTTCTTATATTATGATATATCTATCTAATATCAATCCATATGATAATATCTATTAGTGATACTCATTTCTGTCATCCTCTATCTATTTCATTTGATACTAATCCATCACAATTCTTCATCTGATGTTTTTTACCCTATTTGGACGATACCAATTTAGAGTAAAATATGTCTCATAACTATCCATCCTATGTCACTATGTGTGATTATTTGACATAAAAATTTTAATATACTCAGCCACCACTCAAATTATTCAGTATTTAAACTACAAATAATAACATAACCACCCATATTCATCTTAAATTACTTCATTCTCATTATAAATATTAATTTTAAATTAAAGGGGACAGAACATAATATTAATTAAAATTTCCCACCCACTATTTAAACAACACATTAAAAAATTTATACATTTTAATGACTTCAAACATCGACTAAAACAAGAGTCAAAATTCATTTTTTAAGGAAAACTTTTCAAATCTCATAGTAATAGTTATTCAATAATTCATGATATCATGGATATAATACGGAGTCTTACTATGTGAATATTGGAGAATTAAATGACTAATACAAAATCATCATTATTAATTTATTTAAAAAAATTTATAATGTTCCTCAACCCTTATTCATCATCTTAATATAATATCATTTTTTGATATATTTTTTGACATTATCTTTTTTATATTTTTTCAATATAGAATTACTTTAGTCACTTTTTCAGATGATTCTGTCTAATTATATTAAATTTACCACATTTATGGGTCTTCATTAAACTTCTTTTTATTTAGAGCATTCATAGTAACTTCTTTGAAAATAATCTTAAATTTTTTCCTCTATATAACTACATTATCACAAAGCCATTGTATGATAATTTGAAAACCTTCCTTCAATATGATTAACTCGCAAAGTTTCATCCAAATGGACATTTTACAAATTTACATCTTCCACATCCATTCTAAAAGCCTCAAATATTGCTCATTTATAAATTTTCTCACCAATAGTATCTGTCTGATAACATTGATTTTCTCTTTCCAACATACATAAAGAAACTCTATTTGATATAATTTCAATTTTAATTCAGTAAAATTATTTCTTTACCACTATTTATTTTTATCTTTAGAAAATATTGTATGATAGACATATTTTGTCTCATCATCCAATCAAACTACGTCCACAACTTCTAGAACACTTCTATCATTTGGTTTCTAAAACATTCAAACTTCAATAAACTTAATCTAGAATAATGAATAAATTCTTATAAATATGATTCTGGGTACGTTCAATACTATTAAATAATCACCTAACATAATTATCAAGAATCTGTATTTGATATAACTGTCAAAGTATTCAGATAAACTTTTAGTACCAAACACTATTTGATCACATATATTCATTAGACTCTATTATCTATAATCATTCATTTGGATACCACATCTATTAAAACTTATAAGTAATTATTTTCATTTTTATGATAATCAAGCTTTTGAAAAAAAATATAATTAAACCTTCATTATTCTCAAACAACTTATTCCTTACAAAAAACACATCGATACTTCTTAGCCTCACCAATCTACCAATTTTTATTTTTTTTGGATTAAATGTAAAATAAATTAATATAATTTTATATATCAAGAAATTGATGATCTATCTACTAATTCTATGACTATGAGAGGGAACTCAGTTGAAGAAAAAACAATAAATGAACAACAATTCCACATTTTCAATTTGGAGTGATTAATGAAACTTTTGTAAAAAACTTTTACAACTCCTAATTTCACTTCAAACATTGATCATAAAAAATAATTATATATTTAAGAAAACCATTCTACATCAAATTTACCAAACTATTAACGAATCCCACAGACACTGAAATCAAAGCTAACCATTTTTAAAAACCCCCTTAAATATATTCACTCCACTGAATGGTAAAGCACATACCAATGGATATATTTATGAAACGTTATTACCCCCATGATTGAAAACACCATCCAAAGATAGAATTTGAGAGGGGGACGTTTTCAATATTATATATTTGATATGTATAATTTTTTTACTTATAATCAAATTTTGTTCTTGAAAAGTTTGCTACTGCAATGGTAAATAGTGTTCTTGAGACACCCGACTGACACTACCTTCATCGGAAAAATCTTGATATCCCTGTTTAATTTTAAACTTTTAAAAATATAACATGGTTATATTAAGGTCTTCTATTATACATGAAATGGTGAATAACATAACCCATCTACTAGGAAGGTATCTAGTATGGATGTAATCCAATCATTTTATTGGGATTGGCGAACAACTCATTTAATATAATAATTTATGAATCTCATGAATTTCATAAAATGGTGTCCTAGGACCACACATGGTTAATGATATAAAAGGACAAAAGTATCAAACATGGATAACTAATAATATGAAGAAGCATAAGTTTCCAACCATTGAAACCAATAAATTTAATCCCAAGTATCAATATTTCCATGGTTTAAATACATGTCCATCCAAGCCAGTATGTGGTGTCTCACATAGGGTATTGATTATATTCTTTGTCCAGGTATGAAAATATTTCAACCAAGTCCTTCCATGGGGACTCCACAAGGAAACCAATATCACTCATAATGAATTTGATAATCCTCATGGTGTGCCCGTTCAATTCATTCCAGGTATCTCTCTCAGTGTACTTACTATTGGAAAAAACACCAATTATAAATCATAATAAGGCCATACAAGGAATCCCCAATATGAGATACTTGTATCAACCTCAACAGGATATGAAAGAGTTGTTTATCTATCCATATCTCATTCTATTTTATCATGTAATTATAATCACAATAATTTAATCATGTTGTCCAATTCATTCAGTCCTTGTAAATCAAGTTATGGCATAAAGTACAAGGGCCTTTCTCACAACCTATTAATTACCTTTGATTATTTAACATTTCAATTCATTAATCACATGTTTAAAAACACCATGATTTATGGATTAATTTCATTAAAATGAAGGTGAATTTAATACATTAAAGAAGGGAACAACAAGAGGGGTGGCTCACATTAAGGAGATCAACCAACATTGTTGACTCACCATTAGATTGAACCATATTAGACAAGGTAAAACATTAAGATTAATTCAATGAGTTATAAAGTAAACCACCATAAGAGTTTGGCAAATAAAAAATTGTTCCTAATAAAATTTAATGGGAAATTATGGGAAAAGATCTATACTTCCAATATTAGGTTCATTGACAACCCCTTTCAAATTCTTGGCATTTGGTTTGAGTTAGAACATATGAAAATCATGAAAATTCAAAAATGAACTAAGAATATGGAATATGAGGTCATAAAAAATAAATTTATCGATAGGGAGATATATAACAAAAGGTCCAATAGGAATAAAGATATTATTAGGGGAATCCAACCTGATATAGTAATCCTAAAACAAATTTCTGATGGAGAAGTAATCAAAAATCTAAACATAGACATTGAGTATAAAATCAATGCATAGGAGGATAATGTGAGTTCTTCTAGAGAATAGAAATTGTATAAGGGTTTCAAAATATAGAATTATTTATGTTAAAATGGTCATTATCCAACATTTTGTAATGTCCCAGTTCCGGAAGCCACTTAAAGGCGCCTCATACCTGTTTGGTCACGTGGCCTCAAGCGCATTTCCCCGAATAACAAAGGCTGATGACTAGTAGTGAGGACCATGGTAGTGATAGTGGGGAAAATATACCCTCATTGGTAGAGTAACGCATTAGAAGAAAAACAAAAGCAATAGTGGAAGTAGTAATAATCCATACAAAAGTAAACAACGGAATACTAAATGAAATAAACAGCTAGAACATATATAGAATGATGCATGATACATATGTCTAGGAAAGTAGGAAAACAGATCACAATGAATGAATTCAAACAGTACTAAACCAATGTACCAAAGAAATAGAAAAATAGATCGTCATCATTGCAAGCCAAAGCTTGGTCCCACGCTCACCAGCTCTGCAGTAAGTCAATTACCTGAAGTTGAAGGGTGCTTGCCCTTATCTATACCTGTAGCAATATAATCTGTTTTGGGCCAAAAGTATGGTCCAAATAGGATGTGAGACTAAATCCGAGTAGGCAACCACCCAATGATCTGTGCCTAACTGTCAGTGAATATATATGGCATGTAATAAGAAAAGATACAGTTAAAAATAAAGTACTCATCAATAAACAGTTCCACATATCAAATAAGCAGCTAATCAAGTAGGGTAACCCTATGGGAAGTACATTTAGCCTATCCCCTTTGGTTCAGTCATATGAATATATAGCGACTCTCTGAGGAAGCACTCACAGTTGATTTCCCTTATAGTCAAATGTAATTCAAAGACTTTATGAGGAATATGACACAGTCAATTCATCATATATTTCAAAGTAGTCAAGGACACTCTGAAGAATCTCACTCAGTCAATTCCCCTTATATCCCCAAGTGGTTCAAAGACTCTCTAAGGATGCTCACTCAGTCAATTCCCCTTATAGTCTACTACACGAGGTTTTCACGGACCTATGTAAGTCAAAAATCATATCAATGCAATACAAACATATTAAACCTCAAGAACTACTTGGCTAATCATTCTACAACATATCAAGCATGTCAAAAAACAAACACTCCACCAAACAACACTAGGAATGGGAAAACATGCAAGGCGGCCAAAAAGGCTAAGCATGACCAAACAGTCATAAATAGAACATGCATTGGAAAGACATCCAAAACATAGCAATCAACACTATTGATATCCAAAAACCTCTACCCAAGTATAAAATCATAGCAGGCAATTAAAAGGGGTAAAACAGTAAACATACAATTCCAAGATTAAGGGTATTGGACAAAATTGAACATATAACTCAATGAAATTCAACGAAAAGGCACAAAACACCTACCTTGGCGTTGGGAGATATCTATACGTGAACCTCAAGTCTTGAATCACCTTAGAATGCTGAAGATCTACAAAAATGTCTTAAATTTTGTACCCATGATATCTCACGAGAGAGGAGAAATCAGAAGATGGTGATATAGGAGAAAAGATAACTCACTGATGCGATTCCAACGCAACTGACAATGTTTGATTCAGAGGACATACACTCGCTCGGGGGTTTGTCGAAGATCCATGGTCGTACAATGCTCTCGGTCGAATGAGACCAAGAAGAAGATCTTTCATTCGATTAGACACAACCTTGGTACGTTTAATGAAAAAAATAAAATACACGTCGCGTTCTTTTGAAGTACACGACCTTTACTATCCTTTTCTGTACTCCACTTTAGGCGGGCTCCAGGTCACCCCACACAGTCATGCGTGTGGCCATTACACGGCCAGCACATGACCTCGTGTTGCAATGTAGTACACAATGTTTACCCATAACGTACACGTTGTGCAATTCAAAAAATTATAGAAATTCCTTTTTTTCTCAAAAATGACCAGAAAATGGAAACAATACCTGAAAAGAAGGTCCTGTTACTTAAAAACTTCCCCCTTAAATAAATTAGTCCCCAAATTTCCCTAGCTCGTTGTAGAAGAAGAAACCACGGACACCTCCGGCCACTATGCTCGTACATCAGCCTCCCTCTCCCCAGTCTCATCTTGTACACACCCATGATACCATAACACCCGTAAAAGAGGAACAAACCATCCATGGGGAACCTTTGTACTGCGATCTAGAATCCGGATAGGATGCTCCTCAAATGACACATACACATCCAAATCAACCTCCTCAGGTTGGAAAACATGAGACAAGTCTGAAAAGTAATGTCGAAGAAACGAAACATTGAAGAATTCATGCATATCCTGATACCTCTGGGGTTACTGCAACCAATACGTAATGGGAAAACTCTATCCAACACCTCAAAAGGCCCGACCTACCTTAGATAAATCTTAACCTATCTCCTGATCCTTCTGTGCCCCAACCTCGGTGTGACATGTAAAAAAAACATAATCCCCAACCTCAAACTCCATAGGTCATCTCCACTGATTCGCATAAGACTTCTATCGAGACTGTGTAGTAGCCATCCTATTTCGAATCAACTCTATCAACTATGTGGTCTCTTGATCAAGACTAGATCCCAGCAAAACTACCTCTCCTGCCTCGAGACAACATTAGGGTGATCGACATGGCCTACCGAACAAAGCCTCCTTAGGTTCCATCTGAATAGTTTCCTGAAAACTATTATTTTTGGAAAACTCTACAAGAGGTATATAAATCTCCCAAGAACCTACAAAATTCAGGATGCATGCTCAGAGCATGTCCCCAAGAACCTGAATCATACACTTAGACTGGCCATCTATCTGGGGGTGGTAAGTTGTACTCAAAAGTACATTTTTACCCAATGCCTTCTGAAACTCCATCCCGACACAAGAAGTAATATATGCATCCTTATCTGAAACAATGGAGTGTGGAACTCTATGAATACGTAAAATCTCTCGAATGTACAACCATCCTGGATCATCAATATTGAAGGTTACCTTGATCGGCAAGAACTGATCAACCTTTGTATGTCTATCAATAACAACCCATACTGCATCATTCTCTCGAGGTGATCTCGGAAAACCGATCACAAAATCCATCATGACATCGTTCCACTTCCACTCAGGAATCAGTAACTGCTGTAAATTTCGTACAGGTCGCTGATTCTCTACCTTCACTAGCTGAGAGGTGGGACACCTCATGAAAAAACCGGCAACATCTCTCTTCATACCTAGCCACCAATACTGATGGTGTAGATCACGATACATCTTGGTGGAACCAGGATGAACTACCCTCCCCGGGGAATGAATGTCCCGAATCAGCTCCTCGCATATATCCTCTTGAACCCATTCTCTCCCCTGGAAATGCAAGATCTCATCCTCACCTATGGTTCATACCGAAATATGGTTCTCCTCTGACATGATTTCCCGTAGGACTACACCTTCTGAATATGATAGATTCCTCATTCATAAGCATTTAATAAGGGTAGAGTTAATAGATATAGAAGAAAGGAAAGTCTTCCAATGTCTGTCGTGCACCTCCAAATGCATCTCAGAGAACAGAGCCATAATCTTCCACTCACTGTTGGCCTCCTGAACTACCTGTATCAGTATCCTCCTACTCAAAAAATCAGCCACGGCATTGCCTTTCCTAGGCGTATAGGCAAGATCTTAATCAATAGACTGAAGAAACTCAACCCAGCGTTGCTCTCTCAAATTCATATCATGCTAAGTTAATATGTACTTGAGACTCTTACGGTTGGTGAAAACCACAAAAATTATCTCCTAGAAGATAATTTCTCTAACAGCGTAAGGCATGAAAAACTGATGCCAACTCGAGATCAGGTGTTGGGTAATTTTTCTCATGTGGTCTCAACTATCGAGACTCGTACGCAACTACTCCATCTCCCTGCATAAGCATAGCTCCTATCCCAATACAATATGCATCATAGTAAACAGTATAGATCTTTCGTGGATCTATCAAGACTAGTATCAGTGCTGAAGTCAGTCTCTCTTTCAGCTGCTAAAAGGCTGACTCACAAGAATATGACCACAAGAATCTTGAAAACATCTTAGTCAAACCCGTCAGTGGTTCTTATAAGCATGAAAAGTTCTGTATGAAGAGTATTTAGTATTATACCATCCCTAAAAAACTCCATACCACAAAGAAATTCTTCAGATTCTCCTAGAAAACTACTGCTCTCACTTTATCTAGATATACTGATACTTCTCTCTCTGAAATAACATGACCCAAGAAGAGAATTTGATCCATCTAGGAGTGGAATTTTGGGAGCTTAGCGTATAACTGAGGCTCTCTAAGTGTACTCAAAACGTTCTCAAGATGTGAGGTATAGTCGTGTCGAGTGTGAGAGTAGATGAATATGTCGTCTATGAAGACCACTATGAAAGATTCCAACTATGGATGGAACACTTGGTTCATTAGTGCCATGAAAACTGTAGGTTCATTTTTGAGACCGAATGATATAACCATATACTTGTATAGACCTTACATACTCCAAAAGGTTGTGAGAGGTATATCAGATGGTCTAACACAAAATTGATGGTATTCGACCCCAAGTCAATATTTGAGGACACCCAAGCCCCATAAAGATAATAAAAATGACAATCAATCCTTGATAAAGGATATCGGTTCTTGATCGTCAACTGGTTCTGCTTCCGATAATCCAAACAATGTCTGAGGGTACTATCTGCCTTCTTCACAAAGAAGACATGTGATCCCGAAGGAGAAGTATTGGGTCAGATGAAACCCTTTTCCCGCAACTCATACAACAATTTATTGAGATCAAATACTTAGGTGTATCCATCCTATAGGGAGTAATGGACACCGGTGCCACCCCTGGAACAAGATCAATAGAAAATTATACCTCATGCTTCGGATGAAAACTTGAAGATTCCTCTGGAAAGATGTCCTAATGCGATCCACCACTATAGGAATGTCTACATGAAAAGTACCCTAGTCATCCAGATATAAACTAGCAATATAGGCTGTAACTCCTCCAAACCCATGATCCTTGGGTCATGCACTGCTCACCTGGACCTCCAATTCTCCCCTATAAAGAAAATATCCACCCTCTGGTGACATGAAACGCACCCTACGGTGATAACAATCGATGACTTCCTAGAAGGGAACTAACTAGTCCATCTCAAGAATGACATCATATCATGCCATCCCAAGGACATAGAGGTCCCATAATAAGTGAAACCCACCTACCTCTAGAGATCACTCCTTACACTGATGCACACTTGCCATTCCAGTCCCCAACAGAATGACTAGAGTCATGATATTAGTAGAAGAAAATATGCAGAGCCCAAGACTCTCCCCAAAAGCAACAGATATAAAGATATGGGAAGCCCCTATATCGAAAATAGTAGAAGCTAAAACTGACGCTACTAAGATCATACCTTGAACTGTAGAGGGTTCGGGATCCTACCCCTACTGGGTCTCCTCCACTGCAAAAGTCTGGCCTTGCTGAGGCCCTGTGACCCAGTCTGACCACTCTGAGCTAATGTAGCTTCATGCACTAAAAGACTGGCAACTATCCACCCCATCCACGACCACCACCTCAGCATGAACGGTTGGAAGAAATCTAGTTCCCAGACTTGTGAGAAACTAGTGGCACTGCTCCTACACGAAGAGTCATAGATGAACTCCTATCACTAGCAGGTGGTGAGAAGGTATGACAAATGCACTGAATATAACCCATCATTCCGCATGATCGGAACTCCACTGGGCTTCTCGGGCAATGTGGCCTCATATTCCTTCTCTTCCCAAACTGGTATCACACCACCTGGATACCAGAATATGCATCCCGCCTACTTTGATCTCCTCATGCAGTCTCCCTGAAGTGCTTCCTGCAATTGGCTGGAGAGGCACTAACCATGGATGCTGAACCGCCCTGGCCCACTGCTCCAGAATCCCTCTTATTGCGCTCTGTGATCAATGTCTAGTTGACTATGGAGGATATCGTAGTCAACCTGAAGATGTTCACCTACAATCAGAATTTGTGTCTGAGTCTATCCTAAAACATTCTTGCAAGGAACAAATCATCACCTACAAGAATAGGCGTGAAATGTTGAAGCTCTGTGAAGCGAGAGGAATACTCCATAACAAAAAAGAGTACCCTACTCCAGACTCATGAACTCTCGAGCTCAATCGTCCCTCAAGGTCTCTGGATACAAGTAATCATATAATATACACTGAAACTCATCTACAGAGACATTTTTATGGAATCCCGCCTGTGAGATCACATCGCACCAACTCTTGGTAGAGTCTGGAAGAATGTACATAAATAGCCTCACCATATTCCTTGAATGTTTCCCTAAATGATTGAAAATAATCAGGGTGACTTCTATTCACGACTCTGCAACCTGGGGTCCTCCATCCCCTGAGAAGGTGGGAGGATTCTACTTCTGAAAGACCCACATCAATTCTCCCATCTACGAGGCATGATGCGTCGCTAACTGAAAAGTCTGCATCATCCTCAAAAATCCCTCCCTGAACTATTCATTAGAAACAGTGTTAGGTATAATTTCTAGTTCCAAACCTGGTGTGACAAGAGGATCTGTTGGATGTCCCTGATCAGCCATATCCGGTTCCTGATCAACACATGGAAAATGGCATAAAACTGGAGGATGTATCGGTGGCATGACTCTGCAAGGTCAAGCGCACACCTTAGATCACGATTACTAGGGAGTGAAAACTATAAGTGTTGGAATGTAACATGATAACGAAAGAATTCAAGTTTTACGAAACATGACTACACGGCGTGTACAATGACTACACTGCTTTTTCCCTTCATCCATTCACATGGGCGTGTACTCCTTCCTAAACTAGTCATGTAACAGCCCTAACACATGATGTGTTTTCTTAACACACGACGTGTACATGACTCCTCTTCCCCTGCCCGATTCATTCTACATAGTTATGCCAGAAGGCTCTCCTAAGAGAGGACTACAAGGCGTATTCAAGATAGACACGACCTGTACTAGACACGCTTCACCCGACCCATGTTTTTAGTGACACGGTCGGGTACCTGGGTCAGACCACACATCTTGTTCTATCCTGACATGGTGTGTGTAGCTTATGGTTTATCTGTCCATGTTGTTAGTTACACAGGTGGACACAGGGTCAAGACAACACAATGTGTAGAACTGGTATATGGTGTGTTCCTACAAGAAATTTCATATCCCATGTGTCCACCCACATGGCCTATGACACGGTTAGAGACTACACAACATGTACTTACGAAAAATAGTTTCTTCTCGAACAAAAGAACACATGTCATGTACATATCACTATATGCTTTTTATTCTGGGTTTTTCCGAACAATAAGCCTCGGAAACTACTCTAGAAACCATAAATACATTGAAACAAACATTGAAAGTGCCAAATTTTGATCTGTGGGGGCCCATACTCCTCGCTAATCAATGTTTGAAATCTTATAAATGTTATATTCAGGAAAACCAGGAAACTATACACAAAATTCTGGTCCATGAGGGTCCATAACACCTCAAGAACCAAATTTTGGCATTCATTCATGCGAGCTCTTAAAAAATCAATGATCTAACAAAAAGTAGGTATTCAATCACAATAGCATGCAAATCTAGCACAACATCTATCACAACAACATGAAATCGCTAATGCACCCTAAATGGCATTGCAAGAGTGTGTGACATGTAATTTCTAATAAGTGCCTATATGATGCGTGAGATGGAATACCTTCATCTCATCGGTTACGACATAAATATAACATCAAGGATATAAACACTAACAACACAAAACATGTGAGTCGTTGGTGAAAATCAAATCATCCTTAAAATTGCAAAAACATAAAAATTACATTAAACGAGGTATATTGGTTTTTTCCTATACACTATTTATCTCCTCCAGGGCACAACTTACTACCAAGTACCTATTTTGTCCAATCCCTAGATAAAGGCTCGAAAAGGTAAGGTAAGAGAAAATAATTCCTATGATACCACTTTGTAATGTCCCGGTTCTGGAAGCCACCAAGAGTCACCCCGTACCCAATTGGTCACATGGACTCAAGCATATTTCCTCGAAAGCCAGAGGCTACCGACTAGAATCGAGGCTCTCAGGTGTGATAGTGGGTAAACTATGCCCTAATTGGCATATTAACACTGTGGAAGAAAAACAAAATCAATTGCGGAAGAAGTAATAATTCATACAAAAGTAAACAATGGAATACTAAAAGAAATAAACAACTCGACCATATATAGAATGGTTCATGATACATATGTCTAAGAAAATATCCAAACAAATCACAATGATGGAATAAAAACTGTACTAAACCAAATTACAAAAGAAACAGATAAATAGATCCTCAGCATCACAAGCCTATGCTTGGTCCCATGCTCTCCATCCCCTCAGTAAGCAATGTACCAGAGGTAGAAGGGTGCTTTCCTTTATCTATACCGGTAGCAATATAATCTTTTTGGTCCAAAAAACATGGCCCAAATAGGGTGTGATACTAAATCTTAGTAGGTAACATCCCAAAAATTTGTTCCTAATAGTCAGTGATGATATATGGGTGGTAATAAGCAAAGATGCAGTAAACAAGAAATTACTCAGAAATAAACAGTTCCACATATCAAATAATTAGCTAATCAAGAAAGGTAACCCTATGAAAAGTACACATAGATTATACCCTCTGATTCAGTCATTGGAATATATAAAAACTCAATGAGGAAGAACTCACAGTCAATTCCCCTTAAAGTGAAAAGTAATTCAAAGACTCTCTGAGGAAGCTCACACGGTCAATTCCCCTTATAGTCTAAAGTAGTTAAGGAATCTCTGTGGGAGATCACTCGGTCAATTCCCCTTATATTCCCAAGTTTTCCTAGGCCCTCTAAGGTATCTCACTTAGTCAATTATTCTTATAGCCCAATGTGGTTCATAGAATCTATGAGGAAGCTGACTCGGTCAATTTCTCTCATAGTCTATTACACCAGGTTCTCAGGGCCCTGTGTAATTCAATGATCATAGCAATGCAATATGGCCAAAGTAAACCTCAAACACTAATTGGCTAATCAGTCTACAACATATCAAGAATTATAGAAAACAAACAATCCACACTACAACACTAGGCATGGGAAAACAGGTAAGGTTGCAAAAAATGCTAAGAATGGCCAAACAGTCGTAAACAGAACATGCATGGGAAACAAATTCAAAACATATAAATCAACCCTATACATATCCAAATAACCTCTACTCAAGTATACAAGCATAGAATGAAATTAACAGGGTTCAAATGGTAAACGCACAATACCCCGATTAAGGGTATTGGCCAAAATATCCCATATAAGAGAAATAATTTCAACGGAAAGGCACATACCACCTAATTCGGCATTGGGAGATCTCTATATGTGATCCTCAAGGCTTGAATTACAATAGAATGATGAAGATATACAAAAATGTCTGAAATTATCAACCCACGATATCTCATGAGAGAAGATAAATCAGAAGATGGTGATCTATGAGAAAATATAATGCACCGATGTGATTCCAACCCAACCGATGGTGTTTGATTCGGAGGACGGACGATTGCTCGAGGGTTTGTTGATGATCTGTGGTCGTAAGGTTCTCTCTATCGAGCGAGACCTAGATGGAGAGCTTTATGGGTTTTAGACATGAACCTAGCACATTTAATGAGATAAAAGAAAATACACGACATGTACTTTTGAAGTACAGGGCATGTACATGAAATTTATGTACTCCACTTTAGGCAGCCTCCAGGTCACCCCACACGACCGTGTGTGTGGACTTTACATGGCCAGCACATGGCCTCTTGTGGAAACGTAGTACATGGTGTGTACTCATAAACTACATGTCCTATACTTCAAAAAATTCCATAAATTTTTCTTTTTCTAAAAAACTACCAGAAAAGGAAAAATCTATCATATTTGATGGTCCAGGTTCTTACACTTTTATGTGGATGCTTGGTTGGCCAAACTGTTCTCCAACCTCTTTCACCCCACTACCAGGGGGAACACCTGACAGGGCCTGCAATGTATGATTAGAAAAACCCAATGTAGTGATTTCCAACCCTCTGTCTTAGCCCAAAATTGACAAATATCCCTTCACATAGTTTAGAAAAACCATTTATCGCCCTTATTTGGTTTAACATTTTGGGTTTCACGATTATCACTAACCATGATCTAACAATGCTCCTCAGTTATACATCCCAAATCATGGGATCTTTGATCTGAATAAGTCCCCAGACACCCTCATAACCTATGTTATCTTATTATTCAATAAACATTAAGTAAAAAGGTATTATACATGAAATGAAATGTTATTTATCACAAGTAAAATCTAGGATTTTATGACATCCCCTCTTTAAAAAACTCATCCATACTTTTCAATTTTGAGAGTTGTAAAACATCATCTGGGAAAGGCTCTGGCCACAGATCATGTATGTCATCCTCTCACTCCTAGATATCATCCTGGACATGGCAGTGCTTCTAAAAACCCTAGACTAATGAAAACAACATACCTCAGAGGGCCTTCTTCCTTCAATAAATGATACATATCATGTGTTTCTCAAAGGAGGCATCTTCCTATAGTTCAATATCTTCAGGATCAAGTGAACGAGATTTGTAAAATGATAATGGAGAAACTACGATATATGGAATAAATCATGCATGGACTAGTTAATTTATGGTAAATTTAACCAATAGGCCACCAACCCCACTCTCTCTATGATCTCAGAAGGCATAGTATAAATAAGAACGATATTGCTTTATCTCTATATCTATTTATGATCTAATCTTGGTGAAACTCACAGAATGACTCGCCACCCCATCTAGAACTCCAGTGGTTGATGGTGATGATCAACATAAGAATTATACCATGATAAAACTATATTGATACACATTTGAATCTATTGTATATGCTATGAAGTATCCTTAAAAAGACGAGGACCAAATATTGTTTCTTCAACTGCCTCTAACCAGTAGAGGGGTGAACAACATGGCCTATCCTAATTGAACTCATATAGAAGAATCTAAATCACTTCTAGAAATATTTTATTATAGTTATTCTCAAAAAATAAAATTTTTGTCACATAAAAATCTATAATCAAAGATTCATGACCATTGACCATCCTTTAAAACATATATGGTCTTCTTTTAATATGTTTCTGTCTGAGGGTGATATGTTAAGCTCAGTAGCACCTATGAACCTAGTTCTTTCTAGAACACCATCTAGAACCATCAAATAAATGTAAAATCACTATATGATATTATATAACTTGGAACACCACGAAATAATATTATCACTTGAATAAAAATCCACCTAATCTCATAAATAAAGAGGGTATCTTAGATTGGAAGGAAATGTGCTATGTTGGTCAAACTATTGACTATCACCCATAATACATCACTACCAAAAGGGGATCACGGAGTTCCCCATGAAATCCATAGAAATTTCATTATTTTTTCAATTATGAATTGTTCTGAGGATGTATAATTCTAGTGGGTCACTAGTTCATATCGTTCACATGTTGACTAGTGGAGCACTGAGTGATACAAAAATCTATCTGCCTCATCATAATCGGACACAAATACTAGTGATGTATGTAACATTACATCCTGATATACCCATTATGTACTTCCTAGAAATATACATGATATTACCATATCAATTCTTTACAAATATCTCTAGAAACCCAAATATGTACAAAGAAGTGCTAGATCTCATTCTCATCAACAACCCATCCAGGTGGTTAGTCCTCCCATGAGACACTCTCTATCAGGGAAAGGCCATTGGGAACCAAAATATTTATCATCCACTCCCATTAATGATTGGATGATGTAACTAAAAATGTTACTAAAACAGATTCCCCAAGAAAATCATGACGCTTCAGGGGAATCTCAGAAAATATATCCATCAACAACCACTCACTACTGGACTCTCAAACCACATGTTTCTATGTCCTTCAACATAGGGTATCCCCCATAACATTTTCAATTCCTAATGTATAGGTGAGCTCAAAATCAAATTGATGAAGGTTATCAACCAACACATCATACGTGATATTCAATTCACTATATGTGGAAATGTAAAATAGACATTTATGATCCTTATAAATGATGAAAAATTCCCCAAAATAGATAATGTATCCAATAATGTAAAACAAAAACAACAAAAACTAGCTTGAGGTTGTGTATGTGGTAATTCTACTCAGGAGGTTTCAACAAGAGGGTCCCATTATCTGAAAATCAGTCTCTCTATATAAGAAATTCTATAAGCCCGATTCCCAACACGTCATAATAAAAAGTATAAATATTTTGGATATTTGGATGAATTAGGATAAGTGATGAAATAAGTCTCTCTCTCAACTTCTAAATGGATACCTCACAGTATTATTACAGCAATATCTTCACACCCTTCATATTTAATTTCATGAGAAGCACATGTATGTTTGAAATATATTGAATAAAACATATATAATATCCAAGAATCCCTTTGAAACAATGTACATCAAACAAATTCTTAGGGTACTCCAAATAAACTATAGGGATCATGTTCTCTGTGACAACTAATTCCCCTAAATCTAAAATAATGTAACCCAGTATTTGGAATATATCGACCAAAATGTTATATTTAGTGATATTAGCATATAGATTGTTCACTATCAGTGTATTCAACATGTCTCATGATTCTCGGTGTTGTCATGTTGAGCCTGAGAATTATCCAATGTATATTCCATGAATACTAACAAAAAATGAATCCAGATATGGGTGAAAAACACAATCCATTAGTGTCATGAAAAATGTAGGTGTGTTTATAAGTCAAAAAAAATAAATAGGTAATCATAAAAGTTGTATCTTCTCTTAAATGTTTTACATGGTATTTATGAGGGTCTATCCTGCACCTAATGATAGACGTACCTCAAATTTATCATAGAGAAACCTATCATTCCTCAGAGTTGGTAAAATGGTCAACTATATGAGGCAGTGGGAACTGTTTCTTAATAATAATTTGGTTCATCAAAAAATAATCCATGCATAACTTGTGGGTACAGTATGAATTTTTATTAAAAGGATAGTTGTACCCCTTGAGATCTTCCAGGTCTTATAAAACCCTTTCCTTCTATGTCTTCTAACATGTTTCTATGTTCCTAAAGCATTGTATGGTCCATCCTATATGGATGGATTGACACCTGTGCGGTTGCTAGTACTAGATCAATGATGTACTCTACCTCTCTCATAGAGTATAATCCATAGAAGTCAGCATGCAAGACATCTTAATAACATTGCACCACAAGAGGGGATTTCATACCTTGCATTTCTTGAACACTCATAAAGAGAGTTTCTATCTAGACTATCACTCCTCGCATCCCATGATGCTCTGGTATAGCTCAACTTGTATAGAAATCACAATTCCCCGTATGAATATAGGTATCACCCTTAGGGGATGATAATAATAGCCTTTAGAAATATCATTCAAAATGATCACGATAATTCACTAACCAATCCATCCCATGAATGATGTAGAGGGATTCCATCTCAAGGAAAAATAAATTCCTCAAGAAGCACATCCCACAAATCTTAAGGGGGAATTCTTTTAACTGGTGAAAAATCTCTAAATGGAACCCTTAATGGCGTGTCGAGATTCATCATGCCACATAATTAATCCACTTATGTGTCAATTCATTTCATAATTTCTATATATATAAAAGGGTGTCTAACTCCTATATCAAAAAAAGAAGATACTAAGTTAGAGGTTACTATAATGGTACCTAAAACAATAGATGGCTTCAGATGTTACTCTTTGGGTATAGGATTCACTCTATAGACATGGATAGATCTGCATCTTTGAGATGCAACCTAACTAACATGAGTAGGTTCAATCTGTTGGTTCTAAACCACAAAGCTACACTACCTCGACTACAACCAACTCCTTAGCTTGATCATTCAATAGTACTCCATCTTCATACATAGAGAAGAGATAAAAATAATTTACTAGAATATTTTTTTGATATAGAATGTTTTTCACTGATAGATAGAGTGAAAATTCAGAAAAAATTATTATGTTGACCCATACTGTTGCGCAATCAGATATCGTTCAGGTCCCTCATACACTAGGAATTATTATTCCCCATCCTACACACTGGTGGAACACCAAATAGCTATGGGTGAATGTAATTTGGCCTATGATACCACCATGAGCAGACTTGATGTGACATTTCTTCTACTATGTATACCATCTTTCTGTCTAGAAACTGAACCTCCCTAGATCACATTTATAGATCACCTCATGATTCACTCTATGATGAGGTCTTGGTTAACTATCTTCGAAACGATGTTCAGTTAAAAAACATTCATCTATAATCATTTAGTGTGCGCAGTACCATCCTCAAACCACACCAAAATACTCTACTTATCACAAGTTAATGTAATAATAAAATAATGGATCATAATAAAACAATATTAATACTACATTATGGAAAAAGAACCATGATTTAGGTTTATAAAAACTTAATCTCTGTCTGCTCTCAATGTATGGGGAATGAATAAATCCTAAAAGGATTTTGGAATCCCTCTTAGACTATACCCTAATGACGTCATGATAGGGTAAGGATATCCCACAAATAATTATGAGATTCATGAAGCATATAAGTACCAGGGGTGACCCTCATCTCTAGAGGAATCTATAAATGCTCAATGATCCATACCAAGACCTCTATCCAAGATTTTATATCCAAATGACCACCACCGATGAAACGGTGGGGGGGGGGGGGTATTGTTTCTGAATATCCCACATAAACACTACTATATTCATAAAGATATTGGATTTCCATGTACAGACTCCAAGAAGAATAAAAAGCGATCTCAAAACTGAGAATCAACTCCTAGTAGATTAATAAATGGATGTGCCTATAGTTGAATAGTATGTGGTAACACAGTGGGTTTGGACACACCATCTCAAGACCATGGTTTTCACCACCCACTTAGCACCATTATTGAGGTTCTCATGGTGGTATATCTCAATAATTTACAAACACATACCTCAGATAATATTTTACCACAGAATATTTCACATATAACAAGTTAGGATATGTACAATTCCATTCTATAAATTAACAGCACCTCTCAATCTGATGCTATGTTGAGGTTGAGGGGATGAGGAATATTTTAATGGATTATAAGAGACATGAACTACTAAGAACTAAGGAGGTTGGTTCAGGTTCATTGTCTTTTATAAAGTAAATAATGTACCAGTATATGGTGTTTCAATTAAATTTCATAGAGGAAAACAACCTTCATATTTCAATTAAAATCCTCATATGATGGTAATAATTTCATTTTTCATTTAAAACATATTTGATTTCACACTCATTTGTATATATATAGAATTCACAGTCTAATAAGATGTTTCACCATACCAAATTTATGATTTCACACACTCTTTATAAATTGTCATTGGTACTTCAGGTAAATACGATATAACATTTACATCCAATATCAGGATGTAATAGGTTTTGCATGATTTTTTGATTAAATGAATTACCATTCCAAATTTATATATGTACATACCTCATAAATGTATTTTGGAAAATTATATTTATATTTATGTATACAAATTAATTAATTATATAATTTCATCATTGTAGGAAAAATTATAGCATTTCCTTATATAATAATAAAGGTACTCAAAATAATCACATTCAATGATGGAAATGAACATATTAATAAACATATAAAATTTTATAATGCATGACACATAAATTCATAGGTTCCTAGTATGATTCATGAAATGATAAACCATTATCACATTATAGAAGTTCAAATAAATTTAATCTTAATTACATGATTGACTATAATGTAATAAACTACATGCTTCACCCAATGGTGAAGTCATTAAAACTGTAATAGATAGAACACAATAACAACAATATTCCATCCTAGGAAATTTTTTATTCCCCATATGTGGGTAAGATAATCCCATGTACAAGATCATTAACAAATTCCATCACATTACTCTTATCATGTATAATCCCCAAATACAAATACACAAGGAAAATATTATCTAGTACCACTTTCTAGAACCACACCCCATAGGCCAATATGTGGTTCACCTAATACGGTTTTCCACATGACCTCAAGAGTCCCTCCCTTTATGAAAGAGGCTTCCAACTAGTTCAGAATGTTTATTACAGTAATGTGCAGAAAATATACCCCCAAGATAAGAGTATTCCACAAAAGTAGTAATAATGATGAGCAGTGAAGACAAAAATAAATAACCAATAGGGGAATAATAAATAAAATACAATACAACAATCAAGTGGAAGCTAAGTCAATATCATAATAAAAAATGATGATAGTATCATGATGCGATAAAAAATGGAATTACATAGGTATACCTGGATACAAGAATATAAGAAATGCTAAACAAAAAGAAAAAAAAACAAAATATACTTCTACATGAATCTTCAAAATATGACTAGTCCACTGCTCCCATAATCAATCCTAGAAATAAAGATCATATATAAAATGATGGCTGGTTCTACTTATATATACCTACATTCATGGTATCAATTTGGGTACCATAGGTTGACTGAAAATGTTTTGATATAATGTTGGTAGGACAATAAATGATTTCTAGAATCTCCCATTATATGCAGTTAAAATGTGAAGTGTGTAGGAAATAATATAACTTTAGGGGTGAGTAAATAAATAAGTGACATAAAAAAAGGTTCTTCTCCATAAATACATCTGACACTACCTACTTTGGCCAAAGAAAAATATCTTTGAAGGTAATTCAACGCATAAAAACATAATAAGGGTGCATAGAGGGAATCTAGCACACATTTAATAATGAATAATATATTCATTCAACCATGAATGTATCGGGAATGGACCTAACCCAATCATGCTATTGGCTTTGTGGATGTGTCTTTTTAATATAATAATTTTGTACCTCTGTAATTTAATAAAATGTAATCTTAGTTCAATCCAAGGAGATCCATATAATGTAAAATAAGTATCACCCAAAGATCAATAATAATACCCAAGACCATAAGATTCCATCCTTGGAGGCCCATAAATTGTCTCATATGTATCACTCTCATCATGGTACAAAGTCATGTCCCTTTGAGCCCATCCCTGCTATTTTACATTTGGGAACAAGTATCTCTAATGGAATTATATTACCATATATCATTAAATAATTTCAATAGTGACTCCCAAAGGTATGAAATCATTCTCATAATGTGGTAAATATTATGGCCGGTGATTCTTTCCGAGGCATTATGAGTATCACTCTCTAAGTGTTTACAATTCAAAAAACTCCAATTATAATGAATTATGATCCCATATATATAATCCCCATGTTGTGACCCTTATATCTATGTCATCATGAAATGAAGGTGTGATTTATAAATCATGATATCATTTTATTTCATCAAGTAATTATAATCATAATACATTAATCAAGTTGGATAATTAAATTTATTTGAGTAAATCAAGCCTGAACATAAATTATTAGGTCCTATTTCATGGAATATAATTTCTCTTAGATTATTTAACATTAAAATATTTTTACTAAAATAGTAAAACACTACATGATTGTTGGAATAATTCCATCCCATGACATACATTTTTGAGCCTTTAAGGTAGAACAACAATACATGTGGCTAACATTAAGACGACCAGTTAACAATGTTCATTTGTGGATAGCAATTACCATATTAGACATGAAAAAACAATTAATCTAATTTAATAGGTTTTGTATGGTTACACTAGATTATTTTAAAACATACCACAATGTAAAATGATAAATTTAAAATGATACTTTTTGGGAAAATAACTAGACCACCCACAATAAGTTGGTAGATGTCCCATCATCCATTGTCGACCATTAATTTATGCTAAAATGGAAGAAAATATTCAAAACAGAAAAATTACCCCAAAATAGAGAACCTAATATCTAACCATAATAAATTATTCAATGGGTATATAAAAAGTAATGGAATCAAGAGAATTAGATAGCTCTCTAGATGGAATCCCACATGATAGATAGATCTTGAAATGGAGTCCAGATGGGTATGTAATAAAAAATCCTAACTCTAGATTTGAGGAGACCATCAAAGAAGATGATGATTTTGTTTGTTCTACTATAGAAATGATAAATGAGAAGGGTATTAAAAAAATTTAAGGCTTTATGGAAAAATTTAATCTTTCTACTTTTTAAGTGGTTGACTGGTTCTCTAGAATAGTTGGACAAATAGTCCACCAACCATCTGCACCCTACTATGTTGGAGGGAAAACATGAATATCATTCATCACATAGTTAAAACCCCATGTTTATCCCATTCACACCCTATGTCTTATCCTCACACATCCCATGATCCCTTTACACGATTTAGAAAAATTGTTTTTCACCCTTATAGGGATGGATGGTTTGGGATGTACAATTAGCACTAACCATGTGATAACTATGCTCCTCAGTTGTACTTCATAAATATGGGGATCTAGGTTTTGAACAATCTCTAATACACCATCATGAACTTCGTAACCCCATTAGGAATTCACATTATGTAACAAAAGAATTATACTTTAATTAAAAGGTTCTATAACTCATAGGAAAACCTAGATGGTACAACTGTCAACCCTTCCTTTCATGCAGTTTAACTTATGTTAAAAAGTATCCAATTTTTAATTACAGTCTCTTTATTCGTGATTCAATCCATAGAAACACTTCATTAACATACACTTGTATATTTCTTATTTTCCAAGAATTAAGACACATTGTTTTTTGAATACATCCAATCTTATCATATATAAATATTACATTTTATTAGATGGATATACATTACATAACATAACGATCCATACCATAATAATTTAGGACATTTGGCTTTGGAAACATGGAACCATTAACATGTGGTCCATAAGTGATATAAGTTATCTCCCACTACATTCTTAATAACTAATATCCTTATTAGAGTATAATTCATAATATCATTCATCATAACTAGTGGAAATGAAATATAAGATTATATGATATTAAATGATTTAAAATTATAATAATTGTTGATATCAAATACTATGAGAATAATGGATTATGAAAACGTAAATGAGATTTTAAAAACATACCCTTTATATTATATATCATAAACATGAGTAATAGAATAAATAATTATAGTCAATAAGACATGAATCATAATAGAGTCTAAGAACATGATTCATGGTAAAATAGTATTGGAATTAGATATATATTTGTTCCATACACATGAGTATAGAAAATAACTTCCTTTGTATTTGATGGATCCCTTCTAAGACTATCATAGTAGAATGGGTTCAACCCCTAATCTGTGATACTAGTCAAGATTCACTCCGAAGACTATCATAGTGGAAAAATTCCTGTACTGAATTATTTTCAATGCCCATTAGAGTCCTATTTATCTAATGAGATATAAATATTTACCTAATCCATTATATTAAGATATAGTACCCACCAATCACATAAAAAAAGAATACATATATGTGCCACGTGATTATATAACATTCATCATATCAGAACCCCTGACAAGTATTAGGTTACATTAAAAATTCAACATAACATAACCTAGGGATAATAAATATGATTCATAATCATTTCATAACTTCATCACATAATTTCTCATAGAAATAATTCTGGTTTCATAATAATTTTACCATGGTTTAATCGAGGGAGGATAAATAGGTTTCATTAGAAATTTTTCATGACATTACCCAGTGATGGGAAATAGGTTTTATGATGATTTTACATCATATATATAAAACATTTAGAGAAATAATAAAAATGTTTTACCTAGATCATATACCCAATAAATAAAAAGTAACATCAATTGATTTTATATTAGATCGAAAATTATTTTGAATGAAAAATCATTTGGAACATTTCCTCAGTAAAATATTCATTATTTGAAAATCTCATTTTATAATTTCAAATTAATAAAATATTTAGAAATAAATTTTATTGAAAATAAAATTGAAAAAATATAAAGGACGTTTCAATGAGAAAAATGATGACAATATTGGGAATTTTCTATTCATCCTCTACTTTTAAATACTATGATTCATTTCCAATTTTCTGTAAAATCTAAATTATCATTGTTTGGAAACGACAAGAAGATTCCTTTGAATTTTTTTAAAAGTAACAAATTAGTAAAAATGTATTTAAAAAATCATTAATATAATGTTATAATCATGTTTGTATTTTTTTAGGAGAACATGGTTTTGGAAGAAAAAGGGTTTTTGATCGAAGAGAAAAATAAAGATGATTTTTCTTAAAAAAACATTTTGTACTCTTGAGTACATAAATAGGTAAAAATGAATAGGAAATGTGTCGTTTAATTACATAAAAATATGAGAATAAATTATATGATTTAATCAAGATATGTATCATAATATTTCATTATTATAATCATAAACAAATACAATATTGATAAACAATGCGATTATATCATAAAATCATTATCACTTTTGGTAACATTGATTCATAATCCCCTAGAGAGAATAGAATTAAATGAAACATAGAATATCATGAGAAAAAAAATTAGTGATATTACGTGTTAAATATGTTATATATAAGCCTCATCAATGAAGATAGCTTCATAACATAACATATGTTTCAAAGAAGGAAAATTGAGACCAAATTTTCTTACCATAAGACTTGACATCATTTGCACACAGTCAAACCTTCTCTTATTCCGTTAACATCCTTAGTTTTGCACCAAATTCCACCATAGGGTATATTTATGACCCATATAATGATTCTAAAACGATTGGAGGAAATTATGTAAGTTACATCGGTAGGAATTGGATGTAAATAAAATTTTGGACATGTGAAGGAAAGAGGAGAATTGGTGTCCATTTATAAGTGATGAGAGTGGAGCACTTGTAATTTTTTAAATGAAAAGATTGTACAAAAAATAATAACATGCCAAAAGAATCATAAAATGAACCATTCTTGATACATATAAATTATAATGTTCATATATGTATATAAAATGGTTTTGGATTGGTTTCTAGTCATTTTAAACCCATATGTTCTTATATTAACCCTCAGTAAAGATAAATTCACCATAACTATGGTAAATAATTTTTACTCTTTTTACTATTTATTATGTTAAAATTAATAATTTTACTTTATTTGATAATAAAAATTATTATAATTCAAAATAATTAATAATTGTCTTCAAAATACAATAACAGAAGTGAACCATTTTAATTTTAAATTAAACCTAAAAATGAGTCAAGAATGTTGTTTTTCTAAGTAAAAAATTTATAAAAGATTAAAAGGTTTTAAATAAAAATTAAATATAAAAAATATTAAAATTAACTAAATTGGATTAATTGATATATAATTTTACTAATGTTACTTTAAAACCCATTGTAAAATAAAAAACCATACAGACTCGTTAAATGAAATGGTTTTTAAAAAAAATATTTTTCATTATTCATAGGAAAATTAATCATTCTATAAAAATAACAAAAAATTCAACCAAAGATAATTTTTATATAATGATATAAAATTTAAAATTTACTTTACCAAATATTTTTTCTATATGATTCAAAAATTAAGACTATTATTGTTCGTAAAAATATACAATTTTTTTGATAAAATATTATTTTTGAAACATATAAATATATAAAAGATAATTATATATTTGTTTTCAATATTATTTATTAATATAAAGAACATATACATAATATTAAAAAATTTGGTATTTATATTCATACCACTAATTCTAACTTATTGGTAATAATAATCCCTTTTAAATAATAATATTAGTAGTTTTTTCAATTTCATGAAAACTTCTTGTTGTGTGTAGAGAATGATATCAAAGAAATTTAATATATTTTAAAACAATATTTCCTAAACTATCATTGTGTTACAATTTAACGCCATTAAAATGAATTTCACACTCAAAATTTCATCATTATGACACAACAAGATGAGGATACTTCCGCCTCATAAAATCGTCAAATTCCTAGTTGACATCCTAAAACTTGTTGTTTCACCACAAAACATTCACTGGGTGAGTGGTATTATATTATAAAATGTTAAATGTGTGATCCAAATTCACAACAAGTTATTCCTTTTAAGAAATATATTTATCCATTAGTTTGAACATTGAGTTTATTACATGTTATGGTTTAGGTATTAACTTATTTAAGAGAGATACATGGAAAACTTCATGTACATGAGAAAGGTTAGGCAGTAGCTCCAACTGATAAGATACCCTCATGATATGATCAATAAATTTAATGGTATGAATATATACAAGGGTTGGTTTTCCATTTTTTCTAAATCTTATAACATTATTCCAGGGAGATATTCCAGGAAATACCTTTTCATCAACATCATATTTCAGATCATGTTTATGATTATCAGCATAACCTTTCTAATGACATTGTGGAAGCCTTATGTATTGTCTAATAGATATAACCACACCTTCCATTTCAGTATATATTTCATGTCCCAATATCTTTCTTTCTCCATATTCATTATAGAATTTATGAGATCTATGATTCATTCCATAGAGTGATTCACAGGAATCCATCAAAATTATTTATTTAAAGGTAGTATTATAAGAAAATGCCTCTAGGGGAAGGTTTTGACCCCAACCAAAATTAAATTCATGAGATAAAGATCTCAACATATCATCAAGTTTTTGAGTGGATATCTTTCAATGACAATCTATTTAAGGACGATATGCAGTGATGAAACTCAACAACATATTGATAGTTAACTAAAGACTTAAATAGATCTTTATGTCAAACCCTAGATCCCAATTATAATCAATTGGATATGATACTACATAAAACCTTACCTCTTAATTAATATATATCCTAGAATTCTATTTCAGATGAAAAATCATCCTTAATATCATTGAATTTTTAATTTGATTTAATACAACCCATTAAACATTATTTCATTTTTACATTATGGGTAGTCTAACTACAAAATAAATGGTGGTGGATAATTTATATAAAATCCCCTTATAATTTGGTCTCTTATCATTATCTTGATCACATAAAAAGTACTAAGATAAAAACTCTACAGTATATCTCTTCATGCCATCAAACTGGGTGTAGTATTTTATACATTGATACAACTTCCTACTTCCTAGATTAATATAGGATTAAGAACTATGAACTTATTATAATAAAATCCTACTTAAAATATAGTATGTTTGTAACACATACTCACTTCCAAAACCATATCATTCTATAATGATCAATGTTAAACTAAATAAAAAATTTAACCTTCTTTTATGAACTACATATTCTTTCTACTCCACTTTAACATTCCCTTGGATAGATGGTTGAACATTTAATTGATTAAGATAATATTTCTTCTAATAATTAAATATTTCTATATCCATCCATTTAAAATCCATGAATATTGGATAATATTTTATCCACATAACGGATAATCTACTATGATTATTTTAACCCAAATCATTAGCCACCCATTGCAATTTATTTGGGTTGTAATGTATTGAGGAGTCATAATATTTAATAATTTCTAACCATATTTTGTATCAAATATTAAAATATTTTTTTAAATATATATTTTAAATTTTTTTATATATATTTATCTCACTTTTCACCATAAATAAAATTCCTCAATTTTTTTAATGAAATTATTTCCACGGCTAACTCTCAATCATAGTTGGGTAATTTTTCTCTTGAACCATCAATTATCATGAGGTATAAGATATAACGATTTCATTATGAAAAATATCCCATCCCAATACATTCATGTATTATTCACTATATATTAAAAACCATTCACCACTATAGGGTAATGTAAGTACATGTGTGATAAATAATATTCTCTGTAGTTCTAAATTTTTTACCTTAGATAAATTTTTGAATACAAATTTGGATCCCTTCAATGTTATCATAGTTAGTGGACTATATGTTCATGAGAAATTATCCAAAAACCATAGATAATATATTAATAAACCTAGAAAAATACATATATTAGTCACCATTATTGTTCTAGTTAAATATTCAATAGCCCCCATATTTTATGGGTCTACTTATATACCTTCTATTGAGATTATATGACCCAAAAATTAAACCTATTATGTCCACAATACCCATTTTTTAAATATTTTATTTATTGTTTCTCTGTATAAATGTTAATTCGAATAATTCTCTGTTTATCTTACAAATATTCCCTTATATATAAAATGATAATAATATCATCATTAATAATTACATAAACTAATCAAGGTAATCTCTAAAGACTATATTAATTAAATACAATAAGATATTGGGAGAATTAGTTAGACTGAACAACAAAACTATGTATTCAAAGAGTCCATACCTTGAATGGAATACTTCATTGGTTATATCCTCTTTCATGAAACATAATTGACTAAATATACGATGAAGGACAGTCATGAAATATTATTTATATTCACAGATTAGATCAAATATTTCCATAATATGAGGAAGTGGACGCTTTTCCTTGATCATGATACTGTTCATTTTTAGATAATCAATATATAGTCGAAGATACCCTCCTTTATTTTTAACAAAATGAAATAGTTAACCCCATGGTGACACACATGGATTAATTAATTCCCTTGAAAGGCTCTCATAGAGTTTCTTCTTCAATTCCTACAACTAAGAAAGGGAAATTCAAAATGATGACTTCAAAATTATTGTAGAATCTTGTATGTGATATATTGAAAACTCAACTACATGATTCATTGGAGGACAAGGAAAATATTCCAAAAATAAGTCAAAACAATCCTACACAATAGTCATGTCATTAATTCCCAGTTTCTACCTAACCATATGAGATAAACACCACTTGAAAATGAGAATGGATTCCCATAACATATATGTGATCTACATTGGATGTTGATAATTGTTTTCAGAATGATATATACCCATAGGTTGGTTAGGAATATAAAATATTACTTCCCATAGTTGAAAATTGATGTCAAATTTAAGTAAATAAATTTAATATATTCCTAAGATAATATGAATTTTATCCAGATGGAGAATGGAAATATTTGTTTGAAGAACATTCCCAAAAATTTCATTAATTTAGGAATCACATAGTTGAGATTTGTTCATCATACCATTAAAGGATACAACTAAAAATTATATATCTAATCATTTGAATAGGATCTTGACACTCATAGAGAATTCTTCACATACAAAATACTGGGTAGATATAAATTTAAATAAAACAATAAAAGTTCTAGAGTAGATGATATATTTATATTTCAACACACAGTTACCGCATATATAATTCAAGAGAGTGATATCATGATATTTCACTATATCCCTTGGCATAAGGGGCAACTAGAATTTATTGACAACAATATCTTTTGGATTTGGTAACAAGTTATCATAGGTACCATACTTATTTTATTTGAAACAAAGAAGTGTTGGTGGTGCTTTCTAGGCATATTTATCTCTATTCACATCATTAATTAACATCTACCCATCACTTTGGCAATAAATTTTAATATGAACATCCTTAACACAATTAAAACATTTACTATCACCCTTATAATAATTTCATCTATTTCTTTTCATTCCACACATTAAACCTGAAGGAAATCTCATTTTATTCTCTCCATGGTTTAATATTTTACATTAAAATTCATCATCCTTTTCTCATCAAACCCAATATATTGTTATGTGATTTCATTGTCTTTTTTCACATTTAGAGAACATAAAATTATTTCATCATTTATACTGATGTTCCCTTGTATTCTTAATGAGATTTAACCATTGATTCTATTATCCTTCCAAATTAGAGACAAGAAAAATGGATTTTTCTGTTATTTAAGTTAAATAACATAAAATATAATATTAGTGGTACTGATTCATTGTTCATGAATAAGAAGATCAATAAAACAATTTAATGAAGGTCTACTTTGCCTCATGAAGGACTAAACAAAACATCATTCCCACCATTTTTTTGATTAGATGTTTAACATGATTCCTATCCTAATAGATTTGTGTGATTATACAAATAAAAATATTAATTCCAGCTCCCATAATCATTGCTGTCACAAGAGGATAGTTATTTCGTTTTCTATTCAACTCAATATTAACATGGATATTGCATGAAACATCCATTGAAGAAAATAAAATAACAGTCAGAGAAACAATAATTATAATAATAATGGCTAACCACATAATCAGTGAAAAACAATAACATAGGATGTATAAATCATGGAACCTTATTTTTAATATATGACACCTTAGGCTTATCCTAGGTCAGTCATAGTCACCATCTATTAAAATCCTCCATGAAGGCTTGTAAATTTTCTATGAATTTCCAAATCATATCATCCATACATTTCATATGAGGTGTGAAACAAAGCCTATTTTCATGTACAAATTGAAGTTCATTTAAATACTGATACAACTTTTTTATAGTTATTACCCTTAGTTACCTCTACTATAGAGTGACATCCAATTATAGTAACCAAAAAATGATGTAATTTATCTGAAACCACTCAATATATCATTTAACAAAAATGAAAGAAAGATTCTTATTATTTTTCTAATTATTATACTTTTCATTACACATATCCTTATTGATCTAACTAATGTTTTCTAATCCATGTTTCAAATGGGTAACAACCCACTACTTTTATAGAAACTATAAGGACACAACTATATCATAAATAAATATTACATCTTATTAGATGAATATTCAGTAGAGAACATAATGATCCATGCTCGAATTGTCAAGTATTAGTGATTTTACAAACATAGAAAAAAATATATCCATAAGTGAGCTACATTATCTCCAACTATGATCTTCATAACATTAAACCTTATTAAAAGTTTCATACATAATTTTATTAATCATAACATTGGGATGGGAAACATAATGAAGGGTGATATAAAATTATCAATATGGTTATACAAGGAATATATCAACATATCATGAACATAAGGGTATCAAAACACACAAATAAAATTTGATAACCAAACCATATATATCAGAGATCATAAACTACAGTCACAGTATAAATATTTGCAGCTCATAAGACGTGAAACATACTGGAATAAATGAATATAAACCATGAGATGATAAACTGGGAATAAGAAATCTATTTTTGTAATACACTTAATGATATAAAAAATATACTTAGTTTTTTCTAGTTAATTTCAATGTCTATAATAGTGGAATGGGTTCAATCTCTAAACTATCATTGTAGTCTAGGTCTACTCACAATATTCTCATAGTGGAATGATCTCTTACTAAATAGGGATCACGGTCCATTTCTATTCCATATATCTCATGAGATATGAATTTTTACCCAATGATTTAGTGGTGTAAAATTCTTCAATCATTCACCCTCTCATGTGTTCAGAAAGGGATGGTTACATGACCTCAAGAGTTCTTCCTTGTATTCTGGAATCTTCTGACTATTAATAGGGGTGAGAGGGATAAAATAAGGAGACTATACCCCATGGTATAGATTTAAAAAAAATTGTAAATAAAATATAATAATAATCAATATTAGTTTAATGAAAAATAGAGGAAAAAATACCATACAACCAAAAAAAGGCTAGTTGGAACCAAATAATCATAGATAACCATACAATGATAGGAAAATATATATCTAAATTTTGAACAATGAAAATAAAAATAAAATAATTCAACATCCATAAATAAACTCAGGGACCACTATACCAAAACTCATATAGGTCCCATCTCAATACACCAACCCATATAGAAAGAAAAAAAATGAACAATAATACCAGTCACCCTTATCTAAACATGCAACAATGAAGCATACTCAGTTACCTAATGATTCCCTAATACGGTGTGAGTATAACTCGGTTGGTTGATTCCATTGTGTCTAAACAAAACCATTCTAATAATGATTGTTTGGAGTATGAAATAAAAAGTTTCTTTAATTAATAAATTAATATAATATAAAAACCAACCTTATTTGACACCATATAATGATGCCTTTGAGAATGTAACAAAATTATAACCACTATATCTATATATATAAATCGAAATCTTTGGATCCACACCAGTATGTCTCTATAAATGTATCATGACGATGACTACCATAATAATATATCCATGGGAGTCACACAAATCTTGTCCAAGCCCACTATATTATAATTTCATTATGTTTCATAGAATAGCTTGGTATATAATCATTTAAACATGTTTCACTAGGCATAGACCTCTATATAAGTAAGTAATCATGTGTAAGTGAATAGTAATTTTTATAAAGATTTATGTATCCGTTACTAGGCATAGAACTCTTCAGAAATATTCACTCACCATGGACCTCTATATAACCATTTCAATATGAATCACAAGGTATATCACTATATAAGAATTTTAGCATAAATCATTCAAGAAGTCATAACTCCCAGGATATCAAAACATCAAATCATAATCCTCAATGGTTAATTATGGAAATTACCATTTGTATTTCCATTGAACATTTATTTATATCCAAAATGATTAAAAGGCATATAATTAAAAAAATTAGCAATTACCTAGGAGTAAGTATAATGAAATAACATATGTTCCCATATTAGGATAAACACACTGTAAAGTATTATCTAGGTTTTAATTCTTCATGATTCCCTCACACTATGGGAAGATATAATCCATTTTGTATAAATATTGGAATTGAATTTGATCTAGAAGATACTTCAATCCGTGTTTTACAATTAATCATTGATAAAATTAATTATAGTGCACATTATGTTAGCACAAAAAAATATTTAATATACTTCACAATTAAATAGACTATATGTTATGGTTTAGACTCACAACATTTAACTGTTGATTAACATAGCGAATCCAAAGGGTTACTCCAAAGAGGGAGAAGGTACAAAATATTTAAAGAAGAACTGAAATCATCCCAGGTTAATATATAAACCAGAAGTTGTATAAGGCATCAAATACCCTAATAGAGAAGAATAAAATAATAATGGAAAACCAAATCCAAAGACTTAATATGGAGATATCACACACGCATGAAATATGGATAAGAGTAAAGGATTCCAAAATTTCCTTTAATGCATCCTAGTTCAAGAGGGGAAAAGATTATTATTATAAGATTCAAAATTACATCTGCATGGTAGTCATAAAACAATAGATATTGAAAATATATTTTGTGTAACCTTTTTTCAAGAAATTTATTTCCCACTTAATATTTACACTAAAAAGCCACTACCTCTAGTTATTATTTTTCCATATCTACAATTACATGATCTTAAAGTTTACATGACATGCGACTTCATCATACCTGGTATTGGTTTGCAACAGGTTTCTGGAGGTGGTTACAAATCATGTAACATTTATATGGAATGTAAAATCTCTATAGATAGTTTTCAGACCATTTTACATAAATGGAAATGAACCACCTACAAATCATTTAAAAACATATAAAATACCCATAACCTATTTAATACGTTTATATACAGACTCCATTAATTTATATAAACACACATACCTAAACATTATTTCATTTTCCCCAATAATGGCCCTATGTATCCGAATAGGAGTCAACCCCCAAGGTGTTAAGGAAAATTAAAACCCAGGGAAATATGTTTACTGAAATAAAACAAAGAGGGGAATACCTAGAAATGATGGGATCTAAAATCCTCCACACTATATAATAGCTCATTTATGGGCTACTTCAAGCATCATTATAGCATCTTGGAAAACAAGAATCTCTAATATGCTCACATATCACACTCCCTCACCCATTTCTCCTCTTGAAAATTCCTTCCCTATTAGAACACTCAAACCATAGGTATTTTCTTACCCTAGATATACATCTCAGTACATTAAAAAATCTGTATCAGATTCTCTTAAAAGGATGCATTAACATAATGATTAACATCATGAACATCCACCACACGAGAAGGGTCAGGATAATATCTTCAATGATAAAAAATTTGAAATACATCATAACTATAACCATAGTTCCAAGGAAGAGATAATCTGAATCCCTATCGAATGAACCAATCCACTTTCCAAAATGGCCCAACAAACTGGGGTTCAATCTTTCCCAGTTTCTTGATATTTTGTTTTCCTAACCATATAGAAATGAAAGGGAAAACATGATGACTAGCCTCAAACTATATGGTTCATCTCTAGTGGGAAACAAATGATTGTTTATCTACTCAGTATAGTTACCTAGATCCCCCTTATCAAATTAATATGCTCAGAAGCATCTTGAACATTTATAGTCTCAATAATAACTGAATCACCAACTTCTAACCATGGAAGAGATGAATGATTCTACATGCAATAAAAATACTAGAATGATGCCATCTGTAATGATTCCATGATGCTTTTATTTTTTTTGAGAACTCTATATGTTCAATTTTTTCCCCTAATGAAACACTGAAATCCAAAAATAGAGGCCCGAAACATATCATCCATAACACAAATAGTACACTCATATTGACGATCAATTTGAGTATGATAGGTTGTTCTCAGAAGGGCCTATGATCCAAGATCCTTCTGAATACCCTACCACAACCATGATGTGAAGTGATCATCTCTATTAGAAATAGTAATCCTTATACCATCATACATATGAACATCTTCTCACATGTTGAGACTATCAAGATCATTAACAATTATTGTATCCCTATTAAAAAGAATAGTCTACCTTTTTAGTTGATCCAAAATCACCAATTCATCAATATTTTTATGCGTTTTCCTAGGAAATACTATCATAAAATTTAAAGTGACATCATCCGATTTCCATTCAAGAATTTCTAGAGGATGAAAAATCCCAGTTGACCACTATTACTTTGTATACACCCACTAATAATTGAAAATTCATACTTCAAAGCCTTATACTTCATACTTCATTACAAAACATCAGTATATTTGATGGATATCATGATATATATTTACCAAATCAATATGTAAAAATGATTAGTAACTAAAAGTGGCTAATATTCATTGTTAATATCTTAATATTAATGTGTTTAAAAGTTCATAAACATCAATTTTAGTCCAATTCAGAAATTGAACTTCATTTCCCATCATTGTGCAATTCATGCTTAAAATGTCAATTTGGGCCCACTCAATAATTTGCTTGTGGAAATTACAATATTATTCATTTTAATTTGAAATGTTGGGATATGATTGATCACTTTGTTTGGAACATTTTATCTTTTAGGTCCGATGGATGAATCCCAATGTAAGATGGAGAATTTTGCGCTTGAATGCAGAAACTTTCTGGAAAAAGCATAATGGGCCTAAGGCCAATCAAACAAATGTGGGGCCCAGAAACCAAGCCCAATGAAGCTGAAATTTATACAGTAGAAAGATAACAATATGAGGATCATTTTATTCAACTGTTTCTAGAGCTAATTCTGAAGTTTTCATGATGATAAAGGGATATGAAGTTAAGATTTAAATGGTGGACTCGTCATTAATGCTCAAAACTCCGTCCGACCATATAGACTATAACATCCAAACGGCTGGGAGAAATTTCCTGAACATTTTACAGATCATAGAGGACAGATGGATGAAGATATTTCTCTTCTACAGACCCTCCGGATTCGGCCTTCTTCAATATCGAATTCACACGTCAATGTGGTGGACGAATCTGGACAGTTTTCCGGGTCAAATTCGAAACATCAATTTCCTTTTGATTATTAACCCTCCATTTGACTCTATTAATTGTTGGGGGTGAATTAATTGTTGGGGGATGTACCTAAGGCTCCTAATATGCCTATATAAGGAGATAGAGGTGAAGGGAAGGGGTGTAAATAATTTTCTTCTCATCTTGGATGCTTTGTTTCAATTGTAATGTTATGCTGCATTTTTTTTGCCTCAATTTTGTCTTTCACATGTAAGATTGTTCAATTCACATTAGTTTCTTAATAAAAGTTCTTATTATAATCTTATTCTGTTGTTCTTAATATCAATTTTATACCATTGGATCAAGGTGTGAGTTTATTCACACCAACCCTTGTGAAATTATTCACACAACGGTGGAGTGATCATTTTATTTTTGTTGTTTTCTTTACTTCTCCATTTCCTCCCTCATGAGTCTACTTTCCGATTCCATTGAAACCATGGGATCAATGGAGGGATAACCCACTTATGTGTTGATCCAAGGGAGTAGAAAGGGGCTGGATTGGATGTTATTTATCACCTAATTAATGTATAATCACTTCTTTAATTGGGATTTTTATTTGATGATTTTTAAAATTCATCGTCCTTGTTGAATTTAAGGCCACACACATCAAGTACTAATACGATCCTTTACCTTGAAGTGCTCAAAACATTGATCCTTCAAGTGTATAGGTGATTAGTATTAGAGGGTGTAGGCATTAAACCAGTAAGTGATGATTTTGTTTTATCTCCTTAAATGAACTCATCTCAAATTTTAGAAATTGAAATCATTAAAAATAAAATACGTCCAATCCACCCCGAGCGATAACCTAGGATCAACTCATTTCTTTTAAATTGAATCCAATTAAATCTATTATATATCTTTAAAACCCATCCAAAATAAATCCAAGTTGGCCACTTAATAGCCAAAAATCCATCCCTTAGGTTGTGTATCTTAGGTATCTTCTTAGGTCTCTGTGGAATCGACAACCCAAGCTACACTACAAGGACCGTTCTACCCTTCTTCTCTTGGGTAAATTTGGGCGTCAACCAAATTTTTGCACCGTTGCCGGGGATCGAAGTAAGTCACCTTAGAATATCTTTCTATTCTCCCTCATTTCTATTTTCTCATCCCCATTTCTCTTATCTTTTCCCCTTTCTTTTTTTTGACCCCTGAAAATCACGATTCTAAATTTTCAAATAAATCCAATGGAGTATAATCAACAATATACCTTCACAAACTCAGGATGGAATCAGTTTGAAAATTCACATTGGGAATCACCAACCTTTTTTAATCAACCTTTGAATGAATACCCCACCCCTGATAACATGAACGAAATTTGTAATGATGAAGGTTTAAAAGAACAATTTCCATACCTATCAAGAATGATTCAAAAGATGAATAATGAGGAAGTACATGATTTCAAAACATCTATCAATCCTAATCCTAAAACAATTCTTCAAAAATTGTGTGAACAAATGGAAAAAATGAATTCAGAGGTATCAAGTTTCAGACAAGAACTTCAAAGCATTAAAACTTGTGTGGACCCCATTCTCACTCAAACCATCCCTTACTCAATATTGATAGAAGAATCTTGTAACACACAAACCCCTCAAGCCTTTATTGAAGAACCAACCATTGGATTTGGGATAGTTGAAGATAATAAAGGAATTATTGATGGGTGCTTAAATCAAGAGGAAATTAATTATATGGATTCACAAGGGGAAAATTTGACATCATAGACTGAGTTTCCTGAATATAAATCCATTAATGATTTTTCAAAAACACTAATCACTGAAAAATTGGGAGAAATACCCAACATTGATCCCACACACACTTCTTATATTCAACTGGACAATTTTCAGGATGAATCTTATTTTCAAAATGAACCAATTATTTCTAAATGTTTTGGAGAAGAAACTGATTTTGATTTAATTTTTCAATCTCCTTTAAGAAATTTCAATGAAACCGAGCTCAAAATCATTATCCTTCCTTCCCCAGACAAGAATTACATCATAGGTGATAAAAAGGACCTTGTAGTTTTAGTTCATTCATCTAATTAAGACAATAATTTTGGAATGGTCATTGATGTCTTAGGAAAGAATATAAGTTCAACTCGATCAACCATTTTAGATATTTCTTGGATGTTACCAATCATTTTAGAAAATAAGATTTCACATGAGACATATTTCAAACAAATAATCAATCTCAATCTTGTTGAAGTGGAGAAAGATGGGTTAATTAAAATTTTGAAAGTTGGAATTGGATAAGTTGGGGGGTTCAAGTCGAGCTAACGATGTTAAACAAAAGCGCTGAATGGGAGGAAACCCATGGTTTTCATGTTTTCTAATTATTTTGAATCATTTTATTTTTCATATAATAAATTACCAAAAGCAGTTGACATGTTCTTCTTTTATGAGTATGGATGGGTATGAAAAGGGAGCACCGTATTCATCCGTGTCACGCGGTGTGATCCCTGAGTAATACCTTACCCAGAAAATTAAAGAAGACAATGTCTCATCAGTTTATTTTATTTATGTTTTTGTAGGTTTAAAAAAAAATTGTTAGACTATTGACCTGTTCTTCTTTTATGAGTATGGATGGGTATGAAAGGGGAGCATCGTATTCATCCGTGTCACGCGGTGTGATCCCTGAGTAATACCTTACCCAGAAATTTAAAGAAGACAATGTATCATTAGTTTGATTTAAAAAAAAACATGAAAATGATGGTACTTGGAATTAAATAACTCATTTTGTTGTTTGTTTTTTCTGCTTTGTCCTTATTTTTATGGTTCAGGAACTATTTTGGGTGATACATGTTCAATCAATGAGGTGCCTACATCCCCAAAGAGATCAAAGGAGTAATCTGGAGCATCATGAACCTCAACTTTAAAAACCAGGTGAATTTGTTCCATGTTTTTCATTCTCAATTTTATCTTTGAACTCCTCTCCTACCCCCTTCTAAGTTTTTTTTTCTTTAAACACTGGGGACAGTGTTATTCTAAGTTGGGGGGGGGGAATAAAAAATGATTTTTATTTTGAATAAGAACATGCATGAAAAAACATTCCATTAACCTTGAACATGATAACACACATTGCAAACTCTAAAATTGGATATCAAATAATTTTGTATGCCTTGATTCTGATTTTAATGCAAGTTTACGTTCATGAGCATAGTTTTTGGAAAGTGCGGTTGTCCGATGTGATTTTTCAAAGTTTATATTTTCAACCACTTAATAAAAATGCCACAATGCACGTCTACTGGATCGTGGGTGTAAATTTGAGTTCTTGGGTCCCTTTCATTATAGCATAGGGTTCTGGGGTCCCTTTTAGTTTAATTTGAGTATCCAAAAAAAAACAAAAAAAACAAAAAAACAAAAACAAAAAAAAGACCACATAGAGAAATGTTTTGTCCAAATGCGTGGCGTCCGACACTTGGGGATCGTGACTCCATAGTTGTCTTGCCCAAATTTAGGCTTTATATCTCTATTGTAGAGCATGAAATTGACAAAATGCGTGGCATTCGGCACTTGGGGATGGTGACTCCATAGTTGTCTTTCCCAGAGTTAGTCTTTTCATATCTATTGTGGTTAAAAAAATCAGAAAAAAATAAAAAAAAATGGATACTCATCTTAAGGTTTAATGTGATTCCCACCTAGCGCTTCCATTTTTTTCCCCTTGAACAATAAAATGGGCCCCATATCTTTTATGATGCACAACACTTTATCATGCTTAATTGGAATTGGATGAAATGTGGTGATGAATTTGAACAAAGGAATGGGCTTGGGCTTGGGATATTCTTATGTACCTAGCTTGTTTTAAATGATTTTGATGGGTTTTCATAATTTTTTTTTGGTATTAGATATTTGGGTGAGTAATGTGTATTTAAATGTTTTTGGAAAAGGGGATTTTGATTTCATATTTGTAATTTATTTTGCTCGGGAATAGCAAAACTCAAGTTGGGGGGTGTGATTAGTCACTGAAAGTGGATAATATTCATTTTTAAGATCTTAATATTAATGTGTTTAAAAGTTCATAAACATCAATTTTAGTCCAATTCAGAAATTGAACTTCATTTCCCATCATTGTGCAATTCATGCTTAAAATGTCAATTTGGGCCCACTCAATAATTTGCTTTTGGAAATTACAATATTAATCATTTTAATTTGAAATTTTGGGATATGATTGATGACTTTGTTTGGAACATTTTATCTTTTAGGTCCGATGGATGAATCCCAAAGGAAGATGGAGAATTTTGCACCTGAAGGCAGAAACATTCTGGAAAAAGCATAATGGGCCTAAGGCCAATCAAACAAATGTGGGGCCCAGAAACCAAGCCCAATGAAGCTGAAATTTATACAGTATAAAAATAGAAATATTAGGATCATTTTATTCAACTGTGGCCGGAGCTAATTCTGATGTTTTCATGATGATAAAGGGATATGAAGTTAAGATTTAAATGGTGGACTCGTCATTAATGCTCAAAAATCCGTCCCACCATTTCGACTATAACTTCCAAACGGCTGGGAGAAATTTCCTGCAATTTTTACAGATCATAGAGGACAGATGGATAAAGATATTTATCTTCTACAGACCCTCCGGATTCGGCCTTCTTCAATATCGAATTCACACGTCAATGTGGTGGATGAATCTGGATAGTTTTCCGGGTCAAATTCGAAACATCAATTTCCTTTTGATTATTCACCCTCCATTTGACTCTATTAATTGTTGGGGGGTGAATTAAATGTTGGGGGATGTACCTAAGGCTCCTAATATGCCTATATAAGGAGATAGAGGTGAAGGGAAGGGGTGTAAAAAAATTTCTTCTCATCTTGGATGCTTTGTTTCATTGTATTGTTTTGCTTCCAAATTTCCTTTGTAATGTTTTCCATTTCCATGTAAGTTTTTTTTGTATCTTTATGTTCTTAATCAACTTATTCTCTTATATATTTTCCATTTCATTTATTAAAACTTTATAATCACAAAGCACAGTGATATCTTTGTGTTGTTGTGAATTAGTTCACACATTGGTGTGAATTTCATTCACACACACGGAGGAGTGCTCGTTATTTCCGCGGTTTTAATTTCTTCAATCCAATTCTTGTTAGCCATCTTCCGCCCACCATTGAGAGTATACCATCAATGGAGGGCTAATCCCTTAATGGGTTGATCTTAGGAGGATGCAATGGCTGGATTGAATTTTATTTTATTAACGAATTGTTGTTAAATGGATAATTAATTTAAGACATCCATTCTTCAGTTATTTCTACTCTTCATCTTTACTGTGTTTGAGAAAAATAAATTCAATTACTAAATGACCATATACCTCGGAGAGATCATGAATTTGGTTCTCTAAGTGTATAGGGGATTAGTAATTGTGTTTAGTAAGCACCAAACCAGAAAATGATGAAGGTAGTGTTATTTTTGATGAATGGATTCATCAAGAATTAATAAAACCAAAATTGTTTAAAGAAGTAAAATTCATTCAATCCACCCCGAGCATAATCCTAGATCAACCCATTTTCATTGAATTGAATTCACGTAGGTTTCTTAGTATTATTTTAAACCATCCAAAATCAAAACCAAAGTTGGCTACTTCATATCCCATCCTTCACCAAATCATAGCATCTCAAGGTTACTTCTTCAGTCCCTATGGACTCGACCCCTACATGTACTACATCGATCGCTTTTACCCGTAGGGTAAATTTGGGCGCAACCAACAAAACACATAGAATAATGAAACTCTATCACCAGTTAGTTGTAAAATCCCATAGGAACTGATGCTAGACTATGAAATACAAGGTAATTTAAACTAGCTAGATAACATCCTGATGGAGTCTCCCACCATATAATATATCATTCCAGGCTAATACAAATGGATTATATAATTTCTTTTTCTTCATGTAGTACAAATAAATTTTTATAACAGATGTCAAAGATAAATCTAGTATTCCCTCACACTCCAAACCACATACATGAATTTCGATAAAGAGTGACATCATCCTACACTCATAATAACACTCTAGAGCCTCCTCTATTTTATTCTTTTATATTAATACATTTCCAAAAACATTGTCCTTACCTAATGTATAATCTAACATGAAGATAAAATACTATAGATAGTCAACCAAACTCTTATTCTGAACATTCAAGTATCAATAAGAAAATATGAACCTAAGGCTCTTATGGTTCATGTACAGCACACAAATCTCACCCATTAAATAATGCATCCTGCATCTGAAGGAATGTAACATCCTTAGTAACTACAATTCATGAGTAGGGTAATTACTATCATTTGGTCTCATATTCTTAGATCCCTAGGAAACCACTTTATCTACCTGCATGTAACTAATCCAGGTCTAACTATGGATGCACACATTACACAATATATGATTTTCCTGACATAGGTAAAGCGAGGATATGTTTTGAGATCATCCAAACTTTTTTCTCTTAAAAAACCCACTTGTATGCATCTAAAAAAACATCACCCCTTTCTTAGTCATCCTTAACATCGGAGCTTCTAAATGGGAGTTATCCAGAATAAAGAATATATAAAACACTATTAAACCTATAAATATCCAAATATAAAATAAATTATTGGTCTTCTCACCTGATATCATGACAACAGGTTTCTCTGGGTCCACTAAAACCCCTTCCTTTAAGATAGAGTGGCCCAAGAAGTGTAATTTATCAATCGATAAACTCCATTTGGTTATATTTTCAAAATGATGATGATATATCAATGTAATAAAGATGATTTCAAGATGTTGGGGGTAATCATTTGATGTCTTGGATTGCACTAAGATATCATTGAACAAAACCACCAAAAATAGATCATGAAAATGATGAAAGATTAAATTCATCAAGGACATGAATACAACTGGTGAACTGGATAAACTAAATTGAATTAATATGATCTCATGAAATCCATACATGATTCTAAAAGATGTTTGAGGTATGTATGAGGAAATAATCCACAATTGGTGGTACCCTTATATCAAATCGATCGTGGAGAAGTTCTTAAAACCTCAAAGTTGATCGAATAGATCTTCAATATATTGAAGTGGATACCATTTCCAAACCCTCATATGGTTCAATCTCTAATAATACACATAGAAGCACAATGAACTATCAACTTTTTATAAAAATTATTTAGAGAATACCAATGTTCTATTCTGGGCCATATGGATCAATTAGATTCCATATCTTCCAACTAAACTTTCAACTCCTGATTTCTACTGGATGAATGTAATCTTGTTTTACCCCACCATCATTTAACAAAATAATTGTTATATGTGATTTCAGACAATATAATCTACACTACATTGGTCATGCATGACAAGAGTGATGATCTCCCTCAACATCATAAGAATAGATACAATCTTATGGATAATAAAAGGTAACCCTGCTATAATAATAGTCAATATGAATCTAGAATATAACTATCCAATGCATTCTGATAATCAAATTGAAACCAATAATTTACAAAAAAATGATTCCAAGAAGAAAATGTAACCCTGAATATCAGTGGAACACACCATCCATTGTTTGATATCCTATGACTACACTCATAATAGTGTTTCAATCATCAAAACATCATCTATGAATTCAAAATGATATAAAAAATCATCTGTTAGAAGTCAAGATAGAAAGGAATGTTACACTCCAATATCAAAAAAACATAAGAAATAATATACGAAATAAGAATAATTCATCTGATTATAGACAGTCTGACATCCTCTATAGCTGATGTTGCCTCAATAATGTGAAATGTATTAGACCCAGTTCCATAGGCTCTAGTCTAACTCCCTTATGTTGTTCCCACTGCAAAAAACGGCCGCTCTTGTACTGGGGTTCCATATCCCCTACCTAGTGTAAATGTCCAGTGGAACTCAACCTACCATTATAATGAGTGGTAGGAGAGTCCATTACATATTTGAGTAAGTATAATAAACCTCTACTAGAAAACTAATTTTTCATTCCACAACACATCATATTGATATTTCTCATTCTACTTCAAACTCAACACTCTAAAATGAGCAACATAAAATGAGGCAACATGTGGCCCTTATCTCAAAACTAAAAACATTGGAATGGAACATTGTTTTGAGATGAATTTTCACTACCCTGACTTATCTTCTCGATATTTATTTAGATATTACTACCATAGGTATGCTTCTTTCTGGTCAAAAAAGAGTTCCTAATTCACCTTGTTGAAATAGTCTGGCCGCTTCTTGGGGCCTCTCTTAAATTTTGTTCCAGGATTTGTTCATGACTATTCATGTCATAAAATCTAATTATATAGAAATCATTCAACTATTACTTAATCTCATAAAGAATCCCATCCTAAAAATTTCTCTAAATAGATATCTCACCAGTTGGTAATTATAGAACTAAGAGCTACATGGCGGTGAAACATTCGACGTAGTCCATCACTGTATTTCCTTCATTTTTTATATGCATTAACTCATGAGATTTTTCATCCCTCAACATATCAATATTGAACTGGATAATAAATTAACATAGAATTCCATCCAAGATAAATCAAATTTCTACCCAGCCATCTCTAGAATATCCCACTAACTCCTGATGATCCACAGAAATATATGCAAAAACATCACCCTCCTATATGTAGGTGTCTCATGATTCATAAGGATCATATATACTAACTCAATATTGAACTAGAATACCTGGGGTCATACCTTCCTAGTGAACGTAGGTTAATGTTGCAACTGGAACTCTCTTGTCAGCTCAGAAGTCGAATGTACTGTTTGATTAGTCTTCCTTTCCATGGATCACATGACCCTAAGGAAGCTGTCACAAATATGAACATCCATTTGATCCTCAAGAGATACATTGTAATCTGAATTAGCTTATTTACTAGTGTGCTTATTTCCACTCCCCTAAAACTCGACTCAAAGATGAGGATGACACATTTTCTATATAAGAAATACTCACACCATATAAAACACATTATAATAATATGTTAAACCTGAATAGGTGAAAAAAAGAGAACTACTACTCTTATTCTCTCAAAATATAGATTATACATGTTTTAGCATGACATATCAATTTATTTATATAATTTCTCAGATATATATTGTATCATATATCACCATTAATTTAGGAAAGTATATAACACATGGAATTAATACACACAAAATTTCATTTTAATAAACATACCTATGTTCCTATCGTGATGCAAGAATACCCATATCATACTACACAAATCCATGGATAAAAATATAAATATATAATAATGTACCACAATATGTGAATCAGGTAAGGTGAAATAAAATCATTTGTAACAAGAGAATAGTATACAAAACAATCCAGTCTATGGGCACTTGAATATTCCTCCACACAAGGGTTAGATAATCCCCTTAACAATATCATTACTATGTCCTAAGCCATCATAATATTATTTATACCACTCCCAAATAGTAAATTAAAAGGAAATTAACCAACCTATAATACTACATTATATCTTTCATTGGATTGAAACTCTCTTACGTGGCTTGAAAGGGTTGCTTACGAGATCTCAAGCACACTTTCCTATATGCTAGAGGTTTCCAACTAGCATTATGGGTGAGATGGGTATAGTAGGGAGACTATACCCCCTTGTAAATAGTTACAACACAAAATAAATATACAATAACAATCAATAATATAGTAACAAAAACATAGTGTAAAAAATATACAATTCGAAAATGAAAAGAGGAACCAAATTATCCAATAGTAGTAAACTGCATAATGACATGCTAATATATATCTAAATTTCGAACTGAAAAAATTTATCTAAAAGAATCTATATAACATAAATAAACTCAATGTCCATGTTCATGAACCCCATGTCAGTCCCATATTCATAATCTAGCCCATACAGCAAGCAAAAAAATTAGCACGAAATGAACCTTTATATTGCCGAAACCTACAACCATGAAGTATTATCGGGTACCAAATGATGTTCGAATAGGTTTTGAATGTAAGTAAATACTTGAAAACCACAATGACTAAACAAAATGATTATGATAATGAGTGTAAGAAATAATTTATTAACGTGTTTATTAATTAACCAACTAATAAAATATAATAATCAACACACACCAAGACTATTTACGAACATATCTAACCATGTAACACAACCATGCCTACTATAACCATGTATCCACATAATATTCATCAGTTCCATTCTAGTATATCTATGATAATTTATCATAGTTATTCCACGTATATCAATATATTTAATTAAATCATAAAAATTTGGTCCAAGCATCCTATATAATCTTTTTATCATCTGTCATGACATAGCCTCGTATATAATAATTTCAGTATGCATCACATGGAATATCATTCTATATAAGAAATCCAGCATGTGTGAGGGAATTTCCATGTATATAAAGACATTAATATTTCTCACTAGTTATAGTCTTCTATATAATAATTTTAGAATTCATAAATATGAATATAATTCAATAAAAGAATTTTAGAATGAATCCCTGTGAATAACCCACTATATATATTCTTTTATCATAATTCAATCAACAATTCATAAATATAAGGAAATCAAAATATCATATCATAATCCTTAGAAATTAATTACTCAAATTTCCTCTTCGTATTCATTTACACATTCATTTATATCTCAATGGATAAACAATCATATCAATAAGAAAATAACACAAAAACATAGGGATTATTTATCATGAAATAACTTATGGTCTAATTTCATGATAAACACACTTCATGCCATTTTCCCAGTTCATATTATTCAAAGTTATCTCACCCTATAGGTAACCATAAGCTTGATCACATCAATATTTGTATCCAAAGAGGTCAAATTTTTTTCCATTCCAAATATTTATACTAATTAATGAATAAATTAATTATAATGCATGTTATGTAAGAGGAATCACAATAATGCTTATACCTCACAATTTAACATACCATAGGTTTAGGTTTAGAATCCCTATATTTACATGGTGATTAATAAAGTGCATAAAAAGGGTAAATCCAATGAGGAAAAATGAGGAAAAGATTATAAGAAGATCCTAAATAAACCAAGGTCAATATCCCAAATAAATATTGTCCATGGAATACACCATCCTAATAGAGAATAGAAAATGTGTAGGGGAAACCCAAATCCAAAGACTTAGTAGGAATATATCACAGAAATAGGGCAATTGGAATGGAGTAAAGCATCCAAAATCACACGGAATTTATCCAATACAATAACAAGAAAATTTTATAGAAAAAGAATCAAAATTACATCAAAATGGTAGACATAAAACCTATTCTCTCAATAAATACATGATGTGGAACCTCCTTTCCCATATTGTATTTTCCAGTTAAGAGTTTCTCCAATAAACCAATCGCATTTGGTTAATATATAAACTTCAAGATATTTAAATTATGTGGATGATTTACATGATGTATAACTACTTCATGAAATATAATTGTTCATGAAATGTTTCTAGTTGTAGTTACATGTAGTTTAACATTTACACAGTAGGTAAATTATCTACATACAGTTTTCAGTCAAGTTTCCACCAAAAGGACCCAAACCACCTACATATCCTTTCGAAGAATGAACAACCCCATAACCTATTTTATAAATTTATATATGGAATTGATTCACTCAAATTGACATATATCACAAAATATTATTTCATTTTACCCAATAAAGATTCTCCTTATATGAACAAGATTCCTCCCACAAGTCTTAAACACAAACGAGAACCCAATGAATGATGTTTAACACAAAAACAAATAGAGTGGTGTACCTAAAAAAGGAATCTTATAAGATATAGATATGGGTCCCACATATCACATGATGAGACGAATACATATATGTTATATAAGATCATAAAAAATTCATCATATCATAACCCATGAAATGAAATTGGTTTCATAAAAATTTTATCATTACATTACATGTGGAAAATAAAGACGTTCCATAATAATTTCATCAATAAATAATTTTACCACATCATAACCTATGAATGAATATGAGTATTTTATAATAATTTTATCATTTTATAACCCATGTAGGATAAATTGGTTTGATAAGAATTTTATCGTGGTATAACCCATGGATGAGAATGAGGATTCATAAATATTACTCTATCAGAAAAATAATCCACTCAGATAAAGAATTAAAATGGTATCCAAGAATTATATCCCCATTAATTCAAAAGTAACATCAATGGATGTCATCTTAAATGTAATTTATTTTGAAATAAATATTAAATGGAATTTTGTGTGTGGAAAATATATTTTATTTGAAAATCACATTAAAAAATTACAATTTCATACAATATTATGGGAATCCATTTTGTTGAAAATAAAAATGAAAACATATAAATGATTCATCAATGAAAATAAAAACCATGAAATTGGAAAATTTACATTAACTTAATACATGTTAAAACAAATATTCATTTCACATATTTTGTAAAAGCCAAACGAGCCTTGTATGGAAAACAAAAAGAAGATTCATTTCAAAATAGTTGGTAAAATGTAGAAAAGAAAACATTTATTAAATAAATAATTTTTGTATACTTTTTGTTAAAAATTATTAATTTGAAAAACATGGATTTGGAAGAAGAAGGGTATTATATGGAAGAGTGAAATAAAGAGAATTTTCATTAAAAACATCACTTTGAACAATTTAGTATATAAAGAGAGGAAAATAAAAGAAAAGATGACTTTTTTATTACCTAACAATAAGAGAATAAAATTTATGAGTTTCTAGAGAGATGGATTGTATGGTTTTATTTTCAGAAGAATAAACATATACGATCTCAAAAATTATGAGATTGTGTTATAAAACAACCACCACTTTGGTATCTTTCAATCATAAACTCAATGAAAGAATAATGTTAAATGAAACATATAATATCATTGGAATAAATCTATAAATGATATTACATATAAAAGGGGTTTTATATACACCTCATAAAAAATATTAGTTCATAAAATATCATTGGTATCAATGAAATAAAATTGAGACAAAAATCCCTTACCATAAGTCTTGACTTATTTTATACACATTTATACATACTCATCTTTAGGTAACCTCCATATTTTTGCACAATATTACTTCTTATGAGGGATTTATGACCAAAATAAGTCTACTAATATTATAATAGGAAATTAAGGACTGTATTTGGTCAGGTATCTTCCAAACTAAATAGGTTTAGAATTGTTAATATGAGATGATAAAGGGTGTCGTTTTATAAGTGAGGAGAGTAGAAAAATTGCTATTTTGGAAAAGAAAAATGTATACCCATGTTTTTCTTATAAACAAAATACATTAAAATGAATTATTTTAAATACATGGAATGAAAATATCAAAACAATAATATCCAATATGTTCTAGAAAAGTCACTTGTCATTTTCAGCCGATATCATTTTAGTTTAATCTCATAATAACACCATTTTTACCGTAACCATGGTAAATAAATTAAATTGTTTTTACCTTTAATTATGGTAAGAAAGTGTGTTAATGTTATTATAAAATATAACTTATTCTTATCAAAAAAATATAATCCATATTTTTAAATTTCAATAAAAGAAGTTGAAAATTTGAATTTAAAATTAAATTTTCAGATGTGATGGGAGAGTTGTTTTCCAAAGAGATAATGTTGATAAGTGTAAAATATTTTTACATGAAAAAAAATTTAAAAAATATTCCAATCATCAGAATTAAGTAAATTTATATTTAGTTGATCAAATTTTATATTCAATCAAAATTTGAAAACAAAAATAAAACCTATAATTTTTTATAAATGAAAAGGCAATTTTAAATAAGAACCATTATTTTTCACTATTTATCAAAATATTAATATTTTTCATGAAAATAAAAATAATTTAACTAATAAAAAATTGTATATGATAATATTAAAAAATGAAGATTATTTTATCAAATCATTTTTTCTATAAGAATAAAAAATTAATTTTATTTTATTCATAATAATAATGGAAAAATATTGGATTAAGGAAAACTGTATTTTCAATATTTATAAAGAATTTACTAAATATTAAGTATTTCTTATCAATACGTTTTTGGCGTATAAATATTTTATAATTAATATATATAATTTTATTATTACTATTCATGGATCAATATTTTATAGCTAGAAAATAGTATCCTTTGTTTAAATAATGATAATAGTAGACTGTCATAGTTTGTTAAAACTTGGTGTTATTATTAACAGAAGCTATCATATAAATTTAATTTATTAGAAAACTATATTTTGTAAAATATAATGTTGTTAAATTTTATCTATAAAAGTCTTCCTAAATATATTCATTAAGAAAATTTGACTTGAAATCCATATAGAATATCATATATCTCCATTATGCTAGGTTATAATGAATGATTTTGATAGTTTTAAGACTTTCTACATGGGAAAGGGTCTTAAAAATCAAGGCCTTCAATCAGTGAGTAAACATTAAAAACTAGTCGAGTATTATTTATTATCATGTCAAATATTTCATTTAACTTATTTCTGAAAACCAAATTTTCACCAATCACATTCTTATTTTTTGGGGTTGGTATAGGTTCCCATGTTTCATTCTTCTCAATCAGATATAACTCTTCATTCCTGACATCAATCTATTATTGAATCTTCAAAAAAATTGAAATCTCATGGATCAACTAGTGAATATAATGATATATGCGTAACTAACCTCAATGTTATTATAGTTTGAACCTTTTGTCCTTGATCACCAATGATATTACGGGTAGCCACATGCTTCGTTATTCTAGGATTATATGAATGTAGTTGTCTCGCATCACTTGAGATATATATTCATTTTAAAAAACATAATTATTATTATTACTCTTGTGAATAACTTTTTGATGTTGTTTGACTACAGCCACATTATCTACACTTCCCTCATATCTTCAATTTACTGAGAAACATTATTATCAAAATATTCTAGCACATTCACATCAACATAGTTAAAAATATTTATTGTTTCTTTATTATACCACATTTATACTCTACCACTAGGATGGTATCAAACAAAAATACCTTTAACACAACCTCGATCGAACAGCCCAAGAATATCACCTCTTATGTTTTTAATGAATGGAATTCCAAACTCCCCTAGGTATTTCAAAATTTTTGGCTTATTTATAACACATCTCATATGGAGTCAAATAATATTTTTCCATTCGAAACACAGATTCTGAATATGATCATCATCTGTAATATCTTTCTACTAAGAGAATCATGTAACATCATGTTCCATAAATATATTTCATGTCCTCTCAACCAAACATAAATTTCTTCTTTTATAAAAAAGTTTCTAATATGGTTTTTGTGATTCAATAAATTCATGATTAATTCCTTTCATTTTAGGAGAGTATTTAAACATCCCATTAGTTTATAAACAACCATTATCAGTTAAAAATATTCCATATATAATAATCACAATCCATTTCATCAATTCTCCTAAAAAACATAATCATTTTGATAACCTCATACTTGTATTTGAAAAATATAGTACATGTAATGTGATTAAAATCATAAATAAATATAATAAAGTTATTATATACAGTTTTTTGATTATTTCATAAGGTTATAACATTTATATCATAATGTATAAGCTCTATATGATGGGTTAAATTTATCACATGTCTCTCATGTATCGATTTTGTAATATTATATTTTTTAATGAATGAATGACACCAATATCTTCTTCATATCAGGTAAAAAATTTCATTAATAATTTCTATATTTTTTTCTCACTCAGATTATTATGGAAAATATATTCCAACATCTTATTCCATAACTTCTTTTTATCCATCATTCCCAAAAATCATTAACCATATGTATCTCCAATATAAAACAAGTTTTCATTGGTTTTATTTACTCTCATTACAATATTCCCATATTCAACACATAAATAAAACTATTTGACCTAAAAAATATTTATTATCATTATCTAGATGTTATGAAAAAATCCAAATATTATTTTAGACCATCAAAAAATAAATTCTAGAATTTAATTTTTCATATGTAGTTATATCATATCAAATTCTTTTCATTCTCTATCAATTCAAATTTCCAAAAGACAATGTTTATTCTTTATAATATTTTAAATTCAATATAAATTTACAATATCCTATAATATGTGAATAAAAAACATTGTCCAATATAAAACACATTTATCCTTTTGTTTATTTGAGAGTTGTTTCAACCACTAATTCCCATCCCATTCATTTTTATTCCATTAAATACAGATTTCAAAATATTTAATATAAATTTTATTGAGATAGTAATATAACAAGACATCCATTAGTAATATGTCAATACTAACAACATATTTCACAAATTTTTTCCAAATGTTAAAATATGGTTTCATTTTTGAAATTATATTTTTCCAGATTCTTTCTTAGATTGGGTTGACTCCCGCTCAATATTTTCCTTCAGTTACTAATAGATTCATTTTACTGTTGATGGTTGAATTAGTTCATTTTTATCATATATCCAAATCCTCTATAATACCAGAAATGTCCATAAAATTCATATTTTAACCTGTAAATAATATTTTTTCTTGATTTGTGTACCTACATTCCGTTATCTTTATTACCATACACTTTGCGACATTTTTGTATTCTAGTGTATTTTATCCTATTTGAATAATATTTTTCATCATAAATTTCTTCTTATCCGTTATAAATTTTTTTTTTGACTATCATTTGGTTAAAAAAATGAATCATTATAAATTTAATGTTTCTCAACTCCACCTGTTCTTTCTGACAAGAATATTTTCCTTTGATTTACTTTTCGTTAAAACACATTCATGCTTTGTTCGATCATTTGAAGATTATTGTTGTTGATCATTTTAAGTTTTATATTTATTATAACATTCATCATCTTCTGAAACCAATATTTTGATTTTTTTATTCCTCTCTCTGCTTCAATATGTTTTTTAATTAGATAAAATTATTAATCCATCACCATTCCCTTTACTTTATGATTGATGAAAAATGTTTTTATCTTTATCAAGTAAATTATTTAGATATTCAACCAATTTTTTCCATATTTATTTTTCTTTATGAAAATATTTTTAACTATTATTTTAAAGATATTATTTTTTTCAATTTCTTTTTCTCCCTTTTCATGTTTATAAATATTTTAAAAACATCCACTCAACTCTATTTTAATCATAAACTCAATATGAGCCTCCTATAATTCATATTATCCAATGATACTGATTTCAACACTTTTAAACATTATATCATTAAATTTTTAAATAGGCAATAGGTTATTTTCATCATCACTATGTATTTATAAATCAATATCACTATCATCATCTTCCTCAAATTTGGATTAAAAGTTTGTATTCTTATATTTATAAACCTTATCACCCATTAATTTTGAGAAGAAATTGGATTTATTTGTTTAATTTTCTAGAGATCATCTCAAATTACTATCATATTAATTTATATCACTATCATACTTAATTATTGGATATTTTCCTGCCAAATGTTCAATGGAGGCACTGAAAATGAACATCAAGTCAAATATTCTTTTTTAGTTCCCAACAACTCATTTTACGTTTTTAGAAAAAAAAAATACATAAATTCATACTGTTTTTACATACTTCATGTTTAGTGTGAGAATCAACTACTCCTTCCTCAAGAAACTATGTAGATTTTCCATTAATAAAAAACATTGAAATAAATTTCATGACAAAATGTTCTCTCTGAATTATAACCTTTTACCTACTCATATTTTACGTATCATTAATCTAATGGAAATTATATAGAGAGAGTTCTAGGAAATTTATCTTATAAATGAAACACCATGGAGTCATATTTTTTAAGAATTATTCATAGAACAATTTAAACTATAGTTTAATCTTACAATATCTCCACAAAAACATCTTATGGTTCTTAAAATTACATTATCCCTTGAAATAAAGTCACCAAAAATTAATCATCAACCATATTAAGATATATGTAATTTAATCTCTATATTTTTTACTTTTACCTACTAACTTCCATATTTCCAACATATATATTATCCAAATAATACAAAATTTTATTAGTTGTTCAAATACATTTAACACTTAAAAATTTACTTTAGACTGTGATAAATGAATATATAATTAGGATAACCCATCATTCTCAAAATTTGTATTACTGGAAACAAATAATAGAAAACACACTACTAGAGGATGGAATCCCTATTTAGCATATTTTATAACTTCACATAAAATGAATATATGATAAGGTAAAATTTTATCATTCTTAATATGGTAGTTCTTCCCATAAAAGACAAGTGCCCCTTTACTATTCACAGTTTTAGAAACATGAATGGAAACATTTATTTTCTTAAAACATAATAAATGGATATAAAAAGGAAACATTATCAATGATACCACATAAAATTACCAATATAGATATGTGATATGATTGAGTGGGAGAGGGTGTGAATAAGTAATATTCTATTTTAACATTTTCTTTCAAAAGAATGAACTTTTCCCTCTGATTAGAGATAAATGAATATATTGGATAATAAAACAAGCTTACCCATAAAAACAACAAAATTTAGAAGATTAGTTACTAAATAAGAGTATCTGTCTTAATTATCATTATGATGTTATCTAAGACCAAAAAACATTAGGAAAAATCTTTTTTCAATGTCATTGTATTAATAAAACATATTACTCATTCTTAAAAATATATTTCTTCATCATTTCATATAATCAACATATAGATAGAATAATATCAAAATATTTTATAAAAAATAATAACCTTCACAAATATGATTCAATTTTTTCACTATTCTTCATTAACTTCATTCATACATTCCCTTCTTGCATATTCTACTTCCTTTTCATATTCATACACAACATCGTGCAAGAATTTCTATAAAAACGTCTCCATATAAACCTATCCATCTAATTAATTCTTATCTAGTAGAAATATTTCATATAATATATATTTGATAAACTTATTTTTGTTATCATCAATATGTTACCCTTGATACAACTTTTCTAGAATTCTTCATCATATTCTTCTTCAACAATTTTTAATTGATACTAATTAAACGGAAACTATATCATATATTTTTCAGTCTAATGTCACTATATTGAATTCATAGACACTATAACATTAAATCACTTTAGTCAGTAAACTAGTTATTTAACAATTCACTTAGTAATAATAATATCCACAACCTTATTCAGTACACTTTTCACCCATTATATAGGTAAAATTACTTTTAAAGCCAAATTGAAGGTTAGAAATCTAAATTTAAAATTCCCAGTCAAACATTGAACATCCCACTCAAATATTTAAACATTTTACCAACTTTATAAATCCACTAAAATAGGATTAAACTTGAATTAAATGATATATTATTAAATAATAGAAAAAATGTTTTTAAAACATCCAGATATCATAGATAGAATCATGAATCTTTAAATATGATTATTAGTGAGATGAATGACCATATCAACAACATCACAAAAAATATTTTAAAAAAACTTCATAATCATTATCAAACCATCTCCCCCATGTTTATACAAAAATATTTTTCTAGTAACCTTTTCATACTTCTTCTTTTTGTGTCTCATTGAGACACTTATCTTGATGAATCTATATGATAAACTTTATTTAAAAACCTCTATCTATTTATTTATAAAATTTTTATTCATCTATAGATTTCAAAGAAACATATCTGATGAGGCTCATCACATTTTCCTATTTCAAGGAAATTTTATAAGATTAATTTTTTGATCATTTAACTAGTGTCTTTCTAATTTATAAACTAAAATAATTTCATTGAGATGGTATTTATTCATTTTTTTCATCAAATCCATTATTTATTATAACCTCTAATATTTTTAAATTATAATATATTTATTATATAGAGTCTCTCTAATGAATATAAGTTTCTATGTCTAATTTACTTAATGAAACATTTCCTAATGGACTTTAAATTTTCATTCAATAAACTTTATACTTTACTATTTTTTATTTTGACTTTTTTGCATGTCTTTTTAATAGACTTTTTACATATTTTCTTATGATTCTTATTCGTCATCATCATCTAAAAAAATATATTTGTTGGTTTTAAAAAATTATTCCTTCATAAAACATAATATAGAATCTGGAATAATAGAAAATAAACTAAATGTTTGATAAAATATAGGATAAAAAATCATATGACTTCACTATCAAACATATATGTTGGATAGAACTGTGAATGTAATCAGATAAACATTTAGAGAACACAATATTTGATCAAATATATCATTTATACTCTATCTATCAGACTTTTTTAATGGTATACTCAAACCATTCACTATTGTATAAGATTTTCATCATTTTTAGGTGATTTATTTTTTTCAACAAAAGTAGAGACACCAGGAAAGTATTATTTTTATCTGATGTATTTTATTTTACAAAACAGAAACTCAATAACCTTTTGGACTCAATAAAAACTATGCATCTAACACTAATTAAATGTTGGAATAGGGACAAAATCATTTTAAATAAAACTATAATACATTAAGATTGGTTAAAAATTAATATCTTAATTTCTTTATTCATTCATTATAACATAAATGAATTGAAATTACTTTTGTAACTTATTGGCATTATTTGGAAACACCAACCCTTTTGGTTGTGTTACATTAAAATGTACCAAAATTGCTTTAACACAAGCATCTTTGAACACATGAAAATTTTATACTTTTAAGCCTAGTTACTATTTATACTAGTATAGTGGTAAGATGGTAAAATAATAGGAATTATTGAAATATACTAGAGACAAAAAACAGTGAAAAACAAAAAATAAAATTGGAAAACTAAAGAATAATTGAGTAAGGTGATAAAATATTGATGATAATGATGATTTTTGTGTTTGTGTGAGTGTGAGTGTTAGTAATGATAGGATGTAAATATTGATAAAGATAAAAATAGTGATTAAATTGATTGATGAATAGGTGTAATTAGCTGGTTTATTTTTATAATAATTTTATCTTGTTTATGATTTAGAATTTGAACATCTAGATCTGATTCAAACTAGATTACCCAATTTTAATCATTTCATCCTATGATAGAATAACACTAATAGGTTATCTACTACATATATTATTCAATTACCATGTGAGAACTAATCCATAGTAACTGAGGTAAAATTATCAATTGAAATCATTGTGTTTATCTCTCTTCATCTTCATTCATATTTTAATTAAATCCACTGATTAAATATAGAATGAATTGAAGATTGGTCAGAATAGTTTTAACTAAATCACGAGGTTTTCAAAAAAATTTATAGAAGAGAGATAGCCTGTAGTATTAAGTAAAGAACATGCATGCCCAAATTAAAAAAAGAAACAAATAGCTCAACCTATTTTCCTAGAGGTGATTAGATGTAAATAATAAACAAATTATATATTTTAAAATATATTAAATTTTATAATTCTATAGATGTTAAATGAAAAAAATATAAGAAATGAGTTAAGTGTCATATCTCTCATGATGTTAGTTCTAAAGAAACTCCCAATATCTGATATCTTTCATCTGCACATGCTTATTGTGAATGGTGAGTGGTCTGACACTCTCAGACGTCCCACTCCAAGATGTTTTTAGGAATGGTATATTAGTCGTGATTAGTTTCTCCACAATGTATCTCAAATATAGTATTGGAATCAATGGTCATCTGAGTCTCAAAATTTAGAAGAGAAGATTCCCCACTCTAGGTGCTTATAAAGTCTTATAATTATTGTTTCCAGCTCTTGTCACTACTATCAGATTATATCTCTCTCTTCCATGTGGCATAGTAAATATTCCAAATTATCATAGTTGGTGAATTGACCCAAAGATCCCTTCCAACAACATGATTCATACATCACTATCCTGCTAGCACAATCCCCTCTTAGCAAATTCCTTGAAAAATAAATGGTGGAAACAAAAAAATAAAAAATAAATATATATTTACTATTTATATTAACCTAAATGTAAAAGAAATAAAAATATATATATATTTATAAAAATGTATTTATATTTATAGAATTATTATATATATATATATATATCGATACTTACTAATTTATATATACTTATTATTAGTAAATTTGTAGGATATATATATAATATTTATTTATTTATTTTAGTATTTTATGATTTAATTATATTATCATATAAAAAAATATGTATTTAAAACTAAATGTATATATTATTATCAATTTAATCTATATTATTTTTATCAATATTATAATATTAATTATATGTATATATATTTGTTTGTGATTAATTTTATCCCTTTTTCCTTCTTATCCGCCTAAACTAGCTCCACACGACTATATCTTCCAAATGGGGGAGGTTATATTTGGTCATAAATTAATCTATAGATACTTCAGATATGGTAATATGAGGTCCTCCAACATTTTGTGGTGGTTATGACCTTCAATAAAGTAGTGGTTGCCTCTGGTTCATGAACATCTACAATGACACTCAATATTGAAAGTATCATGACTCAAATTAGAATAGAAGGGTGTGGATTCGTCGGATATCGTTCTTTGGTTTTCTTGTTATTATATCAATGATTGATTTGATTACCCGAGTATGTATTTTTTTTTGTATTTGGTTGATTGTTTTGAGTTCTGTGGATTTACGACACATTGATACCTATTGAGGGGGTGTGACAATATCTGTCTAGGTTGGGGGGAATCAACATTGGGTGTCTGACAGTGGAAGAACCTAGCGGTGGAACTAAGTGTCTTTAGAAGGTGTTTGATGTATAGTGGAAGCATTGGAAATATGCTATGCTACCATTGAGTTTGGTTGGCTGAGGCATGGTTGATTATGGAAGATGGTCTGTCGGTACATGAATTTAGATGTGAAAGTGATGGAGGCAACAAGGCATGGTGGAATGACATATATTTCCCTATAGCTAGCATGAAGGTAGCAACTCAAATTTGTTACCACTATCCTAGTGGTAGTGGAATGGCCTAAAAAAAATAAAATAAAAAATTCTTCAATGTGAAACACAAAAAAGAAGTACAAATTAAAATTATAGTTGAATTATTAATTATTTATAATGGAAATAAAGAATGATAATGTTAAATTATATAAATTATAATAATTATTAGTAAATATTTTTGGAATTAAAAATTAAAATAATATAAAAAATAAATAATGAATTAAATATTTTATTAGATATGTCAAATTAAGATATAAAAATAATATGTTAAATTTATTTAATTAAAAAAATAATTAAAATAATGAATTTATTTATCACAAATAATTATTTAAAATAATTTAAATTATTAATTTGAAAAAAAATTAATTAAAATAAATCATATATGGAATTACATTTATACATGAATTTTATTGTCATTAAATACCTATAAATGATAACAAATAATTGTTTTAAAGGTAAAAATAGAAAACAATTAATTATACATTTAAAAAATGTTATAAAATAAATGATTACAAGTTAATTGAAAAATGATTTATATATTTTAATAATAAAAAATAAAAATGACTAACATAAAAATTAAAATACATATTTTATCAAACAAATCACTATTTTAGAAATTTAATACAAATAGATAACAATTGATAATTATTAAATAGTATACATGTGTTTTATAATAAAAGGATTAGTAATTGCAATAGATTACCTGGAAAAGTGTATTACAAAATAGCAACATAAACCCCACAACACACTTAAATATTTTTTAGACCTCAAAAATTTTCATTCATTTCTTATCAATGAAAAATGAAAACACAATTTGTTTTATAATTAGATATAAATGATGTATATCAAAAAATTTATTTATATAGGAAAAAAATTTCGAGGTGGGTTCAGATTTTCAATTAAAATGTTCACATAGGGTCCTATCTAAATTCTTGTACACAATAAAAATCATGGGAACACTGAATCATTCACTGTTAAATATTTTATTCTCTTTTATGAAGTGACCTACAACCCTATTCCAATTGTAGTCTGAGATTCAATTATAAAATTGATGAGAAGTTATATATAAATACAAATAAATTATTAATGAATGATAATTTCGAATTGCACTTTGTCCAAGGTTCAAAAAAATCATATTTTTATCACTTTATTGATACAACTCAAATTATTTTGATACAAGTGAATTTTACCCTTTCCAATTTACGTAAAAAATCACCATTACTATAATGAAATCATTTTTGAGTATTATGATATTTATTTTTACCCTTTTCTGTTTTTTTAAATGTTATTAATCCATGTATATTTTGAAAATAACTATATATATCACATATTTGATATGTTGAGAGGGCCTACAGACACTCACACCAATTTCATGGAGTCCCTTTGGTTCACCATGAGATCCCATTTTCCAATTTCACTATAGTTTTAAAGAAATATTATTATTATTATTATTATTTGATATGGCTTCCTAATGTGAATACATTTATAATATGTGGGTCCTAAAGGCTAGAGTTATAATTTTTAGTTTCCAAATGTTATGTTCGTAAATCGGAAAATAAAAAACCTATATCACTCTCTTTCTCTATTAATAAACATAATATTTATGAAAACAATATACAACTCTACTTAGAAAATATACATACCTGAATATTTTAGAATTGGTGTTATTATCGACAACAAACATATAATTATCCAAGAAGATGGAAATAATTATGTGTAATCGAACCCTAAGTACCCTCAGGTTCTGAAAGAATTTCAATAATTTTGGCCTTTTTTGGATGAAAATCAAGGGGATTTGATGTGTCTATAAATGAAACATAAATTAGAAACAATGAACCATGTCCCAAACACATAAATCAAAAATATGTACCAAATAATTAATCCTATGATGTGATAGATTTAAATTATTTGATTTAAACATATATGAAAAATAGAAAATAGGTTGTTTTTTTATTTTAGGGTAATATAAAAGTTCAACAGAAAAATTTTCTTGAACATATAAATAATTAAACCAGAAAAATGGATTTAATGGAGCCCCACCAACCAATAAATGTTTTATAGTAGTAGTTGAATAAAAGAGTATGAAATTGGTGTGAGAAGGTTTAAAAATAATTTTCAATATAATTTTCAACTTAGTATACTACATAAAGAAAATTTTAATAGATTCTAAATTTTCACAAGATTAAGGAGAATTCTACCATAGTTAATGACCAGAGAAAATAAATGGACAAAATAGGAACAAAGGTTCCCTAAATGTGGGAACCTTGACCATTAATGTTTATTCAAAAGTTCCTACCATGTATATGTTTGTTATGTTCTCAATTATTACCCCTCAATTTCCTTACAATATTGGAAATATCTCTTAGAATAAAGAATTAAATATTAATGAAAAATAATTCATCTTATACCGAGTTTATAATGTTTTATCTTGATGATCTAATGTGTTTTTTTCTTTGGATTCCCTTTTTGAGATTTAGGAAACAATAATACTCTAGTAGTAACAAATCAATTGACACCATTAAACATTCTAGAAAATAGAAAACAGTATCATGTAGAAGGATTTAACTTTACTGAAATGGATAAATAAAATGAAAATATAATAGAAACAATGTGTTCGTTCTCATGAACCAATTAGTTTATAGTCCTCAGTTAAAATTGAGATAGATTTATCCTTCATACAAACAAATAGAATCCAATACCTTTGGCTTCCACTTAATGAAGTGTTTGATCCTCTGACCATTAACCATAAATGGTCTATTTTCCTCACCAAGTTGATATATACCTCCTTTAAAAATGAAAAAAAATGTAGAAGTGTCCAAACGACAAAGTTATTTATTTTTCAAATAAATGTTTCATTACTAGAATTCGAAAATAAGGCTCTCTGACCAACCTTGAAATCCCTATTCTAAATTATTGAATCATGAAACTAAATTATTATCTATTTGTAAATTTAATCATTTTGTTATAATTTTATCCAATTTTTTTCCAACTTACTCAGATCTAACAAACTCCACCTACCATAACACTGGATGTCAATATTAAGGTATTGCAATTCTAAAATAGATTTTTGATGTAATTCCCCTTGAAAATGGAAATAATTTTCAAAGAGAATCATATATTGGGAAATACCTATGGGGGTATTATAAGAAGTTTTGTTTAAGGACCTGGCCTTAAACATTACTTAATATTGAATTAAATGAATAATTAACATTGAGGATCTTTTCAGGTTTAGAGTTTTAGGGAATTTGGACATAACTCTTACATCTCAAAAGATTACAAAGTAGACACTTCTACTAAGTTTCCATAGAATAAAAAAACTCTTAAAAAGAAACATGTCCAGTTCCATGTTTTATATAGCATGACTTTCCCTTGATCCCATCCTTGACCATATTCCACATTAAGTCCAGTGAAAAACATTTCACAAAAAAAATTGGGTGAGCATAAAAAGCTCAGTAAGGGATACACAAAGAATGAAAACTGTTAGTTTTTCAAACATCAAGTAAACCATGTATACTTTATCAAAGTAATACCTTCACCTTCATGAGGTAGTAAAAACTCTTCACTGAATAAAATATCATTAATTACCTTTTTGTAACCAAAGTATTACCATAAAACCCATATAAAGAACACATAACATATAAAGGTAACTTGGGACATAAACATACATAAGTGGAATAACCATACGATCGACTTCCACACATATCACTTAATGGAATAGCCATACGGCCAACTTCCATATATACTTAATGGAATAGCCATACAGCTGACTTCCATACCCAATTCATTGGAGGTTATAACGTAACCACCCGTCCTGGTATTCATGGAACCACCCATCATATGGTTTATCACCTAACCACCCATCAAATATCCAAGTACCATTATAAAAATCATAAGACAGAAAAAAAATATAATGGAAACAAAACCTTTTCACACTTTGATCACAATATATCACTTAAATATATTGACATAAAAAATCCATTATAAAAACCATTTTCAATACCAAAATACATAAAATAGTATATGGTATTTATTTCATTTTAAAAAAACATTACGGCTCGTTCAGGAAGCCAAAGACCAAATAATACTCGTGGCGGCGGAAAAGGTCCTTGTCACCGCATACGTTAAAATAAACATTCCTTTTTGTCGTTTTGTAAAATGCTTCATTGAAAAATATTCCTTTTTAATAAAAGTAAATGTCAAAGGGGTTTATACACCATATAAAAGAAAGTTGTGTATAAAACGAAATATTCCTCAATGAAAGGCGATTGAGACGAAGTCCCTTACAAAGTTCATCTGTTTAAATAAAATAGATATATTATGTATATTCACTATAAGTATACAAAAAGAAAGTAAAAATAAAAGATAGGACATAATAATATCATTACATATTTTGAAAGTAGGAGATTAACCCAAAGAATGGAAATTGGGTTAAGAAGTTCCCTTACCTCAGGTCCGACTAGACTCGATCATTCTTTAATGTCTTAAATAATAAACTTGAGTTAATTTCTACATTATTAATAACCTTATTCAAGTTAATTACTATTTTTATATCACTTATTTTCATTTTATAAATATTATGTAATCATTTAAGTTAATAATGTTTGTTTTGTCAATATTTTGTTCTTAAGTCGAAAGTGGACTTCTTACAATTACATGTTTTTTCGTGTGGTCAAAGGTTCATTATATCCAGAATGAAATTCCGGATTTTTATATCATATATATCATATATTTCTAGAATATACATGTATTTATAATATCACATAATCATTTATAGGTAATAAATGAAATGCACCGTTCATGGAGACGGTAAGCCGTACGTACGCATGAATGCTACTTTCATTTCTATGTCATATTAATGGAAATAAAACTAAATGATAGGTATGTATATTTTAATTCCATAATTATATTCATCATTTATATGTAACATAAATTATATATATCCATTATAAATATGTACTTATAATAGTACATTGCATTTTGGGGATACGAAATGAAATGCACCGTTCATGGAGACGGTAAGTCGTACGTACGCATGAACGCTACTTTCTTTTCTATCACATAAATTAATGGAAAGAAAAATAATAATTATATAGAGGTATATTATAATTCCAGTATAAAATCATATATAATAACTTTAAATCCATCCTTTATACGCCCCACATATGGCATCAAAGAATCACATCACTTTGAGGGGGAGGTAGTCCTCACTTCCTAAAATGAAATTATCGTGTTTACCCACAATGGAAACCATAAAGGTAAACCACAAATGAAAAATAAAGAAGAATAAGGAAAAAATAAACATAATATATATCATATATAAATAGAGTTACATCTTAATGGCCACCATTAAAGGTGTTTAAAATAATATTGAACAATCATCGTTTCGTGAGGCAGAAATTCGCCAACCACAGAAATAGTATGTTATTTTACCATTAGATGTAGATTTGTGTAAGTTCAGATCATAATATTCTTATAACAACATTCTAGTATGTTTACGATACTGGATTTGTTACAAAAGAAATGAATAAAAAGAGTTTAGGGGGTTGTAGAAGCAAAATAAAACAAAAGGACTCAAGTGAAGACATTACCTTAAAATCGGGTAACTCTGTTTAGTTTGAGCTTAAAGGATTCCTTTAGAAGACTTCTGCCCAAAGTGAGGCTTCAAGGAGTAAGATAGGTATGTTTAGAGACAAAATGGTCAGGGTTTGTCCGGTAAAAAGGCTTTGGAAATGTGGGTAAGGTGGTAGAGGTGGGGGCCTTTTATAAGAGGAGAGGAGGGGCACTCTTGGAAAGTAAGGAGATGTTACTTTATTATAGAATGAGTTTCGGATTTTAATGATCCCACATTGGTGAGTTTAGAGGATAAGGTGATAAGGTTTCTAAATCCACCCATACAATAGGTTTTTTACATGTGTAGGTCATATAATTTACATTATCTTTCAATTTTATTTAAATCGTTAAAAAATGAGGTAATCCCTCCATTATCATGGTGTCATAAATAATTTAATTTATTTAATGTCTAAAAATTATAAAAAAATACTATGATTTATGAAATATTTTATCTTTCCAATGATATTTAGAGTGAAAAATATGACTTCTATAATCCCATGTAAAAATTGTTTTAGTAAAATAACTCATGTTTGTGACATTTTTACTTTAGCATTAAATAAAAAGGTATTGATGTCATTTTCCTTCCAAAGTGGCTCCATGGGGTCCCCAAGTTGACTCATGGATTGTCTTGGTCGTCCATGACATATACAATAAGGTTAGGACATGTTTCATGTTCATTTCATATTATTAAAATATTATTTTTACCTTAAACTACACTAATTATCTCTAATCGCGATTAAAAACTTAATAAGTTACTATTCACCCAAAAATTATTTTAATCCCATTGAACCACATTTTACTTCTAAATTACAACCATGTATGTCGGATTTTTGAAATTCAAAACACAGAGGTGGTAAAATTTCATTTAAATGAAAAATCAGTTTTTTAAGTACCACTTAGTGGTTTCACTATTCATCAAAAATTGAAGTTTTTCAGAAAAATACCAAAACTTCACCCTAAGCTATATTTGATATTCCAAATTCAAAAATTAAGTCCATTTTAAAAAATTAAAAATATATATGTTGCATTAATTCATTTAATAATTAATTCCTGTTGTCAGAGAAAATAGCGTGTTTTTATGAAACAATAAGTATCAAAAGATTGACACTAGTTTAAGTCCGATTTCAAAGTGAAATTAATTCCAATGACCACTATTGGATTTAATGGTAAAAATATATTCTAATTTCACTTGAAAAAAAATTCAAAAGATAATCTAATCATATAAATAAATTATATTAAAACGAGGTATTGAATTAAAATACAACATTTTACACTATTCATTAAAAAATGAACTTTATCGGAAAAATACCAAAAATTTACACAAAGTAAATTTTGATGTCCCAATTATACAGAAGAGATTTGTTTGGTTCAATAGAATGTATAAGAGTGAACAAAACTATATTTAATGATGGTTCTCCATCAAAAGGTGATAAGTGAACCTTTAGTGAAAATTGGGGCATATATGCCTAAAATTGAATTCTTTCTGTATTTTAAGCCTTCATATTTTTTTAGATAAAAGTAAAAACATTTAAAAAACATATATAAACATATTTTAGTTATTTCTACCCATTGTCGCCAATACAACGGCTATGTGTCAACTACCATTTAAAATAATATTATTTTATTTACTAATGTGCAACGTATGATTTCAAAGAAACACTTTGTTGCGCATCAGGTACACTATCGAACATAGCAACCCATTCAAAGTAAAATTAATATTTAATTTGAAAATATTAATAAATATGAAAATGTATTATTCTTTATTTACCTGGGTTGTTACATCCTTCCCCACTTTTGGGAATTGCGTCCTCACAATTTTAAAATCGGGCTCGGAAACTTCATTGAAAGCCCCACATCGGAAAAGAGGTAAATTAAAATATCACTTTAAAAGAAAGAAAGGGGAGTATAGAGGTCACCCGAGTTAACCCATACTAGGATTCCATGTAAGAAAACATGGACATGGAGGATAAAACCAAGGTTCATGTTCAGAGGGATAGTGATAGAAAACATGTTTAGGAGAATGTTAACCACAAGAAAATCACAAACTTGTAATGGGTTAAACGATATTTGATTCCCCAGTAGGAAAAGTTAATAGACAACAATTTTCATTTTAGTTACTTTTCATTGAGGAATTTATTTTTGATCTTAAGGAAACATAATTACTTGTGATGTTTACTTTCAACTCTTTCTAGGTTTCTTACACAAACTCATAATAGCATACCTTGATCATGGAGTCCACTCGGTTTCATTGTCATCTTGTTCACGTAGGTAGAAGTCCCATGCATTACAACAATGATTTAGAGATACTTAAAAATCATTTGTTTCCTCCATCCAAATACACCATGTACAACATGGGTCATATCAGTGTTCACAGAAAAACAGTAATGGAAAATAATCATGTATGCCATATAATTCCAAAACATCTGATAAAACCTAGTTTCTATAAAATAGTCGGACAGAATTTGAGTTGAAACTTTATATTATTGGTCCTTTTAAAATACCAAAAGTATGTGCTGAGAGACTATATTTTAAAAGAAAATATAAATAGGTTGCGCAAGGGTCTCCTTCTTCAGCACCATTTTTAATATCATAATATGCTTCAAATTCTTGTGATAAGGTAAAATATTTGAAAATACCTTGATAATATTTAACTATATTGAAAATATGAGAATATTGTGAAAATAGTATTTGTCTAAATACAACACATGATCCACGATGATAACTAGGAATAGTGGAGGTGTTTGATATATCAAACAACTGCTTGCAAGTGAGTTGTATGCTAGAAAATGTTTCACAATCATCCGAACATGACTATGTAATAATTATTGAAAGCATGTCATCAGGAAGAGATAGAAATTTCATTTTATATCCCCCACCTTCCATTTGTAACTGACTTTTCTTGACCTAAGAAAAGTTATAAAACAAGGATTTAACTGAAATATTAGATATAGGGACTAACCATGTGTCTAACAAAAACTCCTAATCCCTAATGTTTTTTAAACCGACCTTTGATACCAACTATAAGGCCCCGGCCTTAAACATTACTTAATATTGAATTAAATGAATAATTCGTATTGAGGATGTTTTCAGGTTTAGAGTTTTAGAGAATTAGGACATAACTGTTACATCTCAAAAGATTACAAAGTAGACACTTCTACTAAGTTTCCATAGAATAAAAAAACTCTTAAAAAGAACCCTGTCCAGTTCCATGTTTTATATAGCATGACTTTCCCTTGATCCCATCCTTGACCCTATTCAACATTAAGTCCTGTGAAAAACATTTCAAAAAAAACTGGGGGGGAGCATAAAAAGCTCAGTAAGGGATACACAAAGAATGAAAACTGTTAGTTTTTCAAACATCAAGTAAACCATGTATACTTTATCAAAGTAATACCTTCACCTTCATAAAGTAATAAAAATTCTTCACTGAATAAAATCTCATTACTAACCTTTTTGTAACCAAAGTATTACCATAAAACCCATATAAAGAACACATAAAATATAAAGGGAACTTGGGACATAAACATACTTAAGTGGAATAACCATACGGTCAACTTCCACACATATCACTTAATGGAATAGCCATACGGCCAACTTCCATACATACTTAATAGAATAGCCATACGATAGACTTCCATACCCAATGCATTGGAGGTTATAACGTAACCACCTGTCCTGGTATTCACGGTACCACCCGTCATATGGTTTATCACGTAGCCACCCGTCAAATGTCAAAGTACCATTATAAAAATCATAAGACATAAAACAAATTTAATGGAAAGAAAACATTTCCACACTTTGATCAAAATATATCACTTAAATATATTGACATAACAAGTCCATTATAAAAACCATTTTCAATACCAAAATACATAAAATAGTATATGGTATTTATTTCATTTTAAAAAAAACATTACGGCTTGTTCTGGATGCCAAAGACCAAATAATACTCGAGGCGGTGGAAAAGGTCGTTGTCACCACATACCTTAAAAGAAACATTCCCTTTTGTCATTTTGTAAAGTGCTTCTTAGAAAAATATTCCTTTTGTATAAATGTAAAAGTCAAAGGGGTTTATACACCGTATAAAATAAAGTTGTGTATAAAACAAAATATGCCTCAATAAAAGAAGATTGAGACGAAGTCCCTTACAAAGATCATTTTTTTAAATAAGATAGATCTATTATGTGTATTCAATATATGTACACAAAAATAAATTACAAATACAATATAGGAAATAATAATATCATGACATAATTTGAATGTAGGAGATTAACCCAAAGAATGGAAATTGGGTTAAGAAGTTCTCTTACCTCGGGTCCGACTTGACTCGATCGTTCTTTAATGTCCTGAATAATAAAATTGAGTTTATTTATACTTGATTAAGAACCTTATTAAAGTTCATTATTAATTTTACATCACTTATTATCATGTTATAAACATTATGTAATCATTTATGTTAATAATGTTTGTTTTGTTAATATTTGGTTCTTAAGTCGAAGGTGGACTTCTTACAATTACATGTTGTTCGTGTGGTCAAAGGTTCATTATATACAGAATGAAATTACGGATTTTTATATCATATATATCATTTATATATAGAATATACATGTATTTATAATATCACATAATCATTTAGAGGTAAGAAATGAAATTCACCGTTCATGGAGACGGTAAGTCGTACGTACGCATGAACGCTACGTTCATTTCTATGTCATATTAATGGAATTAAAACTAAATGAGAGTTATGTATATTTTAATTCCATAATTATATTCATCATTTATATGTAACATACATTGTATATATCCATTATAAATATGTACTTATAATAGTACATTACATTTTTGGGATAAGAAATGAAATACACCGTTCATGGTGACGGTAAGTCGTACGAACGCATGAACGCTACTTTCATTTCTATCTCATACATTAATGGAAATAAATAATAGTGATATAGAGGTATATTACAATTTAATTATAAAATCATATATAATAACTTTAAATCCGTCTTTTATACGTCCCACATATGGCATTAACGAATCACATCTCTTTGAGGGGGCGGTAGTCCGCACTTCCTAAAATGAAATTATTATGTTTACCCATAATAGAAAACATAAAGGTAAACCACAAATGAAAAATAAACAAGAATAAGGAAAACATAAACATAATATATATCATATATAAATAGAGTTACATCCTAATGGCCACCATTAAAGGTGTTTAAAAAAAGATTGAACAATCATCGTTTTGTGAGGCAGAAATTCGCCAACCACAGAAACAGTATGTTCTTTAACCATTAGATGTAGATTTGTGTAAGTGTAGCTCGAAATATTCTTATAAAAACATCCTAGTATATTTAATATACTGTAGTTGTTACAAAATAAATGAATAAAAATAGTTTAGGGGGTTGGAGAAGCAAAATAAAACAAAATGACTCAAGTGAAGACATTACCTTAAAATCGGGTAACTCCGTTTAGTTTGAGCTCAAAGGATTTCTTGGGAAGACTTAGGCCCAAATTGAGGCTTCAAGGTGTAATATAGGGATGTGGAGAGACAAAATGGTCAGGGGTGGACGAGCCAAAGTATTTGTAAGTTTGATTAAGGTGGTAGAGGTGGGGGCCTTTTATAAGAGGAGAGGAGGGGCACTCTTGGAATGTAAGGAGATGTTACTTTATTTTATAATGAGTTTCGGATTTTAATGGTCCCACATTGATGTGTTTAAAGGATATGGTGATAAGGGTTCTAAATCCACCCATCCAATAGGTTTTTGACATGTTTAGTTCTTATAATTTACATTATCATTCAATTTTATTTAAATCGTTAAATAATGAGGTAATCACTCCATCATCATGGTGTTATAAATAATTTACTTTATTTAATGTCTAAAAATTATAAACAAAATACAATGATGTAGGAAATATTTTTATCTTTCCAATGAATATTTATAGTCAAAATTCTGACTTCTATAACCCCATGTAAAAATTGTCTTAGTAAAATAACTCATGTTTGTGACATTTTTACTTTAACATTAAATAAAAAGGTATTAATATCATTTTCCTTACAAAGTGGCTCCATGGGGTCCCCAAGTTGACCCATGGATTTTCTTGGTCGTCCATGACATATCCAATGAGGTTAAGACATGTTTCAAATTTATTTCATATTATTAAAACATTATTTTTACCTTAAACTACACTAATTACCTCTAATCGCGATTAAAAACATAATAAGTTACTATTCACCAAAAAATTATTTTAATCCCATTGAACCACATTTTACTTTTTAATTAAATCCAAGTATGTCGGATTTTTGAAATTCAAAACACAGCGGTGGTAAAATATCATTTAAACAAAAAATCAGTTTTTTAAGTACCACATAGTGGTTTCACTATTCATAAAGAATTGATGTTTTTCAGAAAAATACCAAAACATCACCATAAGCTATATTTGATATTCCGAATTCAAAAATGAAGTCCATTTTACAAAATTCAAAACATATAAGTTGCATTAATTAATTTAATAATTAATTTCCGTTGTCAGAGAAAATAGCATGTTTTTATGAAACAATAAGTATCAAAAGATTGACACTAGTTTAAGTCCGATTTCAAAGTGAAATTAATACCAACGACCACTATTGGATTTAATGGTAAAAATTTATTCTAATTTCACTTTAAAACCAATTAAAAATATAATCTATACCATATAAATAAATTAGATTAAAAAGATGTATTGAATTAAAATACAATATTTTACACTATTCCTTAAAAAATGAACTTTATCAGAAAAATACCAAAAATTTACACAAAGTAAATTTTGATGTACCAATTCTAAAGAAGAGTTTTATTTGGTCCAATTGAATTTATAAGAGTGAAAAAAACTATATTTAATGACGGTTCGCCATCAAAAGGTGATAAGTGAACCTTTAGTAAAAATTGGGGCATATACGCCTAAAATTGAATTCTTTTCGTATTTTAAGCCTTAATATTTTATTAGATATAAGTAAAAACATTTAAAAAACATATATAATCATATTTTAGTTATTTATATCCATTCCCACCAATACAACTTCTATGTGTTATCTACCATTTAAAATAATATTATTTTATTTACTAGTGTGCAATGTAAGATTTCAAAGAAACTCTTTGTTGGGTATCAGGTACACTATCGAACATAGCAACCCATTAAAAGTAAAATTAATATTTAATTCGCAAATAATAATAAATATGAAAATGTATTATTCTTTATTTACCTGGGATGTTACATTTTGTATGCCCATAGTTCCTAATCCAAATTCATTGAATAATCATTTTTTGAGTTCAGAACTATCTTCCATAAAAAACGTTTGGCCTATATTTTAGAAACATCATCCATCACACTATAATATGGGTGGTAGGTGGTTCTAATTATATGAGAAAATCCATACTTATTCATCAAAATCATGGACTTTTAATTATTAATATTATTTACATTGTTTTAAAAGAATTATATTAAAAAATAAAAATGATGAAAAATGTTTTATTTGTTGAATTTCACTAAACTAGCAACATAATTATTGGGTAGTTTCTCTGACTCAACCCACATGGACACATCATCCACAACCCCAAGATTATTTTAATTCCCATGGGTGGATGAGATGGGTCCCATGAATCCAATCCACAAACATAGAAATCATTACCCTATAGAATTCATTTTTTTGAAACCCCCGTCTTCTAGCTATATTTTCATCCATATGAAAGTTTTCCCTACAAGGAACCAAACTCTTAGAATCTTTGAATAGTGTGGTCTAATAGTACCCATCCTATAGAACCTTTTCAGTATTCCTTTTCCTCCAGGGTGTCCACATCATGGTGAAGAATGGAAGGTGTCAAGTATGGGTTACATTTCTTCATCAACCACTAACCATATCTACATACCCCAAGAATATATCCTAAAACGAATTGGGTAATTATAGAAGTAGTATTTGAACTCATAAAACAATTTTTTCAGTTCTACAAAATGAAATTAGGTATGACACCAAAAACGAAAAAATTAACATTATTTTCAATCCATGAAGATTTCTAGACAAAATAAGAAAACAATTGTTCATATAGAAGGGATATATTTATCTCCTTTAGTTCCTCAATTTAGATATTGGGAATCATAGACAAGTGGTATCCAGAAATACTTTCTACCATATTTTTTACGTGTAAACTATATCAAATTCATGCAACAAAATGGTTGAAACCATGAGTATATGTTTTGAGTCTTTAGTAGCTAGAATGTTTTTGAGGGATGAATAAAAAGAAAAAATTATCACCTTGGACCCTAAAAACTATTCTCTAAATTCATTAAGAGATAACATAAATGTATTCAATTTATTCTTTGTTGATGAATAATTAATTTAATCATTATTTAGTTTCTTTAAAGTATAAAAAATGACATGCATATTCCTATCCTCACTAATCCCAAAAATGATACCTACAACTAGATCACTAGCATAAAAATTATTTCAAATTAGAACTTATGGTATTGGGTAGTGATCACTAGTTAGGTAGTAAGTTTTTCTTTAAGAAACATAATAGAATACATGTATTTCTCATAAAAAATGATTTTACATAATTAAAATTGGGCAGAGTGGCCTTATAATTTTTGAAATTTTATTAATTAACCATCAATAATACCCATCCTAGAATATGATGATGATTATTCCCTGGTAATTATTAGGTCTTGGTATATTTAGTATCACCTTAGTTTTGGAATTATCAACTTCTATATCATTCTTAGAAACACTTTATCCCAATAAAAATCCATCAGAATCCATTAACATTCAATTTTACTAGTTTAAAACAAGAATTTTCTCTGAAAATATTTCTAAATTAATTTCCAAATTTTCAAATAAGTTTTCAAAATTACTCTCCAAAACTTAAAAATCACCTAAAAAACATCAATAATTCTTTTAATCATGTCCATAATAACATCCATCAAACATCTTTGAAAATTAACTAAAGCACTACAAAAGAAAAAGTGCATCCATCAGTAGTCAAATATCTGAAATGGGAAAATGAACGTGGTCTTAAATTTATCCTATGGAGAAATAGAAATCCAGTTGTATCCAAAAATCTATCATGAATATAGATGTTCTAATTTCCATCAATAATCTCTTGATTTTTTCCCAAAAAATGGCACATGGAAATTGTCTTCCTTTTAGCAGCATTGACGTATCTATAATCGATACTGACCCTATACATTTTTCATATCACTTTTTTAAATTTTATTATTCTTTAAATTTATAACAATGGACAGTGCCCAATTTTTGGGGACTACCTAGACATGACTTACCCAAGGAATATTATAAAGTAGAATGATTATCCCAACACAAAGTAATATACTAACATCCTCTTGAACTAGTACTTTCTCATTTGGGTTTAGTCTACTAAGGGTTTATACTATTGGTTTATAGTATTGGTTTATGATCAAGATTCATGGGGATTTTATGAATATATAATTATGGACTTATAATATTTATGTTAGAAACTGAATGACCATTAATAGACATTAATTTCCTTAAAAAATAGAAAAAAAATTTCTCCTTACTTTCCAGCAGTTTGGATGTGATAATCAATGGAAGTGTATAGTTCTATTCTAAAATATTATATTTAAAATGGGATGGAAGGGGTATTATTTCTAGATGGTGTGGTTTAGGGATTGACGGAAGACACATAGGCCTAGGTAGACCAAGTTATTCAAAATTCATGTAAAAAAAGGTAGTATATGAGGATTCATCTTTATACATATAATTTATAGAAACTTGTTCCTAAAAATTCAAAAACGTTATTTTTACGATAGAACTTGCTCTAAATAAAACACATATAGGTTTTCCTATAAATCTTCTTCAATCTCATCTCCCGGCCCCCTTTCAATAATTTATTTACTTATCATGAATGTTTTAGTAGGGATCTAAGGTGAACCATTAATTTCACCCATTATCTTAAAAAAATAAAATTCTCACTAATAAAAATATTATTAAACTCCTAACAACTCATATATAGGAAAAATTAATTTTTGGGTTGGTTCTTAATTTTTTTAATATGCTAAATTCCAATTTTTTTTCTAGGTTCAAAATTTAAATCCCCTTTTAGATATATATGATAGATCCCATGTGGATAAAAGGGACAACTATGGATTATATATACCTATTGGTCACACTACATATATAGAATACGAATTTAAATAGAAAAAATGATTCTTCCTCCCCGTACTAGAAAATCATCTACCCTATCAAATGGGTGGGTGATGGATTGATCATCAAGTTTATGGATAACAATGGTTAGATATGAACTCATAAAATAAATTGATAAAATAGATATATTTTAATTTAATTGGTGCCAACTCCCAAAAAACATAGTCAGTTAAATTTTTCCAACAATATCCCGAAAGGTTCAATGGATGGAAAAAATCCCTAGGTTATGGAGTTTTGGAGATATCAAATGCTACAACATATCACCACACTCCTATGTCATACTTTAAGAGGAAAATTCAACTGATGTATTCTTTTTTGAGAAGATGTCTATAACCTATTTTAGATAATATGGGAATTTAATTAATGATTCTTGGAAGGTGATGAAAATATTTAGTTTTTTAACAACATTGTAAAATTTTAGAATGTTTGAATCATGGATTTATTTTTTAATTCTTTTTTGGAAAAGGAATTATCATAGAAATAACCCAAAAAATTTTAGGCATCAATTCAACTTCCTCGTAAATATTTATATTACCTTTATCTGTTTTCTTTTGAAGTCATTTTCTTATTTTTTTTCTAATTAGAATACTAGATTTAGTGTATTACTATAGTAGTCGTCCAAATTCATAGTTTCATATATTTCTAAATTTTTATTTTTAGATTCATCTAGTTTATCTTCGACAATAGTTTAGGGATCTTCCATAGGTTTTGGGTGGGTTAATAGGGTACTTATAGCTGTTAAAACCATGAAATTTTCTCTAGGGTTGGATGTAGAAGAACCAGGAAGCTTAACCATATCCCTATTACTATACTCCCAAACCAACTGCCTCATTTGAATTTCCATATTTTTAATTATTAAATCCATTTTAACTTTTTTAATATGATTTTTTCCATTTTTCTCATTATTTTTTTGATGAACTATTATAACATAATCTTTAATTAATCTTGTGAGTTAGATGACTCAGATTTAGGTTTGGAATGGGACTACTACCTGGGTGGTTTCTAAAAACCAGATGTAGTAGAAGGCTGAAAATTTTTTATAGCCTCTAGGAGTGGTTAGGGTGGTTCCTATACCCCTACTTTTTGGTATTATAAAATGGTTCATCCCTGGAATATATCCTAGTATCATATCTAGATTACATGAAATTTTCATCACTCTGGGTTGGTATATGAAAGTTGGGACAACATGAGTGTATGATCCCAAACATACCACATTGGTTGGATTTCTATTTTAGTGTAATTTGAGTGTTTTCCATGAAAAAACATGTAAAATGTGATTCGACATAAAAAACATGGTTGGGTTATTTTCTCCAAATGATTCTTCTCCTAGTTAATTTTTTATATGAGTTTTTAGTGCATTAATGAATTGTATCAACTTCTTAGTAGTCCTATCACTAAAATCACCTCCTAGAGAGTGATCCACCAACGTTTTGTGGTAAAGGGTGAGTCAATTATATATTTTTTCCCTAGGGAATTGGGGATTGAATTCATGGTTTTGAATTTTTCTATTTTTTTCCAAGTATCCATCCCAAGTATCACAAAATAGATCTCTCCCGTATTACAAGAAACAGATGATTTTTTGCATAATATCATAGTTTATTATCTTAGGGTATAATTTTATGGTGAATACATTATAGACTGGATCCAAGGTGATACTTATTTCCAACTCAAATTATTTAAACCATGCTCAAGAATTTCCTTTGGAGGAAAAGGGGAAAATCATAGCTTAAGATCGTCCTTAATACAGACTCCAATTGGTAGTTGTTAGATGTTACAGTATAAGTCCCTAATGAAGTAATGGGAGATTTTCTTAAGCATTCCATTGAAGAAATATAGATAAGAAAACATGGACTATTTCATTTTAATTTTTTTTGACCTAGGTGAGATCCTAATTCTTGATTTATTGATTGAAACGAATGACAGTAAGAATTCCCAAAAAAATTGCCTCTCAATCATTTCATTACCCGATGGGTTTTCATTTCTAAGTGATGGATTATTCATGTTCTAGTTCATATAAACTATGTTGTATTAAAATTTTAATTTAACCTTTTTCAGCATCAAATATATATTCTGTATCTCAATATTAAGAATGAGAGGTTTTATAGTCTAATGTTTTGACCTAGTTTTGATAAAGTAACAAGTTCAACACTTTTTTTTTTGGATTTTTTGTAATTTTTTTGACAGTTTTTGCAATTATAAAATTTTTGATATTTTATATTGTTTTTTATTTTTTTTATTTTTTTTGTTTTTTTTTGTAATTAATGTTTTATATTTTTAGTTTTTGGTAATACATTCATTACCATGAAACTGTGATAATATTTGAATCATATATCATTGTATGCATGTAAAATTAATATTTATAAGCCTACTAACTACCTATACCATTGCAATGGTACATGGTTTGAACCACATTGAAGGACTGAATTGTGCTAGAGGCCGAAAAATTAATACAAGAGAACTAAAGTGATAGTTGAGTATGTTGATGAAGCGGTGATGAGAATAATGATTTTTCTCTGAGCATGATTGTGACTATGTGTGCAGATAAGCATGAATACATAAGAACAACAAAATAGTGAGAACAACCAATCGATGAATAAGGAAAACTAGATGACATGTTTTTATAATAAATTTACCATGTTCATGAGTTTAAATTAAAAAAAATGGATCTAATTCAAAGTGTTTAAACTAATGTTTCTTCAGGTCAAGCTATTGTAGAATAAACCCCACAGTTTATCAACTTCTTAAATCATTTGATCAACAAGTGAGAACCAATAAATAATCATTGAGTGAAAATTTGTTGTTGATGTTAGTGTGCATATCTATATTGAGCATAGTATACTTATCAATAAAATACATAGATTAATTCTTATTTAAATTGAAGATGTATTAATATTATTTTTCAATATTGTTTAAGGTTTTGTAAAATAATTATTGTCCAAAGTGGGAGAGATAGAGAAGAAACTAGTAGAAAACATTCATGAATAAGTACTAAACAATTAAAACGACATCATATTCGCCCTTAAATTCTAATATGAGGATCATGATTGAATTAAAAATAATAATATATTTTTATATAGATAATTTCATGTTATAGAAATAAGGAAACAATAAGAAAAGAGAGATGATTATACTCTCTCTAAAATCTGGAACTCTAGAAACTCCCAATGTATGATTAATGTCTTCTACATATTCCTGCTATGAGTGTTGAATGGTATAATTATCATAGATATTCTACTCCTAGGGGTGGTGTCAAATGTTTTATTAGTCAAGATAGTTTTATAATCAATGAATCTTAATTTCAGTATTGGAATCGATGGTCATCTATATATCTTTCTCTCAAAGTGATGATGCCTTACTCCTACTATGTGTAAAGTCTTCTAATTCTTTTTTCTAGCTCCTATCACTACTTCTAGATTATCTCCCTCACCTCAATATGGCACATAATATATTCCACATCAACATAATTGGTAATTACATATAAAAATCCCTTAAAAACATATGCTATGAAGTTTGATCAATCATGCTCATTGTCCTCTTAGATGATTAATTGGAAAATAAAAATTAAAGAGAAGAAGTTTCAAAATAAATGTATATTAATTAATTATATTATAAAAAATATTATATATATATAAATATATATTTTTATTTATATAATTATTAATAATTATATATATAATAATACTTATTAAATTATATAAACCTATTTTTATTATTAAAATTATTAGTCTGTAAAATATATAATTTATTAATTTCTATTTATTATTATATAATTTAATAATTTTATTATATAAAAAATATGTTTACCTAGAAATAAATATACTTATTATTAATAATTATATTTATTATTATTATAGTAATTATATAAATTTTATATTTATCTTTTTATATATTTTCTATTTTTTATTCTTATCATCAGAAACTACCACTACATGGTTTTCTCTTCAAATTGTTGGAATTCAGATTCTGTCTTCAATTGCTTGTTATATTATTAAGATCTGTCAAGCTTAGGTCATCTAATGGCATACATCGGTCATGACCATCAATGGAGTAGTGGTACACTCTAGTTCATTAACCTCCATGATAGTGCTCAATAGTAAGTTTAACCTGACTCGAAACAGTATAAAGGGCATATTCATCAAATTTGGTATTTTGGATTTTTTTCCATTCATCTGTGATTTATTATGGTGCTCATATTTTTATGTTAGGTTTGATGTTTTTGATTCAGTGGTTTCAGTTCAATGGATTTTTTTCACACTGGTACCAGTGGTGGTGGTGCGAACATTTCTTCTCTATCTGGTGGAATTACTATTATATGTTTGGTGGTTGAAGCACCTAGTGATGGAATTGAGTGGTCGTTTCTTGGGGTGTCTAGTGCATGGAGGAAGCAAGGGAACTTGGATGTTCTACCATTGATTTTGGCTGAAGAAGGCATGGGTGAAAATGGAAGTGGGTCTAGTGGTGAATGATTTTGGAAGGGTTGTAGATGGAACCAACTAAACATAATAGTAGCACCTATTTTTTTTTTCTACTCTTACCTAAGTGGTAGAAACTCTATTTTCAACCACTGGGAATCCAGTAGCAGAATCACCTATATAAATTAAATGAATAATTATTCAAAATATACCAAAAAAAATTGAATTAAATTACCAATTACATTTGAAAGATTAATTATTTAAAATAATCTAAATAATGAAAAATATAAACTATTTAAATTAAAATAAATAAGAAAAAATATTTTTTTAGTGAACATGAAAATGAAATAAATAAAATAATGAATGAAATTAAATATTTGATTACATATGTAAAATTAACATATAAAATTATTACATCAAAATTAATTAATTACATTAAACAATAAAAATAATGAATTTATTTACCATAATTAATTGGAATGCATGATTGAAATTCTAAATTTGAAAAGTATTTTAATTAAAATAAATGACTAAATGAATAAAATTTAATCCTTAAAGTAATTTTCGTGAAATAAATAAAAATAATAATGAATAAATGTACTAAAATAAATACATAAATTGAACTCAATTATTTATACAATGACACTAGAATAGAATACAAATGATTCCAATTTAATTTACTAATGATTAATTTATTTAAGTTTAAAATTAATAAATGACTAAAATAAAAAAATAAATATTTTCCCCAAAAAATCAATGTTTCAATAGTTTAATACCAAAAATTACAAGAAATGATAATTATTAAAAAAACTTTTTAATTATAAGAAATAAAATTAATTAAAATAAATTTTGTGGAATAGTGTGCCAATAAATATCCACATAAGTTTTCATTATGTAATATAGCGATGAAATAAATTTTTCTAATTTTATAATCATATAAGGTTTATATGAAAAGAGGAATTATAATGGATTTAAGAAAAATTACTATTGAAACGTGTTTACTTTCTGTATATACATGAATGTCTAGTCGATTAAAAAAATTAGTAACCAGTATTTCCATACTAGTACCAAATTTACAATATATTTCTATTTTCTTTTTGAATACCCACCAGTGGATTTATATCAACAGGAGAAACCAAAAAAATATAGAACTAGATTTTAGTATATGGAATCCTTTTCTATGTTCATATAAACTTGATGATTATATTGTTTCACAATTAAATTCATTGTTTTTATGTTAATTTATTATTATTAGTAAATAATTTAAATCATAAGTGAATATAGAACCACCTATTTTGATTTTTCATTAGAAAAAAGATAGTTCCTCTATAAAAAATCCACCAACTAATATTATAGTGTTTATTATTATTCTTCTAACTTATGTACATTTGTATCCATAAGTTTACTGAGGTCAAAATTTATCCCACTATGTAAAAGGAAAAGTGGATCCTTCTTATAAAATCATATTCAATCATTTGGATAATATCAATCTATCATAGAATTAGTTAGATCATTAGAAACATAAGATAATTAACCACGATGCACTTTGTGTTTTTCATTTTGTAATTTTTTTTCCTAAAATTAAACTTGTCATATGTTACACATTAAAACACCTAAATTTAAAACATAATGAATTATTATAATTTTAAAACCAGTATGATATCATCTATTCATTATAGTTTGCATATGATAAAACTGTAAATTCAATTATTTACAAAGCATATCTCGAAATTAGTAATAGAATACTATAAATACTTATAAGACTCATCATCAATCCTATTATTAATAAAATAATATCTGTAATTAGTATACACTAATGTGAGTTTTGAATAACTTCACTTTACATTTAATATATGTGTGGATTCTTGGTTAAGATATTCTTCATCTAGACCACCTAGAGCGTTACATTTCTCTTACCAACCATATCCATTACCTAATAGTAAATTAAAATAATATCTTAAAAGAATTTTATAAAGAATATTAATTTTATATTTAATTTTATAGAGAAGTGTTCAGATGTATCTTATTTAATGAATTTCATATTCTTTATGGATTTATCACCTCTAATTTATAAATATTAATTTTTTCTAAAAACATTATAAGTAAATTGTATTTATTCCAAATAGTTTTAGATATAAAGAGTCCAAAAAACCTTCTAGTTATATTATATAAATCTATTCAAATATTTTCTTCATAATGAATTTTATTTCCATATCAAGCTATTATTTAATTTTTATATGTTATATTTATCATTAATTGTCGATATTGGACATATATAATTCATGTATAACTGAACTATTAATTAAGTATAATATACCTTATTAACATTCATTTAATACATTAAATATCATATCATTGTATCTATAAATAGCCATAATGATAAATGTCTTGGTAACACCACATGTTAAAAATAATAATTCTACATGACCTTTTCTACTTAGAAATACGATGTTATGATTTTCACTTTATTGTACTGGGAGTAAAACTCCACAAACAATGTGGAATCCAACCTTAAATATTTTATTTGTTTTTTAAATTTTTGGGTTTTTGTAATTATATATAAATATGTGGGTAACATATTGTATATAATACCCATCAATAGAAAAACATTATTGCATTCAATACAAAAATATACCTGAAGAAAATATTATTTCTTTATTTTTCATAAATTATTTATAATTTTTTTATGAAGACTGTTCTTCCCAAATGTGGAGTATATAACCCCTTACTAATTTCTCTATATTTATCCTTTATATATTTGATAGAAATTATATCTGCATCATTGACATAAACTGTGTTATATTATTTTAAACCTCGTACTGGAATTCATTATCCATAATAAGTGAAGAACAATTATATAACAAACCATACATAAACAACCAATAATTATGAGTTTTATCTAATGTATTTTTAATATTCATGTATTAAGATGGTCTTTTAGGGATATATTTTAAGTTAATTATGAAATATAACATTTTATATAGGATACACTACCACATAGTATAATATAATTCTCAAAACCAAGTTCTTTTGTTTAAACATTTGTTTTCATCTTTGACACACTTTCTTCTTTCAATAATATTTTTCACTACTACAAGCTGAACCATGATATAATTATCATAAATATTAAATTCACATTAAATACATTTTATAATGTGGGATATGGAAAATTATGTTTAGTAAGTGATATTAAATAAAGGAAACCCATTTTTCCTTTGAAAACAAAAAAAACCCATGTGAAGGTTCAATTTTCAGGTAATAAACAATGGGCACAAAATAATAATATAATTGAATATAAAATGTAATTTCCCATTTTTTTTCATAAAACATCATATGATAAAGAATAAAAACCCATAATCAAGAACGTTTAAAAAAAAATAATATTTTAACATTAAAACAAACTATTTGTATAAAAAATATTTATAAAGTATTTAAATCATTTTCATACATTGTAAAGTAAAAATAACATCAATCACTTAATCACAAAATCAATTTTCAATACCAAATGATATATTTATCTCATCAACATATGTCATAATTTATTTATCAAAATAAACATAATTATAATATCAAATAATATAAAATTATTTTAAATTATATATCCCATCTGCATCTTTTTTCATGAAACATAATAAATAATTTCTAAGATATCATTTATCTCCTTAGAATGAAATCACATAATGCCTGAAAAAGGGTATATATGCCTTTGAACTTATGATCATATTTATGATCATCCTAAAATTTATAAACCATTAAAAAAATACAACTACATCATAACATTCAAAACCTAATATATAGACACTTCAACAATTCAACTTTTTTATAGATGTTTAACCTAGTTTTTGTGTCTTTTTTCTTAATATTTCTTCTCTTTTATATGTCATTCTATGATTCATCATCATTAGATCTAATAACATACACATTTTCTATAAACTTATTTATATAATCCCGATCATTCAAACCTATCATATGTATATTTAGTAATACATTGAAATAATGAATCACCTAAATAAAATTTAAACATTTCACTACCTACTCACCATGACTTCTGTGAGAAATAATAACACTCATTTCCGTATTATCATGAAAAAAATGTGTAATTATACCACATTGGATACAAATACTTTTTCTCATTAGACACTCTCTATAATGCTTATAACCTTACTTATATAATGAGATAATTTTCCCCTCATAGTCCCTTTTTTTTCTTTATGACTCGACATATTATTTTATTCCTATCCATATTTATTTGGGAAATAAAAGCACAAAAAAAAATCCATCCAAATCCTCTAAATACATCAGATGGTTTCTTTATAAATAAAAAAATCATTAGTAAATAGAATTTTAAATAAAAGTTAATGAAAAACTCAATAAAATAAATTAATTTAACTTTCACAGCACTGAAATTTTTTTACATACCTATAAAATCTAAAAAATATTTCTTCACAAATAGCCACTGAGTAATCATCCCTTTGTATTACTCTAATAAATTCCATTCCATACAAAGATAAATAACTTTATGAAAATATTTTTCAACAAAAACATACTGAAATACATCCAAATCCATGACATTAATATAATTCTTATATTTTCTGTTATATATCAATAAACACAATTGATCCAGTTTTCCATGAATATGGCATATAAAAAGATCCAGCTTTTGATACTCTTAACCACCAAACAATTCAAATATATTTTCCTAAGAAATTATCTATCATTTTATCAGCATCAGGTCTGAAGTGTCTCTAAATTTTGTAACATTTTATCAAATGAAATGTCTTACTATTTACTTTTTCATATTTTGAGTATTTTTCATTAATGGTTACCTATTTTTACAATCTCAATTAACTGAGTTATCATAGCCACAAACTATTAAACTCCAAATAAACCCATTTCATGTTTCAAATTCAAAGGGATATTTTCCTCACGTTTCCCTTTAACTTCAGACACCACGATACCTATTTAGAAATCTATTCTAAAAGATAAATATAATGGTTGGAAGAAATATTTAATCCATTAGTTTAATTAAATTAAATCATAAAAATAAATTAAATTTACATTCATTAATAACATCCTAAACTCTAATGATATCTAAAATATTCCTATGGTAATAACTATATTTCTTTATATATAACCCACCAAGAATTATGAGTTAAATATAATTTTTTTAACCTCACAATATTACCATGATATTTTGGTTTTATAGTTTTATATTATTGTGAATCACATACATGTATATAGAGAACAATATCACATAAGGAAAATTTCTACATAAAAATAGGTTCTTATGTTTAAGCTATTTTTTCATACTTGATACACATTCTTCTCCAAAGATAAATATTTATTATCATAGGTTTGACATTTTTATATTTCCTACACATCCTTAATAATTATGTTTTTATAAACATGGTATGATAAGAAGAAAAAATCAATAAGGGTTATAAAATGAAATGAAACATGTTATTCCTTTCAAAATCATGAAACCCAAATCTTTGTTTCCTTTTTTCACATAATAAACATTTATATAAAAATAGTATTTTACTAACACATAATAAATAACTTTACCACCAAATTTTTTCATAAAACATATCATAATAAAAAATAAATAAAACATCATAATCATAAGGGCTTCTTAAAAACCTGAAAACATTACCTTTAAATATTTTTTACCTATATATGTCAATAAATATCATTAAATCATTTTTCTACCATATTAAATAAATATATTCCCATTAAACCCATTTTCTAGCATATAATAAACATCTAGGCACGTTGAGACATTATATTCATATTAGTTTTCGAATAACTCATATAATGGAATAAACTACCAGGTTAATTTTAACATCTTCAAATCAATAACTTATAAAGGGTTAACTACACCAAAATCATATATATAAATTATAAATAGTAAAATCTATATACTTCCAATAAGTAACTTATAACTAGTTAACACCATCTATATTACAAAATGAATTATTGGGATATAATGGAACCACATTACAAAATACACAATGTACAATAATCATTACATGAATTGAAAGCATAAAATGTTAAATTTTTATTATAACACTCAGAAGAATTATAAAATAAATGCATCAGTAAAAAATCTTTCATTATTTCACAAAAATGAAAAGAAATATGCTTTTATTTTAAATGAATTTTAAAAACAAAAAATTACAAAAATAATGAGACTAATAACTTCTTTTATTAGAAACCCATATAAACATTAATGAAAGTGAGGAGACTTGAGAAACACATATGTAAATATTACATAATTTATTTTAAAAATTAATATATTTAAAAATACATCATTTATCATAACTAAAAAAATTTATCATCATTTACTAATTAATACAAAATAATTTTATTTCATTAATTGTATATTGTATATCATGATATTTTCTTCTATTTTCTTTCTATTATTTAACAAATGCTACATAATTTTTATCCAAAACATAGGGAAAATTGATACATAGGGAAGGGAGAGCTTAGATGCCCTGCAAGTGTTAACATGAGATGTATCAATCGATGATAATATTGAATAATAAGATAATAATATGGGTATGAGAACATGATCATATATTTTAAATTTCACATGAAATTAGTCATAGATCATAAATCACGATTCATTAAATAAATAATTACTACTTTAGAATACAACATTCGTAAGAGTGATGAATAATCATTAATCAATCATGAGTAGTGAGAGTATATCATAATAATGAGAAAATTTAATAGTAATTGTGTCATAATTATAATAAATTAAAATGATTTCATAACTCAAGGCTCACATCCAATATCATTATTAAATATTGGATGAAGTTAAATAATGGATTGCGTTCACTCTGAAAACCTATTTTTGTTCTTAGAATAAGTTCACTCCCCATATTATTTCATCTTACCTCATGATATTTGAATCACTACCGAATTAATTTTATGGTTATATAATTAAAATTACACCCATAAAAAATAAAAAATGTATATGTGTACCATAAGATCATAAAAGAATTCATCATTCCATCACAACATAACCCATGGAATAGAAATATGGTCCATAAATATTTTCACATAAATTAAATATAAGATATCTAAATAAAAAAATAGACATTATTATTAGATGTTATCAACAGTTATTCACACGAAACATCATATTATTTTGGTATCAATGAAAAATATATTAAAAATAATATTCAAACCTTTATTTGAAGACAAGATAAAAAAATTATTTTCATTTTGGTAACCTTTTATCGAAATACATATATAATATCGATAGAAATATTTTATTTTAAAATAATGATTGAATATTTTAATGTATTATCCAAATCAAATAATGGTAACAAATTCCCAAAAATTCTTGTGTACATTAAACATTAAAATAATATTCCACACACATTTTTTCATAATTCGTAAATAACCTATTTGTAAGAAATTGTAAATCTTAATTTTTAACCCCTTAAAAATAAATGAAAATATGATTGAAAATTAATTTAAATAATCATGGGAGTATATATAATAAAAATGATGAAAACGTCTTAAATTAATCAATAGTAAACATTAAAAAAATATTTTAGTTATCATTATAATTACCAAATAAAGGATAATTAAACACAAACATGATAACAAGAAATAATAACCATATGAGAACAAAATATATGGGTTTTGATATATAAATATTATATAATTAGAGTAAAGTATATTAAATAATAAACAATCCCAATTAAAAATGAGATTGAAACATAAATATTTACCTCAGGTGTTGAGATTGTTTATGTGATGTTTTATTTTATTATAAAATAAATTTCGATATATTATAAATATATACTAGTACCACAATACATTGTATCTTAAAATATAACCTTCCCTTAAAATTTCAAAATTTCAATTAATTAATATTTCTTCATTAAAATAAATATTCGGGTTATTTGTTCCTTTTTTGATGCATATTCTAATAGGACAGTTCATATCCTTTCACCTTGGTCATGGTAACATCATATAAATTTTTTTAATCAATTTATAATTATTATATTTTTTCATTATATATTTTTGAACCATTTATATAAGTTCGTAATGCAAAATTAATTACATCACTTCTTGGAGATGGATCTTTATATGTCCTCAAGAGTACTGTTTTCATTTGTCAATAAATGAAAAGAATAAAAGTCAAATAAAAATATATATTTAATTAATAATAATAATAATATAATATATATAAATATTTTAATTAAATCCATTTATATTACCATCCATGGATGATATACAATAAAATATAGTCACATCACATTGTGGAGGTTGTAGTCCACATGTTCACAAGAATGAAGTTAACATTACTGATAATAAGTAAAATTGATAGAAAATAGTTTTAATATTAGGATAATATTTTTTATTTTAGTAATTATAATTATTTTATTATGTTTATATGGTTATATTATATATTGAGAAGGTAGAAAAATAAGTAAACATAAAAGGATTTGTTGAATATGATTACAACTTCTTTGAGAAACATATTTTGGATATCTTTTTAAAGGACACAATGATTCTATTTTAATAAAATCATAACATATATAAAATGGATAGGTTAATTGATAAGATATTTAGGTAAATTATTGTTGAACTAGTTGGACCATGAAGTTGTGAATAACGGGAGGATATGTTTTTCCTTTTTATATATGAGGAGTGTGGAAAAGATAAAAATAATAAGAATATTAATATATAACAAATTCATATGAAATTAAAGATACACTAAGGTTAAATTTTTTTTAAAAAATATATTTTAGGGGGAAAATATCTTTAACCAACAAAATTTATAACATTTTGTGACATATTTTAATACTTATTTTTTAGTTTAAGCCCATAATTAACCAATTTTTACCTTTAAATAGGTAACAAATTTTTCCATAGTTATTATTCCTTATGATAAAAATAGAAAGTCAAATCATGAATGTGTTTACATTACATTTAAAATTTATAATAATTTAAAGATGAAGTTATAGCATTGGATAGACCCTAGGTCATCTCTCATGGATCATTGGAAGCTTAAAGTGTTTATTTTTAATCGAAAGATCAAAAGAGTGTGTGGTTTAGGAAACAATTTTAAAAATAAAATGATTTACATAAAGAGTTTAGTAATTGAAAAGGGAATTTGGTTTTGATTTTAATTATGAAATATGATGTTTGGTTGAAGTTCTCTTCACATATTATATAGTTCATTGTTCTGGAAATTTCACACAGTTTAATAGAATCCTTTGGTTGTGGGTTGTTAGGATCTTGATTCCCCTTTTCCTATTAAAATTATTCACAAAGAAAAAATACACAAAAAAGAATAATGTATTCATGTTATGGATATCATGAATAAAAAAACGGATACCAAGTAAAACTAAAGTATTATATATGTTTCAGAGAAAGAGTATTATTGTGTTATCTAATCAGAATAACCCATGATTCCTAGTTGAAATATAAAAACAATTGATGTTGAAATGAAAAGTGTTTTAGTTGGTTATACCAACAAAATTTATTCATAGGTGAAGGGTGTTATGATAGAAAATTCATTGAATATTTAAGAAACAAATTACAGAAAACATGTAGAATAAAAAGTTACAGAACTCCCTCCCATGTGTGTGTAGCTCCCTCAAAGTGACCGTACACCGTTTAGCTCACCATCGAAAGGAAAAGGAGGCCCAAGGTGAACTTCACCATCATAAATGATCCAACAATAAGGATAAGGGCCTCCATAACATATTGGTTGAGGAGATTAATCCTTTGGGTCTTCTAGATAGAAGATATTTTTTAGGGGTTCTAATTTACAAATAGTTTTCCTAAAGTTCTATTTTTTTGGAAATGTTGATAGTGTTTTAAGAAAAATAAATATGATAAAACCAATCGGTCCATGGTGTTTGGAATCCAAAATTGTTACATTTATTTTTAGAAAACATAATAGTTTCTTGAAGTTCAGAAGTTTGAGATATGGAAAAAATATAGAACACCAATTTTGACTTTGATCAGATCACTTTTCTTGAATAGGTTGGTTTAGATTCCCCCCTCAATTTATGGATTTTCATTATGTGTTTTCTTGTAATTTGTCGACCACTTAATTTGGTATGATTCACAAAAAAGTTAAAACAAATTCAATGCGCTAATTTTTATCATATGTTTTTTGAGTCTATGCATTTTCTTAGAATAATTCATAGTTCAGTCTATTTGTTTTCAACTTCGTAATTGACCTCCAAATCACCTAAACATACTATGAAATCATGCAAATAAGTAAACTTTTCATTTTTACATAGATTAACAAAAATTAATTAAATAAAATATGAAGTTCAATTTGTTATTTTTTAATTATGATATATAATTAGTTTACCATAGTAATGAAAGCGATAAAATGAATAGTGAATCTCTACACGATCACACCCCCAGACATAAATATTTCACTCTTGGGAAAAGTCAAATTTTAAAAAATTATTCATAGAGATATTCAAAACATTATGATGATTTAAAATTAAATAAAAATTTACCTATTACAGAATTACGATCAAAGAAAAAATCACACCATGGATTTATTCTAAAAGATCATAGAAATACATATCTATTAAATTATATCCAAATTAAATTCAAGAAGTTGAATGATAAAAATTTTAGAAAATAATTAAAAAGTAAAAATGGTAATAACTCTCAACATGTGTGTGTGAAAACTATTTCATGGAATTATTTCCCCTTTTTGTTGAGTAAATATTAGTTAATTTTTAAGAAAATTAATTATTCAATCCACCAAACCTTGCCTACATACATTAAATTAAAATTTCAAAAACCATTGACTTACTAATTCCAAGAATTCAATCCTTAATCTCCTAACCTAGATATCCCCATATTATTTAAATTTCATCACTCCCCTCATTTTTTTTGTTTTCTAATGTTTTAATTGAAAAATATCTCATACCCATCACTCAATCTTGGGTTTATCTCCTTACTAAACAAATTATAATAGTTATAAAGAGATAAATTTTTAAGTAATAGTTGTTTCTAAACTTCAAAAGTGAAAACCAATATTTGTGATTCTTTGTTTTTATTAATTTTTTTTTGTTTTTTAGAGCATACAAAAATCAGAAAACAGGTACACATGCATAGGTCAATGTGGAATAATAATGAAACAGATCTGATAAAGAATAAATATATGTAAGAATAGTTTTTTAAATTTGACAGGCATTTTTCTAACTGATATTTAAAATAATTAATAATGAAATATTCAAACTTTATTGTTTTTTGAATAATGTATATTGAAATTAAGTGGCATAAGTTTCCCATAATATACTCACATAAAGGGTACCCTTCTTCTCAATGGTTTCGAAGTGATACAACAATTTATATCATCAAAAAACAACCAATTTTAAAGAAAAATTGACAAATTTCATCTTTGATTTTTTTAAATAATAAAACAACGTTAAATAGGAAAATTAAGCATGAATTTTCCATAACCTCAATGATTAAGTTGGTATCATTTTCTATGATTAAGTTGCTATCATAAATGAAAATTACAATACAAAAGTTAGGGGTGATTAAAAAATTTATTCAAGAAGTAAAAATTAGAAAATAAAGAAATATAATGAATATAAATATCTAACCTAGGAATATTACCATCCCCACACACCTAGTGTTTGAAATTTAATCAATATAACAAATGTTATTTTGGGAAAGGAGGATAAAACTTGATGGTTTTCAATTATAGGTTTCTTCATGAGTGTGGAGTAAAACAATTGGGAACTCTAGAATGGATTCAAGGAATTTATTCAACTACTACCACTTGATTGTGAATATTTGCTTTGTTTTTTTATTATCAAATAGAACAACACAAAATGGATAAACAATTGTAATAGTGTATGTTCCAAACTAGCAAGGAGAATAATTTCATAGATGAAAATTATTCCTTGCATTGAAAAATATGACCTTCTACCAAATGCTGAACTGATTATTGAGGATGAGAGAGTCATGTGAAGACTTGGTTCACTCCTTATATATATGATATTTATCTTAATAATATTAAAATATTTCTTTTATCTCTTTAAACATTAACATCCTTTTATCACCTAAAACAAGATGATTATAATTTCTTTTTTAATAGCCCTATAGGCCCAGTGATATAACTCAACAAAGAGGTGAGATATATTTCATAACACTATATGATATGGTGACCTGGAAAATAGAAGATTTAATGGATGTATGGTAATACTATAAATAATTGATCATTCTAGGACTCCATTCTTTTCAATTTGGTTGATCTATGTTTTCAAGAATTTTTTTACCTCTCTATTCAACACCACTTTATGAAAATTGGTATATGGGTGATATGTAGTAGAAACATGATGCCTAAACGCATACCAACACAATAGTTATTTAATTAATTGATTATATAATGAGGAAGTTGACCAATGATTATGAATCATGGTAATCCAAAAATATATAAAATTAGGGTTCTTAAAAATTGCACAACTCTATTGGAATCATATTTCATTGTGGATCATGCCTTTAAACATTTTTAAATTTAATAAACTCCTATAAAAATGTACATGTTTCCAAATTAATTTGAAAATGGTCCCATAAATTCAATTCCCCAAACATAAAAAAATTCATAAAATAGTAACGGTTATTTTGGAATTTAAATTATTTTAGAGACATTCCATATTCTTTTAATGTGAGGACAAGATCTACATAAATTACTAGAATCCCAAAATTGTATTGTCTAAATGGAATTAGAATCAAGGACCCTACAAGTAGTCTATTGGGTAAAAAAGTGTCTCCCACATGTAATAGTGTGGTAGTATATAATAACAGACTAGAACATTCTATCCAGAACACAACACATACGGACTTGACCACTACATATTCCCCAAAGGTATCAGTCATCCCAAATGTATCATCAAAACAGATGTATTATATGATCATCCTGGTTTTTATTGAAATTAAGAGTAATGAATGATGTAACCAAATAATTTAAAATTTTATCATACCATGGAATGACATCCTGAACGTGGTACAATGGATCATCATGAAAATTTTCATTTATGGGAATACAAGGGGATGATTCAATGTCCATGGATGAAAGGATCCAACTATTATGGGTATCCACAAAATCCTTCAATCCCTTTTATAAATAATTTCTAGATTAAATTCCGGATGTAATATAATTCAATGAATGAGACATGTATTGGGTTCCAGTTGTTAATGAGACACCGGAGGGATGCATGGTATGAGAACATAATGTCTTTTGACACTAATAGTACGACCTAAATGGATCCAATGAAAACACAATTTCAAGGAATTATTTTTCTATTTTGTGGCGGTTTTCTAGTCCAGGTTCTAGTGTACATGCGGTAGGGGTAATGACATGTAGATATCGATCCACCCATTGAGATAATACATCTTCAACTACATAGATAGTGGCTTCACACATAAGCTCATGTATTTCCCATAGAGGTGGTTAGATTACCAATGGTGATGTGGGACTCCATTTTAATATATTTAATCCTTCCTCACATTCATTATCAGAAACAGTATTATCATTTTTGGATTAATCTATAGAGTGGGAGTAAAAGTTTTCTAAAATCAGGAATAAAATGATAGTAAAATCTGGCAAGACCTAAGAAAGACTGCACATCCCTTATATTTTGGTGTAATTGTAGGGAATAAATGAATTCCACTTTTGATTTATCTACTTATATACCATCCCTAGAAATGACATGTCTAAGTATTATACTTTTTGGAACCATGAAATTTCATTTCTCCTAATTTAATATTAGATTATTTTCAATACAACGATATTTGATAGTACCAATACTAATCAAATAATGATCAAAAGAGGATCCATATTGGCTAAAATAATCCATGGGAACTTCCTTCTAATTAGCTTGTTAATATAAAAAATACTAACAATGCATCGCTGAAAATTACATGGAACATTACATAAAACAAATAGAATCTTCCTATAAGAAAATTTGCCAATCAAGAAAGTGAAGATTGTATTTTCCTAATTCTATAGGTAAATATTGTTGTGAAATTATCCAAAATGTCCATCAATGAAATAGTAGTGGGACTTCCCATCTAGTCACTCTAGAATCTGATTGATGAATTGTATTGGGAAAAGGACCTTCCTAGTGTGTCGGTTTATTTATCAATATTCTATACTGACATGCCATATATTCAATACACAGGTTTTGAACAATTCATAGTTTTGATTTATAATTATAGTATGACCAATTTTTCTATGATCAACATGATTTTACCTGACCCACTCACTATCAGAGATGGGTTAAATGATTCCAGCAGCCAATAATTTTTATACCACCTTTTTAACAACATCTGGGAGGTTTGTATTAAGTTGAAATTGTGCCTTCCTATTTGGTTTATCCTCATTATTTAACCAATTGTGATGTGTTAAAATTGATGGGTGAATATGAGGAATGTCCGAAAGTTTCTATCTTAATTCTATTTTATAATCCACAAAAAATTCAAGCAGTCACAATTCATGCTCAGGTGGGAGTGAACTAGAAATTATGACTTACAACTTGTTTCAATACACAAGATATAAATATTTGAAAAATTTAGGTGGTGGATTATGTCCAAACTCTTATGATGTTGTATTTATGGGAGTGAATGAGAAATTTAGAGGTCACTGATCTCATATAACTACTTTGTGGTAACATCATTGGATAAGGAATGATATTTTATAACATTATTAGTATCATTAATGGATACATGATCGTCAATGTACAAGAAATCATCAATTAAAAAATATGCATGAAATTTTTATAAACAATCACAATATTCTATTCATGATTCATTTTAGAGCATATCTATCATTGATGAATACTCAAAAAGTGATTATAGAAAATAAGTCATGTTTATTCATGGGAAGATAGTACATCAATATAAATAATTTAAAATGTTGAATGTTCTTATGAAGGGTGCTTCGTGAAATCAAGCATGATGAAGTGGAAAATTTTACCACCAAACTCTATTGATAATACTAAATTATGGCATGAATTATGGTATTTTTTGTTTTCCAGACTTTCCTCCACATCATAATTGTGTCATGCACAATTATCCTATTATCATCTATTTTAAGTACATAAAAATCACTAAGAAAAAATAAAATATATACCCACACCAGAACACCATCTAAAAAACTATAGGGATGCGTTGTACAAATATTTTATAATTGAAAAAATATCCATTAGTCATCAATTCCCATACCATCAATTGGGATAAAATGGAGTGGTTCATCACATTTATAATAGCATCGAAATAATGCATAACATTTGAAATGAAATAATCCTACATAGTGCAAGGAATTGAGAATTTTTATTGATCATTGTATTCAGTGGGAGGTTATGGATCTATAAATGATGATATATTCCTCACCAATCTCACTTTTTTATCACCTCGTAGTTACCTTCGGTGTGTTAAAATGTCCTTTATAAAATCAAAGGAATGTGGAATTTTCCTCATGAATTCAATCTAGGGGATGTTAACTGAAGCTTTTTTAGATGTTTCTAAGATTTATATATCATGTTCCCATTATATTTTTTTATTGGATGGTTTTACCTTTGGGGAAATGGAATATGAATGGTTTTGTGGGGTGGTCCATCAAATGAAATAAAAATTTACCTTTTTTTGTATTATCAAATAATCTGCTTTATGGTTAGCAGTAACCAAAACAAATGGTGCATATTATTTGTTCAAAACAGAAGGAAAGAAGTTCAAAATTAAAAAATAAATTCACATCATCCAAAGAGACATAAATATATATAACCAAAAAAATCCAATGTTACGTCGTATAACTAGCCATCATCGTCACAAGGCCCACTATCATCACTATCCCACACCAATTGTAAGAGAACCTCTCCACAGTAAATCAAAAACACCATCTAAGGACACCAAATCCATTTTATATGACATTGAGCCCACTCTTCGTCATCTTAAAAACATAAAACCTAAAGTAAAAATGCAGGAAGAAATCAACCTTGCCACATTCACATTTCTATAATGAGTTGAACTAGTTCAAAAACATCACTAGAAAATGGAAAAATAGTACCACATGCAATATGCCTCTAGAAATATATCGACCACTCAAAAAAACTCCTAAATATCCATCAAAATCAACACAACTGGCCAAATAAGATAGGATCATTGGATTTAGAATCCAGGGTAGAGTTGACCGGACGGTTATAATAGAGAGTAACGTATTGCAGGGAGACCGATCCCAAAATCAAAACATCCGATATAAAAAAACTAGCAAGCTTAAACACTATTACCAATTGATGGTGTAAACAACAATAATGAAAATAATTGAAATAGAAAGAAAAATACTGGAATTGAATGGATGAATGGAAGAACCAAGAAACCTCTACAACAAACCACGACCATGAACCCCAACACCCCCTAACCACCATGAGGAATTTCGAGAATGACCAAATGGAGTCTGGCATTACGGATCCAGTTAGAAAAGAAGATGTTACTCATAGTTGAGGAAGCGTGTTAGAAATCTGAATCGCTAAAAGAAATGAACAACCTACAAGGATGTTCCAGAGGAAGATCCAAAAGGTAGAAGAAGATATAGAATAAAGAAATGGAGGACTAAAGTCATCTCAGTCATGATGGGGAATGAAACTCTAGAGTAGGGAGAAAATCACTCAAGGGAGCTCTCCATGTGAGAACAGAGGGATTCCATATCATTCAATTTCATCAAATAAATCATTTTTTCCTTTGGAAGGAATTCCCCCAAGACAAGGTTTTTCGAAATTAGGACAATTTTCAGTGGTTGGGATAATGTATTCGTCAAGAGGGTATGAGTATAATGGATGGGTCATGTGGATTTTAAGTTGGGTTCTGCTTTGATGGATGATGGAACTAACATTTCCCTTATCCATAGGAAGGACTAGTGGTCGAGAGGATAGTTTACCGGACCCATGACTATGGATTTACCCCACTATGATGGTGAGATTTCCAAATTTAGTATTTAAGTGTTGTATGGATTTATATGTGGTTTGTTGGAATTTGATATTATTTTTACCAATTTTTTCATCATGTCCTTAGTTTTATTCATGGATTTTGAAGGGTTTGGATGTAAATTCCATTGTGGTGGTTGATGATTTATGGGTGGTTATAGTGAAAGACTATTCAGGCCTTGTTGGTTCCATGGTTGTTGAAGTTGGATTGAAAACTCATACCTATAGGATTGGTTTTATTTACTCCCAGGTTTTAATGGATAATAAGATTGTTTCATAATTCGTTGGTTATAGGGGAAACCTAGAAATATTTCCTCACAACTCTCTTATGTTTCTCTCAATTGATGGAATTGGTCAGAATAATTATTGTTAGCAGAATATATAACACAATGGATATGAGTAGAAGATTGGGACTTCCCTTGTGAATAATAAATATTTTCAACAAGGGTAAATATCTCTTAAAACATCATGTCCACATTATTCTGTAACTCAACACGATTCACCTCATGGACACCTTAAATGTGTACACATGACCAACAATGAAATTTTTATGTGTTCTATTCCACAATATCAATGATAATTATTGATGAAATTAGGGTTTTTTCAACTAGATAACCACCATCTAGAATCATCGATCATGTTTTGATCAATATGAATAATACCTTCATAAAAATACAGTATTAAAACTTGATCACTTATTTGTGGTGTGGGAATCTTCAATAATGACTTTTAAATATTTCACAGTATACGTGTAGTGTTTCCCCTTGAGATTTCATTATTTTAAAAAATTATTTCTTTATAGTTTTAGTTCAATTCATTGGGAATTATTTTTATGAAAAAGGTGCTTCATGTAGAGCCAATCTATTATTGGGTAATTAACAAAATATAACTATTATTTTATAGTACATTCTAATGAAAAATGGAATGCCATAATATTTAATTTTTCTTCATCAACATTAATATATTTTTCTGTTCAACTTTCAATTTGAAATTATGTTATGTTCTTATGTAGATATTCTCATATGAGTCCCTGAAATATTGGTAATAAGTTAACTATACTGGATTTAAGTTTTAAATTGGGTGTCTCGTCTCATATTTGAATGTATACACGGTGAATCTATACATCATAAGAGGTTATTTATTTTAATTTCAGATTTTTTTTAGCAATATTATCAATGTTTATTTATTTCTTGAGGTTTATTTCAGAAGAATAAGAATAAAAAAGATCTATAGGTGTTTCAATTTTTTGTATCTCCTCCTTCACTAGATAGTTTGATGCTTCTTAGTGTCGACGATGCAAGATACTCTCTGGTTAATGTTTGAAAGGAAGTAGTTTACCTAATGATGATCATGTAGTATAAAATGAATAGAAAGGAATTATTTTATAAATATACTGAAGGATAAAAATTAAGTTATAAAATAAAACAAAAAATAATTATTAATACACAATAATTTTAAAAAAAATCACACTACGAAAAGTCCTCCACAGTAATGATGCCAATATTGGAATGCGTTGTCCCTGAAAGTCTAATTTATTATGATTTAAATATTATTTTATATCATAGGGAATACCGAAGGTTATCTCTCAAGGATTGTTTGATGTTTAATGTGTGTATTTTTTAATAAAATATCAAAAAGGGGTCGGTTTTGAAAATAGTCTTACAAATAAAATTACTTAATTAAAGAGTTTAATAGTTTACAAAAGAAAGCATTTTTTTAAGAATTATGAGGGAATGTGGTAATTTATTTTTAACTACACATCTTGGATAGTTCATTTTTATAAAAAAATCACATTGTCTGATGGAATATTTTGGTTGATGGTTTCCAAGAACATGATTCCCCTCTTTCATCTTACATAGATGAACAAAGAACGAACCATTAACACAACAATCGTGTTGTCATGTTTTAGATCTAAATAACAGAAAATGAGATACCAAACCATACTGAAATCTTATATGTGCGGGTCAAAAATAGGATTCATGTATTTTCCAATCGAAACAACTCAAGATTACCACTAGAAATCTCAACCCAATTATAGTTTAAATGAAAAGTATTTCAATTAGTTATACCAAAAAAATAAATTGAAAGGATAAGGGTTTTAATATAACAAATAAATAAATATTTAACACACATATTACACAGAACCATTTGAATAAAAAGATTCAAAATTTCCTCCCATGTGTGTTTATCTCTAAAATAATGAAATTATTCAATTTAGAACCCCGTCGAGAGATGGGGGAGGCCTGGGTGGAACATAACCATCATCCATGATCACCCTATGAGGATATGTGCCCCCCAAAACTTATTTAATGACGAGATGACTCCTTTGGGTCTCCAAGATGGTAGATATTTTCTTCTTGTTTGACCATAAAATCTAGGTTCCCATGTTTGTTTTTTTAGGAAATGGGGAAGCAGGTTTTGGACCCACATATTTCTTAAAACCACATGGAAAATGGTTTTCGACATCAATATAGTCTTATATTACTTTGTAGAAAACTAAAAAGTTATTAATACACCTATTGAATAACTCTATTGACAACACAACATCATTTTTCGTTCAATATATCATGATATGGAGGAAATAAATAATACTAATTTTGAATTTGATATGATTATTTTATAATACAGAGAGGTCTGGATATGCCCAATAATGGATGAATTCTGATAGGGTGTGTTCAGAAGAGTTGTATCCCAAAAAAATTTGGATTATCAGACAAAATATCATCATAATTGAATGTAGATAATAGTATCGGTTTTTGTTTGATTCCACCAGTGTTCTTCGAATGTTGCACAATTAGGCCCATTTTCCATCACCTTCATCAAGGTCCTCCATGTCACCACCACCTACAATGAAATTATCCAAAAAATTGAATTATTCTTTTTTTACTAGTTATTAAAACAAAAAAAATTTAATCCTAAAAGATGTGAAATTTTTAATTAAATATTTAATTAATGAAAAAAATCAGTTTAGAACATTGATGTAAGGGATAAAATAAATAGTGTATCACCACATGATCAAATCATTAAAAAAATTGAAAATTAAAATTAAAGATAAAAAATAATTTTATCAAATTTAATTTATATATGGGTAACAAATTAATTTTAAAATAATCATGAAAAATGAAATAACAATTATTTTAAGATAAATATATTTCTAATCATAAAATAAAAATTATTCTATTTAATGGAATTCTAATAACCATTACATGAGTTTCACAACATTTTATTAAATATATTATTAAAATATTACATTAAAATAAATCATAAATTTTGATTAATTTATGTTATTAACATATAAACCTATTCTATTCCTGAATGTTTTTTTAGGAAAAACATCCACTTTTACCTTCAATTGATTTAATTTTCATTTATAACTAATTAATAATCAATGAATTATTTTTTCTAACTTTTTGTAAATTTTCTATTTGTTGATTAAATTGAATTAATTTTAATTGAAAACATATATGTAAGAAATTATCATAATTAAAATATTCCAAAATAGTTCTTTAACATCCATAGTATTTTATATGGGAATTTTAAATTTTTTTCAATAATTATATTTCAGTTAAATGCTATATAATATGATTTATTTTATCGATTTTTTTGAACTGTTAGCACAATTTCATGGATGTGGGATTCACATGCTTCCGTATACATTTATTTATTAAATACAAATATATTATAAATTGTACGGGTTGTAAATTTGTCAATATAATTTACAATGAATACTTCTATGGGAAATTTAATTCTTTTGGTAAATTTAAAAATGAAAGTCATTTCGAGCTTTTGTAACTACTTTCTAAAATAAACTTTACAAAAACATTTAAAATATATATTTTTCATATTTTTACAAAGTGACAATTAGTTTAAAATAAAATTTAACCATCTTTTATGTATAAATAAGAATATTTATCAAATATTAAAATGTTATAGATATGGGAGATAAATAAATTAAATCCATTAAAATATGGTTTTGAAGAAAAAGTATTAAATAATTTAGAAACATTTGAATCAAAACTAGATCAAATAAAAGAATATGATATTTATTTCTAAACCATATTAATTTCATTGAATAATATAATATATCCATATGGTATATTATTATACCTAATAAAACATGTGTTGAAAATAGCATAAGCCTCAAGGAAATAAAATTTAAATTATAAGTCCCTTAAATTGAGTCTCCACTAACCACATGAATATTTTAATTTCCAAAGTAATTAAATTACATTAATTATTAATAATATTATTAAATTCTTATTTAAATTCCATTATCATTATTAATTTTTATAATATTTATTATTATTTCAAATTCATTTACTAAATCAACTAACTTTACGAGAAATATTTTTAGGTCGCTCAGACAAAAACATCTTTGATGCATTAAAAATGGTCAAAGTGGTATAGTTTCAATAAACTATGAAATCATAAACATGTTTTAATTTTTATTTTTTTACATTTGGATTAATTTTATTACAATTCATGTGAGGTTATGCTAAAAATGAGATACATAGTTCGTGGTGGCAGCAGTCACCATCTATGCATGAACAACATTTTCATTTTATAAATGGTTGAAAATTAAATAAATTTAAAAAATTCGTAGACATAGTATTCATAATAGTAATATAAATATCATATTTATTAATTAAATTCATCTTTATAACTATCCATGTAAATTAATAATGAAAAAATGTGTTGTTCATGGAGCTGGCAGTCCATATGTATGCAGGAGAAACATTTTCATATTCCAATGGATTGAAGATCAATAAAGTAAATAGTATATTATCTTTAAATAATAATAATTGTTTTATAAATAACATATATATCTATGAAATATATATTTCTAACAATCCTTGTTTGTTAGTAATGAATAATGATATACATTACTTGGGGGGTCCACACGTATGTATTAGAATCATTTCTATTTTCCTTTCATTATAAAATAAGATTACAATAGTTAATCTGTTAATAAAATAACATTTTATTTTATTAAATAAATTTATTTTATTATAAAATGATAGTTAAAATAGATTTTAAGGAGGACGAAGAAGAAATAAACATGAAGAATTATTTTAAGACTTATACCCCCTCTTTTTATGTCTTCCTTCTTCATACTCATTAAGACTTATAAGATAAGTTTTTGGAGGGAAAATACCTTTAGGAAAAGGTTATTAGGGATTTGAATGGATTTAGGTAGATATTGTTTAAAATAATGTGCACTAAGTTTGTAATTTAGTGAGTAACAGAGTTTCCCTTTTACATGTGAGAAGAGCACCCTCTTTGTAAATATTATGAAATTTATAATATAACAAATGAATTTCAACTGGAAATTGGATCAAATATAGGTTAATTTTAAATATATAATAATTTAATTTCTAAGTTCACTCGACTAATAAAATTTATAAAACTGTTTGATTTATTTCAAGCCGTATCAGTTAGTTTAACACCTTTTTAACCCTCTTAATTTTTACCATGGTCATGGACTTTTACCATGTCAAATATTAATTAAGACTAAAAATTAAATGAAACTCATTAAATAATTATAAAATCCTGATACCAAATATTTATTTTATTTTATAATATTATATTTAGAATGGTGGTAAAAGTTAATTATAATATAATTTCATAAAATCCAATGAAAACCCTATTTTAGAAAGATGCGATTTCATAGAAAAATTTAATACAAAAAAAAGAGAATGTTTAATTTTAATTATGTTTTAATTATTTGAAATTTTTTAATAAAAGGAGTAACATTTTACTTTAAAACCAAAAAAACCTAAATTAACCTTTTAAATAAATGATTAAAATAGAATGATCCAAAATTGTTTTTAATTTAATAAACATATTACTTAGATTTCCAAAATGTGTGATATTAATTTATAATTTAAATATTATTTTTTAATGAATTATATTAATCATTTCATATATATATATATATATGTGTGTGTGTGTTCTAAAAAAAGGTTTCATATAATTTATTTTCATTCTCATATCATTATAATTATAAAAAATTTACATTATTTGTAAAATTATTATTTTTAATCAGTAACCTAAAAATCATATTTTTTGGTAATATTAAAAAAAATCACCATAAAATAATTTTGACAATTTAAATTTTAAAATTACGTACATTTAATTAAATTAAAAATCTGAAATTCCAAAATAAATTATTTAAATGAAAATAAAAAAATGTGATGAAAAATCACATTATATAAAATGAATATATTCTATTTTATGTTATCTTTACCAAATTTCATATTGTTTACCATTGAGTGTTAAAATATTTGTTTTCATATCATATATTCATTACATATTTCTCTTTGAAATTCATTTTAATAATTTATGAATCACTTTATTATAGTTTTCATGTAAAATATGTTAGGAAACCTAGTATTAAAAAAATGAAATACATTCTAAAATTGTAGGTTATTACACAAATACCATCCAATCATTATCAATTTAAGGAACCATAGTCAAAATTTTCTTCAACAGATCATCTATTGAATTAATTTTTATCATTAATTAATATAGAGAATTCGGGTGGTAGGAGTGATTGTGTGATATTAATGGATAATTTATTTTCTAAATGGAAACCAATCTTTAAAAACTATTTGATATGATTAAACATTTTACGTTTGATATCTCTATCGTGGTATCAATATTCCTGATTATTGGTTCCTAAATATAGTATTAGAGTAATATTACCCTGAGAGGAGGGGGTGAATAAGGTAATTTAATGTCATATCTATTTTGAAAAACTTGATCCTTAAATTTCTAAATTTGCCTAAAGTATCTTGACCTCTCAACCTCGAGGGTAAATAGTTACTCTCTGAATCTCGATATTCTTCAATTTGATTGAACTTTTTTGTGATCATGAATAAAATAAATATGAACATTAACATTTTCTTGGTTAATAATCAACATGATATGTACAATGATTTGATATTAGTGATGTTTTGTGTACTAGAATTACTATAGAGCTCACAACTCTTTACAAGGGTCACCCATTACAGTTGTACCAACTGGGTCACTCAATAATCATGATCACTTCCTTACAAAGGATTTGGTATAACTCATAACTTCCCAATGGTAACTCCTTTGAATGTTTCTTGTGTATCTCACAACTGGTGCAAATAATCCATTACAATGTTTATGGACATTAAGGTCCCTTACCAAGTAGCACTTGCATAAATTGTATCCTCAAATATAGATATATACAATATGGATGATGAAATTCGGTATTTATTCATAAAATATTAACAAATACTCCTTTAAAACATATCTTTTTATATTTTATAACAACATCTTTCATATTTTATTGTATTTAACATATCCTAATCTCCTTGAAACTTATATCCTCTCAACCAAAACACTTCTATTACTAGTATAAAGTTTAGTTATATAATTTAAGAACTCTTTTTCAGAGTTAAAGTAGTTTATTTACCATTAAGAAATATATATTACATGAATCCTTCTCTTGGACACCATTATACATCATTATGAGCTCTTAAAAATAACCATAACTCTACCACAATCTCCTTAATTAGCAGTAAACAAAGTAACTTCTTCGTGGATATCATTATCCAATTACAGTGTGAAATCATTATATATTTAATATACCATCATAAATTATAAAAATAACCTTCAATACTTTCAATTATCATGGTAAAAAATTAATAAACATAATGAATGAATCCTTAAATATCCATCCCATGCATCATATGATTAATTTTTCATGAGTTTTATTCATCATATATTGACACTCCTTGCACCATGATCTAGTGAAAAATACTCTAGAAATGTTTCCCTAAAAAATTATGCACCAGGTTCATGGTATCATTCTATTTAACATTTCATAAAAAACTCATTTAACAGAACAAAACATTCACAACATCTCTTTTGGCCTTACATATGTCTTTTAGGATGACATCCTAAGAACTACGTATTACACCATTGGTTTGGTCTATCCTATATTGGTCTGCTCAAACTTAATATTGTTAATGTATCTCAACGACCAGCACATAGATTCTCCACCCTATCATGGTGAATACACATTGGAAATTTTTCATTAACACACTGAGCACCACGAATAGTACCATGGATTTTTTGGATATATTAGATTGAAAATTTTTTATAGACGAAAAAATGTCATAATATGGATGCAGACATGTTTCGTTTTCCATTTCATGAAGATGTACTAGTAGTCCACAATGGGTATCAGCAAGGGTGCAATGCATTTATTGTTTCCCTTTTTTGTAATTTCCATTCATAACATGCCTTTTTTATGGGTGTGGTTACACCAAGAGTTTTTCTCCAACTACACTATGGCCACCTCTAGGGTGTTTAACTTCCAAGAATCATTTTTTCAAAATTTCAAAGTAAAGCTCATGTTAATTTAATTTTGGATTACTTAGATTCTTATTATAAATGACCAATCACTTATTTTCAACAATTCCAACATGAATATCAATGAATATTGATGTCAATGACTCACATTTTCAATCACTATTCAGATATAACAATATCATAAGAATCATTAACCCATGTAAACAATTATATTTTTAACAAATCCAACACTTCTTCTCAAAAAATACAACATACTCCATTAGGATTGAAAAAAAATATCCTTTTTATTTTGTTGAAAATATTATATTTCACAACTTTCTCGATCATCTTGGAAAAAAATAAAATTGATTTTATTCTCTATTGAAATATGGGGTTTTAAAAATTTAGAACATAAGTTCCTCTTTTTAAATGGGGTACCCATCGTTTACTCCATTGAATTTCCCCCCTTGATTTTTGGAAAGAAACTCAAAAAAATTAGTTCTCCATTAATCTTTAAAATTCAAGAAGGATTTTTAATTGAAATAAACTCACCTTGAAAGATTGGGATGAATTATTCATTAATTTATTATCCCCTAATTTCAATCCATATTTATACATTAACAAAATACAAATATAGATTAACCAAACTATTTGAACACACTTTCTAGTTAAGATTCCCAACTGCAGGATAATTCTATTTTCTCATAAAATCACAATTCTCATGAAATTCATTGATTTAATTTTCCACATGGAACATAAGATGTCAACTAGGACAACTGAGTTAGATCATGGTGTAAGAAAAATATATTTATTGACCACAATATGGTTTACCGTATCACTCAAGAATACCAATTAAACAACAAATATAATTTTCTCATTCACTTCACAACACAAGATTTGATCTCCATCAAGTATTTAGAGCATACCATTCGTAAAATAGTATTAATTTTTTTTGGTGAGGATCATAACACATGATTATGTAATTGATTCAACATGGTAAAAATTTGATACTATTTTTTGAAATAGTCATTAAATTTGAACATATGATTCAATTTGTAATCTATTCTTTTCAATTCTCTTCATGCTTCCAAATTATTTAGTATATATGTATTAAAATCCAAAAAAAATCTGTTCAAGAATATTCAAACCATGGATAATACCTCCACCATAATTCTTCATGTATTCAAAAATATTTTTTAAAAATAAATCCAATGGATAAATGTGTACCTTGAGTTTATTCATGTTAAGGAATGATGATGGCCAAGATGAACTAACCCATCACCTCCCATATACCCTTTCCCCTATTCATTTTCAGAAAGAAATGAAATCTTCTTTATACAAACTTAATAATCACCTTTTTTTAAATATGGTGAACTCTTTATATATTATTTCCCTTTCATAACACCAATTCCACACTTCCCTTCATTGATGTAATAATTTACATACATCTATGGTTTTTTCTATTTTACACATGTGGAATAAAAAAATCCTTAAAACGTATCTTACTAAGATTCATCATTATTGAACCTCACATTTGGATTTATTTTCCTCAATATCTTCATTGTTTTACTTGTACTTGGTTTTGGGGGACCCCTTTAGAAAACTTCTTCCTTGACATCTATGAGTTCCATCCTAGAATAGTTCTCCCTTAGTGGATTCAATTTCACATCATCTTCAACATTCATAACACTTGGAAAAAGATATTTATTTTTCTTATATATATATATATATATTTTCTTTTTACAATATTTGTTTTGTGAAAATATTTATTTTCATGAAACATACTCCTTTTGTTGTGGTCTTTATCATTATTAAAAATATTGAACATATTATCTTGCATAATGGGCATCTTTTTCAGTATAAGGTCTCTCATGACATGTAATATGAGTGGATTGATTACATATATCATATTTATCCTTCATGCTTATATCCAATTGAGATAATATTTCCATCGACTAATGTTCGAATAAATATATGTTCTACCATATGAATCATACCATATATGGTCTCTCCTTTAATGAGATGTTTGAACTAATTGAGTTATTTTCACATATTTAGGATTATTATTATAAAAAAACTCCTAATTATGTTCCCAAATCTTCTATATTGGTATCAATTTGGTGCCTCAATCATATTTGGAAACACACTTTTGAATTTGGAAAGGAACTTATCCTTTATTCAAGATTGGATTTGTATATTTATCTTTGTTATAGGACATTTTGAGGTATCTTTCACTGATTTATTCATATAATATTTTTAGGTGTTCATCCTCTCTTCAAGGTCTCTAAATTTCAGAAATTTTTCATTTACTTATTTGGAAATTGTTTACAATTCATAGAGACAGCTCTCAATAATCAATTTTATTCTCTAGATTTTTTTTAGTGAAGGAACACTTAATTTAAAATCCAATTAAATTGACATTTGTTTTCTAACATATAGGTAAAGAAATTAGAAACTATTTCATTATTCCATAATCTTTATTCCCATTATATTAATTCTAGGATTCATGGCCATATCGTCAATAATTATCCTATTTTTTCTAAGGATAGATCTTAAATCATTTTAATGTACACTCCATACATAATACTCTATTAATCCTCTTTGTCATTTTATGAGAATTACATAGAATTGAAACATTTTTTATTTACTTTTCACCACCATAATCACATATCCTTTTTATATCTAGGTGAGAGTCTGAAATTTTCCCTTATTTCTCCATAAAAAATATAATAATAATTAAAATTTGGGTTTGGTTTTACTATAGCTATAGAATAAAACATCATAGATGACTTCATATTTTTCTCATTATTTTTTCCTTTTTACATAAAACATTTTATTTTTCATTATCATTTAATCTAAACATATATTATAACTTCATCAATATATGTTTAGAGAATATATACTAATTAATTTATTTGTATATACCATCCTCAATATATTCCTTTAATGTCTCTTTGGACAAAGCATCAACTTAAATGTTTCACTGATTTGTCTCAAAGATATATCTATGATTGCTTAACAGGACAATTAAATCTTGATAAATTTCTTGAGGAACTCCAGGGGAGTCTTCCATGTAATAAATAAACCACATTATTTATTCTCGGAAACGTTTTCCATTAATATCATGAGCTTTCAGTGCAGATGAATGTCTTATTCGAAACATTAGAACTATATAGAGTAATACAAATCAATAAAAAATTATCATTTCCCATTAAAACCACTTTTTGACCCCCAAAATGGGTTCATTGTGAGATTACCCTAAGTGGGATAGGGAAGTCAAATTGGGATATGAGACATCTTAATGAATTAAAATAACATGACCCTTTGATGTCACACTTTCCCTAAAGGATATTGACCTCTCAACCTTTAGGGTCACTTTTTATGCTATTTAATTGGAAAATCATTAAGTATCTTGTACTTTTTTATGTATATACATAAATTTAATATAGAAATGATAATTTAATTAGTTCACCCGTACCGTTTTATAACTAAGGGGCATGCATCATTAATGTTTTTTTTCACAAAAATTACTATAGATATCACTACTCTTTAAAAGTGCCACTCCTCTTACCATAGATCAGGCTAGGTCATGACTTTTCATTTCTCACTATGTTACAAAGGTTTAGGCACATATTAAAACATCCTATGGGTTACTCATTTAAAATATTTTTTCTTTTCTCACTAATAGTTCAATGAATCACGTTCACAATGTTTGTGAACATGTAGGTCACTTCTCCAACATCATTTTCAAGGATTGAATCATTAAATGTATATGGATAATCTGTTAAAGTCCAAATTGGTTACTTTTTCATAAAATTTAAATAAAAAATTTTAAAACACATACCCTTTGTTATTAGATAAAAAAATGTTTTCTTCCTTTGTAATGTATTTAATGAATTTAAATATCCTTCATGATTCTAGCCCCTCACCTAGAACACCATTACTTATTCTTTGAATTTTGATATAAAATATATGAAATAATCAAGATTGTTATTCAATTATACATCCATTCATAAAATATGTAGTCATGATCCCATCACATGGACACTTGTCATCATTTATATAAGAGAATATAACCACCCATAAATCCACCATGATCTTCTCTAATAACAATCAATATAGTATTATCTTTTTAGACTTCTCACATAATTTTAAAGGTTAATTAATTCTCCAATTCATCCAAAAAAATATATTCTACAAATTAACTTATATCTTAACATGGATTATGGTGTAACTTTTAGAAAAATGATATATTAATCATTAAACATCAAACTCACACATCACTTGATTTATTTCTCTTAATATCGTTGAATTATATGTCGAAACACCTTCCACCATGAAATAGTAAAAAACATATATTTATTTTTCCGAAAAAATAAAATCACAACATGTATTATCTTAACATTTTTACCGTTTCATATAGTCCCCCTTTCTCCATACCAAATCATTCACAACATTCGTTTTGGCCTCCCATATGTCTCACACTTAGGCATTACAAACACAATGACTAGCACCATAGGATTGGGCAAGACAGTGACAGATTACATTAATTATATATCTTTAAGGTATCCCAAATATATTTCCATTTATTTTCTATTAAAACCTGGTGGATATTGATTGGATATTTTTCCCTAACATGCCGAGCATCACAACATGTACTAGAGTTAGTCGGACCATGTTGGAAATTAACTCCACCTATAGACCACGTCATGTATGATTGTGGTTGTTTTAATTTTTTTCAATTTTATATAGGTACACTATAATTCTACCATATATATATCTATCTACATGATCCGATTATATTTTTAAATTTTATACATATACCTATATAACACAATATTTTCAATCATCATGGTTATACGTTAACTAATTCTACTATGTTACCGCAACCATATATAGTGTATATCCATTCATAGATTCTCATTTACACTCTTTTGTAATGAAAATAATGGTGTTCTACATATATATTACATTTAAAATTGTTAAAATTGACACGTAAACTCTTTTTTAATCATTTTAATATGAATATCATCTTTTTTTGATGTCAACAACTCACAATAAACATAACTATTGTGATCAACCAAACTACCAATTCTCACTATATATTTTAATATATCCAACCATTATTAACAATAGATATAACTCAATATTTTATTATTGTTAAAAATCCCCCACCCTTTGTGTTTTGTTGAAAATATTTCGATTGAAATCTTAACCCCCTTTTTGATAGTGAAATTTAATGAGATATTATTTATCCTTAAAGTATTGAGACATACATTTTTAGAACATCAAATATACATTTATTAATGGTATCACCTTCTTTCACTTCATTGTATTTTTCTCCCCTTGAGTTTTTGTAAGAAACTCCATGAAATATTAGATTCCCCTGGTCTTTAACATCCCAGAGGGCTTCCTGATGGAAATAAACTCCCCCCATTAGGATATGGATAACCTATTTATCAATTTCATCTACTCGTGTTTCAATAAATATTTCTTCATTGGAAAAAACACATTTCTATTGTCCTAATTATCCAATACTAATTTCTATTTTGAATTACTAACTACAAAAAACGTCTATTTTCTCTTTGACTCAATATTATTAACAAATTCAAGGATTTAATTTACCACTTGGAACTTGAGATGCCAAAAGATAATCTAATTACACTATATTAAATGTAATTTTATTAAACAATAGTATTTATAGATGAAAAAATGGTTTTAAATGTCATTTAATAATACCAATTAAACCAAAAATAACTTAGGCTCTTTCACCTCACAATAGAACACGCGGTATGCATTACAATTTCACACCAAACAATTAGTTAAAAATAAAAAATAATTTTTTGTGAGGATCATTACACATGGGGAAGTATTTGATTAATATTTTAAACAATTTGATACCACTTATTGAATGATAATTTCAAATTGAAAAAATAAATCCACTTTTACTCCATTCCCTTCAGTTCTTCATAGGATTCAAAAATATTCTACATATATTAATGCAACTCCATGAAATGTTCTATTATATAAGCATCACTCCATGGATCATATATATACTTTAATTCTTCACATATTCATAAAAAATAGAAATAATAAATCACATGTGGAGAGGGGTGCCTCGTCTTTTCTCCAGTCGAGAAATAGGGCTTGTAAAGATAAATAAACCCATCATATTCAATATTTCATTTTCCATTTCAGATATCAATAATAAATGTAATAATCTCTTAAAAATCTTCCTCATAACATGTATCCAAAAAAATTAACTCCATTAAAAGAATTAAACGTTCATTCTATGACTTTCAAAATTCTCATCATAGATATAACCTTCAATATCATTCCTAGGTTTGAGATTTTCCACACAAGTTGATTCTATAACACTTGTGAAAATATTCAATTGAGTTAGATCAGTAGTGGATGTCACCTCTTTATTTATTTTCCATTTAATGTACTCATTTTTACCTTTTAGTATTTTTCATAGAAACACATTGGAAAACATATTTCCTAATGGTTGTGAGTCCAATCATGGAACACCTCTTCCTTGGGGAAGTCAACTTCACAATCTCTTCCACATTCTTAGTTACTCAAAAAACCAATTTATTTTTCTTCTATATTTTTATACACTCATTCAATGATATTTATTATGAAAACATAAATTTCCATACATGATACACATTTAATTTAGGTTATTTCTCATTTTATAAAACATTGATATTATTATCAATCCTAATAAGACTCCTTCCTATTTAACATCTCTTGTGATACATCAAAGGGGTGGGGAGTCTCTCTTTGAAATAATTAACCTCAAAAGATTTTCCCCAATTGAAATAATAATAAACTTGATCGAGGTTAAACAATAAATCATTTACCATAAAAATCATACCTCATATGATATCTACTTGATTTATTTATTGGAATAGCATTAGTTCTTCACATATATTTTTGATATTTATCTAACAAAGACCTAATAATTACACTCCCAAATCATCCACAATAGTAGATATTTTTTTATCATTTATTCATGGAACCATAGTTATGAATTTTACAAATAAATTTTTTTTTCTTCCATATTTCATATTTGGATTTGAATTTATTACTTCACTATTTGTGGTATATTTTTGAGGGGTCTTCATTTTCTATTTTAAGGAATCAGTATCGTCCTCAATATCTGTTAATTTCTCATATTTTTCATCTAATTGTTTAGAAAAAATTCAAATCCTAATCTAAATATCTTAATTACCATTTTCATTCTTCTTATTGTGTTCTTAATGAAAAAAAACTTTCCTTCAATTCCTTCATTATGGCTATTTATTCCAACATCATAGGAAATATATTTAATCATAATGAATTATTCCTTCATATTGGTGACCATTATTATATTACAGAGATTTATGGACACTTATTAATTATTTAGCTTATTTATTTCCATGAATAAATCATCAATCACTATAACATATAATCCATTCATGAAAATCCATTAAAACACATCATCGTTTAATGGGAATTACTCGAAAAAATAACTCAATATTATTTCCACTTCATGATTATAATTACATCTCTTTTTTATTTCCAAGAGAGATTCTAAAATTTCATATCCCTTTTTCAGAGGAGTTTTAGAATATAAAATGAATTTGGGTTCATATTTTACATCTGAAAGAGAACACAACTTCGGGGATTAATTCCGATGGTTATTCATCTTTTACCACTTTGACATAAGTGAATTTTCATTTGGATTCGCTTATATTACTATAATATATTCTATCTTTACCCAAATATCATATGATAATCTACAATTATTATTTTATTTATAGAAAAAATCCTCAATTTCTTACTTTAATACCTCTTTGACTAGATCAACAATCATATGTTTCTTTGATATATTTAAAATAAAACTCCGTTTAAGATTAGTAGAGAAATTATTTCTTCAGCAAACTCTTAAAGAACTCCAAGAAAATATTCCATCTATGTAATGAACTCATTGTTCCCTTCATTAAAATTATTTCTATAAAGTATATGATCCATTGAGGATGATTAAAATTTTCTTCACCAAATTTACGTTATGTTGTAGAAATTAATAATCCAATTAAAAATGAACTAAGTCTTTTAATACCACTTGGAGGTCCACTAATATGGGAATACAGTTAGATTACCTTGATGTGGTGGTGGTGGTGGGGGGTTTAATTAAGTCATGAGATGTCTTATGTTATTATTACTACATTATCTTTTAGTGTCTTACGTGAAAAATTTCTCATTGAACTATCAACTATGAGGATCACTTTTTAGGATCTATAATAATATATTATTTATGTTACAGGATCTATTTTCGTGATCATGGATAATGTAAATATGGATAGGAGAATTTACATAGTTCTCCAACAATGGGATACAACCAATGAGAATACTTTAGTTATATTTAATGATGCAAAATCACTATAGACCTCACTACACATCATAGACGTCTCTATCCTTATAATGGTTTGGGCTGGGTCACTCCTTTCCTAGCATTACTACCATACATAATTTTATAGATAACTCATTACTTCTAAAGAGACATTCCATCGATTAGTCCAACATTTTTTCACTACCAATAGAAAGAATTATCTTCAAATAGATTATGGACATGTAGTTTCCTTCTATAACATCACTTACATATTATAAATTGTCAACTCTAGATAAATTATTTATTGAAGTCTACTTGAGATGACTTTCAACAAAATGTAAATAACTATTCCCCAAAAACACATCCTTTTCTACTATAAAAACACCATTTTTCATATTTTTAAGAGTATTAAATGGATTGAAATATCCTAGTACATTCTATCATATCACAAGGAACTCTTATCTTTCTCATATGAATTCAAGATATGCAATATGGGCACTAATCATCCTTGTTCTTTTAATTAACCTCCTTCATTAAAATACAGAGGTCATGTGTCTATCACTTGGAAACATTTAACCATCATTATAGGATAATAAAACCACCAATAACTCTTCCATGAATCCTCTAACATCACCTCAATTATCCATTAACAAACTAACTTCATCATGTATTTTCCCATCCTCTTACAATGTGAATTAATTCCCTTATTTATCCAACATATTCAATGCTGAATATCACCTTTGATATCGACTTGGATCATTGTCTAAAAATGACATACACGTTGTATGGATAATTTGTAATCTATCTTACATATCTCCTAACTGATTTCACCCGTGATCATAACATCATTTGTCGACATTACTTACACCATGACTAGGTGAAAAACATCTATCCAATTTGCCTCAACATTACTAAAACCATTGGAATTTTATCCTTAGGTTCCCTATTCTAAATAGAAAATAATATGACATAACAAAACCTTCAAAATTACTATATTCTCCTTCCCCATATCTCATTGGTAGAAAAATCAACCACCACTACTTACACAATGTGTGCGGTCCTACACATGATTTCCAAAATGAAATACAAATCATCAACGTAGAATAATAAAATCCCCACTACATTGACACCACATATTGGTGGGAAAACTTGTTTGGTTCTACCTTTACAAACTCAGCATAAATACCCCAACACTAGTAGACCAAATTTATTTCATACCTTTTTACATTTGATTAAGATACAAGTGATTACATCCAAAATAACTGAATAGTTATTATCCATAGTAAAGTGAATACTTACTTGAGACTCATATTACATTTGAAAATATAAATAAAACATACTGAAAGAAAAATTTCCTACTACCTTGAACTCATTAGAATTATCATAAATATTATATTAAGGGAAAAAAATTTATAAAGGTTGATCCAAAATTATAAGTAAGGGAATGCGAATTGAAAAATATATCATAAAATAGATATTACATAATCAAAATGGAAAACTGAATAACTAGAAACCCATGAAATATAATCAATAACTTGAGAATGAATAATAATATGCTTCAAATAAATTTTTATAAAATAATTCCATACAAATAATCACTTGATCATGAAAATTACCCAAGTATAAGAAAATAAAATAAAATAATTAAATGGAATTCAATAACTAATTTCATTATGATTGAATGCAGAATTTTATAAATTTGAAAACATACAATCCATTCCTCATTATATATAATCCTATATAAATTGTTAAGGCCTCAACAGAAAACCAAATTTAGATTGAATCATGAGACTTACTAATTCATCAAGGTGCTATGTAATTTTTGAAGTCAAAATTAAAAAAAATCTTACAATGCATTCATTTTATAACAAATCAATACAAAATTGTCAACATGCCTTACAATGAAAAATTTCTCATACTCTAAGAACTATCATATGGAATGTTAATACATTTTCCAGTCAAACTGATCATAAACAATTGAGTAAAATAATAAAAATTATATGATTAAAATAAATCTCTTATGGAGAATATTTTATATAAATAGTTGTTTTCATTGATGAATTGAAATATAATTAAGAGTTTATTTAAAACATTCATGAGTAAAAAAATCATTTCACTATAAAAAACATATTTAAAATCATATGAACATTCTAGAAAATTAGGGAAAATATATTTTTGGAATATAATTATAGAAACTTGTAAATGATTCTCAAATTCATTGAGTGGCCATGATAGTTGGAATTTGTTTCATTCTGAGTAGGTTAAGAAAAAGATTACTTTCACATTTTCATTAAAAAGTAAAAATTACCATATTATGAAAATGATAAGGATAACCCTATCAATATAATATTAAAAAATAATAAAACATGAGTTAAATGGAATTTAATATATCATTGTCAAATTCAAACAAAATATGATATTAGGGAAAATACAAACATGGAAGAAAAAGGCTCTCAAATGAGTACCAAAACATAATCGAGTTTCCTAAAAAACAATATTTTGATATCATGAGTACATAAAATGAAGAAAATTAATGGAATATTAGATTTTGATCCCTTGAACCATATTTTTTTAGTAATGTATTAAATATATATCATAGTAAATGATTTTTCTTAACACATAAGGATATTTATTCAAGATAATAATTTTTGTTACAATATGCTAAAAATATATACCACTCTAAAATTTCAGATCTGTTCCATGAGATGATGAGAACGTATAGGTTCCACAATAATATTCTTGAACTATTTTCTTTAGCCTAATGATTTTTTTGGAGATACATGAAACTTATAGGGTTTCATAGGTAGAAGGCTCCTAATAGATTGAGACACCTTCTCATGGTGTTATCCCTTAGTAATATCTAATATGGGAGTTAATGAGAACATACCAATAAATATGAAATACATATTTCAATGAATCATTAGATGTTATTATTTATTTATGTGTGCTTTTATTCTTAGAAATTATGATTATGATTATAGAGAATCAAGACTCATGATTTTATATATAAATGAAATGTGTGATGAAATATGCTCAAAGGATAGTATGATGCATTTTGTAAATCATGAATGATATATAATTACTATATTACATAGGAAACAATTTAACCCTTATTAATTATTAAGGAAGTTAATATCTCAGGACCATTGATGAAAATGGAACCACCTAAATAAATCCATGGCTATGGTGTTTGGTGGGTGAGTTCATTTCAATAATTTCAAGGAATGTGACATCGATCATAGTGGTTTATGGTAGTGAAATAAAACAATATTGATTTAATATATTATGATAAAAAGATAATATTAAATGGTAAATTTTCATAGAAGGTTGGTTACCATTGATTTTTATTTTATTTCATTATAGATTACATGTCATATCGTAATATACAAGCATTGAACTGTAGTAATTTATGCCTGATTCCATAGAGAAGAAAGTATAGAGGGTGAAACTGTAAGTATATCCAAAATATCTGTTAAAATACAGTATTTGTTTAGGATGTTAAAAAAATAATGATTATTTAGGGTTTTTTATCACAATTATTTAATCAAAATCAATTGAAATATGAATTGAGTTATATTATAATAATATTTTTTTCAAGTTTAGTGATTATAATATATAAATTATTTATTGGTGAATAATGTATTTATATTTATTTATTAAATAAATAGTCATTATTTTAGGATTAGTAAATTTTGACAAGGAAATGTAGACCCCAATTAATAGTCCCATTGAAAATAATATGAATGATATTAATTTACATATCTTTAATTTTGTTTCACATGTCCATAAAGTAATAATAATAATTACATTATTATTATTAATGAAAATGTGGTCAACTAATTACTATAAATTTTGATGGATTTAAGTTTCATGTTTTCAAACCCTAAACCAAATATAATAAATACATAATTATATCACATAAAAAATCAATTGTTGAGGAAAACAGATAGAGTGAGACTTTATAAATCCATAAATATATATTAAGAGAACTAGAGAAATCTCCACCCCTCCTTTATCAATACTTGGAGATATCATTTGACTTCTTTATGTCATGAGAAGAGTCATGATGTAATAAACCACAAACAATTCTTGTAACCAAGATTGATTATGCTATCACCGGGAGATTCTATGACATCATTCATATATTTTGGTGGTTGTTTTGATTTCTATTAAAGAAATTCTACAACACTATATGTTTTATTGAAAGATATATATTTTTCTAATAAATTTATAAATTTATATATTATTCATTACACACAATATTAGTTTTATCTAGAATTATATATATAACATAGTTTTTCTTGTGTAACATACAACACTTACTTTAGCTTGTATTACACATGATACTAAATTTAAATGAAATATGAATTATTAATAAATTATTATTATTTAACATGATTCTTATCACATAGACATTGGAATGGATAGTATGAATATGATTAACTAAATTATGAATATATATTCTTGACACATGTATATGGAGTTAATTATTTGGTTGGGAATTAATTAAAAATAAAAATAAAAAATATTTTAAAATAAATGAATTATTTTTATGAATAACTATTTTTATGGAAAAAAACTCTATTTATGATAATAAATTTATTAATGATAATTCTTTGAATGATTTGATTGAAATGTAAGTAGTATATAGTAAATCGAAGGATTACTATACATCTTATATGTTTTCTAGAAAATAGATAATAATAAATACAATATTATGGTTAAAAAATATATTTTTCTATAAATCAATTTTTTTCCTTTTTTGTGCACGTATTTTAAAATTAATTTCAGGAAACATTAGATAATTAATTTAATAAAATAAAGATAGTTTTTGAAATCAAAAAATTATTGTCCAACGCATTCAGTAGGGGCCCGTATGGTGTGTTTTTTTTCATTTTCCCACATTATCAATTTCCAAAGGTAGCCATATTTAATCAATTTTGTAGATGATGTTAGCTCATAGGTCAAAACAGGACGATGCGATGTCAGTTAATCCTTACATAGATCCTTCCATGGAGATCGTTTCCATGGAGCTTGTTGCATAGTCCAGGTCTCCCTAGTAAATTTAATTCATGTTCATGGACTTTCTAGTGACATCTCTTTTTGGACCAAGATTAATTATTCTGCTTCTATATTGATAGGGTATAATATTTTGATAAGGGGGTTAATCATATTTGTCATCTCTGGGTATGTCTTAGAATTGGGTACATTTTCCACCTTTGAATATTTTTATTTGGACGGAATCTCATATGAGGAAATATATGAATGGAACCCAATGCTTTCTATTTTGATCATAAGGTAATAAATAATAGGGGAATAAGTTCTCCAAGGATTTTTAACTCAAGCATACCAAACATATTCATGTGGTAGGTATAATGGATTAGGTAACATGTTATACATCCAATGAAGAGGGATTAGAGCATCTTGTTTTGAAATATCAAGGGACATTTTTATCATCTTTTGAAGATGGATTGGATGCCCTATAGAGATGGATTGAGGAGGTGTGTCCCTTGGGTAGAACACCATGATTTACTAATTTTGATTGAACACCATATGTGGTATATCGAGAGGTGCATCACAAGGAGTGATGATTTCCCAAATGAGTTTAACAATATATATCAAACGCCCAATGAGGTGGATCCATAGGTGCATCTTGAAGAGGGAACACTTGGATTGTTTACCAATGTCAACATTCATCCCAAAGGATGCATCCTATATATTCTGTTCAGAAGACAGAGATTAAAACCCACATAGTTCAATTCCACATTTATGGTCATGTGACATGATCGATCCATGCACCTTAACGTCATGTGGTATGAACACTAGTGTCATGAAAGGATCATCTATGAGGTAAGATTATGGGGATTACAAATGGATCCATCCTAGAATAGGATTATTTTGCTCCATGGAGGGAGATGGCGGAATCCTATAATGGAAATACATGTGGAATCCTATGTTTATTATGTGGGGTAAGGCTATAGTTTCATGTAAGGTTCTAAGGATGTTGTTGTTCAGTTAAACATTGTTTGATTAATATGTGTGTCTAGTATGTTTTATACCATGTTTCACAAACATTGGTAGTCTCAATCCATACAACTAGGAATTTTGTTATAACCACTCATATGCCTCTAGGAAGATAATAGTGTTTTCAATATGGTAGAACAATGGTCAATCATAAGGTTGACATTATGGTTCCTATTATTTGATGAAACCAAAATTAGGATACATATTTTTAGCAATAACAAGTATGGTAATGGTGTAAATAGAGGTCTAGGGGCATCCGAGAGGGTACTGAGAAGTTGTTTTGTGCAACTGGATTGGGTTTCAAGAAAGAGTTACGTGAGAAGGGAGATGTAGCACAAGAGAAACTGGGGGAGTTAATATATCTAGTTGCATGTAGGTTTGTAAGTTGTGTGTAGACCAAGGTTGTGGGACATCAACACCATTTCCATGAACCATTACAATAATTAGGTGATGTTTCATGGGTATCACTTCATATTAGTCCATGTTATGTATGAACCCACAAAAATACTTTTTTTTCAAATTCCCTACATTTTAGGGTCTATGTACACTTATTTTGTGCATTTTCATGGAATAATGATAGATTCATGCTATCGGGAATTGATTCATCTATCAGGGATCCACTCCAAGGGTGGGGGTGAAATTATATTTATAGATGAAATCCTCAGCTGTTGGCGCCCAACTAATGGGATATAGAACATTAGTTGTGCACATCTCCATATTTTACCATTATGGCATGGCCACACAACACATATTGTATGACGTCATATTTGTTTCACAATTAGAATGGTTGTGTGTCAGGGATGTGAAAAATGTATTTCTCTTGTGAGAAAAAAATAGATCCTTATGTGATGAGGCCTTAGGTATTAAATTTCTCTATGGAACATCTTCCTTGTCACATTAGTCTATTGTACACGAAATTGTATTTTTTTTATACACACCGTAAATCATGTGTGAAACATGCCCATCCTTCCCGAAATGGACTTTTAGGGATGCACACATTGTCAGTTTACAAAACATGTCCATTTGAGTCCCTAGATGAGAATTTGTAACCTAAAAATTTCCCCTATAATCTGAGCTTATTAGGGATTTGTAGGATGGGTTCTAAGGGTATCACTAATTAAAGAGGTTCTCTTCTGTCAGTGTTTGAAATATTTGGAACCATAGAAGAAACGAGGGTTTCTCTCAATGCCTAATTGGTGTTCAACACCTATAAACAGGCCTTGGGCCCCCATATATGATAAATTTACTTCTCGGTTGATAATTTTTTTCTCAAGCACGAAACACATATTTTGTGAAAATATTCAACACTAAGACCACTTCTTTCATGCCAATCAATCTTTCATGTAATTACATTCATGAAATACTCATCCTTTTGCATGAACACTTCCATAGTTGAGTTCCAAATATCCCTTCTAATGCCAAAAAATGGAATTTTCACACACTTTACATTTCAATCCATAAATAATTTAAAATATCAATTTAACCAAACCAACCCAATATTAAAGATGCCACCACCACCCAGAGAGATGAAATGGCGAAAAACCAAGAGATTCCTCAATCATGGAGCATCGTTTACAGTTATTAGGTACATCTGGACATGATGACTGAATCCCAAAGAAACTACCCATTTAGAAACCACCTATCTCTATAAAATTTTGTATTGATAGATAAATTGAACATCTCGAGCATAAAAGTCCACACTATACACTCCTAGTTCACACATGATGATGAGATCAACCACAATAACATCACAACCCATGGTCACCCTACTCGGGATATTGGGGATATCACCATCAACAAACTTAGTTTATGGAAAATAATTCTTATAAAGGACGAACCAGAGGCTATAGAACTCATGACCCAATATGTCAGCATCCTCTCGAATAGAATGGAATAAACATCTTGGGATGGTATAAAGAGTGATAAATACATAAAGGAAAAAACTACAACAATGAAGGGACATCATCATAATGGGTACGCTTTAACTATCTAGAAGATGAGGTTGAGTTTCACTATCTCGCCTTATATGATGTAGTTTCCACATCCCAATTACAGATGTCCCACCAATAGAAGATACTACCAGAACATTGAGTTGCTAGTCTCTATATACCAATATGTTCCACCTTCACCATAGGGTAGTGAGCATTATATTTTGTGATGTGAGATGGATAGGCCATATCCCACTACATGGGTTACAATACAATGAATTTATGACAACACAAAATTTTTTTTCAGAATGTCAAAAAACTCCTCTCCTAGTGTATATCATGCTTTATTCATTTACTAGAGTGATGAAGATTCATCCCCCCTTCTATAAGGTTATCACATTCATGAAATATTTGGGCACGTTCAGAAAGAAAGACCCAAATTAGAATTTATTTATACGGCTAATGTAATGTTTGGATGATTCGAAAAGAAGGATTCCATAATAATATTGGTTGATTTTAGATATGGGGTTGTATGAAAAGTGGGGTTTTAGTAATATGGAAGACTACAAACTACTCATTATCTCTACCAAATTACCCGTAAAATTTCGTAGTGGATGACTGCTTCTAGTCATAAACACCTACAAGGGCCTGTGCCTAGGGAAGCTGGTAAAGGAAGGCATTATGGCTATTGGGAATAGGACGAACATGGGAGAATAAATTCTTTCTTAGCTCTATTTCTAACTAAGGCATGTGGTCTGGGGAGATATGAAAAAGAGACTCTATGGACTATTCAGGATCCTTCATGGATAAATCATAGTGCACTTAATTGGATATTAGTTTCTATGTGGCAAAACTCGCAAAATATAGGCCCATATACTTATCTTCCCATTATCTATTGGGTATTGCTTGTGGATCATAGTCAGAATGGGGTAATAATTACCATAATTCTTTTAAAATTCATCTTACTTACATTTTCAACCCTGGTTGGCATGATAGTGGTCATACTAAGTTGGAAACAAAATAAAATGGAGTATCTAGGGTCTTTACATGGAATAGTTCTAGTTTTAAGGATCGACAGAAATATCTAATGAGATCCATAAACACCATCCCATTCTTCCAAGAAGTTTTGGAGTATTTAGTAGCTATAATGGAGAGTCTACTTGGGGTTTCTTGATGCGTGGTATCAATTAATCATACGTTCTTTATGGTTGATGTTGATAGGAATGAGATTGTGAGAGATGGTCATGCTTCAACCAGGCAACATGAATGATGGAATATAATAGTATTATGATAATAATTGTGTTGATTCATATCATTTGATATCCTAAGGAAACTCATAAGGGTGATTACGCCAGTGAGGGACATGCCAATGCAGCAGGGGTAGACATGATTCTCTCCAAGGGTTAAGCCATATGTCTAGAGAAAATCATGTTGGGGATGTTGTGGGGGTGGCGAATGGAACTATTTAATCCCTAACTTCATGAGGAGAGAGAATTCCCTAGAAACAGTCATGGGATCTTGTAGGGTGCTCTCATGATGGGATAAGTTTTCCTTAGGAGGACCATGGGAAGAAGCTGAAACATATTCCCTAGCCAGCTGCTGACACTGTCTCCCGCAATCTATGGATTCTTCGACGATGTTTTGAACAAATAAAATGATGAAATACCAATGAAAAAAGATGGTATGAGATGTAGTTGAGATGCCTAAGGTCAGGCCCACTCATATCATGACTATGAAGGTCTTCCAAGAAGGGCACACATACTATAAAGCCATGGATTCATTCCTATACCAATTTAGAGAACATGACCTCCATTACAATATAGTGTGAGTAATTTTTAACAGAGTTCTAGGATGAAAAGATACCACACATTATAATTATTGTCTATGGAGGCACTGGATGGTGAAAAAACGCATGGCTCTAGTGATGGAGAATCCAGGGGATTACACATTGAGGAGGAGGGTCACCAAGAGAGAAATAATAGTTATTATTTGGATGATTTTGTCTTTGTTTAATTCCTCGATGTGATCTTTGAAAATTAATAGCCTCTTTGAATACATCCATTTTATTGTTCCTATTATATATGTGGAACAATAATTCTGTAAGAATAAAGTGGAAAATGGGAAAGGATCCCCTACTGAAGTTTAAGGTTACCCTATTGGATATTGAGAAAAATAACACGGGTCTCATGAACTAGAAAGAATAAGTTGGTGGGTTTTTCAAGGAGGTGCGACTGATGACCTTAGATCCCTAAGTCCTATGTAAAGACCCGTAAAATTCAAGAGAAATTTTTTCTTAATTTTCTTTGGAATTTTACAAGAGCACAGTTTCTGACGGCACCTGATTCCGAGGCCCGGTGTGCCCGGAATCAAATTCCGAAGTTTGGATCGGGTACGTTCAGTGAACGAACGAGCGGGAATTTCTAAATTTTGATCCGGTGCTCGGAATTGAAATCCGAGGACACCGATGAACTCGTAGTGCCGATATTCGCTTAAGAAGACCTTTTCCGAAGTTGCGTTTATTGCGGGACGAAAGTTAGTTTTTGGGAGAATTATAGAAAGTTGAATAAAAATGTGGTACACTTTTTATTTTACTTTTGTTAGTTAACTTCTCCCAAAGGGAGTTAAAGGTGGGACCCACATCCACTTAACCTCCCTTGGGAGGATTAACTGTGGTGGGGCCCACACGAAACCCAACTTTTCAACTTCTCTCAAAACTCCTTTTAACCCCACTTTAAATGTTTTGACAACTTAGCTTATTAATTAGGTTGAGTTGTTTAAACTTTTTCAAACCTTTGAAATTCAAAAAGGTTTGGTTTAGTTAATAAAATAAGCTCTTAGCTTATTTTATTTGGATAGAATTGTTTAGCCATCTAGAGAAGATTGAGAGCTTTTCCTTCTTCTTCAAACTTTGACGAAGAACGCTCAAGCTTTGAAGAAGAACGCTCAAGCTCCGACTAAGAACACTGCTCCTCTCTTCTTCGTAGACGATTGTATCCGATGATCGACGACGCCTTCTGTGTCAACGAAAAGGAACGCCGCTTCCTCCTCGTACTTTATTCGTCGGCTTACGAAGATTCGCCAACGACGTACCTCTTCGGGCGTACATCTTCGGACGTACCTCATCATCAACGGATTTGATGAATGATTACCGCGACGCCCGACCTCCGCGACGTTGTCTTCCGCGGGTCGTTGACAATCTTCGAACTTGAACCCAAGGTAGGGGTTGTTGTTATTTGTTTATTTATTTATTCTTGTTCGTGGTTCTAGCATGACTAACGTGAGGATATTTAGATATGTGTTATCATTTAACGTGAGGGGGCCGGACCGCATGAACACGGCCGAACCCCCTCCTTTGTACTTGTTGATTTATCTTGCGGTTGAAACAAGATGGCGTGGTGCCGTCGCACCACACGGATTTTCGCACGAATATATTGCGCGGCGCCGTCGCGCCGCTCCATGGAAGGATCATCAAGAACGTGACGCCGTCGCGCCGCGTCGAAGGGAATCAATGGCACGGCGGAGGGGCGCGGTGTCCTCGCACCGCGCCGGACGACGAACACCGCGGCCGGTTCCGGGCCGCGGCGGGACGAGAAGACCGGCGGCCGGGCAGCCGGCGTCAGAAGCCGGAAAGGGGACCGGTTTTCCAGTCCCGTTGGAGAAAACCGGCCGGCCAGGTGGCCGGCCGGAAGGTCAAAGGCCGGGGGAATTTAATTCCCCCGGCCAGCACTAAAACCCCCCCATTTATGAGGGGGGCGGTTTCCTTGAGGGGGGAAGGCGGCCCCCCGGTTCTTTTCAAAGCAGGCCCCCCCACGAGGGGGGGGGGTTCCCAAGGCGCGGATAAAAGACGTGCCGCCTAATTGTTGAAGCGGGGGCCTTGCCCCCCGCGCGTGGCGACAAGCGGCGCCAGGCCGCGCCGCCGCGCCGGACCGCCGCCGGCCGGGCCGGGTCGGCCCGGACCCGGACCCCCCGTTTTCGAGACGGATTTGTTCTTTTGGACATTACATGAGCCACGGACCTCCGGTTGACGAACCGTCTATGGAAACGCGATCCTTGGATCGAGACGGTCGTTTCAGTATATTGCACTCATGGTTTTGGAATACTTTGAGTTCGGCCGGGTTGGTTCGTTCACGAAACCAACCGGGCCTTCGGAGCGGAAACGCTCATATCTTGAGCTACGGACGTCCGATTGATGTGCCGTCAGCTTTGTTGTGTTCCTCTTAGAGAGACAGATCTTTTGGAATACTCCTCCCGAGGTTTGGACGCAGGTGGAGTACGGTCGGGTAGGTTTTTCCTTAAAAACCAACCGGGCCCCGGGGACGAAAATGCCCATAACTCTCAGACCGGGCGTCCGATCAATGCGCCGTCTGTTGCGTTGAGTTCCTGTTGACGATACGGAACATTTGGATAAATCAACTCTGGACTTTGTGACAGTTTATGTATCAGCCTCTCGGCTCGTGGAGCGGATCCTCCTGTACGAGCTTGCTGTGTGCGGGAACCCTAGTGTTGGCTGCGACTGTGACTGCTACTACTACTGCTACTGCTACTGTGACTGCGACGACGACAGTACAGAGATCCTGTGGGGATTCGACGACGACGACTACAGCACTCAGCGATCCTACGTGGATCAATGCTATAGGTCCTGTGTGGGCCCGATCCTGTGTGGGTCCGATCCTGTGTGGGTCTTTGCGCTCAGCGGTCCTGTGTGAACCAGCGCCTACAGGTCTTATGTGGGCCCGATCCTATGTGGGTCTTTTGTGGGGGTTAGTTACCTATCGATCCTTCGTGGGTCCGACGACTTAGATGGATCAGAGATCATTTTTATCGTCTTTCGAAGAAGTATACCTGTGTGAGCTGAATCCTGTTGCTTTCCTATGTGGATTGTGTTGTGATATCCTGTGTGGATTACGTTTTCCTTTCCTGTGTGGAATACGTTTACTTTCCTGTGTGGACTGAGTTGTACTTGGGCTCGGAGGTTGGAGCGTATTTGAAATTGATGACTTTGGTATATGTATGGGCATATACCTAAGCAGTGTCAGTTGTTACTTGTGTTTTTATCTTCCTTTGTGGATTATCCTTTGTGGATTTTGTGAGACCTTCGGGGGTCTCGGGGTCCCTATTGAGTAGCTTATACTCACCCCTACACGGGCTATGCCCGCACTACGATGTGTTGGTTGCAAACGACGGACATCGTTGATCTTGGCTGAGGCTTGCAGAGTAGGACGATACCTGGAGGTGGACCACTAGGCGGGACGTGTTCGGAGCGGACGACGGGACCCGTGGAGCAGTGGAGCTATCTGTACCCACCCTTCAGGTGGGATCTCCAGTGGACAGCTCGATGTAGTGACATTTACTTACAGTTGTTGTTTTCCCTTTCGAGTTGTACTTTACTTTTAGTTTGGGTTTTTATACTGGCCCATTTACTTTTCCACACTTTAAGTTGTACTCTGTTTTTACTTAGTGTTTACTTTCCGCTTGCTTACTCTGTAGTGTTTGTTTACTTTACAAAGGCAATGCCTTCCCTTTTTACCGGGATTTACGCCTTGGTGCTAGTCGCCAGCCCCTGGCCTATGGAAGGCGGGCTTGGGGTAGTCACGGCACAGGCCCCGAGGACGGGTCGTGACAAATTGGTATCAGAGGAGTTCGGTTCTACCGCGAACTCTGATCTTTTCTATGTGAAGCAATAATGTTTAGCATATTGAGTGTGGTTCTCAGTCCAGGGAGTCCAGTGTTGGTGCGGCAGCCGACGTATCCGTACACCAGGACCCTGAATTATGATTTCCGACTTAATGCACGAAAACATTGATTGCATGTGTGTTTCAAGTTTTCTTTGTGATTACTTATATCAGCTCACCAGGTATACTGTTCTGACCATGGCGCACCTGTTTCCTTTTCAGGATGGCCCCACGACGGCAGCCAGCTAGGGTTCCGAGAGTCGAGTGTGACGACAGCCCACCAAGCGACGAGGCCTCGGTGCAGGGCCCTTTGTCAACAGTGGCACTGGCGGTAGCTCTACCCGTCGAGCCACCGATACTTCCAGCACCAGCCGCTGACGATGCACGTCGCCTCAGCGCACTGCATGAGTTTCAGCGCCAGCGACCACCCTGGTTTCGCGGGGAGACGGATCTCCAGGCAGCCGAGGACTGGCTGGAGGCAGTGGTATGTGTGTTTAGGCTAGTGAGGACACCAGCAGACCTCATGATGATCCTCGCTGCGAGCCTACTACACGCAGAAGCAGGACGATGGTGGAGCTTGATGCTCCAGGTGCACGATGAGGCATCTATACTTTGGACGGACTTTGAGAGCCTCTTCCTCTCGGAGTTCGTCCCAGCCACCCTTCGTGCGGTGCGTATCCAGGAGCTTCTTCAGCTGTGGCAGGGCAGCATGACGGTCGCTCAGTACTCGGCGAGGTTTACTGATCTCTCGCACTACTCGACCAACATGGTATGGGACCCATTCTTCCAGGCTCGGAACTTCGAGCAGGGTTTGAGACACGAGATCAGTGCATCACTGATCTCCCTCAGCATACCGACTCAGACAGGAGTACTGGAGAGGGCCCTTTTGATCGAGAGCTTCCTTACTGAGTCTACACCAGCGCAGCGACCCACCGCAGGGCGGCACGTGGCAGAGTCATCTGCAGCAGGAAGTCGACGGATGACTCAGGGGTCCAGACAGACCAGACCTTCGGGCAGACGACCTCAGGGCACTGGCTCAGCAGTGCGGAGCACACAGCGAGGAGCTAGTCTTTCGAGAGGCAGACAGTGCTACTCGTGCGGTGGGCAGGGCCACATGGCTCGTGACTGCCCGACCCTCCATGCCGAGGAGCAGCAGACAGTTGAGGGACCACCGAGGCAGAGGCAGAGGGTCGACCGTGGCGGTCCGCAGGGAGGAGGCGGACGAGGAAGAGGAGCTGGACGAGCAGCCGGTGGTGGGAGACGCTTTGAGGCTCTGCCACCACCACCACCAGGAGGTCCACCCCGACCACAGGGAGCTGGCGAGCAGAGACAGGCACAGCTCCAGGCAGCAGTGGCCTACGACCACGGCGCACCCGAGATGATTCGAGATACTATCTGTGTCTATTCCACCCTTGCTGCAGTTCTTATAGACACAAAAGCGAGTCACTCTTTCATAGCCGCTACCCTTGTTCGGAGCTTGGAGATTCTGACAGAGCCGTTAGCTCGATCCTTACGGCTAGAGACTCCTATGGGAGCAGACTCGACGATTACGAACTGGTTCTGGCAGTGTGAGCTTACTCTAGGAGGCGAGATCTTCAGCTGGGATCTTCTTGTAGCAGTGTCGAGGCCTTACGACGTCATCTTGGGCATGGATTGGCTATCTACGGTCCATGCGCAGATAGACTTTTTTAGGCGCAAGGTGCAATGTGTACGCATCAACAGGAGCAGGTTAACATTCACCGGCGAGAAGGGAGCCTTAGCAGCACAGGATGGACTTCCGCGGAGGAGAGGACATCCCATTACTCATCAGTTAGCTAGCCTCATCCTTGGAGCAGTTGACGTGCGGAGTCCTGGTTTTCCTGCAGTGGTGGATCAGTTTGCGGACGTTTTTCCTGACGACGTACCAGGGCTACCTCCTCGTAGAGAGGTAGAATTTTATATTGACTTGTACCCCGGGACAACCCCGATATCCACTCCAGCATATCGGATGTCCCCCGCCGAGCTTCGAGAGCTACGGGTACAGTTAGAGGACTTGCAGGGCAAGGGGTTCATCCGACCCAGTGTTTCACCCTGGGCTTCCCCGATATTGTTCGCCAAGAAGGCGGACGGGAGCTTGCGACTTTGTGTTGACTATCGTCGCCTGAACCAGGTGACAGTGAGGAACAAGTATTCGCTACCGAGGATTGATGACCTCTTTGATTAGCTCAAGGGAGAACGGTGGTTCTTGAAGATAGACCTCAGGTCAGGCTATCATTAGCTCAGAGTCAGAGACGAGGATGTGCAGAAGACGGATTTCAGATGTCGGTATGGCCACTATGAGTTCTTGGTTATGCCTTTCGGTGTAACCAATGCTCCATCAGTGTTCATGGCTCTCATGAACAGGATCTTTCAGCCATACCTCGATCGGTTTGTCGTGGTCTTCATCGACGACATTCTGATTTACTCTACGACTGAGGAGGAGCATGCCTATCACTTGCGAGTTATACTAGACACACTCTGAGAGCACCAGCTTTATGGTAAGCTCTCTAAGTGCCAGTTCTGGATACGTGAGGTCCACTTCTTGGGACGCGTTATCTCTGAGGCGGGAGTTTCAGTGGATCCTGCGAAGATCGAGGCTGTGTTAGCATGGGAGCCACCCAGGAGCGTGACTGAGGTTCGGAGTTTCTTGGGACTAGTTGGACACTATTGGAGATTCGTGCCGGACTTCTCTAGAGTTGCGTCACCACTCACAGCTTTGACGAAGAAGGGGAAACCCTTCGTGTGGTCAGACAGATGTCACCCGAGCTTCCAGGAGCTGAGGCAGAGATTGACCAGCGCACCTATCTTGAGGTTGCCCGAGGAGGGAGTAGGGTACGTAGTTTACTGCGATGCATCAGGTACCGGACTCGGATGTGTTCTGATGCAGGAGCGGGCAGTGATCGCCTATGGATCACGTCAGTTGAGGCCACATGACCAGAACTACGCTACCCATGACCTGGAGTTAGCAGTAGTGGTCTTTGCTCTGAAGACATGGCGACACTATCTGATGGGCGAGCGCTTTTCAGTCTTTTCTGATCATCAGAGTCTCAGGTATATCTTCTCGCAAGAAGGACCTGAACCTGAGATAGCGGCGATGGCTCGAGTTCCTCCAGGACTATGAATTTGAGATAGTCTATACTCCTGGGAAGGGGAACGTATTAGCCGATTCCCTTAGCAGGAGGACGGGCATTCATCTACTTGAGGAGGTGACGGAGCAACTAGCCTCTTTGCAGATATCCTTCGTGGATAGAGATGGAGCAGCCTTCCTCTAGTCTCTCACAGTCACCCCTCTACTACTGCAGCGGGTCAGAGAGGCACAGCGTGAGGACGCTGACTGTGAGACACGGTGTGAGCAGATATCCTCGGGACAGGCACCTGATGGTTTCTCCCTTGGAGCAGAGCACGACATACTTTTCAGAGGACGTACCATGGTACCAGTCTCTTTGTGAGAGGAAGTGCTGAGAGAGTTTCACACTTCTCCTTTGGTAGTATATCCTGGAGTGGAAAAGATGTACCAGGACCTCAGGCGACAGCACTGGTGGCCGGGCATGAAGAAGGCTGTAGTAGAGTTCGTTTCTCGATTCCTCACCTGCCAACAGGTGAAGGCAGAGCATCAGGTACCAGCGGGCTTGGTACAGCCCTTTGAGGTTCCGGAGTGGAAGTGGGAGGACATATCTATGGACTTCGTGACTGGACTTCCACGCACATCCAGAGGTCACGACTCCATCTGGGTGATTGTTGACCGACTCACCAAATCGGCACACTTCTTACCCATCCGAGAGCAGGGCTCAGTGGAGAGCTTGGGACGTCTCTACGTTCAGGAGATTGTGCGGCTCCACGGTGTGCCATCATCTATCGTCTCTGATCAAGATGCTCGCTTTACTTCCCGTCTTTGGAAGGGGTTACAGGAGGTGTTTGGGACGCAGCTACGTCTGAGCACAGCCTTTCACCCTCAGACGGATGGTCAGACGGAGAGGACTGTAACGCCCCGACCCCAGTTACCCAGAGTCGGTGCATTATTACATAACATTGGCATGATCACAAGAAAGATCAAATCTCGAAAGACCGATTGGTTTAGTAGCCTTGGAAACACTAGATATATTCATAAGTTTTACATTACATCATAAAATGAAAAACTACTACAACAACATAATGTCTCCATAATCCACACTACTATCCCCTCATAATATCCCTGCAGGTCATTCATAATTTACTTCTTCACATCCTGGGGAAAAAAATAAAACATAGAAAAGGGGTGAGCTCAAATGCCCAGTAAGGATAACAATAAAGCGGGAACTTTCATAAATAAGAATAAACATTTAAGGCAATGCATTACTAAAACAAAAGCCTTTTAAAATTGAACTTCAACATGGTATGGCAAAAGTAAAATGAAATAATGCCATTTACTTATTCACATGGATATTCCACTAATCGAATAATCACATGCAAAAATAAATAACCACTTTCATAATGTTGGAATGCATAATGCCAGACTATCATAACCACATAGCCAAGGCCTCGTGCCAAGACTACAAATAAGATTTTGTCAAGGCCTTGTGCCAAGACACTAGTTTGTCTCATGAGACCTACCGATGCATCGAGGAGCTATAGCGGGCTCCACCCGTCACTTATTAAGTCCAATGCATTCCCATATGAAAAGGTTTAAACATAGCATAAACATTCGTATTAAAACTAGCATACGAAATGTCAATAATTTCACAATAAACTATGAATGGTATAAAAATAGCACATCCACAGTCAAACATATCACAAAACCTTCAATACAATATAGAAGTTTTGTATCATAATAAATCAACTTCAAATAATCTTAAAATCCATCAAAGGATGTTGACATAGATGAAATCAAAATTCTTTTTAAAGAAGTACCTCCTTTTATTTTGAAATCATTTAAGATCCATATAAAATAAAACATTTTCTTTGAAAATATTCTTATAAGATTGTAAGGAAATCTTTGAAGATTTTATAACGGCGTAAAATAACCGCACCCGCCGTATAAGTTAAAAAAAACATTCTTACCTCAATTTTTTCGAAAAGGTTAAAAAGGACCTTGTTTTGAAAATGACGGAAAGATTCCTTTATAAACCTCTTATAAAAAGTCAAACAAGGGTATAAATGACTTTAACCCATATTCTTGTAAATAGTAAAAATATTTTGAAATACATTTTTAAGAAACATGGATGTGGATGATAAAGAGATCCCAGTATATTATTACGTATAAACAACCTCGAATAATGAAGAGATTGTGAAATAACCCTTAACTTGTACTTTTCCTTGGTTGGGGTAGGTTAACCTCCTGTATAATGGTGAAATAATTGTTATTAAATTATACATGAATCATATATATTAATATGATATCATATATGATCTTTTAACATTGATTTATTAATAATATCTTAGAATTATCATCATTTCGGGTGTTAACTTACTCATTTTCTTTTATATGTTTTGTTACATAAGCCATGTTTGTTGTATCTTATTCATATCCAGAATGATATCAAGTCCTTAAACATCATTTTTAAATCATAAAATGATAATTATACTTGAATGGATACGATGGAGAATGAATCTCATCGCGTTCGTGGAGACGGTAGTCCGAACGTACGCACGAGCGACAATATCATTATTTTGATATTAAAATAATATATAAATGAATGGTATATCATATATACAGAATAATTAACATGTTATATTTATTATTTACATGAGTTACACATCATTATTATACCCATCCAAATAATACTATATTGAATAACAATTACACCACGACGTGGAGACGGTAAGCCGTACGTACGCACGTATGGTGACATGTTATTCAAAGGGTGGATAGAATACTGAATATGGTTGTACCATACTTATAATAACATCACAGTATATGTGAGATACTAGAGTTATTATTTTAGAATGGTAAGAACAAAGGAAGAAGAAGTGGAAGAAGAAATGAACTTAGAAAAGGGTGGTGAAATCATTACCTCTTCTTCGGGTTCTTCCTTTTGATTTGATCAAAAGGGCTCCTTAGGTTGGCTTTCTGATCAAACTAAGGCCTCTAGGTTGAAGTGAGGGATGTTGGGAGAGTATTTGGGCAGAGTTTGGCCGAACCAAAAGGCTTGAGAGGTGTGAAGAAATGAGAAGGAGGAGTGCCCTTTTATAAGAGGGGTGAGGGGCACCTTTGGAAAAGTTAGAAATATTAATTTATAATAAATTCATATTCGGTTTACAAAGGCTCCAAAGTTGACTATTCAAAGGATGAGGTGTGGATAGGTCGAAAAAAACTCATCCAATAGAATTTAGACAGGTTTGGGTACTTATATTAACCTTATCTTTAAGTATTAACTCTAAGTTAATTAGTTTCACTTTTACAATGTCTCTTTGTATTTTTATATAATATAATTAATAAACTTACTATATACATCCAAGCGACCCCCATGTGGTCCATTAATGAGGAACCTATCATAATATAAGTCTCTTGGCCGAACCTTAGATTTTTAGGAATTTAATATCAATTAATAATATAATATTTGTTTTAAGAACTCTTTTATGTCAATTTTGACACTATTCAATAGTTGATTTTTGTGAAACTCCTAACAGATTGATTACTTCGAAAAAAGTCAATTAAATCAATCCTAATATATCATATTATCATAGAAAATTAGTTTAATTCATTAAAAGTTTCATATTATAATTATTTGGGTATTTATAAGATCAATTATTTTTATTTTTCACTATTTTAGTAATTACTGCATCATCATTGTGTCATAAATAAAATAAATTATATAATGTCTAAAAATTATAAATAAAATATCATTATGTAGGAAATCTTTTTAGCTTTCTAATGAATATTTATAATCGAAAATCCAACATGTATAACCCTATGTAAAAATTGTTCTTCTAAAAGATGTAAGCTTATGCTATTTTTATTTTTATTTTAACTTTATTAATATAAAGTGTCCCTACCACATACAAGTGGCTCCAAGGGGTCCCCAAATTGACCAAAGGATGCCCATGGTCGGGTATGTGTCCACCAATAAGGTTAGGACACGTTTTAGGGTAATTTGTTATTATTATAATTTTATTTTTTTAACCCTTATTTACCGGATTTACCCTTTAACCATGGTAAATAAAATATTTACCACAGTAACTATTCAAAATGTCTAAAAATAAAAGTTACCTATTTACACAATTTGAACATCCTGATTCCAAATATGGAATCCATTTTCCTAAATTCAAAACACAGAAGTGGCAGAAATTAATTTAAAATTAATTCCCGCTGTCAAAACAAAAAGCGTGTTTTTAAGAGATAATAACTATCAAAAGATTGACACTTGTTTATGTTCGGTTTAATTGTAAAATTATGTCCAATGACCAACATTATATTAAATGGTAAAAATATATTCTAAATATACTTTAAAACCACTCAAATTCACAATTTATCACTATTAATTATTTTGATTAAAAAAGTTGTTTTTAATTAAAATTTAGAAATTTTCACTATTCATCAAAATATAAAAGTTATCCGAAATGTACCAAAATTTCACCCTAGGCTAATTTTGATATTCCGAATCCAAAAATGAAGTCCATTTTGAAATATAGAATATATATGATTTCAAAAAGTAGGTATTACTATTCACAACGGCTAGTTTAATTAGTTGTGGTGTGTGTTAGAACTCGAGGTTGCGTACAACACACGCTATCGCATTATTCGAAGGGAAACGTACCATAGAAGCTTGGGGTGTTACAAGGACCATCCAGACTCTCGAGGACATGCTCCGTGCATGTGTCCTCGACTTTGGTCGTAGCTGGGAGGACCACCTACCCTTGGTGGATTTTGCGTACAACAACAGCTACCACTCCACCATCAGGATGACACCGTACGAGGCGTTGTACGGCCGACCTTGTAGATCTCCTTTGTGCTGGACAGACCCTGGGGAGTCAGCACTTGTGGGACCGGAGATGGTCCAGGCCACGACAGAGAAGGTCCAGGTCATCCAGGAGCGGATGAGGAAAACTCAGAGCCGGAAGAAGTCATACGCTGACAGGAGGCGGAGGCCACTAGAGTTCGAGGATGGCGACCACGTCTTCTTTTGGGTCTCACCTCGACGTGGTATTCAGAGATTTGGCCGAGGCGGCAAGTTATCTTCGCGCTTCATCGGACCCTTCCAGGTCCTCAGCAGGGTTGGCGAGGTGTCTTATCGCCTGGCTCTGCCACCTCAGTTGCACCGGGTGCACGACGTATTCCACGTATCCCAGCTGAGGAGATACGCGCACGACCCGACGCACATCATTGACCATGGGGAGCTTGACGTTGATGATGGGACGACTTTTACGGAGGTCCCGGTGGAGATAGAGGATCGACAGGAGCGGGTCCTGCGTGGGCGATCTATTCCTCTTGGGCGCATCAGATGGAAGGACGAGAATCTCCAGGAGAGCACATGGGAGCGGGAGGCTCAGATGCGTGCTCAGTACCCTCATTTGTTATCCTAGTTTTTGTTGTATCTTTAAGGGGATGTAAAGCCCTGAGGTGGGAGTAATGTAAAGACCCGTAAAATTCAAGAGAAATTTTTTCTTATTTTTTTTTGGAATTTTACAAGAGCGCGGTTTCTGACGGCACCTGATTCCGAGGCCCGTTGTGCCCGGAATCAAAATCCGAAGTTTGGCTCGGGTACGTTCAGTGAACGAACGAGCAGGAATTTCTAACTTTTGATCCGGTGCTCGGAATTGTAATCCGAGGACACCGATGAACTCGCAGCGCCGATATTCTCTTAAGGAGACCTTTTCCGAAGTTGCGTTTATTGCGGGACGAAGGTTAGTTTTTGGGAGAATTATAAAAAGTTGAATAAAAATGTGGAACACTTTTTATTTTACTTTTGTTAGTTAACTTCTTCCAAAGGGAGTTAAAGGTGGGACCCACATCCACTTAACCTCCCTTGGGAGGATTAAGTGTGGTGGGGCCCACACAAAACCCAACTTTTCATCTTCTCTCAAAACTCCCATTAACCCCACTTTAAATGTTTTCACAACTTAGCTTATTAATTAGGTTGAGTTGTTTAAACTTTTTCAAACCTTTGAAATTCAAAAAGGTTTGGTTGAGTTAATAAAATATGCTCTTAGCTTATTTTATTTTGTTAAAATTGTTTAGACATCTTGAGAAGATTGAGAGCTTTTCCTTCTTCTTCAAACTTTGACGAAGAACGCTCAAGCTTTGATGAAGAACGCTCAAGCTGCGACTAAGAACACCGCTCCTCTCTTCTTCGTAGCCGATTGTATCCGAAGATCGACGATGCCTTCCGTGTCAACGAAAAGGAACGCCTCTTCCTCATCAGACTTTCTTCGTCGGCTTACGAAGATTCTCCAACGACGTACCTCTTCGGACGTACCTCTTCGGACGTACCTCTTCGTCAACGGATTTTACGAACGATTACCACGACGCCCGACCTCTGCGACGTTGTCTTCCGTGGGTCGTTGACAATCTTCGAAATTGAACCCAAGGTAGGGGTTGTTGTTATTTGTTTACTTATTTATTCTTGTTCGTGGTTCTAGCATGAATAACGTGAGGATATTTAGATATGTGTTATCATTTAACGTGAGGGGGCCGGACCACATGAACACGGCCGAACCCCCTCCCTTGTTCTTGTTGATTTATCTTGCGGTTGAAACAAGATGGCGTGGTGCCGTCGCACCACGCGGATATTCGCACGAATATATTGCGCGGTGCCGTCGCGCCACGCCATGGAAGGATCATCAAGAACGCGACGTCGTCGCGCCGTGTCGAAGGGAATCAAAGGCGCGGCGGAGGGGCGCGGTGCCGTCGCACCGCGCCGGACGACAAACACCGCGGCCGGTTCTGGGCCGCGGTGAGACAAGAAGACTAGCGGCCGGGCCGCCGGCGTCGGAAGCCGGAAAGGGGACCGGTTTGCCGGTCCTGTTGGAGAAAAACCAGCCGGCCAGGTGGCCGGCCGGAAGGTCAAAGGCCGGGGGAATTTAATTCCCCCGGCCAGCACTAAACCCCCCCCCCCCCCATTTATTAAGGGGGGCAGTTTCCTTGAGGGGGAAGGCGGCCCCCCGGTTCTTTTCAAAGCAGGCCCCCACGAGGGGGGGGGGGGGCAGTTTCCAAAGGCGCGGCTAAAAGCCGCGCCGCCTAATTGTTGAAGCGTGGGCTTTGCCCCCCGCGCGTGGTGACAAGTGGCGCAAGGCCGCGCCGCCGCGCCGGACCACCGCCGGCTGGGCCGGGTCGGACCCGGGTCGGGTCGACCCGGTTCGGGCCGACCCAGGGGGGGTCGGGCCGGGTCGGCCCGGACCCGGACCCCCCGTTTTCGAGAGGGATTCGGTCTTTTGGCCATAAAATGAGCCACGGACCTCCGATTGACGATCCGTCTGCGGAAACACGATCCTTGGATCGAGACGGTCGTTTCGGTATATCGCACTCAAGGTTTCGGAATACTTTGAGTTCGGCCGGGTTGGTTCGTTCACTAAACCAACCAGGCCTTCGGAGCGGAAACACTCATATCTTGAGCTACGGACGTCCGATTGACGTGCCGTTAGCTTTGTTGTGTTCCTCTTAGAGAGACGGATCATTTGGCATACTCCGCTCGAGGTATGGATGCAGGTGGAGTACGGTCGGGTTGGTTTTGCCTTAAAATCCAACCGGGCCCCGGGGACGAAAATGCCAATAACTCTCAGACCGGGCGTCCGATCGACGCGCCGTCTGTTGCGTTGAGTTCCTGTTGACGATCCGGAACTTTTGGATACATCAACTCTGGACTTTGTGACAGTTGATGTATCAGCCTCTCGGCTCGTGGAGCGGATCCTCCTGTACGATCTTGCTGTGTGCGGGAACCCTAGTGCTGGCTGCGACTGTGACTGCTACTGCTACTGCTACTGCTACTGTGACTGCGATGACGACAATACAGAGATCCTGTGTGGATTTGACGACGACGACTACAAAACTCAGCGATCCTATGTGGATCAGTGCTACAGGTCCTGTGTGGGCCCGATCCTGTGTGGGTCCGATCCTGTGTGGGTCTTTGCGCTCAACGGTCCAGTGTGAACCAGCGCCTACAGGTCCTATGTGGGCCCGATCCTGTGTGGGTCTTTTGCGGGGGTTAGTTACCTATCGATCCTTCGTGGGTCCGACGACTTAGATGGATCAGAGATCATCTTTATCGTCTTTCGAAGAAGTATACATGTGTGAGCTGAATCATGTTGCTTTCCTGTGTGGATTGTGTTGTGCTATCCTGTATGTATTATGTTTTCCTTTCCTGTGTGGAATACGTTTACTTTCCTGTGTGGACTGAGTTGTACTTGGGCTCGGAGGTTGGAGCATATTTGAAATTGATGACTTAGGTATATGTATGGGAATATACCTAAGCAGTGTCAGTTGTTACTTGTGTTTGTATCTTCCTTTGTGGATTATCCTTTGTGGATTTTGTGAGACCTTCGGGGGTCTCGGGGTCCCTACTGAGTATCTTATACTCACCCCTGCACGGGCTATGCCCGCACTACGATGTGTTGGTTGCAGACGATGGATAGCGTTGATCTTGGATGAGGCTTGCAGAGCAGGATGATACCTGGAGGTGGACCACTAGGTGGGACGTGTTCGGAGCGGACGACGGGACCCGTGGAGCAGTGGAGCTATCTGTACCCACCCTTCAGGTGGGATCTTCAGTGGACAGCTCGGTGTAGCGGCATTTACTTACAGTTGTTGTTTTCCCTTTCGAGATGTACTTTACTTTCAGTTTGGGTTTGTATACTGGCCCATTTACTTTTCCGCACTTTCAGTTGTACTCTATTTTTACATAGTGTTTACTTTCCGCTTGCTTACTCTGTGGTGTTTGTTTACTTTACAAAGGCAATGCCTTCCCTTTTTACCGGGATTTACGCCTTGGTGCTAGTCGCCAGCCCCTTGCCTATGGAAGGCGGGTTTGGGGTAGTCACGACACGGGCCCCGAGGACGGGTCGTGACATCCTATGTATAATTTATGGGGTAATTCACATTGGTATTCCAACAATAGTGTCCACTACTACTTAAGCGGCATGCCTTGGGCAACTCGTCATCGAGATCCCTCTACCTCAAGGTAAGGATAAATTTGAATCCACTTGGTTCTTTCCCATATCATTATGGATATTTTATGTCAATTTGATTGATTTTCAACCTATGGATCCTACTCAACTAGGGATGGGAGATATGGTGTTATCTACATAGGTACCAATAATATTTTATGGGTTTCTTTAGTTGAAGCCCCTAATGAGGCTCAGAAACTATATCTTCAGATGCATGATGTTTTTATATGGGTTTCTCTCATAGGATCCATGTTTTCTCAATGTATAATTATTGATAAAATAAAAAAATGTGCTCCAATTTCATGTAGTACTCCATATAGTGTGTGCCCAGCAAGAAGATTCTGCTGGAGTATCTAGGGAACCTTCCATACTACTTGTGTCATCCCCTACGGTGCTAGTCATTAATGATGAACTAGACTTGATCTTGGGGTAATAGTCTGATACGGTCATAGGTTACTCCACTAGTGTGAAAGAGATCAAGGTTGGAAGAGTCTATGATTTCAAGTACATTTTATATAATGAAAATATATCTGTTGATGTAGATATAGACAATACATAGAGGATCCTAGGGAAAAAAACCTATTATAGTTATACTTACATGTTTCCCTAAATATGAGCATGATCCAGTTAGATAACAAAAGGACATGAGTTTTTTTCTTAATAGAACCACATTTTATTATATAGGGAATGAAGAAGCACAAAGTGTTTCATCATCCAAACCCTAGAGCTACACATAGTTATCTGGCTAGTGTCCCTCTACCACTATTTTCACAACCTAGGCACAAGAGGGGTGGATACCCACACATTTCATGCATTAGTACTTGACTTTATTTCAATGGTGGTGTGTGAATAAATACAACACTTAGAAATCACCTAGAACATGTATATGTCTGATAGAACTTGAATTCTATAGGAATTCAACTAGGAAATCAATCTTCTAGAGGAGATGGTTAATGATCATTTCAACTTCCAAAATGCTGAATTGGATTTTATTAGACAATTTTTTGGATTAGATAGAAGAGGACGATGATTAATTGAATCAGACCATATTTTAGATAGATGACCTCCACTACTAGAATTAAATGGTTCATATTAGGTATGATGAGAAATATACTATTGATAAAGAAGATGAAGCATTGATTTAGAGGTGGTAGCAGGTCATTAAATAAACTCCCTAAACACGAGAAGGACTAGAGATTTCAATTTCGGTGTAGATCCATAGAGTGATTTTTTTCTATATATTAAGAAATTATCCATTATATATATGATCCTTTTCAATTTTCAATGATTTATATTTATTCGTTCATCATTCATGTGAATATTTATTTTGTCACATTTTATTATAGCACATAAATTATATTCCTGAATTGACTAATGAAAAGTCCATAAGCCCACATGAGTTATGGTCAGTGATAGAAATAGGGGAAACCATGTGATTTCCATTTCATATGAGAGGGTAAGGAAATCATTAATTATGGTTTACATTTATGGACTGACCATTATAAATTTTTAGGTTGAGAGAGGCTGTAGATAGAGAGTGGGGGATCCCTATAACACTATTTTTCTTCCCCAGCATGTGAAAGTGCACAAATGGTGTAACTCTTGGGATGTTAGAATCTACCTGAACAAAAACGAATAAAGAGTATGAGTCACGACCTTTAAAATATAGAACAAAATATGAGTAATGTGAAAGTCCATGATAACTACTAACCATGATCGTAACATTGTATTTGTATAGTTTAGATAGGAATAGAAAAAACAAATGATGGTTGTTCAATAGCCATGTTTGGAATATGGGGATTATCTAAAAATGTGGTCAAACTCCTCTAGGGCATTGACTCAGGATGGTAGGTGATCCATTTTGGTAAGACACCATTTCAATTTGGAAGTCCCTCTAATAAGGAGGATAATAAGGATCCAAATAAGGGCCCCACTAATCATGATGATGAAACGATGGAATGATTGAATGGATTGAAACACTATTCTAATTACACCACCGTGAAAACGATCACATTGGGAAATCATTTTTTTCTGAACAATTTCCAAACCTATCTTCAATGGAGAGAATCATCTCAAATGTTTTTTGATACTTGAAGAAAATGACTGATATAGTAGGTTATTGACACAAGAGGAAAAGAATTCTGGAGAATGTTCATAAGGTGTCTCATAGATTTACATCAATTAATTTATTGTAGACACATTTTTTAATGTCATGCAGTGAGGAAATTGGAAACATATTTTAATGTGATACAATTAGGATGATTTATCAAATAGTTTAACATGAATTTTTCATGATGTGGTGAACTGATAAAGATGATACTCACCAGACCACAAGAGATGACGTCATAGGGATTAATCTCCTTAGTAGTGATTCCTAGAATGTCATGTAAGGAAAAAAATGAATAAAGGATCCCACAATGAGAAACATAATCTGGGGTGAGTCACACATTGTTTAAGGTCATGTCACATTGACTAAGAGAAAATATTATATATTCATAATGTTTGGACCATGGGATGGTGTGTCTTAAAGGAATGTTTGTGACATAGATGTAATGTTACTTAATGTGAATTATATGGTCTATGATGATAGCTATTTCCGTAAAAAATAACAAAATAGTGAGAAAATAGTTTATTGTCAAGATGATTGGACAATGAATCTTCCATTGTGTTTATAGAGTTTGAAACATAGGGTGAGTGTCTCAGAATGGGTATTAGTAGCATGGAATACAAAATAATTGATGTAAATTGATTCAAGGAGGCTATGAAGACTCACAAAAACTTCACATAGAATATTTCTCATGGTTTAAATTCATGATTCTTCTGCTCAGGATAGGATCAATGTTTATGGTTATATTTTCCAGCCATGGAATACCTAATGTGTTTAGAACAAAATGAATGGGTTGTAACCTAACCTGAATTGAGTGTCCATTGAGAGGCCCTTTTATACAAAAATCATGAGGGAAATTTTTAAAAAAATTTATGTTCATGACACACATACCAGAGGGTGGATTTTCTAGATGTAAATGTGGAGTATGGTGGAGTGACAACCCAATCTGAATTAGGTCCAAAGGGTGACTAACATCGTAAAATACTTCCTAGTGGTCATGGAAAATATTTTATGGTCATAATTCATTGTCCTTTGAATCATAGATTATGGTCAAAGAGTTTATACCATGTGGGGGATCTCCAATGGATATATATAGGGTGGTGAACTAAAACCAATTATCTGAACTGAGGGCCAAGGGGGTACAACTCGTCACAAACAATTATCAAGGAGACTTGAACAAACTATATAGTCATGATTCATGGGAATATAATATTAGTTTTAGGTCATATACATTTTACCATGGGGTTATTATATGTCTCAACATTTCTTGAGGGAGACCCCTACTGACTCATATACTCATATGGGAAATTATCAGAATGTAAAACAATGAGTTGTATGGAAATCCTACAACTTTAAGGGGAAATAATTAAGATAGGGTGCGGATAAACAACCCCACATGGGAGATCACAAATTCCAAGACCTATAGGGTGAAAGAGAAATAACCAATAGACAGATAGTAATAGTTTTCCAGGTTTTAAGAACATGTTCAATACCCTAGTTTGTTATGTATGGGGATTTAAAATGCAATATCCACTATATAACAATTTTGAAACACGCAATATTATATTTTATATCGGAGATCCTTTGAGGCATGAGACCATGGAGGAAGGTGATCCAGTGTGGCATGGCACCATTTACATTATGTATCTTATATATACCACGAGGATGATGGATTTTGAAATTGATAAATTCATAAAGCACCAAAGAGGAAGTGGGGAATAACACATATATGAATTGATGGAAATTATTGGTTCCATATAGACAATATATAAATTACTATACATCCCATAAGGATTGGAATAAATCAAGAATATTTTCTATGAAATACATGTTTGAATACCAATATCGGTAGGCTGACACTCTTTTGTGAGGTCATCATTTATCTCGCATTAAGAGGCATCCGGGTTTGACATGGGGTAACATGTTGTTCATCTCATACCAGTTTCATGATGTATCCTAGTTTAGTATTTTGTAAAATTATTAGCATCACATACTTAAAACATATGGAATCCGGATCATATACGAGGTATTTACTGAAATTCCATACTCATCACATAAAAAATCATAATTTTAGATGGTGTAGGATAGAAGATTAACACCATACACTAAGGATGTTTGGAGTTGTAGTTTAAAGTAACACAACATAGAATGTAGTAATGATTGCTGGGTTATTGTCAAATAACATTGACCAGGGGAGTATGAGTGTCCAAAAAATGTTTACGTGGAATGCATGAGTGAAAACTAATGTGAATGGGGGTTTATACCCGTATTCTATTACATTAAACATAAAAAACCATAATGTGTGCCAACTTCCTGATGTTGGTAAAGAAGAGGCCCCATGGAGAGTCAATGAAGGGATATAGATCCATGATTAATATCTAGGTGTCCATACATATCACATGATAATGGGAATCAATATTCATGTAGTTCTAGAGCATGGTGTTGTCTAAGACCAATGAAAGATGGTGGAAACCCTCTTGAATGATGACACATAATCCTCTCATACAAGGATATGAAGAATCCTAAATTCGCATGAGGTAATATCATCTCTCATATAGAGTCATTCCACTATTATATGGCATACGGATTGATTTTAACATCATTCTATAAGGAATTATGTGTTTTTAATCTCATATATGAATAAGGGTTCGTTATATTTTGATACAAGGTAAGATCATCTATTATTAAGAGGCATAAAAAAATTAAAGTGAGATTTTTGTTTAACATAATTTGCTGAGGATGTTGGATAGCTATCACATTTGTCTACACATTATCTTCCTCCTCATATCAGGTTATTAGGATATCTTAACAGGATGATGGTTCAAGGTAAATAAACATATCTTATACTAAAATTGAGGCTCATGGGAAAATTTTTAATGATAACACCACATGCAACGAATGTTTTTTGATCAATTTGTACAAGGTCCTACAAAAGGTAAGACTAGGAATCAATATGTATCTCATAAGGATGAGAATCAATCCACCCATATTTCTATAATTTGGATGCATGGATTTCCCAAACACTATAGGAAATGTAAACCATGAAGTTGAGTGGTGAGTGTACACATTTTAGGGTTATAGGGATTGGAAAAAGGGAATACAATTTAGAGTCATGTTACATGTACTATGGTTGTAATTTTTTGTTCCAAGTGTTTATGTGTTGAAAAAATAGGTTAAATACAATGTGAATGGTTCCAATGAGGTTCATGTAAAAAAAATGTACAATGAAGAAAAAAACATTTCTTATGATCATAATTCTTGTGCTAGTTGAATGGTAGTTGGGAAAATAGTTTAGAGTTATGATTATTGGACTAGAATGAATTTGGTCTAAAGGGTATTTATGTGGAACAAATGATGCAAAACCTGACACAAATGGATCCTAGGAGGCTCTTTTACTATGTACTCACCATGATTAGAACAATACATAGTTTTGAAAAACGATTCATGGATATGACTGGGGACAAGGGGATAAGGGTTAGTAAATTTACTGCTAGTCCTGAGGATATATTGTCTAGGTGACAGTAAATATCTAATGAGAATTGGTATCAATATACATGTATTTATTGAAAAAATTGAGTTAGAAGACAAATATCAGTAGGAGTAAATCCTCTATGATGATGTAATTAAATAATCTTATGAATTTATTGGTATCCCATGTTCATATCTTGGGGTAATGTTTATTTACCATCCCATATATATCACATGATTCTTCTTTTTTTCAGAAGAGGTAAACACCAACTCTTATTATTGGGGAATCCTGGTTTCATATCGTTTAAGATAGTAGATTAATGTCAAGCATCCAGGACATCATGCCTTGTACATTAATGTCATACAAATCAGACTATATTCGTGAACAATTTATTATGTTCATAATTATTGGACCAATTGAAAATAGTTTGAAGACATATTGGATGTACTATAGGGTGTATATATTTTCATGGTCTAAAATCGTTGAATAAATGTTATCATCTCAGAATAATATGTGTACATGATAGAGTGAAAACCCCAACATGAATCGACAGATAAAGAGGCCGATGCCACAAAACATATTCTTTAGAATAAACACACATAGTATAATGTTATGAGTCATGGACAAGGTATCCTATATTAAGGTCACATTTTTCGGACCATGGGTGATCGTTATGTGATGTGTTGATTTAGGGACTAAGAATTTGTTCCAGGTGTGACAAGCTCACCATTAATGGTGACCAAAGAGTTCGAACCATTGGAATAGACCTCTGGAATGAGGTAAGGTCTGTCCCAATTGAGCGAAAATATTTTTTAATTCATGATGGGAATAATTATAATTCTAAGAGTGAGTACCATTTCACCATGGATAATCGTTTAGGGGAGAAACATCTTAATGAATGATATCACTACCCAGTTATGGTGATCCTTTAGATAGTGAATGGAATGAAACCTATTTCTTTAAGAGATTTTAACATAAACAGATGGGATACTTCCATTTTTTATAGATTATTTTGGTCGTAGACATCTATTTAGAGTGAAAAAATTGAATCTTAGTTGGTATTACTACCTCTATTCCATAAACCAGTTAATATGGGGTCAGTTTGGTGGAATTTTGAGTTGTGGTTTGATTGGGCCGTAGGGTGTTGAGATGCTTTTCTATCCATTTTTTCTTGTTATGGCCCTCCATCATATATAAAATTGTAGAGAGTGTCTAGTTAAATGACTCATTATACCGCTTTTCATTGAAATCAAAATGAGATGTATGGAATAATATGATGTTGTACTTCGCGTACAACTTCTTTATCTCATCATCCTAGAAGTTTGTACCATTTTCTATGAGAATAGTGTGAGGAAATCCAAATATATGGATGATGTTCGAGCTCATGTACTCAATCATGGGTTAGGGATTGACTGACATGATAGGAATAACTTATTCACATGTGGATAAGGTGTCTTTAATTATCATAATGATCCAACACAGATGATTCTTTTATAGAAGGTATAGAACCATGATGTCGAGCCCCCATACTGAAAAGGGACATGTGTAATGGTGTTTTAGAGAAACATTGTCAGTCGATTCATATATTTGGAGTATATATGAGACATGTAACAACACACCGGGAAATTGATTTAATCATGAACACTGTGGGATAGAATTAGCCAACTATCTGAATCTAGTGGGTGATTTTCAATCCCACATGATGGGTCCCACATTAATATACATAGATTTCCTAAATTACCCAAGAAATATCATTTTATAGGATGAAATAGTGGAAAATTCAATCAAAACCATGAATTTATAGAGTTTGTTCATGGTTATTCTAACTCTGAAGGGAAATTTTGATACACACAAAAAGATTTATTCTTGCATAGAATGATCCGGTGGGATAATTCCTTTATGGAGATATTATATTAAACTATTTGTCTATTAAGGTGTTTCATGTACTATAGGGAAACCTAAGGGTCCAAAAATATATGAATCACAATCTAGTTGGATTACATTTTTCATATCATCATCATTTTATAGGGAGGGGGTTATAAAGATCCATTGTGTCACGTGAATAATCATGTCATCCTCATCCGGTTCTGTAAGAGACATATCTAGGATTTAGAAGGCATTAGTGTGGTGATTATGTGACAGTGGTACATGAGTCAGTTATGGATGAGAGGGAAACTAGGCTATCAGTTGATGATTTTTCTCCATCAAGGGTACTAGTATTTGTTTTTTTTTTGATGATGTAGTCACCATTAATCTAGTTGATTACTAATTAAAAGTCTCCCTTCACATGAAAGTAGGGTACACCAATTTTGAGGTACATAACATGAATATAAATACGGTCCTAATACTATAACGTGTTTTGTGTATAGAATTATAATAATTGGAATGTTTATGGAAGAAAGACCTGTGGTGGGTGATGAAGACAATACATTGGTGCACTTTGTTGAGTTCTGGATTATTGAGATTTTGACCGATTGGGCCCTATGAGGAACTCTCAAAATGAATCTCCCAATACTGAATAACTTACTCAACTGAGAGGGTATATTCATATGGGAAAAAACTTCCAATTTATTTTTTTCATTGCCTTGATTGGTGTCTATAATGTATACTAATTCTTGACCCTTGATGGTTGTCAATGGAAAAAACTGGATATAAAATTACTTGAGGATGACTACCCAAAATTCCAACCATCCAATCAGCATGGGGCGATCCAGGATGTACTTTATTAGGCCATCTTAGGACACCACCAATGTATCATTATGCAATAAGCAATGAATCGATTTATATACTAAAAAAACTAGTACAAGTAATATCTTATTGACAGATGAGTATCTGATCTCCATGTTGGGGATCATGTGATTGAGATAGTATAGACTATTTTCTCTACCCTCATTATTCTATTTTACAAGAAGGGTTCAGAGGGATTGTTCTAGGGTGTTCATGTAGAGGACCTGATTATTCTTAGAGATTGGTGGAATTAGAAATATAAGATGTAGTATGTATTTCTTGGTATCCTAGAACCTAGTTTTCCAATCCACTTCCCTTACATAGATTTTATGTTTATTTATAATATTTGATCATTTTTAACACTTTCCATCATGATTAGTGATAAATATGAATATATAGGCTATGTGGCCTTGGAAACCATGTATATCAAAAAGTTTTCTTGAGGGATTCATTTTTTATATCGACTTGATATAATTCATGTCAATTTTAATGTCTCATTAACTTATAATCATGCCCAAAAAATATCCATGGGTAACCTCTAATCCATACATAAATGAGATTATCATTATATTTCTAGAGCGGAGGACAATGAACACTTTCACAAGGTCTCTAAACTGGTCCTGACACAGGAGGGATTTGACCACCAAGTAATCCACACAAGAATGCACCAATTTTCCAATAATCGATTTTAAAATGCTGCGCATGGACCATTGATTAGTGGATCTTGTATTACTCATGATATATGGAATAAAATGATATAATAAGGTCCCTTGTGTCCCCTTAAATATGGTTGAAACCACATCCTTAGGGTTCATCCAAATACAGTTACTCATTCAGTATCCATCAATGGTGGAGATGGCCTGAACTAAGTTATAGAATCAATCATCAAATCTATCATAGGAAGGAGAAAATAAACATTTAGGTAGTGGTTTTTGAGGTTATAGAAGTCGATATATACAATGATCTACCTATTTTATCCCTAACAAGGATTATGTTAGCTAGCCATATGAGGTACTAGACATCCCTAATGAATATTTATCTGATAATATTTTCATCCTAAGACTCGATCATAGAACCATGAGATGGGATCATCTTTTCAGGAGGCATCATGAACCCATAATGGCTCACTATATGGACAATATGATGGAAATGGACCAAAGTGTCTATTCTGAGAATCTCATAATAACTCAGTGAAAGAATATTGTAGTTCAATTTCCTGAATCCACACATTACTTATTCTATTTTGGAGACATGGGGGAATTAATCACTGACAGAATCAGAATTTATGAGGACCAAGGTTCCCCTAAATAAACCCAACAATAGTGGTGGAGAAATCCTGTTCAAATTAAATAGATTCATCTTCCAAATCCTCATCCTCATCCTCATCTATGGTAGGAGAATTAGCAAGAGGAGGCAGTTCACCTAGACATCATAACCTAGGGACATCACTATTTTCTACATGGTAGGACATTAAATCTTTGCTGATGGATTCTTGTTTTGCTGATATAATGGTAACAGAGGAAATAATTCCAATCCCATCGAGCCTTCTAAATTAATGCCTATTATTAATATCAATGAAATAGTTTTTATTTAGTTTTCATTGTTTCAACCCTATTCTACCAAACAAGAGGGAATACCATAAAATTATGTCCATAGGGGGAACCACTGGATATTTCATTTGAGCATGGTCTTTTAGAGTCACATAATCCTATCTACTATTAGAGAGTGATGTAATTTGTAAAAGATAATTCTTTTAGGGATATGAAAATAAATTATACTATAGAAAAAAAATCCAATCAGGTTTTCCATTTGGGGATTCAACTGATGAATCAGAAGAATGAAATGATCATCCGAGTCTACCCATAGATTGGTTTTGATGGTATTCATATCATTGGTGTGCTCAACCCCATTGTCATGAATCATAATCCCCACCTCTTATAGTTGTTTAAATATATATATCATTATTTTTAGGAGTTGTAGGGAAGTTCATCACCCATGTTTACCCCTATGTATCCTTTATGGGAGTACTTGAGGCACTAGTGATACAAGGAGAAGACCACTGCATGAAAATGAAGACAAGGACTACATAATAGTTCATTTTTGGCGGTATCATTTGAGACAACTATTAACTCATCACTTAATATCAATCCTCATATTTGGGTCTTTAAGAAAATCCTACCATAAGGTTTCTACTCTGTTATATCATAATCCTAAATATTTAGATCATAGGGAGTCAGATCTACTTCATTCAGTACAAACTTTTGGAGGATCCTGATCATGATGAATTTTCATCATGAACCTAGGTCTAGTAGTCATATTTATCCTTCCATGCCATAAAATCATCTTGTAATATACATCAGGTGTATGTTCCTCTACTTGAGGGTATCCTCATCTTTTTCAAAGAACGAGGTGATGGATTTTCACTCCATTCAATTGACCTTCTCTACACAGTAGTCCTCTATGGATTCCTCCACCATTTCAAATTGGATGGGATTTATTAATGCTTTAGTGAGGGCCTCACCAATTTCATTCGATAACTAGAGGTCCTCATGAGTTGAAGTCATTTTGAGTATGCCAATGAGGTGATTAAACACATTTTACATCTATAAAAGAGGTATGTTTTTTCCAATGGGGATCTCTCATTGGATGAGGGGACCAACACATTTTGATGGATGATCCACTAGGTTCTCACTAGTGCTGGGAATATCCTGTTGTTGGCTACTTGACTGAATCTTGACCACTATAAGTTGAATGCCTACTGGATGAAACTCTACTAGCTAAGGTAAGGCTCTGGATGGATGTAGCTACTCGTGGTATAGTCATGGATGAGATTCATGGTTAACTAAATCTATAGTCTATATAGGAATTCAAGATGGAGAAGACCATGAAGATATTAATTTCTTTTCTCTATAAAAAACAAGCTTCTAGGTATTGGTAGCATGAATGGATTAGTTTGGGGAACTGGTATGATCATTCAAATTTTCAACACATCCTCATCATTTTCTTTGATGGCATCATCTAGAGGCATCTAGGTTTTTATATTGTTTTGCTAACTATTGGGCATTTTGATGTTTTCAACGATCATTACGATGTTCATAGAGGCTCAATCTTTGTCATCATCATCATTTGTGAAGTCAACGCATATGGGATGGACCCTAGTTGGGGTTCTAAACATTGGATAAATGAAATATTTGAGTGTTTGAGACTTAATTGGAAATGTAATAAGACTCTAATCTCCTTGGTTATATCTGAAAATATTCTTCTAGGATTTGGAATGCTATGATGCTGATGCAAAATTAGCAGATGGAGGAGGTGTGTTGACCACATGATGTTTTGGACTTCCAGAGGTGGAATATATGACATAATAGGCAGATGAAACTACCTTACGAGCCAACCAATCCTTTTATTTCTATATCTCTCATCTATGATCATGTATCTATTCACTGGAGCATTCACTGTCACAATTGAGGTCGATGGAGATATGTGTCACCTATGAAAAAATGTCACCTGACATGACCAAACAATGATCCACATGTTCTTAGAGCCTATCCATGAACTCATATATTTCATTAATATAATTTATGTGGATCCTATGGTATATTCAATGGTTAGGGCAGTCAGATCATTGAGTTAAATGGGGATTCTTGCACTCTTTTAACTTTATAATTCCATTCTCCAAGGAACAGATGAAATTTCCCATTAGTTGGGCATCCCCGAGGGAATACGACCAGTTCCATATTTCATATAAATAAAATCAATGAGTCTTGACATGAAAAGGGGTTGGGGAAAAAACTTTACCCACTAGGAAGCTAAACATAGTGAGGAAGTACCTAAAAATTCTATTTTGGGAGAGGTTTCTCCAAACAGGGATGCACCTGGTAATGCTGCACTTGTTGGGATTCACTCATTAAGGTTCATCTAGATAAGGTGCCAACAACTCTTCTGTATTGGGGGCCTCGACATATATGGATATGATAATATCTACCATAGAATGCCTTTTCATTGAAGCTGTAATATATATTGGGGATGAATTTATAATATGTTGTCAAGATTCCTTGAGATGATAATTCATAACATATTACACCTAGAATCCACATGGAATATTTTGGGTGATTAGGGTAGGGATGACCTCTTTCTTGATATTCCCCGCACACATCATTATCATCTTCTCTTGATTTAGCAGAATGCTGAGTGAGTACAAGAGGAATTTACATAGGGAAATAGTGTCTTTGACTCACACATAAGGCCTCTTTATAAACATCAAGTGGTTGGAGATAATTTTGATTCATGTGGAGGAGATGAACTAGTAAATGTCACAAACTGAATCTGGTTGCTGCCAAAACCGGCACCAAACTCGGACTGTAACATGGATCAAAGGGTGTTCCCGATCCCCATGTCCTAGAAAATGTGATCGGGTATCATAAACTAAAAATTGGGAACGATTTCCCCAAGTTTAAAAAATTAAAAAATAAATTAATCCAATAAAATAAATCTGGATTTTTCAAATCCATCAATATTTTACAAAAATTAAGAACTAAATTACATAGTTTAAAACAACTAAAAAATAGAAACATCCCAAGAACCCTCATGTAATGAGGAATTTCCCTCAATCCATATCCAAAAGACATCACCACGAAGAACCCACTAGAAACTCAAAACACTGTCATTATAATATGTACACAACCATTGACATAAAAACAATCGAATCTACATACACAAAAAGGTGTAAGTAGGGTGTTATACAAAGCCCAGTATCAGACCACCACTAATAGATTCCATATGATAAATATTTAAAGATAAAAATTTACATGTTTTGAAAAACATGTAACTTCTAGTTACAATTTGTAAAAGATGCAACTTGAAAAATAAGTTTTTAATTTGGATAATTTAAAAAAGAGGCACTTTTAAAAAAATGCCTAAGCTAATGAATTTTCCAACCAAATATACCCTACTCCAACTGTATGTATAAAAGATCTAATGAGCTCAGGGAATAAGAAATAACCCCTAGGATCTAGCTACCTATTGGTCCCAGGTATCTTGTATCTCAATGAGAGGGACCATAAAAAATATATGTTCCCATGCAATCCGGGAACATACTAATAAACTAGTGGTCCCCAATCATCATCATCATATTTTAGTTAGAGTTTTATGTGTTAATCGTGCTAAGTAAAACTGAGGCCAAACCTCATAGGTTCACTAGCAAACTAGTACACGTCCACCCACCTAGATACATGGGTTTTCCCCTTTTGATCAGGCATGTTCAAAAAGGCTTGAAATATATTTTTCACATGAAAATATCATTTTCACATCACAAATTCACCAAATATACTACATGTATACCACACATGTCACAAAAGTCCACTTTTCATTCAAATTGATTTTAGAATCCTAATCACAACAAAATAGCCCACAACACTTTTCACATTTCTTAAACACATCCACAAAACCATTAAAAATTTAATAAAACCATTCCAAGATATTCCAACTCACATTAAAACCCACTATCATGTTAAAAAATAACCTTTTCATAACCAAAATTTAATTTTCACATCACACTCACACTAAACATCCCACATCACTTTCACATCTCCTATACACTTTAGTAAATCCTTAAAACATGTTTATAAAACATTTCCATGATGTAACACATCACAAAACACCCCCTTTCACATTTAAAATTTACCATTTTAAAATATACATACTCCAAAATAGTTTTCCAATATTATTTCACCTCTTACATAAATCATTAAATCATTTAAATGTTTCATAAAAAAATTATAAATAGTATACCCATACTTTGCTCATAAAACCCATTTCAAAAAAATATTTCAAGGAATAAACCACACGAAAACACTACCAAAGTATAATTGGCAGCCCTAGAGACATTTATAAAACCAATTTCAAGTGTTATAAAATCCCCTTGAATAATAACACGAAAGATAAAAATGATAACACCCATTTTCGTAAAATTCCCTCAAGAAGTATAACAATGTTTTATAGAAAAAACCTATTCCAAAAACCCCCTTATAAGGCCCACATAACACTGTGTTAGTAAAAAAATAATTTTCAGCCCCTTTAAAAAACTAAAAAATCATCTTCATATTTTATAAAACTACTACAAAAGATATTACATGGGTTACATTAGAAAAGTTCACAACTTCAACAAAAATACAATTATAAAATTAAATTCCTAAAAAAATCCCTCAAAATGGTCTTTCCACCACATAGAGAATATGAGAAACATGAAAAACTAGTAAAAAAGACAAACAAACTCAACCGATAATGGTTAACCGTGGAATAACCTACCATTTTAGTCGAAAACATCAAATCATGGTGTGAAACATCTAGCGCACCACCTACACCACACAAGGAGGTGAAGAGAAACCTAAAATTTCAATAATACCAAAAACAGACACTATGTCAAAGCCTAGATTTGAACCATAACTTTTGGACACTATGGAACATCATTTTAGTTGGATGAAACCCTGAGAAAATGGAAGAAATGGATGGGAGGAACATTTACTTGATGGAATCTTGGAGAAATCTCCCAAAATCCACAAGTATATGAATTTTCAAATAACCAAAAATTCAATGGAGGTTCTAACAAGGACGAGGAGATCATGTATGAATTGGAATTTGGGAAAGCTAGTGTGAAAAATGAAGTTATGAAGGAATCAATTTAACTCTTAAAATCTGAGTGATTTGAGAATACTCGAGAATTTTCAACTAAATGCATGAATCAAATGATCTCCAAATAGTTGTAGGAGAGCATGGGTGTGCATCTTGGGTATGTGAGCCCGTGTGAGAGTTGGAATTACCAAAAAAACATTACAATTAAATGAGATATCGAATAACTAAAAAATATTATTAATGCATGAATTGAACTTTTGGGATGGCCCAACACTTTAATAAAAAAAATTAAATCCATCATTATTTTGGATTCCTATGTATTAAAAATTGATATGGTGATTTTAATATACTTGGGGATTCCATTTGGGCAGTAGAATGGGTATAAAATGTTTTAAAATGAAGGAGTTATAAATGAAACCAAAATTTAAATTTAAATATTGAAATGGGCTTATTGTTTGGCCCAAATTTTGAAAACCCATAATTTCCACCAAACTTTTTGGTAAACCCCCAAAACAAATCAGGAAACGATATTAAATGAAAAATGACATTATAAGAAGTAATGGATGTGACAATTCTCCCCACCAGAAAACATTACACCCTCAAAAAGCCACAATACGGCCAAAAGTAAAATCCAAACCCAACCTAAAGGCCGAAATGGACTCATTTTCCAAGCTTTTCCCCAGAGGCCAAAACACCTAGAGTGATCAATTGAGGAAATAATACTTCACAACCAATTCATACACCACATTAAAAAAGTGATCAAGCACATTCAGGATTTATACCAAAAGAAAACACTTCAAACACAATCCAAACAAGGGTCAAGCAATTTTCCCAGACAAACAATAACAATGAAATAGGTTACACATACCATGATATAACTAAACCATTGGGAACTATCTTGTCCTAATGTTAATCCAAGGAAGATTTAGGTAGTTAGATAGATCCGAATAATACTACCCTCTTCCAATCCAAGAACAAGGACAAAATTGAGTTACAGGTATGAGGAGACACAAATGGGCTCCTCACTATAAGAGAAAACATAAATTATTCCCAGATATAGAATCGAGACACTAAAAATGGGAGGCCCGATTGGACTCCTAGGTATAAGGGTTAAGCTTCCATTATGAATTTCCATAATAACATAGATGATACCCATGGTCGGTCTCCCCACCATAAGGACCAACCATCATTACCAACCATCATGAGCCGACATATAATGAACCCGAAACTCTAAGAGTTGTGATGACATCACGGTTAGTCCACAATGTTTGGGAAACTGTGCGCTAACAGTGTGGATCCTTATATATTCATTGTTTTCTAAGGCATAGTTACAACTCACCATGTGAAAACCATGCGATCAACCTTTCCGGGAAAAATTTTAAACCTTTCTAAAAAAATACAATGTAAACCAATGGTGGAAGGAAAGACTTTAGGTGACAAACATGGGGACAAGGCCCTCCACCTATTTCCCTCAAATGAAAATAATAGAAGAAAGATGGTGACACTAGAGGTTTAAACTCTTAAAATCATTTATACGGAGGGTAGGACTTGTACAAGGTTTTAAACTACCCTAGGATTTCCTTTGATTATGCGACAGCTTCTCTCCGGGACCTTGGGCTGGAGCTCAAATTGTTGAAGTATCTTCGGCTGTGCAGTAGGGCTTTGGAAACCCTTAAATTTAGATTTTATTTTTGGTGCCATAAAAACTATACCCTAATCCCCGATGGGTTCACCAAGACACAACACATTCCAAACTCACATTACCCTAACCCAAAATTTCACTGAAACATAGTCACGAAGATGCACAGAGATCAAAACATGTTTCTTCGGGAGAAAAATCAATGAAGGAAAGGATGTATATAAACACCTTCCTCTAAAATAGAGGATTTTGAATTTTTCCCAAGGGATACATACTCCCAACCTAACAAATACTCTCAGAGTTTTTAGAACCTACACCTTTATAGTGAAATGAGTACATGACATCACAAGGCATCACCGAACATGACCATTTGAACTGATCAAAACAATTCATGGGACGAGACATTTTGCAAAGTCTCTAAACCACACACAAGTCCAGAAAGTGGCCACAATAGCCTCTCATGACCAGATTTAAAAAAATGGTGATTTATGATGAACTCCTTCTTCAAAGAAACTATGAAGAACCTAGAGGTCCTCTTAGACACTATCGAGACACTCATCCACACTGAATACCCCATACCACTTCTACCTTCGATGAATCTGGAAACTTAAGAAACTATGGTCTCTTTCAACCTTATAAAAGAACTCTCCAACTACAAGAGTATCCTCAAACCCAAAAATGAAAGGTTGTAGACTCATTCTACAATGCTCGAGAAAAGATTCCACAAATTAATTAACTATAGGATTTCCCAATGGTGAAACAATACAGGTTTCACTTCAGTTGTGCACTAACCCTTAATGGGGGCATACCTTATCCAACGAGAGAACCCAAGTACCCCACCAACCCAGTCCATTGGTTAATAAATACTGCAACCAGATCCAAACAGATGAGGGGAGCCACCATAAAGGCTTCTGAATCATTTCTCATATGAGACCACTAACTAGCCCTTCAACCCAGCTTACCGACCAAACACAAACCCAATACTCCATTCAAACTATAGGGGTTCATGGACTCAAAACATTCCAAAACATCAACATTTAAAAAAATGAATAATACACACCATCCCAAAACACTCATCAAGATATAAAGTTTTCTTTTTAATAAATTTTCTTTGAAAACAAATGGTTTAGAGATTAGCGTATCCACCGATAGCACCCCATGGGCCCCACACATGCATGTTCCTGGGCCACACATGGAACCCTCCTCCTATAAATCCCGACACTCATCCATTCATGCCATTAACCATGCATCATCCCATATAACCCCATGCGTGTGATCACTCAGGAAAAATACCAATGGTTGAAACAAAAACTTTGTCCACTTTTCAACACCAAAACAATCAACAAATACTTCTTTTTTCTCAATATTGCAATCCACAAAATCGATCCCAAACTACCCCATACAAAACATCTTATAAAGGCACAATCATTCAAATGAAAAAGTACATTCAATTCATAAACATTAATTTCAAAACATCTTATTCCATTAAAACACCTTTCAACAGTTTAGAAAACTCCATTGGAAACACTTTTTCAAAAACATCATTAACATACCTCTTGGTTTCAAAAGAGGCGTGAACACACCATTTTCCTAATTCAAAAAAATTCTGAAATTTTAGTTCCACCATTTCTAGAATCAAACCCTTACCTCTTTATTTAAAAATAATTTCACAAACACATTATTCTTCTTAATACAATTCAATTTTTAAATTAAATCCAAACTTCCTAGACTTCCAAACTAATGGAAAAAAGACAATGCGAGGGGGGTCTTGCTTCAATAGTTGAGTTGGAAATATGATTGATGGCCATATATGAATCACATAACCATCATATAGAGTGTTGTAGGGAAACATCCCCATCTCCACATGGCTTTCTGGGCCCTGCAAGCTCACTCATACCATTAACCAACTATGTTTTCATTTCTACTAATCATCATCAAAGCAAAAAAAAAGGAATTAGATAAGTTTCGTCCTCCCATAGAGACATGAATCCCATTATGAGGTGTGGTGATCAAGCCCACTACCCATAACCAGAACATCATGTCTCGACCATCCTAACTTTAGACTATCCCGACTGTTCCCCAAATAACATGTCCTAAATAGTTAACATAAACCTCCTCTAATATCATTTTGTCACAAACTGAATCTGGTCGCTGCCAAATCTGGCTCCAAACACGACCTGCGACATGGAACGAAGGGTGTTCCTGATCCCCATGGGCTGGAACAAGTGATTGGGTATCCTAAACTATAAATTGGGAATGATTTACCCATATTTATAATCATAAAACAATAAATTAATCCAATAAAACGAATCAGGATTTTTCAAACCAGACAATCATTTACAAAAATTCATAACTGAATTACATAGTTTAAAACTACTCACAAAGACTATAAAAAAGGTAAAAAATAAAAAATAAATAGCCCATGAACCCTCATGTCAAGAGGAACTACCCTCAATCAATCTCCACAGGACATCACCACCAAGAACCTACTAGAAACCTAAACCACTACCACTATAAACTTTACCAAAACTGCAACATCAAAAAAAACAAGTCCACTTACACCGAAAGGTGTAAGTAGGGTGCAATAAAAAGACCCGTAAGACACCACCACTAAGATATTTTATTCCATAAACATTCTAGGACAAAAAACATGCATGTTTAAAAAAATGTTTTTCTTAGTTACAGTTTATAAAAGATGCAACTTAAAATATAATAGTTTTTCAAGTGGGATAATTTAAAGAATAAAAAAATTTAAAATAAATTTTAATTCTATGTAATTTTCCCTCTAAATATACCTTATTCCAACAGTAAGTATAATAGATCTAATGAGCACAAGCAATAAGAAATAACCCCTAGTCATTAGCTAGCTATCGGTCCCAAGTACCCCATATCTTGGTATGAGTAACCATAAAAAATATTTGTTCTCATCCATGAGCCACTAGTAGGAAACAAACCCATAACCACGCGGTCTCCAATCATCATCATTATAGTATAGTAAAAGTTGTAAGCATCAATAATGCAATGTGAAACTGAGGGAAAACCCCACAAATTTACTAGAACACTAGTACACGTCCACCCACCTAATACCTAGGTTTTCACTTGTGCTAAAGCAAGTTAAACATGTCATGAAATATATTTTTCACATGAAAATGCCATTTCCACTTCATTAAACCACCAAACAGTCCACACGTATACCACACATGCCATAAAAGTCCACTTTTTATTCAAATTGATTTTGAAATCTGACTCACACAAAAATAGCCCACAACCACATTTCTTTAACATATCCACAAATCCATTAAACAATTTTATAAAACCATTCCAAGATATTCCAACTCACATAACAGCCCACTAACATGTTACATAATACACTTTTCATAACCAAAATCTATTTTTCAAATCACACAAAAAGAAAAAATCCCACATCACTTTCACATATCTTTCACTATTTAGTGAATCATTTGATCATTTTTATAAAACATTTCAGAGATGGAACACATCACAAAACAACCCCTTTAACATTTAAAATGTAAATTTTAAAAAATACACACACCCAAAAATATTTTTCCAATATGTTTTCACCACTTACATAAATAATTAAATTATTCAAATCTTTCATAAATTTTTTTTAAAGAGTATACCCAAACTGTTCCCATAAAACCCATTTGAAAACCCTATTTCAAGGAAAAAACCACACCAAAACACTACCAAAGTATAATTTTCATCCCTAGAGAAATTTATATAACCACTTTAATGTGTTATAAAATCATCATGAATAATACCACAAAAGATGAAAATGAAAACACCCATTTTCATAAAATGTTCTCAAGGAGTATAACAAACATTGAATCTCCATACCTATTCCAAAAATCGCATTACATGGCCCACATGACACAAAGGAATTAAAGAAACATAATTTCCATCCCTTCTCAATAACTAATAAATAATTTTGATATTTTATAAAACTAACACAACAGATACCACATGCGTTACAATCGAAAAGATTACAACTTCAACAAAAATGAAATTATAAAATTAAATGTTAAACCAAATCCCTAAAAAATAGTTTTCAAGCCACACATTACAGATGAGGAACAAGAAAAACGATTAAAAAAATGAAAAATAACTCATCGTGGAATGGTTAACCCTTGAATCACCTACCTTTACAGTCTAAAACCTCTAATTTTAGTGTGAAACATCAAGCATACCACCGAATCACCACAAGGAAGTGAAGAGAATCCTAAAATCTCAATAGTACACAAAAAAGAAACCATTTAAAACCCTTGGTTCGAACCCTAACTTTTGGACACTTTGGAACATCATTTAAGAGGGTTGAAACCCTATGGAAATGGAAAACATGTATGGGAGGAACAATTACATGATGGAATCTTGGAGAAATCTCCAAAAATCCACCAGTATCTGAATTTTAAAATATATAAACATTTATGGGAGGATGAAACAAAGATGATGAGATCATTTAGGTACTAGAATGGGGAAAATAGTTAGAAATGAATCATTTATGATAAAATCAATTTACCTTTTCAAATCATGGTGAAATGAGAAATCCAGATATGTTTCTCTAAAAGTCACGATGAAAATAATCTCCACAGAGGGAGAGGAGAGTATGAGAGCGTGCCTTGGATATGTGGTCTTGGGTGAGAGTTGGAACCATTCAAACAACTTAAAACATTAATGAGATATTAAATACTTAAAAAATATTTTTAACATAGGAAATGGGCATTCGGGCTGGCCCAACACCTTAATAAAAAAACCAAAATCCATCATTATTATGGATTCTTATGGGTCCTAATTGATACAATGAGTATAATATACTAGGTGATGCCTTTTGGGAAGAGGAATGGATTTAAAATGTTGAAAATTGGATTTATAAAAGGAAAAAAATATTTTTAAATCATGGAATGGGATAACCATATAGACCAAATTACGAAAACCCACCATTTCCACCAAAATTCATGGTCAACCCCTGAAAAAATATGGAAAGGAAATTAAATGAAAAATGACTTTAAAAGAAATAATGGATGTGATAGTAAAAGAACTGTCTATGGAGGTCTTCATAACTAGTGACAAGAACTATTGGTATATGGTTCTTCCAGGCCAACATGGGTCATTCCAGTACAAGGAATAAACATTGAATTATGCCACCCTCTTAATATTTCAGGGTTCCATAATAGGGACCACACCTTTCAATGAATTATTCTAGGTACTGAATCATGTCATCAATCCATTTTAATGGGGAGAAGTTGGGATTTCCATACACTAGGGGTGCTTGTATGCTGTCAACCCACGTTTGGTGTAGCCTTATGTTAGGAAGGATCATCACGAGTCATGAATTGATGGAATCAATGTTATTAGTAGGAAAATATATTAGGTCATTATGAAAGGGTCTCTATATTAGTGAGGTTTCCTAACTATTGATGCATTGATAGGTTTATCAACTCAAAGAGAGGTATTTTCAACTCGGGGAGGTTCATAGTCTGGTTCCTGAGGAGGGTAATTACGATGGATGGATGGGTTGAACAACTAATACAATGTTTTCTTACCATATATACTAGTTTCATCTCATATTTGTTGTCTATGGACATCTATCTTGAATTGGGGAATCTATCCATGAAGTAATTGTTGTTTCTTCTACACTGTAGGAGAGATGGGAACTCTTTGTTTAGTTGAGCACAAATCAGAAATAAGTAAGTGATGAGAAGTTTATGATCAATGAGATTATAGATAAATTTAGCTACCATGGACTCTGCCTCAATCTTTTATGTATCCTCAAGAGGATTAGATGGGTCAAGATTTCCCTTGAACATATAGAGATATCTATGGGAAGGAAATATCTCATTAGGGGGACTGATACATAGCATCTACCTCTGCTGATGTGTGAGGACACCCATAAGAGGGTCTCCCTGGTACTGCATCATCCCATGTTGATGGTTTTTCATATCATTACCTGTAAAAGTGTCTTTATACCTTTATATAACAATAAGGGTGGGGATGCCTATTTTCACCATAATTGTACCCTAAGGGTAACCTTTAACAAAGTTATATTGGCCATTCTATTTCTATAGAGGATTTATGTGGAGAGTAATTTACATTCCACCACCCCTTATCACTACGTGCACAAATGTTTCTTCAAAAACATGGAATAACACTATATGGATCTTGTTGCATCGTTGTTGAAGTTTCGAGTGGTACTTGTACAAGTTTGGTCACTAAGCCACCATGAGTGATTCCATGTCATCACATTGGCACTAATTGTTAATGGATTCAGGGTGAAGCAGACTACATGGGTTGGTAAATTGGAAATCAAATAGGTGATGTAACGTCACAAAAATTGTCTTTTAGAACCAAATTCCATAGAACTCATTAAGGGACTATGAGATTTAAATGATTAGAGTTTCAGGTGGCCATAACACCATACACTTATATTGGGTAGATAATGCACCCACACATTCCCTCTTTCATGGAAGAATGGTTATACTCATGGATAGCCAAGTCTCTGATCAGCATAGGCTGAGAGATGTATGGAAATAATGATATATATTGATTTTCTGGGTAGCATCTGATGGAATTACTCACAAATGTTTTCTACATGTTGGTACATCTCTTGGTTTTGGTTATAACAACGTCATCAATCCCTATTGTACAGGGGTTCTTAAAATTCATTTTGATAATGGGTAGAAAGATTCATATATGGGTAAAAAGAGTGATCACAATATGATGGTTTGATCCCTGAACATTACACCACTCATACTTCTTCGATGGAGGAGAAATGGAGGGAGGCTATCAGGGATAAATGCATCTGAATTGTGATCCACTAAAAGGGAACCAGAACATTTTCCACATACAAGTACTTATGGAGGGATCTTATGATCCTATTACCATGTATTTCAGGATAGAAAACATCTGTTATTCATATACATACCCATTATCCTTAATTTTGGGTGTATAATCCATTAATGAGTCTTTTGTATCCTCATAGTATGATTAGTCAAAGAGGTCCATGAAAACATTATGTTTCTAAGGATTTCACCTTCAATGGAGACTATTCACCATTAAACCTAAGAATGGTTGTTTAAGGTAGTGTATATCTTTTTAATGTGGAGGACCTCCATGAGGATTGATGGTAATGTAGGGAGGTACTCCTCTTTGGTTGTTTGGGACATAGGTAGGGCCTCTGTGTCGACTGTCATCAGAGTAGGGAAGACCTCCTCTTTGATAGGTCACATTGTAGGGATGAAGTCCACTTTGGCTAGTGAAGTAGTGGGGATGACCTCCAATCCTGTTATTTTGGATCTGGGAATTCCCTCTATGTTGTGATGTAGGATTACTTAGAGGAACCACATACGAGTTGTTAAAATATTCAAGAGAACCTCTACATTGTTGGTCAATGAAGCGGGGAGGACCTCCTCATATTTCTGCGCTAGAGTAGAGAGGATCTCCACTTTTTCAATTAGAAAAATTATAAGGACCTTAGTGTTGACTATTTATAGAGTATGGATAGCCTCAACTAAGTTTTTTAGAAGAATGAGGAGTAACTGTAATCTATTTATCGATGATGTGGGGAGAATCTCCATTTTTTATGGTATATTTATGGATCTTGTGGTAGGAGAAACGGTTGTGGTGGTCAGTGCATCCAGATTCTTGGGGATTTGTACTCTATAGAATATTTATAACTACCTTCACCAAGTCATATATAAAATAGATTATGATTTCTGTTTCACTAAAGTAATATATCTAACTAGATTTTTTAGGAATGGAAATCTATGATTCTATCCTTAGGGATGTTATAGTGCATCATTTTCTCATCTATGAATCTCCACTTGATGAGGTGGAACCTGATTGTTCTGTACCTGGAGAGGTTGGGCCAGATAGTTCTATGTCAGGAATAGATTCACTTAGTAGTTATTGGTTTGAGGAAGATGAACTATAAAAGGGGCTAACAACTATGCCAAATTGGGGTCATCTATAGGTATTATTGCGATTGTGTCTGCCTAGACAAGATTTATTATTGGAGTTGGAAGAGGCAATAGGTGTGATTGTGTAGTCTATTGTAAGGATTCCACAATAAACTTGGACTTATAAAAAACACCTTTTATCTAACTAGAATGATCTGAGTGATAATAGTAGGGACAATATGAGTCTTAACATTCCCAACACACAATGTTAGTAGCTACTCTTGAATCAGAAATATCGAGTGATTATGCGATTCTTTTCCACCGGGAAAGAATGTATGCATATTACTCATCAGAAATATTTTTTCTCCTGAATAATTCAAATTTAATTGTATTTCATTTGATAGGTCTTAAATAGTAAGGGTAATATCTTTGGAGGTATTCCCAACCAGTGATGGGCCTTTGGGGTAGCTAGTTGTACAACACGAATGTGGGTCCTTCCAGAGTGTAGAAAAAATCATGTCTGGAAGCCTCTTTCTATTTTTGGTTCCCAATATGGTCCCAAACATTTATATAACATAGAACATGTTCTTAAAGAAGTCACCCATTCTGTATTTGAGTGGTACCACCATGTACCCATAAGGTTCATCACTGGTTTGGAATACCTCTAATGATATTTCCACACATTGGGGGTGATCATATTTTTCCAACCACACTAGGTATGGTTTTCCATCCTGTGGGATCACCACCTTTCATGTCTCCAAGGACTCAATGAGATAAGTAAGAGCATTTTTCAGGTAACATTGTAATGTGTATGTATCTGGGTTAGGGAAATTAAACACCAATTCAGCAGTATGATAACATTTTAGAGAGAGATCATCAACTCAAGGAGAAAAATTATCTTATTCTCAAGGAGGATAATCATGATTCTCTGGTAGGTTCAATGACACATTCCATAGTTTCCTTCCATATACTCCAGTTTTTTTAAACCTGGATTCATAAGGATAACTTGCTCAAGTCGGGGTTACTTTCCAAGAATAAATTATTGATGTTTTATCACCAGTGGGGAAATGGGATCTCTTCAGTAATTCAACTACTAATTAACAAAAATATTATTGATGAGAATTTTATACACTTTATGTTATTGGAGTAGGGAAGCTACCATGGTATATGTGTCTATATTTGGTGCAACCATGAGTAAATTATAGGGACCAAGATTCCCGCTACACATTTAGAGAAGATCATGCAGAGATAATGTATCATTAGGGAGACTACGTTCTAGTGTCTTCTTATGATGATGTGTGAGGACACCAATATGTGTATTTTTGGTACTGAATCATCCATTGAGGTATGTCTTCCCTATCACAACATTTAGCAGTGTCCTCGTCCCTCTAGACCTCTGGAAGATTTTGGATAAACATGTTCACAATAATGGTACCCATAGGGGAACCATAATCAATGAACGATAGGATAGACTATAAAAAGATATTAATGATGTGAAGAGAAGAATACTTTCCCTAACACTTGATCTATATGTATGGATACATCTCATACATATCTCAAAGATTAATTGTAATGAACGTGTTCCATCACTATTATATAGTTTCCATATTTTTATTTTGTAACTTAGGGTGCTAAGACATCAGGATAAATTTCATATCAACCATTTGGAAGTACAAGTTGATGGATTCAAGGTGTACCAAGCTTCTTAGGTAGGTCATTTGAAAGTTACAGAGGTGGTGGAACATTGTGAATTTTTTTTGGTAGACACACATGGTATATACCTCATAAAATGAAAACTATATTTCAAATATTGAAGTAATAGGAGTCCAGATAACCATATAAATCTAGTTGGTAGAAAACACATCCCACATCCCCACTTTCTCAGAAGAAGTTTTGTTTTCTTGTTTAGCCCAATATCTGATCACCGTTGGCCATGATATGGGTAGGAAAATAGATGTAGATAGACTTAGTAGTTATCATACATGTAGAGGAATCACTATTGTTCTATGAATTTCGAGATTCCTCTCGGGGGATGTGGTCACTACATCATCACATCACTCTTTGATGGGGTATTCACCACTTACTCATGCACATGAGTGGGAATACATATCTATGTCTTAGTAGAGTGCTCACCATTTGAAGGTTCTATCTGTAACTCTAACATCTCTATGAATTCTTGGGTGAAGATAGATAGGAGGGAGGATAGTGGTGAAAAAGGTGGATTAATTGTGATCCCCTAAAAAGGACCTAGAAAACCCTCCACATACAAGTACCTATTCAGGGATCTAGGGATATTGTGGACCTTTAAATTTGGGATGGCAAACTTTATCTACCAATCTACATTCCCATACTCTTGTAGTTTGGGTAGAGATTCAAATATTATGTCATTTTTTCCATTGGATTCTAAATGTCAGTGGGGTCTATGAAAACATGGGGTTTCCCATGATTTCACCTTCTATGATGATTATTCACCCATGATGGTTATTCATTAAAAATTACCTCTTAAGAATGTGGGGACCTCTATGAAGGTTAATAGTAATGTGTGAGGACCTCCATTTTTGTTTGTTGGGGAACTAGGAGGGCCTCAGTGTCGACTACCACTATAGTAGGGAGAACATCTTCAATGATTATTTACAATGTAGGGAGGACCAACTATTTAGATGATGTAATTATGGGGAGGAATTTAACTTTGAATGAGTAAGGAGAAACACTACAATGGTTGTTAATGAAGTGTGATGGAAATCCTCTAATGTCAGCGCTTCAGTGGTGAGGACCTCCAATTTTCCTGGTTGTAGCACGTGGATAACCCATGTGTTGATTTTTGAGGGAGAGGGGAGGGAATCTACTTGGGTTAATATTATCATGTGGATGACCTCTGTATTGGCTATTAAATGTGTGGGGAACACATCTTATAGAGTTTCTGATGATGTGGGGAGGACCTCCACTCTATTTCTCATCTTCATGGTTTTCGTCCGTAATGACTATTCGTAGATCCAACAAATTAAAGAGTCAACTCGGACATCCAATAAGGTATCAGGGGTCTCGATGCTAATTGGGTGAAGTTGAATCCCTATTCTCTTACAATACGGATGTGGTCAGATGACCATGTAGTGGAAGAGGCCACTATATCCGTAAAAGAGTCCCCTAATTGAGATGTGTCATCAACTTTCTCCCAATGATGGTGTTGGGTGTTTTGGACCAATGCCAGTAGAGAATGGGTGAAGTGAAGATACTCATCATCTTGTGGGTCTGGTTGGTTCTGGTGTTTATACGGCTTGGTGAATCCCTCCATGGTGGATACTAGGTATTTTGGTGATCATAATTACTGAAACATCCCCTATTTCCTCTTCCTAAAAGAGTGATTCTTTGTAGTGTTCTAAAGATTGACTCTATTTGAAATTTATTATCGAAACAGTTGGTGTTTACACCTTACATGGTCCTCGAGGGAAACAATATTGATGAGACATTGAGGGATCCTGGTCCTTTAAGGTCTTATTCCTTATGAAATGATAACATCATCTTTATACCACAATATGATGGTGTCTTTATCCTTCAGATGGATTATTTCAGTGGGTGAGATGGGGTGAGGTCCCATAACAGTGGATGTCATGACAGAAGTCATGGTAGGAGTTGATTTTGTGGGATTTCCACATCAATATTTATATTTCCCTAGCACATACGAGTGTTGGGTTGCTGATTGATTATTTATTGGGTCATGAAAGAAATGATGATTCATTAGTTACTACTGGTAAATGAAATGAAATTTACAATTCTCTAACAGTGTATAGTATTTTGATGACGGAGAGGGATCCATGCTGACAATTTGCAGAACAAAGATTCACGGTGCTAACTGACTGAATTCATAAGATATATCCATTATTGGAACAATGATTGTTTGTTAGGACCAGTACCCGAATGATTGAATTTGGTGGGATGAAAATCCTTTTTCCCCAAATGATACTAGTCCCCATAGTTGGCAGAGAAGATATTAATGTCTAGTTCACCACTTTTTTCCAATGATTTCGGTGAGGACACATAGTGAGTGATTTCATTGTCTCATATTTTCACTATCGAATGTTAGGTGGATTTCAACACATTGATCAAATATGTTTTCTCATTGATTTAAATGGTATTACGGGAAGTCAGTTTCTCCTTCCATGGATTATTCCTTGGATCTTGTTCCGTAGTCCAAGTCTCCCTATATTATTTTTATCATTCTCATGGAACTCATTTCTGGTGCCATCTAGGCATGGAAACCATTTTATTTTGAAGCTTAAATATTAATATATGAAAAAAATTTAGGGGGTTGTAATGATGAGAATCTCAAGTAATGTCTAGACATTGGGAGCATTGGTCAGCTATAAATCATCCAGTTTTGAGGGAATCTCATTTGTGGCATCTTATAAGAGGAGCACAGGGCATATTTTGTCAATCATAAAGTAATTGATGCTATGGGAATATGTATTCCATGTATTTTTACCTTCAAAATACCATACTTATATGTGTGGTCAATATTATATACTATGTCACATGTAGTATGGCCCATGAAAATGGTTCATAATGAACAGTTTAGATAGATTGTGGCACGAGTTTTACATCTTATAGAAACAAATTAGATTCCCTATGATAGATCTAGGAGGTGTGTGCCTTGGTGGGAACCATTGGTTTTATGAATATATATTGAATTATGTGTTGTAATGATATAGAGGTGTTTCCCTTGAACGGAAGAAGTCACACTTGAGATTTATTTATGTGGATCATACAGCCTATGAAGTAGATCCAGTGGTTCTTTCCTATGAGGGATCACCTATATAGTTTACAAATTTTGGGATTAAAAATCAATGAGGCATCCTAAATACCCTATTTATATTATAATAATAATCAAAACCCACATATTTTAATGCCAAATTTTAAGGCCATGTGATATGACTGATCAATGCAGTTCACCATCATGCAATAATGATGCTCAGGTCATGAAAGGAGATTCTATGATGGATGTTGTGGGGATTATTCAATGAATATTACAATAATGGTAAGCCATATGATATATGGTAGGAGAGGTTGGAATCCCATGATGATCATACCTGGGGAATCTTATGTTCATCACACAGGGTAAGGATATAGGTTTATGTCATGTGTTGAGGATGGTGTTGTGTAGCTAAACATCGTATGACTAGGTCATGTAATTTTATAGGCTTATATCATATAGATTATATGTTTTTAGGATCACTACTTCCCTTTTGGATTAATTTATATCCACTCGTGAACCTATTAGTGGTTAATTTCTATTACACTTTAAAGGTGGAATGTTCAATCACAAGGTCAATGTTAGGGTTGTAATTCTTAGAAGCAACTTGTGTTTGGGTAAATATGATTAGAAGCATAAGTTTGGTTAATAGAAGTAATAGAGGCCAAGGGGGAATCATGTAGGGTCCATGAGGTTATTTTGTTAAACTAGGAAGGGTTTCATAAGAAGGGGGATCTAGAACAAGTGAAACTGATAGAGTCAAGAGGCATAGTTATAATCATGTTAGGAAATTACGTGTAAACAAGGCATACATGAAGAATGATTCATTTTTAATGATCCCAAAATTAACATGGGGGTAATTGTGTGAGGATCAATCATCCACTATAAAGGTCATTTATTTGCCCTGTGAGATCTCTTTCTCAAGAATTAATGACCTTATATGGCCAATGATCCCTGGTTTTGTGTGCTGTAGTCGAAGAATGAGATTTCCTTGCAATATAGATTCACTCAGACTTCTGAATATCTTATCAATGGGTGGGTGTGATATTTTATTTATACACTAAATCTGAGGCCATAGGAACTGATCTATATAGGCATGTAACTCTAATTTCACCTATCTCTATCCTTTTCCACTAGTGCTTCACTACACAACACATACATTATTATGTCGAATTTGGTGAAAATTTTGATTGGTTTTGTGACAAGGTTCCATGAAATGCCTCTATCTAGTGCGATGAAAGTATTTTTACATATATAGGACTTATGAATTCTATCTTTTTTTGAACAATTTGAATATATATATTTTATCTTCATCTTCTATGTCTTTTGAGTGTGGAAATCCATTTCTTTGCACGCACATTGTGAAACTTGTATGCTATATGCCCATCCTTTTCCAAATGGTCTTTCAGGGGGTGTCGGATGAATAGTTTACCTAAAACATTCTATTTGAGTCTCCTTATTAGCTTTTGGTTCATATAATTTCAAAATTCACATATGTTAAATTATCATAATTTATTGAAGAGATAAATGTTTTTTTATTAATAGTGAAAAATAAATACCTTTAATTAAAAATGGGGTTTAATTAAAATTATTTATAATGTGTAATTTTATTTTAAAATTTTAACTAAAATTAGTCAAATTATATATGTATTAATAATATTTAGGTAATTTTAATAAATTTCATATTGCATGTAGATATTAAAAAATTCTAAATGTTTGGACATTTTCTCATTGAAAACCTCCTTTCACGTCATGTGTGACAGATTAATTTTTGATTTAAATTTTAAAATTATATTAATGGAATTTGGAAAAATATGTTCTATAATTGGAATCCACATAATTGATATTATTTAATAACCTTAAATTAATTTTTACCACAATTAATACAGAAAACCTGTCAAATTTTTTTTTCTTTATTTATGTTAAAAATGACTTTACATAGGGATTAAACTAAAACGATAAGGGTTAAAATGAAATAAAATGTATTATAGAGTCTATTTTCTGAAAATATATGGACCATATAATGTTCTTTTATATTTAATAATCAATTTTGGATAGTTTTTTATTGATAATAATTTGGGAAATCATTTTTATTTTCAAAATATTACATGTGTTCCACTAACCACAATTATAAATGGCCACAACTTTCCTCTATTAATAACACCATAAAAAAATCTTTTAGACCAATACGTACCCAAATAAATTATAAAATTATTTAATATAGTCCTAAATGAACTATTTTTGTCATAAAACCTACCTAGGGTGGGATTTGATGAAAAACTAATGTGGTTACCTGAAGAGAAGGTAACGTTCTTCAACAAGTTATTTTATTTTATGTCTTCCTACACTATATTAAATTATATTTACACCATGATGATATATTATCCTTAGTATATTAAATATAATTAAATATTTTATGTTAATTTAAGGACCACCGACCCCATCCACTTCAACCAAATGGGTTAGAAAATTATTATTCGTACTTACGGTGGATTACCGTCTCACAAACTTTTCATTCATTTTTCCATCACCACATCCTACAGTTTTGTATGCTGAGGGATATGAATTATATATATATATATATATATTAATTATAACATAATTTGACATTCAGAGTAATAATATCATATATAACATTTTTTACATTCCATTCCATATAGGACCCGATAATGCCACTCATCTGTATGGATGACTATCGCCTCAGAAAGCGATGTGATTCTTTTTACACTAACACATTACATGGGAAATTAAATGGATAAATAAATGTGAAATAAATTAAAAAATTAGTATTTTAATGATATATTTATAAATATATAAATTTAATATATCATTTTCTTTCTTACTTTTTCACTCACTGAAAGATGATATCGACATTCATGTACATGTGGAATACTACCTTCACGAAGTGATGTGACTCTATTTTCATCACCACACCATATTAATTATTGATATGGTTATATCCAAAGAAATAAATTTTTTACTAAATTATTAAAAATCTATAATGATAATATATTACATTCATATTTTCGATAATGATATTTGAAAATGTTAAACGTTTCTCATGCATACGCATGACATACTGACTTGATGATCGTAACATACATCATTTCTAAAAATAATATTTTATGAATGGTCTTAAAAGTATAATAGTAATAAAAACATAATTATTATTTCATCATAATTATTCTGAATATAATTTAACCATGAAAAAGTAAGAGGTGTGAAAATAAAAAATCAAAACATATATAAAAAACAAAGCTGTTATTACCCAAAAAATGACTTCAACAAGGAATTATAAAAAAACAGCTAATACAAAACCTATGTAAATCATATATGGTTTGATATATATATATATATATATATATGTTTCTATAACATATTTATAATAAAATTAAGATTTTTTATATTGAATTTTCAACCGTTTATGATGGATGTCAAGACATAATGTATGAGATTTTCGGCACATTTTTTTGTAGGACAAAGGCCATATTCACAAAAAATTTATTTTATATAGTATATATACTACCCTTGAATTTGTTTTAGGAATATTATATGTTAAATTATAATTATTTAAATAACCATTTTAGGATTTCACTTTCATGGGGTTTTTAGTTCAAAAGTTATCAAGTCGTTAGTGGATTATTGTCAGATTATTTATTCTTTGAGACAAACGATTATTTTATGAACCAATATTCTTGTAAAAGGTGTATATAATACCCATTTGAGATGTAATCTAATAATTTTATTTATAATTGTCATATTTTTATTTTCATTTAATGATATTATTTCATGGGGATTATGTCTCAAAGTTACCAAAGCCGTAAATTGTTTTTTGTTATAATTTAATCATTTATCAGGATTGTTTATGATTAAGTTTCCAATGAAATATTAATATGATATTTCTATAAATGAATTATTTAGTTTCCCTATAAACTATTTATGTCACAATAAAACATTTTTCCTTCATTTTCTTCTCTTTATATACTAAACTATTCATAATGAATGTTTTTAAGGAAATTCATTCTTTCGATCAAGAATCCTTTTTCTTCCAAATACATGCTCTCTAAAAAGGTTTTTAAAAATGTTTTTAGTATTAATAAATAATTTTTTAAATACAATTTTACCTTCATTGAGGTTTCTAAAAATGTTTTTAATGAAACCATAATTTTTTTTCAAAAAAATCATATTTGAATTTTACAAAATATGAAAAAGTAATCCTTGTCTTAACATGCACGACATGAATGAAATTACCCAACTTCATTAACATTATTTACATTTAACCTTACGTTTTTAGTTTTCAAGGTTACTTTAAAAAAATTAATTTAAAATTCATTTATGTTCTAGTTATTTTCAAAGTGGAAATTATTTTTAATCATTCCTTTATATGTTTACAATATTATTTTCAAAAAAAAATTGAAATTCGAAATAGTGTTTGTTTTTAAAAATTTAATTTCAAATAGAATATTTAATCTATATGAATATTTTAAAAGTTATTTATATTTAAAAATAACATTAAAAATAAGAATAAATCCTTTAATGAACCATATTCTTTACAAGGGATATGAATTAAGGATACCATTTTTATTCTTTCTGTAAATTGTTTATAATGATAAGATCTTCAACATACATGATTCTCATCCACGAGTTATACCATTAAAAATGATTATTAATACCATTTATTTATTCCTTGGGTTATTATTTAATGAAATTATGGAGTGACTATGAAACCTAAATATTTTTTATAGGATATGATATTATTAAATATGTATGAAAACTATTTTATTTATCGGGTTACGATATAATTAATGTTTTATGATTTTGTAGCATAGATAAATTTGGTTTTCATTATGAGACTGGTGGATACAATAATTTCCTCTAATGTATTGGGTAATGATATAAATCTCATGAGATATATAAGTAAAAAAATGGGTGTAAACTTAGTTTAGTAATAGACTTTGTGCACCAAGATGATATAGGGTGTGGAACTTTAAAATTATGATACATTGAGAAGTAAACGTATTCATATTTGATAGCGTTGTAAATGATCCTATAATAATTTGAAAATTTATTTATATACTTATATATATATATATGAAAAATATATGTCTTATGAAAATTATAGGACCTCATGGATCATACTCTCTGATTTCTTTATGATTCAAATTTTATGAATTTACAATATTTATTCAAGGACCCGAGATTTTGAGATTTGGTATATAGGTTAAACTATTCAAATATTTTCTTCATTTTCTCATACCATTATATTGTTGTAATTTTTACGTATATCTATTATTTACCATTACTGAGATTCTAAGCTAACATTTTCGTATGATTATTTTCCCAATGTTATGAAGAAGGGTTTTAAGTTGGGAAAGATTTTGAAGAGTACTAAAAGGGAATATTCTTCATGAATTAGGAAGATTGTGTTACATGTTTTCAATGGAACTAAACAATTATTATTTTCAAGAACCTAATTATGTATTGAAATTAATATTATTAATAAAAATTTAATATACATGTGTAATGTAATATACATGTGTGATAATCTTAATTTTCTATTGTAGTTATTAGGAAACTGTTTTTGTTAACCATTGGAAACTATGGTTAAAAAACATTAGTGACCTCCCATGGGATATTAACAAGGGTATGTCTAAAAATATATCTAATTATATGTCTAAATATTATTTAATGCAAAGAGAAATGTACTAGAATTTTGGTAATGGATAGAGAAAGTGGTATCTAGGAAATTAAATAAATTTCTGTATACAATAACTATATGTGCCTCTAGAACAAAGGTACCCCGGGGTAATAACTTTGAAAAGGATTCATTTAGTTGAACTCAATATTAACTTATTGAATAAAATTGACCATTTTTACACAATATTTTTCAATATCCAAGGGTGTATTATTCGAAAATATAAAAACTCGTTATGAACAATCATGGAGAATTTAAATAGATAATGGCTTTGAATAGACTAAGATAAAACTAATGTGTCATATATTAAAAATATGGTGCCATGATTTAGACTTACAATATATGATTTTTCATGATTATGTGGTTTCCCACTATGAATATTTTTTATAACACCATGCTTTTGGTTATAATAAATGGAAGGAAATATATGAAACTAGGTAAAGATTGAATGTGGCTAGAAAATGTTTTACGACCATCCAAATTGGATGATGAATAGAGTTAATAATTTTTTAATTATTCATAATTATTATCATGGAACAGGATTAAAATCATGAAAACTAATTAAATCTAAAACTCACCAAATAATAGAAAGATATAGGTTACAAAGAGTTATGGAGGAGGATACCATAAAAGATATATGATTCAATTTTTTATATTTGGAAATTATGGGATGAAGAACCCACATGTATTTATTAATGGATGATAATTATTTTTAGTGTTTATAAAAAAAGGAAACAATGTTAGAAATTTTATAAGAAAATGAAAAGTGTGGTCAAACAAATTGATGAGAATTATAGTCAACCTAATATATCAAATATGTTTGAATGTACCAAATGTATAAATTAAGGAAATTATGAAATTAGATGTTCTGAGGGGAAACATAATAAAGATAATCAGTAGAATGGTATGAGTAATAGTAATAACACTGATTATAAAGAAACTACACATGATATCTAAAAGGAATGGGATGTTCTAATTGTGTTTTTATGTTAAACATGAGAATTGTGAAAAAATTGAGGTTTATGAATGTTATTAAATGATTCACATTTCATATTATAGGAAAGAGATATTATGAAATAATATTATGAATCCTTGTTAGAGGATTAAGAATGAAGTTGAATGATTGGAGTGATTAGGTGATGTAATTCTATATATATGTTATATGGACAATTATATATATAAGGACTACTAATTATAAAATTTTCATTAAGTATTTGAATAAATTTTTTTAATATAATGAATGTACAAGAAACATTACCTAATATACTTGAGATATATTGATCAAGGGAATACATCCCTTAATATACTATATATGTTTAGATAATGATGTTCAGATAGAGAGATGTTGGATATAAATAAGTAAATTGGATAGTACTAATTACCTTTGATGTTATTAATGATTTGTAGAAAAAGTCATCTATTCAATAATTTCAAGAGTTTACAACATTTTTCTATTTCAATAATATATCCAATAAAATTTATTATATCTAAATAGTGAGGATGAATAAATTTTTTCAATAAATTGTTTCATAATTGAGGTTATTACCATGAGTAAAGATAATCCATGATGAAGGTATTAAAATTTTTGATATATAACAATAAAGAGCTACTATATGATATATGGGGAAAAGTAAATGATTATTTCGAGACATTTAGTTTCATTGTTCTAAAATCTTTTATTATTCATTAAATATATTGTAAAAAAATTATGGAATGGTTTAAATTAAAATTTAGATGATTTTTGAGATATTAACATAATAGTTCACCATATGAAGATTTATCCTTGTTGGATAAGCATTTGTAACATTTTATTTTACTATAGACAGTATGAATGAATCTTAATTCAATTATGGATATTATTTTGTGCTTCAGAGATTAAAACATATATCACTTAGAGTAGGTGGAGAAGTGGGAATAGATCAAAACACAACCATATGGTGAAATTGTGATTATGATACAATGGAAAGTTGAGTACTATGTATATTGGTACCTTTGAAATTATTGGTTGTATTTTGATGGTATCATATCTATTGGATATTCCATTGAAACTCACTTAGGTAAATATTGTCTTCCATGTATCATTATTGATGAATTAAATACATGATCCATAACATGTACTAAACTCATAGGTCGTACCATTGGATCATTATGTTTCTTATAAGGAGGATCTAGTAGGCATCCAAGATCAAAGAATGAATGCTCTATGAAAAATACCACTCACCAGATGAGTGTTTTGTAGAGAAACCACCATTTTTAGGATAATATGTTTGATCATGGAGATGTAATGAGGTCCAATATTCCAAAATTGTTGGTTCCAAAGTGAAAAGTTTCATGTATGAAATTTATTTTAAAAGGGGTAAAATGTAACACCCATGGATTTTGATAATTTTTTGAAATAAATTTAATAATTGTTTTTATTTTTCATTACATGGAAAATATATATTATCATGTGTTACATGAAGTAATGTATTTTTCCTATATTATATGCAATATTGAGTTTATCTTGTGATACATGGGACACTGAATTTAAATGAAACATTAATTATTGTTATATTATTTTTATTTAATATGATAGATATAAAAAATACATTGGAATTTTGGATATAAATAAGATTAACTAAATTATAAAAACATACATTTTACAAAAATTATCAATAAATATTTCTTTCATGATAAGTAAATTAAAAATTAAAATCAAAACAATTTAAATATAGAGGAAATTTTTTATGAAAACTTTTTTATGAAGAAAAATTATTTTACAGAAATATATTAAAAACTTTTTTTAATTATTTAAATTTTATTAATATATTATATATTGAATAAAATATTTAGCAATCATTTTATGAGTTTTCTAAGAAATATATAAGAATCGATCCAATTTTCCACTTAAAAACTATATTTTTCTAAAAAGTTGTTTTGTTGAATTTTTAAACATTTATTTTCAAACTAGTTTTTTTGATTTTTTAAAAAAAATTATAAACTAAAATTTATTATTTAAATTATAATATAAAAATTATTTTAGGTTTATTATTCGAGTATCTTCTAAAAAGACTATCTTTTATATGAATTTTGAAAAATATTAACTTTTACTAGAAAGATTCCTTCTTATATAAATTAGTTATAAAGTTAAATTAAATTATAAATTTTTTAACATGTAAAATTATTTGAATTATATATCTATTAATATATTTTAGGCCATATGAATAAATTTCTAATTTAATATTTACACAATAACACTGTCAACTTTTAAACATTTTCTCTTTGAAAACCCACTTTCATATCCTGTATGTGGGATTAATTTTAAATTAATTTTTCAAATAATATGAAATGATATTGAAAAAATTTATTGAATATTGTGAATCATAATAATTTATGTTATCTAAAATTATGAACTTATTTTTTTCTAAAATTAACAGTTATGAGAGTAGAAATTATTTGATGTGGAAAACATGAAATGGGTGAGGTAGGGGTTAAACTAAAAGTATAAGAGTTAAAATGGAACCACACCATCCTAAAATATATTTCTTTGCACATATTTAGACCCTATAATGTATAAATGTTCATAAAATTTCATTTTTGGTCATTTTGGATCCTAAAAAATACGGGTACACTTTTTCTTTTAAAACAATTACAATTATTCCACTCACCTCACTAATAAATGAAAACAACATATCTTCTCTTCTTAAAAGATTTAAAAAAAATTGGATAGAACAATAAATACTAAAAAAAACATACCATATTCCATTAAATTATCCTATATTACTTATTTTGAGAAAAAAATACAATCAATGAAGTCATCTCCAGAATACCTAATTTGGTTTCCCAAAAAAATAGTTAACTATAATTTTTATTTTATTTATTTTTAAAACTCATTAAATTTTTATTAAAAAATGATAATAAAATATAATAATTTTCATCCATATAATAATTTATGATTTATTTTAATTTCATGACCTAAAAAAATCTCCAAATTTATCAAATGGGAATCAAAATCACTGTTCCCCACCTCGCAAACCGATGTCTGTGATTGTTTTATATCCACATATAATAGTTGGGTTTGAAAATGGATATAAATTATATAAATGATATTTAAAAATTAATTATAAACCTTAAGTATTTAAATAATAAATATATATATTTATATATACATTTTTACTTCCCATTCAATAGAGTACATGATAATGTCACTCATGTGTAAGGAAGACTATTGCCTCACGAAGTAATGTTATTCAATTTTCCAAAAAAAATATATGGAAGATAATAAGGATAAATATATGTGATATAAATTAAAAAATTATGATATTAATGACATATTTATCATTCTAAAAAATTCTACAATTTTATTTCTTTACATTTTCACTATCTTAAAGATGATATCATTTCTCGTGTACATGTGGACTACCACCTTCAAGAAGCAATGTGACGGTCTTTTCATCACCACACCACTTGGATGATGTATAAAAGTATATTTAATTTTATAATATGGGATTATATTATTATCATCATTCTATCAAAATAATATTTCACATACCTCCTTTCTATTAAGATCATTGAAAAATGGAAACATTAATCATTCGTACAAATGACCCACCACCTTCATGATTTTAACAAACTTAATTTCTCAAAACCACCATTCATGATTGATTATTAGAGTATAATTGATTCATAAATATTATAATTTTTTCATGATTATTTTTCTAGAGATAATTTAACCATGATAAAATTAATAGGAATGAAAAAAAATCAAAACATACATGCAAAACAAACTAGTTATTACTCAAAACATGACTTTAACAACGAAAAATTAATTAAAATGTTACAAAATTAAATAAGTAATTTATATAAGGAATATTATATATAATTATTTGTTTTAATATATCAATAATAAACATATATTTATTATACATTAGTCTCTAACATGCATGAAGGATGTCAAGTCTTAAGTTGAGGGGTTTTCGTGTCACTTCTATTTTTTTGTGAGGGAAATACAATATTTACTAAATATTTAATTTATATGGTGTAAATAATCCCCATGAATTTAATTAATTTTTTTTATGCACAATATTATTGATATTCATTTATAAAATTGTGTATATAACTTCAATGTGGTTTATAGTTCAAAATATATTATGTTGGTAAGGGATGTTTTTTTCTCAATTTTCCATCTTTGAGACATATGATTCTGTTATGCCCCTATTTTCTTGTAAAAGGTGTATATACAGACCCTATCACTTTTAATATAATTAATATTTTATCCTCATGATATTTTTAGTTTACTTACAATTATTCCTTTAGGGGAATTATATTTTAACATTACTAAACTAAAAATTATTTTAGGATACAAACTAATCGTCTATGGAGATTGTTTGTGATTACATTTTAAATGATAGAGTCTTATGATCCAACTATAAATACATCATTAATTTTATTCTCATATGTTTACTTTTTATTAATACATGATCTACATTAAATTTCCACTATTTATGTTTTTAGGAGTTCAAAAATAAATATTTTAAAAATAATTTACCCTTTCAGTCGAAAAACTTTTTTATTACCAATCAATGTTTTCAAAAAACATTCAAAACAGTTTTAACATTATTCAAATTATTTATTAAATAAACTTATACGCAATATTATTTTTTCACAAAAAATTTTAGAATAAATTTTCATGTCATTTCCCAAACAATTTTGGTTTTTATTTCACTGAAAATGTGAAAGGAATATTTATTTTAATGTGTATGATATTACAAGAATTTTCCTCCTTCATGACCATTATTTTTTTAAAATTCATTTATAAATTTTAATAGTTATTTTAAAATAATTTTTTTCACAAGGATTTTTTTTTCAAATTTTTTTCGAATACATAAGTTTATTTTCCTCAATAAATGATTTCAATTTTTTTTTAAATATTCGTTTATGTGTTTTAAAGACTATTTTCAATGATTTTTTTAAATGGTTATGTTTTAAAAATTTATTTTCAAAAAAACTAATCATTCTTAAGAAATGATCTACATATTTTTTCATTCAAAATAATTTTCCATCTATGATGACTTAATTTGATGTAACTTATTATTTAGTGGGGATAATAACCCATGATACCATTCTTATTAATTACCTAAATGGTTTATGATAAAAATATGTTTTTGAGACCTACCTCTCTTCCAAGGGTTATACAATGGAACAATTATTATGAAAACCATTTCTTTTTCCTGTGTTATTATCTGATGAGAAAATAAAAATATTATGAAACCGACCTATTTAATAGAGGATATGATATGATGACATTATTATGAAAAAAATTTCATTTAGTTGATGCTGATATGATGAATGTTTTATGATCTTTTGGAACACATAAATATGGTTTTTATTATGAGATTAGTGGGACCTATTTCTACTTCCAATACATTGGGTAAAGATTAATATCTCATGAGATCGATTGGGTTTTAATTGGGAGTGAACTTCATTATGTCAGGGAATTTTTAAACTATTATTTTATTAGGAGTGAACCTTGACTACTATTATAGTTTGGGCTGTTAACCCATTCCACTATGATTGCCTTGTAATTGAGACTTTACTACTATGATACTTATTTTCTAATTATATATGTATACAAAAAATTTATGTATTATGTCAATGTTATCCTATTACTGATCATGTTATTTTCTTCCCTTATGATTTATGTATTATGAACATCCAATATTTATAACATGACACAAGATTATGATCTTTCATATATTGGATATATTTTTAACATTTTATCCTCATGTTCTCATACCCTACGACTCTTATTATTATTATGTATCTCCCATGTAAACGCTTACTGAGTATATGAGATCTCCCTATTTTATGGTTCTTTCCCTAGTTTGTGAATAAATGATTCATGTTGGGTATGTTTGTGATTATTACTAAAAGGGATGATATTTGTGTGTGAAATTGAATATATTTCATAATCTACGAAGATTGTGTTCCATGATTACAAAGGAAATAAACTATTTTGGTTTTCAAGAATGTGTTTATGTAATTTAATTATTATTAATCTAATAAGATGTAATATCCATCTAGAGAATCTTGTGTTGCTACAAATTATGTACTTAGGTCATATAGCTCCATAATGGTAAAGCATGATATCATAAACTAGATCATAATCAAAAGTGGAATTATATATTAACATAATTCTATATATGGTCATAAATTAATTATAAGATACATGTGAATATCCTATGTTAGGGTTATAGGATTTTAATATAGTCAATTTATCCGCTACTTTCATTGGACATGACATCGTGATGATGTCAAGAAACTGTTACACTCGATTTATGACATGAAGATGAAATTTTCACACCATCAAAGGAATCCACAACTTCTCTGGGAACCTACATGTGGTATTAGAGTGGTCAAATATTTAATTTATAATTTTTTATTAATCATTTATTATTCGTACATATTCATTTTTTATCAATTCATTCTAATATATTACATAATAATATCTTCCCTATCTTTATTATTACTATCATTACTAGTATAAATTCTAGGTTAAAAACTGAAGAATCATCTTAATAACACCATCTAGATATTCAAAAGGATCATTCTAGAAAACCTATAGTACATAGTTAGTACTTACCATATAAATTTCGTATATTATGTTTTACCACATAAAACTAATTGTACCAGATCAAATTTTATAATATAATATATAACATCCAAATTAAATTGATCAGTATGGATATCTGGATATTTTGGTATATGAAATTAATGTTCAGACAATGTGTAACAATGATACACGCCATGTTATCTCCATATTTTCACGGCCAAGAATACAAGGTATCCCAGTTATCCATGTATTGGATACATGAAACAAGGAAATACATTTCATGAAAATATGTGGTTACATGACATGTATGTTGGACTACATGCCTTGTAACTCAAGGTTTTTTATAGAATGGAACATGAAAAGACCTATGTTTTGTGTAACAGACATGGAAATAATACAATTAAACATTACTTAGTCTTAGGATGACAATGTTATCATATATTATATAAAATAATTATTAAATGTAAAATTAAGCCTATTTATTATATGTTTCTTGTTTCATTAATTTGATAGTGCATGCCATTTCATAGAATTAAAAACAATATAATTAAACTAATTTACATATTGATTTTTTTTACAAACACATGATGTTGATTGAAATCACACTTTTGTAATATAGTAATTTTAAATGAGATTAATTTTGATTAAATTTATAGATTATGGTGGGTTAGATATACGTTGATTGAATTAAGATAAATTGAATTAATTTGATAAATCTGTAAAACATTATATTAGTAAGAGAATGAATCCAAGAAATTGATAAATGTATTAGAAATTTATTCTTTTTATGATGTGTGGATTTTGAAGAGATTAATCTAGAACTTATATGTTATTTTTTTTAATATATTATGGTTAAATTATTATCCATTTCCCCTATGTCATACCCTCCTCCTTATTATGTAAAGTCCTAGATGCTCATGGTTTCATTTATATAAAACTCATTTATATAATCTGCTAGAACCCATCACCAATGTTTGAGTAAAATATTATTTAAGGATGGTGCTCCCAGTTGGAAGGATGCAATCAAAGTCAAAGAGACGAGTTGAAACCGGTCAAGGAAATACATATGTGAAAAGGAGGAACATGGTAACATCAACCAAGTAATATTTCAATGTCTATTATCCCCTAGGGTTTAGGTTTAGTTTATTATCAACTAGATAAAATAACCATTTGAGGAACACATGATCATGCCACTTATATTTTATTCCATTCTGTTTCATAGTAAATTATATATTTTTTTGATTTTTGAGCAATCACCTAATAAATTATATAACAATAATAAAGGATTCAATAAAATAGAATCATAATATTTGTAAATGTTTTTTAGAAATGGTTTATCACTTAATGAATATCCTTTTGATATTAACAATACATATAAGATGATAAAATGAGATTTATGTATATGGATAAAAATCTTTCAACTAAAATATTATATTAGTGTAACCATACACAACTTCTGTTTGAAAAAAATCCTAGATTATTGTTCTTGAGAAACCGAATTTGGGGTGCATTCAATTATTTTGCACCATTAAACATGATGTTTTTTTGTTGACATAACTTAATTTAGAATAAATTATGAAAACCCATGATGGAAATTGTGTAACTAAGTGGAAAAATTTTATGAAAATTTAAAATTGGATTTTAGGATTGGGGAGTCCACACAACAGATCAAAGAACTATGAATTAAAATAGTTTGAAAGCCACACCTACCTAAAACCATTCAAAATACATGTGAATAAAAACTATGGGTTTTGAGAAAGGGAATATGGATATTTTCCAAAATAATATCTAATAGATAATATATTATAAAACCAATGGGGATTTATTTTAGGAATCAAAAAAACATGTTTTATATTAATGAAATTTATTAAAATAATTATTTATTAATCATTTTTTGTAATCGAAATAATAACTAATTATCTTCCATTAATTTGATTAAAATTTAAAATCAAATGAATTAAAATATATTAATATGATTGAAAATTAAGAAGGATAACCTTCTCAATATTGTGAATTTACAAGATTGATTTAGGATCATGCATGTTATACTATTCCTTTAATGGAAATTATTTGTGTTGGAAACCCCACATTTCGAGTTCATTTTGAAAGAGGTTAATGAGGAAGAAATATATCCCTAAATAAATCATATGGAAAAAACAATGGTAGTACAATGTTTCAAGTTATTCTACATGTATAATGAGATCCTAGATCAATATTTAGATGTGGATGTGCATTAACATAATATTTCATTATAAGGGTCTCTATCATGAGAAGGTGAGATTAGAGAAATACGAGATCTCTAATGCATTTATCATGTGAATTCTTGTTGATACAATTATTTAATGGTAACATATGTTCAATATGACTGAATAAATTGATTTCTTAGATATATTAGGTTTACGATCCACAAAGTGTTGTGTATATACCTTATTCTATCATCATTTCCAAAAAAACATTTATAATTTTATTATGAATTATAATATGATAAATAAAAAGAAAAAACATCTATAACATAATAAACATTTTTTTCATTTTGATAATGATAGGGGATATGACATTCCCTCTATCCTTATTGTGAATAATAAGAATAGGAAGAAGAAAAGAGGGTTGAATAATCATTCACTTTCAAATAATCTAGAGTCATATCCCTCTAAGAAGAATATGCTTTAATGGAAAGAAACACAACATGATGTAGTATGTTATTCATGTTGTTAGATGGGAGAATTTAAGAGGAATTATACATATCTAATGAAGAAGGGTAAATATTATTATGTGTTCATTATTGAGAGTAATATATCAATATCTACAAGTTGGGTCTTAGATATCTCCTATGGTGATCACATCTATATCCAAATATTGGATAAAATTAGATTTATGAAGATTACCCATGATGAGCTAGATCTATGGGATTTCAATAGAGTGATGTTGTATACTCTTTCCATAAGAGAACACCATATCACATTGCTTACATGGTTGATTTTGGTTTTAAATAAATGTTATTATGTTCCTAGTGTTACGAAGAACATTATTTTTAATTAATGTTTTGATATGGTTGAATTTATTATATTTGGAAATAAAGGCTTATACTTTTATAAATATAGAATATTTTTGGGTATTTCACAATTGAATAATAGTATTTTTTAATTAAATTCGTATAAAAATATATTTTTAATAGAAAAGAAAACAAAAATGACTACAACATATGGAACCCAGCTGTGGCATGACAATCTTGGTCACATAAATGAGAAGCCTTTGATAATAATATATCAACACTGTTTCTTAGAATCTTTTGACCAAAAGCTACTTGAAATATGTAACTATTATTTAAAAGGTATAACGAAAGAAATGTCATTAGAAAATAAAGTTGATAAGGACACATATAATTTCGATTTGGTACACGATGAAGATTAAAAACTATTCATGTAGAGGCTAGAGTAGGTTTTCTATACATTATTACATATACTGATGACTTGAATAGGTATTGTGATATCTACATAATGATGTATAATCATTAATACAATAAAGAGTTAAAAGAGTTGAATAATAAGGTTAATAATTATCATAGTAAAAAGATAAAGAAACAATGATATTGTCATGGTGGTTACTATCTTAAAAAATACTTTATCAATAATCAATAATATTAGGGGTTCATTCAAAACTCACACCAGTTTATACAACACAATGGAGCACTATTAGTTAAAGGAAGAACCATACCTTTTTAGGAAGGGGTAGTTCAATGATAATTCACACAAGATATCTATTATCCTATAATGGATATGCATTATAGAAGGGATTATACATAATAAACCAACTAACAAATAATGTGGAAATAATATCATCTCTGATCTATATAGTGTAAAGAAACTGATTTTTCACATGTACGAGCATGGATTTGTTAGGTTTTTGAACGGAATAGGTCATGCAACATTGTTTCACCAATATCCCAGATGTTTGTGTTATATGGAATCCTATGGAAACACGGGGATACTTGTTATGAAACCCTTTGGGTAAGAATGTGACTATTGTAAGACATTCAAAATTTCTTAAGAAGGATCACATCCATAAGGAGGATAGTGTTATCTAGATTGACACCAACGATGATGATGACCAAGATACTAAAAAATTGGTATATGAACCAATTCCACATGACACTATAGAAGAAATTATTCCTAAAATACATGTACTTTATATGAGTTAATGAGTGTGAAGAGAATTAAATAGATGATGTTTTATTCACTAATGATGATTAATCATAATTAGTTGAAAATGAAGGTCCAATCTCATATCAAGATGTAGTAGAAATCTTATAAGCTATATGGTGGAAACACATCATGAATTTTGAAGTGGATTCAATGTATCAGAACTATGTTTGCCTTCAGATCGATCTTCCATTTGTTCTAAATATTGTTGGTTTTATATGGGTATTCAAGTGAAAACTGGAAATGTAAGGTATATTAAGTACATATAAATCATGGATAGTTGCTGAAGTGTTTGGAGAATGTTAAGAAATTGAATATAGTGAAAATTTTTGTAGTTTATATGTTTAATAACATTAGAATTTAAATTTCCATATTAGCATGCAATGAATATGAGATTTTAAAAATATATGGAAAAATAGAATTCCTTAATAATAACCATAAAGAGGATTTGTATATGTCACAACCAGAAGGGATTGTAACTCCAATAAATAAAAATAGTTCATAAAAATTATTGTGATCTATTTATGGATTAGAAAAATAACCCAGGTCATATAATATTTCATTCAATGAATCCATAAATTAATTCGGTTCCATTTATAATTAATAAGAACCATGTGCTTACATGAATTTTATTGGGAGTATAGTCATTATAATAGTTTTATATGTTCAAAAAATATTAATAATGGGGAATGAAAATCTATCCTTAGAGGTGGCCATTTCATGGTTTACTTAGTGGTCCTCTATGAAGTACATAGGTTTAGCGACGCACATTGTATAAATCATATTCAAGCATAATAGATCTAATAGGCTTCTATTACCATGTCATGTTATATATATTGAATATATACTAAATAGATTCAGTATGGAACAATCCAAGAGATGTATGGTTCTACTGTTGAATGGTATACACCTTCCTATGAAATTGATTTCTCACACACAATAGGTAATAGAGAGAATGTGTATTATCCTATATGATTCTATAATAGGATCTACCAAGTATTACATGTTATGTTTATGGATTGGTGTTTCTTACAATTTGAGTTTGGTCGGAAGATATCAATAAGATCAATTTGGAAAAAATTAGATTTCTATTATAGTTATCTTTATGTATTTGAGGTGTACTACATATATGATCAAGTTGTATGGAGAATATAATGAAGTAGTCGTCAATGTTTAGATGAATATGATTTCCAAAAAGATAAAAATAATATAAACTAGTACTCGCCCGTGCATTTGCACGGTGATAAAACAAAATTCTTAGTTCATGCATTCTCACGACGATATGGTTCTCTGCTTTTATGAAGGCAATACAATATTTTGGATAAATAAAAGAAATTGGAAAAGTAGTAAACTGTACAATGGGTAGTAATTAGAAACCAGAAGTGGAAATAATTCATTGAAAAGAACAACAGTTTCATAAAAATTGCGAAAAAAACGTGTTGGTGCATAAAAATGGGATAGGGGTCAATAAAATATGGATACACAATTAAAATACTTGAATTAAGAATGGATATATAAAGAAAAAAATTTAATTTTGGAAGGAGATTGCACTTATATATGAATGAGAAATAAAAATACATCAGTGTTGGTAATAATAAAAAACGCAACTGAGCAGATGATTAATGGGAATACATAATAACAAAACCCAATGAATAATTGTTGATAATTTTTTGACCTTCATATATGTAGAAGTTTTTCTGGTAGATCATGTTATACAGCCTTCTAGGAAGAAGGTATTGTTGAAATAAATCTACACCTTCAGATTCATCCAGCAATAAAAATATTTAGATTTAATAATAATAATAAAGATTAATAAACAATAAAGATTATTAAAATTTGAGAACTGATTATAACAATTAAATAGATTAAATTGGCCATTTTGGAATTGAAAAGTATACCGAACATAGCATATAAATAACTGCTATCCTATGTCATCACTGTATAGTATAACAGAATGTTTGAATTAAAATATGGTGTTGCAATATAAATAACTAATATTGGTTTAAGGACCATAGATCACCAAAGACTAATGGGGTTTTTAAATGCTATAATGTAATATCCAAACAGATAACTAAAATAAATTACTTAGTATTTCATAATTGCACAATTTAACAAACATTTACCACTAAAACATGGCCTTTCTATAGAAATGAATATTATGGTATTGAATAGTATACAAAATAAACCATTGAAATCACTTGTTTCATTCCTCATCATTACAGCATGTAATAAACAGTTATCTATAAAAGTTAATAAAGAATAGGAATATTCAATAGCACATTGTGGTTGTTGTAGAAAACTTTACTAAAAATTTCCAATCGCATTTGAAATTTTCCATCGTTGGCATGTCCAGGTGACTACGATGACTTCATGATCCTGGGGTGACTCGACAAATCAACAGATTATGTTGAATCACTTCATCATATTCAAAATCATGCAGCAAGATTTTTTTCATAGACAAAAAAGTTAAAAGAATATATATGTAACATACTATGGCATGTGTAATCATTGAAGAACATATCATATAATTAATAGTAGACATGTTAAATTGAAAACAATTGTGCCTTGGAATATGTAACGATTATAAAACCCCTTAATAGTAATGAATGTAATTAGATAATAGTGAAATGAATATAATAGTTATTGTAGTTATCATTTTTGTACCTTAGTAGTTTTCATGTCTAAGGTTGAAGCAACTATTCTGGAGACAACACACAAATTTAAAGACCTATCAGTATGATGATTCTATCAAGAAAAGAATAAAAGAATATTAGATTTCAGTGGCTTTCGGTTGTAGAATATAGAAATTGGAAATGTTGAAGAACATTTCACCTTCATATTTTCAACGCCACTGCTTACATCTGAAGACCGATTACAATGATGTTCCTGTATTGTGTCAAACAAAACAAAAATGTAATGTGCATAATTAGTGTTATATTATTGACAAATTTTTAAGCATTATTACCTACTTTTGGTCGATGGTGTCAGTGAAGCTGCAAATGTAATGCTCATTATCATTGATAAAAAGAACTTTTTTTGAGTTATATTCAAATGAATGAATACGGTTTGGAATATTAAAATTGGTTACATCAGTTGAGAATTAATAATTTTTTTGATTTTAGTATCTCAAAATGTGTAGGTAAACAAAACTCGTCATCATAAAAATTTAAAAATAATAAAAAAATGAACCATTGATCAATAAAAATTCATTATCATCTAAATAGAACCATAATAATTTATATGGAACAATAAGAAGGTAGTATAACAACGAAGGAATGAAAGATGCAGTAGACCACATATACAGGATAAGAAATGCTTTAACGAATTTGGAAAGAACATACGAATTTAACATCCTTATCTTCAAATGCTGGTTGAACAGTGGATTCGTATATCTAGCCTCAAATGTGAAACCATAGTGCAAAAAGCCCCACTTTGGTTCTACTGAATAAAGAAAACTCCCGTGAACCGTCTTCAGTTCAGCTCAACCCCAACAAAATCGCAGTACTCAAACTGAAAGTGGCAGTAGCAAAGAACCAACAGAAGCAGTGTATTCCTCTCGAAGTTTTGATATTGAGGTTTCACACTTCCAACCCTAGCATGTACAACACCTGGTTTAGCCTTCCAGAAATAATCTTCCCAGAATGATCTAAAGGCCAGAAATAATCGGTAGACATCCATTTGAGAACATGAAATTATCCAACCCAAGGCCCAGGCCCTATTGGTGTCTATCCCAACTCAACCTATTAGTTGAAATTCACATTAAAAGAGAGTAAATGCACATGATCCAATGCTCTAAAAAAATAGTCAGTCATGATTAGTATAATAAAAAATAATTGAAATAGAATAAAACAAATCATTACTCTAAAATATGTCATTGATCCATTATTCTCTAATGTTGTATTTGTCGATAATCTAATGTTACTCCACACAGTCACCATGAATGTAGGATCAAAATAATCTAATAGTTTTGATGATATAGAATATATTTAATGCATAAATAAGTGGTACAGAATATTTCAGATGGGTAAAATATGGGAACATGAAGTAAATTGGGAATAAATGTTGCGAGCTGGGAAGGAAGATATAAAAAATTAGAATATAATAAAAATATGAAATTAGAGATTATACAGTTACCTTGGATTTGTGTTATTCTTATCTTTATCCAGTAAAAAGACATCTGAAATCAAAAGAAGTGAAATCTGTTATAGTCGAAAAAAACACTTCATAAATATATGGATAAATAGATTAAATGGAAGCAAATATAATAATTCAGAATATTGGAAAACTAAGTTAATGGAAAACATCATTACATATTAGAACATGGATTATCTATTTTAATGAATATAATTTTCCCATCATGTGGAGAAATTATTAAAAGCAGTAACCATTTGTAAATTCATTAACCAGATATTATTAAACAGAAATCGTTAAACATAAATTGATAAACATAAATTAGCAAACATAAATTATTAAAAAAAATTTATTAAAATAAATATTCATCTATTTTAAGAAAATTACCATCTGTTTTAATGTTTATAATTTAATTAAACACAAATTATTAAAACTTAAATTGAACACAAAATATTAAACAAAAATTAAACACAAAATATTAATCAGAATAACCATCTGTTTTAATGTATACAATTTTCCCATCATGTGGATAAATTATTAAACAGAATAACCATTTGTAATTTCATTAAACATAATTTAGTAAACAAAAATGGTTAAACAAAAATTAGTAAATAGAAATTATGAAACCGTACTTATTAAAACAAATAAGAAACTATTTTTAACAAATGACCACCTATTTTAAACACAAAAACCGTCAGTTTTAATGTATATATTTCACTAAACTGAAACTTACAAAAGATGGTTTAATTAACGAAATGAAGGGTGAAAAATATTACAAATATACAGTTACCTGGAAAGCATACAGCTCAATCTTTTTTCTCTTACTAATTTCATGATAAGTACCCATAGAGGGGTCATTGTTGGTTTCCAAGTATTGTGTCATTATGTTGGCATAATCTCCCCATATGCTGTAGTTAATTCACAAGCCTCTATAATAAAATACAGAAAAATTGTTGTTAACTGTAATATTTCAAGCAAATGAAGTTAGAAGAGAATCTAACTAAACTCTCCTCATCTAAAACAGTTTGGATGTTTTGGTTGGTAGTTCTGATTATAGGGTATAAAAGATAAAGATGTCCAATAATTTCAATAACATTTTAAAATAAATTTAAAACCCTTTGAAAAACATTAAAACATTATGAATACATTATCAAATGAAACAGTATTATATGTTACAAGAAAAGATCAAATTAGAAGAGTATGCAGTGGAACCTCTATTTGTGTTGAAAACATGTAGTAAACATGATTATGATTCATGTAAACCTGAAATAAAAAAAACTTTGTAGAATCAGTGAACAAAGATGATAGAATAATGACAATAAGTTATCATTTGATTTGAAAAACTGATGGAAGCAAAAAACTATTAAGCAAATAGAATATTAAAAATTTAATAGAAGAGATAAAATTACTAAATATATGATACAAATGTTTTTCTATCACAAATTGGTTGACCCTACATACAATGCAGTCTAGGATATTTTTGTTACATCATCTACTAAACCACCACATTTCCATTGAAGATGCCGAACAAATTATGAACCCTATGAAAATGAATATATGAATAAATATAGTCTTAATGAATGAAATAGTTGTTTTAATTGATGAAATGGAAGAACAGATCTATTGTAATGGTATGAGAAAAAAATCTTAAGCAAACCGAGATACTAAAAAATTAATAGAATAGATAAAACAACTAAATATCGAATAATAATGTTTTTGTTTGTTTATATAATGATGAATGATGATAATAATACAAAGGGAATATGAAAGATAAAATGAAAACCACTGAACATAAAAAATATAATTTCATAAATCATTAAAGATATAGTAAAACTAAATAAAGCCTTTATCCATTGAGATATCGTCATTGAAAGATGATTACAAATCCTTTCAGCATGATTTAAAGAAAACTGAGCGTAGTCAATGAACTAAGATGATAGAATAATGAAAGGAAATAATCCTTTGTTTTAAAAAATAGGTGGAAGAGAAAAACTATAAAGCAAATAGAAATATGAGAAATGTAATAGAAGAGATAAAATAAGTAAATATGTGATACAAACGTTTTTATCTAGCAGATTGGATGACCCTATGTATGAAGCAGTCCAAGATTGTTATGTAACAACTTCAACTAAACCATCACTTTCCATTTCAAACACATGTAATTAGATGTGAACCAATATCTTGACAAACAAACAAATCAAAAATGATCTGCTAACCAGTTGAGTAAAATAACTACGAACCAGTTGAGTTAAAGAAGCACCAATGATGATGACAGACTACTGTCCCCATGGAGAACACAAACCTACTTCATTTGAAGAGGAAGACCTTGAATCACGCAACACCGTTTATGTTCTCTGTTTCAACAGAGATCATTGAAGATGCTCAAATAATTGAATCCTATGAACCGTAGAGGGAAGACAAAAGACAATATTTCATGCGAAACCTATTTGAAAAACAAATAAAGAATGTATCATAAATAAAAAAATATTATCAAGTTGGTAATAGATACAATAGAAAGTATTAGAGTACATCCAATGAAAATTAGACGGTAGGAATATGCAATGAATTAAATCACCTTGATTCCCTGGACACCATCTAACCAAACATTTAAAACCTGCACCAACACACTTTTAATTAAATGAGCCATCTTAATGAATTAGATCAGTGATAAATTATATCTTTTGAAATCCAGTTAAATCATCCAACCGCATCTCAAAAACCTGCATCTGGAACAATGAAAGTGCACAAAGAGTCATGATTTTAAAAGAAATGATTCAATTATTCTATCATAGGAAAATTACTGAAAATATTCCAACACATACCAATCCTTTTCATCCTAAATAAATATTCACCTAAAAATAAGGATGAATCCAGAGTATTGATTACCTAAAAATATAGCACAAAACAAATGTAAAATCACATAGTAATTTAGCAGTCATTGCATACTGGATAAAATTAGAGTGAATCCCAAACCCTAATATGATAAATTGAATCAAAATCAGAGTGTTTAGGTTGAAATATTTGGCTAACAGAAATAGGAATGTTACCTTTATGGAGGTATGACCCAGCCTTAATATGTAGATAAACATACTTGCAACGGATTGGAGGATACTTCTTGACATCATGGGAATCCTAGTTCTCAAATGAAAATTAGACGGTAGAAATATGAAATGAATGAAATCACCTTGATGCCCTAGAAACCATCTAACTTAACCCTCATATCCAGTACCAATACACTTTGAATTAATTAAGCCAACTGCATGAATTAAATCAGCAAGAACCAATATATTTTGAACCCAAATTAATGGAATAATCCAAGCACAACTCGACTACCTGCATCTGAAGCCTTGAAAGTTAAAAAAGATTCAAGATTTTAAAAGAAATAATTCCATTATTTCAGAATAGTACAAATATTGAAAATATCCCAGAAAATACCAATATTTAGCACCCTAAAAACATATTAACCTGCAAATAAGGATGAAACCATAGAATTGGTTACATAAAAATATATCAAAAAAAATGTAAAAACACAAACTAATTCAATATTTATACTATTCTGAAATAATGGAATCATATAAGCGCAACTCGACAACCTGCATCTAAAAAATGAAAGTTAACAAAGATTCAAAATTTTAAAAGAAACAATTCCATTATTTCAGGAGTACAAATATTGAAAATATCCCAGCTAATACCAATATTTAGCACCCTAAAAACAAATTAACCTTCAAATAAGGATGAAACCACATAATTGGTTACCTAAAAATATATCACAAAACAAATATAAAAACACAAAGTAATTCAATATTTGTACTATTCTAAAATAATGGAATCATCTAAGCACAACTCGAAAACCTGTATCTAAAACAATGAAAGTTAACAAAGATTCAAGATTTTAAAATAAATAATTCCATTATTTCAGAATAGTACAAATATTGAAAATATCCCAGCTAATACCAATATTTACCACCCTAAAAACATATTAACCTACAAATAAGGATGAAACCGTAGAATTGGTTACCTAAAAATATATCACCAAAAAAATGTAAAAACACAAACTAATTCAGCAGTCATTGCATACTGGATTAAAATAGAGTCAATCAAAAACCCAAATATGATAAATTGAATGGAAAGCAGAGTGTTGTGGGTGGAAATAGTTGTCTGAAATTAATAGGAATGTTACCTTTTAAGAGAGATGACATAGCATTAATACGTAGCTAAATAGATATGCAACAGATTGGAGGATACTTCTTGACGTTGCAACCCTGACATTAAATGACTTTGTGATGAACTATAGATTCATGGAATGAACAACCGAGAGAAAATGTGTAACCTGTGATTCTGGATTTAGATTGTGAATATAATTAATGAAAGTTATATTAACTCAGTTTGAAATTGAAATCTCACCTACAACAGCCCATTGAGGGAGCTCCCCGAATTGATGAAGAAGAAGCACCTTCTTAGATCTGATATCAATGTTGGATCAGCCATTTATAGTACATATGAAGATATGATAGAATTTCTTGCATACCATGGATCAAGACAATAAAGTGAATCCAATCATTGTTTGGGATGTCCTTCCTAATGGCCTCCGCAGTCTGCAACAGATGTTAGATCTGTGGCTCATCCAAATCTGTATCGCTGTCATCCACTACGTTATTCAGCAACTCATAGCACTCCCCTATGATCATATCCACCTTGTCTAATCTCGCTTACTCCCGCATCCACTTCACCTACAATCCCATCAATTAGGGTTTTGTAAAAAAATGAATTCGTCAACATAGATGAACAATCCGTCAACATAGATGAACACTGCAGACCAGGGAGGAGCAGGGTCAATCGACCCATACACAAAAAACAATCCCCAAATGGAAAACAAAGAAAGGAAAAAGAAACAAAAAACAAACAAACACATCAGCAGCATCAGCACCTCTCATCCAACAACACCATATGCATGAACAACAACTTCTTCAAAAATCAGCAGCACAATATCAGCAGCACCGCAAAAAACCTTGTCTCGACACCACCATGTTTCAACACTGTACCAAGTTCGGAAACCATCAGCCTAAAATCCAAAATGAGCTTCTCAAACCTTCACCATTTAACACTACCACCCCACCAAGACGCACCCTTGACACTGAGCTGAACCACCAACACCGTCCCTAATCTGCTACATGCACCATCATACCAGGCCAAAATGGAGTCCAGTGTGATGGGAGGGGCAGAAAGAGCAGAGGTGGGTGCACGAGTCAAGGGGAGTGACAACGGTGAGCAGCCACACCCCAGAATCCAATTCCAATAGTCACCTAGAAGATCATCAAGACACCACGCAATAGCACTACCACCAAAAGCTGTCTTCCAGCAGCAACAACCCAGGAAGAACCGAACCAAAGACATCACACACAAGAAGCGACCAGCAAGCCTCGTCACAGCAGGAAATGGAATGTTAAAGCTGACCAAACAGCATCCAACATTCGACAACTCACAACATAGATATCCATAATGCCACAACACCCAGCACCCCTTGGGAAGAACCTATATCTAGGCAGGTCCCCCAGCAAACATGAATAGAAACACCAGACATTGCGTAACACCTCTCAGCCAAACCAATAACCAGAGCTTGCAGTGACTCAAATCTACAGCCACAACCAGTAAACAGAAGACCAAAAAATTCCAACGATTCCAACCAAAACCAACAGTGTGAATCGAGGATAGATCCAAGGGATCCGGTCGGGCACGTACCTGCAGCGTCATCACAAAATGGAGACAAAACTGTACCAGAGCACAAAGCAAACTATCGTCAACTTTGTGAAACACAGAGTCTGAGATCTGAACTGAGGACCATATCCCGGAAACCACAGACGAACTAAATCTATATCTATCTGCACAGCTTTTAGAGTCGTCGAAGACAAGGATCTCCACCGCAAAAACACAGCCGCAAAGAGTGGAATCCTGAACAACGCCGCCACTCAGAAAACAGGAAGTCACCGAGGAATTTTCCAACTTAGATCCAGAGAAAATTGATGAGGCCCGCCGTCGCCGAGAAAGACCCCCACAAGCATGAGAGGGAAGATCCGAGAATAGGACAGGTGCTGAAAACCCAAATAGAGCCGCTGCGTGGAAATCGTGAAGCCACGGAAGAACATCTTATACATCGAAAAAGACTGCAATAGCCCACCACTGCCAGGACCACACACCACGAGCGCAAGAGGGAAGGGGCGAAGAAGGGTTACTGCATCCTCCAAGGACTTTTTATTTTCATATTTGACATCAAAATCCTTGCACCATTGTTATAATAATATTACTAACCAAGAAGATCATCGATAATCAAGGAGGAGTTTCAGACTGTGTACCAGAATGTGTTGCTGAATCGATTGATATCGTATGAAATTGCCAGATATGAATATCGCGAGCAGGAATTGGTGGGAATGGGGGAACCGAACACTGAGCAGACGGAGGAGGAGAAGGTGGGGATGGAGATGGTGGAGGAGAGGGTAGTGGATGAGGGACTGAAAGACTAAGTGGGGGAGAGAATAAGTGGATTTTCGACCTATGAACTGGATGAAATGGCCTTCGATTGAGAGTGATGCGCGAGGAAGACGGATGAAGAAGGTAACCCTAAACTTGATGTTGGGTTGCGATAATGCATAGAACGGAGTCAATTTGTGAGGGGTATGACGGGGTTCCGAGTGGGAAGAGGAGGGTTATTTGGTAAATGGAGGTTTAAAAATGGTGACGTGGTTTCTTCTGGAGGTGACACGTAAGCATAGAGTAACCCAGGTTTAGTATATATAGTGGATTCATAGTCAATATATGTATTTTGACTCAATAGATGTGTTTTGAGCTAGATGAGTTCAAATAAGATTATTTTCAATGGATTCTATAGTGGAGTTTGAGTATATTACAACTTCTGATATATCCAAGGATGTAGTGTGAATTCAGAACATATCCCAAGATATAGAAGTGGTAACTAGAAATGAAGACCCTATCATAGTTTTCTATGACAACACTGCCACAATGGATCTCTCTAAAGATACATAGTCACACTAAAGAAAAAAACACATAATTTTGATGTTTCATATGTTGAGGTATATTAATTAACTAGGTAAAGTTAGATTAAGTAGAATAACCAAAGAGGAAAATACAATGGACTCTATAATGAAGTAATTATCTTAGAATAATATTCAGAATTAGGTGAGATAATGTGAACTGGAATCCATTATTAGTTGGATCAAGTGAGAATGGGAGACTGTTGGAGTCAGTTCCTTACAACCAGCTTGTTATATACCCGTTTACATGTATTTCTTATTTAATAAGTTTTATTATCACATAACTATTTTTATTCCTTATATTATTTTTATATCATAATTTCCATATAATATATGTTGAAATAAAAGTTCATATCATTTCCCTGATTTGACGAAATCCTAGATGTTCCTCAATATTATATTTCATCATTTATCTATGGATGGATGAAATTGTCTTATTGGAAATAAAAAAAAGGTTATATATGGTGGGAGGAACATAATAAATTGAGTAACCTTCTTATGGTTTCTTCTATCAGTAATATCTATGATATGAGGCTACAAGAATTAACCTATTAATAGGAAATCCTTGTTTCCATGTTTCATTATATGTTCCTATCCACATGAATGTGTATTGACCTTCAGCTTTAAGATTATCATTGGTGGATATTATTACTCACATTTATTGATGTATTGATGAAAATCATGATGATATATTCTCTTCGTGATGTTAGATATGTTGGTTATATCCCATATGAAATAACATTGATGGATAATATGATTATTGATTTATTCTTTTTTCATTTTGTTGAATGTTAATATCGATGTTCTTTTGATATAAATTTAACTACCTGAATAAATCCATGGCCATGGTGTTAGGTGGGGATATTTTTCTTGAATATCAAATAAGGATAAATTGATCATATATGTTTATTCTATTAGAATGAGTCCTAGTTTATTCGAGATATCATGATAAAAAGATTATATTATATGATAAACATTCCTAAGAAGTTGGACATTGATGCAATGTTAAATTCACTCTCTATGAATTCATTATAATGTTCTATGATTATAACATTGGAATTTATGTATTTATATCTAATTACACTATAAAAGAGGCCTAGAGGGTCAATAATTAAGTGTACCTACAATCTCATTTATATTTCAGTATTGAATTTATCAATTTAGAATACATAATATTTATTCAGTTTTGGTTAATAAACACAATTTAATAATAATTTATTTGATAACATAAGTTAGTTAAATAATAATAAAAAATAATGGATTTCAATTTTGGATATTATACTATTTATTATATTTAACTGATAATAATTAAGTGATTCTTATTTGTCAAATGAATATATATTATTTGAGGATTGGTAAATGTTGATGAAAGAAATCTGACTGAGATTTGTTGTCTGAATGGAAACAATATAAGTGATATTTTTAATTATATATTCTTAATGTTTTTTCACTTATCAAGAAATAATAATAATTATTATTAATATTACTATTGTTGGTATTTGGTCTAATTAATAAATATAAAAATAAAAAGTGTTAAGTATGAAATTTTCCCAAATAAAACCATCCTTAATAAATATGAAATTATGACTAGTGGAAAAATATATATTCAGGTCAATTTATTTTTGTTTTGAATGTTGGTTTTAGATAATTTTTTTAATAGAGGAATTACAATTAACAATTCTGAGGTTGGTTTTGGTAAAAATCATTCTTGAAAATTTTCAAAACAATTAAAAGAAGAGGTCATTTAATATTGGATCATATATAAACTAATGTTGAAAATTAATTTACTTTTTGGTATTACGAATAAATTATGTGGAAACCAACACATGTAAATTTCAACATTAGTTAAATTAAAAATAGGTGTTGAATGTTATATTATTTTTATGGTGGAAAAATCCAGTTGAAATTTTATCATCAATTTTTGTATAAACCCAATGTTGAAATACTATTTCAATGTTAATTTGAACAAAAAACAAACCTTGAAAGATGGGATGGTTAATTTCATAAGACTCAACATGAGACATTTTATAAAATAGTTATTGAAAATGTATTTTAACATCATTTATTACTATTAACTAACATCTAATGTCTTTTCCAATTCAACTTTCAACATCATTTATTTTAAATAAATGACAGTAAATGTCAAATATTTTTTTGAAAAATTAGATTTGATTCATTACATTTCCCCAAATCGGACAGAATGTCAAAAATAATGGAAATTGAAAGGAAAAAATAAATACAATGTCTTTAAGAAATTTGTATTCTTCCCCAGGTTGAGATCCCCTTGTACATCTATGAATACTCAAAATATTTCCGGAATCCTATTATTAATTTTATTTTCTCCCATGAAATCAACTTTTTGTGACCATACCAACAGCAAATAACCATCTAAAACATTAACCCTCTAAATATCCATCCTCATTTATATTCTGGTTTCTAAAATTCTTTATATGAATATGCATGTCAAATATTGTTCATAATAAAAATTTGATAGGGAAAAATCAATATGAACCATATTGAATCTTCAAATCATATAAGTGAATTTTGAATTTCAAGAAAGTGATAGTGTCATTCTATTTAAATAATATATACAATGTTAACATAAAATATTTCCCATATATAACAAAAAAACATAAATTTAACCCAATAAAACAAAACATTATAATTTAAAATCTATTTTCGTGATCTTTATAAATGTATTATAAACCCATCCAATTCAACAAAAATGTAATCAAAATCTAAAAACATAAAAAATTTCATCAAAACCATTAATTCACTTATATAATTCCCTAGTTATAACAAAAGAATCATTTTTAGAACTTTTTATTTTAAAAACTTAATATTTAAAATTAACATTAATTCAATAACTAAACACCCATCAATAAACTTATTTACTTATAAAATTAAATAAAAGAAATTGATTTTGATTTTATTATCTAGATTTATTTTAAGGTTAATGTTTTTAATTAATTTCATGAGATACCAAATGTTATGAACACATTGATATTATAGGAGTTTTATTTTTATATGGTGTTTGTTGAGATATGATAGTAGTATGTCATAATCAAATTTGGAACAAGTATATATATTTTCACTTGTCCATTATTTATGAAAATGTGATCTAATTGAATGGGGATATACCTTGAAATATATTTCTATATTTTATTTTTGTCATATATCCAAGATTTCCTTGGGTTATTTTGACACCATATCATATATTTTTTAGGATAGAGTTTTTATTCAGTTATGGATGGTTATGGATGATTTTATTTTTTTTCTATACAAAACAACCTCATGGACCTTTGTATATTAGAGATATTTTTACATAGTGAAATAACAAAAGATGTAATCATTCCATTCAATACTAATTGGATAGAAGTGAGTATAATTTTCAAAGGATTTTAGATTTTCCACATTTTAATATTATTCATATAACTCAATCAATTTCTAATCCTTCTAAATTTTTTTTGAAACACAATATTTCAAAGGACCACAAACATCACAATTTATTATCTAGTACTTAAATAATTAACTGAGAGTTATAATCAATGTACATAGTTTATAGGATCCTCCTATATAATTACATGATTGGGTGTCTTTTTATGGAAACATTAGATACATTATAGGGGATTTTTTATCCATGGATACTAATTAGTCTATAAAACACACAAGTTTAGAGGGAAAAAAATTGACCAACTAAATTCAAATCTGGAAGAGACTGAAATTATTATACCTTTTATCTCATTATTAAAATTTATATTAGTTTGGTTAAAAATATATTCACTACATGTAATTAAAGGTATATCAATGGTTGAAAACCAATGGTATAGGTTATAAAATCGTTGGTATAAATTATACCAACGGTTTTACTAACCATTGTTATATGTGAATAAATCTATACTATACCAACGGTTTTATATAAACAGTTGGTATAGAGATGAGATATCCCAATGGTTATAAACAATTGGGATAAACATTACTTAGATTTTTACCAACGGTTCTTAGGAACTGTTAGTAAAAGTCTCAACAATTCACACCTATACCATCAGTTTAAAACCATTGGTAAAAGGTTTTTTCCAACTGTTCTAAGAGAACCATTGGTAAAAAGTGCACCCGAAACCTATATCAAAGGTTTAAAACCATTAGCATAGGCTTAATTGTAAAATTTACACAACATCCTACTTCTCTGTGTGCTGCTATGTGAATTGTACAATAGGAAATTATATAATCAATTATGAATTCAATTAGGATACATAAATTAATAATAAATTATAAATAAAATACAATAATCAGTTATGAGTACAATACATTAAAAACTGAATACGTAATTATGTGTGATACAGAATTAACAATACATATCAAATTGCATTTTGTATAACACATACATGATTGAGTTCAGAAAATAGAAGCTAATAACCCAAAATGAGGAAATAACTAAATGAATTCAACCAAACCCAAATACAATTTTCCATGGTTTGGGGTCGGTGTCTTTGAGATTAGTGATGAAAATAATGGGTGTGTATCAATGTGCTTGTGTGACTAAGGGAATATATTTGTCCTTGGTGTATTAAATGTCATGTGTTTAGGAATGGGGTTATGAGTTCCTCACATGAAAAGTTGATTGTGTAAGTATGGACCATGGATCTTTATGCTAAAGTATCTACAAAATCTGAATATGTTTGGTCAGTTATCCGTATTCTAGTTGTTTTTACTTAAAATGATGTCCATTTAAAATAATTGAGATATAGATAGAGTGATACCTCCCACATCGTGCCTCGGACTGAGGTGAGATTGACTCATACACATCACATATGACCCATGGATCGTTTTCCTAAAGTATCAACACAATACTAATGTGTATGGTTGGTATTCCTTATGAATTTTGTTGTTTTCACTTAAAATGAAGACCATTTTAAATAAATGTGAGACACATTGAGTGGTACTGGCCACATTGGGCCTCAGATTGAGGCTTGTTTGACTCGTACATGTCATAAATGAACCATGGATCATTTTTCTAAAGTATCAACACAATCCGAATACATTTGGTTGATTTTCCTTATGTCATTTGTCTTTACTTAAAACAGTGTCCACTTTAAAAAAAGAGAGAGACACTTAAAGTTCTAATGGCCACACCGTGCCTTTTATTGAGGTGGGGTTGATTTAAACATGTACAAAATGACCCATGTATTGTTTTCCAACTGTATCAACACAATACGAATGCTTTTGGTCGGTTTTCCATATGCCAGTTGTTGTTTTCATTTAAAGTGTTGATCAATTCAAATAAAGGTGAGACGCATTTAGTGGTACCAGACACACCACACCACAAATTGAGGTGGGGTGACTCGTACATGTCACAAATGACACATGGATCGTTGTCCTAAAGCATCTACAGAATCTCAATGCATTTTGTCAGTTTTCCGTATGCCAATTATTGTTTTCATTTAAAATGTTGATCATTTCACATAATGGTGTGAAAATTTTAGTTGTACCGGGCACACAATGCCTTGGATTGAGGAGAGGTTGACTCATACACATAACAAATGACTCATGGATCATTTTCCCAAAGTATCAACACAATCCGAATAAATTTGTTTAGTTATCCGTATTCCATTTGTTTTTAATTAAAATGATATCCATTAAAAAAAATAAAGACACCTAGAGTGATACCGGACACACCGCGCCTCGAATTGAGGCGGGGTTGACTCGTACACATCACATGTGACTTATAGATCGTTTTCCTAAAGTATGAACATGATCCAAATGTGTTTAGTCCTTTTTTCGTATGCCATTTTTTGTTTTCACTTAAAATGATGTCCAATTAAAAAAAAGAGAGACATTTAGAGTGGTACCGGCCACACGGTGTCTCAGATTGACACGATGTTGACACATACACATCAAAAATGTCCCATGGATCATTTTCCTAAAGTATTAACACAATAAAAACGTGTTTGGTCAGTTTTCTGTATGCCATTTGTTGTTTTCACTTAAAATGTTGTTCATTTCAAATAAAGGTGAGACACTTTGAGTGGTAACCGCAAAACCGCTCCTCAGATTGATTTGGGGTTAACTCCTACACGTCACAAATCTCCCATGGATTGTTGATATTTAGTATCAACACAATCCGAATACGGTTGGTTGGTTTTCTATATGCCAGTTGTTTTTACTTAAAAGGGTGTCCATTTTAAACAAAAGAGAGACACTTTGAGGGATACCGGACACACCATGCCTCAGATTGAGGTGGGGTTGACTCGTACACATCACATGTGACTCATGGATCTTTTTCCTAAAGTATCAACACAATCCGGTTGCGTTTGGTCTGTTGTCCTTATGCCAGTTGTTGTTTTCACATAAAATGATGTCAATTTTAAACAATAGAGAGACACTAAGAGAGGTACCAGCCACACCATGACTCGGATTGAAGAGGGGTTGACTCATACACATCACAAATGACACCTCTATGGTTGTCCTAAATTATTAACACAATCTGAATGCATTTTCTCAAAGTATACCAATGGTTTAAAATCGTTGGTATTTTGTATTTCCAAGACTATTGCACTTTATCCCCTCTAGTAGCCCCTCCAGTATACACCTGCATAAAAATAGCACAAAAACACATACAAACAGGCTTAAAACAGAATAAACAACACATAAAATAGAACAAAATAAAACACATAAAACCATCAAACTCTTCCAACCAAGTCATGTACTACAATTCCCTATTTCAATCTTCATATGAAAATAATCTTCTAGTAGAGTTGAATAACAGTTTAAATAACTCAAATATTATTTACACCCATTTCGATCTTCATATGATAGCCACTCTTCCAGTAGCAATTCACCTTACCCCTACAAACCACCCCACCCAACAAGCACAACCCCCACCACCCCATAAACATCTAATAGATAGAATAGTCTGAGAAATACATATTAGAGTTGAATAAGAGTTTTAAATTGGATCAAATCCCATTTTTGTTTATCATGAATTTGGGTATGTAATTATTAGTGATGAATTTTGCATTTAAATTTTACTTTTTATAATATATGGTAAAAATTTATATTCTTAGGAGTCTCATCACTTATGACCCCATGAGTGAAACTACCCAACTCATGAAAAAGAGTTTGCAACGATCGTTGATGAGTGTAAATTTCAGAGACCCCACCTATTTGATTAGAGACATGATATATATAAAAACTGAATGTCATAGTAATATAATTTATTCTAATGTGATCTAAATAGTTTTCAGATGTGTTTGTTAAAATACATGTAGATGTTCAAATTTGAAATGGAATATGTTCATTGTAAAGGAAATGTCAGTTTTGATGCACTAAGAAGTAAGATGAAGGAGGTAGGGTTGTCAATGTCAGATATTGGGTGAATGGTAATGGCTTTGTTGGTAGACTCTATAGTGGTAATAACTTAATATACCTGGGTATTGATTTTTATACACATAGTGATCATGTCAAAATTGATTGAATAAGTGGATGTTGAACATGTTTCTGATCCAGAGTGTGTCAGGATGCATCTGTGGTTTCCAAAAAACAGTCTCCTTCCAGGATGGGTTTTAGACATACGTGGTGTGCTACTAGTTATGGTAAGATTAACACTTCTTTATTATATGATAAAAAATAATTGATGAGACCCTATCATTCATACTAGTGAGAATAAAAGGGACGACACCTAATATCCTAAAAAATATTGGATCTAACTGAATCATGCCCCAAATACCCTCTTTTACCCAACCATCCTACCATAGAACATTGACATGTGGCAGCATATTCCCTCTCTACACATTCTTGATGTTTTAAATAAAACCCCTCGATTTTTGAAGTTTTTAGGTTTCCTAGGATCATAATAAAATATTTTGACAATGAAAGAACACCCAAATATGATCTGTAATCAAACAAAATCAACTTTTATAGAAAATGAAAATGTTTGAAAATGGATTTTACATGGGAATTGATTTCTCCATAAATCTAAAAATAAATTTTGATGATTCATGCAATGAAACTAAATATGAAAATGGGGTTATGGAAACTGACCCATGGTTCAATGGTTGTTACAAAAACAGTAACTTATGGAACTCTTTAAGTGATTTAAAATTTAGGCAGAACTGAAATGATCAGAAGGTCAACATGTGATGGTCTATAAGAATAGAAATCTATGTTTATTGACCTTAGTGAGAATAATATTAATGTTTTAAGGATATGAACACTAAATGGTTCAATTATGGTGAGATCTATTGATCAGATTATGATTCAACCACATCATTCTTGGAATTGAGGTGGGGTTGACTCGTACACATAAAAAATGACCAATGTATCATTTTCCTAAAGTATCAACACAATCCAAATACATTTGGTCACTTTTCTGTATGGAAATTGTTTTTTTAACTTAAAATGTTGTTCATTTCACTGAACTGTGTGACAACCATGAACCAAATATTCTTGGGTAAAAATATTATATTTTCTCTAAAAACACTAAAGTAAATACAAGAGAAAAATAAAATAACAAACAAATTTAAAAATTACCTCATAATTAAATATTGGTTGTGAAACTTGGCCGACCATTAACCCAGATGGACAGCCCAACCCCCCCCCCCCCCCCCACCTGGAAAGCCCCCACACCACCTGCACACTCCCCCTCCCCACCCTGAAAACATGAAATTGAAATTAAAAATACCTTAAATATGATTTTGTTTCTTCAAAAAAAAACACAAATATTATGCATCCACTCTAAATTCTAAAAACAATGACATATGTTTTGAAATTATGATGTTGTTCACGACCTTAAAGGATGAAGAAAAACAAGTTTTCCTGTGTAATATGACTCTTCAGAGTGTTCTAAAATTAAATAAGGTGGATTAGAAATGCAAATTAAAGTGTTAGAAGTAGGATTTTTATGGAGGGTTTTGAAATTTCTAATTAAATTGTTCCAAATAATATAGAAGATAATGATTTCAGAATATCTTATAAACACACATAATTTTAAATGAAGAGATGCCTCAAAGTGGTGTTAAATGTGGATAATTGAATTTGAAAGACAACAAGGGAGGTATCAGGTGAACACCCTAATGGATTATAAATTACTAAGGAAATATATTAATAATACTGATATGAATCACCATTTATATATTTACAATGGTTTTATTGTGGATAATGATCTTTTTTTCATGTGTGGAGTTGGCTTCACCTCAAAACACCTAATGGGGTGCCACTCTATAGTTCTGAGAATATATTATCCAAAGCTATGAAGATTCCACTTGTAAACATGACAACTTTATATCAGTTCCTACTTGAATTTCATAACATTTAAGGGATATGATTTTCTTGAAAAGCATATGCATTATCAGGATGTTCATGAATGATGGTTTTTTGTCCATATGTGTATAGAATTTAGTAACGAGGATGGGTTATTCCATCTAACCAATGTTTTAGTGTATGTTTAGGATGAGTTTTTTCATTTAATCAGTGTTCTAGTTTATTTTTAGGTGAGGTGAGTTAGAAACCAGGATAGTCATGTCATTAGAACATGGGTTCTTCCATTTGAACATATACTCTTGGATTTCAGGGGTGAAAGAGTTTTGTGTGAGCTAATTACTACCCACTCTATAGTATGTCCAAAACAACATATGGAAAAACCCATGAAACAAATACATGTTTAAATGGGACGTTTTAAGTATGCAATTTGGTGAAACATACTTTTCACCATAAGGGATTGGCCATATATATTTACATGGAAATCCATGTCATGTACTCTGTGTACATTCCAAGGACACTACATTATCATAGACACCATGTGAACCCTTACACAAACCCTGTGAACCCTTATACATTATAGTCATTATTACCACGATTAAAAACAACTTATTAAACAATATAATTTTTCAAAGATAATAAAATTGAATATAAATAAATAATACTGTTAGATATATCATGTAAAATTAAGTCCTAATTTCTTACTTCCTAAATGACCACCCACAACCATGATTAATGTCCACAGAGCTCTCCTTTCTGCTAGATCAAAAGAGAAGAAAAATATCTACAGAACAACAAAACCAAGGTATAAAAAATAGTTTCCTAACCACAAAACCAAGGTATCACTTATATATTTGACGCGTAGAAGAAGAAATTTCCTTGATTGAAGATGGATCGATCAGTGGAAGATGTTTAGCAGGCTGGGGAAGAGGGAGATTGGATTTACGACACCAAATTATTAGAGGGGCCTACAATCGAGTGGAGGGGGAACTGGATGCTCGATCTTCTTTTAGGGGAAACATTTCCCAATGGTTTTTAAAAAAACTCTAGGAATGTATGTATAGTATCGTCTATACCAAGGGTTTGTATAAACAGTTGGTAACAGGAGGCAAAATTTGAGGCTTATTCCAACGGTTCACACAAACCATTGGTAAAAATTCAACATACACCTACGGTTATTGATAACCATTAGTAAAAGTGCATATACTATGGCCTATACCAATGGTTTGTAAAACCGTTTGTAAAAAACGTTAAAAAATATTATATTCCAATGGTTTAAAGAAAAACGTTGGTATACATAGCCATTTCCAATGGTTTATCTAAATCTTTTGGATATATGCATTGGTAAATGTGGGATTTCTAGTAGTGATTATAATTTGATATATTTATAGGGATAAAGAATTAGATCTGTGGCTCAGGGAGGGAGATGAAATCACATATTCTTTATGCACATTAAAAAAAAAAGAAATCTTTGGGGATGTTGCGGATGATTCATGAAGTCAATTCTTATACCAGTGAGGTGGATGTAGTTGGGAAGCTTGTAGTTAAGTATTTTGAATCCATACCCATAGTTAATAGGTTAATATTATAGGAGGTATACAATAAGGAAAATCATAGGATTTCTTATTCAATATCGTCTAAATAATCATGAATGATCAGAATTATGATTCAATGATGATCTTTCTAAATGATATTATATTTAAGAAGGCTATCCCCAATCACAAAAAATAGTGCTTTGATCCTTGATTAATTTCATAGTTTCTTCTATGTGGATACTTCATAAATAATCCAAGGATTATATATTATAGGTTTAGGAATTTTTATAAGATGATCACTTCATAGATTAACATGTAGTTCAACACACTTCTTTGTTACTATGGTCAAGAATGTGATTTCCTTTATCTATTATCACTCTATCAGAATATACAATGGCTTATTTAGTTTTGGGGATTCAATACTAAATAGTTGGATTTCATGGTTCCCCAATTTATTTATATCAATGTAACATCATTCCTTCATTATGTGTAGAAGAAAGTAATAATCTAGTGTGATGGGGTATGAAATGATCAAAGACCTCAATACAAATATTTTTTTATACAAATCATAATCATGAAAGTTTATCTCGATAAGGATTTTGATAATATAGAATAACAAATTATCTTATATTTCATGAATCAATTTCAATTTTCATAAAGGGGGGTTTTCATCGTTTTTATTTGTTTCTCTTATAGAGAAAACATTTGGTTATTAATAATCAATGTTATACCATTATAACGATAATCCTTTAAACCTAATTTTATTTACGTTGATAAAATATGAGATTAATTATATTTTTAATAATGGTATTTCCAAATCTAGAGATATAATATTTCAAATGGATTCCAAAAAATATCAATATCATTTCACTATCCAAGTTTGACTTAGAGGATAACATTATGAGAGTTAATGAAAGTAATTCCAAACAAAGTCCTACATTTTTAATAAATCAATATCATTATATGAAATAATTAGGTAGACTGTCATACCAATTTCACTCATCTCCATGCCTCAAATCTATTTTCAAACCCTTCTATAGTATGGAAAATAGTATAATAACTTAACAGGAAAAATATATCAAAAAATGTGTAATCATATTCAAATAATCCTAGTTAAGGAATTTATTGAAAATCCTATGAATAAAATTGATATATCAAGTAATATTTTTTAGTTACTCATCCAAATAAATGTGATACAACATATAAAAAAACCTATGAAAATATCACCTCATTATGTAAAAAATAACATCATAATCTATTTTACAATAAATTAAAGGTTTTATCTTAGACACATCATTCCCAATAAAGGAATAATATATAATTTATAAAATCATATTCGAACCTATTCTATTGTAAAATCTATACACATTTCATTCCATGATATTTGGGAGGAGAAGGATCTACTACTTCTCATGTGACTGCTAACCAAGAATCTATTCTTAACAGATGTTAAATTTGTGAACATTCTATAATTGATAGGATTGTTCTTCCCATTAGAGATAATTCATTGACAGTTGCTGATTTAATTTGGAAGCAACATTCTATATGGGGATTTTCTAATTTGAGATGCATTCCTCCTGGTTGGAGATTTTTTCATATCATTTTTCCATCTGAAGCACTAAAGAGAAGAGAGTGGCGTTTTGGCTTAATCACCTTGACGTCAGGTATGCTATGTTTTCAATATTTGTATTTGTTTTAATCCCTTTTCCATTAAAAATTCTAGAGCTCAAGTCTGGATCAAAATAATTTTCCTTAATTAGATTTTATGGCATCCTAAAAGTTTATGAGATATTGCATCTGCTGTGGGAATTTCTATCAAAATGGATAGAAACACTGAGGTTTCCAAATTTGGACATTATTCTAGGATACTGGTAGAGGTTGATTGATTTCTTGCTTGATTCATAATGTAGTTTTGTCAGCACTTGATGATGAAATTCCTTTGAAAGTGGAATATGAAAGACTTCATGACTTTTGTTCGGAGTGTCAGATTATTGGTTATGCCAAGGATAAATGTCACAGGAATGTGGTTTTCCCTTTTTTTTTCAAAACGACATCATGAAACCTCTTTTAGGAAGAATGTGAGGATCCAACAAACAATGTGGACCCGCTTTGTGACATACAACCTGCTTTTGACAAAGGAGATATGCAGGTTGAAGCGGATGCATCACATTCAACCAAGGGAGTGCCACCAGAGATTCATGGGTCAGGGGATTGAGTGAGGGCTCAAACAATGAGGATGGCCTTATACCAGGTGTTACATTGGATGAGGGGCTGCAAAATATATGTGTTTTAGGGAATATTTCACAAATTCGAGAGGAAATTAATAAATTAAGGGATACCAATGAAATCCATGGAAGGAGGGAGAATATTGAGGATGGTTCCCCAAAAAACCATCTTTTAGTCAGGTATTGTCCAAAGGGAAAAATGTTGTTGTGGATGATGATGGTTTTCAACCTGTTCATCCTAGAAAAGAAAGATGTAGGAAAGACTATTCCTATCTAAAACCTATTATGGTTACAAGGTCTCATGGTCCCTTAGAATCTAATTCTGAATGGTATGACGATTATAATGATTCTTATGAGTTTGATTGCAATATTTGATCTACTTTGGTATCTCTTGGAATGAGGGCATGATGCTTGTATGACCCTATCTATCTACTTTATATACTTTCCTTGTTTTTCAATAAAAGGGCTCTACCCGAACCATCTTAGTAATCTGCAACAAATTTTTCGGCATGATATTTTTTTAGATGAAAAATGAATCACTAGTGTAATGTAATTCAAATCTAAATTGATAAACACTATAAATAAATGGATTCTAAAAAATGAATTAAATTCACAAATATTATTAATATAATCTATATATCACTTTTCAATAGTAAAAAAATGTTACAATCAAATAACAACATAATATATGAATATGAAAAACTATAAATTGATATTATGGAGGACCATTTTTTCAATTCATAGTAAATTATAACACAAAATAAATAACTAAATTTTTTAAAATAATTAATGAAAAGAGGAATGTAGAATAAAAATTTTAAATTATATATATCATAGTTGTTTAATGTGTTTGAATATTTTTTATTGGAATTCTATTTTAATGTCATGTATTTAAATGTTTTATTATTGATTTTTTTGTAAGCCTCTAGTTAACAATACTTACTGAAAATAAAATTCAAAATTTTACTTTTAGATAATTTTATTATAGAAATAATTTTCATTATTTTTGATCAAATTTACATGAATTCCTAAATTACATTAATTTGAATACAAAAAATGACATTTGTAATTTTGGAAGCATAAGAAGGTAAGTTGTACTTTACTGACATCTTTTTCTCCCACAGAATGTACATAAAATTATGATATGAATTTTTGAGGGTGGAAAAGAATTAGAAATGAAATTTTAGTGATGATATACTAAAAAATAATGTAATTAGAATGTATATCATTGATAGAATATATAGGGTAGACAAAAAACCATTCAAAACATAAAATAACATAAATAAAAAAAATTCACTTGATGAACATTTTATTCATGAATATTAAACCCAAATAGTATTAAATATTGTATAATTTCAAATACCTCATGTCTTGATTACCATAAATGAATAAATAATCATTAAAAGTGTATTTTTTATAAAAGATGTAAATGAAAATAAAAAGTTAAAAAGTATTTTTCTTACCATATCACATAATGAATAGGGAGAGGAATTATAATTTTTTTTATGATTCATCATCCCCATATCCTTCAATGAACTATATTTTAATATATAAATTATCAAAAGAATTAAAACATAATAGTTAATAATAAATAACTTATAAAAAAGAGAAAAACAAAATTTAACTATTTTCTAAAAGATGTACGTACTTCTCCTAATACACTAACATAAGGAAAAGAATAACCCTATAAAATCAAACACAATATCAAAAATGATGGATGAAAATGATTTTCTTAAATACTCAATTCTTTAACATTAATTAAAATGGACATACCTAAAAATCAAAAATCGGTTACAAAAATATATTATTAAATATTTTTTTAAAAAATATTATACAGTTACTCATTTTATAAACTTTCACAAAAATATACATACCTAGGGATTTCATGTATTGGTTAGTGTGGATATTTTTTACAAATCCATAAAAAATTATATAGCTAGTAACAATCCTATTCAAATTAACACAATATAGAATCATAAAATAGAAAATTTTTATCTATATACATAATTTTTTACTTCAATTAAAAGAGACATACCTGATAATTCAAATATAAATAACAGTTAAGAAATAAAATGGAAAAAACTGTAAAGTTGAGTAATACCATCTTTCATATATTACTTCATATAATTAAAATGATAGAATAAAAATGAAAGTGTTATGATTAAACAATAGAATATTTTCATATAAAACATAAAATAATTAACATAACAATCCATATGAAATTCAATCATTGAACTAGTTGTTATTATCTCAAACATGAATCATATGACATAATTAATATATTACACACTTTCTTATTCATAATGTAACTAATTTTATAAAATAAAAATAAATTTAAACCCAAATAGTCATATATATAATAAAATACTATCAAATTGGAAATATATTTACCATTACTTCCACACATTTGATTGTATTTGGTTGTTTTATAAACATGTAAACATTGTTAGAAATTTTCAATGACATGTATTTACATTTATATAAACTATTAAAACATCTATAAATATTATGAATTAAAAATAATCTTATAAAAAATAAAATAGCATAGAAGTAAAATAAACCGGTAAAATTTTTATGAATACCCCCTTAAAATGAGAAAAACTATTATAATTTTCAATCCTTTTGAAAGAATATTCTAAACATCAAATTACCTATAAAATATAAAAAGTTAAAAACTATAATAATTCTAATGAATATTAATTTATAATAATCTTTGTTTTCTTTCCCATCATGAAATATAAAAATCTCGAATTCAATATTTTTATTTGATAAACTCTCAAATATATGTTTATGAAACTGTAGCAGGAATAGTCAAATATTTCATAAACATATTAAGGAATTTGAGATATATAAGAACATAAAAATCAATGGAATTTTTTTAATAATAACAATATATAGATATATAATTAAATAATTTATATAGTAAGACACGTGAAACCATCATTAATTAATGTAACAAAAATGGAAACATAAATTTACCTACATTGAAACAACTGAAATACAAGCATACTGAGCTAAGGAAAACTAACCAGATCCATGAAATCATTATTGAATATTCTTAATCAATATTCTCTTAAAAATATATCATAAATCATCCAAAATTTGTAAATATTTTTCTACGAAGAAAGAACCAGGGATAATATTTTTAATCTATTAGAAGTTTCTGATGTATCTGATGTTGTCAGTACCTAAATATTTTATTTTAATTGTACTAATTATTTGGATATTAGATATTATTAAATGTTAAAAAAATCATATTTATTTTTTAATAAAATGAAAATTATATTTAATAAATAACATATACCTCGTAGTCAAATAATGAAGAAGGATAACTGACTAATGTAAATAATGCCCCATACAATATTCAATAATAATAACCTCCTATGTAGGTAATAGATTTAGAAATTTTAGATCGATAATATCATTTAACGATATTTTTACCTTACCCAACTACATAGAATTTTGAAGTACGTAATCCCCAAAAATACCTAGGACTTCATACACTATTGTACATACATGGGTATCTACAACATAAAACTCATAATATTTGGTCAGATCTAAATAGGGTGGTAAAGGATTCGAATAAGAAGCCTAGGTAGGCTCGACATGCTTTATTAGTATCATCATTTGTTTAGAAAAATCATGTACAACTGATTGAATTTTATTTTCCATGGACTATTTCAGGCGATTCATCTTAACTTTTAAGGAATAAATTTATGGGCCCCTTGTTTTCATACTATAATGAAATAAAATATCACAAAAATAATACCCTCCTAAAAATGTCTAATATAGATGGTGTGTTATATATTTATTAAACCATTAGTAAGGATATCCATATGATTCTCATGTATAAAATTTCTCTAAGTATATTTTTCTTGAAAGTCATCAAAAAATGAAAATTGAAAATGTAAAATTAATGTTATTAAATTAAAAAATAAAAACATTCATGGGAATTAATAATTTATTTGTAAAAAAAATTAGGAGCTTTAATATAGTTATTTAATCTACTTTTAAAAATTTCCCACTCTTTTCCATTTTCCATAGAGATTAGGGATAGATAGAGGACCAAATAGGTCATATTCTGAACCACTAGAAATTTGATATTCTATTGCATTAGAATGTTCTTTAATCATTTTCTCTTCTAATAAATGATACCTTCCATGAGATAACCAATAAGGCTATATGTTATTTAATTAGATCTCTTGATGAGTTCTCCAAGAATCTTGTTATATTGATGTAAACTAATAAGTAATCAAGAAAAGAAAAGTAAATTTTAAATTAAAAAATAATTATCATACACTAAATTTCATAATGTGAAATAAAAAAATTTCATCCATGTATCTACATATAATAATCAATACATGAGGCATAGGGTTTCAATCCATAACATAAAAAATAAATAACATTGTTTCATTTTTTTTTGAAATTTCTTCATAAAAACGTAGAAAAATATATGAATATTTTTTTATTTTATTGTATTTTTCGAAAATTGAATATTAAAAAATAATAAATTAAATATTATTCATTTAAAATATATGATAAAAAGAAATAATATAAATAAATAAATTGAGATATTTAATTATTATATATTACCAAAAAATATCTTTCTACATATAATTTATGGATATCAAATCAAGATATAAAAGGTTAATCTTTTACTAGTTCATCATGATGGTATAATGGGAAATTTGAATTATATTTGGGCATGTTGGGTTATTATTATCCTCAAAATTAATTTTTATTCTTCAGAATTCATGTTAAGGTGATAGTTTTTGTAATTATTTAATGCCACATTTACCAACTCTATAAATAATTTCTTATTTAGAAGATGAGGAAGACTATTACATAATAGGTGCATGTGTAGTACGTGATTTTGATTTTATAAATTGAATGTTTTCTAGGTAAATCATTATATTAAAAAATATTTAATAATATGAAAAAATTAAATACAACATTAAATTTTTATATGCCTCTCTGTCCTTCATCAACGTAGAAAAATGTAAATAAATTTAGTGTGCTAATATAATATTATAAATTTGAATAACTATAAACAATTATTACAAATATATGTAACCCTTTTTTTGAATATGTTAATATTAAAAAAACAATTCATGATTATTAACCAAAAAAATAAGTTAATTAAACTATTATATTTAAAAATTAATTATAAAATTATAAAAACATTTATAAATCGAAATATCATAGAGAAAATTTTGTTTTTATATGTGAAATTATAACCAAAATATAATGATGTACATCATTTTTCCAAGTCTAAAATGAATTATCCATAACTACTAAATATAGACTTTAATAAAACAATCACATAAATAATCAAATATAGGTATTTAAACATCAAATAAATAATATAAAAGTGTTTACCCATTTATAATTTTAAAATAGAATTAATTAAAAATAATTACCTAAATTATTAGAGGATAATTTCGTGTTTTCCATTATCTATTAAGTATGATCATTTCATATAGCATTGTATATGTATTCATTATAGTCATTTTTTCACTTGGAAATTGTGTATTAGAAGACAAATATTCATGTAAATCCATAACATCACCATCATCCTAATCACCCAAAAAAAATTATTTTCCCCTTAGAAAATGATAGATCACTGATCATTTGATGATTATATAGCATATAATATTTACATTACAAGTGTATCCATGATAAATTGTTCCTCTTTGCAACTAAATCTTTTCAAATAAACTAGGTTAATCCCATAAAAATTAAATTTTACAGCACGATTACAATTAGTTCGGTTACACATAAACAATGTGATTCAAAAATTAGTGTAATCAATTTCACATATATTATTAAGAACTCAAAAATATTTGGATGATGCATAAATAGTGTTTTATCCTTTTCAATCTAAAAGTACTGAGCTTTAGTGATGGCCATTAACCCAATAATTTTAATGGTACTCTTTTCATCCAGATTTATTATGTAAAATGTGTAACTATTAATATCAAAACCAGACCATGTGATCACATTAATAGATGGTCACCGAGCCAACCATTTAAATGTTTCTGATGAAAATATATCTGAGAAGACATTATATTTAAACCATTTAATAGATGAATTTTTTTAGTACCCCCAGTTTGAGTTATGTAGCATTTTTTATGCATTTCTATGTGTTTAAAGTGAATCGGATGAGTTGGGAAGAGGGTGGGAGAGTTTGGAATGGTTTTCGATGCTTTTGGAGGCTTTTAAAGGGGTTCACGGTTTGATCACGGTTAGTGGAAACCGTGAAAGAGAGACAATAGGATTCGCACGGCCTGCGCATGGTATGCCGAACCATGCGAGGAAACCATGTGGACCCTTTCTCTCTAGGTAGTATCATGCACACGGTTAGCACATGGTTTTCCAAATAGTGCGGGCTAACCGTGCGACCACATAAAAATAGTGTTATAAGTTCCATGCTCCCTTAGACTTAACCTATTTCACTCCAAACTACCTCCCACTCATAGATCACTCGGGTTCATCAGTTCTCAGGGGGTGGAGAGCTTCCCTACTCATTTTGTAAGCATTTTGAAGAGGTTTCTTCACAGATTGAAGGTGGTTTCTCCTAGGTAAGTCTCTCCTCTTGGTTTCTTTGTGATTTCCTCTTGATCTACATCTACCTATCTCTCATTTTTCTAGATCAACACTTGTTGTCTGTAGATCTACAGTTGTGGTTTCCTTGAATGTTAATTTTAAGGCTTGTGATGGTTAGGTAATGGGATCTTGAGAGTTTTTTGTGGTGCGTTCGCCGGATTTGAGGTGTGGTTTCTTGTGGTTTGATTTCTCGGGACCCCTAAAGGTAAGTGGCTTTTCTCTCAACTCCACTTGGCTAGAGCTAATGTTTTTTGTTACAATTTATTTTTTGTGCTTGAAATTAATTTTTTTTGATGTGAAAAATTGTTAGAAAATCCCTTCGGTGATGTTTTGGGGATTTTTGGGATAAAGAGGGTTTTTTTGGTGAAATGCTATTGTTGTGGATTTTAAAATGGAGATTTTAAAATGGGATGCTATGGTGGAATTTTTAAAATGATTGATGGAATGGTTTTCAATAAGAGGTTTTTTTTATTGAAATTTTTGTTAGGAATGGAAACTTATTTTCTATAAATAGGTGACGTATTGAAGTGGGTTGATATGAAATGGAATTTGTTGATTGCGTGTTGTTGTGACATTGGTGGGTTTTATGCTTGGTTGTGATTGGTTGAAATGTTGTGTGGACGTGGGCAGGAAGTCTCACAATAAAATTTGATGGATAGTGGTTGGAAGAACCACCGTGCAGGTAGTGGTCGAGAAGTACCGCTAGTTCTGAATGGGTGAACTGGTTGGGTGGAAGTCCCACCATTTTGGTTGTTTTGGTGTGCATGGGTGAACGGGTTGGGTGGAATTCTGACCATTTGGTTTTTTATTTTGCATTTCTTTAGAAGTTGGAACATTATTGTGCTAGTGTGGAAATGATGAAATGGATTATGGCATGTTGCGTTGGCTTTCCCATGGTCCCTTGGTTTGGGTGTGATGGCTTGGTAAGGGAATGTTGGGATTATGACAATGGTTTCACCTGTGATTTATTTTATATAAACTGTTTTATATTAATGTGCTAATGGTTTTATCCTAGTGGCGTGTGTAGGGAAGTAATTTTGGAAAATCCTACTGAGTTTTAGTACTCACCCCCTACTTTGGCATGTTGGTGTCTTTGCAGATGTTGTGTATCGTGACGTGGGAAAAGGTAAGGCATCTTCCTCCTTTAGTGGTGCATGGTGATGTATCGGTGGAGCTTAGAGCTTTGAGCTTGGTGTGGAGTCATGGTGGTGTCATGGATTGTAGTGTTTGTTGTTCAGTTTCCTCTTTTTCTCTGATTTTGTTAGTTGGTTTGGTTTTGGGTTGTATTTTAGAACAACGTGGTTGTCATTTGGGAATACATTTTTGGGATTGAAAGTGCATGAATCATATAGTGATGGATAGTGGATGGTGTGGTTGGTTTCATCTTAAGGGAAAACGGTTCACAACTTGTTCTTGATGCCCTTGGCATTTATATCCAGCCTTTGGAGCCTTGTGAACATCCCATAAGGCCAAGTAACCCTCACCACCTCCTCAAGCAAATGTGGTGGGGGAAGAGTGTTACATGTGGTATCTGTTTGTTCGGTCCTTTGGAGTTGATTCTCGGATTTGGTGTTGACATTCATTATGGTTCATTCCTTGATTCAGGATGGTAGCAAGGCGTAGGAATATCAGAACATGGAATGTATAGAACAAAAGTACGTAGATAACCCTTTTGTGAAGCAATTCAAGTTATCAGAGAATTGGGTACATAAGTGTGATGGAGACACATATAGTCTTCAGATATCTCATTGTCGTGGGTGTAGCCAATGAGATGAGCATGACATGCATGGTATAAATGACTTCCCACTAGGATGCATATTTTATTGGGAATATTGATTTATGGGATGAATTTAGAGACGGTTTTGAAAATGTGTGAAACTGTATTGTAAATAAATTAGTATTTTAAAAATGGTTTGGGTTTCAAAATGGTGAAGCATGGAACATGTGGAAAATTTGGAAAGCCTTTTTGTGATAGAGTTGTGTAATGTGATTTGAAATGGGATTTCATGATGTCTACGGGAGTGAGACTCATGGTTTTTTGTTTTCTATTTATAGAAATGGCCCTGGGTAGGCATCTTAGAGACCAACCAGAGGAGGCTGTTGAGAATGTGGTAGCACCTAAGCCTCAGGTGAACCAGAAGCTAGTGCAAAGCATAGTGAAAGAATTCCACGCTATGTAAAGTGGAAATAAAATTGATGAACCACGGAATGTAGATCATGATGTTTAGTTTCAAAACCAGAATCCACACATAATCAAGGGTAATTCAGAGACAGAGAGGGAAAGAGCATGGTCGAATATAATGAACAAGATCGTCGAGTTCTGGGGAACACCGCTAGAGTTGATAGTGAAGTTTTCCACATATATGCTGTAATATCTTTCCCTTTAGTGGTGGGGTTTGGTAGTCCAAGAAGGGACGGACCAGGGTATGACATGGGATGGCATTGAGGAATTTTTTAATAAAAAATTCTACCCACATACGTTCAGAATTCAGTGTATTACTGATTTATTCAGTTGTAAGCAAGAGAATATGTATGTGACGGAGTATGCAGCGAAGTTCATGAATATAGTGCTGTTTTCAACCGAGGTGGCGGGTAGCACATCGTTGTAGAAAGGATATTTGAAATGGGGTTAAGGCAAGAAATCCATTCAAAGATAGTAGTACTGTGTATAAATGTTTACACAGATATGGTGAATAGAGCCTCGGTGGCTGAGTGGGATTTGTTGGGTGCTCCGGGAAGAGGAAGAATGGTGGTAACCATGGAGAATAGTGGGAAATCTAACTATGGGTTCAAGATAAGAAGGGACACTTATTCCCAGGGTGGGAATATGGCATATATTCAGATGGTAAGATTGGTAAATCTTCCTATGAATCCCCAGAGGAAACAAGATGTTTTTAGTGTGGTTCTACAAGCCCCACCAAGCGGGATTGTATGGCACAACCTCAAGCATGTCATAATTTTAAGCAGATGGTGAATCTGCAGTGATACTATCCAAATGCTCCAAGGTTGGGTGCACATGACACTGCTAAGGGATCGTAGAAGTTGTATGTTTCGACTGGATGGTGATAGCAGCACACCCCTCGTTAGTAGAGTAAATGGGGTCATGGTGATTCATGGAATACCATGACTCCTCATTGGGGAAATAAAGAGGAGAGTGTGGCCTGAAAACATGTGTTTCGAGATGATCAGGTTGTGGTGGATGATCAGTCGGGACCATCCACATTACGAGTTGCTATTCTTTTAAATTCTACCTTGATGCAAGTGTTGTTTGATACAAGTTCTACACCCTTTTTTATTGATGCATGAGTGGTTGATTTTCTGGGTTTAAGGGTAGAAATGATGCCCTAGGTTTTGAAAGATCAATCTCCTCTGGGTCAAAGAGAGTGTCAAGCCTTATTGTGTAGAGAATATTTTATCGCTGTCTGTAAGGTTGAGCTAGTGAGGAATTTCTCAAGGCCTGAGATGGATGGGTTGATTATCATAGACATAACCATGTTACGATAAATAATAGATATCCACTTCCATGAATTGATGATTTTTTCGACCAGTTGATGGGATCCTAGTTGTTCTCCAAGATTGACCTGAGGTCAGGATATCATCAATTTCTGTTGAGGAAGGGGGATATTCCTAAAACATCTTTCAGATGTAGATATGGCCATTATGAATATATAGGTATGCCCTTTGGTCTAATGAATTCACCATCGGTGTTTATGGAATTGATGAATCAAGATATTTTAGAGATATCCGTATTCATTTGTGGTGGTGTTTGTGGACGATATTCTGGTTTATTCAAAGACAAGGGTGGAGCATGAGCATCACTTAGAGACAGTGCTAGGGGTCTTGAGGGATAATCGATTGTATTCTAAATTGCCAAAGTGTGACTGTTGGATACAAGAAGTTCGTTTTCTTGGCCATGTGATTTATGAAAAAGGTTTTTTAGTGGATCCTGAAATGATAGAGGCTGTTATCTCATGGAAAAAACCAAATAATGTGTTTGATATATAGAGTTTTCATGGTCTAGCTGGGTATTATCAGCATTTTATTTGTGATTTTTCATGTTTGGATTCACCGATGACAGCTTTGACAAGAAATAATGTTCCCTTCCAGTGGAATGAACAATGTCAGCAGTGTTTCGAAGAACTAAAGGGTCGTCTTACATAAGCACCAATCATGGTTTTCCAGAATTAGGAAAAGGGTAGTAGTATATTGCGATGCATCAGGATCAGGGTTGGGGTGCATTGTCATGCAAGGGAATCATGTGGTTGCATATAGCTCATGACAGTTGAGAGTGAATGAGAAGAACTACCCAACACATGATTTGGAGTTCGTAGCAGTGGTCCATGCATTGAAATTATGGTGTCATTATCTCCTCTGTGAGAAATTCATGGTATATACAGATCATAAGAGCTTGAAGCACATTTTCTCACAAAGGGATTTCAACTTGAGGCAAAGGAGAAGGTTGGAATATCTCCAGATGTTTGATTTTTACTTTATGTACACACCGGGTAAGGGAACTTTCTGTGGTAGATGCAATAAGTAGAAAATCATATGCTCATGTGGTAAAACCTGCATCATAACAGAGGAAGTTGATGTCGGTTATATTCGATATACGGTTGAAATGTGAGGACCCGGGCGATAGAGTGGTATTCTTTCCAGTTTTTTTGATTCCAGACTTGGTTGGCCTGGTTAGAAAGGCACAAATATCCTATTATATGTACGTGACCATTTGGTCAAGAATAAATGGTGGGGAGACTATTGAGGGTTAGAAACTGAATAGAGATTCAGTTTTGTGTTTATGGAATCAGATGGTTGTACCATATTCTTTTCAAAAGGATCTTCTCTGGGCGTATCGTCATTCCAGGTGGGATGTTCATCATAGAATTCATAAAATGTATAAAGCGTTGAAAGCACGGTTGTGGTGTGTTGGTATGAAAAGAAGTGTGGCTGAGTTTGTTTCGAGATACTTGACTTGTCAGTAGGTTAAGAAATAGTAACAAAGGCCATCATGAATGTTGCAGTCATTACCAATCCCTGTTTGGAATTGGGAGCAGATAGTGATGTATTTTGTTACAGGTCTCCCAAGAACGGTCAGAAAGCACGATGCCATTTGGGTGATAGTGGATCAGCTAATGAAGTCGGCCCATTTCATCCCGATTCATGAATCTCATACGGTGGAGGATCTATCCAAAATCTATATCGGGGAGGTGGTAAAGAGGCATGGTTTTCCAGTTTCGATTGTATCAGATAGAGATCTGAGGTTTACGTCTTGTTTCTGTAAATTCTTGTAGCAAGCCCTTGGGACACAGTTGACGATGCGTATGGAATATCACCTTAAGATAGATGGTCAATCCGAGAGGATGATACAATCTCTAGAGGATATGTTTCGGGCTTTTTTCATTGATTTTGGTGGCTCATGGAAGTATCACTTGTCGTTTGTTGAGTTCTCGTACAATAACAGTTATCAGACATCCATACAGATGGATCCTTTTGAAGCATTGTATGGGAGACCATGTCGTTCTCCACTATATTTGGTGGAAACGGGTGATTCCTTGATGGTTGGACTGAGCCTTGTCTAGGAGACTTCATAGAAGATCAAGTTGATCTGGATGTGTATGGAGACAGCTCATAGTCGTCAGAAATCATATGCGGATCATTTTCGACTGCCATTGTCGTTCGAGGAGAGTGATCAGGAGTTCCTGAGGATCTCTCCTAGGTTGGTACATTGTCGGTTTGGAAAGAAGGAAAAGTAATCTCCAAGGTATATTGGACCATTTGAGATTCTTGAGTGGGTTGGTGAGTTGGCTTATCAGTTGGCTTTTCCCCCTAGGTTCAGTGCGGTGCACAATGTGCTTCATGTGTCGTTGTTGAAAAAGTATCAACCGGATCATGATCATGTGATTCAATGGGATCATGTTGAGCTAGAACCAGATGTTTTTTTGGTGCACATGCCAGTGCGGGTTGTGGATAGGCGAGATAAATTCTTGTGTGGTAAAATAATCAGTTTAGTTCGTGTTTTGTTGAAGCATGGTCAGATTCAAGGGGAGACATGGGAGCAAGAGAAAGAGATGGTCGAGTAGTGGCCCGAGATCTTTTGGGGAAGGGTGGTTTCACTACATTCCAAAGATGGAATGTCTAATGGTGAGAGAATTTAGTTCCCCTATTCTGAGGTGTTCAGCCTTTGTTTATTCATTTATATGTGTTTAAGGTGCATGGGATGAGTTTGGAAGAGGTTGGGAGAGTTTGGAATGGTTTGGGATGGTTTTGGAGGCTTTTAAAGGGGTTCACGATTTGAGCACAGTAAGTGGAAACCGTTTTGATTACCCATGAAACCTTGAAAGGGAGAAAGTAGGCTTTGCACGGCCTATGCACAGTTTTCCAAACCGTGAGAGGAACTATGAAGACCCTTTCTCTCTAGGCAGTAGCATGCATTGGGTTAGCGCACGGTCTGGCAAACCGTGTGGGCTAACCGTGCAGCCACTTAAAAATAGGGTTATATGTTCCAGGATCCCTCAGGGTTAACCTATTTCACTCCATTCATCGTTCCACTCATGTCTCAATCAGGTTCTTCAGTTTTCAGGGGTTTGAGGAGATTTCCCACTCATTATGGAAGCGTTTTGAAGAGGTTTCTTGGCGGATTGAAGGTGGTTTCTCCCGGGTAAGTCTCTCCTCTTGGTTTCTTTGTAAATTCCACTAGATATACATCTCCCTCTCTCTCGGTTCTCTATATCTACACACTTTTTGTGTAGATCTAGGGTTGAAGTTTCCTTGAATGTTAATTTTAAGGCTTTTGATGGTTAGGTAAGGGGATCTAAAGAAGTTTCAGTGGTGCGTTCGCCGGATTTGTATTGTGGTTTCTAGTGGGTTGATTTCTCGAGAACCCTAAAGGTAGGTGGCTTCTCTCTCAACTGCACATGGTTAGAGATAATGGTTTTGGTCATAATTAATTGGTTTTTCTTGAAATTAATTGTGTTTTGATGTTCAAAATTGGTGGAAAATTCATTGGGTGATGTTTTGGGGATTTTTGGGAAAACGATGGTTTTGTGGTGAAATTTTATTGTTGATGATTTTAAAATGGATATTTCAAAATAGGATGTTATGGTTAAATTGTGAAAATAATTAATGGAGTGGTTTTCAATAAAAGGTTTGTTTTATTGATATGTTTGTTTTTCATGGAAAATGATTTTTGATAAATGGGTCATTTATTGAAGTGGATTGATATGCAATGGAATTGATTGGCTGCGTGTTTTTGTGACATTGGTGGGTTGTATGCTTGGTTGTGATTGGTTGAAATATTGTGTGGAAGTGGGCGGGAAGTCTCACTATAAAAGGTGATGGATAGTGGTTGAAAAACCACCATGTAGGTAGTGGTCGAGATGTACCTATAGTTGTGAATGGGTGAACAGGTTGGGCAGAAGTCCCATTGTTTTGGTTGTTTTAGTGTTCATGGGTGAATGGGTTGGGCGGAAGTCCCGCCATTTGGTTTTTTATTGTGCATTTCTTTTCAAGTTGGAACTTGTTCTGCTGTTGTGGAAATGATGAAATGGCTTGTGCCATGTTGGGTCAGCTTTCCCTTGGTTGCATGGTTTGGGTGTGATGGCTTGGTAAGGGCATGTTGGGATTATGAAAATTAATGAACTTGTGATTTATTTTATATAAACTATTTTATATAAATGTTCTAAAAATTTTATCCTAGTGCCTTGTGTAGGGATGTCGTTTGGGGAAAACCTACTGAGTTTTAGTAATCACCCCCTTCTTTGGCATGTTGGTGACTTTGCAGATGTTGTGTGTTGTGATGTGGCAAAAGGTAAGGCATCTCCCTTCTTTAGTGGTGCATGGTGATGTCTCGGTGGATCTTGGAGCTTGGTGTGGAGCCATGGTGGTGTCATGGATCGTAGTGTTTGTTTTTTAGTTTCTTCTTGTACTCTGATTTGGTTGGTTGTATTGGTTTTGGGTTGTATTGTGGAACAACTTGGTTGTCTTTTGAGAATACATGTTTGGGATTTAAATTTAATGTGTCATATAGTGAATGATAGTGGATGGTTTGGTTGGTTTCTTTTTAAGGGAAAACCATTCCCCAACTTGTTCTTGAAGCCCTCAGTATATATTTCCAGGCTTTGGCCCCTTGAGAACGTCGATTAAGGCCAATTAACCCTCACCGCCTCCTCAATCCAATGAGGTAGGGGCGGGGTGTTACAATTTTTAAGATCAATCATTAACCATTATTCATTTCTTTTAGAATATTTTATCATTAATTTATAAATATGTGATGATATATATGGTCGAACCTCATCTATGTTGTTCAAAATGTATAAATATTTCTGCATCACTTCGTCACATGGAATGAAATTTCCCTTTAAGCTTCTAATCCCTCAAACATAACTATCTACTGTCATATTTCAAAGTATATGGAGTCCAATATACTCTGCATCATACAAATAATCAATATATAACTCAGTTATCTCTTTTTAAACATATATTTTATTAATAGATTATTTCAGTCGATTATGGTGTTTTTAATATCCCTTCCTAGTTTTCATATATAATTCAAAATAATACACCAAACATAATTAAATAGGATCAAATATACTTATCTCACTCAATATATGAATCAGTTTATGCACCATTATATAAAAAACAATTGGTAGGAAATACATATCTAGTCGAAAATGTATTTTAATAGCATCATTCTCCAATACATCATACAAATTTGGATCAAATTATTTTCTCAAAGTGGATTTGAAAAAATTATTTATCCTGATGATATTATTTTTATCATGTTCTATTAATTTATCACAAAATGCGACTGGTAATAGTTGTTTAATCAATACATGAATTTCATGATATTTAATACATATTTATTTATAATTCATCAACATAACCATATTATTCACGTTTTATGAATATCCACTAGATATATTTATACCATGAAAACATTGTAAAAATCCATCTTTTCACTCTTTCTTAATGTGTGAAAAAGATATAGGTAAATGTGATATGTTTTCTTTCATAGTGGGATCAAAATCCAAACATATTCCCAAGGATATCACCTCTAATATATAATAAATCCCATATTTTTTCTTTCCTTTTATATCTACCAAATTTCAAAAAAAAACTATTACACATGTCTTTATGAAAATTCATTATGATACATTATTGTTTTATCTATAATAATATACAATATCTTGGCTTGTAAAATATTGGTTTTTTCAATTAGATAATTTTTTAATGGGAAAAAATTCTTTAATTTACAAATGTAAAATAAATATTTTTTTCCCAATATTAATATAATTAAATTGAAAATGGGTATTTGGGGAATATTATATTCATATAAATAGTTAAATTCCCTTCTCAATTATGGATATTTATAATCAATTCACAAAAATTTTTGACTCCCCATATGCCCAACCTTTTCTTCGTTTTTCAATTCATAATATGAAGTCTCTTCAGCGCAAGAAATTATTTATATCCCAAAACACTATATCCAGATAAGATTCCATATGAAGGGAATTATTTTATAGTGAACATTATAATATCACAATGAAGATATTAATATTTCTTGTATACATCAAAAACATTATCATATGTGTCCAATGGAATAATCAAATCATCAATCTACAGTGAATGATAAAAAACAATATTACCTTTAGGACTTTTTGTTCCAGAAATATTCAAACAAATAATTAAATATTTATTATTTATAAAAATATGTAGTGATAAGTTTTGAACTACAAAAAAACATTCCATGAACTTTGTTGGTTACATAGGCTCTAATATAGATTTATTTGATCTATGCACTTTCCCATTCCGAGATTTCTAACTTCACTTCCAAAAGTAAGAAATTTTTTAACAAGTCTATTATACTACAGTGAATCAACAGGGTGATGTAAGTTTCCACAAAGGGATGCACTCCTATGTATTCCATCATAACCTTTTTTAAAATCAACTGAATTTATAAATAGATTCTTCAAAAATTGAATTATTGGATATAGGGTGACTTAGCTATAAGCAAAGAAAAAATTATTGAAATATAAAAGAAAATAAATAAGTGTAAAAGATAGAATTATAATACAATATTTTTTAAAAATGGGATTCAAATCAATTGAAAAATCATCCTACCATGTGATCTATTTTTATAATATTTTGTTGAAGAGGTCATCCACCACTGTGTAAGCTTCTTGATAAACGTGGGTGATGATGGAATTTAGCAATGTGAGATATGAAAGATGCTTCATACATCTCACAGTGAGATTCCCTAATAAATGAATCACAACATTATGAATTTACTAAATAATAGTGTTTGAGTTACTTTCTTTTAAAATGTCAATCCATCCTTTTTTATCTGTTGGAGGTTTTATTCTGGTATCGATGAACGAATAAATGTAAAATTATATGAATTATTGGAAGTTACAAGATTGATTTAGTAAAAGGTTAGTTGACAGTTCCTGAGAATGAATTAGAGCTAAATATTTCCACGATATTATTACATGATGTCCCCTATTTAGAACATTTTGATAATTATTCATATTTCATTTCTATAAAACAGACAATAATAAGGGAATAATTTTTTTTATTTTGTAACACAATTTTATTTGTAATAATATTTTATTTTTTTATAATTAGAATATAGGATCCACTTCGCATAAGGAAGTAAGTCTTTTAAATTTTCAAGAAACTAATCAAAACATTTCGTACACTATAGTTAATAGATCTTAGAACTTATGATAACACTATATATTTTTTGCAATAGGAGAATAGTGTTTTCTCAAAATCTATATAAAATAATTCACTAGTTTCAATTTTTTTATGGTTTCAATGACTAAAAAATGAATTAATTCTTCAATATGTTCCCCTCTTTAATTCTGTATATTTTCATCTATATTAGATGTCTTGTTTTCCCTTCATTCACCATGCTCGATGTAGTGTGTTTAGTTATGATGAAATCCAAATTAAATGAGACGATCCTTGATTTCTTTAGAATTTAACTGTATCATATTCAAACACTTCATTCCTATAATGTAAATAATCAACTCCCTTTTCATATTAATCAATGGTTATTCATAAATTTATCCAATTAATATCCATTAAATATTAAACATCACAATATAAATAATAATAATACTATAACATATAAATATTTAAAAATATATGTAAAAAGGACATATTTCTAACATAAAAACATATAGTCAAAATTATTAGTGATCGGGTGGGAAATATATATTATTATTAGGAATAAAATATAAAATAACTCATAATGTTTATTTTTTTTCATAATTAATTCTAAACTATTATTTATTATCTTAGTAATGGAACATGGAGACATTTTTCATTTATAGATTCTATGTTTCTAAATGACTCACAGACAACACCGATTCCACTGTACCTAGAACCTTAAAGATATTATTCAATTTTCATATCTCGTTAACCTATAATAAATATCATTAAACATTAAATATAAATTTTATTTAACAAATAAATTTGAATTTAATTGGGTAAAAATTGTTGGTCTAATAATGCATTGAATAGAATAGGATTAAAATAGAAAGGACATATTGATTGAAATCCCCAAACCAAATATGGTAATATCAATGAGAAATCATGTAAACATTCATTTAAAGATTACATAATATTATATCATTTAGAAAAAATGACTCTTGTAATATAAAAAACCCATAATTTAATCCAAATTATATGTTTCAAATTTTTTTAGAAATGTTTTATCATATTCTAAAATAAAAAATTTATAAAAGGTACATATGATGAACATATAATATAATATGTTTCAGAAAAAATTTCCTTTAGGTTTCTACTAAACAACACTTCAATAAAATTTTAACGTAAATCCATTTCTCATTAGTATCAAATTAAACTATAAATTTATTATTTTCACTTTTATTATAGACTAATAACATATCATGAACATTTAAAATAATTTAATTTAAATCTTGAATATTGCATATTCTAAAATATGATTGTCCTATATGCTATTAAATTAATGAATCATTGATAAAAAAATAAATTATAAAATATCACATTGAAAACAACTATGTTTTAAAAAATATAGGATAAGACAAATCCATTATAAGGAAGGTATAAGTTATGAATTATTTCATTTAAAATGATCTCTAATTGTAATATATATCGACTATAAGAACAAAAAAACAACAGTGAAGGATTAATATAAAATAATCCTAAATAAAATATCCAAAAATCAGGGGAATCATAGTGATCATAATATAGTCATGACCAGTAATCATTATAATACTTAGTATCTTAAGGGAAAATATAAGACAAAATTAAAAGGGAATCTATCTGATTGACATAAGTTATTCAAAATTTTAAAGAATTACATACAAAATTTAAATTTTTGATATTTAAAATTAATCTTGAAAATAGATTGTCCAACTCAAAGCCAATGATAGGATGAACATTTAATTATTGATGAAACGTGACTGTAAAAACGTATAAGAAGAGAGGTAAAAAACAAAAAATATTTCATTGTGGCTACTGGTGGATTTGAATAGTCGTTTTAGAAACTAAATATTTTATTGGATCATAAAACGATGATGAAGAAATGAAAATTTATGATCAATGATGGTGTAAGGAATATTAAAATTGACTAAAATCTTTTTATAATATCTTCATGTGGAAAAGTGTTCCATGGTATAATGGAATAATATTTTTGGGAAAAAATAAATCTTTCGAATGTGAAAAAATTACAAAGAATGAATATTTAAGGACCAATGAGAGTAAAAAATGATTTAATATGATTATAATAAATAAAATTAATATCATAGATTGGTGGGTGGTATTGTTACCATTACTGTTTATTTAGACACCATGGTTTGAAAAAAAGTTAATGAGGGTTCAGGATTAGTGTTTTTTAAAGAGTTTCGACATCTGTTTTTTAATCAAATGTGAAATTATTTAATTTACGATTGAATAATGTTTTTTAAAATGTTTTCTAAAATAATTTATTATTTAGATATTTGAAATACATTTACCTAAAAATGATGTTACATGTTGTTGGGTTCAATATTTAATGTATGGTTTTAGAAAAACTAAATTTAAAAATTTGTTATAGAACATTTAACATCGAGTTATAGAAAACTGATGTAATAGATATAAAATCAAATCAAATATTTATAATAATTCATAAAAAATTAAAATTTATAATTGGTGTTAAAATGGAAGGATTATATGTCTCTCAAAACATATAAAGATATTGAGAGATCTAGAGTACTCTCCTTCACTCCTATCTAAAGTTAATGAGTGCATCAAATGTTAATCCTCTTTCAAGAAGAATTATGTTTTGATCAACCATAAATAACACAAGATATTATGATATAATGTGATAACACCTATATATATTATATTAAATAATTCATGGATTTAGGTGCATCAATGGATTACTCAAAGAGTTATTCTACACATGGATCCCATATTTTAATGATGTAATGACAATTACTTGTTTACGTTATCAAAAAAAGTGAAATTACATAGTTGATTTAATTCAATATATGATCATTAATAAATTTAAAAATAATTATTATAATCTTTTTGTTATGGGTATGTAGTTTTATTCTAGTGAGGTAATCAAATTTTTTCATTTTACATGACATTTTGATCATGTGAAGTAATGATTACACTAGATTTCAAAATAAAATATGAGATGGTCATACTATCACAAGACTCATAAAGAATTACCAGAACCTATAATGGAAAACTATAATTTAAGGAACAACAAGTAGATAATAAAATAGTTTGGTTTTATGACCCAAATATAAAAACTTTCCCACAATATATACTTAAACATAAATAATAACGAATAATAATGAGATTATGAAATTAACACTTACCTATTTGGTAAATTTTGAATATTAAACCCCATGAAAAAATAACATTAATTGAGACTTTAAATATCAATTAAATAATTATTACCATGATATAATTTTTTAATGGGGTATTATATAGAGTAATATAAATTAAATTTACTTCATAATAATATTATATTCCTCAATGAAGGAAAATTGGGAAAAATATCGAGCAATTATTTTATCATCTATGTGAGAATCAATCAATGATTTTATTATGTAGAAAAATTGTAAATAATGATAAAAAATCTAATTAAATCATAATAATGTCATAGTAAATATAAAACAAAATAATTTCATAACATAGTCTATGATGTATAAGTATAACCTAATGAATATAAATTGAGTTAATCAAACCCCTTACCTTAGACCCAGCTTCCTTAATATATATTAAAATCTCATGTATACTAAATAAATATTTATTATATTTATATTATAGAACCATACTCATATATATCATAAAATATTTGACTTACTTATAATCATTCATCACTCTTTTATTAATAATTAATTGTTATAATCGAAATTGCGGTTATTAACTACTTCATTTTCATGTATATATTTTTCTGTAGTTTTAGTGTATTTATTTTGATCTTGATTTAATAACCTCTATAATTTTGATAATGATATAAATATAATTTGTATTTATTATATATATTTTTAGTGTAATATGTAAAAAATTGAGATATAAAAAGGGATTACACCATTCATGGATATGGTAGGTAATACTTACACATGAATGATGTTTTCACTTTATAATGGATGGAAATAAAGAAATGTAATAAATAATACAAAAAAAAAATTAGGCATTATTATAACATGTATACCATACATATTTATTAAGCCTACCCTTATTAACTTTCATGTAAATATCAAAGGAAAATTAATTACATTTTTTTATGGAAGTTGTAGTCCAAATGTAGGCACGAGTGATATTATAATTTCTCATTCAATAGAAAAGAGTGTTGATAAAGTCGGTTTCATAATCATAATAAAATTATTGATTATTAATGATTATTAACTTATTATTTGAAAACAAAAAATATATTTTTAAGAGCTAAAATTTTAATTTTAAAAATTAATTATTTAAGGTGATCAACATTTCCTTGAATGAAATACTTTTGGTATCCTTTGAAGAATATTAGGGTTATTATTTGGGAATTAATGAACCTCTATAGTGTAAAAAATAATGTTGAGAAGTTGAAATTTTCAGGTCTTATCCATACTACATTTCTCAATGTGGTGTAAATAATAGCGGGAAGGGATGACCTTTTATAAGGGGTGGAAAGGTCATGCTTGGAATTACGAAAAATATTAAAATGTAACTAAGTAATTCTAAATAAATTCTTCGACATTGGAAACAATTTTAATATGAGGCTGCATATTTTTGAAATATAATCAAAAAAAAAATAGTAACTAGATTGTAAGGAATTTTAAACCATATCTTTCGGTTTAACCCCTTAGATTAACAATTTTTACATTAACCACGATAAGAACTTTATCAATCATAATGTGTTATAATTTTAAATATAACCTAAAAATTGGATTATAACTAGAAATGTTTTGAAATTATATACGTTATATTACCTATATTTCAATATTGAAATTGTTTATTATTTTTAATTAATTTAATAAATTACAATTTGTTTAAAATATCATGATTTTAATTTTTCAAAGTATTATTTTAATTTGACATTGAAGGAACCAATAGAAATATAAAACATTAATATAATACTACCAAAAAACCATAATATTTTATATTCATTAAAAAAAATTATTGGAACTCAAAAATTCATTCATATTGTTTCACTTTTGACATTTTTTATAATCATTTATTTAAATTCTCTATTAATACAAGGAATATAATGTCTACATTGTGTGCATTTTGGGTAATTATTTTCCCACTAAAAGATAAATATAAATAACTACGTTAAATAATATTAATTTATATTTAAATTAAAATTTTATAACCTAACATAACTATATTTACTAATATGATAAAAATTTAGTGATATTGATGTCTAGAGAGTGATATTTTGTTTTTATCATTTTCTTAAATTAATATAAAATTCATAATAAAATAAAGATGATACCATGTTTCCATATATTAGAAAAATGGATTGAAATGGATGAATTAAGCTCATAAATTTGGATACAATCCAATGTTAGGGTCATTTTTTACTCTTTATCATATTATTTTTAACATTAATTTCAGGATTTTCCATTACCATGATGATAATTATTTAATATAGTTATAATTTTTAATGATCAAAACTAATAGGAAACTATTTACAAAATTAGGACCTCCTAATTAACAATATGTAATAAATTATTTAATATAACATTTATATAAGTGGTATAAATTAATTTATTACTAAAATGAAAAATTCCGTAAAAATAATTTTTTCTGAAAAATAAATTTTATGTAAAAAATATTATTATTCATTTTTAAACAATAAAATTAATTTAAATCGACTTAATTGAAGTATTTATTATATAATAGAATGAGATTTAATTTTAAACCACATAAAAATTATTTCTTAATAAATTTTATAAATAAAAAAATTAAAAAAAACATTATTTCTCATTATTCACTACAAAATGAATATTTTGAAAATAATACAGAAAATTCATTGTAAGATAATTTTGGAAATACACTTAAAATAAACATATTATTTTTGACAGATTAAATTTATTAATGTTTCAGAAATTAACTATAATATTTTCTCAAAAAAAAATAGAAAGTCAATTTTGAAGAAAACACATCCTTGAAGAATAAAATCACATTGCATAAAATTGCATGCATATTTACAATGAATTAATCCATAAAATTTTATTAAGTAGAGAATTTATATATTTTTCATAATATAAATAATACTATTCACACCCCCTAATTCTTTGGATTGGTTATGACTATAAAATATAAGTAGTTAAATATTTTTGGTTCATTTATGACTAATAATTCTTATCATATTTTCTATCAATGATAGGGTTCTTTTAATATCTTAGGGTGTTACATTCTCCCTCCCTTGTTAATATATTTTATCATCCTAATTTAAAATTTAACTTAGTAATCAATGGATCGACAATTAAACATAACATTTTAAAAATACCACATCATCAAAAGGTTTAGTAAAACATCCTCTAAAAAAGAGGAAAAATTAAATATAAAGGTCATATTGAATATTAAAAAATTAGGATTATAAATCAGAGAACATTAGTGGGAATTAAAAATATAGATATAAATATAGAAACTAAAGTAATAATATATAGGGACATAGATATAGTTCATGAGAACGTTAATGACCCCGAAGCCATAATTATGTGATTGGTGAAAAGGCCCTCGATACATCATAGATTATCATAAGAGGATATTTATTTTGTTTTAATCCCCTTTTTTAGAGTTTTGGAATTATTTTACAATATACTCTAATTAGATAAGGATACATAATTTCATGAAAAGTGAAGTTTAATATTTTTCACATTTCAGACTTTATTTTCAGGTATTTATTTTATTTATTTTGATCTTACATTCGTTCCTTGGGTTTCTTATTCATTTATTGAGAAAAAATGTTAAATTTGAATTTGGTAAGTGGTGGAACACAACTTTTGCATGGTTAGGAAGAATGGTGAGCCTTTCCCAGAAACCATTGCCCCTAGTTATCATTTTTAGATATATCTGAATGTCAAAATTATCACATGGTTTTTCAAACTATCCAACTGACTATAGGATATGTCACTATTGGATAGTAGAAACTAAAAAAATTCTGTAATATTTGGAAAACAATGTGGGAAATACATAAGGTCTATCCAGGTCACTAAAAATTGGATTTTTTTACTTTTTTCCCCTCTCAAATTTTATCCCTAAACTCCCAAATCCACCCACCCTTGGGATTTTTTCAACCATGTAACCTCCACCCAACCCTCTTTCTCCCATTTATCTTCAATTTATTTGTATATTTTGTGTTTTTTCTCCGGGATCCTTCGAGTATGTCCCCTTATCTCATTGTTTCTTCTCGTTTTCTTTGGTTTTCATCCCCTTTATTTGGGGCTTACAATCTCTACATAGTTATGAGGAATTTTTAGGGTTGGATCTTGTTATATATGGTTCTATATTGATTTTTATGTCATTATATGTTCTTTATAGGGGTTTCCTGAGACACAGTTGTGTTTTAGCACCGTTTTTCCAAAAAATTTACACTTAAGGTTGCCGGTGTCCTACTTAAACATTATTTGATGATTTTGATATGAATTATTGAGTGTTTAGTTAGGTTCTATTATTTATTTTTGTGGTGTAAATGTTTTTACTGAAGGGTTGTGATATGAACATTAATTTAAAGGTATTATCTTATTGAAATTGGGTGTATCTCATCTTTAATTCCTTATTGTAACCTTTGAACGTGTTTTATAAATTATGATTTATTTAATAAATTTTCAATGATATGAGAAAATTGTTTGTAAATAGATTTGATCTGTGTTTGGATTCAAAAGATATTTTATGGGTTGTATAAATAGTGTATCATGTGTGATATTTTTATTGGCATGTGCATATGTGAAGGTGATGTTATATGTGATACGATGATTTAAAATTGAGCAATAATGGAATCATGGGTAAATAGGTTGGATGTAAAAGACTAATATGCTAGTTGAATTAAAAATGTCTTGGCCCAGATTCCTCTTCCAGGATTGATGATTCAAATCTAACTAAATGATATTGATGATCGGAGTCTACTGGGCCAATGGGGTTTCTACATCAAGTGGCTCGTGTGTTAGAATTTTGTGGGTTGTGGTTTATACAAAAAATGTTTCCGTGATGTAATATATATAGTTTTCCATTTATAACTATTTCTTTTAGGGTTTTTAAGTTACCTAGTTATCTTTTGTGATATGTCTCTTACAATTTTCTTATGGTGCACATGGTGGTTCATTTTGAAAAAAAAATACAATATTTTCCCGTTAAAATATTTTCTATAAAAATGATTCTATCATTTTTTTAGAAAAATATGAATTTCATTTGTCTATTAATTTTTTGTCATGGAATATATTTTATTGTGTGGAATAATATTAGGATTTGGATCACACCAGACAGAAACCTTTGGGTTTATTTATACTTGGTTAAGATTGAATCATGTAAAGGAATTATGTTTGGAGTTGTTGGTTCGAGATGCTAATGTTATTTTGTTACAGGTTTTGTGGTGGTGGATGCATGATGATGCTCCTGTTGTTTCACAGTGGTTTTGTGATATTTTTTTGTTCATTTTTTTGTATCAATCCAAATTTATTTTTTAAATATTGTTAATATATAATTTAAAATAATTTAATTCTTTGATTGGTAATTTTCTTCCCATTGTAAATTTTTTATTATTTTTGATTTTATATGGTCAAATTAATTGGTGAAAAATTTCCCAGATTATATTATGGATACCTGGGGACTAGTTTACAACATGTGGGGATTTGGAATGACCTTAGGGCCATTCCATGAACCTGGTTGGGTGTCAGGGTAGAGGTAAATGCATCTTGGTTCATGGAAGAATGGTATAAGAGCAAATCATATGCTTTTAATGTCACATTGTTTGGAGTGTGTTAGGATATACATGAGTTTGGACTACTGACTCATGCTGTTTTGATTACTATTAGGGTTCTTGGATAGCACACCTTGTAATAGAACTCGAGTCACCATTGGATGCTATATATTTTTTAATTATCCTCAAGGTGATATATATTGGATGCATACTATATATGGGAACTATGTGGGGGTGGAGTTTTTGGATTGTTTGTATTGTTATTAGGATGAATTTTTTATTCTTGATTTATGGGATTTTGATTTCTTTGGTATTACTTAAATTTATCAGAATGGAAGTGTTGGTGATTTCACTTGTTTTTACTACTTTCTATATCAAAATTACCCGCTAAAAATTCATGTGCAACCATGGGAAGAAGAAGAATAGAGTCTTCACTCACCAATTCATCAAATATTACTGAACGTTTTTTTTCAGATAGTTCAATATCATTGACAAGAAATATTATCTAGTCTAGATCTTGTTAGATTAGATGAAGATAGTCCTATAAAGGATAATCGTTAAAAGTATCATAAGAAAAAGAAACCTTATTTTCAAGGCAACACAAAAATTCTAGAAGAAAAGTAGTGGAATGAGAATATTGAGCAGACGTTCAAGTGCTTCAATACTCTTATGTATATCAGGGTTAAATGTCCCTCATTCTTGTCAGAATGACCAATTAAGAAGTGGTGGGACTTAGTGGTGGAAGCTGGGAAGTGAGATAAGATGTGCTAGAAGGACATTGAAGCAATTTTAAATGAGAATTACTGTCTTGATATATTTTCCTATTCAATATATATAGAGTTTATGGAACTTACCCTTGGAGACCAGACTATGATGGAATATACTAACAGTTATGCGGAGTTGGTTCGGTATGCATCTGAGATCGTTTCTAATGAGAAGTTGAAGGCTTAGGGTATTGAAAGGGGGGGTTAGGTCTATAGATATATTATTAGGTATTTTCATTAATTTTTTAGACCAATTCTGAAGTGGCTGACCTTTCATTTATGATGGAGATTTACAAAAAGGGAAAGTGTAGTTCCTTTTGGGCTATGTTAGCAGCAGGTAGTGGAAGATCATCAACGAAGAAGGATAATTTGGATGGATATGGTAGGAAGGGTGGTGGTAGATCAGCCTATCATTCCTATAAGTCGTCATTTATTTCTTCTAATGTTGTTCTGGTTTTTTTCCATCTGAACAATAAGGCATGACACATATGTAATGCATGAAAATATCATCCCAGACCATGTCATCGGTGTTGAGTAATGGGACACCCGTAGTATTCTTTCAATGTAAGGAATCCATATCCATGTGTTGTAGGATCAGTAGATTTTATAGGGATGTTATCTCAGTCAGATCTATCTGAGATGGTGGGATTGTGATTTGGTGGTTATGGTCATAGGACTAGATCATCTTCCGAGTAGAGAGAGTTCAGGGTAAAGCCTTAAGCTAGTGTTCATTCTCAAGCTCAAGTAGAGACCAATTACCTTCATGTTGTGGACTAATATGTAGTATAAATGGATGAAGGGATGTTGAATGTTCGAGGCACTATTTTGATTTCATTATCCTTTTCTATTATTTTGTTTGGAACTAGTGCATCTCTTTTATTTATATCTTCCCATCTAGTGAATTATTTGGGTTTAACAACTGAGCTTATGAAAAGTAAGATGTAGTTAGTAAATCCATTGGGTAAGAAGAAATATTAGAGTCTTGGGTGTTTTTCACGTGCACTCAGCATTTCTGGGGTCAATATAGAATGGGATTTCATTGTTTTATAAATGGGACCCTTATACGTATTCCACTGTATGGATTGGATGTTTCACCTTCTAGTACACATCAATTTCTGTTGATTTTTAGTCATTCTTATGACACTTTATGGGAGTACCCATTTCTTTCATGGTGAATGGGATCCTATATTAGGTTGTTTTAGAACTCAAATTCTAGGGTTATGAATTCTAATTCTTTAGTTATCATCTCTAGCATAGGAGGATGGTGGTGGTGTTCTTGAGGGCTTATTACATTCTTTGGCGGATGAGTTGTTGAGGTATTTCCAGATGACTTTTTTGGATATCAATCAAAGTGGGATTTTGTTCTTTCTATAGACATGGAATTGAGAACACAACCAATATCTATTCCACCATATCATATGTCCCCATATTGCTGACGAAATTAAACGGTACATCTTGATTTTTTGGAATCCAAAGGATTCGTTAGCCTGAGAATCACACCTTGATCCACCTCAGTAATATTTTTGAAAAGACCGATAGATCTCTCATATTCTATATTTATTAAAAAAACTTAAATAATGTTACCATCAAGAATAAATATCATTTTCTCTATATTGATGATGTTACTGAATAGTTAAAGTGGGAAAGGTGGTTCTAAAAAATTTATTTTTTTTTTGGTTATCACCAAGTCAGAGTTAAAGAGGGGATATTTTTAAGACATCATTCCGATGCAGGTATGGTCTGTTAGAGTATTTGGTCATTACATTTGGGTTGATGAATTCTCTAGTAGTCCTCATGGTGGTTATGAATAGGTTGTTCTAAAGAATCTCAATTATCTATTTGTTGTATTCATGAATGATATCATAGTTTATTTTGGATGTGAGGAGGAGCATGAGTGGAATTTGGGGATCAGTTTGGGAACTATAAGATCATCATATTCAAGAGAAATTTTTTAAATTCAACTTTCATATTAAATAAGTAATTTTTATTGGCCTAATGAACTCATAAAAAAGCGTTTCATTTGATCCTGGGAAGATCAAGGCAACTATGTCATGGGAGTATGTGAAGAACATTTCAAAGATCATGGTAATTTTGGGCCATAAAGTTCACTATAGGTGTTTCATTTTGTATTTATCTAGGATTTCGGCACCCATGACAATAATAACCTAGAAGGGGTGAATTTTTAATGGGCATCGAGTGTTACACGTCTATTGTGGGGATACAGAGGTGGTCGACTACAACCCCTATGTCGATCATACTATAATTCTGAAATGACAATGCGGTTTATTTGGAAACCTCTAGTATGGTAATCAGTTGTGTGCTTGTACAAAAAGATCATGTGTTCATATAGGGAACTCTTCATCTTTGAACACATAAAATAAAAAACTCATCCAATATCCTAGAGTTTTTAATTATATTGAATGACACAAATACATGGTGTCATTATCATTTTAGGGAGAGGTTTTTGGTTTATTCCAATCATAAAATATTAGAATACATCTTCTCTAAAAATGATATGACCATGCACCAACTTCATTGAGTTTAATATCTATAGGGGTTTGATTTAAATATAGAATATACACTTGGGAAAAGGTAATATTATAGAATACGGCTTTAATAGAAAAGTTCCAGTGTAATTATTGAGGTATTCTATTGACGGGTGGACGTTAATGAGTTTTTTTACCTAGTTTCATTTTTAAACTAAGGAACAAAGTGCATCTGAATTATTTTCTTGTCTTTATATAACTCATTCTATTTTTGGAGTAGATTTAATAGGATAATCCTAATGATGAGTTCTGTGAGTAGTCCATGGAGTTCCTTCATGGTGGGGAAACACCTTGTGGATGGCCATTGTGTCATGAGGGAATCATTTGATTCAAGGGTCAATTTTCAGTACTATTATTAGTGATAAAGGGGGAAATTTTGGATAGTCACCAATATTAGTGAGTTTTTTTAATCCTAATGCTACCATGATGCACTATGATTTGTATTAGTTGTTTTGGAAGCTAGGTATGTGGCATGTCAAAACTGAATTTGTGTTGAGGTGTTATACATGTCAGTAAGTCGGAGTATGGCATCAAAGGCCCTCTAGTTTTTTCTGTCCACTACCTATTCATATCTAGATGTGGTACATGATCGCTATGGACTTTATTTCATTCTCTACTCATACACCCTTGTAGAGGAATGATATATGGGTAGTGATTGATCATCTAATCAAATCATCATATTTAATTCTGATCATAGGTTCATTGAAGGTGGATTAGTTGGTCCAGTTGTACATTCAGGACAATGTGAGACTCCAAAGTTTGCAATCAATTTTTTTATTTCGGGAAACATTTTTATCTCATGGATTTGTGAAGGAATTTATAAGGAATTAGGGTCGCAAATCAAGATTACTATTGAATACTATACTTAGATAGAATGGGAGAATGAAATCTGGGAAGACATAATCCAGGAATGTGTTCTAGATTTCAATGGTTTATATGATTTCCATTTGGGATAGGTAGAATTTTTATATAATTATTATTACAAATCCAAAATTCAAATGTCTCATTTTGGGGAGCTCTAGGGTTGGTTTTTTCGGTTTTCTTTTTTGTTGGGATGAGGTGTCTGAGAGCTCATTGTTGGGACAAAGCCTAGTGATGAAGACATATGATAATTTTAAGATGATTAAAAAGTGGTTGTTAATAGATCATTGCTTTCATAAATATTATTCTAAACAAAATCTCTAAACATTGGAATTTTATGTTGGTGGCTGGGAGTTCCTCAAATTAGAACCCCACTTTGTTTACCATCATTTGGGAAAGAATGTAAAGTTAACTCAATGGTATGTTGGGCCTTTTTAGATTACAGAGTGTGTTGGTAAGGTGGGATATAGGTTATAATTTCCTTCAATGTTCATTTCAATCGATGTTGTGTTCCATGTATCCTAACAAAATAATTTTAACACAGATCTGTCTCATGTGTTGAAAGTATAAGAGTTGAATGTATAGCCGGGTTTTTCAGTATTTGAATGGCCAGTGTGTACTGTATATTCCCTAGAAAATTTTCAATATATATTTTCTATTCCACTGTCTAGAGTTCTCTAGAAACAAAATAATTAATAGAATTATACATGGGATTGGAATTCATGTTTTGACAATGTTTGTCAATTTTTATTCTCATAACAAAATTCGAGTTGACATTACGAGGCAAAAAATTTCATGGTGTGGTGAATTTTTACATATTTGTATTCACTTTTGGGTATTTATTTTATTTTATTTTATCCTATGATTATTCAATTGGTTTCCATTGTGTTTCGTGATAAATTTTTTAAATTCAGATTTGGTAGGGGGTGGAGCATGTTTTGCACATATCTAGGGTAAACCGTCTGCAATTCCTAAGAAACCATGCCTGAATGTGTCATCTTTATACTGAGATAAACTGAATATTTGGTTCACTATTTTCCAAAATTTGATACTAATTATGTTTAATATTCAGTATTGTCAGTGGTTACTACATGGTTTCCACATGGTCTGTAAAACTGTGGGGGCAGACCGTGCATCTTGTCCATGTCATTAAAAATTGGAATTTTTATATTCTTTCCCCTTTAGAATTTAAACACTTAACCCCCCAAATCTACCCTATTTAGGATTATTCACCCTAGGATCCTCCCCCAACACTCTTTCTCTCGTGGATATTGAATGTCTTTGTGTAATTGGTGTGGTTTCCATAAAATCTTTTTTGTATGTCCTCTTATCTCGTGGTTTCTTCCTATTTTCTTGGGTTTTCATTTTCATTTTTGGGGTTTCATATCTCAAGTGGGTTAGGTGAATTTTTTCGGGTTTTATATTTTTATTTAAGGATTTATCTTGTTTTTTATGGTTTAATTTTTCCTTTATCATTTTATCTTGTGGTGCAGTTGTGGTTTAGCACTGTTTTCAGAAATTTCTATATTTGAGGTTGGTGGTTCCATGCATAAACATTATTTGATGATTTATATATGTTTTATTGAGGGTTTAGTAATGTTATATGATTTATTTGTGTGTTTTGAAAGGTTTTATTGAATTGTTTTTATATAAACATGGCTTGAATGTGGATTTTCGAAAACAAATCGGGCATATTTTAAGTGTGAGCACATGTTATGACCATTTAATGTGTTTAATAAATTGTGAAAGATGTTTAATAAATTATAAAATATTTGTAAAACATGTTTTAAAATGGATTTACAGTGAATTTGGATTCATAGGATGTTTTGGGTAGTGGAAATGATGTTTTATCATGTGTGATATGCTGATTGGAAAGTACCTACGTGAAAGTGGTGTTTTATGTGATATGTGGAGTGAAGATTGAGAAATAAGGGAAACTTGGGTAACTAGGTGGGAAGACTATGACTACCATAATAGTTTACATTAAAGTTTATTGTCCTAGATTAATCTAGAAGGATTGATGATGCAATAATAACTAAATGATAATAATGATTATCAACCATTAGTCCTATGGGGCGTCCCCTCTTAGTGGCTCATGCATGAGAACACTATTAGTTGTTGTTTTTATACAACATTTCACTAATATATGAAGTACCTAGTATCCCATTTATTTCTTGATCATATTTGGTTTTCCAGTTACACAGTGATCTTTTGTGATATTCTTTTACCATCATCATATAGTGCATTTGTAGGTTCATTTGGAAGAAAATAATGTTTAACATTTAAAATGGCTTCTATAAAAATAGTTCAAACCAATCATTTTATGAAACAATTATTTAAATATTTTTATATTATTTTGGAATGGAATTAATTTTATTATGTGGCATCATATGTGGCTTTGGATCACTCCTTAATTACACATTTCAGTGTATGTAGACTTGGTTATGATTGACATAGCTAAATGTGAGATATTTGGAGATGGTGGATTGGGATTCTAGAGGTCTTCCCTTATAGATTATTTGGTGTTGTCTTGAGGATGATGATCCTCTTGTTTCATTGTAGATTTTGGGATAGTGTACTATTACATATTCATATAGGCCTTCTTAGGTTTTGTTTAAATATAGTAAACATTGAATCTAAAATACAATAATACCATGTTTTGTTAGGTTTTTTGAGTTATATATTTTTATTTTTATTGGTTTTTATGGTTATATAAATGGGATAAATCATTTCAAAATCATATTTTGGATACCCAAGAAATCGTTTCCAACCAAATAAATCCAGAACACACTTTGAGCCATGCCATATACCGGGTCGGGTGTTGGGTCAAACGACACTCCATCTTGTTTACTAAAACATATTTTAATCCATTTCAGCAACAAAATAATCCATTATCCAAATTATTTGAATTAAATATGAATATTTCATATGTGAAGTAATAAAAAACTTATTACATATCACATAATTCAAAAAAAGATAACAATATAATCCTCTTATATTTTATTTTAATCCAAACTAAAATACTTACCACAATGTAATCTAATATTCGAAATTTATAATTCCTTACATGAAGAAATAATACTTTTTAATCCAAAATTTCCAAAAAACACTAATGTTTTGACATATATTATTCCCCAAGTAAATGTACCTACATACCAATTAACCCCTATAACTTCAATATTAAATAATTTTTTAATCCTAAAAAAATATTCTTATACCTTTTAATTATCATTCACAAAATTTAATTAAACACATAACAAATAACATATCATATTAAACTATATGTTATGCATAAATTTTACATGTAATTAGACTAAATGAATCATCATTAATCACCATGATAAATCACTATATAATTTTAAAATATAATGAATAAAAATTTGAAAATATCATAGAAGGTAATCCATATATTTACAATAAATTTATCCAAAAATATTATTTTGTTAACCAATCATTATTTAACCATCAAGATTTTGTATATCATACTATCCAAAATTCCATTAATAAATTAACATAAAATTACATTCTAACTTAAAGGGTTATTCAACCCTTAATACAATATTCTCCTAAAAATAATGTAAAAGTTTCAAATATCTTCAATGATCTATCACTGAAAACCGTAGAAGGGGTATCTATGATTTTGAACATATGATAAACATTATACTTATAAATCCATGATGGTGTCCATAACTCCTATGTTAACCCCATATGATAAAATATATGTTTTTAAAACTAATAAAATCCAAATTCCTTAAATAATATCATAATAAATTTTCATAAATCTAGAAATGAAATAAGATTCCTCAATGATTACCTAAATTATTTTCCATAAAATCACAAACCAATTTCAATCCCTCCAATATTATCTCATTCACTTCACCATTAAAAAAATATATTATCTTAACTAATCATTTTCTCATTATCACTAAATCAATTATGTTTTTTATCAGTAAATTTCACCATATATTTTCAAATACAAGAAGAAAATATACTATGGAACAATACATAGATGTATCATGATTGTTATATCTTGAATTTTATTTTTAAAAAAAATATACCAAATATTTATAAAATCTCGAAACCTGAACAATCAAATTTTTACACTCTAATGATTGGAATAGAACATTTACTACCTTGGTATAAGATTTAACCATTGGTAATTTACTTAGATAATTATGATATTACCACATATATTACCGTTTATTATATATGGTAAATTTTTATGAAAATCATAACCCCCATTGTATACCTCATTTTGACAAAAAATCATTGAGTTATACCCTTATTTTCAAAACATAAAACATTTTATTATTCTTTATAGTGATTATCTAGGGGTTCAAATTTTGAATTTTTGACATGAATGAAATTTTTATTTCTTTCTCTCATGCCCTCAACTATATATCTCTCAGAAAACACTGTAATTATATTGATTTGGGACTCTATGATCTTTAGATGTTTTATATTTTTAATCACATAATACAATAACTAATTAGGAATATTCATAACATATTTCACTCTAAAAGTCATCCAATTTGGATGGAAATTGTCACTATTTTATCATTCTCATTTACTATAAACATGACTCCTCTGAATTCTAGTAATTGGCTAAAACAAAGAAATCATAGTATGAGTAAGAATAATCATAGTGGAAAACCACATAATAATGAAGATCAATTATAGGATTTCTTAATCTAGACACATTCATTTAAAATTAAGTCACCTTATGTTTAACATAGGTTATTCAATATCATTATCTATTGAAATCATTCATAATTGATTCTAATGAAAATTTTAATTAACCAAATCATATCCCTTAAGAGTTTCAAAATAGGTGTGTAGTGAGCACACACCTAACATTCACCATAATGATGGATGAGATATAGAAAACAATTTTTTTACGTTTATTACCCCAATATGAAATTGTGAAAAACCAATTCCATTTTTAATATCCATATACGGATGCATTGATACCAAAACATCATAATTATAACTTACCAAATATTTAAAATGTTATACTATACATATAAATATCCTCACATTTGGGAATAGGGTTATGTTCACATAAATATTTTTTCCTAAATATATTTCATAAGGATTCAACAAAACTTACTCTAATATCGATTATAAATACCCAAATTATAGCAGACTAGAATTAGTTTTTTATTTATCACATTTAAATAAGATACAAGTGATATCATCCCAATGGACCAAATTATTTAGTTATATTAGAAAATTGTATATATTCATGAATCGATAATTATATTTGAAAATATAAAATACATCATAGGGAATGTAAATATTAAATATCCACAAATTCATTTAAATATTCCCTCTTAATATCTTGGGGAAAAGAAAAAAATGTTGAGGTATGATTCTCAGAATGGGAACTCATATAGCGGAAACTATAATATAATAAATAATAAAAGAATAATACTGAAAAGTTAATAACTAAAAATACATTCCATTTAATCAATAATTTAAACACAAAGAACAATATAATTAGAATTAATCATGATAAAATAATGACAGGTGAATAATCACACAATATTTAAACTTATCTATAGATATCATATCTATTAAAATGATCACATTTACATTAATATATAATTTATAAATGATAATATTCATAATTGTTTTGAATTTAAAAAATTTCATTAAGACCTCATGCTAAGACATATTACATAAATTCGTAAGGCCTCATCGAAAAACATAATATTTTTATCTCATTAGACCTACCGATGAATTAAGGGGATATTTTTTTCAGTCCCCTAACCATTACCTAAAAATTATAATCCATTCATCATATTAATAAGTAATAAAACCTAATCAACATTCCTTAAAATCAATAACTATCTATATTGGAAGAAATAGAATAGAGAAAGTCAATGTTGTCCCCAAACAAACCCATCATAAACCATCCAATGAAATATTAAGGATGATATCAATAAAACATATCCTCAGAATAACATAATTAAAATAAATTTTTTTTTTCTATTTATGGATATTGTTAAAATAAAATCATCATTTAGAACACACTTTAGGAAATATATTTTCACTTGGAAAATAATATTTATAATTTAAAAAAATCATCAATATTTGGGAAACTATTTTCATTAAAAATAACTATATAAAATTTTAAATGAATATGAAAATCATTGAGATATCCAGATAGTGGGAAATAACATTCATTTCGATCATAATAAAACAGTATCCCTCCCTTATTTTTTCAAAAACAAATTTGAAAATGAACATTGTTCAGAAAATAAAAAAAAATCCATTTAAACAATTCAATAATAATTCAAGCATGGATAATAATTTCATTAATAAATCATGATGAAATATAAAAAAGATTATTTAAATCTTTTTTAGGTAAATATATATATGGAAGAAAATATTTCTCAACCGAGTATCAAAACAAAGTCAATTTTCTTAAAAAACAACGTTTGGGTATACTGAGTACATAATTTAGAGAATATGATTGAAAAATGATTATTTTTTGAAATTACAAATAGAGAATAATATATATTGGGTTTAATATAGAATTTCAAATAACTTCACCCATATATATTTGAATATATAAAATCCGAAATAATGATGTGATTTTGAAATAAACCCTTACCACTTTAGTAAATTTTAAATATTATAATCCATGGAAGAATAAAATGAAAAAAAAAATTAAATATAATTAAAATAAGCATGATCATGATAAAAAAATAAGAGGGGTAGTATATATACCATATATAAGAAAATAGGTTCATAATAATAAAAAAAGTATTTTTGATAGAAAATCAAGACGAAATCCCTTACAATGATCATATCATTATGGTGAAAATTAATATATGAAGTTATAATGGGTATGAAATGATAATAAATAGAAAATAGAAACTAAATCATAATATTAGAAGAGTTTTTTTCACAAAATATTACTATATAACATAGTCAATTATCTATAAGTATAACATAATGGATGGAAATTGAGTTATTAAACCCCTTAACATTTTTATTACATCCTTCTTATATTGTTAAATCTCTTATATAATTAATATATTTTTATTATAATTTTTTATAGAAACATATAAATATATATCATAAAATATATTATTTACTTATAATATTATATCACCCATTTATTAATAATTATTTTCTAAAATCATTTTTTTAGCTAATAACTATTTCATTTTCAATATATGTTTTGGTTATGTAACTTAGTTCCTTTTACATTGATCATGGTTCAATCATATCCATATATTTATAATCATATAAATATTATATATATGCATTATACATGTATTTATATTATTCAATAAAAATATAGAGATAGAAAATTAATTAAACTATTTAAGGAGACAGTATGTTGTACTTATTTATAAAAGATGTTTTCACATTTTGATAGATGGAATAAAAAAAAGAAAAATAATAATTTAATTTTATTGAAGAATTATTATATCATATATATCATATTTATTTAATAAATAAACACTTATTATCATGCTTGAAATTTTGAAATTAAAAACAAATCGCATCCCTTTTGTGAGTTCATAATCAACACATACGCACAAGCGACACTATTATTTTACATTTATGTCAATAGAGGGTGGATAATAGAGGTTTCATTATAATAATGTAATTTAATTATACTTTGGGTACTGAATTTATTAATTCCTGATAAATAACATATATTAAAATGAATTAAAATAATTAGTAATAATGTATATGTCTGATTAAGCCTATTATCTCTTCATTGAATGAACTTATTTAGATATTCACTTTATGAACCTCATGTTTTTCATCATGGAAGTCAAAAATCTATTTAAAATTGATAGTAATGTTTATAATAAGAATTTTTAGGGATTTTTTGAGATATTTTTCTAAATGTTTTGTAAATAATCGAGGGAAGGCGTGACCATTAATAAGGGTAACAAATGACACACGTGTAATTAAAAAACAATTTAAACATAAATTTGTAATTATCATGAAAAAATAATCCAAATAGAAATATATTTGAATATAATGTAAGATACTGTTAAAATATTTCCAATCAATTAAACGTTGAATTTTTATGTGGTGTTTTATACCTCATTTTTCTGTTTATGCCCTTATATAACATATTCGCTCCTTAACCATAGTTATTAGTTTTCCAATCATAGGGGGTTATAAATTAAAATATAAGGTAACAGTAGGATCATAAATGTAAAATGGATTAGTTTTTATACCATAATATTTCACCTTTTTATCATTAAATATTTTTAGGATTTTAATTACTTTTGTAAAATATTAGTTTTCATTAAATATATTTATTATCATTTTTTCACTATTAATTTAATTTGACATTAAATACATATAGACAAATACAAAATTAAAAAGTTATACGGTCATACATCCCTAATTTGTAAAGTTTATTCAAAAAATTATGAAACTCAACCATTCAATAAAATTATATATATTTAAAAATTTTTAAAATAAATTATTGTATTTTTATATTAATTGAATAAATTCCTTTTCTATATTAAATAACCATTTAGTGTCATTATGAAATCACTGAAAATTAAAATTAATTGCTTTTATTAAAAAAGTATATCTCAAATAAATATTTTTAATGAACATAATATCTATTTATACTTTTGATAAAATATTAAAGATGTGTGAATTTTCGATATATTTATTATTAAATTTTTATAAATATCATAATTAAGGAAATATAGGACCATGTAGACAAATATTCAACAATTTGTTGGACATGACTAAAAAATACTCTAATAGTGTAAATGCTTATTTTAAGGTCATTTTTGTGTCCATTTTAGTTATTTTTAACAATTAATTACAAGATTTACCATTACCATGGGGAAAATTATTTGCAATGATTATTATTTATAATGAAAAAAATAAAGGCTCCCTATTTACCAAATATTTAATACCAAATTATAAATATTTTGTCATTTTTTCATGATTAATATAATATAAGTGGGAGAAATTAAATTTTTAATAAAATGAAAAACTCCCTGAAAAACAACTTCTTTCATGAAAATTCATTTTTACCAATAATTTTTTTATACAAAAATCAATTAGAAAATAAATTCTAATGACCTTAATTGGATTATTAATCATTTAAATGTACTAACATTACATTGAAATAATTTATAAATGGATTTTTTAAAATTATTGACAAAATAATAATTTTTTTTCTAGAACCATTATTTTCTTTACTCATTGGAAAATAAATAATTTCAAAAAAAAATCGGAAATATTAACTCTAATGATAATTTTACATGGTTATTTAACTAATGATATCATTTTTTCCAAAATATAATTTATAAAAGTATTATAAATTATTTAAATATATTTCTAATAAAAAGTAATGAAATAATTTTTGATGAAAACATTACACTGTAGAATAAAACGAGTTTGATTAAAATTTTGTGATTATTTACGAATATTTAATAAATAGATTTTTATTGAGTAAGGCATTTCTTATCTTGAAAATTGTGTTGTTTTAAAATGTTATGGTGTTATAATGTGAAGGCAAACATGTAAATCATTTATGATTACCATGTTGTCTTGTAACTCCTCTAATCAACGAAAATAAATCTTAGTATGGGCATGTTAGGATGATTTAGAAAATTTCATACATGTGCATGAGAAGTCCACCACATGGATCACCATAGGAATGGTTCCTCTCTAATTTACAATTTTGGGAATCTATATTTAGATAAAAACTTTTACGATTTATGTGTTTTCACCTGGATGTCAAGTCCAACTTCACCTAAACCACAACTAGGATGTGACTTTTCCTAGATTCTTCTTTTCACTACTGTTCAATAAAACTGAAGGATCTTTACATCTATCTTAATTCAGGACTTCCTATAGTTAACAATTAAAATATTTTTCAACCATTCCAATATGAATATATATTTTGAATGATGTCAAAACTTCTCTTAGTACATCACTATTAGGATCAAAAAGTCTCCCAAGAATCACTACATCATTTCCACAATCATCTTATAAACAAATATAACAAAATCCTTTTTTATTTATATCATAGAGTTACCTTATACTGTATTGTGACTATATCATTAATATTTTACCTATATTTATCATTTTAATGATATTAGATATGATCTATTAGGGTTTTTTTATCCATATCATTATATAGTAAATTTAACTATCCAAAAATAGAAAACAATATAAAGAAACAGAAAACCAATGTGTCTCGCACATGCCTCTTATATTATTCTATTTCATCAGGACCCTCTCACTGAGGTGATTGATCAGGTGTATTGAATTAAAGCTTGTAAACCTTTTTTTAATATATTATTATTATACATATGTTGTCGTACCAATCTAAGACGTTTTTTGGTGAGGATGTTTTCTTTGTCCAGAAATAATTATAGTGATTCTCTAGTTATTCTTTTGATTTTCTAAGACAAAATTAATTTTTTTATAATTTATCTTCATTATATGTTTTGATAGAATTATTTATTTAATTAGTCTCCCAGTATTTTAAGAAATCCCAATATAAATAACCATTACATTCAGAATAAAATGTTTCCTGAATATTTAGTGACATGGATCCTTATTTCTATTCACATAACCTACAAGATTACTTTGTAAATTGGTCAAAGTTACTAATATAACACATAATTTAAAACAATTTTTTCTCACATATAATTTATCTATTGAGTTGAATTACTAATATTAAAAACATGTTCTCACATTTCTTCAATGGTTATGTCTAAATTTTATTAGGGAGACTTAGGATATTACCATTAATAAATATTTGTTCAAATAAACCCAATATATATTCTACGGCTCAAAAATAGTTATATGTTCTTTTGGATATGCCTAAACCAACACTTTAATTGTGTATGCATCCTAACTCAAAAAATAGAATATTATTTCTGGATTAATATTCAAAATTATTGGTTTTCAAACGTATAAAATTATATACATTGTTTTTTACATCACATGATTATTAATATTATGTTGATGTTACATAATTAATCAACCATTTTTTATTAGAAAAATTATATATATACTTTTCATTTGATTTTTTTTCATTCTCGATAATTTATTTATCTTATATGATCACATTTAAAAATCTAAATAAATCTTTCATCACATTAAGAAAACATGAGAAAAAATTAATGGCATGATATGATCAGTAGATTAAATATAATGTATGGTTTATCAAGCGGTTACAAAATAACCTTTACCCTGAGTAGAAAAACATAATTGATCTAATCTATGTTTAAGTTACAATATTTCTACATTCTAATGTGCATCTCATTGGTTGGATTCATCTCATATTGAGACATGAACTACCTTTTCTAGTTGGGGTATCATTCCATTATAGATGTTTACTCACACAAAAGTTAGAGGATCCCATGGTTTAGGCTAAATACAATAATCCATCGACACATATTCCCGTAAATAATAATAAAGGGATGGTTGATTTTAAAATAATAATATTTAATTTTATAATATATTGTCCCATAAAACCAAGAAATGATTAATAAAATTACATAATTAAATCCATCTCATAAGTTAATTGACCAAGATCATGACCATTCATAACATGAAACAACAAACATATTTAGTATTTCTAGTATTCAATTAAATTAATATAATTAAAATAACCATACATGAATTCAGAAATTAACTAACTAATTCATTAAGTAATTTTCCCAATATTATGTCCTAAAATCCCTAGAAATAAATAATAATCCAACCCTATATTGTAAAAAATAAATATATTAAATATATTAAATTTAGTTTTATGTTTTAAAATAATTATGATCATATTTCTTACTCTGGATCCAACACAACATGTACTATATATGAAATACTATAAGCCTATTTTTTAGAATACTAATTGTTACAACGTATGTACTATCAATAATCATGTTCGTATACACACATCAGGTGTGGTATTTATAATTTACAGAGTACTTACATAACATATATGTTCACATTATATTTAATGATATACATATAAATATGTTTTGTTAGTCATGTCTCATAGTCTTCATGGTGATTATGACCACATTCCATGTATTCTTACAAGAAATTTCATGATATATATGGTGTATTTTTATGAGGTTCAAGTCTCATAGTATTTATTGAGTTTATGAACCCAAGACATGTCATTATATATGTGGTGTGTACCACTGGTGATCTACCTATTATTAAATACCATGTAGGATGATCAATACACATTTTGTAACAAAATATTGTACAATGTGTGTAGTTTTAAGGATGTAGACACACACAACGCACTAATACTCACCTGATCTATGATCAGTGGGGGTAAACTCATGACATATGGAATATAGAGCTAATTACACATGATATAGTCATGATTTAATTTTATTATTCCATGTGAAGAACCACATGAAGCCCTAAAAAATCAATATAGTTTGTAACATACCTCGTATGGAAATCAATATATAGTTTTTAATGATTCTACATACTTACCACATGATTAACAATGATTTATGCAACATGTATAATCATGTGGTTGTACATGACATTTATACGGGCTATATTTTAGGTAGTCCCTCTCAAATCACATGTCATGTTAGTTTTCAATACACGTAATGTAATGATGTTATTTACCATTCAACAAAACACACTATGATTTACATGTTTTTTAAATTTTTTTAGTAGAACATGGATAAATTATATTTAATTAATAATGACACGTGATGTGTCATTATTATATATCCCACAACCTTATAACCTTCAATTGAATTATTTAAGATCACATTTCATTGGATGGACCATTATTTTCAACGAAAATTAGATTAATAAGTTGTATCTGATGTAATACATAAAATGAATATATTGATAAGAAAACTAACATACCATTGTTTTAATATGATCAAATAAACAATGTAGAATATAAATAGCAACATATGTCATATGGAAATCAATATATAGTTTTTAATGATTCTACGTACTTACCACATGATTCACAATTATTTATGCAACATGTATAATCATGTGGGTGTACATGACATGTATACAGGCTATATTTTGGGTAGTCCCTATCAAATCACATGTCATGTTATTTTTCAATACACGTAATATAATGATGTTATATACCATTCCACAAAACACAGAATGATATATGTGTTGTTTAAATTTGGTTAGTAGAACATGGATAAATTATATTTAATTTATAATTACACTTAATGTATCATTATTATATATGCCATAACCTTAGAACCTCCAGTTGGATTATTTGAGTGGACTTTTCATTGTTTTGACCATTATATTCAACAAAAATTAGATGAATATGTTGTATCTGATGTAATACATAAAATTAATATATTGATAAGAAAACTAACAATACATTGATTTAATATGATCAAATAAACTATAAATAATTATATATTTTTATTGTACATCTATTTAACCACAAAAAAGTTTTGGTAGGAAAATTAAGCATTAGTAAATTTCCCAATTTTCATTTTTCATTTATTGTAATGGATAATATTCTATGAAATAAATGAATACAACTTCAACATATCATATATGGAATATTAAACATTTAATTTATAACATATTAAATGAAATAACTATCCTGAAAAAATAATTCACATGGTCAATTTTAACTTTCATTATCGTTATGTTTTTTTACATGGAGAATCAATGTGATGATTCCTCATGGTGTATCCACAATTTGTCATTTCATTTCAATATAGTGTTCATGGTATTTTAATTACTAGAATGGAGAAACCTATTATTGAATGTCATTCACTGTTGATCACGATAATATATTTTGTTTTCATTATTTTATTGAGAATAATTTAGGTAATCCTTTCTCTCTAGGGTTTGAGAAATTATATAGTATGTTTGTTACATGGAAAAAACACAAAAATATCAATCTACTCTAATACTATATAATGATGTTTTTATACATAGGTTTAAAATAAATTATAAATACACAATGGCATTATCAATTTATTTATTCTATGTAATCCCCATGTCTAATAATTGTATTATTAATATTATTTTCAATAAATGTTTTTATTTAAATAAAAACTCTTAAATAAATATATTAACATTTGTTTTAATGATATTAAATAAAATCCCATATTTCAGTCAAACCATTAACTCATTTCATTAATTGGTCATGAAACTTATTACAACTTCAATAATAAAATTTTTATTCGTATAAATATTGTTTTTTAATAGGTAAAAAAAATTTATATTCACTAAAATCATTAATTAATGATTAAATAACTAGATGCAACAGATGGAGGCTTTATGAAATATTTTTTCCAAGTAAATTTAATTTTATCGATAGTTGCATTAAACACAACTCCATGATTAAACAAACCATGATATATTATTATTTAATATCGCATATATATTTGATTATTGAGTATGATTAAAAATAACCCCAATTTTGAAACAATTATGGTTACAAATGTATAAAGTTAATTATTTGGTTATTAATTGAATATTAATTGAAATAAAAATCATTTGAAAGGAAAAAGATAATTATTTTTCTATAAAAATATTTTTATGCGCACAATTTATTTGTATCTGAATATATTAAATTTTTTATAATGGTGAATTATTTTAAATAACATTATATATTGTATATATAGTAAATTTTTTAATATTCACTTAATATAGTTCAAATCACCAGAAAAAGTAAACCAAATTTTATGGATAAAAAATGTTTTTTTATGTTTTTTTAATTGCATGTTGCACATATATTTTAAAATTATCTTCTTCCATATTTTATATTTTAATTTGATAAAATATAATACCTATTGGGATTGAGGATGTATATATTTGTTAAATATCGTCCTTTGATTTTTGGTAACTATGAAAAGTAAATGTGGTATGATTTATCACCATGTTAATAGTTAAATCATGTTAATCTTTGTTAAAACAAAGTATCAAGGAAATTAATAATAATCCTATTTATAATTGGATGATGAAACTTCAGGCCTTATCACCTAAGTATTTGAATTAATTTTTAATGGAATATTTTTTACGAAAATAATCTATATATTAATTATTCAACGAATGTTAGAAAATTAAATTCTCTAAGAATTAAATATAGTTTAGGTATCCACATAAAGAAAAACCAATTATGAATAATTAAATTTCTGAACATTGAGTTTAACGAATTGTTTTTCCATGATATAAATTTATTTCTAATTTTTATTAATTTTATAATGAACTAAAATAATTATTCATTACCGGTGAAGTAATTCCCCAATTACTAAAAAATAATATAAACTATTTTAAAAATATTAAAAGTGAGATAATATTAATTGGTTAATGTACCTCCCATAAATTGTTTTGATATATGAAACATATTAGGATGGATTTAAATCATTTAATTATAATTACCCATTTTTCTTGATGTACTTAAAGTCATATTAGTTGAATAGTGTTAATAATAACATCAATGATATTTTATAATAAACAATATTTTAATAAATTATTTAAAATATAGAAAATATTATATTTGGTAAAGTTACTAGGATATAGATTTAAATGTCATCCATGGTCAACTTATGGGCCATTTTTTATTTTAAAAAAATATTACTAAATCTAAAATGGTCGAAAAATTTTATATTATTATAATTTTTAGAAACATTAACAATGGGTTAAAACAAAAACCTAAGGATAAAAATGTGATCCAATATTATGAAAATTTAATTTTAGATAATATTTAGATTATTATTTATCTCGTATATTATTATTCAATATTTAGAGCTATTTATTTATTAATAATATTTTATATTAATTTAATATTTTCTTAAATTCCAGGAGTTCCCCAAACCTTAATTACAAAAGATAACACATCGTTTCTCTTAAATTAAAAAACAAATAAACATATAGTTCAAAAAATATTCTACCATGTTTTATTATCATGTTCTCTAACCACATTATTTAGTTTCTAGTCTTCCAAAATTACCAACCCCCGAGTCCGAATGTGGAGATCTAAAAGAGTCATTTCAATTAAATAATAATCACCATGACAGATCAATATCTTTTGTAATCACTATTTTACCTAATATAATTTTTTATATTAGTCATAAAATAATAAATTATATATCTTATCTATAGAAAAATATTATTATCATGAACGAATTTATTTTTACCCTATTTCCATAAATTTTTATGTGAATTTATTTCATGTGCATATCTATGATTGACCATCTCTACACAGTGATACAAATGGTTTTTCATCGCTATCATTTATTTATTTGTTTAAATATGGGTTTAATATTTATATAATATAATTATTAAATAATTATAATTCTTCTGTTATAATTTCATATCAATATTAATACATTCTAAACCATTAGAAAACAATAATGTTGTTCATGTATACGTGTGGACTACCACCTCTACAATGTGTTGTGATTCATTTGTCATTTCCATTTTACTCTGATAGTAACAGAAATTTAATTAATTAATTTATATTATTTAATTATGATTATATAATAATGATTTAATAGTTACCTTTCTTTCATTCTAGCCATCAATAAATAAAAATAGCATTCAGGTATATGTACGAACTACCGTCTCTATAAATGAAGTAATTAATTATTATATGTCTATATATTATTGATGTCTCTAGAAATTTATATAATTTATATATAATTATTGGAATTATTTTTATGTTGTATCCATTACTATAACATAAGGATAAAACTATTGAACCAACATATACATGAAAAATAAATCAGATATCACAAGGAACAATGATGTTAACAAATAATTATGAAACAACATGTGATAAAATGTATTATGTAAATAATACAAGGTATGATATATATGATTTTGTTTACGTAATAAAATGATAATAAATATTCATTTGTTATATTAGAGGATCAAATATGTACGATGGATTTTGGACCTAAGGTAATTGATTTATAGTCTCTCTTTTATTTATGGGTGATGTATACCATATTCACCACTCGTTTATTTTTTGTAGTGTGTATACAACCCCACTGATATGTTATATTTTTATTTTAATTATTTTAATTATATTTAATTATTAATTTTAATGCATTATTAAATGTGTCTTACAATTCATAAGATTACCAGAGAAATATGAGATTTTCATTTCACTTTTATTTTCATGGGACACAAGTCATATTCAGATATTGTGTCTTTTGGGTTGTGAATTTACAAAAGTAGAATTTATTTTATGATTAATATTATGATATATTGGTGTATTTAAATATCTATCTATAGTTTTTATTTTAAATTTCTTATGATTCCAATGTTACTAAAGTTGTATGGTCATTTGTTAAAATGTCATTGTTTATCAAGATTTCTTATGATTATGATTCTGATAGGGAAAAATTATGATATTTCACCAATAAACTCATCACTTTTCTTCCCCTTTTTTATTTCTTATAAATACATATTTTCCTTTCAATTTTCTCACTATAATTTATCAAGTGACCAAAATGTGTGTTTATTGAAAATCAAAATTATTTCTCTCATTGGTCGAAAAAATTTTAATTTTTATCCATGTTTTCTAATTTTTTTTATAATATGGTTTTTAAGATTATTCAATGATTTTATAAATTCATTTTAACATACGTTGTACTTTTTAAAGAAGTATGAAAGGAATGGTTTTTAACTTATAAGGTATGAACATAATTTTCAACATTTATGACCAATCAGGGATTTGAATATTACATTACATGTTTCAATGGGTTTTAATAAAAAATATTTTCCATAATATTTTTTAAAAATTTCAATAAAAAATTCATTTCATAATAGAATTCATATTTTTCTCAGTGTTCTTTTAATGATATTTGAATATGATTTTTATTTATCAAAGATAAAAACACTTGATATCATATATGCTTTACATGGGATATGATTTAAGGATACCATCCTTGTAATTTCATTATATGGTTTTTGTTTATGATGAAAATATGTTTATAAAATCCATTTCATCCATTGGTTATACTATGATGAAATATTTATAAAACCAATTTCCATTTTCATCATTTATGGTATGACGTTAGTTTAATGATCTTTTGGATTAAATATTCATGATACTCATTATGTGATTGTATTTAATTTTATCTCCCTCCATTGAATTGGCTAAATATGGATAAATATTATTACGCATGAACCATAATCAATGATAAAAATTTTTTTGTGTAAAACTAGTTTTCATGCCGAGAGTATTTAGAGAGGACATAGTATTTATGTATATATGTTCATGCATGGATGTCATTTTCATGTAAATAATTTCATACGTAGACCTTGGTTTCATTTCCAATAGATTATAAATAGACATTCAATATATCAATAAGTTTATAAAATGGCCTTATTTCATGAGTGAAACTATTTCTATTAATGCATTTTTTTTGAAAGGTTGGGGTCGAAGCCTCAATTTATTATTTAAATAAAATACCACTTTAGACTGGGTATAGGGATACCCATTACATAGCCTAAAGGCCCAAGGCCAAGTGGCCTAAAGACAAGGCTTGAAAGCCCAAATATTTGGCTCAAAGAGCCCCTTGGTGAATAGTACTACTACAGTACCCGGGATGCTACAGTAACTGCTACAGTAATGCAGCGACTACAATTCCTGCTACACTTCTCCCACCACTACAGTTTTTCCACCACTACAGTTCTACCACTGCTAAAGTACTTCAATAGTTCCCTGCTATAGTGCTGGAACAATACCCCCTGAAATTAGTCCCTGCCCAGATTTGATCCTCGGTCTTTTACAAAGATATAAGCTTACATATTCAAATAATAATATCTTACTCTAATTTTATGTTCTAATGAATAATGTTATTATATTACACTAGGATTATTGTCTTATAAATTGTTAATCAATATTCCATTAATCAATAATATGATTTTCGATAGGCAGTGTTTGTTTTTCAAATGTAAATATTTTGTTCATAAACACTTATACTCATATAATGAATACATGGTCATTTATATATCCCTTATTTACCCTTAATGAGATTATGAGATCACCCCTTTTGTGTTTCATTTCCATAGGTTATGAATAACGGTTTTAGGAATGATAGTTATAAGAAGGGTGCTAGTTATGAAGAGCTTAATGGGAGAGTCAAATGAACTTCTTTTTTATATTCCCATATTTCTAGTAATACTATATATATTCTATTTTTTCATTTACATTCATGTTATATAATGAATATTCATATATTATTATGTTCTATATATGTATAAAATGTATTTATCTCTATAGTTTTTATCATAGGAAAATATGGAAAATCATTTGAAACTTGGATTGGAAAACATTTGTGAGAACTATGGGGATAGATCAAAGTAGAGGTTAACATCCAATATTAATGTTAACGATCATGAATGAAATTATATAACCCTAAGGTGTCATATATTGAAAAAAAAAGGTTCCTTTAATTATATGTCAAATGAAAGATATTTCATGATAATATTTTTTTATACTATGATTATCGTTGCTCACACTCTTTCTTTTGGTTTTAGTCAACGGATCAAACCTAGTGTAATTGTGTGAATGATTAATGTGATGTAAAATCCAATGTTCATCCTCATGTGTAACCAAATTTATGAAGATATGGGATAACATATCTTTTAACTATGCTCACTCAACTCCCTCAATGTATTACCGATAATATGGAACATGTTGAACTTTGATGGAAATGGAAACATGAAATTAAATATTTTATGTGACCAAATACAACCTCTTTATATTTGTCTTATATTCCATAGGTTTCTAACAAATGGATAAATTATTTGGAAAATATAATTTTCATTGATTAGTTTTCAGATAATTAAAATGTTATCATAATTTTTTACCATTTTAAAGGTGATGTATATCAATGGATGAATCTTATTAATAATTTTTTTAAATAAGAGTAAATTTAATATATGAAATTGGTTGAGTTCAATGTACTAATTTTTACTATATACTTCCCGTGTATCCAATATAAAAATAAATTAACATGGTATTCCATGGTATTATGTTGGTGGATGATGTATTCATTGGAAGCTATGTTTGATATTTTACATGTCATTAAAGGTATTATTAAAAATTAATCATCATCCTTGAAATAGAAAATAATTAATATATTAGTGGTTTGAGGCCATGGATTTGAAAAAAACTATCCGTAGGGAACATCACAAGCTATTAAGAAGTCATTTGATGTGTAGTGAATGTTAAAAGGTAAACTGAGAACCTAGAAGGATTTTGTGATATGAAAAAGAAGATGTAAATCTATAGATTCTCTAGTTTTTTGTCACGTTTATGTAAGAAAATGGTTCAACCCCGTGCATTCCAAGATATGGGAGGTAGTAATCAAGTGAATTCCTAAATGGAAAAATGAAAATGGGTCATGTGTTGGAATCCTATTTATCATGAAAAATTATTATTATGTGATGTAAAGAGGCCAGTAAATGAAGTGAATGGAGTGAGATCTCAACATAATACACCACTCATAATTCAGTTAAATAAATGAAACGATATTGGTAATTATGATATTCTAATCATTAAGCCATTTTATAATGAACATAGTATGTGAAAACAACTTATAAATTCAAAGGACATAATAAAATAATATACATCTATAACAATAAAGTCAATCCAAAATGTTGGGTCACAATTATCCTTCACATTGGATTTCATAATTCCAATATGATGTTTATATAATTATTCTCTAAGAAAATATTATCCTTTAGTGCATTTAAATGATATTCTTAGAATTTATTATCTCTCCCAATATATAATCCTTGTATATTTCTATAATAATGGAATAATATTTGATATTATTAATCAACTTGTGATCTTTTTTTGGTATAAGGTTGAACCAAAAACTCTAATGTAAAAGTTTTTGGCTTAGATAAGATCTTAGTTAATTATTAAGGGGTGATTTATCATTTATAAAAAAATATAAATTTATTAATATATTATTTATGGAAATGATTAGTATATATTTGGGAATATATGATCAATTTGTATATATTTTGGTAGTTACTTTAGGAGTTACTAAAATTATTTTTATTTCGATCATGTAGTGATATGAGATCAAATCACCTTAGGGTTTTTGTCCTGGTTAGGCACATTTTGGATAATTCTTGAGGTTAACTATTTATGGAATAGATTATGCAGAAATTTGGGATTCATTTATCATTTTCAAAAATATATAAAAATATTTTTGGTTTCTGTAAATATAGAGACGATAAAAAATACATTTTATTATATTATGAAATATATGATCCACGAAAAATTAGTTTATCATTTCATGATTAAAAAATCATCATCTTGAATACTCATTGCTTGGGGAAAAAAGAAACTATGTTGGAAATTTTTTAAAGGTTCAAATTCTACCTGTGAAGTAACAAAATTTCACAATGTTCTTATTCTATATGGTGAATAAATTAATTAACTCTTGTAAAATTACATTAAGGAAAAAAAATCATATTACTTACAATTTTGATGAATTCTTTGTCTTTTAACACTTCATTAATTAATGGGGTTTTAGTTTTCATCTTTATCTTTTGTTTTTTATCTTCCACTCCTTATTTGTATTTGGGAATTATTTTTCACTTCGATGAACACATTTTAACTTACCAAAAATCTTTTCCTTATATTCGAACCTGATTTTATATTATTTCATGTTACCATTATGTTTTTCACTTTCATTTTTTAATGTATGTTATATTATTCATGTGTATGTTATTGGTTTTGAAAAAATAATTTTCATAAAATAAAATAATTATTTAGAGAGCTAAATCTCATAGATGAGATTTATTTTTTGGTGGGATATTGTGACACCCCAATATATTATGAAATATATTTTTTCAAATAAATTTAATTTCATTAGTAGATTTTTTTACACTCAACATCGAGTTTTAACGAACCATGGATTATTATTATTTAATATCACATATCCAATATACTATGGTTTATGAATATAAATTACTAAATTATGGAACAATTATGGTTACATATGTATAATATTAATTCATTGGTTATTTATTGATTATAAATTAAAACAAAAATCATTTGAATTTTTTTAAGTATTATTATATGGAAAGTGATTTTTTATATTAATAAATTAAATTAATTACTATTAGTGAATGATATTAATTAAATTTATATATTATATATAAAATTAAATTTTGTAATATTCATTTTATATTGATATATTTATAGGACATTAATAAACAATGAATTTTTCTTAAAAATGTATTTTCGTAAAATGTGATTTTCATAATATGTTGCACACTTATTTTAAAATTAGTTTTTTTTAATTTTAGAAATTTAATTTTATAAAATATATTCAATATTTCTAATTATGAGGTTTAAATTTGGTAAATAGGACTTTTTGATTTTAGGAAAATATGAATAGTAACTATAGTAAAATTTATCATCTATATAAGGGGTAAATTGGGTTGATTTTGGTAACAAAAATCTGATGAGGATCTAATTTTTCATATTTAAATTTTATTATGATGAAAATTCATCCCACATCACCTTAGTATATAATTTTAAATGATTATTGAACCCTTTCTAGTGAAAGAGAACTATATAATATTTAAATAAAATAATGTTACAAAATGTCACTCTCTTAGTTTTAAATATATATTATGTCAATAAAATAAGAAAAAAGTGAGTTGTGAATGAATATAATTATTTATATTTACATGAATTAAATTAATTTAATTAAATAACTTTATTTTTAGTTTTTACTAATTATAAAATGACTTTAAACAATTATAAAAAAACTATGTAATGTTTCACCAAATAATAAAAAAAATTTAATTAAAGATTTTAAAAATATTTAAAAATATATAATTATAATGATTTAACATGTCCCAAGATGTTTCAAGACCTATATTACATATTATATAGGGTTCATATCATTATATTCTAATTCATACTTTTTATTTATGAACATAAAGTCAAATTAAACGAACAACATCAAAAACAACATTAATGCTATTCTATAAGAAAAATTATTTCATGAAATAAAATTAATAAAAAATATCTATTCATCCAAATTAATTATATACTGTTTTAAAAATAAAACAAATGGACCGATTATGGGTCTTTTCTCATATTATAATTAAATTATTAACCATTTAAGGGCAGAAAACTATAATATTATGGTAATTATCAAAAGGGTTAACAAAGGTTTTGAACAATAAGATAAGGGTAAAAATGTTATCCAAAAATGAAAAAAAAAATTATATTTAATGGTATTAAGAGAATAGTAACAATCATTTATAAAATTATAATCAATTTTCATCCATTTTGATATCAAAATTAATTTATCTTAATTTAATATTTTAAGATATTCTAAGACTACCCCTCCTCTCAATTATAACAGAGCCCCCATTATTTTTCTATCATAAAATACATTGAGCCTTCTATCTCAAAACTATTCTACCCTGAGCCATTATTAATATCAAAAACCACATTATTTATTTGATGGAAGTATAAAAATACCAACCATAGAGCCTTTAAGAGGAGATCTAATAGAGTCATTTCAAAAAAGTTGTAATAACAAAAACCTGTCGGTTTATTTTTCATTATTTATGTACATCCTATAAATATGGGATAATATTAATAAAAAATAAATTTATATCCTCAAAATATGTAAATTTTATAATTATTAGTAAACCACCATTATGAATCATACTTTCATTCTATGGTAAGTGAAAGTATCGCTCGTGCGTATGTACAACTTATCATCTCAACGCTGCGATAAAATTAATTTTTCATCACCATGATTTATGGATTTTAGTTGCGGTATTTTTATTTTATATATATTATAATATTGACATAATTACTAGTTTGTAATGATAATATAATATAACCCTTATTACCATCCAAATAATTGGAATATGATAGCATTTACTACCACAAAACGGGCCAAGGCCAGAGCCAGCCATTATCAATGCTAATGAAAAAGCGATTTTAAAGGGGGGTACCTTTATTAGCGCTAAAAAAGAGCTGATAAAAGTATCCCTTTATCATGTCATTTTTAGCGTTGATAAAGGTACCACCTTTAATAGAGATTATTTTTAGCGCAGTTAAATGGTACCCCTTTATCAACGCTTTTTTAGTAGTATTGATAAAGGGGGGTCTTTATCAGCGCTTTTTTTAAAAGCGTTGATAAATGATCTACAACCAAAAATAATTCATTAAAATATATATTTATATTTATATACATAGATATATTTATATTGATATAAAATTAATATATATTTTTTAAATATAATTTTAAAAATATTTTAGATAAGTATAAATATATAGATAATGTTAAAATATAAGATATTTAGTGAAAATGGCTAATAAAATTAAAAAATATTTTTAATTAAATAATTTTATAATTATTATGGAGTAATAGACATTTAATAAAAATTTGAAGACTAAAAAAAGATCCAAAATATGTTGAAAATGCAACTCGAAGTTCAAAAGACCAAAACTATTGATCTAGGTGTTTGATTGAGATCTACCATATATCAAATCGAATCCTACAATGAGCTCTACACCCATATCATTTGGGAAACCCATGTCATGGTTTATTTTAGGCCAAAAAAGCTCCAGAAGGCCTCTAAAACCGAGTTTTTAGTCAGGATAACCCAATTTGTTAACATTTTGTGAATTTTTAGCCTTGTTTAAGGGGGTATTATTGGCTTTTTTGGTAAGGACTGAATTTATTCCAAGGTAACACATTTATATTGATATTATGTTTTTAAAATTTTATCGTTTTTCATAATGTACTGTTATTTATAATAAAATATATAACAATATATACATATTTTTTATATATTCACATATAAAAATTTAATTATAAATAAAAATAAAAATATATATTTACATATAAAATATATTATCTTTATATAAATAATAACTAATATCAATTTTCTTTAAAATAAAAATATATAAATATTTATATACCTATATATTAATCTATATATATATATATTAATATAAATACAAATATATATAGTAATATCACTATAAATATATATATTAATATAAATATATATAAATATATTAATATAACAATATATATATTAATATGAATATATATTACTATACAAATAAATATAACTATATATATATTTAGATATCATGAAATGGAAAACAAACCAAAATAGAGGAGTTATAAGGGCTTAGGCATGCATGGGGGGAGGTCTCGAGTTAAAAACCTTGTTGAGGGATGGGAGCTCACGCATGGGGGAATATGGGAGCTAGAGCTGATAATGGGAGGGGGATAGTGCTGATAAAGGGTGGAGGGGGTGTGTGGGGGAGCTAGAGGTGCGTGAAGGCGCTGATAAAGGGGGGGGGGGGGCTCAAGCGCTATAAAAATCCCCCATGAGATTGCCAGGATTTTTTTAGAGTTTTTTAATTTTTTTCCTTTTATCAGTGCTTTTAATAAAGCGTTTATAAAAGGGGTATTTTATTAGTGCTAAAAATAAACTGTTGATAAATGACCCTTTTATCATCTCTTTTTTAGCGATGATAAAAGGGATCTTTTATCAGTTCTTCTTGGAGCGCTAATAAAGGGGACCCCCCCCCCCCCCCTTTATCTACGTCGGCTTTAATAGAACTTTTGTAGCTCTGTTAAATGCCATTTTTAACGCTGATAAAATAGGTATTTGTTTTAGTGATTGTTCGTGTGTATGTGGGGACTACCACCTCTATGAAGAGATGTGATTAATTTTTCATTTTCGACTTGCATAAATGGTAATAATGATGAAATAAATAAATATATTTTACATATATGATATGATAATTATTCTATAAATGTTATTTATATTTACCTTTATTTTTTTCGTATCTCAACAAATGAAAACAACATTGATGCATATATATGAGCAACGGTCACCAGGAATAGTTTAATTTACTTTTTATCTCTATATTTTATTAAAGAACATATAAATGTATATAATTAATATATATGATATTTATATTATGAATAAATTTTGATGATTTTGTAGCCATTATCAAATGATAACGACTAAAACATCCAAACCAAAACATACCTGAGAAAAAGTAGATATCACCCATAAAAGTTATTTTAATAAATAACTATTAACAAACAAGTGATAAAATATTATAAGTAAATAATATATTTTATTATATATATGAGTATGTTTCTTTAATATATTTATCATAAATATATATTTAATATAAAGAAGGGTCAAACACCGACAAAGGATTTTGGGCCTAGGGTATAGGACTTATACTATCTCTTTTATTTCAAGGATGTGTATGCCAAATTCATCGGTCATTTATTTTTTGTCTTATATAATTCCCAGTTTAAATTTATATCATGTATATAATTATTTTCATTATATTTATAATTACGTTTTATTTTATCTTTAAATATGTTATATGATTCAAAATATTATCAAATTAGTGACAGATTTTTATCATAAAATTTATTTCTATGGACCACATGTCACACCAATATATTAATTATTTTGTGGCATGTATGTACATAACATTAATTTATTTCATATTTTATCCTATGAATATATTTTTTATTTAAATATATATATATATACATGTTTCTTTCTTTCACAAGGATTATGATTATAATATTAAGAAAGTGGTTAGTGTTGTATGTTACAATTTCACTGTTCATAGGAAAAATTTAAGAATATGTTTCCGTAGAAAAAATTTTATGATACACCATTCATGAAACTCATGAATTTTTTTTATCTCAATATTCTTTAAAATTAATGTTTTGATTTAATTTTTTATCTTATTTACTCAAGAGGTTGAAAATGTTTTTGAAGGAAAATCGATCTTATTTTTCACTTTAGTCGAGAAACTATTTTTGTCGATGCACATATATTCCAAATAATTTGAAAAAAATATTATTAAAATTATCCTATAACTTTTTAATGAAATTTTTATATTTTTTTGAATATTTCATAAATTATTTTAAAATGAATCAACATTTCATTTTCATAATGAGCTAATTTTTTACTTTTTTCATAAGTATGAATGGAATATTTGTACCTTATACAGTTTAAATATAATTTCGTAAAATTAAAAATACATAATTATTTTAAGATTAATTTAAATATTTTTATTGTTATTTTTAAGGAAAATATATTCAAAATATTTTCTAAATGTTTATATTAAAAAAAGTAATTTTAAAAAGGAATGTATATTTTCTTCATGAAAGATTCAATGATATTTAAATGATATTTCTATTCAGTAAATACAATAACCTTTAATATCACTTATTGTTTGTTTTTTATAGAATCTAAGGATATTATCCATATTCTTTCTCATGATACATTATATTTGTGGTGAAAAATATGATTATACAACTACTTTTTATTATTATTTACAATATGATTAACTGTTTATAAAATCGATTTCCTTTTAAGTGGATTTTAAACGATGAATGCCTAATGATATTGTTGAAACCAAATTTATAATTTTCATTATGTGACAGGTGAGACCTATATCTCCATTTAATGCACTGGGTAATGATGGATAACTCTTGTTATGCGTGATCCCGATTTCATTTTCATAGTTTAATATGTAGACCATGTTTTCATGTCCATATGATTAAGCGAGGACATGGTTTTTACATCCTTAATTTCTGTCATGGACCTAGATTTAATGATCATATGTTTATGAATGGATCTCTATTTTATCTCTATAGGATTTTGTGTCGTCCTTGAATTAGGTCTATAAGTTTATACAAGGGCTTAATTTTATGAGTGAAACTGTATCTATTTATAGTTGTTAATAAGCTTATGTTTTCTAAAAATACATGCATTATGATGATGTTATGTTTTCATGGATCATGTTCTTCGATTCCTCTAAGTGTCGTGTCTTAAAAAATAATGATATATGTCTTGAATAAATATTATGACTTTTGATACACAGGGTGTGGTTCACAAATATTAATCTCATGTTCTTATATCCTTATGATCATGTTATATTTTATATGACCACTGATATCTCTATTATTTACCCTAAATATGCATATGTTCTCTCCCTTTATTATGTTTCCATTCTACAGGTCATGAATAATGGTTTTCGGAAAATTTATTTCAAAAATTGATCTATTTATGATGAACATAACATGATACTTCTTTGAATAAGTGGTTTATGTTTCCCAGATACCAAATATACTAGACCTATATAATTATATAATGGATCATTATATTTTGTAATGAATATTAATATGTTAATATGTGTTATCAATATATTAATTGTATGGGTTTCTATACTAGAAAAATATTTATATAATATTATTCAATAAATTAGTTAATGAATAAATATTTATTTATTAATTTGAAAATAAATAAACAAGAGAAAAAATTTAAATCACACATTATAAACATGAGTATATCATGTTATAATTTATACAATCAACTGTATATGGATAATCATTATTAAACAGGTTAAGAATAATACTTATCTATAATATTAAAATTGCTATAATTTAATGATATTATGTATATATTTAGTATGATATCCTTCAGAGATCATTATTAGTCACATTAAGTGAACTTACCTAATTTTTAAGATAAAAATCTAATAATACGTCATGATATATATATAGTAATAAGCTAACGAAATGACAATGAAAACCTTATTATGAAATCTAATGTGTAATATAATCCATTTTTCTACCTTTTTATCATTAATGTAGATGTATAAAAACATAATCTGCTGATATAATCAATTTATCATTCACTGAATTTCAAAAATAAACCCATCTATAAACTATCATGTAAATGGATTCTATTAAATAGTTCAATTTCAGTAAAAGGTATAGAAATCAATCTTCTCATCAATATAGAATAAAAAACTATTTTTTTTGAATTATTCAATTAATTTCATATCATGTATGAAACAACCAAAGTATTCTATGTCTCCAAGAATATATCCCATCATGGTTATCATTAATAAATCATAGAAGGAAATTCACAAAAAAAATTAATAATTCTATCATGTATAATGATCAATATAGAACCTCATAAATATAAATAAAATGAGGAATTTATATTTATGGGTTACCCTTTAATACCACCCTTCCTCAAGATCATCTAGTGTGAACTTCATGATAGGAATGTCTCCATGTCTTATAAGAATTCAACACTTTATAGTAAATCATTATATATTCCCTTAAAATATATGTTATCTTGAGAAAACGACATATATTTTTGATTTTCGTCATTGTATCTATATGTTAACATTATATATGGGAATATTAATAAAATATCCCCCTGAAAAACACATAATGTACATTAGCACATTAATTTTTCACTGAATGAAAATCCTTATATAATAACATATTTATCTATTTTCATGAAATCTAATTTATAAAGTCATTTTTTTCAGGGAGAATACTCTAATAGATGAGGTTTCTTCCTGTTTTAAGGATGAATATTTTTGTTGGTTATGCTATAAAATGTATATACATGTGATTCATGTATATATGAATACAATACATGATATATATATAATATGATATTATAATTTTATAATTGTACATTTAGTATACTCATATGATGTATGTATTATTTATTTTTTGTCATGCATGTTATATAAATATAATATATATTTATTAGTCATGTGATGCATAAGAAAAATGGATATATATATATATATATATATTATTGTATCCCTTGAATTTTTTATTCATCCATTAATTCAATTTCATTAAATTCATTGAAACAATTAATAAATGATAACATACTTTTATAAATGAATATGATCTATTGGGTAAGCCCCATACATTGGTTATTTATGGGCATGAAATCCTCTTGATTGTGTGTGTGGCATGTGTTCCTCTACTATCTCCCTTCCTCCCATATATTTTTTATCTCTCGAAGATGTTACTAGGACCAGATCGAATTTTGGGTATCCTCATGATATGATTTTGGATCATTTGTAAAATACCCTTAGCAGTAGTGTGATTACATTCATTACTCATAATGATTTCCCTTTAGAAAACCTCATTTAATGAAGAATTTATCAATTAATATTTTCAAATTTTGGGTACTCCATTTTGCATTATTATTTAGGAATTATTATAGTTTCTGATAGATCTTTTTTGTTTGGGTTGTCTTCAACTATTTATGATAATATAATTTTCATACAAAATCCATCAATGGTATCAAAAGAAGATTCTTAATGAATTTAATGTGTAATGATTAGTGGTTTTTAAATTAATATGAAATACAGTGTTGGCATAAAAATGAACTAGTATTACAAAAACATACATGACTTGAGAAAAAAATGTTGATTTACCCTAACTTAGGTCAGACATGTAAAGGTAATGAAATTAAATATATAATCTTTGTAAGAGTAACCTTAGTGTTATCTTTATACCATGAGATGTGTAATGGTTGTTCCATTATACTAAATTGTGTAATATATCATAAAGTTATTTTTTCCATTACGCTTACATTATTCCATTGGAAAAATGGTCTAAATAAGGGTATCCTCACTAATTACCTTTAAACAAGTGTACTTCATAAAGATAATTCCTTTATGCAGAAAGGTTTGTATAAGTGTCATTAGTTTTTCACCATTACCTGTAATGGTTAATCTATGATACCTATATGTGGTACCCAAACACGGTGGTACCTATACATGGTACCCAATCACATTATATAAAAAATTGAATGTAACATAATATGAAGGAGTAGACTAAGGGTAATACCTTTATTCAAGGGAGTTACATAAAGGTAGTCTTTATATTAGCCAGATGAAAAAAAAATTAAACTGATCGATGTAATGGTAACAATTAAACTACCTTTTTAAAGTGATTAGTAAAATATGTATACCCTTATTAAATGAGACCTAGAAATGTTAAAAAGTGGATACCATTAAATAGACTATGGGTGCTTCGTAAGTGTAACCATTAATTTTTTTAATATTATTTTAACAAATTAAATGGTTTATATTTTTTATAAACATTTTCTAAATGTACATTTGGGATATTTAATTTGTATGAATTTTAAAAAATAATTAAATAATAATAAATTGGTTATAATTAAAATAATAATTAATTATGAAAAATATTTTCCCAAATATTGAATGTTTATATTATAAAATACCTTTATTAAAAAAATAAATGGAATACTTTATGATATAGAGATAAATAATTTATTTATAAATTATAAGTGGTTATTTATAAAATATTTTAAATTACAAAATATATTTTATTTATATTATTAGAAAAATTATATAATATATATTGAGTTATAAAATTTTTATAATTCATTGAATATCCTATAGATTCCTTTAAATATAAAATATGAAGGCATCTATTTTTAAATGAATATAAAATTTTTATATTAATATAAAATTATAAAATTTTTAAAAATATCCTTTATGTATTGTTCAGAAATGCTTATCCAAGAGTTAAATACATGAATTTTTTATTTATTTAAAAAATATTCATTATTTTATTCAAAGTTATAGATGGTTTATTTGATAAATTATTTACCAATTAGTTTAAAATGATAAAATTGTTATATAATAACATCCTATCATATAATTCTAGGTTTGATATATTATAATTTAGTTTTCATTTCCATTGACCTTGATTTTTATTTTTATTCATGGACTTGAGAATTTTTGTTGAGAATAGTCTTTCAATATATGTTTTTTTAGATTTCATTAATTAAAATATATCATGTCTAATTTCTCCCTTTGTGGACGGACTTGGGTTCAGAGCCCCTTTATTTCTGGAGGCTTTCCTCATCTAGGAATGTAAATGAGGTTATCTATCTATCCATTGATTCTTAATCAACTAGTGTTTTTAATTCCATTTAACTATATACCATTATATAAATCATTCATGCACCCCATGGATATAATGAGTTTAGATGTTTATTATTAGACATTGATTTTATTTTTAGTTTATTAACACGGCATTACAGGTTGTGTAAAAAGCTATACCTTAATGTGGTGGGAAAAAATTATTTTTTTGGTAGATGTGGTGATTATAAATCTAAATAACTAGTAGCATACAAAATAAAAAATGGAATAAAACATTAAAAGATAATTATTACATAAGATGTAATAGTTTTAAATGTAATATACATATCATATCAAATAAGAGAGAACTTAATAGAAATGACCAAAAATACTAAGTGTGGGATTTCATCCATGTAAATACTTTTCAATACCATTATCATTGAACCATGTAATATTGATCATAGCAAGAGTACCCCTATATTTTTTTTAATGGTATGAAATCAAAATGTAATTAATGATTTTCATCATAGGATATTAATATCATCATAATTATCCCATGATTTAACTTAGTTGTATGGATAATGTCATTTTATTTAGGTTAGATTATCTTGGAATCCCAATTTTTCAGGATACTAGAGGAATAAAGTATAGTGAATTCATATGTTGGAATTCGATAAAGGGTTATGTCACGACCCCCTCAAACCAAGGATGCCCCTCCTGAGCTGGAAATGGTGAAAGGGAGATAATGACCCCCAAGTCCCCCCTCCATTAGGCTCCGGGTTGGTGACTAGCACCAAGGGTATGAGTTTTCACAGTATGGGAGGAATTCCCATTTTTTATTATTATTTAGGATCGGGAAATAGGACAAGTCAACCACCAAAAAGGAAAAAAGAACAAGTGTAAAGAAATAAACCCAAACCATTCCCACATGCATGTTTAAACAATTTTATAATAAGGTACAAGTAGAATAATGATCAAAAGTACAATACCAAAAGAAAACAAGAGAACAGAAACTGCAACAACTCCAACTGCCTGACTAGTAGGGTCCCGCACGACCCTGGTATACCTCCCGGAAACCTGAAAGTAAATGTAGGGTGAGAATACAAGTATACTCAGTAGGGAAACCTAAAGCGCTCGTGCACAAGTGGGGAGACATCCTAATGTCCCGTGAGAACAATAGAAGAAACCTAGCAAGGATTTCTATCCACCCAACCACACCAACCACACTCACCAAAACACAAGCACAACAGGTAGTGGTAGTATAAGAACAAGAGTATTGGGTACCCCGCACCATTTACCATTAGTTAGCTGAATGTCCTGACGCTGTCACACTCTCCCCGCCCGCACACACCTGGGCCTCACCACCACGTATCCCGCCCGCACACACCTGGGCCTCACAACAACACATCATACCCGCACACACCTGGGCCTCACCACCACGTATCCCGCCCCGCAAACACTTGGGCCTCATAACCACAACCACATCCCCGCCCAAAGACACATGGGCCTCATCCCAAAGATTCTTGGGAACAGTAAAAGTAACAGAACTCTCTCCCGAAGACACCTGGGCCTGAAATCGAAACCTACCTGAAGAGTCTTAGGTGTATGGTCGCCTCAAGCAATCACAGCCTATAAGCCTAACCGAAGAGTCTCGGTCCTAATCACCCCAATCGAAAGCTACACGAAGATTCTTGGGTGTATGGTCTACTCAAGCCATCACAGCCTAGGGGAGAAAAAGCATGAAAGAGCTAGTAACTATGGGAAAACACCTTCTCCCATTAAATGGGAGTGTTTGGCACTATGTGCTCAACATGGGTGCAGTGAGATAAAACACAAAAGATACAGATATATATATATATAGCAACCACTCATCCCAACCTATGGCTTCTAAAAAGAGAAAATGAGAAAGTGCCTCGGCACTGCTACCACGAAGCATAACTACAACAAACAACTCCAACCCCATTAACATTTTCACGTTTCAGCAAAAATTAACGTATTTAGTTCCTTAACTACTGGGAAACTATCCACAACCAACCACTTCAAACGTTCGTAAAACATATCCCTGCCATCCACAAATCAAGTTAGGAAAACACAGCAACGCAGCAAATCCCTTCTTATTAACCAACCAACCCATTGATTATTATTCCCACTTCATTACGAAGCCGCATCATTTATTAACTCTTCCAAATTTATTATATATTAAACAAAACCCATAACCCATTCACATTAAAACCCAACCCTACGGTCGTACAGCCAACGGCCATACAGCCAACGGCCATACAGCCAACGGCCATAACCACAATCATAATGAAACCACACATCATCATCCATTTAATACCATTTATTGCAGCCCTGCTACCCATCACCATTAAACATTCACGCCTTCCCACAACCAAGTCAACCGCAGCCCCACTGCTCACCCAAACCACAACAGCCCACAAAACACCCCTAACACAAAGCCACGTAACCAAGCCAACATCCACATGTTCATTATTCCATTTTGTTTAACCGGGGTGACCACACAAGGGTTCCAGATTTTCATTTAAACAGTCAACTTTACGTGATTATCCAATTTCCACATTGAACAATGTTCCACTCACAAAAACGGTCTAGAAAGATAGGTCAACATTTAATTGTGCAAGAAAGGGCCCCCAAAGATCGTGATTTTCAGTAGGCATGAGCCTATTCATTTCATAACATAATATCACAGGATATAAAAGGTAATGTAACAACAATCAAAAAAATCCCATGCCCCATTAAATAAGACAGTTATTATCTTCATTAAACTGGTTCAAAAGTGTTTCACGTAAACAAGAGAACACCCACCCCTCATGGTACACAAATTAGAGAGACGAAGGTAAAATCCCAACCTCAACAGGTTCCAGTCACAACGCTCCCACGTATCAACTTTAAAAGACGTCCATCGGCGTCCGTCACTTCTGTCGGGTCCAAGAAGAACCTCCTCGGGTGGATGCCGGAATGAAAAGGCCAAAGGAAAAACAACGGACCCAGGCTCGGATGTTCTGACTTGTCGTTACGATCCCGTGGCCGCTGATGGATCGTAAATCGGAGCTCGGACGGAAAAGTTATGGAAGAAAGAGCCTTCGAGTCTCTTAAGAGAGCTCTGCTCAGAGGAGAGTGGAGGAGAGGTGTGAGTTGAAAGGAGGAGGGGACCCCTCCTTTTATAGGCGTGAAAAGAAAAAGTACATGGCGTGTACTTATGGTACATGGCGTGTACTTGGACGTTTTCACACGGTCTCCACGCGGCCTCCAACGCGGCTCCGCGACCGTTGACTGGTCAACACACGGTTTGAGGGTAACACATACTCGGGGAGGGACTACACGGCGTGTAGTTTAGACACACTGCATGTACCCATTTATTGCACACAGCAGGGACACGACTCCAACGCGGCACACGGTCGATGGCTGGTCAACACACGATAACGCGTACACGGGGAGGGACTACACGGTGTGTAGTACTGGACACACGGTGTGTACCAATTTATTGCACACGACAAAGACACGACCATCCACACGGTGTATACCCGGCAAGAGGGTACACGGCGTGTACTCAAACTACACGGCGTGTAGTTTCAAAATTCTATAAAGTGTGGGAAAAGTCCATTTTACCCTCCAGAAAACATGTAGCCTTCTTTTTGACAAAGGAATGGGCCGGAGAGGTCCGGGCCATTACATCAGATACCTCCTAAAACATTCTCGTCCTCGAGAATTCAAAAACCAACCCAGGGGAACCCAACAAGATACCTCTTAGGGTTCTCGTTATAACAGGAACCCAACCAACAAACCTAATCATATGTGTTAGGAATTCCTCCTCCTATGTCGAGATATTATCTGCTTTAGGCGGCACTGACTCGCCTGCACGGGTTTAATCGCATCCTTTTTAATGCGTCTTGATTAAGAATTGGTTCTTCCCACATTCATACATTAGGATTTTTTTTTCAACTCGCACTGACCCCAACACCACACAACCAACACACTCCCCGAACACGTGGGTTTGGGAAATTTAATCACCTATGTCGAGATATTATCCGCTTTAGGCGCCACTGACTTGTCCCCACGAGTTCAATCGCATCCACGTTAATGCGTCTCGATTAAGTCCAGGTTTTCCCCCTTCCCACACATCTGGAAATGTTACACATTACCAGGGAACACGGAAACAAAAGGTCTCACAACTGACAATCCAAGAATTCCATATATCAAAGGCACCAAGTACAACATCAAAACAAAGCTCATAAGAACAAGGGAAAACACAAGTCAAAACGTCTCCAGGTACTGAGCGTGCATCTGTGTCTCCCGCTCCCAAGTGCTCTCCTCGAGGCCACCATGCCTCCACAACACACGAACCAAGGGAATGATACATCCACGGAGAACCTTCTCTTTAAAATCCTTGATTCTGACTGGCCATTCCTCAAAGGTCACGTCGTCTCCCATATCCAACTCTCCCCAGTCAATAACGTGAGAGTCATCGTGTAAGTACCGACGAAGCTGGGAGACATGGAAGACATCATGGACTTTCTCCATCTGAGGTGGCAGGGCCATCTGATATGCCACCTCACTGACTCGCCTCAGCACCTCAAATGGTCTGATGAACCTGGGGGAGAGCTTTCTCCCTTTCCCAAATCTCTGCTGCCCCCGTTGAGGGGAAACCTTCCAGAACACATGGTCTCCCACTTAGAACTCCAAGGAAATCCTCCGACGATCGGCATAAGACTTCTGTTGGCCCTGATCCGCCATCATCCTCTCACGCACAAGCTGGACATTCTTTATGGTGCTCTGCACTACCTCTGGCCCAAGAGCACCTGTCTCACCAACCTCTACCCAGCAAATGGGTGAACGACATGGACTTCCATACAAAGCCTCAAACGGTGCCATGCCAATAGTAGACTGTAATCTGTTGTTGTAGGAAAACTCTACTAACGGCAAGTGTCGTACCCATGATCCTCCGAAATCTAGAACGCATGCTCGCAGCATGTCCTCCAACGTCTAGATTGTCTGCTCCATCTACCCGTCGGTCTGGGGGTGGAAAGCAGTGCTAAGGCATAGATGGGTGCCAAAAGCATAATGTAACCCCCTCCAGACTCGTGAGGTAAACCGAGTATCCTGATCTGAGACGATAGTCCTCGGAACTCCGTGCAAATGCACCACCTCGTCTACGTACCTCTTTGATAAGGTACTCACCGGGCCCGACTCCTTGATTGCTAAGAAGTGAGCTGATTTCATCAGACGATCCACCACTACCCAGATAGCATCATTACCACCCTGAGCTCTGGGTAGTCCTGTGACGAAGTCCATTGAGATGTCATCCCACTTCCACTATGGGACATCTAAAGGATGCAACAAACCACCGGGAACACGGTGTTCAGCCTTCACTTACTGACACACTAGGCACTTAGCCACAAACTCCGCCACTGCCCGTTTCACCTCGGGCAACCAAAACTGTTCCCGCAGGCCTCGGTACATTTTTGAAACTCCTGGATGTACCGCTAAGGCTGAGCTATGGAACTCACAGAGAACTACCTCACGCATCCCCTATGGAACAAACAACCTTCCCTGGAAAAGCATCTGATGTCGGCTATCCTCTGACCACCCTTCTGGAGCATTCCCCTGATCGACACGATCCTGCATCACCTCTTCCTCGGAGTCCCCCCACTGAGACTCCTCCACCTGCTTCAACAAGGTGGACTACATCGTCATCTCAAACAAACAGCCTCTAACACCATCTACCCTTGCATCCAAGTGCAAGGAAGCCAACTCTCCCATTGCCTTCCAAGCATCAGCAGATTCCCGAACCACTTCCTGAAGCGACTTCCTACTCAGGGAATCATCCACAACGTTTCCCTTACCTTTAGTATAAGAGATCTCGAATTCATAGTCATGGATAAACTCGACCCATCTCCGCTGTCATAAGTTCAGGTCACACTAGGATAAGATATAACGTAAGATCTTTTGATTTGAGAAAACCACAAATTTCTCCCCAAAGTGGTAATGTCACCACAGCATCAATGCAAACACTACTGATGCAAGCTGCAGGTCATGGGTGGCATAGTTACGCTCGTGAGGGCGCAACTGCCGAGACCCATAACAAATCACGCCCTTCTTCTGCATCAGCACGCACCCCAGACCGAGGCCAGAAGCATCACAAAACACATCATACAACAACCCCTCCTCTGGCAACCTGAGCACGGGAGCACTAGCCAGCTTCTCCTTCAGGTACTAAAAATATTTCTGGAACTGATCGCTCCATAGGAAGACCTCATTCTTCCTAGTTAAAGCTGTCAATGGAGTAGCAACTTGAGAGAAGTCCAAAACAAACCTTCGATAGTAACCTTCCATCCCCAAGAAAACTACGAACTTCTGCCACGCTCTTGGGTGCTTCCCAGGAAACAACTGCCTCCACCTTCGACGGGTCTACCGATACTCCATGTCGAGACACCATGTGCACAAGTAAGTGTACTTCTTGTGTTAAGAACTTACACTTCAACAATTTCTCGTAATGCTGGTGGTGTCAAAGGACTCCCAAGACTGCCCTGAGATGCCCAATGTGCTCCTCCTCTGATCTTGAGTAGATTAGGATGTCATCGATAAACACAACGACGAACCGGTCCAGAAACTCTCGGAAGATAATGATCATAAGTCCCATGAACACAGCCAGTGCATTCATAACTCCAAACGGCATCACTACAAACTCGAAGTGCCCATACCTGCACCTGAAGGCTGTCTTCGAGATGTCAATGTCCTTCACCCTCAACTGATTATATCCCGATCATAGATCAATATTAGAAAACCAAACTGCTCCCCTCAGCTGGTTGAAGATATCATCTATCCTTGGAAGGGGGTAACGGTTCTTGATCGTTACCTGGTTCAGCCTTCAGTAGTCTATGCATAACCTGAGACTACCATCTGCCTTTTTCACGAACAAAACTGGAGAACCCCATGGCGACACACTGGGTCGATCAAAACCCTTCTCCATCAGATTGTCAATCTGAATCTGTAACTCCCGCAACTCTGAAGGTTCCATCTGATAAGGGGACATCGAAATCGGACGGGCACCAGGCTATAAGTATATCCCGAACTCAATGTCATGTCGGGGGGGGGGGGGTAGAGTCACAACCTCCTCAGGAAAAACATCTAGGAACTCCCCAACAACTTCTAGGACATCCATCATCTTTGTATCAGCTAGAACCACTGATAACCCTCCCAACAAGGAAAGGAGAGGCTCCACACGCCGGCTTCCTGCCTGATAGCTCCTCTCGCCAATAGAAGATACGCGCTGCCCATCCACGTTGGAGAACACGACTCTTCTCCAAAAGCATTAGATAACGACACTAATAGAAAACAACCAGTCGATGCCTAGGATGACATCATATTGATGCATCTCTAATAGAAGAAGGTCTCCACTAGATCAATGTGGTCCCAACATCAGCCCACATCCCCGGCAAACACAAGATACACTGGTCTGGGCCCCGACTGATGTACTTAGTACCAGTGGCACGGAAAGTCTCTCTACGTCTAATCCCAAATCATGGGCTAGACTAGGTGAAACGAAAGAGTGTGAGGCTCCCGAATAGAAAAAAGCAGAAACAAGAGTGCTGAACAAACAAATCGTACCTCGTACCACCTCTGGTCCCGCTAGAGCTTCCAACACTGCTGCGTGCAACTGTCCACACCTAGCTCCACTTCCTCTCTGATGTCGTCCACTTCCCCGACCACACCCTGGTAGAGGTCCCTGAGGAGCACCCTGTGGTCGGCCTCCTCTCGCAAAGTCTGCCCTTGGAGGAGCATGGTCTTGCTACTGCTGGAAGGGCCTCACTGGCAACTAGTGCTGATGCGGTGGGTGTTGAACCTACCCACCTCCACTATACGGACCTCGGGTCGGGCACCGACTCTGAACGTGCCCGAATCCTCCGCAAGAAAAACACCTCCGTCCTGGGCTCGTGGAAAAAGGGACGAGGACACGAAGATCTGAACTGGAACTGCTGGGGCCGGATCCCCACTGGCCTGAACCTGGAAGGTCCTATCGCAGGGGACATGCTGCTGACCGCCTTCCCCTTCGACGAACCTGGATGAAAAACCTCACGCGGTGCACCTCCTAGCGAGTGCATCCTCTCTACAACCTCTGCCTTATTCTGCACCGCCAAGTACGTCGGAAGGGTAAAGGGGGTGACAATATACTGGAGCGAAGGACGAAGTGCCTCCTGCAAATGTCTCGCCCAATACTCCTCATTCGGAAAGAGATCTGGATCTAAGCGCAAGAGATCCTTGAACTTGATCCCCAGCTCTCATACCGAAATACTCCCCTGCTGAAGGGAGATTAACTCTTTCCGCTTCTCTGTCTTGATCATGGAAGAAAGGAATTCCTCTCAGAATTCCTTCTCAAAGTCAGCCCATGGAACCTCTTCCTCTATCCTCTCTCCGAGGTAGATCATCCACCACTGTCACGCCGCACCCCTTAGATGATTGACTGCTAGGTCAACCCAGAACTCCCTCAGAGCACGGATCAAGGTAAAAGCAATCCCTAGCTCCTCAAGCCACCCCTCCGTCTCCGTTTCGGAAGTACAACCCTCGTACTTCTTGAGGGTCTGCCGCTGGAAGGAACAGAGAGTCTTCTGCCACTGGCTATCTTCCTCTTCTCGGTCAATCCTCAACTGATTGACCGCCTGGATCTGCTGGGCCTCGGCTGTCTGATCCACTCGGGGACAACGTCTAGGTTCTATAGCTGTACGGTAAAAAAGGATCACCTAAGCCCAAGTAGTAAGGAAAAACTCATGGTTTTATTTATCAATTTATATCAATTTCTTTCCTAGAACACCCAAATCACGTATAACACAATCATGATGATGCATGTACCATCCCTAGGGTCTCTACCCTGCAATCAATGCAGTCTCTCTTGGTCATTCGGTAGGCTTAGAGTCCTTGCATCGGATCACGGGGGGGCCTAAAATCACGTGTCCTAGCCCGTCTTCCCTGGCCTATGTCACGCACCAAGATTGACTAACACTGTTGCCCTACCATCCCATGCAATCCTCACTATGCCTAACTCCAGACTCCATCCTATCTCTCAACCATCACCTATGATACCATTCTGTCACGTCCCCCTCCCACCAAAGATGCCCATCCTGAGTAGGAAATGGTGAAAGGGAGATAATGACCCCCGAGTCCCGCCTCCAGTAGGCCCTGGGTTGGCGACTAGCACCAAGGGTATGATTTTTCACAATATGGGAGGAATTACCATATTTTTATTATTATTTAGGATCAGGAAATATGAAAATTAAACCACCAAAAAGGAAAAAGATCAAGTGTATATAAATAAACCCAAACCATTCCCACATGCATGTTTAAACAATTTTATAACAAGGTACATGTACAAGAAAGCTTAAAAGTACAATACCAAAAGAAAACAAGAGAACAACAACTGCAATAACTCCAACTGCCTGACTAGTAGGGTCCCGCATGGCCCTGGTAGTCCTCCTGGAAACCTGAAAGTAAATGTAGGGTGAGAATACAAGTATACTCAGTTGGGAAACCTAAAGCTCTCGTACACAAGTGGGGATGCATCCTAATGTCCCGTGAGAACAACAGAAGAAACATAGCAAGGAAATTCTATCCACCCAACCTCACCAGCCACACTCACCAAAACACAAGCACAATAGGTAGTGGTAGTATAAGAACAAGAGTATTGGGTACCCCGCACCATTTCCCATTAGTTAGCTGAACGTCCTGACGTTGTCACACTCTCCCCTCTCGCACACACCTCGGCCTCACCACCACGTATCCTGCCCGCACACACCTGGGCCTCACAACAACAACCACATCCCCACCCGATGACACATGGGCCTCATCCCTAAGATTCATGGGAACAGTAAAAGTAACAGAACTCTCGCCCGAAGACACTTGGGCCGGAAATCGAAACCTACCTAAAGAGTCTTAGGTGTAAGGTCGCCTCAAGACATCACAACCTATAAGCCCTCCCGAAGTGTATTGGGCCTAATCACCCCAATAGAAACCTACCCAAATATTCTTGAGTGTAAGGTCGCCTCATGCCATCACAGCCTAGGGGAGAAGGAGCAGTAAGGAGCTAGTAACTATGGGAAAACACCCTCTCCCATGAAATGGGAGTGTTCGGCACTATGTTCTCAACATGGGTGCGGTGTGATAAAACACAAAAGATACAGATATATATATATATAGCAACCACTCAGCCCAACCTATGGGTTCTAAAAAGAGAAACTGATCACGTGCCTTTGCACTACTACCAAGAAGCATGCCTATAACAAACAACTCCAACCCCATTAATATTTTCATGTTTCAACAGAAATTAGCTTATTTAGTTCCTTAACTACTGGGCAACTATCCACAACCAACCACTTCAAACATTCGTAAAACATATCCCTGTCATACACCAAGAAAGTTAGTAAAACACAGCAACACAGCAAGTCGCTTCTTATTAACCAACCAACCCATTGATTATTATTCCCGCTTCATTATGAAGCCCCATCATTCATTAACTCTTCCAAATTTATTATTTATTAAACACAACCCATAACCCGTTCACATTAAAACCCAACCCTGCGGCCCTGCTGCCAACCGCCATAACCACAACCATACCGAAACCACACATCATCATCCCTTTAATACCATTTATTGCAGCCCCACTGCCCATCACCATTAAACATTCAAACCTTCCCACAACCAAGTCAACCACAGCCCCGCTGCTCACCCAAACCACAACAGCCCAAAAAACACCCCCAACACAAAGCCACATAAACAAGCCAACATACACATGTTCATTATTCCATTTTGATTAAATGGGGTGACCACACAAGGGTTCGATATTTTCATTTAAACAGTCAAATTTACGTGATTATCAAATTTCCAAACTCAACAAAGTTCCACTCATAAAAACGGTATAGAAAGATAGGGAAACATTTAATTGTGCAAGCAAAGGCCCCCAACGACCGTGATTTTCAGTAGGCATGAGCCTATTCATTTCACAACATAATATAACAAGATATAAAAGGTAAAGTAAAAACAATCACAAACTTCCCATGCCCCGTTAAATAAGCCAGTTATTATCTTCATGAAACTGGTTCAAAAGTGTTTCATGTAAACATGAGAACACCCACCCTGCATGATGCACAAATTAGAGAGACGAAGGTAAAATCCCTACATCAACAGGTTCTGGTCACAATGCTCCCCCGGATCAACTTTAGAAGACGTCTGTCGGCGTCCGTCACTTCTGTCGGGTCCCGACAGAACCTCCTCAAGTGGAAGTCGGAAAGAAAAGGCCAAAGGAAAAACAACGGACCCAGGCTCGGAAGTTCCTCCTCATCATTACGATCCCGTGGCTACTGACTGATCGTAAATCGGAGCTCGGATTGAAAAGTTATAGAAGAAAGAGCCTTTGAGTCTCTTAAGAGAGCTCTGCTCAGAGGAGAGGGGAGGAGAGGTGTGAGTTGAAAGGAGGAGGGGATCCCTCCATTTATAGGTGTGAAAAGAAAAAGTACACGGCGTGTACTTATAGTACACAGCGCGTACTTGGACATTTTCACACTGTCTCGACGCGGCCTCCAACGTGGCTCCGTGGCCATTGACTGGTCAACACACGGTTTGAGGGTAACGCATACGCAGGGAGGGACTACACGGCATGTAGTTTAGACACACAGTGTATACCCATTTATTTCACGCGGTAGGGACACGACTCCAACGCGGCACACGGTCAACGACTGGTCAGAACATGATAACGCATATGCGGGGAGGGACTACACGACATGTAGTACTGGACACACGGTGTGTACCCATTTATTGCACACGACAAAGACATGGCCATTCACACGGGGTATACCCGGCAAGAGGGTACACGGCGTGTACTCAAACTAAACGGCGTGTAGTATCAAAATTCAGGAAAGTGTGGGAAAAGTCTATTTTACCCTCCATAACACTTTTAGCTTTCTTTTTGACAAAGGAATGGGCCGGAGAGGTCTGGGCCATTATAAGTTATCTACTCAACAATCCAAGAGTCACAACAATTTTGACTAGAATGATTTCCTATCCAAATAATCATGTATTACATAAATGATAACTAGTGTAGGTATTTTTGGAATGTGAATCTTGGTTCGCTGTATAGATATGATATATGTGGTCATCATTTCTATTATGAGAATTTTCTTTAAAATTACAAGATAAAATTTATAAGACTTGATCTGTATCTAGAAATTATTTATTGTAGATAAATGCCTCATAATCACCAAACTAAACATTAAATTAACCCTTATCATATTATTCTTCATGTAATAAATGAATAATATTGGCATCTTAACATAATTTATTAAGAAATTGTTAAATATTACGTGTTAGAGAAATTTATTCATGACTAAACAGGTGTTGAGGTAGTTCAATAAAAAAATCATGTTTTTATTGTAGCAAGTTGTGATTCATTTATGGTTTTAAATGCACTAAATGATAAATTACTTAATTAATTATAGTATAATATATTAAACAAGATTGGATATGAATGTTATATTAAACATGATTATATAATTTGGAACGATTGAAGAATTACACAATGGATTATTATAGTTAAAGAGTTCAGTCCATTTTCATCTAATGATATGTTTAAAAAATTAATGAATACATGAATATATTAATAGATATTCTTAAAATGTTGAGAAATGTTTAATTTATAATATGATTTATGTGTTCTAGTACATTATGTGTAGTACATATGGTAATGGTTTAGAATATAAGAATTTTGTTAGTTTTAAAGACTAATAATATTAATTTAAGAATCCAGTTAACGTTATTTGAAACATGAGGGTACTATCATGGAGATGTTACAAATTAATATGATTATCTTATCAATGATATACCTGAAGGTGTTTTGAAATTGGATGTAATTTTCTTGTCATTTAGAGAATTTGTTGAAATTAATTATTTTATTTTGAGGGGTATAACATACTAGATGTTTATTTTACAAATTATTGTAATTATAAAGAATCTCAGTGTCAAAATAAAAATTAATTTAGAATATAGTTTATTTTCATAATATGATGTAAACAGTTACTATATCATATATTTCAACGTATATATTTTAACTAAATTCAAATAAATCAATGAAAAGGATATGTATCTTCATCTCCTTATCTTATGTGATAAGGGAATAAGTTCGATAAGTAAGTGTTGTTGATAACAAGGTTGAGTGGATAAATTAAATACACATGGTTTATGATTCATTAATTTTATATAAAATATTAGAGATGAATATATAAATACAATTTTTATCTAGGATAAATGTGTTTATGTAACTATTTATTAAAATATATGGGAATGTTTTCCATCCACCATTTGGAAGTATATTTTAATAAAGTATTATTTTCAAATGAATATGTTGTAAATAAATAGAAAAACACTTGATATATGGAATAAGTGGTTTATTATTCATGTACTTGTACTAACGGAAAATAATTTGTATTTTCAAAAACAAAAAGTCATCTGTGTTATGTCTAAGAAAGATATTATAATGGGAATATAGTTTCTAAGTGTCTTGTAGAAGCTGATTGAATATAGATATGTTAAAAGTAGAAAAATTAAATATTATACTTGATTTAGTTTAATTGATTATTTACTATAATTTATAATGAGTTTGGATATGTGAAGATAAATAAAAAAATAAATAGTTATATTTAATTATTGTTAGAACATAAATATCATTGTTAACTAAAGTATTATACTAGTATATTATTATTGGTATTCCTCACTTAGTATCAAAAATATGTTTATTATATTTAAAGGGAAAATTGTAAATAGGTTCATCTAGTTACCATCACAAGTAAACATAACTATTCCCTAAAAGATTATACCATCCAATAAAAAAGCATTATCACATGTTATCCAAAAATTGGTTAGGGTATAATTATAAAGAGAAATATAAATTGATAAATTAGTTACCATAATGATGTGGATATTACTTTTTCAAACAATACTGTTGGATGTACTAGTAATGTGATATTGAAAATAGTTAAAATATTTAATTTCATATAGTTAAACATATTTAATTTGATTTCTAAGTCTCCCCATCTTTCAAACCAGCTTACTAGTTAAATATTACCAACTAAAATATTATTGGGGGTATTTTATCAGATGGTGACATCATGATGTGACATAAATTACGTATGGATATTATATATGAAATCCATTTCTGCAAAAAAAACATTAATTCCATGTAAAATCTCATGAATATATTTGTTTTAATTGGTGAAAAAATTCTATAATTATAATAAAGGTAATATTAAACTTTCATTTTTCATGGGTTTTCAAACTTTACTTTACATGAATTTTCAAATGATAAATATCCCATAAATGTAAAACATTGATTTTTCCCTAACTAATGATCATTACGTGGTATTATGGGTTGTAGTGAAATGATAATGTTAACAAGAATACAATATTTTATCCACTGGAAAATGATATATATGACATAAAAGAATAAAGTATTAATGTTATATGAAGAGACGTATTACATTGATTAATCTTCCAATTTATATCTCACACTATTTCATATAGTTATAGATATACTTTGCGGGTGTATTCTTATTATCAATTTTTTATGTATGTTTATAATGATATATAGCACATTATAATTCAAAAATTAACACCCTATTTATGGATGTGAACAAATGAACATATATAATTATAGGGTGGTTGGGTATTTCATTGATCATGTCATTGGTTGGAGTGCAACAAAGATGGGATTTGTCCATCGGTAAGATAAGAAAAGTCTTCCAGGTATTTATTGAATTATAATGATGAAATTCAAGTCAAAGTTTGGTTGTCTTACATATAATGTGGTCGACTACTTGGATAAGTGAAATGTCATGTGCTTATTAGATAAATGAATGAAATGTGATTTATGCATCGAATTGTTTAATATTTTTTTATTGAATAATGAAATGATTAGAGGTTGACCCTATATTGACACGTTTCATGTCAAGTGGTTGATCGATGTCTAAGATAAAGGGACTATATAGGATAATAAGATGAATTTATTAAATCATGTAGTGGACATGTTTGTCTATATATAAATTTGACTGTGTATAATATAGATCATACCAGACACCATAGTATCTTGAGTAGCACTAATGATTTTCTATATGCTACTCTTTTAAAACATCTAGGAAATAAGGATTTGTTATTTATTATCGTCACTTATAAATAACATTAGGTTACACATTAAGTCCCTTGTATAAGTATATGTTTTTGGAAAATGTGTTAATTCAAAAATAATAGAGTGCCTTAGGATGGATTCTTTGATTTTTGATGTTTTTATCGTGTCCTTTTAGATTTTACTACAAGTTAGATATTGTTAGACCAGAAATAAAATATACAATCATGTGATTCATGTACATGTGAATATGATTCATGTTATATAAATATATGATTCTAAAAATTAAATATGTCCTTTATTAAATACATCAAAACTCTTTTTTAATCTATCCAATGGAGTTTTGATAGATTCACAAAGAGTTGTAATGTTTTTAATAATTTCCTAATCAGATTTTAGTGTAAGTAGGAAATTATTGTATGTCCACTAAAATGTATGAGCATATGATTTATGATATATTTATATATATGATATTATATACACTTGATTATATATTTAAAATATATATATGATTAAATTATTATTTCAATAATTAGAAATGGAAAATCAGTCATAACACCAAATTACTACACAATTTGTATCCCCAAATGTACCATTATCTTATTTAGATATCCTCATTAATCAACCACTATAAACCATTTATTTGGAACTTTATTTTTTGTAAGTTATAAGACATAATGTATTTATAAGTCTCAAAGGTCCCCTAAATGGTTTGATTATTAATTCAATAAGCCAAAACCCTACCTTTTCCATCTACATTCTCTTCGAGCCGATGGTATGAAAATTTCATACGTCAGCTTATATGGAATGGGATGTCTTACCCATGGTATAAACACTCATTGAGGGAAAATGATGCCCAAATTCTCATCACATAATCAAAAAAATAGTGAATAACATGGCCATTACCTCTTTTATAATAAGTAATTTCATTAATATGATCATAAAAATACATTTACACATTTACTAGATCAAGACAACCATTAGAAATCATACACAAATCACATTACACTCCCAATGTGTGGCCTCAAAAACTACCTCAGCCTCAATGGAAAATTCTATGGTGGATCCCTCCACAAATATAACTATTATCACCATCACCCCAAGCCTGATATCTATGTGGAATGTCACGAGTATCTTTAGGGAGGACACCACCATATGTGTCTATTTCAATGTGAATAAAACCTGATGAACATAGCCCCGATTGAGAGAGACCTCACCAATATCCATCATGTATAACTTGATGAACCTTTACTACCCCATGGCTTGTGAATGATGTATCACTTCTATAATATAATTATGAGTCACATTTCAATCAAATGACGTGTTACACATCATTTTTAGGAAACCATAAGTATTATTTATCATTGTGATCATTTATATCAACAACTATGAATTACTCCTTGATATATCGGATCTTGAAACATAGTTTCCAACACTCAAAAGACAATAAGACATCCCCAAGAACGTCAAAGAACATACATTTCCTCTATCCCTATCTTCCACATGTTATTACCCATTCCTATAAATCTTATGATTCATATACACATATATAATAAAGAAAATATATAAGAACCACCTAAATGTTATAAGAAGGAATCCACACACCAAAATCCCTAGAAGGATTCAATATAATGTGAAGAACTCAATTATACATTGAAATCCCTCTAAAATAAATATTTTAGTTGAACAATATTTAAATGATGATAACTCATAAAATAAATTAATGTGGGAGTATAGAATAAAATATTACATGACCCAAGGAAATATAATATGATAAATGCAGATTTTATAAGTGAGATCACCTTTGGAATTGGAGAAATGGGAGGGGTTTTGTTGTTTTAGGTCAAATTGACCTCCATTGTATTATGTTGAAATATTTTTTTTACTTTTTTTATTTTTTAAGGGTTGAGTGTTAATTCCTCTTTAATAAAAGAAAAACAAGGAACCTCTTTAAAATAAATGCGTGAAGGGGAAACCCATTACAAGATAAAGGGAAATATGGCTTAAAGAAACATGAACCAAGCTATCCAATACGGTCCAAAAGGTCCATAGGGTGTCTAAATAAAATGGAACACATCGATAAATGCCCCCCTCACCTGGTGGTGAGATAGGGGAATCCGTTAATAGAAATAATAGCACCACCCTTCCTTGAATGCTCATCTTGAATGTCATACCAGATCAATCGAGTAGCACATCTTGAAGCGAATTTACACCAGAGTAACCGGAAAATTCATCATGATTTCATATTTTACCAGATAATACAAGAAGATCATCACAGTTCCATGACACAATATAGAATCCTCACACTGCATCATGGTAAAAAATCGAGTTGGGGTAGCTGAGAAGTGCATAACAAAACCAAGATACACGGATGAGGCATAGAAGCACATCACGGAGAAAAATCATGCCAGAGATGTTAAGAAGCACATCATTCGATCCACCCACCTGAAAATGACGAAAAGAACCCTACATTTCCCTTTGGATGGAAAAACAATCACACCAAAAACTCTATGCATTACATCGATGTCAGGGTTCCTATCCATCCATTAAAGGGAAGATACAAAAAGGTAGGTGTTAGCACAACCATCCCCCTGTTGGGAATTTCCACCCATCAGTCCTTTCAAAGAACTATACTACACTAATTGTAACAAAAGAATAACCAATGCTAGCTGCATAAGCCATGAACTATGGAAACTAATAACTCTAGAAATAATTTCAATTTCCAACATTAATAATATTTTAAATGGAAAATTTTATAAGGAATATATGAACTAAAATCATTATGGCTAGTCAAACACCGACAAGTAGACCATTGGACACTATCCTATGCACAAACAAATTCGTAATTCTCCTGGTCCATACCGATGATCCACCACAACACATCTCACATGAACCCTGACAATTAGTTAAAACAATTAATAGATTAAAAAATATTAAAAATATAATAAGAAACCTATATGAGGTTAATGAAAACATACTGGATCCCACTAAATCTATGATGGTATTCCCCTAGTATCTCATTGCCCCTCCACCAAGACCCTAATTTCAAGTCCAGTGGATATTTCCATAGCCACTATAAATTGAATGAACTACCAGTGGAGTTATATCATGTATATCTTCAATTATAGATTCCTCCACTACTCTCCCCATAAAAAACCAACACTACGAATTGAAAAACTACTCCCAGACCCAAAATATGGAAAATTATGCACAGTTTTGAGGTTATATACCTATGAACCTCACATGACCCCAAACGATAGTTAAAATTTTCCAATTATAGATATATAATCTCCTATATATCATTAAAAATGACAAAAACCAAACAGGACTAAAACCTAAGGTTTATCGTAATCACATCCCCGGAACAATAATATGGTTTTTAAAACATTAATGTACTCTAGATCACCATAAAAATTATAATTTTATATACTAAGTACAATACTAGTTACTCCCCACCATAAGAATCATTGATAGAATCATGTCACGATCATGACACCTGATACGATGATGATACTATACAAAACAATCAGCAACCCAAAACCCACATATACAGGCTATCTAACACATCATAAACAAATATCATACTAGGTTCCCAAAACCCCAACCATAAAAATGTTGACCCTATTGACAAATGAAACACATAATTCTCAAGTACATAAAATTAATATTTAGAAATAACACAATTATAACATATCATAAACCATTACTCAGTATTTGGAATATAAATGATTGGTTATATCAACGACCTATAAATAATCCTAGACTCAATCTCAAGATCATTGAACTCTATAGGTACTCACATCTGTGCCGAAATATTCCCCCACTACTATTGATAATTCCTTTGTCGTAGCCTGAGAACACAGAAAAAAGCTGGTTATTTAATAACTACACAACTCTCGATATTAACATGGATACCAAAGTATTACCAAATACCTAATAACATGGTTCCTATAAATCACATGGAAGAACATCTTGAGGTGTGATATATAATAAAAATCCAATCACTTTTTGTCACCAATCACCATGTTTCTAAATGTGTCATGACTTCCCACACTAATATAATTTTATATAAAACTCACCCTAAGGTGTTAAAATGATCCCATGATTTGACCACACTAAATGATCTCCTCTAATCCATAACAATGACTTCATGTAACCTCAATCCCTACCTCATCTCTAGGAGAACATCTATTAATTAAATTAATCTAAGTTATTAGAGCCTGATTTTTTTCCTATAAAATAAAGTATAACATTAAAATATTCTTTTTATCCTGATGAAATTTCAAATAATAGGGTCATATTACCATGCCTTCATTATATAATACACCTCTAAAATCAGTGAATGTAATATAAAATCCCTGAACTAATTAACATATTCTATAACTGACATCACCCATTACATCAAATGCATAATCTCATGGTATATCACTTCCCTGAGTGTCATGGGTAATTTATTTACAAAAACCTCTACTAAAATACTTTTAATGACAAAAATCATGTTAAATGACCTATAATAGAATGAATTAAATTTTTTCTTATATTCCCATTAGCATATACATATCTATCTCCACCCACCATCCTAGAGATACCATGAATTAGTCTAAATGGTCTAAATCAAATCAATACAGAACTCACCATTCGTGGGTCTCTAATATATTTAGATTAAAGGATAATGCTAAAAATGGAACTTCTTAGTCAAACACACCATTAATATTTAAAATACCAATGTCCCTCAATCAATACTGTGGATGACCGATGATAGGATATATCTAAACTAATTTTCAATCAACTACCCCATATCATCATATTACTCTGGATACCTAGACACCACCACATGCATCTTATGTTAATCTCCAACATCATGATCCCAAATAACTTATGCCTTATTGACACAACATATACAACCTCCTTTCTCTCTAACAGAGTTTGTTAAGGTAATATATATAGATAAACTAAATACATTTATTAATACATATATAATTACGTAGATATTTCTAATTGGAAAAGATTAAATTGCATGTAAATCACATAAACACATTCAATTTCCTACCTATAAAAATTTTACCAACTATATTATTTTAATGTTCGACTGTGAATGTATAATTAATTATCAATAAGAGATTAGGTAATAAACAAATTATTAATTGTAATATTAGTTTAGTGAGAATAAATGACCCAACATGTAGTGAGATTAATAAAAATAAATTTTGATATGTATATATATAAACTACTTGAGACCCATTATTTGGTTATAATATGATAATTATTGCTTCCACAATGAGATAAGAAATGAATATGAAGCAACTACTTCTTATAGTTTTGGTATAAAATATGTTCATGGAAGTGGCTTCTTAAATATGTGATTATTGTTGATATGGACTTATATCGAATCAAGTAAAAGTTATTATAGTTTATTTAAAAAATATATCAATATTTATTTGATGAGTTCAAGATGTTTAATATTGAATCAATTTAATGGAGGCCGAGTTGAAAATTAAAAACAACCAAAAGAGCATGTAACAATCCTTGTTTTATAATTAATAAAGGTTACTAAATATGTTAATTAAAAATCACAGATGATTATAAGAGAATGATGATGTTGAAGATGAAAATTTAGATAAAATTATTTGGTGATTAATTAATGAACTCTTATTTTTTATGGATAGAACAATGTTCTAATGTTGTGGGGATTTCATTGAAAAATTTTGAAGATTCATTATATGTTTTATATGATTTAATAATTTATTAGATATATATATAAATTTTTAACAAATTCAAAAATAAATTAATGTTGTTTTGAGATGAGTGTGGCTACATAATTATGGAGAATATTTGAAGAAGTTTTGAATTGAGTTATATATGTTCTAGAATTATGTGTTGGATGTGATGATTTTATAAATACATACATACGATTCCTCATAAAATATAATAAAATTATTCGAGCTCAATGAGACACATAAGAATCTCTAGATGATATGTAAATAACCCATGGGAGTTAAAATATTATAAGTAATCTATTTTAGATTGTACATATGGGTTACTTACTAATACATAATATCTCCCAGTGCATATGGAAGCTATATTTTTTGTTTATAATGAGATTTGATAATGTAAATATACTATGTCATATGTTAGATAAACTTGAGAATAATAAAGATTTATAAGTTGATACATAATATAATTTAGATGATATATAATATTGAATCTAAATTTATAAATAATACAAGAATGTATTCTGGTTACACAATTTATATTTTTGAGGATGTGTAATATCATTAAGAACACTGAATTGGCATGTAATATTTATTATTTATTATGTAAGAATAATCTCTCTTAAAAATATGAATATTTTTTATAATGGAATTTATGTTAATTTTATAATAACCTAAAATTAATAGATATATATATGATGGTTATTGAGGCATGATGAATATTAAAGGAAATATAATGAAATTTTTGAGAAGATGAGCTATATGTTGTGGTGAAGATTCTCTCACTACAAGCATTTACTATATATGATCATGTATTCTATGAATATTGGCATGGATTTTGTTGCAGATTTAATGTGAATTAAATGTAGATATTTAATTAAAAATAAATAAATTATTTTAATAATATATCATTTAAATAATAATGTTGTTTCCAATATGAATATTGAAAAATAATTATTGAATATCGAAGCAGAATACTCTCTCGAAGATTATTTTGAACAATAAAAATATGAGTTAATCATGTTGTAAAATATCATAAGGATTTATATAAATTGAAATATGGGACAAATAATTGTCTGATAATATTTTTAGATTATAAGGATAATAATAAGACAAAATATGTTTTGTTTGTCACGACCCGTCCTCGGGGCCCGTGTCATGACTACCCCAAACCCGCCTTCCATAGGCCAGGGGCTGGCGACTAGCACCAAGGCGTAAATCCCGGTAAAAGGGAAGGCATTTCCTATGTAAAGTAATCAAGAACCTCAGAGTAAGAAAGTGGAAAAAGTAAACACTAAGTAAAAACAGAGTACAACTGCAAGTGCGGAAAGTAAGTGGGACAAAATACAAACCCAAACTGATAGTAAAGTACAACTTGAAAGGGAAAACAACAACTGAAAGGTAAAAGCCACTACGACGAGCTGTTCACTGGAAATCCCACCTGAAGGGTGGGTACAGATAGCTCCACTGCTCCTCGGGTCCCGCCGTCTGCTCCGAGTACGTCCCGCCCAGTGGTCCTCCTCCGGGTACCGTCCTGCTCTGCAAGCCTCAACCACGGTCAACGTTGTCCATCGTCTGCAACCAACACAACGTAGTGCGGGCATAGCCTGTGCAGGGGTGAGTATAAGCTACTCAGTAGGGACCCTGAGACCCCCGAGGGTCTCCCAAAATCCACAAAGGATAAACCACAAAGGAAAGATACAATCACGAAGTAACAACCGACACTGCTTAGGTGTATGTCCATACATATACCTAAATCAACAATTCCAATACGCTCCAACATCCGAGCACAAGTACAACTCAGTCCACACAGGAAAGTATATGTATTCCACACAGGAAAGCAAAACGTAATCCACACAGGATAGCACAACACAAGCCACACAGAAAAGCAAATAGGATTCAACTCACACAGGTATACATCATCGAAAAGGTGAAAGAGATGATCAGACATAGATACTGAATCATCTAAGCTAGGACCCACATAAAATACAATACCAGTTGTCTTCATTGTTTCATATATGCTGGGACCCACATAGGATACAAGACCAGCACTGAACCATCAAAGCTGGGACCCACATAGGATACAAGACCAGCACAGCTAGGACCCACATAGGATACAAGACCAGCTGTCTTCATTGATTCATCTATACTAGGACCCACATAGGATAAAAGACCAATATTGAATCATCTAATCTGGGACCCACATAGGATACAAGACCAGTATAGCTAGGACCCACATATGATACAAGACTAGCTTTCTTCATTGATTCATCTACACTGGGACCCACATAGGATACAAAAACAGTATTGAATCATCTAATCTGGGACCCACATAGGATACAAGACCAGCACAGCTAGGACCCACATAGGATAAAACACCAGCTGTCTTCATTGATTCATCTATACTGGGACCCACATAGGATACAAGACCAGCTGTCAGATCCACAAAGGATTGATAGGTACTAATTCCCGCAAAGGCCCACACAGGATCGGACCCATACAGGATCAGTAGCACTGATCCTCGTTGGATCGCTGAGTGCTGTAGTCGTCGCCGTCGAATCCAATGAGGATCCTTGCACAGTCGTCGTCGAAGTCGCAGTCAGCACTAGGGTTCCCGCACACAGCAAGCTCGTTCGAGAGGGTCCGCTCAACGAGCCGAGAAGCTAATACATCAACTGTCACATAGTCCGAAGTTTATGTATACAAAAGTTTTGTATCGTCAACAGGAACTCAACGCAATAGACGACGCTTTAATCGGACGCCCGGTCTGAGAGTTATTGGCTTTTTCGTTCCAGGGGCCCTGTTGGTTTTTAAGGCAAAACCAACCCGACCATACTCCAGCTGCGTCCAAACCTCGGGCGGAGTATGCCAAAAGATCCGTCTCACGAAGAGGAACTCAACAAAGTCAACGACACGTCAATCAGAAGTCTGAAGCTCATGATATGAGCGTTTCAGCTCCGAGGGCCCGATTGGTTTCGTGTACGAACCAACCCGGCCGGACCCAAAGTATTCCGAAACCTTCAGTGCGATATACCGAAACGACCGTCTTGATCCAAGGATCGTGTTTCCGCTAACGGCGTGTCATTCGGACATCCATAGCTCACGTTACAGGCACAATACCGAAAATGGTCCGAAGATGGGGGTTTGGGCCCAGGCCGACCCGGCCCGGCTCGGCCGGCCGGTCCGGCTCGGCTCGGCTGAGTGGCCGAGCAACGCGGGGGGCGCGCATGCCCCCGCGTGACAACGTCGCGACCTCGTGGGGGGCCGCCCTGGATCACCCGGATGCGGCCGGTCCGCCGCATCCCTGAAACGCGGTTCCGCGCAGCCACGGAACCGCCTCGCCGCCGCGGCTTCAGTCGCGACGCGGTTTTCCCTGCGGCACACTGGGCGCCGCCGCCGCCTGGCGGCTGGCCGCCACCTCCAGCCATCGGCGCCGGCGGAAGCTTCCGCGGGCCACTGGAGTTGCACCGGTGGTCCGATTTCCTTCCCGTCTGCGTCGTTGTTCCTCCCGGGTTCCGTTCTTCACTGCGGGATCATTAAATCTCCTCTGCGACACGTTTTGTCGTCGCCCGCCAAATCCGCACAACAAGGAAGAACTACGGATGGTTGTCGGGCCGTGTTTGTTTGGCCCGCACCCTCCGCGTTAGATAATAACAGTCGGGAGAAATATTCAACACATGAATAAAAGCAAGGAACAATTTTAATAGAATTAAAATTGATCTTGATCCGGGTTCTTTTTTTTAAAGAAACAATCATTGGAATATAATGTTATTTCACAAACAACCCCTACCTCGTCAAGTCGTCGCACGCGCATTCTTCGCAGAATTGACCATCACGGAACAAGTAGAGCGTCGCGTCGCAGAAGGGTGTCACGTCGTCATGGAAGGGCGTCGCATCAACGATCTCCGAGGATCAATAAACAACAGATTTAATTAATAATAATTAAATCTGTGATGTTGTTATAACCCACAAAGAGATTTAAATGATGTGCTACCCCCTACCTTGTTGTTGTTGATCGAAGGTTGTCGCGGGGTTGGATTTTCACGGAAGAACGTCACGGAAGAAGAACCGTCGGCGTCGCGGTACTTGGAGTCGCGTCGTCGATCTCCGAAGGCTCGGCGTTCTTCATCTCCCTTCGTCAAAGGCCGGCATTCTTCGCGTTCTTCGTGTTCTTCATGAAAAGGATGAATAACTTGAGGTTGAAGAAGAAGAAGGCTTCACGCTTCCCAATTCTCTCAAGGTGGCAAAACTCTAACAATAATAAAATAAGACAAAGTCTTATTTTATTAACACAACATAACCATTTGAATTTCAAGAGATTGAAATTCAATTAACCACACACAACTCACCTCATTAAACTTATTACATTAAAGTCATAAGTTATAACTTAAGTTAACAAAATTAAAGTGGGAGTTGAGGGGGGTTTTAGAGAATATGAAGGGGTGGGGTTAGTGTGGGCCCCACCACCCTCATAACCTCCCATGTGAGGTTGGGTGGTTACCCAACATCCATTAAGAACTAAACACTTAGAGTAAAAATAATAAAAATTGTACAGTAATTATAAAATAAACTTCCACAATTTTTATCATCAAGACTCGTGTAAAAGCAACTCTGGAATAGGAGTTCCTAAGCAAATACCGGCGCTACTGTTCCATCAGTGCCCTCATAATTTGATTCTGAGCACCGGTGGAAAAGATAGAAATTCCCACTCGTTCGTTCACTGAACGTACCCGAGCCAAACTTCGGAAATTAATTCTGGGCACACCGGGCCTCGGAATCAGGCGCCGTCAGAAACTGCGTTCTTGTAAAATTCAAATAAAATTAAGAAAAAAATTTCCTTGAAATTTCCGGGTCTTTACATTACTCCCACCACAGGGCTTTACGTCCCCGTAAAGCTTCAACACAAACTAGGGATAGAAAGGCGGTAGAGCTAGGCGGTAAGCCACCTCGCCAGTCCTGCTGAGGACCTAGAAGGGTCCGATGAAGCATGGAGACAACTTGACACCTTGGCCAAATCTCCGTAATCCACGTCGAGGTGAGACCCGCATGAAGACGTGGTCACCATCCTCAAACACTAGTGGCCTCCGCCTCCTGTGAGCGAAAGACTTTTGTCGGCTCTGAGCTGTCTTCATCCGCTCCTGGATGACCTGGACCTTCTCTATCGTGGCCTGGACCACCTCTTGTCCCACAAGAGCTGCTATGATTCCTTCTTTTCCGATAAGAGAACTCTGGTCTCATCCCTTGGATGAACCACGTTCTTTGCCTAATACAGTCAATCCCGACATTGATGATACTAATCCATAACAAGGATGACGTCGTAAGGCCTCGACGCTGCTACCAAGAGATCCAACCGTTACTCTCGCCTCCAAGGATTGAGTCACACTATCGGCATCAGTTTGTGGTAACTAGGTCTCCTCCAGTAGATGTCTCACAAGTGAGGGTCAAGTCAACAGTAAAAACTGGATCCTCTTAGTAACAACACAAAAGAGGACATGAATGAAAACATCACAAAGGTATGCGTCTTTTATTATTGTAGCTCATAATACAAAGATGCTACACAATAGCAACAAGGAACTAGAAGTAAAAAATGTCGTATCATCTAGTTCCGCTCCTGTCCATTTTCTCCCAGAGATCCATGATCGAAGGCCTCAGCTGCCTGAAGCTGAGCTCTCCCATGTCCACCAACTTCCTGCGGTCGGGGCGGACCTCCTGGTGGTGGTGGTGGCAACACCTCGAAGCGTCGTCCACAACCTGCAGCTCGGCCAACTCCTCTGCATTGTCCGCCTACACCCTGCGGACCATCGTGGCTGAACCTCTGTCTGGGAGGTCCCTCTACCACCTACTGCTCATCTGTAAGATGAGTCGGGTAGTCTCGAGCCATGTGACCTTGCCAGCCGCATGTGTAGCAATGCCTGCCCCTTGTGTAGCTGGCTCTCCTTCGTGTGCCACGCACAACTGAATCTTCATCCAGTGACTGCCTATCTGATGGTCTGGCCCATTTGGACCTATGCGTCACCTTTCTACTGCCAAATGCAGAAGACCCTGCTACGGGCCGTCCTGCGGAGGGCCCTATCACTGGAGCCTGCTCGGTGAGAAAACTCTTCACTAGAGGGGTTCTCTCCAACACCTCTGCCTACGTCAGAATATTGAGGGAGATCATCGAAGCCCTGATCTCATGCCTCAGTCCCTGCTCGAAGGTCCGGGCCCATAAGAACGGGTCTCGTACCATATCTATGGAGTAGCGCGAGAGATCAGTAAATCTTTCCGAGTACTGGGCCACTCTCAAGCTACCCTGCCGCAGCTGAAGAAGCTCCTGAATACGCACCACACAGAGGGTGTCTTGGACGAACTCAGAGAATAAGATGCTCTCAATGTCCGTCCAGAGAAGAGATGTCTCAGCCTACACCTAGAGCATCAAGCTCCACCATCGGCCCGCTGCTGCGTGCAGTAGGCTCGCTGCGAGGATCACCATGAGGTCTGCTGGTGTCCTCACTAGCCTGAAAACTCGTACGACTGCCTCTAGCCAGTCCTCGGCTACCTAGGAGACCATCTCTCCACGGAACCTGGTGGGTCGCTGGCACTGGAACTCGTGCAGTGCACTGAGGCGATGTGCATCGCCAGCAGCTGGTGCTGGAAGCATCGATGTCTCGGCGGGTAGAGCTACCGCCGGTGAAACTGCTGACAAAGGGCCCCACACCAAGGCCTTATCGCTCGGTGGGTTTTCGTCACACTCAAATCTCGGAACCCTAGCTGACTTCCATCGTGGGGCCATCCTGAAGAAGAAACAGGTGCGCCATGGTCAAACAGTACACCTGGTGAGCTGACACAAGTAATCACAAAGAAAACTTGAAACACACACGCAATCTATGTTTTCATGCATTAAGTCGGAAATCAAAAGTCAGGGTCCTGGTGTACGGATACGTCGGCTTCCGCACCAACATCGGACTCCCTAGACTGATAATCACACCCAATATGCTAAACACTATTGCTTCACATAGTATAATGATCAGAGTCTGTGGTAGAACCGAACTCCTCTGATACCAATTTGTCACGACCCATCCTCGGGGCCTGTTCCGTGACTACCCCAAGCCCGCCTTCCATAGGCCAGGGGTTGGCGACTAGAACCAAGGCGTAAAACATAGTAAAAGGGAAGGCATTTCCTTTTTAAAGTAAACAAGCACCTCAGAGTAAGAAAGAAGAAAAAATAAACACTAAGAAAAAACATAGTACAAATGCATGTGTGGAAAGTAAGTGGGCCAGAATACAATCCCAAACTGAAAGTAAAGTACAACTCAAAAGGGAAAACAAAAAATGAAAGGTAAAAGACGCTACGCCGAGCTGTCCACTGGAAATCCCACCCAAAGGGTGGGTATAGATAGCTCCACTACTCCTCGGGTCCTGCCGTCTGCTCCGAGTACGTCCCGCCCAGTAGTCCTCCTCCAAGTACCGTCCTGCTCTGCAAGTCTCAACCACGATCAACGTTGTCCGTCGTCTGCAACCAACACAACGTAGTGCGGGCATAGCCCGTGTATGGGTGAGTATAAGCTACTCAGTAGGGACCCCGAGACCCCCGAGGGTCTCCCAAAATCCACAAAGGATAAACCACAAAGGAATGATACAATCACGAAGTAACAACCGACACTGCTTAGGTATATGCCCATACATATACCTAAGTCAACAATTCCAATACGCTCCAACCTCCAAGCCCAAGTACAACTTAATCCACACAGGAAAGTATACGTATTCCACACAGGAAAGCAAAACGTAATCCACATAGGATAGCACAACACAATCGACCCAGGAAAGCAAATAGGATTCAGCTCACACGGGTATACATCATCGAATAGGTGAAAGAGATGATCAGACATAGATACTGAATCATCTAAGTTGGGACCCACATAGGATACAAGAACAGTTGTCTTCATTGTTTCATCTATGCTGGGACCCACATAGGATACAAGACCAGCACTGAACCATTAAATTTGGGAACCACATAGGATACAAGACCAGCACAGCTAGGACCCACATAGGATACAAGACCAGCTGTCTTCATTGATTCATCTATACTGGGACCCACATAGGATACAAGACCAGTATTGAATCATCTAAGCTGGGACCCACATAGGATGCAAGACCAACACAGCTAGGACCCACATAGGATACAAGACTAGTTGTCTTCATTGATTCATCTATACTGGGACCCACATAGGATACAAGACCAGTATTGAATCATATATTTGGTACCCACATAGGATACAAGACCAGCACAGCTAGGACCCACATATGATACAAGACCAGCTGTCTTCATTGATTCATCTATACTGGGACCCACATAGGATACAAGACCAGTATTGAATCATCTAAGCTGGGACCCACATAGGATACAAGACGAGCTGTCAGATCCACAAAGGATCGATAGGTACTAATTCCCGCAAAGGCCCATACAGGATCAGACCGACATAGGATCTGTAGCACTGATCCCCATAGGATCGCTGAGTGCTGTAGTCGTCGCCGTCAAATCCACTGAGGATCTCTGCACAGTCGTCGTCGAAGTCGCAGTCGCAGTCAACCCTAGGGTTCCCGCACACAGCAAACTCATTCGGGAGGGTCCGCTCCACGAGCCGGGAAGCTGATACATCAACTGTCACATAATCCGAAGTTGATGTATCCAAAAGTTCCGTATTGTTAACAGGAACTCAACGCAACAGACGGCGCGTCAATCGGACGCCCGGTCTGAGAGTTATTGGTTTTTTCATTCCAGGGGCCCGGTTGGTTTTTAAGGCAAAACTAACCCGACCATACTCCACCTGCGTCAAAACCTTGGGCGAAGTATGCCAAAATATCTGTCCCACTAAGATGAACTCAACAAAGTCGACGGCACATCAATCGGACGTCCGAAGCTCAAGATATGAGCGTTTCCGCTCCGAGGGCCCGGTTGGTTTCGTGTATGAACCAACCTGGGCAAACCGATCATATTCCGAAACCTTTAGTGCGATATACTGAAACGACCGTCATGATCCAAGGATCGCGTTGCCGCTAACGGTGCGTCATTCGGAAGTCCTTATCTCATGTTATGGGAAAAATACCGAAAACGGTCCGAAGACGGGGGTCAGGGCCCGGGCCGACCCGGCCCGACCCCCCCTGGGTCTGCCGAACCGGGTCGACCCGGTCTGACCCGGATGGAACCGGTCCAGCTAGGCCAGGGCGTGGCCCGGCTCGGCCGGCCGGTACGGCTCGGCTCGGCCGAGCGGCCAAGCAACGCTGGGGGCGCGCATGCCCATGCGTTACAACGCCGCGGCCCCCGTGGGGGGCCGCCCTGAATCATCCGGACGCGGCCGGTCCGCCTCGTCCCTGAACAGCGGTTTTGCGTGGCTGCGGAACTGCCTCGCCACCACGGCTTCATCCGCAGCGAGGTTTTCCCAGCGGCGCGCTGGGCGCCGCCGCCGCCTGGCGGCCGGCCGCTGCCGGTGGAAGCTTCCGTGGGCCACCGGAGTTGCTCTGGTGCTCCGATTTCCTTCCCGTCTGCGCCGCTGTTCCTCCCGAGTTCCGTTCATCACTTTGGGTTCATTAAATCGCCTCTTCGGCACGTTTTGTCATCGCCCGCCAAATCCGCACAACAAGGAATAACTGCAGAGGGTTGTCGGGCTGTGTTTGTTTGGCACGCACCCTCCGCGTTAGATAATAAAAGTCGGGAGAAATATTCAACACATGAATAAAAGGAAGGCACAATTTTAATAGAATTAAAATTGAACATGATCTAGGTTCTTTGTTTTAATGAAACAATCACGAGAATATAAAGTTATTTCATAGACAACCCCTACCTCGTCAAGTCGTCGCACATGCGTTCTTCGCAGAATTGACCGTCGCAGAACAAGTGGAGTGTCGCGTCGCGGAAGGGCGTCACATCATCGTGGAAGGGTGTCACATCGACGATCTACGAGGATCAAGAAACAACAGATTTAATTAATAATAATTAAATCAGTGATGTTGTTATAATACACAAAGAGATTTAAATGAAGCGCTACCCCCTACCATGTCGTTGTCGATCGAAGGTTGTCGCGGGGTTGGATTGTCGTGGAAGAACGTCGTGGAAGAAGAACCCTCAGCGTCGCGGTACTTGGCATCACGTCGTCTATCTCCGAAGGCTTGGCGTTCTTTTTATCCCTTCGTCGAAGGGCGACGTTCTTCGCGTTCTTCGCGAAGAAGGATGAAGAACTTGAGGTTGAAGAAGAAGAAGACTCTCACGCCTCCCAATTCTCTCAAGGTGGAAAAACTCTAACAATAATAAAATAAGACCAAGTCTTATTTTATTAACACAACCTAACCATTTGAATTTCAAGAGTTTGAAATTCAATTAACCACACACAACTCACCTCATTAAACTTATTACATTAAATTCATAAGTTAAAACTTAAGTTAACAAAATTAAAGTGGGAGTTGAGGGGGGTTTTAGAGAATATGAAGGGGTGGGGTTCGTGTGGGCCCCACCACCCTCATAACCTCCAAATGGAGTTTTGGTGGTTACCCAACTTCCATCAAGAACTAAACACTTAGAGTAAAAATAATAAAAATTGTAGAGTAAATATAAAATAAACTTCCACATTTTTTATCATCAACACTCATGTAAACACAACTCCGGAATAGGCGTTCCTAAGAAAATACCGGCATTGTGGTTCCATCGGTGCCATCAGAACTCGATTCCGAGAACCGGTTGAAAAGATATAAATTCCCGCTCGTTCGTTCACTGAACGTACCTGAGCCAAACTTTGGAAATTAATTCCGGGCACACTGGGCCTCGGAATCAGGCGCCGTTAGAAACTGCGTTCTTGTAAAATTCCAAATAAAATTATGAAAAAAATTTCCTTGAAATTTCCGGGTCATTACATTATTTTAGGGAGGTCTAGAGATAAATAAAACACTTCCATTCCTGAAATATCATTTACATTGACGAAAAGGAAAAATGAGGCATGCTGAAATGCTTCACATGATGATATAGAGTGTCAAATATGAAAAGAACAGGAAATATATGTAATAGAGATAAAGATCTATGTAATGATATATTCATCGTAGATCACAGATATTGATACTGTTAAAGGATAATGTTTTCTTGTTGATTTATGAATATCATACGTCATAGAGAGGATTCATGAGAAAGAAATAAAATTTATGTCTTCATAGCCCTATACATATGTTGATAATTTGAAAATTGGGATAAAGAGACTGAATTTTATTCTCTTATTACTGGATTTCAGAGATATAAGTTTGAGGTATATGATTAAAACTTTATATGTAGTGACATCCCATAGGTAAAAAGAATCTTATTTAAAAATGGTAAGACTAAATAATCATTATTATATAGTGGGAGATAGTATGAAGAGCTAGTTTGGATAATGGATAATTTTAGGAGATAGTTTTATATCCACTTTGATATATTATTGAAGTGAATATGCCTTATAATCAACATTAGGAAGAAAATTAATAGATAATCACATTGGGGTTAATCATTTTATAAAATTTACGCATCATGATCTATTGAAATTATATGTTTCTTTCCATGTGAAATCATTCAAAGAAACATATGAGGTCCATAAATCCAAATAGGATTACAGTATCAAATACATTTGTGTAAGAAATAATTTTATAAACACTTTTTACCCTGATTCACCTATCTTAATGTGAATGCATGTTCTTATTGAGGATAATAATTTATATCAATGAATAAGTTTTACAGAGGGTGTGATCTATTTGTATTTATTATTTTTTTATCTATCATTAATCAAGTGAATATTTAAAGAAGTTTATAAGTTCACAGCTAATAAAAAAATTCATATATCCAAAAATTCATTAAAGAATATGAATAAAATGGGATGTCAAAATATGATCAATATCTCATCTAAAAGAAAATATAAATCAATCATGCCACTGGGTTGAGGTAGTAAAAATTTTCATTTATGTATAATATTTTTTTTAAAATTATCATCTAGAATAATAATGTTTGGGAAATGAAGAGTATGTTCCCAATAAGTCTCTTTTTGATTCCTACTATGATATAGAGAATTATTAACAAAAGTTTTATTTATATGTTTCCGTATATATATTTTAGTTCATTAATGCTCTACTAGAGGAAACAACACAAGGGAAGTTGATATCAGATACTATTGGGAAATCACTGACTGTGATGTATAAAAGTTGAAACACTCTCATCAATGTTTTGAATTCCAAGGAGAAACTCTTAAAATTATTAAAATAAGAAAACTTCTTGGAAGAATAATACCTTTTAAGGTCATTTCTTGAGAAATATGGAAAATTAAATGCATATGAAGAGAGGATCAGTGTATAAAAACAAAATGAGTTTCTATGGATGTCAAAAATGACTAGTTGTAGATTAGGGATAAAAATATAAAGGATCTCTAAATTTATTATAAAAAAAGTTTTAGTTACAAGAATATAAAGTAGAGAATATTAAATAGGGATTATAATATATACTGGAATCTCTTGAAGATTGAAAAAACAATATGAATCTAATGATAATTTAGTTTAAAGATAAATTAGTAAATATATAAGTTTCATAAGAATTATTTTCATAAGATGATGAGAATATAAGATCTACCATTAATGATCATAATTATACTCTTTTATCTATGATTCATCTCATGATTGGAAAAATATTCATGAAAGCATTCCAAGGTATATATGTAATACCCAAGATTTAAAAAGAAGAAAATTATATTTAACATCATAAAGGAAATAAAACACAAATATTATCCTATATTAAATACAAAATTTAGTTTATATTTTGTTTCACATAACCCCATGATTTTTATTTTTGATAGATTATTTCACAGACAACACAAAAAAATGACTTGTCAAATAACATCTCATTATGAACTAGCTATTAAAATAGTTCCCATGAAAAATATTAACTAATTTCTGAAATATATATATATATTACTCAATATATATTATTGATGAATTTTTCGTAAAATTTTCATTCTAATTTTAGTAAATTTATTTTATTCTTTAAAAATATGTTTCCTTAAAAAAGAATTTGTATTTATGTTAATAAAAATTCATATGAATTTTATTAGAGGTATAAGAAATTGTATATGATAAAATAGAAATCATTTTTGGATTCATAATATCAAAATTTACATTAGTTTATTTTTTTAATATTACAAAAATATTGATTTTCTAATCAATAGTAAAAATACCGATTTTTTGAAAAAAAATTATTTCTTTTCAATAAATTAATAAATATGAAGTTAATAATATGCATTGAATATGTTTTTCAAATAAAAAACAATTATTTCGTTATATTTAATTCAATTAATCACTTTGAACAAAATTTATATTAGTTTTGGTATATATTTGTTTTTATTCCTTAAACAATGGTGTCACTAATAATTCATTTATAATGAATATTGTTCCTTTATTTTAATTAATTAGAATAATACACAATATGTAATTGTTAAAATGAAATATATAGATTACATATTATTAAATATTAATTTAGTTTCAAAAAATTGTTAATATTAGTCATATTTTAGAATATAGAGTCATTTTTTTTAAAATAATTTTCCTCAAAACCTATAGTCTCTCCATGTTTATAGGACTAATGTTAAATTATATTTTTCCACTTTTGGGAATTGAATTTGGTAAAATATATTATATAATTGGAATAATAATAAATTATAATTTTTAATAAATTCAACTTATTGTTTTTATCAAATTTAGTAGTTAATGCTAAAAAAATAAATTAATGTGGTTAAGGTAGAAATTGATTTACTAGAGGTTAAACAAGAACGATGATAGTGAAAAATGACCTAAAATATTATCTTAATTTTATTGAATGGGTTTATTTAAATATTTTTTCCAAAATTAAATTAAATATAAATTTTTTTTTGTATTTATTTTAAATATCACCCATATAATTAGTTAAGTAAATAATATTAATAAAAAGATACATTTATTACATTTACGATCCACAATACTTTGGGATAGGGTCAAAATTGACATTGGTTCAGATGTAAAATTTATTTTGAAAAGTAAAATAAATTTTTAATAATAATTTATATTTAATTTTAAGGATGAATTAGTTCCTTAACCTATATAAGAAATTTCAATCTAATATTTATTTTTTTAATAAAAAATAAAATAATTGAAAACAAAAAAAGGTGGATTAAATTGACTGAATTATTATGTTCCATGATATTTTTAAATTAATTTGTCATTTTATATTTTTTTATAATAATATATTCTTTTTCAATAAATCTTTTGATATATTTTTAAATTAAATTTTATTGAATAATGTCAAAATTTACCTTAATGTTATTTTATAACTAATTATATTTAATTAACTGATATAAATTTATCAAATATCTTATATTCTGAAAAGTGGTGTTAAATTTAAATGAATATATAATATTTTATATACATGAAGAAATTATTATTTTTATATTGAATATATCAACTGCTAAATTTTAAAAACCTATGATTTCATTGTTATGGTTAAAAGGGTGTTTTGGACCATTACAGTGTTTTGATTAAATTAATTTTCAACCCATAAAGTATTTTTATTTGAAATTGGGATTTATTATTTTGAATAATTAGGTAAAAAGTATCTAATTAGTATCACATTAATTTATTATTAATTTATCAATTACATATATTAGATTACTAGTTACAATAATGAAAACGCTGAATGAAAAATATAAGAAATCTTAGGTGTTAAAGAAAAAAATGTTTGAAAAATATTATTTATTCATTAAAGTATTTTTGTGTAGTCTATATCATCCCTAAAAACATTAATTATCAACATTGGATTCTATTTAGATAATATTGACCTCCCAATAGTGAATACATTTGAGTATTTATAGGATTGCCACACATCATCAACTATAAAGGGGAACTCAGTCGTATTATTTAATCAGACCTCTAAAGCCATTTTTGTCATCTTAAACTAACCAAATAACATATAAAATTTACTAACATCCCCCTACAATCATTATATTTTTTATAAAGGCAATCAAGGACAGCCTTTGGTGAAGACCTAAAAGAGTTATTAAAAAAATAGGTAAAATTCAATAATGGTCATTTTGTTTTATTTCTTCTCCACCCATTAAATAATTATTTTACAATAATGATATATTAAAATAAGTATCATAATTATAATATGATATTTTTATTTATATTTCAGGACCTAGAACTACACACGTTTATATGAAATGGGTTACAAAGTCATCTTTCGTGTCTACCTGTATCCACTGCCTCAAGGAACAATGTGATTCGTTTTTCCATTACCAGATCTCACAATTCGGTATTATGATAATTAAATATTTTATATATGATATTTATAAAATAATAATACCAATGGAGTTTTTCTATTATATATAACTTTTTAGGTTTCATACATTTGGGTATACGATAATGTCACCCTTGTGTACGACAGATTAACACCCCGACAAGCATTGCGATTTGTTTTTTACTAACGCATTACATGTAGGTAATAAAGGTAAATATACTAAATAATTGTGATATAAATTAAATATTATTTATATTAATGTTATTTAGTGATTATAAAAAATAATATATCATTTTTTACTGTTTACTCTATATAAAAAATTATAACGTCGTTTAGGGATGTGTAGACTACTACATCTTTGAAGGGATGTGGTTATTATTTTCAAATCCAAATCAAAAGAATTATAAATATAAGTAAATATAATTAAGTAATATGGTATTAATTATATATTTTTTTAAGATAAAATTCTATTAAATTGTTTCATAATGATCATTGAAATTTGGAAGCCTTACTCATGCATACATACGACCTACCATCTCAGTGATCCCGATGTTAGTTCATTTTTCATAACCATATTCAATTATTGGTTTTAATATTATATTATATGTATTAATATTATAAATATTTCATTATTATTATTCTTGATATTCTTAAATGGTTACCTATGTAACCATATCCATCCCACCCAAGTCATTTTGAATGGACAAGCCGAATATGGTAAAAACATCTAATGGAATGTCAATTGATTAAGTAATAGTATGTAACAAGTTAATAAGGGGTATAAAGGTAATAATAAAATTAAAATATTTTTTCAAGAAAGATAATAATTAACTAATTATTGTTTTTCATCAAGTTAAATACACACATGACATGATAGACTCAAAATAAGGGTTTTTCTTTCATTGCTTTTATTTATGTAAGATATATTCCAAATTCAACAGTTGTTGATGTATCATGGAATATATAATAAAGTTGGATTTAATTTTTTATTAATAAATTTATATTTATTAGGATTTAAATATCCTTATCATGATATATATTTAATTTAGTTTGTGGTTTCAATGTAACCAATGCAGAAATGAAATATTTTCACAATTTTCCTTTATTGAGATGTTTAATATGTTATAAACCTATAATCTTTTATGAGGTGTATATACTAGGACTTTGACATGTTATATCATGAATATAATTATTTTCATGATATTATAGTCTAATTAAATGTAATTTTTCCATGGGTATTGTGGTCAAATGGTACTAAAGTTAAAAGATTCTTTTATTACAATTCCATCATTATTTGGATTGTGTTTTATGTGTAGGATGTTGAAATATTATAATTATAATGTATTATATTATATTGTTTGTATTAATGAGTTTATCATATAATAGTACCATTTCTCTACTCTGCTTTAAATTGAGTAATTTAGAAAATAATTTTAAGAAAATCTATATTTCTTTGACTCTTCAGTAAGAAATCTATTTTCATCAAAAATAGTGTTTTCTAAAAAAATAAAAAAAATGGTTTTCATGCATTTTAAAATTGTTAATTAAATAAATTATTAACCAATTTTTCCTTAATATTTTTTGAAGGAATATTCTTGTAAATATATAATCAAGGAATCTTTCTAACATTATTATACTAAAAAAGGATTGTTTATTTAACATGAACAACATGTGTGTATTTACCCACTAACATAAATTTCATTTCATTAATACTTGTGTTTAATGTTTACAAGTTTATTTTTAAATAAAATATTATTTTAAAATTTTATAAATTTTCAATTTTTAAAATTATTTTCCAAATAAATGTATTTTCAAAATGTTGTATGTTCAAAGACGTGATTTTTTAAAATTAAAATAATATTTTCCACAATAAGGATTTTAATAATGATTTAATTGTTTTTCCATTAATCAAAATTAGAAATGTTTTTTGTTACAAATCATTATTTAGAGATATACTTTATTTATTAAATCCTCTTTCGTTCTCTAGATTTATTGTGATTATTTCGAACAGACTGTTACTAAACTTTGTTCATTTCCACAGGTTATTTATGTCTTAAAGAGATTATCATTGAACATGTTTGTTTTACACGGGTCAATATTGTATCAAATATATTATTTTGGATGTTATAAATTTTTTACTTATATTCATTTCCAAAAAAGAATAAATCTTGTTTCAATGAGTTTTTATGAAATGAAATTTTTATATTATTTATTCATGTTCTAGTTCTAGGACCTTGTAAATGATGTGTTAACCTAGATTGTTCCCAGTGATCCCATTATATCTTATACAATGGGTTTTCCAAGATATATATCTATAAAATTGAGTAATGATTATTTTTATTGATGAATAATATATGAATTATTCTGTATGGTTATTCCAATTGTAAGGGTTATGAAATGGTTCTAGGAGATGATGCATAAGATACAAACATATATTACCTATTCCTGTAATGGTTTAATGATCTTTCATTTGATCAAGATTGATTTCACATAGATCATGATTATTTATTCTTATGGTGATTTCAGTTTTGAATCTTTATTATATGTAATAATGTTTTATTATTTAGGTATTTATAGGTTTTAATATTATTTTGCAATACACATTCACATTGATTGTGATATTATAATCATAATCTCTTTTAATTCTTACTGATGTCATTCTTTTGTTAATGAAAAATGTTTATCATATTGAGTATTTGAGATCACTATTAATTTGATTACTTATTTTCATGTTATAATGAATGAGTTTTAAATATTTATACCTATAAATTATTATATATGATTGATGATAATGAATTTCTGTGAATTAATTAAATAATTGTTAAATAGAAAAAATCAGTATTTAATATCATGTGAATTTTTGACGTAAGTTTTTTCATAATACACTATAAATATAATCCAAAAATAACCATAAAATATCCAAGGGATCCAATTTATGAGTATTATTTAGTAAAGATTTGATTGGAAAAATTGGGTCATAATTATTAGCATCTAATCTGAAAAATGTAATGTTTATGATTTTATCACCACATCAAAGATTGTAGTTTCTTAACTCTTATAGTTGGTATCGAAGGTCAGTTTAGATAAATTGGGTGATTATGATATTTTCATATAATTTTTTCTTAATTGTTATTTATATAATAATAGTTCTAAATGATTAAGGTTGATCACATTTATAAAATCTATGTGACACCATTTGAGGTTTTTCAAAAGGAAAAATATTTAGGTTATTAATAAAATTTTAGGATGCATTTTATTAGTTTAGGGTATTTCTAACCCATTAGGATCAACATGAAGTGTTATTTTTGGAGGAATTATATTTTCATTTTTAATAAGAAAAATCGAAATCCTCATGGCTGGGATACAAGCCATCGTATTCAACATGTCTACAGAGATTACACCTCCAACAAAAGGATGGTAATGGTAGAGTTCTTATCAATGGTCCATGGGATGTCTTAGTTTGTAAGAAATTTTTTCATTTAAATATTATGTTTATTTCTAAACAATATAATATTTTAATTGAGAAATAATAATTCATTTAACATAGAAGAATATATTACAAAATAATTCTCATCCTTAGGCTTTGATGTTATTACAGAAATGTTTAATGAAATTAAAGGATTTTTATTTAAGTAAAGATTTCATTTCATCTTTGGTTACAACTGTTGAATTTATAATATTAATGTATCATATATTCTTTTGTTAATATTGTTTAATATCTTACCATGTGATACTATTTTAGTTTTGGATAATGTATAAAGACATAAAAATATCTTATTATCCCTTTTATATTTATGAGGTATTTAAAATCTTATTTTGGTGCTTCATGAGTAAAACATTAATCTTGAATACTTGTTTCTTTTGGAGAAAAAGATGGTTTTATTGTGTAAATTGGTTAAAGGATGAAATAGTATTCATAAGTATGTATAATTCCATATTCTCTTAATTTAGATGTAAATGGTATTTCTTAACACGTTGATAAATATCTAGTGAAATAATGTTATCCTAATACCTTCATATCCAATAAATTAGATGCTTTATTATATCATCAATGATTTATGAGTTTCAAGCCCATAAATATTCATTGATCATTTACTGTCTTATGATCAAGGATCTCGATCACCCTCTTTAATTATTTACATTTTCCCCCATTCACATCCATGATCTCTTATTTAGAAACCTAGTTATGCGTTATTCAGTATGACCTATATAATTAGCTTTATCTTATATTAAGATGATGTGTTTTAAAAACATTATAAAATGTGTATTTATAGAAAAAGTATATATTAATTTCCAATAATTTATTATTATTATGTTATTCAAATTTAGAGGACATAATTTCTTAAGGGGGGGGGGGAATAACACCATGGGAATTTAGAAAAAGAGAAATATATTAAATTTTATAAAGGACCTAAAAAATGTGATTTTTATTACATTACATAAAACAATTAGTTTCACATACATTACACACAACCCCATAATGTTTATGTTTTATATGATATTTAATAGACAATAGTGAACTAAAACAACCCATGGTATAAATTTGTGTTACAACCTAGTTGTTAAATAGTTGGGTATGAATAATATAAAATACTTTATTAAATATACTATAATAAATATATAAAGATGCTTAAATTTATTACTAAATATAAATTATTCATAAATATTTAGTGAAATAATCAATCAATTTTTTGTAATTTGATTTTATTCTTCAAAATTATGTTTTCTTAGAAAAATTATTTAATTACTCTTCATGAATGATATAATATTATCAATTTTTTTTGAAATTTTAAAGATGTTTTGGATAAAATTTAATTTAAATTTTAGAATATTAATATCATATTTTAGTTAAGTAAACTCTTATAGACTTTAAAAAAATTAAAAATATTTTCGTGAATAGTAAAAAATATATATTTTAAAAAAAGTTTTTTATTTTAAATATATTATGTAAATGAACATTTCTAATATGTGTTGAATATATTTTTAAAATAAAATTATTAATATTTTTTTATATTTATTCCACTTAATTAATTTAAATAAGTGTAATACTGGTTTTTTGTACAAGTTTGTTTTTTTTGTTTAAAAATGGGGGTTTTTTAATTGCTATTTTAAAATAAAAAATGTTTCTCCATTTAGATTAATTAAAATAAAACATAATGGGGAATGTTTTTAATTAAATATATATATATATGTTAAATATAACTGAATATTAATTGAGTTTCCTAAAATATTTATTATTAATCATAGAGTTAATATTGAATCATCTTCTTCAATAAAATACTCATCTTAAAAACAACTTATCTCACTCCGTTTGTATTAAAATTTTCTAGTTATATAAATTGAATATATAAAAATTAATTGCATATTTTTAATGAGAATAAATTTTATGGATTAATATGGTCAACATATTTTTTCCAAAATCAATGGTTAATAATGAAAAAAACTAATTACCATGATTTAGGTAAAAATTAATATATAGGGGTGGTTAAAATAGAAGGTTAAGAGTGAAAATGAACAAAATAATTATATTAATATTATTTAATGAGTTTATTTAATCCATGAAGTAAATTTATGTGAAATATGGGAACTCCTCACCACATTCCTTTAAATATGACCCATATAATAGATATATAAAGAAATAGAAAAAAAGATATTTTTCATCATTTTAATATCAATAATTATTTTGGTTATGGAAAGTGAAACATTGGTTCAGTAAGGAAAGTTATATTGAAATATATTTGCCTTTATTATCATAATAATTTAAATTTAATTTTAGATATGATTTATTTACATAATTTTTTTATAAAATGCCAACATAAAAATAATTGTTTTAAGAAAACATAAGTTAACAGATACAAAAAACAGCAAATGTTAAGTAAATTGAAGGAATCATTGTGATCAATTATTTTTTAGTATAATATGTAATGTTACCCACATGTGATTACAATATATTGTAATTTCATAATATTACCAATATTTTTTTAAATCTAATTTAAATTAATAATTTCAAAATTTACATTAATTATATTTTTTGGTAAATTATGTCCATTCAAATGAATATAAATTACTAAAAATCCTATTTTAATCCATGTGATATTAAAATTTTAAATTCATTCCATGTTTTATTATTCATGGAAAAAATTATTATTTTCATAATGACTACATTGACCCCAACATAGTAAAATATTTTTAGCATCATTATAGTTGAAATGGTGTTTTTTAACATTACATACATCTATGAAAAAAAATTATTTTTTATCACACATAGGTTTATTATTTGATAATATTTGTTTAATATTTAGAATTAGTGGATATATATTATCTAAAAATTCTCCATTTAAATTAATATTAAAGAATAAATTTCTAAGACCATAAAACTTGTTACTATAATGATAAAAATAAAAACAAATAAAGAATCTTCCAAGTTAAGGAAAAAATTTATTAAAACATTTGTTTTATTGTGTGGTGGAGTTGTTTTTAAACCATTTAACACCTATAAAATATTAAATTATCAATCTTGATCCATATTTGGTAAAATTTGTGTCTCAATAGATAATAATTTTGAGTATGCACAAGAATATAACTCCTTAACTATCAAAGGAAATTTACACCCCTCAATTCTTGACACATATAATTTTTTTACCCATACATAACCTGCCCTCATAAATTATAATCTTCCATCCCATTATTATATAATAATTAATCTAGGTATAAATCCAACCAAGAAATTCATTTAGTGCAAACCAAAATAAGTTAACTGAAGAAGAGTTACGCTTGTCAATGAGAATTTTATTTTATTTATTTCTCTGCCCCTTAAATTATATATATATATTACGATGTTATAATAACGTAATTTTATTTAATTTACCTATATATTGTGTTGTTAATAATAATACAAAAAACACACACATTTCCCGCACATGGTTACTGAAATCATCATTCGTGTGGATAGCGGACTACCGCCTTACGAGACGATGTCATTCATTTATCCATTACAACCTATCACGATTGAGTATGATGATGGATTGAAAATATGTTTACAATTTTTATAACATAATTGTGCAACAGTATTCATTATATAATATATAAAATTTAACATTCTGTACCATAGGTTATATAATAATATTGCTCGTGTGTACGGTGGATTATCACATCACGAAGCGACGCGACTCATTATTCAATAATGAAATTCATGGAAGGTAATAAGGGTAAAAAAATAAAGTATATTATTTAAATTTAATATTTATGACATTAATAAATTTTTGTTCCTTCTTTATTTTTTTTAATCATTCCCTTTTTACCTTTCCACTCAATTGAGAAAACGATAATGTAGTCCACGGACGTGTGCACTACCACCTCCTCGAATAAATGTGATTCTTATTATCATATAAAATTCACATTAATGATATATAATATAATATATAATTAAATAATATGGTATTTATGACATTATTATAATTTTATAAATATAATTTTTACACAACTTATTTCCAAAATAATCATTGAAAAATCTAAACGTTGCTCATGCGTACTTACAGCCTACCATCTCCATGATCACAATTTTAGTACATTTTTTCTTATCCATATTACATGATTGGGTTAAAAATTATAATTGGGTTATAAATATTTTAATTATTTCATGATTATTAATCTTTTAATATATAAATAATGTCTAATTCGAATATAGTCAGCCCACCTAAGAAACGTTTTACACACAAACTGAATATTTTCAGAACAATCGATGTAAATTTATTCGATTATGTAATTTGATATCAGATTGTAATATGTGAAATAAATTAATAATAAGCTTTAATATGGTTTTCAATAATTGAAATTATTAAAAAATTCTTATTTTTATGGAAGGTATAGACACACGTGAAATGTCTGACATAAGGTAAGTGTTTTTCGCGTCTAAATTTTTATTTATGTGAGATATATCCTATATTAAACACTTATTTTAATTATGTTTTGTATATAATTCCCAAAAATTTATTTTATAATTATTATATTTATATTTATAGATATCTAAATACAAATTTCATGATATCACATTCTTGGGGTTTACAGTCTCAATGTTTCCAATGTTGTAAGGTATTTTTGTCTCGATTTTTCTTCTTTGATATATTTGATATGTTATACACTGATATTATAAAATGAGGTGTACATACTACCCCTTTGGAATATTATATCATGAATATAATTATTCTAATGATATTTTAGGTTTTATTTAAGTTTATTCCTCCATAGATATTATTATTCAAATATACTAATGTTGTAATAGACATTTATTACAATATCGTCATTATGAGGATTTTGTATGACTAAGTCTCTGATATTGAATTATTATAATTATCATGAATTATATTATCCTCATTTTATTAATGATATTTCAATTTAATATCACTATTTCTCAATTTTTTATTTATAATAAGTGAGATAATTATTTACAAAAATCTTACATTGGTTATCCCTTCGGCCAGGAATCTATTTTCATTCAATTACATATTTTATAAATTTTTTTGAAACATTATTTTACAATCTTTAAAATAATTAATGAAAATAAAATTTTAAAAAAAATTCAATATATTTTTTGAAAATGAACATTCTTGTCTTATTTTTATCAAGGCGCTTTTTTACAATTTTTAAAGTGGAAAATAAATATTATTTTATCCTGAATGGCATTTAAGAATTTAGCCACTATTATGAAGACAATTTCTTTGATTTTTACATTAAATGTTTAAAGGATATTTTTCATGAAAATATTTTCATTATATTCTATAAATATATAGTTTATAAATTTATTTTCAAATAAAAGTATTTTAAAAAAAAGTATCTATTAAAAATTATTTTGAAAATTAAAAGGTCTTTTTCCTCAAGAATGTTATTAATACTATTTTATTATATCTTCTATTTATCAAAGTCAAAAACCAATATTGTTACTTATCCTACATTAGGGATATTCTGTATTGTTACCATTATCTTTCTTTCTATGAATGGATTATTATTGTTCAAAAGATAATTTTATGAACCCATTTCTTTTTCACCATTTAATAATGTCTTGATGATATTTTTATAGAACCCATTTTTTTCATGGGCTAGTTATGTTTCAAATTGATTGTTATGGAACATGTTTCTTTTCCATAAGTTAATCTTGTTATAAAAAGAATAAAGTGGTTTTAAATGAGTTATGATGAATTTATTTCTATATATTATTTATTCATTTTGTGGTTCATGAACATTATAAATGGCATGTGTGCCCATATTGAATCAGGTGTTCCCGTTATATAATATACAATTGGTGTGACCAGATAGAAATCCAATGCATTGGTTAATGATAATGATCTATGTAAAATTATATTAAAATATATAATATGGTTATTATAATTATTTCAGTTTCTATATAGGATCTATTTGATGATGTCCCAAGACAGTAAGACATTTTTAAGGGCATATTATGGGTTTATGATGTTTCATTTGATTAATATTAATATCACATAGCTCATGATTATTGGTTCATATGAATATTTCATTTGTAAAATCCTTACCACATGTAATCTTTTTTGAGGTTACACATAAGTATGGGTATTAATATTCTTATATTATACTTATTCACTTTGATAATGTCATCATACTCATGTGATATTATATTCCTCACAGATGAAAATAAGTTGATAATTATTTTGGTTTCCTTTAATGATTATTTGAGCTCACCCCTCATATGTTTACTTTTCCCCTATGTTATATTGAATGACGTTGAAAAAATTATGCTCACATGTGATTTCAAATGGATGATTTTGATGACTTAATATGAAATAACGAAATCATGGATATATGTGAGAGATTTTCATTTAAAGTCATTTTAATTGTTTAGGTAAAAGTTTATAAAAATTATATAAAATTATAATACTAAATAGTAATGAATGATGTAATTGATCTAATTTTTCCATTTTAATTATTTATGGTTTAGATGAAAAAATTCTGGTCATAATTACTATAATCCAACCTAGAAATGTGATGTATATGATTTTATCACCAAATCCAGGAGTGCAACTTTGAGGCTGTTATAATGGGTATCAATGGTTGTTTTTGATAACATTAGAGGTTATGATGGTTTCATGTGATGTTATCTTAATTTTTATATTTAAAATAATAGGTCTATAAGATTAAGTTTGATCATAAATTCAAAAAATTATGCACCCAATTTTTTATATAGTAGAAATTATTATGTTAATAGTGAAATTTTTGGACACCTTTTATAGATTTGGATTATTTTCAACCCTGAGGATCAAGATAGAGTTTTATTTTGGAAGGAGTTATATTTTCATTGTTAAAAGAAAAAACGAAGGTCAAAATACTGGGTGACAAACCATCATATCTGACAAGGCTAGAGGGATTGAACCCACATCTAAGGGGTGGTAAGGGTGGAAGACCTACTAATTGCTTATGTGATTTCTTGGTTATTATAAAAATTTTACAGGTAAATATTATTTTAATTTTAGATTCATATCAATTATTATTTGAGGAAAAATGTTTTATTTATAGTCAAATAATATATGATCAAATCCTTCTAATACTAATTTTTTTTATCTCGATCATAAAATGGATGAAGAATTTTAAGCATATTCATTTAGGGAATGATTTGGTTTGAACAATTTTTATTCCTATTTAATTTTTAATATTAATGTTTCATATAGAGGTTTAATCATTTATGGAATTATCTTCCCATATTATAACAATTTTGATGGATAATTTCAACCTAAAAAAAAATTGAATTTTATCTCATTTATTTTTATGTGGTCTTTAAATTTTTTTTCTTTAGGAATGAAAAGTTTCCCTTGAATAATCATGGTATGGATAAAAATATTGGATTCTAGTGGGAATTTATTAATTGATGAACATTTATTCATCATATATGTATATTTCTATATTCACTTAGTCTATATAATCTGTGAATTATTGGACACTAGGAAAATTATATTAAAAAAAAGGTGTTATACTAGTTCCTTCATATACAATGAGTTATATTTTATATTAAATCCAAATAGACATATGGTTTTGAGACCCACAAAATTCCATTTACCTTTAAATTTCTTTTGATCAATTACCTCAAAACCATATATAATTATTTATGGCTTTCCTCCATTCCCACCAATGTTATCCCATTTGGAGGCCTTATTGTTTTTATTACATATAAAATTTATATGTCCCTTTAACTATTATTAATTTATGTTTTCTTATCCCTTTTTCTGATGTTTGATTAAAAAATTGTTGTCTCAAACGTCAAATCTTTGATTACTGAGATAAAATTAAAATTTGGAGGACGCAATTTATTAATGGGGGGTGATCTATCACCCTGATATTTTAAAGGAAGAAAAATATATTCAATAGTATAAATAATTTGAAAAAAATATTTTATATTTCCTTCCACACCACACTCAGTTTATCTAGTGTTATACGGAAACCAAATTTTTTTATGTTCGATAGTGTACTCAATAAACAACTCTAAACCCAAATAACCTATGAAATATATTATCATTATAACCTAAACCTTAAATATGGGGTATGAATAATATTAAATAATTTATGATATATATATATATATCTTACTCATTATAAATAAATAATTAATTTTTAGTAAATTAACATATCTGTTTTTATCAAAGTGAATTTATTCTTAAAAAATATGGTTTATTTAAAAATGTTTTTATTAGTATTCATGAGAAAATTAATAACAGAATTTTTAAAAATTTATAAAATATATTTTATAAAATTGAATTTATTTGTATAATTTTAATATTAAATTTTTTTTGATAAATATTTTGGGACATTTTGGAAAATATTTTTTTTCAGTGAATTGTTAAAAAATGATTTTTGTAGAAACTATTTCTTTTTAAATAAATTATATAATTTAAAAATTCTAAAAAAATTCATATATTTTTAAATAAACTATTTATTATTTAGTTCTAAATAATAAAATTAATTACTTATAATAATTTTTATAGTTTTTTTGTTTTAAGATTATTTTATTCATTTAAAAATAGTTTTTTCTCAAAACTGTTTTAAAATGAATAATGTTTCTGTATTTTAATTAATAAAAATAAAACATAATACTATTTTTTATATGAAATTTATAATTTTATATAATTTAATATCAGTATAGTTTAATAAAATTATTTTTATTATTTATAGAGTAAATACAAAATCTTCTTCTTCTAAAAAATACTAATATCAAAAAATTATTGTCTCATAGACTCTATGTGATTGATGTAAAATTATATTTATAAATATATATAAATTGGAATTTAAAAATTAGATTTAATATAGTAAATCCAAGTAAATTATATTTTCTAATGATTTAAACATAGTTTCTGACAAAAATGAATAGTTAATGTATTAAAAAAAATTAATTACTGCGATTAAGGTTAAAATTCATTTACCGAGGGTTAAACAAGAATGATATGAGTGAGAATGAATAAAAATGACAACTTAGTTTTAATTAATGTTATTATTTGTTAAATAGAATCAATATAATTTTTAAATAGGGAAATTTATTTCTGTATTCGTTTGAATATTACATATTAAATAAGTTAGGAAAATAAAAAGACCAAAAAAATACTTTTTTCTCATAATATCTATAATGATTTGGAATAAATAAAAAATTAAAAGATGTTATGTTATAAATTTTATTTTTAATTTTAAATGACCTTTTTCATAATAATTATTATTTAATTTTTATATATAAATTAGTTTCTTAAAATTTCTAAGAAATGACAATAGAGTGATTATTTAGTTAATGAAAATAATAATATAACTGTTAATTGAAATAATATAAGTTAGGTAAGTTGAATGAATTTTTAAGTTATATTATTTTTAAGATTAAAATATCATGTGTTATATTTGGTATCCAAATATATTCTAAATCCATCATTTTAATGTAATTCATTAAAATTTAATTTAAATTAATAATGTAAAAATTTATATTAGTGATATTTTATGAAAAATTTTATTTTATTAACCAATTTAAAATTTCATAAAATAATATATTCATCAAAGTGACTTGTAAAATTTTAAAAAATATCCAATATTATAAATTCATGGAACAATTTTTATTTTTAAAATTACTATATTTGAACAAAAATATGTAAAAAAAACCTTGTTAGCATTGTATAGGTTTAAATAATGTTTTTTCATGTTGCAAGTGCTTTTGATAAAATTAATTCTCAAAAGAAATATTTTTTTTATTTCATAAATTGGATTTAATATTTAAAAAAAGTGTGTATAAAATATTTTATTGGTATAACATTAATTTTTTATTAGTGGATAAATTATGTATATTGAAAAAATGGTTACTATAATAGAAAAATAAATTGGAAAAACAAGATTACATAAGAGTTATGGAAAAATATTGTTAAAACAATTGTTTCATTGTTTGTCGGAGGATTGAATCAATATTAACATCAACATATAGATTTAATTATATATATTGGATCCACTTTAAGTAATATTTTACTCCCAATATTGTATAATTTTGAGTATTTACAAGAATTCCGCTACCCTCAACTACAAAAATGAACTCACTTCACTCACTTATTCACACCTATAAAGAAATTTTATCTGAGAAAACCTTCATTAACGACGTAAAAACATCCTAAAAACCATCTTAAATTCTTTAATGTGAACATAAATCCAAAAAAATAAGGTCATGGTCTAAACAAAATGTAGTTACCCAAGTAAGAGGTAATGTTCATCAACTAGAATTTTGGCTTATTTATTTCTCTAAAACTTCATATTTTAGTATACCATAAAGATATAATAATATTATTATTTTACATATATTTATATATTTTTATTATATTTTTATTATATACATAAACACACATTTCTATCAAATTTTTTATGAAATAATCAATCCTCTATATGGCAGACTACCAACTTGCGAAATGATGTCATTCGTATTTCCATCACCACTTGTCAATGTTAGAAATGATGATGGATACAAAGTTTATATATTATATTTATAAAATAATTATACACATTTAGTCATTATATCATATATGAGAATTTTTGTTTCATACAATAGGGTATATGATAACATCCATCATGTGTATAGCGGACTGCCTTATTGTGAAACTGTGTGATTCGTTTTTCACTAACATTGAACATATAAAGTAATATTTGTAAATTAAATAAATAAATGTGATATAAATGAAATATTTATGATATTATTGACATATTTTTTTTTATTGAAACATGATATAAGATTTTACTTTTAACTTTTCACTCACTATAAAAATGATAATTTCGTTCATGGATGTGTGGACTATATCCTCCCCAAAATGAATTGGTTCGTTTTTTCATGTACACATAAAAAAAATTGTATATGTACGTATAATAAAATATGGTATTTATTATATTATTTTCATTATGAAATGACAATTTTTAGATAAAACTATTTCCATAATGATAATTGAAATAAGAAAACATTACTCATGTGTGTGTACGACATACTGTCTCCATGATAATAATGTTACATCATTCTTCAAAACCATATTTCATGATTGGTTTTAAAATTAAAATTAAAGGATAAATATGATAATTTCTTAATGATTATTATTATATATATGTTTTAATAAATACTTATTTGACCATAGTAAATCTATATAAGCCTTTTTGACACAGAAGCTGAATACAGTAAAAAAATGACATATAATTAGGAAATTATGGAATTATACATATCATGCTAATAAGAAAAGTAAATTTAATAATAAAAATAAAAAATTTTCTCAGTACAGTAAACAATTAATAGAATTTTATTTTTAAGAAGATAAATACACATGTGACAAGTCTGAGTCACGATACGAGTCTTTATTATCTCACTTTTATTTCTGTGAGATATATTTTATATTCACTAACTATAGTTGTAGTGTTATATATATTCTAACAATAGATGTATATTATGATTTATTTTATTATATTTATTTTGGTGAATGTAATAATTTTTTGATATTTATTTCTTTAGGATTACAGTTTTAATGTTACGAAAGAGGTAAAATATATTTTTCTCATTATTTTCTTTCTTTGAGAGGTTTGTTATGTTATAAAACTATATTAATTTATGAGGTATATATACTACACATTCAAATTTCATATCATTAATCACCTTTATTTAATTATATTATTTGTTTCATATAAGGTTACTCCATCATTAGGATTACAATTCAAGTTAATAAAAGTGGTAAAAGTCCTTTGTTATATTCTCATTTTTATTAGGGTTGTGTATGATTACTTCTATGATGTTGAAATATTAAAATTATAATGAATTATATTCCCTTATAGTTATTAAATATATTTTCATGTAATAGTACCATTTTCTTCTATTTGGTACATATAAGGATTTATAAATTTGTGGGTGAAAATATGTCTTTGTTTCTCTTTTCGGTGGAAAATTTGTATTCCTACAAAAACATGTTTTATAAAATTGTTTACAAAATTGATTTCATCCTTTTTAAAATTATTTACTACATAAACGTTTACTCAATTGGTCTTTAATAAAATGCTTTTATAGGAATCTACTTATCTCTTTTGGATCATGTCATTTTTCTAGAATTGTTACAGTGAAATTGGAATAATCTTTTAACATTTATGAAATGTGTGGGTTTATGAATGATCATGAAAAAATATATTTGAATCATTATTTCATTGTTTAAATGGTTATTTATAATGTTTTTTATAATATTCTATAAATTATTTTTATAGAAATGGGTTTTAAAGAAAACTATTTTCAAGGTGTTGTAGGTTTTAAAAATACAGTTTTTAAATTAAAAGAATAGTTTCCTCTAGAATGTTTTTAATAATTATTTAGAGGTACTTAAATACATAAAAATAAGAAACCATTGTTTTCACATATCCTTTCCTGGGGATATTTTTTATTGATACCATTATCTTTTATTCAATAGATGGGTTATGATTTTTTCAATGAAATGTTTTTTGAACTATTTTCATTTCCACTAATTAATCATGCATCAAATATATTTCCACATAACCTATTTCTTGTCCAATGGTTAATCATCTTTCAAAGATATTATTGGATAATCCATTTCATTCAAATAGGTTAATCATGTTCTACAATTAATAATGGGTTTTTAATAAGTTATGATGAAATTATTTCTCTATGTATTTTGTTCATGTCATGGTTCATGGAAATTATATATTTCAATTGTACTTAAATAGTTTTCACTAATGGATTCATAGATTATATTTTGGATATAGATATATATCGCTCTAATGAATTGGGAAATAATTAAGACTTATAGATGATTATAATAGATGTTGCCCATATGGAACTTCCAATTTGTAAGTGTTTTCTAATGGTTATGTGAGGGTCTTTTGAGATGATGTCCCAATACAATAAAACTATTTTTATTCTCATGATATGTGTTTATGATGATTCGTTTTACCATGATTGATATCACATGTCTCGTGATTATTGATTCTTATAACTATTTTCTTTTCTAAAGCCTTATTCTATATTATCATGTTTTATTATTCAATTATTGATCGTTATGAGTATTGTTATGATATACTCATGTAATTTGATTATGTAATTACGCAAATATTCTCTTATGTTGATCAAAAAAGAAATCAATTTGTGAGATCATTCATTTTATTGTATTAATCATTTGATCTCACCCTTATTATGATTCATTCTCCCATGATTGAAAATTTGGTTGAGTGAATTATGTCTTGAAGGGATTTCATATTGATGATGATGAACACATAATGTGTAATAATTAAAATTGGGAATAAATTTGAGAAATTGACATTTAATTTATTTTTAATTATTAATGTTTGATTTTTTCCTAACTCTCTAAAACATTAAACCTAAAAAATCATTTAGCATGAAAGTGATCTAGTTTTTCTTTTGATATTTTACAGTTTGGATGGAGAAAATTGACCCATATTAATATACCATAAAGACAAAAATTTAACGTTTACAATTTTAGTATAGGATCTAGGAGAGTAGGTTCTAGGATGTTATAATATCAACAGATATCATAGAGATATTAATAACCCTTATCATAACAAATTATATTTTCATTAATTCTCTATATATACAACGTTTTCATTATTCAACAGTTGTCATTTTGTTAAGTGTGGGTGTGGGATGTATAATAAGATTAGTTTCCAAAAACAATCCCAAAATAATAAATATTTCAAGAAAAAATAACATGTTGTTCATGATGATTAAATTAGTTCACAAAAGAAAAAAATAAGGGTGTATTTTTTATTATTTTTGTTTAGAATGTTTGTATATAAAACAATACATTATTTGAATAACATGTCAATAATTTGAATAAAAATATGTCATATATAAATAGGTGTAAATGTTATGTTGAGGCAAGACACATAAGAAAATTTTAATCATTCTATCAAAAACAAATTTGACACTCATGATAATATTAGAAGAAATTAAAACATGTTTGGTCCCATTGATGATGTGTTATGGAGTTAATAAATCAATATTGTTCTAAATTTTATCAAAAGATGAAGTTATTAATAGATTTTCAGGAATAAAATGAAGAAAGATAGTATTATATTCTTGGGTATTAAACAATATAAAAGTGTTGAGCTAACTAGAACCCATAAGATTAATGAGAAATATGGTACACCAAGGATAATATTTCTATATAATGGAATAAAATACCACAAATTCAATCTTTATAAAAATTCCATGAGTATAAAAGTTAAAGGAATCAATTTTAAAAAATAAATGGTGTTACTCCATGATAAAAAAGGAATTGTTTTGTAGAATACATATTTAAATAATGATTTAATGTTTAATATAATTTTATAAAATGGCATAAAATAAATGTCGATGGTAAACAATATAGATGGTTTAACCAAATTGGAGAAACTATAATATATTTCATTAAAATTTACTATAATATAAAGATGTATTGATAAAGTATGGTAAAACACCATTGAGTTAATGTATCATGGTTATTTCTAGGAAAAATAATATTTCAAACATTGAGAAATATTATAAAAGTTATAATACCACAATGATCAATGAATTTCAAGTAATTAAAATTAATGGAGAAATAAAAATGAATAGTTTTCATGTAATTGTAGCTAAAAAGGGAGGTGTTTTTATGTGGAGAAAATATATCATCTTTCTTTCACTTACTAACGAGACTTAGATGATCTACCTTATTCCTGTATATTGGTTTTTTCATTTTTATTTAATTATGTAGAGGTAATGGATACATGTGGCAGATGAATTGGAATAATGGGAGGACTTTAAAGATACTGGATTAATCCATCTTGCAATGATATGAGAAATACAATATATTTCTTTCTTATAACAGTTTTACTAGTATCATCTTTGGTGGAGAAGTATTATTGAGTGTAACCCATAACGGTAAGTTAATAAAATTATCATGTGACATGAATATTAATACATCAAATGAAAATCTGTATATTTGGAAAATTCATAGAGAAATCTATGTTTTAGGTATGATAAAAATTTCTTAATCCTTCATTTAAGATAAAATAATTACAATTTTAATAAAGAATGTGTTGAACGAATTTTGTAACTGAATTAACATGGAGGGGGAACAAAATTAGTTATGATTGAACATTTTCGATATTTTATTGTTATTATTTCTTATGGTTACTTGAAAAAACTTATTTCATAGACCTTGGAATAGAATTATAGTGTTAAATTAAAATGTTTATGTGTTTTTATAAAAATTTGATGTATTGACTAATCTGTATTTTTTATACAATATGATTTATCATATATTCATATAGTTGATAAATTTATGGCTCATTTCATTAATAATTATTTTTATCCTCTCCACTCCCCCATCCCCTCTTCTGCGTGCCACTGTATACTGTCTTCTGTGGTTCTCTTGTTTCTTCTGTTGAATATGAGGATGACAACGATGGTGTCGTAATTGTCGATGGTGAATTTCTTTGTTTGTGATGTTCTAGTTTACGGCCGCAATGATGAAGTTCTCAAATATCATTTTGAATGATGGAGTCCTTTTCGACGATAGAGGTATTGATCGGCCCTGGTGGTGAGTGTTGGCCGATGATGGTGGTGTATCAGTGTTATGTGATCCGATCATCGGCTCCGGCTGTGATGTGAAATGACAACAATGAATTTAGTTTATGACTTTGACGGCGGAAAGTGGTGAAGTGGCCAGCTTTTTTGGTGCTCACAGTTCAACGCTCCTTTGTTAGGTTAGAGTCATGATGTAAGTCGATATGTGGATCGAGGAGGGCACATGACACGTGGTGGATCTGGTTTTTTGAATTTTGAATGTTGTGGAGTTTTGGAAGGCAATATTAGCAGTGTGGGATCTGCAATGTGTTTAATTTTGTAATTTGAATGTTGTATGCTATTATTTTCTTGTTGGGTTGAGTTTTTTGTTAGGGTTTACACTTACCCCATAAAAGTGTAAATAGAAAAAAAAAATATGGATTGTAGAGATCAATAAATATTGATGCCCGATATGAGTATGGTTACCCCTTAATCTTGAACATTTGTTTATTTCCATAAGGGAAAGAAATGAGAAATAGATTATACTAACATTATCTTAATTATAAATTCAAATTTTAATCAATATTAAACCCAACATGGCTGGTAGAAGTTCCCAATATATTGAAAATGTTTTAATTTACATCAATAAGATTTCAATTGATTAATAAACTGGTAAACTATTTATATGCTTAGTGGAAATGAAGGACAACAAATTTGGTGATATAAAATACATATTGGATGAATACATGTATATATATATATATATATTACTAGAGATAGATTCATTGGATTTAAAATCTAAATGATGGGATTCCATGAAGAGATATGGTATGAAGATGAAGTTGATGTTTCATGGTTTTTTGGTATAAATTCAAATTAATGGAGTAGTTACTCATATATGTTATTAGTTTTATGTTGGAATTATGTGTAATTAATTAAAAATTTTCATTTTTGATGAAATAAAAATCTAAAATAGGATATTTATGCACATGAGGTGTATCAATAGAATTATTTTAGAGGTATTGGGTTTCAAAGTGAAGTTAGTTAGAAGAGTGAGTAACCATCATTTTTTAATCAACCATTAAGGATATTTTATAAGTTAATTAAAAAACATAGATGATGTTTAGAGAATTTTGTTTTTGAACATGAAAATTATACTATTGTAATTTTTAATACATTAATTCACTATTATTATGAAGGGATGATGAATGTATTGAAGCAGTCCATTATTATTGAAACATATAAGAAGTGTCTTTTTATGTTGAAAATGTTTTGGTAACTGAGATGAAGAGATGAAATAAAGTATAATATATTCCTAAATCCACTTGAGTTGTTTTCAGATGAGTTAGATCTGTTATATATTTTAAAGACACTTTGAAGAAGTTATTTTCTAAATTAGATCATTACTTTAATTCTGTGTTTGAAGTAATGATTTAACAAAATAATGTGTACGATCCATTAGAATAGAATATTGGAAATTTACGAGAGCTCAATGAGATACACAACGTTATCTAGATTATATGTAATTAATTTTGAGAGTTAAAATGTGATAAGTAACATTTTCAGAAACAATTTATTTATTAATTGGTTATAAGTAAAATATTCTTGTGAATATAGAAGATATATTTTGAATTTTATACTGAGATGTGGTAAAATATCATAATTACTATGAAACATAATAAAATCTAGAGAATATAAGATGTGTACTATATTATATGTAATATATTATAGACAAAATGTAATATTTACTCGTTTGTTATTCTGAATATGTAAGATCATTTGGAAAAAATAGAATATATTTTTGAGTATATTTATGTCATTTTAACTCATTCAAGTGATACATAAGATTTTATTTATTTATATGAATTCCATATTTTAAAAATTTATGAATTTTTTTGAATGAAATCAAATGATTCTTACGATGATATTGATGTCATAAATATCATAATTTTTCTAACTAAATTGTAATTCAATATGAGGATCACGGTGACAATTTCTTTAGAATAAGATCTATGAATGGTGGAGAAGAATTACAAGATGTAAGGGATTATTAAAAGTGATCATCCAATTATAGAAACAAAATAATGATGTATTATGATATTTAAAGAGATTTATGGGCCAAGAATAAATTAAATTAATGTAGTAATTGTGATAATATCTTTGTGAAATAATTATGTGTTATAAAATATGACAATTTGAAGCTCATTATTCAGTATCAATGTTTTATACTTTGATAAATTATATTTTAATTATATTTTAATGGAAAGTTATCATAGGAAACTATCATGGAAATTTAATGATTTTGAAATATTGAAATTATACCTTGAGATATAATTTTGAGCTTATAAAAAAATAAGAAGAGGCGATATAATGTGATTGAGGGTGATTAAGATAGAAATCCATCATTATTATTTTTAAAATAATTTTTTCATTCATGAAATGAAAATTAGGGGAATCACCGGCCAACTTCAATTGAAGATACGAAGTGTCAGAGAACATGATGAGGGAAACAAAGTGTAAGATAGAGTGACTGATGTTATTATACTGCTTTTAAATATCATATACAAAAGGATCCATACATAATGAGGAGTTTCTATCTATATAAGTCTATAAAATTATTAAATATGATTTAAGAGGAAGAAAATATATTGTTTTGGTTCCTAGTCATATATTAATCTTTCTAAAAGCAGTTTGATGGGGATAATTTTCATGCGACTATAAGTGAATATCTAATGGTTGTCAATGACCACAATTTTTAGAAGAATATCTATTCTTTATATGTAGACATTATAAATTTTAATGAATACAGTGTTCATAATGAACCATTAAAGATACTAAAAACTATTAGAATATAGTGGTGTATTTAAATTACATTATTAGTAAATCACGTGGATATCATACTTGATCCAAACATAAAAAGAAGTAGAAACCTAAAATATGTATTTAAAAATGAAAAAATATTATGTATCTTTCTCTATTTTATTTATATATTGAATTTGATGTGTTTAGATTGAGTAAAAAAGAGAAGATTTATACATCTTAACAAGTGTAGAGGTATGAATATATTTGTGTAAAATGAATTCTATAAAAAATGATCTGTACTAATTCATCAACCTCTTAAGATGATTGTGTGAACCTATTTAGAATGAAACCATCTATCCTTATAACTCTTGTTACCCTCTTCATAGTCAATAACCACATACACAACACACACACACACAAGATCTACATAACTAATGATACATAGAATCATGATCTCAATTAAGTTGAGTAGAGTTCCTCTAAGAATTCATATAAGAGAACACTATATATTTTATTAGTGAAGAATTATGATACTAAAAACCTTTCTATAATTACAAAAACAATCATAAACATGAAATCACATGTCAAGAATTACACATGTCTAGCGTAATTCATGGAACACACACCTTGTATCTATAGGATAAGATAAAATCGTTAAATCCTTGGCCTCCAAAAATTATCCCCATATAGGTAATATTATTTGATTATAATAATGAAAGCCGAGAATTACAATATTAGTTTCTCATTAAAATTGGTCCTCCAACTGTACATGTGATGTCCAGAAACACCTTAGGGAATCTATTTTAGGTGTCAATACATCCCTAGATTTACATATACCATAATCTAAAAAAATAAATAAAACTCACTATAAGTATTCTTTATAATGATTCCTGGCTTGAATTACCCAAATTGAGCTGATTTAGTTCATACCATGTGTCCTTGGGCACACCATCCCCTATTCCAAAGTTTGTAGTCTGGTTGTCATGTTCTGAGATATAATTTTGGGGAGATTATAACCTCCATATACAAATCCTTAAAAATAGTGAAATCATGACTTTTAGGAATCCAATCATATGACATTATATACAATATAATGACAATTTATAGATAATATTTTCATAATAAAATTACTAATAGAATTTTATAAAATTCATTCAAATGAAAACAAGATTACTCATTGGATAATAATATAAATAATATACAAAGCATATAAAATGAAAATAGATTTTGGTACCAAGGAAACAACCAATACATCTCTAAATTTCCACCATTGTCTCTTATAAACATTTTTAGCATTTATCTCCTCAGCAATGAGAACTAAACACCTTCTCAATCATGTTTTATGAGTCATAATATATGTGTTTTCATTCGATGTGAAAACATTAATTGGGTATGAACATAGTATCATACTACTGATGGTGTCCCTATATATTAACTTCTTGTATATAATTTTATGTAAAAAAATATATGAAAATCATTAAAATAAAATCATCCGAGTCCAATCTACTTTCATCATGCTATAGGTGAGTACCCACCCTTCTTTTGATAGTGTTTCAATTGGATATTGTATACATTTTGTGAATTCTCCCATAGAAATAATAATAAATCATAACTCATGAAATAATATTGGAAAAATTAAATCCCTTTACCATTTACCTATGATTGGGGAATCATCTAAAATTAATGGAACAAATATGTATCCACATTTTAAGCTTAATAGACATATTAGTTCTAGAAAAAATGATCTCCCCACTCCCATATAGTGGTATAAAAAAAACGAACTCTAATGGACAACGCTACAACATATACCAACTCTACGGTACTAATCGTCATTATCCCAGTTCACTATTATAAGAAGAATATATCAAATCATTTAGTGGCCAATTACAACTTACGATCCTATCTCATTATAAACATGACCCCAAGACATTTACTCTTATTGTGATTGAAATCATCAATACCCCACAAACATAACCTAGAAAACCACTATCACCTAATTAATAATTAAAGACATCACTTCAAACTACAATGACAGATCACACCACCATCCATAGACATGTTTCTTATTATTTATAAAAACAAAAAGTATAGATTATTAATGAGGATATATTACATTGACTATCACGTAGTACACCTTGATTTATCCCAACAAGAACAATAGTTTCCCCCTCTATAATGTCTTGGGAACACCCCTCCATTACCATGGATAGAATAGATGGTCTTGATCCTACTCCCTTATATAAACCCACCCACACTTATAAATCACATAACACAAAAGTACACATATAATAATGAAAATGTGCACTCAACACCTAAATGAATTTAACAGGAATCCACTTGACCAATTATATTCCATAATTAAACCAAGGATAGAAGAGATAAAGATTCTAAAACAAATAGCTAAAAAAATTTATTTGAAGATCACCATATCGATGAAAACACCCAAAATAGATAATATGGATTAGAGATACTAACTCACCACAACGCTTAGGGACTAAATGCCATAATAACAGTCTTTAGATATTCTATCTTCTCTAAGGGTTAGAGAAACAAGATCGAATATGGTAATAAGGTATTTATAGGTTGACATGGAATCTCTCACTTCACTTATAAAATGCATTAAATTAAATAATTGATAAAAAATAAAATTTTACGAATACCCTACATGATTTGATCAAAACTCGAGTATCTCCAATCTAGGTCTAGGTACCAGTCCTCTAGGGTTTCATTGTTATGTCTAGTGAACAATTCTATGTCCCATTGAACTCATGTGTCATCATAACTGAGTTACATAGGAAATCATACTCATTTAGGATTCCTCTACAACTTACTATGATTTAAAAACTCTACCTAAGCCAAAACCAACCTCTTCAAACCCCATAATAATAATTATACAAGATTTTTAGGTTAGTGTTAGTCCCAAAAAACCCCAAATAAAACCCATTTTTATTATAATATATGAGGTATGGTTCCCTAATATGAAATTTAGATTCAAAAATAATCTTTGTTTTATAGTATGGGGCTCTATTTTTACATTGGTTTCGATTCTCCCCCAGATACATAATCATGATAGGTTGTGGTTCATCAATCCATAGAGTCATTAAAATCTTGAAATTTTTACATTCTCCCCAATGTGGTGTGATTAATGCATAGGGGTTTATATTACCCCTATTGATATACCATTTCCACAATTTGGTGTGGGTCTCCCACTACAGTTTCGAAGTAGTTCTTTCACCTATGTGGTTTGGTACTCCCATGATTGATAACAAATTAATCAGAAAAAGTAATGTCATATACCATAACATAATTATTAATGAGTACCTTTTAAATGTGTGATAATATTCATATACCTCACGGATAAGGGTATAGTTATAGAAATTACATTATCTAAAATACTGTATCCTTTAACGAATTATATTTTATGGAGTGATGTAATCGGTAATATTGATTAATATTTTTGGAGCCTTCATCAAATGGGATTGATTGCATGTTTCCATCTTGTTGATTATATTTCATACATTTTTTAAAATATTATTCCATGATTTGTAGTAAAATAATGAGTGGTGATCATCATAATAGTAATTTTTGATGATCTGAATTTATATATCATCTTTTTATTAGTATCCTTGGAATAGTCATAGTACTATATGGTGTTTTTTATAATTTTTTTATAATATAGTTTATGAAACTGATTATTTGACCTCATATATGTTAAACATAAGAGTCTAAAAAATAAATATATACTTATTTATTAATAATTTTTTAATCATTTTCATTCCATATAACATCACATATTTGGTTTCTATGGGAATCCTAAACATGAGAAAAATGATAATTTCCTCATTACTTGTTATCTATCTATGTAGATAGAAATATTAGATATCTTATAAAAATTATTTATATTGTTAAAGTATAGATGTTATAATAATATTGATATCTTAGAGGTTATGATGAGGCATCTAGTTATATAAGTTTAGGTTAGAAACATTCATGTCCTGGTGAGTGTTATCTAGTGGATTTAAGTAGATAGATTCAACCCATATAAATGGTTCATGTCCATCTAATTTATGTTGTTGTGGTTGTGTGACCAATGAACTAATATTAGGATCCATGTTAGTTACAGGAAACTAATTTTATTTCTTTTATGATCTTCATATTAAATTTTAAGAGGTTATGATATACCATCAAAAATCTAATAATTTTATGGAGATATATTAGAATGTGAATGGAGTCAATGATTTGTCATATTTAATCATTAATAAGGGTATGGAAAATATGATATGGGAATGTTGAAATTTCCCTTGATCTTTTAGATTACAATATTACATGGGATATTATTCATAAGATGATTAGATTTAATGAAATACCTCTAGGTTAATATAACCTTAAGGCTCTTGTTATGTGTTTTAGTTTGGTCATTATTGTTCTTGGTTATAGGATTCGATGTCATTAGATTATCTCTATGTGATAGTAAGTCAGGTTACTCATAAACATTTTAAATCATGATTTCATTGAAACGTTTTACCCTTAATAATTAATTATCTCAAAATATATTTTGTTGATTCAAGGATTCTCTTCTTTTCGATGATGATTCACATCCTATAGATGAGATTGTATTTGGTGGTGAAACCATTTGAAAAATTCACAAAATGTGAGATATTGTGTTTTTTGAGGATTTCCCTTTGAATCAATATTGAAATGATCCATGATTATGGAAACCATATATATGCTCTAGAAATAGAATTATGAGTGTATGTGTTGAAAATGGGATGTTAAACCTAGTGGTATTATTATTATATTTCATAGATTTTAGACAAATTGAATAGTGTGAAGCATATGAGAATGCCTAACATAACATCTCAGGTGATTTTTTATATGTTTTACATAGTACAATATTTTTTTAATGAGGGTGAAAAGTATAATGGTGGAGAAAATTCAGTGACCATGTTTTTACATAGATAGTAGCATTGGTTATTTTAGAGAATGAAAATATAAACCATAAAAAATAAAAAATGATAATTTTGAATTTCTTCGAATTGAAATTTTAATGTTCTTTGGATTTATGAAATTTTATTTATTCTTATGCAGTGATTTTGGTAATTTTTAGATTCACATAAATTTTAAAGTAATTTTTTTCTAAATGAAATTTAAGATTTTTTATTGTATTTAATTTAAATTTTTATGAATTATTTTTTAAATAAATAATATGTTATTTGGGAAACAATTAATACGGTGGTGATAATGTAAAATTATTAAAGGAAGTGGATTGAAAATTTAAATTTATATGTCATGGTTAGTTATATGTAATAATAAGATATTTTAATTTCATAAATTAAATGAAAATTCATTAGAAGTGTTAATGAATTGTTATATATATGAAATTGGTAGGGTAAATGAGGGTATTGTTTTCTGGAATTGGACAAGGATAATTGTTTTTCTATAAGACAAATTATTCTTAATCCAAATAAATCTCATTCAAGGGAGAGAACCTTTGATATTTGTTCTTTGTGTAGACTAAGATTAAAATACATAAAATGAGATTTGGTGAAATTATTGGTGGTGATCATTAAAGTATTTAAGTATACATTTTTAATGGAATTCAGAAAAGATACATAATTCTAATATATTTATTTATCTTTGTAAATTTATCATTCTATTATTATTAATTTGGGATAATAGATTCATAATAATATGATAAGAAAATTTAATGATAAGATATAAATGTGTTCATGAATATGAATATAAATGATGGGTATCCTTTGGTGTGATCAATTAAAATACAAAAGATGAATGCTTAATTGCTAGAATACATGAATTTATTGTAAAAATAAAATTAAAAGAGATAAAAAAATGTTTTATTATTAAGGTAAATTTTTATAGATAATAAATTAGTGGAAATTTTACTCTAGTTGAATGATTAAAATTAGAAAATGGAATTTTAGTGACATTTTTTTAGAGGAATATGGAAACTTTCATCATTATAACTATATGTAAATGTATTTTAATAAGTGTAAAATGTCATACTATTTAATATTTCTATTTTAATGTTTGTTATTTATAAAAAGTATTTTATGAATTATTTTATGAATTAATTATTTTGTATTTTTTTATGGTTTTTATGAGAATTTATCAAATATTTATTCAATTCCCGAAGTAAATTTAAGATTTTATTATTGTGTAAATTCATAGAAAATATTTTTTTATATTATGGGTCAAATTTATGATCTTTTCAACAGGCCAAATTGCCATAGGGGATATGATATAATATAGTTAAATATGTAGAGGTGATAATGAGGGTTATAAGATGATGTGATAGTAGTGATTTACACTTGACCATGCTATATATGCATGATTTTGTGTTGAAATATTTAGTTGGAATATTCTCGTAGAAGTGAATTACATTTTTTAATGTGATTTCTATAAATTCATGTCCTAATCCGTTGAGTACACTTTATTTCATGTTGGGGATATGAATACCAATGCTCTTGACATAAATAAGTACATGATAATATAACAATAGCGTTGATAATAAAATATAGTATGAAGATATATATAACCCCTATAGTGTGAATATAATTATTTTTTAATTTGTTATGGTGTAATATATTATGTGTATCAATTTACTAGGACCATTGGTATGTTTATAGATCAAGTGTTGAGGTTTTTGAACCTAGTTATACCATATATATGTGGAATATCAGTGATGAGGTGTTATTATATTACCTATGATCTAATATTGGGGAACCCTAACAGGGTTTTAGAATATTTACATAACCAATATACAGTAATTGATGCCTTGATGTCCCATTATGACACACAATCCATGTCAACTGTAGTACATGATGGGAATTTGTTTTCATATTTTATAACTATCATTAAATCATTCTTGGATGTTTGAATCATGATATGAAATAGTTTATTCAAAATAGTTTTATATAGAACATGATGGTTGGATACTCTTTAGTATCCTAAGATAATCTCTAGACATTATACTACTCTGAGTTCGTTACTATATTGAGAAAACAACAAGATATGTATCATGTGTGTTATTATCAATATATCACATTGTTGTAGATATATGGGTAGTGCATTTTTTCATTAGGATATTGAAACCCGTGTGTGATATTCCTTCTTGGTGCTGGTTTTTAGGCCTAGTAATATTATTTTTAAGCTTCAAGTGGAACACCCAACCTACTAACTATCCTTTTGCGGTTTTATAGTGTTAGGTCCTGTCAAAAGTCTTTTAATTACTTGTATACATATGTATTTTTAAATTTATTTTTCACCTATAATAAATAATAAAAAATATACATTGAAATTTATTTTTCAATTATTGAGGTTCGGAAATGGGGTTTTTATCATGTTTATATACTTTTTTCCTCCCCCACTAGGTTTTAATAATCCCTCTAACAAATATAAATGAATTTTTTTACATTGAAATCCCAAATAAAGCTGATCAAACATGGCTAGATAATGTTGTATAGAATTTAAAGGTTCACGATTCAAGTGTAGATAAAAATCCTTGATCACCCTATAAAAAATTAATTTTATTCATGTTTTATCTAGAAATATTTTTTGAAAATACAAGTCTTGATTATGATAGAAATATTATTAACATTAGTAGAGGTTCTGATAAGTCGATAGTTAAAATAGTGTTTAATTAAATTTATTTATTTTTATTTTTAAAATACATGACTTTTGATCAAATGTTAATATAATATAAATATAAAATTTTATAAATCGTCATGTTTATTCCAGTATTTATTTAAATACTTTAAAAAGACATAATGATGTGACTAATTCTCTTTAACAATATTATATTACTCAGTTTTGTGAAAATAATATTGATAAAGTTAAAAAATTTCGAATTATTGATACATATTATCATGTAAATATATTTAGTTAATATTTAGTTATTAAACTCATGACAAATTTCCCAAAATTATGTGACTACATTCCAAATTACTAGGTGAAAAAATTGTTATTTATTCAGAGGAAGAAATTATAGAAAAATGATTAATAAATAAATAAATTAATAAATAAATAAATAAAAAATATATCTATTAGTATTATTGAAAAATAAAAAAAAATTAAAAAATTACTCAATTAATCAAAAAATCTGTACTTATATGTTTGAAAATAATTTAATATCACTTAGATAAATTATATTTAGTTATTCATAATTCCCCTTAAAACCAATTAAAAATGGCATGATATAAAATGTTACCCTTGAAATAGATTCCTTTAGATTGGTAGATTATAATACGATAAATATAGAGCTCTAAAATCTATAAATACTACTCACTAAATTAAAAATCAAAATTTCTTATGAAGAAGTATTTATTATAAAATATATTAGTCATCAAACATATAGACAATCCTTTGGTGCCTTATTATTAAATTAGGAAGAGGATATGATTATTTAAGATAGAATTAATCTATCTTTTTGGTTTATAATATATTCATCACATAGGTTGTTTAAAAATAAAATTGATCACTATTTAAGTGCCACATAAAGATTGGATTCAAAAAAGGGATTTTTTACATGTATATCATATCTACTAAATGACTTAGGTTTAAAATACATGGAATCCCTTATCCTCTACTTGAATTATATTTTTTCGATATATTATACATTATAACTACTAAATTTACATTGAATTTTTGTTTATTGTTATATTTTCATAATTTCACAACTATATTTAATTGTTGTGTAATAAGATAATAATTCTTATGAAAACTAATAATTTTTAACTATAATTATTATTACCCTAGATAAATTATTATTTCCATATACTTTCTACTTTATTACACGTAGATATTAGTTATATCTATTTTATAACATTTACTTAACTGGTTAACATAACTCTATCTGGATACAAAATACATAATTTCCATTTGTATTAAAACTTATTTCCCATTTCTACTTCAATTTTTACTATGTCTTATAACGAAATCCTAATTTATTATTATTTTATAGTTTCATTATTAACAATGCTATAATAAACAAAAAAATATAGTCATTCTTGGTTATCATATTATAATATTTGATACATCACAAATTATCCTCCAATATAACTGGAAAACATAGTGATATATTATATTATATATTTCAACTTAGCCTTTAACTATATATAATCATTAAAAATAATTTTAAATTTATTACACATCCATGGAGTTAACATAAAAATATGTTTTCAGATTATGTGAGAATTCAAAAAATTTAATATTTTGTTTTTTATTTCTATTAACTTTATCGGTTGTTAGTTAAATTTTAAATAAACTCTTGATTTAATGTTTTTGATAGACACTTTCTCCGTATTATATTGATTATTAAAATGAAACATATAAATTCACTATTATAAAATTATATAATTAATAAAAATAGGGTAAGTGGAGTGTGTGAGAAACCTAGCTCACACATCCTAGGAATCTATCAAGAAATAATTGAAAATAATGTATAAACTCGATGTTCTCCATGCTTTTACCGACCTAGAAATCTATGTTATTAGATTAGAAGAAGTATATATAAAAACATTTTATCATCTAATAATCATGACTACTTATTCATTATGTATCCTTCCATTGATTAATTAATCTATAAGGTACCATGTCTTCACCATACAATTATCTCATTTAGATTGTTATCTTAATCTTTGGCACATCAGTTCATTCAGTTTCTTCATGCCAAAAAAATCATTTATGTTAACATATTGATTGATTTCTTTAAATTAATAATTAAATAGATCTTCAATACATATTATATTCAGTAGTAAAAATATCATTAAATTAATGGTTAAAACTATTGTCCAACAAAGATCATATTCCCAATCATCTTGGACTACATTACAACGATTAGAACAAAAACATTTGAGATACAGCATGATACACCTGTTTGTCCCTCACCCTCATCCATGATTTAAAAACATTACCCCATACATAGATTCACATGTGAATATCCTCTATCAACATCTTGTTCGATATGTATATATGAAATATATAAGATTCAAATAAAATGAGATGCATCGAAATTTTTACTATTTTCATGCATTCAACATTGATTTGAAGGAAGAATTCATTGATCATACAATGAAATATTTCACACTTATATAAATATTTTCATACATTTTAATTTCATTCATTATTATCCAATTATCATCAAGAATAAAAAATCCAACACCACTATCCAAACTAATTATCCTGACAATATTTATGCAGATCAGCCATTAGTTTCATTATATCTTTTAAACATTGGTCCATAGTTTACCAATAACGTATCCTAAAATGGAGAAAAATATAGTGATGAAACTAATGTATAATAATAAAAACAATTGTACACAAATAACTTGAATGTATAGATGTTTCATTCCAAAAATCATGAGCAATTTCATCTGGTTATTGGAAAAATTATAGATTTTTAAAGCTGTTTTGACATAAGTAGATATATAGGTATTAATCAGTGATTTGAATAAGTCATTAAATCCATCAAGACATTATTCTATAATCTATGAAACAAAAAATAACTACTTCTAAATATGTTTCCAAAAAAAATTCTCATCATTTACATATTTAATTTTAGCCAAAATAAAGACCATATAACAAAGGATATCATCCAATGAGATTTTCTATTTTTATATCAATTTAAATATAACACATTATATTAATTGACACATGAATAAATGTAATATATGAGACTGTCCATAATATTTTCTGAATAATATGATTTATGATATATTTTATACATTCTTCATTAGAGGGTGGGGAATATCTCTCATTATCAAACAATGAATAGGGAATATCAATAACCAATTGAGAATAAATTCCCTTAATTAAAAACCTACAAGATCCAGTTTTGATTTCTCACTCCATATTATATCATTCTCTATATTTTTTCTATTCATAGGTTGTAGCGTGATAAATTGAAATTCGTCTACCATTACTTTCATGTCTTTTTTTACACTTTAATATAAGAAGTCAACTTCAATTTATTGATTCATCCCACTTAGATCATGTATTAATTCACTAAGTTCACTATGATCTTGAAATGCTTCCTCTTGAGATGGATGATAATATTCTAGGGTAACATATGGGAAAATATTAACTAGATCCTTAAACTTGGGATGGATATAATAAATAGTAATAAATTATATATAAATTCCCAAAACTCGTGTGAAATCTTTTTTAATGGAAAATAATTTTCCTAGACCATATAAGAAATGTTACGTGAATATATATTACTAAAATGATCCTTCCCTCAAATAATATCCATATACTTATTCTTTTCATCCTATATTTCATTCTTCTTAATAAGTGGATGTGTATTAGGTTCTTTTGGGGGAACCATGACACCGGAAACTATTGTGTGTCAAAAATTTTTGAACAAAAATTAGTAATATGGAATTTTTTCAAAAGATAAACTTATCCAAAATCATATATCTCCATTTTGGATCTTGATGACATAGGATAAGTTTTAAAAATATCCACCTTAGTGAATATATTCATGAAAGATGGCCTAGAGATCTTGTATGTGGAAAAATCTGACATAATAGGTGTTCAAACAGGATTTAAATAGTAAATACTATGTCCTTTTTAAGATTATGACCCAAAATACCTTAATATATGATCCCAGTAGGAGAAATATAATATATAACTTCCTTTCTTTAAATCATGATATCATTTCATCATATTTTTACAACACATAAGAAATGAATACTTATAATGAGACTAACATCTATAGTAATCCTCACATGAGGTGATACAAAATGAAACATGATGAGAATAATGAAGTCCCAAATAGAAAGAAGAAAATCTAACTGAGTCACGTATCCTCCTAAGAAACATGAATTAATGGAGTTATATGTAAAATTTAACAATGAGTGTGTATCACATTTTTGAATCTATAAAACCCATATCCTTTTTGAAAAAAATGGTTGCAATATTTTGTGTTGATACAAAGAGGGTGATATTTTAAATGACATATTTTCCACAAATCACATTAAATATATCATAGAATCCAGATTAGAGATGGTGTGATTAGACTCCATATATGGATCACCTTCTTGATCACCCTATAGTTGCACATGTTTTACATTCCTCATCCTCAAATTCCGATTAATCCATTGTAAAATCAAATAATTTTTATATCAATATTGTATCTTATTCTTATTTCCTCAACATAACATAACATTGTTTCATGTATTTCATTATTAAAAACACCAATATGTTGTTATATATATAAACCTATATATATTTATGTTTAATATTTAAAAAATATAATGTATTTACTATATTATATTCATTCACATAGTAATCCTATGAATCATACAAAAAGTATCAATGAAAATTTATTTATTTATTTATTCATGTAATATTTTAAACACTCAAAAACAATAAAATGAAATTCTATACATTACTATATATTGAAAACATATTATTCTCTATTGAATACTCATTGAATTTTATCCTGATATTTCTATTCTATATTTATTATATATAAGTCATAGTATTATATTATTAACACCATAACAAAATTATGAAAAAAAATCATTAAAAAGGATTAAATATTTTTTGAGTAGTAAACATACCAATGATTAGAATATTTTGTTGATAACTATTGTTTCATTATCAATTAATTCTATAAGGTGAATTTTTTCCATTGAAAGGGGATAAGTAATTTTTTTATTTAGATAGTTGACTTATAAATTATCCTCACAAGTCTATATATTACATGTAATTTATTTAAGTGAAATTTTAAAACTATTTCATTTATGTGTGAGGGAAATACATTCTAAATTTCATATTATTAAATGTTTAAATGAAGATTTTTTAGGTAACATACCAAAAACCGGTGTTTTACCTATTTGTTTCTAAAGAAATATAAATATATCGAGAGTACCAGTTGGGTATATACCTAACATTGATAGAGGGTGAATCAATGCAAAGGACATTCTATTATAGTTTTAACTTGGTATCATTGTACTTCATAGACCTATTAGGATCTTGATTTTCTTATTATCTTTTCCCAGTAGCATGTAATTATATCGAAGTGGTAAAGATAAAACACAATATTTTTACAATGTTTACAACTAAATAAGAGTAGCTTGTCCCAGACAGGGCCTGGAAATAATGATTAAAACATAAACAATATAAATAAATAATTTTTTGTGGTAAAAAAGTGTAGGATATACCCTTATAATTGTGTGTAACATTGTTAAAAATCCAATAGTTAATGTTTTATAGTTTTTTTCTGGATCTTTATACTACCTTTCAAGATAATCGTTTCGTTGATGATTGGGGTTGTAACACTACGAAATTCCATCAGCGATTGGGTCATATCTGATGTCACAATTCTATATTTTAATCCGAAAACCTTATTATTACCTTTTTAAATTCAATAAATGAATAAAAAATAACATTACTTCATCCCATAAGAAAACTTTATAGCTTTACTAACTTCAACTTCTATTAGTCACAATAAAATGAATTTGTTGCGGTTGGAGAAACACTAAATCATATTTAAACCAATTTATAATGAACTCATATCAATTCAATCACAAGTTATTGTAATATTTTTCTCTCATTATTCTATATTGTAAGACCACATTCACTATGATCTTATAAAGACCCGTAAGATTCAAGGAAATATTTTTTTCTTCTTAATTTTCGTTTGGATTTTACAAGAACGCAGTTTCTGGCGGCACCTGATTCCGAGGCCTGGTGTGCCCGGAATCATTTTCTGAAGTTTAGCTCAGGTACGTTCAGTGAACAAACGAGCGTGTATTTCTAACTTTTGAACTGGTGCTCGGAATCTAATTTTGGGGGAACCGATGGAATCTCAACGCCGGTAATTGCTTAGAAACACCTTTTTTCGGAGTTGCGTTTTCTCGGGTGTGGTTTTTAATTTTTGGGGTTACGTAAAGAAATAAAATAAAATTATTGCAACCAATTATATTTTATTTTTGTCCAACCTAAGCTAAGTTGATGAAGTGGGAGCCACAATATTCTACCCAGTAGGTAGGGTAATTGTGAGGTGGGGCCCACATGAGCCCCCCCGTTTCTTTCAACTTTTTCAACCCCCCTTTTTAAATTAAGTAACGCACCTGCACCCCCTTTTAATGAAGTCAACCCTTGCGTTTATTTTGGATAATAAATGCCTCCTTAATTGGGTGATTTAAACTCCTCAATTAATTCATTTAATTGGTTTTTTCAATTTTGAATTTCAAAGGCGTTGGCTTCTATGTTAATAAAATAAGACGAGTCTTATTTTATTAAGAGGTTTGTTGTGTGTGAAGGCTTGGGGAGATTTTTCTAAAGTTCTTTATGTTTTTATTCCTCGACAAAGAACACAAAGAACGTGAAGAACGTCGACCTCCGACGACAGATGACGGTGAGAGACGCTTTCCTCGGAGATCGACGACCCGACGCGCATCTCCTCATTCTTTCTTTCCGCATCAATGGAAGGGAGACACCGTTCCTCCGTGATGCGATGATCCACCTTCTTCCGCGGAGATCATTTCTAAGATGTCCATTTCCACGACAACCTCATTCGACGACTACGCTCGAGGTAGGGTTTTATTTTATTTGTTTGCTCATGATTACTTCCGTCGCTTTCTTCTTTTCAATTTGAGCCTCCTGATATCACAATAACAGGAGGAGGTTGGACCACACGAACACGGCCAACCCTCCTCCCCATTGTTGGTTTGATTTTGTTGCGGCACATGTAAGGTGGCGCGGTGCTGAAGAACAGCGTGGGAAATATTAAAGGAAGGGCGAAGAAGCGCGGCGCCGTGGCGCCACGCCGTTGAAAATGACCTAATCTGCGACACCGTCGCACCCTGCTGGAGAACCTAGAAGGAACCTCGAAGACACCGCAGCCAGATAGGGGCTGTAACGGAGGGGTGTGGTGCCGTCGCGCCATGCCGGATGGTCCAAGGCTGCGGCGGAGCAGGACCGGCAGCCAGTTCCGGGCTGTCCGCGTCGGAGAAGGGGGACGGGACCACCCCGGTACTGTGGCGGTAGCAGCCGACCGGTCAGAGGGAAAACGGGGGGTTCGTAACCCCCGGTTGGCCAGCAGGTGTGGCCCCCCACATGGGGTCCACGACTTCAATACTGGGGGGGTTACACTCAAGGTTTCTAAGAACATTTGGTTCTGTTGGTTTGGTTCGTACATGAAACCAACCGGGCCTTTGGAGCAGAAACACTTATAACGTGAGCTCCGGACGTCCGATTGATGTGTCGTCGACTTTTTTGGATTCCTCTTAGTGATAAAAACCTTTTGGATTACTCTAATCAAGGTTTGGATTTAGTTGGAGTACGGTCGGGTTGGTTTTGACTTAAAAACCAACCGGGCCCCTAGGACAAAAAATCCAATAATTGTCACATCAGGCGTCCGATTGACACGCTGTCTAGGACGTTGAGTTGCTGTTGACGATACAGAACTTTTGGATACATCAAATTCGGACTATGTGTCAGTTTATGTATCATCCCCTGGGCTCATGGAGCGGACCCTCCCGAACGAGCTTGCTGTGTGCGGGAACCCTAGAGCTGGCTGCGACTGTGATGACGATGACGACTGTGCAGGAATCCTCTGTGGATTCAACGATGACAACTATAGCACTCAGCGATCCTACTTGGATCAGTGATACCGATCCTATGTGGGTCATATCTAGTGTGGGTCAGCGCTCAGTGGTCCTGTGTTGGCTAGCACCAACAGATCCTGTGTGGGTTCGATCCTCTGTGGGTCATTGCAGGGGTTAGTTACCTATCGATCCTGTGTGGGTCACTGCGGGGGTTGGTTACATATCGATCCTGTGTGGGTCATTGTGGGGGTTAGTTACCAATCGATCCTGTGTGGGTCATTGTGGGGGTTAGTTACCTATCGATCCTGTATGGGTAACTATGGGGGTTAGTACCTATCAATCATGTGTGGGTCCAATGGCTTAGATGAATCAGTTGCTACATCTGATCATCTCTATCTTCCTACGAAGAAGTATACATGTGTGAGCTGAATCTTGACTTTCAATCAATATCTTCTATATGATTGACTTGCTTTCCTGTGTGGATTGGGTTGTGATTTACTGTGTGGACTGGGTTGTATTTGAGCTCAGATGCTGGAGCCCAATGAGAATTGATGACTTCAGTATATATATGGGCATATACCTAAGTAGTATTGGATGTTACTTCGTGATTGTATATTTCCATTGTGGATTATCAATTGTGGATTCTGGGAGACCTTTGGGGGACTCGGGGACCCTACTGTGTAGCATATACTCACCCATGAACGGGTTATTCCCGCACTACGTTGTGTTGGTTGCAGACGACGGACAACGCTGATCGTGGTTCAGGCACAAGGAGCAGGTCGGTACCCAGAGGTGGACCACTGGGTGGGGCGTACTTGGAGCGGACGGCTGGACCCGAGGATTTGTGGAGGCTATCTGTACCCACCCTTCAGGAGGGACATCCAATGGATAGCTCGACGTTGCGGATTTACTTTTTAGTTGTTGTACTCCGTTTTTCAGTTGTACTTTACTTTCAGTTTGGGTTTGTATTCTGGCCCACTTACTTTTCCGCACTTACTTATGCACCCAGTTTTTACATAGTGTTTACTTCTTCTTTCTTGCTATGTGGTGTTTTTTTACTTTACAAAGGCAATGCCTTCCCTTTTTACTGGGAGTTACACCTTGGTGCTAGTCACCAGCCCCTAACCTATGGAAGGCAGGCTTGGGGTAGTCACTGCATGGGCCCCGAGGACAGGTCGTGACAAATTGGTATTAGAGGGAGGTTATACCATAGAACTCAGGAATATAATCTTTTTCTATGTGAAGAAATAGTTTTAAGAGTATTGAGTGTGGATATTAGTCCAGGGATTTCGGTGTTGGTGCGACGGCCGACGTATCCATACACCAGGACCCTGACTTCTGATTTTTGACTTAATGAACGAAAACATTGTTTTCATGTGTGTTTCAAGTTTTCATTGTGATTAATTTGTGTCAGCTCACCAGGTATACCGTTTGAATATGGAACACCTGTTTCTTTTCAGGATGGCCCCATGACGGCAACCATCTAGGGTTACGAGCGTTGTACCTGACGATAGCCCACCGAGCGACGAGGCCTCGGTACAAGGCCCTTTGACAGCAGAGGCACCAGCGGTTCCTCTACCCGCCGAGCCACCGATTCTACCAGCCCCAGCCGCTGACGATGCACGTCGCCTTATTGCACTCCACGGGTTTTAGCATCAGTTACCACCCAGGTTCCGTGGGGAGACGGACCCTCGGGCAGCCGAGAATTGGCTGGAGGCAGTTTTGTGAGTTTTCATGTTAGTGAGGACACCAGCAGACCTCATGGTGATCATCGGAGTGAGCTTCCAGCATGAGGCAGCAGGCACATGGTGGATCTTGATTCTCCAGGTGCACGACGAGGCATCTCTACTCTAGACAGACTTTGAGAGCCTCTTCTGCTCAGAGTTCGTCCCAGCCACCCTCAGTGCGGTGTGCATCCAAAATCCTCTACAGCTGCGGCATAGCAGCTTGACGATCACCCAGTACTCGGCAAGATTTAAAGATCTCTCGTGTTATTCGATGGATATGGTATGAGACCCATTCTTCCGGGCCTAGACCATTGAGCAGGGATTGAGGCATGAGATCAGGGCGTCGCTGATCTCCCTCAGCTTTCCAACACATGCAGGGGTACTGGAGAGATCCCTTCTTATCGAGAGATTCCATACTGAGCCTACATCAGTAGCGAGACCTACCGCAGGGTGGAACGTAGAAGATTCTTCTGCATCATGTAGTCGATGGATGTCTCATGGGTCCAGATAGACCAGACCGTCAGGCAGACGACCTCAAGACACTGGCTCAATGGTGCGGGGCACACAGTGCGAAGCCAGTCTTTCGAGAGGCAGACAGTGCTATGCATGCGGCGGGCTGGGCCACATGGCTGATGACTTCCTGACCCGCCGTGCCGAGGAGAAGCAAACGGTTGAGGGACCACCCAGGCAGAGGCAGAGGGTCGATCGTGGAAATCCGAAGGGAGCAGGCGAACGAGGGAGAGGAGTTGGACAAGCAGTAGGTGGTGGGTGACACTTTGAGGATCTTACACCACCACCCCAGGACGCCCACCTCGACCACAGGGAGATGGAGGGAAGAGACAGGAACAACTTCAGGCAGTGGAGCTCTACGACCACGGCGCACCCGAGATGATTCGGGGTACTATCTGTGTCTATTACACCCTTGCTGTAGTTCTTATAGACATAGTAGCAAGTCATTATTTCGTAGCTGCTGCCCTTGTTCGGAGATCAGATATTACGACAGAGCCATTGGCTCGATCCTTACGACAATAGACTCCTACGGGAGTAGACTCGATGATTACACACTAGTGTCGGCAGTGTGAGCTTCCTCCAGGAGGAGAGATCTTCTGTTGGAATCTTCTTGTAGCGGCGTCGAGGCCTTACGACGTCATATTGGGAATTTATTGGTTATCAACATTTAATGCTCAGATTGACTATATTAAGCGCAAGGTGAAGTGTGTACGCACCGACGGTAGTAATTTCACCTTCACCGATGAGAGGGGAGACTTTGCAGCACAGTATGGACTCTCACAGAGGAGAGGACATCCCATCACTCATCAGTTGGCTAGCCTCATCCTAGTAGCAGTTGACGTGCGGAGTCCTAGTTTTCCTACAATGTTGGATCAGTATGCAGACATTTTTTCCGACGATGTTCGAGGACTACCTCCTCACAGAGAGGTAGACTTATTTATGGACCTGTACTCCGGGACAACCCCAATATCCACTCCAGCGTATCGGATGTACCCCGATGAGTTTCGAGAGCTACGGGTACAGTTGGAGGACTTGCAGGGCAAGTGATTCATCCGACCAGGTGTTTCCCCATGGGCTTCCCCGATATTGTTCGCCAAGAAGGCGGACGGGAGCTTGCGACTTTGTGTCGACTATCGTCGCCTGAACCAGGTGACAGTGAGGAACAAGTATCTGCTACTGAGGGTTGATGCCCTCTTCGATCAGCTCAAGGGATCACGGTGTTTCTCGAAGATAGACCTTAGGTCAGGCTATCATCAGCTAAGTGTTCGGGATGAGGACGTGCAGAAGAAGGCCTTTAGATTTCAGTATGGCCACTATGAGTTCTTGGAGATTCCATTTGGTGTAACCAATGCTTCAGTAGTGTTCATGGGCCTCATAAACAGGATCATTCAGCCATACCTCGATCGATTTGTCGTGGTCTTCATTGATGACATTTTGATATACTCGACCACTGAGGAGGAGCACACCCACCACTTGCGGGTTGTACTGGACACAATCCAAGAGCACCAACTTTATGGTAAGCTCTTGAAGGGTCAGTTCTGGATACCCGAGGTCCAATTCATGGGACATGTCATCTCTGAGGCAGGAGTTGCGGTGGATCCTGCGAAGATTGAGGTAGTACTAGCTTGGGAGCCACCCAAAAGTGTGACGGAGGTGCGGAGTTTCTTGGGTCTAGCTGGGTACTATCGGAGATTTGTGTCAGACTTCTCTAGAGTTGTGGCACCACATTCAGCTTTGATGAAGAAGGGGAAACCCTTTGTGTGGTCATGAAGATGTCAGCAGAGCTTCCAAAAGCTGAGACAAAGTTTGGAAAGAACCTATCTTGAGGCTGCTGGAGGAGGGTGTTGGGTACTTAGTTTACTACGATGCATCAGGGACCAGACTCAAGTGTGTCCTGATGCAAGAGCAGGCCGTGATCGCCTATGGATCACATAAGTTGAAGCAGCATGAGAAAAACTATTCTACCCATGACCTGGAGTTAGCAGTAGTGGTCTTTTCTCTGAAGATGTGGCGAAACTATCTGATGGGAGAGCACTTTACAGTCTATTCTGACCATCAGAGTCTCAGGTACATGTTCTCGAAGAAGGACCTGATCCTGAGACAGTGGCGATGGATTGAGTTCCTCCAGGAATATGACTTTGAGAAAGTATATTCTCCTAAAAAGGGGAACATAGTAGCCAATGCACTCACCAGGAGGACGGGCTTTCAGCTACTTTGGGAGACAACAGAGCAGCTAGCCACTTTGTAGATATCCTTCATGGATAGAGATGGAGAAGGATTACTTCTGTCACTCACAGTAACTCACAGTCACTCGTCCACTATTGTAGCGGGTCAGAGAGGCATAGTGTGGCAACGCCGACTGTGGGACGTGGCGTGCACAGATATCCTCAGGACAGGCACCTGATGGTTTCTCTGTAGGAGGATATCACGACGTCCTTTTCACCGGACGTACCTTGGTACCAGTTTCTTTACGAGAGGAGGTGCTAAGAAAGTTTCACACATCCCCTTTGGCGGTACATCCTAGAGTGGTGATGATGTACCTGGATCTCAGATGATAGCAGTGGTGGCCGAGCATGAAGAAGGTTGTGGCAGAGTTCGTTTCTCGATGCCTCTCCTGCCAGCAGGTGAAGGCAGAGCACCAGGTACTAGCAGGCTTGGTGCAGCCCTTGGAGGTCCCAGAGTGGAAGTGGGACGGGATATCTATAGACTTCGTGACTGGACTTCCACGCACTTCCATAGGTCACAACTCTGTTTGGGTGATTGTCGACCGACTCACCAATTCGGATCACTTCTTACCCATCAGAGAGCAGGGCTGAGTGTAAAGATTGGGACGTCTCTACATTCAGGAGGTTTTACGGCTTCAGGGTGTGCCAACATCTATCGTCTCCGATCATGATGCTCGCTTTACTTCATGGATTTAGAAGGGGTTGCAGGAGGTGTTTGGGACGTAGCTACGTCTGAGCACCGTCTTTCATCCTCAAATGGATGGTCAGACGGAGAGGACCATTCAGACTCTCAAGGACATGCTCCGCACATCTGTCCCCAACTTTGGTCACAGCTGGGAGAACCACCTACCCTTAGTAGAGTTTGCGTACAACAACAGCTACCACTCCACCATCGGGATGGCACCATACGAGGCGTTGTATGGCCAACCTTGAAGATCACCGCTATGCTGGACAAACCCTGGGGAGTCAGCACTTGTGGGACCAGAGATGGTCTAGGCCACGACTGAGAAGGTCCAGGTCATCCAGGAGCGGATGAGGACAGCTCAAAGCCGGCAGAAGTCTTATGATGACAGGAGGCCGAGGCACTAGAGTTTGAGGATGGCGACCATGTCTTCTTACGGGTCTCACCTCGACATGTATTATGGAGATTTGGCCGAGGTGGAAAGTTGTCTCCACGCTTCGTCTGACTATTCAAGGTCCTCAGCAGGATTGGCGAGGTGGCTTATCACATAGCTCTACCACCTCAGTTGCACCGGGTGCATGATGTCTTCCACGTATCTCAGCTGAGGAGATACGTGCATGACCCGAAACATATAATTGACCATGGGGAGATAGACATAGATGATGAGGCGATGTTTGCGGAGGTCCCAGTGGAGATCAAGGATCGACAGGAGCGGGTCCTACGTGGACGGTAGATTCCCCTAATGTACATCAGATTGTAGCACGGGAACCTCCAAGAGAGCACTTGGGAGCAGGAGGCTAAGATGCGTGCTCAGTACCCACTTTTGTTTCCCTAGTTTATGATGTATCATTACGGGGACGTAAATCCCTGAGGTGGAAGTAATGTAAAGACCCGTAAAATTCAAGGAATTTATTTTTCTTCTTCATTTTCATTGAGATTTTACAAGAACACAGTTTCTAACAGCACCTGATTTCGAGGCCCGGTGTGCCCGGAATCATTTTCTGAAGATTTACTCAGGTACGTTCAGTGAATGATTGAGCGGGTTTTTCTAACTTTTGAACCGGTGCTCTGAATCGAATTCTGAGGGCACCGATGGAATCGCAGCACCGGTAATTGCTTAGAAACACCTTTTCCGGAGTTGCGTTTGCTTGGGTGTGGTTTTTAAATATTTGGGGTTAAGTAAAGAAATAAAAATAAAAGTGGTGCAACAAATTTTATTTTATGTTTGTTTAACCTAAGCTAAGTGGATGAAGTGGGACCCACAATATCCTACCCACTAGGTAGGATAATTGTGAGGTGGGACCCACACGAGACCCCCCCCCCCCCCCCGTTTCTTTTAAATTTTTCAACCCCCCTCCTTAAATTAAGTAACGCACCCACACACCCATTTAAAGAGGTCAACCCTTGCGTTTATTTTGGTTAATAAACACCTCATTAATTGAGCGGTTTAAACTCCTCAATTAATTCAATTAATAGATTGTTTCAATTTTGAATTTCAAAGGCATTGTCTTGTGGGTTAAAAAAATAAGAAATGTCTTATTTTATTAAGAAGTTCATTGTGCGTGAAGGCTTGGGGAGATTTTTCTCAAGTTCTTGATGTTCTGCTTCCTCGACGAAGAATGCGAAGAACACGAAGAACTCTGACCTCCGACGACGAACGATTGTGAGAGATGCCTTCCTCATAGATCGACGACCCGACGCGCATCTCCTTGTTATTTCTTTCCGCATCAATGGAAGGGAGACACCGTTCCTCCGCGATGCGAAGATCCACCTTCTTCAACGGCGATCATTTCCACGACGTCCCTTTCCACGATGTCCGTTTCCGCGACAACCTCGTTCGATGACTACGCTCGAGGTAGGGGTTTATTTTATTTGTTTTTTCGTGATTACTTCTATCGCTTTCTTCTTTTCAATTTGAGACGCCTGATATCGCAATAACGGGAGGAGGACGGACCGCACGAACACGGCCGACCCTCCTCCCCCTTGTCGGTTTGATTTTGTTTTGGTATGTGTAAGGCGGCGCGGTGCCGAATAACCGCACTGGAAATATTAATGGAAGGTCGGAGAAGCGCGGCGTCGTCGCGCCGTACCGTTGAAAACTAACTAATCCACGGTGTCGTCGCACCGTGCCGGAGAACCTCTAAGGAACCTCGAAGACACCGTGGACGGAGCGGTGTCGCGGTGGAGGGGCGGGGCGCCGTCGTGCCGTGCCGGTTGGACCAAGGCCGCTGCGGAGCAGGACCGACGGCCGATTCCAGGCCTCCGGCGTCAGAGGAGGGGGACGGGACCACCCCGGTCCCGTGGAGGCATTAGCCGGCCGGCCGGAGTGGGCCGGCCAGTCTGGGGGAAAACTGGGGTTCGTAACCCCCGGTTGTCCAGCATGTGCATCCCCCCACATGGGTGTCGCGGCTTCACTATGCGGGCAGTAGCCCCCACCCCCCCTCTTCGCTCAGCCATAATAGCCGAGCCGCCCAGCCACCCTAGCTAGGCCGCGCCCTGGCCGCGCCGCGCAGCGCCGGGGCCAGGCCGGGCCACGCCGGGGCGGGGTCGGGCCACGCCGAGGCCAGGCCGGGCCGCGCAGGACGGGCCGAGCCAGGCCAAAGCGGGTCGGACCCGGACCCGGGTCGGGTCTCCCGGTTCGGGCCGACCCAGAGGGTATCGGGCCAGGTCAGACCAGGCCCGAACCCCCTAATACCTGACCCCTCACAGTCTTTTGCCCATAACGTGGGCTGCGGACCATCGATCGACGCACCATAAGCTTCTAAGAGATCCTTGGCTCGAGAAATTAGTTTTGGTATATTACACTAAAGGTTCCAGAGAACATCGGGTTCGGTCGGGTTGGTTCGTACACGAAACCAACAAGGCCTTCGGAGCGGAAACGCTTATAACATGAGCTCCGGACGTCCGATTGACGTGTCATTGACTTTTTAGGATTCCTCATAGTGAGGCAGACCTTTTGGATTACTCTGCTAGAGTTTTAGACGTAGTTGGAGTATGTTCGGGTTGGTTTTGACTTAAAAACCAACCGGGCCACTGGGACGAAAAAGCCAATAACCCTCAGACCAGGCGTCCGATTGACGCGTCGTCTATGACGTTGATTTCCTGTTGACGATAAGAAACTTTTGGAAACATCAACTCCGGACTATGTGTCAGTTGATGTATCATCCCCTCGGCTCATGGAGCGGACCCTCCCGAACAAGCTTGCTATGTGCGGGAACCCTAGAGCTGGCTTCGACTGTGATGACGATGACGACTGTGCAGTAATCCTCTGTGGATTAGACGGCGAGGACTACAACACTTAGTGATCCTATGTGGTTCACTGCTACCAATTCTGTGTGGGTCAGATCATGTGTGGGTCAGCGCTAAGTGGTCCTGTGTGGGCCAGTGCCTACAGATCCTGTGTGGGTCCGATCCTGTGTGGGGCATTGCGGGGGTTAGTTAACTATCAATCATGTGGGGGTCATTTCGGTGGTTAGTTACCTATAGATCATGTGTGGGACATTGTGGTGGTTAGTTACCTATCAATCATGTGTGGGAATTGCGAGGGTTAGTACCTATCGATCCTGTGTGGGTCCGACGACTTAGATGAATCTGTGGCTACATCTGATCATCTCTATCGTCCTACGATGAAGTATACCTGTGTGAGCTGAATCTTGACTTTAAATCATTATCTTCGATATGATTTAATTTCTTAATTTTGTGGACAGGGTTGTGATTTCTTGTGTGGACTGGTTGTATTTGAACTCGGATGTTGGAGCCGAACAAGAATTGATGACTTAGGTATATATATGGGCATGTACCTATGTAGTGTTTGATGTTACTTCGTTATTGTATCTTTCCCTTGTGTATTATACATTGTGGATTATGGGAGACCTTTGGGGGTCTTGGGGTCCCTACTGAGTAGCTTATACTCACCCCTACATGGGCTATGCCCGCACTACGTTGTGTTGGCTGCAGACGACAGACAGCGCTGATCGTGGTTGAGGCACGAGGAGCAGGTCGGTACCTGGAGGTGGACCACTGGGTGGGGCGTACTCGGAGCGGACGGATGGACCAGAGGAGCTGTGGAGGCTATATATACCCACCCTTCACGAGGGACTTCCAGCGGACAGCTTGATGTTGTAGCTTTACTTTTCATTTGTTGTACTCCCTTTTTCAGTTGTACTTTACTTTCAGTTTGGGTTTTTATTCTGGCCCACTTACTTTTCTACACTTACTGTTGCACCCAGTTTTTACTTAGTGTTTACTTCTGCTTTCATTCTCTATGGTGTTGGTTTACTTTACAAAGGCAATGCCTTCCCTTTTTACCATGAGTTATGCATTGGTGCTAGTCGCCAGCCCCTGGCCTATGGAAGGCGACCTTGGGGTAGTCACAACACGGGCCCCGAGGATGGGTCTTGACAGATCTCCTCCTCTTCTTCTTCTTACTGGAATCAAAAAATTAATTTCTGATTATTATATCAATGAAGATCAGCTCAAATTATCATAATCACAATTAATATAGCCTAAATCACTGAATATAAATTGGGCACTGTCATTCTTAATCTTTGATATAGAATTATATGAAATAGTGTAGTAGGGTCTTGACATACCTTGGTTATTCACATAGATTGAAGAGGTTATAGACACTTATCACGTCTACGAAATATTTTTCCTTTGAAAACTATCCTCATGAATTGTTCTTTCAAATAGTTGATTTGAACTATTTCTATGAAATGCAGTGGTCAACTATCTCCCTGTATTACATTTCTCTAAGTGATGTGATTTCGTCACATATAGCCTCTCTTCTCCACAAATTTTCTTCATTCTATAGAAAACATTTAGTTTTTGAACTCCCTCTACCTCGAAAACATCCAATCCATTGTATACTGTCGATTCTCCATGAAAAAATATTGTATCAATCATAAATTAACACCATAGGATATTCAAAATCACTTAATAACAAAACCATTCTCCTTATGTAATCCAAAATATTCTACACTGAATAAAAAAAATCCAAACCAAGGATGATGTCAAATGACTATATTAGTAAACATAGGAAATATCCTGATGAGTAATGTTACCCTTACACTAGCTCATAGTATCATCATAATTTATACAAGTCATATCAACCTTTATCTAGTGTAGTTAATACCAAGAGACCTGTAAGACTCCCTACAACATTCCCCAAAGAATGTATGAGGGTAATTGATATAAATGAAGGAATAGATCCGTAATAGAAAACATATTGTTCCAATGTAGAAAAAAATAATGTGTACCTAAAACAATGCATGGCTCACCTAACATGGAAAACATTAAATAATTAGGATAACCCTGATTATGAAAAAATCTATAGTTGTGCTATGATATTTCAGGAAAAGAAATGTCTTAAGGATTTACTCTGCCATCCTCATATCCTATATGATGATACCAAACTCGAATTCCTTTCTTTTACTTCCTCGATTTAACCTGTCTCAATAAAGGATCAGGAATCAGAACACCTAGCACATAGTGAATGTTTATAGAGTTTAGAATCTACCACAACATACTACCTTAGACTATAAAAGGGAATTTTTTTTTTGATCCCTTAGAATAGGTATGTGATCCAGCACCCCTAAATATATGAGATGATGAGGGCTAAGACTTACTCTTGGAAAATCAAAATATCTCCTTTCATGGAAATTAAGAACCCTTGGAAAAATATCTATTTCCTGATAAATCCTGATGACTCCTCTATCATTTCAATCAAATTCTATCCAATTTAATATCTATAACCACTACTCTCCCCAATGAATTTATTTTTAAAAATGATCTGAGAGGGTCTTAGTTAAAAGAAAAAAAAGATTACAAAAGTCAGATAGATTGGTTTTGACATATTTCCAATTGAAATATGGGAATCATATCACTGGGGAGGCAATTAGAGTAGAAAAAACACATCATTCACTCACTTGTTATCAAGGACATCTACAATGTAGTTTTCATCACGAAAGATGTGCGAGATAATGTTTTTCAAGGAAGAAATCTTATTATGAAATTCAGCCAATCCCACCGTCTTCTTCCATGAGAGATGAACTACTCTTATCCTAATATCATGAAAAATGGTTGTAGAGTCTCACTCACACAATATCATGCTTCAATTATATTACCTTACAATTCAGGAAGCTCTGATTAATATATTTCTTTCCACTTTTATAATATATTCATGTCCACCTGGACCACGAATATCTTCCACCATGTCACCTTTTTTATCCCTAAAAAGGACCCATATCCTATGTGCACTAGATTTCCCCCATATTCCCCATAAATGTAGCATTTAATCCATCATGGAAAGAGAGGATTCTAGAAGACCTCAATATTTCCACACAGTGTAAAAATATTCCCTTTAATATTTAGTCTCATAAGAATAGAAATGTCTCTCACTATGTTTTTTAAACGAATAGCATGTAGTGAGGTAGTAATCGGAAATAACACCCTAATATCAGCAATAGAGGATCGACCATTGAAATTTTGATGCTCAGGAATGGCCTTGTAATGGCCTCTACACATGAAATGAATCAGCTCAGCACATGCTACCCGAAAAAGATGTGTGAACTGCCTTGAGATCTATATATTTAGAATAGCATGCAGGAAATCATCTAAAATGGTAGCGTACATGGGATATGTCTCAAATAAATAAAAAAAAGATTTCTATAAGGAGGATTTATATTTTATTCCCATGAAAATATGATCAATATCCTCCCAATTTTGATGGAAAAGGATACATTTAGAGTAGTGGTTTATTCCCACACGTTGTAGGTTAGCCTAAAAAAGTTCATTATTGACAGAAAATCCATATATCAGTGTGAATCTTATATAAAGGAGATAATTCTATTGTTCACCAATACATTTGTGGATTCTATAGATCAGATGGAGATAAAAGTTCATGGAGTCGAGTATTCCATTTGGGTATGGTTCCTAAATGAGCATATCATCTTGACTGAGAAAATCATAATTTGTGACATCTATATGTATATAATCTAGAAAAAGCGATGGGTTTTCCAAACATTCCTTGATAGATATAATCTGGTCAATATCCTAACAATAAGAGTTAATACATTAAATAATAGGAGTTTGAATCTAGTTTTCATGCCATTATTTAAGGGTATAATTCTTGTTAACAATCCAACAAGCATGCATGATGATCATTTCTGAAACATTCCTCATGCCAGGCCAAATAAAGGACTCAATGTAACTCCAAATTCCAAAAATAATATTTTCTAAAAATATTTATCTAAGTAATACCATATATTCGGAATAACTATTGGTAATCTACAATATGAGTTTTTGAAGAAGAGACTGGTTAAAAAATTCCATATTTTTGATTCTAAGTCCAAAAAAAGTATGATCCAAGATTCATTTGTTTCAAGAGGTTGTGATGAATTTTTAATCCAAGATTCTTACAGCAAAAACAATTTTTCTCATCATCAAGTTGGTGATTTTAATTACTGAGGTAGGTGAAGAGTACACCATGAAAGTGTGGATCATCATTGAGACCACCACATGTTTAATAAGAGACACTCTTCCATCCATTTAGAGAGAAATAACATTATAATATCTAAGAGTTATTATATTTTGTCTCCAAACATAAGAAAAATGAGATGCTCGAGGCTTGACCCAAAATAGGGAGAATCCAAGGTAATTAAAATGGATATAACACTCTCTTATTCCTAGATCAAAAATTTTGGAAACCTTCCGTGAAGATGGAATTCTCTATAAAAATAAATGAAACGCTTGTTCGAACTGATTTCCTGGCCTGAAAAATATCCATAGTGTAAATGGGAGTTATAAATATTTTTAATTTTATTCCTTTGATCCTAAGTAAATACAATAATATCATGAGAAAATAAATAGATGTGAAGGGGAATATATACCTCTTACTATCTTAATTGTATAATGTTCTCCCCTGTCCACCATATAATGTAAGATCCTGGTGAGGTAATTCTATGCAATGGAAAATATGATAACTAAAAGAGTATCTCTTTAACACATTCCCCTATAGCACGTGATGAATACTTCTAGGGACCCATTTAATTGAATAGAGATATAAGATGGCTTGTGAAATAATTTTATCCACTTGATAAATATTTTCACTGAAACCAATTCATTGAATAACATACCTTATAAAACCCCTATCAATTATATCAAAATCATTCATGATGTCAAGATGAAGAGAAACATTTCCTCCCTAGTTGTACTTTCGATGGATATTGACACATTCAAATGTAGTGTAATTTAAATCTTGGATGTTTCTCCCCTTAAAAAAACAAAATTGGAACCAGGATATAATTGTGTCTGAGATACTAGGAAGTCTATTGGAAAAAAATCATTATGATAACTTTATGAATGGGGTTAGGAAGAACAACTCGTATGAATTGAGTGGTGACACTGGAATAGTCCTTTTATGTATTAAGGAAATGAACATGGAATTGGAACCCTAAGTGAATGACCCACCTTTAATAAAATCATCACAAAGTTGGATATATCATTCTTAATAAAATACCTGTAAAATTCAAAGAAATTATTTGTGAATCCATCCAATATAGTCAAACTCCCTTTTGAGGCAAAATATATCATCCTTGATATGAATGTATAAGGGAGTGGAGGTATGAAAATAGTTTTCCTCTTCAGTAATTAGCATTTAAATGATGTCACCATTGAGTCTCATATTGTATGGCTTTCCATTGAATAGATTCGTATAGAAAGAAACAATGTGACTAGAAAGATACATTATATCATCAATAATGTGGTCTCCATATTTGATAACATATTGTGTCGGTTGTCCATTTTGACCCATTTAATGGAATTTAAAAACTTATTGTTTCAATACCCATCAGTAATCCATCTAAATTTTAAGGTATCCATTCTAATTTTATATGAGATCTTGATGAGGTTCTTAAATTTAGATAACATCTCACCATATGGATCAATATTTCCATAAAACTTATTCCTAGTAATGGATTCTTTTAAGTCATCAAGATATAATTAGAGAGCATCATTCAATTCATTAAGAAGGATGAACCATCTCTTGCTCCAATCCTTCATTATGATCATATGAATTTATGGTTTAGAGATTCATATTAGAGTATTGAGATTGGAATCATCTGAGCCCTAGGTATCCAAGATAATCTGTGAGCACTCTGAAGGAGTGGTCCAAGCAATATTAAAACTAAAGGGAATGGGTAGTCTCCCGATGATTTCTGTAAGAATCACCAAGATGGAATGTTGGAAAGAATTGTGTTTTTTCTAGTGTAACACAGTAAATAGATCTCCAGTTTCCAAGTGTGACACCATTCATGATGTCCCTGTGAATTATTCTTTCTATCATTATTCATATGTGTCTTTTATACCAATTAAATTTACCACCATTGAGATTGATTTCAATAATATTGTCTTTAAAAACACATGTTGTAAAGTCTTTGATAGATACCGTGATATGCATGGGTCCAGTTTTCTCAAACGTATAATGTATGGAGTTCAAGTATTCAATAATCAACCAAGAATCTACAATGATTCTAGAAAAAATCATTCTATTAAATCAATAGGCACCTCCAATCAATATAGTTGTTTTAAGGATGAACTACTATGCATAAAATGTTTCATCTTTATTTGATGAAGCTATAGTTGATGATCTACAGATCCTATTTTATATTAGCAGGTTCTTCTAGGTGACAGTTAACCAAGATCCACATGGTATCAAGGTTCTAAACAGACATTGAGGTGGCCATAATTGAGTATCCCCTCACAACATAGTCTGAACCATAGCTAGTGAAATTTTTTATTTGCTCATAAATTCATCTAATTTGAGTTTTCTACCTGCCTTCACAGAGCTTGTGGGAAACCTCTTTTCCAGGTTAGGCTATTCAAAAATAGTTTTTATTTTGGTCTTGTATTGGGTGTACATCCCCCTTTTTATTTTTTTCCCTCTATTTTCTGAACCCTTTTTGATTTTATAGATGTGTTTGATTTTATTGGATTTTTAATAGGTTTTATCCATTTTTGATTCTCATCATAGTGTTCCTGAACATTGACCGAGCCTCACTCTCTCAGCTCTTTTACAGTTGTAAGAATTATTTTAATACAAAATAAAAATTTCGTTGGGTGGTCTCATTGGGGTTTTCCTATCCCTAGAATATGTTGATTTCATAATATATTAACAGATAGAGTAAAATCTAAATATAACGTAGCATTCAGATCATATGAGATATGTTCAATTTGGTGATCCTCATATTTACAAAATATGGATGTGCAAATAATGTTCGAAGAGATGTCAAATTGGTGGTAGTCATCTATGGAATAACATTGCTAGTCTGATTCAACTGTAATGTGAACATTCTCAAGGGTGTTTGTTGAACCAGTATTTTTATGTTCTTCCTATTCGACCATTACTTCCCTTGAAGTGATTTCCCAATCATCTTTTCCCCATTACAATCCCTTACTTGAATCACTCAAGTCCTTGTATCCATTATTCACTACATTGACCTTATTTCTTTGTGAAACCAACTTCTTGGACATAGTGTTGTTAGTAGGATATACCATCTACTGAATGGAA